>JAUDYJ010000001.1:143579623-146409623 GCA_030761175.1 Masticophis lateralis | reverse complement strand
AATCTCCATTCTCACCCCACTCTGGGGCCAGCCAGCCAGAGGTGGGTTTCAGCAGGTTCTGACCAGTTCTGGAGAACCGGTAGCGGAAATTTTGAGTAGTTCAGAGAACTGGTAGTAAAAATTCTGACTGGCCCTGCCCGCATCTATTCTCTGCCTCCCAAGCCCCAGCTGATCAGAAGGAAATGGGGATTTTGGAGTAACCTTCCCCTGTAGTACTGTGGGAATGGAGATTTTATAGTATTCTTCGCCTGGATTTGGGTGGGAATGGAGATTTTACAGTATCCTTCCTCTGTCACGTCCACCAAGTCACGCCCCCACAGCCACGCCACACCCACCAAGCCACACCCACAGAACCGGTAGTAAAAAAAATTGAAACTAACCACTGCAGCCAGAGGTGGTATTTGCTGGTTCTCTGAACTACTCAAAATTTCCACTACTGGTTCTCCTGTCCAGAACCTTCTGGATTTCACCCCGGGGCCTATTCATGTAGATAAATAACAATAACAGTAATTCCACCACTCACATTATCCAGTGTAAAAATTCAGGTAGTCCTCAACTTACAGCTACAATTGAGTCCCAAATTTCTGTGGTTAAGCGAGACATTTGTTAAGTGAGTTTTGCCCCATCTTACGGCCTTTCTTGCCACAGTTGAATCACTGCAGTTGTTAGGTTAGTAACACGATTGTTAAGTGAATCTGGCTTCCCCACTGACTTTGCTCGTCAGAAGGCCACAAAAGGGGATCACATGACCCTGGGACACTGCAATCGTCATAAATGTGAATCAGGTGTCAAGCATCCAAATGTAAATCGTGTGACCATTGGGATGCTGCCACGGTCATAAGTGTGAAAAGGGGTCGTAAATCACTTTTTTTCAGTGCTGTCATTAAGGGTCATTAAACAAATGGTTATATGTTGAGGACTACCTGTATGATTTGCCTTTCCCTAAAGATTTCTCCTGGGAAGAAAGCTAGGACTTTTCACGAACAGAATTTCATTGCCCTGAAAATACATGCCAAAACAGGATTGTTTCATAAACCCATAATGTGGATCGATGAGTTTGGTGTATCATGTTGTTATGAACTCAGCTACCATAGTTACCAAATCATGGCTTATAGTGTTGTGAGTGAACACACCAATGATGCTGCAACCTGTAACTAAAGCGAATACAGTCCAACTTGGGACAGTGTGAATTCAGGCATGTAAGTAGGGAGATGATTATTTTAAAAAAAACAATCTTCCAGCCCAGGGCTGGAAATATTGACTGTTGAGAGAAATATTGGACTGAATCATTTCCAGAATCCTCTGCTGAAATTCCCTTTCTGTACTACTGGCAGAATCTTGAGTTTCTGCCTGCTTGAATGAAAAGCTACCAGCCAAGAGGCTTAAAAGCCAGCCAAACGGGAGCCATACAGCGGCTATAAAAGCAGAGCTGGTGGCACCCTCCACATAAACAGATTGCTAGTATCTGACAGAGTTATGGCTGGGAAGTGGTTCTCATGGTAAGGAAAACAAATAATGCCAACATCTGTACCATTTGACGTAGTGGCAGTTAAAAACAGTAACCTGGGTTCAAAACCCGAGAGCTGTGTGATGGGGTGAGCGCCCGTTCTTGCCCCAGCTCCTGCTTGCCTAGCAGTTCAAAAGCATGCAAATGCAAATAGATAATAGGTACCACTTTGGTGGGAAGATAATAGTGTTCCGTGCATCTAGGCTTATAGCCATGTTGGCCACATGACGGTGGTGAAATCCAATTTTTTTTTACTATCAATTCTGTGGGCGTGGCTTGGTGGGCATGGCAGGGGAAGGATACTGCAAAATCTCTATTCCCACACCACTCCAGGGGAAGGATACTGCAAAATCCCCATTCCCTCCCCACTCCTGGAGGAAGGATATTGTAAAATCTCCATTCCCACCCCACTCTGGGAATGGAGATTCCTAACCCAGCCTGTTAGGAAATTTAGGAGGTTCCTTTTGGATCGTGACCCTTACTCACTTGCAAACACATCAAACAAACAAACAAGCCAGAGAGGAGTTTTAGAAAAGCTAAAACTAGTTTAATAGAAATAGCCTATAAAAACACCAATAGTCATCTCTCTTCTTAGCAAACGTCCATTCAACTCTCTTGGAGTCTCTCCATACGATTTGAGCCCAACTCTTCTTTCCTTCCTCAGAAGTAGAGTGACTTCAGCTTGAGAGAGAGAGAGAGAGAGAGAGAGAGAGAGAGAGCGCTCAGCTCAGCTCAGCTCAGCTCAGCTTGCATCTCAGTAAGGTGGGTAGGTCAGAGGCCTGCTCTGCTCTGCTCCAAATGGCCGGGAGTGCTGTTAATGAGCAGCTGCTTAAATGCTGAGTCATGGTCAGTTAGGAAAGGTCCGGGGAAAACTCAGATGATTGGCTCATTCAAATGTTCAAGCCAGGATCCAATCAATAGATCACAGCAAACCTTGAGAGGAATTTACTCTCACACAGCCAGAGGTGGTATTTGCCGGTTCTCCAAACTGCTGAAAATTTCCGCTACCTGCTGGATTTTACCTCTGCCGCATGACCATAGAAATTGTCTTCAGACAATGCTGGCTCCCTCAGCTAAGAAACCAAACTGAACACCACTCCCTAGAGTCAGACACAACAGGACAGGGGAAACTCTTACCTTTATATCATTTGAACGTAAAGCTGTGCGTCCATAGCGTTACGCCATCCCCAGACCCGACACAAAGATATCCTCTCCAATATGCTTTCAGTATTGGGGTAGTAGGTGCATCTACCAATTTCAGCACCTCCTATTTTTCATTAGTAAGGTTAGTTTCCTCCACTCTCAGGTTAGTTTGAGATTCTTTACCTTTATACGTACCTGTGGGATCTGTCACTAAAATGCATATGTTTGTGTGCAGTTTTGCTTATGCACATGATTTTGGAAACACTTTCCCATTACACTTTTGCTTATTTGTTTTATGAACATATGCTCTCAGTAATCTAAGATTAGGTTTCCTTCAGGTCCAGCTGGAAACCTGGTGACCATGAACACATCTGCATAGTTTTCTGGACAACAACATCAAAGTGTTATGCTATTGCTTTCTTCTAAGATGTTCTCTGATTCGCCCATCTAGCTTATAATGGTGAAATAAGCGAGGTAATTAATCAGCAGAGACTGTTGAATCCCTGTCTAGAAATATTAGAAACCGTCATAAATACACGGCAATTACCAAATTTTGATCGCATGACTGCAGGGATGCTGCAACGGTCATAAGCGCAAGAACCAATCGTAAGTCTGTTTTTCCAATGCTGTTGTAACTTCAAATGGTCAGTACACTGCACCGAAGAGAAATACTTTGTGTGACTAATCACACTTGACCAAATAAAGTATTGTATTCTATTATAACGAATGGTTATAAATCAAGGACTAGCTGTATACGCAAATGCATGTGTTGCCTTTAGAAGAAAATGACGGTATCTTGTTTTGCTTTGAACAATAAAACGGTGTGGAAGTTTGGGCACAATGGACGTATGACCGAGTGCATGCCATATGGACATAGATCAGACCTCTGCAGAGTTCAGTATGAATATCGTGACTTGAAATATCTTGCTGGTGATCTTTTTTTTAGCAGTATTTTTCACTGTATTGAGAAATCAAAAGTTACTCATCTGCTGCATTTGTTCACTGGATACTCATTTCATGTATTAACAGGATTACAAGAAAAGATATGGCAGAGAAAACAACTGACACAAACACTTTTATGGTGGCACAGTGGTTAGAGTACAGTACTGCAGGCTACTTCTGCTGACCGCTGACTGACTGCAATTTGGCAGTTCAAATCTCATCAGGCTCAAGGTTGACTCAGCCTTCCATATTTCCAAGGTCGGTAAAATGAGGACCCAAATTATTGGGGGAAATATGCTAACTCTGTAAACCTCTTAAAGAGGGTTGTGAAGCACTGTGAAGCAGTATATAAATCTAAGTGCTATTGCTGTACCTATTGCTATAGCAAATGCTCTTTTTCTAACTTTCTCTGTTTATGTCCTTTAGGATTGGTTGATTGGTCTTCCTTTGCTATCCAGACAGTAGGCAGATGAACCCTATTCTAAAAACACCTGCAATGGGCCTCTTCTGCCCAATTTTATGGGATGGGTAGATGTAATTTGGGAGAGGCGGCCCCTTAAATAATTTGACCCCATGCCATGCAGGACTTTAAAGGTCAAAACAGGACCTTGGCTTGCACTGGAAAGCAAACTGGTAACCATTGCAGCCCACAGAGCAGAGGTGTGCAATGTGTGCCCCCCTAGGGGTGTACCTAACTCCCCTTACCACTGCATTTTCCACCAGTTGTATCTTCTGAACACTCTTCAAGAGCAGTCTTCCAGCACGTTGACGCTGAAGCTTTAATTCACATGAAACAATATAGAATTACCTTTGGATATGTTGTCATGTTGTCTTGTTTCTCTAAGGTCTGCTGGTCATCCTCCTTCATCTTCGCTCACAACTGAAGTTCTCCGTATCTGTAATCATTCTGGTTACTTTTCATGATTGCTACTGTCGACCTGAATTCCTCTCTTCCAGATATAAATGTCACAAATCATAAGGCAGTAAACCTTCCTTTTGCTTAGCTTAGCTCCAGGTGACTTCACAAAACATGTCCAGGCATTTTCTCTGATGATGATGAATTAGAAGAGCAGCATTAGCTTCTTGCAAGACATTTCTCAACACCAGGGCAGGAGGTGGTAGCCCTGAAGCCCATGAAATCTGAAGTCTGACCAGGCAATAATGAAGAGGAAAAAGGCTGGGGAAAAGGATGAACAGATAGGTCTTATTTTGAAAAAAATATTTACAATACAGGAACAAGCTAAATTTTGGTGTTCTGGTGAAAATCTCTACCAGCTGAGAGCCAAAGGAAATGCCTCTGATTTGCACATGTGTTTTATAGTAATTTTTTTAAAAAATGCAATGAGTTATGTTTAATGGCATGCCATGATCCTCTCCACTTCCTTTCTTTAAGGTTTTTATGTCAATATATGAAAAGACTTTAGTGTTTAGGAGCATGGTGACTCAGAAGGTTAGTTAGGATGCTGGCTGACAAATGCCACAGACTGGGTAAGCCTCCTTCATATGCTTCAGCTCATCAGTTCGAACATGGGTGACCGCAAGTACATAAATGGATACCACTTTAGTGGGCAAGTTAATGGGAACATGAAAGGAGCCCCCAATTGGTAACCCAATCCCAAGCTGTAAAAGTGACAACCAGCACCTGGAATTGCACCTGGAAATACACTGGTGCAGCTCATGCAGAAGTGATGTTACATGTGCTGTATATCTGACACAATTTATTCCCCACGCAGCCACATTTCTGCACCAGTTGAAGTTTCTGAATGCTTTTCAAGGGCAGCCCCATGTAGAGAGTACTGTAACTAGTCTAAACTAGAGGTTAGGAGGACAGAGGTTAGGAGGACAGAGTTACTGTGAGCAAGGCCTCCTGATCCACATATGGACTCAACTCTTTGAGTAGGACCCATAAGTCTAGGACAGGGGTCAGCAACCTTAAACACTCAAAGAGCCACAAAGGTCCTAACCGGAAGCCCCCATTCAATTCTGGAGCTAACCAGAAGTCCAGTTCCCCCACCATAGAGTCTCCTCCTAGCACGGCATCCTTTTTCCTCTACCTGTCTTAACTGAAAGCCCTATCAATTGTGGAGCTGACCAGGCACAGGGAGCTGCAGGAGAGGGATGAAAGAGCCACATGCGGCTCCAGAACTGTGAGTTGCTGACCCCTGGTCTAGGAGGAGCACACACACACCCCAGATTATTCTGTCTGTCTGGGGTAGTGCAAAGATGGAAGGAACTTATCTCCAGAGAGTCCAAATACCCGTAGCCACTCCGTTTGGGTAAGGTTCATTAAAATTAAAAGTTAATTTTAACTTATCAAATCATCTGGGTTCATCTTTATAATCTTGTCTACGCATGAGAATACATCCAATGTTATCCAAGTAGAGTGTTCTGACCTAGGCTTCCTTAACCAGCAGGAGGCAGGAATTACTGGCAAAACCTCTTTTATTTGCATGACTGTGAATTACGGTCATTCACAGTCAGCAAAGTTTGTCCAAACAGTTTTTCAAAGGAATATTTCTCAACACACCTTATCTCGTTTGGCAATCTGCCACATAACTTATTTCCAATTGCAGTACAAAGCAAAACCTGGCACAGAGTCCCTTAGAGTCATGGAATGAACAAACTTTCCTGCAAAAACCCACTCCCTGTTTGCTCCTCTTTTATTTCCTATGAGAGGGGCCAATCACCTCCAAGGTGTGGCTTTTACTCCCAAGTCAACCCTACTTTCTGAGTTGTTCTTGTCTTCTGACAATTCTGCGCATGCACACACTGGGAACGGGCTCCAGATGGTCCTCTGCCTCACTGCTTTCTACCTCCTTCTCTGCCTCCGATGCAGAGCCCTCATCTGAGCTTTCCCCAGCCCCCAGGACTGGCCCAAGTTCCTCCCCAACCTCCTCATTGCCTGACTCTGCTGCCAGCTCTGCTGGCCACTAGCAGGCCACAACACAGAGTTCCATTTCTGCACTGGAATATCTTTCCATTTTTAGCATGTGTAATGATGGCAGTTTCACCAGAAGACCGATAAGAAGGAATTGGTACCTCTTTTCTTTAAGTCCATATTAAATAGAACTGTATATTCCTGTGTAATGGTGAGCATGAAATACAGAATTAAGCAAGCATTTATTTTACTCACTAAAGAGTTATACTTGGGTTATATTTTGTTTTGCTCTGACCTTTAGAGGGGACACTTCCATAGAACAGGATCATCTTTTTCTTCTTTAATCCAAAAAAACCTTGAGAAGACTTCATCATCACTAGGAATAAACAAATACTCCTAAACGTGGGATGCTCTCATATGTAGCAACATTTGGTGACGCTTTCCAAGGACAAGATAAGATCATTGGCCTTGGCAAAATCAAGTGAGAGGAGAAAACAGGTGTGATTAATTATGCTTTGGAACCCCCTGAGATGCAACTTCAAAGCAGTCATAAATTGGATCTGGCTATTTGCTGGGTTTGAAGGAGTCCATCTGCCATCATCTCTTGGGGTGTCAGAAGACTGGGGGGGTGGGGTTAAGGCCTTTTTTTCTTTATCTTATTGCATCCTGGTAGTCTTGAATATCCTTTGATTCTATCTAGTATTGTTGTTTTTTTTTCTGATACTGCCTTGGATTACTGTGCTCATATTGGTTGGTCATGGCGCTAAATCCAGAAGAACCTGTAACCTAACCATTGCTGGACTGGGGGCAGAGCAATATAGCATGTGTCCAAAATTTGCTAAACACGTAGTCCTCAACACATGACCACAATTGAGCCCCAAATTTCTATTAAGTGAGACATTTGTTAAGTGAGTTTTGCCCTATTTTAAGGCATTTCTTGTTGTTAAAGTGAATCGCTAAGTTAGTTAAGTTGTTAAGTGAATCTGTCTTCCCCATTGACTTTGCTTGTTGGAAGGTCATAAAAAGTGATCACATGACCCACATGACCGTGGGACATAGCCACGGTCATAAGTATGAATTGGTTGCCAAGCATCTGAAATTTGATCACATGATCACGAGGCTGCTGCAAAGGTCATAACCTGTGAAAAGCGGCCATAAGTCATAATTTGAACGGTCACTAAATGAACTGTTGTAAGTCAAAGACTACCCGTATAGAACCAGATTTAGTGAGAGAGAGGGTCCATCAAAATGTGACTACCAAAACATACAGGCCATCTTATTTATTTATTAATTAAATTTATATCCTGCCTATCTCATTATCCAAAGCGACTCTGGGCAGCTTACAATACAATAAAATCATAAATGCAAAAAGATTACAATTAACAAGAATTAGATAAAAACTAAGAGCCAAGAGCCTGAAAGATTGGTAGTGGTGATACTCCCCCAACCACCCCTAACCAGTGGTGAAATCAAAAATTTTTTACTACCAGTTCTGTGGGTGTGGCTTGGTGAGTATGTGGCTTGGTGGGCGTGGCTTGGTGGGCATGGCAGGGGAAGGATACTGCAAAATCTTCATTCCCACCCCACTCCGGGGGAAGGCTACTATAAAATCTCTGTAATGCTGTAATGCTGAGTCATGTTCTAATTACTTGTAATTTAACAATGTATTTAAGCACGGTACCGTAAGGTATTCAGTAGATGATAAGCTGCCATTGCGTGCGTGCATGTGTGGGTGGATCTGCTACCATTCGGGGTTTGTGAACCAACTACTGTTTGTTTGGTAAGAGTTTGTTTGGAGTTAACCGGTAAAGACTTGGACTGTTTAGAAGACTACGAGATTGTTTATTTTCCATTATAAAGAAAACTTTTGATAACACCAGTTTGTATGTATCTCTATCTCAGTGCTCTACAAAACGTTTCTCTGTGCACTTCGCTCTGCTAGTTGTTACACAACAACAATATCCTTAACAATCTCCATTCCCACCCCACTCCAGGAGAAGGTTACTGCAAAATCTCCATTCCCACCCCACTCTGGGGCCAGCCAGAGGTGATATTTTCTGCTTCTCCGAACTGCTCAAAATTTCCGCTACCAGTTCTCCAGAACCTATCAGAACCTGCTGGATTTCACCCCTGCCCCTAACCAAGAGTGCTCCCATTGGGGCCCAAACCAACCAGCAGAGCTCAGCTTTATGGCCCTTTCAGAAGGCCAGAAAAGTGGAGGTGGCTCTCACCTCAGATGGCAGGATGTTCAAAGAATGGAGGTCTTGGCAGAAAAGGTTCTCCTCTTAGTCCCAGCCAGCTAAAATTCCTTGACCGATGGGGTCTGCAGCATACCCTTTCTGCCGGATCGAGTTAGGCAAGCCAACCTTATTGGGGTGAGAAGATTCCTCAGATGGTTCCTCAACCTGGTTTTATGCAGAAATGACTGCAGACAAGAGTCATCAAGTTAATCAGAGATTTTCAGTCTTGTTTAGGTCACAGAATATGATAATTAAAACGAGAACACTCAATTCAGAGATGAAGCCATGAGCTATTATGAGTAAAAATGCTCCCTGAAGTGATGGGGCTTCTCAATGTAAGCTGACAAAATTGTAAAAATAAAGAAGGGACTTTTTAATCATTTATAGTGGACCTGTGATAAAGCAAACATTTTTTGAAGTATGGTTTCTAATTTAATACAGAAAATTCTGAAAATGGAGATAAAAATGAAACCAGAACTTTTCCTTTTGGGTCTCATGGAAAAAGAACTGGAGAAAAAAATTGGAATTTTGCTACTGTATATATGTTGACAGCAGCACTATTGTATATGCCAAAATGGAAGGACACTTTGATTCCTATCATGGAAGAAGAAGTTGATGGAGTTGGCTGAAATGGCAAAACTGACTACTTTGATTAAAGAAAATAACATAAGTATTTTTGTTTCCACGTGGAAACCGCTTCTAAATTTCGTGCTTGAGGTGGAAAAGAATCTAACTTGACTTTGGGTTTTATGGATTAGACTGATAGATCTTTATAGAAATGACCTGTTCATACTATTATGGAAAAGCAAAAAGCTGTGATTTGATGTTAATGCCTTATTTTACTGTAACAGAGAGTCGGAAGTCAATGCTTCTTTTTCTCCCTTCCTCCCCCATCTTTCCACACTTCACTTCCCCCGTTCCCCTCCCCCCTCACTGTTCTTCTATTTACTTTTTTATTTTGTATTTTATAATACTCTTTAACTTAATAAAAAAATGTAAGTGACAAGTCCCTCTCTTTCCACTGTATCTTATAAAAATTCTATGGATGTTCCTGGCTATAATCAAGCCCACCTCAGTTTCTCACAGAACTGCAAAAGACTTTGAAAAACCCTAGATTACAATGACAGAGAAAATATAGGTTAGAAATGACTGCCCTGACTGACTTATGACCCCAGGCCTGGATTTGCAGTCTCTGAAGCCTTATGCATAGATCACAGGCAATTTTGGGTTTTGTTATTTTGAATATGGGAGTAAAGGTGAAAAATAAAAGGCTAATGTATAAGAGCGAAGCTTTTGTTAGTCTTGACACTTGTCTGAACCTCAATAAACATAAAGGAGCCCAAAATTTCAGCCCCATCTACAGAAACATCATTATTTTGCTACCATACCCTTTATTGCCCTCAAAGAAGGGGGGAAAAAATAGGCTGGGGGAAAGCAGCTTTTGACCGAAAAAGAACAAACCCGAGAAAGATGCAGGCACAGTTTGACACATCAAATTAGAACCAATAGCAAAACAGTCCTTTTGCCTTTGCATACAAGAAACTGAAAGAACACAAAAAGGACATTCTCTCTGTAAAATGTCCCTTATTATTTGTCACAAAGTTGTCCAGAAAGGAACTGCTAAGTGATGTCAAATACATTGTGACAATTTTAGGTCACATCAAAGTTCAAAATGTTCTGAATTTGCTTCTACAGTATTGTGTTTTGATGTTAGTGATGAAGAGATCAAAGTTACTATAGCCAGCAAAATCATATTTTGGAAATATAGAAAGTTGGTGAATCCTTGGCAGAAGATGACTTTCCTCTAGGGTCACCATATTTCCAAGGAGTTGTTCTGGGTGACAAAAAATGGGTGCACAACTCTGAGGAGGAAGATCAACCTTTATTAAAGCAATTATTGATGGCTTCCAGCTTATAGAAAAAGAGGAAAAAAGCACAACAAAAGGTAAGAACCTTTATAAGAATATTGAATTGTGGAGTGGAAAATTTTCAGAGTTTTGATTTACTGATGAAATTTTTGGACCATAGAAGGAAAATCAATTGATTTTGCCTAGGTGAGGAAATGGGCTTTATAGGTAAGCAAAACCACACTTCTCAGAAGCAGAAGCAGCAGTAGGCTTTGAAAAGCTAACAAACAGTGCAAAATTGATGGAATTAGATGTGCATCTCCAGTTTAGATGTGACGTTTGTGGTTTTGCCGAGTTACATTGAACTTTCTTTTATTAGGTCAGCTTAGACAATTACACATGGGGCTGGATAGATGCCGCTCTGAGTCCGTTTCCTTCTGTGTTTATTAAGGTAAGTGATATTTCTTTCTTCTTGGTAAGGAAAAGATAAAAGGGCTTTGTCTTGGGAAAAGAGTAGGTTTTTTTGGACATGACATGATTGTATTAAACTGGCAACTGTTATGTCTGCAGGGGTAAAAGAAAATGTCCTAAAAATAAAGTTTTCTTTCTATTTCAGCCATAAAAGACTAAAACCAAGGACAAATGAAATTTTAGAGATTTACTTGTCTATTACTATTCGTCCATAATGCTATTTCCCCAAGAAATTACAATGCACATCCCCTATCTATTCAATTACATGTTTGCTTGACTTCAGATGTAGAGAAACGGTATAAAAGGCCAAGGAAAGAAGTGAAGCTTCTAACTCCAAACTTCCACCCTCCTACATCCCCTATCAAAAAAACATTATTTGACATAAAAGAGCTTCCTTCAGTATCCTTTCCATCAGAATAATTGTTCCCTCCTTGTTGCCCCTACTATGCCAGAAAATTAGGACAGCTTTCCTTTCATTCAAATGCAGGAGGAGCTATTTGAAGGTGCTAAAAGCTTGGTGGATACTATAATATACTCTGTCCTAAAGCTATATAATATAGCTTTAGGACAGAGTGATGCCAATAAATATAACATTGGGCAACCAAATGCAAACACAAGCAAACCATTTTTCCAAGGGTTTTCCCAGTGCCTCTAAAGCTAATGTAAAGGTTTCCCCTTCCCGTCTGACTCTAGGAGGCATTGCTCATCTCCATTTCTTAGCTGAGAGAACCAACGAAGTCCAAAAACATTTTCCGTGGTCATGAGGACAGCATGACTATACAGTGAGATGCACAGAACGCTGTTACCTTCCCACTGAAATGGTACCTATTTATCTACTTACATTTACATGCTTTCAAACTGCTAAGTGGGCAGGAACTAGGACAAGTAATGGTGCTCGCCCTGTTCCCGGCACTTAGGTCTCAAACTGGGTTGCTAGCTTTCCAGCTGATAAGCTCAGTGTCTTTAACCACTGAGCCATCGCACCCTCTTAGTGCCTCTAAGGGACTTATTAATATGCATTCTCTCGTCTTTGAGTCAGTAGAGAAGTATACCACCATACATGGCACTACTCCAGTGGCAAAGCTTTACCATGCCTTGGAAATGAGGCTTGTGACTGGGGATATTCTTATAGATTTAATGCAGGACCGGTTCTAGCCAGGGATTATAGATTATTCAATTCCCTCCCACCCCTTTTTTGTTTTTTGATTGTGTGTGTATGACTTCAAGTCAGCATTGAGTCCTAGCGACTGTCTGGATCAATCCCTGCAATTTTCTTGGCAAAGTTTTAGAACTGATTTGCCTAGGGCTGGGGAATAACAACTGCTGATTTTAAGTGCCACCACACCAGGCTGTAGATAAAACAGAAGCAACATCATGAGAACATCAAATATACAGTATGCTGGCCGGAAACAATCTAAAAGTTGACCCACACTCTGTCAAGGACCTATGAGTACTCATTTCAAAAGAGCTAAGCCCACAAGATTATTACTACACAAGATTATTTACCAGAACATCCTACCTGTAAATGAGTACTTTAACTTCAACCGTAATAACAGAAGGGCTATCAATAGAGTCAAACTCAATGTAATTCGCTCTAACCTTGAATGTACGAAATATGACTTCTGCAATAGAGTAGTAAATGTCTGGAATACTCTACCTGATCCTGTTGTTAGTCTCTCTAACCCGCATACCAGGGATGGGTTCTACTTACCTTTACTACTGGTTCGCAATGGGATTGCGCGCACGAGCTTTGCTTCTGAGCATGTGCAGATCGCCAATGATGTCATCCAGGACGGTCGGCAGGGCCTCCCGCCGGTTTTACTATCAGTTCTTGCGAACCGGCCCAAACCGGGAGCAACTCACCACTGCCCCATATCTTTTACCTTAAACTGTCTACCGTGGACCTTTCATGTTTTTAAAGAGGTCTCTATGGGGATGTGCATAAGTGCACCAGTGTGCCTACCATCCCTGTCCTACTGTTCCTATTTATATGTACTCATTTTATGTGTTTATGGCTATGTTTTGCTTATTTATATCATTTTATTTGTGCCCAAAAAATTTTCATGTGTTCATGTCTATGTCTATACTGTTACTTGTTTCCTTGTTTAATTTGTTGACAAATTATTATTAATAATAATAATAATAATAATAATAATAATAATAATAATAATAATAATTGGACTTGAACATTTTGACTCTACTAAAAACCACCTTACCTGGAACAGCTTATATCCTCCGATGATACCTTAACAGTTCCTAGGTCCTTGGTGAGGACTCGAGCTGCTGAGCTATTAACCAGCCTCAAAGGCTGTGAATCTCACTACAGATTAAATAATAATAATAATAATAATAATAATAATAATAATAATAATAATAATAATGTCAACAACAACAACATACCTTTGAAAAGAGTTATTGAGGTGTCTTCATATTACAGTAAAAGTGGCATAGGGATGAGCCTTAATAAGTCCATAAGCAAGTCATAAGAATAAATAGCTCTTGTCATTGTTATTCTCCAGTCACATTCTTGGCTGATTTTTGCATCTTAGCTTAAACTGAAAACATTTTTGGAACATTTTTGATCCTAGGGTGACCACACAAAGGAGCCAATTTTCTACTGATTCCTCTTCTGTTCTTTTGAATCAGTAACATCACAGGGAACAAGACATCTGTATGGACTTCAAAAGCCTTTTTATTTTTAAAGTGCAAGAAAAATGTGTTTACATGCTTTGTTCATGTGCATTTTGTGCCATCGATTCAATGACACAGGATCAAACCTAAGGACTGGGAGACAACCAAGTAGATGCCTCCTTTTAAGCAAAAGAACATCTGTCAATCAACCACCAAAGAGCTAGAAACTCAGTTCATGACATAAGCACTGGAAGAGAAGAGCCTTCCATGAAGGATAGACCAGCCTTGTGTTGAAGAAAAAAATATTTGAACCACCCAGCCACATAGTGCTGTCCTACACAGAGATTATCTGTCAAGAAGAACAAACATCTCACACAAAATGGCAGCAATCCCTGGCACACAAATATTTTAATAAAGGGAAGAAACCATTTCAGTGATCTCAGTGGAAGATGTACAGTACCCAACAGCTTCAATTTAACAGCTTGCTGTTTGGTTTATTGTCCACCCAAGTCCACTGCTTTATATACTGTATGTACTACTACTTTGCTAATTGTAGTGCTATATGCTCGCTACTTGAAAAGAATGTGCCAAACAAGAGTGCTGGTGATAAAAAAAATTCTGGTGGAGACAGAAAAAGAAAAGCTTAAAAAACTGAGGAAGCATCAGTCATGATGTAGATTGGATATACAGTTCCAACCCGAAAAGGATCATTTCTCACAGCTTAAGGAAGCAGCAGTGCTTCTGGTGGCATTGTTCAGATCAGATGTGGAGGTGCATGAAGGGGAAGACAGACAGGAAAAGTGCCAGTGGGGTTTCTTGGCATGACATTTTTCAGACCTCAGGATATTTCTGTTTTCTAGTCTGAGATCTTTGATGGGAATTTGCAGTGTTTCAGTGTTTAGAAAACAGCTGCTCTAACCCTTGATCAATCCATCCCCACATGTACAAGCAAGACTAACCTTTCCTTTCCATGTCTCCATTCATTCTATGAAGATCAAGCTCTGCGGTCCTTCCTCTTCAAGCTGCTCAGAATATAAATTCTGCTTACCATTTCAGAGTGATCAACCCATCCTTTGGAGATATAATCAAGGGGGTATGGTGACACATTTACCTTTGCCACAAGTGAGTGGCCCAGCTCACTGCTGCTCTCATTTCACAGATGATGATATAAGGCTCAGAAGTGCTGATTCTCATGCAATGCAGCTGCAATTCAACCCCAACTCACCAGATTCAATCCCAACATATTGTTCCCTGGGCATATACTTCCTAGTCTGGCACCTGAAGTTGCCTTGGCAAATGAAATCCTACTTCCCCGAATAGTAGGGGATCTAAGCCACAGAACCACATCTGTGGGCTTTTGCTGTGCTGATATGAGATTAAGTGCTTTGTAACTCTTGGAATTATTCTTAATTGCATCTTCTCCTCTTGTCATTCAGTTTCATGCACTGCTGATAAATATTCTTGCACTTCCACATTTATTAACAGTGGCATATTTATATTAGACGTGTGGCCATGGCAACAGCTCTCTGGCAGCATTATACACATTTATTTACTTCCATGATATTAGTTTCCAAATTGTATCCTGGTCCTTTTCCTCCTTTCTCTCCACTCCACCCCCCCACCCCAATTTATCTTGGTAACCTTTGACTTTATTAGAGCTGATGCCAAACCGAAAAACAAATTAATCTAAACATGTTTATAAACACGTACTTCACAAAAATGATTATATCTTCCTTAACGTGCTAATAGTCATTCCAGATCCTAGTTTTCCTTTCCACTTCACAAGCATACATACATACATACATACATAATTCCAAAAGTGGTATTTTGTATTTCAAATATAGACTGTACAGCTTTCAGGCCCTGGATTTTATTTTGATTCCAACATGACAGTTATTAAGTGGGTTAGATTTGCTGAAGTATTAATATTAGTAATTTTTTGCTTCAGTGACATTTTTTTTCTTATTCAGATGGCTTCACAATCCAGTTATAATTTCCTTCCTATTATATGATGTGTCCTGTGAAGCTTAATGGGCTAGTAATGCATTGTATTTCCATAGTATTTTAAAGAGAGAGTAGCTTACCTTTTTTTTTCTTGAAAGGACCCTGAACCCTCATTGAGAAGGGAACTGCATGACCTCAGCTGATGGGCAACACCAGAAAAAGCAGTGGGCTGCCCTACTTCCTTTGTTTGTCCTGCCCTATTGTCCAGTATCATCGTTATTCACTTTTGACATCTTCTTCCCTCTCCCACCCCTATGCCCCACAATGGAGCAGGCTACTAGGAAAGATCCTGACAAATAGATGGGGAATAAATGTAGGTAGTGACAGATTTTATTTTCCTGGGCTCTAAGATCACCTCAGAGGAGGAGTGCAGCCAAGAAATTAAAAGATGCTTGCTCCTGGCAAATCCTAAACAGCATCCTAAAAAGCAGAGACATCACCCTGCCAACAAAAGTGTGTATAGTCAAGGCTATGGTTTTCCCGGTGGCAATGTATGGCTGTGAAAGTTGGACCATAAGAAAGGCTGAGCGCCAAAGAATTGAGGTCTTTGAACTATGGTGCAGGAAAAGACTCCTGCGAGTCCCTTGGACTGCAAGGCAATCAAACCGGTCAGTCCTAGAGGAGATCAACCCTGACTGCTCTTTAAAAGGCCAGATTCTGAAGATGAAACTCAAATACTTTGGCCAAGTAATGAGAAGGAAGGACTCACTGGAGAAGAAAGAGCCTAATGCTGAGAAAGTTTGAGGGCAAAAGAAGAAGGGGGCGGCAGAGAATGAGGTGGCTGGATGGAGTCACTGAAGCAGTAGACATGAGCTTAAATGGACTCCAGAGGATGGTAGAGGATAGGAAGGCCTGGAGGAATGTTGTCCAGGGGGTCACGATGGGTCAGACACGACTTTGCAACTAACAACAACAACAACAACAACAACAACAACAACAACAACTAGGAAAGGGGGAAGTACTTTAGTCAAAGGTCTGAATTCCTTGCTTGCAAAGCCTTCATGAGATTAGGCCAGGAATTGCAGAAAATTAGGTTGAGAGCTGAGATTACCCATTCCTATATTATTGAGTTCTCTTGAGAAAAATGTTGTTGCAATTATCTTTAAAATAATCCAGATAACATATAAACATAAATATAGGGTGGAGATTTCCAAGGTTGTTGACTCTTTTAGGTTTGTTTTAAAGTAGTCCAAGATATGGATCTATGTGTATCTACCAGTATCTATATATGTATCTGTCTGTCTGTCTGTCTGTCTGTCTCTGTCTGTCTGTCTGTCTATCTATCTATCTATCTATCTATCTATCTATCTATCTATCTATCTATCACTGTGTATGTGTGTGTGTGAGAGAGGAAGGGACGGAGGGAGAGAGGGAGAGGGAGAGAGAGAGAGAGACATGGATATTGGTCCTTCATGACTCTTCTATTCTGACCTAGGCCTCCTGAGTCAGTAAAACACACAAGTAGTCCCAAAAACCTGTTTTATTTTAACAGCTGTGAATTCTGTTCATTCACAGATGAGTCCCAAATAGTTGTAAAGAGTCCTTCAGGATAAGGCTTATAATCACCCACCTTTATCTCTCTTGACACACTGCCAAAGACCTAATTGGCAAAGCCACACGGAGTCCAGAAGTGATATAAAGTTTGCCCTTGTTAATAATCAAATGACTCTAGAAGAGCCTGTTAGTCAATAAGAAATAATCTTATGGATAAATGAGAATTTAGTTAGATTGGAAGATTTCCTTAAGCACATATTACATTTTTCAGATTCTGTTATAAATAAAGAGAACTGGGGAAATAAAAAAAAAAATTTGGGGGAGAAACAAAACTGATGGTTTTATCAGCCTATTTATAAGTCTTGGAAGGATTATTCCTTTATAAACCTAGTTTTGCATTCCTCAACCATGACAGTAGAATAGCATGCAAATCTCTTTTTCTGGAAATTTTCATATGCTATTTCCTAAGATGGGAAGCATTTCTTTTAATACATACATCTATTCTTGCACTAAACAGAGATTTTTTTTTCATGAAATTGTACTTTAGTGCATCTATTTTTTTAAGGTAATATATTTCCTTGTGTATAGGAATACCCTGATAATTTTCTGTCCATGTAGTTTTTCTGGCAACAGTATGGAAGTGAATGGTTACCATCCAGTCAAACCTGCAATCCTGGCTTTAATTAGTAATCTCTGATCCAAGTTCAAAGTAGATTTCATCCTTTTTTTCAAGGTCAGCCAAGATTAGCAAAATCCTGTCACTTGCATCCATTTCTAAACATTTTTAAACTAAAATGTACTTTTGAAATACCTTTTAGTACGGTCTCCAAACCAAGAACTCAGGCACAGAATCCAGAACTGTGCAATCTGAAACACTAAACTGGTCTTATTTGCACATGATTCCAAGAAAATAAGATAAATTCAGATGAATTATACCCACCGGTATTCTTCCCTTGAGTCTGGAATTTTCCACCAATAACATGCTTGGATTGCTAGAGCCATCTGGCTGGACAATGAACTATTTCTTCACCTCTCTGGATTCTTCAGCCTACAAAGGCTTCCAAGTTGTTACCAAAGAGGGATATTTGTTTTGCAATGAGTTATACTGACATATCTGATACCATGGGAGAACAAAGGCAGGGTGTTTTCTAACTACTGATGGTAAGCCTGCATTATTGTTAGAGTTGTTAGAGAGACCATAAAGTACAGAAGCCATACATTTCTCCAGCTGTTTTTCACTTAACTCTAGGAATGGAGGAGAGAAACAAAACATGCATTTCTGTGCTTCAGAAGAGAAAGCCCACGGATAACTTCACAGACACAGCCAATTTTCTGGCAATCTTGTCATCAGAAGGAAGAGAGCATTAGTGGGATGAGAGATGATTAGTAACAACTCCATCTCTTCTTCACTGCCATTGATATTGCCTACATATCCTCTCTGATTCTTTAGATAGGTCGATTTCATAGCACCACTATCTAAAAGAAAAGTGAAAGGAAGCATGAGGGTTGTTTCTTCTCACTCTCACCACTCCTTACTCAATAGACCAAGCAAACAGTTCAGCTGAAGCAGAACTTGAGCCAGAAGGAGACAACCATGTCAAGCAACTGAGGTCAGGTAGTCCTTTAAGGGCAGCTGGTTTTTTGTTGTTTTTTTAAAAATTAGATTTATATGCCACCCTTCTCCGGAGACTCAGGGCGGCTTACAATGCGTTAAGCAATAGCCTTCATACTTTTGTATATTTATACAAAGTCAGCTTATTGCCCCCACAAACTGGGTCCTCAATTTACCTACCTTGCTGGTTGCTGGTTGATCGATGTATTATCAAAAAGATCATACTGTGGAGCAGTGGTCGGTTTCAAAATTTTTTCTACTGGTTTTGTGGGTGTGGCTTGGAGGGCGTGGCTTGGTGAGCGTGGCAGGGGAAGGATATTGTAAAATCTCCATTTCCTCCCAATCAGCTGGGACTCGGGAGGCAGAGAATAGATGGGGGGGGGGCTAGTCAGAGGTGGTATTTACCAGTTCTCCAAACTACTCAAAATTTCTGTCAGAACCTACTGAAACCCACCTCTGCTGTGGAGATTCCTTGGTGCTCTCTGAGCTTGCTTCTTTTCTTGCAGTTGTTTCATTACCAAACTAGGTAACATCATTAGTGTAGTCATCACTAGCACTGATGATGTTATCTCATTTGGGCAATGAAATGAATGCAAGAAAACAAACAATCTCAGAGACAAACAAGGACCACTGATATCAACCCTGAGCTACAAATATTCTCCTTTATTGGTAGGTCATACTGTTGGCTTACAAACGTCCTTTCAGAATGTGTGCTTGTTACTCAATGTGCAAATCTTGAGTTAACAGAAACATTTCAAATTAGAAAAGGGGTTAGACAAGGGTGTCTTCTGTCCCCACTTCTATTCATCCTAGCTTTAGAAGTTCTTCTGAGGAAGATTGGGAATAACAATGAAATTAAGGGACTGAGTGTTAGAAAAGAGTCGTATAAAGCCCAGGCATTTGCTGATGATGTGGCATTAATCATGGAAGAACCATTAGAATCAGGCATTAAAATATTGGAAGAATTAGGCAATTACGGAGAGGTAGCAGGTTTTAAATTAAACAAATCCAAAACTAAATTAGTAACCAAAAATATGACGGAGGCACGAAAGAAAATGTTGGAAGAATTAATGGAGATTCAAATTGTTAAGAAGGTAAAATATTTAGGGGTATGGATTTCAGCGAAGTGCTCAGCCCTCAAGGAGGATAACTATGAACCATTAATCAGGAATATAAAACAGGATTTGAAAAAATGGGGAAGATTGCAAATATCATTTTTAGGTAGAATTGCAGCAACAAAAATGAGTATACTACCCAAACTATTATATCTATTCCAAACAGTCCCTGTCAAATTGGATAAAAAATTCTTTTTGGAGCTTAATGCAATAATTAGGAAATTCATTTGGGAGGGAAAGAAACCAAGGATAGCAGTTAGAAACTTACAGGATAAGAAGGAGAGAGGGGGTTTTGGATTACCCAAATGGGAGACATATCAAAAAGCTGCAAACTTAGTATGGCTGAAAGATTGGGCTACTCTGCAAAATAAAAGACTCCTAACTTTGGAAGGACATGACCTCCAGAAGGGCTGGCATGCATACCTCTGGGAACCTGGGAAAAAAACCAAAACATACTTCCATAGACATAAAATAAGGGAGACCTTAATACAAACATGGGGAGAGATAAGACAGAGGCAATACATAAAAATTCCGAGATGGCTCTCCACCATGGAGGCTTTAATATACCCAAATGTATTAGAAATAGGAAAGATGTTTAGATACAATGAGATATTGGATGGGGGAGGGAATCTTAAAACTAGGGAAGAATTGAAGGAGCAAGGCATTGTTATAGACTGGTGGCCATATACCCAAATTACATCACGATATAAAAAGGACAAGGAGGAATTCGGTATAGAGACAAGTATTAATGGATTCTATAAGATTTGGATGGGTACAGATGAGAAAATATTAGCCAAATTATATAATTATTTATTGGAATATGATACTGTAGAGGATGTGGTTAAGGAGCCGATGTTGGCTTGGGCTAAAAATATTGGTCAGAATATAAATCTGGACGAATGGGATACAATCTGGAATAAAAACCTCAAAATGACCAGGGCGGTGACTTATAAGGAGAACCACTATAAGATGTTTTATAGGTGGCACATGGCCCCCGCTAGGATAGCAAAGATATATCCCAACTCGAGAGCAAACTTGGAAATGCGACCATCAACAGGGCACCTTCTATCACTGTTGGTGGACCTGCAACCAGGCACAAAAATTCTGGAAGATGATATTGAAGTGGATTTTGGAAATTGTAAGAGAAGATTTTGATTTTGACCCCAAAGCACTTCTCCTGGGAATCTTGAAAACAGAATATGCAAAAGAGAAAAGGTATTTGATTATACATATAGTGACAGCCGCAAGTATTTCTTTTGCCCAGTATTGGAAGGAAAAACAGTTACCATCTGAAGAATTTGTTATAAGGAAAGTACTGGAGTGCGCCGAAATGAACAAATTATCTCTAGAAATTAATGACAGAGAAGATTCGGAATACTATGGCGTGTGGGACATGTGGTATGAGTGGATGGAGAAAAGAAATAAAAAATGAGATAGTATATAGAGATTAATTACTAGCCAATTAATGAAGATTTAAAGAAAGAAACAATATTACTTGCACTTTAAGGGTTTGAATATTACTGAGTATTATTATATGTAATGGTTATTAAGACAAAATCTACTTATAAGAAGTAATAGTATATGTATATGTATGGCAAGTTAAAAGTCTGTGTTTATGTATACGCATCACGGAACCGAAAATGTTTTTTATTGTATTGTCAATTTGTATAAATAAAAATATTAAAAAAAAATCTTGAGTTGCACTTTCACCACTTTATGGCACCTTCTCCCCAAGCAATGAAATGTCCTACCAGCACTGGACAGAAGCAGCCAAGAGAAATACTTGAGTGAGTCATCTCCAATAACTGAGAATGAGACATGCACCACTCCTCTAGTTGGGGAATAGACTTCAGCAAATCTTTGGCAATACCTAGTCCAATGCTTGCCCTGTGGAGTCAACCATCAAAGAGAACATCCACAAGCAACCTCCAGGAATATGGGATATGAAAGTCACCAACTAATCACTGTCACTTACCAGATAACAATGTTTTCAGTAGCATCTCATAAGCAATGTTATATGCTTTAATTAGTGTAGCTTCCCCAATCTCTCTAGAAGCTTTGGAATTAGAGTTGAATGCATCAAGAGAGTAGCAGTTTGGGTTCCAAAGAAGTTGAACACAACTGATATTTCAGCCTAAATAATAATGGAAGTTAATCAAATATGTTCCAAAATAAATGAATGGAAGCCATTGTCTGACATGACTCCATTCATTTTATTCAATGACTATAAACATTACAAACTATCTATAGACATAAATTGAGCTTTCTTTGAAGTTGCATAGCTTCAGCATGTCCCAACCCAGCCTCTTGTTTAACTTGAAGGTCTTTTCAACTGATTCATAAATCTATCAGCTGCCTTAGCTATGCAAGAGATGGAAAGAAAAGGATGTAATAACATTCTCATACAAAATGCCTGGGGTACATCAAACATAAAGTTTGTTGCTTTTCAGAGTGAGATGGGTGGTTTATAAATTTAATAAATAAATACAAACTAACCTCATGCTAGAACACAGGAACGAGTTTATAGACTGACCAGAATAATATTACAATGTTTGTGCTTTCTCTATTATACTGTGTTTCCCCAAAAATAAAACCCTGTCATATTTTTTTTGAACCTTGAAATAAGCTCTTGGCCTTATTGCCATGCGCTCAAAAGCCTGATTGGGCTTATTATCAGGGGGTGTCTTATTTTGCGGGAAACACGGAAGAAAGTATTAGTTTATGGTCTTTCTTCCAACCAGAAATACTAAGCATTTGTTGCTATCATTCTTGAAGGTGGTTTTTTTTGTTTTTGTTTTTGTTTTTTTCTGATGAGCAATTCTAGCTTCCAATAATAAAACTGAATTTTACTCAGCTTCTCTATAATCTTAGGAAGAAAAATGTGGAAGTAACAGATCCCAATAATGTTCGGCAGAGAACAAAACTGTTCAATATTCCTGTAAGGAAAGGGAAATGTTGCAGTTTGGATTACAGCTCTTCATCAGAAAATGAAAGGTGTTAACATCAAACTATATACCATATGTTTCTATACAAATTCAATTTTTCTAAGTTTTGTCTTTGACATGATACCGCTGACTTTTATCTGCAGGTAGGCATTTCTCTTGAATCAAGTTTAAGGTCAGTAGACCCCAAGGTGTGAGCTGTAACAGAGGTATCTCCTGCTTATTTATATAATGATTGATAGCATTTCCCCCCCAATCCTTTTCTTTAGTTTGTATGTCCATATGTTGCAATAATAAAACATCTTACCTTGCTAACTGACCTTGCTAAGTTAAAAGATGGAGAGAGGGTCAGGCTAGTTCTAGACCTCATGCTGATGTTTAACTACATTGACCAGGAAAAAGACACGCTTATGAGCAGAAATCCACAGGCATAGAATTTAGATGCTGCTGCCATGCTGTAAAGTTGCACAGGAACTACTACAAAAATCACCTGCAACATTTGCTAAAGTTGCTTGGGGAGAGCTTCCTTGCGGGGCTCATTTGATTTCAGCAGCCAAACTGGAATCCTAAATCAGTTTCAACAGCTGATTTCAATTCCCAAATAATCTTATCATCCTGCAACATTTCACAAAGTGTAATCTACCTCGTAAGCCTCAAAGTTAAATGTAAGACAAGTAACTCAGCAGTGTATCTTTATTTCTGCTACCCTGATGCTCCTGTGCCTTCTAAAGAAAGAGGAACTTTCGGGAAGAAAGTAAGCCAAACATGGTAAGTAAACAAACAAACAAACAAAACCCCAGCAGCCTCACATGAAAAAAGAGGAGTCATCTACACCATACAGTTTAAAAGACTGTAACAGTCACAATGAAGGACAAACAGGCAGAAGACTAGCAGAGCACATCCATGAACACCAACTAGCAGTCAGAAGACATGATGAAAACTCCTTAATTTCACAACCCATTGACAAATTCAACTGGGACATGGTTAGCATCCTAGATCAAGTCAAGTCCAAAAATGCTAGAGAGTTCCTGGAAGCCTGACCACTTAAGCAAATCATCCATCAACAAGCACATAAACAACCTCTACATACCATTCAAAAGAGACAATCAAAAGCCAAAAAAGAAAACAAAAGGACCCAAACATCTCCACACCAAAAATCAACAGCCAGAGGAGTAGACATTAACACCAAGCTTTGTACAAGACCAACAATCAAGATGTAAATAATAACCCAGTCAAGAACCATCAAGTCTGACAAATGAGCTAATAATAAACAACAGCATAATGAAGGAACCACCAAAACCAGTCCCACCAACACCGATAGCATAAGCCACTAGTGTAAAAATGAGAGCAAACCCCACTCCATTCTATCACTGATATTACCACTATCAAGACCCCACAGAGTATTCATAGTTTGTCTGCTTGCCCTTTCATTGTTTTCCTACCCTTCCCCATAATCCCTCACATTCCCATAGAATATAGAATCCTCTCTCCAGTGAGCTTCATTTGTCTCTTTCCTGCTACACGGGAAATTCTCAAAATGCATGAAAATCTTTGAAAGAAAATGCAATCCTTATTTACCAGAGGTGGTATTCAGCAGGTTCTGACCAATTCTGGAGAACCATTAGCGAAAATTTTGAGTAGTTCAGAGAACTGGTAAATACTACCTCTGACTGCCCTGCCCCCATCTACTCTCTGTCTCCCAAGTCCCAGCTGATCAGGAGGAAATGGGGATTTTGCAGTAACCTTCCCGTGGAGTGGGTTGGGAATGGAGATTTTACAGTATCCTTCCTCTGGACTGGGGTGGGAATGGAGATTTTACAGTGTCCTTCCCCTGCCATGCCCACTAAGCCACGCCCATCAAGCCATGCCTACAGAACTGGTAGTAAAAAAATTTGAATCCCCCCCACTGTTATTTCATCTACAGTTTGGTTTAGTTTCATGGAAATGGTTTCATGGAAAGATTTCATCTACAGTTTGGTTTAGTTTCATGGAAATGGTTATATGAATATATAAATTCCCTAATTCCCACAGTATTGTCTTATGTCTGAATATAAATTTAGCCATGTAGTATGGCTGTAGTATTATAATTACCCTTCTCATTTTCTCTACTATGTCATCTTATTGATATCACTATTATGATTATTATTACTCTGTTGTTTTGTATGTACACTGAGAGTTTTTGCATTGGAGACCAATTCCCTAAGTCACACTTGGCCAAATTAAGTATAAAGTCTTCTATTCTACATATATACATATATTAATTGCCAGTTCAGCAATCTCCCCTAAATATGGACAGCAAATCCAAGACATTTACTGGGGTCCATTAATCCCTAGTCCAGAGTCTGAATCTATTTTTTGGAATTCATCTCTAGCAACTTCTGACAGGCACTAATTAACCTGAAGGACATTCATAAATGTTATACCTCATGAGAATAAAATAAGAAGTCACTCTGTCTTCACAGTCAGAAAGTTGACATGTTTATTTACTAGTGTTAGAGGAATTTTTCTCTTTCTTGTCTTTCCTGTTCTTGTTTTTGTTTTGTTTTTTTTGCTTTGGCACCAAACTTGGTAGCCTCCCACTCACAATGAGTGTCTCTTGGCAGCTGTTAATCTTTCTCTCAGATTGCCCAAAAAACAAAAACATTTCACATCTCACCTGAACAAGTTTTGCATGCTTGCATGTGTGTGTGAATACAATAAAAATAAATGGCTTAAAGAGGGAAGAAAGATATTACCAGTGATTTTACCAGTGATCCCTCAAGGCAATATTGTAGAATTAATGCAGTGGTGAAATTCATTTTTTTTTTACTACCGGTTCTGTGGGCATGGCTTGGTGGGTGTGGCTTGGTGGGCGTGGCAGCGGAAGGATACTGCAAAATCTCCATTCCCACCCCACTCTGGGGCCAGCCAGAGGTGGTATTTGCCAGTTCTCTGAACTATTCAAAATTTCTGCTGCCAGTTCTCCAGAACCTGTCAGAACCTGCTGGATTTCACCTGAATTAATGTGAGGCTCCAACATGTCATATGGAAAGGGAAGGAAGAGAATCAAGACAATCTACATACTACAGGGGAAGTCAAAGACATACAACATGCATAAGTACTCTGGTTAAAATCCTCATTTGACAGCTGTGGAATAATCACAGAATAGAGAAAAAAACTGTTGGGGAACTATGGAAACCCATAAATACTCCCTCCCCTCTGAGTCATTCAAAATCATTCCCGTCCTACACATGCAAAGGAAACTGAGTTTATGAGATACTTTTAAGACTTTGAAATCGTGTCTCTTGAGGAGAGGATGGAAGGAGGACCAAAACTGCCACCATTTTATTCCAGAAAACCTTGTTCTGGGTTTGGCTTTTAAATGTTGAGCGATTCAGAAGGATTGCAAACATCAAAATCCTTGCCTCCTCTGACATACAAGAGAAGAACTGTACGTGTTCAGAACTTCAACACGTGTGCAGACAGAGTGGATTGCTTGTCCAGCAGCTTACTTTATTCAAGAAGTAAAAATAAATACCTTTCCAAAGAAAGGGCAATCTTTCAAGGTGCCTGGCCAAAAATATACTGTTGGACTACGCTGCTTCAAGCAAACCTATTTTTAAAACTGAAAAGCTTTCTTTTTTTTTGGTCTGAATTTCTTTTCTTTTTAAAAATGTCTTGCAAAGATCCGAAGGTACTTTTTTTTCCCTTTTAAGTCCCTGAAAGCTTTTTGTGTTACCTTCCTTTTTTGTCCTTTTGGGGAGGGTGGTACAGGAAAAAAAAAACCCTTAAGAAAATACAGTGCCCCCCTGTGTATTTCTTATTCAGAACTGGTCTCATACAATGGAATTTTTTCCCAAGTAAAAATGCTGATGAATTTACAACATTATTTGGTGTAACTCAGTGGGGGTCAAAGTGAAAGTGAAGGGTCAATTTCATGAAACGTTTTCTGTTCAATGGGTCAGTTTAACCCAGTTTTTAGTCAAGTAGCAGCTCTAGCAAAACACGATTCATGCAAGAAAGATATTAGACCCATCAAGCACCACATTCATAGACTGAGCTGGATGAATGACTAAATACTGCATGGGAGTTAGTTTTCACTTGCAGGGATCAGCTTATTCTTGAGTCCTGGGTTGTGCCAATTAGCATTACTAGTGGGTGGGCGGCATGATTCAATGCCCTTCAAACTAAGCTAAGCCTACCTAAGCTAAACTATATTAAAGCTAAACTAAAAGCTAAGCTAAGCTCCCTCCCATTTGTTTGGAGTGGAGTTTTATACTCACTTTCTTCCTGTACCTGGTTACTACACATTAAATCAGTGAATACAATTACAATGACCATCTGTAATATATAATGACTATAATTACAGTTGCCTAGCTATCATTACCAGTCCATGCCAAATACCAAGCCTATAGAATCAAAAATCACTGTTGATGATACTCGGCTGAACAAATATAAACAGCTTCGAATATTTGGGAAGCATCATCTCAAGCTATGGGTCTTTGGATAAAGAAATTAACTCCAGGATGAGCAAGGCCAGTCAGGCACTGAGGCGGCTGCATGCTAGAGAGCTCAATCAAGGCAACATATGTATCTCTACAAACATAAAAGTATATATAGAGGTATACAGGTGTAGGCTGCTGGGGGTTCGCAGTGGTTTGGGAGAACCTATAGCTAAGATTCTGTGCAATTCGGGGAACCCCCAAATCCCACTTTGGCTGGCCCAGCCCACCCCTCCCCTCACCGGAGTCCCCACACTGCCTGTTTTGGATGCAGGTAAGTGCAGGGCAGGCTCGGAGGCTTGGGGAGGATGAAAAACAGGCCTACTGGAAGTTTGGGAAGGCCGGAAACAGGCCTGTTTCTGGCCTCCAGAGGGCCTCCGGAACCTGGGGAGGACATTTTTGCCCTCCTGTAGGCTCGATGAAAGCCTCTGATGCTCCGGGAGGGCAAAAATCCCCCACACACACTATGGTGCAGGAGGATGACTAGGCCATGCCCACCAAGGCCACACCCACCCAGCAACCGGGCAGAGAACCCCTTGCTAAAATTTTTGAAACCCACCTCTGGAGGTACAGGTATTCCTTCCCTGCTATGTGGGTTTGAGTCCTGGACTCTGTACTGAAGGCAATTCAAACAACTGAAAAAAATTCACTTAAACATTCTCCATTCCATCTGGCACATTTGTGGGCAAGACTGTATCTCCAAATTGGAGGTCTTAGATAACACAGATTAACAGAGCCCAGATGAGATGAGTGGGACATCAGAAAGGATGACTGACATGTGCCTCACCAACTGTTCTATAGTGTACTGGAGTCTGGGAAGAGATCTCGAGGTCAACCATGCAAGCACTATAAAGATGTTGTGAAAGAAGCCCTACTCCATTGTGACATCCAGCAAAGAGAATTAGAAGATGCCGCTGCTGACTGAACCCACTGGCAAGTCCTGTACTATGAGGCCTCCATGGCTTTGAAAACAGGTCCTGCCAAAAATTGATGAAGACCCATGAGTGACACCACAGAGTAACACCCACAGTTATTACAACAATGTCCTTCCAGTGCCCCCATTATGCTAGATGCTATGGTTCCGTACTGAGACTGCAGAGCCTCCTCTATGTCCACAGAGGAACAACATTACAACATGTCTTCTTTGAACCCAATGAACTACCGTATCTTCCTAAACATGGTTCCTACATATGAAATCAGCATCTACAGTACAGTTGCAATCTTTGTACCCCACAGAGTATTTGGCTTCCTGTGCAAAGCCAGCAGATGGTAGTCTTGATTTTTCTCCCCTCTGATTTGTAAGCCTCATCTTCAGCCTTATACCTAAAGGAATGTGCCTGAGCAATTCCAAAGCAGTATATTGTAGCAACAAATAGGCTGGAGAAGTCTCTAAAGATGTTTCCTTGTTGAATCCTACTAAATTCCAGCCACCAGAGAACATAACAGTTGTCTTATGGAAGTTTGCAGGCAAGTGACACCAATTGAGTGATCCTTCCTTTATCCATTTATTAACATACTGTGATATCTACTTGTAGAAACCTGATCGTATCAAGACTTCTTAGCCTCAGGTATTGTACTTTCGACAAGATTGTCTATATTTGGACCTGACAGACCTTTGGTTCAAAACTGAGAAGCTTCTGTGTGAAGAAGCTCAGCCCAGTGATAACATCTTGACTACAAATTCTGAAATGACACTCAAAGAACATCAAACAACTCTGCACACCAAATATAAGTGGTGAGATCCCATGGAAGAAACTGGCTGCTGAACAGCTTGATAGGACTAACAACTTGGAACTGTGCAGAATCCATACGACAGAAAAGAAATAATCTTGTTATAGTTTTTTCCCACTCTTGCTAGAGGTTTTGTGACACTGGTAAAAAGATTTAAAGGCACAAACAATATGAGATTGGTGAATAAGGAATTATTTCAATGTTCCGTGACAACCAAGGACACAACTGATATAGGGAAGAACTTTGTTCCATTCAGCTGTCTCAGAATGCAACACACTAATGTTGAGCTTCTCTGTAGGCAAAGGATGCCTTGAAGATCAAGGGAAGACAATCTAACACTTTCTGACTTCCATTTTCCTTGCAATATTGGGTACCAAAGCTACAGCTAGTAGGAAAACAACTTATAATATGGTTGTGGTGAAGGAGGTTTTTTTCTAGAACTTTTCTGGTTTTTTAAAAAAATATTTATCTAAAGTTCTTAACTTTATTCTACAACTGAAATGCCTTTTTTTGGTTTGGTTGTTGTCATTGTATTATAACTGGAAACATCTGGAAACAGCCCTTATCAATATTTAGCCATGACATTTTAGGAGTACAAAGTTGCAGTTTCCAGAGTCTATTATGAGCTACAAATAGCTGCTCTCCCCGTAGAATATATTGTCTCCGTTGAAGGTATCAGTATAACTTTTTCATTTGTGTCATGCTTTCTGTTTACACATTGGAGCTTCATTTTCAGAAGAAACAGCAGAGGAACATGATTTGTGGATGAAACAGAAGCTTTCCAAAATATAATACTTCACATGACAGGAGTTATTTATTTGTCTAGAATGATCTTTGTAAGCACATGAGAGAGTATCGCTAGTAGCATTATCTGGACCTTCAAATCACAACTTGGGTATTTTTCTTTACTCACATTCAGAAAACATTGGACTGAGCTGGTAGTTTAGGCAGCCTGCCTACAATGATTTCAGTGCACATCAAGTTCAGCTTTCCAGATGTTAAATTCATCACATATGGAAAGTTTCCTTTTGAAAAGTTGGCCCACAAAACTGCCTATTTCTGGCGTGAAATGATAATGTTATCTTATTCTTTTATCTTGCTCTTTGAAATTCTTTTTCCTTATGTTTCCTGTCCATAGCTTTGCTGCCCTATATATTCCACCAACTATTTCATCAAATTTTCACTGGTCATACCTACATTATCACAAAACATAGCAGGAACAGACCACAACTCCAGAATTCCAAACCAACATGCAGGCTGTCTTAACGTATATTAAGATCACAGAGGTCACAATAGCAAGAAAAGAATAGCAATAGCAGTAGCATTTAGACTTACCATATTTTTCAGAGTATAAGACGCACCCTTTTCCCCCCAAAAAGAGGGTGAAAATCTGGGTGCTTTTTATATGCTGAATAATAGCCCTGCCAGGCTTCTCAAATGGAGATTTCAGAGGCTGAAAAAAGCATCAGAAATGAAGCTTCAGAAAAGAAGCCCAAATACAGAGCTTCAGAGGCTTTTTTTCTAAATCTCTGTTTTGGAGGCTTTCAGAGGCAGAAAAAAGGGTTTTTTCTGAAATGGAGCTTCAGAAGTTTCAGAGGCAGAAAAAAAAGCAAAAAAAAAAAAAAAAGCAAGGCACAGAGCTCACAACCAAGGAACCTGTTGCTAAAATTCACCTCTGAGAACAGCTGATTGGGGGTATTCCCAGAGGCCAATCCACCTGCAAATCAGCCTTTTTTTTATATCCCCCCCCCCAAAATGTGGTATATGCTGTTTCAGTGTTTTACAGTACTCTCTAAGTGGTTTACAGTCAACATATTGCCCCCAACAACCTGGGTCCTCATTTTATCAACCTCGGAAGGATGGAAGGCTGAGTCAATCTTGACCCAATCAGTATCAAACTCCTGGCAGTAAGCAGAGTCACCCTGCAATACTGAATTCTAATCACTATATCACCGTGGCTCTTTTAAGCTGCAAGACAGTTGCTTATTGAGATACATCCCAGATTAAAGTTATTTTTTTAGGTGTGGGTTTTAAGAAAAATCCAACACTGCATATTCCCTTTGGTGAAAAGCAGAAGAGTAAAAAGAGATACAGGAGAATAAAAGCAACAGCTCAAATACATTAAGAAATGTTGTGTTATAAAACTAGATTGAAGATGAGAGGATGATGGAATTGTCTCAGTGTATATTGATTTTGAAGGATGCATAATTTAACATTCCCATTACAGTAGAATGGTTGTCTATCCTAATTGATCGAGGACAATCCTCTTCAAAGTGAAGTTTGTCCATTCCAAGTCTGATTTTAACAATAAAGAAGGAAGAACAAGCGGGAGCCTCAAAATTATCCATCAGCATCTACTCCCTGAACAGAAGATTGATCACACACAATCCACCCAGTCAAAGACATTTATGTTGAAAAGATGCATTCTACTTCTATTATGAACTGATAATTATTTTTAAATGTACAAGAATACAATGTCTATGGAGATTCTCAGTCATTCAGGTCATGGCTGTCCCAAAGGTCCTTTTTCAAGAGGCAACTAGACTTTCTTGTTTGTTTGTTTTTTGAAGATGTTTCACTTCTCATCCAAGAAGCTTCTTCAGCTCGGACTGGCTGGTGGGGAATGGAAGGGTTTACATTCCTTGCAGACAGCTGATCATTTGCATTCTTTTAGAGAGTCAGTCCAAAGTGTATAGCTTTGGCATGAACAACCTTTGAATGGTTGAATGCGGGAGTATGAACAGCTTTCCAACAATTGCAGACTTCAGGAATTATTCACGCTTCAGTTTGAGATGCAGACAACACAGACCCATCCCCAACAGCCTGCAACCGTGTTCAACAGTGAAAGGACACAGGGCAGAAAACATCCTGCAGAAAGCACACCTCTACAACACAGTCCTTGCAGCAGAAGTCTCCACACCCATTTGCACTACTCAGGTGACCCTGAAGAAACAGATAAACCTTCCAGTGGCCTCAACAACTCTCTAAAAGAATGCAAATGACCAGCTGTCTGCAAGGAATATAAATCCTTCCATTCCCCACCAGCCAGTCAAAGCTGAAGAAGCTTCATGGGAGGGAAGCAAAACATCTTCAAAGAAAAACAAAAAAGTCCAGTTGCCTCTTGAAAAAGCACCTTTGAGATGTACAAGAATACACATACTGTAAATTAGTACATGAGAATGTTGTGGACATGTGTGTAATCATTTGACCTCTTTGTATATTTCCTTTTTTTTTTTTTTTTTTTTGGTGGTGAGGCATATGTGGCCACCCATTTCTCATTAGTGGACTTTATGTTTCTGGTCTGAAGCAGACACAATGCAATAGATTTGTAATTAGATCTCTCTCTTAATTTCTTTAAAACAACCTTAGGGTGGAGAGGTGATTGAGATTTTGATCAGCTCTGAAAGAGGAAACATTAACCTTTATCCTGGGTTATTTTTCTGATCCTAACCAGATGTCTCCAGAACCTACCGTCAGTCCCAAAGCAGAGAAACAAAAAAATGTGAGATTAGTAACTCTTTTCACATTGTGAATTCAAGAGTACCTTCAGGAAAAGGGTATATAAGGAAAAAGCTAATGCATCCTTCCTGGGCACAGTGTCTCTGATGAAAATTTTATCTGTTTGCAGCTACTTTTTAAAAGAAGCACAAAATGGAGACGATCTGATCAGACAACTCCTCAGGAGCTCAGTCCAATGCTTTACTTTCATACATCTGTTCTTTATTTTATTCTTTTAAATCACTGGAAGTTTTTAATAAAATGTACCAAATTAGAAAATATTTGAGACAAAACAATCCTATACTGTACAACTTCATTCAGGACTTGTGCTGCAAGCCAACTTTTCTCCTAATTGAAAAAAAAACATCTAGAATGGCTTGGTGCACTCATTTTGGAAGATATATTATCCTGGCAGCAAAATAAAGCTGGAAAAATCTTTTGCCAGAGGCAACCACCTTGAGATAGGATGATAAATTCACTCATTCAGAACAGGAGCCAAAAATAGAAGTTTTCATATTGGACAGATCTATGAATAGGGGTCTGTGGTGAAGCGGATACTTTTTAACTTCTTTACAGACCAGCTAACAACACCAAACTACTGCTAGTGAAAATCAAAAAAGGATTCTGAGGGGCTGCAAAGAACTCCAAAGGACCTGTCTGGATTGGACAAAAAGGCATAAAAATGGCAAACTCTGGTCAATATAAACAAGCAGAGATATGAACACTAACCTATAAGGCAGAACTTCACATCTGCTTTCGAATCAGAGTTGGCTATGACTAATCAAGAAAAGAAATCTTGGAGTTACAGTGATAAGCCAAGTGGAAATTCAGCCCAAGGTCTGGCTGCTGTAAAAATGGCCAGTTGTTCTTCCTCTTCCACAGTGATAGTGCTTAGGTCAACGCTATCTGCAGGAAAAAAAGCTAATATGGTGACCTCTATCTTGCAAAGCCCCACCTCTTTTTTATCTGGTTTGTAAGAAAAAGTGGGGCTTCAGTCCCATGGTTGAGGCCGCCATCTTGGCTCTTTAGGCCTCTCTCATGACAGACACTCCTAAATCAATTAGACAAGAGGTAGGACCAATGTCAATGTACATTCACAGATGAACTTCTGTACATTCACAAAAATAAATTTATCACTATCACTTATATTCCAGAGGTAAAGGAGAATTGACAATATGCATGGAGGATCAATCTATCTTCCACTTCGTTGTATGAAGGAGATGGCACATATTGTGATGCAAATGATCGCACATAAGGAGATGCTTAGCTCCAGCCTTTCTATAGCTTTGAGCTTTGCCCAGTCAGCATATTCATACAAGTACTCCTTGACTTACAACAGTTCATTTAGTTCAAAGTTACAACGGCACTGAAAAGTTAAGGTTGACTCAGCCTTCCATCCTTTCTAAGATAGGTAAATTGAGGACCCAGTTTGTGGGGGCAATAAGCTGACTTTGTATAAAAAATATACAAAAGTATAAAGGCTATTGCTTAACACATTGTAAGCCACCCTGAGTCTTCGGAGAAGGGCAGCATATAAATCAAGATTTGGTCTCCCGGATTGGGAAGCATATCTTAAGGCCGCCAAGTTAGTATGGATAAGGGAGTGGGCCACCTTGGAAAATAAAAGAATCTTAACGTTAGAAGGTCACGACCTACAGAAAGGGTGGCACTCATATTTATGGGACATAGATACAAAAAAAAGAACACATTTCCGTAGACATAAAATTAGAGACTCACTATTACAAACTTGGATTGAAATCAGACAGAGATACTATAACAAAGTTCCAAAATGGCTCTCTACGATGGAGGCTTTGATCCACCCAAACAGATGGGGGATGGAGAAAATATGCAGATATAATGACATTTTAGATGGAGGAGGAAATCTTAAATCAAATGAAGATCTGAGAGACCAAGGCATAAATTTAGATTGGTGGACATATTTACAAATAAAGTCAAGATACCAGCAAGATAAGGAAAAATACGGTTTAGAACCAGGATACAATGGGTTGGATAAAATTTTGATGGGAAGCGAAAAAAAAGCCCTAGCTAAATTTTATAATTATTTATTAGATCAAGATAGAGCCGAGGCCATAGCCAAAAATCAACTAAGCGTTTGGGAAAAAAATATTGGACATAATTTAAACTTTTATGAATGGGAAGAGGCATGGAACAAAAATTATAAGCTGACTAGAGCTGCATCATATAAGGAAAATCACTATAAAATGCTCCATAGGTGGTATTTAGCGCCTGCTAAACTATCGAAAATGTTCCCTAATATGTCCCCGAATTGTTGGAAAAGTGGCCACGGTCAGGGCACCTTCTTTCATATGTAGTGGACATGCCCCGAAGCGAAAAAATATTGGACCATAATTGGGAGATGGTTACAAGAGATAATTAGAGAAGAAGTAGAGGGGATACCAGAACTATTTCTCCTGGGAATGGTGAAGAAGAGATTTGGGAAAACAAAGACCCACTTAATGATACACATAATTACAGCTGCTAGGTTGGCTTATGCCCAATATTGGAAGGGAAAAACCCTGCCACCAGAAGAACTCATACTTAGGAAGGTATTAGAGTGTGCAGAGATGAGCAAATTAACCTATGAATTAAATAATGACGAAAACTCAGATTACTATACTGTGTGGGAAAGATGGTACGAATGGATGAACGAAAAAAAACAAAAACAGGAGTAAAAGGTGTGTTAAATAAAGAATAACAAATGGTAAAGGTGACACCAAATAATTTTATGTATATATGTATAAGCACTGCGAATCCGATGTAAATAGAAATGAAAACTTTCTGTATTTATAAAAAATTAATAAAATATTATTAAAAAAAATAAAATAAATCAATTTTTTTTAAAAAAAAGTGACTTATGACCATTTTTCAGAGTTACGATCTTTGCAGCACCCCCACGATCATATGATTAAAATTCGGATGCTTGGCAACTGATTCATATTTATGGCCACTACAGTGTCTCTGGGTTATGTGATCACCTTTTGCCATTTTCTGACAAACAAAGTCAATGGGAAAATCAGATTCACTTAACAACCGGATTAATAACTTATCAACTGCAGTGATTCACTTAACAACTGTAGCAAGAAAGGTTGTGAAATGGGGCAAACTCACTTAACAAATGTTTCACTTAACTGAAATGTTGGGCTCAATTGTGGTCATAAGTCAAGGACTACCTGTTACATATGAAGACAAAACCCTGTCATGGGGGTTGCCCGTACTTGGGGTGGCTCAGCACATGTATGAGACCTGCTAGATGTCATTAGGTTATGTAGTATGGAGTTCAAAACCTATCTCAGATCTGAAAAGCATCGTTGATATATCATCCTGAAATCCATGTTGAAATAAGTAGTTATTTCCATCATCTGGGTCTGTTTACTAGGCATGGAATCTGATCACCTGGAAATTGGCTAAGTTCCTGACATTCCAGATATCTAAGAAAATGGTCTTCTGCCTTAAAAAAAAAAAAGCAGTAAAGCAAAATCTGACTTAGCAACCATATGGCTTAGTAACTGGCTACGTTACCGAGACAACCAGCCAGAGGCAGGAGAATGAGAGGCTGTAGATAAGATGAAGGAATGTAGCTTTATTGAAGCAACATTATGAATAAGGCCAGTTCTCCCCTGCTTGCCATCTGATAGGTTTCTGCATATAGATGGTAACTCTACAACTTGGCCTGAGAAGGAGTTAAGGCAGATACATTTCTCTGCCTTTTTTTCCCCCTTCTGTCTTTTGCGTTCAGTTTGCTAAAAGAGATATTGCTTTCAGGTTTTTCTAACCTACCCTGCTTCTCCCAAAATAAGACATCCCCTGATAATAAGCCCAATCGAGCTTTTGAGAGGATGGCAATAAGGCCAAGAGCTTATTTCAGGGTTCAGAAAAATATAAGACAGGATCTTATTTTGGGGGAAACAATTTTTATGGGTTCTGTATCGTATTTTTGCACTTATTTATTTATTTGTAGGACTGCAGTGGCTCAGTGGCTAAGATGCTGAGCTTGTCGATCGAAAGTTTGGCAGTTCAGCAGTTCGAATCCCTAGTGCCGCATAACAGGGTGAGCTCCTGTTACTTGTCCCAGCTTCTCCCAACCTAACAGTTCGAAAGCACATAAAAAATGCAAGTAGAAAAATAGGGACCACCTTTGGTGGGAAGGTAACAGGGTTCCATGCGCCTTTGGCCTTTAGTCATGCCGGCCACATGACCGCAGAGACGTCTTTGGACAGTGCTGGCTCTTCAGCTTTGAAACAAAAATGAGCACTGCCCCCTAGAATTTGGAACGACTAGCACATATGTGCTAGGGGAACCTTTACCTTTATTTACTTTTTTTTTTTTAAAGGAGGGTGTAAATGTCTCATCTTTTTCCCTTTCAGTGATCTGCAAGTTCCTGAGCTTCCCAAGCTTCAGTTCTTTCAAATATAGGCAGCTCTGCCTGTTCATTGGAGACCTGACCTTGGATTTTGCTCTATTATGTTATGTTCTGCATGTGTTGAGAGTAGCTTTTGCTTTCATGCAGATTTTTGAAAATTAATGGCACCCTTTCCATTTGAGGAAAGAAAGTGATTTTTCAAATAAAAGGAATCCCTCTCCACATTTAGGATAAAAACCAAGTTGTGACCCTTCTCATGTGTGATGTGTGGCCCAATCTACTTCGCAGGTTGGCCCTTCATAAAATTGTTCAGGGTGGCCTAGACATAAACAGACTGCTTCCTCTATGATCAAACATGTGGACAACCTCTGGATGCCAGCTTCCAAAGGGCAAGTCACAAGTCTGCCCTTCAGGAAGTAGATCACGGATCTTGTGTTGCTAAGGCAACTGGCAGTTTTAAAAGCCGACGACCCCAAACACTTGCAAGCCATCAGGTTGGAAAGAGAGGGTATATTATACCCTCCCTTTCCAACAAAGGAATATATACAGTCCTAGGAAATATATACAGTCCTAGTTTGAAAGAGATTAATTTGCAAGCTGATACCCATTTCTCCAGGAATAAGAGTTACTGAAGTTAGCGGGATTTACTTGTGAATAAAAACCTGTGAATTACTGCAGTTAGCAACTGGATTTACTTCTGAGTAGACAGGGGTACCCAATGCCCTTAAGTAAAATCTGTGTTCCTGTGTACTCTTTCTTGGGAGTTCCTTCATTTCCATGGGAGGGTTTCCAGTAAAACTTGTTCTATCGCTGTCCTTTCTCCCTTCACACCTTCTAGTCTTAAACAAGATTATGTCCCTTTTTAGGCAGCATGCTGGGGGCCACACTCTGATCAGGAGGTGGGGGGCAACCAATTAATCCCATTGTAATGTTAAACTTGTATTGTAATCAAATATGAAATTAACCAAATTAAAGTAATTGATTTTCCCAGTTGATTTAACCTTTTAATTTATTTCTTCTCTTCCAGAAACAGCTACCTCCTAGGTTTAACAGGAATTAATTTCCCACCTGTAAAATTAACTCCCCGATTTATCTCTCACCTGAAGAATAAACTTCTGTTAATTCATCTCCTACCTCTTTAGAAACAAACACTCCTGTGATATATTTCCCTTCTCTTTAAAATAAATTCCATCTGATGAATTTCACAGCAGGTCTGTAGCATATACTGGGTTTATTCTTCACTCTTAAAAAACAGTGACCGCAGTAATAGCTCCCTTGAAGTCAGCTTTCCTGCTGGTTGATTTCCTGAGATCTTCCGCAGTAATAGTAAAGCGCAGTGCAATCCAATGCATAAGAAGTAGGCTGACTGTACCTCTATCTCCTATTCTGCCTTGGTTCTATCTAAACCAGAAATTACGGGTGTGGAGAAAAGTGGACTAGGGAAGGCTGCTCTTGGGGCCAGATCTGCTGTAAAGGTAGTCCTCAACTAACGACTGTAATTGAGGCCAGAATTACAGTCGTAAGCCATTGTGACTGTAAGTCAAGTCATCCTGTGACCAGACCCAACTTCTCAACATTTTTTAATAGTAATTGTTACTGTAAGTCCACGCTATGGTCATGAAATGAATCTATTTTCCACAGTGAGTGTTTTTTGATGGAAACTGGAAATAAATACTGGAAATCAGCAAAAAAAAAAAAAATCACAAATCACAATCATGTCACCATGAGTGCTGCAAATGGCCATAAAGGTGATCCAGTTACCAAGTACTCAAAAGGTAGACATGTTATCACAGATCTGTGTGTGGGGGGGGGGATCTTTTTTTTTTTTTAATTTGATTTATATGCCGCCCTTCTCCGGAGACTCAGGGCGGCTTACAATGCGTTAAGCAATAGCCTTCATACTTTTGTATATTTATACAAAGTCAGCTTATTGCCCCCTACAAACTGGGTCCTCAATTTACCCACCTTAGAAAGGATGGAAAGCTGAGTCGACCTTGAGCCTGGCTAGGATTGAACTCGCAGAAATTACAGGCAGCTGGATCTTAATTGCTGCCTTTGGTAGGAGGCATTAGCCCCCTACGCTACTCAGGCTCTTATAATTTCGAAAACAGATTTTAAGTAGCTCTGTGGAAGTCTGTCATAACTTCGGATGGTTGTTAAGCGACTGGTCATAAGTCAAAGATTACTTGTAAAGATATAGGGGAATAACTTTGGGGGACAGGAGGAATTGCTGCAGCCTAGGCCAGGGGTCAGCAACCCACAGCTCTGGAGCCACATGCAGCTCTTTTATCCCTCTGCTGTGGCTCCCTGTCATCAATCATCTCCACAATTGATAGGGCCTTTGATTAGGAAAGGTAGAGGAAAAAGGAAACATGGGACATGAGTGTGCAACACAGGGGGGTGGGGCACGCGGGAGGCATTGCATTATGGATGTGGGCACGTACGCGTGCACTGTTGCACAGACGCGCACAGTTTTGGCACCCGAGGGGAAAAAGGTTAGTCTTCACTGTTCTAGGAGCTTCCCTAAAGTGTTTGCGGTGCTGCCAACAGCCTGTAGGTCAAAAGTCCTGCGCATGGGAATCTATTCCAAACTGTTCCACCTCTCCCAGGAGCAGAACTAGCAAATTATTTTATCCCACCATTCGTGTTCTATTCAAGAATCAAGGGACCTTTACCGAGAAATGCTACCGAAATTCAGCTTTTCTTTCTTTCTTTCCTAACTCAGAGCATCTCTTCCCTGAACAGCAGAAATGTCGTTCTCTTTCTGGTACCTGCTCTAAGATGCTTTGTGCTGAAATGACAGGCACTTCCTCTGCAAACAGCAGAGTAGCACATTGGAGGGCTGACTGACCTCAAGATTGCTTTGTGCCTGACATTTTGAGGGAGATGTTTGAAGTGTTTGCACTGAAGAAAAAAAAATATAATACCTGCATCTGATCAGCCTCTCTTAAATCAGCAATCATGGAAATGTACACTTCTTTGGAAAATATTATCACCTTTTGGATTTTATTTTTGTATATGCCACTAAATATTGTCAGACTTCCAAATGGGTCTGAGTGATAAAACTAATGGGGGGGGGACATTTTTAAGTGATATATAAAGGGCCACTAACACTAAAGTTTGGTCTTTGCTCCATTTATATCATAATATCATCCACTATGTGATATGCCAGTGTGATTAAAAAAAAATACATACCTAATCGATTCAATTAAAGGGTTGACTAGTTCTGTATTTCATTAAACAATCAAGGCCAATATTTGGCCATCTCTATATAAATCACATCAGACTTTTGCTATCCACATCACAGTGAAGTCCTAACCACACAGCTTCGAGAGACATATGCCTCCCTTAGCAGTGATTTCTGATGACTTCTGTAAATGATTATTGATGCCTATCTTTCACAAAACCTCCCTCCTTCCTTCCTTCCTTCCTTCCTTCCAAATATGATAAAGAAAAAGAAAGATATGAAGAAATTATTTCCAACCTTCATTCTAAGCATAGACAAACTTAATAACTCATCACTCTTCATTAAGTTATAAACAGAGATATCTTTATCCCATAGATTCCTTATCAATAGGCAAATACATAAAACATTAATTTTTAGTAAAGGTCAAATTTATAGTATTCAACTTACAAACATAACATTCTTAAACTTTTCTTCTGTTCACAACTGAAGTAACTTTAATCAGCAACTTTTTGAACTTTTTATTCTGAATAGTTTCAGATAATTAAGAAGCAATTTCTGAAAATGATTACAAATTGAGGGTTGTGAACTTAGTGTCCTTTAAAAGGTTCAACTTCAATTGTGACCAAGATGACTAATCTTGTGAGGACTAATCCTACTGTCCTGTGGTCCCTTGTGAGAACAGCCATCTGGAGCACATGAATCTCCCATCCTCTCCTTACCCAGAGAGGTTTTGAAGAACCATTGTACTCACCAGTCCTTGGTCTTTGCCACTGTTGCAGGGGTGAAATGCTCCCGGTTCGGATCAGATCGCCTGATCTGGTTGCGATGGAGGTGGGTGGTTCAGAGAACCGGTAGCAAAAATCCCTGCCCCCACCCCCCATTGCCCAGTTGAGCCGCACAATCATCAGAGGCTTTTTTTAAAAATTTTTAAAAGCATTTTTTCTACAACCTCTTTGGCCAAAAAAATGCTTTTAAAAGTAAAAAAAAAAAGCCTCTGATGATCACGCAGCTCAGCTGGGATCGTCAGAGGCTTTTTTTAAAAAAAAAGAAAGCCTCTGCCAGTCAGGCAAGTCAGCTGGGATCATCAGAGGCTTTAAAAGCATTTTTTACAACCTCTTCAGTGGAAGAGGTAACAAATAGTAACAAATTTTACATTTCACCACTGCACTGTTGTTGGCTCCATTTCCACTTCAGTTTGCCATGCCTCCCCTGGAAGTCCACTCCAAAACCATTTCTAATGTTTTGGGGCTCCACCACTCCACAGTTCAAGTCACAGTCTTGAATAACAGAACAGAACAGAGCAGAATAACAGAGTAGGAAGGGACCTTGGAGGTCTTCTAATCTAACTCCCTAACAGACAAATGGCTGTTCAGTCTTTTCTTTAAAACCTCTAGTGTTGGAGCATTCACAACTTCTGGAGGCAAGTTGTTCCACTGATTAATTGTTCTGTCAGGAAATTTCTCCTTAGTTCTAGGTTGGTTCTCTCCTTGATTGATTTCCACCCATTGCTTCTTGTCCTGCCCTCAGGGGCTTTGGTGAATAGCTTGACTCCCACTTCTTTGTTGCAACCCCTGAGATATTGGAACACTGCTATCATGTCACCCCTAATCCTTCTTTTCATTAAACTAGACATACCCAATTCCAGCAAGATTTGGGACAATAATGAATTTTCCCCAGCATGACAATCTTGCTAAAATCTTTCTAAAGATGCAGTACAAGATATTCAGCAAGTTGTAGAAGACTTAAGGACAACATCAAGTAATCTGTAGACTTCTTTTGATTTGAATAAAATCTGTGTTCATGGTTTCACTATCAGAAAAGCACAGAATAAATAACAAAGTGGAAGCCATTTCTCATTAAGTGGAACATGGATACTCACATCAAGTTTGCTATATATAAAAAAATAAAAGCACTTGGATTCCCTCCTGAGGGAATATCCATGGGCAGATAACCCAAAGTGAAACTTTTCAAAGTGCATCTGAGTCATTGCCTCTATCAGAAACCAAGCATAGCATTCCTTACACCACCAGTCAATCATGGAGGTGGTAATGTCACAATTTGGGTATGCTTTGCTGCCTTGGGGGCTGGGTGACTTGTCAGAGTTGAAGGAGGCCTGATTGCTTCTTTGTATCAGAGAATAATACAGAATAACTGGCTCTCTGTCCATTCGCTAATGCAGTATTTCTCAGCTTCAGCAATTTTAAGACACGTGGGCTTCACTCTCCATCCATCAAGAGTTGAAGCCCATACATCTTAAGGTTGCTGAGGCTGAGAAACACTGTACTAAAATAGAAGTGATGATCCCAGACCTACAAGTCTACAAGAGAATGAAGAAAGTATCCAATGTTTTAGAATGCCCATGTCAATGTCCAAATCTAAGCCTTATAGAAATGCTGAAGCAGAACAAAGCATATATATCTCTCTCTCCTCTCTCTCTCCTCTTTCTCTCCTCTTTCTCTCTTTTTCTCTCTCCCTCCCCCTCCTCTCCCTCCCCTCTCCCTCCCTCCCCCTCTCCTCTCTTTCTCTCTCTCTTCTCTGTCTTCTCTCTCTCTTTTTCTCTTTTTCTCTCTCCCTCCCCCCTCCCCTCCCTCCCTCCCCCTCTCCTCTCTTTCTCTCTCTCTTTTCTGTCTTCTCTCTCCCTCCCTCCCTCTCTCTTTCCCTCTCTTCCTCTCTCACTCTTCTCTCTCTCTCTCCCCTCTTTCTCTCTTTCTCTCCCTCCCTCCCTCCATCTCTCTCTCTCACTCACTCACTCTCTCTCTCTCACACACACACACACACACCTTAAATGCTATTGAGTTAAATAGTCTGCCATGGAAGAATAGGCCAGATTTCCTGCATGGCAATGTGAGAGGCTGATTATCAATGACAGGAAGTGCTTTGTTGCAGTTGAACAAAGGCGACACAGTTACTGACCCTAAGAAGGCAATTACTTCTTCATGCTAGCAAGCTGCATATTAGATGACTTAATGAAATAACAGAAGCAAACACCTTCATTGGTGTTAGTTGTTGACTTAGTCTCCCATAATATATCCCTGGGACCTCATGAAACTTGGGTAACATTTAGTGGTAACTATATGCAGTAATTTGGAAAATCTAAAAAGGAAATGAATATATATATTTTTGCAGAACAAAACCAGCCAGGTAACAGCTGTATGATGACATATTCTGCAACTCATTAAGTATGCAATAGTAGCAATTCCTGGAGATATGCAAAAGCATCCTAAGGCTGCTATTTTTCTCAGTGGTATTAAGATTACTAGATACATTTACCTGTAAGTAGACAGGGTAGATAAGTAAGTAGTAGTAAGTTTTCCCAAGCTATCCTTTAATTCTATACTTCAATGTTATCATTCCTGTGGAAATTCCATAATCCACCAAAATGAACTTCTACTATGACAAACTAGAGCCATTAAAAGATAGCCTATGTTTTGGAAAGCATAATTTTATTTATAATATAATTTTGTTTTGTTTATAATAAGTGTTGTGTTGAACAAGAGCAACATTACTGTAGCTACATCAGTATTTAGCTGTGGGTAAATGAGTTATATAAGAGAAGCTTCCATTGGGCCAAATGACTAAGAAAAAGATATATACTGTCTATTTAAGATATTCAGATGTAAAATTTCTGAGTGGTTGTAGCTACTAAAACTGAGCAAAGACTATTCTGATATGATTATCTAACTAGAATCCAGAAGAATCCAGAAGAAATCATAAAAACAAGGACTTGGTTCTCCCATGATTACCACAGGAGCAAAGCTACAAATCCTCTCAGATTTTCCGGAAAGTTCAAGAATTGTGAATACTGCTAAGTATGCTAAGTTTCATTAAAATGAGCGCTCTGAATGAAAACCACTCTGTACTTGTATTGTGATTGCAATAAAATTTCAAAGAGTGAGTAATGTAAAAGAAAAAATAAGACAGGTACTAGTCAAATCACATTGTTGAGGCACTTGCTAATTGAGGAAAGGTCTTCTCACAAGAGAAAATTACAAAGGGAAGATAATTGAAGACATCGATAAAAGCTTCTCCCTTGATAAATGGTGACTCAAACTCAAGGTGAGGAAAAACACTGAAGGAATAAAAAAAAAAAAAGGGTAGGAGACTAAAAAACTTGGATGATCCTCAACAGTTATCTTCGATTCTTAACCCGCTCTATCCTTTAACTGTTTCTTTGATCACAACAGGTTGTTACCAAGAAAATAGATTTAAGCTTATATATTTCATCCTTTCATTTTTCCTCTCTAAATTAGAGTATCTGAATCAAGAGATAGGCAAGATCAGCTGCAGAAAGCTGGATGTACTAAAGGGGATTGTTCTAGGCCAGGGGTGTCAAACATGAAGCATCATGTTGTCACAGTAATGAATTTCAATTTTTTTTACTACCAGTTCTGTGGGCGTGGCTTGATGGGCGTAGTGTGGCTTGGTGAGCGTGGCAGGGGAAGGATACTGCGAAATCTCCATTCCCACCCCACTCCAAAGGGAAGGATATTGAAAAATCTCCATTCCCACCCCACTCTGGGGCCAGCCAGAGGTGGCATTTGCCGGTTCTCTGAACTATTCAAAATTCCCGCTGCCGGTTCTCTGAACTACTCAAAATTTTCACTACTGATTCTCCAGAACCTGTCAGAATCTGCTGGATTTCACCCCTGCGTTGTCATCATGTGATGTATTGTGACTTTTTTCCCCTTTGCTAAAATGGGGGTGGATATGGCCAGCAAGTGATGCATCCAGCCCACGGGCCACAAGTTTGACACCCCTGCTCTAGGTACTTATGCACCTCTACATGCTTCCTAGCCATGATATGAAATGGAAAAGGGTGAGGCCCTTTCTCAGAGCCTTGATGAAGATTAAAACTCCTGTGAAGGCAAAGAAGAAAGTCTTACTCCTAAGAAAATTCATCCCAGAATTATATTAAATGAATGATGAAAACAGAGTTTCCTTGAGACCTTGACTCAGAATGAAATCAAGCCAGGCCCTTCTGATCTGCCTCACGGTTTAAAGTTTGAGCAAAAATTTTAGTAGTCACCATTGTTTAGGTGCACAAAGTGTTGCATTCTTTTCTTTCCTGTTACATCATAAGCAGCTGTGTCCTACTCCTTTATTAATGGCCAAATCTTAAAATATCCGTCGTGATTACATCTGACAGCTGCTGATAGCATCCATCTTGGGTTGGTGAATCAGCCGGGGGGAGGGGGAGTTAGTCATGGTGGATGAGAGACGCAGGATCACAAAGATATTTATTTACCCCACCAGGTTTACACAGAAAGCCTGTAAATATTCAACCTCTATGAGTCAATAAAAGCTTGTAAATATTCAGCCTGTATGAGTCAATGAATGCCACAGCAGGAACTCCTGTGAATCGCCTCACAAACATTATCTCCAGCCAAGTGGAATGAATAGTCATAAATTGTTTCCTTGTGTATATTGCAGTACTGGCGTTATCAGCCATGGTCTTCCTGGTGCTTTCTTACAAGGTTATTGCTTTGCTCCAAGGGGGTGATGCTTCTACAGCAGTGAGTAAGTCTGAGAATGACTGTGTGGACCATCAAATAACCCCCCTGCCCCATTTTAGATGGACTCCCCCCCAAAAAGAACAAGAATGTTTAGTCATTGCAAGGTACAATGCACATTTTCCTATGTGAGGATTCAAACTTCCACCTAAGACGATCTAAGACCATTGAAGTACGTGTCAGGCCTGGAAGCCATCTTTTTCGTTGGAGCTTCAAGCCTGCCACATTTACTACCATGGAAAACTGGGAGGGGGAATTGTGTGAAGCCAGGGTGATATATAGTCATAATAACATTCCTTTCTCAGGGAGTCAAGGACATCTTGCCCTGCACCTGGACAGCTGGAACTGGGAGGCATCTCCAGTTGGGACAGTGCTTTGATTGGACCATGTAATGGACATGTGGGTGCTCGGCAGGGACTTGGACTTCCCTTTGGGTGGGGAAAACCTGGAAATTTTCAGATTCGGGTTTTCCCAGATGTGCCAATATGACATCTCTGATAAAATGGAACTTTGAGAAACTTCAAGCCTCAGAGTCTTATTTCGTTGGGAGTGTTACTTGGAACCCTGACAGTAGGTGAAGCAGCTCCAAGCATGAAGAAAAAAGGGATGAATAGATTTTCCTGTTTTCATTTTTTTTTTATTGTTCCTTTGATTTTGCTTGTTTGTATTCCTCCCTTAAATTCTAGTTTAATTAGGAAAATTGCTAGTTTCCAGAATTAAAATATGCGGTTTTCTTACCTTTTGATTCATTTGTATGTTTCATTCCCATTTTTGTGTTATTAATGAGAACATATGCATTGTAGAAAAGGGAGACTAGCTTTGACCATACTCAGTTGATTTCTATATGCTACTTTATATAAGTACATATGCTTCTCTGAACTGATTAATATCGTGTCAAAAGAATCTTGAAATAAAGGATTGTACCCAATTACCTTTATTAATTTGCTTTAGAATTTCATCAATATACCCATTTGCATGGACAGACGATGAAAAAATTCTAGGGAAATAAAAAACCACTGCTGTTCTATGTGAATTTCAAAACTAGGATGGAGAAAAAATGAGAACTGTACTGAATAGTTCTTATAGCATTCATTCCATAAATTAGACCAGGAAATTCAGTTTAGGTAAATGCAGAGAGAAGTTTGGAAAAGAAGGAATGTCAGCTACTTGAATAGAATCAGAGAGGAACTGAACATATCCTTCTGCGGAGGTAGATTCATTCTGAGTTAGCAGATTGAACTTCTGATTTTGGTGCTGACTATTTCGCATTCTATCTCTTGACTCTCATTAGGGCTGTATGAATCAGTGACTTTGCTTCATGGAGCAGTATAAATCAGTGTGACTTTGCTTCATGGAGCCTCATCAACTCTTGGAATGAAAGAAACAGCCATAAAAACTAAGGCACTGTGCCTCAGGGACTCCAATCAAGCTTTTTTCAGCCATAGCTTCATCCCATAACCGAAGCAGATTAAAGTCATACCAAGTTGGTTCAGTTTTAAATTAGTGCTTTCCTCTTTTCCTAGCACAACACACCAATCATTACTGGTTGAGGCTTTAGAGCAGAGATGTCAAACTCAAGGTGATCTGGCCCATAGGGCCACCTTGGAAGCAGCGAAGGACCAGACCACAGTGCCTCTACCAGTGAAAAAGTAAATAAGAAGGGCCGTGTGTGACCCTCCCGAGCTTCATTTTCGCTGGCAGAGGGTTGTAGGAGGCTATCGCAGCCAAAAATGGAGCTCGGGACCCCTTTTTGCTAACAAAGCACTCAGGCCACCACCAGTGCCCCCAATACAAGTGATGTCGAGCTGACCACACCCAACCCAGCCTCCCAAGGTCAAACACAACCCTGATGCAGCCCTCAATGAAATTGATGTACACCCTTAGCAACTTTTAAGACTTGTGGACCACTTCCAGAATTCCCTAGCCAGCATGTCTTAAAGTTGACAAAGTTTGATACCCTTGCTTTAGAGGTTGAGTTCCGTTCAGCTTCAATTAGCCATATCAGGAACCCACACTGCATATCAGATATTAATACAATTAATTAATTAAAAACAATTGAGAGCGTCCAGAAATATTTCACAAGAAGAGTCCTCCACTCCTCTGCTCACAACAAAATACCTTATGCCACCAGAATTGAAACTCTGGGTTTAGAAAATTTAGAACTACACCGCCTTCGGTATGACCTAAGCATAGCTCATAAAATCATCTGCTACAATGTCCTACCTGTCAATGAGTACTTCAGCTTCAACCACAACAATACACGAGCACATAATAGATACAAAGTTAAAGTGAACTGCTCCAAACTCGATTGCAGAAAATATGACTTCAGTAACACAGTTATTAATGTCTGGAATGCACTACCTGACTCTGTGGTTTCTCCCCAAACTCCCCAAAACTTTAACCTAAGACTGTCTACTGTTGACCTCACCCCATTCCTAAGAGGTCTGTAAGGGGTGTGCATAAGAGCACCAGTGTGCCTACCGTCCCTGTCCTAATGTTCCCTTTAATTGTATTCATTTTATGTATTCAATTCATGCTTATACTTATATATATTGTCTAATATGTACTCGACAAAATTAAAATAAATAAATAAATAAAATAAAAGTATGCCTCCTCCCCTCTGATCTGTGGATACTATCCTTCCCAGATAGTTTTGTTTGGACTGCAGGAAAGATTGGACATCTGGCTTCCGTGAAGGAATTTTCCATATCCGTTGCTTTCAGCATTCTAAGGTGAGCTCCTTATAGATATGGACTTTAGAGGTCTTTTGAAATCATGCTAGAAAGCAAGCCTGTTCCTCCAGTTGTTAGTACTGCTACCCATTGGTGTATTGCTAGTTTTCCACTCTGCTGTTAACAAGGTATTTTGTGTAGTGTGTTTTTACTGGTTTTATCACTTCTATTATTTCCAGAGTCCTGTGTAACAGCTCTACAAGTCTTGCTTTCAGTGGTTAATGCTCCTAGGAGCAATTTCCTTGCAATCTCTCTTGTGCGCCTATTTTCTGTCAGACAGGTTATTTTTGAATGTGAGTTTGTAAGGGTACCATGCTCATGTTCAGAAACAGCCCAAGTGTGAAGTAATAGGTGCACAGATTACAAGGAGCATAGGGAGGCCTTCTTTCCTACTACCTTTTAATTGGACACCTTGGCAAGTGGCTACATCCATTCTTCTAAGCCTCCATTTAAAATACTCTGGCTGTTAAGGAGAATGATTGATGATTGTTTACCCTCTATCAGGTGATGCTCTTTGAGAGAAGAAGTGAAGACAAGGAGATCCACCAATTCATTTGCTTAACTCGGTCGACAATAACGAAGTAAGGGCAGCACCACCCACTGGCTTCATTGCTGTGCAGAATAGAAATCCAGAATGGGCCAACAAATGCCATTACTGCATTCTTTTCTGCCAGTTTAAGAATCAGCAGAGAGCCCTCTGACTGACTATGAGGAAGAGCCCTTAATTAGGCCCACCAGATCTTGGCTAAACAAATCTAGACAGCTGCCAGGTGAGAGTAAAGAGAATTTTCACTACATCTCTGTTATCATCTAGTCATCCTTCAATTTTTTTTTAATCCTAGATAATTCTTGTCTACCCCCATAACCAAGCTACAGCTACAGCCACAGCCATTAATGTTAATCCTTTCCCTTCTTTCATTATTCTGACAGGCTGCTTTAAAATGGGAATCTAAATTATTAATTTCTCACAGGATCATTTCACATTGTGCAGAAGGCATTCTGCAGGGGGAAAAATCCAAATGAGCTAGTTTATGATTTAGAAGACGATCATCAGATCGGCATGGCAAACCTGCTGCTGTGCCGGAGAACACGGCAACCTGTGATTTGTTGAGGCAAAGTTTTCTTTTTTCTTAATTCTACCTTGCACTCAAGTTGATTGCCTTTTCGTGATGAAGCAATCAGAGAACGTGTTTAATTTAAGAAAGGCATTGATGAAAAAGCCTAACTTTGCCTTTAATTATAATTATAAAGGAATATAATTCCTGAATCATAATACATTGGCTCCTTTATGGAAAACACCGTAGGGTATTAAGGGAGATTGTCTTGAACCTTCAGAAGATTTGTTTTAAAGCATCACCTCTTAGGGGTGTGATTCTTTATCTCAAAAGAAGCTCCACTGAATTTAATTAGAATTACCTTTTGGATATCATTGCAAGCGGGGATGATGGAAATTGTAGTCTAATATATCTAGAGGGTGCCAGAAGTGGGAAAGCTCATGCAAAAGATTGTATTACATACGTAGCTTTATTTATTATTCAAGAATCATCAGTGCTAGGACTAGCTGCAGGAGCTATTTGATAAAGAATCAGTATATTCAACAACTTACTTGGCTGAAAACAAAGTTTTCCCAATAGTTCTCAGTTGAAACTTTTTGAAAAGTATCACATAGTTGGCTTTAAATTACAATAATACAATTAAATATCTAATTTAGATAATGTTAAACCGGAAAAGCCTAAGTCAAGATCAAATCCCCATCTTTCCTACATCCAGTAGTTTTAGCTTGTTTAGTTCAGCCTAATCTATTTTACATAGTTATTATCAGAATAACTTCTGATTTTAACTATTATTTCTAATTTGCTTTTCAACTTTTTAATGTAGTGTCCATCTACCAATATCCTAAATAATGGGAGTTTTATACACTGTATACTTTCATATTTATTGACATTTAGTATATTTTTTATTGAGTAAGCACTGATATCTAATCCAGGGGTGAAATCCAGCAGGTTCTGATAGGTTCTGGAGAACCAGTAGCAGAAATTTTGAGTAGTTCGGAGAACCAGCAAATATCACCTCCAGCTGGCCCCAGAGTGGGGTGGAAATGGAGATTTTGCAGTATCCTTCCCATGGAGTGGGGCGGGAATGGAGATTTTGCAATACCCTTTCCCTGCCATGCCCACCAAACCACACCACACCCACCAAACCACGCCCACAGAACCAGTAGTAAAAAAATTTGGATTTCACCACTGATCTAATCACAGAACAAGTCCTATTTTTTCCCCAGAATAATAACTCTGTGAGGTAGGTTGTCCAAGAAAGAGAGATATTAGCCCAAAACCCCACTGAATTTACAAGGCAATGTTTGGTTTGAAGCTGGCCCTTCCTATTCCTTGTCTGACACTTCAACCACTATAGCCCACTGGCATTCAAAAACAAATAGAGAGAAAGAGTTGGCCTGAGCATTCAAACAAGGACAGTTCTTCTACCATCCACTAAGAGTCCTTTTATTTCAAATGCATCTGCTAGATAGATAATCCAAATTCGATCAAAGATGTGGCACCCTGGACCTCTATGTTGCTATACTAGTATCCTTTCTCCTTGGCCATGTAAACTAATAACTGTTCATCAAGACCTGGAGGGACACAGTTTCCCATTTTGGAACTTGCTATGTAGACTGATGACTGCTTTCAAATGGGTTAATAGACCTGAAGGAAGTGGAATAGGGCATTAATTCAAAGAGGAGAATAGGTATGGGAAGTTATCTTAAATGGAAAGAAAACGAAGGAACCTGTATCCTGTAACATTCTGATCCTATCTTTGTGGAACCACTCTCATCTATTTGGGATCCAAAATTTAATCTTCTCTTAACCACCCAAGCTTAGAAAAGCTTACTTGTAACTGAAAAAGCCACCAATATGGTCCTGGTTCAGCTAGCTTAGATGTTAATTATGTCTTTAAATTAAAAAACAAAGATCAAATATTTAATCAGATCCTTTGTAACATACTTAAAGACAAATTTAAAAAGGAGTTAGCCCACCTAAAATTCAGGGGAAGAGATGATGAAAAAATCAGCTTGGACGACAATTAAGATCAAACATTTTATTTAGGCTGAACTGCCTTTAGGAATAAGCTATCTTCAACAAAATGGTCTTTTAGCAGAATCTCAAGGCTGATTTATATGTTCAATGTATAACACCCAACTGATTCTTTGATGTATACATCTTTTGTAGACAGGACCACCAATGCTGAAGAAGAAAATATCTACAGGCTCAGTCAGAAAAAACTCAAGGTTTGTAGATGTACCAAACATGGATAAGGGAAAAGCTAACTCAACAAAGTGGGGTACTCAAAGTAAGCCCACAGTTTACTCAGACAGCTGAGAATTCTAAGTGGCTGCAATGCCTGAGTGACTATTTAAAAAAACATTGTGGAACTATAGACTGGAATATCCTGGAAGGAGCACAAATAGATCCATCTTATATAAGAACCAAATTTCAGAACTGAACTATTCAAGACAAGTTTCACGTCTCACTTCTACCAAGCTTGTCACCTTTAGAGTTTTGGACCTCAGACAAGTGGTGTACTTCCTTTATGTCTTTTTTGCATCCTTCCTCGCATCCTGGACATAAACTGTTTCAACTCTTACCCTCAAAACGATGCTATAGAGCACTGCACACCAGAACAACTAGACACAAGAACAGTTTTTTCCCGAATGCCATCACTCTGCTAAACAAATAATTCCCTCAACACTGTCACTATTTACTAAGTCTGCATTACTATTAATCTTCTCGTCATTCCTATCACCCATTTCCTCCCACTTATGACTATATGACTGTAACCTTGTTGTTGGTATCTTTAAGATTTATACTGACTGTTTCCTAATATGATTTAATTGCTTATTTGTTCCCTATGACTATCATTAAGTGTTGTACCTTATGATTCTTGACTAATGTATCTTTTCTTTTATGTACACTGAGAATGTATGCACCAAAGAATAATTACTTGTGTGTCCAATCACACTTGGCCAATGAAGAATTCTATTCTATTCTATTCTATTGTGTATTATTTTTCTATATGATAAAACTGTATGATAAAGTGGAGGAAGTAGTAATAACCAAAAAAACCCCGATATGTAACGATTGCTATCTAGGGATAACTTCATTTTCACATTAAGGTACCTTCTCTAACTCCATGAATCCTTAAGGTTTTCATTGCAAATTCTATTCTCTTTCATGGTTATGAAATGCAGCAAGGCTGATGTCATGAAAGAAAACCTTTTTTTTTCCTTTTTATTTTAAATACAGAAATATTAATATTATATTACTGTCTGTAGAGGTCTAAACAAAGGAATGAAATTCAGGGCTGCATCCTTCTTTTAAAGGCATATGCATATAGGTGTACAAAATATCTGTGCAAATAGATGTGCAAATATCTGTGCTTCCCAGCTGTCCTTGTGTGCAGGAAATGAAGGAAAGACGTGAGGAGAGAAAAAGAGTGAAGAACAAGTACCTATACATCAGAGTATTTCCTGCCACAAACCATCTGCTAATAAAGTGGGTTTCTTAGCAATAATATACCAAAGAGAAAGGAAATGTGTGCCTATTCCATTGCAGCTCCAGAGGCTGTGGTGACAGAAAAGCTGTGATATAATGTAGAAGAAACCTGTCCTGCACATAGTAAAACGCATAGAATGTGGGTTATATAAGCAAAGAACCTTCAGATCAGGGTTGTCAAACTCGCAGTCCATGGGCCAAATGCGTCACAAGCTGGCCACGCCCACACCCGGCTTACTGAAGGGGGGGAAAGTCACAATACGTCACATGACAATGGTGTGATGATGCAAGTTTGACACCCCTGCTTTAGATAGTTTTCAGAATACAAGGCCTTCACATCAGTGAATGGGTCCTTGTGCCAAAATAAAGAAAAACATATATGTGCTTAGAAAGTTAATATGTCAAGTAAAGGAGGATCTAGAATGGCTTTGTCACTATTAGCTGTTAGCAACACACTCTACAATCCTATGTCCTGCAGAAGACATCTCTCCATCATTCATGCCAAATATAAAGATAGCAAAGTCTCTAGAAAGTTTGGATAAGTGCTCAAAAGTGCTCAAAAGCAAGATAAGGGGATCACTAGGTTACAATCAGCTCCCAAGCATGAGCTATAAGGGCCCACTTTAGCATGAGCTGTAAGAGCCCATTTTGTAGAATGAGCAAAACAGCTGCTTTTTGCTGATTTTCTAAAGGTAAAAAAAAAAATTGTAAGATTAATTGCTTCACTAAGCTGTACCTTAACCAACAATGTAAGGCAGAATTAACTGCATATCAGCTGTGACAGATATGAAGATATCAATAGTACACTCAACCCATCTGTTTAGGGCACTTATCCAAGTCTGTCTGAATGATCTGGCTGCAGATTTTGGCAGGGCAAAATAAGCTGTTCTTCACATCATTCAGAATTAGCTTTTGGAAATAGCTGCCTTGAGATGTTATAGTGAATACTGCCTTGAAAGATTCAGAAGGAAGAATTATGCTTGCCGCTGAGTGGAATTATCTCTCTGACTCCATTAATTCGGGAAATGGCCATCAAAGATTTGATTATAAGTGTCCAACTCAGTTTAAAGCATTAAAATACATTTGATCCAGAGGTAGGTTTCAGCAGGTTCTGACCAGTTCTGGAGAATCGGTAGGGGAAATTTTGAGTAGTTTGGAGAACCGGTAGTAAAAATTCTGACTGGCCACACCCCCATCTATTCTCTGCCTCCCAAGTCACAGCTGATCGGGAGGAAATGGGGATTTTGCAGGAGTGGGGAGTGGGAAATGGGGAGGGAATGGAGATTTTACAGTATCCTTCCCCTGTCACGCCCACCAAGCCATGTCCACAGAACCAGTAGTAAAAATATTTGAAACCCACTATTGATTTGATCACTCAAACTGAAGGGATGATTTGCATAAACTCACCTTCTAGTCAAATACTGTAATCAGACAGTTTATGTAGCCTTGATTCCAAAGGAGAATTCAATTAATTATGAACAAGTGGTGTGTTTTGTTCAGAATATAAGCTATTTTGACAGATTGTCACTTATTATAATGAAAAGTATTATGGGAAAACAAATCAATGCATAACTATAGAAGACCCAGTTAGTATATAGAAAATTCAGAGGGTTTATTGAGGAAGTAATTCCATTTTACCATGAGAATAGATGGGAAGGGAAGCATTTCCCCAGGTTTGAGTCAGAACTTAAGTGATCTCTAGTCCTACTGATGTGATGTTTTTGTTTTTTATTTATTTTGTGAGTTGGGCCATTGTTTTATCCTGGGGTTATACGTTGTGGTTTTAATCCTTGTGCGCCACTCAATCCCCTGTGTGTGAGATGGGTGGCCCTACAAACCATATAAATCAAAACTGAAAAGTTGACAAGACAGAAACTCAGCCAGCCTTCAGAAAAGGGCTGCCATCTTAAATCAGACCATTCACCAAATCTTATACCTCAAAGTGCATTTTACTCTCTCTTACTCACCACAGTTATCTTTCTGGTAAGATGGCCGCATGCAAAAAGCCCAGCAGATTGTCGCTACCCATTTTATTTGTTGATTAGTCTTCTAAGAACACCAAAAGGGTCAGAGGCCATTCTTATAAATAAACACGATAGAATTGGTAATACGTTTTTTCCACAAGACAACTGTTTTTTTAAAAAAAAATTAATATTGAGATTTGTCAATTGGATCTCTTTATGATTATAGAAATACTGTGTATTGTTGATTTTAGAATAAGAGGTTAATTTTTTTTAATATTGGTACCAAAGAAAATTGGAAGTTGTTCTTTTCCCCCTTTCCCTCTTTAGCTTTCTTTTCTCCCTCCTGATTTTGCTTTTCCTTAAACTCTTTTTTCCCCTGGCCCCAGCTCCTTTTTAAAAAATTTATCCTTTGCTGAAACTTTAATTTAAAAGAAAATCTAGAAATTACAATTTCTAGGACCCAGATATTTATGGGATCGCCTTCTGCCACCGATGACCTCCCACCGACCAACACACTCCCACAGAGAGGGACTCCTCAGGGTGCTGTCAGTCAAACAATGTCGACTGGCGACCCCCAGGGGGAGAGCCTTCTCTGTGGGGGCACCCGCCCTCTGGAATGCCCTCTGGAATGCCCCCGGGGATACGTATGATTCCCGACCTGCGCACATTTCTCCGTGCCCTTTTATTCCAACAGGCTGGACTGGCTTAATAAGAATTTGGATGGGGTGTTTTAATTTTCGGGGTTTTAACTGTGGGGCCAAAATATTTAATTTGTTTTTAAATTGCTTTTAAATTTTGTATTTTATGTCATTTTATTGTGGCTGTACACCACCCTGAGTCCTTCAGGAAAAGGACGGTATAAAAAATTAATAAATAAATAAAATTAAAGTCAGGTAGAGCAGAGAGCCTGGTGGGAGAAAAGGAGTTGACAAGATCCTGGAAGGCCACAACTAGTCAGAAAAACAAAAGCAACCCAAAAATTGCCTCATTCAGATGTGACCAGCCCACAGAGTAACAGAGATTCTCACAAGGTGGTTCACCAGGGCAACCAAAGACCCAGGGGCTACATACCCACATGAGAAACTTGGTTGGTTTCAACATTGGTCAGGTTTTAAGTTTTTTACAGTTGTGTGAAACCACCAGCTTAGTTAATGATCTATGCTAAACCAAAAAACACTTGATTCTTGGTGAACTCTTTAACCAAAGTAAGCATGTCGAATAAACCCAGATGAAGAATAGCTAAGATAAAGGTTTCAGTTACAACTCTCCTAAAGCTGGAATTTCCAGACTAGCAGTCAGATATTGATCATGTAGATGTGATAAACAAAGACATGAATGAATGACCAGAAGCCAGATGGCAATAATTTTTTTTGCTCCAGGGGAGGAAAAAAAAAATAGAAAAAAGACAGATGACTGTGAGTTGCTTTCCAAATAAATTAGAATTTTATGAACAGATATTTTTAATCAGGTTGCCCTTTGTTTTATTCTCTTCCATTAACAACCTTCTTTTCCTATTTCATCCCTTCCACATTTCTCCTTCTCTTCTTGAGGGTCACACTGACAAACAAAACAGCAATGTTTTCAGAAAAGAAACACCAGCAGCCACAAACAAACTCTGGGACTTGGTGCCTTCATCATTTCGCTGCAAGAAGTGATTTTTTTGCCGACCTGAAATGCTGCCTGTCATAAGGAACTTGACCTAGAGGGGTCTTGTGAGACAAAATTATTTCAAAGGCAAACATCAGGGTAATTCATTGGCAACTCAATGCCCATTATTAACTCTGCAGAGAGTGACCTCAATATAGAAACAGTAGATAGATCTATCCTGTAGCCATTTGGCTTCCTAATCATTTAAGAGTCTTTAAACTGCGAGGAGCTCATTTTGCCTGTCAGAGTCTAACTGATGTAGTCATCACAGGTAGTTCTCGACTTACAACCATCTGTTTAACGATAGTTCAAAGCTACGATGGCCTCAGAAAAAGTGATTTACAATAGGGGTCCTCAACTCCCAGACTGGGGCCCACTACCAGACCATGGTCTATTCGGAATTGGGCCACGTGATTGGCTGTCCGGAGTGTGCATGTGCACATTTCAACTTGTGAGAGCGGCATGTCAGCCCACCACTTGCCCAAATCGAGCTGCGCACGTGTGTGCCAGCCTCTCCCTTGAGCAAGGGCTGCATGTGTGCATAAACATGTTCATCGACCCACCACTCACGCAAACGAATCCCCCTTTTTCCCTCTCCCCCAGTCAGGCTGCCAAGTCACAAAGGTTGGGGACTGCTGATTTACAACATGTCCTCAGAGTTACAATTCTCATACCACCTCCACAGTCACGTGATCACAATTTGAACACTTGGCAGTTACAACTGGTTGCAAGTTCCTCCAGTCCCAATCTGCAATCTTCCAAGCCACTTTCCAACCAGCAATGCCAATCGTGGAATTTGCTTAACGGTTGCATTATACCATGCTTAACAACCATGGTAAAAAATGGTTGTAAAATTGGGTCCACTCATGTGAAGATTCATATAATATCTGCATCCCCTAGCAACCAAAATTACTGTCCCAATTATGGTCATAAATTGTGGACTACCTATATTGCTGAGAGAGAACCTGGAAATCACTTGGTTCCTTTAAATTGCCTTTTCACACACAGCATCCTCCTACTTGTCAATTGCTTCATTGACAATAGGCTATAGCAAAGTTTTGAGCATCATTCAAATCCATTATCCGGAAGCTTTAACTGGTGCAAAGTGCGGCCACCCAAGCTATACTGGGTACAAAGAAGGATACATATAACAACTCTGTTCTGTGAACTGCATTGGTTTGTCACTGGGTCCAATTGAAGGTGTTGGTTATTACCTATAAAACCCTACATGGCATGGGGCCAGGCTTCCTATGGAACAAATAGGAAGCCATCACATTGTTTCATCACATTGGCGCATCCCACCCAGTCAAGCACAGAAGATATATTGCAGATCCGTCAGTTAAAGAACGTTGAGTGGTGGGATCTAGGAAGAGAGCCTTCTCTGCCATTCCCCTCACCCTATAGAATATTCTTCCCTGGAAGGGAGGTAGCCCCCACTTTCCTGGCCTTCCAAAAAGGGTTTAAAATATGGCTCTGTGGCCTTGCCTGAGAAGGCCAAAGAGACACACAGTTGAGTGCCATTAGAGCTCTCCCTTTGTCTGTGTCGACCAATTTTTAACAGGGCTAATTACTCGTGCCTCTTTTTTAAAAAATTATAATTTTTTAAAAATTTTAACTCAAAATTTTAACTCTTTAACATTTTAATTTTATATATACTGTTTTATATTTCAAAGTTTTATTCTACACTGCCCAGGTCCCCTCATTCATTCATTCATTCATTCATTGATGAATATATTTTGGTAGCCAGGAGCACTTTATATGTTATGCTTCCACTCTGGCCAAACTCAAAAGACCTCCCCTCTTGGAATAACACTTAGCAATAGCACTTAGACTTATATACCGTCTCGTAATGCTTTACAGCACTTTCAGGGCTGTTTACAGTGTCAGCCTATTGCCCCCAACAATCTGGGTCCTCATTTCACTGACCTTGGAAAGATGGAAGACTTAGTCAACCTCGAGCTGATTAGGATCAGACTCTTGGCAGTCAGCAGAGTCAGTCCACAATACTGCATCTTAACTACTAACCACAGCTTATTAAATAATGGGAGAACACAGGGGTGGGCTTCAAAAATTTTAGCAAGGGGTTCTCTGCCTGGATGCTGGGTGGGCATGGCCATGGTAGGCATAGCCTAGTTGGCCTCCTGCACCCCAGCAGGGGAGGTGTTTTTGCCCTCTCCAGGCTCCGAAGGCTTTCCTCGAACTTTTGGGAGGGTGAAAATGGCCTCCCCAGGCTCCAGAGGCCCTCTGGAGGCTAGAAACGAGCCCGTTTCTGGCCTTCCTGAACTTCTGGTAGGCCTGTTTTTCACCCTCCCTGAGCCTCTGCGAGCACCCTGCACTTACCTGCATCCAAAAGGGGCCGCATGGGGACTCGGGGGAGGGGAGGGGAGGGATGGGCAGGGTGGGCGGGTCAGCCAAGAGTGGGATTTGAGGGTTCTCCGAACTGCACAGAATCTTAGCTAGAGGTTCTCCTGAACCCCTGCAAACCCCCAGCAGCCCAGCCCTGGGAGAACAACACCGATAAGCAAGAGGGACATTCATTGGATCCTGAATCCCATTTGAAGCCTGGTTTCTCTGCCTGGCTTCAACTTCCCTTTCTGTAATGGTCTGTGGGAATGACCTTGGGAAACAGGAGGAAGAGCTTCAGACTAGACAATCATTCGTGAAAAGGTATCTCAACCCATAGAACCCACTCAACCCATGGGAAGCACCTCAGAAGGGACCCTCCCTAGTTTTCTGGAAAGTAAAAGTAAAGGTAGAGGGTTTTTTTCACCCTTGCAAGATTCTGTTACTGTAGCTTGACAATAAAGATAGTACTAATACTCATGGTGTTACTTCTTGCCTGGACTACCTTGAAGGGCTTATCCTTTCAGAATAAACAAGGTTCTGTTTCTTCGATGCCATTCCCCCAAATTCCTCTGCAGCTGCCTATTGCTTCTTGCAAGGGAACCTGGCCATCGGCTTTAATGACTTTCTAAAAGTGCAACATTAGTTTTGAATGTGTGTGCGTGTGTGTGTCTAATCTAATTTCTAAAAAAACCCCAATCCAACAGCCTCCCTCCCTTTCAGTGGTTAATGGCTACCCTCTGCAAACATTTATTTTATAGCCACTTTGTGGATTGTTCCCTGGCATTTTAGCTGGCAGGCAGTCATTTGAACCATGATATATGGAATCTGTGTTTGCCGGAACGAGGAGGTCTCTGTGTCTGCAGCTGCGATCTTTGTAAGGGAAGCAGCATCCACAGCACTGGAGTTCTGTCTCTGTTTACTTACTGGAGTGCTTGGTCTGGAATTCTAAAACAGGAGGCAGGTCTGCATGTAATGGCTGTGCAATGCACACCCAAGAAATAATTCAGCTGCAGATCAAGTAAAGCTTGAGGGCTGAAGCCCAATCCAGCCAGAGGAACAGGCGATGCATAAAAATGGCAACGGCATTCAGGGCTGCCCTTGTAGAGTCTGCCAGGGCCATTAAAAACTTTTTGCAAAATGGGAGACCCTGTGAAAACACGTATTAGACTTGAATTGTAAAAAATAAGAAAAGGTGTACAGCCACATACGACAAGCTTCAGTAAAAACAACAATGCAACATGTTTCCTCCAGCAATTATATTTTGCAGGCCAAGACACTTCAGAGTATTTTGCTGCAGGAAACTTAACTTCAGAATTTGTGGTAATAGAGGACTGTGTGATTCTGTGTGTGTGTATGAGAGAGAGAGAGAGAGAGAGAGAGAGAGAGAGAGAGAGAGAGAGAGAGAGAGAGAGAGAGAGAGAGAGAGAGAGAGAGAGGGAGAGAGAGACAGACAGACAGACAGACAATATGACATTTTGCGGCCTAAGGCCAAGAATCTCATGAGAAGAGATCTCATTCCAATTCCATATGCAAGAAGACAGCTAGGCTACAAAGGGAACTGTATCTCAATATCAATCATCTAATAACCAACATCTCTGTCATGGGATGTCACCTTGTCATAGTAGTGGAGCTGAATGTCCCCAGTGCAACCAAGGGCTCTGCGTTCAAGACCTGAGTGCTGTTATGGAGTGGGGTTGAGCTCCCATCCTTTGCTCCAGCTCCTGCCCGGGACATGAAAGGAACCCCCAACTGGGCATCCCCCAGGCAATGGTGATGTCAACGGCTAATCCTTTCAACCCAGAAGTACCTTGGTGCTTCTAACATGAATGCTATGCTATGCTATGCTATGCTATGCTATGCTATGCCATGCTATGCCATGCCATGCCATGCCATGCCATGCCATGCTATGCCACGCTACACCACGCTACGCTACACTACACTATGCTACTCTATGCCATGCCATGCCATGCCATGCCATGCCATGCCATGCCATGCTAGCCACAATCTGGGGCTAGCATAGATATGGTAGAGTTTTCCAAGCCAGACAAGCCTTAACTTAGAAAATGGAAATAAGAACATTCCAAATATCCATTTCTATATAAAATTGAGACATTGTCTGGTTCAAGAGCTGCATTTGCTCTGATTTCTGGGTATTATTAGTCCGCTAGGTCAAGGAATTGCAAGGCCACTAGAAATAAGTCATTGAAAAAAAGGGGTCAACCAATGATAATCAAAAATCATAAAATGTTGTTATGATTCAAACTCATTGAATTGTAATTTCCAAAAATGAATTGTAAAACATTTGGAAAATAAAATTTCTGAAATCAAATATCACTGAACAATAATTTATGGATCAGAGAAATATCATAAACGAAGAAAGCAGGTTTTACAAGCATAGAAATTAATGAATTGGAATAACTAAAATGAAAGAAAGATTTGAAGCTGAACATGTACTACAAAAACAATAGAACAAGTTGATATAAAATCCATTTTGATGCAGCCAATGAAAATTATGAACTTCAGAATAAGGAAACACAACTACAATTATTCGAATATCAACAATATTTTAGAGTAAAAGTTTGGAATAAATGAAAGGAATTACAAAAACAAATATTACTTCCTTTAAAATCTACCCAAAGAAAATGTTTACATGATATTTTGCATGTGCAGATTTGATTGGCAGTTGGGTGACTTTGGGCCAGTCACTCTCTCAGCCCAACTCATCTCACAGTGGTTGTTGTGGAGAATTGAGAAGAGGAAGAGGAAGGAGTATTATGTGTGTTCACCATCTTGAATTATTTATAAGGTAATAAAGGTGAAATAAAGATCTAATAAATAAATTTTAAAATCTATTAAAACACGTTGGAAAATAAATCAGTTTTAAAAGGAATTAGCAACCTATAAAGTTTAAAACAACAAAAAAATCAGAAAATTTTTTTAAAAATCTGAAACGCAATGCATTCTAGATAGCAAAACAATTCCCGAAGTCAAGAAGGAATTAAGAGATTGGTAGTAACTTCTAATAAAATTGAATGATGTTAAAGTAGAAGCCAGCAACTGGAGGAAACTACGCAATTAAAGAACATTATTTTTCCATAGCTTAATTGAAAATATAAAAATCAAAGTAAATGCCCTAAAAACAAAAGAGAAATATTGGTATTTTGGAAAATAGTTGGTATATCCAGTACAATGAAATGCCTACATGAATATCTGATATAGAAAAACAAGCTAAACCTGAAGAAATGGAAAATACTGTGACGGTAGAAATGGGAGGGGCGGGGGGGGGAACAGGCTTAGAAAATGATGAATTGGAGTGCAACACAATAAGATGAGTTGAGTCGATTCTGGAATGCATTTTACACTCTCATCTTGCAAATCATTTCACTCCCATGTTGCAGCAAAGATCAATAGAGGACTGGCTCATTACAGAGCAAACATTTATGATCATGAAAGACAAAATAAAAGCAAGACCCGACAATTTTTGTCCTAACAATTCTCTATCTACAACATTCAAGTTGTGGACAAGAATAATTGCCAGTAACACGTACCAGGAGTGGATTCTACTTACCTTTACTACCGGTTCATAATGGAATCGCACACACATACACACTTCGCTCACGCACACGCCTTGCTTTTATGCATGCACAGATCCCTGATGATGACATCCAGGGTGGTGGGCAGGGCCTTCCGCCAGTTTTACTACCGGTTCTTGCAAACCAGTCCGAACCGGGAGCAACCCACCACTGACATGTATCCATATCTTATAGAGGAAATCCAAAAGTTCTAGATGTACAAAAAATCAACTGTGGATTGCTATAATAGTATTTAAAAATTCTAAAGGTATAAAACAAGGCTTTATATGGCATGGAGTAACAACTAAACATTCCAAACTACTCCATAATTGGATTTAAAAAAATAATTGGAATCTTTTGATACTGATGAGAAAACTACAAAGTTTTTAAAATGCATTTTAGAATAATGGAAAACAATATTGATGACAAATATAGGAGAACTTGGAGAGATCAAATTCAGAAGAGGAATTTTTCTAGCAGACTCTGTTTCTATTGATGGTAATTTTGAATAAAACATTATTGAGTTATGAATTATCCAAGCAAGAGGCAAAAGTCTCACATTTGCTCTAGATGGATGATTTGAAACTCTGTGAAAAATTCTCTAGAGAAATAAAATTGCTTTTAAATACAGTGATGACATAAGATTGGTATTTGGATTGCATACATATTTGACATTTGAAATAAAAAAAGGAAAAATAGAATATTCAGGTAGAATGGAACAATGGAATGACACTAAAATCAGATCCTAACACTTGCTGAAAGCTATGAGTATTTGCGTGTTTTAGAACCAAATTTTGCATCCTCAGATGGCAAAAAAAAAAAACAGTTCTCAATATGTAGAATAAATTATAAAATAAAATGTGAATGCAAGTAATATAATCAGACAATTATTATTTGGACAATCCCTACTACACAGTAGATATTGCTGACTAGACATAATCTGAACGAGATGCTTTAGATGGCAAAATCTGACAATCTACAACCATACATCTTGCATACATCACTAAAGTTACATACATTATTTGGACTTATCATGGAACATTGGAAGGGAGGCAGATCTGTAGGAGATGATCAGAGATCTAAATCAGTAGCTCTCAATCATGGCTATATGGATCTCTGGGACCAAAATGTAACGGGGGTACATGAGGAAGCTACAGTAAAAGGTACATTATGCAAATACTGCCTTTAAAATAAATTTTAAAACATACTGAGTATGCTCTATTTACAAGCCAACCATGTAAGTGGGAATCTTTTTCATCAGTAATGGGACTTGGATGGGGTGGCGCACAGAAGAAAGAAGATGAAGAAACACCAATCTAAATAATTTAATGGCAAAGAAAAGATGTTAATAAATGTTTATAGGAAAGCTGTTTTTAGTGTGACAAAATCAAAGGTGTCATATAAAACCAAACAGTTACAACTATAAATGAAAAATTGGAAAGCTAAAACACTGCATGGTCAAGGCATTAAAAAAATAGAAGTCAAGGGGAACAGTAATAAAATTTGATGATGGCTTCAGATTGGATCCCTCAAGAAAGAAACAAAAGCCTTAAGATTTACAGCAGAAGAGCAAGGACAACCAACCACAAATGGCATGAAGATGGAATCTCAGAAACCAGGATGCGAACAGCGAATGCAGATTGTGAAAATGAGGAGACTATGGATCACCTGGTAAGTGGCCGGAGCAAAATTGCCAGTTATGAAACAAGACATGATCATCTGGCAATATTGGTACATCGGAATTTATGTGTGGATTTGATCTTCTCCCAAAAGTGCTCCAGAAAGATCATACAGTAGAACCTCTGGTCACGAACACTTCTGACCACGACGAAATCGGGTTCTGACCAAAAAATTCACAATTTTTTTTTCTACAGCCAATTTCCCCTTCCATGCCATTTTTTTTGGAAGTGCCAAATTTCCAAAATTAGGTTCAGGTAATGACCAAATCAGGTGGTGACCAAAGTTATGGAATGAATTATGGTCATGACCAGAGTTTCTACTGTATTAAAAAAAACTTCCAAATTGAGACAAACTAAAATCTGAGACAAATTACAACTGTCGTTTGTGGTAGCATTTGAGTGATTAAAGTGAATGTTTTGCCTAAGATGCTATTTTTATTTCCAACAATATTGATGCTGACAAGAAGATATTTCTGAGTTTGTATGGCAAGATAAAAAAAAATCAAGAATTAAATATAAATTGTTGCAAGATGCTAAAGGGAGAGGTGGATTAGGACGGCATGTTCTAAAATTGTACTTTGCTGCTTGCTGTCTCGTATAGATGAAAGTACAGGTGACTTTGAGAAATAGGAGGTTATTAGAGATGGAAAGACATGATTTAAGATTTGGGTGGCAGGGCTAGTTATGGTATGACAAATTAAAGTTTAATATAGATTTTAAAAATGATTTTATTAGGCATGTCAAATTGAAGGTTTGGAACAGGTATAAAGCAAAACTGACTCCAAAATTCCTCTATGGCTGTTACCCCAAAAAACCTTTTTCAGAAGACAAAAGATAGTTACCCAACATGGTTAACCTATGCTGACTTATTGACTTTTTTCAAAGAATTAAATTGAAAACAAGAGAAGGATTGGAAACAGAAGGTCATACTTGTCAATCCTTTGCTTATGTTCAGTGGACAGGAAGATTTAAGTTGGACAAGGAGACTTTTGATTTTACAAATGGGAAAACTGACTTTGAGTTGGATTTGTGTACTAATGATGAGCATACTATTGGTAAGATGTATAAACTTCCGCTGAAAATGAAGATGGAAATTGAATATGTCAAAGACTGTACAATTAAATGGGCAAAAAATGGATATAATATACTGTAATGCTTGATCAATAGGAGAGTATATGGAGTAAAGGGCTGAAATTTACATAGAATTATCATTTGAAAGAGAAATTTTATAAGATGATGTTCGAAAGACAACTTTATTTGGAACAGTTTACATACTGCAATGATACCTACATCAAACAATATCTGCCTATCCCAGATCTTTAGGAAACACTCGTTAGGTGGACAAAAATGCCAAATCCAAAAATGCAACAATTGCTAATTGTGCAACCAATTCAGTGGTGGGTTTCTACCAGTTCACCCCGGTGCAGGTGAACCAGTAGTGGTGGCGGCGGGAGGCTCCACCCACCCGCTCGGATGTCATCATGGATGTGTCGTGAGCAAGCAAAGCGAGCACGCATGCGCGCTCACAGTTCCGAACCAGTAGCGAAGGTAAGTGAAAACCACTACTGAACCAACCATCCCCATCGCCTTCATCGTCATCATGATAATGCATCTTGAAATGTTTGGCAATCATATTTGGACTATGGTGTAGAAATGTGGGCAATGAAGTTATTCTGATTCTGATCTATAAGGGACAAAAAGTAAAATGGACATTGCAGCTAGAAAGCAATAGGTGGCCTAATGTACAAATGTTGATATTCATCTCATAGTCTGATTCTAATTTATAGATTTTTTTTTCAAAAGAACTAATGTGTGTCTCTGAATTATGCTTTAAAAATAAAAACCAAAATCTCATTTGACCACATCCCTTTGGAAGCCTGAAACTACTGCCTGAGCCTCTCTATTTAAACCTCAAATCAGATTGTGAGGATCCATCTTGGCAGCAAAAGTGATTTCAGTAAAACAAGGCAGAGAAGGTCAAGGAAATACCTTAGTAATCAATCAAGCCAATGATGGAAAGCATCTAAGTTCACAGTCAGGACAAGAAAAGATAGGAATTAAGCAATCAACCACATGGGGGTAGCAAAATGGTAAAGCAATCCCCTCTGTATTACCTATCTAACAAAAACTATCAAATTCCCTTGTTCCAAAGCCTGAGATAACTATGGGACAATCTCCCAATGACAACATTACAAAACATCTGGTCAAAATTTGGCCTAAGTCACAAAGAATTGTCTATATCCTTTAGATAAGGAGGAGGAGGATTGGCAATCTTTGATATTTTCTAGGGTTGGTTGATGAATTCCGGTCATTTTTTTCCCTCAATGTTTTTGCTTCCGGTAAGGTACTTAACAGAATAATAGACTTGGAAGGGACCTTGAAGGTCTTCTACTCAAACCCCCTGCTCAGACAGGAAACCTATACCATTTCAGACAAATGGTTCTCCAATCTCTTATTATAAACCTCTAGTGTTGGAGCATCCACAACTTCTGGAGGCAAGTTGTTCCACTGATTGTTTTAACTGTGAGGAAATTTCTCCTTACCGTGTTTCCCTGAAAATAAGACCTTGTCTTATATTTTTTTGAACCCTGAAATAAAAGCTTGGCCTTGTTGCCATGTGCTCAAAAGCCCAATTTGGCTTATTTTGGGGGAAACAGGGTAGTTCTAGTTTGCTTCTCTCCTTGCTTAGTTTCCATCCATTGTTTCTCATCCTGCCTTCAAGTGCTTTGGAGAATAGCTTGACTCCTTCTTCTTTATATTTTATGTTTGCGGCAACCCCTGAGATATTGGAACACTGCTATCATGTCACTCCCAGTCCTTCTTTTTACTAGACTCGACATACCCAATTCCTGCAGTTCCTACTTGGAGGCTGCTGTGCCTCACATTTCCCACCACTGACCTACAGAACTAGAGAACTGATAGGATTCAAGGGCAAGCATCTTGTTTTGGTTGCTTGGCAACTGTAGGATGCAACATCTGGCTCAAAAAGCAGGTAAGAGTTAGCAGAGAAGGCAGCTGTGCACGTGTTGCTAGGCAAGGTGGTTATGTGGGGGTCCTTTCCTTGAGAAAACTACAAGCAGAACTGCAGAGCAGAGCAGGGTTGTTTGTTTGTTTTTTAATTTGAAGTGTGTTTTGTATCTCAACATAGTACAAGGCCTAATTTCCTCACTGCAGTAAATCTCTGAAGTAGGTTGAGCTAAGAGAGAAGGACTGGGGCAGCACCAATGAGTGAGCTTCAACAGCTAAGGAAAGAGTTGAATCTACATCTATGTTTCACTGCATTCCTGGATTTGCAGGACAAAAATCACTTTTGTTAATGCAGATTCCCGTAACTGTTCTCTCTCACACACACCTCTGGGATCTCTGCTGCAGAAACTCTCTCCTCTCATCTTTTTCTGATGAACAAGAAAAGCAGTTTTCTTATCTATTTCATTTTCTTTCCCTTGCAGCAAAATACTAATACAGTGAGATGATGAGTGTGATAGGTATCATATGTTTTTAATCTCCTATTTGGAGCAGTTTTCTCTTGGCTGCTTGAGGGATCATTGGTCAACATCGGGAGGTGAAGATGGGCCATGTGTCAGACCCCAAAAGATCATTCTGATGAAAGGAGGGTAAAGCCACTGACCAGGAGTGGTATTCACTTTCTTTCCCTACTGGTTTGTCTTCTGCACATGTGCCTGGCCTCAGAAATATGCCTAAATAGGATGGCATAGAGCCAGGGCGGGTGGGATACTCTTGATTTCTGCTACCAGTTCAGGACAAACCAGTCTGAACCATCTGAATATCACCTCTGCCACTGAGCTTACGTTCTTTCAATTCTGTCTTGACACAACTGCATTGCATCATTTCTTGCTGGCTATTTTCCCCCTCAGTCAGTACAGGTAGTCCTCGACTTATGACCACAATTGAACCCAAGATTTCTGCTGTTAAGTGAGACATTGGTTAAGTGCATTTTATGACCTTTCTTGCGAGAGATGTTAAGTGAATCACTGCAGCTGATCAGTTAGTAACCTGGTTCTTAAACTGGCTTCCCCATTGGCTTTGCTTGTCAGAAGGCCACGAAAGGTGATCACATGACCCCGGGGACATAGCAACGGTCATAAATATGAATTAGTTGACAAGTATCTGAATTTTGATCACATGATCATGAGGATGCGGCAAAGGTGGTAACTGTGAAAAATGGCCATAAGTCACTTTTTCCAGTGGCATTGTAACTTTGAATGGTCACTAAAGGAACTGTTGTAAGCCGAGGACTACCTGAATAGTCAGCTAGCCTTATCTCTTCCTCTGGTTTTACCTAGGAGTTGGACACACATTCTTACATTGTTTTTCTGGCTGGTGTTGGCTTTGGGCAAAATCAGCAGAAGTTGAAACTAGAACATCTCCATTCTTGGAGAGAACAATTCTCCGAAGACAATCAAACCAGCTCTAAAGGGAAAAAGACTCCAGCACCTCTCCACCAGTAATCAGCACTCAGATCAGCGTATATTAATTCCAAGGTAAGCTTCAGATCAACGATCTAGTAAGCAACATCCCAATCAAGAAATTTCCAAAGAGCCATCAGTAAAAAGCCCAACCAAAGAATCTCTAAGACCGCCCCCACCAACACTGACAGGCAAGCCACTAGAATATTAAACTGACGGCAAACAGCACTCCTTACTAGCACTGATTGACATTACCTAGTAATGAAACCTCTGCAAGAAAACAGGCAAGCTCAGAGAGCACTAAGGACCCCTCTTTTTTTTTTAATTTGATTTATATGCCGCCCTTCTCCGAAGACTCAGGGCGGCTTACAATGCGTTAAGCAATAGCCTTCATACTTTTGTATATTTATACAAAGTCAGCTTATTGCCCCCACAAACTGGGTCCTCATTTCACCTACCTTAGAAAGGATGGAAGGCTGAGTCAACCTTGAGCCTGGGGAGATTCAAACTGGTGTAATTGCAGACAGCTGGATGTTAATTACGGTGCTTTAGTCTGCAGAGCTAAACCAGGCTCTGAGCTGCAAATATTCTCCTTCTATGAGTCAGGAATGATGGCAACTCATAGTTGTTTAGACAATTCTTCCTTGCTGTTATCCTTCCTCCACGAAGCTTCCTTGATGTTTTGATTTTACCACCAATGCATCAATCTGGGAATCCATTTTTCCAGGGAATTGCATGTCAGTCAGCCATCAACCATGACATTCACCTCTATCACTCTGAGCTAATTACTTATTGAACTCAGGCTTTCCTCAAAGGCCTATCGCAAATATGTGAAATTGTGTGAAATATACACACACCGGGTATTGTCACAAATATCTTTTGCCACTACTTCTATGAAAGCCGCAGCTGGAGCCAATTGCTTTCTTTTCTACCACAATTGATTCTTTCACATATCCTCGCTTGCAGTTCTGTGCCACTCTCTCAGGTACAGGCAGTATAGATTGGGAGTTTAATAAAAGCCAGGCAATTACATGAAGCAACATTCAAGTCACATTTTTTTTTCCTAAGAAAATGGACACTGGATTGTGCAAGTACAATCATGATTTAATGGCACCCTCCCTCCACTTAAAACTTATGTGCAAATCAAATTACAGCTATATAAAAAGCTGTTCTCCCAACTTCCCTTCTGCATTGCCAGTGACAGGCAGGGATTTTAAAGCCTGGCAGGATGCAAGTAATGAAACCTTACTGATGATTCAATTCTTCCTATTAGTTGGAGGAATTGGAAGTGCCTTGTCTCCCAAGAGAAGCAAAACCAAAGCATGTAATTTTGCTGGATTCTGCTTCAAATAAATGCTGTGTCCTCCCCCCTCAGATTTGAACATCCTTAGTGCCTAGAATAGAATAGAATAGAATAGAATAGAATAGAATAGAATAGAATAGAATAGAATAGAATAGAATAGAATAGAATTCTTCATTGGCCAAGTGTGACTGGACACACAAGGAATTTGTCTTTGGTGCATATGCTCTCAGTATACATAAAGAAAAAAAAATACATTCATCAAGAATCATAAGGTACAATACTTAGTGATAGTCATGTGTTACTAATAAGCATTCAAATCATACTAGAAAACAAATAAAACAAAATAAATCATAGAGATACAAGCAACAAAGTTATAGTCATAAGTGGGAAGAGATAGGTACTAGGAAGGAAGACAAGAATAATAATACAGTCTTAGTAAATAATTTGACAGTGTTGTGGAAATTAGTTATTTAGTGAAGTGATGACATTCAGGAAAAAACTGTTCTTGTGTCTAGTTGTTCTGGTGTGCAATGCCCTATAGTGTCGTTTTGAGGGTAGGAGTTGAAACAATTTATGGCCAGGATGTGAGGGGTCTGTAGATATTTTTACAGCCCTCTTTTTGACTCGTGTAGTATACAGGTCCACAATGGAAGGCAGGTTGGTAGTATTGTTTTTTCTGCAGTTCTAAATATTAGTTGAAGTCTGTGTCTGCCTTGCTTGGGTGCCGAGCCAAACCAGACAGTTATAGAGGTGCAGATGACAGTAATTATTCTGTAGAACTGAATCAGCAGCTCCTTGGGCAGTTTGAGCTTTCTGAGTTGGCGCAGAAAGAACATTCTTTGTTGTGCTTTTTTGATGACGTTTTTGATGTTAGGTGTCCATTTTAAGTCTTGAGATATGATAGAACCTAGAAACTTGAAGGTTTCTACTGTTGACACTGTGGTTAGAGACATGCAAAATGGGTCTTTGGGGCATCACACAGCAAATCCATGGTTAGTTTATAGTTCTTGGGCTTAAACATTCAGGGAGAACTATTGTCCATTACTGTATCCAAAACAAGATGGATATAAATTACCAGAAATCTAAAACCATGGATTTTCCTAAGATACCAAACCAACAAACCTAGATGACTGAGAAGAACAAGATTGAACAGGTACTGCTATCTAGTAGTAGTATTTTATGATGGAGGTCCTAGAAAAGCCATGGTGAATATATTAAGGAAGTGGCATCAAAATCTACATAAATTAACCTTTTTTTTTTACTCCAAAAAAGGTGAATTGATACCTTTAACACTAAAGCTTTTTGAATCTAAAATACCAGTCCAAATACTCTATGTAATTTGTGTTGACCCACATATGAAGGAAAAACATCCTAGAGACAATACTTTACAAATATGATTTTACTAGGTGAATCACAGGCCAACCCCAATCCAATACTCAGGCTTGTTGTCGGACACCCAAAACTGAACATATTGCATGGAATGTATCGGTGACATACTGGTTAAAGATAGTTTTTTTTTTCCTTTCTCACTGCATTGTTGCTAGTCTTAGCTGATAAATTATCTTTCACTATGGACAGAAGACAGTAAAGCAGAGCTGCCTATAGATTCCTTAATTAGGACTATATTCGGGCTAAAAAGTTGATGCTACCAAGATTGGGTGATATTGAATATCCTTTTGAAGTCAGCTCATTCTCTCAAAGCTCCAGACGTACACTTGATCCAGGCTCTTGGGAACCTGCAAAGTATTTGTATATTTTTATTTCCTTTAGTTTGTGGAAAGGATTTTTCAGGGACAAGGATTGCATCCTTCTATCTCCACTCTTATTTGACAGGTGTGCTAATATTCTCTTATCTCGGCACATTTGCACTTGTGGCTCCAAGAAAATCAATATCGTTCAACAAGTCCTTTTTATTGTAACACTTATAATGGTCTTCATTATAGGACATCATAACCCTCTTTTAATAAGTGCACCTGAGAGAATGGATGATTTTATACCCATTTTTTATCCTTCAGAGTCAAATTGTGAAACCGCCTGCATGGCTGCTAAATTTATTCTTGTAGCAGTTAAAACAAGGAAACGTGTAACATCATCAAACATAACCTGACAATCTTTCTCTTTCCTTTTCTTTTAATTGTTTGAGTTTCTTTGGGTGTTTCTAATGCTTATCTTTCATCAGGTATTTGATTTGGAGTATATCATGAAAGAAAACATGTATTATTTAATATTAAAACATTACTGGCAGGAATGATTGGCAAACTCCACTTACAACCATGCAGACAACAGCATCCTGATAAGATTTGAGGTTGGCAAATAGTGAGAACAATGGAGAAAAACTGTAAGATGGTTTAAAATGAATTGGGAAAAATTAGCAAATGGGAAGCTAGAAATATGGCAAATCATGTGGTTTTTAGCAACAGCCCCTGCTTATCACAAGTCATACTATCCCATCACAAATCGAAAAGTTACTGAAGCTAACTCTCTAGCAGGACTGCAATGTCTCCGACTGCCTTGAACTGCCATGTGAACAGAGCAGATGGAGTTCCTAAAATGAATGGAGTTTGGGGATTTGTCAGCAACTCAGGACATAGGTTGAAACGTCCTTTGCAGCAGAGAGAAAAGAGATATTAAAGTCCTTTAGGATGCTTCTGCTTCACTGGTTGTTTCTCAAGATGATCCAGGACAGTCTTCCTCAATTGGGTAACCATCTGTCAGGCCCAAGGAGACAACACAGCAAAATCCAATTGAGTTTAATCTTTTATTTGCTTACACCTAATGGGCAGAATGTTGCCAAACTAAATATATAACTTTCTAACCTATTAGATATACCCTGAGAGATTCTAGGATTGTGATGGCGAACCTATGGCACACATGCCATAGGTGGCTCACAGAGCCACCATTGCCTTAGCTCAGCTTCAGCGCATATGTACATGCCAGCCAACTGATTTTCAGGCCTTCTGGGCCTACCGGAAGTCAGGAAACGGGCCATTTCCAGCCTCCAGAGGGCTTCCGGGGGTGGGGAAGGCCGTTTTCGCCCTTCCCAGGCTTCAAGAAAGCCTCTGGAGCCTGGGGGAAGCAAAAAACAGGCCCACCAGGCCCACCCGTAGCCTTTTTGCCATCACTTGTGAAAAGCAGGGAGAGCACAGGGGGGTCGCCTACGCATGTCGGGGGGGCACAGGGGGGCATTGAATTATGAGTGTGGACATGTGCGTGCATGACTCCCAGCGCTCCCCCTGCTTTTGGCATGCGGTGGCAAAAAGATTAACCATCACTGTTCTAGGACATGGCTTTCCCCTACTCCAGCTCTGACAGCACAGTCTCTTAACCCAGGTTTGTTTTTGGGAAAACTCTGTGTTGCCAAAAGTTTCCCCTTCTGCTCCTCCAGATGCACATTTCATCACACCACCAGATTGTTGAAACTGAAAACCCTGTGATTCCCAGCTGATTTCTAGAATTTAGAGTTCTACATACCGAGAAGGGGATAGGCAGGTCTAGAGCATCTCCTGAATGAAGGAACCAAGTTCTGCTGTTGAAGCATCTGCAGCTAAGCACACTCAACCATGGCCATAGATGCAAGGGTAGCGTGATCCTTTTACTCCTTGAATATTTGTCTCAACCCATCTTGTTTAAAAAATCCAAAACATTATTTTCCTCGTGTAGATATGAACTTAAACTTCTGATTAAATATGCACAGAAAAAATGGGGGAGGCATAAAAGAAACAGAAGAAAAACATGAAACTCAACCTCAAATATGTACTAAATTGATATACCTGCTGACAGAGATTCAACAAGGGAAGTCTTGCCTACAGTGAGTACAAGATCCACAGAAGATATGCAATTAAACCTGGGCCTAACATAATCCACTACATGGAAGTCCAAGCGTTACCATGTTTCTCCAAAAATACAACCTACCCCGAAAATAAGCCCTTGCCTGATTTTTCATGCTGCTTGCAATATAAGCTCGGACTAGACTGCTCTTCTGCCAAAGACCATTTTTCTCAAGTGATGTATAGACAGATACATTTGTGTTTGCATGTCTCACATGCAAGTTGAAAACTTCATATGCCCCTTAGTCCAAAGACTAAGTCCAGCTAGGCCTAGCTAATGACTATTCTAAAGAGACTGAAGTGGCTCCACTGTGTTTCAGACAATGTTTAACCCCTAAAGTTAAACCTAACCTAATACCTTTTCATGCAAAGAATATCTCTATTTCCAGAACAACAGACGTTTTCCTTATAGATCAATTGAAACCAGTGCAACCGAAAAGCCAATTTAAATGTGTCAGAGCTTCATTCCCTACAAAGATATGGAACCTCTTAAAAAACCAGCAGTGACATGTTTTTTTCTGTACTTTTTCCTTACTTTACTTTCATTCTGAACTTCCGGCTTCCAAAAAGCATTCCTTCCTAAACATGGTTGCCTTTGTTTCACATTTGATGCTCTTATGTTCACTGAGATTAAGGTATTTATTCAGAGACCATTACGCAACCTTCAGTAAAATTCACATTTTAGCAAGTATATATAGAATAGCAGTTTTAATTAACATTCTATTTTTAAAACTGAAGATACAGTCTGCTAAAAATTAAGTGTGTGAGTGGTCTGAGCAGAGAACAACTGTGGGAATTCCTCCTCATCTGTTTTGTGCAGATCTTGAGCAGATGGGAAGATTTTAACAATTCCATGTCAGAAATGTAAAAGAGGTCTTCTCTGCATAGAAATGCAGTAATTGAAAGCGTCACCTGTTGAATTTGTGTAGTTGACATGCTGCTGTTAAAGAAGCCATGGGATCATGGATCATGGGGGTGGGGGGGGGATCATCTAGGGCAGTGATGACTAAGCTTTTTGCCATCGTGTGCCAAAAGCGGGGGTAATGGGGGGATTGTGCATGCACGTGCCCACACCCATAATTCAATGCACCCCATCCCCCCACGCATGCACACGTGACCTCCACTTTTGGCATGCAATGGCATGGTGGGCCTGGTAGGCCCATTTTTTGCCATCCCCAGGCTCCAGAGCCTTTCTAGTAGCCTGAGGAGGGTGAAAACAGCCTTCCCCACTCTCCCGGAGGCCCAGAAACAGCCCGTTTCCTGACTTCTAGGTCCGAAAATCAGTTGGCCAGCACGCACATGCGTGCTGGACTGAGGTAGAGCAATGCTCATGTGCCCACAGATATGGCTCTATGTGCCACCTGTGGCACCCGTGCCATAGGTTCGCCATCACGGATCTAGGGTACCAGATTATACCTGAAGTGTCATGCAAAAGGGAATAATAGTAATTAAAAATCACCTTTAGTTTGAGGAGGGAGCATAAAGCATGTTCTAATTACCACTGGTGCTTCAAAAACCAAGCAGCTTGGAATATAAGATTCAAGAGCTTTCATTTCTCATAAACTGTAAACACTTTGTTCAATCCCAAATGTAATCAAAGTTTTACAAATCAGAATATGTACATCAAGCTTGGTTTTTCAAATAAAGCATCTGGAGAGGGATATGCCCAAGCAGACATCAAATGCAAATTCTCCAGTAACAAAGATTCCTCTGATAAGTATATAGTACATCTAATGCCAAGTTTCTCAATCTTAGCAACTTGAAGATGGGTGGACTTCAACTCCCAGAATTCCCTAACTAGCACGGTGGTTGGGGATCTCTGGGAGTTGATGTCCACCCATTTTAAAATTGCTAAGGTTGAAAAACGCTGGTCTAATGCCTTTAGTACTGTCCTCAAATTCTACCTACTACATTAATTATGGAAGCAGAGATTGAAGAAATCCAAAACTGGTACCTCAGGTCTGTCATGGTAAAGCCCCCACTAAAGTTTTGCACTGAATCGAGTGACATCCCCACAAACAACAGACATGGGAAAGATTTGTCTTCCTTGACCTAACCTTATGAGACTTGCTACCAAAAGACAGCAAGCCTATAGCACCAGACTTTCCCTGTCAACAAGTATTGTTTTTATTTAGTTATACCTCACCTTTATTATTTTTATTGATAATTGAAGGTGGCAAACATACCCAATACTTTTTCTCCTCCTATTTTCCCCACAATGACCCTGTGAGGGGAGTTGGACTGAGAGGCAGTGACTGGCCCAAAGTCACCCAGCCAGCTTACATGGCTAAGGTGCAACTAGAGCTCCCAGTCTTCTGGTCTCTAGCCTGGTGCCTTAACCACTAGACCAGGGCTGTCAAACTCGCAGCCCGCGGGCCAGATGCGTCACACACTGGCCACGCCCACACTTGGTTTAGCGAAGCGGGGGAAAGACATGATACATTACGTGACAACAGTGTGATAATGTGAGTTTCACACCCCTGCACTAGACTGTCCATGTGAGGAGTTCTCTGCTTTTTCACATCAACTGCTGACTGCCACTTTGTGGTGTCACCACCAATGCAACTGGAGAGGTAGCTACATCCAATAGGACCTGAGCAATTCCCAGCTCCTGACCATGTTATCCCCAAACTCATCAATAAGATAAATTAGGGAAGGGAGGGAGGGAGGGAGGGAGGAAGGAAGGAAGGAAGGAAGGAAGGAAGGAAGGAAGGAAGGAAGGAAGGGAGGAAGGAAGGAAGGGTGTTTCAGAAGATGCCATTATGCACACTCTTGATGATTCAGATTTTCAAGCATTTTGCTCTTCATAGAAAATGACCAAATGCATGTAACCCCATCCATGCTGCAGTACATAACATCCAGGGACAATCCAGAATTTTTGACACTGGAGGCAAGATGTCATACAAACCACTCCCTGATTCCTAACAGAATATTAAGTAACTGTTAAGTATATGTGCAATTGGTAGCCTGAACCAGCTGCTTCATCATACCTAACAACAGGATTTGCCCTATAGTAGCTAAACAAACCTAATCTACACCTCATTAAACTATCCTGGGCTATAACGAAAGGAGTCAGTTTCTCCTCAGTTTGTGGTTTGTGTAGCAGACCATTTTCTCTGAAGGTCCCAGTCTGAGTGGTCAGTAAGACATCAGGAAATCCATTCTCTAGACCACTAAACCATGAAGCCCAACACTGTCCACATTTAACCTATGCTTCTGGCCAAAGGCATCTTGGGAAGAACCATGCACATCCATCCTTACAATAAATTAAAGGCAAGAAAAAGAGTACATGGATTGATAAGAAAACAGCTGTGGTGGGTTTCTACCAGTTCGCCCTGGTAAAAACCGGTAGTAGCAGGGGCGGTAGGCTCCATCAACCCACCCGGATGTCATCATGGATGCTCTGTGAACCAGTACCGAACCAGTAGTGAAGGTAAGTGGAACCCACTACTGGAACATAGGTATTGAATTTTGGCTCTTATACCTTTCCTCCTCAGTAATTCCAACATATAGTTTAATTTACTGTTCTCTCCTTCCACCCCTGCAAGTCATTGCTGGAAAGAAAAGTTTTAATCAAGAAACCAGAGCCTCTCTTGGGCTAGAACTCATTCGTCAAGGAAAAATCATATAATTCCACAATGTCTGCAATAACATTCTCTCATTATACATCAAAAGCATCTGCACTTTTGAAAGTTTAATCAACGCCTAGGCTCATAATGCAGGGATCCTGTAGCCAGGCTCCAGAACAATTTCACTCAAGAAAATTATTTACGGTAACTCAATCCTTGGTGAAGAAAAAGCAGGGAAGAAAAACCTGTTTTTGTTGTTTTATCCCTAAGGTGCCTGGTACCCATTATTATTTGAAGAGCTGTTCCTCTATTCGTGACTTCACAGTTACTTGACATGTAATAATCAGTCTTCACATAGCAGGCTTCCTGGTTTTAGATTGTGTCTCCATTTCTCAGCTGCATTATTACTTTCGTTTGCTTGCTTATGATTTCAGAATCTCAACTCTTTCACTTGGAAAACAGCTGCTGCAGCAGCTTTAATATTTGCCAGTGTGTAAAGTTACAGATCAACATTGTCTTGTCTGTCTGTCTGTCTGTCTGTCTGTCTGTCTGTCTGTCTGTCTGTCTGTCTGTCTATCTATCTATCTACCCCGAGACATTTTAGAAATGTGTTGTGACTGTCCATTATGTTGTGGCCCAAACCTGGCTCACATAAGCAACCAAGGTTTGGGCCACAACACAATCTATGTTCCTATGTTCATAAAGTAACCTATATTATGAAGACCAGACAAAGAAAAAAAGAAGACACTGTATATTACAGCATGATGTTGGAATGCTTTTCATAAATCCATCTGGCTGAGCTTATTATTATTTATTTTTTCCTACTAGGTCAGCATGGCAGCTACACAATTTCTGAGATACAATCGGTGAATATATATAAACAGGGTTTTTTTTTTTTTTTACTGGACCGCTAGCTCTTCCCCTGTAGTCACTCAGAGTCAGTTCAGTTTCCTGTGAATGTTTTATTACAAAGGAACTTTAAACAGTTCATATGTAAATGTATGTGGATAAGGGAAAGAGAGATCTAATTACGTTTCATAGTGAATATACATGTAAGCGTGGAGGAGAGGTACGTTTTAGCACAATTGCAATATTGAAGTTGTGCTTCAACCCAAATGTTTGTAAATAAAGTAAAATTTCATAAAATGCCAACCAACCAGATCTGAGTCAGTGCAGTGTCTTTTGAATTTTGCATCAGCTGGAGAAATGGGTTGTGCGTGACAAAGTGAAGAGCATTTCTGCATTTGGAATTGACTGGCTTTTCTTCAGCCAAAACTTTCAGAAGGTCTGAGGAACTAGGTCAAACAAGAAAGTGAAGGAATCCATGAAGAGGTTTTAAAAAGTCAGACTGGCAGCTATCGCCTCATGATCAAAGCCCCACATCTTTTGTATGCGCATCAAAGTCACACATGCATACAGAGAGGCGGAGCTTAGATTACACAGTCGCAGCCACCATCTTGATTTTTTGACACCACCACTCCCGCACCTGCCCTTCTCATAGGTGCAATTAAATGCAATTAAAATAGCTATAGCAGAGGTGAATAAAATATGGAACAACACTTGCAGACTAACTTGGCCAAGTATTTTCAGGGCTAGGATCAGGGGTGAAATGCTCCCAGTTCAGACCAGATCACCCAATCCGATGGGGATGGAGGCGGGTGGTTCAGAGAACCAGTAGCAAAAATCCCTGCCCCACACCCCCATTGCCCAGCTGAGCTGCGCAATCATCAGAGGCTTTTTTTTAATTTTTAAAGGCATTTTTTCTACAACATCTTTGACTGAAAAAATGCTTTTAAAAGTAAAAAAAAAAGCCTCTGATGATCGCGTGGCTCAGCTGGGATCATCAGAGGCTTTTAAAAGCATTTTTTCTACAACTTCTTCAGTCGAAGAGGTTGTAGAAAAAATGCTTTTAAAAGTAAAAAAAAAAAAAAGTTGGCCATGCCTTCTCAGTCATATTACCCCCACCACCACCACACCCATAGAACCGGTAGTAACAAATTTTATATTTCATCATTGGCTAGGGCAATTTATGATAGCCAACTTGCTGAGGCTATCTTGCCATGGCTTACTTGCCATAGACAATTCCATGCAGGATAACTCAATGCGATAAACATGGAAATAATATTTCCTTGACAAAAATGGAAATAATGTCAAAGAAACATTTATCATATTGACTTATCCCACGTGGAATTTTCCATGGCAAATTATCCTGCAGTGAGATGGCCACGGCGAGATGACCGCAGTAAATTGATTGTGGAAAATTGTCCCATTCCGAGGCTCTTCTTCCATTTCTGCTCCATATCACTTCAACATTCAGGACTCCAGACTCACTTCTAGGCAACTGTGGTTAGGATGTCCTGTTCAGCTGTAGGTCAGCTCATGTTTCCTGAGATATGGGTGAAAGACAAGCCTTAAATTAGAAGGGAGGTGCACAGATGTGACTGTGCCATTTTTAATCGTTTGTGATGGGATGTTTCTGCAAAGGATTGGTTTGGTATGTATTTCATTGATGTCACACCTGTCCTTTCAAGCAAGAATGAGAAAACCTGTGGCTCTTCAGATATTGCTGAACTACATCTCCCAGCAGGCAGAGCCAAAGTAGTGTCCATTGTTGAGGGATGCTGGTTTAGCAATATTTTGAGAACAACAGATTTTCCCACTTCCACTTTGAGGAGTTAAAGCATATGAAGCCCATGAGGGAGAGGATCTGAACTTGGAATTAAACTCTTCTAATGTCAGAAATCAATTCGATGTCTCAGCTGAATGCTGACTACATAGTTTTCAAAACTCCTTTAAAAACCAGGGCTGCTGGTGCCAGATGCATATTGCTTAGGTACGCAGTGCTGCCACCAAAATCACTTCCTTGAATCACCTCTACCCCAAAAGTCTCCAATAAGACTGTCAATCTTCTAAAGCCTTGATCTCCTGTTGGCTACCTTTGCAGCTTTCAGCTTCTCTTTTAGAGTTGCTACTTATGTTTTTCCCTCATTTTCTTCTGTTGATGAACAAACATAAGAAAAGAGATCAACATCTATTCCTATTCCAGATAGTTCTGTCTCCATCCTTCTCTTTCTAGCCATTGTCCTGTACTTGCCAGCACTGGGGTCTGCTTCAAAAGCCATTCTTTCTCTTTTCTGTATTCACTGAGCTGCCGTTGAAACAGAGTCCCATTAAGGCTAATAAAAATTGACCCAGTATTTTTCAATTTAATGGGCTGTGTTGATCACTCACTCTGCCAAATTGTCCAGTCTGTTTTCCTCATCAAATCACTTTGTGTATTGGGAAGCCTAGAACTGCGTAGAGAAGGTCAAACTTGCAAGTTAGTCATTATCACCTTTTGATGCCATCATGAGAGTGTTTTTGGATGATGATAGACGAAAGAATCATCGCAATCTGTACTAGAAACACAAACTTGCTGTTTTGAATGGATCAGGACTGTTGTGAAGACATTCAGAAGAACCCATTTTGTACACAAAAGGAGAAAAAAAAGGAGAGAGCAGACATAAAACATTAGATGCAACCGCATTCTTCCTGCAGCTCTTTTCAAGATAACTTTTGAAGCAGAGCTGATACCAAAAAAAAATTGAATCATTTAGCTGCAGCCTTTTCAAAGACTTTGCTATTTATGGCAAAGGATAGACTCTTTATTCACTTAAGCAGGCCCCAGGTAGTCTAGATGGCAGTTGATTTGGGAAAACATTAAAGTAGTTCCCTGCAAAGCCTGATCTTATACTTCAATTAGATCAAAATAACTACCACTGTGTCTTTGTTGGCAATCATGTAAGAAAGTTAAGTGTCCTATGGTTAGCAAATGGTGCCATGGGAAGGAAGAGAAGAGAAAACCCACCAAAACGACAATAGGAAAGCAGAATCAAACAATATGAAACAATATAAAACAAATAATAAGTAATTCAACTAACCCTAAAGTAGTTGAATGGATCATTTGCAAAATGATCAATGCTAAGGCACACAAATCACAACCAAGATTAACACTTACACTAAGCAAATTTAGCCCATTGCGCCAACACAGATGCCTGTTCTTTATGTGACCAGTTAAATGTTGTGTGAATAAGCCCTGTGAAGTTCACTGAGTTGCCAGCCGGTTCCTCTTAACCTAAACTTGCAATGGCAAAAAACCGATGTTTGAAAACCTGTTTTTCTCTCCACTCACTTATTGAATAAATGTGCATGAATCCATATCTGAGTAAAAATAACAAGTTGGATCTCAGCCTATAATCATGAAATATGATTGAAAGTTTTTTAAACTAATGATTTATAACATCTTACAACATCCCCCCAGCTATCACTGTGATGATAGATTACCTGATGAAGACAAGATTTACATTACCACTGCTCTGGTTGGTCGATAAATCAATGTTAATCACTAATGAGCCAGGATTTAACTCCGTACTCTAAAGGCAAAAAGCACTATTTTAGGTGAGGCCCAGATAAACTAGACTGCCTGAGAAAAGACATTCTTACTATTTGCATATGAAGGGAGATTTTTCCCAAACCATGAAGAAGACATGAGATGCATCTTAGATTAAAGAAGCATAATTTTATTCTCTCACATACATAAGGGGAAACCGACTATTAGATCTCTCTATGGCAGGGGTTCCCAACCACCGAGGCGTGGCCCACTACCAAGCCTTGAGCCATTTGAGCACGCACGTATCCCCACTTGTGTGAGCAGTAGGCAAGCACATGTGTACATGCACACCATTTGCTTGCCTGCTGCTGGAGCTGCGCATGCATCCCTGCTTGCCCACCACTGGCACAAAATCATCCCCTCTCCCCCTCCCAGCTGGTCCATGAAGGCAGAAAGATTGGGGAACTCTGCTCTATGGGACCCTTCCAGAGATAATTTGGATATCTCCTTCCAATGACAGGTAGTGATGGTGGCTTTTCCTTGGCTTCCAATATAAATCTGGCCATAGCTTGCTTGGGAGCATTGCAGGGGTGAAATCCAGCAGGTTCTGACAGGTTCTGGAGAACCAGTAGCAGAAATTTTGAGTAGTTTGGAGAACCGGAAAATACCACCTCTGGCTGGCCCCAGAGTGGGTGGGAATGGAGATTTTGCAATATCCTTCCCCCAGGAGTGGAGAGGGAATGAGGATTTTGCAGTATCCTTCCCCTGCCATGCCCACCAAGCCACACCATGCCCACCAAGCCACGCCCACAGAACCAATAGTAAAAAAATTTGAAGGAGCATTGCACTACCTGTATATTAAATCAAGGCCTAGGTGTTCCTTGCCAATCATAGGATATCATAAACCTTCAAATCCTATATGGCCTTGAAGCCCAAAGAGAGCTAACATTCCATCTCCTTCTTCAACAAATGGCTGAGAAGTGAGGAAGGGATGTCTTTTTCATCTCACTAATGTTTGTCTGTGTGCACTTCTTTTCTTTTGGGCCTATACCACATACTTCCGGAACAAGCAACAAATGTGAGAATGACAAGCAGCTTAATCAATCTGCTCCCAGAATGTTAAAGGAAAATATTCCAGTCGCCAATTAAGACAATTATCGAATAGGACAAATCCTTTCAAGCAACTACTGGCTCCCTTATGCTACTTTCTTGAAGGATTGAATGGGCGGGTAGAAGCCTGCCAGGGGTAGAGATTCATGTGATTGTTGGTCATTCGTGGCTTTGGGAAAGGGAAGTGCTTCCTTGAGAACATAATCCAACTCATTACCCAACCGCTGCTAATGAGACACGCTTGCCATGTAAAAAAGAGGCTTGTTACTGGTAATGGTTGCAAATCTTTTAACACTGATGCTTGGATTCAGGGAACTCAGCAGAGCTATCTTCTGAGCAGACATGTGGGGGCCTGCATTGTGAGAAGGGCTGATTGCAAGAAGCAAAATAGACCCTTAGGCTGCTCAGCCATTGGAACAGAGAACAGTGTCGCTCCCCCTCCCCATTGGTTTCTATATTATGCAACCTTAATGAACTTCACATAAAAATGCTTCTCTGCTGACCTGCGCCAAGCAGCAATATCATTTCCAAAGATTCATATTCCTTTCAAAATGCAGGATATTTATTTGTTTGTTTGTTTAGTCAAGCATGTATAAGATAACAGATATAAGTATAAACATGATTATGAATACATGAAATGGATACGAATAAAAGGGGACATTAGGACAGGGACGGTAGGCACGCTGGTTCTCTTAAGCATGCCCCTTACAGACCTCTTAGGAATGGGATGAAGTCTAGAGTAGACAGTTTAAGGTTAAAGTTTTGGGTGTTTTGGGAAGAAACCACAGAGTCAGGTAGTGCATTCCAGGCATTGACCACTCCGTTGCTGAAGTCGTATTTTCTGCAGTTGAGTTTGGAGCAGTTTACCTTAAGTTTGTATCTATTGTGTGCTCGTGTTTTGTTGTGGTTGAAGCTGAAGTAGTCATTGACAGGTAGGACATTGTAGCAAATGATTTTATGAGCTATGCTTAGGTCATACCGAAGGCGGTGTAGTTCTAAATTTTCTATACCCAGAATTTCAAGTCTGGTGGCACAAGATATTTTTTTTTGCGAGCAGAGGAGTGGAGGACTCTTCTTGTGAAATATTTCTGGATGCGCTCAATTGTATTAATGTCCGATATGCAGTGTAGGTTCTGGACAGATGAGCTATTTTTGAGAACTGGTCTGGCAAAAGTTTTGTATGCCCTAGTTTGCAGTTCAATACTACCAGAGAAGAAGCTACGCAAGATTAGATTAACAACTCTTAGAGCCTTTTTGGCAATGTTGTTACAGTGGGCTTTGGCACTTAGATCACTTGAGATGAGTACTCCAAAGCCTTTGACAGAGTGAGGGTCGTCTGTTAGGTCGTATCCGTCCAGCTTGTATTTTGTGTTCTGATTTTTTTTGCCAATGTGTAAGACAGAGCATTTGTTGGTTGAGATTTGGACTTGCCAATTGTTTGACCATTCCGACACATAGTCAAGGTCTTTTGGAATAGTGTCTTTTTTGTTCCATTAAAACATTACCTAAGTTAAAACAGCTTCAGATCCTATGAGGATTGGTGCAGAGGCCAGTTTCAGAAATGGTTTGACATCAGCTGTGATTGAGTCCTGTCATTTAGACTGACCAGTCATGGGGGGTTTGTGCCAGAAAGAAAATGATGATAGTTTACTTCCGTGTGTGTGCTAGCTTCCCTGCTAGCTTTTCATACAGAGTAGGAAAAGAAACAATAATTAGCTTGGATTTTTCTCTCTCTCCAGCTAAGCTAACAAAGGGAGAGTAAGGCCGGCATCTTGGTGCAGCTGTGTGCTTCAATCCCAGGCTTGGCAATTAATTGGGAGGCAATTTTTAATTTTTGATTAAAGCTTTGGTTGATCGTTCTACTCGTTGAAGTATACAGCTTTTAAAAAGTAGAGCTGGCTGATTCAACAGATGGCTATGCAGAAAAATAGTATTCTGTTTTTCTTATTAAGAAGGTCCCAGTCCAGGAGAACAGATTTTACATCATCTCTTTATCCTTTTCTAGTGGAATTAGATTGCATTATGCCCCATCTTTTCTCCACTCATTGATCCGGGGAGAAGATTTGAACTAACATAAACAATAGGGTTTGGTTCTGAGGTTTCTAACTTGCTTAGTGTTTGATTATCGTTGTGGTCTGAATGGGATCACATAGGCTGACAGAGATAACAATAAAAACAGATGGAAAAGAATGACAATTGGTTTAATGTGTGGTGTGAACCCAGCTATTGTCTTAGCATCTGTAAATCGGGTCATCCAATCAATGTAGTTATTACAGGCAAGACAAGTTATGTGAAAAGAATTGTGTTTTTCAGCAGGGGTTTATATATAGCCAGGGGTGACCAGGAAAATAATCACATAACTCTAGATGCTCATTTTATTATTTTTGCTCTAAAAATATTGTTTATTCTCCTGTGAATGCCTTTGGCATTAGGACTGCAAAAGCAAACTCAACTACATTTGTTGTAATGATAATGGCACTATAATTTAAGCAGTTTTGAAGCAGCATATCATTACGAGATTTTCTTTCCTCCTTTCTTGAATTAATAGAGGTTGTGTTCATATTCAGTTCTAACGTCGAGAATGGTGAAGCAGTTATAAAGTATGAACTGGGAATGAGGAGATCAGGAAGCAAAGAAAGGTTAATTCAATCTTTCTGGGCTGACCACCCAAAAGACAATTAAATCCAACTTTTCAGAATGGTCTAACTGCAATTCGGGGATTGTTTTAAAATCCTCTGTGCTTGGAATTTCACCTAGTGGTAGCAACTAGGAATGCTTAACACCCAACTCCACCTGTTAAAACAGCTTTAGTCATTTCCCATCCTTCGTGCCTTTGTAACTCAAAGAATATGCTTGGTTATAGCGAGACACTTTTAATAAATCCAGCTTTAGAAATAATTCCAGTATCGGTGATGATCTCCCTCCTAGCAGCAATTTCATATTACTCCTACTGTTCTATTGCTTCTGCTCAATTTGGGTTTTATTCCTGGCACAATTCAAGATGCTGTTTTTAACCTTAAGATTCAAAATAGCTTGGGATTTACATAATAATGAACTAGACCAGAAAACCTGATAATGGTTGGAAACTGCATATAAAAAAGCAACTTTGGGAAAAACTGAAATCTTGATTTATTTATTTTATTTTATTTTTTGCTACTTTAAAAAAAAAAAGGAATTGCAACCCTTAACAATCTCTACAGAAATTGCCAATACATCTTGATCGACCTTTGGACACTTCCCTGATTCCCATCAACAGACATCTATTTCTTATATAGGCAATGGAGATATAATAGGATATAGGACTTTTGATTTCTCTGGAAAAGCTTTCAATCTGCCCTGGATCCAGTGAATCACCAGTGTTTTGCTGCAGTATCTTCTTGCTGAGAACGAGAAGTTGAAGACAACATTGTCTCTCCATTTCCTTCCTCCAGATGTCTTCATTGCCTTTCCCTTTCTATCTCCTGGGTAGGAAGAGCATTAGAGCTGTGGTGACGCAGTGGTTAGATTGCAGTACTGCGGGCTAATTCACTGCTCACTCCAGGAGTTTGATCCTGACTGGCTCTAGGTTGATGCAGCCTTCCATCCTTCTGAGGTCGGTAAAATGAGGACCCAGATTGTTGGGGGTAATATGCTGATTCTGTAAACCACTTAGAGAGGGCGGTAAAGCACTATAAAGCGATATATAAATCTAAGTGCTATTACTGTTAGATAATTAGCAAGCTAGGGAGTTCAACAATCCTTCTTTAAGCTTTTTGAATTGGCCAAATAGATATCTTCCCCTTTCTGCTTTTCTAGTTAGAAATATTCCTGCAGGATCTAATCTGCGTCAGTGACCAGGACCAGAGGTTTAGCTATTCTAGGCATAGTATTTATGTGGTACTTGTCAATAGTCCAAAGCGCACATTCTGGTAGAGAGAAATTCCCTGAGGATGGTCTCCAGCATGAGTGTGAATGATCAGAAGACTAAACCGCTGCTCCAGATAATTGACTCAGATTGGATCCTGCAACATTATACCAGGATACATTTATTTGCCTTCATTCATAATAATATTCCTGTTACTCATCCATTTCAAGTCTTCTTACAAATCATCATCATCAAAGATTAAGCTAATGTTTTGAATAGCACTCCTTGTTCATTTTCGATTACCTCAATCAACCAACTCTATCCTGCAATAGATAGATGATAGATAGATAGATAGATAGATAGATAGATAGATAGATAGATAGATAGATAGATAGATTATAGATATATAGATATATGAATATGTATTTCTCCTCAGCCAGGTATTTTCCTACATAAACCAAGATTTAAAATGCAGCCATAGCTCAGTGAAATCACATCCACTAGTTATAGGCTTTATCAGACAACAAGCAAGCAGTTTGCTGCTTTTTGGGAGACTAATATAAATCTATTTCAGACTAATTAGTCCTCATCAGTTAGTCACACCCTCATCACATGTTTCCTCCCCATAGAGGTCAAGTATTTGGTTGTTTTCCTCTTATCATAGGCCCTTTATGTGTATATATATCAAATTTATATTTCGCTGATAAAGAAATAATGTGACTGCTTGAGGGCTCCTGAATTGAAGCTGAAAGGCAAAAGGGATGCAGTATGCTCCCTCCCATGTGCAAAAAGAAGCAGGTGAAAAGTATAATCAGATCCAATGCTAGGTGCTGGAGATCTGATTTGCAAATGTAATCTTCCCTGACAATAAAATTAGGATTATTTCCTCACTGTTCTTCTTTTCATTAGCTCTGCTGTTTGGATAATGGTGGTAAAACCATTCATTAGAAACACCAGAAAATTAAGCAAACTATTTTGTGTCCAATTTACATACTTCTCGTTTGCGCAATTATGACTTGCATGAGATTTTTTTTCTCCAATAAAGTCACCTACATGTATAGGGATCGTTACATGATCCACATAAAATAAGAGCAAGGAGTCACTATCCAGGAAGCTGGTGCACAAGTTCAAGCTGTACAACAATTCTCCTAATTACGCCTGGCACCAGTGGTGGTTTTCAAAATTTTTTACTACCGGTTCTGTGGGTGTGGCTTGGTGGGCATGACATGGCTTGGTGGGTGTGGCTTGGTGGGCATGGCAGGGGAAGGATACTGTAAAATCTCCATTCCCACCCTACTCCGGGGGAAGGATACTGTAAAATCCCCATTTCCTCCCAATCAGCTGGGACTTGGGAGGCAGAGAATAGATGGGGGAGGGGCCAGTCAGAATTTTTACTACCGGTTCTCCGAACTACTCAAAATTTCCGCTACCAGTTCTCCAGAACTGGTCAGAACCTACTGAAACTCACCTCTGCCTGGCACCTGCTCTTTGAGCAAGAGTCCTGAGTCCAGGAGAACTCTTAAATTGTGAACTGGATCTGAATGGGGTAGTGCAATCCCATCCAGAACTAAAAATGACCAAAAAGAAATTGAATCCAGTGGCTCCAGAGCCACTCAGTCTTACCAGGATTCAATCGAAGACTCTTGTCCCCCTTCCAGGTCCATGCTTTCCCAGGGACTTTATTCAATTATTTTTATCAAACCCCGCCCCCCCCAAAGAAAATCAGAACAAATAAATCAAATGTCCATTGGAATGCTTGATTTAACATTAAATCTGTCAGTTGTTTGTACAGAACAAGAAAATTTATGAAATTGGTATAAAATTGAAAATGATTGTCATCTAAGCAGACATCCGGCTATATAGACTAGGAATGATAAGCCCAGCTGTTCAACTCAACTTGTATCTTTGAAGTTGAAAATTCAGCAGTGTAGCAGTAATTTTATAAATTATCACGATTATCTCTTATTTTCTGTAACCATCTTCAATAGAGGAACATTTTTAAAAAAGAATTGCCAACCAGCTTACTTTAAAAAAAAAAGAATTTATTCTAATTTTAAAATCCATTGGTGCATGTATGTATCTATATCTGTCCATTGTGTGGTGCTTATTACCCATTGTGTAGCACATAGAGTTGGAAATGCTGCTTTTAGCACAAAATTTTATTAATGGAGCAATTAGTCTAACCCATCATTTAAACCAATTGCTAATACAATGGAAATGCTGCAGTTCCCCATAAAATCTGGTGATCCCTGGTTGATCTTTATTTTTAGGTGTCTCTAGCAACACTAACTCTCTTCATGACCCCACTTTCTTTCTTTCTTTTTCAGACAAATGGTTGATGTAGCCAGTTGTCCTCTTCATGGGCAAAGAAAAAGGGATAAGCTGATTCACTGCAACTACTACTGTCATAGCTGCCAGGAAAGAATGGACTTCTTGTAGCCTCTTGCAAATTAAATAACTTTCAGTGTCCCTTTCTAACTTCCAATTCAAACTCACAGCTTGGCTAAAGAGAAGATTAATTTGCTGCTTTCAAAATGTGCTTAGATCATTAATAACTGTGCTGCAAATAAAAGATGATGGGAAGGTGGTGGTGAAATTTAAAAAATGTGAAGATAAGATCTGTAATCCAGCAAAAGAAAGGGAAACAGAGTGGGGTGGGGAGGATAAAAGGTGGCTAATAAAACAGTCACCTTTTCCAAACCTGATAGCTTTCCAAAGAATTAGGCTTCTATAAGTTTTGCCAACAAGCTAATGTAATTTTGGGAGTCTAACACCTCTGGAGGACATCAGTTTTGGGTTTTTTTAATTAGATTTATATGCCGCCCTTCTCCGGAGACTCAGGGTGGCTTACAATGCGTTAAGCAATAGCCTTCATACTTTTGTATATTTTTATACAAATAAGTCAGCTTATTGCCCCCACAAACTGGGTCCTCAATTTACCTACCTTAGAAGGGATGAAGGCTGAGTCAATCTTGAGACTGGTGAGATTTGAACTTACAGTAATTGCAGACAGCTGGGTGTTAGTAACAGGCTATTTAGCCCATCGAGCTATCTGAGGCTCTTAGATAGATTCAGATAGACTATTCTAATATTTGCAGATCAAGAAGCACTTAACACAGGGTGGGGGGGTGAGGAGGAGGTGAGAAGAGGAAGAGAAAAAATATCCATACTTGCCCAGTCAAAAGTCCATAGCAGCCCTTGTTTATTCTTGGTCATCCAAGTCATGGTTGGCCCAAAGGTGCTTTTTCAAAAGGCAGCTGGACTTTCCTGCTTTTTCCCTGAAGACATTTTGCTTCTCATCCAAGAAGCTTCTTCAGTTCTGACCTTAGTAGCCTTTCTAAGGCCTTCTAAAGCCCTAGCAGCCCTTCTCCTCTTTCAGTTCAGTTCGTCCAATTATAGAGGACTACCTCAAGGATTCATATATGTATTCATAAGGTGAGATCATGTGCAGAATGTGGAGCTTTCTATGTTAATACCCAGGAGAAATGTGTCTCAGGACGCAAAGTTGGAAGGTTTCCAGACCAAGCATGGACTGACCTTATAGTTCAGTATAAATTGCAGGGCAGACACAAATATAATAATAAAGCTCTAAAGCGAGTGTGGGGAAGCTGTGATGTTCTATCACAGCATGAAAAGGTCTTGATTGTTGGCATAATTTTCTCTCTGAAGCCCTTTCCTTTTCCTTGGCAGCTGTTTTCCTCTCATTTTTAGAGTTTGGAGGAGGCGAGATTTTGTGGGCTAAAGAAGAAAAATGCATGAGTGCACAAAAGTGTTTATATCTACATTCACCCCTAGGCATGCAAATGCTCATATACTAACATGTATATTTTCTCAATTTTCTAGATCTGGGGAAAGCTATTTTGATCCCCAGTGGAACCTATGAGTTGATAAGGAGGGATCTGTTGCTGCTTTCCATCTGTACATTCATGGTGAACTCAATGTCTAACTATGGATTAATAAGTGTTACATGCATATGCAAGACGCAGCTTTGGAGATATTCTAGAATTGGCAGAAGGATAAAAAAAATACAAGAAAAATATCCCAGTGAATTGAAGACAGTGTGTATTCAGTTGAAATAGAAATCACACATGTACAAGTTATGTGGTAACCAAGGTAAGAGCCTTGGTGGCGCAGCAGACTAAAGTGCTGTTAATTAGCACCAGGTGCCTGCAATTACTGAAAGTTCGAGGTTGACTCAGCCTTCCATCCTTTCGAGGTAGGTAAAATGAGGACCTGTATTGTGGGGGCAATAATCTGACTTTGTATTGAAAAAAAGAATACCGCTTAGGCGTGGCCCGAAAGCCCTACTAAGCAGGTATATACAAAAGTATGAAGGCTATTACTTAATGCATTGTAAGCCGCCCTGAGTCTCCGGAGAAGGGTGGCATATAAATTGAACCAATAAATAAATAAATAAATAAAGACTGGAAAATCAGAAGTGGAGAATGGGAGGCACAGGAACATCCTGGCTGGAATATTGACTAGGACCAATGACCATAGCAACATTTTGTTGTGTGCCGCCTGGAGTCACTTTGCATGAGTTGGATGGCTGTATAAATTTATTTAATAAATAAATATAAATAAATGTTTTATAGCAGGGCCAAATTGCTAACATGTTATGCTAATTCTTGATCCTTTCCTGTTGACAATGTGAATTTAAATCAATGGGGATGGCATGACAGTTTTCATTAGGATCTTCAGTCTGAAGATTCAGGATTTAAAACATGAATAATAGCTGTTACATTTTTCAGTGATGGAAGTATATGTTGTTAACAGCTCTGTAAGGCAGATCAGTACTTGTCCCAGCAGTGCTGCTAGGGAAGAGAAGATAAATACACAGAGAGAGTAGCTTGCCCAAGGTCATCTAATGAGCTTCTAAGAGGTAGGTTTCAAAGCAGCTTCCTGATTCGTAATTCTGCAGTGAAAATGTAGCATCTCTAATGCCTTTACATTTTGTAAGAGTCCTGGCAGAGTTACTTTATGTGCATTCATTAACCCTGCACAGTAAGTTTAAAATAAGAATAACATATTGCACATTTCACAGACTGAAAATGCAATATTGACCTCATATACTAATGATCCTCTGTGTGTGTGTGTGTGTGTGTGTGTGCGCGCGCGCATGGGTCATGGGTGCCCTAGACCTGCTTCCCTCTACTAATGAGACCAGCCAAGTAATCTTGCTGGTGAGCCGGTTGCAAGTAAAGCAACAGAGCAGCATGGCATTTCTGCTGAGGTTCACTAGACCCAAATATCTTGGAAGATATTTGGTCCACAGAGGAAATGCCCGATGACTTCTGTGATGTCCTCATTGTAGGTCTTTATAAAAATAAGAAAAACAAATCAGCGAAAGAGGTGGTTTAAAAAAATGCTTTGAAAAGCCTCTGCCGATCAGGCAACTCAGCTGGGATCATCAGAGGCTTTTCAAAGCATTTTTTTAACCACCTCTTTGGCCGAAAGGTTGCAGAAAAAAATGCTTTGAAAAGCCTCTGCCGATCAGGCAACTCAGCTGGGATCATCAGAGGCTTTTCAAAGCATTTTTTTAAACCACCTCTTTGGCTGAAAGATTGCAGAAAAAAATGCTTTGAAAAGCCTCTGGCAATCCCAGCTGAACCACACGATCATCAGAGGCTTTTTTTTTTTTACTTTTAAAAGCATTTTTTCGGTGGAAGACATTGTAGAAAAAATGCTTTTAAAAGTTTTTTTTTAAAAAAAAGCCTGTGATGATCGTGCGGCTTAGCTGGGCATGTGGGGGGGGGGGGGGGCGCAGGGATTTTTGCTACCAGCTCTCTGAACCACCTGCCACCATCACTACCGGATCGGGTGATCTGGTCCGAACCGGGAGCATTTCACCCCTGGGTCAAGTGCTATGCATCCTGAGCATTTGTTGGCAAGACAGTGTCTCTAACTCGGAAGTCTTGGATCGCACAGTCTGCCAGCATTGAGTCTCTGATTATCAGTGCCCACAAGAGATACAATAGTCACAATAGATGCCACATGTTTCACCAGTTGTTCTATGGCGTACTGGAGTTTGAGAAAAGACCCTGAGGTCAATCACTCAAGCACCACAAAGACATTGCAAAAGAAACTGTTTGCCACTGTGATGTCCAGCCTAGGGAACTAGAGCTGCAACTGCTGACAGAACCCACTGGCAAGTCCCGTGCTATGAAGCTTCTGCAAGTTTTGAAGAAAGGCATTACCAATAGAAAGCCATGAGCAGCATCATAGAATAACACTCACAGTTACTACAACGGTGTCCCCATTGTGCTAGATTCTGCACTTCCAGACTGGGACTGCAGGGCCACTTCTTTGTCTACAGATAAACTACCCAAAATTCTTCCAAGCCGAAGAACTGCCATAGACTAGCTATCAACTATAAGTCATGAAATATTGAAAGCTAACATGTACAGTAGCTGTTGCACATCAAATAAACCCCTACTACATTTGCACCATTTGACTGTTATTTGACTCTGGAGGTTTTCCATGATTAACCCTGGGATGGCAATTTCATTTTGGCTCCAATGTGAACATAATACAGTACAGTAGATTGTAAATCATTCTAGCATTGCAAAAGGGAATAAATCATTCGAACACTGCAAAAAGGAAAAAGCAAGCCAAAAATGGTTGGAAAAATCAAGCTAGGAGCTCTGAAATATCTCCTCAGATTTTGAACATTTCGCTTTTTCCTTTTTCTTCAGCAAAATTAATAGTACTTAATATATTATTTATTCCAAGCATGTGACTACTTAAACTGAAGCCATGTTCATGGGTAACTTCAGAAGAGAAGCGATTTCTAGCCTCCTTTTTTTCTGTACATAATCATTAACAATCAGGCCACAAAGAAAAGAGAGAGAGAGAAAGAAAATCTTTCTGTCCCTGCAGAGCTGCTCTCTTCTATGATCCCAGTAAGAGGGTATTTATCTGTTTGATAGATTTATATAGTAAGACTTGGAAGGCCTAAAAAAAGAAACGGATGGAAGAAACCACTGAATAATTGCTAGGTCAAGGGCAGAATTTCAGAAATGCACGACTAGATCCTTTTATTTCTTTTTCTCACATAATTTTTATTAAGAATTATACAAGTAAAGGATAAAAGTCAATGCAAAGTACAAAAAATACAAAAAGAGATTACAAGATTAAAAAGTTTTTAAAATGAAAAGAAAAGGGGAATATGAAAAAGAAAGAGAAAGGGGAAAGAGAAAGAAAATAGAAGTAACTTGCCCTTTCATCCCAGCAGGTTAAAAACAATTTTAATACCTTACCACTGTCTCTAAATAAAACCTTATCTCTCTTCTCCCCATAGCTCAATTTTTAGGTCAGGGAAACAAAATCAAAACGTTATGTCGACCAATCTTTACCAGTAAACATCCAGTAAGGGCAACCAGATATCTCTGTTTTCTTCTTTTATCAAACAAGTCAATCTTGTAAATTTTCTATTATTTTTAAAAATATATTTGACCCCTTTAATTAAAAACAAAAGTCCCAGAGCTAATTTGCTGCTCATTTGTATTTCAAAGTGAAAATCCTTCAGAACTTTAAGAAATTTATATTGTGTCCATAACTAAAATTTATCCTTGTGTTTGTCTCTTCTAAAAAAAAAAAATCCTTCCAACCCTTAATAGAACATTTTTGTATATCCAGAGAGGAAAAACAATTCCTGATTTAATGTCTGTTCATCTCCTTTAGGGAATAAGTCATCCATCCGAGAGCCATTTGTTTTGCATTTAAGTCCACTTCAAATTAGTTTCATAAACAACCATTACAGCTTCTTCTTATTTTACAACTTCATAAGAAAATACCTGGAGAATTTTATCAAACACCTGATCCATTCTGTCCAAAAGTTTAGCTGAAAGGTGTTCAAAAGTTTGCACTATGGTTTTCTGCTTTATGTCCTGGCTTTACTGTCCAACCTTCATGGTCTCATTATTTTATAAATAAAAACAATTTCCATTTTCCCATGAGAAAGTGTCTTCTAAATAATTCAAAGCTATAATTCCCAATCTTTCTGGCCCCCTTAATGTGTTATAAATTTACAAAATCCATATACTGAATACTGTTTTGCTGCATAATCCAGAAAGTCATATATTTTTAAAGCTTTCAAAATCAAATTTACAGGGAGAAAGAAAACTTATAAGGTTTTCCTGATGAATACAGTAGAACCTTACCATTCTAAAGGGTCTTACTCTCTCCAATATACAAAGAATTTTTTTAAAGAATCCAAAAAAATGGATTTGATCAGACTCGGTTGAGGGTAGTGTCCGTAAAGTCCATATACCAGCTTTGCAAGTTTGATGTAAATCACAATTCTCAGCCACTCCACTCATCAACTGATCATAAAAATAATTTCTGCACTCTGCTCACAAGGAATGGCTGTCCGGAATCATGTGATTAATCTCAACTATCTCTCCTTTCTTCCAGAGAGATTACACTAAATTAGATACATCACCTAACAGCGATTCCACTCACAAAGCCATCTTGCTAGCTAACAAAAGCCAGTAAGGCATCTACTCACCATGGCCCATAATCTGGATCCTTTTAATTAAAAAAAAATTTTTTTTAATAGAAATGACTGAAGTAATAACTACAGGAAGGGACACTGAATGAAGGAAAAATACAATTCTCAAGCACTGTTAGGAAGCAATAACAATCAAGAGATAATGTTCTGACCCAACGTAGAACTAATATCTCTGCTGTACTTCCAAGGAAGTATTGATGAAGTCTAGTGAGAAGAGAGATGAACTAGGAATCGACAGCCAAGGTTGCCATTTTGTTTGGCAATGAAACTGATTACAGGATATTGTGGCTACACCTTTATCTTAATGTGCCTCACGGGACTTTGATGAAGGTAAAGTTAGGGAGGGAGGCAAAGTCTATTTATACTTTTACCATCTTAGAGCACAAGCAAGATACAAAATATAATAAATGGAAGAATCAGTCTGTTTGCAGCAACAGAGGGCTATCCATTTGTCCACCATTAACATTTGAAGAAGGGTATTAAATTGCATCCTGCCCATGTTGGAAACCTGCAGATTCCACAAAAAGTTTGGGGAAAAGAGGTCTAGGGACATTAAGGGTAGAGAAGACTTGGTTCTGAAACCATCCTTGGTGATTCTCCAAATGTAATTTTTGAGATCTTTTAATGGAAGAGACTTTATTCTTTTGCCTAAGAAATTAACTCCATGTTGATAACCTGTTCATTGCTGGAAATATGACAGTGAATCAGAGTTAATAGACAGAAGTTTATGTGAGGAAGTATGCAGAAAGAAAACACAGTAAATTAAAGCCGAAAGGGAGTGAGTATAGAATTAGCAATTTCTTGATATTTCCTATTCAGTGAAACTCTTCAGTCTTTTTCTATTCTAGCTATTGGTAGCCCATGTTTATTTATTGGTTTTAATAGGGGTTTATTTATTGGTTTTAATAGGGGTGTTTTAAATTTTATTGGGCCAAATTCTTGTTTAATTCTTTTAAATATTTTTAAATTTTGTATGTCATGTTTTTACTTTTGGCTGTTCACCGCCCTGAGTCCAGTAGGAGAAGGGCGGTATAAAAATCGAATAAAATAAATAAAAATAAAATTATTTATTTATAAATCATATTTATAAATCTGACTGATTTCAGATGTTTCTGGGTGGTAAACAACAATAAAAACAAATATAAATGTAATCAAGAAAAACACAACAGTTAACTAGGAGGGACCAACTCAGCACCAAAGGAGCCTTCCACTTACCCTAATTCAAGGACTGAGGGAAATGTCTAAAAGGCTGACTGAAAAGAAAACAGGATAGGGGCCATTTGAACTTCTGGAGTGATGTCCCAAAGGTGCTTTTTCAGGACATAACTGGACTTTTGCTTATTGTTGTTGTTTTTTTGATGATGTTTCACTTCTCATCCAAGAAGCTTCTTCAGCTCTGACAGGACAGTGGGGAATGGAAGGATTTACATTCCTTGCAGACAGCTGGTCATTTGCATCCTTTTAGAGAGTCCTTGAAGCACTTGGAGGTGTATCAGTGTCCTCAGGGTCACCTGAGTAGTGCTCCTGTTTCCTGTAGTCTGCAGTTTTTCTCTGGACATTCAATTCCTACTCCCACAGCATTCCAAGGGTGTTCATCCCAAATTGTATAGCTAAACATCTGTATAGATTCTCAGTCATCCAGGTCATGGTTGTCCCAAAGATGCTTTTTTCAGGAGGCAACTGGACTTTCTTGTTTTTTCTTTGAAGACGTTTCACTTCTCATCCAAGAAGCTTCTTCAGCTCTGTCTGTCAGAGCTGAAGAAACTTCAAATTAGGTCAGTGGTTATTAAACTGAGGGTAGTTACTGCCAAGGGGGTAATTTCAGCATATCCTCAGGGTAATGGGACAATTTGTAGTTTTTTGTTTAGGAATTGAGGATCCAGATTAGAAATGCAGTTGAAGAGATGTCAAATAAAAGACTTGAGTCTGGTGTTTTTAGGGGAAGTAATGGCATTGTTCGAAACCAGGAAAAAGAGTTGGAGTTAAATATTTTTATCGACTTCTTAATTTGGCCCACAGGGAATTTCTTCATAAACTGATACTCCAGCAGGGACAAAACCGAAATAAACTGCCTGGTAGCCCCCAGATGTTCTAATTTCAACTCTCATAAATCCAAGACTTTAGGGAAAAGACAGCATGGGAATTGTAATTGAAAGTTTCTGAGATACGGCAAATTCCTGAAGACCAAGGATGAAGTCTTACCATTTTAGGAGGGCATCAGTGGTGGGTTGCTCCTCATTCAGTCCGGTTCTTGCGAACCGGTAGTAACGCCGGCAGGAGGCTCCACCCACCCATCCAGACATCATCAGGAACAATCTGCGCATACACAGAATGTGAACCAGTAGCAGAAGTAAGTAGAACCCACCCCTGGAGGGCATGTATTACAATAAGAAAAGGAATTGGAGTTGGGGGTTGTAAGAAGGAAACTCTGAAGTCTCTCTATTGATTTTATAACACCTATAGGCCATAGGCACCAAGCCACATTTTCTGATCCACCTCTTTTCGTGAAATTCTTTCAAATCCCCTCCACTATGAACTCTATTTTCTGAGCCTGGATATAAATCAAAATAAGAGAAAGCATTCTTTCAATGTCTCCTGCCCCCTTCAATTTCTGCATTAAGGTCAGAGTTATTAGCCTAGGGAAGGGCTGAATGGAACAGTTTTATTCTCTCTCTCTCTCTCTCCCTCTCTCTCTCTCTCTCTCTCTCTCACACACACACACACACACACACACACACACAGAGAGAGAGAGAGAGAGAGAGAGAGAGAGAGAGAGAGAGAGAGAGAGAGAGAGAGAGAGAGAGAGATTATGAAACAAAAAAAAATAAATTAAAATAGGGTTTTGGAGGCAGATTCTAGAATCCACATGTGGAGGTTTTGTAGATTATAATTAAGTATGGAAAAGAAGGGAAAAATGTAACTATTGTAACACAGTTAACCCTATGCTACCCATAAGCAAATATAGATACTGCTTGTTAGCCTTGTTCTGTACTAAACTATAGCCTAGATTAGTATATATTTCAAAGCAATTCTAATACATTTAAACCATTTTAAACTATTATGGTGATAATTTTTGTATATCTCATTTTTTCTTACATTTCACTTTTCTTCTTTATACTGTACCTGCTATTCTAATAGCAAATCCTTCATAAAAGTTATTGCATTACATTCTTGATTTTATTTATTTATTTATTTATTCATTCATTTTATATGCCGCCCTTCTCCAGAGATTCAGGGCGGCTTACAATACGTTAAGCAATAGCTTTCATACTTTTGTATATACCTGCTTAGTAGGGCTTTCGGGCCCCCCTAAGCGGTGTTCTTTTTTATACAAAGTCAGTTTATTGCCCCCACAATCCGGGTCCTCATTTTACCTACCTCGGAAGGATGGAAGGCTGAGTCAACCTTGAGCCTGGTGAGATTCGAACTTGCAGTAATTGCAGGCAGCTGGTGCTACTTAACAGCACTTTAGCAGACTTTAGTCTACTGCACCACCAAAGTACTAATTATCATTCCATTGATATGTCATTTTATTGTACTACTCAAAAAAAAAAGTGTTATTACGTAGTTTTAGAAAATACACTTTCCCCAAAAGGTTTCCACAACTTTGGCCACTACTGTATTTAGCCTACAAATATCCACAACAATAGATGCCAATTCCTAAAGAATATAGGCATAAAATTATTTGTTCTGACTGATGATCTTTATTCTGCTACAGACCCAGAATGCTATTCTTATTTACAGTATTCTAGGTATGTTAGGAACTGGAATTTGTTTTGTTCCTTTGCCATCAAAACTCAAGGGTAACACGATAGCAGTATTCCAGTATTTGAGAGGTTGCTACAAAGAGGAGGGGGTCAACTTATTTACCAAAGCACATGCAGGCAGGACAAGAAACAATGGATGAAAACTAATCAAGGAGAAAAATAACCTGGAATTAAGGAGAAACTCCCCAATAGTGAGGACAATTCACCAGTAGAACCAGTGCCTTCAGAAGTTGTGGGTGCCTCACCACTGGAGGTTTTTAAGAAAAAAAAAACTGGACAGTCACTTGTCTGAAATGGTATAGGCCTGTGATGGCGAACCTATGGCACGCATGCCACAGGTGGCACATGGAGGCATATCTGTGGGCACGCAAGCATTGCCCTAGCTCAGCTCCAGCACATATGCATGTGCTGGCCAGCTAATTTTCTGGCCTTCCGGGCCCACTGGAAGCCAGGAAACAGGCCATTTCCAGCCTCTGGAGGGCCTCCGGGGGGCTGGGGAAGGTCTTTTTCACCCTCCCCAAGCTCCAATAAAACCTCTAGAGTCTGGGGAGGGCAAAAAACAGGCCTACTGAATCCACCATGCCATTGCGTGCCAAAAGCGAGGGGAGTGCAGGGGTGGGGCACATTGAATTATGGGTGTGGGCATGCATGCGCATGACCCCCCTCATGCTCCCCCCCCGATTTTGGCACACGATGGCAAAAAGGTTACCCATCACTGGTATAGGCAGTGATGGGATTCTGCCAGTTCTAGGCAATTTGGCTGAACCGTTTGTTAAATTGCTGGCTCGCCCCGCCGCTTGCCAATAAATAGTGGGGGCAGGGCGAGGGGTGGGCGAGCCAGTAATTTAACAAACAGTTCAGTGTTTTTTTGCAAATTATTGGCCTCGCAGCACACTAAACCGTTTGTTAAATTGCTGGCTCGCCCGCCCCTTGCCTAACCCCTCCTCCCACCTGCGTGACATCAGCCTATCCTAGCCCAGGGCTGGGCAATTGTGGCTCTTTTACAACCTGTGGACTTCAACTCCCGCCTAGCCCATTCTGGGGAATTGTGGAGAATTCTGGGAGTTGAAGTTCACAAGTCTTAAAGCTGCCAAGGTGGGAGACATCTGCTGTTACACTGTAGAATCCTTTCAAGCATGAAGATGGCCAAGTATCCTCCTTGAGAGACAACAATTGAACATTAGAGGGCAGGGCTACATTTGGAAATTTTTGCATTTTTGCAGGTGGTGCAATACGATCTGGTGTCTGCAATGGAGAGCAAAATCCGGCTTCTTCTCTCTGCTGTAAGTGCGGCATCAGGATTCCACCTTGGTATATTTGCGGCACAAGGCAGCCCTCACCTCCTGCTGCTTGGGACTCGGAGCGGTAAACAGCCTCTGGTTCGGGGAGCAGCCGGATTTTGCTCTCCACTGCTCTCTCGGCCCCCTGCTAGCTCTCGTGTCTCGAGGAGCACTCCCTGAAGTGGTGCAGGAAACTTTGGCTGGGCTTCTCGAGAGATGAGAGCTTGCAGAGGACCTAGAGAGCAATGGAGAGCAAAATCCGGCTGCTCCCTGAACCAGACACTGCTTACCGCTCCGAATCGGCAGGAAATGAGGGCTGCCTTGCACCGCAAATATACCAAGGCGGAATCCTGATGCTGCACTTACAGCAGAGAGAAGAAGCTGAATTTTGCTCTCCATTGCACACACCAGATTGGCCCCCTGCAAGAGAATGAGAGAGAGAAAGTGAGGGAGAGTGGGGGAGAGAGAGAGAGAGAAAGAGAAATCACTTTTTTCAGCCCCCTGGGTAGTCCCTATGTGCATATGGACTACTCAGAGGGCTGAAAAAGTTATTTTTGACCGGTCCTCGCACTTTCTACCAGTCCTTGAACTTACGACTGTCCTCACATTTTACATTTTGTGCCCTATCTTGTCACTGTGGTGAAGAGAAGTAGTGGTGAAATGACTGACACAGTTGTTAAGAATGCCGCAATGGGCATAAATGGGAGGATAGTCATAAGTGCGAGGACTGATCAAAAGTGCAAGGACCAGTCAGAAATGACTTTTTTCAGCCCTCTGAGTAGTCCCTATGCACATAGCCACGCCCACCCGGTCACATTACCAGCTAGCCACACCCACCCAGTCACATGACCACCAAGCCACACCCCCAACTAAGCCACGCCCACAGAACCAGTTGTTAAAAAATTGAATCCGACCACTGGGTATAGGGTCTCCTGCTTGAGCGGGGGGTTGGGACTAGAAGACCTCCAAAGTCCCTTCCAGCTCTATTCTAGTTGACTGGATCACCAACAAATGGATAATATCTGCCTATCACTCTTCTTAACATGGGGAAGGGGGTGGGGAAGAGGCATGTTTTTATCAGATGACTTCCTCAAAATTCTGTTTCTGCATTAGTGGCTCCTGCAGGGGCATTCCAAAGGAGTCCAACTCTCAGGGTTCCAAGTAACACATCCAACAAAATCAAACTCAGACTTGAATTTCCTCAAAGCTAATTTTTATTAGAGATGTCATATTGGCACATCTGGGAAAACCCAAATCTGAGAGTGCCAGGTTTTTCTCACCCAAAAGAAAGTCCAAGTCCTTGCCTATCACCCACATGTCCATCAGATGCATCAATAAGTACCCTCTGGAACAGAAGATACCTCCCCAGTCTTCTCAGCACAGCTGCAGGACAACTCGGCCTTGACTTTCTGGAAAGAATGTTCTTTTGACTACATATCATCTTCACTCCATACAATCCCCCCTCCCATTTTCCCACAGTAGAATTTGTGGCAGGCCTGAAGGCTCAAAGGTAAAAGATGGCTTCCTGGTCTGACAGGAACTATCCATTGATATTAGATAATTATTGGATTCTGTCTGGATATGGGTTTAATACTGTTCCAGAAAAGCTCGGAGGAACTTTGTCCATGAGGTCGCAATGGGTCGGACACGACTTCGTGACTAACAACAACAACTGTTCCAGAAAAGAGCTAAAACCATGTCACAAAACAGCAGCTGAGAGGAAAAGGAAGTGTTGCATTGTAAAATAGCAGAAGGTAAGAGAGAGATCTCTCTATTTCACCTTGCAACCTGTCTGTCACTAGATAGCTCTTGTGGCTATCTGAGGCTTCGATTATGGTTTCGATTATGGTTTAATTTAGAGACCTGGTCCATAGATACCCATAGGGTGTCTAACCTGACTATACCATCAACAGCCCGGTCAATAAAAAATGTCAGATGGTGTCCATGACAAAATTTGTGCCAGGAAGAGACTTCTGTGGCTAGCCATATTGACTCCAAAAAAGACAAAACCTATGTTGTGATGTCACAATGCAGGGCCCATCCCTTAAATCCTTATGTGCAATATTGCAATGCAGGGACAAAAAGTGATGCATCACAATACAATGCACATTTCATCATTTGTCCCTCTTTTGCAGATACTCAAGATAAGCACTGTTATAATACTGGTGCAGCTAAGAATGATTAAAATCTGACTCACTTATGGCTGGAGATCAAATGAGGACACAGCAGATAAAAAGCCTCCAAGACATGTTCATGCCAAGTGGGGAAAGACTCTTAGCAGCATTTTTACATGAGATTTGTATTTTCTGAAAACAGCTAGTTTTTCCCCCTTTAATTTGGGATGCCTTTAGGATAAGCAGATGTTCTATCCCTAAATTGTGGATTTTGCCTACCAGCTGTTAATTAAAGGAACATGTGGAATCACCTTTACAAGAGAATTTTAATAGGATGTGATATGAGTATTTGTCATAAATTATTTAAATCTTGGCTTCAGTTTCCATCCCTTTTTTGGCAGAGCTTCCAAGCTTTGAATGGCTGCACAGCTGGCCAAGTATATAAACACTTGCTGCTTTTCCAAACATAGACATAGATAAAACTCCAGGAACCCTGACCTTCGCAAAAAGGTGATAGAAAATTATGGGGAAGATATGTGTTAAATTTAGTAAGTCTACATTTTTATGCAAATTTGCTAAATTCGTACTTCTTCAACCAATAAGCAATTACATTTCAACATCCTCACTTTCTCAAACGTTCTGCAATTTTCTAATCAAATGATGTACTTCTTAGGGGACATGTGAACAAAAATATATATTTAGGAAAATACATGATTGCATTAGAGAATAAATACATTAACCCCAATTACATAGAAAATTGTATTATTTGAAAATATGTCAATGGATATATGTACACATTCTAGGTTTTTTTTTAAAAAAATGGAAAGAGATGCAAAAAGTTGACAGAACAAATGCATGAAAAATGACTAACACACACACACACACACACACACACACACACACATCTTTAAACAGCTGCTTTCATTCTGAATTCCTCATCATGAGACTTTCTTTTGATAAATAATCCCCCCCACCTTTCCTGCCAACTTCAAATAACCTATTATCAAGGGCTTTATGGTAAAGATTCCTAGCCAGGTTAAATCCCCCCAGTACAATGGCCTTTACATCCCCAGACCTAATTAGCAATTCCTAAATCTGTATATATTGTCCAATATAATCCCAAGGTTCCCACAATTCCCATAGGAATTAGCACTTTAAATTATCATTACAGTTGAGGATTATGGGAATTATAGTCCCCTTTTCCTAGGAGCATCAGATTAGTCTAACATAATCTCCTTCACCTTCTGTGATAATCTAAGGAAAAGTACATATTTGTATTTTTCTGTCAATACTGTTGAAACAAGACCTTTGATAATCTCTTACATTGATCATATCACTTCCTTACCCTGCATATTGTAAGGTTTTTGAGTGCAGCTCAGAATCTGATGTGTCCAATGAAACTCTGAACATGAGGCTACTAATAATCAGCTTTTATTTCTGCAGAAAGCAAAACTGGATGACCCTTTTTAGTCTCCCACCTTAACAGAGCAGGCAGATAGAGAAAACGCAGCAAAAAAAAAAACTTTTCCAAACTTCTTATAGTTCAGCCAGTTTGCATAGATCATCATTGCTATAGAAACATTACTTCATATCATGCAAACCTCATGATTTTTCTCAGCGCTCTGAAAACAATGGACCTTAGAAGGGGGAAAGAAATACATTTTCTGGCATATAACTCAGAACTTTGTTAGGGAATGCTATCCCTCATTAGGTTGCTGAGAATATACATTTTAAGTTACAGCAAACAAGCAGAATCCACATTTTGGTTTCACGAGAAGTTACATTAGCTAGGCTAAGCTTGGCAATTCGCCTAGAGGCTTTATCTCTGCAGTTGGCACATTAGGTTACAATGGAGCTCAGCTTCAGCTGGGAATCAAAGGTCAAGTTAGGCACCCTCTCTGTGTGCTCTAATCCTTTCAGGGACCTTTTCAATATATTGTGACAATGCTCATCTTTTAACCCACTCCACTACATTTAGTTCTTCACCTCATTCAGACATCTGCGATAGCCCTGGGTTTATATCAAACCTTCTATTTAAAAAATGAAACATCTTGAAATGAGAATGTACTTCATATACATAATTATGCATGTGTGCTAGGTACAATAATATTTCTTGTTATTTTCTCTATCTGTTCAAGGACAAAACCATTTAGAGCACAAACTGCATGTGAGAGAGATTAAGGAATTAGATAAACAAGTTTTTTTAAAAAACAAGAAAGGATGCAAACTGTGAACGTTGTTAAAACTAGGAGTCATGGAACAGCTTAGAAATTGACAGATTACCACAAAACAGATCAAGAACAACTGTTTTACCCCTAAATGGCTAACAGGTTTGTTAAGGCATGAGTTTTTTGGGCCACAATCAATCTGCTATCAACTTCAAAGAGCAATATGAGATTCCTAGCTTATTTTTCTGCTGTAACCGATTGAGGCTACCCCTCTAGAATTACAGAAGGGAAGAAAGGTTGAAAAATGCAAGAAGATAAATGTAGGAGTAGTGTAATACTATTTGACAATGGAAGACTGGAATTCTCAAAAGCAATTCCAGACTGTCAGAATGGATACTCAGGAGCTGTCAGACATGACCTATCTCACACTTTAGGAAATTACCACCCACCCCTCTCCTAGGAAAATGAGATATCTTATTAAAAGGACAGAATATTTCCCCTAAAAGGGAGGCAGAAACTCTGCCCCCCCCCTTTTTTTTGTCAATGGGCCATTAAGACCTGGGCCAGTCTATTCTACATAACAAAGATAGGATTAGCCCTCTACCCATCTAGCAACAGAACTCCCCACATGGCACCTGGACAGATTACATCACCCAGAAAGGCTCAACCAAGCCTGGAACTCAAAAGACAACCTACAGAGTTACCCTTGCATGGCCCCATGGGAGTCTGACAACCAATCAGACTACAAAGCTCAAATTCCAAAACTTAGAGGGGGCATAAAACCCAGGCACTCTCAGCATCTCTTCCCTTTTTTTCTCTTCACCCAAAATCTTCACGGCATGTGATCCTGTCCACCATTGCAACCAACTTTCCAAGCAGCCACCATGTTTCCGGTGTCTTTTTCCCCACTTGGAACTGAACCCAGAAGGATATTTCTTCCAACAACACATTATATTAAGCTATGTTAGCTTAGTGTGTTATATGAACCCAAGCACTGTAGTTTGTTAATCAGGGAGCCACAATGTAGTGTAACGATTAAAATGATGGCTTTGGACCAGGGAGATTCAGGTTCACTTGGTGACAGAGCTCACTAGATGACTTTGAGTCAGTCCCTCTATGACAGAATAGAAAAAGTAAAAAAAACACAATCTGCCATTGTGTCACCTGGTTTCCCGGACATATTCCCTGTGCTTGTATTCTGATAAGCAGACTCTGGGAAAGCAGCCTGGAAAAGAAACATTGAACTAGGGAGATAAATCATTACACTTACAGAGAAAATGTTCTTGAAGGAGGGAAAGTGAGAGGAGGCAGATGTGCTAGCAGAACGAAGAGTTTGTTAAGGTGGAATGCAAAGCAGAGAGTTAGCAGAGCAAGATAGATTTAAGCAGCTTTAGTTGATACAGCCGTACGGATTCCAAAGGGAGGAAAATCTGCTGAAACATTTCAGAGAGGTCCAGAAGAAGACCACTGAAGAGAGAAAATGGTCAGCAAGACCATCCCTACTAACACTAACACTAGTATATAAACTGACAGCAAACTGCTCTCCTTACTACTGGTAGCACTGGTGACGTTACTAGTTTGGGTAATGAAATGTCTGCAAGAAAACAAGCAAGCTCAGGACCTCTCAAGATCATCTTGGCAAGGAGATCATTATTGTACAGATCGGCCTTCGATGAAGATTCAAAATGTTTTCAAGCGGCTACCCCAATAGAAGCCAACATTCCTTTTGTTTCACTCTAAAAGGGAAGAAGGGCTTTAGAACTGATGAGACTAGTTCAAATAGTCAAAGACTTATTTTACAGGTGAAATAGCTAGCCCAGGCATGCTTGATCAAACAGGTAATAAATTTGATTCCTGTTTTCTGAGATAGTTTATCTATAGTATACTCGCTGATAGTTTTCCTATCTCTTTAGTTGATGCTAAAAATAATATAGAATAGAATAGAATAATTTTATTTATATACCGCTCTTCTCCCGAAGGACTCGGGGCGGTGTACAGCCGGTTTAAAAACATAAATATACAAATATCATAATTAAAATTAATTAAAATCATTAAATAGTTTGGCCGAATTTTAAAGCCCCAACATTTAAAACCCCAATTTAAAATCATTCAATTAGACAGCCCTGCCTGTCGGAACAGTAGGATCTTAAGGGCATAGCGGAAGACCCGAACCTTCTAGGGGGAATGGGGAGCAATCATCTCCTGGCCTTACTGCCAAGTCATCCTTTTTGCTTTAGCTGCTCTTGCCTTCTGCCAGCTCTTCGCATGCGTGCACTAGGAACAGACTCCTCCTGTTCCTCTGCCTCTCTGCTATCCACCTCTGGAGGTTCCAGAGTCCACGTATCGCTCCCAGATGGCCCTGGCGCCATCTCTGCCTCCGCCGCAGAGCCCTCACCAGGCCTTCCCCTGACTTCAGGACTGGTCCATTGTTCTCCTCAGCCTCCTCACAGTCCGACTCCACTGCCACAAGCTGCAGGCTCCTGGCGGACCACAACATATTTTAAACTAGACGTCTTAAGTCTGTATATATACACTTTTATTTGTTTCTGGTCTAAGACTGTAATAATAAAATTGAAATTGAAATAGGTAGTCCTTGCCTTACGATCACAACTGTTGCTAAGTGAGACACTTCTTAAGTGAATTTTGCCCCATTTTATCATCTTTCTTGCACAGTTGTCAAATCAATCACTGCAGTTATTAAGTTAGTAACAAAGTTGTTAAGTGAATCTGGCTTCCCCATTGACTTTGCTTGTCAGAAGGTTACAAAAGTGTTCACATGGCCCTGGGACACTGCAACCGTCATAAATGTGAGTCAGTTGCCAGGCATCTGATTTTTGATCATGTGACCATTGCGATGCTGCAATGGTTGTAAGTGTGTAAAATGGTCATTGGTCACTTTTTTCAGTGCTGTTGTAACTTTGAACTGTCACTGAACAAAGTGTTGTAAATCAAGGAATTACTATATATCAATGCATGCTGCTTTGAGTCCTTAGAGAAAAGTAGGATATAAATGCAAGAAGAGAATTAATAAAATAAAATCTTAAGCATTCATGTAAAGTGTGATCTTAGATACTGTGATTTGTTCAACAAACCATTATTCAGATAAACTCAATTGCTTACCTATTTTAGAATTGCCAATGTCAGGAACAGGAAATCTGTGGCTTTTTAATTCCTATTCATCTACACTTCCAATATGACTCATTGTTGTCCATTCTGATTTGACAGCATAGGCATCTGCTGGGGGTGGGGGGGGGGGGTAGGGATGTAAGAAACAAAATGGGCATTGCAATGTTGCAATGCAAATTCCATACCTTAGTACATGTATGCAAGATTGCAACAATATACGAAAGTACAGTTTGCATCATGACACAAATTTCATCATTATGATTAGGTAACCTATGTTACCTATGGTAACCTATGTTTGAGGGTCAGATTCAGACAAGATTCTCCTAACCCAGCTTGTTAATGTCAAAGATAATCTTGAATGTATTCACCCAACCAATTGATCTACTAATTAGTTAACCACATTTTGGTTATATGTGTGATGCAAACCCAGTCAATCAGATTAACTGAGTACAAATTTGTGTTAATTATTCTTGGGTAAGTATTTCATGTTAATATAGCTAATATTCACTGTAATCTTTCTCCAGTCCAAGATAAGAACATGTCGCAGAGTTTTCGTCCAAGGAATATTAAGGAACAACTTTCAGATAATTCTTGATTTACAACCATAACTGGTTGTAAATAAATTTGAGGTTGTAAATTTTATGACAAATTTTATGGAAGTCATTAGGAGTATTACACACTGTATGGAGATCATTAAGTGAATTCAGCTGCTCTAATGGGTGATTTTGATAGGGTTCTACCAGAAATTGGCAAAAATTGTTGCAAATCACAATCATGTGACTGCAGGAAGCTGCAACCAGCTGCAAATGCAAGCCAGCTACTCAGCACCCAAATTGCAATCACATGACCGCGTGAGTGAGATGACAATCGTAACTGTGAATACAGGTCATAAGTCACTTTTTCCAAGGCCATTGGTAACTTTGAACCAACGTTAAATAAATGGTCATAAGTTGACTACTACCTATAGATCCAATAAGATCATTGATTCTCAGGAAAAAGCTAGCGTAAATTTATCTAGGAACATTCAGTGACTCATCCAGATGGATTATATCAGTCCGGAACAAAATTGTTTCCATACCCTAGCCCTAGTGATAAATTGTGTGGGGTAGATACCTATAAAACAGAAATTCTTAAAAATCCTAGCTTTTTAAAATTGAAAATATGGAGAATTGGGAGGATGAATATGAGACACTAAGGAAGATGTTTCAAAAAGTAAGGGAGGCATTTAAGGGAGATACAGAAACAGAGAATTGGTTAGCTTGCAAAAAAAAGAAAGAGAAAAGATTAATGAGAAGCAAGAGAAACAAGGAGATAATATTGAAAAGGAAATCATTGAAAAAAAGATAAAGATGATTACACTGGGTTCAATAGAAAAAATGGAATAAGATGAAATATACTGCTAATAATTAAAAAGATGAGGGGAAATTTTGCGAAATATACTTGATAAATGAAAGAAAGACCGGGGACTCCATAGTGGAGAATATAAAATTGAAAATGAATACAGCAGTAGAGAGGGATGAAAGAAGGAGAAGAGAGATGGAAGAAGGAAGGAGAGAGAGGGAAGGAAGAGAAGGGAAAAAGGAAGGGAAATTAGAGTAGGAGTGAGGGTAAGAGAGGGAGGAAGAGAGGAGGAGAAGGAGAAAAGAAGAGGCAGTAGGGAGGAGAAGAGGGGAGAGAAAGTAAGAAGGAAAGAAAACGGAGAGGTGGTAGGTTTGAGGAGAAAGATTGCTGTACAATAAAAAATATGAAATGGAAGAAAGGCAACCCCAAACAAATATTAAGATATTAAGATAAAGAATGAATTGTTAAACTTTAAAGAATAAAAGAGAACAAATATGAATAAATAGCAATAATTAGAAACACACATACAAACATACAATGTATTTTCTTTGAACAGAGTATTTGGCCAGTTCACAAATTTAAAGTGTTTAGTCAATTTAATTAAATTTACAATTTCTATATTTCCTTTTTGCCATATTTATTCCTCATCTATTTTTTTAAAAAACCAATATTACCCTTCATCCTCATCTCTAATCTTAATCAAATTCAGTTTCTCCTTTCTATTCTATATTATACCCCTTCCCATTGTCATCTATTTTTATATCCATCCTCACATTGGTTAATTATGTAATATTCAGTTGTTTAATACAAATTCAACATTTTAATATAAATCAATTAGTTATATAACTATCTTTTTTGTATATAAATCAATATGAACATGAATATTCCAATTATTTCCATGCAATCAATTAAATATATTTACCAATAATAATAAACCAAATAATTTCTCCCATATATTCCTCTAAACCACAACTTAACCATTTCTGCTTTCAACACAAGATACAATTAATAGTATCTCAATTATTACAATTCCCTAGTTAAATAGAGCTTTTTTTCTTTTGAGTTTTAAAATCTTGAACTCTCCTCTTTTGCCCTGAATTTCCCATTGTTTGCACCTACCTTTTTTGATGAAATCTCTCTCTGCCTCTCTCTGCCTCATTGACAGGTTGCAGCAAAGAGCCTGATTTACTTTCAGTTTCGTTTTTTCAGCATAGCTAGGGGGGAAAAAATCTGCTCCAGCACTCTTTGCTAAAAGAGCAAAGCAGCCCAGCCCTGTGCAAAACAGCTGAGAGCAAATCAGCTGAGAGTCAGGAGGCCGATCTAATCAACAGGCTAATTATCCTATGCTGAAGCTGAAAGGAGTTGTTTTTCTTGCTGTTTGCTTGCAAGGAGGTAACTACACAGGCCAAAGGGTGGGGGCCACCCTCCTTGCCACTTAGCGACCCCCTGCCTCCCCCTTTTGCCTCTAGCGCCTCCCTGCCACCCCCCCTTGCCTCTTACCGCCTCCCTAAGGCATCCCACCATCCCCCAGGGGGCAGTACCACCCACTTTGGGAACCACTGGTCTACTCATTTGTTTTCTTTTAACACTGATCAGCTGTAGGGCAGCCCTTTGAAGCCCTGTGGCAAGAGTTTAAACAGTTTTTCCCCCTCTAGCCGACCAGCTGTAATGCAGGAGGCAGCAATAGATTGGGGGTAGGGCCAAATTAGAGGTAAGAATAACATGGTGGGGGAGGGGAGCCAGAACCAGTTCAGTGATGTCATATCATCACTATCGGCTTGACGGGCCAATAAAATTACAAAAAAACACCCAACTGTTTGTTAAATTGCTGGCTCCCCGCCCCTCGCCCACCACTATTTATTGGCAATAAATAGTGGTGCGGAGGGGCAAGGCAAGGGGCAGGGCGAGCCAGCAATTTAACAAACGGTTCAGTCAAACTGCCTAGAACTGGCAGAATCCCACCAATGTTTACAGCCCTTTCTAAGGGTTTTAGGGAGTCAGCATTTTGCATATTGCCACTGACAATCTGGGTCCTCATTTTACCAACCTTGGAAGGATGGAAGGCTGAGTCAGCCTTGAGCTGGTCAGGATCAAAGGAATCGAACTCTTGGCAGTGTGAGCAATGTCAGCCTCCAATACTGAATTCTAACTACTGCACTAACAAAGCTCTTATCCCCTTTGTCCGAGGAAGCAGCCGAAAGCAGAAACTTTTGGCACGGAGCCAAAATGTCATCTTGACTCTACTGGCCAGGAGCTTAACACTGTATGATCCATTGCTTATTTGAAGTATGATTTAATTAGGGATCAAGGATTTTCTGATTCAGTTTCCAACAAAGCATTTTTAAACCACCATAGGCATTTAAGACGTTAGAGTTTAAAGCACGCAAAGTGTTCCATCTGGAAAGAATGACGTGAACACAAACGCTTCACTGGATTTGGGAGGACTTTCCACAGGTAAAATCATCAAGGGCCGCATTTTCAGAAACACTGTTGTGTTGTCAGCTGAATCAATGAATGGGAAAGTGCATCAGAGAAAATCCAAACAGCAAAGGAAGCTGAGAGTCGAACTAGACAGGTTGTTAAAATGCATGAACATTTTTTTTCAAACTCAGAGCAGGCTCCTGTCAGAGCTGCAGTTACCCACTCACTCCCCTTTTTCAATTCAGGAAAGTTCAGACTCTTCAGCCAGGAGTTTAATATTAGAATTAGTAAAGATTTCGGCTTTCCCACCCAACCCACCTAAATTCATAAAGCTGTTTTCTATTTTATTTTTGGATCGTTGGTCCCCAGGATGCCCTGTGGTTAGAAAGGATATAAATTCAATTCAATAAATAAAATAATTTCATTCCATTCCATAAAAAATAATTATTCTTGTACATGTACCTACGGATGTATGATATATTTTTATATTTTTTAACTGATTAGTGGTTTTTTCCTCAATTTTATTGTATGGATTATTCATTTTGTAAACTTATATGATTTACTCAAATAAGTTTGGGTGGTAACAGGCTTAAAAATAGATACATCTCTTTTTGCTGTACATCTGTGGAACAACATAAAAATCGTAAAAGACACAAGCTTAAAAAGAAATATTCAGTCAGCCAAGACAAAAACACAAACTGGGCTCCATTAACACCCAGACTTACAATACAATATATCAGTGTTTCCCAAACTTGGCTATTTTAAGGTGCATGGACTTCAACTCCCAGAATTCCCCAGACAGTACGGCTGGTTGAGGAATGCTGGGAGTTGAAGTCCATACATCTTCAAAGGGTCAAGTTTGGGAAACACTGCAGTATATATTCTATTCTATTCTATTCTATTCTATTCTATTCTATTCTATTCTATTCTATTCTAAAAAAAATTCCCGGACTGTGATCTTGCCATCAATCTACAGGATCAACAAAATGTCCTCCACCAGTATATAAGATGGCTGCACTAAGAACTAAGCTTGCGAGCATTCTTTGGTCATACACAAATGATGTATCTGGAATAAAAACACACCTTTCTGCAAGTGACATAGAAAAACTGAGGATGTGAGAAGAATATACATTGGGGAAATATCCAACTTCAAAAACCTCCCTGAGAAAATATACACTACAGATCATGACTTGAAGGTAACGTGCATTTTAAAAGGAATTTAACAATGTAGCTCATAAATATACAAAAGTCATTTATACTTAAATTGCAGAGAGAGAAAAAGTAATTATATAATGTCCATGTGAAAAATTGGTGGGAAAATGCATATAACAAAGAATCAGATCAGGAACAATTGCATTTCTCAAGGTCTTGAAGAACAGACTATAAACAGCTATGTCCCTTGGGTACCATCATACGGTATACAAAATCTCTTCATGTTAAACACATTTAGAAACAAAAGCAATCAGAAATAGAGATAGGGTCTTGACTTCCTATGCTTGGAGACTTGTTCTGGCAGGAGAGTCAGATGATAATAAAAACGATAGCTATCCCATCCTTCCTCAAACTCTACAGGTTTTGGACTTGCTTATGGGGGCCAAGCAAAAATTGTCTGATGACATATAATTCTCAATTGAAACTACAATTGAGCCCAGAATTTTGATTGTTAGTCGAGTCACTACATGACCGGACTCAATTTTACAATCGTTTTTATTATGGTTGTTAAGTGAATCACTACAGTTGTTTAACAAATCACGTATTGGTAAATTCAAATCCAGATTACTCAAAGGGTGCTTTTTTGTCAGAAATGGCAAAAAACACGATCACTTGACTGCAACTGGTCGTAAATGCAAGCCAGTTGCTATAAATGGATTATGTGACTGTGGAGGAAGTATGACAGTCATAACTTTGAGGGTCATAAGTATTTTTTTTTAAGTCCATTCAAATAGGTGTTAAGCCTGGTTTAGCTCTACAGACTAAAACACTGTAATTAACATCCAGCTGTCTGCAATTACACCAGTTCGAATCTCCCCAGGCTCAAGGTTGACTCAGCCTTCCATCCTTTCTAAGGTAGGTAAATTGAGGACCCAGTTTGTGGAGGCAATAAACTGACTTTGTATAAATATATACAAAAGTATGAAGGCTATTGCTTAATGCATTGTAAGCTGCCCTGAGTCTTCGGAGAAGGGCGGCATATAAATCAAATTTAAAAAAAAAAAAGTAACTGGTCATAAGTTGAAGACTACCTCTAATGTAAGGCTAATGTGTTTGAATGCCATAGGACAGGGCTATCAAACTCCTGGCCTTAGGGCTGGATACATCATGCACTGGCCACACCCATGCCCAGTTTAGCAAAGGGGGGGAAGTCCTGGTACGTCATGTGACGACGACGTGACGACGTGAGTTTGATAACCTGACCATAGAAGGAATTATTTGAAATGCAGCATGAGGCAAAGTGATAAAACAGTCTAGATCCGTAATGGTGAACCTATGGCACGGGTGCCACAGGTGGCACGCGGAGCCATATCGGTGGGTACGCAAGCTCAGCCACAACATGCATGCGTGCGCCAGCCAGCTAATTTTCGGGCCTTTCACCAGAAGTCAGGAAACACACTGTTTCTGGCCTCCGGAGGGCCTCTGGGGGGGTGGGGAAGGCCATTTTTGCCCTGCCCAGGCTCCTAAAAAGGCTGTGGAGCTTGGGAGAGCAAAAAACGGGCCTATAGGGCCCACCATGCCATCACGTGCCAAAAGCAGGGGGAGCATTGGGGGGCAGGGTGCATAGAATTATGGATGTGGGCACGTGTGCGTGGGACCCCACCGTGCTCCCCCCGCTTTTGGCATGCGATGGCAAAAAGGTTAGCCATTACTGGTCTAGATTAATTCAAGTATCATAGGAGGGACTGACTCATTTCAATTAATCACTGAATGCTTATCACTCAGAGGAGATTCACAACAGGAAGCCTCCCTGGGCAAAGCTGGATTCATTGATTCCCAAGACTTAACTATAACATGTATAAGCAGAAAAGAGGAAAACATTGCCTAATTATATATAGGTTAATGATGTATGTGTGTGTTTGCATATATAGTGTGAAACAGAGAGAAATAATCTGTTTTAGTTATTGTTTTACCTATGAATTGCTATCAGTAAATCAACCACAAAAAACTATGATTGATTACCCCCAAACAGACAATGGCTTGCTTATTTACTGGATCCATTCATTTGTCACCTTATGTTGAAAATAAACATGCCACATTATAAATGGGTTCAAAGGATGATACCAATTAGAGATAATGAGTATGCTATGTTCTAGCTTGCAAATTTCACCTCTTTTCGTATAAAACTCTGACCACCATTAGAACTTGTCCTGTCCTACCTTTGGGTCAAGCCTCTAATTAATTTTTGTCACAACTCAATTGCCTTTCCAGGAAAAAAGATTCTCTCTCTCTCTAGAAGAAATGATCCAATACTTCCCAATATTAGTGCAGATAGCAAGGAAGAGAAATAAGCAAAGTGGAACTCTCCTGATGTTGCTGAACTACAATTCCCAACAAGCCTCAGCACTGGCCATTCTAGAAATGCTGGCAGTTGGAGTTTAGTCATGTTTGCTTCGTTAAGGAAAGGAGGGAAGGTTGTCAGTGAAACAGTTAACCAATTTGCTGAGTAACTTGGCACATTAATGCATTTGTAGCCAAGTTAAATCCATATCACTTGTCTCTGCATATGCATTCTGGGATACAGGACCAGCTAATTATTTCCCTTGGTGTAAGTCAGCAAGCGTTTGCTTAATTGATTTGTGTTTGACAGATCTAAGCTAGACAGATCAGAGACCGGTACAATTAGTCATAAATGTAAATTAGCTTTCAGCACAATGGAAAATGCTGATGCCAGTGGGAGGCATAGTGCTCCTCTCCTTCGATCTGCTGAACCAGGAAACTAGCAATCACCTCTCTGGGTATCTTTTCAGATGTATTTGTTGTGGCTCCGTTGCCTGAGCCTGTGGCATCAGCAGGAGAGGACTCTGAGAGTGAGGGAGAGGAGTTGGCAAGGCCTCCCTCTCCAGGACCCTCCTCTCTGGCAATGCCTCCGGAGGACACCGAAGGGCAAGAGATAGGCCCAGAGCCAAGCACATCCCCACAGCCACAGGTGGACAGCGATGAAGGAGATAAGTGCTGGCTGGACCCTCGTCAGCGTTGCAGAGACAGGTGCACGCAACAGAAGAAAAGGCGTGCCCGTGATTAGCTGACTCACTGGACCACACCCCACAGGCTATAAAAGGGAGTGAGTTAGCCATTTAGACTCTGTGACGGACAAAACTAGCTCCTTTGAGTCACATTGCATCTCTGGAAAACAGCAATCTGGGCCTTGGAAATATTCGGACAATTCTGACTGTGGGTATTTTTGTTTGTTGATAAAGTTCTTGGCAAGCAGCTGCTGGGATTGCTGCCAAGCATCTTATTGGACTAATTGGTTGCCTGCCAGTGTATTTAACCCCCGGCTGTCTGTCTGAGTGTGTGTGTGTAGGACGGGGACAGAACAGTACTACAGATCCCATCACCCCACAGTAAGGTTAATAAACAGGAATAATGGATGCTTAGTCTAACATCTGAAAGTCCATATGTTGGACACATTTAACCAATTATCCTTCCAAGAGTTTCTGCCAAAAGCCATGTTGGGTGTCAGTCTATGGAGATTCTCAATCATTGAGGTTACTGTCTGCAAGGGGTATAAATCTTTCCATTCCCCACCATCCAGTCAGAGCTGAAGAAGCTTCTTGAATGATAAGCAAAACGTCTTCAAAGAAAAACCAGAAAGTCCAGTTGCCTCTTGAAAAGGCACCTTTGAGACATATTGGGTAGCAGTTCTGGGATTGCAGTCCATCATCTCATCTATAGAGCAGATCTCATCTAGGAAGCATTAGGTAATGTACAACCTGTTTTTCTGTGATAATGTCATTTGATGAGCTCAAAACAATCAGCGACTGAATGGTTCAGTTAAGGAGGGAGGGTGGAGGGAAAGAAAATGGAGAATGGGAACCGTTACAAACATGATGGTTAAAAGCTAGCTACTGACAGTGCAGGTAGCAACAGCGGCTAAATTTAAACTGTCTGGACTAAGAAGCTAAGCAGAGTCAGGTTTGATTAGAACTTGATTGGGACCAGTGGAGCCCAAATTACACTCACTCAAACCAAAAAAAAAGTTCCTGTGGAAAGCAATGACAAATTGCTTCTGTGCTATTATTAAGACAATTGTTAGGACATATCTTCAAAGTCATCAGAAGTTGAGTTTAACTCAAAAGAGGGATTTTGTTTTCAACTAAGCCTGATTTATGAAGAAATTTCTAACATTTTAAAAATGAATTATTAATCCCTCTTTGATATTGAATTGCCAGATTCTGCTGTAAAGACTTCTGGCCATCAGGAGAATGTCTGATTGCATACAGTTTTTCCTGGGGACAGAAAAATTGTACTTGTAGATATTTTTCCTCTTCTAGAAATCCATTGACCTTTTCAGCATCTTGACTTGAATATCTAAACTACAAAAATAAGTCAACTTGCGTGAAGTAAAACTGGAGTTGTTGTTTTCTTTTTTTAAATAAGGTCTGCTTAAAGCTCGGCTGAATTCTGTGTGCTTTCATGTTTGTGTCTATGTAGTTTTTCTGGGCACAATAAAGAAATGATTTGACATTTATTTTGTTTTTATCCTAGGACGATTTTTTCAACTTTTTGGTCTTGTATAAATTTCCTGGTCTCCTATCCCTACTCTAACAAACTGTTGTTTCTTTTTTCAGATTTGCCAAGGTTGACTAGCTGCTATTATCATAATTATTGTTTTGGATAGTATAAGGTAAAGGTAAAGGTTCCCCTCGCACATATGTGCTAGTCATTCCCAACTCTAGGGGGTGGTGCTCATCTCCGTTTCAAAGCCGAAGAGCCAGTTCTGTCCGAAGACATCTCTGTGGTCATGTGGCCGGCATGACAAAATGCCAAAGGCGCATGGAACGCTGTTTTCTTCCCACCAAAGGTGGTCCCTATTCTTTTTACTTGCATTTTTTACATGGTTTCGAACTGCTAGGTTGGCAGAAGCTGGGACAAGTAATGGGAGCTCACCCCATTACGCAGCACTAGGGATTCAAACTGCTGAGCTGCCGACCTTTCGATTGACAAGCTCAGCATCTTAGCTACTGAGCCACCACATCATCCTACAGCAAAACATAATTGTTGGGTTTCTTCCTTCTAATTCCTTGTCTATGATTTTGCCATCTATATCTTAAAAGGCAGCAGATGAAAGAAGAGTAGGAAAAGGAACAAGAACTATTCACACTCAGAGACACTGTTTTTTAAATTACAGTGATAGTTACTGTTATAGTGCTTTTCAAGTAATGTTTTTCTCCTTACTTCTAAGATATACGGTAGTCTAAGTTTAATAAACTATACAGATCTTTCTATTTGGAACTTTTCATAGTTTTTTTTTAATTGTATTGTTTGTTCCCTCCCTTATTCCACAGATGTTTCTTATCAAAACTTGGATATCCACATTTTTGTTAGGCAGCTTCAGTTTTTTTCACTGCTCAGGCTAGCTTTGAGTTTAGAGAGGAGGAAGGAATGATGATAATAACTCTTTTCTGAACTTCTCAGAATGCCAAGAATTGGTCAAGCTGCCCTTACTAATGTCTAGTCTGTCCTTTGAAAATGCAACAGGGTTTCCTATCAGCCAGTCCACTCTGAACACCTCACTTTTAGATCTTGCTGGCTCATTCTGAGCCCTCAGCTACAGATTCCTCTTCCTACTGGGCCTCAATTCAGAAACACCTCCGATCCACACATCACAAATACAACATGAGCAATGTCCAACAATTTCCAATAGCCTCCTCCATTACCCAAGAGCTGCTGTTTGTATATACTCTCATCAAAAGACAGATATGCCTGTTCTCAGATATTAGGCAAAAAGCTTCTCAGCATCTACATGACATTTCGCAGGTTTGGGCAGGTAGGGAAAAAAAGCCTTTAACCTTGAGACATTTTTGCAAGTCTGTGTCCCAATCAGGGCATTTCATCCTGTCACAAAACGACAGGTAGTCTTCGATTTAAAGCAGTTCATTTAGTGACCATTCAAAGTTACAACAGCACTATAAAAAGTGACTTAGGTTAGGTCGATTTTTCACACTTATGACCATTTCAGCATCCCCATGGTCACATGATCAAAATTCAGACATTTGGCAACTGATTCCTATTTATGACGGTTGCAGTGTCCCGGGGTCATGTGATCCCCTTTTGCAACCATCTGACAAGCAAAGGCAATGGGGAAACCAGATTCACTTAGCAACTGCAGTGATTCACTGAAGAACTGTGGCAAGAAAAGTCATAAAATGGGGCAAAATTCACTTAAGAAATGTCTCGCTTAGCAACAGAAATTTTGAGCTCAATTGTGGTCATAAATCGAGGACTACCTGTGTATTAAACTCTAGATTTTTTTTTATTTGATCAGAAATTTGCTAATTCAGGACAATGGGTTTATCTACATTTCTTAATTATGTATGAAATATACTTTGCTGGCCTTTATTTAATAATGTGACTTCATGATGGGCCTTTCTCTCATTCCCAGCCTATAGCTTGGGAGCCTTACTAGATGCACAATGTATAAATAAGTGGGAGAGGCAGGCACATGAATGATAGGGATAGTGAATGGAAGTAACAACACTGTCAAACTATTTACTAAGTCTGCACTACTATTAATCTTCTCATCTTCTCATCATTCCCATCACCCATCTCCTCCCACTTATGACTGTATGACTGTTACCTTGTTGCTGGTATCCTTACGATTTATATTGATATTGTTTCCTGATTGCTTATTTGTACCCTATGACTATCATTAAGTATTGTACCTTATGAGTCTTGATGAACGTATCTTTTATTTTATGTACACTGAGAGCGTATGCACCAAGACAAATTCCTTGTGTGCCCAATCACACTTGGCCAATAACGATTCTATTTTATTCTATTCTATTCTAAATAGTGGGGCTGGAGATAGAGCAGGTGATGGAGCAGGGTGAAATGATGGAACAGGAGATGCAGTGGTTGATGGAGTAGGCAGTGGAGCAAGAGAGAATGATGGAGGAAGTGTTGTAGCAGGTGATGGACTGGGCTATTGAGCAAGACAGGGCAATGGTGCAAGTGATGGAATGAATAACAGAATGAGAGAAGGCAATGGAACAAAATCATATGAGTGATAAAGAGAGACAAAGAGATGATGAATAATAAAGACAGACCAGCAAGTGTCAGTGAAAGAGACAGAGCAACAGAATTGTACAGAGAAAACAAGAGGATGAATGAGGGAAAAAGACGAAAGAAAGAAAGAAAGAAAGAAAGAAAGAAAGAAAGAAAGAAAGAAAGAAAGAAAGAAAAAGAAAGAAAGAAAGAAAGAAAGAAAGAAAGAAAGAAAGAAAGAAAGAAAGAAAGAAAGAAAGAAAGAAAGAAAGAGAAAATATTCTACTGGATCATTCTTAGGGCAGTGCAGACTGCAGGTGATATGGGGGGTTTCTCTTAGGAGAGGCAGAAAAACTCACCCAGCTGTGCCCCAGAGTAGAGGCAGAAAATAATGGATGTGTATTCCCCAGCAGGAAATCACTTTCCTTAACTTGTCCCATATTAAATCTTGGTAAAGCTGAATTAGCAAAGCAGAAAGTTGGCTACAAGAAGAGAGCACATCTTGCCAGCAGATTTGTGCCACCTCAGAGACTTAAAAAAAGCTTAAAACACATTTTTTGCTTCCTTTTCGGATATCAGTATTTGACTTCTCGTGGGTTCCACTTTGGAATGACAAGAAATTAGATTTCCACTCTGGAATCCAATTGGTTCCAGAAACTCCCAAATAAGGGTTTGAAAACAGCTTGCAGTCCTGGGGCTACAGGTTGTCCAACCTTGTTTTAAAAGAAGTCATGTGGAAGAAAATAGCTAACAGTGTAAGTATATCCATTTAGTAATTCACTGCTGGCAATGGGGAAAAAAATTCTCAACTTGCTGTTTTAATCAGTGGTTGGTTCCCTGTAGGAAGGAAGCCACATGTCTAAGCTATGAAAGGGAATCTGCAAAGAGCTTTATATGATACGATTGAATCCTTTGCATTCTTCCTTTTCACTGTGGTTGGGATTGTGTGTTGCCTGCATTTTCCTTTTCTGTGTTTGGCTGGGATTTTTGCTAAGGAAGAGACTGGGCCCAATCAGAGATGACAAATTCCATTATTTCAACTTTCAAGATGGCATGAATTATGCCATGGCACATATTCAGTCGCTAAGGTTCTCTTAAGCAATTGAGTGTTAGAAACCGTTTCAAAACTTGCTAGTTCTGTCTTCTTAAACTTGACTTGCAAGATATGCATCAAGCAAGCCTCTTTACCTCACCAAGTTTGAAATAAGGAGGCTGATATCATGGGAAGGAGGGGGAAGAGTAGCAAAAAAAATACATTAATCCTACTTCAAAACATAAATAAAACCCAAGCTCTGCTTGGGGGAATTTGTGCTAATGAGCAAGTAAACCAAGTTCTTTTAAGGATTTGCTAATCCTAGAATATGTGGAATTGGAAGGCCAACTGACAGTGAAGACGTTTGTTAACACTTACCCTCAAAGCGAAATATCTTGGCTCAGCGTCAGCATATTTCAATATCTTATTTAAGCACAGCCTCTCATTAGCACGTGTCATGACAAGGCATGAAGACAAAATATCAAATTCAAAATAAATAGAAAAATCCATGAAAAATGTGGCTTTAACACACAAACAGGCACACAAAGCTAATTTGTTTGCTTGCAGCTAAGGAAACTTTGAGCTCTCCACTCCTGTGGCAAACAGCTACATGTGGCGTTAACTCAGTGGTGCAATTCAAATAATTTAACAACCAGTTCGCCCAGAGTCAGGTTGGCAGGCATGGGAGGCGTGGCCCACCCCCATCCTCCACCTCCACTGCACATGCAAGACAAGCTGCCCGCAACAGCCAACCTGACCCCGGGCGAACCAGTTGTTAAATTCTTCCCCCCCACCCCCCGCTATCAAAATGGATCCTGGGGGCTGCACTGCAATGGTGAAACAGGAAATGGAGCAGCCAGCACAAGAGAAGGAGCAGGGAGAAGAAAGAGGGAAAGAGGCCTTCTCCTTCCCTCATGCCAGCCACTCCATTGCCCATTCCTCTATTGCAGCACAGCACAATGGCCAGGATCCACTTTGATAGCTGGGAGGGTGGGCAGGTAATTTAACAACCGGTTTGCCCAAACCAGTGCGAACCGGCTGAATCCCACCACTGCACTAACTCCTGGTCTTGCAGAGTGCCAACAAAGACAGCAGCCCTGTGTCTTGTACTTCGATCTATGCAAATTTTCAACAACCCAATACCTTCCATGTGTGTATTGACTTCAATATAATTCCCAATTGACATGGCTGAAGAGAATCACATTAAATGAGTTCATCCATGAGTGAAGAGCTAAGATCCCTCCTGCACCTTCTTTTCTAGAAACTATCCTTGGACCCAATGATATTGGACAAATATTGTACGGTCTCTAATCTCCCCTATTTTAGGGTAGTGGGTTAAAAAGGTAGTTAAGGCAAGGATATTTAAAACGCAATATTAAATATTAATTTAAATATTTGGAACCGTTCAGGGTTCCAACCAGCCCCATGGTTACAAGTCTTTTCTGAGCCTCAAACAAGATGGTAACTTCAGGTCTTTAGATATTTACAAAAAGTCAGAAGAGTATACAAGGTGACCAGGTTGAGCCCGAGGGAGGAGTCAAGCACATTATTAATCTCAAGTCCCTTTGTGCCCGCAAAATATCTAAATTCAGCCCACTTTGAATTCCTTGTTTCACTCTTATCTACCACCAATTGTCTTTGACCATTAGTAGTTCAGATTCTTGTAGAGTGTTAGCAAACTGGCACCCCTGGCAGCTCACACAGCATATGTGTTATATGCGCCGTTCTCTCCTCATCAATGCCTTTCATGACATAGAACCAGATAATCTGGAGGACTGCCTTCTTCAATTATTTCTGTTTATTCCATGAGGTTTGGCAGGGGAAGCTTACTCCAGGTCCTCCTATTAAACAGTCCCACCTAATGAGATCCAGGCAGGGTTGAAATGCTCCCAGTTCGGACCGGATCACCCAATCCAGTAGCGATGGCGGCAGGTGGTTCAGAGAACCAGTAGCAAATATCCCTGCCCACCCACCCACCCCATGCAGAGTTGAGCCGCGCAATCATCAGAGGCTTTTTAAAAATTATTTTTAAAAGCATTTTTTCTACAACCTCTCCGGCCGGAAAAAGGCTTTTAAAAGTAAAAAAAAAAAAAGCTTCTGATGATCGCATGGCTCATCTGGGATCATCAGAGGCTTTTAAAAGCATTTTTTCTACAAGAGGTTGTAGAAAAAATGCTTTTAAAAGCCTCTGACAATCCCAGCTGAATTGCCTGATCATCAGAGGCTTTTAAAAGCATTTTTTTAAACAACCTCTTCGAGAGGTTGTAGAAAAAATGCTTTTAAAAGAAAAAAAAGCCTCTGCCAATCAGGCAACTCAGCTGGGATCGTCAGAGGCTTTTAAAGGAAAAAAAAGCCTCTGCTGATCAGGCAACTCAGCTGGAATTGTCAGAGGCTTTTAAAAGCATTTTTTTAACAATCTCTTCGGTCGAAGAGGTTGTAGAAAAAATGGTTTTAAAAGTAAAAAAAAAAAGTTGGCTACGCCCACCCAGTCACATTACCCCCCCACCAAGCCACGCTCACAGAACCGGTAGTAACAAATTTTACATTTCACCACTGGATCTAGGTAGAATGTCTTATCTATCACAGCTCAGGCCTTTTGGACCTACATATCACTCAAGATTCTGATGGCCCCAACCTTGCTGGACTTACAGAATTGGTAAAATTGCTAAATTTTACTAATTGATAAATTGATAAAAATCTGGCTCTTCCTCCCAGAATTGGGCCTGGTTACTGGCCAAACTTTACTGGCTTTTGTTTCAGGTAGAAAATATTGGTTTTAACTGTTTTATTAGTATTTTTTCCATTTGATTGATGGTTAGCTGCAGAGAGCCACATATGGCTTGAGCAGCCATATAAAATACAGAAGGAATTAGATTAGGAATTAGTCGGCTGGTGTCATCACAAAAATGCTAGTGGCAAATCCAGACAAGAACTCTATGAACTTTGTGCAGCAACAACAAAAAGTTTTGGAAACACTTGACTCCATCCAGGGGTGACTGAGTTCTGAATAAGCCATGTAGTTACATAAATATTTGGTAATACAAAACACAACACTATCATAGTTCTAGGCCACTTTCCTGGGCCTGAGCTGGCAAAAGTAAGGAAATTCACCACGCTGTGATGTCATGTCACTAATTTTGTAATTTTAGCTGTTAGTGTAGGAGAAAGAGATAAAGGGGAAGGAAGTAGGAGTTTTGATAGAATAAATCACAGACTTTCTGAGTCAGCATCCTCTTAAAACCCATCTAGTTGTCTGATGTAGTATAAAGCCCTCAATAACAATATTTTATAAATAAAATATTATATTCTTATTTATAATAAATATAATAAACTTATAAATATTTTATAAGGCTCAGTGGCTAAGGCGGCTGAGCTTGTCAGTCGAAAGGTCGGCAGTTCAGCGGTACGAATCCCTAGTGCCACGTAATGGGGTGAGCTCCTGTTACTTTTCCCAGCTTCTGCCAACCTAGCAGTTCGAAAGCATGTAAAAAAATGCAAGGAGAAAAATAGGGACCACCTTTGGTGGGAAGGTAACCGTGTTCCATGCACCTTTGGCCTTTAGTCATGCCGGCCACATGACTACAGAGACGACTTCAGAGAGCACTGGCTCTTAGGCTTTGAAACGGAGATGAGCACCGCCCCCTAGAGTCTGGAACAACTAGTACATATGTGCGAGGAGAACCCTTACCTTTATGTTATAAGTATATTCTCCCATATTATTCCCAAATATTAGGATCATGCAGAAAACAGTTAACTTGTGCTGTGACTGGCATGATTAATTTTCTCTACATTAGAAAAAGCATTTCCAGTACTGATATCACAGCGTTGATATTTCTTTGCAAGTGCTGTCTTATGGGCTCATTTACCTGATGCTTCTAACTATTATTCATAAATGCCCATGTTTCATCAGGTTTTGAATGGACCCCAAAAAATGAGAACTTAATTGCTAGCCTTTAAATATTAATTTTGCCTGTTGTCATGGTTTTGCTATTTCGCTTCATTTTAACTTTCAGGAATGAGGTAGGATGGAGGACTACTTTGCACCAAGTGTTATAAAAATGTGGCAATCTACACATTTAGTAAATTAATAAATTATGGAGATTAATTCACTACCTGTGAATGGCTACAAAGGATCCCCCATGATATGTATATATGTGTGATCCATGGTGGAATAAGTGGCAAAATGGGCCATTTCCTTCCATTTACTGATAATCAAGTGTTTACATAAAGTAAGTTTACAGATTTTTAATACTTATTTGTTAATTTATCCTGCCTTTTCTCTAGGAGCTCAAATGGCATGCCAAGAACTTCATATTCTCATTTTCCCCACAACTACCTTTATGAGGTAGGTTAGGCAGGAAAAAAAATACCTGGGCCAAAATCACACAGCTAAGTATGCATAGCTGAAGATGCATTTGAGCCTCCCCACTCCTAGTGTGACATCTGAACCATGACACCACTTTCTGATGCCTTCAGAGGAGAGTTCAGATATATATATTTATTTATACATCTGTTTCTAAATTTTCAAATACTACAAGGAAGACAGTAACCAGGTCAGTGAGCTTTAAATGAGGATACTTAAAGACGGTTGGTTGGTTGGTTGGTTGGTTGATTGGTTGGTTGGTTGATAGGATTGATTTGATTGATTTGATTGGTTATGTGCTATTAACTTGGTTTTGACTCTTAGCAACCATACAGATAGATTTTCTCCATGGAACTCAAGATGATGGGAAGGAATAATATGGGAATTCTACCCTACTAGACTGCAATAGAAGAGGAGTTGGCAATCTTGGCAAGCTGTATGAATCTATGAAAGATAACCAACATTTAGAGTTCATTGGATCTGTATTTCAAAGCTTCTGGAAGGCAGCAAATTGTCGTCTTCTTGACTGGAAATTCTAAAACAGCTTCTTTGGGCCCAGGTATTGTGCTGAATGACCCCCCCCCCCCCACCAATCCTTTCAGGCCCTCCAATTTAAAGACTTTAATGAAGGAGCTGAAACCTTTCAAGAATAGAAGTGGATAATAGCATTCAGAGAATTTCAAAACAAAAGAACTAGAGATGGGTCAATATGGAGATGAAAAGATTCTTGGCCTTTCCATTTTTGAGTAATTAATGTCTCTTCCTCTCTGCTTTCCTCCCTAACATAGGTATGAACAGAGATAATCATTTAGTTTTATTTCTCAGCAGTGAGAAATGATTAATTAACACACTCATTTGATTATGAGGTATTATGAAACTTGTGAAGGTCAGAAGACTGACCTTCAGAAGACAGACTGACATAGTTCTTTTCTTGCTTTCCGCATTCTAGCACTGTATCCAACATTTCTTCTGTTAAATATGCAAGTAGGAGTGAGTCATACATTAGCTTTCACTCATTGGGAGGGGTATTGAATATGCAAGTAGGAGTGAGTCTTACATCAGCCTTCACTCATTGGTTCATTTTCTTGCCGGCGGAAAAATGAGCAAGCATCAGTGGCTGACAGGCTGGACAGCTCCTGGTAAAAGAAGCTGCAGCCTCGGGCAGTTCTCAGTTCGCAGTTAGTTTGTTGTTGTTCCCTGTTGCCTGCAATAAATGGTTGTTTTACTTCACTACGATAATCCTGCCTCTCTTTTCGTGTCCAGACTTAACACTTCTGTATTTTTGCCTCACTTTGATAATGAAGTTCTCCCCATGCCCAAAACAACAGCAGTTCAGCTAAGGGAAAATAGCTGAAAGGCTGGATCTCAGCCCTGAAGTGCAGCCTTGGCTGCATCATTGAGTGGCGTAGGGAGAAGAACAACCTCCTTGATCCCCCCCACCTCCCTGATCCTCATGGCAAAAGCAAAATAAATGAATCAAGGAGATTGTTCTTCTCGCTATGCCACTCAATGATGCAGCCAAGGCTGCACTTCAAGGCTGAGATCCAGGTCTTTCAGCTAAGTACCCTCCTTAAGAAGAACAAGTGATGAGGCACAGTTTGGGGCACATGATGGCTGCATTGAGTGCAGAATCTTCCTTCCTCATGTTGTTTTATATGAAACTTTTAATGGCCAAGAAGGTAGCCACAAAAACATGTCCATAGTCTACAGATGTTTCTTTTGTTATTCTTACTTTTAAATCCTATCCTCCTCTATATCACCTCAATAGGTTGTTTTTACTTCCAAGTTTATTTATATTTATTTATTTAGTATATGGCTGGTCACACACAGTATTAAAACACTTCATTTTTACAGGTTAAAAACAATTAAAACAATTTTTAAAAGCAGTAAGAAAACCTAAAAGGAAAACAGAAACAACATTTCAAAGTTTAATGTCGAGTTTGGAGATCCAGTCAGTAGCTGCCGTTGTTATGCAGAAGAAGTCCCTAGAATCTCCTGGATACCTTCTGTTAGGGCATTCCCTCATTATATGCTGGATAGTCTGTCGAGGGACCCCGCAATCACATTGTGCTGAAGGTGTCTTTCCCCATTTATACAAGGAGTCAGCACACACCTCATGAGTTGTTCTAATTCTATTTTATGTCACCCATATGTGTCGGGGTAGGCTAAATCCTGGAGGTATACTACTAGGACTGATATGCTCAGAGACATCTTGGGGAGGGACAGCTACTCCATGCCTCCATCCACTTTTGTGTGGTGTTCTGATGATCGGCCATCAACTTAACCGCTGTCAAGAGTGGTGGATTCCTTGACTTTAATCGGCATCTTAAGAGATCAGGAATGTATCCATGTATGGGTAGAGAGGAATTTAACAGGATCTTACTATACTCCCGAATGAGAGCTTCTTGTCGTCGTAAATGCAGGGGAAGTATGTGACTAAGAACTGGTAACCAGTAACTAGGTGTAGATTTTATGCACCCAGTAACTAGCCTCATTGTATGGTTAAGTTGAACATCAATAAGTCCTGTATGTGAGCTGTTTATCCATACAGGTGCACAGTATTCCGCTGCAGAGTAGCAAAGCCCGAGGGCTGCACATCGAAGAGTTGGGGCTGAAGCTCCCCAAGTTGTTCCGCATAGTTTTTGTAGGATGTTATTTCTGCTGTTAACCTTGGCAGCCATATTCTGAATATGTTTTTTAAAGGACAGGGTCCTGTCTAAGGTAACCCCCAGGTATTTTGGTGTTGCCTCGTATGGGAGCAGTTTGTTGTTTAGGTATACATTGAGTTCTCTTTTTGCCAATTTGTTGTTGAGGTGAAAACATGATGTAACTGTTTTACTTACACTTGGGATTAACCTCCATTGGTGGAAGTATGGGCTCAAAGTTGTAAGATCAGCTGTAAGTATGCCTTCTGTAGCTTCGATGTCCTTGTGGCTATATGCTAATGCCAGGTCATCAGCATAAGAGAACTTTGTTGATAGCGTGGGTGGTATATCGGAAATGTATAGATTAAATAAAGATGGAGCCAGCACAGAGCCCTGAGGGAGTCCGTTATTCAGGTGTCTTTGCTTACTGATTTTGTCACCCATGATGACTTGAAAGGTCCTTGCTGAAAGCATGTTATTTATTAGGCGGCCCATAGTCCTACAGGGGACAGCGTGGAAGAATTTCTTTAATAGACCCTCCCTCTATACTGTGTCATATGCTGCTGTGAGATCCACAAATACAACAGATGTTTTCAATTTATTCTGATAGCTGCTTTCAATATGGCTTGTAAGACTAAGGACCTGATCAACACAGCTCCAAGTAAAATGTTTAGTAGCAGTGACAGATTCCACTGTATTCCTATAGTCATAATAGAGCTGTGACTGAAGTGAGATTAAGAGGTGAGAGAGAGTTGATGTTGAGAGAGAGAGAGAGAGAGAGAGAGAGAGCTTTTATATGTTATTTCCTAACATTCTGGAATAGAAGACTAAAGCAAGCTATGTCCGTGAGGTAAATACAGGAAGAAATGTTCTTTCTCTACTTTATGAAGGACTTCTCCAAAGCCAATAGTCCAGAGTCTAAACTGGATGTGCATCTACTCTCTGAGGGGTGCGTTCAACTCAGCAGTGTCTTCGCAAAGATCCTGAAAACGTCTCCTCAACGTGCCATCAGATTCTGGTGACCTAGTTTGGATTTTAGTTGGAAAGCTCTTTTTTGTTTTGTTTTTTGCCAGATAACAGTTCTTCCCAAGATTTGAAATAATATGCTTTAAATCCTCCCACAATTTTAAAGTTCTACCCCAGACTCCATCTCCTTCACAGATTTTGCATCATGACACTGACCGCTTCAATCGCATAGCCTCCCTATGATAGCAGGGATACTAGTGAATAGCACTTAGCAGCAGCACTTAGACTTATATACCGCTTTACAGCCCTCTCTAAGTGGTTTACAGAGTCAGCATATTGCCCCCAGTAATCTGGGTCCTCATTTTACCGATCTCAGAAGGATGGAAGGCTGAGTCAACCTTGAGCCAGTGAGAAATGAATTGCTGAACGCCTGTCAGCCGGCAGGAGTTCAGCAAAAGTAACCTGCAATACTGCATTCTGACCACTGTACCACCACGGCTCAATAGCTGAAATAGTGCCATAATAGCTGAAAATGGAATAAGAGTTTGCAATGTTTGCCTTTCTTAGAAATGGGAGTGATGCCAATTCTTCATACAAAGTTGATTTACATCTCACCGCATGATACTTACTCTTCATAAGAGTCCAATTAGTATAAATAATTTCAAAGGTCATTGATGACCAATAGCTTAGAGAAACAACGGAGAAACACTCTGTTCCATCACTTATTCCAGCCAGTCCAATCCCGATTGAGAAGATAATCCCATTATCCATTCTAGGTAGGTTTCTGCTACTCTGAATTTTGACAGAGGAAAAGTATCTTGGGCCAATTTCTGGATGGAAGCCCAAATTGTGTTGGCTTTCACAAGCACTGTAGGGCAGCAACATTTTTATGACACTTGCAAAACTCCCCAATTAATTAAAAATGGATCTCAAACTATTAGAAACAGAGATATCTGAGGGTCTTTTGTTCTTTCAGGCAAAGTAAGCAATGTCTTGCAAGGTTTTGACCAACTTGTTTAATTATAATGATTTTGGGGGTACCTGCATGATTGCAAAAAATTATCAATTTCTGCTGCCAAGATGTCATTTCAGAATCCATCACATGAATAGATTCCCATGCTTTGCCAGTGACTTTGATGTATTGGGGAGGGGGGGGGAAGCAAACTCCTTAAAATTCTCAACTCTGTCTATCATTTTATCTGTAAGAGTATGTTAACGTTAATTCTTCTGGGAGTGGTGTACTCCTTTCATGCAGGAAACGCTTTCACCATCACTGCCTGACAAAACTGTGAGAGCTGTTTTTAGAATTATACAACACATCATGTTTTTCCTGATTCCTATACCAAAGATTTTCACAATTAATGTTTTTTAGGCCTTCCTGACAGTAAATGCCCTCAAATTGTGACATCATTTACAAAGCCAGAGTGTTAAGGATAGGCTGAAGGAGTAGAACAAAGAAGCCCTCTCTCATACCCCCTCATATTGCAGTAGGTCTCACAAATTTAGGGCCAGGAACCTAAACACTGGCTGCAAGAAGGGAACTAGAAAGTTTTGGGAATTCCCATATTCATGCATCTGTATCTTCAAAGGAACTAGATTCTATAATAATAATAACATAACAGAGTTGGAGGTCATCTAATCAAACCCCCTGCTCATTCAGAAGACCTATACTAGGAATTCGAACCGCCAAACTTTCTGATCAACAAGCTCAGCATCTTAGCCACTGAGTCACCTAGCCAGGCAATTCTAATTCTAATCTCAGTCCTGAAGACATTTGGATCACCCATATCAAGAAACTGCCTCATCATCATCCAAGCATCCAATTTATTATTCCCTGGCTTCTCTTGCCAAGGAACAGGAAGCCATAACAAAATCATAAGGTTAGAAGGGACTTTAGAGGTCTCTGCTTCAACCTCTGCCCAGGACAGGAGTTTTCATACTCTCTCAGACAAATAGTTGTCCAAACATTTTTTTTTAAAGTCTCCAGCAATGGAGCACCCACAACTGCTGGAAGCAAGCTGTACCATTGCTCAATGATTCTCACTCTCAAGAAATTCATCCTCATTTCCAGATTGGATCTCCCTCTTCCACCCACTGCTTCTTGTCCTACTCGCAGGTGTTATGGAGAATATATCAATGCCCTCTTCCCTTTGTTAGTCCCCCAACTATTGGAAGACTAGGATCATGTCTCTTTTCAGTCTTATCTTTGTTAAGCTAAGCATACTTAGTTCCTTTAGCTATTCTTCATAGCATTTAGATTCCAGAGCCTTTATCACCATTGCTCTTATCTGCACTCCGCACAATAGGATTTCCATCAGCATGATCCTTTACTTAGTGCAAAACTACAATTCCTGGCATCCTGGGAACCATCCTCCCAGCATCAGTCTCTCTTTGAAGGAGATGGTGGAACAGAAATGTGATAGATAGATAGATAGATAGATAGATAGATAGATAGATAGATAGATAGATAGATAGATAGATAGATAGATAGATCGGTAGGTAGGTAGGTATGGATGGACGGGCAGAAGATAGATGATAGATAGATAGATAGATAGATAGATAGATAGATAGATAGATAGATAGATAGATAGATAGATAGATAGATAAATAGATAGATAGATGATAGATAGATAGATAGATAGATAGATAGATAGATAGATAGATAGATAGATAGATAGATAGATTCCACAATTAGCATGATAAGTTGCTTTAAGATTTCCAACTCTCAAAAAAGAGATATTGCCTAGGTCTAGGACAACAACAGAAAAAGGTTTAGAAGTGACATCAAAGTCTTTTGCTTGGTTTCAATGGAACTGCTGCTCATTGCCTTTCTGCTGTACGGAAACTGTGCATGATTCTGCATATGTCTACTCCACCTCAATTCCTGATCTAATTTGCTGTCTGTTCTTTCATGGGGGGAAAATTATTTTTATCAAGAAGGCCACCATCAACAGTAAGAGTTTAGGTCCCAGACATCTGGAAGGTACTTGGTTTCCTGCATGAAAAGATCATACTTAAGAACATTCTTTCAACAGCTTGTCAAATAGCACAGATTTGGTTTCCCTCTCCCAAACAAAAATACTCAACACAGACTGATTTCTACGCTGTTGCAATTGAAAGCTTACTAGTCACACTAGAAAGCAACTCATGAGAATCAAGGGAGCAAAAGAGCATTGAATGAAACTTTCACAGCACATCATTCAGATGTATTACACGTTTTACAAGTGACAGGCACAGATGATCATAAATTCTGGGATACTAGATCAGTGTTTCTCAAACTTGGTAACTTTAAAATGAGAGGACTTTAACTCCCAGAATTCCCTAGCCACCAAGCTTGAAAAACACTGCTATAGATCAAGGGTATCAAACTGACGGCCTGCGGGCCGGATGCGTCACGGTCATCCCAGCTCCGCGAAGGAGAAAAAGATCGCGATACGTCATGTGACGGCAATGTGACACCACGTGTTTGACACCCGCTCTATAGATGTACAGTCTTCTTCAAAGAGGAAGTGACCAAGCAAGCCCAAAACAGAAATTCACTAATAAGCACCAGTTCTCCACCACGGTACAGGTAGTCCTCGACTTGCAACAGTTCATTTAGTGACTGTTCGAAGTTACAATTTAAAAATGACCATGACCATTTTTCACACTTATGACTGGTGCACTATCCCCATGGTCATACGAACAAAATTCAGACACTTGGCAACTGACTCATATTTATGACGGTTGCAGTGTCCGGGGGTCGCGTGATCACCGTTTGCGACCTTCTGACAAGCAAAGTCAACGGGGAAGACAGATTCACTTAACAATCACTTTACTGACTTAATAGCTAAATGCTTCACTTAATAACTGTGGCAAGAAAGATTGCAACATGGGGCCAAACTCACTTAATAACTGTTTCACTTAGCAACAGAAATTGTGGTTGCAAATTGAGGACTACCTGTGGTGACTTCACAGGGATTATAAATAAGTATTCTCTATTTTATTTTCCTTACATTCTGATTGCTTTACAAGGCAGAAATCCTTTCTCCGGATGAAGTGTCTCAGTTCCTAATCTGGGCATGTCACCATGAAATACCTCCATGATACATGGGAAATACTTCCCATGTATCAGCGTAGATGCCTTTTTATTCTATGATGCTATCTCATTATAGAAGAAGGGTAGCACTTGATACAACTCCCAGATCTTTGAGTTCAAGTCGGCTCCTAACCCTAATCATATTTACGTCATCATAAGGCTGGCAAGGGGTCTGAGATGTCCTTGTCCATCCCAAGGCTCCAAAGAACCAGGAGAAAAGGAATTCCTGCTTTTTCTCCTGCCAGCTATGGAGCAAATTTGGAATTAAAATTAACATATCAGTCAGAAAGGGCAAGAGGACTGCAACGTTATGGAGGGTAAAAGTTTATTTATTTAGCAGATGGTTTTATTTTTGGTTCAGTAAGGTGTGCCAATTCAAAAGCTGTAGCTTGCTCAACAAAACATATCAAAACACAACCAACAAGAGCACGACTGGCCCTGCGTGTATATGTGGGCTATCTAGGTGTTTGGCATATGGATTCAACTGGGGCAGAACAGGAGACACACTACAGTTGGATAGCTCCAGATTAAACTTCAGTTAGAAACTCTAATTGCAGGACACTTAGGTCTGGCTGGTTTCTCTTTTCATTAACTTTCTTATTGAGTTGTTGTACAAAATCCGAAGCCGTCAAATCTGCTAATGGCATATTAAAAATTCTCCACGCAAACGCTATAAGCTAGTTCCTAATTGTTATTCCACAGAGTGATTATCTTTCCTTGATGATGTCTCAAATTTGGTTGATTTCAGATTGAAACCTTCCATCACCCCACCACCCCCTCCCTGACACACGCTTTTCAATTTGGAGCTAATTCATTTCCTAACTCCTTGTTATGGTGCAAAAAGCGCAGAGAAATGCTCGAAGCCTCGAACTTTCTCTAATTTATGTAGTTAAGTATCATTTACTTGCAATTAAAATTAGCCTTAAGGGCTTTTGCAAACAAGCAGGATTAGCTTAAAAGTGAAACATTTGTGTTTTTGTAAACAGCAACTTCAGGACTTTAAGCCAGCCAACAGGAGAATGGAACAATTTGCTTGGAACGAAGAGCCATTAAAGTCTTTAGAAGCACATATGGGAGTCTCCAGTCTGAGTCAAACTCCTAAGGTTGTTATTTTGTTAAAAAATCACATCTCACCAGAGTGAATTGCTCCTCTGAGAGCATGAATAGCAATAGAAATAGCACTTACTTATATGACGCTTCATAGTGCTTTATAGCCCTCTCTAAGTGGTTTACAGAGTCAGCATATTGTCCCCAACAATCTGGATCCTCATTTTACTACATCAGAAGGATGAAAGGCTGAGTCAACCTCAAGCGGGCCAGGATCGAACTCCAGGCTGTGGACAGAGTTTGCCTGCAATACTGCATCCTAACCACTGTGCCACCACAGCCTGACACTAGTGCTTGTGTGCCTATAGATAGCCTGAGAACTGAAAATTTGGGGGAGCCGTGCTTCAGATGACATTTGGTCTTATTGCTGGTGGCAAAGTGAATCACAATTACAATGAAGCTAGCCTTTGTGGGTCCTACATTCCATTTCTAGAAAAAGAGATTAACTTGTCCTATCTGGGAGCTTCTGTGGAGGGTCATATCTACATCTGTATCCAGCCACTTTAACAGGATGCCTGACTTAGATCTACTGTATGGAGATCTGGTTAATGGTTGGATATTTCTGTAGCCCAACCAATTTGGCTTTCATGTCTGTGGACAGACAGATTAACAGATAGACATGACAGCCAAGATGCTTGGCTTCCTTGATATAATCTCCCTTTGCAAGAGAAAGTTTTCTGGCTCTAAAGTAGAGTCCATGTCTCACGCGCAGAAGGTCAGTTCCTAGCATTCCTGGGTAAGTGTTAAATCTCCATCTTACAATTCTGTATAGCCCTTACCAGGCATTGTGAGTAGCACTGGAGTAGAAGGAGCAATGGTTTTATTCAGTGACTGGAATCACACTTTATACAATGGCATTATGTAAATTTGTTTGTTTGTGGCTTAGTGCAGTGTGTGAAGCCACACACAGTGTTTACAGCCCATATTTATGGGTTGTGATTTATTCAACAAGCTATTACTGACAAATTGATATGCTAAATAATAAACTTTTCCCCAAGGAATTATCCTTAACTAACTCAAAGAAGTATCATCCATAATATTAGATGATAGGAAACCCTAGGGCTAGTTTGATCCAGTGGTTAAGACACTGAACTATAAGGAAAACTCAGTTCTAGTCCTACCTTAGATATGGTAGTCAAATGAGTGGCTTTGGGCCAGTCACTTTCTCTCAGCCCTGGAAAGAAAGCAATGGTAAGCCAGTTCCAAAAACATCACCTAAAAAATTAGAAGTCTATTGTAGCCAATAAAAATATGAGGAAATCACAGGAATATGCACCTTAGGCTGCACATATTCAAATGGACATGAGAAAGGCCTACATATATACAACCAGGTTGCAGAGGCACTTTCTCACTAATGACCCAAGTGTTGGTATACAAAGCCCTAAACGAGCAATACATTCCAGTCACAACCACCACTGCTGATAAAAAGAGAAGTTTCTGAAGATGGGCTCCAGCACAAGTCTGAAAACTCTGAAGATAAAACCTTTGGTCCTGGTGACCAACCCATATTGGATCCTGCAACATTATCCTGCAATATATATATTCCCCTTCATTTATGGTAAGCAGTCCCTGAAGTTCTATAGAAATTTGGTTACCTCTTATATCAAGGCTGGGAAAAGTTGTTTCTTCACCTCTTACTACAACTCCTGATATCCCTTGTCATTTCCCACACTTGCTGGAACTCTTGGGAGTTTCTTTTTAGTGACAAATGGGGCAGTTGAGGACTAGTTGCCATTCATCCCTGCCTTATATCATAGATAGATAGATAGATAGATAGATAGATAGATAGATAGATAGATAGATAGATAGATAGGCAGGCAGGCAGGCAGGCAGGCAGGCAGGCAGGCAGATGTAGTGATGGTTGCCCCTGGTTCAGACCAATTCACAAGAACCGGTAGTAAAACCAGCAGGATGCCCCACCCACCGCCCCGAATGTTGTCATCAGCAAGCAGAAGCAAGCAAAAGCAAGGCACGTGCATGAGTAAAGCAAGCAATCCCATTGCGAACCGATAATAAAGGTAAGTAGATAGATGGGGATAGATGGATGGATGGATGGATGGATGGACGGACAGACAGACAGAAATAATAGGATGGATGAAATATCTTTGTATACACACATGGATGCAAAGAATGAATGCAGACTTTTAAAACAGAATAAAAGAGAATGCTTGCAACGGCATTGAATCCATATCACCATATAAATGATGAGAAATATGTAAAATATACACAGCTTTTCAAGGTTTATTGGCTTTGGTTTCCATTTCCGTCCCCAAATCAAAGAAAATACATTATGTAATCAATCAAAACTTAATCCATCTTGAGTATATTACAGCCGTTTCTACCAGCGCTTTCAGCCCGTGAACTTTACAAACTCAACTTAAAATGAATTTCTGAGGGCAGACTCTCTTTCACACTGGTGAGCTGGAGCTTATTGAAATAATAATTCAGATCTAAGAAGCAAGTTCTATTAATTTTTATAAAACCCTTCAATAATTTACCAGATAGCTCCTTCCATCCATAAAGATAGCTGGGGGAAAAAATGGGGGAAGAAGAGAGACTGATTACCATTCCTCCGTCTGTGAAGCAGCATAATTCTTTCTGAACAAATGGCTTAAGCAGCGAACTGAGATACATGCTACGGGGACTCAAAATGCAACCTGGATGCAGATTTTAGGAAGGGGGCCAATTGGAGACGACTTCTCTTGAGTCTCCTTTCTGAATGAACTACTCTCCTTGCTATTGCCATCTCTACCTTTTTGCAGTCTCTGAGCCAGAGGTGGGTTTCAGCAGGTTCTGACCAGTTCTGGAGAACTGGTAGTGAAAATTTTGACTGGCCCCGCCCCCATCTATTCTCTGTCTCCCGAGTCCCAGCTGATCGGAAGGAAATGGGGATTTTGCAGTAACCTTCCCCTGGAGTGGGGAGGGAATGGAGATTTTACAGTATCCTTCCCCTGCCACGCCCACCAAGCCATGCCCACAGAACCAGTAGTAAAAAAATTTGAAACCCACCACTGCAGTCTGAGCCCAATCCGCCCAGGAGAGTACATAAGGCAATGGGGGAATGTCACTCCTTCCTTTTCCTCTTCTCAATTGAAGGTGACCAGGAAGCAACCATGGGAAAGACATTAGAGATTTCCTACTGTGGTGCTGGAGTTGATAGATGCCAGTGATATCCATACTCAGTCCAGGACATTATTTTCAGCCGTGGGGGAAATTCTAAACCTCACTCAATGGGTTTGATGCAGATAATTGTATCTTAAAGGGACCTCAGCTAAGGGAATTTTCAATGATCAAGGCTATTCAGATGTAGGGGAAAATTGCACTATCCAAGGTTATTATTCATGGGTCAGCTCACCGAGAATCCCAACTGCATGTGCATTACACTTGAGTTCAGCATCCCTGACTCACAGAATTATTCTTTTCTTAAGAAAACAGTATTTCACAGATATTTCAGAATTGCACAAATAATATTCTGGGAATGGTAGTCCTAACAACCCAGAAGGCACCAGGCTGGGGAACAGTGTTCTGGAGGCTTGCAGATTAGTAGATTCCAGTGTAAATATTAATAATAGTAGCACTAGTAGTTACTTCAAGTCCTCAGAATGAAATGCATAATTCACCCTCCCATTCCCCTTCCCCTCCCCCCATGACCTTATGAGTAGGTTTGGCTAAAAAAGTAAGCTTCTCTGGCTGAAAAAGCACTTGAATCTGGGTCTCCCCACTCAGGTTGTGCTAAGATGGCAATACTTGGAGAGGTTCCAAAAAACTAGTCTACTTGCCAATTTTGCCACGGTTGTCTCCGCTCTCCACAGAGATGTATTTAACTTGCCAGGCCTCTATCAGCATTACGCTGTCTTCGTTGCTGATTTATATTCTACAACAGAATTAGGTTGTAAAATATATCCTTATTTATTTATGGAAGACCAATTAAGAAAAGGTAGTGATGGATTTTCTTGGTTTTGTTTCCCTTCCCATCAAATAGAATCGATCAACAGGAAAAATAATCACCAATCACTCCCCCTAACATGAGGATGGGAGCAAGTCAAGGTAGATGTTTAGAAGGATAGGTTTAGAGACATCTGTCTAACCAGCAGATGCAGTGAAGTAGAAGGGAGCTCCCCATAGTCCCTACTCTGTTCACATTGTCCAATAGTCCAATAGTCCAATAGTCCAATAGTTGGACTATTTCTGAACATCATCTGGAGCTCTTCTGAAAAAGCAGAAGGTAGCATGATGTGGAGCAGGGGGGTGAGATCCATCACCAACTACTGTTGCATGAGAACGGCAGTACTGGCAGCAAGGAACCAAGAAAATCAGTAATTTAAGTTTTAAACTTAAGGGAAATCTTACATCACCTGGCATCCATCCATCCATCCATCCATCCATCCATCCATCCATTCTGTGTGTGTGTGTGTGTGTGTCTGTGTGTCTGTGTGTCTGTGTCTGTGTCTGTGTCTGTCTGTCTGTCTGTCTGTCTGTCTCTGTCTCTCTCTTTCTGTGTGTCTCTCCCTCTCTCGCACACAAATATTCTTGCCAGTTATGAAATCCAATTTTTTTTACTACCAGTTCTGTGGGCATGGCTTGATGAGTGTGGTGTGGCTTGGTGGGCGTGGCTTGGTGGGCATGGCAGGGAAAGGATCCTGCAAAATCTCCATTCCCACCCCTCTCCAGGAGAAGGATACTGCAAAATTCCCATTCCCTCCCCACTCCTGGGGGAAGGATGTTGCAAAAACTCCATTCCCATCCCACCCTGGGGCCAGCCAGAGGTGGTATTTGCCAGTTCTCCAAACTGCTCAAAATTTCCGCTGCCAGTTCACCAGAACCTGTCAGGATCTGCTAGAACCTGATTCTTGCCCTCTTCCACAGGTGTCAAATGCGCTGCGTCACGTCAGAATTCACTCATTTACAAGATCTCCAATATTTTTTGTGTGCCGCTACTTTCTCTGGCAGAACGTAGATGAGGTCAATAGCACAACGTAGATGAGGTGCTCTACAGAGGAGAGATTTCTTCTCAACTTCACTTTCTTGTGTGCTCCCAGTTCATTGGATGCATCCTTTTTATGTTATGGTTTGGATCTTTGCCACACAGGTGTATTACCCTCACTCTTTTTTTATCCCAGGATGAAAATCCGCCAGGATTTTCATCCTGGGATAAATGCAAAAAGGAAGAAGACTCTTCATGCAATGGAAGAAGACTCTTCATGCAAACAACATTTCTGATGAGAAGTCGGTAGCATAAGAAGTCGGTAGCATAAGGAAAGAAATAAGTAAAACAAAGCTACCCACCTCACACATTCTTTCACGTTCTATACTCATCTTAAATCAGAAAAAGAAGGGAATTGGGGCTTTATCAGGATTTTGTTTGTGCTAATGGGAGAAGACAGCCCTGATGCCTGCTTAATGCTGGTGTCTACAAAGAGAACTACCACTGAGCAAATGCAGAATAAATATGCCTCCCAACGTGAGAATAATTTGATCCCAAGGACTTTTAAAAAATCCAGGCTGGCAGAGAAGACATAACTTTTCTTAGGCCATCAAAATATTGACAGCCATAAATTACCTTTCCTATCTTGCACTAAACCAAGAGCACAGCAAGAATGGTTTGACTGAAATAAAATAACATGAGCTGAGGCCATTTTCCAATTTGATGTGCTCTCTTTCGTTTCCCCTCCCCCCCTCCAAAAAAAAACCTGAAGCTGCGAGGACGTTTTTTAATTAGGGATTATTATTATTATTATTATTATTATTATTATTATTATTATTTATTGGTTCAATTTATATGCCGCCCTTCTCTGGAGACTCAGGGCAGCTTACAGTGTGTTAAGCAATAGCCTTCATACTTTTGTATATACCTGCTTAGTAGGGCTTTCGGCCTCCCCTAAACGATGTTCTTTTTTATACAAAGTCAGCTTATTGCCCCCACAATTCAGGTCCTCATTTTACCTACCTCGGAAGAATGGAAGGCTGAGTCAACCTTGAGCCTGGTGAGATTTGAACTCGCAGTAATTGCAGGCAGCTGACAGCTAAGTGCTATTTAACAACACTTTAGTCCACTGCTCCACTAAGGCTCCTTTTCTGCTTTAGGAATGATCCTTGGGACACTGAGTCTTCATACCACTAACTACTGAAGAGGTACTATCTCAGGACCTCTTCAGTAGTTAGTACCTTAAAAGCACCAAGTCAGATAACATTTTTTGGTCCAATAAAATGCTAACATTGAAGTTACAGCACATTTAAGCCCCATCCCCACCTTCCCAAATTATAAAGTTTTAGAAGTTATCCAAAATAATTTGGGCACACATCTTTGTTTGGGGGCACCAAATGTGACATGTAGATAAAAAGGTGAGAAGAAGTTTCAAAAAGTAGGGCAATCATCTTCTAAAAAGACTCAAAATGAAATCATGTTCCCTCCTTATTCCTGTTTGCATCTATGTGCATTCTGACACAGGCAACTCCAGAAAAGATCCTGAGAGTGAGAGGTACTTGAAATATTTTTTACAACTATCCATTACAGATAGTCCTCGATTTACAACCCTTAATTTAGTGACTGTTCAAAGTTACAACAGCACTGAAAAAAGTGACTTATGACCTTTTTTCACAATTACAACCTTTGTTAGCATCCCCATGATTATGTGATCAACATTCAGATGCTTGGCAATTTATTCATACTTATGACCCTTCCTGTATCCCAAGGTCATGTGATCACCTTTTGCAACATTTGGACAAGCAAAGTCAATGGGGAAGTCAGATTCACTTAACAACAAAGGGCAGGGGTGAAATCCAGCAGGTTCTGACAGGTTCTGGAGAACCGGTAGTGGAAATTTTGAGTAGTTCAGAGAACCGGCAAATACCACCTCTGGCTGGCCCCAGAGTGGGGTGGGAATGGAGATTTTGCAATATCCTTCCCCTGGACGGGGGTGGAAATGGAGATTTTGCAGTATCCTTCCCCTACCATGCCCATCAAGCTACGCCCACCAAGCCACGCCCACAGAACAGATAGTAAAAAAAAATTGAATTTCACCACTGACAAAGGGTTACTACCTTATCAATTGCAGTGATTCACTTAACAACTGTGGCAAGAAAGGTCGTAAAATGGAGCAAAACTCAGTTAACAAATGTTTTACTTAACCACAGAAAACTGGTTCTCAATTGTGATCGTAAGTTAAGGACTACCTGAATTAAAAAAGCAGGGCAAATCCATGAATGTATTGATCCTTTCTTGTGTCGATATTAATATAGGTGTATGTATTTAGGCAACAACCCTATACTTACTCCTTTGGGATTAAATGGCACTGAATTCAAGATGTCTGGATACACCCTAGAACAGTGATGGTTAACCTTTTGGGCTTGGTATGTCAAAAATTTGGAAAATATCTAACTTGACTTCTGCTAGCATGTCTGTCTGTCTGTCTGTCTGTCTGTCTGTCTCTCTCTCTCTCTCTCTCTCTCACACACACACACACACACACACACACACACACACACACACATAGCAAACAAAAGAGAAATAATTCTGAATCTCCATCACCACCACATCTAGCCCACCCTGAATAGCAGCACCCAGGCTGGGCCTGAAGTAGACATGCCCAGGCCTCAAATTCAGCCCTAGCACCATCACTGCCACTCCAAAAGGTTGCTTTGTGGACTTGGGATCTGCTACACACCACATATCTTCAGACGGTATTCTCTTTCTCTTGACAGGCCCCTGTGGCCTACTCAAGACTCCTTTGGGCTGCACAAGGCCTTTGTTCTTAAAGCAGCTTTAGAGAGCACTTTTCTGCAGACTCTGTAGCCTCCAAAAGCCACACAAAACCAAACCCCCTTCTTGTCATTTTCAGCGACTCTGGAGGCCATTTGAGCTCATACTCCATTCTCACTCAGCCCTCTGAAAATCATGTGAGAACAGGATGTGCTTTTGAGAATAGTTGTTGGAAGGCTGGCATGTTCACCCAAAACCTTTGACATGTGTGTCATAGGTTCACCATCTCTGCCCTAAAGGGCAAAGGAGAATGGAAAGAAACTTATACTTTTCACTCTCCATTTATCTGAATGTAAAACCTGTTTGCTTGCCTTCAGAGACACAGCTCTTCCATATAAGCCTTTTCCGAGATTAACCCTGACATTCTGTCCATGTCATTCCATCCTGCTGTGTTCAGTGGGACTAACTCAATTGTAAATGGGGTTAAGAAACTGGCTTAACTGTTCTGGGGAAGAGTCTCGTGATAACAGTGAAGTCTGTGAGGAACCAGCAGTTCACAGAAGCTGGGCAGAGCAGACTGCCGCAGTATGACTCATAAAAACAGGAAGGATGGCTTTGGAATTGGTGCTGGAGGTAAGAACAGGTGTTGCGTATCCACCAGCACCTCTACATTGAGCTGGGTATTGTTTGAGGCTTTGTTATTGAGAATCCAAGCACGTCTTGTTTTTAGCTTGAGCGAGGGCTGAAATCAAATACTTGAACTACGGATTTTGCTGGAATCTATGTGTCACATCCTTTTTATGCATCTGAATTAAAGACACCCTTTCCCAAAAAATATCTGAAATATGATAACAGCTACTCAACCATATTTGGCGTGCTCACGTACTGTATATGTGTGTGTTTAAAGTCTATATTCCAGTTTCTATTCCAGGCATCTAGGGTCATAAGAAGAGAGAGAGCCATTTATATAGCAGGCATATTTTCACATCCTACTATGGCTCAGCTTCGCCTAGAAAGCTATTATAAACAAATCTCAAGAAGTCTCAAGAATTGTCATGTAGCCTAACCCTAACCTCCAAAATCAACCCTAACAGTTATTACATTCTTGTGATTCTATTATTCCGTACCTGAATTCAATTTTCATGCCATTATGATAGCTGAATTTCTATGGAGAGTCTCAGTCATCTAGGTCATGGTTGTCTCAAAGGTGCTTTTTTTCAAGAGGCAACTGGACTTTCTGGTTTTTCTTTGAAGACATTCAAAGAAACTTCTTCAGTTCCAAGAAGTCTCTTCACATCTTCAAAGAAAAACCAGAAAGTCCAGTTGCCTCTTGAAAAAAGCATCTTTGGGACGATTATGATAGCTGCCTACTTCCAGGTAGAATTCAAGGTGCTGGTTTTTACCTTTAAAGCCCTACATGGCTTGGGACCAGGTTATTTGAAGAACCATATTTTCCTGGTCACATCCACCCAACCCAACAGAGAAAGGAGACAGAGAGTGTTGCGGGGTCTCCTCTCCCAAAGAAGTACATCCTGCAGGACCCAGAAGAAGGGCCTTCTCCATGGTGGCTCCCTCCCTTTGGAACACTATCCCTGCGGGGATTAGATAGGTTCTCACTTTGACATGTTTTTGCAATGCTTGGATGATTTGGTTTTACCAAGAGATCTGGGAAACCCAGAATGAGGTGGAGCCCATCAAGGGGCTTACCTGAATGATTGTTGTCACCAGAGGGATGAGAAGTTATTGTTTTTATTGTTTGTGTATTATATTTTTTGTCAAGCCCGCTTTCTGCATGCTCAACACTCTCACCGGAGGGAGAAACAATCCCACATGTTCACCGGAGCCGTGTCAACTAAGGACGGGCACCACGCTATTCGGGTTTAGCAACAGTGGCAGATTTAGGTTTGTTTATTCATAATGGTGGTGGTTAGAAGCGGTTAGGCTGCGGAACTCTTCAATTCACATAGAAACCAGGATTGCCAGCCACAGCAATGGAAGCCAAAGGATACTCCAGGGACCACTTCACCCTCCTGAAAATCAGAATCAGCTGCAAAGCACAATTAGGGGGGGTAGGGCGCGAGGCGCGGTCATGCGGTATCTTTAAAAGTAGCTCGGCAGATGGAAAACTCAGAGCTGACTTTGTTTCACCTGCGTGAGCTCAGAGTTTGCTGGTGTAAAGAATAATCTGTTGACTCTCCAAGCCATAGTTTCGTGTTAGTGTTTCAACCTTAAACCTTACCAACGCCCAGACGCGAACCGAGATTTTTATTTTTGTAAGCCACCCAGAGTCACTGAAAGTGACAGACTGGCAGGGCAGCCATATAAAGTTTCTTAAATAAATAAATTTTCAAGCACCATCCCGCTCTTAGGTGGGATGAAGCAGCTACTCAGGCAGCAAATTTGAGAGGCAGAAACTTATACTTACCTCCTGCCTTGCAATTCTTCTTAAATATAGCTGAGGATACTGTCCAAAGCAATATTAAAGTAAGAGACAAGTATCATGCTGGTTCTTTCCCGTATTCAGAAGGGAGAACGGACATCATCTGTCTCTTGTAGAACGTCTGAGCCCAGCCCTGATGTTTCCCTACTTCTCTGCATAGGCTTCCCATTCAAAACACACAGTTCCAGATTATATCCAGGCATAATCTTGCCCAATTTTTTCAACAAATTCTTGCCTCTCACTTTATTTTTTCTTATCTCTGATCCTCGTCTTCAATCCCAATCCTTTTTTCCCCCCTAATTTGCACATTGTATTAGCCACTCTGCTTCCTGGAACATTCTAAACTCTGTAAAAAGTTGAACTTTCTTGTGAATATCCTCTTCAGACCCATAAATCAATCTCTTAATCCATTTTTCTTTTTCTCACCATTTTTAACTGGAAGTGGGCACGAAAGAATCTCAGACTGTGAAAAGGTTGTTCAGGCACCATTTTAAAGAACAGCATGATTAATATGATTGTGGGAATCAGTTAGAAAAGGGGAACTTTTCCTATCTAAGATTATCCAAAAATGTTTAAAGTGTTCCTTTAGGCTAATTTAAATGTTATAGAATGCTGACCAAATTAATAAATTCAACAGAATTCTTGTCAGTGGGAAATTTATAATATGATTCTGCTATTTTATTCTAGGTATGTTTTGGATTTCTCTCCCATAAATGCTGCACGGGGGGAATAGAAGAGAAGGGACATTGAAAACACTCCATGATTAGTAAATTGGCTGGCTCTCCCTAATTTATGATTGTAGAGAAGCCACCATTCAAATTAAGCATAATTTGATATTATATCAGGTTGGATCGCTCTCCACTTTTTTTTTTTTTTGTAGCACATAGACCCACGTACAATCTAGCTATAATAACATTTCAGTTCACTTAAGCCATGAAAGTTTACTGCCAGTGTTAATTAAGGGAGGGATTGCCAATTTTCTGAGTAAGGTTGTGAGTATGTTTAAAGTTTCCTCCTACTTTTATTGCAGCCCTTGTCAGTGTGACAACAGGGAGATTTCATCCTTCACTTGGCGTGCTGAAAGAAAAAGGATTGTATGAATAATCAGGGGGAAACAAAGAGTGGGGAGAACTGCAGTTCCAAACCAATATTCTAGAAAAGCTGGAGTTTTCCAATACTCGAGGTACAAGCTTGCATAAGTCCATGAAAGTGGTCTGAAAAGGATGCAACTAAGGAATGTTGTAGTGGTGCAGTGGTTAGAATCAGGGGTGGGTTCTACTTACCTTTACTACCAGTTTGCAACAGGATCACATGCGCAAATGGCTTCTGATGGATGTCAGGGCGGGTGGGCGGAACCTCCTGCCGGTTTTACTACCAGTTCTATAGAACCGGTCCAAACCGGGGGCAACCCACCGCTGGTTAGAATGCAGTATTGCAAGGTAATTCTGCCGACTGCCAGCAGTTCGATTCTCACTGACTCAAAGTTGATTCAGCCTTCCATCCTTCTGAGGTAGGTAAAAATGAGGATCCAGATTGTTGAGGGCAATATCATGACTCTGTAAACTGCTTAGAGAGGGCTGTAAAAACACTATGAAGCGATATATAAGTCTAAGTGCTATTGCTATTGCTAAGGAATGTGTTTCTATTAGCAAACCTGTTTGCCATTCAGGAGTCCAGTCAGTCTATCATTTTTGAAAGAGCAGGTGACAGAGTAGTTTGAGCTCAGAACAGATGAATGGATGGAGATATACATTGATAATTTACAGTATATTACTCCTCTGCACTTTGATTCTTAATGAATAAAACTAAGGAAAGATTCTAGAGGAGAGTCCAAGCTAAAGTCCAACACAGGCTCATTTCCTACTATTCAGTCAGCTAACTAATAGCAAGTCCAAATTGAGCTTGTTTCCCTCTATCTGGCCATTTCTGGATCCTAGTTTACCAACTGAAAAGGTGGGAGATACATTTAGCATACTGTACACATTTCTCAATGTCAGGCATAACTATCCTGCACACATCTATCAATAGATCAATCACAGGTGATATTTTACATCCTACAGAATCTGCAGTTCTGGGAACATTTGGAGACATTTGTACAGATGAAACCGTAAGCAATGCAAAAGTTGTATTGCATTAGCAAGCACAACAATGCCTAATTAACCACGTAAAACTAATCTCTAGATCTAATCAAAACATCCACTATTCCCTATGTTATTTATTTATTATTTATTTATTAATCAAATTTGTATACCGCCCTACTCCCCGAAGGGACTCAGGGCGGTGAACAGCCGATTAAAATACAATGTCATACAAAAGTTAACAAATTTAAAATAAATTAAATAATTTGGCTGAAGCAAATTAAAATCCAATTATATAAGACATTTAAAAACCCAATATAAAACCTATTATAAAGGGGAGGTTTAAGCCAGACCAGCCTGATGAAATAGGAACGTTTTTAGAGTGCGGCAGAAGGTACGTAGGTCTTGTATCCTCCTTATCTCAGGGGGAAGCTCGTTCCAGATGGCCAGTGCCCCCACAGAGAAGGCTCTCCCCCTGGGGGCCGCCAGTCAACACTGTTTGGCTGACAGCACCCTGAGGAGCCCCTCTCTGTGGGAACGGACTGGTCGGTGAGAGGCTATTGGAGGCAGAAGGCGGTCCCGAAGATATCCTGGTCCTAAGCCATGGAGCGCTTTGAAGATAGTAACCAGAACCTTGAAGCGCACCCGGAAGACCACTGGGAGCCAGTGCAGCTCGCGCAGGAGTGGAGTCACATGGGAGCGCCATGTCACTCCCATCACCACCCGCGCAGCCGCATTCTGGACCAGTTCATTGCAAGACATTATTTCAGATTGCTCTCGCCCATCCTGGGCTTGAAAACACTTGCCTAACCATTCTTTAAGGACAGGTCTTCATGATACATCATTTGTCTTATCCTCAGACCATAGGTGAGCCTGCCTAACTTCACATTGTGAGGTCCTTCATGCTCTCTGAATTTGGTGGTTTTCTTGCAGATATTTCATTACCAAATTAGGTAAAATCGTCAGTGCTAAACATCTGCCAGAGAATGTACCCAAGGAACCCGTAGTTCAACCCTGAGCTACAACTACAGTATTCTCTTCTATTGGTAACTTCATATTTATCTAATCTGATGTTTAAAATGGCGTATTCCATCTTGTCCCAACACCAGCTTTGTTCTGTGCATGATTTTTGGTGCAGTGGCAGCATTTGTGTGATGGATGTGGCAAAGTTGGGCTGTCATGACAGTGGGAGAGAGCAGATACCAGAGGTGGTATTCAGCAGGTTCTGACCAGTTCTGGAGAACTGGTAGCGGAAATTTTGAGTAGTTTGGAGAACCGGTAAATACCACCTCTGACTGGCCCCGCCCCCATCTATTCTCTGCCTCCCGAGTCCCAGCTGATCGGGAGGAAATGGGGATTTTGCAGTAACCTTCCCCTGGAGTGGGGAGGGAATGGAGATTTTACAGTATCCTTCCCCTGCCACACCCACCAAGCCATGCCCACCAAGCCACGCTCACAGAACCAGTAGTAAAAAAAATCGAATCCCACCACTGGCAAACACCTGATGTGAAGTGCCACTTAGGCACTTATATAGACTTCTTAACTGTATGGACAGACCAATGCCCCAACTGCACAGCTTGCAAAGCAGAGCAGCACTGGCAGGAATCCCCCTGCCAGCACGTGTCAGTAGCCCTCAATCCTGTTTCTTTGACAGCAAGAGAGAAAAGAGCAGTGAGATCCGTGAGACCAACAGAAGAACAAGGGAGGTAGTTGAGTGAAACAGTGGGTGCTAGAGGCAGACAAGCAACAATAAGAGCAATGAGCAAACAGGAGAAAGCGGTACAGAGACGAGCAAAGTCAAGAGGGAATGAAAGCAACAGAACAATACAGGACAATAAAAGCAGGTGAAAAGAGTAAGTGATAGAGAAAAGGAGAAATGAATGAATAAAAAAAACAAGTGGCTAATGGAGCATGCAACAAAGAGAACAAGGCAATGAGCAGCAGAGGAACAGGTGCAAGAGAGGCCACAATGAGAATGATTGAATGTGTAATGGAACACATGATGGAGCAGACAATGGAGCAAGCCGGCAATGAAGCGAGCAGGTGACAGAGCAGAAAAATAGTACAGGATGGAGCAACAGAGGGCAACAGAGAAGGATGAGTGAGGGAGAAAGGGATGGAGAATAAGTATAAGAGACTTCCCAGTGAGAAAGGAACTGGCAGAGGGGATAAAAGAGCAAGGGATAGAGCAAGAGGGTGAGATAATCGACAGATCATTGACATGGTGAGTGAGGTAGCCGTGCTTAATCCCTGGGGTGAATAGGGGCTTCTCAGTACAACAGGAGCAGAACCCCTTCCCCTTCGCCCCACTGATAAAGTTCTATCACTCACTTCTCCACCTTCAGCCTTAGCCATAAGTTGTATTAGGGAGAGAAGAAGTGAATATTAGCCCTGTCAACAAAAAAATCCACCAATTACTTTCTGTAACGCATTTCACATTAAAGCTTTCTGGACCGCCACCACTGTCCTGCCTTGTTATTAAAGCAGAGGTCAGCTGCTGAAATAGAGCATGTTAGGTAGCGGAAATTTTGAGTAGTTCGGAGAACTGGTAAATACCACCTCTGACTGGCCCCACCCCCATCTATTCTCTGCCTCCCAAGTCCCAGCTATCAGGAGGGGATTTTGTGGTATCCTTCCCCTGGACTGGGATGGGAATGGAGATTTTACAGTATCTTTCCCCTGCCATGCCCACCAAGCCACGCCTACAGAACCAGTAGTAAAAAATTTTGAATCCCTCCACTGATCATGGCTCATGCTGGTTTATGAGAGCTGATGGTTAAATTTCCTGGGATTTTGCAAGCCAGTTTATAGTTGACCTGGCCATGAAACCTGGTATGCCAATCAATTGCTTGGTGTCTAGCACCACAGCATGTAAGAGCAATGGAGCCAGCTGTGTTAATGAAGTCTAGAGGCATTGGGGATTTTTTCCCCAGAGAGCTGGTTGCTAAACATTTACCAAACACACCAGTGCCTATAGGCATTTGCAAGATGCCATCATCCCACAGATATTTTGATGGGGCAGAAAATGCTTGATACACTATCCTAAAGTACAGATCGTCCTTGACTTATAACAGTTCGTTCAAGTGACTGTTCAAAGTTACAATGGCACTGAAAAAAATTGAGTTATGACCGTTTTTCAAACTTGACACCATTGCAGCATTCCCGGGGCCATGTGAACAAAACTTGGATGTTTGGCCAAACTGACTCATACTTATGATGGTTGCAGTGTCCTGGGATCATGTGATCCCCCTTTGCAACCTTCTGACAAGCAAAGTCAATGAGGAAGCCAGATTCACTTTTCATGTTCCTAACTTAACAACTGCTGAGATTCACTTAACAAATGTGGCAATAAAGATTGTAAAATGGGGAAAAATTCACTCAATGCCTCATAACATACATTTTGGTCATAAATTGAGGATTACCTGTATCAATATGTTTTGATTAATCTCTGCCAGAATTGTAACTTCGGTGTTTTTTCTAGATCTGACTTTAGAAAGCATTAATACTACAGGCTCATCATACGGTATTCGCTTTATCATCAAAGGAATCCGAGATCTTGCATATTGTTGACAAAACCCCAATACAAGGAGTCGGTTTTATCTTGCGATATTATAGGATGATCGCTGAAGGCTAAGATTATGCAGACGATGCTTTGCTTCAATCTGAGGCAAGTTTATCTCTCTACCTCTTTCCTTAAACCCATGAACTGTCAAAAATATATATTTACTATGTATAGTTTTTCCAACACGAATCTGCAAATACTTCTTTTATATGCAAGAAAGCTGACAAGGCAGCTTTGCTGGGGGCTCAGGCAGGCTCTCTGCTAACAAGGTCTGTCATAGAAGAAAGGGCACAGAAATGCTTGGGCAATTCCAACACAGCCCAGAAGACTTTTATGGTTACACCTGACAGAATGAGCCAGAGCCATGGGGCTCAAAGTGTTAAATTAGAGCAGAGAAATGTTAACACAGCAAGGTGAGCAGAGAGTCTTTGGACCTCAGGCAGTTCCTGATCATTCTGGCAAATCCACAGAAGTTTTCAGACTTCAAGCTCCAAATTGATGCCCGAGTGGCCAATGCCACTGACTTTAGCAAAAGATTGTCATTCTGCCCAGAGCACGTCAGTTCTAACGGCACAAGTTTGACCTATGACTACAGTGTTTTTGCTTGGGCTTCTTTCCATCTTTAATCTATGAAAAGATCCTGTTGAGATCAGCAGGTGGACTGCTGAGACAGGACCAGATCAGGGACAAGACTGCTGAGATAACGGAAGGCAATCAGAGTTGAGCAGCAAAATCCAGATAAGGAGGAACCAAAGGACATTTGACACACGCAGAATTAAAATCACACTATCATAACCATTTTCGGAACTGTGCTTATTTTTATTTATTTTTATTTATTTGTAAAGAACATAGTATAAACATGGGTTGGATACATAAAATAGATACAAATAGAGGAAACATTAGGACAGGGACGGTAGGCACGCTGGTGCTCTTATGCACACCCCTTACAGACCTCTTAGGAATGGGGTGAGGTCAACAGTAGACAGGTTAAAATTTTGGGGGTTTTGGGATGAAACCACAGAGTCAGGTAGTGCATTCCAGGCATTGACCACTCTGTTGCTGAAGTCATATTTTCTGCAATCGAGTTTGGAGCGGTTCACTTTAAGTTTGTATCTATTGTGTGCTTGTGTATTGTTGTGGTTGAAGCTGAAGTAGTCATTGACAAGTAGGACATTGTAGCAGATAATTTTATGAGCTACGCTTAGGTCATGCCAAAGGCAGTATAGTTTTCTAAGCCCAGAATTTCAAGTCTGGTGGCATAAGGTATTTTGTTGCAAGCAGAGGAGTAGAGGACTCTTCTTGTGAAATATTTCTGGACACTTTCAATTGTATTAATGTTTTGTTTGTCTTGCTCTCCGTGCTTTTCTCTCTTTGCATGCATGTATCCAAACATTCTCTTTACCCACACTTACTTCAATAGGCCTAATCCTGAACTTGCCAAAATCACTGCTGGAATGTGTACTCTGTCACATTTTGAGCAATCTAACATAGACTTCACCAAGAAAGTTTACCATTCCTAATCTAGTCTAAAGCCAGTTTGATGTAATAATTAAGGCAATCAAGCTAAAAACCAGAAAACAGAATAACCAGACAACAGTTAGAAGGGACCTTGGAGGTCTCCTAGTCCACCCCATGCTCTGGCAGGAAACCCTATACCATTTCATACAAATAGTTGTCCAATCTCTTCTTAAAAACTTCCAGTGTTGGAGCATTCACAACTTCTGAAAGCAATTTGTTCCACTGATTAATTGTTCTAACTGTCAGGAAATTTCTCCTTAGTTCTAGGTTGTTTCTCTCCTTGATTAGTTTCCACCCATTGCTTCTTGTCCTGCCCTTAGGGCCTTTGGAGAATAGGTTGAAATTTGGAGAAGTTTGGAGAAACTATGCATTCTAGTCCCACCTAGGGCATAAAGCCAGCTGAGTGGTCTTAGACCAGTCACTTTCTCTCAGTCCTAGGAAGGAGGCAATGGCAAACCACTTCCAAACTCTTGTCAAGAAAACTGCAGGGACTTGCCCAGGCTATTGCCAGGAGACAGCACTGACCTGAAAGCTGGAAAAAATGGTTCAGTATATTGTATATCACATATAGTATATATACATCTGAGTATATTTATCTTGAGATCCAATTATCTCAAGGAGTCTGACTTATAGTAAGGCCTCCCAATGTGGGGAATCCCAATATTTTTGTTACAGACCTCCTAAATTTGATCAAAAAATGACAAAACCTTTTCACTTACTGTCCAAATGTTTGTTTTGAAATAATCAAATGTGTTTCCTTCATAAGGGAGAAAGGAAGCGAATACCAAGAAGAGCTAATCCATTTTTTGAAGCCTTCTTCCTCTTCTATCTTATAAGGAATCCCTGTCCTAACAGATTTGGGGGAATGAAACCTGAATCAGGAGGACACAAAAAATGAAGTATACTAAAAATGTTGAAGAATTGTTATGGTCTTAGAGGTTAGAAGTGCAAATGCTGCTAACCAACTGGGATCCAGTGGATAAAAGACTTGGCACGTTAATTTATGTGACACATAAATCAAAAAGCTCCTTCTCAGAAAGACAACATGTATTTCTGAATTCATCCAAAGTTGAGGTGAGAGGAATCCTTTAAACCACATATAATTTTGCAGGCTCTCTCCAACTAAAGCTGCAATTTCAGCAGCAACCTTTAAAAATATTGCTAAATATAATTAGCAGCCTAGCCAAAAGATGCAGCTCAGTATGGCTTGGCAGCATTTGTGTCAGCATGAAAGCTAGCATAGTTCTGTTTCATGTCAGATTCCTTTGGTTGCATGTAGATCTCTCCTTATTTAACACTCCCCTCCAGCTGTGCTTGGCTAGGCTCATTAGTACTCCCTAAAGGACATTTTATTATACTGACATTTCAGAACCAACTCCTTTATTTCGTGTTTATTCACTATCTCCCACCCCTTTTTGAATAAATCATCAAGAATCAGCCCATTGCGTGCAGTTCAAATGAACACTGCATCTAGATACTTTCTATAGCTAGGGAAGTTATGCCACAGGAAAAACTCTTAAGAAAACCCACAAATTCCAGAAAGTGGGATGAATAAATAAAAAGGTAAAGGTAAAGGTTCCCCTCGCACATATGTGCTAGTCGTTCCCAATTCTAGGGAGGCAGTGCTCATCTCCATTTCAAAGCCGAAGAGCCAACACTGTCCAAAGACATCTCCGTGGTCATGTGGCCGGCATGACTAAACGCTAAAGGCGCACGGAACGCTGTTACCTTCCCACCAAAGGTGGTCCCTGTTTTTCTACTTGCATTTTTTATGGGCTTTCGAACTGCTAGGTTGGCAGAAGCTGGGACCAGTCACGGGAGCTCACTTGGGATTTGAACTGCTGAACTGCCGACCTTTCGATCAGCAAGCTCAGCATCTTAGCCACTGAGCCACCGCATCCCTCTGATGAATAAACAGTCAGCCCTTATTTGAGCTATATGCAATAGATTGTAAAATACAAATATGATAGATATAATATTAGAATGAAACCAAAGGCTTAGCTATTGCTACAATCTATTTCAAAAATGATCGAACAAGCATCCATGGGAACCCCCAAAATACTAGGCTTCCAGAGAGGATCTATAGTGAGTTAGACATCCCTGAGGGCAGCTCCATGAATAGGGTAACATCATGGTTAAATCGGTGGCCAGGATACAGATTCTGGCTGACAAAAATTGCTCTAGAGCAAGCAGAAATAGAGGATGACCTACTTGCAGTCTGGGTAGCTACTCCTCATGAGGAGACCACAGGAATTGAATTTTTTTTATGATGAATTGTGAGTTGATTCTGTTTGGGGACCAAGGGGTGCTCAACCTGCCCAAAACTATTGTGTAGCCTGTACAGATCCATGGGTGGCAAAAATCTCGTTTTCTTAAATACTTTTGGATATAATTATTGACAAGTGGAAGAAAGAAAAAAATACTCAGTGTGTTGCCTTCTTTTTGGGATTAACGAGAAAAACAAAATTAACAAGAGAAAAAAATATTAAAGGATTTTAATTTAAAAACAAAACGCTTAACATGATTATGATTCAAGAAAGCTTTTTTTTATAAGTTTTGTACTAAAGTTTTACAAAACATAAAGAAATAACAGGCAGGAAGGCAGGGAGGGAGGGAGGGAGGGAGGGAGGGGAAGGGGGAGGGGGAGGGGGAGGGAGGCAAAAGTTAAGAAAAAAAGAACCCAGAAGAAAACCTGTTTCCAAACTTTTTGCAGAAAATATAAGTACTGTACATCTCTTTTTCTACTATCCTCTTGTGAATAACTAATATTACGATTCAATAAAGTTTTAAATGGATAAGAGGGACTATAATTTTTGAAAAACAGAAAAAAATTCTGGCAAAAATGACTTGTGAAAATAGTAACATTATTTAGACAGACTGGATCTTTGTGGGAATGCTGATTGTTTATTATTAAGGAAACTAGATCAGAGATGGATTTTATAAAATAAAAAGATAAGGGCAATATGAGCTAGACTGTGGGATTGTGGCTAAAGGTAAAGGTAAAGGTTCCCCTCACACATATGTGCTAGTCATTCCCGACTCTTAGGGGGACAGTGCTCATCTCTGTTACAAAGCTGAAGAGCCAGCGCTGTCCGAAGATGTCTCTGTGGTCCTGTGGCCGGCATGACTAAACGCCAAAGGTGCATGGAATGCTGTTACCTTCCCACCAAAGGTGGTCCCTGTTTTTCTACTTGCATTTTTTATGGGCTTTCGAACTGCTAGGTTGGCAGGAGACTACAGAGACCCATTTGGGACTAAAGATAGAGAAAAGCAAAACAGAAAAAATGAGAAGTTTGCTTTGTACTTTCACTCTAGCAGTATTTGACATATTTTCACTTTATCATATTGGCAACCAAAATAGAAAAAGGAAGAAAAGGTTCATTAAAACCTACATGACTTTACATCAGATTTAGTGCAGAAAATGTTTGAAGAATTTGAAACAAAGATGATGGCAACAGTTGCCAATAATTTGAATGCTTTTAAATAGGAAATGGAAGAAAGATTTACAAGGATAAAAAGGGTATGAAAGAAGTAGTTAAGAATATTGAAGAAACTTTAGAACAATTGGATGAAGATGTAACACAAATTAATGACAAAGTGAAAAGTTTCGAAACAAAGAAACTATAAATAGAGAGATGGAAAAAGAGTTGGATAACTTGGCACTACTGGACTTGAAAAATAAAGAATTTAAAGATTTAGAGCAGGGGTGTCAAATTTGATTTCATTGATTTGATTTCATTGAGGGCATTAGGGTTGTGTTTGACCTTGGGGGGGGAGGGTGGGCAGGGTGGGCATGGCCAGCTTGTCATCACTTGTGTCAGGGCGGCACCTGTGGTGGGCCGAGCACTCTGCCAGTGAAAATGGGCTCATGAGCTCTGTTTTCAACTGGGACGACCTCCTGGAACCCTCTGCCAGAGAAAATGGAGCCAGGAGGGCTGTGCGCAGCCCTTGCAAGCTCCATTTTCATTGGCAGAGGCACTGCGGGCCAGTCCTTTGTTGTTTCCAGGGCAGGCCTGCAGGCAACATCTAAGCACCCCGTGAGCCGGATCTGGCCCACAGGCCTTGAGTTTGACATCCCTGATTTAGAACAATTCCAGAAAACCATGGGGAAGATACTGGAGAAATGAGTTTTAAATCCCTAACGTTGTAGGAGGTTAGCATCCACCCGTCCTAGAAGAATGGAATATTTTTAGGAAATATTTAAAAAGGCAGAATATTATATTTCCCTGGATGAGAAATGGATAAGCATGTTTTGAAGCAGCTCCCATCTTCCTGCCCCCACCCTTTGTCAATGGGCCATTAAGGCCTGGGCCAGTCTATTCTACATAACAAAAATCTACCTCCTTCAGACAGAGCCATAGTAGGAATTGCCAAAGATCCAACAAAGATAGGATTAGCCCTCTACACAATAGCAGCAGAAACTCACCACATGTGACCTGGGAAGCATGTGACCTGGGAAGCATGTGACCATCAGCCAGCAAGGCTAGCTAAGACCCCCACCCCCTGGAAGTCTGACAACCAATCAGGATATTCTTTCTGGGCCCCAGGAAGTTCAAAGCCAGAGAGAGCATAAAACCCGAAAACTCCCTGTATCTTCTCCCCCTTTTCTGTTCAGGAACTCAAGTCATGTGATCCTGTCTACATTAAACCATCTTTCCAAGCAGTCTCCATGTCTCTAGTGTCTTTTTCCCCACTTGGAGCAGAACCCAGAAGGATGTTTCTTCCAACAACATCTTAGATTGAGATGAACCTGACACTGAGACAGAGATTAATAAAGTTTATATAGTATCAATACATGATTTTCAAAATTGAGAAATGTTCCAAGGGATGTCCTTGGGCACTTTGTCAGGAACAAAACCAGAGACCAATTCTTACAGCAGCAGTTTAATACTAAACTAAGGATTGCTAATACAGATGTGATTGTAGAATATTATGCAAGAGAAAAAAAGTTTATTTGGAGGAAGTGGAGATTACAGACAAATTTTAAACTAAGACTATGTTAATAAAACCTGGGGCTTCATCTCCTGCTTAGTAATATTTGCTTCAGATCCTCAGCTTCAGCTTTTGCAAATACCAGTTCAGAGTAAGATATGCATATCTTACATAGTGCAGGGGAATGTAAAAAAGTCATTCATCTACTCTTCTGTTTCTAAAAGTTCATTTAGGTCTCAGATCGTTGTCACCAATGCACCCCTTTCTAGCCATTTTCTTGCTTCTACTATGTATACACTATTTCATTATTAGCCATTATTGTTAATAACACACTCCTCAAAATCATTTCTGGCACCCTTTACTATATTCCTTCCTTTCATTTTTTTTCCCTTAAAGGTGTGCTCCTTTTATAATCCTTAAATGTGTGTTCTTTGATGTTTTCTTCTCATTTAGAAGCAATTTCTTCAAGGAAACTTTGTTTTTTCCACCTCTATTAGATTCTTTCACCGTATTTGTTAACAATACTTGTGACCTCTAGGACTTTTCAGATACACAATCTATTTTTTATTTGAGGGGTTTTTTTATTGTAGCTTTAAAAAACATTCTGGAGATGTGATCCTCTTGACTTTCCAATTTTCCATTTTCTGTTCTGCCACTTTTTAAAGAATTTCCTCTTTCTAAATAATATCTGACTCTGTTGGCCTTTTTAGGCAATTTTCCTCTTATATATAAATTAAAACTGATAGCATTATAGCCATTGTTTCTTTCTGATTTAATAACACCTCTCATGCTAGATCTTTGTTTTCACTTAGGATTAATCCAGAATCACATCCCCTGTGGTCATTTATAATATACAGAAATTTAACTCTTCATCATGATATGCAAATTTAGCTGCTGTACAGGAGGCTAATTGAAGCCATCCATTATTATAATATTTTCTCCCTAATTTGATTCTTCATCTAAAGATCCAACTAACCCTCTGGGTGGTATATTCACAATAGCTTGTTTTCTTTATGCTACCATAGAAAATCTAAAAAAAAAAAAGAGCTCTTCATATGCACAGTTCTTATTCGTAATAGTACTGGAGGCTGGGAGATGGAACCACATTTTTAAGCACTGTATAAAGATTCTGCCCCATCTCTAAGGATTTCCTCCCGTTGCAAATGTTGGTCCCTATTCCCCAATATGACCACACATCCTCAGCAGGTGGCAGCACCTGGTCATCCTTGAGTTTGAAAGTTAAGGAGAATCAGGTCTGTTTGACAGACTATCAGGGTTACAGGTTAGACTGAATAATAAAAATAATAAATAACTAAATAATAATAATAAATTGAATAATTTAAAAAAATGGAAGAAAATGGCAAAACCCCTTTGTACTTTTGCCAAGAAAACTATACAAATTCTATGACCTCACCAGTCTGATCTAAAGATTTTACTTTTTTATTTCTACACATATATCTTCTAATCAGGGCAATGATGATATACAGATCCGAAGGGGATCTAGAAATAGAGCCTCAGGCAGAGGTAGGTTTCAGCAGGTTCTGACCAGTTCTGGAGAATCAGTAGCGGAAATTTTGAGTAGTTCGGAGAACGGTAAATACCACCTCTGACTGGCCCCGCCCTCATCTATTCTCTGCATCCTTAGTCCCAACTGATCAGGAGGAAATGGGGATTTTGTAATAACCTTCCCCTGGAGTAGAGAGGGAATGAAGATTTTACAGTATCCTTCCCCTGCCATGCCCACCAAGCCACACCCACCAAGCCATGCCACACCCACCAAGCCACACCCACAGAACCGGTAGTAAAAAAATTTGAAACCCACCACTGATCTCAGGTGCCCAAGCTTCATTGTCCCATTTCTCTGGTACATCTGATGTACTAATTTCTCTGCTAACTCTTCAAATTTTGCTCATCATCTAGGTCTCTGCATCAGTCTATCTGAACATTAGCAAAATCCCACTGTTTGAACAAATCATATATTTTCTCCTCAGAGCTATGCATCAATCTGAGTAATCCAAAGAGCTGGTCCAATCCGGAACTATCATAAAGCTGATTAGCAACCTTGGTAACTTCCAGATGTATGCATCTCAATTCCCAGAATTCTTATCATGTTGACTATGGAGATCTGGGATTTGAAGTCTACACATCTGGAAATCACCAAGATTGGGAAACAATAGATTAGTTGGTTTGGGGGGGGAGATTTTTTTGGTATCTAAAGGTTTACCAGGCATAATGAGAATTTTGTTTCTTCTCATTACAGAAAATGGGAATTGTACTAATAAAATCAGTATTTTAATAGTAATTACTAGAATACTGGTCTTCTCAGTTTCAGTCTTAGCAAGAAGAATAGTTTTCCCCTTCATTCTATATAATTTAGAGCTTTTATACTTCAGAAAAGAGGAATATTTCTTTCTCTGCCATCCTACATATTCCTGTACTTAAGATGGTTCTGAAAAAAAATATTCTACTGTTGCTACTATGGCATTCATGGAATATTTTGATAGGTTTTAGCAGGAGTACTGCATTTGTCCAAAATTAAATTTCTATTTCTATGAGCGACCATGCCCCCAACATATAAAAAATGCATTTCCTCATCAACCCTGGCAGAACAAGGCAGAATTATATATGACAATGATTGAAATTGACATTCAGAGTCAGAATCTTGATCTCTGTTCTCAAAATATCTACAGCTATTGCTAGGGGTCAAGCTGAAAGAATTGCACCCTCCCCATGATACTCTAAGATCCTTTAATGATTATTATCCAAAATATAAGAAAAAGGGGATACAAGAAGTCTTGTTAGATTTCATCTTCCTTCGGAGGTGAGATTTATAGCCCATTGGGATAATGATGTTATAAACAAAACAATTTGCACTTAAAGATTTACAATCATCCATGGGAAATACCAGTAAAAAAACATGTAAATCTCAGTGCCGATGCTAAAGAGGCTTTGTCTGCTTAGGCTGAAATGGGATTAACTGCAGAAGCCAATGAGTTCCCTTGATGTGTTTGAGCTAACTCACTCATACATGTGCCACATATTTATTTCCTACCCAAAGGAAAAATATGAACTAAATATCATCCAGGCTCAACAAATATTCAACAGTCGGTCTCTGTGTGTATGTGGTGCTTTTGGCACAAATAAAACTTATCAGGCAGCAAGCATTAGAGAGCATATACTTCATCGGGTTGATGTTAAATCCTTGGGGGAGGGGAATAAATCAATCTCTCAATTTCCTCTAGTTTAAGTGTAATAAAACCTCTAAACTGCCTAGCAGAATCTCACACAAAGAAATTGCTTTAAGCCAGATTAGTCGGTCTGTTGATAGACCCCAATTCACATGCTGAGATGGAGGCTTGAAGCTTTTTTCTCATACCTACTTGGTATGCCATATACATCCAGAACTATTTTACAATACTGTTGGCCATGTTCGGGCTTTCTTGTGTATACAGGTAGTCCTTGTTTAGTGACCATTAGAAGTTACAACTGAAAAAAAAGTGACTTATGACTGTTTTTCACAGTTATGACTGTTGTAGCCTCCCCATGGGCACGTGATTTACATTCAGATGCTTGACAACTGGTTCATATTTATGATAGTTTGCAGTGTCTCAGGATCGTGATGATCCCCTTTTGCAAACTTCTGATGAGCAAAGTCAATGGGGAAGCCAGATTCATTTAACAACCGTGTTACTAATTTAAGAACTGCAGTGATTCACTTAACAAACGTGACAAGAAAAGTGATAAAATGGGGCAAAGGTCATTTAACAAATTTCTCACTTAGCAGCATAAATTTTGAGCTCAGTTGTGGTCGTAAGTTGAGGACTACCTGTACTTGCATGTAAGGAGAACGGTCAATGATTTCTTCATCTAGCATAGAACCAGGAGTCATTAGTAGCATGTCACCTGTTCATCTCGTCCCACTCCATCCCTCAACTATACCACCCTACCCTAAGTTCTCCCACCAGTTTCACAGCAACTACTAGTGGTTTTATTCCTGCTTGCTACCATTCCTGGCCTTCTGTTGCTTTCCTTACCCTAAAATGATGTTCATCCTCACTTCTACTTTTTTAAAAAAAAAAAATGATTTATATGCCGCCCTTCTCTGGAGACTCAAGGAGGCTTACAATGTGTTAAGCCATAGCCTTCATACTTTTGTATATTTATACAAAGTCAGCTTATTGCCCCCACAAACTGGGTCCTCATTTTACCTACCTTAGAAAGGGTGGAAGGCTGAGTCAACCTTGAGCTTGGTGAGATTCGGATTTACAGTAATTGCAGGCAACTGATGTTAATCACAATGCTTTAGTCTGCTGAGCCACCAGGCCCTTTTAAGGGAAAATCAATGTTTACAGGCAAACAAGCTAGCTATTTCATTTTACTTTCAGTGCTGGGACAAGAAATAACTCTGAGTGGTTGTTATTTAACAAACATCAGGTGAGGAGTTGCTCCATTCATTAATTGCCTAGTTCCAATTGCAGCCTTACAAAATTGCTTTCCATTTTAAAACTTCACAGACTGAATAGGAATTCCTTAACCTGTAACTAGTGAGCATAGAGATAGTATCATCAACATCAAAGGAAATGGATTCAGTGCAAGAAAAAATAAAGCGGTGGGCACACTGGCCCCTAACTAAATTTATCTTAGTATCTAAAGATGTGCTAGATAAGAATTGTTTGGCAGGCTTACTTGAAGGCTCACCTGAGAAGGGCTGCCATTCCTTGCCTCCTTTTTAAACGATTAAAAATAGTAGGAGAAATTGCCATGAGCAGATTGGCCTTATTCCCAAAGTGGACAACTTTTAAACTAAGAATACACACAAGATTCACTAGGAACAAAATGGTAGAATTGTAGCAGAATATATTTTGTTTCTCTCCTGACCTCACACGGGTCTTGGGTGGAATCACTCCGGAAAATATATTACATGAGACAGGATAATTTAAATGCACAGCTGCACATGTAGAAATAATAACTATAATTTAAATAATGACAGAGGTCACCATACTATAACCAGTCGACCGTCATGCATCATAGGCACTTCAGGAGCCTGGTGTGCCTTCTTCATCTTTTTAGAGTGCTATATCTTTAATCAGATTAGAGCATAACAATCCTCCAAACAGAAATGTCCTCTGTAAAATATAAATGGCCATCCTTTACCTGTTTAAAATGGCAAATCAAACTGAAAACCAAGCAGTGTTGTCCTGTTTTCAATATGTGGATCAGAGGTGGGTTTCAGCAGGTTCTGACCAGTTCTGGAGAACCAGTAGCAGAAATTCTGAGTAGTTCGGAGAACCCGTAGTAAAATTTCTGACTGGCCTCGTCCTCATCTATTCTCTGCCTCCCAAGTCCCAGCTGATCAGGAGGAAATGGGGATTTTGCAATAACTTTCCCCTGGAGTGGGGTGGGAATGGAGATTTTACAGTATCCTTCCCCTGCCACGCCCACGAAGCCACACCCACCAAGTCATACCATGCCCACCAAGCCACACCCGCAGAACCGGTAGTAAAAAAATTTGAAACCCACCACTGATGTGGATGAACAAGCATACATCCACCAATCCCATGGATAACTGCAAAGTGAAAAACCTGACATCAGATGCATTTAAGAACAAATCTAAAAGGGCACCAACCTAAACAATGAAACCCCCTGCCCCCAATTCTATATATCTTCTAGCATTATAAGATCAGCCACAAGTACATGCCATAGCCAAACAGAAAATATTTTCCTCCTTTCCTCAGAACGGTAGATGCTCCCTGCATCAAAATTAGGAGTGTCTTTAGAAATATACATCTGTGTGAAGTTTCAGATTCTCCTTTAGAACACAGAAACCTATCATTTGCCAAGGGGAATGAAAAGAGAGTAACCAAAAATGAATTCCTGAGGCTGGAATATGCCCAGCTTCTGGGAATAAGGAAAGGAACTTGATCTATAAAGCAATTATTAATAAGATATTTGATTCTTCGCAGCAGCATAGGTCTGCCTCTGAGCTTTCTATTCTATTCTTACCAGGAACAGCTACTCTATTGGATTAATGAATATCTATGGTCTTAAAGCCTCTTCCGTTTTCTTGCAAACAACATCCTTATCCTTAGACAGGGTGAGTAGCCATCTCAAATGGCAAGTGCTGAATGTGACAGATGGTCTCCTCTTACATGCTAGGAAAGGCACATCACTAGGCCCAGCAAGCCATATATTACCCTAGACTAGGGGACTCAAAATTCATAAATGTATTCACAAAATTCAGTAATCATGGTGATCCCATTTCATTATTGCTCCTCCTTTGTCAGCTGGCAGAATAAAATGACAATTATATCCATTCATATAAATTCAAGTATGGATACACATATCCCCCTTCATTGGGTGGGGGGAGGATGATGATATGTTCTCACTTTTTTGGAAGAGTATAACCAACCACCCTAGGATTGCCATATACTCCATCTTTCAAGAAGCTGTTCAAATGAGAGGATCCTAATTTACAGTTCTGTATTTTGTACCAGCTATTTTGTAGCTAGTGATGCATCATCTGAATTATTACATAAAATATGTTTATATATTCCCGTCCTTCCCTCACTCGGAACTGTTGAATGAACCATTTTTTCATTACGCTTCATATTATTCCATTTACCTATTGCAAGGCTTTGTATCATAATCTGAAAGGTACACACCAGGTTTAGAAAGAGAGCCATACTTAATCCAAAGCTAGTAACCAATTGTCTACAACCGGGTGCCCTCTTTCAACCTCTATCATCTCCAATCAGACCATCTAAATAGTCAGGAGACAAGAAGTTGTAGTCCAACTCTCCAGCCAGCCTGGAGCTAAAGACACTGTATTAGTCTTTTTTCTTTTTTTTTCTTTCTTTCTTTCTTTCTTTTTTTTCTTTTCTTTTCTTTTTCTTTTTTTTCTTTTTGCTAATGAACTGGCTGCCTAGATTTGTGCCTCCAAGACAAACAGTACCAGCCTGGGCGATTTTATTTCCCAGTTTCAACAACTGTGAGAATGCTGAAAGGCTGATGATCATGGGATATTTAAAGTCTGAAAAGTAAGTTATGCCAAGCTGGTGATTCACAGTGAAAAATTATTTTTCCCAGCTTGTCTTTCACCTTCATGATTCTGGACTAGGCAGGGCTGCCTGAACCTCTGACAGAAAGTAAATTCTGAAATGCACAATCATACTGAATAATAAAGGCTGAGGTTATTTCACTGTTTGGGGTCAGTGACTCATACAGAGGGAAAAAAAACTTCCTCAGCTATATGCTTGCAGGATGGTGGGGCTTGTTGGGGGATTTTCTTTCTCCCTTAAGGTTATAACAATTTATTATAAGACAAACTGTGCAAATCAGAGGTGAAAGTTAACAACTTTTGTGGTCTCCCTTGGGCCTTTTTTGGTTAGCTTGAGAGTGTCTCTTCACCTCTGTTCATTACTATGTTTATTTTAGGATGAACCCATTGAACTACAGTAATCCAGACAGCTCATTAGCTTAATTCATGCATGTTTGGCTGAAGTTTGCTATGCACATCATTGCAAAATATTAGTAGTCCTCTCCTTTTCCTCCTCAGGACCATGCTGATTTTCAATGAAAATACATTCTAATCAGAATATACTAGTCCTCCCAAAATAATATTGTGATTCTTCATGTTTTGTTAGAATGAGTTCCCGATAGCAGCTAGAGCAGGGGTCCCCAACCCCCAGTCCATGGACCGGTATCACTCCACGGCTCGTTGGGAACCAGGTTGCACAAGTAGCAGGTGAGTGTGGGAAATTTCATTTGCACAAGAACGGGATTAGATTGCACACAAGAAACCAACCCCTCCCCCCACCACGCTGCCAATCCATAGAGCCAGAAAAGTTGGGGACCACTGGGCTAGAGTTCCAAATTAGCAGTAGCAAAAATGGAATTCCAAACCTACCCAACTATGAAAGTCATTGACTAACCTCACACAACACGGTAACACCTCAATTCTAATTAACAAATCATAATTACTGTGTTCCCATAACATACAATGTGGATGGATGCATGGATGGATGGATGGATGGATGGATGGATGGATGGATGGATGGATGGATGGATAGATGGATGACAACATAACAGAGTTGGAAGGGGCCTGAGAAGACTTCTAGTCTAACCATCTGCTCAAGGAGGAAACCCTGTGCCATTTCAGACAAATTGTTGTCTGATCTCTTCCTAAAAAACTCCAGTGTTGGAGCACCCACACTTTTGGGAACAAGTTGTTCCGTTGATTAATTGTTTTGTCAGGAAACTTCTTCTTAGTTCTGGGTTGCTTCTCTCCTTGATTAGTTTCCATTCATTGCTTCTTGTTCTGCCTCCGGGTGCTTTGGAGAATAGCTTGACTCCCTCTTCTTTGCAGCAGCCCCTGAGATATTGGAATCCTGTTAGCATGTCAACCCTAGTCCTTCTTTTCATTAAACTAGATATACCCAATTCCAGCAACTGTTCTTTATGTTTTAGCCTCCAGTAACCTAATAATTTTTGTTACCATCAGTATCATTACATTGATGATAGATGGATGGATGGATGGATGGATGGATGGAAGGAAGGAAGGAAGGAAGGAAGAAAAGAAGAAAGGAAGGAAGGAAGGAAGGACAGAATGAATCAGCCTTGCTTAGATAACCAGGGTGGGGGGCACTGTCAAAATTTGTTCTGGGCTTTGTCATTTTGTCTATGCAAGCCCCCAGTGGTGGTTGCTGAATTCAATTTGAGCATCTTTGTGATATATAAATTAAAGAGAGATTAAAATAAATTGTGTATTTATATTTGCTCAATCCAATGCCAATGAAATCCTCAGCTTTATTAATGGGAAAGTCATATACATGTGTCCATTGTTTTAGGCTGGCTCAGAATCAAATACTTAGAGCCAATTTGATCTTGTGGCAGATGTGAGTTCTAGTCTTGCCATAGGCATGAAAGCCATCTTGGCGACTTTGGGCCAGCCTCTTGCTCTCAGCCCAACTCATCTCACAGGGTTGCTGTAGGGGAAAAAATAGAAAAGAGTGTAAGTTACGTATGCCACGTTGAATTATGTATTTAAAAAGTGTGAAAAATATATACAGTATATTAAAAAGTATATTTAAAAAGTTATATGTAAAAAAAGATGGGATAAAAAAAATGTTTCAGAGCCATTGGCTTTGCCTGCCACCCCACCTCTCCCCTTTGCAAATAATTTCCAATTCCAACTAGGAGGTTATTCCCCTCCTTTGTCTTCAGGTATCAAAAGCTAATGTGGACCTGAAACTTGCTGCGGGCACTTAGAGCCAATTATTGCTCTGTCAAAGCTACCCAGTTGCTGTGCTCTGAGAAGGTGAGCCAATAAGCTGTCAGGCTTTCAGTTTCAAACTCACCAGACTCCCGAGTTTACTCCCACCTCTTCCAAACTACAAAAGGAAGGATGAAAGCAAGAAACCTTCAGTTCACCGTGTGCTATTCTAGCAAACCTGTGTGGCGTGCTGCCCCAGCAAATCCCAATAGCAAGTCAGTAAAGCTGTGTTTTGACAGAGTTTTTCTCTAAGCCAAGGTGAGTACTGGATACTCTATCTAATGCAAAACACACACACACACACACACACACACACATTGGAGCCTTCTGGATAGTTGAAGTGTAAGAAGAAAAAAATTATTGATCACAGAGTGCCGAGGAAGCTGAATTTCCAGGGCTTTGCAGTAAATTAGAATTAGAATTCTCTATTGGCCAAGTGTGATTAGACACACAAGGAATTTGTCTCCGGTGCATAAGCTCTCAGTGTATGTATAACAATAGTGATAGATCATTATCATAGTCATTGTGAAAATACATTCATCATAAAACATTAGATACACTTAGTGATAGTCATGGACAATAAATAAGCAATCAATGTAAATCATACTAAGTAAACAATATAAATCGTAAGATACAAGCAATGAAATTATTATCATAAGAAGATAAGGAGATAGGGAAGATGAGAAGATCTTTATCGGGGGTTTGCTGCCAAGCAATAGGCAAGAAGCATTTGTACATTAGCAGAGACACAGTCAATTCAGTCTGTGGTAAAGCTCAATGGTTGTATTGCCAGAACAAGCTAAACCACAAACTAGCCAGCCTTATTTTTAGCATAGGTGAACGTGTTGTTGTGTGAACCAACAGTAGCCTAATTCTGTCTCTTGTTCTACTTTATGGAGTTGTGTAGATAAAGTGATAGGTTGCTCAATGCATGGCTATTTGGATTTTAATGACACCTACCACCACCTTGCTGGAGGAATTTGCTCTATATTTTTATTGCAGGGGGTTCCCCTCTCTTATTTGTGGTCGTACAGGCAGTCCTCAACTTACAACAGTTCATTAAGTGCCTGTTCAAAATTACAGCAGCATTGAAAAAAGTGACTTACGACCATTTTTCACACGTACAACTGCTGTAGCATCCCCATAGTCAAGTGATCAAAGTCTGAATCTTGGCAACTGGTTCATATTTATGACGGTTGCAGTGTCCTGGGATCGTAAGATTTCCTTTTGTGATCCTTCTGACATGCAAAGTCAATGGGGAAACCAGATTCATTTTACAAACGTGTTACTAATTTAACAACTCCAGTGATTCATTTAACAACTATGGCAAGAAAGGTGTTAAAATGGGGCAAAACTCACATAACAAATGTCACACTTAGCAACATAGATTTTGGGCTCCATTTTTTTTTTAAATTTAATTTATATGCCACCCTTCTCCGGAGACTCAGGGCGGCTTACAGTGCATTAAGCAATAGCCTTCATACTTTTGTATATACCTGCTTAGTAGGGCTTTCGGCCCCCCTAAGCGGTGTTCTTTTTATACAAAATCAGTTTATTGCCCCCACAATCTGGGTCCTCATTTTACCTACCTCGGAAGAATGGAAGGCTGAGTCAACCTTGAGCCTGGTTGTCAGAGTGGCAATCAGCCCCAGTCCCATCCTGGGGTAATTGCCTTGATTAGAGGTAGATTGTGGCATTTTCCTTCGAGTATACCTTTGTAAGAGAAAATAAACTGAGAGATATTTCTAAGAAACTTATATTTATTGTAAAGAAATAAAAACAAATCTTTCTGGCTAATTACTACATGTTGGCAACTTTCCTGGCTACCTCTTGGCAGTCGAACAAAGAACAGTTAGAAGAGAAGAAAGGAATGTAGACATGCGCAGTAGCTTACTGATAAGGGTCTGGCAAACTACTGTAAGTCTGAAGGTCCAAAAAGAAAAAGCTCAGCTGGTAAATACAGAAACGCAGTGACAGTGGTGAGATTCGAACTTGCAATAATTGCAGGCAGCTGGTGTCACTTTAACACCACTTAAGCTGCTGCTTAAGCTGCTGCGCCACCCAGCTCTATAAATTGCCTGTGCCACCAGGCAACTTATAAGTTGAGGACAACCTGTATTTGGAGATAAAATTTGTGATAAATTGTAAATTGACCCTAAATAGATAAATTTTGAATTGACCCTAAATTCTCAGCATCTGCTGACATTAGAGGAGGAGCACTGTGTGAGTTGATGGTGGCAAAAAATCAGGAGACTAGCAGCATCTTTTTCAACTAACAGGTTTTATTAAAAGGCATAAGCTTTTGTGAACTGCCACTCACTTTGTGTTATGCAAATCACTTTATGCCTTATGTTTGTGCTTTTTAATAACATTTGTTAATTGGAAAAGGTGTTACCAGATTCCTTCTGATTTTTTGCCAGCGCCTGCTGAGAATTCTTCAAAAGCATCTGCACAACAACAACAATAATAATAAAGATCCAGGAAAAAGGAAATAAAGAGCAGAAATGTATTCCGTAGCATATTGGATCCGTTCTAACATGTCTGAGGCTGGTCTTGTAAAAGACTTATAGAAAAGGAACCGAAAATCAGGTACCAACCTGCTGCAGCAACTACTGAAAACAAAGTTAACTTTGCTAAGAAAAGCCAAAGAGAATGTAAGTTTGTAATCCGTGCAGGAGTTTAGACTAAATGACCTCTAAGGTGCCCTCCAAATCTGTATTTCTATAAACATCACGATCTGGGATTGTGGGAGTGAATGTAGAAAGGAACCACATAGAAAGGAAATATAGCCCAAAGAGCCTTTGTATGCTATACAAAATCCACAACATATCATAGTACATCATGAGCTCCAATGGAAAAGGCAGCAAGCAGAGGTGGTATTCAGCAGGTTCTGACCAGTTCTGGAGAACCGGGAGTAGAAATTTTGAGTAGTTTGGAGAACCGGTAAATACCACCTCTGACTGGCCCCACCCCCATCTATTCTCTGCCTCCCGAGTCCCAGCTGATCAGGAGGAAATAGGGATTTTGCAGTAACCTTCCCTTGGAGTGGGGAGGGAATGAAGATTTTACGGTATCCTTCCCCTGCCATGCCCATTAAGCCATGCCCACAGAACCGGTAGCAAAAAAATTGAATCCCACCACTGGCAGCAAGTATGCATAATAGGATATCTCCAAGCACCCCAAAAGACAAAGGGTTGAGATTCGTATCTACACATAATAGAACATTGCTGTTTTTAACACACAAAGGGCTCAGAACAGGGGTGGGTTTTAAAATTTTCTTACTACCAATTCTGTGGGCGTGGCTTATTTTGTGGCCGTGGCTTGATGGTCATGTGACAATTATTTAGGATTTAGCAGAGATACTGGTCTACCAGGCTTTTAACTGCTTGCAGTTGTACTGATCTACCCATTTATTTTTTGCAGGCACTGGTCTACCCATTTATTTTTGCAGGCACTGATCTACTCATGTATTTTTGCAGGCACTGATCTACTCATGTATTTTTGCAGGCACTGGTCTACTCATTTGTTTTCTTTTAACACTGATCAGCTGTAGGGCGGCCCTTTGAAGCCCCATGGCAAGAGTTTAGTTTTTTTCCCTCTAGCCATCAGCTGGGACTCAGGAGGTAGCAATAGATTGGGGGTGGGGCCAAATAAAAGGTAAGAATAACATGGGGGTGGGGGGGCGGGGGGACAGAACCAGTTCAGTGACATCATATCGTCACCGCTACCGGCTTGGGAGAATCAGGCCGAACCGGGAGGAACCCACCACTGCCTCAGAAGGATATGGGATGCGACACTTGGAGAGATCAGTTAATACAGAGGTATGTAACCCTTAATCTGTGGACCATTTGCTGATCCCAGTCCCCTCCAGGGTGTCCACAAATTTACCACAAAAATGCTGTGGCCTAGTCACTGTTCTCATTGTTTGAAAGATTATGCACTTCTGGGAAAGCTGCTAGTCAATGGAAATCTACGAAGAATGAAAAGCAGATGGAGGAAGATATACTTCCTGAACCAGGATATAGAGTAACTTTTCACAAGGAAATGGGACAGAAAAGTGAGTGGGGATACGTAACCCTCAGTCAGCAATCTCTCTACTTCTTATCCTACTTTCCAGCTTTATATCAGACATGATTAGAAAACACCTTCACAACTCTCTTAGCTTCACTTCCCAGAGCAGATGTGTTGTGACTCCGACTCCCAAGCCTGTCCTCATGGAGCAAGAGGACTCAGAAGGTAAGGGAGAGGAACTGACAAGACCTCCCTTTCCAGGACCCTCCTCTCTGGCAATGCCTCAGATTCCATCCGAAGGCCAGGAGGAAGGCATTTCGGAGCACCCATTGATAGAGAGTGATAATGATGAATCCTGGCTTGATCCCAGGCAGCGTCAGAGGGAGGAGTATGTGCAGCAAAGGAAGAGGTGTGGGAGGGCCAGAGATTGAGCTGAGTCACTGAGCCACGCCCCACAAGGGATAAAAAGGGGGTGTGATTGCTCAGCAGGCTTTGTAATGGACAAAAGTTTAAATTCTAAAGAGTCGCATCGTGAATCCTGCACTTCGGCTCAGATATCTTTTGGACTAAACTCTTGTGGATAACTTGTCGCTTTGGAAACGAATTGCAGATAAGGCCTCACCTGCTTTTTGGGAGTACTAATTGGACTTGGTAGGCATTTTACAGTTAGCTGCCAGAACTCTCATCTGCCAGGTATTCTGGTCTGTTTATAATATAAATTATTGGCAGGCGTGTTTGATATTGCAGTTGTCTGTGTGAGGACGGGGGACAGAACAAGATGCAAGGAGATTACATAAGCAACTTTATTATGGAAAATTAGGAAGCCATTTGTAAAAATAAATTCCACATATGATAGTACACAGGAAATAAGCCTGTCAGTTCCAACCAAGATTTAAATTCTGCAGATTTTAAATGGGGAACAGCTGTACTCCACATTTCCAAGCACGGTCCAGATGTGTTAAACCTATTGTACTAGTGGAATATGGTTCCTGCCATAATTTTTTGTGTTATGTATATAGTTTTGGCGGGAAGTTTAAATGGTAATTGGTCAATTGTGATTGATCAGCTAACTGGCCGGCAAGGTATATAAAGGGAGCTGTGTTACTGTAACCTTTGCTGAAGTCACACCCTGAATTAAAGACCTTGCTTCTGCCTCATCAATTGCCCAACTTAACATTTTGGCTAGGACTTTTTTCATTATATGATTGGCTCTTTATAAGGAGTGGCTGGACCAGAAAGCAACTGCCTCAAGTGCTACTTTAGGAGATAGAAACACAACTACAACTTCTTGTTCCAACGGGCCTTGTGAATAAGTGGTGGCAGCGTAGACTACATATGACAACCTTTGGGCCAATGAGCAATGTTGTGGATGTACTACTGTGATACAAGCCCAAATGTGATGACTACCAAGAAGGAGTTCTGTGGGAACAGCCAAAAGTTGGAGACCCCATAGCTATGCTAACATTTCACAAAGTGAAGAAAAAAGAGCCTGTATATAGATTTGAAGCCCACAGTAGGATATATCCCAGACTTGTGGTTCTGTATAAATTAGGGAAATAAAGTCTTGCTTGATAACAACCACTGCTTGCCCCAAATACTCTCAATCCTCAGTTAATTTTAAAGATGCTTGCTCTAGCTTGTCAGGGCATCTTTTAACCTTTCCCTAGTGTATTTTCTACCCTATCTTGTGATGGGCTTCTTTTTAATGTTCAGACCTGACAAAGTCAGATCTCCATTTTCAGCTCTGCTTCAGTGACTTAATGAGCAAAAGTTTGCTGTATTCAGGACTCTAGCTCCATTACACTGTTTATCCTGTCTATAGTAATGTCAATCGACAGAACAAGGAATCAGATGATTCTCATAACTATAGAAAACAAAAACAAAATGAATTTTTGAGCCATGCAAACAGCAGATGCATGGTAGGCAAATTAGATCCTTTAGGTATAGATTAGTAGCACATGATTTAGCTCATACTATTATAGACAAGGTCATATTGGATGAAGATGCTTATCCATAATTACCTGGGGGCTGCTAAATTAACTTCTGGGCTCACATAGCACACTGGAAAAAAATTCAGAAGATTACAATATGATTGGCTATGTTGTTGCTCAATGTGTCACTGAGTTGTCAAAGGCCTTTGAATAAACCATCAAGACTAAGCCTGAGAAATGAAGATTTTCCCTTTACAGATGGTTCTGCAACTTCTGCTTGTAGCTGATTCCTTCTTGAAGTAACTGATTTCATTCTCAAGCAAGCTGTGATCTTAAGGGATTCTTCATGATCATCCAAAATCTGACTTGTGACTTAGAATCAGGTCATTAAATCTGGTAGCAGAGACTTTGTCCTCATTCTCTACTATAGACTTACTCTTCAAACAGTTGAAAAGCAGGATCACTTACCTTCTGTTTGCCTGAGCAAGCAGAAGTTCCAAGATGATGGAGGATACAGACTAGGCAGGTTTCATCTGGAATTCAATTAATCTGTTCATGTTTGGCAGCTGTTCTCCTCTCACTGGGACCTAAAGGTCTTGAAACCTACCTTGAACTCACTCTCTATGGGCCACTTCAGCTGTAAAAATTACTCCAAGGTGATCTGGAGTGCTCCATAAAGCATCCACTCATAACATCATGGGAAATGATGGCCTAACTGATGGAAGAGGAGGGCCAAATGTGCAGGTAGCACAGCTTAGTAACATACCTAAAGCGTTCCAACTGTAAAGGAAAATAATCCTTCTCTTTCACACATCTATCAGAGTTCTACTCTTTGTCCATCATTTTAAATCAGGGAAAAATGTGGTTCCTGGACAAATAATTTGATTCCTTATAATAAGGTTACTCTCAAACACACATACCATTCCACCTCAGGCACATCCAATTTATTAAATTCACTAGGATGGAGTATTTTCAACCTGACATAATCACCATTACAACAAAAGAGCATTGGATTCTGGGTTTCCTTGTCTCACTTCTGTCATCTGGCTCACACTGGTGGGTAGTAGCTTACTCATAGATAACCCTAGGAATGACTGAGCTTATCATAAGGACATGCTCTAAGATGATCAAAGGCCTGGAAATTAAACCATATGAAGAACTTCTGCAAGTTTGGGGTTTGGCTAGTCTAAAGAAAAGAACTAGGGGTGATATGGTAGCAGTATTCCAGTATTTGCGGGGCTGCCACAAAGAAAAGGGGATCAAATTATTCTCCAAAGCACTAGAGGGCAGGACAAGAAACAATGGTTGGAAACTAATCAAAGAGCAATCTGGAATTAAAGAGAAACTTCCTAACAGTGAGGACAATTAGCTTGCCTTCAGAAATCATGGGCGCTCCATCACTAGAGGTTTTTAAGAAGAGACTGGACAGTCACTTGCCTGAAATGATAAGAAGTTCTGCTTGAGCAGGGGGCTAGATCCCTTCCAGCACTATTCTATATTCTGTGCTGTGCTCTCAGGGCCGGATTTAGATGAAAAGAGGCCCTAGGCTATTCCACTTATGAGGCCCTTTCACCTCCCATTTTTTTCGGTTCAGTGTTTTAGTGTTCACTGTTTTTAGAATAGTGTAATTTTAATTTTGCTAACAATTTGAATGTAGGCCCCTCTTGATCTTGAGGCCCTAGGCTGAAGTCTAGTTAGCCTATAGGAAAATCTGGTCCTGTGTGCTGTGCTATGCTATCAGTAGTGGGTTTCAAATCATGGCGCCACCGGTTCGGTACTGGGAGTGCACAGGTGCATGTGCTTGCTTTGCGCATGCACAAAGTGTTTTTGATGACATCTGGGTGGGTGGGCGGAGCCTCCCACCACCAACATTTTGCCTGAACCAGGGCGAACCAGTAGCAACCCACCACGCTATGCTATGCTATGCTATGCTATGCTATGCTATGCTATGCTATGCTATGCTATGCTATGCTATGCTATGCTATGCTATTCTGGATGCCAAAGTCTCTCATTTCATATTATTCCATTCTTATCTTTATTGTTACAGGTTTATGAAAAGTAAATAAGAGATTCAAAAACGTGGCTGTTCATAATTCCACAACTCTACTTAAAGTCATTAATCCAACATTACTCTATAAGGAACTGCTTCTGATGTTTATTTTTAGGTCACTGCTGTTTGTAATAGCACAGCAGGGTGTTACATTTTTCTTGAATTAGGCAACATCTGATCTGTCACTAGAAGCAGGAGTATTGGGACATTTCTGAAATACCCATCAGCAATCTCATCGTGAGTGATAATTCACACTAAGGCAAACCTGTTTTTGGCAACTGTATTGCTGAATGCAAACTCTCTTCCTTCCTGTCTCCCATGGAAAGGGAGCAGATGAAATGATATTTCTGGTATTAAAACTCACTTCCTTTGGAATAATAAGGTAGTCCACCTTGAATGATGACAGTTCACAGATAATTGAAGTTCTTTATTCCTCTGCCCTTTCTACCTGGACAAGATGCTTACACAGCATATAGTATTGAATAATATACTAATAATAATAATAATAATAATAATAATAATAATAATAATAATAATAATATACAGACTGACAAAGTTTTGGAACACAATACCCTGGATATCATGATTGTGGGGAAGAAAACGGTGTGGATTGTTGACAATTGACATACCTGGTGACAGCAGAATTGATGAGAAACAATGTGAAAAAGTCACCAGATTTCAGGACTTGAGATTCTTACGCAGAGACTCTGGCAGAAACCAGTGTAGGTGGTTCCAGTGGTACTCGGCACACTGGTGCTGTGCCTAAAGACCTAGGCAAGTACTTAAATACAATTGGCGCTAACAAGATCACCATTGGTCAGCTGCCGGAGGCCACCTTACTGGGATCTGCTCGCATAATCCGCCGATACGTCACGCAGTCCTAAACGCTTGGGAAGTGTTCGACTAGTGATTTGGGATACAAAATCCAGCATGGTCATCTCGTTTGCTGTGTATACTGTGTAAAGAGTATAATAACAACTTCAACAGTTCATTTTGTGTTCGAAGTTACAGTGGCACTGAAAAAAATGATCTATGACCATTTTTCACACTTACGACCATTCCAGCATCCCCATGGTCACCTATCAAAATTTGGATGCTTGGCAACTAGTTCATATTTATGATGGTTGCAGTGTCCCCAAGGTCGTGTGATCAACTTTTGCAACCTTCTGACAAGCAAAGTCAATGGAGAAGCCAGCTTCATTTAACAACTGTGTTACTAACTAAACAACTGCAGCGATTCACTCAACAACTGGGGCAAGAAAAGTTGTAAAATGGGGCAAAATTCACTTAACAAACGTCTCACTTAAGACACATCAATGTGGGGCTCAATTGTGGTTGTAAGTCGAGGACTACCTGTAGTAATGAAATGCATATAATTAGAGTCCAATCTGGGTCGGTCACTGGGACCAGAGGTTTTGTCTTCCAAGCTGAGCTGGAGACCAGCATGAGTCTGAAAAATTGGAAGACAAAACCTCTGGTCCCAGTAACTGACCCAGATTGGATCCTGCAACATTATCCTGGGACACGTGTATTCGCCTTCATTCATACACATGGTTAGTTGATGTTTTTTCACCAGCTTTTATTGATAAATACTTATGTGATCATGCGTAGGTAGGGTTTCAATTAGGTGAGAAGAATGGAATACCTTTCTATTCACAACCAGATACATGTATCCAACTCCTCTGTGGTGAGCAAGATGGCGACGGTGCTGTACCTGACAATCTACCACAAAAACAGTTCCAATAAATTCAAGATCCTTTAAGCCACGTAATTGAGCCATACAACTGCACTCTAAATAATTTAATGAAAGCTGTTCATGATTTACTGGGAGATATTGAGAATATGTTACTAATCAAAAATAAAAGTGACCATATTTCTGAATGCAGCTGACGCTAAAGTTATTAATGGTTTATTGCAAGCTGAAAAGCCAAAGCTATTAAAATTTGTCATCTCTATAACTCCCGTTAAACAATTCTGATTGTGAAGAGATAAATGAACAGTCTACACAATCTTAATAACTTGCCTCTCAGCCAAGTAGAGAAAGCACAGAATGACTTCATTGCTCTTTTGACTCTTGAATGAAACTGGTGCTCAAAATCCCATGGAGGTGGATATAAATCAGCTCGCAAAAGAGAAGCTTCTGGACAGCCAGTTTTTAAAGATCCAAGCTTCAACATGGGACTCAACCCTATCTGATGAAGCTGATGGCAATGGTTACATATATACTGTACTAATATCTTTTTATTAGAATACCAGTTTAGAATGAAATGCTATCTGCAGTCTTATTTGGAACTCATGAACATGGTACATATCCCAAGTCAGTCTTTAAGTTTACACACATCTGCTTTGGAGATTAACTTCAAAAATCCATCTGGTGAAAAATCATGCGGAAAAGTCAGGAAGTCTTTACATATGATACTCTTTTGACAATGATTTATTAACAGATTCAATGACACTACAGATGTGCAAGAGCCTGGTGGCGCAGCAGATTAAAGCCTGTTATTAACATTCAGCTGCCTGCAATTACTGCAAGTTTGAATCTCACCAGGCTCAAGGTTGACTCAGCCTTCCATCCTTTCTAAGGTAGGTCAAATGAGGACCCAGTTTGTGGGGGCAATAAGCTGACTTTGTATAAATATACAAAAGTATGAAGGCTATTGCTTAACGCATTGTAAGCCACCCTGAGTCTCCGGAGAAGGGCGGCATATAAATCAAATTAAAAAAAAAAAGATGGTGTGAATACTGACTTTATTATACTTCCAAAAAACTGGTTATCTTAGTCCAATGTTGTAAGAGGCCATTTTCAGTCATACTTTGAGCACGCCCACCCCCACCAGATAGCCTCTGTGGGTAAATGGTAGCTCGGTATATAATTCTCTTCATACTCTCTGGGTATTTTGTTTAGTCATTTTTTTTATTTAATTAAGAAATGCATTTAAACAAACGTGCTAGCTGCCAGCAGTCTCATTTTCATTTCCATACAGAATCCACAAATATTGCAAGATTCGTGTTTAGCTCTGTTTTGAACAATGGACAATTGCCGAGAGAGAGAGAGAGAGAGAGAGAGAGAGAGAGAGAGAGAGAGAGAGAGAAGGTGAGATGAATTGACAAAGTTTACCCAGCATGTTAAGGAGGGGATTGGAAGGAGAGGGGGTAGATTAGATGGTGACATTTACCTTGCATTGCCTGTGTGTTCTATATCTCTGTATTGCACTGGGTATTTTATATATCAGCAAGTCGATTTATGTGATGTGTGTTTTGCCTAGAATTGTGTATGCAGGATGTGATATTTTTACTGGGTTTATTTAAACTACATATGTATGTATGTTTCTTTCAACATCATCAGGCTGCCATCCATAAAAGAACTATTTGTTATGCTTTGTGGAAGCAAATTGTGATTTGATTTCTGGGAATTGGCCTTATACCCTTTGTTTTAAAGAGAAAAAAACCTACATCAATAAAAATGTTGGATAATAAACAAGAGCAAATCAAAACCACACAGGGGTGAACAAAATGTTTTTTGGTCAAGCAATGTGCCTCATCAGCTTACATCTTGTGAAATGGTTATTGGAAAAGAAAACTGAAATGAAAAGGATTGTTTTGGAGCTCAGACTTAAGTTTGGCCATGTACTTGAGATTTTTTTTTAAAAAAAGTACCTTGTATTTATTAATAAACTATATAAGGGCATCCAACAGTATGGCTCTGGGCAGTGTGCAGCAGAAAAGGAAAACAATAAACCAACTCCCCAAACTATGTTACTGTTCAATATTAACAATATAAAGATACAAAATACAGGATATAACATAGCAACCAAGCAACAGAACAGAAGGAGCCACTCCTTAAAATAATTCTCATAGTGAATTGAAAGCTCTAAGCCAGTTTTAAAATGCTCTGGTGCACAGGCAATTGCCGCTCCAGATAAATGCTTGAGGACAGTATGCCTGCAGAGAAATGAAACTCCTCACCACTTGTCAGCACCTCAAAGTAGCCCAGACAAGAAGCACACCCAGGGGGCCTAGCCCTATCTTTTATTGTACAGTTATATTTTTTTAAAAAAAATTGCAAGACTGAAAGTACATCTCTCCCCTTCTTGCGTTTACAATCCAAGAAAATGGGCGGTGGTATTCCTTCTGATATGCTTTCCCTATCCCCATTCTTTCTGCAGGTTCAGCTGCTTCTTATCTGACCAGTGTCTAGTCTACTGCTCTTTCTTTTGTCTCCCAAGGTCATTCCCACCTATCATTACACCACTGATATGTATAGGTTAACCTTTAGACCATGAAGTATAACCCACCCTTTATTGCTCTCACCATTGTTTGAATATCAGGGCTGACAAAATTAAATCCTCAATATTTTTTTTTATTTGATTTATATGCCGCCCTTCTCCGGAGACTCAGGGTGGCTTACAATGCGTTAAGAAATAGCCTTCATACTTTTGTATATTTATACAAAGTCAGCTTATTGCCCCCACAAACTGGGTCCTCAATTTACCCACCTTAGAAAGGATGGAAGGCTGAGTTGACCTTGGGCCTGGTGAGAATTGAACTCGCAGTAATTGCAGGCAGCTGGATGTTACATGCTGCCTTTAGTAGGAGGCATTGGCCTCCTACACCATTCAGGGTCCTTTTAGTAATCGGGGTTACGGCTTAGTTTTTGGCTGAATGAAGGTTGCAGTAGAACTGCGGCAATGCCAAATGGGTGGAGCCCTTTTACACACGTTGGTGGCATCAGAATTATAGGGGGTGAAGGTGGAGGAAGGGCTTGAAAAAGGAGGCTCCGATGCCATGGACAGCAGATATCATAGTAGATATTTATAGCTGTGGTCCAAAGGTCTAGGCCCGTGATGACAAACCTATGGCACAGGTGCCACAGGTGGCACACGGAGCCATATTGGTGGGCACGTGAGTGTTGCCCTAGCTCAGCTCCAGCGCACATGCGTGCACTGGCCAGCTGATTTTCAGGCCTTCCGGTCCCATTGGAAGTCAGGAAACTGGCAGTTTTTGGCCTCCGGAAGGCCTCCTGGGGGATGGGGAAGACTGTTTTTGCCCTCCCCAGGCTCCTAGAAAGCCTCTGGAGCCTGGGGAAGGGGAAAAACGGGCCTACTGGGCCCACCGTGCCATCGCGTGCGAAAAGCTGGGGGAAGTGTCACATGCGCATACATGGGAGGGTAGGGCGCATTGAATTATGGATGTGGCACACGTACCCATGATCCTCCATGCAACCCCCGCTTTTGGCAGGCGAGGGCAAAAAGGTTAGCCATCACTGGTCTAGGCTATGTAAAAAAACAACCTATGATTCCATTATCAAATAATAAGCAAAAATCCACAATTACAGGTAGTCCTCGACTTACAACAGTTCATTTAGTGACCATTCAAAGTTACAACGGCACTGAAAAAAGTGACTTATGACCATTTTTCACACTTACAACCACTGTAGCATCCCCATGGCCATGTGATCAAAATTTAGATGCTTGGCAACGGACTCGTATTTATGACGGTTGCAGTCTGCTGGGATCACGTGATCCCCTTTTGTGACCTGACAAGCAAAGTCAATGGGGAAACCAAATTCACGTAACGACTCTGTTACTAACTTAACCACCAGTGATTCACTTAACAACCGTGGCAAGGATGGTCATAAAATGGGGCAAAATTACTTAACAAATGTCTCACTTAGCAACATTAGAAATCAACTGAGCTCAACTGAGATTGTAAATCGAGGTCTACTTTTTGGGGTTTTGTTGTTATTGGGGTTTTTGTTTTTTTTGTTTTTTTGTTTTTGCTTCATTGCCTTGCTTGGTAAGTAATATCAGCAGCAAACCTTACTGTAAAGTGAGATTTATGCCTGTAAAAATTTGTATTCAACAGTCATTTGTTATATAGTTCTGTAAACTCCTTCAGAGGGTGTGATAGTACACAGGCAGTAAACTGTTAACTGGAACACATACACAAAAAAAGTTAGCTCTAAAAATAATTGGACATCTCAGTGTGATCTTAAAACACAGGCATCTGATATCAATCTTCCAAATGTAAGACACCGGAGTGCAAACCAAGCAAAGAACAAATTATTAAAAAGGGGGCTGAGGGATTACTTTTCTAATCAAGACATGGAGTCAATTTGGACTTCCTTATTTTCGCCATATCTCTGCCTCATTAAGAATGATCATGCCCAGGAGAGCTATGTTCACAATTTAATCTCCACTTTGTTGCTTACGGTTTGCTTGTTTATTCCTTTGTTTGCACCAAGGTTCCCAATTACGCCCTCTCGGTTCTTGAGCAGCAGTCCTAGAAAATTCCAGCGCAGCGATGTTTACGTGTCCGGCGAGCCTGAGAAATCAATAATGTATTTATCCTTACCATCTCCCGTGTGTAATATTTATAAAGCCTTGGGGAGGAATTCATTTCGAGAGAGTTAAAGGGTCCATTCAGTGCAGTCTTGCTGGATACAGTGTAAGCTTTTTTGCGTGAAGACGAGAGATAGAGGATTTACTGGAATTTTTCTGAAACTGCAAAAGAATTTGTTGAAGCAAAGAGAAATTATTGTTAACAGTGTTAACGTTTTCCTTAATATTTGGAGGAAGACATGTAGATTTTATATTTTAATACGGCTGTTGACAGGGGTGAAATTCAGCAGGTTGTGACAGGTAGCGGAAATTTTGAGTAGTTCAGAGAACCAGCAAATGCCACCACCGCTGGCCCCCAGAGTGGGATGGGAATGGAGATTTTGCAATATCCTTCCCCCAGGAGTGGGGAGGGAATGGAGATTTTGCAGTATCCTTCCCCTGCCATGCCCACCAAGCCACGCCCACAGAACCGATAGTAAAAAAAAATTGAATTCCACCACTGGCTGTTGAAGTTTTAGAATGACCTGGATGATTATATTTTCTGATTGTGATAATATGGAGAATTGCAAAAAAAATTCAAGAGAGTTTTCATCTGGGTAAGCTGGCACTGTGAACATTTCTAGCACCATTCCGGGCACTTTTCGTATATTTTCTTGGCCTTAGATACCTTCCTTCTTTTTTTTCTTTCATTGAAGCTTGGAGCAAATTAAAAGATTGATTTTGAAAAATCATCATCATTAGACTGTAGTTATAAAGTGTGAATTTTATTTTTATCTTTAAAAACTTCTCAAGACTCCTGTGCTAATTTTTCAGCAAATACTGTAGTATTTCTTGCAATTTTAAACACCAATGATAATTTAATTAATTTAATTTTGCTATAAATCTAGCAGCTAATAAAAAAAACAAATTAATGGGCTACACCACATTAATTAGTAAAAGCTGTTGGTTCATGTTTTCAATTTCTTCAAGAGCTGACTAACTCAGTTGATACTGAAACCAAAGTATATGCAAAATTGATTAGAAACCCTTAATGCAATCTAGAAAAAGTTCTGAATAATATAATGCCATTTAAATAGGCCTCATACAAACTATTACTACTTTTCTGGCCAATTCTTGATTATTTGCCAAAATAGATTGAAAAGGAATTTTATATCAAAAATAGATTCCATGCTCATCCAATTCAAATTCAATTACTCTTCTTGTATTTTTAAACACTTTCAAGAAAACCAGTTGTATTTAATAACAGAATTTTGTCCAAAACTGTAGTAGTTCTTTTAACTTTAAGTCACATGGGTGTACGCTATTCTTCAAACATTCTGAATGTGAGTGATTGGTAAGATCTCCTTTGCTAAGGTGGTGATTCCATACAATTGGAACAAAATCAATATACTTGTGACTGATCGTTATACAAATCAACAGAAATAATTTCCTATCCATAGAGGTAGCCCTCGATTTACGACCACAATTGAACCCAAAATTTATATTAAGTGAGAATTTGTTAAGTGAGTTTTGCCCCATTTTACAACATATCTTGCCACAGTTGTTAAGTGAATCACTGCAGTTGAATCACTGCAGTTAGTAATCTGGTTGTTAAGTGAATCTGGCTTCCCCATTGATTTTGCTTGTCAGAAGTTTGCAAAAGGGGATCACATGACCTTGAGACCTAAAGGTAAAGGTTCCCCTCGCACATATGTGCTAGTTGTTCCCGACTATTTATTTATAACTCCTTTAGACATAGCAACCATCATAAATATGATGTCAGGGTTCCAAGTAACACCCCCAACCAAGTAAGACTCTGAGGCAGGTAGTTCCTCAAAGTTCCATTTTCTTAGAGATGTCATATTGGCACATCTGGGAAAACCCGAATCTGAAAACTCCCATGTTTTCCCCACCCAAAGGAAAGTCAAAGTTCCTTCCCCTGCACCCACATGTCCATCACATGGTCCAATTAATCCACCATCCCAACTGGAGATGTCCCACAGTCACACTTCTACAGGTGCAGGCTGAATGTCCTTGACTCCCAGAGAAAAGAATGTTGTTCTTTTCTATACATCTCTACCCACTCCATAAAACCCCCCACCCACATTCCCACAACACTACGTGGGGCAGCCCTGAAGATCCAAAGAAAAAGATGGCCTCCAGGCTGACATATGAACCAGTTGCCAAGCATCTGAATGTTGATCACATGGTCATGGGGATGCTGCAAAGGTTGTAACTGTGAAATATGGTCATAAGTCACTTTTTTCAATGCTGTTGTAACTTTGAATGGTCACTAAATGAACTGTTGTAAGTCTTGTATATAAAGTATTTTTTCTCACATGAGCTGCACGTTTATCTCCTTCCCTGTGTTTCTGCTCTGCTCGTTGCACAAGCAACAAATACTTTTTACACACACCCTAACAGAGAGCTACCTGTAATCTAGTCTCTAAACCTATAAAATCCTCTACCCATTCCTTGAATGGATGATATTTATCAATGCATTTAAAAGATGAACGATTAAGAAATGGCAAAGAAGAATCAGAAGCCAGAATGTGATGCTATGCTATGTAGAACTCTGGAATACATCCAAAGCTTGGATTTAAACTGCTAGGTTCACCTTGGTGAGATCCAACCTGCAATCTACTGCAGGCATACAGTGCTTCAGTTAAAAAGGATTATTCTGTGTTGATTGGTTTTCCTTTCCTTATAATGTATGAACACATTAATTAAACATATGCTGTGAAGAAATGAGCTTTTCTAGCTGTTATTCACATCAGTGGTTGCTTATGGCAGGCTCAGCAAACAAAAGCACAATTATGACATCACACAAGGCTGATAACATACTTAAACACCTGAAGATTACAGGGCTCAAGGAAGAAGAAACAACAGAACTGTTGATTTTTGTGGCAGACTGTTGTCATTGTGTAGTCTAAGCAAAGCCTCTCATATCAACGATGACTAGCAATAAAACTAATCCATTCTAGGAGAGTGAAATGTTAAAGAATGTCTCAGCATTTCTGAAATAAAGACATTATGCAAGATTTAACTCACTAGAAATATGATCAGTTATGACTCCCATCATCTGAGCATAATAGCCACGCAATGTACCTAGAATGAGAATTATTTTCTGGAAAATTATAATGGATTCCAAGAACGTTTCTTAAGTTGCAGACTAGTAATCAGCAGGGTGAATTTTGGACACTATTTTATTTCTTTAAATCATGCTTCTTGCTGAGGCAATCTATACAGAGAACTGATTAATTTTACATTGTGTGATTACCCAGGAATTACTCTAGGATTTTTTTTTATAAGAAGTCCACTTTTATACTCTATATACTATGATCTTCTAGTTGATTAAGTGATATCTTCAAGTTGGGATGTTAATCAACGTGCATTGTACAATCACACTTATATGTATGAATGTATATACATTCACACATATATTCAAATATATATCCTACGCACATACTTAACTGAAGCACCTGTTAAAATAAGCACCTGCAGAACATTTACTATGGGAAAGTTAATTGTCATTCATGTAATTATTAAAAAGATTGGTGCCAAGATGCAACCTTGTTTTACTTTTTTTGGATTGGTTTTTGGGCGAAAGCCATAATAAACATGCATGGCATTGCATTGTTCTCATGAAGTATCATTATTAAAGCTAATAAACACTAGTTGATACAAGATGTAATCAGTTTTTCCCATAAACCATTTTTGAGAATCAAGTAAAAATGGCCTTCAAATCTATGAGGGCAGCATATGGTTTTCCTTTTGGATGGAAAGTATGTTTCTTGGCTTGGCATTAGAGAACTAGACAGCAATCTGATCTAATTAATCTGAATTTAGCTTGTTCAGGCCCTAGAACATTGTCTTCTGTCATTCAAGTACATCAGTTTAATATGGAGTTGTTTAACATGTAAGTATTTATAATGCTTAGCAAACTAATTGGAGAAGACTTTCTTGGATTATTTTATAAACCTTTTAAAATAAAATGAACTATAGACTGATTCTCATCTTTGGTAACCCCATCCACTTCAGTCTGAAGTGGCAAAAATTATTTTATCAAACCTTAACTGCAACTCCCCAACAGTTCTAACCCCACAACAGTTCTCCTTCTTGGACTTTAAATCCCATAATTTCCAATCATGCTGTCTGAGAATTATAGGAATTAAGTTCAATACGTTTGAGGTTCTTCAGGTGCAAAGGTTGTTTTAAATTTACCAAGCATACACAGGCTGGTAAGATGATGCAAGATGCTATGATAATAAAAATACTGAAGGAGATTTTTGAAAAATGGAATCAGAAAATAGTAGCCACAGTATCAGCAATGTCTGCCAAGTGAATTGTGAGGTCACTGGAATTCTATGTGTGGATGAGGGCATCTAGGAAGTAACATATGCATTGCTTGGGATTTCTGAGTCAACAAATTAGCCAGTCACATCAGACTGCTGGGAGCTATTAGAAAATCTTATCATTCCAACAGCCTCTGAATGTAGCATTACTTTTTTTCCCTAGCCATGAAGACTTTTATATAAATGCAACCAAGGTTGCAACACAAAGCCATTGGTACAAGTCACTTCCAGACTGTTTCCCCCTCCTTCGTTAACCAATAGTCTTGTTTCAGTGTTGTTTTATGCATAGTGAAATTATATTTTCTATGTCTTTATTAGGTCTCAAAAATGTCTTAGGGGCCTTGTCTCTTTCTGTATGGAAAATGGGCCTGACTTTAATCAAGAGGAAAAAAAATAATTGTCTTTCTAAGAATCATCATTATTATTTGTGGATGAAAGGTAGCATTAACATCAACTAGGTCAAAGTCTTTAAATATATTGGGGTCTCTTTTTATGCCTCTACATCCTGGAAATAACTGATAAAGACAGTGTTCACAAAGACTCAATGGATTCCAAATGCTGTATTGCATTTTATGATTCAGAATGGCAATAAAGACTTTTCAGCAGCTATTAAGATATGTAGGACAAAGGTTCTAAGCTATCTAATCTCTAACACTCTCTTTGAAACTGTTGAATCAAAATTTCTAAGAAATTTGCAAGATATATCCTACTTTTCTATGTTAGAGACCAGAGGGATTTCAATTCAGATATACAGGTTGCCTTATTACCTAAAATACTGGCTTAAATTTTGAGACTTTTTTATCTCCCTGATTTTCTATGTTACATTTATGATTAAAGGGAATAAATTTAGATAGAAGACTGTGGTGTCTCTATCTAAGGTCGGTTCCTTGTGTGGAGTTGATACAGCCTTTTTTAAAAATTAATTTCCTGAAAGACCTAAACTATGATCTTACCACTTCAGCTTACTCACTAAAACCTTCTCAGTTGCTCCTTATCTTGCCAATATCTTATGCCTAAAACACTGTGGAACCTTCATCCTGGCTAGATAATATGCTGCCATTAGCACAATCAGAAGGTAGATTCAGCAGTAGCTCATTGTCAGATTATCTTTATCTATGTCCAATAGTGAAAATTGAATCTGTTGACCATATACTTCTGTTGTATTATTTATTTATCTTGGGCTAGGGACTTAATTAAGCCACTTTTATCTAAATACTGCAGTAATTTAAATGATAAAGATTGTTGTCTTCCTGCTCACACATATGAATTCTAGTTGCAAAAGCTTGCCCAAATGTAATCCATTGAAAGATTGTTTAGACTGGCACAATAACTCATTGCATTTATCTTGTTTATCTATTTTATGCAGTATAGTAACAAATAGTATGCCAGTATATCACTGACTGTTATTTACGAAGTGTAATGCATAGCAATGATTTTGGAGACTTCTGACTGTATTAATATGTTTCATTCAGTCTACATTTATCTAGCTATCTGCCAGATAAGGACACAATTATTATATAGCTATATTTTTACCTGCTCATTTTCAACTACATTTTCAATTACCGGTATATGGTCCCACCAATTTTCCTTTACTGGTACGTGCTAATTTTTGCAGATATTCTAGTGTTATGTCACAGTTTATAATCAGTTTGTGCAATCTTCTTATCGATTTTCCTTTACTGGTACGTGCTAATTTTTACAGATATTCTAGTGTTATGTCACAGTTTATAATCAGTTTGTGCAATCTTCTTACCGATTTTCCTTTACTGGTACCTGCTAATTTTTACAGATATTCTAGTGTTATGTCACAGTTTATAATCAGTTTGTGCTATCTTCTTGCACAAGCTGAATATATGATCTGCTGTTTCTTTTGCTTCTTTGCACAATTTGTCCTTTGAATCAGTTGATGATTTTTCCATTCTAGCCTTGTTGCATTAGTTTGAATAGCTTGCTTTTGCGCAGTCATACTCAACCCTTCAGGTTTTTTTTAATGTTACCATTGTAAGCCATTGCCAGGTTTTATCTTTATACACTTTCCCCTCAACCTTTAGCAGAAATTGACATGTAATATTTTCATGACAGCATTCTGTTCTTGTTTTTATTACATTCTTTTGATATTCATTTTTTGTTCCCTGTACCTTTAATAAGTTCCAATTCCTAATCATTCATTCTCAATGTTTGGTTTCAGTTGTCTTTTACATAATCAGCCAATAAATGCTTTTCTTCTTCAACAGTCTGTTTGGTCTGAATTAAACCTGTGCTTCCATTTCTGTGGGACAGGTATAATTCTATCAATATCACAAGATTGTCAGAGGAAACGGATGAAAAGGGTGAACTTAAATTAAAGCAAGAATTAGAAGATCAGGGATGTAAGATGGATTGGTTTTCATACATGCAAATACACTCTAGATATGAAGAAGATCTCAAACAAGAAGGTTTTTATAATGCTTTGACTAATTTAGATAAGATTTTAATGGATTCTGATGATCATGTAATTAAAAAGCTATATGGATATTTGTTAGAGGTAAAATTGGAAGGAAAACAAGTTAAAGAATCAATGATAGTGTGGGGGGAAAAATTTGGTCATGGTATAAATGGCAAAAATTGAGGTCACATAACTATAAAATGACAATGTCTACAGCATATAAGGAGAATTTGTATAAGATGTTTTACAGGTAGCATTTACCCCTGACGAGGATAGCCAGAATGTTCAAGAATAAACAGAGAAATGTTGGAAGTGTCATCAGACTCCAGGATTTTATTACCATATGTGGTGGACATGTGCAGAAGCTAAGAGATATTGAACTAAGGTACACATGTGGTTGGAAAAAATGATAAAAAGACATATTGACTTCAAACCAGAGATATTTTTATTAGGGATCCTACCAGAGACATATAATAAAGAATTGCAATACTTAATTGTGAATGTTTAGACAGCGGCTAGAATTGTATTTGCTAAAAATTGGAAAGGAGAAAAGTTACCTACTGATGAAGAAGTTATTAGGAAAAGGATGGACTGTGCTGAAATGAGTAAATTGACATTTGAAATAAGAGGAAGACAAACAATATTATTTGATATGGGATTTATTTTATCAATGGATAGATAATAAAATATGGAGATAAATATGAAATATGAAGTGGAAGTTGAGGTAAAAAAGTGAAATATTTTTTATGAAAATAAGCTTTGGTCATATATTGATATCTAGAAGATGGGATTGAGCAGAAAAGGATGTTAACTGATCAATACCCTGTCTGTTTGAATGATGATGGTTTTATGTCTTATTTTTGTTTTAAAATAAAAAATTGTTTTTGCAAAAAAAAAAAAAGACTGTCAGAGGAAGGACAACCTAGTACTTCTCACCTCCAACCCCCTCAGCCATTCTAGAAGGATACTATGGTCGATGGTATCAAAAACCACTGAGAGGCAAACAGAGCAAGGACGGATGCACTACAGGTAGTCTTCGACTTACAACTGTTTGCTTAGTGACCATTTGAAGTTATAACAGCACTGGAAAAAGTGACTTAGGACCATTTTTCACAGTTATGACCATTGCAACATCCCTATGGTCACATGATCAAAATTCAGATGCTTGGCAACTGACTCATATTTATGACAGTTGCAGTGTCCCAGGGTCACATGATCCCCTTTTATGACCTTCTGACAAGCAAAGTCAATGGGGAAGCCAGATTCACTTAACAACCATGTTATTAATTTAACAACTGCAATGATGCACTCAAATGATGCACTTAAAATGGAGGAAAACTCACTTAACAAATTTCTCATTTGGGCTCAATTGTGGTTGTAAGTTGTATTCACATCCCATTCCCGCCAGAGATCATTGAGAAGCCCAACCAATGCTGTTTCCACCCTGGACATCTCCACTGGACCAATTTCCATGCCAACATCCAACTGGTAAATCTGTAGTAGTAACTAGTGTTACTAACAGCAGCAAATTAAGGTTTGTGTCTTGCTAGGAGGAGTGCATTTGTGTCCTGTGTTTTTTATATGATTTACTGAATTTATGGTCAGGGACGAAATAAAAACACAAATATAATAAAACACATCAGAACCAAGGGAGGTAATGGCGTTGTTTAAAAACTACCAATTGTCTATATCCAAAAGATTTAGCCAAATTCTTCAGGCCTGAACATCATTAAAACACACCACCTTATGACATCAATATTAATTGAGGATTTAGCAATTTTTCTAAAAATTTTGACAAACTGATTGAGTAGTAAAAACTGGACAACTATTTCAAGCCAACCTGCATATTTTGTAAGGAGAAGGAATATGAAACCTTAGTAGTTCAAAATAGCCAATAAAGTTAAAATCAAATGTATTAAAAAGATATTCAAATGCTTTGACTATAAGATGTTACGGAAGGTCTCCTCTAACACTCTCAAGGTTAAGATGTTAAATTTCATTACAGTTAAAACATCTTTGTATGTAAGACAGAGAGCAGGAAAATAGCTAGGAATGATAGTAGATCTACACTTCTGGGAAGGTATGATGAACTAAAGACAATCACGACAAAACCAAAGAACCAGTGAGTAGACTGAATCCTTGGAACGTCTCTGAATAAGAAGAGAATGGGAGTCGACATATGCTCCCGATGGCTACTCCTTGCAAGGAGACTGAACAGCATTTTTCTGTGGGTTTATGCACCGAGAGATAACAGGATCGATCATCTTATTTGCAACTGTGGCAGAGCCTTTTAAAGAGTATTAAATTTGCAAACCTCACTTTCTGATTGCTTTTCAAAATTGCTCATTAACTATTTCTAACCTATTAGAGACCTTTCAAATGACAAGTTTGAAAACACCAGATGAGCCTGCTTTCAATCTGGAAAGAAAGAAAATAATAATCACAAGGTTTAAGAATTCAAAGAAACTGAAATAAACTGCAAAAAAGCTAAAAAAGATTGTGGTCTAAGAAAGTTATAAACAGACTAAGGGTCCAGATAAAATTGGAATATTGAAATAAGTATTTCATATTTTAGAATATTTTAAATGAGTATTTTAAATAAGGTTTTGGAGTTTGTGAAGTTCAAACAGCTTGCCACAGGAAATAGATGTTATTTTGGTTTTTACAAGACATAAACAGATAATTATGATTTCAAAAACTAGGTACTAGAGGGGATTAAAGGTTTTAAGCAGCAAAAAAAATATGCAGTCTGATAAGAGGATGCAAAAAAAATATGAGATTAAAAATACTGGAGATTTTTTTAATGGACTCATAAAATAGTAGCCACAATAACAACGTCTGTTCCAATGCACTACAAGGTCACTGGAATTCAATATTTGGGTGAGGGCATCTAGGAAGTAATATGTGCATTGCCTGGGACTTCTGAGTCACCAAATTAGCCAGTCACATCAGAGAGGACTGCTGGAAGCCATTGGAAAATCTTATCATACCATCAGCGTCAGAGTGTAACACTACTTGTTCTTCCTAGCCAGAAGGTGCTTTATATAAATGCAGCTGGGGCATCAGCAGGCATATTGGGTGCCTAGGTCCCTTCATCAATTATGTAAGACACGTATTGTCAGTGGAAAGGTTTTAGGGGACTGCATAGGCCTTCCACACACTAAAATGGTGGGTAAATGTGACATGAGATTAGAAGTACAGCAGCCAGCTTTCAAATAAATAAACCAGGCATGTTCAACCTGCAGCCCATGGGCCACATGCAACCCTAGACAGCTTGTAATATAGTCCCACAAGATAATAAAAAATATTTTAAAAGGAAGTTTGTTATATATATTAACTACATTATATATTTTATATGCAACGCAAGGGAATTCCTCTTCACTGAACCTTTGGCCCAAGCAAGGTAAAGATTGGACAAACATTTACTATGTTCATGGACAGGGGAATGCAAGAAGCATAAAGTACAGGATGGCAAATAGAAGCTGAACACTATCAAAGTCATGCCGGCTATACCAAACAAATCCAAACATTTCGCCACTAGGACATTCTTGTGAAGTTTCAAGAGAAAAACAATTGCAAATGCAGTGTTCTCCCAAAGTCATAGTATTACAGAAGCAATAAATAAAATAAGATGGTAAACCAGTGTGAGCTATGGTAGAATAGGAGCAGGAGTGAAATCCAGCAGGTTCTGACAGGTTCTGGAGAACCAGTAGCAGAAAGTTTGAGTAGTTCAGAGAACCGGCAAATACCACCTCTGGCTGTGGTATGGGAATCGGGGGGGAATGGAGACTTTGCAATGTCCTTCCCCTTGGAGTGGGGGAGGGAATGGGGATTTTGCAGTATCCTTCCCCTGCTATGCCCACAAAGCCACACCCACAGAACCAGTAGTAAAAAAAATTGGATTTTACCACTGAGTAGGAAGTCTATTAGCAGGACCAGAGTATCTATACACTGGCAGATGGCATTTCTTGGCACCCGAGCTCTTTTTCCTACCTAATTCCAATTATTTCAATTAAACAATTGAATAATTGTATGGGTGACATGATGCAAATAAAGCATCTACTTCTAGCATTAACTTTGTCTCTATTAATGCTTCTAGGGACGATACAGACCGCATGTGTTTTATATTTATATTTTACAATATAAACATGATGGGTGGCTACAACTCAACACTTTGGAAGTGTGCCCACCTGGCCATAAAAATGACAAATAAGTAAAATGTATCCTTAGTTAGACTTACTTCTATGTATTATCTTTACTAGTAAGGAAAGTTATTATGAATTTATTGGGAATTTACTGGAAAGGAAGCCAACCCTGAATCAATTTCCTTCCACTCCAAAACTGGAAGGTTAGACAGTAAAAGTGCATCCCATTTCCAGAAATTCTAAAATGACCATTTGTTTTAAAGGAAGACTTTAAGTGTTGTGGAAAACTCATTCTAGTAAATTCAGAGACTGCTCTTATATGGTAATAATTGATACCATCTCTAAAGTAGTACTTGATTCTTAAAGATAACATATGGAAGAAAATAAGGCATGTTTTTGTAAAAAAAAAAATGAGGGGGGCACTGTATCTTATGCTCCATTGATATTAGTAGTCACATTTTAAATATGTTATCAGATTTGAATAAATCAAAACTTCCTTTCTACAAGTGAAGACTAATTAGCACAGCAGTCCAAGCACCCCAAAGTCCTCCCAATAACCCCAGTACATCTGGAAATACTAAGTTACCTGATCTTATACAGGAGTTCCCTTAACACTAAAATTGTTAACGTATTTATATATATTAAAGTGAATATAGGTAATCTTCATAGTATGCTCAAAAGTATGCTAAGCAACAGTTGTTAAGTGAAATGTTTTGCCCCATTTTACATTTTTTGCCATGGGTTGTTAAGTGGGTCACTGTAGTTAAGTGAATCATGCTGTCATTAAGTTTCCCCCATTGACTTTGCTTGTCAGAAGATGGCAAGGAAAATTACAAATGGTGATCAGATGACCCAGGAACAGTGCAACTGTCATAAATATATGCCAGTTACCAAGCACCCAAATTTTGATCACATGACCATGGGGATGCTGCAACAGGTGTTAAGTGTGAAAACTGGTCATTGATCACTTTTTTAGTATCGTCATATCTTCAAACAGTCACTAAATAAATAGTTGTAAATCAAGAACTACCTGTAGTGCTTCCCAGAATGGGATGAAGACTGTATTTTCAGATTTCTTTAGCATAAAGTAGATACATCCCTACAGTTAGTTGAATAAATCCTTTCAAAATCTGTATCCTATAAAATTTTCTTGGCTAACTTTTCCTAGATCCAGGTCTTGTATAAGGTAATTTCAAGCATCAGTTTTGAGTTTTAACTGAGATATTAAAAAATGTGGCTGGGTAGTTCTTTTAATTAGATGCATATCCTTCCTTTCATTTTGTAACTCATGGCAATGTACTTAACACTCCCTCCAATTAAACCTGTGAGATGGGGTGCGATGGGTTGAGATGAGAGTGCGTGATTAGCCTAAAGTTAGCTTTAGGTGAGCTTCCATAGCTAAGGGTGTACTAGAACTGGGATATCCTTGTTCCTAGTCCAAAAACTTTACAGACCACATTAGGACCATATTAGCTGTACTTTTATGAAGAAAACATGTAAAGCAGGCTGCAATGATATGGCCAAATGATATTCACCTGAGAAGTTAAACTAATTGTTGTGGGCATCTTGTGAACCCATCATTCAAACCTAATGTTTCTCAACCTCAGCTACTGAGAAAACTTCAATTCCCAAAATTCTTTAGCCAGTAAGTCCATCAGTTACGTAACTGGTCTAAACTGCCTTGGCCCAGCTGACAGGAGTGAAGCTACCCATTCTTAGAATCACTTTTATTGCAAGAATTAACATTAGAAGGAAGTCAGAATGATTTCTTCAGTGTACCTCCCCTATACACTTACAACAATCTGAATATTAAAATCAACCTAATCCATACAAAAGCCCTCCAGAGATGTTCCTGGCTGGTATCACCAACCACTCTCAAGGAATGAAAATGTGGGAATTGACATTTGAATATGCGTTAATAAGTCTAAATTGCAAAAATGCACCAATCAACACCCACAAGCATATCCAGGTCCACTTGTGCTACCTGAAGAATGTGTTGAGTGCGAGAACGATCTGGAAAGTTTGTTAAAGAGCAGAAAGAACCCATGTTTGGAACAAAATAAAGCTTATCTGACAGTAAAACTGGCTGAGCTGGCATTGTTTTCTGCTCCGCTGGCAACCACGCTTAGCCAGTGCACTCAAGTTGTATTTTACTGTTGATTTTTTTGGCCCAACTTTGTGCTGTCTTAAGTTTTTTCTTTAAAAAGAACAGTGAGGTGTAAGCATTCTCGATAATTTTTTTTATCAAGGATGTTTCTCGAAAAATAAATAGCCCTGTGCTGTTGTAGGAAAGAAAGAAAGAAAGAAAGAAAGAAAGAAAGAAAGAAAAAGAAAGAAAGAAAGAAAGAGAAAGAAAGAAAGAAAGAAAGAAAGAAAGAAAGAAAGAAAGAAAGAAAGAAAGAAAGAAAGAAAGAAAGAAAGAAAGAAAGAAAGAAAGAAAGAAAGCTTAAGGCCAACAAATTTATTAGGGCATTTTCACCATTCCTCTTTGCTTAAGTTTCACTTCACCAGCTGCGATCCAATGGAATTCTTCTTACCATTCTGTGAAACTCTACTAAACTTTTTGGTTTGTTTGTTTTTTTTTTTACTAAGAGCGCGCTTTAAAAATCAACTCTTCCTAAGTCTCGTAGCCTTCCGCGGAAAGGAAGACTACCCTTTCCCGTGGTCGTGACGTCGCTTGCCCACACAAAAGAGGTGCAGCAGGCGCTCCCAGTCCGTATATGGAAAAGGAGGAACATAACACACACCTCCCTTCCCTCATGTCCATAAAAAGGTGTGTTAAAAGTACGCGCCCCTGTCGGGAATCTTCGGAAGAGGGTTTCCCCTCTCCGGCCGCTCCGAGCTCGAGCTCGGTATGAAACTCTCACCTGAAACTGTCTAGCCCTCATTCACCCACTTCCTCCACGCCTCCCTCCCCCCGCCCCCCGGCTCTCTCTCTCTCTTTGCCTCTGCCTGCTGCCGTTCTGAGGCGGGCGGTGCTCGGAAGAGCCATTCGCTGTTGGAAAGAGCCGGGAAGCAACGCGGCCGAGGGCGGTGCTGGGACGAGCCGGCCGAGGAGCAGAGGGCGGTGCCGAGAAGAGCCGGGGCTAAAGCGGCAGGGGGAGGTGCCCGGAAGAGTCCCGTTTCCTCGTCATCTCCCGTGCGGACTTTCGGGGCTGAGTTCGGGACGGGACGGGGCGCGGCGGAGACGGCAGCAGCAGCACCACCACCACTACCAGCCAGGCCCGGGCTCAAGCGAGGCGGCCTCACCTAACCGACCGCTGCGAGAGGGACAAAGCGCGGGCCTGTTGGAGGCGCGGGGTGGGGTTGGAAAGCCAGCGCTTAATCGCCGTCGCCACAGCGGAGGGGGGGAAAAAAACAGCCGCCGCAGGTAAACTTTCGAGGTCGTGGAGGCGGTTGGAGATGTGGCGTCGCGTCGCTTTGCCGGCTTGGGCCTTCTTCTCTTGGCCGAGTTGAAAAGTTTGAGAAGTGGCTGCTTTCAAAACGGCAGCGGTGCGGCGCGACCGAGATTGGCCTCGGCTCCCTCCTTTGACTTCTCCCTTCCCCATAAAAGCTAGGCAGAGAGAGAGAGAGAGAGAGAGAGAGAGAGACCCGGAATTGCCCGGAGGGGGGACTACTCTTGCTTCTAGTTCCCTTCGCCTCCTGCGCCAACGGCCTCCCTGCCCCCCCCCTCTCCCCCCCCTCCCGGGGCGGTGTCCTCATTCCAGTTCTCTTCCGAAGGGAGGAAAGGGCAGGCGGAGCAAGGAAGTCGGGTTTTCTCCCCCCCCCCCCCCCCCCAAGTTTCTTCAGGAGACTGTGACTTGGGAGCCTGCCGTGTAAGAAAAGTTTCTCGCGGGTTTCATGCTTGCCAGTGAGTGAGTGGGGTCGTATCTTTCGCAACCCCCCCCCCTCCGCACCGTTGGGGTGTTTTACTGTGACGTGCAATGGACCTTTCTCCCATAAGGAAACATGACGCGAGTTTTAAAAAAAAAAAAGGAGGAGGAGGTGGGTGGAGAAAGGCTCCCTTTTTTCCGTCATCCGTCGGCGTGAGAAGTTTGCTGGCAGCTGAGATGGGAAGTGCTGGGTTGCCTCGTTCCCCAAATGGATGTAAAGCACTTTTGTGGGACTTTCGGAAAACTGGTGTTCAACAAAAGTGCTAGCTGAGCAGTTATTAGATCCACAGTCATCTAAGCCGGTTTTAACTACAGTGTGCGATTTATTTGTATATAAAAAGATTGTCAAAAGAGAAGCAGGTTTCAGAAAACTGCTGTCTTAAATCTTTCTGGCTAAATCCTGTGTTGCTATATAAAGGCCTGCGGAAGACAGCTTATGAAACAATCGCTGTAAATCTTCAGGGATAAATAGTTTTTTTTTTTAAAGCTATTGCATTAAACTATTAGCCTGCCATATTTTTTTAAATTGGGCTTCTGTTATATATTGCTCAGAAATTCCAAGTTTCATAAATCTGTTTTGACAGGGTTGTTTTTTTTTAATTCAAATCTGTTTCTTGAATGGCCAGGATAGTTTCTGTTATTTTCCTATAAGCTTCCTTTCCTATAAGTAGCATTAATCATAAACAGATGAATATTTTTTCTATGAAAAGTAATCTTCAATTTTTTTTATTTTTTTATTTTTTTATTTATTTAGCTGACCCTGAGAACAAGTTGGGTATCTTTTCTGATAAAAAAGAGGATTTTACAGACTTGGTATTAAACTACCTGGAGTTGAGTGGTGACATGAAACATTCATAGCTTGTATTACGGTATCAATGCTTATTATACTTTATTCAAATACTAAAAATATTTCAACAATTCTGCTGTATTACTGAATATAGTAAGCATTTATATGGATCTTATAAAATATTTTACATGGGGCTGTTGGCTCTGTAAATTGAAATTTAAAGAATGCAGGAATAGTCATGTACTGTGTGATAGGAAATCCTGCCACTTCACAGCTTCTGTATCCCTGGAATATTACTTTCAAAGGCAGCAGGAAGTGTTTGTATTGGTGATATTGTAAAAGAGGTTTCCACAATGTCACTCACAAGAACTGTAAGGATGTATCTGAAGATACCAGGAATTGTGCTTGATTCAAAAATGATTTTACCTTTGAAGCACACAAAAGCAATTCAGCATTGTTTCTGCAATACCATTAAGATTACCCATGTGTTAATAAAATAAGGGATTTACTTTGTGTCTGTTTATGGGATACTTCTGTAACTTGGTATCCAAACATTTTTCATCACCTGTTGCTTTTCTGTTCTTTTATTATTTTGTAGAACAGTAAAATAGCACTCATTTCTTCCAGCTATATGTTTTACACAGACATCTATTATGTCTTATGTCCCTTGTGGTGTTCCTAGCTGATTCGAGCTGACAGATTCCAGATTTCTTTGATAAAGCAATATCTCTCAATGTACCTGCCTTGTGGAATGAGGTTACCCCATAACATCCAGATGGCTCCCACCCTGTTGCCTTTACCAGAGGCCCAAATAGATCTTGGTATTCTCCCAGGCCTTGGGATGGGGACGCTGTTGGTTATTGGATATTGGTAGTTTGTTGTGGAGTATCTTGAGATTGATTATAATAACAGAATTTTGCAAGTCTTGATGGTTTATCTTCCCCTTATTTGTCAATGAATTCTGGAAGTGGCTGCCTGAACTACTTGTTCTGGACCTAAAAATATTTTAGACCCTTTTTTCATAGGCAACACACCTTGAATATCTCAATCAAGGTCACTTCATTATTTATAATTGTAAGACACTCAGAATTGTTAGGAGTTGGGGATACCAAATCATATTAGATAATTGTAGGTATTAATAAATATCCATAAATTTTAAGACTGGCATATTTTTTTCCAGCATTGGGGGATGTCTTCTTGATTAGCCTTGAGTTTAAAAAGGGGTTGTGTAGAGAGTTTGATAGTATCTCTTCAATCCATATTTGTGCAGTTGCTTAAGAGTTAGTTAAGAAAATAGCAAATGCCTTTTTTTTAACCTATATACTACTTTCATGACTAAAGCAAGAGTATCTTTAACCCCTTGCTTTAAAATCTCTTGGGGTTTGTTTCCATTTGTTAAATTATGAGCTTTGAAATGTGGGAGTATATTGTGGGTGATATAAGTCATCTATAAGAAGCTTACTTCTTCACAAAATGGTTGCAATGAAGATATGAACAGTTACTGAGATCCCAATTAATAAAGGGCAAATAATTATAGTGTTCTGGCATTCTCCTTACCCTTTCCCCAATTATTTTGTGGGGAAATGGGTACATTTAGCATTAAGCCGTAAATGTTCACTGTTTTTATTTTCCAATATTGTTTGTGGGCTACACAATATTTTTTGTGAAATAATGACTGTTTAAAGTTGTCACTTTGCTTTGTAACATGCCATTTCCCCATTTAAAATTAAAAATCTGAAGAGCTTTAAAGTTGTAAAAGCCAGAAGATCCAAAGGAAATGTTCATAGACCGTGATGGCGAACCTAAGGCACGGGTGCCACAGGTGGCACATGGAGCCATATGGGTGGGCACGCAAGCTCAGCTCCGGCACGCATGCGTGTGCCAGCCAGCTGATTTTTGGGCCTTCTGGGCCCACCAGAAGTCAGGAAACACACTGTTTCTGGTCTCCGGAGGGCCTCTGGGGGAGTGGGGAAGGCCGTTTTTGCCCTCCCCAGCCTCCTAGAAAGGCTCTGGAGCCTGGAGAGAGCAAAAAATGGGCCTACCGGGCACACCATGCCATCATGTGCCAGAAGTGGGGTGAGCACGGGGGAGGGGAGGGGCGCATAGAATTATGGATGTGGGCACGCGTGCGTGTGACCCCTGCTTTTATCACGCGATGGCAAAAGGGTTAGCCATCACTGTTCATAGATATATCATTTGCCTTGGGCACCATTTTGAGTTGTGTGTGTGCATAAATTTTTTATATATGTATAAAGATTGATTTATGAGCAAACAGCACTTTTTCATACATGTCCCCCTTCTGTGATTGATTCTTTTCGGATATGGAAACAATTCTTCCTTTAAGTTGCAGGATATTCTTTGTCAGAGATAAGGACTCATACTGCATTTCCATAGGAGGTTTTCTTAAGGGCATGCTTAGGTATTGTAAGATAAAAGACTTGGCACAGAATTCTAGAGAGATGCTTACTGCAATAATTATACCAGAAGGTGCCATTCTAAATATGTTACAGCAATGCGTGCTTCAAGTAGAAAGTAACGTAATATATCACACGAATTTCTCCTGGCTTGTATTGAGGATGGGTTCTTACTAACTTTCTATTCAGCACTGAGAAAGAATTTCTGAATATACTGTAGCTAGTTTTGATATGTGTCCATAATATTAACTTGTCACTAAATGCCATTGAAATTCTTACATATTTCCACGTTTTCATATGGTATTTAGGATAAATTCCTTTGGACATTAGTAGAGCTAACACCAATTTGGTAATTTATCTTCTTTCAAAAGTAATCCAAGATTTTCAACGTTTACAATAGAGCAAATGGGTAAACCGAGTATTGAAAATGCTATCATAATCAGACAAAAATCATTAAATAAAGTCTAGATACAGGATGTTCCTACAGATACACTTTATTGCAGGAATAACACATCCTTTTTCCATTACCATGTGACTGTGGAACCATTCACTAATTGGTTCATTCAATGTTAGTTTAATGTGAACAAAATAAAACAGTATTAAAGAAAACGTGTTCCATTTATTGTGATTATTGTTTGCCCCATACTAAGTCTCTGTGGAGTATGTGTTGTGTAATCAAAAGTTCTCTGGATAGGAGGATTAATGGCCATTATATAATCTGCCAGACAAGTATAGTATAGTACTTTCATTAATGATGCAGTCATTTAATTGTCATCTAGGCTGCTTGCCAAAACTACTACAGTATCTCTTGCTGTATCTAGAGTGGAAGTGCCAGGAAAAAAAAACAAGGGTAAAGTTTTTGAATGGACTAATGACATCACTGCATTGCTATTTCTGTTCAACAATTGCATACATTTTAGAAGTCACAGACATGTTTCATTGAAATCTGTGAAGTGCAGGTGTGCTGGTATTTCTTCGTGTATTTAAATTACTACTAAATACTACAAAATCCACCACGAACAATCTGCCTGATGCAAGGTGGGCTGAATGAGAAGTTATAGACTGAGGAAATGAAAGAGAAAGAATGGTTTGAAAGAGTTGAGGGAAACAAAGAGCAAAACAGCCATTGAGGATAGCAATGCAAAAAGAAAATAGGCAACTTTAAAAGATTTCCAAGGAATGAGATCAACCAGTTGTATTAGAAGGCTCAGTGTGATACAGAATCACTGAGTTTCAAGAATGGTGAGAAAGTCAAACGAAAAATTCAGTTGTGCTTAAAATAAGTTTATTTCCTATACTGGTAATTGTAAAATTTTCAGCAACTAGAGTTTGGCTGTTGCAGTTTTCCATAAACATCCTTAAGATGCAGACATAAAACGTAATAAGCTTTCAAAATGTAAAGAAAGGAAATTGGCTTATGAGACCAGTTTAAACTATTTCCATAGTTTAAAGTTCCTATATTATGGAGTAGTATAAGAGAATGTGTAACTATAATATGACATTGGCTTGACAAAAAAAGCAGCAACATGTATCTTGACTAGTTTCAAAAAAGTTCATTCGTCCTGTTGGGTTGGGGAATGTGGTCAATTTTCATATTGCAGTTCCTCCACTCATATCCACCAATCTTCATGGAAAATTGTCCTGATCCTAAATATATTAAATAGTGTGACTGGAAACTTAGAATTGATTTCCCCACACCAGTTGAATGATTTGGCTTTGCTGTGCATTGAGGAAGTCTTTACCATTTAGAAACTTTGCTGAAAACAACTAAATTATACTTTGATTATAATTGAAATAAAATTATTGCAAATTGGTTAGTTTGTCAACAGTATCATTTTGTGGTTCTAAGTTGCAGCTACTTTTGGGGGTGGGATCAATTTTGACTCCTGGTGTCTGCGTGCAGAAGTTCCTGTTATTTTCTTGGCAAGATTGGTTTGCCGTTGCCTTCTTTATAGGGCTGAGAGTATGTGACTGGCCCAGGGTCACCCAGCTGTCCTAATATTTAAAATGGGACTAAATCTCAGTGTCTCTTGATTTCTAGCCTGGTGCTTAACCACACCACCAACTGGCTCTCATTTTTGAATTACATATATTCAAATTCAAATTTAATTTATTTAAATTGCACTTTTAAAAACATAGTATTTCTTCAACTTAAACCCCATGGAGATATTAAGGATACCTACCTGTCTCCATGTTATATTTTCAAGATTCTTGGTGGATTTTACTCATTACGATAATGTCATTCTAGAATGAAATTGATATGATTGTGCTATTTTATGATTATCCATACACCTTACACTTGAACACATTGCAATAATCAAGTTTTGTTTAGAAGTCTCTCTTCTGATTTTACTTTGCAAGTTTCTAATTGCAAGGTCTAATGAGATCTACAGTCAGATCATTATGTAGAAAGCAATAGAGATGTGCAAAAATACTGGATTTGAAAATGACCTAGTTCAAGGATGAATTGCTGTTCTTAGCAAAATGCAGTTCTTGGGCATTCTGGAAGTGTTTTCTGAGTTTCAAAAAGCTGTGTTTTAAGTATGTCTCTTGTTCTCCAGCGCGCTGCTTGGAGAATCCAAAGCGTGGGTTATCACTAGTGTATTAGCCAGAGACTGAGTGTGTATTTCTTTAAATTTTTCCAAGGTCCCGCCTCCTTCGCTCGACTGGTGTCAGTTTTATTCACTCAGTGGAGCTGAAGAGACTGATCCTTGGCTTGCTCTGGAAAATACAATATTGATCTTCGCTTTGGATTCTTCAATTTTTCTCAATTTTTCTCAATTTAAATTAATCCTTAACTTCTTATTGTGGATGGTTGGAACCACGTTAATCATCAGGTGGTGAGTCTAAAGGGCTTAGCCCGGAGCCCCAGCCACAATTGGTCAGCTTGCAGAGATTCCCTTCCTTTGGGATTTCTCTTGAACCCATTGCCGCCGGTGGATGCATCTGGTTTCCCGGCTTGCCGGTACAACCGTTCTCCACCACTGCCAAAATACCGCTGACCTGCCAGGCGGCCTAGAGATACTGCTACCACAAGGAGCAGACTCTAAATTCATCATCATTATTATTTCATCATCATTATTATTTCCCCGTCTGAGCTTGAAGCCTCTGCCTTGCTAGCGGGTGTGAAAAGAGAGAGAGAGACAGGAAAAAAAATCCTAAATAAAGTCTCTCGCTGATCATGCGTTGTTATTGCTGCCTTTTTCTCACCATTTCGGCCAGCAATTACCATTGCGGTGATCTAAATTGCCTCACAGACCGCTCTCAAACATTCAGCTGAGAAGTGACAGTTGAGCGGTTTTTTCCCGCCTGCCGCCATTTTGACCGCAAATTCGCCCGTTAAAATCAGCGTTGATTGATCCTCGGAAATTGGGACAATCGCAGGGTCAGGATTTCAGCAGCCGAATTTTTTTGTTAAATCTGTTGTTTTTTCGCTATTTGTGCCTTATCCTCGTTCCGATCTCAATCTTACAAGCGCATTGCCAGTCGGAAGTCTTGCGCATGCGCAGTGGATGCTGAGGGAAATCCTGAGGCAACGGGCGCCATTTTGAGTACTGTTCTGGGCAATTTAGCGCAGCCGCCCTTCAATACTTCTCGGAGGCAGCAAGTTTGTGCGCAAAGGCGGTGACCATTAAAGGCTCACTTTTACGTCATTCAACAACATATTTAATTTGGGGATCTCTTCCTAGCGAAAGTTCCCTTGGGCACATTGGAACCTCTTGGACCTGAGTTCTTGCAGTGAATTTAAAAAAAAAAAAAAATTAATACAATATTAATAATAATAATTGTTTTATTATTGGCCTAGCTTGATTACTCGCTCCCAATGGCAGAAAGAGAGCTATCATCTGATCTTGTTTCATAGACAAAACATTTCTAGAATGCTTGAGAATCCATTTCATACTTACCTAAGCTACAGTGGGGCAAAAAAGTATTTAGTCAGCCACCAATTGTGCAAGTTCTCCCATTTAAAAAGATGAGAGAGGCCTGTAATTGTCATCATAGGTAGACCTCAACTATGAGAGACAAAATGAGAAAACAAATCCAGACAATCACATTGTCTGATTTGGAAAGAATTTATTTGCAAATTATGGTGGAAAATAAGTATTTGGTCAATATCAAAAATTCATCTCAATACTTTGTTATATATCCTTTGTTGGCAATGACAGAGGTCAAACGTTTTCTGTAAGTCTTCACAAGGTTGGCACACACTGTTGCTGGTATGTTGGTCCATTCCTCCATGCAGATCTCCTCTAGAGCAGTGATGTTTTGGGGCTCTCGCTGGGCAACACGGACTTTCAACTCCCTCCAAAGGTTTTCAATGGGGTTGAGATCTGGAGACTGGCTAGGCCACTCCAGGACCTTGAAATGCTTCTTACGAAGCCACTCCTTCATTGCCTGGGCGGTATGTTTGGGATCATTGTCATGCTGAAAGACCCAGCCACGTTTCATCTTCAATACCCTTGCTGATGGAAGGAGGTTTGCACTCAAAATCTCATGATACATGGCCCCATCCATTCTTTCCTGTACATGGATCAGTTGTCCTGGTCCCTTTGCAGAGAAACAGCCCCAAAGCATGATGTTGCCACCCCCATGCTTCACAGTAGGTATGGCGTTCTTTGGATGCAACTCAGCATTCTCTCTCCTCCAAACACGACGAGTTGTGTTTCTACCAAACAGTTCTACTTTGGTTTCATCTGTCCATATGACATTTTCCCAGTCCTCTTCTGGATCATCCACTGGCACTGCAGGATCTGAGTCCCTGGCGGCGTATGTGTTACTGATGGTAGCCTTTGTTACGTCGGTCCCAGCTCTCTGTAGGTCATTCACTAGGTCCCCCCGTGTAGTTCTGGGATTTTTGCTCACCGTTCTTGTGATCATTTTGACCCCATGGGGTGAGATCTTGCATGGAGCCCCAGATCGAGGGAGATTATCATTGGTCTTGTATGTCTTCCATTTTCTAATTATTGCTCCCACAGTTGATTTCTTCACACCAAGCTGCTTGCCAGTTGCAGATTCAGTCTTCCCAGCCTGCTGCAGGTCTACAGTTTTGTTTCTGGTGTCCTTCAACAGCTCTTTGGTCTTCACCATAGTAGAGTTTGGAGTGTGACCATTTGAGGTTGTGGACAGGTGTCTTTTATACTGATAACAAGTTCAAACAGGTGCCATTAATACAGGTAATGAGTGGAGGACAGGAGCCTCTTGAAGAAGTTGTTACAGGTCTGTGAGAGCTGGAAATCTTGCTTATTTGTAGGTGACCAAATACTTATTTTCCACCATAATTTGCAAATAAATTCTTTCCAAATCAGACAGTGTGATTGTCTGGATTTGTTTTCTCATTTTGTCTCTCATAGTTGAGGTCTACCTATGATGTCAATTACAGGCCTCTCATCTTTTTAAGTGGGAGAACTTGCACAATTGGTGGCTGGCTAAATACTTTTTTGCCCCACTGTATTTTGCATCAAAATACAGCATTTTGTTTTCAAATAGAGTATTTTAAAATTAGATTTTGTACAATCCTATACAAGTAGTCCTTGACTTATGACCGTTCATTCAGCAGCCATTTGAAATTACAACATGTTTCCAAAGTTGCAATTATTGCAAAACCTTCATAATTAAGTGATCACAATTCAGGCTCTTACGACTGGCCTCAGGGACTTGCTTATCTTTCCCTCTTCATCCTCTAGGTGGGTTCCTTGGACCTATTTCCCACAGGCCTTGGATGTGCTTCCCACCCTATTGGGTCCCACAATCTTGGGCCTCCTCCCTTCCCAGTCACACCTTGCTTCACTTACCTCTTCCGAAGATTACCTTTCCAAAAGAGTATCCATACAATGGGATGCGCGGCCTTCCATTGTGGAAGTGGGCAACATTCTTGTGATCTCCCAGAATGAGGAAAGGCGGCCTCTGCAGGAAGGCCATGCATTGCATAGTCTGGGTGCTGTTTTGGAAAGATGATCTTTGGAAGAGATAAGTGGACGAAGGCATGATGCAGTGGGGAGGAGGCCCAAGGCTGTGGGACCCAGCAGAGTGGGAAGCTATGCAAGGGTGCCTTGGGATGTGGGAGGACCAGCTCAGGCCATGTATGAGCTGGGATGGTGTTCCAATGCAGACCTAGGGCTGCACCAGGCCTCCCAGGACCTCCCCCACCCTCTCAGGCACCCCATGCTCCACTTAATGACTACAAAAGGAGAGATGGGATTGTAGTCATTAAGCAAAGTGATCACGTGGGTGCCTTGCTTAACAGCAGCAACTTATGACAAATTCTGAGCTCAATTAAGGTCATAGGTTGCAGACTACGTATAGAGGAAAATAATAGGGTATATTTAAATGATGACATTTTCTATAGAATTACCTCTAGATCCCCAAAAAATTGATTCTGAATGTACATAGGTAACATGTTCCCATTTTATGTGATAGTAAAGTAAATGTTTAGAAGAGGATATTAGTAAGAAAACTCAACATTGATAACTTCCTTGAGGCATGCAAAATACCTTACATTTGAATAAATTTTCAGACCTGTGGGGGAAGTAATACTTGCAAAAGCACAGTTGTCTTCACCATGTACTCTTCTTGTAGTTTTGTTAGATGGAAACAGCTGTTATAAAAAGTGAATAGACCTATATTGGATACAACTACAGTAATTGAACCTTAGCATTTTTATGAATGCTTTGGTTAGAACTATATTAGTATTTGCCTTTATTTGGTATAATTTAATATGGAATATATAATGCTCCCACTTCCTATTTCCCCTGCAGCAGTAACCCTATAAGGTGGGGGGGGGGGGGCAGAGTAATGCAGTATACTGTATATAACATTATGCCAGCAGAATATAAAGATGCAGCTAGAATAATGCTGTTCTGTTTTTTTATTGCAAACTCATGAAATGGTTGGAATGGACATTGTATCTAGTCCTTCCACTCTACAGTTAGAATCATTCCTTTTATAAGTCATTTAACTGGTGGGGTATTCTCTTTTTAAAGAGTAATTGATTTAAAAGAAAACTATAGGAAGGGAAAGATAAGAAAAATATGGGATAAAACTACGTTCCTTTTTAAAGCTTAATCTAAAGCAAGGGTTCCAGGATGGCATACAAAATCCTAGGTATATCAACATCAAAATTAATTTTCTTAAATAACCAAATTTAACCATGTGATCTTGAGCTATTTTCAGTTAATTATAGGTTTGGTGCATTGTCCAAGATTGCATGGTGGTACTCAAAAAGGTTGGTCCCTGGGATAAAAGATCAAGAAAGAAATTCCAACTACTAATCTAAATCTCAATTTGATTGGCTGTTCAGAAGAACTCTAATGATACATGTAAATGCTCTATTTTGGGTCAGAGTTTAGTCTGAATTTAATTTTCAGTAACCTCCGTTGATTACAGTGAATTTGCTGTATAGACATTTATGTTGTATAGAGAATTGAAATGATTTAGTACTTTTCTTTTCCAGAAATGACTACCATTAATACAGGAAATGTTAATTTCAAATGGGATCCCAAAAGCCTGGAAATAAGGACATTGGCAGTTGAAAGATTGCTTGAACCTCTTGTTACCCAGGTAATATCCTTTGCTTTTTATTAATATTCTGGATCTGCAGTTTTACACTGGAGAACCGATAGATTAATTGCACTGTGTTTCTAGGTCTACATTAAGGATGCAATTGGAATGTTTTCTGTTCATAGCTTTCTTTTTTGCCTTCATAAAGCCATATCAAAGTAGAATAGGATTTTTTTCATTAAAAAACTTTAAAGCTGAAATATATCCACATCTTTTATGAAGTAAATATAGAAAATCCCGAAATGGGATTTGGGCTTAGAGATGGAGAGATGATGTTAACAACCCTACATATTAAAACAAGACTGATAAGTAAAAACAAAAACATCACTCCCATTACTGTGTTTTCTTTTTAAAATGAATTTAAGGTTAAAATAGCACCCAGAATTAATAGAAATTTTAACAAAAACATTCAAAGCTGAATCATTGGCATATTATTAAAAAAAAGTGAGACCAAACATCATTGCCTTTTTGACCTTAATCTAATAGAAAATTAACTATGCTTAAATCTCATTTAAATTATTGGAACTTAAATGGCCCAGAGCTAGCCCAAATGATTTCAATAATATTTGATTGCAATCAAATATGACCTAAAATAAATTTTTAAGTTTTATGTTGCAAAGTTCTACATACACACAATTCTCCTTTCTGTTCAAAACATCCCTTTCGCTTATGGTATTTTATAGTAGCTATAGTTGTTTTGATATCTCTGTCAAACTGAGTAACTCCTAATAGAATCCAGGTGTCAAAAGATGAGTACCTAATTTTACACCTAATATTAACCCTAAATCAATATTAACCCTAAATCAAATTATAATTTCTGAACCAGAAAACTTTGAAATAGCTAATCATTTAATTTACTTAAAACCAGAAATACCACAAAGGTGGAGCAGTGCATGTGATCCTGAACTAACAATGTCTGAAATTATATTTTTAGAGACAAAATTTGAAATCAGTGTTTAAAGTTAACTCATTAGCCCAGACCAAATAATGTCAGGAGTCCTTCTAAACATGTCACAACAACTGTAGGAGAAGAGCAGGCATGGGGGCTGAAGGGGGAGTGGAATCAAACATGTTATCCATTTAGAATCCTTGCATTGCCACAGAGATCCAAGTGCAGCCCTTCCCCATGAATTCTGTTAACCCTTACCTAGCACCAATTTAGTGCTGACCATTAATTTTATATAGGTTTGAATAAATCTATGATGCAACTTTACAAATGGTCCTGATTTTTTGACCCTGACAATAGGTCACGTAATGTGTCATGGATTTAATGCTAAAAGATAGGCATTGACATGCCATTAACAAACTGAATAGTAAGACAATAGGAATAATTGAGAATTAAACAATACAAGAATAGGTATGAAGATATAAGAGTAAAGAAATAAAAGTTACTTCTAAACAACATTTCTGTATAGCTTCCATTTCTCATTTCATGTTTCAGAATGCTATAGGTTCCACTTAATAAGTTACTGGTAATCCTTGATTGAAGATTTCACAAGTATTCCCCACAAAATTTCACACATTTCTGATTTATAGATATATAAAACTCAACTAAGATGTATAAATGTTTCGAATGTTTCCAGATTTTTTGAGTTCCCCTCAAAAAACCCTTTAGCTGAAGCTTTGTTTACTTAAATATAGAGTGTATTACTTGAGTTATCTTGTACAAGCAATGAAATAATTGAGTTGGAATTGCAGTCATGGGGAATTTCTGCCATATTAAATAGTTAAAGTTTTTCAACTGAAAAATGGATCATATTATGCTGTTTTCAGGTCACAACATTGGTCAATACTAGCAACAAAGGTCCTTCCAACAAAAAGAGAGGCCGATCTAAAAAGGCGCATGTTTTAGCTGCATCAGTTGAGCAAGCAACAGAGAACTTTTTGGAAAAGGGGGACAAAATTGCAAAGGAGAGCCAGTTTCTTAAAGAAGAACTGGTAGCAGCTGTGGAAGATGTCCGCAAACAAGGTATACCTTTGATGAAGTTGTAACTCTTATGATTGTCCACATTTGTAAATTAGCACACAGTAATTACCAATTTAAAAAAGAAAGTTTGCCTGTTAGTATTTACATATATTTAAATACCAGTTTGGCGATAAGCTCAGCTTTTAATATGTGTCAGCATGTTTCATGTAATTTTACTATATGTATCGTATTTTCCGGGGTATAAGACGACTTTCTAACATGCAAAAATCTTCTCAAAAGTTGGGGGTCGTCTTATACGCCGGGTGTCAGTCTCCTGTAACCAGGCAGACCAGCCCGAAAGGCTTTGATGAGCCTTAAATGGCTCTAAGGAGCCAAGCTGAATTGCCTGCTGAGTTGCCGCTAATCAGCTGAGTTACACGCAATCCCTGTGTAAAAGGGAAAAACTTCCCTTTTACACAGCGCTGGCCATCCCAGCTGAGTTGCCTGATTAGCAGGCAACTGAGCTGGGATCGCCAGAGCTTGGATGGCCAAGCCCCGTTTAAAAGGGAAAAACGTCCCTTTTACACCACGCTGACCATCTCAGCTGCTAATTTTTGCCTGCTAATTGGTACGTAGCAAAAATCCCCCCCCCCCCTCCAGCTTGCTTACCTTGGCTGCTAGCCGCAACGCTTGCCTTGCCTTGCCTGCAATCCATTGCATCGGCAAGCAACTAAATCTCCCTGCCTGCAATCAAGCAGGCAGGGAGTTGTGGACTTCAACTCCCAGAATTACTCAGCCAGCAAAGCAAAGCTGGCTGAGGAATTCTGGGAGTTGAAGTCTACAAGTCTTAAAGTTGCCAAAGTTGCAGACCCCTGTTCTATTGGGTAAGGTTTTTTCCCCTTTGGGAGCTTTAAAAAAATAGTTAATGGGGGGGGGGTTAGTTTTTCTTTTTTAAACCTAGCCATTTAAAGGCTAGATCTAAGTTTTAGGCTAGGAAGTTTTAAATTTAGCTTTCATATAAAAATAAAAATAAAAATAAAATAATATTTGTGCAGCTTTCTGAGATTTAGTGTGTTTCTATAGTATTTCACTCTAACTACACAAACGCACAAAATATCACAAAGCTGTATGTGGAATTTTGTGTATGTAAAGTGTGAAAGTTGTTTTTTTGGGCTTTTTGTGGCTGTGTGAGGTCCCTGCTTGTTGCAGGGGCCATTTTGGGTCTAGCATAGCTGCTGCTTTTACATTGTGGGTGAGCTAGTTGATGTTTTTTAATTTTTATTTGGTGTGCGTTGGAAGAGAGGTCATCTTATTCAGCAAGTATAGCCCAAACCCTATATTTTTACAGGAAAAGTCAGTGGTCGTCTTATACGCCCAGTCGTCTTATACGCCGGAAAATACGGTATATACAGGGCCTCAAAGAAATGTATATAGTTATTCCACTCTCAGCTTAATCTCACAATAGTCTTGTGGGAAGGGCTGGACAGAGAAATATTGAATGACCTTGAGTCAGCCATTAAATTTGTGGAATGAAAATTTGTCTTTATTGACTGATGTCTATGAAAGTAGCGCTTCAACAACATTTTTTTGTAGAATTGAAAATGGTTGCATTATTACCCCAAGGATTTTGTTGTTTTTTACTTCAAAAAAGCTTGTCATAAAATTGGATGATCTTAAATTGTCTTTAACTTAAGTGAGTGTATTGATTTCTTCTGCTACCGAAAAAATACAAAACAACATTTTCTTCTCCCACCCCACCCCATTTTTAAAATATTAATAGAGCCTGCTGTCATCTGACAAAAAGCTATAATTTTAATGGGGCTATGAAAACCATTTAAAACAAGATGTTTGAGAACCCACAGTGGCACATACAGAGCACCTTTTTTGCATAATTAAAAGAGGCACATCATTTTCTAGGCTTGTGCAGCTGCTTCAAAAATCTCCCAGGTGTCTTCACATTAATGTGCATGCAATTTTGCTTCATTTTTCCCAGCAAAGCAAAGTAGCTGTTTATCCACGTGTATGTCAACAAAACCAGGAGCAGTTTCCAACTACATTTCTAAAAAGATAGTGTGTTTTAATAGTTTAAAAAGCCGTGTAAATGTATTCCAAGTCACCTTGTTCAAGATTTGCACAGGCCAATTATTTAGCAATAACTGTCAGTATTTTACATTATTCCCATTTTGTAACTTGACTAGGCTTCAAGGTGTACAGTATTTGAACTTGAAAAGTATTTGAAATGCAGCATAAGAGACCAAGGTCAGTGCTTCCATAATGAAGCCATGCCTTTTCCTGGGCTTGCATGATATTGCTGAGTACTATCAGACAAAGATGTGGCTTTTTTAAAAAGCCAGTAACACAGTTTACTCTTCTTTCCAGCTTCAGGTTGAATATTTGCACGTTCTGTTTAAGGCCATTGAATATTAGCAGCAAATCCTTAATCTTGCAATACTTGCCTAAGTGCCAAAAGTAAATTGTTTTGGAAGAGAATGTGATGAAAATTATAGTGATAGATGTTTTCATGAGAAATATCCATGCTGTTTTGGCTGAATTGGGTATACTTTCCTAATCGTCCTAAAAGCTGAAACCTTACAGCTACTTTCTGTGTATATATAGGAGACTTGATGAAGAGTGCTTCTGGAGAATTTGCTGATGACCCCTGTTCTTCTGTGAAACGAGGGAATATGGTGAGAGCAGCTCGGGCCCTCTTGTCAGCAGTTACCCGGCTGCTCATTTTGGCTGATATGGCGGATGTCTACAGACTACTTGTACAACTTAAAGTTGTAAGTCTTGAGTATATTGTTCACCATTTTAATGGCATTATAATAAAAGGAATTCAGAATAATCGTTTCTAACTTGTAGGAAGGTGGGTTAATAGGGCAAGAGCATGTCTTTTATACCCTGCTTTGGAGTTTTTAAGAAATGTTGGATTCTTGTGGAAACAGTATTCTGGTCTAAATGGAACATTTCTGTAAAATAAAAGATCTGTTCCTATATTGTTACATGTTGCCATCAGTTGAACAAATTCTGTTTTACTTCTTTACCCCAGGCAGTTCTTTATTTTAATTTGGATCTGATGTGTTCATGGCCTTTTAACATAAATTCCTAATGCTAAATTCAATATAAAACATTAATAGTTTATTGAAATCTGATATTCACAGACATAATAGTTTTTTTCTTGTTTTGCTAGCATGTCTGTTTTTATTGATTTGCTTGGGGTTGGGGTTAGACCATATTTCTCTTGCTTAAGTATAGTGACATTATAAATAACTGCTTTTGTAGAATTTATACTAAATTATACATATTGAGAATAATTTAAAACTGATTTCATTTTCTAGGTGGAAGAAGGCATTTTAAAACTAAGAAATGCTGGAACTGAACAAGATTTAGGAATACAATATAAAGCTCTTAAACCAGAAGTGGATAAGCTTAATATAATGGCAGGCAAGAGACAACAGGTATAGTAATTTTAGGATTATACTTCTATAAAATCTGACTGTTATAATACAGAAACAGTTATAATAGAAATGTCAAAATGATAACATTGACTATTGTGTAAAGAGGATGTATAAATTGTGATGTAATTTCAAGAACTTTTGTTTTTAAAGAAAGCCAAAGCTGCCACATGGGTAGAGAAATGCTATATCTACACCTTGAGGGAAACTAGCCATATTAAAGGGATAAAAACTAGGAGACAAAAGATACTTTTGACAGCTTGTAAGTAATATTGCTGAAAGAGTCAATAAGTTTGGAAAAGTTGCATGAATCCACCCAGTTTTGTGTGAGTGGCTACTCATGTGACCACTTTATTACCAAAGAAGAATTTCTTTGCAATAGAAATCTGCATTTTATTGGCTCCTGCCTGCAACATTGCTGCCTGGCTCTTTCTTTTCTGTATTATGCTGCTCATGTAACCTAAGACATGTAAGGTGTCATTATCTTTAGTTTGATCCTTTTTTCAGAAGGAAAAATTCAAAATGGCTCCAATATACTACAAACACTCTCAGAAAATATATTTCAGTATAACTGTTTCTAACTCCTGTCCTAACGAACTGGCTGGATGTGGAGAAGATCTTTAGTCAGCTGCCTCAGATTTGCTAGTCTCCTTAACAGGGTTGTTTATTTATTTATATATCAAACTTCTTAACCAAATATCTCCCTCATAGAGATTAGCAGAACAGAGAGAGTTTGTTACTTGATCTGCAATTCCTTCTCTATGGAACAGGTTAAAATCAAGCTGCCCATTTTTCTCAAAAGCTACAGAACAAGAGTCCTATCTATGCAACTGTTACTAATTATATAATTATTCAGTTGAATAACTTGTTCCAATTGTTGTTGGAACAATTAGCAAAAAGAACATTTTTTTGTTAGAACATTTAGCAAGAAGTGAATATGTGGGCAGGTATCTTAGAATGGGAGAGACTGATGTGTAAACTGGTATAAAGAGATGAGAATGATGTTTGTTGTGAGACACTGCTGCCTTTTTAATACACACTAATAGATAACGGTATTAAGCTTTGGCTTATACTTTTTTTTCTGCAGTCCAGATGGAAAATTTACAGTAACTTCAGTTATAAAATGGACATTCGAGGCTTCATTTGCCAGCATTATTGTGTTCCAGAAATCATGTAATTTCCTGATGCATCCTGATATGGGCTACCCTACATTTCTTAATTGAAATAGGTCAGATAAGGCAGGGCTCTCCAATCCCTGGCCCATGGACTGGCACTGGGCCATGGAATGCCAGCAACTGGTCCACGCAAACAAACAAAGCCCCATCCATAGGATGCAGGCAGCATGCAAAACCATACCCCCTCTGGTCTGCAGAAAATCTTTCTCTATGGAACCAGTCCCTGGTGCCCAAAAGATTGGGGCCCACTGAGATAAGAAATGGACAATATGTTCCTCTCCAGGTACTGTGGGATTGCATCAACCCCTCTCCATTGGCTATTGGGATTTATACTTGGAATCTCACATCTTGTCACTACTGATAGAAAAACTAAATTCCCAAACTTATTTATTCCTAAATAAAATGTTACTGTTTCTGCAGGAACTGAAAGACATTGGTCATCGTGACCAGATGGCTGCAGCCAGAGGAATTCTTCAGAAAAACATCCCTATTCTTTATACCGCTTCTCAAGCTTGCCTCCAGCATCCGGATGTAGCTGCCTATAAAGCCAATAGGGACTTGATCTACAAGCAATTGCAGCAGGCAGTCACAGGAATCTCTAATGCTGCCCAAGCGACAGCTTCTGAAGATTCTGTCCAGCATCAGGGTGGTGGTGGAGAGTTGGCTTATGCACTTAATAACTTTGATGTAAGTTTAAGTTTGTACCATAAATAAGTTTTGGCATTATATTTCTGGAGCAGTATGATTGACAGTTTCTGATTTGTAACCTTGACATAAGGGGGATTACTATTCCATGACTGCAAAAACTAATAAAAGTAGTGTCTTTCAAAATACAGCAGGATCTAACATATTTACAGGAATGTGAATTGGGAATGTTTATATTAGGTATAACCAACACTTAATTTAATAATGCCCAGCTCAAACCAACTCTAGCAATTTAGAAATGCAAATTGCTTGTAACTGTATTTTATAATAGCACTAAAAGTTCTTTTCATAGAAAAATCAGGGTTTTGTATCAATTTATTTAAAATTTCAATTTTCCAGTTTGTCAACATAAAGTGTAATGGGCTTCCAGTTTGGGGGCTAGACTTTCAGATTTTCTAGAATTGAGACAGGCTGTCAAATAACAGAAAGCCGTTTGTGCTTTCTCAAGACAGTTTCAGTTTCCTCTGTGTTCCACTTGAACTATTTTTGAATGACACATCTGATACTCATATCTGGTTGAGAACCACTTCTCCTAGTCAACCATATGCAGCTCTCTGCAGCCTCTGCAAGGTACTTTTCCCAGCTAAATTAATCTTCCATTATCCAGCTTTCCCAGCTTTCTTTTTTTTTTTCCCTGAGCAGTTGAGCTCAGATTGACCACTTGGAATGAAGTCAAGGCTATTATACCTTTTGATAATTATATATAGAAGATAGAATCTGAGGAGCTGCATCTAGTACAACAAATTAATTAACACAGTCTCTTAAAATTCCCTTTTAATATTTCAAATAGGTCACTTCTAGCTACGTTGTCCAAAGTGTGGACATTTATCCAAAATGTGGACAAAATAAATTCACTCTCAAATATGTAAAATATTATAGAGTATACAAAAGATATTGCCATATGAGATTTTACTGAGCAGTGTTTCATTTTTGCAGTAAAATAACATAACTGATGTTGATCCATTAAAAAGATCAACAGATAAAAGATAATGGCATAATTAGTGTAATTAAAATATTTGGAGTTACTGATACCAAATCAAAGAAACCTTAGCACCCAGGAGAATTTTTAAGAAAAATAAAAAACTGCTTTTTTAAAAAAAATAATCATTAAGAAATAACAGTATACAGCATAAGTCGGAAAACTGGAAAACTGACAAACCACAAAATTGAAGTCAATTCTCTGATAATATAAATGAGATCACTAATGCAATCTTAAATTCATATAAATGGTTTGTGTATAGTTTTTTTAAAAATTAATATCTGTTGACCTTGTTAGACATATTTTATAGTAATTTTAAAAGGTCTTCATCAAAAGAGCAGCATGTCACTTTATTAAAAGTTATAAACCATTTCTTCTTAACAGAAACAAATTATTGTAGATCCCTTGAACTTCAGTGAAGAGCGTTTTAGGCCATCCTTAGAAGAGCGCTTGGAGAGCATCATTAGTGGCGCAGCCCTAATGGCTGATTCATCCTGCACACGTGATGACCGACGGGAACGCATAGTGGCCGAGTGTAATGCAGTGCGACAAGCCTTGCAAGATCTGCTTTCAGAGTACATGGGAAATGTAAGTAACAAGTATACTTGCAAACATTTCCTTTTCATTGGGATTTAGGGCAACAATAACACAATGTGATTTGAATTAGAAAATGTGTATAGATTCTCTCAAAAGTAAAATTAGGCCATTAAAATTGTAATTGTCCTGTGATGGTCTTCTGCTATGTTGCATAATTTTATTCAAAGATTTTTTTAAAAAAAATGAAGTTAAAAACTAATATAAACCAATAACAAAGTAAGGGGGGAAATAAGAAATCAAAGAGAATGTTATAACTGATGAAGCTTCTTTGATAAGAAGTGAAACGTTTTAGTCTTCCTCCTCAAATAAAAAAGAATCCACTTGCCTTTTGAAAAGAAAAAAAATATCTTTGAGACAACTATGACCTGGATTACTGAGAATCTCCATAGATGTTTAAATCAAAGAGAAAGCTAAAAGTACAAAAAGAAAAAAACAAGGAAATACCTTCCAATCTTCTTTCCAACAGTTATAAGTAGAGTTATAGAGTTTCCTTTTACTTTATGGTTACAACATAACTCTCTTCTTTCTGTAACCTATCCTGTCTAATCATCAAACCCATAAATCATAAGTTAATTTTTTTCTGTTTCATGCAAAAAATCTATAAGGAGTTTCCAGGTCAGCTATAACATAGATAATTGACTTTTGTCTGATCAAGGGAGTCAATTTGGCCATCTCGGCACATTCTATCATCTTTACCAACCATTCCTCATTGTGGGTAATGCCAGTTGTTTCCTTTGTGCATGTAATAATCTCATTGCAGTTATTGTATACAAAAACAAAGTTCCACCATTTTTTTCCAAACCCTTTGTCTATCAGTTCCCCCCAAAGAAAAACCTCTGGTCTCAATTGTAAATTAATTCTCAAAATCTTCTGAATCAGTGTATTATTTTTTTTATTAATTTTTGAAATTGACTTGAGGATAAATTAGAATACTAGAGAGGCTTGGATTTTTTCCCCTCATTTAGAATTGATTCTGTATTAAAAGAGTGAGAGAAATAGTTCTTGAATTTGGCAGGATTCTGGCAGAGGAATGTTAAAAATACATAAGATGCGTAAATTGAAATAATGTCTTGCGTATGAAAACCATGTTACAGTAGTTAAAACAATACATCTACATGTCTACAATTCATAACTCTGCCAGTAATATTAATTTTTAACAGGATATTTTTTGTGCTTGAGTAGAAAGGTAAAGATATTGGTTTCCCTTGTCCAGTTGTGTCCAACTCTAGGGGGCAGTGCTCATCTCCCTTTCTTAGCACAGTTACAAGTGTATTGAATAGACCGAGGCTGGGCAACCTATGTGGACGGATGCAGCCTCCAAAGCCCCTTTTGGGGAACTGTGGAAGATTATGACACCACATTTTAGCATTAGATTGTTGAAGAATAATGTTATTACTTCCTGCTGATTTTTGTTAAACAATGAAAAAATAGATATATTAAACTACAAATACTCTTAGCGTCGCTATCAAATGTTAAAATAACCCAGAAAATGGATAAAAATGTTAACTTTACCCCTTTGTAGTTTGCCCAGCCTCCTTCATCCAATAGTAGCTGAAATTCGGTGAAATTAAATGTTTAACTATTTAAATGTTTCACGTATGTAAAAATGGCTAAACAATAACATTTCCCACACTGTAGATTAGCAACTACAAGGTGAAATTCCTGAGTTACATCCAGCCTCCAAAAGTCTTAGGAGAACCTCTCAGGGATGTTCTTAGCAGCCAGAGTGCTCAAAAATAATTTATGATGAGCTTTTCAAAATTCTCAAAATTCTCTAAATGAATTGTATGTGGAAATACATTTAGAGTATATTCAGAATTGTAATATCTATTGGCAGATACTAAGTTAAAAAAAATCTTACTTCAGGTAGACTGAACAAGTATACCTACTCTAGCTGACTTAGCATGGCTGTGTTTGTAAAGGACAAGATTGATGTGTTATAATTAACTATAATGTGATACAATCAACTAATTTCCAATCTGTCTTTATGAAGGAACGTTTTCTGAATGGAAGGTAGAAAAGGGAGACAAGCTTTGGAAAAGTAAGAGATAAAGATAGCAAATCTATACTTCTTGCAAAGAAAAAAATTAGGCTTTTTTTTTTTAATTGAGAAAATGTGAAGAGGTTGGTAAAAGGGAAAAACCCAAGAGAAGATTGTAACAAGTATTGTAATGTATTCCTTTGGTTCTTTTACTGCAAAAACATCTAAATTTACTCACAACCACTAAACTAGTTCATTTTTTTTACAATTCCCCCTTTTTTCCTAACTTTTCCATTATTTTTCCTTCTCAGATAAAATAGTGAGCTTTTAGAACAGATCATTGAATAAAATCATGGCTTGTTCTTGGCTTCTTTCTTTATCATATTCAAAGAACAATAAGATAAAGCCTGGTTTGGACAACAGACTTGAAACTACAGATGGAGTCATATTGTTTGGTAAATTACACCTGCTTGCTGGGGGCACCAGAATGCATACATTAGAGCAGCTGATATCAGATGCTTTTTGTATTGGGAGAGAGAAAAAATCATGGCATTTGGCTTTTAAAAAAAGACTCTGAATTGTTTGTTCGTAGCAATAGCACTTCGACTTATATACCACTTCATAGTGCCTTTACAGCACATTGCCCCCAACAATCTGGGTCCTCATTTTATACACCTTGGAAGGCTGGAAGGCTGAGTCAAACTTGAGCCAGTGAGGTTTGAACTGCCGAACTGCAGCTAGAATCCATGTTTCCCTCTATAAAAATAAGTATACCAATACATTTGAAAAGCTGGCATCTAAAACTTTACCTATGGCTGTTGGATATGTTCATATACTTCTTGATATTCTAGATGCCTCCTGAAAAACCACCTAGACTTGAGGTATCGTCAGATAGCATTCCTGGCGTGACTTCCAACAGAATGTGAAAATTATCACGTTCACAACAGATACTTTAGTTTTGTCCCTACATTTTGTGAAATACTTAAGGAGAATGAAGCCAATAATGTGGGAAATTGAGTTTAGTTTTCTTCATCTCCTTTGGTAATACATGGCCTAAATATGAAAACATCCTAAAAGATAGCCAAGTATATTCATCTCTCTTCATTTTATATTTTAAATATAAAATATTTAGCTTGTATAAACATTCTTTTGAAAATCTACAGTCAGCAAATATTTTATAGTAGCCAGGGATCTGAAGAAGGTATTGTTCAAGATTCAGGAATCCAGTTTGACTTCTTTTCATTTCAACCATATTTTTTCATATTTCAGTGAAACTATCTTGTGGACTTAACTTTCAAAAGTGGCTTACAATGTGATAATAAGGAAAGGATGATTGAGAAGACCTGTTTAGATCCTGGACAATGAGCCTATAGTAATTTATAAATCCATTCATTTTGTCATCAGATGTGCAATTGAAGTACTTAAAGTACTTAGAAAAAATAGTCACTTTAATTAAATGGCACTTAAGCATATTTTGGAACATTTGGAAATCCAAATAACAATTTTATATGATAAAATTAATTTGATTTAGCCACAAATACTGTACATACAATGATTCAAACCAATGCTACACTAAAGAAAAAATAGCCCTTTAATTGCATGCGTGCCCAACTTTAAGAGGAATATTTGAATTCTAAGTAGCTTTGCACAATTTTCAAAACTGCATCCTTCTGCAAATTAAAGCCCCAGTCACCCTCCTTGTCCTTTTGTTGCCCAGAAGATGGTGGGGAAGGACTTTACTGTCAATATACTGGTCTGTCTAGTAAGGCAGGACATAATTTCTGAAACAGAATCTGCCCCATTCAGAAATCAGTAACTTCAGTTAATCAGTTTCAGTACTGTCATACTTTGCACAGAAAACAGAAAACATCTAGAGACTTAAAATTTAAATAAAAACAGTGTTGAACAGAACTTAATGTATAATGTATGTGAGAAAGTTCTTGGGAGACAAGATGAAGAGATGGTGCCTAAGGAATAGAGTCAGATAAGAGACAGCATAGCCTGCAGCGGATAGTGGCAGGGCAAGAGGCTCAGGAGGGACCCTCTTTAGTTTCTTGGTCTATAAAGGAGGTAGCAGGAGATTGGTCCTTTTAGAAGACACTGCTAATTTAACAATAGCAATAGCACTTAGATTTATATACCGCTTCACAGTGCTTTACAGCCCTCTCTAAGTTTACAAAGTCAGCATATTGGCCCCAACACTTTGGGACCTCATTTTACCCACCTCGGAAGGATGGAAGGTTGAGTCTACCTTGAGCTTGGTGAGATTCAAACTGCCAAATTGCAGGCAACTGGCAGTCAGCAGAAGTAGCCTGCAATACTGCACTCTAATTACTGTGCCACTATGGCTCATGTAGCTTTACAATAAAGTGGAATTAGCTTCTGGTTGTGTTTCCTGTCTGGTCCACCTGGTAAAGCTGACATCATGAAAGCTTGTACTTAAGTAGTGCTGGAATGAACTATGAGTGTTAAAAATTTGGTTCATTTAGTGGGACTGGTATGTAATATATTTAATTCAATCCTCTTCAATAATGGAAGCCACATAACCCTCTTCACCAATTATGACTAATTTTTTAAAATATTCGACCTTTGTTAATTATAATGTTTCATGAATTTCTTTTCTGTATTATTGAGAAAATTAAATTCAGAAATAATTGTGAAATGCTATGCCTTACAGAAAGGAAAATTGACTGTATCAGCAATCGGACATTTTCCCAGTCCTATTTTGAGATAATTGGTCCATTTATGCAATGACATTGTTATATGGATATTAATTCAATTATCATCACTGGAGGTTTTCAAGAAAAGATTGGACAACCATTTGTCCAGGTTGTTATGAGGATCTTGCCTTGGACTAGAAGATGTCCAAGGTCCCTTCCAGCTCTATGATTATGGAATTTATTCAAAACCTAATACATATTTGATAGGTTACTCTTAGTTATAAGATGTAGAATTATGTGGCAAGATCTCAATATGTAGAACACTGATTACAGTATTGCAACTTTTAACAGGGGTGTAGCTCTATCAAATACTAAAGTTATGGTTTAGTAGCACAGCCATTTTGTGTTTGCCATCTGGCAGTACTGTGAGAAGATGTAATACTTTTGGTTTTGGTTTTAATTTAATTAAAAGGTTATCTTTATTTAAGAAAACAAACCAACAGATTATTTTAACCTAGCTTATTTAATAACACATCATTAAGATTAATTATTTTTTTAAAAAAAGGAGCAGAAATTTCCAATATCTGCAGTTCTATAGTTCAGTAGCAGTTTTTCATAGTGGAAAACAATCTTTAGTTTCCAAGCTAGACTGCTCTGCTGAGTTTTTCTACCAGTGCATTAAACTTGCACTGGAGACCTCAGGGTTTTTCTCTTAACCATAGAGCTTGTGTCATTAACTGGACCAATCTTTTTTTCTTTTATTACAAGTTATTACGGGAAATAGGTTGGTGGGGAAGGATTTACATATCAGTTCGAGCTTCCAGAAAAGGTGAAGGATGAATATGTAAAATTTTTAAAAAATTCACATATGCCAGGAACGATTTCTGATTTACAAGGCTTCTCTGTCTCTTCTGCTTTTTTTTCTGTTAGAAGAACCAAAAATATGCAGTGGCTGATAAACTAAGAAATGGTTTCCAGCACTAATAAGAGTTTAAACATTGAGAAGACAATGAAAGGTCAAAGGCATTTTAAACTTCAATTGATAATGGGGCTTGTCTATCAGGAAATTAGGCCATTCAAATACCGTTACATTTCAAAATGTATCTAAAAAGCAAATTATTGTCCTCATTTCTGAAAAGAAAATTACATGCACATTGCTTTTGCCTAATTCCTCTTAGCCTATTTCCAGAGCATATAACCAAAATAATTGAAGGACATCTCAGAATAGAAGTTAATATTACTGAAAGCAGAAATGGTTATTTTTCAACCTCTAAGCAAAAAAAAAAAAAGCTAAGACAGCACCTAGAAAATTGCAGTTCTGCCTCTTGTAATCAGACAAGACGATCTAGTTATGGGGGGAGAGGAATTGCTTCATTCAGATAGTATGGAATAATTCATATTTACTTTTTGCTGATGGAATGGCATCCTCTCCTGTAACATCCTGATTTTATTTAATGTGAGATATTAATATCACTACTACTACACTGTGTCTGCTGAGCAGTATTAATAATAGTGAAGTATTTAAATGTGTCTTTAATCCAATGATATTTTTTCTGCCTTGAAAAGGATGAAAAACTGCTCTTCTGAAATAAACTGCAGATTTTAGGCATTGGAAAAGTGAAGAGCAGTACAAGGAAAAAGGAGAATTAAATCTTGTCTTTTAAACAAATAGCTATGCTTATTAGAAAACACTGGATAATTTTTGTTGCAAGATTGGTAGTGTGCTTTTATAACAAAAACCTCTAAGGTCAGGTTGTCTGAATTTCAGCAATTATGATAATTGAAAGCCACTTACGTGTTGAGATGACTAAATATTAGAATATATGTCTGTCCCAGAAGTTATTCTCAATTTTAGATTGAAAACCCCAGGTAAGCATCTCTAATGTATATTAGGCTCACCATATAATAACAAAAATGATTTCCTTCTTAATTCAAATGCGGTAATTAGTTCTTAATGCTTATTGTGGTCTTCTGTTAAACAGCACATTTCTCTTCAGGGACATAGACCCTTGAGTAGAAATGGGGTTAAGAACTACATACATGTTGCATGTTTTAGTATCTTTTAAGTCTACTTAAATGAATGAAATAATTTAAAATACAAAAACCTGATAAGAATCTGAGACCTCGTAATCTGTTTACCATTCTGATCCCTTTACAAAATGTTTTTTCTTGAACTTTTTATTAGTGCTTTGTGTGGAAGTCTTTGAATGGCCTCAGAGCAATTTGAGACTGATGTTTTTCCTTTCATGGACTGTTAAGTCTCATACTTACAAACTTAAACATGGAACATTTTATATTATATCTTTTTATTTAAGCACTTGGACTAGAAATTAAATTTGCTATGAGCCCTACCTTGCTGACTACACATAAACTGGCAGAGGAACTGGAGATTGTTTTTGTTGTACAAATGATCAATTTGGCTGTGTTGGAAAATTTGGTGTTTGATATAAAAAAGATTTTTCACATGTATTCTGGAAGGTCCTCTCTCAGATTCTACTCTGTCAATGTAGTGATTCAGTAAAATCATGTGGAATAACAGGTGATTAATTAATATAAGAAAATTCATAACATGGGATTATCAAACTAAGATCTTTACATTCCCTTATGTCTATTGGCAGAGTCCAGTTCAGAGGTGCCAAAAAAAAAAAGATTTGGTAGAATCTGCTGATAATTTTTTCTTCATTTTATGAAACAGCCTAGGAAATTACAGTAATCTTAGCACATAAAACTGGACGTTATGCCCAACATGGGTTCCTCATAAATAATTTGCAGATGAGAACATGAAAAATATGAAAATTTGTGAAAGTATTTGATTTAATGATGCTGAGTTCCTTCCCATTCAAATTCAGTATTATGTTCTTGGATTTTAAAAAAGGCAGTCCTCTACAATTTGTCATCCTTATGAAAAATCTTGAGGGTTGTGATATGGAAATTTTCTATTTACCCGATATAAGTAACAAAATAATGTCTACTTGATATTGATATCATGATACAGTGACATTGATAATACCCAAAACACGAGGGCATCATATTTGTATCTTGGAAGCAAAACAATATCCTCATTCCGAAAAGATTTTCCTATAACCTGTATTATAAAGGAAAGATATAAGCAAACTTATAACCAAGAAAGAAAATGAAATTCACAGTTTCTTATTTTGAAAGGGCACCAAAAAAGAGTCCGCTTCTAGTTTTATAATGTATAGATTTTTTTTAATGTTTTTATACACTGCACTTACTGCATTAGGAACTTCCCACCACCACCATCGAAAATGCACTTAGAATATTGCTAGTAGAAATCATTTGAATTTTCTATTAATATTTTCAACATTTAAAAATTTGAGGGGGAAAGATAGAATGATAACTGAAATAGAAGTATAGCATATATCTCTAAAATTGATGATGCAGATCTGATGACCATTATTTGCTTTTCATTTAGATGACATGATTTGTATTATATTATATGATGTCTCAATAAGATTCCCCACTAAATATGTCCTGCAATATTAAATTAATATGAATTTATAGTACAGTACTATGCCAATAAAAGCTTATAAAGTTCAGTCTTTGTATTGGATCTTGAACTGGAAGGTGATATTGAACATAATTAACCATCACAACTTGTTCTTCCTATAGTAGCAGAGAACATTTAATTCAGGGACTTGCTTGCAGGAACCTTTGCTTTCTGAAATAATGGAAATAATCTATATGTTCAAGGACTGATTCAATAGTGCTAAAATAAGTGATGGGTCCATTATTTATTTTTCTTCTGGGACTGTTGTAACCATCACTTGAAATATCAACTATAGAAGATGAATTAATTCAAGATGTCATTCTGTTAAGAACTGCTAATAAAAATGGCAAAATCTGTATTTCAGCTTTGGTTGGAGCATTTGGGAGAAATATGATGCTTTGGGCTGGGTATGATCAATAGCCTCATAATTTAATGCCAGTTTAGAATTAATTCATACAGGTTTGCATATCACCTAAAATTTCATTTAATGATTCAGCATTTGGATCTTTGCCAAGGATATATCTTACCCATCTTCCCATAAATAAGTAATAATCAAGGGGGGTCACTGAAAATTGTGTTTAAATTGCTTTTGGGTGATATTAATATTTTGCCTAGGGCTTTTGCCTATATTCAAACTCTTTATTTAATTATCCTGTCAGTGTGAAAATACATATTGGGACTGGTCAGAGTCTTAAATAATACTTGCTGCATTACTGAATGTGATATCAGTAGCTGTTAGTTTTGTCACTTTAAAAAATGCCCTCTTTTTAGACTCTTAAGGAAAAGTAGAGTAGAGAAATCCAATTAACATAACTAGAACCAAACTGGTCTACAGCTGATATACTTTGGTAATTATATAACTGTACCATGCAGCCTATATGACTGATGTTATAGAATTAACGCATAATATTGTCCTACACTTTCTCTTTAGATTAAAACAGTCAAATATGTAGACATGATAATATGAGATACTAACTAAGGAGCTAAAATTTGTATTTTCATATCTTGTATGACTATGAAAATTATATTATACTGTATAGGTGTTTTTAGGTAATTCAGAAAGAAAAGAGAACAGATTAACATAGGAGAAAATAAATCTCTTAACTGCTGGTACTTCCTGCAGCATCTCCTGATTTAGGTGAAGTGTTCTGAAGAGAAGGGATAGTAATAACAAAGGGTTTTGACCAATTAGTAAGCCAGTAGTTGCAACTCCATATAGTAGTTAAGTAATGCTGATAAAATAATGTTGGGCTGTATTCTGATGGAGTATCTTATGAGATACAAATGTCATTAAGATGCTGAGAAAAATGTTCTGTTAGAATGTATATGTTAACATAATTGTTACTCAGCTGCCTTCCAAATCTTTGCAGTTTATACATCTCTTTTCACTTCAAACCAGTTTCCTTACACACAGTGGGTTCTTGTTAAGTTAGTAGGTGGAAATAGAGACCAAAACATAGGCAGTTCTCAGTTTGATAAGTGGAACATGGATTCTTAATAGATAATATGTTTCAATGCAGATAAAATCTAGTTACCAGATGCATAGAATATGCTGTATATGGCTGAAAAACAATGGCTTATCATGTAGAGGATTTGTAGATTTTATCTACTTTTCAGTAATAGTTTGGTTTAATAGAGCTTTAAGTAATACAATCCAATATATTGAGCTAAAGTAATGCCGATTATAAAACTTGCAAGTACTGGGATTTGATGCATTGGCTTTAAAGTCTGAAATTTCCATCCTTTTCACCCTGTTCAAACCTTTGCAATATTTATTCAAGGATGTTTATATAGCACACGCATCAGAAAAATGTTGATTTGTTTGAAAACCTTGCAGCATAGTACAATATACAATGTTATATACTGATTTAAAGAATCGAAGCATCAATATTTCTTTTCTCCACTAACAAATGTCATTCTTGAACTTGGCATGATGGTTAGATCTACATATGTACATTTTCTTCAAAATATTATACCTTTGATTAGGTGTTCATGATTTGAGAGTTGTACTAAATAATTTCTTAATTATATTACATTTAAACTACACAAATGTGTAGTATAGTAAGTTTCATAAACACTAAACCAAGAATTGATTATTTGCTTTTCAGAGAGATTTTGTCCTATTTTAAATGACATTATAATCTTTCTCCACAAAAAAAATTACCAATCTGAGTTTTAAAAGTTCTTACTCTTTCCACAAGTGTAATTAAATTAATTAATTATATTGCAATCAGTAGAGCCCTCTCCTTGAATATTGGATTGGTGTTTAAATTATCCAGTGTTGGAATTTACAGTGGTAATTGAGAGTTCATTCTGTGAGAATAATTTGGTGCCAGAGGAATAGTAATGAATATAGAAAATAGTTTTCTGGTATTAAGTAGTCAGTTAGGCTTGTTGAGGAAAAGAAAGAGGGCTTTTTTGCTTTTAAAAAAATTCTTAGTGTTCATTTCTTTATATCTTGCTCCTTGATATGAAATGTATCCCATTAAAGTCAGGACAGATTTAACAAAAGTTGAAGCTCTTGTAATATTTGGAGACAACACTAAATGCTACTGAATAGCTGGAGCAGGTTAATATTTTGAAGTAATGAATGTGATCTTTATTCAGAAGTGGCAGTAGCTATATTCTGAATTTGCAACACATTTAGAATTCTGAATTCTTACTATGGAGTTAAAATAGTACTAAAATTCCATGCTGTAGTAGACTGGAAAATCTCTTTTCTGCACCTTTGTACTGTAGACCACAAGACAGAACAATCTTTTAAGGAAATTACCTTTTTGTTTTTTGGTTAGTATGTACTTCATGAAACACTGAACTGGCTGAAATGTTGGTAAAATTTAGTAATTACAATGCATCATTTGGTAAAATATTCCCCCTTAAGTCCATTAAATAGATACCCAACAATATTTTCATCCAAATTATTTTTCTAAATTATATCTGGAGGCTTGGGAGTAAAAAAATAAAAAATTACACATATAATTACATAACATGAAACAATATACATATTTTGGGCTGAGCATATTTAGATTCCAAACATCAGGAATGCAAATGTAATGCCAACACTGTTATTTAAACACTGAAAATATTGTGGGTTTATTTAAAAAAAAAAAAGACACCCTGAAATACTACTGCATCACTCAAAACAAATTGCTTAGAAAAATCTAGGCTTTCTCAGTATTTGAGTTTTTTAAAAATGTATCAGATCCCTGCAATTTAAAATAAGTTTATCTCCTTTGTGTTCTTAGATTACCTGTAGATATTACACTTCACATTCTTTATAGGGTAACTGCTGACATTTGCATTGTCCATAGCCATTAATGATGATGAAGGGTCCTTCGTGGGCAGGTTCATATTCATTATATGGTCCTTGGTCTGACATATTTGACATATGCAGCCGTGTTTGAGAACGTAGTTGCCTGTGGCTTTGAATCATTGAACACTGCCTAATTTTTCTTAATGTGGGAGGACAGCACTTCCTGGAGATGAACACTACAAAAATGATAAAAAAGAAAGAAAATAATAAAGCCATTGTTCCTGTAATTACCTGCTGGGTGAAGATGACATTGTTTGGTTCAGGCATCTGTTCTTCTGTGGTAAAGGGTATGCCTGTGGTGGTTGAAATTTCTTTATCTCCCACATGGAAATTTGAGGAGCTTATTCGCTTTGTATATTCAGTTGTTGGAGCTCTGTGAGTTGTAGCAATGGGGGTAACAACAGTTGATAAATTCCAGCAAAGCTGAAAACCATAAACTGCATCTAGAATATCCTCTCCCTGGGTATGGTTTGGGGTATGACAAAGGATGGAGTATTCCCACCGACCTTGGAAGCCACTGAGCCATGTGGCTAGTGCACATATTTTGGGGCTGCATTCCCAGGGGTTGTTAGAGAGACCCACAGTCGTTAGGGTTTTAAGTGAATATAAAACCTTAGACTCCAGAGTGGTTAGCTTGTTGTTATCCATTAGGAGAATTTTAAGATTAGGCATTATTTCAAAAACTGTCGTATCAATGGCTTTGATATCATTTCCAGACAAATCTAGCTTTTCTAAAGTGCTCCAGGTCCATTCCATCCCACAGGTCAGGTTGCTAATTTTATTCCCCTGTAAGAAGAGCATGTGCAGATTGCTTAGCCGAAGGAAGTGAGCAAAGTTAATCTTTGTCAGTTGGTTGTGCTCTAGGTGAAGCTCCCTTAGTTTGGTTAATCCTGCAAATCCATTGCGCGCCAAACTTCGCAAGCGATTTGTGCTCAAATCCAAAAAATCCAAACTACGACAGTCTGAAAACAGGCGGACTGGAATAGTCCTCAGAGAATTGGAACGTAAACTCAGGGTTTGCAGTTTACGAAGGCCATACAACAATTCAGGATTCAAAGCAGATAATTGATTGAAAGAGAGATCCAAATGTTGCAGGTTAAGCAGCTGGCTGAAAGTTGTGTTTGGTAAATAAGATATTTTGTTTGAACTTAAAATTAATTCCTTGAGTTTATATAGTCCTTGAAAAGCATCTTCTCTTACTGTATCAATTTGATTATGGTCTAAATGAAGCCAGGTAAGTTGACTGAAGCTTGCAAACTGATCCCCTTCAAGTTCCATAATAAAATTGTGCCTCAATGACAAACCTAGACAGCCCTTGTCAGTGGTGTTTGGCACTGAGTGAAACCCCTGAGAGTCACAGTAAAAGAGCAGCTTCTCACAACGGCATTTTGGTGGACAAGCCGTGCCCAAGGCAGGCAGCATTTTAAAAACAATACTCATTGCATATACTGCTGCCAGCATAGGAGCCCCTAATGGCCACTTGAAATGTAAGCCTGCAGAATATAATTCAGGGAAACAACAAAATAGGATATTTGTATCAGAGGTATGCTTAGAACAAGAAGAGAAAGATTGCTGCAAATAATGACATGCATTAAAATGTTTTGGAGCTTTAATTTTTATTTTTAAAAAATCTTGGTAGAAATATCTAAGTTACTGAATTTACTGATAAACAATTCCCCACTCTTAAAAAAGTACTGCTTCCTAAACGTGCATTTCAAAAGCTAGATTAACTGCACATTGTAAAACAAGTCAAATAATACAAACTTACCCATTCTTTTGAGTACGTTGGAGGTTGCATTCAGTCGTAGTTTTAGACTCAACACAGTGAGTCTGTAAAAAGCTCTAACGTTGTCAGTTTTTAAATCATTTACTCTCTTTACTCTTCTTTGATTCTGGAGTAAATAAAAAGACTTCACATCCCATTTCCAATATATTCCTTTGAATTCATGACCTTGATTTCCAGTGGCAGATCTGTTAATTCCTGAATCAGTGCTGAGTTGATTGGCAGGTTTTCTTATACTGTACAGCTGCTTAATTGCAAACGCTTTCCACAGCTATGGCTTTTTTACTCTTAACTTGTTGATGGCAGATGGGTAGCTTATCACTGAGAGAAGCTTCTGTAGTCGCTTGAATGCATTTGCTGAAAAGCTTTCAGGGCTAAGGTACAGAACGCATTTGCTTATGTGCTGCTACCACACAACTGTATATAGGCTGACGTCACCCTGTGACGTTCCTTTTTGTTTGGGTTTTCCAGAAGCTTTTGCAGTTTAAGGCACTATAGTGCAAACTCTCAATTGTGAGATTAGACTACCACTAAGAGGAAAAAAAGTAAGAATTCTTCAGCTGATATCCAGAAGATAGGAATGATTTTGCAAGAGTCTGTCTTGTAGATTACATGCTTATGACTACAATCTTAAACTGTACAGATTTTGATTTTTGTGATTTATATTTGTGTTGGTATTCTGTATGAAAACTGTAAAGGTAGCACATAAGAGCCTTACATCACACACACACACGCACACTTTGTCCCCAAATATATTTTAACAGAAAAACTCGCACATGATATAGCATTTTAGAAATTAGTAGCATGCACTTACGAAGTTTTTTTTTAAAGGGATTATATTTATAAATGTATAGCTTATATTTAAAAAGCAAGATTTTAAAAATTGTAAAGTGTGTGAAAATAAGTTGCACTGGCTTTGATGATTCTTCATCTGGGTAGTTCAGACAGAATTTAGAAACATGTATACATACTCAATACATACATGGATTCCATTTTAAATGACTTGAGTCCCTGGAAATATACAGGACAGTATCATCTTTAATTATTAAATATGTAGCTCTTTTACTTCTTAAATTGAACTGAAGAGTAAACCAGAGGCAGTAGTATTTCACTGTACCCTTGGCTTTGCAGTTATCAGTTCAAATAATGTAAATAACAATTTTATCCAAATTTGGCAACATTGAAATATAATTCTCAGTTGATAAGAATTAATACTAATAGGACCTAACCTCACACTTTATATTTTGAATATTATTCTGTCACTGCTATAATTTTTAACTGGTAAAGTAACCTGTAATTTTTTTATGTTTGTGTGTGTGTGTGTGTACGTATATACATATATGCATGCATGCATGATATTAAAACTATGATTTAGCAGTGTAAGTTACTGCTACTTTTTTCTATGCCTATTTTTCTCAGAGAAACTACTTTTCACCTGACACTTGTAGAATTCTTGATCACATATTTATGGCAGATAATATATCAAGAATTTTCAGTTACTGTTTTTAGAATTTTGAATATGCACTACTTTTCAGGAAAAAAAATTAACATTAAATCTGAATCTTTACATTTGGCTGGTGGGGTGGGGCAGGTTAGCTACAGATTTTCATTAGCCAAGCCAAAAACTGCTTGTCCATCCACAGTTAGAATGACGGAAGCTGTTCAACAGCAACCAAGGAAGCACGCAAAGTCCAAAGATGCTCTGACTTGATGTAGTGATTAGTAGTTAGCAGACTTGACAAAATAGGAAAAATCCTTTCTTGAAAAAAGATGGAGTTTGAGCTGGTCTCTAGCTGAAGAGGTCCTTTCCTGTTCTAGATCAAAAACAGCGGGATGTGGAACTTTTATGTCGGTTTCTAAGTCATAAAGAAACTTCCAAGTGCCTTCGCTTTGCAACTTCCAAATCAGATCCAGTCTTCTGCTGACCTTTTAATTGGGAAGGGAAAATGTGTTTACAGAGGTGTGGTTTTGAAACTGAAGATGCCAGATTTCCAAATGCCTACTGAAAGGCAGCTCCATGCTGTGCATGGCTATAGTACTGTGCAAGTACTAACCTCGCCACTATCTTAGCTGAGTCCTTTTTATTTTAGATCTTGCAACTCATATTTTTAAATCATGCATAATGGTTTCCAAATATTTGAGGTACATGTAAGGAAGAGACCCTAAATTTTAGACAATGTCCAAGAAATGAAGAGATGAAAAAGCTATGAGCATGTTCAGTTATTATATTTAATGCATGCATTTTTACTATATCAGACTTAAGTATACCATCCTCTGTTGAATCCAGTCCTAGAAAGTTTTTCCCCTTCCAAAGGACCTGTGCACATGACATATATCTAGTCTGGTTTACAGATACTTCCCAGAAGCCACAATCTTAAAAAGGATAAAAGCTGAAATTGAATTAATCCCTAGTTGTATGTAAAATAAGGCACTCCAATTTTTTTAATTGATTCTCTCTGTGTGTGCATGCACACACACAAAGTTATTCCCTTTTGCCTAAAAATGCAAGTGCATGCACACATCTTCATTCCAGCTGAACAGTGAAAAGAAAAGAAAAGTGGGATGGAGAAAGGGTGTGAAAAAGAGATAGTCATATTTGGAATGAAAAAAAGAAAAGGTGGCCCAAACTGGAGGAGAGGGGACAAGAACACTGAAAAAAAGAACTACTGGCCCTCCATTTGTAAAAGATGAGTATCTTCTTCAAGTAAGAAGAGGATAAGTAGCTATCATCCTTTCTGCCACCCAGAACTGTAGTGTATGTGTGAGAGGAGAGAGAGAATGAATGAATGAATGAATGAATGAATGAATGAATATGGGACAGAAGTGTCTGTCCTATTTAAATAGTATCTGCAGTACTATTTATGAAAGAAAAACTCATTTCCCCTTTAATTAAGGGAATCATTTTTAAATAAAGGTAGTAATAGAAATCATATATTTTCCTCCCAGTTTTGCTGTCTTTTTATGTAATTGAATTGAAAAATTTAGATTATTGAGAGTATATTTGGATATAGTTGTTTCTGTGATGTGGAAATCTCTCGTAATTTTTTCTTGCAGTTGCCTGATGCCCTTAAGATAGTGGAGTAGGCCATTTGGCTGCTGTTAGTTAACTGGTCAGATCTTAGAAGAGCCAAAGGAAGACAAAAGTAGAAATAACTGCAGGTATTTGCAAAGGCAACTGAAGAAGGGGAAATCTTAAAGTGAAGTTTAAAGAGGAATATTTCAACAAAACGATAATAATGAAGTAAAGAAAATGAGGTTAATATTGCATATAGCTAGCATTTGTTGGGCTGGAAATTCAGATTATAAATGATTTGCAAGATAAGAGCCAAGTCATTTGGCTTACAGTTTTAAACGATGAACATTAGAATTCTAAGGAACTTTGTTCAAAATGGATACTACTATAGTTTATCTTAGGTAAAATCATATGTATGACCAGAATAATTATTATACATTGGTAACATATTCAAAGGGAACATGTATAAAAACCAGAGTGGTTCCTCTATTGGTATGTTCATTTGTTTATTATATTTCTAGACTACCCACCAACTACCTTAGACACTGTGCATATCATTATATTAGATCAATGTCATACAATAAAAATATGTTACTATATAGTGATATAAAGTTTAAATCCTAACTCAAATATATTTCTACTTATACTACTAGTCTAAACTTTCATTTATAATATATGAATTATTCTATTCCAGCAAATAGGTGTATAGACATTTTGGAAGCAGATCATTGGTTTGAATCCAACTATTGGAATTTGTCTTCATTTTATGAAATTCAATCCTTTCAAAGCACAATTTATTGTTTGTGACACATAGTCAATAACTCTTAAGCAGAAAAACATGGAGTCAGCTAGAGTATACCTATTTCGGAAACCCTGGGTTAGAAATGCAGTAATGTGTTTGCCTTAGATTAAAAACCAAGTTTGCTTCTCATAGAATATCAAGGCAATCTAGCATTCAGATTGATGAGGATTAAGTTTGGATTTCTGAGTGGGATCCCCATAAAAAGTGTTTGCACAATGTACCATGGCAGCATAATTATATTCCTTGTTGCCCGCTATAGCTACAGCTTCCTTATCCCATTATCTATAGGAATTGCAAATACTGTAAAGAATATGACAAAAAGAATTGATGCCAAACCTATATCTTTGTACTTGCATTGGATGCAAGGATGTAAGGACAGAATTTGTATTGCCACATGCATGTTTTCGTTTTAACATAATCTGGGTTGGTTTACATATTATTCTTTGCATCTTCTGTTGTATCTGAATGCTTTATTTCCTGGAGAATGCTGTTATCCATGTTAGTTTATTTTTATCCTGCCTTTTTACTTAAAAGCTCTCAAAGATACTATTGTTTGTCATGTTTTCTTTTCAAAATATTTTAAATAAATATAAGTAGCCTTATATCCTAGCATAGGCATAGCCTGCTTGCTTAGCTAGTGAAATTCAACAGATGTTTTTCTAGTACAATACTGCCACCTGTACAAAAAGGGGCCTTGTGTTTTACTAGTACTAAATGTTTTTCTTGAGAAATATGATACCTTCCATTTCCTTGACTTCTTGCACTCATGTATGTGGATACAGAATCTTAGGTTCATGTATCTCCTTCTCTACACTGTCATAATGTAACAAATGTTGTCATGTTATAGACAGATGCCAGATTTGTAAACCTGACACACGAGTTGTTGGCCACAAGGAGCTTAAGGAATAACTGGGGTTAGAGACAGTTACTAAGTTAAGTAAAAGCAGTGGTGACTTATTTTCTGCAAGAGATGACCACTTCTAAACAGGTGGAACTAATCAGAAAAAGATCCCTAAGGGCTATTTTATCAAACAAGATTATTAGTTTTCCTGGGAGTTAGAACAGTCTGTCCATGTAATTAAAGGGTTCATCTTTATTCAGGTTTCTTTTAATTCAACTAATTTCGCATCTGGATTCATATATTGTTGTAAGTTATGCTTTGTTTAACTACAATATATTGAATAGCCCATAATGGTTAATTGTGCTGAAATTAAAAAACCATGTTATGTCAGAGTGAAATGTACAAGTCACCTTTAGTATCAGGCACAAATAACCAGAATCGTTTGTGGGAGGTCTCAAGCAGAGATTTTATTGTTAGTCACCTATGTTAGAACAATCTCACCAGACTTGATTGCATTTTCTCTTGGGATCTGTCAAAAGGCTTCAGGGATTTGGACAGGAGGTCAGACCTGCACTGCTTTCTGCAGTGCAAAGATTCTATGCTCAGCCTCTTCTTAACATCTCCCTCAATGTAACTGGCAAGTCCACTACACCTAGCAAATATAGAAATTTACAGGAACTAAGTGTGCAGTTCTAAGCATATTCAACAAAAATTATTGAACATAATTATATATACTGTGTTTCCCAAAAATAAGACATGTCTGGATAATAAGCCCAATCAGGCTTTTCAACACATGCTATAATATCGGCCACCCCCGCAAAATAAGCCACCAACAACAACTTACATGCATGCGCAGCTGGTCCCGCCGTTTCCTCTGGTTGCTTGCTGCACAATCAAAATGAGTTGAGGCGAGGCTGAAGGGAGGGGAAGGTGGAGACATGCCCTCCCCTCCCTATTCTTCACACCAGCCGAGTTGCCCAACATGTCCCACCCCACTCCTATGGCAACAGCAGCCTGGCTGCTTCCCTTCCCCGCCATCTCTTTATCAAGAGGGGTGGTGGGGCAGGGGAGAAGCAAGACGCATGGAACGAGACATAGCTCCCCTTGCTGTCTCTTCTCCCCCCACCCTCGCTGGGCATGATAGGGCTCCTTGCCCCTTGCTTAGCCACCCATCCCCATTAGGGATGCAATTTGAGGGGGGCAGGTGGGACCGGCGAGAAGCAGGATGCAGGTCTTACCTTTCAAGCTTTGTCATGCTCCTCACCATTGTGTTCAGGGAAACACGCTGAAAAAGAAAACCTTCTTGCGAGTTCAATCATACTTCTCAAACTACTGTACTCGAAATACTACTATTCTGATATGCAAGACCTCTGCTGATTTCACTTTGCCATTGATACTGAATGAGTGGAAAAGTCAATGGAATTTAGACTTGAGCTATTGTATAATTATAGTACTTTAATCTAATGCTGCTTTATTTGATTTTCTAGGCTGGACGCAAAGAAAGAAGTGATGCCCTCAACTTGGCAATAGACAAAATGACAAAAAAGACAAGAGATTTGCGTAGACAGGTATAGTATTAAATATGTATTAAATGCTCATATAGTCTGCTATGTACAAAGCATACCATTTATTCTAGCAATTTTTTTCAGATCTGTCAATTATAGACAACTAAACGCTTGAATTTTATTAAAACTGGGCAAGCTAACCTTAAGTCTAGAGCAGAGGCAGGTCTTACCTTTTTAGAACAGTCTAACCTTAAGTCTAGAGCAGAGGTGGGTTTCAGCAAGTTCTGACCAGTTCTGGAGAACCTGTAGTGGAAATTTTGAATAGTTCAGAGAACCAGTAGTAAAACTTCTGACTGGCCTTCACAGTACTTTTACAGCCCTCTCTAAGCGGTTTACAGAGTCAGCATATTGCCCCCAACAATCTGAGTCCTCATTTTACCCCCCTTGGAAGGATGGAAGACTGAGTCAACCATCCATCAAGTCAAGATTAGACACTTCCTTTCCTCACCCCAGGAAACATTAATGCACAACCAACAAGGAAATGGTCATCTAGAAAAAAATCTCCTTAGTGATTTCAGATGTGTATAAGACAGAGCACTAGGCAGTGAATGGCTAGACATTCTTGATCATTTGTTCAGCCCTGGACAGATTCTTTAGGGATCAGTATAAATTACCATTCCCTACTATAACAATGAACCCGTGGTGGGTTGCCCCCGGTTTGCAAGAACCGGTAGTAAAACTGGCGGGAGGCTCCGCCCACTGACCTGGATGTCATCGAAGTTGATCTGCATATGCGCAGAAGCTTCTGCGCGATGCGAACCGGTAGTAAAGTTAAGTAGAACCCACCCCTGCAATGAACTCTCTTTTTCAAAAAAATATAATATCATTAGGGGTTTTTTAATCATAAGAGTCATCAGTTAAAAGAGTTTTATATTTTTGTCCTTGGTCACACAAATATGGAAGCTGTGTTTTGATGTAGGTCTATTTCGAAAGTAATTAATCAAGTAATTTTTTGAGATTTCAAAAACAAAATCCCACCTACATTGAAATAATTATTCTCCATGAAAGGCCACGTATGTTTAATAGAAGGATCACCGGTAAAGTGTATTTTAGTAATGCAGAAATTGAAAATAGCATTTTGCCTTGTTGAACAACTTAATTTTGTTTTGATTTCTCTTCTTAGCTCCGTAAAGCAGTTATGGACCATGTTTCAGATTCTTTTCTGGAAACAAATGTGCCACTTCTTGTTTTGATTGAAGCTGCTAAAAATGGGAATGAGAAAGAAGTTAAGGAATATGCACAAGTTTTCCGTGAACATGCCAACAAGCTGATTGAGGTACTGTGATCATTAAATCTGGATGCCACACGAGAAATGTGGGAAATAGATTATGCCTTCTTTAATGGGTTTGGAGTACTTAATGTTCTAGTAGCCCTTTTGACAATTGATTTTTACAGCCCATTGGGAATAGGATGTATTATACCTTGGAAATGTAATATCTCCACCACCACCCAAACAAAAACCCCAAACCCACTTGCTTACTCAAATAGTTAAGCATAAATGTACTTTTATGAGAACTTGCCTAATCCAGAAATAATTAATAACTTGGAATAGGGAAATGCTTCTTATAGTGCAGACAAGGCAAATTAAATTTCAATATAGTTCTCTCAAAATGCATTTTGTCCAATTTGTAATTATCGTCTCAGAATCTGTCCATTATATTTTAAGAGGCATGGACGGCCTCGGGCTTACTATTGCTGCTACCAATAGTCTGATGAATAAGTTTTCTATTTACTTTCATCTTCCCAGATATAATAGTAACAAATGGATAAGTATAAGTGTTTTTGTCTAAAATATTTTGTGCCAATTTGAGTGTTGGATAATCTAGAATGTGATCCAGTCCAAGTGTAGATCAAGTCTTTAAATTTTGCTCTGAAATTAATTAACAACTACAAAGGAATAAGGAATTAGGGTAAAGTGCAAAGATACCTTAAGTCTAATAATTTATTTGCATAAAATGTAATCTCTCTCTTCCCTCCTATGAAAAATGTTTTAGTTGTTGATTTCTATAAATGTTCCTTTTTAGTTCATAAAACAGTGCATGACAGGATAGACAGAATGCAGATTGATGGCAAATGACTTTCTTATTTACTTTTACGAGAACCTTAAAATCCATCAGTCAGCGCTTGACAGAAAACACAAAATTAGACTTCAGTATTTGAGCCCAGAAACTTATTTTTAGTACCAGAGATTAAGGAAATAGAGTCTTTTCATGTACAGAAATCTCTTCTTAATCCCCACCTCAGTTTTCTTCATCTTAGCAATATGATTTATGACAGATTGGAAATAAGTAGATTAATAATAAATTATTCTTGGTTTAGTAAATCCTGATCTACCTCTGCCTTCCTTTGGCACATGGGGTATATGCTTTGGTTCTTTGTCTTCTTTGCATATTTGTATCAAGGGACAAAGACAGCCAGATCTTCATGAAATTTATCATCCCAAGACTGAACGATATATACCATATTTTTCAGACTGTAAGACGCACCAAGCTTTTGGGGAGGAAAACAAGGAGAGAAAAATCTGCCTCTGCCTCCCAGCATTCATCCGATATTCATCTGGCCTGTTTGCCATGACCCATTTGCTGCGGCCTGTTTGCCGCAGCCCTTTCTTCACCACGGCCCCTTCGCCACCACCATTCATTCTAGAACACAAACCCCCCACCCTCGCCACAATATTTGGAGTATAAGACACACAGACATTTCCACCTAGGTTTTTGGGGGGGGGGGTTGCTTCTTATACTTATATTCGTAATGCTTAGAAAGGTGAAAAACTTTCAACTAAAGGATGAATGGCTTCCCAAAGGATAGCTACAGAAAAGGTAAGGGGACCAAGCTCTGACAGAAGGGAGGAAGGTGTTGGACCAGCAGGATAGGAAACAGTCTCAGGCTTGCAGAGACCCAGTGAGGCGGGAAGCAGGCCCAAACTTGCAGGAACCCAGTGAGCTTAGAAGAGGGGGGTGGGAGATAGACAAAGACCACTCCAGTTTCTCTAAGCCCAGGGAAATTGCCAAGCACCTGAATTTTGTTCTTGTGATCACAGGGGCTGTAACTCCAGAGAGGGGTCGGTCATATGTCCCTTGGTTGAGTGCTAACATAATTCAGAATGATCACTGAACAAATGGTCATAAGTCAAGGGCTACTTGTACATGTTGTACTCTAGAAGATGTTTTTCTACATTTAGAAAAAAGCAAGTAGGCAAAAGCTATAAAACAGGAAAATACAAATGCTGTATTACAATATGGAAAATTTATTTTTGTTTTCATATTCCAGAGTATCAAACAGATATAACACCATAATTTTCAGAATAAGAAATGTAAGAGGGGGAAATGTAAGAGAAATCAAGGCTTAGCATAAATATTTTGCCGTCTGAAACTTTTAGCAATTTCTATTTCTTCAAGGTTGTGAGTTTTTTAGGGTGGGTTGTGTGTAAGAGCCAGCTGTTTAAAAAAAAATTGCAGGCACCTGCTCTGCCTTCTTCCCCTCCCAGTTGAGCCTTTCCTTCCTCTCCCTCCCCCCCACCATGTCAGCCCAGCAGAGGTGCCAATGAAGCAGCAACCTTGACATGGTTTGTGGGAGGAAACAGGTGTTTTGGAGCTATGCAGCCTCTAGCAAACTTGAGAATAGTAGCCAAATCAAAGGTGTTTTTCCTTCAGAAGGAATAGACAGTTCAAAATAGAGGAAAAGAAATATAAAGGCCCAACATAAAAGAAAGCACAATGAAAAAAACTTGCTATCCGTTAACAGAAGAAGAAAAAAATCTCAGAGAGAGGAGACTGAAGACAAAATAAATTTAAGGAAGAAATGTTGAATCATGCGAGTAATAATATGGAGTCTTATGATAGAGTAATAGATAATAATAATGGAATACAGTGCAGGTAATCCTCGACTTGCGACCGTAATTGAGCCTGGCAATTAAGGTTGAAAAGTGGGTCATCCTATGACCGGACCCGATTTTATGATCTTTTTTTGCAGTGGTCATTAACCAAACTCATTGTTTGCTATGGACATTTTTTCCCCAGAAAAATACCCGTTTCTGGGGGGAAACGTTATGAATCTTAGTCATGTGACTGCAGAACACTGCAAAAAGGGTAAATGTGGGCTGGTTACTGAGTGCCCACAGTGCAGTCACATGACCAAGGGGGAATGGCTATCGTAATTTCAGAACTGAGCCATAAGTAGCTTCCTAGCATTTTCTAATTTTTTGTCAATTATTACTTCATTCTGTTGGAGAGATGTTAAGGATCCTCTGTGCTTTCTGAGCTTGCTTGTTTTCTTGCAGACATTTCATTACCCTAGGTAACATCAGCACTGATGATGTTACTAGTTAGGGTAATGAAATGTCTGCAAGTAAACAAGCAAGCTCAGAGAGCACTGAGGACCCTTCATTTCAACCCTGAGCTACAAATATTCTCCTTTATTGAGAGCTGTTAAGTTTACATATTCATATTAATGAAAACACAAATAATATAGCAAGCAAAGCAATCTCTGACCCTTATCTCATAGTTGGGTTCTGATGCGCAAATAAAAATTCAATTTATATAAATACGTAACTGCTGCATGGCACACTTGTTTTAAAGAAAGCCTGATAATTTATTAATAACCAATTGAATCAGTTCTGTCAGCATGAGGCATAATTGATCTCTGTAGGATGATCCTTGTGGAATCATGAAAAAAAAACTATATCCGGGGATCATAGCAAAAACATAAATATCAAGAAATAGTTATATTCAGACGTGTGTAAAGCATTTTTATCAAATAATTTTTAGCATGGAGCTTCATAAAATATCTCAGTTTGAATGTGAAACTGCTACTTGTTGAGTACAAGCACTTTTTTATGTTTTAGAATATTCACTTATTTGATTTTGGCAACACTTGACTCCAAACTGACTCTGGACAGTTCAAAATGTGACAAACAAGATAAAAGCGCAGTGTAAATAAATGCTAAAAGCAATTAATTTTTAACAATTAATTTCGCTCTGTTTGTTTTTCCTATCCCTAGGGATACTTAAACTGCAAGAAATACCACCAAAAAATGTAGAAAGGCTACTATGACTTTATTTCCATGACACTGAATATTCCCTCTAATTAAAACATATTAAAATGCATTTTGATTGTTTGTCTTGTTATTGGTGGGGGGAGGAGAGAGAGAGAAAAATCTTCAATAAAGGCCATCTGCCAATAAAAGAGAATATATGTAGTTCAGGATTGAATCCTTGGTGCTCTCTTCTGTTGGTTGTTTGCTTGCACACCTAACTAGTTACATCATTAGTGTGAATGAGTATAGGGTTTCCTCTTCATTTATATACAATAGTGTGGCCTGCCAGTATTCGTGAGATGTGGTTTTCTACTTGGTAGTTTCTTGATTAAGTTATTGTTCTCTGTATGATTGTCTGACATTAATTCCTGCTTATCTGATGTTGTCAGTTGTCAGTTCTATTTAAGAAGAATGAATGCCAGACAAAGAAGAAAAATGTTTAGAATGTTTCCGTCTTAATTTTTATTGTCTCTTATGAATGGTGTTTAAATCTGGTTCACTTCTATGTGCCTATTGATGGCTGATGCCAAGCTTCCCTAGTGTTTTGGGTTTAAGTTTGGTCTAGGATGCTTAGTTTTCTAGTTGAAACTATGGTTGAATGTGTCCATGTAGTGTGAATTTAAAGAGTTTTCATTGTATTTTTTGCCTACTAATTGGTGCTCATAGTATATACGTTCTGCTAGTATACTGCCTGTTTGTCATACATAGTTGCTGTTACAGTCCTTACATTGTATGTTGTAACTAGCTTCTGTTTTTTCTTCTCTGGCTACTAGGTCTTTTGGGTTACTTAAGATGTTTTGAGGGATTTATTTATTTATTTATTTATTTATTTATTTATTTATTTATTTATTTATTTATTTATTTATTTGATTTATATGCCACCCTTCTCCGCAGACTCAGGGCGGCTTACAATGCGTTAAGCAATAGCCTTCATACTTTTGTATATACCTGCTTAGTAGGGCTTTCAGCCCCCCCAAGCGGTGTTCTTTTTTATTCTTTTTTATTTATTTATTTGGTTTATGTGCTATGGTAATGCCATGTGGCTGTAATAGCATCTTGGTTGTTTCTGAGATGTTTTGATGTATGGTAGTGTTATCCTTTTCATTGTGTTGGTTGTGCCGTAGTTGAGTGGTCAGGAACATTTTGATAAGTTGCATTCGTATTCCATTTTGTTGGAATATATTGTGTGGCAGTGTTTTTTTTCTGGTGTTTTGCATTGCTGCAGTGCATTTGTACTCCTGAATAATGTTCTTAAACAGCTCCTCTTGTGGGAGGTTGGGTTGTTAATTTGATAATGGAGCACATGGTTAGTATGTGTTGTTTTCAGATAGGCTTGTATTTGCCCTTGTTTCCTCTGCTGATAGATCCATCTGGTTTGCTAGTCACTTTAACTTCTTGGGAATTACTGTTAAAATGGAGGAAAAAGATTGCCAATTCCCAGAATAATAGATACACTGTTCTTGTCTTTTTGCACCACTTTTGTGCATTTTGATGCACAAATGAAGGCTTTCGGTAGCAGACTATCATATGCTTGTCAGTTAATATATATAAACATTATAAAATGCCCTATGAGAGCATGCTCCAAAATATAAAAGGCTTTCACTTAAAAAAATAACACAACTTTGTGTGACCTTTTACAACCATGCCAGAAAGCAAATGGAAAGAATTGTCCCTAGACAACAGCACAAGTCTTCACGCAATTCTCTAGAAACAGCTGGTTGTGGTATTTTTCTGCACCAGTTGGCAGCAGTGTGTGCTTTTCTGCCTTGAGGTTGGATGCATATGAACTGCTTGCACACGAAGAGAAGATGATCGTGTACCACATTCCTCTGAGAAGTTAAATGGTTAACCGCAATTATAGGTAGAATTCCCCATGTATTTTTACTTCATGAGGTCAGTGGAATTCTAGCAGGTGGTTCATTGCAGGTTCTTCACATTCTTCTCTCAGAGCCATCCACTCCACCTTCCCACATTTGCCAGCACTCCATAGCCCATCGGTGCTTGATCCCTCATTCCCTCTCTGTATTTATCACTAGTCAGCTGTTTCACAAAAAAGGCTTCAGCAGCAGATTTGTTTAGTAAAATTCACAAAAGTAGCAACACAAGTTGTGTAGTTCAGAAAACTGTAAATGGTGAGCAGGTCTTAAACATAATAAATGACTGTGCTGTACTGTGCTAAGTTAATCATAATCACAATCATATTTGTCAAGCATATATAAGATAACAGGTAAAAGTATAAACATAATTTGAATACATGAAAAGAGTAAGTAAAAAGAAATATTACGACAGGGGTGGTAGCACGCTGGTGCACTTATGCACGCCCCTTACAGACCTCTTAGGAATGGGGTGAGGTCAACAGTTGGATTGTGATCTTGCACAAGCAGCCAAAAAAACAAAGTGCAAATAGGACATAAAGTGGTATATGTTACTCATGTTGTAAAGAACTTTTAAGTGTGCCTTAATTAGATGATGATTTACATATTTAAAAGTTGTTTTTCACTTGTACAGTAGGCAAAATTAAGATCATTGAATCTGTTCAGTTAAACTAGTCCTCAGTGCCAAATTTACAAGGATAATTGTAAAAGATTTTATTAAATTCTTACGAAAAAATTACAGGACACCAATCTTACAATGTTATGAATATATGCTTACATTTTAAAATTTTCCTGTATGTTGTTATTAGCTACCCTAAAGACCATTTTAGTGAAAAGATGGGATATAAATTTAATCAGTGTGTTCTTTTTACCAGGTTGCCAACTTGGCCTGTTCTATCTCAAATAATGAAGAAGGTGTGAAATTGGTTCATATGTCAGCAAGTCAGCTTGAAGCACTGTGTCCTCAGGTAAATTGCAAGCTTGATACATCATTTTCATGTTCCAATTTTATATTACAGCTATGGAACATAAGAACCTTTATAAAAGTCTAATTTATTATCTGAAAGAACAATTTTGCGGGGAGGTTGATTTTTAGATAGAACACAGAAGCTAATTCAAGTAGCTATTAAAAAAACATACACTTATCGGCTGTATTCAAGAAGCTGGATGTTTCTAGAAGTAATTTATTAAAAAGTGTAAAACATTTAATTTAATAGCATGCCAGATCCAGCAGGAATGATATAGTTTTGAACACTGCAACATAAGAAAAATCTACCTATAGCTCTTCTCAGGCTAACTCTGTATAACCCACTATTTCAGGACCCCAATATTAGAGATGACATCACTTATAAAAGCTATCTCTGCTTTTCTTGAAGCTTACTACTAAAGAAAGAGAAAAGGATATTATTAAAATAAGAAATGTATCATGGAAAACAAATGTGTACAAGTCCTTGGTTTTGGCCCTGCCCAAAACTTGTTTTATTCGTAAGAGTTCATCCCTATGTAAATGAAGGCCGTGGCAGAAAACACTGTCTTACTTGAAGGAATGAGTCTTGAGCAGTAATATAATGTATACTACTTGAGGTGGCCTTTGAAGGGCATTCAGAAGCTTCAGCTAGTTAGGGTATTGTAGTTCCCCAATTAATGGGATTTATAGTAGGAAGTATACAGTAATAGCAAGCCAATTTCATTCCCTGCCAAGCACAAATCACTTACACTGATAGCCAGTTATAGCTTCTGTCACTTGAACTTCTATCACTTGACTGCATTCTATTCAAGAACCAAAGCCTAACACCTGTGGGTAAAAATCTTCACCAGTCTACCCATTACAGCATAACCAACACAAGCTGTGAAAAAGATAACGGTACTGCACATCAAAAACATCTCAAAAACAACCAATAGATTACTACAAACACAGCACACAAATTATGGTGGAATCACGACCCTCTAGGGAGAATAAAGAGACATAATAGTTCAGAGTTGGTTCGGGGGAGAAAATTTGTGAGGACAAACTGTTTAGGTCTACATCTGCCCCTACCCAAGGGGAAGGCAGGCAGTCTGGTGAGATTCATGTAATATAAGGATCAACAATAAAATACCTACTTGGGCTTATTTGTGAGTGGTTCTGTCTGGTTGCGCCTGACATAAGGCAACTAAAGCTTTGATTTGTTAGCTGCCCTGTTGAAAAGGTGGGATATAGATTTAAAATTAAAAAAAAAAAGTGTAAGGCGTTAGCAGTTGGGAAATGATCAAATCCAAATCCAGTTAAGCTCACCTCTAGTTAGCTTAACTGAATCACTTGGCTTTCTCAGCTCTTCCATCCCATAGGACAGGGCTGTCAAATTTGCGGGGCGGTGGCCATATGCATTATGCATTGGCCATTCCCACGCCTAATTTAGCGAAGTGGGGGAAAGTCCCAATACATCACATGAGGAAACCATGACAACATGAGTTTGACACCTCTGCCATAGGAGAATGGCTTTTGCTGGTTGATTTGTCAGTTTCATAGAAAACTAGGCATAGTGTGAAAGTTGGTAAATCAACAACTCTGGACATTTTGCTTTGCAGGTAATTAATGCAGCATTGGCTTTGGCTGCCAAGCCCCAAAGTAAACTGGCTCAAGAAAACATGGAGTTGTTTAAAGAACAGTGGGAAAAGCAAGTACGAGTGTTAACAGATGCTGTGGATGACATCACTTCCATTGATGATTTTCTGGCAGTATCAGGTAATAGTTATACATTAGCTTAAATTTATTTTTTTGAAGTTGATCAAATTTTATGAACATTGAAGATTGCCTCAAAGAATCCTATAAATATTCCTATTAATATAGTACTTGTGAAGGGAGTTCCAAAAATGAAAATAGTGCAGAATATGAGACTGCTAATGGGTATACAGTGTTTGTATTACATTGTGCCTGCACTTAAATATTTGAGGCAATGCCCAGTTGGTTTCTGGGCAGAATTCAAGCTAGTAGTATTTGGACTTTAAAGCCATAAAAGTGTTTGTCTTTATCCTTCTTTTTTATGAGCAAATCCATTCACCTTATTTTCAGAATCATTCTTGTGGTACAATATTGGAGAAATTTATTTTGTGTGACTCTTAAACTGTGGAATACATTCCTTCAGGAATTATGGGTAGTCTCCATTCTTTTTGTTTTTAGAAAAAGAGAGTTAAGGCACCATGTTTCAAGTTACTGTTTTTAGTTAATTACTTTTTAATTGTGTTTATTGTGTATCCTGGAAGTTTCGTTGATTTATCTGCTTGGAAAAGATACTTTTAACAGGTTAATGTTTTGTGCGAAAGAGCCTTTTGTTTCAGATAAATGAAGCACATACAAGAGAAGGTTAGAAGTTTCTTGAATATAAATAATAGCTATGGGTACTTCCACCTTGATCCCACTGAAACAAAGCCTCTTACAAGGGACCATTAAAAAAGAAGAGTCTTTCAAATGAGGCAAAATGAAGTAAAGTTAACACTTACTTCAAAGAGAGGTTTTTTCATCTGTTCTGAAACTAGCAGTAGTATGTCCTGTCCAGAAGAAATCAATGCTGAATCAAATGGGACACCTTTCATTCTCATCCAGGGCCAAATTATTTGCAGGACTCTTTGCCTCCAGTTATTTCTTCTCACCACCAGATCTAAGAGGGTAGCCATACTCCTGGTTTCTTTTATTAAACAATGCCCCTCACAAGACCAAGAAGACCTTCTCTATTGTGGGGCCTGCCCTATGGAATAGCATTCCCCCCCCCCCAAAATTCTGATAGTACTGGCTTTGTTGGCCTTTAGTAAGACATTAAAGGCCTAACTTTTCCCTCAAGTATTGGGGTCAAGGGAGCCCTGTTGGTTAGTGTTTAATGTGGATTTTTTAAACAACTGGCATACTGAATATTAATTGTTACTGTAATTGTTTGAAATTGGTTTTGGGGGTTTGTTTTTTTTGTTTTTGTTTTTGTTTTATTATTGTTAGATGGCCAGAGTTGCTATAGTGAGATGGGTAACCATATAATTTGTTTTAATAAATATTCAATATTTCTGTCCAGAATGAGACTTCTAAGGCATAAAGCATTAGCAATGACCAATTACTTGTGCTGTATTATAGAATTTTTAAAAGCTCCCTTTTGTGAAATTACCACATTTTTCTATTTGTTAGATGCCACATTTTTAAGTACTTCTGAGACAGTGACAACAACTTTTGAGCATTTTACAATAACAAATCTTAGGTGATTAGGAAAATAGATGATAAACTGACAATGGCAGTCATTAAAAAGGATTTTGGGATGTTTTTCCCCAGTTTTATTAAAAATTTCAACTAAAAGAACTGACAGATTAGGCATGGCCATCTAGCATAATGATATGTACCCATTTGCTGGCAGTTCCACCCACATTATCTACAAATGGTACTGTTTATATGGTATAATTTTAGTGCAATGTAGAGCCACTTGTGGATTATCTCATGATCAATTTTTGGTGAATTGCTGAAACAGATTTAAAGATAACTCTGGCACAAAGAATTTTTGTGAGGTTCCTAGAGTTCAAATCCCAAATTATTCTATTAGAGTTTTAAGACTATAAAAATTACCTGTTTTGTTTAATATTGAAGCTGTATTTTGCATTAACAATAATTTCCTCGTTATACATCATTCCATAGTTGATACCAGCTGCAGACATTAATCCATGGACAGCAGACTAATCATACATAGAAATACTGCCAAATTTGGAGGATCTGATGTGCCAACCCTAGCAGATAACTTAGCCAGAATGCTAGTGAAAGTCTGCAGCTGGCCAACGAGCTGGTTACATAACAAACTATTATTTTATTATACCAAAATTGGACATTTGCACAGCCACTTGGAATGGACACACTGAACACCATGTTGGCAAGAAGGAATTCATTGCTTGAGATCATCACATTACAACATTTTGAGATATATGTCATAATGTTATAATGTGGTAATATCTCAATTATACTGAATAAGAGATCAAAATCAATAAAACTGACAAAATAAGTTAAAACAGGTACTAACAAATAACTCTCCATGTTAATATTTTAGTTAGCAGTAGGAGAAATATTTCCAAATGGAAAGGAAGGGGAGAAAACATCATTAAAATGTATTTATATAATGTTTTTATTCTACAGTTGTTTTTTCTCAATCTTTTGTTTTTATATCTTTATCTAAAAATCTATTAAAAGCAGTTGTCTATTTTTTTTCTCTTTATTCCTTTAACGCTTTTTTCTTTATCTTTTCTCTTTATATTGTTTGATGTTTATATTTTTAACTTTGTAAACATTCATCAGTAAAAAAAATTTTAAGAGCTTAATATAAAAAACGTAAAATTGGCGCCAGCTAATGACAGGGCATAAAGCAGACTGGAACTCCATGACCCTAGAACTGGAAATGACTTTACAAAAACACAAATACCATATGTTTGTTACCCCTCTCAGATATCAACAGGGAAAGACTAAATCAACTAGGCAGATACGATATTGTAAGATCTTCAGATGACTAATTTCCAGGATGTGATTTTTTTTCAATAACTGCAATTGTAAAGAACTGCTGAGACCACCAGTAAAATCTAGTACTCATTCGACATCAGAAAAATTAGACCTTGAATGCAGAGCCCACAAGTGGCAATAAAACTACTGAGAAATGGTAAAACAGTTGGAATGGATGAAGTCATGACTGAGGCACTCAGAATTGGTGGAAACTATCTGACTCAATGACTGCATTGACTGTTACGACTCATTTGGCGCTCAGAAAAGCTCTCCACTGCATAGAAAGGAGCACGTACATCACTACTTTGAAGAAAGATGACAGCTCTAGTACCAAAGCTAATGGTATATAAGCCTTCTATCAATCATTGGAAAGGTCTTTGTGAGGATGATTCAATTTACTTCCCGAAACAGCAGGAACAGATAACTAAGGAACAGCACCCCATTTCCACCCAATTCAAGGATGCTGGGACCAAATTTTCATCATCAGACAACTAATAGAAGAGAAAATTTTTGACTTTCAAGCAACCTTCAGCAGTGTATACTGGCCAACTTTAAAGAAAAACCTTGAAAAGTAAACACATGTCCATAAAAGCCTACTGTAATATTTATTTATTTTATTTGCTTGTTTATTTAGCATATGGTAGAGTACACGAATAACATAGCAAAAAATATATAAAAGAAGCACAATACTATGGTACACTTAGGATGGAAATATGTAGTCAAGTTTGTAAAGTATGAGTAATTCAAGAAATTATATGTAAATTACAGATTACATTTTGAAATACGTTGGTTCATAAAAGTGGAATAAGTGTTTTATATATTAATCTCTAGACCAAAGTTCCCCAACCTTTCCCAGTTGGCAGCCTGGAGTGGGGACAGAAGGGAAAGAAGGGATGGTTTTGTGGAAGAGGCAAGTATGTGCACTCATGTACATGCGCAAACACTCGGTCATGCAAATAGAGCCACGAGGACCTGTGACAAAGCTCGCAGAAGTGGGGTCATTAGCATCCATTACACTCACGCCATTGGGCTGTAAGTGGGGCCGCGAGTACCCACAACGCTCACACTCGTGATGCTATATGCGCACATATACGTGCACCAGCCATCTGTTCATGTGACCTGGTGGCCAGTGGGCCGCAGCTCAGTGGTGGGCTGTGGTCCACAGGTTGGGGACCCTTGTCTAGACCATTTATCTAATTAAGAGAAATGTTTGTTAGTTGGAGAAAATCTGCTTTTCCTCCTGTATAAGCTCTCAAATGGCAGCCAGTCACTAAATGATCTGACGAGGAGCACCACAGTCACATTCAGTGGAAGAAACTCTGCCACATTTAAACAGAGAAGCTTAACAGATACCATGCAAGGTGTGAATCCTGAACAGAGTTTTTCAGTACTGGTGAGTGGCATCAAAACCTGCTTATTTTTGTGTTGGATCAGATACATTTTTTTCAGAATCTGGACAAGAAAACTTATAGCAGTTCTAACAACCTGTATAGCTTTCAGTGGAATTTTTAATTTAACTGGCATCAGGCAAAATGAACTATTGTCTGTCAAGGATTTCCTGTCATTTTATCAATTTCATATTTCCTGATCATAATGCCATTTTTGCAGGCAGCAACACAGAAGCTATTGACATCTGGCACGACATTATAAGCACTGTTCATTCCTACAGTGTCTGCATCCATGCAACAAACATTTTGATAACTGATGGGTCACAGTTTGCTGTTTGTCCCAGTAAAGCCCACATAGAGTAAGAGAACCGCTAGAAATACCGTGAATCACCGGGGGAAGAACAGAAAACAGCACTTCAGATTATCAGCTACACCTCTCTTTAGATTGTTAAGGCATTGTACTACCTGTAGAGGAAATAAAACATTCTTCTGAAAACCAGGATGTAAATCATCTTGGCATTAGACCTGTCAGTCTTGCTATATAGATTTGGGCCATGGACGCTATTAAAATCAAAACTAAATAAGGTTGGCAGTTTTTTTTAATGTGTCTAGGTATATACTGGGAATGTTTTTGAACAGGCATTTTAAGAATGATATCATCAGAAAGTGGCCTGCATAAAATCCAACATCAGCACCAAAGATAATATGGGCAAAGCAAGTTAAAGATAATCTGAAAAACATAAATTTCAACCTAAATAACACCGCCTCAATTGGAAGCATGGAGAAAACCAGTATAAAACATCGTATCTGCTATCCAGCAGGACCCATAACAATCTACTTGTTCCAAGGATACTGTTGTGACCCCGGCCCTGGAGGCTGATTTATCTTCGCATGCTGATTCAGAGGATGATATGGAGGAAGAGGAGGAAGCTGTCATGAGCTATGTGCTGAACTGGTGTCTTCACTGGTGAGTCAGCAAGAACTGACAGTTGCTGACGTGCCTATGGACCCTAGCCAAATTGAGGAGGAAACAGTGGCCAGTAACAACGAGGGGGAGCCCCTATTGGATGCAAGAGAGAGATGTAGGAGACGACGTAGAGAACAGCTATTGCCACGTCCTTAGACATACGACTATTCGGCTAATTTTTACACCTGGAATGCCTGGGTACTTCCTCCACGAAAGGGGTAGTAATAAAAGGCTTTAGAATTGAGTAAGTGGGGAAGGAGAGAGAGAATTTCTCAATGCTAGTATTATGATAAACTCTTCTGGTAAATGGGCGTCAGTGTAGGCCATGCCCAACTCCAGACTATTATGGGTAGTTCACAATAAAAACAAACAGATCTGGGAAAACAGCCAGGTTTTTAAGGCTTTACAGGATGCCATCAGGGAGGGAACATACAGCCCTCTGGAGGAATCTCACTTAAGAAGGCAGGTGGTGGGACACTTTTTAGATCCCAGTAGTCAACATTGTTTAATTGAAGAGACCCTATCCTCTTACTGGCCAGGCAATGGTATGAAGATAGACTATCCCTCCATTAGCCAGATTGTAGACCAATTAGGGCTTGGTGAATTATAACCAGCACTTTTAATTGCACCCAGAAGGCATAAGGAGGACATGCCAGGAAGTGCTTATCACTGCCTTTGTTGTAGCATTCCAAAAGATTTAAAGCTTCCAGGTGGTCTTCACAGGCAGCCCCAAATAGAGCATGGGTAACCTCACTTAACAGGTTCACATAGATATTGAACATAAATAAATTGTTATGGTTGGTTGCTACTACCATTTTGTTTAGAATTGATACTATTTTACCATGGAAATACTTTTTCACAATCTATCGAAAAACCCATTTTTATGCATTCGGGAATATCTTGCCTATTATTTCATTAGTTAACTAGCTTGTAGCTGGAGCTATTTTATTTTGTTATTCAAAGATTAAAGTAATATATACAAAGGTTTTTTTAACCACATAAATTTAAGCATCAAATTTCACCTACATCTGAGAAATAGTGTATAGAATCTTAAATTACTTTTTGAAAACTTTGGTAAGCTCTCAGCCTTAAAGGGGAGGAGGGGACTATACTGTTAGGAACTGCTCTTTTTTGGGATAGAGTGAATATGGATAGAATATTGATAAAATGATGGTCTATTCTTACAATTCTTTTTCTCTATTCATGCCAGAAAGTAGCCATTAAAATAATAGTAACAGATTGCTTTTTTTCCTACTTGTCATCTAAAGCAAGATATCCTGATGAAGGAATGGGGAGAAAAGTCTCAATAATCCTAATAAAAACATCTTCCAAATTTTGTACTTTAAAGGAATATTGTGCTTATGTCCTGTGCTAGTTTATAACTGTTGACTCACTCACCGGCCTTTCTCCTCTTTTACTCTTCTACCATAATAAATATTTTTATATATTGCTGAACCTGGAGCTGAGCAAGTAGTAGTTCCTGCTGTATTGATTTTCCTTTTTTTTTCCCCTGTATTGCCCAGTGTTATATTTGACATCATCATCTAGCCTTTCATTAGCCATGTGTAGGTTTTAAAAAAAGCTTCTCTTTTAACCAGCTTGATATGCAAAGAGTTTTATTTTGTGAAGATCTTAGAGAAGCTTTATAAGAATCAGGATTTTGAAGATGAGCTTCCCCTTCCCCAAAGAAAAAGATGGGGCTGAATTTTGGATCTGGTGTTTACACCTTGTAACTCTGCAAGCTTCTAAGGGACCAGAGAGAGGTCACTATTAGGTAATTTAATGGTTTCCTCTACTTGTTGGCCAGTGGCTGGAATCTGTGGCACTATAAGACTATACATATAGCCTCTGACTAGATTCAGCTTGTGGATCTTTTTTTTTTTTAAGATTGGAATATATTTATGCCATCCTAAACCTACATTATTCTAATTTTCAATAAAAGAAATGAGAGAGTTTTCTTTTATCAGTGGGAATATTTTAACTTGTGTGCTTCATGTTAACTTTGTATTTCAAATATACATAGCAATTTCTTCTTAACTTACTGGTACTGATTTACACATTATCAGTAGCAAATGAAATTTTCCCATTTCTTTTTTTTTATCCGCCAGAAAATCATATTCTAGAAGATGTAAATAAATGTGTCATTGCTCTTCAAGAAAAAGATGTTGATGGTTTAGATCGCACTGCTGGTGCAATCCGTGGTCGTGCAGCAAGAGTAATTCATGTTGTCACTTCTGAAATGGATAATTATGAACCCGGGGTGTATACAGAAAAGGTTTTAGAAGCAACAAAACTGCTGTCAAACACAGGTAAAGTAAACAACATAATCATGACTTTAATTTGATAATCTTGATGAAACAGCCAGGTCAACATGTTCCTCACTTCTTTCTGCAGCCCCTTTGTAGGTGTATAAGTATTGTCTAATAGTTAAGGAAGCCTCTGTTATAAAATACCAAACACTTGTTTTAAGATAGAGGCAGAAATAGGCAGACTAATGCCATGGAGCCCTGGTGCTGCTGTAGTTAGAATGCAGTACTGCAGACTGGAGTTCGATCCTGACTGGCTCAAGGTTATCTCAGCCTTCCATCCTTCCGAGGTGGGTAAAATGAGGACCCAGATTGTTGGGGACAATATGCTGACTCTGTAAACTGCTCAAAATAAAAGCACTATGGAGAGATATATAAGTCTTAAGTGCTATTGCTATTGGGCGGTGTTTCTCAAGCATGGTTCTTACATGCTGGCTGGGGAATTCTTAGCAACTGAAATCCACATAGCTTAAAGTTGCTGAGGTTGAAAAACATTCGTTAGAGCTATAGTGTGTATATCCTAAAATAGGTGTATATACTTTAAAAGAAGCCCCTCTTAAAAATGAAAAAGAAAAATCCTACCAAAATATTGGCTTTTAGTATTTGCATTCTCATCCTGGCCCCTTAAATGTTAGATGTGGGTGTCAGCCATGAAAAAGTTACTTATACAATGTAAAGCAGGAAATAGGCATCATTTTTAATCATACAGCTCTTGGCCATCCTTTTTGCAGTTCCCATGTTTATATAATGCACAATGGACTGCCATCTACACTCTGAAAAATATATATGTATGTATGTATGTACGTACGTGTGTGTGTATATATATGTATATATACACATACACTCTCATGTATATGTCTTATTCTTTACTATCAGTATAAACATAAATATTTCTCTGCTCACAGTACCCTTCCAATGAATTATGAATTAAATATGAATTAAAACTGCTCCTTAGTATCGTGTTATATAATTTTTCTGTCTCCCTAATTCATTTTTTCTATGTGTTCTGTAGTTATGCCACGTTTTACTGAACAAGTAGAAGCTGCAGTAGAAGCATTAAGTTCTGACCCTGCTCAGCCAATGGATGAAAATGAATTTATTGATGCTTCACGACTAGTGTATGATGGAATTCGTGACATTAGAAAAGCAGTACTGATGATCAGAGTGAGTGAACTTCAGCTTTCTTGAAATAGCATTCACTTTTCAAAATAAGCTTTATTAATAATTTAAGACATACACTAAATTCTCTGTAAATTCATGTGCGCATATAGTGCATATCATAGCAGCTTAATAACTTGAGCAGCTCCAGAAACTACTGTGTCTGCAGCTAAACATTTTAGATTTTGAACAATTGCTCTCTGTATTTTACCCATTACCTATATATTTTTATCACTTTCCATTCTTCTAATCTCAGTAATAAATACAATAATTTCAAATTAAATTGTATGCAGTTGAGAGAAGTGATGGAGACTACCAAAGTCAGGATGTTTCAAATGACTTTTGGTGCCTGCTGTCCCACTTGGACAGGAGATGGGTCCAGGCACCTCTCCCCCACTTAGAAGAGGAGGATGGTATAAAACTAAGCTACTTCAGTTTTCTGGGCCTGTTAGTACTTTGATCCCAGTTTAATTTACTGCTTGACATACATTCTGACCAAATCTTTATTTGTTGCTATCTCAGCTGTTCCCTTTTCCAATGTAAACCAACACATTTTTAAAAATGCATTTGGGTTATATTTAGAACAAGGCTTCCATTGTGTAGTATTTATGTTAGACAATATCATATTTCAGAGTGGGAAAGCCAATAACTAAAGGTGTTTCATTGTTTGAAGTTTGGGAGGATTTCAAAGAGCAAAACTGTTGCCATTTTACCTCTTAAAAACTCTATCCGTATCCCAAAATTGGGACTACTTTGATTCCCGAGTCTATTCACTTTTAGAATGTAGCAGGCAACATGTCACTCAAAGCCCAAGAATACCCCAGACTGAAAAAGTTCAATGTTTCTGCATTATATCAGACCATAGACAGACTTTTTATGTGATTGATCAACCCAGCTAATTCAGGCTTGTAACACATGTTTTATACGTTACATGATGTGGTTCATGAATCCAAGTTGTACTTGCCCTTGTTTTGAGTGTTCAGTGATATTTGAAAAAGTTGCACTTATTTAACTACATTTAGATTTTCACCTATTTATGAAGCTTTGTCTGTATCTTAATGGTTCTGTTTTATAATGCTATTATAATGCTGTTTTGATGGTTTTAAGACTGCATAAATGGCTGACATAACACATTAGAAGTGTCAAAGGATGAGATAGTAGGCTCATTGCAAAGTTTTCTCCTTTGCATTGGGAAAAAAATCTCAGCAAAGAAGAATTTATAAAGAATAAGGCTAGATTCTCTTATGATTCAGAAATCACATTCAAAATCTATCTGCTTTTGATGGAGATGAGGCAGCAAAAATTTTAAAAATGAATAAATTATGACAGACAAATGCCTTTTTTCTTAGGTGTTTGCTAAGAGACCTAATAAGTGGCAGCTCTGCACTTTTTTCTAAAATACAAATTGGATGTATTTTCAAAGCAAGCCCCCAAATTAAGTACCATAAATACTTGTATAATGCTGTTAGGGATTAGTCACTTTGAAAATAAAGAATAGAGATATGCACAAAGCAATTTATTCAAATGAGGTGAAGCTAAAAGAGAATTGATTTCCCCCACCTTATTTCCCATTGCCATCTGTAGATAGTTTCTACACTGTAATACTATCAACATTCCCACTATCAGGAGCTAGTACACATTCTAATTATGGTAAACCAGGAAACAAATTTTCTAGGAGAAAGAAATCAGCAAAAACACCTACTATAAAAGAAGTACAAATTGCAGATTTCTGAAGCTACAAAAAAAGTAATATATCCTTTTAAACGGATTGTTGTGTTTTAATCTAGCACAGGACTGAGTTATTTTACAGAGTATCTACGAAAATTGCATTAAATAAAGTGTTACAAATACAGCAATATAGGAAGCTACTAACAGTATTTTTATGTCTGTTTGCTCAAGCTCAAGAAAAATTGTAATATTGCAAATGTGTAAGTAGGCAGCATAAAATGACAATTACTTTTTTAAAGTGTTTCTCTAACCTTTTATCAAATTGTCTCTCAGTTGTGCTAGATAAACAGGTATAAAATGTACATGATTGTGGGTATTGTTAATTATTCATCTGTCTTAAAATACGCAGTTTGACAGGTTTTAAATTCAGTGTATTCCAAAACCATGGAAAAATTTGCTCCCCTAAAAATTACTCTAAATTTGATTTGGGCTTAAACTGTGTTTGCAGACACCTGAAGAACTGGATGATTCTGACTTTGAGACAGAAGATTTTGATGTCAGAAGCCGAACAAGTGTTCAGACTGAAGATGATCAACTTATTCACGGTCATAGTGCAAGAGTAAGGGACACCTACTTAATTATCTGCTTTAATCTCTTTGGATATAGCCTGAGTACCAGACCACATTAAAATCAAGATACTATGATTTCTGTCATTCCCAGTATATCTGTTTATCTGTATAGCATCATTTGATTGTTTATCTTATTGTTTGGGATTATTCTCTATTTGTGTTGCCTTGGTCTAGATAAAAATCACATAACTGCAGCATCATCTACTCTGATTTCTGCATTCCCAGTCCTTGATTTAAACTTAAGCCTAGCCATGGAAAAAGGAATGTTCCTTCAAACTGGAATTATTTTTATTTAAAACAATTCTATTGAGAAAAATTATCTCCAATATAACATGTGGCCATTTGATACCATTATATTTCTATCTTCTACTCACACATAAATGGCTATTTTAGTCTTTATGATAGCAGTTTTGTTCTCCACTTGCATGAAAGTGTCCTTGTAGATTATAGTTACAAATAGATAAAACTGCGTGGAATTACTAAGCATTCATATTTCTTGAATGTTTTCTTTTAAAAAAGCCCTTCTGAATCCTATCAAGTTTCTTGTGTGGTTAACAGTGAAAGAGAAACTCGTGTTGCATTTGCTATGTTAAGCATCGATAAATACGATAGAAAGTAGAATTCAGAAGAACCTCAAAGTAATACTGGTAGTTCACTTTTTCAAGTGTTCCCACTACTTGAACGTTCAGCTGGGGGTGGTTGCTTGCCAACAGATACATTATGACGAGATGGTCTTCCAAGCAAGTGTCCAAGGCTGTCCTCCTTTGTTATTTCACAAAGCTCAACACTTTTTTAATTTTCCTGTTACAAATTTGCTCTCACTTACTGCAATAGCCTTACAATTTAGTGTGTAGGCAACGTGAACTTGGCTGCCTCCAAATATATCTCGGGTAATTTAAAGAGCTGAATCAAATAATCATGATCTGATAATTATACTGTAGCCTGTGTTTTTGTCTTTCCCTCCAATTCTGCATATATTTGGAAGATTTGAATAAGATTTGATCCTTGATCAGCATTTACAATCTGGCTTTCAAAAATATGTCAGTTTTCTGTCTGAAAATTCTTTATTTTTCATCCCCCGTTTTATGCATCCATACAATGTAAAATTGGGGAAGAAAACATAAATTTCCTATGTTACCAATTTTTTTCTACGGGGTGCTTAAAAAGTCATCTTTCGCCAGTACATCTTTCCATATAGTGGAGATTAAAAAATAATGTTCCTGGCCATCCTTTGGATATATAGTACTTTAACTCTTAATTAGGCTGGCTAGTGAAAATATCTGAATAGCCAGTTATTGAAAAAGCATTTTATATATAGAATAATTCTTCATTCCAGGCCATCATGGCTCAACTCCCTCAAGAACAAAAAGCCAAAATTGCTGAACAAGTTGCCAGCTTCCAAGAAGAAAAGAGTAAATTGGATGCTGAAGTATCCAAATGGGATGACAGCAGTAATGATATTATTGTTCTGGCAAAACAAATGTGCATGATTATGATGGAGATGACGGACTTCACCAGGTAAGCATTCTGTATAAGTAGGCTTTTCAAGGGCAACCTTCTTCATTTTCCTTGTATCTCAGCTAGTTTGCTTTGACAGTATCCACTAAAGTTGGGCATATGCCTGAACCAGTCTCAGACACCTTGTGAAATGATCTTATTTATTCTCTCTTATCTCTCATTCTGAAGAGATTTCTAAATGAGAGCAGGGTCATTAATATGAATACGATACCAAGCCTCCTCTTTTTCATTTAATCATAACTGTTCTAATGTTGGGTCATAGACTGAGGGAGCACCAGTTAAAGCTACAAGTCAATCTAGGCAAGGTAGAGATCCTAAGATTGGGTAATTCAGATCTGTCAAACTGGCGGCCCACAGGCTGGATGCGTCGCATGTAGGCCACGCCCACCCCAGCTCCACAAAGGCAAAAAACATTGTGATACATCACAATACATCACGTGATGCAGTCGAGTTAGTTTGACCTACCCGTGGGGTAGGTTCCCCTTAAAGGAGGAGTGGTAAAGTTTGTTTAATAAGACTGCATTGCCTATATTTAATGGTATTTTTTTATATAACTTTGTCTTTTGTTATAGATTAATGGATAGACCTCAGATATATTCTAGGGATGTCCTTGAATTTGGGCCTCTTTCCTACGATTGTGACTTTGAACACCATACAGAACCTGCCACAGAATCAAATAATTTAGGAAAGCTTTGATAAGAGAAATTTTGATGAGGCAATGCTAAAGGATGTCCTACCCAAGTCCCTGATCTCAAGCTATGATTACTTTGCTCTGTAATACTAATTTGGCTTGTTAAGTGCCCCATGATCAAATAAACAGTGGCCAAGCTTAATTATTTGTTTCATAAGATATTAAGTAGTCCTCACTTAACAACCATAATTGAGCCTGGGATTTTAGTCATAAATCATTACAGTTGTTAATCATGTCGCCACATGACCAGACTCAATTTTACAACTGCTTTTACAATGGTTGTAAAGTGAATCACCATGTCATTAAGTGTACTATGTGATCATTAAGCAAACCCATTCTCACAAATGAACATTATTTTTGCCAGAAATTGGGGGAGTGGGAGTCACAAATCATGGTTATACGACCACAGGATACAGCAACCAGTCATAAGTGCCCAAAATACAATCAATCAATCAATCAGAGTAGAGCTGGAAGGGACTTGGAGATCTTTTAATCTAGCTCTCTCAAGCAGGAAACCCTATACTATTTCAGACAAGGAGCTGTCCAGTCTCTTCTTAAAAACCTCCAGTGTTGAAGCACCCACATCTAAATGCAAACTGTTCCATTGGTTGATTGCTCTCAATGTTAGGAAGTTTCTCCTTAATTCCAGGTTGCTTCTCTCCTTTATTAGTTTCTATCCATTGTTTCTTGTCTTGCCTTCTGGTGCTTTGGAAAATAAATTGTGGCAGCCTCTCAAATATTGGAATACTTTTATCATGTCCCCCCTAGTCCTTCTTTTCTTTAGACTAGCCAAACCCAAATCCTGCAACCGTTCTTCATATGTTTTAGTCTCAGGGCCTTTAATCATCTTAGTTGCTCTTCTTTGCACTTTTTCCAAAGTCTCAATATCTTTTTTATAATGTGACCAAAACTGGATGCAGTATTCCAGGTGTGGCCTTATTAAGGCTTTATGAAGTGGTACTAATTCTTCATGTCAGTGGTGAAATGTAAAATTTGTTACTATCAGTTCTGTGGGTGTGGCATGGTGGGGGGGTAATGTGACTGGGTGGGCGTGTACAATTTTTTTTTTTAACTTTTAAAATCATTTTTTCTACAACCTCTTTGGCCGAAGAGGTTGCAGAAAAAAATGCTTTTAAAAGCCTCTGACGATCCCAGCTGAGCCGTGCGATCATCAGAGGCTTTTTTTTTACTTTTAAAAGCATTTTTTTCAGCTGAAGAGGTTGTAAAAAAAATGCTTTTAAAAGTTTTTTAAAAAAGCCTCTGATGATCACGCGGCTCAGCTGGCCGTGGGGGGAGGGGGGCAGAGTTTTTTGCTACCGGTTCTCCCAACCACCCACACCTTCGCTACCGGATTGGGTGATCCAGTCTGAACCAAGAGGATTTCGCCCCTGCTTCACATGATTTTGATTTGTGCCTCTGTTTATACAACCAAGGATTATATTAGCTTTTTTGGCTGTTGCCGCACACTGCTGATTCAAGTTTAAGTGATCATCCACTAGGACTCCAAGGTTCCTCCCACAGTTACTGTTTTTGAGCCGATTATGGCCCATTGTTCAAGTGTATCAAGATCTTTTTGGATCCTGAGCGTGTCTTCTGGGGTGTTGGCTATTCCTGCCAGTTTAGAGTCATTACAAATTTGATGAGTTCCCCTTGTGGTACCCCACTTCTTTCTTCCCTACATGTAAATGTTAAGGACTACTCGTTGTGTATGGTTTGTCAGCCAGTTACAAATCAATCTGGTGGTAAGGCTGTCTATCCCACATTTTTCTAGCTTACCAAGAAGTAGGTTGTGGTCTACTTTGTCAAATGCTTTTCTGAAATCTAAATATACTATGTCCACAACATTTTGCGGGTCTACTAATTTAATCATGTGAGCCGGGAATACAGCAGTCATAACTGTGTGGGTGGTTCATAAGTCACTTTATGGGGGGAGTTGGTCATAACTTCAAACAATCATTAAGCAAGGACTACCATACGAGTCTTGTAATGAACCCTATATCGTGGGAAATAATTTGCAAGCAAATATGTGGAAATATTCTGTTCTCCTTTGCAGAGGTAAAGGACCTCTAAAAAATACATCTGATGTAATCAGTGCAGCAAAGAAAATTGCAGAAGCCGGGTCAAGAATGGATAAACTAGGGCGGACAATTGCTGATCATGTAAGCCATAATTGGTTTTTTTATGAGCCTTCTACTCACCTTTAATTTTACAATAGATTTATGAACTCAGGAGTCACTATTTTATTTTATGGAGTCTTCCTAAGAATCTTAATTCTGTACCCTTCTCTACTAAGAAGCTTTCTTCATTGCTTGCTCCCAATATTAATGAGGTTGCATTCTGATACCTTATTTTTCAAATAATTACTGCAAATAAAAACTTACTTAAAACTTCCAGATGTGTGGAATGAATACAAAAAGCATGAATGGAAAAAAGAATACTCTGTCATATAGAGTTTTGCATTTATACCCACTTAATTCAAGGCACTAGCATATACATGATAAAAAATTAATCTTGTTTTCCTTTGATGCCACCAGGTACTACCTTTTTTTATTTCAGAACACAGACTATTTTATTGTAGAAAAATCTAGTGTGAGACATGCTGAGAAAAGGACAGAGATTCTCAGTCCACTTCATTTTTCTGTCACTACCACTCTCTAGAGAAAAGATAATGCATGTATTTTGTCTTTGCCAGGAGATCAGGCATGGTGTTGTCTACATTTTTGCAATATAGTAGATAAAAGGATATTAACCCTACCTTGGCTTTTCAATATTTATCCGGGATTTTTCCCTGCATTCTAGAACATTTCTTCTTAAATACCTGACAGTTTCATTAGATATACAAAATGGACTATTGTTACCTGAATCTTTTAAGGATAAAGATTGGTGGAAATTAAATTCCATTTATTGTAATATGTCCTATTTGGGGTTGCCTTTGAAGATTACCATAAATTCCATTATTGCAATATGTCCTATTTGGGGTTGCCTTTGAAGATTACTTGGAAACTATAACTGATCCAGAATGAAATGCAAATGAAATGCAATTGGGCAAAATGGGTGTGCCTTAATATACTTACACGTCACTCCTCCTCCTCAAGCTTCACTTATTTCTAATTGATTTGTAGATTCATGCCATAGGGGCTGATTATCTAGAGACAGCCTATCCCCCAGTAATTTCTGTCCATCCTGTGAGATAGGGCACAGAGGGTATACTTCCAGTCCCCTCAAGCAAACATGCCATCTGTTGAGACCTGGGGATTATGTCTTCTCTGTTGTGATGCCTCTCTCTGGATCAGCATCCCCACAGAGATCCATATGGCTCCCCCAGTGATGTTTTTAAAAAATCACTGAAAACCTGTCCAGGGGGTCAGGCAAGCTTTCCAGAATTTTATTTGGAATTTTATAGTAGTAAGCATTCTTACTGCATATCTCTAACACAGTTCTATTCAGAACAAGATTTAACAATAAATACAATGACCAAAATAGTGACTTGTATTTCAATGCATTTGAAGTGTGGAAAACTCTCCAAAGAATGAAGTATCCATTCTTTTTCTGTGCCCAGTGCCCGGATTCTGCTTGCAAACAAGACCTGCTAGCCTATCTGCAGCGTATTGCTTTATACTGTCACCAGCTGAACATTTGTAGCAAAGTGAAGGCAGAAGTTCAGAACCTTGGAGGAGAACTGGTGGTGTCTGGGGTATGTACATGTGCTAATGTTCGCTTTGTGTCTTTTCTAGAGTCAGTTCTTAAATGTTACTTTGCTTCAGTTGTGAAATACTAAATGTAGAATGTATAGCTGTTCTTTCAGCATCTTCAAGACCCCTCAAGATTTTTGTCCCAGGATTGGAGACATTTATACCATCTTTTTTCTTCAGAAAGATTGTATGGTCCAAACTGTGGTTTAAACAATCCAGTGCATACAATTAATTATGGTGAAAATGGCTTTGTTGGATAATAGCAAACTGAAAGGATGGATGGATGGATGGATGGATGGATGGATGGATGGATGGATGGATGGATGGATGGAAGAATGCCAAATATACTGTATACCAAATTAATACTACCAAAGATCTGGGCCATCTTTGGCAAGAATATTGGCACTGAGTAGAGACTTGCTACCTTTACAGTAGAGAGCCAATTTGGTGTAATGGTTAAGGCCTCAGGCCAGAAACCAGGAGACCGTGAGTTCTAGTCCTGCCTTAAGCACAAAGCCAGCTAGGTGATCTTGTGCCAGTCACTATATTTCAACTCTAGGAAAGAAGCAGTGGCAAACCATTCTGGGAAAAAAAAACTTGGCAAGAAAACTGCAGAGACTTGTCTAAGCAGTCCTTGAGAATCAAGCACGATTGAACAGAAGGGGAGGAAAAAAGCTTTACAAAAAGCCTTCTCTGAGGTTTTATAATGACTATAAAATGCCTGTTTAACTTTGAGCTCTTCTGCTGCAGACATTTTTCTTGAAGCTAGAACCAGTAATATATAATTTTTTAAATGCTGAAAAAGCAATGTAGGTACCCCCTTTCACACAGTGGATAGTTAAACGGTGATGGGATGTGCTACTGTTGCCTTCCCATTAAATCATTTTCAAACTATTTAGAAAACCAGAAGAATTAAATCTTACCAAAAAGAAGTCATACACATTATATAATTTATTTCGGTAAATTCTTCTCTTAATTGAGAAATAAAAATACAACTAATACTGTGCTGTGCTGTGCTGGCTGAAAACAATTAGTCATAATGGATTCGAACATCTAGTTTATAAAAATAATTTTATTAAAAAAATTTTTTTTTTATAAAATAGGTAATTTACTGTTTTTAGTTATATATATTGCAAAAGATAAAGGGCAGCCTTTAATCAGTTAATTTCCAGATTGTTCATTTTGAAAGAACCTTAAGTCAGTTAAAAGACCCAACAGTTGATAGGCAATTGCACCTCTGTAATTTTTTTGCCATAGGATTATGTTTTAATTGTTTCAGTCTTTTTACATTCTCAACTAATTGTTCAACCTAAGAGTTGCCATTTGTAGGGTTAGGGTTGGGGTTAGGAATTTGTGTGTGTTTTTGACAATGAACCTGTTGCAAAATTTCTTTGTTGAAGTTTTTGTGGATTTATATATTGATGCCAAAAGCCTTTGCTTAAGATAAGCACAGCAGACATAATAATGGCTATTGAAGCTAAACCATTTGACATAATAATGCCCTTGTTCCCTTTTGTGCCAGCAATTCCATAAAATATATAGTATTTTTCCATGGCTTAGCTTTTGAAAGCAAGGGCCCATCAAAATGCAATTTGTGACTAACAAACAATAACAAATTCCAATTTTACCATCATTTAAATCTTAGCCACTGGTAATTCTTTTTCTTTTCTAAGTATCTGGATGTTTTTCTCCATTCCCTTCCTAGTTTGTACTCAAGCATAAAAGCACCCTTGAATTCAAAAAGAATCTTCTTGGTAAGGGAACCTGAACCTCAGATTCCTCTTAGGATTTGTTCTGAGTTTCATAAACTTGGAATTCTTGCATCTCTGATATATTTGAACCCTATCCTTAAACTTTGTGTAGCAAACTGTGTTTCAGGCACTGTCTCAAATTAAAGCTATTCTCTTTTGTGGATTTGTTTGTTAAGGTGGATAGTGCCATGTCACTGATCCAGGCTGCCAAGAACCTGATGAATGCTGTGGTACAAACTGTGAAGGCCTCCTACGTGGCCTCCACTAAATACCAGAAGTCTCAAGGGATGGCTTCTCTGAACCTTCCTGCTGTGTCTTGGAAAATGAAAGCTCCCGAGAAGAAGCCTCTAGTCAAGCGAGAGAAACAAGATGAGACCCAGACCAAAATCAAGCGAGCTTCCCAGAAGAAACATGTCAACCCAGTGCAAGCACTCAGTGAATTCAAAGCCATGGAGAACATTTAATTCGTAATTTCAGTTTTTCTTCCTTCCTTCCTTTCAGAATTTATGCCTTCTGGATTATGTTAAAGTTTATTTACTTAATATTATGATAAAATCATTTAGACTAAAAAATCAACAGAGTTAGGAAGCACGACAGTTCAACTTTCAATCTGCAAGCACGGTAATGTTAGAATGAAAATGCTGTCTAGAAACGCTTCTGTGATATTTCTAGTTCCTGTTTTGCATAAAATAAGCCCTGCTTTAAATCTGTTTTATAACCAAAGATAAATTCACAGTAACAATCATCCTTCGCATAGCTGGATCATGTCATTCTATCAGGGGAAAATAGAGCCCTCTCAGTTTGAACGGGAATCAAACGTGTTGTTGTTGTTTTTTTAAGTATATATATGCTGGGTGGATAAAGATAAACTTTGCTATGCTTAATAATTGGGAAATTGGAAGCTCTAATTGCTATTTAGAACACTAAGACAACAATAGAAAAGGAAATTGAAGAAATAATATACTGTAGCATTCTTTCTAATTTAAGTAGGTATTGACTTTTTTCCAGCCTGAACACATTGATACATTTATTCTAAGTAACTCTTGAGGGGAACACACATTAGGGGTATAGATAATAGTGAATGACAAGTTGTAGCCAAACCAGCATTTCCAAGGTAGTTTTCCTTGGCTCTTGGGAACCGAAGAAGTCATTATAAAAGGAACTTGATGCGCATTGTGCAATGTATTAGAACACCAAAAAAAAAATTACTTATTTTTGGGATGTGACAATGTCAATGCTTGGTTACAGATTACTGATATTTTTTGCCACAACACTAATAAAAAATTCTTGTTACCAGTGGGTGCTGTAAATGTTGCCTGTTTTCCCTCAGCATTCAAATGCAAATCCATCACTGTGTTCTTGTAATAATTGCTAGTCATTTTCCTTTAAGCTTAAAAAGAAACTTAGCAAATAATGTTTATTCAGGCTGCACCCTAGGAATGAATTGTCATAATGGGAGCTTCATGGCATAATTTTGCTGTTTTAAATTTTTTATGGATTTCTGTTTTTATATCTTTTCCAATAAAGTATAAAAACCAGTTGTACTAGTCAAGAGTTTTCTTCAGCAGTTGATAAAATAAGCTTAATTCTATAGTGTACTGACTAATTGGACTTTTAACTTTTAAAAGGCAATAATGGATGACTCATGCCTAATTTTCTTAAATGGTTTTGTTGAAAGTCAACAACAGTGCACAACAGGCAAAATTGATCTGCTCTTTTGTAACTTTCGGTAGAGAAAAAGACATTCAAGAGTTAATCAGCTGGAGTCATAGCCTCATTTATTCCAAGGAATTAGCAATTTCAGGTCCTTGCATGTCCACAATACATATTTAAATTAAAGGTGTTTTATGTTATATTGGGGGGGGGGACCTGTTTTATCTGTTTGGTTTATTTGGGCAATCCATGGGGTTGCATACTGCAGTTTTGTGATCCCAAAAATGTCATTGGCAATTGAACTGTTAAAAGGAAAAGTGGGATACAAACTTAAAACTAATAATTCTAGGGGTTAATGACTAAATAATAAAAGATGAACTTTAGCACTTTGAGGGAAAGTAGCATGTGAAAGAGCCTAATCACTTAAGAATTCCATTTTTAACTTCTTTCAGATCTAAATAGTGTTCATTTAAACGTACTTTTTACCTTTCATCAGAATATTATATTTAAAGATATAATAGCTATAGTATCAGTATGCTGCATATATACCCTTAGTTGTACATCGGCAATAATTCATTGATCTGCAAAGTAGTTGGTTTGGAGGTTCTAGATTGCATCAAATAGTATGGGAGTGCTTAGGCTTTGTGTTTTTGACATCATGGATAAAGTGTGCCCAAACTGACAAGAACAGGGCCCTGACAGCAGAAAATAATAAATGTGATTCTGGTACATTAAGGCTAGTACTTAGTCAAGTTTAATAAAAGTGTTTTGTGAAAGCCTCAATTACCTTGGTTGAAAATCAACATTTGTGGGCCCACTTGTGGGCATAAACTGAAGGCTGCAACTTGAAGCATAGGATGAGTAAAATATGAAAGACCCTGAATGAATCAATCAGTCTAATGAAAAGTGCATATGTGAAACTCAGGAAAGAGAAAGAGATAATAGTAATATAAAAGAAAATGCAAATGAATAAGATGTAATAGAAGTGAAGGACAATGATCTGGTGCAGTACTCAAGGAAATTAAGATGTAGATTCAATGTCAAAGGATTAAAATGTATGTCAGAAACAATGTTTGAAGTGCACATGGAAGTGACTGGTGATAAGTCACATGTTACAATCCAGAGAATAATAACAAAAGAATCAGGAACTGGTTTTGAAGGAACATAGTGAATGAATGAAATGTGGGTGACATAAAAGAATGAATGGGAATTCAGAAAAAATGGTTTACCCACTGGAAGACCAATGCACAAATCTATTTTAAAAAGATAACACATTGAGAATACACATTTAGACATAAATAAAGCTATTTATGTACCTATGATAAATTAATCAGAGCATGAATGATGTAATTTATTATGATGAAATATAAAAATAAGGAAAGAACACAAGGTAAATCAGGGCCAAGAAATACGGAAAAACAAACCAAATGGATCAATACATTTCAAACAATTAGAGCATGGATTGGCTAATTTGATAATCAGAACTGGAGAAATTGAAAGAAGACAGAAAAACAGAATAGCAAATTATCTCAAATCATCTTCCTGGGACATACTAGAACAATCAAAAGACAAGGAAGAATTTTAATGCTGAAATTAAAGATTTTAACATTGGTATCCATCCATGTTCCAATTACAGATAAGGAATAATTATATGAAAGTTTCTCCCAGATGTTAATAGGAATTGCAGAGCAGAAAAGAATTATTGTAGGAGATGTGAATGGTGTGCTGGATCCAAGTTTAGACAAATCATCCCAAAAGGTGGGTAGAATGGGCAGCTCCCAAAAATGTATATGGATATATTAACTTTGGTCAATGCTTGGAGATTAGAATCTGAATCAGAATAGAACTGGAAGGGACCTTGGAGGTCTTCCAGTCCAACCCCCTGCTCAAGCAGGCGACCCAACACCAGACAAGTAACTGTCCACTTAACAACTGTCTCACTTAGCAACAGGAATGTTGGCCTCAATGTGGTTGTAAGTTGAGGGCTACCTATATATGTGTGTATGTATGTATACACACACACACACACACACACACATATATATACACCATTGGTGGGTTTCAAAATTTTTTACTACCGGTTCTGTGGGCGTGGCTTGGATGTGGTGTGCCATGGCTTGATGGGCATGGCAGGGGGAGGATACTGTAAAATCTCCATTCCCACCCCACTCCAGGTGAAGGAAACTGCAAAATCCCCATTTCCTCCCGATCAGCTGGGACTCGGGAGGCAGAGAATAGATGAGAGTGGGGCCAGTCAGAGGTGGTATTTATTGGTTCTCCAAACTACTCAAAATTTCTGCTACCGGTTCTCCAGAACTGGTCAGAACCTATTGAAATCCACCTCTGATACACACACATACACACATTGAAAGGTGGCAAAAACAATACATCAAATACATATCAATAGTGACCTTTGACCTTTTTCAGTACAAAGACTATATGACAATAAAACAACCTCTCTCTAAGTTTAAAGAATACCAATAATTAAAATATCATAGAATACTAATACCTTATAATCCAAAACCCCAATTTTCATAATATATTCTTCTCTATGCTATATTTATTGTCAAATATGAATAACCATACAAATATTAATCCACAATATTTATCTGGACAAATCAAATCTAACCCCCAAAATCCAAAGTTATAAGATGATTTTTCTCCTTGTCCTGTAAGAAATCTAACAATGGTTTCCAGCTCACAAGAAATTTAATCAAATTATTGTCTCTAATCAAGGCTGCCAATTTTGCCACCATGATTAGCTCCAATTGTTTCAAAAGTCCATACTTCCATTGCGTGTATATGGCCCTCTTTCACTCTTGGTACTTATAGCAAACTAGGAGCTGATGGTTAATATAAAAACAAAGTCCCATGTTTTTTTCCCTCTGTCTAAAGAAAAGTTTCAGGTTTCCATTGTACATCTATTTTCAAAATATTCTGAACCAAGATAACTGTAGGTATCTGATTCCAAAATGTCTTAGCCCAGTGATGGCTAACCTTTTCCAGACCGAGTGCCCAAAGCGCGTACGCGCCTGAATCCCCAAGTTCCAATGTGTGTGCAGCCCCCGTGCATGCGCTGTGCCTCCTGTGCATGTGCGTGCACCCCGCCCCCCCCGAGCATGCATGCACGGCTTCCCTGCACACGACCCACCCCCATGCATCCACATGTGATCCCCCCACATGCACTCCACCCCCCGCAATCCAAAGACCAGCTGGCCAATGGGAGGCTCACATGCATCTGCGGCAGAGCTGAACTGGGGCGATGGCTCGCATGCCCACAGAGAGGGCGCTGGGTGCCATAGGTTCACCATCATGGTCTTAACCTTTTTGCTTGCCCCCCAAAAGTGGTAAAATTCCTTCAAATTGATTACATTTCCAACATTTGTTTGAGACTGCCTTGTACATCTTTGACAATTTATCAGGAGTTAAATACCGTCAATACATCATTTTATTAAAACATTCCTTCCAATTATAATTCAGTGCAAATCTCAAACTCTGTGTCCACATATTTTCCCATTGATTCAGGCATAATAGAACCAATTTTTTAGCCTATTTTATCATACAATCTTTAACATATTTATGACTATTTAAGATGAAAATTCAATAACACTTTAAAAACTTTTGCAAAAAGATATTTGTCATTCGTACATATTTCTCTTTCGTACCTCATTTTCTTATCTGATTGACAAGAAATTGACAATAATTTCTTTTTAATCTAGTTTTAATCTTTCAGATAATTGCATGTGTGTAAATCAGGGGGGAAGTATAACCCTTGTTCCAATTCTTCTTTTGATTTAAGTCTAAAATCCATATCATCACGATCCAATGAATCAACCTAAATCGTCTAAGGTTGTCTGGTTATCATTTTCCTGATAAAAAAAGCTTCTTGAGGTGAAAAAGCCAACTGAGTTACGGTATCTGAATGTGTTCTACCAGATAGTACTGACTGAACAACAGTCATCTTTGTTGATGTGAACGTTGTTGTAGAATGTGGGTTGAAATATGTACAAGTCATTGATAAATTGTTTGATGATGTTTAAGCAGCTTTACCAAATATATGCTAAAGGCGATTTAACATATTTCCTCTGCTTCTTTGGTGCTAAACCAGGTTAGCCTTTTAAAACTGCATTTCTAAATTAGGGTGTTGGTCAAGCCACTGAAAATGGTTCTGTACCTTGTGCCTGGTGGGGCTTCAGAGTTAATGATGTAGGAAAAAATTGAAAGGCTTCACAAAAGAGAAATGCACGCACGGCTTCAGAATGAAAAAGGCAGATGGGATAGCTAAAATTACCCAAGCTTATAAGAGAAAGAGGAAAGGCAACAAAGGACATACATAGCACACTTTAAGCCAAGGCCTGGATGAAATGCGACTGGGCAGTGAATCAGTGGCCAGGAAGTTCTCCTCCTGGCACATACATCAGTGTCTCCGAATATGCTCTTAAATAAAGATCTTTTCATGTTTCTGAGTTCAGTAAGTGAAGAAAAGTGATAGCTAGGCCGAGGTCAACAGGAATATAATAATAAGAGGGGAAAGCTTCTGTCTGGTTTTGAAGCTTTAGCTCTCTGCTCTTCTCTATTGAGAAAAGCAACTTTAAATATCTTTGCTAGGGAGATGAAATCGACACACAGAAAGGATTACTTTCTTCCAACTGTACAGGGGAATTGTTCTTGAATCTGGACATCTCAGCTACACGCAATACTCCATGTAGCTAACACAGATTTAATAAGAGGAGAGCTTTGTTAGTTAATGCTATCAAATTATTTTTGCAATTAGCACAACAACCCTTTTAAAACCAGTCACTACTGGTTCACTTGTGGGCGCACGCACGCAATGCTTCTGCACATGAATGGGCGGAGTCTCCCGCCACCGCCGCTACCGGTTCACCCAATCCGGGGCAAACCAGTAGCAACCCACCACTGAACATATAACTAACTATTTGTATTAGAGAGGTAGTCCTGAGCTGAGATAGACAACTGGATTCCTAGAAGTCAATATTGGACGGAATTGTTTGGAGATTTTAGATATCATCTAGTGTTGTTGTCAGATGCATAAAATTTGGTCATAAATGTGCACATTGGTTGGGAAATGATTTTTAAATGACCATTTATCACCATAGTGTTTGTGAATGGTCTCTAACCAAGGTAGTCACTAAACAGGCACCAGGTATAGTGCGCCCCAAACACCATTTCCCTGTGTTGAGTGAAAAAAAACTGAAGAATAATCCTTAATCCATGTTGATGAAAGGCATGATATTGGAAGCTTTCCCTCTGGAATTTAGGGAAAATTGAAACAGCAATCAAAACAGGTTTTTAACCTATTTCTAAGTACATTATTACATGTAATCTTCAACATACAACCGTAAGTGGTCATTAAGTGTACCAATGATTCACTATAAGCCTGTTTTGCAGAAAATCAGAAGTAAATGCTGAATTTCTGCAAAACCACCGTAAAATGCAGTCATGTGACTTCAAGACCCTGCAAATAGCCATAAACATGGGTCAGTTGTTGGGGGGGGGGGGCGAATGCAGTCACATGACATGGGAGAGGTCCCCAGGCATTAGAACTTCAGAACTGGATTGTGAATACCCTGGAAGGTCCGTTATAACTTCAAATGGTAGCTTAACAACCAGTCATAAAACAAGGACTACCTATATATGAAATATAGATCTATGTAGATGTTGTCCTATTCCAATATTCATGCTCAGTTTTCCTAATGCTTGGCCACTTTAAGGCCAGTACTCCGAAAGGCCTAGAAATAAGAAATGCCAGAGAAAACACAACCCCAAAACTCTCTGCTCCAAACACAACAGCTTTCCATAAACATGAGGGAAAATTTGGGACTCACTAGATGAGGCCCATCAGCCAATGACTGTACTGCTGCCATGCCCAACTCTCCAAACTCCTGGCTACCTCCCACAAAAATCCTAACTAATCTATGTCTGTTGGTGTAGTGTCAAAATTAAATTAACATTTTGAATCTTAAATGAGAACCAAGGCAGTTTACCACCATCCCAAAATCTACCCCATAAGAAAATGGGACTAAAATAATGTAAGATGATTCAAAATATGTGCTGGAGAAGGTAAAACAAACAGATTCATTCATCTAAGTAGAAATATTTGTGTTTACTTCTTTAAAACCTGTTTAAAACCTTCTATGTTCAGCTCGATCAGTGGTACTAAATAGACTTTCCCCCTCTCTTTTGACAGGCTCCTTATCTCTGAATTATTTGGGAAACAGGTATATTATTTGGGAAACAGCTTTCCCATGCTGGGAATAGCTGTGCCTCTTGAATTTGGCCAGAGAGCAAGAATGTAATTCTGAATTCAAATATTTCTTCATGAAAAAGCCACTTTTAAACATTTGTGAGAGAAGATTAAACTTACAATTGATCCTCAATTGCTTCAAAACTCATTGAATTTGGTACTCAATGCATTTTGATGGGAAAATTTTGGCCCAGCCCTCATTGTTTATTTGGTACTCAACACATGAGCTAGAAATTGTTGATGTCGGCTGATTTGTGACTTACTACAGGTAGTCCTCGACTTACAACAGTTCATTTAGTGACCGTTCGAAATTACAGCGTCACTGAAAAAAAGTGACTCGTGACCATTTTTCACACTTACAACTGTTATAGCATCCCCTTGGTCACATGATTTCCATTTGGATGCTTGGCAACTGAATCACTGCAGCTGTTAAATTAGTAAGTTGGTTGTTAAATGAATCTGGCTTCCCTATTGACTTTGCTTGTCAGAAGATCACAAAAGGCGATCACATAACCTTGGGACATGCAACTGTGTACATTATTCCTTACGGGGGAAAATTGTTTAGTATTCATTGTTTTGGTACTCATCGCACCTCCTGGAACCAATTAAGAATGAATATCGAGGTACCGCTGTATTTCATTACGGCTGGAAATCCATCTTTAAAACCATAACTGGTCTAAGGCAGCTTTGTGATGTTTCAGTGAATTTTATAGTACAGAACATTTTGTTTTTGAAACAATACAAATTAGGTGCTTCCTCTTTCTATATATTAATGGTTTCTAAGGACTAGACTCCAATGTGACCTGACTACCTCTTCTATTTCCTAGAGCAAATTTAAGAACTGTGGTCCATGAAACAAAAATTACGTAAAACATTTTGACAAAGAAGGCAAGCATATCTAGTATACTATACTGCAAGATTCCACCTATCTGGGAAGAGGGTGGGAGATGTGTGGCCTGTTTTCTAGACGCAGTCATATTTTATTTCAAGTGAGTTCACATCCTTTCAAGACATCGTCCCACTTAGTGGCAAAGCCACATCATCTGACAGCAAAAAGCTCTTCTATCATCCTGGTTGTAATGCATTGTCATCCATCTAAACTGATGCATTTTTTAAAGAAATGAAAGCTCATCAAGCTTATTATGTACAGTTCACATCTCTTCTTGTAAACTCTTCCTTTATATTCTCCCTTCCTCTCCAAACTCATCTGCTCTGTATTTCCTTCTAACATGGGCTTATGCATCTTGCTGTATATGGTGGTCCATAGTGCTTTTAATAGCTGTTAAATGGATAGATATAATGGGTGCTGTTGCATAATCCACCCTGCCCTATTAAGATTTGTCAATGAGCTGACATTTTTTGGAATATGAATTTTTATTATTCCACACAGGACCATATTTTATGCATGATCATTTCAAAAGCCAAGTCAAATGCTAATAGGCATGAATTTAGGCTGGCATAATCTGCTGGTTACCTATGCTGGTGGAGATCACCAGCATAGATGATAGATGATTGATAGATAGATAGATAGATAGATAGATAGATAGATAGATAGATAGATAGATAGATAGATAGATAATTTTATTTCTATATCGCCCTTCTCCCGAAGGACTCGGGGCGGTGCACAGCCAGAGTAAAAACACAAAATGTACAGGCATCATAAGTTTAAAATTTGGAAATATTAAAATTATTAAACAATTTTGGCCGAATTTAAAAACCCAAAAATTAAAACTCCAGATTAAAATTCATTTACATAGACAGCCACCAGGTTGTTGGGAAGTAAAGAACAGAGGAGCAGAATTAAAGCTTCAACCCAATAGGTGGGAAAAAATCAGCAATACCTCTTTATTATGAATAATTTGAATCTCCAGGGCTCTGACAGATGACATCCTAAAGTTCTAAAGGAATTCGCTGATGATCTTTTATGTATTCTCTTTGAGAGAGCCTGAAGAACAGAGTGATATTTTAGATGCCTGGAAGAAAGCAAATGTTGTCCCTGTTTTCAAAAAAGATAAAAGGAAGATCCTGGAAATTATAGAGCAATGAATCTGATGTGATTTTTCTAGACGATCTTAGAACAATTCATAAAAAGATGGACTTGCTTTTATCTTGGAAACAATGCAACAATTACCAGAGTCAGCATGAATATGCTAAAAAGATATATAAGTAGTCTTCGACTTATGACCACAATTGAGCCCCGAATTCCTGTTGTTAAATGAAACATTACTTATGTGAGTTTTGCCCCATTTTACGATCTTTCCTGCCACAGTTGTTAAGTGAATCACTGAAGTTAGTAACCTGATTATTAATCTGGCTTTGCCATTGATTTTGCTTGTCCAAAGGTTGCAAAAGGGGATCACATGACCCCAGGACACAACAACGGTCGTAAGTCTGAACCAATTGCCAAGCATCTGAATTTTGATCACATGATGATGAGGATGCTACAAAAGTTGTAAGTTTGAAAAACGGTCATAGTTCATTTTTTTCAGTGCCGTTGCAACCTTGAATGGTCACTAAATGAACTGTTGTAAGTGAAGGACTACCTGTATTCTCTCACCATTTTTTTTTATTGCAAGTGGGACAAAAAGAGGATAAAGGGGAATAACAGAAACACACTATGCTACAAAGAGGAAATGGCTGAAAGTAATTTTTAAATATATCATTGATCTTGACCACACAAAATAATACGGATATGTCTTTCTATTGCATCCATTCATAGCCAGCCTATCAACATATATGGATATATGGGCATATACCCATCTTCCTACATTGAAGAGAGAGGTTTTCACGATCTCTGATGAGTGATAAATCTCTAGTTATTCATATTGTGACATGTTCCAAGGTTTTACTGTATAATTAAGAAATACACTCACATCTTTAAGCAATATTGATTTGTTTTACAATATTCTGTATACCATCTCCATTGTGAGACTTTGAGTGGTTAAACTTAGACTTAAACTCAGACTTATTCAGACTTACAGTGCATTTGGAAAGTATTCAGACCCCCTTCACCTTTGCTGATTTTCTTATGCTGGTTCTACAATTGTTGAAATTCATTTTTTTCCCCTCATTAATCTACACCCAGTACCCCATTATGACAAAGTGAAAACAGAATTTTAGAAATGTCTGTAAATTTACTAAAAAGAAAAAAAAAACTCTGAAATATTACATTGGAGTAAATATTCAGACCCTTCACTCAGTACTTTGTTGAAGCACCTTTGGCAGCAATTACAGCCTTGAATCTTTTTGGGTATGACGTGATAAGCTTTGTATACCTGGATAGAGGGATTTTCTGCCATTCTTCCTTGCAAATCCTCTCAAGCTCAGTCTCATTGAATGGTGACCGTCGGTGAACAGCCATTTTCAGGTCCCTCCAGAGATTTATTTATTTTCTTTCTTTCTTTCTTTCTTTCTTTCTTTCTTTCTTTCTTTCTTTCTTTCTTTCTTTCTTTCTTTCTTTCTTTCTTTCTCTCTCTCTCTCTCTCTCTCTCTTTCTTTCTTTCTTTCTTTTTCTTTCTTTTTTTTGAATTTTTTTTTATTTAAAACAAAAACCAAACATAAAATCACCATCATTCAAATATAATTACAAACAGTGTGTCGATCAGTTAAAATTCTTTTGTGCTCAATCCCTTATCCCAAAATATCAATTATTTAATTTCTCTTACTTAACAATTTTATGTGTTATACTCATTTAGCCATTGTCTAACAAAAGAAAACATTTCATATATTTTACGATTACATTAATTTCGTATTTCATCTTTCATCTCCATACTTTATTATCTAGCCATTGATAAAACAAATCCCAAATCAAATAGTATTGTTTATCTTCCTGTTCTCTAATTTCAAATGTTAATTTACTCATTTCAGCACATTCCAGAGATTTTCAATAAGGTTCAAGTCAGGGCTCTGGCTGGGCAACTCTAGGACATTCACAGAGTTGTCCCTAAACTACTCCTGTGTTGTCTAGGCTTGTGCTTAGGATCGTTGCCATGTTGGAAAGTGAACCTTCGACCTAGTCTGTGGTCCTAAGCACTGTGGAACAGGTTTTCATTAAGGATATCCCTGTACTTTGCTCCATTCAGCTTTCTCTCAACCCAGACCATTCTCCCAGTCCCTGCTGCTGGAAAACACCCCCACAGCATGAGGCTGCCACCACCATACTTCACTGTTGAGATGATATTGAGCAGGTGATGATAAAGGCCCATGATATTAAAGGGCTCACATAATAACTTTCTAATAGTGCCATGTCTTCTTTACTTGACCACTGGCACTCCATAGAAAAATTAAAGTCAAAATATGCACCCAATAATAAAGCTGAAAATTACAATTTACATCAGGGGTGTCAAACTCAAGGCCCAAAAGCCAGATCCGGTCCATAGGGTACTTAGATATGGCCTGCTAGGCCAACCTGGAAACAGTGAAGGATCCGTCCATGGTCCTTCTGCCAATGAAAGTGGAGTTTTCACTGGCAGAGGGTTGCAGGAGACTGTGGCAGCCGAAAATGGAGCTCGGGAGCCCTTTTTTGCTGGCAGAGCACTTGGGCCACCACAGGCACCCCCAACACGAGAGACGTCAAGCTGGCCATGCCCACCCTGGCAACACCCGGAGGTCAAACACAACCCTGATGTGGCCCTCAATGAAATCAAGTTTGACACCCCTGACTTACATCATCAGACAATAGTTTGATGTTGTATTGGATGCCTTCAAGTTAGTTTTGAATCCTGGCAGCAGTCTGGACAGAAGTCCAATAGCTTAATTGGAATGATTTTGGTGGTTTGGCATTGCACCCTTCCTAGGGCTGAAAGAGAGACTAGCTCAAGGTCACCCAGCTGGTCTTGTGCCTAAGGCAGGAGTTGAATTGACAGTCTCCTGGTTTCTAGGCTGATGCCTTAAGCCATTATACCAAGCTGACTCTCAGTTTCAATTTAGATAAAGGAAAGTCTAGGAAGTTGGAAAAACTAGAAAAACCCTCATGTGCCTCTGGATGACATATGAGATTGGCTCTCCAATCAAACTGAAGGCCAAAGATCCAGTTTCTGAAGCTTTTTTCATCTTTGAAGAACAAAAGGCTTATCTCCCCCCCCCCCCCCGCCCTCTTCCATCTATCAAATACAATCACATTTAAGTGGTGTGCTCAGATAGCAGAAACAATTTAAAAATCCACAAAGGTGGCACTTTCTTTACTTTCATTTCTTTTTTAAAAAAAAGATTAATGATTAGGAACAAAATCCATTAAATAATGGAAGAAATAAAAGAGAACAACTGTTCAGATCTGCAGATGTTACAAACAATAGAGTCAGCACCTTAAGTTACATCTATTTTTCTTTTTTAATGCATATAATTCAGTTGGAGTTTAGGATGCCTAGCCAGCTATTATGCCTGCCCCTTCTATGGTAGCTTCAGGTGATCAGGCCAAATAATGATCTACCCTACAAGAAAATTGGAAGGCCATCGTAGCAGAGAAACTGGGATTCAAAGTTGAACATGTCAAAATTTGGGCAAATAGATTGTTTATAAGCTTTCAAAAATTATATTGGTTCCCTTTTTAAAGCACTAAGACCAGTGGTCTTTGCAGCACACCGGGGTTATGAATTCCAGCAATTATATTTTATGAAGGAAAGTATGTTCACCATCTTGAGTTATAATAAAAATAATAAGGTCACAAAATAGATAGATGATAGATAGATAGATAGATAGATAGATAGATAGATAGATAGATAGATAGATAGATGATAGATAGATAGATAGATAGATATAAAGTCTAATATGTAGCACAATCAAGTACAAGCAGCTTCTTTGAGAATGATTACAAATGATTATGAATGAAACATACTCTCCATCTTTCTCCTCACAACCGTTCATTTTATTTTTTTTAATTGAATAATGCTACTCTATTGGAGCTGACTTTGCATTCATTGCAGCATTGTCTCTTACAATTGTTCAGATTTTTTCTCATTGCTGAATGGCGTATTCACCTAAAATAAAAGCACACCCTATCTTCCGCCATCTCACTTCTTCCTTTATCCCTTTCTATAGGACAGGAAAGCCACTTTGGGAAAGATTATACTGAAAAACAAAAACGAAAAGAGGAACAGTATTATTCAATAAGAAAGCATTTGTACCACTTTTTAATCCCAAGTGATTTTCATTTCCTTGAGCTGGGGTTGGTAAACCAACCTAATTTCCCCAGCAAATAAGAATAAAATACTTTTTAAGTTTTTTAAGAGTACATTAGTTTTCCCAGAAACACCAGGTCTTCTCTATTACACAACTGGAGGCTACCATGTGTTCCAGGGCCACCCTCCCAAATGTGATGCTCTCCAAATATATAAACTTAAACTCCTAGATTTTCTGAGAATTTGCAGTTTGGGGAAGAGTGACCTCAAGATGTATATATTAAAATGTGGGGTTGGTCTACTATTGGAGTCCTTAACCACCAAATTTGGCCTATGGGTTTGCAGTTTGCCTAACATTTTGCTCTGAAGGAAAAAAAAAGATGGTTTATGTGGCTCATAAAAGCAAAGCAATCTGTTTTATTCCTTGCAATATTCCAATAAAGGCACAACTTCTCTTTTTTTATTAAAATATTTATCACATCTCACCCCATGGAATTCAGGATAAATATTACACAATTCATAATTGCACAGTCATTTAAAGTATGATTCTTGCTTTCTAACTGCCAAAGAATTGTGTTGATTTGATTTTTTATTTTATTTTTTTGCCCAATTTCTTTCCTTTGCCTAAGCTACTCTTCGTTATGGTGAGGAAAAAGCAGTTGCTGCCCCACATTAGGCAACAAAAATCTTAGAGATGGTCCTGATTTACCAGTTTTTCAGATCCTGCCAGAAGAAACTATGGCTATGTTAAGCCTTCTAAGACAATAATTGTTTGGTGGCCCTGGAAAATGATCTTCCTTTCTGAAGTCCACAATGAATTGCCTCTTGCTTTTTCTTAACAGAATCTCACTGTTGTTATGACAATGGCTCCACACAGAGCTTGGTCTAAGGCTTATCTTTGTTATACTTAAAGAAAATAACCTTTTCAAAATACACCTATAGCTATTCATATTTAGAAACATACACAGAGAGAGTGGGGGTGGGAGAGAGACAGAGACAGAGACACAGAGAGAAACAGAGACAGAGACAGAGATACAGAGAGAAACAGAGAGACAGAGACAGATGTCCATCTGTTCCCAAATGAGAACAGGGGTGATATTTTCATGTATACACAATCAACAGCCTGCTTCTGCAATAATAAATTCCATCAAAGTGAATATGGCTCTATCATAGTCATGCAGAGATTGCTGTTTAAAATCACTGAAAGTAACTTTTAACTCACCAAAGAATTTTTGGATGCTCTCACTATAGTCTCTAAACTGAGGTTTGCTGGTCAGTTTCACATACATACATGCCAGCTTTATTAAATATTGTTTCCTGGGATTATTAGATGGTCAGGAAAAGCTGATCACCTGGCTTTCTTTTGTGATTTTAGAACACAAAACTTTGCAAAGTTGGTGAAGTTTTTACAATGAAAGACAATTTGGTATATTCTCTTGGAAAGAGAATTGCAATAAAAGTTTGGTTTAATAGGTATTGTCCTAATGCCTTCAGATCCAATGGACAATGTTTGTTCAGATTTCAGCCCAATTTAATAGAATAATGTCCATTAAATCAAGGTTCAATGCAAATGATGCAAATTCAGGTTCAACATTCAGATTTAATGGAGTTGTCTGTTAAGTTTTCTCTGCAAATTAATATTCAATGAAGATCTAGATTTAACAGGCACTCCCCAAGTGGTCCATTAAATCAGTATGCTATAGTCCTCTAATTTCTGTTGCTAAAGATGCTGCAGCTGCAAGGACCACTGAAAAGTTGGCAACTCTCTTTTCTCCTGGTATTTTTAGAGTTTTCTTTATTCCCTAAAACATGCAACATTAGTCTTTGTTTATAAAGAACTCACTTTATCTGGAAACAAGAAGATTCTGTAATTTAAGCATTGTTGTTATACTTCAAATCCAACCATGTCCCTTTCTTGATTATTTTACAGATTGCAGAAGCTACTTTCTTTATCTCAACAGATAAATGTTCAAATTGTATTTCTTAGAACTTGATTTGAGAACATAACATTCTTTACAAATGGAAAGGTACATGAATATTAAATCTTGTCTATTCCTATTCAGTTAATAGGCAATGTTACTGCTGCCTTTTAAAATAATGTGACTGGAATTGGGTGCTTTTTCTTCTCAAGCTTGAATGGAGTTTGATTAAAAGACTATTGATAACATTGGCAACTTTAATTTCTTCATTTTTCCATGTTTCAGTGTGATTCTCCCTTTCAGGGAGCCAACACAAAAAGTCAGTGATGATTCCAGGAGTAGATGAATCATGCAAATGGTTAAGATAAAGTTTGCAATGTCTTGAGAAACTGACTAATTCAAATTCTTTTTCAGTGGCATGGAAAAATTACCATGTTCTCTGCATGCACACATCCCCCCAAAAATCACACATCCCCCAAAAAATCATCCCCCCCAAAAAACAAAAAAAAACATGCAAGACATCATCATCCAGGACGAAGACTTTTGCCTATGGACTGATTCCAATACCATCCAGCTGGTATTATTTTTAACAAGAAGTCACTGCAATTTTCCAGGGAATAAAGCCAGCCTCCAGGCTGCTCCATCAGACCTGGGAGTCTGAACAGGGAGTACACCTCATTCTTAGTTCCCATTCCATCATATGTGAAAGAAAAAAAAAACCCTGGTACTTGTACTTCTGTCTCTGATTCAACCAAGATGGCTCTTTCCATTTCCCCAAAATCCTGCTCTTGAGACCATCCAGACCAGCAGTCACCAACTGGTGATCTGTGGACCACGGGTGGTTGACGAGAAAATTTTGGTGGTCTGCAGAAAAATTATTTGCATTTTTTATATTGCACTAAATCAAGGCTCCTCAAATTCAGCCAGATACATGCAATGAACGTTTGTGTTGCTGCAGAGAGTCTTCCCCTTCGGGGTCTTTTTGTGTGGGTCGGAGGGGGGCAGAAATTCCAACGCAGGGTCTGCTTCAGCCTCCTGGTGTGGGGCTTTGGGCGAAGGCTGGAAGGAAGCGCCACTGATGGGTGAAGACCCAGAGAGCCTTGTTCAAGTGGGACTGCCTCATGGCCTGGAACTGGCTAACCATCTCAGCTGGCTGAGCCTCCAGGCACTGGTATCTGGCCTTGAACTCCTACAGGTCTTCCCTCTGCTTGGAAAGCCTATGCTCGTAGTCCACAGTGAGGTGCTTCTGCTGAGCCTCCTTGATCAGATCCAATTTGGATCTGTTTTGCCAACTCTTTCTCGTGGTGGCTGCTAACTCCAACAAATGCTTCCTGTTCCTAAGGAGCTTGGGAGGGCAGGTGAGGAGTGGCTGGGAGGGAAGGGGTGAGTAGAGAGTGGCAAGGCGCCCCTTGACACATCAAATTGGCCATACCCACCCAGTCACATGACCACGCCCACCCAGCCGGTCATTAGGCAGATCATATTAGTGGTCCTCGGGATTTAAAATTATGAATTTAGTGGTCCCTGAGATCCAAAAGGTTGGTGGCCCCTGATCCAGACTTCAGAGCATGTGAGAAATGGAAGGTGAGTTTAATTATCTTCTACACATTGGTGGGTTGCCCCGGTTTGCACCGGTTCTATAGAACCTGTAGTAAAACCGGCGGGAGGCTCTGCCCACTGACCCTGACGTCATCAAAACACTTCTGCGCATGCAGCCCCATTGCAAACCCGTAGTAAAGGTAAGTAGAACCCACCCGTTTCTACAGTCCTGACACTATAGTTCACTCCACTCCAAGTCCACTCCAAAGATCTGACTCCCTTCCGTTGATTTCACAGTTTAAAAGTGGACCAGTGGGTTGTGGCCATTATTTGACACAACTAACATAACTTTGGTTAGACTGCCAAAATAAAATAAAGTAAAAGCTTTTCGGCCTGAGACATACACACCTCCTTTGCTTCCTAAAAAATGGTGAGTGTTTCTTTCACTAGGGAGATGTTTTCAGGCAGCCACATTCAAAAAGTCTCTGCTGTTGTGATAACTGAGAAGATTCTCATGGAATGGGCCAACTCACTGCGGTCAACTCATTGTTATCAACTCACCACGGGACAACTCACTGCAGCCAACTCACCGCGGGACAACTCACCGGATAAATTCAAAAATTAAATTAATTTCAACGGAACCGTGGCCAATAATAATAAAATAAAGAAAGTCAATCCAGAAATACCAGAGTTACAATAATTTTGATGAAAACGTGTCCACCAATAATAAAAGCAACTAAATGAAATGATTAATACAGCATTGAGTTGTCCTGTGGGGAATTGTCCTGCAAGGAATTGGCCATGGAGACCACACTCTCAAGTACGGCTTGATTCTTAATTATTACAATCTTGCCTTTTTCTTGACAGCAGTACAAAAAGCATTTTCTACTGCTTCCTTCTGGAATGCATTTGTCCTAGAAGTCTGTAGAGATTCTCAGTCATCCAGATCATGGTTGTCCCAAAGGTGCTTTTTTCAAGAGGCAGCTGGACTTTCTTGTTCTTTTCTTTTGAAGACGTTCACTTCTCATCCAAGAAGCTTCTTCAGCTCTGATAGGATAGTGAGGAATGGAAGGATTTATATTATAACAAGAAAAGTCCAGTTGCCTCCTGAAAAAAGCACCTTTGGATGGAAATGACCAGCTGCCTGCAAGGAATATAAATCCTTCCATTCCCCACTATCCTGTCAAAGCTGAGGAAGCTTCTTGGATGAGAAGTGAAACATCTTCAAAAGAAAAAAACAAGGAAGTCCAGTTGCCTCCAAAAAAAGCATCTTTGGGACAATTTGCCCTAGAAGCTTGTCACCCATCAAGTACAAATCAACTTTAACTTTTTCTAAGCTCCTGAGATGAGTCAGTGAGCTGTATATTGCCACCTCCCGAAGCAGATTCCTGTAACGGATTCTTAATGTAGCTATCATTCTAGCAAGACTGGTTTCATGAGGAATATGTAATAAAACGTGTCAATACCGTTGCTGATCGATCAAGAAAATGTTAAATTTTGGAGTCAGTATGCCCTCTTTAGGGGTCATGCTCAGCAGTGAAATCTGGTTGGATCTATCCGGCTTGCACAAACCGGTAGCACCGCCGGTAGGAGGCTCTGCTCACCCACCGGGATGTCATTACGTCCCATTTTTTACCCTCTGTACATGTGCAGAAGGTTTTGCGTATGCGCAGAAGAGGCGCGTGCGCTCACATTCCCGAACTGGTAGCGAAGGTAAGTGCATATATATATATATATATATATATATATATATATATATATATATATATATATATATAGAGAGAGAGAGAGAGAGAGAGAGAGAGAGAGAGAGAGAGAGAGAGAGAGGGAGGGAGGGAGGGAGGGAGGGAGGGAGGGAGGGAGAGAGAGAGAGGTTCATTTTCCCCAAGAACAGAAATAATCCCAGGGTTAAAGAATTTAGTCATCTGTTTTTGTATGAACTTTTTGACATGGCAGGGATGAAAGAAGGATCTGTCTAATGCCAAGAAGTCTATGGGAGTCCTATATGAGTCTATCGTGCAGGGGAAGATATTCATATCTCAGCTGCGTATGCCCGCTTCCTGCAGATAAGAAGCCCCATCTTTTTTACAGCATAAAGCAGGACTGCCAAGCCGAAAAGGAATCTGAAAAATGTGAGGCTTGCAAGCAGCAAACCTGATAGAAAAACCGCAATAAAAAGAGAGATTCATGCTTGATGACGCTCATAAATGACTGCAGTGACCCAGTTTTTGATAGAACACCTCCTGAGTGAGCTCAGAGGGACTGAGAGCCAGGGAACATCAGCAAAAGAGATGATGTTATAAACAGGACCTTTTCCACTTGGAATAGCCCCTGCATAATCAATGAGCCCAGCTCCCCAATAAGTTCCAGGGGTGCTCACGGTGCTGTTGTTGTGATTTTAAATGTGGGCTGTCGTTTCCCATTGGTTTTAAATCTAGTAAGATTGCTCTTGGTTTTTATTGCGCCATATTTATTGCTAATGTGGCACTGAGCCATGGTGGCGCAGTGGTTGGAGCGCAGTACTGCAGGCTATTTCTGCTGACTGCCGGCTGCCTGCAATTTGGCAGTTCGAATGTCACCAGGCTCAAGGTTGACTCAGCTTTCCATCCTTCCAAGGTGGGTAAAATGAGGACCGAGATTGTTGGGAACAATAGGCTGACTCTGTAAACCGCTTAGGGAGGGCTGTAAAATACTGTGAAGCGGTATATAAGTCTAAGTGCTATGCTATGGGAAAGAAGGAGACGGTGTTCATTGGAAACTGCTTGACTAGTATTTCTAGCTTCCAGAACAATTCTAGCTTCCAGAAGGCAAAGGAAATCCCAAATTGAGAGACTCCGAGAAGGTTTTGCAAGACGTAAGGAAGATGATCCTGACAGAGATATCCAAGAGCTGCTGCCTAGGTGAAAAGGGGTAGAAGCATTTTTTTTTTTTTTGAGTCCAGAATGGAAAGATAACATTCAGAAGTGGCTCAGACACCTCCCTAATTCAGTATAGGTAGCCTTCGATTTACAACAATTCGTTTACGGGCTGTCGTTCAAAAGTACAACGGCATTGGAAAAAACAACTTATGACCGTTTTTCACACTTACGACCTTTGTTGCATGTGATCAAGTGATCAAAATTCAGATGCTTGGCAACTGATTCATACTCATGTATGAATCATGTTGCTGTATCCCAAGGTCATTTGCAACCTTTTAACAAGCAAAATCAGTGGGGAAGCCAGGTTCACTCAACAACTTACCAGCTGCAGGGAGTCACTTAACAACTGCAGCATGAAAGGTAGTAAGGTAGTAAAATGGGGCAAAGCTCACTTAACACATGTCTCACTTAATGACAGAAATTTGGGGCTCAGTTGTGGTCATAAGTCGAGGACTACCTGTATAAAGTAAGAAAGAGGTCAGACTGGCAACATTTCGTTTTTATAGACAGTCTCCATACATTTAGCCTCCCTGTGGAGTTGATTTACTAGCCTGGTCTATCTAGTGGGACTGGCAAGTCAGAAGCTTTGTATGGACACAAGGAGATGTACATAAGTAAGGATGCCCGCTAACAATGAATGTCAGTTTAACAAGCTGAAAAATATATATGTTCCCAGCTACTAAAAGGAAATCTATGAAAATATTGGGGTTTTGTTAATCTGGTAATTGTTTTCTCCTTTTTAAAAAAATCTTTGGCCAGAAGATATTGGAAAAGCTGGCTGGGTGACTTTGGGCCAGTCACTTTCTTCCAGCCCAACTTACTTTATAGAGTTTTCATTGTGGGGAAACAATACAAGGAAGAAGGAGTATTAGGAGTATTTACAGTACACGTAACTCAAGGTATTGCCACCTTGAGTTACTTATAAAGTAGGGAAGTGGTATAAAAATATAATAAATAAGAAAACAGATGAGTAGGCCAGTGCCTGCAAAAATAAATGGGTAGATTGGTACAGCTCTGCAAGCAGTTAAAAGCCTGGTAGACCAGTATCTCTGCTAAATCCTAAATAATTGTCACATGACCATCAAACCACGCCCACAGAACCGGTAGTAAAAATGTTTAAACCCACCCATGGAGTCAAGCTATTCTCCAAAGCCCCTGAGGGCAGGACAAGAAGCAATGGGTGGAAACTAATCAAGGAGAGAAGCAACTTAGAACTAAGGAGAAATTTCATGACAGTTAGAACAATTAATCAGTGGAACAACTTGCCTCCAGAAGTTGTGAATGCTCCAACACTAGAGGTTTTTAAGAAGATGTTGGATAACCATTTGTCTGAAGTGGTGTAGGGCAGGGGTGAAATGTAAAATTTGTTGCTACTGGTTCTGTGGGTGTGGCTTGGGGGGGTAATGTGACTGGGTGGGAGTGGCCAACTTTTTTTTTTTAACTTTTCAAAGCATTTTTTCTAATGCTTTGAAAAGCCTCTGCCGATCAGTAAACTGAGCTGGGATCCTCAGAGACTTTTCAAAGCATTTTTTTTTTACCACTTCTTCGGCCAAGAGGTTGCAGAAAAAAATGCTTTGAAAAGCCTCTGACTATCCAGCTGAGCCGCGCGATCATCAGAGGCTTTTTTTTTTTAACTTTTAAAAGCATTTTTTCGTCGGAAGAGGTTGTAGAAAAAATGCTTTTAAAAGTAAAAACAAAAAAGCCTCTGACGATCCTGCAGCTCAGCTGGGCATGGTGGGGGGGGGGGGATTGCAGGGATTTTTGCTACCGGTTCTCTGAACCACCTGCCCCAGAGGAGATGGTTTTGCACGCTCACACACTGCTTGTGTGGCCCAGTTCTCAATGGACCACAAAACTGGGGGTTGGGGACCCCTGGCTTAGAGGCTTCTCACTTGAGAATGACTTTCTTTCACAACATTGCAGTTGTAATCATCATGATGATAACAATGCTTTAACACCATCAAACGTCTGCCTATCCCAGGTTCTTGAGAAAGACTCAACAGGTGGATAAAAGTGCCAAATCCAGTCTAAACATCCAGCTGACTATGTAACCAACCATAAATCATGTATACACCACCTGACTCCCCGCAGATCTCTGCTTCCTTTCTATGTTTAAAATGCTAAGGACTACTAGAGTTTGTTTGCATGTAGCAATTATTAAGAGGCCATTTCTGAAATTATGCCTCTGGTCTTCACCGAAAGTGACCTTCTATTTATACACTGGTTGGGGTCTGAAAGATTCAGGAGAGAAAACCGGTTGGTTCTGTTTTCAGCCATACATTTGTATCGTGCAGGTGAATGCATAATTCACTACTCTTCAGGCATATAAAACTATGATTTGGAATATGCAAGGTGCACCTCTGAGCATGTCTAGTAATATAAAAATGTCACTCTGCAACCTCGTGCAGATTTGTGCGCAAAGAGAGAGAAAGTCATTCCTCATGTGGGTATACACATTTTATTTTTGCCACCTGCCATTGGATGATATGCAGCTTTGTTTTCCCATTACAACCAAGACCGTTTAAATAGCGCTCCAGTGCTATGGCATCACGGGGAGGAGGAAGAGGGAAGGGGCATCGCTGACAGAGAAGCTATTGGAAAAGTTCAGGTCTCCATAAATAGCCTTTGGTCTGGAGCTGGCTTTGTGCTACCGAGGCGAAAGTCACAACACTAGAGCTATGCCCCCTCTTTGCATTTGAGCAAGGCTGCATTTTAAGCACCTTGTGGTTCTCTGAGATTTAAGCAGACCAGGTACTGAGGGAAAGAATACTTCAAATACATCAGTACATTATAGCTTCAACCATTCTGAAAAGGAAAGTTAACATTATTTTTCTGAAGACAAAAGTGAAGCCCACATCTCGTTGGGCAGTGATGCCATTCTCCACTGTCTACTCAGATGGCTCTAGCACCTGCTCCAGTTTGTTCCAGCAAACCTGCCATTCCTTATCAGTCACAATTTACAATGAGTTGTTGCCCTTTACATCTCACACACAATCCTGTTTTTCCTTAATGTGCCAAACCGGTCCAGAGCCAGACCTTCCTGCTTAGAGACTGCAGTAGACCCCTCAATTATGAAAATTACCCTTAAGTTCTTGGTGTCATAGTGAAGGTGCTAGCCTAGAAATCAGGAAAAGATGAATTCTAGGCCTTCCTTGGGCACAAAAATTGCTAGATGACTTTGGGCTGGTCATTGTCTCTCATCCCAACCCACTTCAAGGAATTGTGGTTGTGGGGAAAAATAGGAGGGAGCATTAGATATATTTACCTCCTTGAGTTGTATATCAAAAGGTGGAATAAAAGAATAAGAATGAAATAAAACTAAAACAATAAAAGGAAGCAACAGTAGTACCATAGGCATCTTGGATGCAATCCAAACACATCTGGAAGACCACTAGAACCCAATCAGCTTTGACAAAATCACCGTCAGTCAATTTCAAGAGGCAGCTTTACTCAGAACAGCTTACATCTTTCAACAATACCTGTAACACAATCAAACAGCAATATCTGCCTGTATTAGGTCCTTGGGATGGACTCGATAGATGGATGCAAAAATGCCAGATCCATTCTAAACATCTGGCTGCCTGTGGGATGAAGCAGAGTAATAATATTGGAGTGAATGAAACATTTGGTTTCCCTATTTCTGAAATAGGGGAAGAAAATATTTATAAGTAAGGAACCATGGAAATTGTTCAAGAAATGAAGAAGATGGAACCAGAAATGTCTGGAGCTGGCCTTTCCCAAATTAGTGTCTTTTAGGTACATCTCAATGAATTTCCCCAACAGCAAGTTCTCTTATATTTTTAGAGCAGAAATTCTTGGGAGTAGTCTGAAGAATGTCTACAGAAAGTTAACAAGGATACCACAAAAGCAGAAAATTCCAGCTCCCCAGTGGTAGTGTGGTATGAACCTTCAGACTGGGCATGGATAGACCGCCTCCAGCCCTGGGCTAGTTTTCCAAAGCTCTCTGCATGCAGCCAGTTCAGCTATTGGACTGAATGCTGGTTGTGAGGATGAAAAGAGGAGAAAGAAAGGGGGAGAAGAGGCAGAAAGGGGGAGGCATGGAGAAAAAAACAAACGAAGGAGAGAATCTTTGTGTCACGTTCCTCACTCTTCAAACCAAACCCAAGACACAGATATTCCAAGCGCAGCAATGTCTTGCTTAAGGATGTTTAATATCCTGAAGCAGGGCTCACTCCAAAATAAACCCCGTTGTTTCTTTGCTCCCCTTGTTCTCTGCTACGAAAGATCTACTTAAAACACTAGGCATGCCCATGCAGCCTTTGCTGTGAAGCAGGGCTCTGTGTGTGCTGCCAAAACTCTGACGTACACCGAGCATCTCATGTTTTACAGCTTCTAATAATCACATGCTGTTCTCCAGGGAACATTTCCTGTAAGATCCCTTCGTCTCCAACCCCCCACCCCCACCCCACCCCACTTAAACAACGAAATGCCAGCCGAAAAAAAAATCAATGTGCATTAATTACTTCTGTGACTTAATAGCAAAGTCCAAAACTGTAGAATCTGCAAAAAGTAACAAGTATTTCCAGCTTTTGCAAAGAAGACCCGTGAGCTATCATCTTCAAAAAGAACCAAATCGATAAGAAGCCAAGAGCTGGTCCCTTTCACCTCCAATGGAAGACAGACTTTCCATTGTTACTCGCTTTTGCATTCAGGCAGATGTTTGCCAGACTTTATACTGACAGTAGTGGAGCAAAGGAAATACCAATACACAAAATTGGGTGCCCACTGTGCCTCTATGGCCCAGATCACAGTCAGAGTGGGTTGCTGTTACATCCATTAAAAACACCTTCCTACAGGACAAGCAGTGGTTTTATTTATTTATTTATTTATGCAATTTATATGCCACCCTATCTCCGAGGACTCAGAGTGGCTCACAACAATAAAAATGCATAATCCCTCATTAAAACAGTGAAATTTAAAAATTTGAATTTAAAACAATCAAAATTAATTAAGAAATCTCCGTCAGTCCAAACTGCGAAACAACCAGGTCTTCAAATCACAGCGGAATGAGTGGAGGTCAGGAGCCATCCGGAGCTCCAAAGGAAGTTGGTTCCAGAGGGTGGATGTGCCCACAGAGAAAGTTCTCCCCCTGGGGGTCGCCAGCCAACAATGTCTGGCCGACGGCACCCTGAGGAGGCCTTATCTGTGGGAACGCACCGGACGATTGGAGATTATCGCTGGCTGCAGAGGGTCCGACAAATATCCTGGGCCTAGGCCATGAAGGGCTTTGTAGGTGATAACCAGCATTTTGAAACTTACCCGAAGGACAACCAGTAAACAATGCAGGTTGCGCAGGAGGGGTGTAACATCACAACCGGCGTGGCCGCATTTTGCACCAGCTGAAGCCTTTGAGTGGTTTTCAAGGGCAGCCCTAGGTAGACAGCGTTGCAGTAGTCAAGACGGTAGGTGACCAGCGCATGAGTAACAGTGCATAGGGCATCCTGATCCAAGTAAGGCCACAACTGGCGCACTAGGTGAACCTGGGCGAATGTCCCCCTGGTCATGGTCATCACATGATCTTACAGAGACAACCGTGAATCCAGGAGGACGCCCAGGAGGTTTTAAATGGAATCTATTTCTGCCCAAGGTGTTCAGTTTTTCTGCCATTAGTTTTTTTGCTGAAGAAACAATCCTGCAGAATGTTTTCAAGCAGGGTTTGTGCAGAATGCCAGCTGGATCACATCTCCCTTTTACAGGTAGTCCTTGACTTACCATTTGCTTAGAGGCCGTTCAAAGTTATGACGGGGCCAGAAAATAATAGAATAGAATAGAATAGAATAGAATAGAATAGAATAGAATAGAATAGAATAGAATAGAATAGAATAGAATAGAATAGAATAGAATAGAATAGAAACCCTACACCACTTCAGATAAATGGTTATCCAACATCTTCTTAAAAATTTCCAGTGTTGGAACGTTCACAACTTCTGCAGGCAAGTTGTTCCACTGATTAAATGGGATTTACCATCTGGTTTTGAAGTTCCGATATCCACTCCCATCCCCACCTTGGACACCTGATCACGTTTGGGGCATTTGGCTACCACCTACATTTATGGCCGTTTGCAGAGCCCCGCAGTTACGTGACCATGATTTATGACATTTTTGCCAGCAACCAGCATTTAATTCTAGTTTCCAGTAACAAACTGTGTCTCGAGTGCAGTGGTCCCCAACCGTTTGGGAAACAGAGACCGGTTCCAAGGAGAGGGGTTTCTCTGAGGACTGGAGGGGGCAGGTTTCACGTACTTCCTGCATCCCATGGATGGGGCTTTGTTAGTTTGTGTGGCCCAGTTTCTGGCATACTGCGGCCCAGTGCCACTCCACAGCCCAGGGTTGGGGACTCTTGCTATAGCAGACTGTTTTTGCTTAACAGCTTTACGGTTGTTCACTTAGTTCCTAGGGAAGGGTTCGATAGATGGATACAGGGGTGGGCTTCAAAAATTTTAGCAAGGGATTCTCTGCCCGGTTGCTGAGTGGGCGTGGCCATGGTAGGTGTGGCCTAGTTGGCCTCCTGCATCACTGCGGGGGCGTTTTTGCCCTCCCCAACTCTGGAGGCTTTCCTCAAGCCTCTGGGAGGGCGAAAATGGCCTCCCCAGGCTCTCTGGAGGCCAGAAATGGGCCCGTTTTTGGCCTTCCCAAACTTCCGGTAGGCCCATTTTTCACCCCTCTCGAGCCTCCACACATGTCCTGCACTTACCTGCATCCAAAACAGGCCGTGTGGGGATTCCTGGGAGGGGCAGGGTGGGCGGGGCCAGTCAGGAGTGGGATTTAGGGGTTCTCCAAACTGCACAGAATCTTAGCTAGAGGTTCTCCCGAACCCCTGCCAACCTCCAGCAGCCCACCCCTGGATGGATAGATATGCCAAATCCAGTCTAAATATTGATAGCTGATTGCTTTACAGGTGCCACATTCACTCAATAGCTACCACAGACAATAGCTACCACAGACAGTTAGGACCACAAGGTCCTAACATTGGATTTGCCTCACATGGTAACCCGCTTTATATCACGATTTACGACTGGAATTGTGGGGCTTAATTGCAGTCGTAACTCGAGGGTTACCTATACAGCATATGAACTGAGAAAACAAAGCAGAAGGGAACTAACTAACCTTTCCCTTACAAGCTGTGTTTCTGGGGCAATTCGGTAATGGCCAGGCCATTTTTCTGTGAAGAATGACCTGCTGATGTTGATTTTTTTTTACAACGCAAAAAATATTAAATCTGCATCACTTTCTGGCATAGAATCTCTCCTGACATGTTACCACTCGGTTCCATTTTTCTGAGTTAGCAGGTCAAAAAAGCAACATTTCCATCAGATTAACAGATTCCTACAGAATAGCAGTATTATATCAACACGACTGAGCAAGTAAAGAAGAGCTGCAAAAATGTAAAGGAAAGTGCCACAGCTATAATGGACCCTGCTTTTGATTTCTGACACATATGAGATATGGTAAAAACTCTTCTTGCAGGGAAATTGCCTTTTCAAAGCAAGCAGGCAATAAATGACCTTGAGCAAGAATGTTCTCTCCTCAGATAGACCAGACACAAGACAATGAGTTCCTTTAATGCTACGGCATATCCCTTTTTTGAGAAGGTAATTTCCAAAAAGGCTTATTTTTTATTAACACTGTGGTGGCGGGAATTGTTGAACCTTCCTGTTGCAATTACAGATAGTCCTCCACTTACAACAGTTCATTTAGTGACCGTTCAAAGTTACAACGGCACTGGAAAAAGTGACTTATGACCATTTTTCACACTTACGACCATTGCAGCATCCTCATGGCCACATGATCAGAATTCAGATGCTTGGCAACCGGTTCACACTTACGATGGTTGCAGTACCCCGGGGTCACGTAATCAGCTTTTGCGACTTTCTGACAACCAAAATCAACAGGGAATCAAAATTCACTTCATGTTGTGGCCTGTACTTGGCCTGTGCAGCTAGTAGCTGATTCAGACAGCAAGGATGCTGGTGTGGTGCTGCGCCAGCAGCCTGTGCGGCTGGCACTCGAGTCAGACAATGAGGAGGCTGGAGAAGATGTAGTGCCAGAGGCGGGGATCAGCCAGGGCCTTCAGAACCTCCAGAAGCTCCCTTAAGTGAAGAGGACAAAGAGGAGGAGCCTCTTCTTGATGCACGGGCGCGCAGAGCTGCCAAAAGACAGGAGTGGCTCCTCAGGAGGTCTCCTCGAGAGTAAGGCTTGGGACTAATTGGCCACTCCCTTAGCCTATTTAAGGAGGAACGCCGACTGAAGCAATTTGCAGGGAACAACTTGGTTCACGTACCTTTGTGTTTTGTCTTGCTTATCTTATCAGCTCCTGCAAATTGCTTCTGGGCATTCTGCCACCCATAGTAAGCTTTCAGTTATTATTCTTCAAATTCTTGGCAGCTGTTGATGCAGTTAATTAACAGCTGTTGATGCAGTTAATTAACAGCCGTTAAAAGACTGGTTTATTTAGTAAACTAAGGTTTGAACGGACTTTGTGTGTGCTGCATTCTTTGGGATCCATAGCTGGGGCAGAACACTTAACAACCATGTTACTAACTTAACCAATGCAGTGATTCACTTAACAACAGTGGCAAGAAAGATGGTAAAATGGGGCAAAACTCACTTAACAAATGTCTCACTTAACAACAGAAAATTTGGGCTCAATTGTGGTCGTAACTCGAGGACTACCTGTATCTATGATCGGGATAAAACCCACAGAAAAATACTGACAAAAGGCAGCCATTCTTCCATTACCCAGCATATGGGCTTGCCACACTGAGAGCAGGACACAAAACCAAAAACTTATTAGAATAGATTTATTCATCACCACTCTTCCCAAACCCCACAAAGGTTCTTCGACATGCGAGGCTACCGTCTCCTTTACTTTAATTGTTGGGCAATGCTATTTATAGAGTGCAGGAGTTCCTTAAAGTAGCCATCTTCGTCCCCTTCCTTTTGCTCTTCCTCGGCCAGCTCTTCATATTCCTGGCGCAGGAGGCTAAGGACGTGGTTGAGCGTGGGATCCCCGACGTAAGCGTCCTTACAGAAGGCGAGCAGGACGTGCACCGTCTTGAGCACCTTCTCCCGGCTGTCATGCTCCGGCGTCCTCAGGAGGTTCGAAATGATTGTGCACCAGCCTTGTTCCACAATGGCAGGCATCAAGTTCACCTGACTATATTGCTGAGTTTTCTCATGAGCTTCATCCTTGTCGTCACTGTTCTTGATCAATTGCTGCAAGAGAATCCTTAAATGATTATTTAAGCTGACGCACAGTTGTTTTTCTGGGAAATATACCATATTTTTCGGAGTATAAGACGCTCCTTTCCCCCCCCTAAAAGGGGGTGAAAATTTAGGTGTGTCTTATATACCGAATGTAGCCCTGCCCACCCACTGGCACCCACCCTTTGGCCTCTGCCTCGCAGCAGTTACCTCCTTGCAAGCAAACAGCAAAAAAAAACAGCTCCTTTCAGCTTCAGCACAGCCTAATTAGCACAAGTTGATTGGATCAGCCTCCCGACTCTCAGCTGATTTGCTCTCAGCTGTTTTGGGCAGGGCTCTGCTGCTTGCTGCAAAGAGGTAAATTGCTGGAGCAGAATTTTTTTTTTTCCTTGTGCTAATCAAGCTATGCTGAAAACGAAAATGAAAGTAAAGCAGGCTGTTTGCTGTAGCAAGGCAAAATTGCTCAGGCAGAGGCAGAGAGAGATTTCTCCTTTTCCTCAGCAAAAAAGGTAGCTGCGTCTTATACTCCGAAAAATACGGTACTTACTGATGTGAAGTCCGAAATCAATTCTATCGGCCTCTGTGGTCAATCCACCAAGCTCTTTCTGTCCCGAAGGTGCACTTTCAAGAGGCAACTGGATTTTCTGGTTTTTCTTGGAAGACGTTTTGCTTCTCATCCAAGAAGCTTCTTCAGCACTGTGGCAAACGCTTTCCAAGAAAAAAACAGAAAGTCCAGTTGCCTCTTGAAAAAGCACCTTTGGGACAACCTGGATGACTAAGAACCTCCATAGTTACCAAACTCTTTCTGTTTTTATGGGTTTCAAAATGGAAGGAACGCTTGCCGAGTCATGCTGGAAGGCAAATTTAGATTTTGTTAACTTGTTTAATGATTAGATTCCAATTCTGTCTTTCACCCAAAGGGCTGTAGGCAGTGAAGAGAGCACTCTCTCCTCCCGCTATCTTCCCCCTTCTCCCAACCACAACCCTATGATGCAGGCTGGAGGAGAGCAACTCGCTCTAAGTCACCCACTGGGTTTTCATGGGCAGAGGCATCTCAACTACAGGTAGTCCTCGACTCACAACAGTTCATTTAGTGTCCGTTCAAAGTTACAACGGCACTGAAAAAAAGACACTTGCGACTATTTTTCACACTTATGACAGTTGCAGCATCCCCATGGTCACATGATCAAAATTCAGACACTTGGCAACTGGTTCATATTTATGATGGGGTCGTGTGATCACCTTTCCTGATCTTCTGTCAAGCCAAGTCAACAGGCAAGCCAGAGTCAATTAACAACCGTGTTACTAACTTAACAACTGCAGCGACTGGCTTAACAAAAGTGGCAAGAAAGGTCGTAAAATGGGGCAAAGTTCATTTAACAAATTCCTCGCTTAGCAACAGAAATTGAGGGCTCAATTGTGGTTGTAAGTCGAGGACTACCCGTGCTCATAATAACTGGTGGTACAGTGGACTAAGTGCTCTTAAAGTAGCACTTAAGTTGCCAGCTGCCTGAAATTATTGCAAGTTCGAATCTCACCAGGCTCCAGGTTGACTCAGCCTTCCATCCTACCGAGGTAGGTAAAATGAGGACCCGGATTGTGAGGGCAATAAGCTGACTTTGTATAAAAAAGAACACCACTTGGGGGGGGGGGGGGGGGGCAAAAGCACTACTAAGCAGGTATATACAAAAGTATGAAGGCTATTGCTTAACGCATTGTAAGCCGCCCTGAGTCTCCGGAGAAGGGCGGCATATAAATTGAACAAACAAACAAACAAACAAACAAACAAACAAATAAATAAATAAATAAATAAATAAATAAATAAACAAACAAACAAACAAACAAACAAACTTTATTGTTCTTTTTAAGGACTACTTGCACTTCACCACCCGAGGTCTCTTCTTGCCGCAATTTGGCAAAACAATTACTGGAAGGCCTCTCCCATTCTTACAAAGGCTGGTCTGGGAGACTCAGCCGATCATAAAAGTAACAATTTATGAAAATGTTACTAGCCAGCTTAATGCACTCATTAGGGAAAGCAAACTGGGGGAAGAAGCTAACAAGACAAATGAGATATTTTTTTGAGAGGAGGGAGGAAATGGGAAGCAGGAAATCAGCCAGATTTATTGAATAACCGAAAAAAAAAGCATAAAAAGGGAAGCGGAAGTCTCTCTCTCTCTCTCTCTCTCTCTCTCTCTCTCTCTCTCTCTGTACATACATGTATTTATGTATGTACAATTAAAAGCCTAAAAGCCACTATGTCAAAATTTCAGAAGCTATAGGAAACATGAGTGCCTGAAGCCACTCACTGCCAATAATCAGCAATAGTGTAAAGAAAGATGAAAAGCAATTATATCTATCTAAAGATCAGCTGATGAGAGATGCTTTATAGTTCATCATCCAATCCTATCCACAGAGACGTTATGAATAAACTGTTTCAATTTCTTCCCTCTAGGGAAGCCACTCTAGGGCATTGCATGCCAAAAGAATTAGACATAAAGGTTTTCTCCCCCATGCCATGACTCTGCTAAACACCTAATTCACACCGCACTGTCTTAGGCCTAAAGATGTTTATCCATGTGGCAGGGCTGTATTGATATTATCCTTCTCATCTTCTCATTTTTCCTACTACCTTCTCCTATGACTTATCTATGATTTATCACCTGTTGTTGTATCTTATGATTAATGATTAACTATGATCTATTCTATTATATATGATCTACACTTTGTTGTTGTATGTACATTGAAAGCTTATGCACAAGAGGCAAATCCCTTGTGTGTCCAATAAGGAATTCTATTCTATTCTGTAAGATTCCTCTACAGGAAGTTGGGACCACCTCCCTGGCATTCTCTTCTAAAGATTCAGGAAACTGTTGAGATGTGAGGATTTCAGTTAGAATAGAAAAGAATAACAGTTGGAAGGTCTTCTAGTCCAGGAGTCTCCAACCTTGGCAACTTTAAGCCTGGAGGACTTCAACTTCCAGAATTCCTCAGCCAGCTTTGCTGGCTGGGGAATTCTGGAAGCTGAAGTCCTCCAGGCTTAAAGTTGCCAAGGTTGGAGATCCCTGTTCTAGACCAACCCCCTACTCAGGGCAGAAAACCCTATACCATTTCAAACAAAAAGTTGTCATTGAACTGATCAACATGAGTCACTGATATGAGATGGGTGGCCATATAAATTATTTAAATAAATAAAAATGCACGGTGACTATTTCTCCAGATTAGTTCCAACTAGCAGAAAGGGAAGAATGTTTCCTGGTATATTTTCTCTGCTGGATCTTCTCCACATTTCCATCAGTGCTTGCAGCAGTGCTTGCTGGTTGGGGAATTCTGGGAGTTGAAGTCCACACATCTGAAAAGTTTCTAAAGGTTGGGAAAGCCTGATTTACAGCTTATGCTCCCTGCTAATTGCATGTTTTCTGGAATGCTATTCCATGCTAGTCCAAGCCAAAAGAATTGGACCAAAGACTTGGATGATATATATCACTGCAAGAAGCACATATCCACCTAGGACAGGGGTCAGCAACCTGTGGCTCTGGAGCCCCATGTGGCTCTTTCACCCCTCTGCTGCAGCTCCCTGCAGCTCACAAAATATGTGTTACAACTGCCAGTGTGCACACAATTTATTGAACTGTTCAACCCCCGGTAGACCAACCATGGATAAATCCAAGAAAAGAAAAGTTTTAGAAGAAAACAGAACATTTAATTCAACTACATATGCTAGATTTGTGGCCGCTCAAGAAATAGTCAGGCATGGGAAGGGTTTTGTGGCTCCTGATGGGTTTTTTTTCCTGTGGGAAATGGGTCCAAATGGCTCTTTGAGTGTTTACGGTTGCAGACTCCTGACCCAGGAGTATCTAACAGGCACCTTTAAGAGAAATAAAATAACTGTTTTGGAGTACAAATTCCATAGTCACTAACATACTCCGGGCTGTGGTAGAGCAGGACATCTGCCCGTACCGTTTGCCTTCAACTGTTCCCATGTACACAAAACGCCACCTTGAAAAAACATGGAACACATTTTTTTAGGATTTAAATTTATTAGAACTTGCTTATAGTCCAGTCTTATGGTGGGGGGGGGGAGGGAGAGGGGGAGGGGGCGTTGTTTCCATTCGGTAGCTTCTATGAGGATAAGGAAGCAGCACTAAGTTTAGGGATGAAGATAGAATCATGCATTTCCCCTATGGGAAATCCTATTCACCATCACTTTTTCCGCTGCAGGATTGGGGCCAATGTCAGAGTAGTAGTAAAAGAGAGGGGAGGGGTGTTGTCTCTCTCTCCTTCTGCTCCCTAGAAATAATATGGATGCAGCCAAGATGCTTGATTTTTGTCTGCAAAACTCCCACATGGGCCCTGCAAGCCAGCCATCTGGCTACACAGATGAAGTAAAAGGTTGTTCACAGCATACGGCAGCCAGATACACAACACAATGGGGGTGGGCATTCTCTAAATAATAATAATAATTTTAAAAAATACAATGCCTTTGCTTCACTGGGCTGCCTCCTGGGTAAATTGCTATATATGCACATCATTAATTAGTTCCTAATCACAAGCATCTCCTTGCTACTATGTTATAATTAAGGAAGGTTGTTTCTCTGGCTTAAGAGAGAAGGAAAGTCAAATCCTCCTGTATTGTATGCTGGGAGTTTGCCCTGCTCATCTCTGTTCTTAAATCCCAGCAGAGAAGCTTGATTGCGATACTTTCCTTGATGGTAATTTGCCTATAGTGGCACACATATTCATGCTGGGCAAGAAGGAACAGCTGGTGGAGAAAGAACTCGGGCCCAAGCGAAAGGATAAACCAAAGAATAAGGCTATACCCTGCACAGATCCGACAACTGTTCTGACAAGGTTCAAGGCACAGTTGAAAGACACGTATTCAGGTGCTCAGCCAAACTTAGCAACTCCCCTCTTTCCAACAGTGCCTCATTGATGATTGTTATATGTTGGGTCTCTTGTGACAATGCAATGATTCCAAACTGATGACATATTTAACCCTGCCTTCCAGCTCAGCTTGCTCTTCTCCTTCAGATTGGTACCCTGTTTCCCGTAAAGTAAGACATCCCCTGATAATAAGACCAACCGGGCTTTTGAGCACATGGCAATAAGGCCAGGCGCTTATTTCAGGGTTCAAAAAAATATAAGACAGGATCTTATTTTTGGGAAAACACGGTAGACTTGTGCTAATTATATAATAACAGATAAAGTATAATAGCTCCTCTTACCTTTTCTACTACTAAGTCGTAGAGAAGGGTCACAGTGCGGATGTACAGTATCTCCATTCCTTTCTCTGTGCAAAGATTCCTGAGTACTTGAAGGCCTCCAAGTTTGAGAAACTGTTGCTGGGCATAAGGAAAGTGTCGCAGCATCGATGACAAAGCAAAAAGAGCCTAGGAACAAAAAAACAAACAAACAAACCCACATCCATCATGATGAATTTTTCATTTCCTGGGTCTCATCATGCATGCCCTTTCTGCGCTTCTTTCAGTTCTCATGCCTTGACCCAACACCAATATTTACTTATTTTACAAGTGCACCATCACGCTCCAGAGGGGCAATATGTAACAAAGATTATTTTTATACGATTACCAAAGTGGTTATGGCCTCATTGTGACTTGGGGACAGGACCCTCTATTTCAAGGGAGTGGACAATTATGCTTTATGATGCCTGAACAGAAATGTAATGAATCCACAGCAGAACGAAAAGGGCTGGGATTCAATTTCTGTGAGCAGAACTCCTGTTTGCAAGACGGTATCCCCAAAGAAATATGAGGAATGTAATTTTAACCAATCCTTTGTTTCTCATCTGTGGCCCCTGAAAAGTTGTTCCTGAAAAGTTGTCCCCCATAATGTTATCTCATGGAACAGTGAGAAAAATTAGGAAAATCAGCTCTGCTTCCTCCAGAGAAAATATCTATTGGTAGGTAGCCCCTCAAGTGAAGGTAATCTAGATGCCGCTGAAAACTATCTACTGTGCCTATTCATGCTATTTATCAGTTGATTATCATGACTTTTATTTCTTTAGACTATGGGTGTCAAACTCATGGTGTCACGTTGCCATCACGTGACACATCATTACATTTTTCCCCTTTGCGGAGCTGCGGTGGGCATGGCGTAAGCATGATGCATCTGGCCTGCGAGCCGCCAGTTTGACACCTCTGCTTTAGACCCACCAAACCTGTTGCAACATGTGTAAAACCCACCCAGAAATAAACACAGCTAATGAGAGTGTTTAGGTGCTTATTTCATTATGTATAGCCCATTACTATACCGATACAATTCATTCTGCATAGTTATTAGAGCTATCAGATTAAGGAGGCTGTACCCATAAATTTCCATCTAATTGCTTATTTCTAGCTCTTTAGCCTTTGAAGTTGTTGTGATTCATTTCTATACTGCTTTAGTTTATACCACATGATTACACTATTATAGTTTCAATATTAATATGAAATATAGTTTATCTGCAGATTTTAGTAATGTAGTAGTTTTATAATTCATGTTAGTTGTTTCTATTTTTATCTTTAGTTATTATTCTCTAGCTTTACTCACATTACATAAATCACAACTATACTTACTTCTGGCTTCATAATCTTAACCCTATAATCTTAATGATACAGGTATTACAACTGTAGAGACTGTGCTAGTGACTTTGCTTGTGGTGAGATGGGTGGCCATATACATTTGATAAATAAATAGTGATTTAAATTTTACTCATTTCTTATAACAGCATAGCTGTAATTCTTGCATGTTACATTTTGCTGGTCCATGACTGAAATAAAATACTACTACCAACACCCAACCCAAGGCTTTTAATTTGGGCTTTAAAATAAATATACACAATTCTTGAGGGCAGAAATATTTTGCTCTTATTATTCAATTTATTTTCCTCCAGATTGGGAAGCCAGCAGAATAATCTCTGCACAGAGATCCTGCTTTGCAAGACTCCAGGGAGAGAGGTCTCGGGGAAAAGCAACAGATTGCATCCATGGGGAATTTGCCACAGAAGTGCTGAAAACACAAGTACCGTATGAAAGAAACCAACTCTCAGAGTGATCCAAACTCCCAAGTGGAGATGAGCCCTTTCAAGGTTTTATTCCCATCACAGACTTGACTCAAGCACAAACATCTGGGAATGAAAACAGTAGTAGTACATGCAGCCCTTTTGCTTGGGTTTAACGATCATCTCATTAATTAGATATTAGCATTAGTTATTGCGGTGGCTTTGACATTTCCCTGTAAGGCACACTGAACAGAATGTCATTAAGATGCCATTATAAGGTGCTGTCTGCAGTGAAAATCGCACAGATATGGATACATTTCTGGCACGCTAATCACAAAGTCACTGGTGCTCCAAAAGTTAAGGGTTGCAGATGTCAGATTTACTGTATTGTAATTTTTATAATAAACCAAAGTGTGATTTGTGTGATTTTGTTAGCCCTTTGGGTAGACCAGGTCAAGAAACGGGCATGGCAAAGATTCCAGGAAGGCTTTTTATTGTAGTAAAATTGAATAACAGAATCTCGGAAACCTATCCAAATTCCTCTGTGTCCCATTTTATACTAAACAAAATCAAGGGGAGGTCATTTTGAGTTTCTTTCTCTTGCAGACAGTTGATGGACCATGCAACCCCTCTTAACAACTCACTCCTTCTTTTCTTAACAGCTCTCTCTCATGCCTTCCCTATAGTCACCCCCAATTCCTTCACAGCCTTTGGTTTAGTTGGTAGTGTGAACTTCACCATTATGGTTTATGAACAACGGTTGAAGAGTTAGCATTATGTTTGAAGCCAGCCAACTGTGACTTATTCAACACAACTGCTTGGGTTTGGTTTCACAGCTCATGAGAACCCAGCCTCTCTTTTACTACATCTTCCCTGTGTGTACTTTGCTCCTTCTCAGGAGCTCAGTTTCTCCAATCTATTCCTTCTTGTAATTTAGGTGATGCTTCGGCTTTTATAACAAAGGGATGCTATCTGTAATGCCAAAAGACTCTCCAGTACCACCAGCCTGTGAAAATATGTAAATATGTCTTCATAGAATATGGAACATATAATATAGAGTTGGAAGGGACCTTGGAGGTCCCTTCCAACTCTATATTATATAGGTCATTTGAGGGACTCCTTTCTTAGCCAGTTTGAATCTGCAGGGTTGGAGTGCTCCAGATTCCTTTGATTTAAAATGTCATCTCTCAAAACCCTGGTAGCAGAGTCTGGCCTGAGGAATGAGGCTGTCCCTGAGAGCTGAATGGGTGCCACCATGCTGTTCTGTAGAAGAATGGTGAAGAGGTGGCTTCACCACCAGGCCTCTTTCCGAGTAAAAAGAGGATCCAGATTGTTGGGAGCAACATGCTGACATTTGTAAACCACTCAGAGAGTGCTGTAAAGCAGACTTCCCAAACCTTTCCCAGTTGGTGACCCAGAACAGGGGGGAAGAGGGGAAAAAGGGGATGGTTTTGTGGGAAGGGCAGGTGCATATGTGCACGAGCACCCGTTGCTCACGTAAGTGGGCTAAGAGTGCCCATGACACTCATGTGAGTAGAGCCATAAGCGTCCATGACATTCATGCAAGTGGGGCTGTGCACACGCATGCGCACTAGCGGCCACTCGCACAGCCCGGTTGTGAATAGGCCGTGGCCCAGTAATAGGCCGCGGCCCACAAGTTGAGGATCCCTGCTGTAAAGTATTATGGGACGGTATATAAATCTAAGCGTTATTGCTATTGCTAAGCACAGAAGCCTCACAGAGCCTCTTTGCTCATGGGTGACCCATAAAATCACTGGGAACAAGACGAGATAACCTTCTATAGCACACACACACACACACACAAGCCCACTTGAAGCCAAGTGAGCAATGAGCAGATGAAAGGAGACAAATTCTCCAGTCCACCTTTCTTCCCTCTAGCACAAAGGCTGAACATTTTGTAAGATTACCAGTTTGTTCAGCAAAGCGTCTAGGACCGTGCCATAAACATTTTCTGCCAAGCACAGAGTTCTCTAATGGTCTGCCTTTCGTATGGGAGGAATTCTCCCTCAGGAAGCATTTTGCTCACACACAAACATAGCCATCCGTCCCGTTCCTTTTCCTGTGGTGCACAAACATCCCGAGAAACTCCGAGCTTTGAACACGGCTTAAGGCAAGGATATTCAGAGGCAGCCTTGTTAAAAGGTTGACAGCATGATCCTGATTAGAGCAGGCCACATGGCTTTGCAAACCCACATAAGAGCAGTGACCTATTTATCAGACTAGGATGTGTAGGAGACCTTGAAGCACTCACAGCCAAAAAGAATGGCAAAGCTGCACACTGAGGAAGAATCACTAGAGCATGTACGCCAGGCAGTGAGCGGACAATTGAAGAGCCAATAAGGCCCCAACTTCTATCCCAATCAATCAGCCAGGAGCTTTTTTCAGGTCTTCGCTCCTAGTGAGAACTTCAAATCTTGGGTGACTGCCAGAGGTAGGAAGCAAGTGCCTCAGCTTCTCATGGGGTCTCCTCCTGTTTTCATTAAGGTGTGGATATTCAGGTTTGCCACTAGAATGTTAGACAATCTGCCCTACCATTCTACAGACCAGATTCAGGGAACTTTAGGAGAATTTTGTGCTACATACAATCCCCCCACCCCCAAGCCAACACTGGCAGATGCCAGTGATGTGGTGGTGTACTTCTCCAGCGGTGGGGTAGGGTGTATTACAGCCATGTGCATATACCTCCCGCAAGTTAACCAAAACCAAACGCTGGTGGGCTATTTGGGAAAAAGAGGCCTTCGCTGTACGGTGAGGTGAGCAAAGCCACAACTGGTGCAGAAATAGTTCAGACATTATATATTCTTCACCATTATTCCAGGAAAATGGGGCTGTTTCACAAGAGCAACAGATCAGGAATGTTGGAACAGTCATAAGACATTTGTCTTCATCATCACAGACTTGTTTTCCTCCCCTACCTTCTCAGTCTGTTATCATAATACAGGTAATCCTTGACTCATGGCCATAATTGACCCTGGAATTACGATCATAAATCATTGCCGTTGTAACTTGAAGCGTGGTGTGACCAGATTCAAAGTTACAACCATATTTTTTCTGATGGTGGTTAAGCAAATGCCACACTGTTAAGCCAATTTGGCACCTTGTTAAGCAAATTCTTTTTTCCCAATGGGCATTTTTTGCTGGAAACTGGCCAAAAAAAAGGAGAGGGGGGAAATAGCAAATTGCAGTCGCGTGATCATGGCATGCTGCAAATGGCCATAAAGGTGAATCAGTCGCCAAATGCCCAAAACGTGGGCACATGACCATGGCGTGGAGGGGGGGTGTAGCTCTCATAACTCCGAAAACAGGTTGTTAGTAGCTCTGGGGAGACCCATCTTAACTTTGAATGGTTGTTGAGTGTCTTATCATAAATTGTACATTTACATTTACAATTGTACATTACTAACTGTACATTCTTGCTTGTGACTTTTTAACTCCTTCAGCTTTCCCAGCTCCACTTTTACAATCTGACAGATCCTGCTCCCTCAAGAAAAAAAAATCATCTTTCTCTCATCTTTGCCATTCACGTAAGAGCTGTCTCCCAGAAGACTTTTCAGACCCTACCCCATCTCCTCTCCTCTTGGTGCATGAAGTACTCGGCACACAGTCATGAGTTCCCCGATTCTACTTTCGGGGCCAGGTAACTGGATGACTTTCAAATGTTCAGCACAACCGAATTCACAATTCCTGTGCTCCGCAGCAGAGTTGAACTGGCTCTGCTGCCCAACGATGTGTGAATCCATAGGCGCGGGGCCAGTCCGGAAGCATTGCAAATGCAGAATGGCTAAATGTCAGTAGGAAGCCGGGGGAGAGGGAGGAGGGGTTGGGGAATGTGGCTTTCAGCAACATCCGTGTTAGCTTATATTTTTGGATGAAACACTGGAGAGCTTCCCATCAGGCAGACTGGGTCTGTCCAATCCCTGCAAGCCTTACCTCATGATGATTTTTGCAGAAACCTAATACACCTTAATGTAAAACTTAAAATCTGCTCAATAAAAGACACTACTTTCTATGTATTCATTTCTTCCTGGATATATGATTTCTATTTCTCTTAACTCACTGAGATAATATGTTGTACAGGTAGTCCTCGGCCGATGACTACAAGATTTCTGTTGTTCAATGAGACATCGGTGTAGCCCAACTTACAACTTTTCTTGCCTCGGTGAATCACTGCAGTTGGTAAATTAGCAACCCGGTGGTTAAGTGAATCTGGTTTCCCCCTTGACGTTGCTCGCCAGAAGGCCGCAAAAAGGGGATCAGGTGACCGTGGCCCACTGCAACCATCATAAATACGAACCGGTTGCCAAACGTCTGAATTTTGATCCCGTGATCATGGGGAGACTGCAAAAGTTGCAACCGTGAAAAACGGTCATCGGTCACTTTTTTTCAGAGACGCTGTAACTTTGAATGGTCACTAAATGTTGTAAGTTGAGGACTACCTCTACCTCATTATAACAGGTTGGGATCTTCCCAAATCAAAACAGAATCCAATGACAGGATGGAGTCCAATAAAAAGGATTTTGCTTGCGTTGAAAAACCGATTTGTTCAAGGGTACCATTACCCAGCTTAATTTCATTCAATCCGCCCCATCCTTACAGCATTAAGATGAAGCACAGCTTTCTCTTTATAAGATTAGCAGTGCTGTATTCTGACTCTCCCTCTCCTCAATAGTGATATGAATTCAATTGTCATCGCCTCAACTCAAAACAGAATGTCATCCTCGTAAAGTGAATAATAGAGAATTAGCACCGCTTCTTTATTCTGACTCTCTTTAACTCAGGCTGGTCTTCAGACGTCATCCCTGGGGCCTTTTCAAAGGGATTTAGAGGTTATAAACATTCGTGGCAGATAAAAAAATAATAACAACAATACAGGTCTGGTTTATCCTTCAAAATCCTTGGCATATTATTTTAATCCTCTGGAATCTGGTATGAACAACTAAATCTATTTCTGATAACAGCACTAAAGCCATATTGGTCTTCTTTCCTATTGAAGGGGGCAAATATCTATCAATTGCCATAAAACTTTTAAAAGCCAAATCCATCACTCAGATATTGTACAGGTTTCAGATGTGTCCATATAATAACTTTAAACCCTTAGATACTATCCAATCCAGGTGCCTAAGACTATTATTCTCCGTGTCTGCTGCATTTTGAACAGGGCAATCTTCTTAGAAGCTGGGGTGATCCTATTGGAGTCTACAATCCCTTTATGTCAATTCTATTTTGGGTTCCACCTTCACTTTTCCAGCAGTTCCCTAGCTTCTACAACCTATACTGGTAGTCTTCGTTTTACGACCACAACCAAATATCTGTCGCTAAGTGAGACATTTGTTAAGCGAATTTTGCCCCCTTTTACAACCTTTCTTGCCACCATTGTTAAGCGAATTGTTACAATTGTTATTAACATAGTTGTTGAGTGAATCTGGCTCCCCCATTGACTCTGCTGTCAGAAAGTTGTCCAAGATTATCACATGATCTCGGGACTCAGCAGCGGTCATCAATATGAGTCCACTGCCAGGCATCTGAATTTTGATCACCTGACCTTGGTGACCTGCAGGGGTTGTAAGTGCAAAAAACAGTCGCAAGTCACTTTTTCAAGTGCCATTGTAACTTTGAACAATCACTAAATGAACTGTTGTTAAGTGGAGGACCACTTGTACTGACAATCTTCTTTTTCCTGGAAAACTAGAATCTAGAAAACTAGCAGCAGATGTACCTACTCTCCAGGTAGTTTAAGGTGACCTAGTAGCCTGAATATAGACAGGAAACATCAGCAAACAATGTATTTACAATTGTATAATATACTGTACAATTCCCTCTTTGGCTTGCTCTAATGTCTCATCATTACATTGGACGGAAAGTATAACAGTACTTCTTTTCTGAATGAAATTGTCCCTGTCACTTGGAGGGCCCTGAGCCTCTAGCCTACATGCTTCTTTGATGCTTCTTTGATCCCACATAGGTTCTTTTTGTAGCAAAATGTGCCCCAATTCCATCTCCTAACCAAAATGCTATTTGTCTGGGGGTGACTTTATTTCCTGATTATTATCAAACTAGATTAACATAGAGAATCAGGCAGGATACAGGTTTAATGAATCATTATCGTCATCTCCAGAAGAGTCACCAAATCCTTACACAGTTGCCATTGCTTTATATAAGAAAAATGTCTTAAATGTTAGGATTTTATAACTAGGTAAAATGCATTTTTAATGTCATGTTATGTCTTTCTGCTGCATACAACTTTGGGCATGGTTTGGGATAAAGTTATGGATAAACAAAGGTTGCAGTCAACCAACCGCTTTTTTGTCTAATACAGATTATAAATGTGCTCTGTGGAGACGGTTAAACAAATACATTTTAAAAATGTGCACCCCGCATATCTTTCAAGAGCAAAAGATGGCTTAATAAGGATTGCCTAAAATTGCTCAAAGCCATTCTATCCTGGTCCCTTGGTGCTTTACCTGCAGCTAAAGCCCTTCACCAAGAATTGTTTTCAAAATTAATCAAGCGTCAAGTTGTTTCGGTGATTATCACAGAAGGAAGACTTCAATCTTCAAAGCTGTTTGGTGATTGGACTATTGGATCTGGGTTGCAAAATTCAGGTGACCATGAGACAGAAGCAAAGAAGAGTAGTTGTTGTTGTTCTGTTGACATCTACTGACAATCCAGTCCAGATCTGCTAGCACTAATGAGCAAAGGGGCATGTCTTTTGATGATTAGTGCTAGCACCTTTAAATGTTAGGAGTAATCTAACGTTATTAGAATATAATAATCTACTAATAAAATCTTTCCACGTTTTGCCCAGCCGTCCTCATGATTCTGCCTTGGATATTTCCATTTCTGCACAGAAGGCTATAAACATTCTAGTAAAACATTCAATTCTACATGTTCTCCCCCCACCCCGTACCTTTTTCTTTACTGCCAAGGACTGATCTGTGGCCAAAATAACCAGCAATTTTTGTAAAGCACCTCCTTGAATTGCTGCAACTTGCACTCTGGGGTTGCTGGGAAGAGAGAAAATAAAAACTCATTACAGTCAAAAGCATCTCAGCATCGTTTAAACTTTACTGCAATCTGGCTTCCATAAGAAATAATTGTGTCAGGGTAAGGATTTTTTTTTTAAAAGCAAAACAATATATTGCAAAGCTGAAAATGAATATGAAGCCCTGGAGAGAGATCCTACTGCAAAACAGCATGTACTGGATGTCGGTTTAGCTTGACAAGTCGCCACCTGCTGGAGCAATTTGACAAGATGAGAACAACAAAATGTCATTTCGTGTGCAAGCTACGGATACGCAAAGTAATTCCTGCACAAATTGTTCTGCGCACAATGCAGTTGCTTTGGGTGGCTGATGCCTGAACCAAAATACATAATTTTGGTACAGATAGAGAATAAAATAGGGCCATTTGATTCTGAATATGCCTCAAATTGCCATCCTTGCTGCCCAGAAGTGGTTTTTTTTTAAACTTCTACTTTACTATTTTACTTTTGAGGAGGAAAAACTCAGTGATGAAGCAGATAAGGGTGAGGCATGACAGAAAAGGTGCTGGGAAACAGGATTGGGAGTTGGGACCCTTCCCTCCCCACCTCCCCCACGCCCTTAGCAGTTTCCTCAGGCTGTTGAGATAAGGCTTGTTGGAAGCTACCAAGCACAGGAGGGGAGAGAAAGGGCAAGGCATATGATCTTTGTTTCACATTCCCTAAAATTCTTCACAGGTTTGGTTTTGGCTAATTTGTGTCCTATGGTCAGGAGCAAAAACTGACTTACATAAGGATGCCCCTTCATTTTACCCTTATAGTGATCACTGTATGAAGCAGTGGTGGGATTCAAAATTTTTTGCTACCGGTTCTGTGAGTGTGGCTTGGTAGGCGTGGCATGGTTTGGTGGGCGTGGGTTGGTGGGCATGGCAGGGGAAGGCTACTGTAAAATCTCCATTCCCACTCCACTCCAGGGAAAGGTTACTGCAAAATCCCCATTTCCTCCCAATCAGCTGGGACTCAGGAGGCAGAGAATAGATGGGGCAGGGCCAGTCAGAGGTGGTATTTACCAGTTCTCCGAACTACTCAAAATTTCCGCTACCAGTTCTCCAGAACTGGTCAGAACCTGCTGAAACCCACCTCTGGTATGAACGTAGTTGGCCTGAAAGCAAGTGATTAATTCAGTGTCCCTCAGAAGGGCATTGTGAGACATCATCTTCAGCTCAAGATAGTTCCAATATGAAGGAAGATGATCAGATATGGAAATGTTTAGATGAACGTTAGAAAAGGAAGACTTCAAGACATCAAGAAGGAGACTAAGCTGTTCAACAACAGGGTTATCGGATCTGAGCTGCAAAGCTCCACATAACCATGGAATGGCAACAATTTTGTTTCTGCTGGTCATGGCTCAACCAGAATGGTTCATCAGAAGGCAATGTGTGTTTCAGGTAACTAAAAAACAATTTTCCACTCCATGCACATCTCTACAGGAATTGTATGCGTGCGCACATCTAGTAAAAACAAATTTAGCATTTTTACAAACATGTCTAATGTGCATAAATGAAAAGAAAACTTGGTAGGTTTAGCATGTTCCTTTACTTTTAAAAAAAAAAAGTAGTAATGCCACAATAAGATTCTAGAACTTTTAGGTATCTAGGCATTGTAATGCAAAGAGTCCAGTTTTTATCTTCTAGGTCAGAATGGTAAAAAATCAAAACTTGCATCCTTCCAGACATTGTCAGAGAAAATGGCCACTATAATTTGAGAATTGTTAGATTTCTTCCTTTTCTCCTTTTGCTGTTTCCACATAAACTGATGTATATATATATCCTGAAAACGTATTTCCTGAGCAGCTACTGGCGCTATCTGTGCCTTAATAATCCTGAGCTACACTTCTCATCCTAAACTTAACTGTAAATGGGGTATTAGTAATACCAAATCCTGATTTTGCTGTGTTAGGTTCAAATGGGGAAAAATAATAAGAATGAAAATCACAATCATTCTTGAAGGATAGCGGGGCATGGATGAGAAGTCGTTATGGTAGAGATGCTTTTGTGTTTTATAGTCAATTCAGGAATAGGAGTTACTACCATGTCCATCAACAACCAAGTGTAGATTATCTTGGAAGCAGAAATAGCTGTATCAGTGATTTTTACCTTTCAATCTGCCCAGGGACTTCACTGGCAGGATCAATGTCAACATCCTTGCCAAACTGGAAGATATGACTATCTCTGCTGAAACATGTTTGGCTTGTCAGTCTGAACTTCAAAATCTTAGTTCTGCCTCTGAGCTCAGTTTTAGCTCTTTGATCTTGCTTGTGACTGGTGGAACTGTTACAAGAATTACCGGTATTCTATATTTATTTTATTGTATTTTTATACCGCCCTTCTCCCGCAGGACTCAGGGCGGTGTACAGCCAGAGTAAAAACACAATACACTATGAATTTAAAAAGTGTAAAAGTATTAAATAATTTGGCCCAATTCTGTTAAAAACCCTAAAATTAAAATACCCAATTAAAATTTCACTTAGTTTGTCAGCCCAGCCTGTTGGAATAGTAGGGTCATAAGGGCACGGCGAAAGATACGGAGGTCGGGGATCCTACGTATCTCCGGGGTCAATTCATTCCATACCTACAGCCCTCACAGAGAAGGGTCTCCCCCTGGGGGTCGCCAGTCGACATAATTTACCGATGGCACCCTGAGGAGTCCCTCTCTGTGAGAACGTACTGGCCAGTGGGAGGCTATCGATGGCAGAAGGCGATCTCGTAAATACCCAGGTCCTAAGCCATGGAGAGCTTCAAAGGTGATAACTAACACCTTGAATCACAAGCGGAAGACCACTGGGAGCCAGTGCAGCTTGCGCAGGAGAGGTGTTACATGATTGTGTTGTGTCGCACCCATAATCACCCATGCGGCCACATTCTGGACCAGTTGGAGCCTCCGAGTGCTCTTCAAGGGGAGCCCCATGTAGAGAGCATTACAGTAGTGATGAAGGTATGAGTGACCATGTGCAAAGCGTCCCGGTCCAGAAAGGGATGCAACTGGTAGATCAGGAAACCTGATAGAAAGCCCCCCTGGCCACAGCCATCATATGATCTTCTAAAGAGAGCCGTGTATCCAGGAGGACACCCAGGTTGCGAGCCCTCTCTGTGGGGGCTAAAATCTCACCCCCAATAGTCAGCAATGGAGCCAGCTGACTATACCGGGATGCCACAGCCACTCAGTCTTGGAGGGGTTGAGTCTGAGCTTGTTTCTCCCCATCCAGATCCGCAGGGCCTCCAGGCATCACAGACAGCTATAGGCAGAAATATCTTTTTTATGTTGGTAGGATGTTGCTATAATTTATATAGCCCTTTCTATGGACTTGGCACAGTGCAGACCTGTATTTCAATCCTGTGGACCTGTGGTTTACAATCTGAATGTAAATATGGGAAAAGGAAAAGGAAAATGATGGGAATAAAGACTGACAAAAATGGTATACAATTATTTTGACTGCATGCATCTCTCAGTTGTTACAAAAAGGTATTTGCTATTCCAAAGGTATCTATGAAAAGATGCCTTGCACACAGATTCGAGGAATAATATTGTATAAACAGAACTGGACAGGGAAAGAAGACACATATCCAGGTTAAGAAGCAGTTTTCACAAGTGAGGCAAACCTTTGGAAAGTTTTAGACGCGATACAGCATGTTCGGGGGGGGGGGGGTTGCAGATTGAATGGGAAAGGACCAAGGATATAGAAACATTGAAGAGGAAGATACAGTTTCATGGTGGATTGATGGACTGGAGGATGATATTGTTAAGAATTAGACACTTTTTTCGAAAACTTTACATAAACCTCCAATGTCAGCCAAGATATAAAAGTGCATATGAAATAAAGATCAACTCTAAGCATGCCGTGAGATGCCACAATTATGTTGGCTTCTCTTCAAAGGTAACGCTCTTCATTTTCATTTGGAGAAAAATGACAATAGGAAGGGGGGGGGGAGCCATTTAATACAGCTAGCAGTGCTAGCTAGCACTCAAAGACAATATTGCAGTACCATAGATGTATCAAGATAATAAACAACAGATAGGTATTGGAGAAAAGGTCAGCATAATCACAAACAGTAGGAGAAAAGAACCAGTGACATGATAATGTGACTGTGAAAGATCATTTTGGCTGAACCTTTGTAGGGATAAAAATAACATTTATGAATAAAATGCTTTTCCTGCATTCTAAGCATGGCTCTAAACAAGGTAATATCTTCCTTTGCTCGCTTTTCCCTCAGCTTCGTTTCACAGGTTATTCCATTCATTTGCCCACTCAATGTCATTTCTGTTGACCTTTTTTTTTTTTTAATTCAAACTCATTTTCCACATCTCCTGGGCTTTTTCTGTTCCATTAACATGATGATGTATTTAAGACATTATGATCATATTTTAGGGCCAGCCTTTTAATATCAACAAGAATAGACCTTCCCTCCATAAAAGTTAAGAGCATAACAAGTCCGATACTATTCCCCTCAAAAACAACATTGGAAAAGTGGAGAGATTCCCATTGAAGAGAAGGTGATAAGGAAAAAATATTAGAATGTGCTGAAATGAATAGATTAACGTTACCAATTAAACAGAAAGAGCAAACTGAATATTATATAATATGGGAAGTATTTTATCAATGGTTGGAGAATAAAAATGGAGTTTGGAAATGAAGGAGACCAAAAATAAGTAGAAAATATATTAAGAAAGAGTTATAAATAAGATGAAAATTGTTAGTATATCTATGAAGAGAATAATGATATTGGATGTCAATAGGGTATTGTTATTGAAAGATGCTAAAAAGAAAATGGGGAATTTTACAATATTTAAATGTGTAACATACTTAACATATTATAAAATTAATGTGAATGTGAAAGATGTGATAAATGAGAAATGATGTAGCACAGAGATGTATGTACCCAGACGACACATACACGCATAAGGAAAAATGGAATGTTTTATATTTGTTTTTTTAAAAAAATAAAAAAAAATATTAAAAACAATTATAAATGGGTCAAAGTCTCATTAGTTAGTACAAAAAAAAAAAAAAAAACCACCCAAAACGCAATCTATTCATGACATTTATTTCCTGGCTTTCCCCTACAGAAATTGAAAGTGACCACATGAGGGTTCCAGGACCCAGAGTTGCTGAGCATCATGAAGGTTGCTGCATCTTGTGCCTTTAGACATAACTCTGATGGGCCAGACAGGTCATGCTGACTTCAGTTAGAATACAAAGAAAGGCTTCACTCTATGGGGCTCTTTCACATAGAAACAAACGGGAGGGATAATAAGAGAGCTATATCAAATTATGCATGGTCTAGAGATTTTTTCCCCCCTTCCTTTTTCATGCTACAGAAAGCACAAATCACTCAATGAAGCTGAACAGTGAACGATTCAGAATCAACAAAAGCAATAACTTATTCACAGAGCACAGAGTTGATTACAGAATCCGCTTCCACAGCTAAGCGATGGCAACTAAGGTGGCTGGATTTAAAGGTTTGATTATACTCATCTATGCAGCGTAAGGCTTATCAATGGCAGTCAGAAAAGACTACCTAGTATCCAAGGACATTATGTTCCTCAATATAATTGCTGGGGAACATGAAATGGAAAATTGCTCCCCTTCTAGCTTCCTTTCATCCTACGATGAACTGTTTTGCTGTGTCCAATTGATCCTTGAATCGATCTAGCTCAGCTCTTCTTGTGTTTTTATGCCCTTTTCCTTGAACCTCACTGCCTTTAAAAGCCTCTGGTTTCCTTACCACCACCAACTCAAAAGGCAAACTTCTTTTTACAAGAATGATATACAAAGAAAATATCGCTGGTGTCATTCAATCCATGGCCTGTTTTAAGAGAGAGATGTCAATTACTGCTTTTGACCGACCCCTTGACCTTCTGAAGTGACCAGCTTAATTCAGCATGGCTACTTTCTCACTCCCCCTCCAGCCCTGGGGGGGGGGGGGGTGATGCAACTTCTTTGCAAGGCAACTCCTATTGTTCCCTACCAGGCGTGATTCTCTTCTTTGAGAAGAGCCCGTCCCTAGCAACAGTTGTCATGGTGATTACACTCCAGTGTTGGTTGGAAGAGAAGGCTGTGGGTGCCAGTTCGGTTCTCGCAGCTGCTACCGAAGTGGCAGCTTTTAATGAATATTGGCAAGGCGGCTGGCAGCTCCTGTTAGTTTTTTGCTGGCTCTTGTCAAGTCCTGATCTATGCCAAATTAAAGAGTAGCATGGAAAGTTGGTAAATATGCACAGAAGAGTAAATATTGCCTAAAAGCATGAATTTATATACATGAAGATAAAGTTTCTCTGGGAATCCCCTTTTTCAGATAATTAATTATACCTAGGTACCGTCCCCATACTTTCTTGGGGAAAAAAATCAAGGCCAAACATGAAAGGAGTTCACAAAGATAAAAAGAATTGTTTATGTTCATAACTTTGCTTTACAAAGAGAAATTCAAGAGAAAACCAAGAAGTAGTGAACAAAAATGAAAATTCTAAACAAAAAATATCTAAAAACCCAACACTGTGTGTAAATTTATTTTAGAAAGACAGTACAATTTCCATATTTTTCACAGGAAAGTAAAAGACGGCACAATTACTGTACCGTTGGTACAGTGAAAGTTAAATGAGCAACATAAAGGACAAAAGTTAAGTTTTTGAAAAAAATAAATCTAAAGGACAGCTGTCTGAAATAAAGGGTTGTCCTTTGTAACAGATTTCCCCCAATGTTTCTGGCTTTGCTGAAAGGTAGGAAGGAAGAGGGGATGGCTCGGCACAAGCAGCCAGCATGCGCACCCACCGCTCACTTAAATGGAGCTTGCACAAGTGAGGATGTGTGTTCGCACGTGCTCGCCAGCCGTTTCCGTGACCTGATTGCAAACCCCTCATGGCCCATTAGTAGGCCACGGCCCACAGGTTGGGGACCCCTGCTTTATAATAAAGCATGTATGGTCACTAATTATCTATCAAAGTTCTTGTAAGAGAGGAATAAAAAGAAACCACAGGGGAAGCAGTTTTCATACACATTCCCCAGAAATTATATTGTCATTTCTGACAGCCACTGATAGCCTTATCCTGTACAGATGTGTATAATGAAAACTTTAAAGCCAGACACGTTGGTTTCCACCATGTAACTGTGGAAGTGGATTCTGTAATCCATGGATTATAACGATGGTTTAGACATCTGAGAGAACAAAGCTTGGAAAGATTCCTCTTGCTGATGGCATTGAGAAATACAGGTAATCATCAATTTACAACCACAATTAAGCATAAAATTTATGTTGTTAAGCGAGAAATTTGTTAAATGATTTTTAGCCCCATTTTACGATTTTTCTTACCACGTTTGTTAAGCGAATCACTGCAGTTGTTAAATTAGGAACATGGCTATTAAGTGAATCTGGCTTCCCCGTTGACTTGGCTTGTCAGAAAGTCGCAAAAGGGGATCACATGACCCCGGGACACTGCAATGGTCATAAACATGGACCAGTTGTCAAGCATCTGAATGTAAATCACATGACTATGGGGATGCTGCAAGTAAGTGTGAAAAACGGTCATAAGTCACTTTTTCCAGTGCTGTTGTAACTTCGAACGGTCACTAAATGAACTGCTGCAAGTCGAGGACTACCTGTAGTGTCGGTAACTTGGACCAATGAGAACTGATTCCCAAATTTTCCACTGAGTGAATTTCCAAGGCCATAACACCCCCACATAGCCATGAAAGCAACCAAGTGAACTGGCCAAGCATAGCATGTTAATTACTGTTTCTGTGGGAGTGGATCCCTATAAGACTTTTTTCAACAGTATGACCCTGAATTAGAAACAGAATGTATGTCTGCAATGATTACAGAAGCCTTAGGGAAAGTCATTCCTGACTTTCACTATCTATCCACTTGAGGATTCAGGAAACATATGTCCAACAAAATAAGGCAGAAAACAGTTCTTCTTTTTGTAGAAGAACAGAACATTCTCTTCATTCTGGATGGGCTACAATCACCTGAAATTAATATTATCTTTTTATTCTTAAAGAAGCAGGAGACTTCAGCACAGCTATATTCTTATTTTGCAAATGCCTGCAGGGAGACTTTCTTGTTTCTAACAAATAAGCATACAGCTTTTGCATATCCTTTACAGAAATATGCTGAATTATAAAAGGTTTTAATATATTTGCCTTTGAATAGGTACGTTGCAAATGTTGTTACATTTTAACCTATGCCAACATTAAAACATCTGAAAGATAGCTGAGTGAACAGAAGATAATAGCTATTATCCGACATAGACAATAGCTATTGGTTCACACATTATGAAATCTGTTTCTTGGTGTGAATCCAGTTTTTTCTTCAAACACTGCTATACATGGCATTCAATTCTTCTGTTTTGGGATTCTGCAGTTTATATCTTACAGCTGACATGCATTTAGGCGATTTCTATATAGCCCATTAAATCAATAAAGTGCAAGTTTCTATGCGCTGTCAGCTCTAAATTTCTCTATTGATTTTGTTTTGTTTAAGGCACTTAAAATGCCAGCAGGTAAGATGGTGTTTGCCAACACGGTGTACTAATCAAGTCCAGGTCAAAACACAAAATTAATTCTGAAATGAATACTTTGGGACATATCTGACAACATAATAGATTGGAAGTGTTCCAACTGACTTTTTAATAACTTAATTTTGCTAATCTGCAACATAATACAAGCTAGCCTTCTAAAATGTTACTTTATAGGAAGACATAGACAAACTAGCAAACAATGAAGTATTATAAAGGTGGTTTTGATATTCACACGACATGCCCAATACCTATCTATACACAGTAACATTTAACCATGCCACAAAAGGTGGAGCTGGGTTAAGCAATTTCCAAAAGTAGTGATGTTCATGGACAAGCTTCAGTATTCACACCTAATGGCACTTTAAAATCTTAATGGCATCCTAAAGATGAAAGATGAAACCAATGGTTCAAAATTCTGCTTTGAGAAGAGATCTGAAAGATACCCATGACAGACTAATGCTGTCGAACTCCCGGCCCACGGGCCATGTGCTGGCCACACCCACACCCAGTTTAGCAAAGGGAGGGAAAGTCCCAATTGACACCCTTGGACTAATGCAAACTTCTTAAACCATTTATCTGACTACAACTGATAAGGACAGACATACTGAGAACCGGGGTGAAATCTACTTACCTTCCCAACCGGTTCGGAAGTGCACGCATGCATTACGTGCGTGCACAGACCCTCTGCGCATGCGCAGAGGATAAAAAACAACAACTGGGTGGGTTGGTGGAGCCTCGCGCCGCAATCGCTACCGGTTCTCCGAACCATTGGCTGCCATCGCCACCGGTTCGGTTGAACCGGTCTGAACTGGGATCATTTCACCCCTGCTTAGGACTTAATGATGAAAATCCAAGAGGGTTGGGGGTGGGGATTGCAAAGTTGCAAATCACCTTTACTTAAATAATGAATACTAAGGTGAATTTTGGGCCTTCAGGGCATTCTGAATTTTAATGGGTTTGGTTATAATCTCAGAGAGCATCTATTCCTCTTTATATGCTACGCTTCTGACACTAGAATCCTTTCAACAAAGATACTTTAAAATCTAATTACCAGCTAATTCCTCAAAGTTTGTATGCTCCAGCTCTTGGTTTTTTGTTGTTGTGTCAAGAGGGCAGCATAGCATCTGCTATGTGAAAGCCACATTTCAGCAGGTAGGGTAAATTGTTTTCCAAATTCCAAAGGAGGTTAAAAACAGCCATCTACAGCTGCTTATCAACCACAAGGTATTTTTACTATACTCACTTTGGGATCAATCAGTTGTGACAACAGCAGCCACATACAGCATTGCCACGAAGATCTGGAATTGTGAAATTGTATCGGTGGTACAGGTAGTCCTCGACTTACAACCACAATTGAACCCAGTGTTTTTGTTGCTAAGGGAGACAGTTGTCAACTGAGTTTTGCCCCATTTTACGATTGTTTTTTCCCCACGGTTGTTAAGTGAATCACTGCAGTTGATAAGTTAGTAGCATGGTTGTTAAGCAAATCTGCCTTCCCCATTGACTTTGCTTGTCAGAAGGTCGCAAAAGGTAATCACATGATCCTGGAGACACTGCAACCATCATAAATAGGAGTCAGTTGCCAAGTGTCTGAATTTTGATCACATGACCATCGGGATACTGCAACAGTTGTAAGTGCGAAAAGCAGTCATGTAACTTTTTTCAGTGCCATTGTAACTTGGAACGGTCACTGAATGAACTGTTGTAAGTCGAGAACTACCATGTTTCCCCGAAAATAAGACCCAAACGGAAAATAAACCCTAGCATGATTTTTCAGGATCCTTGTAATATAAGCCTATCCCAAAAATAAGCCCCAGTTAAGATCAACAGCCAGACAGAAATAGTACTATATTTCCCCGAAAATAAAACCTAACTGGAAAATAAGCCCCAATGCATCTTTTGGAGCAAAAGTTAATATAAGACCTGGTTTTATTTTGGGGGAAATACAGTACCTGTATTGACACCTTCTTTAGGTTACTCCTTTTTTAACCAGATTCTTAAAGCAACAGGTATACATCGAGCTGCTCACCTGGACAGTGCAGCTCCCAATACAAAAGAGGCATATTCCTTCATCAGTGGTTCACTGCTGTTTAGCCCATTAATCAAAAGTTGCAGACCACCAAGGGAAAGCAAATCTTTCGCATTATCCACCTATGAAAGATACAGTTCCACATTCAGGTGAGTACATTAAAACATACATATACAGAGATAAATCAATCCACGCATTCTAGAAGCTAAATGACGAAGAGGGTTTAAAATCAAATGCAACACCTCTTGACTCAAATTAAATAACGCTGCTGCAGCTTTGGGCCCAGCCTCTTTGCAATCTTTTACAATGTTGGGAAAGGTCACACATTCTGCCAGTATTTTTTTTTTTTAATAGAGAGAGAATATTCCTTGAGTAGAATCCCACCCACGGGATCTCTGGCTCCAACCCTACTGTTATTTAGTTATAATCAGCCCTAGAGGGATTAATTGAAAATTCAAGTTACTGTGATTAGCTTGCAAACTTCCTGTACAAACAATGTATTTACTAGAAGGAAGGAAGCTAAAGTTCGTATTTCTTTAGAATACATCCCAGGGACTCTGGTGAGTTAAACGGTATTCTAAGTATGATTTAATTAATAAGGTTAGGGAGTTAAAAAAAAAACCACTTGGGAGGCAGTAACAAGCAGATTAGAAATTCGTCAGCAGTACAAATGATGTGGAATGAGAATTTAGAACATTGATGGTAAAATGACTAAACTGACATGAGACGTGGTTAAGATAAAGAATTAACGTTAGCCTTGATGAATCGGGGAAAGCCTTTGTAAAAGAACAGTGCTGTAGTACTCTAATTCAAATCATGGCATGATTCAAAATTTGAACCAATGAGTTCAGGTTCTTTATTCAGGAAGGGCAAATTAATGAACATCCATTTCTACAGATGCAATGGTAGCTCTGTGATTAGAATGCAGTATTGCAAGCAAATTCTGCTCACTGCCAGAAGTTCGATCCTGACAGGCTCAAGGTTGACTCAGCCTTCCATCCTTCCAAGTCGGTAAAATCAGGACTCAGATTACTGGGGGAATATACTGACATTTGTAAACAGCTCAGAAAATGCTGTAAAGGGTGAACAGTATATAAGTCGACTGCTATTGCTAAGTGCTATTCCACAAAACATGTAGTCATGTAAATATCAATTCCTGGAATGCCCCCAACTACTAGTGAGTTTTTTGGGAAAAAAAATTCTACCTGATGGACATAGTACTCAAGATTGGAAAGTGCTGTGATTTTCTCCTCAAGCGTCGAAGCTGAATTGTTGAATTTGTTGATTAATTTAAGCATAATTTCAAGGTCGGTTTCCAGCTGCAGATTGAGCTCTCTGAATTCTTCCTTCAGCTTTTCGATGGGACGGAATCTACGTCGGATGTCTTCCCGGTGAGTCTAAAAAATGGGGACAGCAAACCAAAAGACAAGACAAAAGGAAACATGTAGTCATTCATGATTGTTCCTTCAAACAAACGCTGCTTCTTAGTTCCACGTAAACAATATCTAATACTTTGCGTGGCCAGATACAGGAATAAATAAATATCCCTTAGAAATTCCAATCTACTCTTTTTATAAGATTCCTATTCCCATTCCAGGGCTGCTTTTTTCTAGAAATTGGGATAGGGATGGGAAAGAGAAAGAAAACAACCCTCTGGATTTTAATGAATCCATTTCTACTTAATGCCTGTTATTTCTGTTGTTTTGCTTTCAACCAGTAGCAATCACCTGCTCAATGTCAACTGATATAGGCACTGAAACAATGCATTCAGAAAGCAAAGAATCAGCCCCTTAGTTTGAAACATCTACGGGCTAGAATGCAATGTTAGAACACAATTTAAGTCACAATGTGGTTTTTCAACTGTTCATCTGCTACACTCTCAGGTGCTTTTTGCTGGGTAGGCAATGAGCTGATATCAAATGTCTTTATAAAAAAACTGGAACATCTGCTGCAATTGTCTAGGAACTGCCCGAATTTTTAATTTAAAAAAAAAATCCTTTCCATCTAAATCCTGTAAGTAAAAAATAGATGGATACACATGTTGATGAATATTAAATTAGCTTCCTTACCTGCTCTCAAGCATGGATCCTCACAAAAGCATTAGAAAATAAAAGAAGTAAGGCATTTAGAAGCCAAAAACAGATTAGTTCATTAGAGCAGAGGCACATTACCCAAACTCCCTCTAAAACAGGGGTCCCCAATCTGTGGACTGCCGCCCACTAGTGGGCCGTGAGGGGTTTGCAACTGGGCCATGGAAACAGTCAGTGGGCGCCCATGTGTGCATCCTCACTTGTGCGAGCAGCAGGGGAGCGTGTGCGTTTAGGCTCCATTTGTGTGAGCGGTAGGCGCACGTGCATACTGCTCATGCAAATGAAGCTGCGCACACACTTGCCGGCTGTCTGCATGAACCATCCTCTCCCTGCCAGTCCGCAAAGCCAGAAACAATGAGGAATTCTGCTCTAAAAGTCATCGCCCAATTGTAATTTGCGATGTAAACACAATGATACATCATGAACTGTTTTCCTACTGACTACATTTTATTTTCACCAGGTTCTAATTAAAATTACATTACAAATTAAATTACAGAGAGTTTGGTTTATTTGCTTGTTTGTTGGTTTGTTTGTTTATAAGATTTGTGTGCCACCATCTTGTTTAATATATGTTCCCTGGATGTCATTCAAAAACTTAAATGTGGGCCTCAGTCTGAAAAAAAAAATGTGCATCCCTGCACTGAAAACAGAGGGTTGTTTCTCTTGCTCTTTCAGGGAAGAAAACAGACATGATAAGGAAGTAGAGATTATCAGGACTCAGCCGGACCAGGCCGCATCCATTTTCTTGGTTCACATTTGTGTCATGGATTTCACTTCCTTTATCAACATTTTCCCCACTGAATTTAAGGATATGAGTGTTAAGGGCTCAGCAGCCTTCCCATTGCTGGATTTATATCATACCTTTTCTTCTGGCGTATCGTCCGCCTTCGTGGTTTCTTTCATTTTAGCCAAGGCCCTTTTGAGTTCTTGTGTTGTGAATGAATTCGGGTCAATATCTATTTGGCCTAGCCTAGCATAAAAACATAAACCGTGAACAATGTGTCAACAATGGGAACACATCTATCTCCTTTAGAAAAGCCATCCTGACCCTATTTATTTAACTAAGCCCACCCAAAAAATGGAGGAAACACTACATGGCAAAATGCAAGGTTTACTCATACATTGTTTTAATACTGGAGCTATGTAAGTTTTTAAGAAAAATCTACAATCATTTAAACTATGCTCCAAAGCCATCAGCAGGAATGGACAGAAAGTTTGTCTATGTGCTAATATCCCTGTATTGTTAATGTCCGTTTTAATTTAAACAGTCATCTAAAAGAAAAACGGGGATAATTCAAGAGCTGACTGAGAGTGAAAAGTATTTTCTCTACAGAGTACATATCTCTGTAGAAAGGAAACGGAGGACCCAAAATAGATAGTTTCTGCAAAACTAAGGAACGCTTTAAACATACAATGAATAAATCAATAAAGAAAAAGAGATAAGAGTTGGACAGGAAGACAGAGAGTCAGAAAACACAAGTACAGGTGCCTTGATTAGAGTGTGATTTTTTTATAAAAAGAATTGAGGCACTCTGGTTTTTATTTTTCCACATATTCATAATGATTTGATGGTTTTTGTCCATCAGGGATTATATTGTATAAGATAAACAACCATAGTACCTCTTTTAAAGACAAGTTTAAAAACCTGCCTATTGGAAACAATAAGCAAACCAATGTTCTTCTTTTTAAAAAAAAGTTAGCAAACCAATGTTCTGAAGGGATGGCAGAGAGCAGAAAATAGAAATTCATCAGACTATAAGCAATAGCAAAAGCAATAGCACTTAGACTTATATACTGCTTCATAGTGCTTTTACAGCCCTCTCTAAGCGATTTACAGTCAGCCTATTGCCCCCAACAATCTGGGTCCTCATTTTACCCACCTCGGAAGGATGGAAGGCTGAGTCAACCTTGAGCCTGGTGAGATTTGAACTGCTGAACTGCAGCTACTTCAGCAGTCAGCTGAAGTAGCCTGCAGTACTGCACTCTAACCACTGCACCACCTCAGCACTGGGAATTTTTTTAAAAAACCCACTTGTCTTCATATGTTATCCATTGAAAGGGGACCCATGAGAGAAAAGCAATTGTGCTATTTTTCTGACTTGGCTTCCAAAATTGCAAAGGTCTCATGTTTCACCAACCCCCTAGGTCACAGTTAGGCTTCCCAGCTGAAGACATCAAAATTCAACACTATAATGCTGCAGGAAGACCCTTATTACAAAGGTAGGGTCCCCAGCATGCCATCATAAACTTTTCCATAGGTAGTCTCCAACTTACAACAGTTCATTTAGTGACTGTTTGAAGTCACAATGGCATGGGAAAAAGTGATTTATGACCATTTTTTTCACAGTTACAACCATTGCAGCATTCCCGTGGTCATGGGATCAAAATTCAGCCGTTTGGCAACTGACTCACATTTATGACGGTTGCAGTGTCCTGGGATCATGTTTGTGAACTTCTGACAAGCAAAGTCAATGGGGAAGCCAGATTCACTTAAAAAACCGGGTTACTAACTTATCAATTGCAGTGATTCATTTAACAACTGTGGCAAGAAAGATTATAAAATGAGGTAAAACTCACTTACCAAATGTCTCACTTAACAGAAATTTTGGGCTCAACTGTGGTCATAAGTTGAGCACTTCCTGTATTTTGTAAAAATTGTCCCTTGCAAGATAATCTTTCTAATTTTTTGTAGCTCAAATAATGTATTTTGCATCAATTTTTTAATCTCTTGGTCCTCACATTTAAACACACTAATTAGCATAAATGTTTCTTTTCCATCGAAATGCAATCTTTATTTCAAAGGAACTAGTAATTAAGCGTAATCAGTACTGATATGTTGATAGAATCATTAGATAGATAATTTGCTAGTTATTATTTATTTAAATTCCAGCTTCCAGCTTTGGTAAACAATCAAAATGGCTTACAAAGTTATTCCCCAATACACTATGGACCCTCTGGTTAATTTTTTAATCCCCCAGGTTAAAAACAATATTGATTCAAATTCTGAAAGGCTATACTCCAGCCATTCATTGTTCTTTTATAGTACATTGTAAACACTTTTAAGATCAATCAACTTTATTAGGGAATAAGCTTTCATGAGTAGCAGCTCGTGATACAAAATGAATAGAGCAGATTCACTATTAGATTTAGGGGACTTTAAATACAGAAAGTGGAAGCATGAGAAAGGTGGATGGAGAAAAACAAGCTAATGGGTTTACACAGTAGCATAACTGAAAGCCACATCAATTAGCAGAAATAATGGTCTAAGAACCCATTGTCCCTATTCAAATCTTCTCTAATGAATTGCATTTTTTTAATGCATTGTAATTTAGTTCTCTCTCCTTGCATAGTGCCGATGACGTTTCTGTTTCACTACTGCTACCTTGAGGTCAGTGATGAAATGTCCTGGGAGACCGAAATGTTGGGCACTCTCTTGTTACTGTTTGAGCTACGATGTATGATTTGTGTTTATTTATTCTCTTGTATTTGGCTGAGCTGCACACTGGCTAGTGGTCTCTGACTCTCGTCTCCCACTCAGAAGGTTGAGAGTTCAATCCTAGATGTTTCTCTATCAGGGCGCAAAGAGAAAACATCTGCTGCGAACTCCACGTAGGCTTCAGGAAGGGCATCCGGCCAGCAAACGCTTAGCTCCATTCAGTCGCCCTGACTTCACCCCGATAAAAAGGGATTAAAGGATCATAAAAAGAAAAAGAAATATCTTGTATATGGCTAATCTGTCTCATAGAGAATCTGGAGAAGCATTGTTGGAAGATGATGACATATGTATCGCACTAAAAGATAAGCACGAGCAGGACTGAGAAACTTGATCACTAGTATACATCTCTCTATTTATATTTATTGAAACTAGATTCCAAGATCTCCTGGATGCATCAAGACTAGTACACTAACAGTAAAGCTAAATTGAGTATTTACTTTATACTGGTATTTTTTTACCTTTGCTTTCTACTTGACTTGCATTGTGATTATATCATTCCAGTACATCAGGAATTTATTTTACAGCGTGGGTTATGTACTTTAATAGCTCAAAATTTCAAATAATAACTATGAAAGACCTTGCTCTGGAAAGAAGCACCTTTCTGATACTATCCCCTTTCAAAGAAACAATGAAAACTTATAGAAGCTGACCCACTTCCAGTTTAAAAAGAAAAAAAAAGTCTTTTAAATCTGTATACCTTTTACTTCTTGGAGAGTCTTTTGTGTCACTTTTTTCTTTGTAGTCATCTGGAAGTTTGGCTAATTTTTCTCCAGTCTGAAGATTTAATTGTACATGTAATCCTGCAGGAATAGCTTGACCTATAAATAAGAAGTTAAGAGATTTCAATTTTGTCTCTTCCTGTTCCATAAATATTCAAAACCATATTCAAAAAGGGAACCAATTAAAAATTAAAGAATATTAAAATTCCGTCATATTAGCTTAGTGTAAGGTCATTTAGCTGTAAACCCTTGCTATGCCCTCAGATGCTGAATAATTTCCAGCACTTCTCACTATGGACCTCTTCAATGCAAATTCTGGGATCTGTAATTCAGCAACACTTGGAGAATCATAAGTTCGGTTGCATAAGTATTTGCATAGAATAGCTTATTACAAATAGTGTAATATGCTACTCTACCATATTTAACTACTCTTTTTACAAAGATTGCTATTATGGAACCCAGGGACCATTTGTATGCCAAATGCAGACAGAACACTATTACAGTCAGAACTGTATTGATTGTCTGAATCCTTGCAACACAATATTAGAAATCTATTATAAAACAATATGATTTGCTGAAGTCCTAATTTCTACTGCAGTGAACTTGGGTAATCAGAGTCTATTAATTAGAATAAAAAATTGGTCATTCAAAAAATAAACTGATAATCTGACAAAAGGAAAAAACATGTAAAATTAGAAGTAAAACTTTCTTAGAGCCACCCATTCCAATGATCAGCAACTCATCAGGAACCAATGATCAGCAACTCACAGAGCATTTATGGCAATGGGTTTTACAGGGTAAAAAAACATGGGAATAATTTCTAACAGAAAAGAATGAGAGTAACCTAGATTTTCGGTGAAATTTTCTGTCATTTATATGTTTATCTTTTAAAAATTAGTGGTTTCAACATATCAATGAAGTCACTAGGAGTCAAGTTTATTCAAAGGAAATGTATAACTTTTCAAGTTGTTAACAAAAAATCCTGCAGAACAATCTCAATGGAAGGACTGACAATGCAAATACTGAGCCATTCAAGTAAGATGAGAAAGGAATCATACTGAGCCAGTGTGCCATATTTTAAATAAGACACAAATGTGAACAGAATTAAAGTATGTTATAGAGAAAACATACATTCCATCAAAATTGCACAGCGTGTATTTTTAAACTAAGGAAATTCATAAATGAAAAGATTGAGATGTCCATTAATGCAATCTGTAACTGAAGTACAGGTACTGCTCAATTTACAACCATTCGTTTAGTGACCATTCAGAGTTACAGCAGTACTGAAAAAAATGACTAATGACCATTTTTCACACTTACAATCACTGTGGCATTCCCATGATCACATGATCAAAATTTGGCCATTTGGCAACTGACTGATATTTATGGTTCCAGTGTCCCAGAGTCATCTGATCAACTTTTGCAAGCTTCTGAGAAACAAAGTCAATGGGGAAGCCAGATTCACTTAACAACTGTGCCACTAACTTAACAATCACAACGATTCACTTAACAACTGTGACATGAAAGGTCGTAAAACTTAACCACTGTCTGATTTAGCAACATAAATTTTGGGCTCAGTTGTGGTCATAACTTGAGGACAACCTGTAACCTCGCAATTTTTAAAGCATATCCACTAAAGGACATTAAATTTGTTCTCAGGAAAGCTTGAAATGCACAGTCGTTTTATTTCAGAACTGAACATGTTTATTGCATTTAAGGAAAATAATAATGAAAATAGATGACACAATAATTGGATTTTTTTTTCATTTTAGATCGTATTTAATCAACAAAGAGCAGACTGCATTTACATAGCGTGTCTTACAGTGTTAACTTTAGCTCTTGTATATAAAAATATCTTGATCATAAAATAAAATCTTTCCTTTGTCTGCATTTCATAATTTGGCTTCATGTCTGCACCTCCAAGATGTAAATAGACAAAAAAGGTATAATCTAATTAAAGTATAACTGACTCCATTTTTAGAAAGTGCACATTATCTATATATGGGGTTTTTTGGTTTTGAGATACCGAAGGAGGAAATATTAATAACTTAGATATTCATTATCACCTCTACTCATTACTTTTTTTTACTGTTTTCCCTTAAGTCATGCACTACTGACAAAAAGAGCTTCAATAATTTAGCTCCTTAAGAGGCAGTCTCATTTATTAGAACTTCCTTCCACCAATTAATCAGCAGAGCCTTCGATCAACTGAGATTTGAAGCTTACTAAACCATAGTACCTGTGGATAAGCACATAAAATAATGTAAATAACTTTTCTTCCAGTATTTCCAGTATTGAGACACTGTCCTGTGAAAGAATCAGAGTGCATTTGTATGCATGCAACCAGAGAGGACAGTTCTTCTGGCACTGTCACTCAAGCAAATTACATCATTCACCTGAACAATTACGGGACTTACGGGACCGCCTTCTGCCACCAATTGCCTCCCACCGGCCGGTTCGCTCCCACAGAGAGGGTCTCCTCAGGGTGCCGTCAGCCAGACAATGCCGGCTGGCGACCCCCAGGGGGAGAGCCTTCTCTGTGGCAGCACCTACCCTCTGGAATGATCTGCCTCCAGAGTTAAGAACAATTTCTGACCTCCCGACTTTCCGGCGGGCTTTAAAAACTCATCTTTTTCAGCTTGCCGGCTTAGCTTGATTCCTGTAAATATTTTATCACGTTTAGAGTTTTTATTATCTTTGAAATGAACTAGTTTTAATCTACAGCTATTTATATTTGTTCTTTTACGAAATTTTTAACTTTTGTGTATTTGTTTTTTAAATTGGCTGTGCACCGCCCTGAGTCCGTAAGGAGAAGGGCGGTATATAAATCTAATAAATAAAATAAAATAAAATAAAATAAAATAAAATAAAATAAAATAAAATAAAATAAAATAAAATAAAATAAAATAAAATAAAATAATAAAATAAAATAAAATAAAATAAAATAAAATAAAATAAAATAAAATAAAATAAAATAAAATAAAATAAAATAAATACATACATACAAAATTTGGTGATGACTACTAACATGGATCCTTTAAAAGGGCAACGGTTAAATTCATGGAAGACAGTTCTATGAAAGCCTAGTACAGGACATAGCATTACCTTTAGGTTGGGAGCAGCATGCCTCCCGATACCAGGTACAGGCAGTGGTGGGTTCCACTTACCTTTACTACCGGTTCACAGTGGGATTGTGCTTCTGCACATGCGCAGATCACCAATGATGATGTCGTGCCAGGTGAGTGGAGCTTCCTGCCAGTTTTACTTCCGGTTCTATAGAACCGGACAGAACCGGGAGCAACCCACCACTGGTGCAGGACAATAATGACAGAAGAGGGCTATATTTCATCTTCTATTTGTAAACACTAGCAGCCACTGGATTGATCACTGTAAGAAGTGCTGGATTAAGCTAAATCTTGGCCGAATTCAGCCTAACAATACATAGAACAGCAGAGTAAAGAGGGGTGTTTTAGTCCCTTTGCAAGCCTCCCTTGTGAATTATTTGCACAGCTCTAAAAATAAACCATGTTTTCATTACCTGGCCGGACAGTCTGCCACTGATTTGTTGGATAAAACACTTCCAAGTCTTCAGAATCAAGAACCTCTTCTTCCTCCTCGATCACCTCCAATTCTTCCTTATTTTGCTCTTTTAAATCACCCTCTTCTTTTTTTGTCAAAGCAAATTCCTACATAAAAAAGATAGGGTTACTTTTAGACCTGCATATTAAGGTAAATTTAAAGCTTTCCCCTCTCCACTCATGTCCAACTTGGGGGGGGGGGGGAAGTGCTCATCTCCGTTTCTTAGTCAGAGGAATCAGGGTGGCCCTAAGACCCTGATGGTGAACCTATGGCACACGTGCCACAGGTGGCACACGGAGCCATATCTGTGGGCACGCGAGCATTGCCCTAGCTCAGCTCCAGCGTGCATGCACGTGCTGGCCAGCTGATTTTTGGGCCTTCCAGGCCCACCAGAAGTTGAGTAATACATTGGTTCCACCCCCCAGAGGGCCTCTGGAGGGGGATGCGGGAGTCCGTTTTCACTGTCCCCGGGCTCCAAGAAAGACCTGGAGCCTGGGGAGGGCAAAAAATGGGCCTACTGGGCCCACTGGTAACCTTTTTGCCGTTGCATGCCAAAAGCAGGGGGAGCAGGGGAGGGTCACACGTGCATGGCCTGGGGTGCGGGCAGGTATTGAATTATGGGTGTGGGCACGTGTGCGCATGACCCCCCCTCGCTCCCTCCACTTTTGGCACACGACAACAAGAAGGTTAGCCATCACTGCCCTAAGACATTTCTATGGTCATGTGACCAGCATGTCTATCCATTGAGTGGCAGGGAATGCTGTTAATTTCTCAGCAAATTGGTACCTATTTATCAGTCTGCATTTTATTTTGAACTGCTAAATAGGCAGGAGCTGGGGCAACTAACAGGAGCTCACCCCATTATGTGGCACTTGGGTCTTGAACCTGGGCTGCCAGCTTTCCAGCATGTATATTATCTTTTATTAGTGAAAATACTCTTTATGTATTACACATGCATTAGAAAAAGTCTGTTAAAAAACAAATTAAATATGTGGATAACCATCTGCATTGAAAGCACAGTGCTAAAAAGAGAAAGATTACCATCCCGCTCACCCATATTCATTCTGGCTGATGGCTAGCTTTCTTTAGTGAAACATATTCAATATTTATTAAAAATAAATACTTACTGCAACTCTGTCATTCAAGCATGAAGAGAAACTTGTTATAAAAAGCAGCAAGATCACCAAATTCAGCTTTGTCACACTGGAGGACCAAAAACAGATGTGAGGCATTGCAACCTGAAATTACACAGTTAATTAATAGATCCCTGCCCATTTCCATCCGTTATTTTCATCATTGTACAACTGTACCATATTCCACAGAAAACAAACATGACGTTTAGTGGTGAATATTACCGTTCCAAAATATATATCCCAAAGATATTGATACATGGGTAAATTTCATAAATGTATGAATTTAATCTTGTCTCAAAGAATACTCTTTAGTATTCTTTAGAGCAAATTCATCATGGAGAATACCTTTAAGATAAACTTATACTATGAGTGTGCAGATTGCGTACTTTAATTACATACCATATAATTAATAGGAGAGTTAACAGTGATTCAAATAAGTGATCCTTGTATACTATTTAAAATAATGATAAATGTGCACAGTTTCTGCTAAAACTGCTTCTTTCTTCAATTTTGTTTTTTTTTAATGATACCATCTGGATGGGAAATCCATGATTGTCGAAGTAAAAACAGATTCAGTATCCCTTCCCACTAACTATAAAGGCAGCAACTGGTCAGAATCACAAGTAAGGGGCACAGGTTCTGCACATCTAGTAAAGGTGGTTCTCCACCCTAGTTTTGTCACTTAAATAAGCATGCTCTCCCACTAGCTGCTATTAGTATTCTTTTCTGCATATACAGGGACAGCAGCTTGGTAGTTACAAGGAACCCTGCAAGGATAAATGCAATAAAGAAAACTCTGTTACTCTGTTACTCACAAACTCAAAGAAAATTATTGTATTTAGCACCATTCCCTTCCATCTTTCTTTGTGTCCACCTCCCTTTATTCTCCTAATCTTTTTCTTTACATCCCTTTTCTTTTATTTTCCCCCACCTTTTTCTTTACCTCCCGCTATGGCAATTCCTTTGGTGAAAGCTGAAATAATGGCAACAATCTCAGTTATGCCCTTCCTTGACAGGAGTTCCTACTGTTATGTGCTACCTTCTTGAAAACCAGCCCTACTTTCCATTAAATCAGTGGGAAGCACACTCGGCATCCCATTTGTGGCAAGGGAAGAGAACAATTTTACTCCATCTCTGCCATCACAAAAAGGCTTTTTAAAGTCCCTGAATCACAACATTCATCACAGGGAGTTCCTGAACAGAAATGACTGCTGAGCACACCTTCTGGGTCCAAAGGAACAGTGAGAACTAGAAACCTTCGCACAACAGGGCCCCTCTCCTTCCTTCATGCTGCTTTGAGTTATCAGCCTGCAATACTATCACTGTGATTTTGAGGCAATTTATGGTCATTTGTTCTGCCTTGTGTTCCTTTGCAAACTTCATCTGTATTCTGATATTTGACTGAGCAGGTTTTACAGTGGAGGTAGTTTTGAATTATCACATCATTGGGATTTTTTGTTGATTTTGTTTTGTTATCTTAAGCTGCTTGATTGGATAATGTTCCCAAAGTATGACGGCATATACCTAGCTAAGGATCAGGAAGGATATGCTGTTCATTTAATATTTTATGACTATAATTATATACTGCTAAATATCTGAAAAGTGTCCTAATGTAGATTCTATTTCATCACACACTGTATAATGGCAAGAATACTCAGGAGGCATATTAGAATGAGAGAAAATATGGATCAAATATTCAGCTATAAGTCTGTTAGTTTACAATTATCATATAAAGCCAGAAGAATGAGTAAATGAAGTAAATTCTGCTTAAGGTAACAAGAGGTGTATTATGCAAATCAGAACCCTTGGAGACTGAGCTTTAGCTCTCTCTTAGATACAAAGCGAGCTGTGTGACCTGGAGCCAGTCACTCTTCCTCAACCCTAAGAAGGAGGCAATACCAAGCCACTTCCAAAAAACCTCACCAAGAAAACTACGGAACTAGTCCAGGTATCAACACAGACTTGAAGGCATAGAAAAAAAACCCTTCCAAAACCTAATTCATCTCAATTTTCAAAGCAATATCATTTATTTATAATCTATTTCATTCCTAATAAATTATTTCTTGTTTTAATGTTTTATATTGTTGGTTTTTATTAATTGTAAGCTGCCAAGAGTCACCTTGTTGAGATGGGAGGCATATTAGTTCAATAATAATGTAGAAAATATCTACAGACCCCTCATAACCTAGACATAAATTGTTTCAACTTCTGTCTTCAAAACGACACTATAGGGCACTGCACATCAGAACAACTAGACACAAGGACAGTTTTTCCCCCGAATGCCATCATTCTTCTAAACAACTAATTCCCATAACACTGTCAAATTATTTACTAAGACTGTATTACTATTATTCTTCTCATCCTTCCTAGTATTTATCTCTTCCCACCTATGACTATAACCATGTTGCTTGTATCTTTACAATTTATATTGTTTTGTTTCCTAGTATGATTTGATTGCTTATTAGTAACCTACGACTATTACTAAGTGTTGTATCTTATGATTCTTGAGGAAAGTATTTTATTTTTCTTTATGTACACCATATGCACCAAAGTCAAATTTCTTTTGTGTCCAATCACACTTGGCCAATAAAGAATTCTGTCCTGTCCTATTCCTATTCCTATTCCTATTCCTATTCCTATTCCTATTCCTATCCTGTCTTGTCCTGTAAATAAATGAATGAAATTTCTCAACAGCATTGGTTGGTATTAATAGAAATATTAGATCATCTTTAAGGGTACCTATTATATTTAACGGTTGGTTAATCCAATTCGCGATCCAATACTGTACAGACCTGACCCCTATTCAATGTTTATCTATCCGAGAGGCTGTCAAGTTTGGGCAGCAGTGGGAGATGGGATGGGGGAGGCAAGTGACATGGAACCGCGACAGTTCCTACCACGCACTTTTTACTGTCCATACCGGCTTTATAAAACTGGGTCAGAAACGGTCAATCAGTCCATAATTCTCAGGATCGTGTTTAAGAACAAAATAAGCCGGTTCTACCGTGGCTTTATATTCCCGGTCTCCAAATTCCCACTCCCACCACGCTAAAGTTACATTTATTTACGCAGCAGCATTCCAGCATCCAACCCTCATGAGCCAGCTAAAGCAGAAGAGGCCGCCGACTATTCCTCTTCACTTGGATAGAGTAGAGCCAATACGATACCAGTTGCACCCAAAGGTTTCCAACACAATCCCCATCATCAGCCATACAGAAAGCAAGCGCGATGGGAATTGGAGTCCAAAACATATGGGCAGCAGCAGGCAGGACGAGAGGGAAAAGATCCCCGGCAGCTTAACTGCTGACACCGCCGCTCGGTACTTGGAGGGGATGCCCGGCTACCTCGGAAGGAGCCCTGGGAATACGCACCGTGCCCACGCAGCCTTCTTTTCACCCGCCAGCCCCTACCTCTTTGCGAACCCTCTTCCAGCAGGAGCCGGACCCCCGTGCCGCCCCGAACGCCATCTTCACCAATCAGGAAAACCCGCGTCACCACTGCCCCCACCCCCACCCCGCGTTCAGAGTTCTCGGACAGGAGCTCCGCCCATTCAAAGATAGCCGCCCCTCCCAACGTGGCTGCCCTGCAGGCGGTGGCAAATAGAGATAACAAATTTAGAGGTGCTCATCAGCTCGCAAGATATTACACTTCCTGGTCCGTTTAATACCACTGGGCCCTATTCAGATTCTCTCTCGGACTGACTCCAAAGGTCAGGAAAAAGCGTTCGTTACTTTCTATTTAATTCCTCTTCGCTTTCATCACAGTATATTTGTATGTGCATGTGTTTAGCAAATTTCTTTCTCATCTAACAATGGCTTTGTCAGCTTTCATTTCCCTATTTTTAAAAAAACTAAATTTGAACACAGGAGGCATCTCCAGCTATACAATACTGAGTCAGATAGATCACGAATTTCCAATTTTAATAAAGAATTTTAAAAAAAATCAGTTCTAGCCAATAACTCATCCTGCAGAAACAAAGTCTGTAAATTAAGTTTTCATCTTATATCCATAGTTTGTACAGGGATATGTTCCTAGTTATTATTATTAATTTGTTATCCTGCCTTCTATTAAGCTGCCAATGTAATATTATTAACCTACGTTGAAGAGGGAGGATTGCTTTAAAGGAGTGAACTGTGCCAGCTCTCCATAGATACCGATTATAAAGCTTTGGACTTAATTTAAAACTTGCCTTACACTAGTATTAATATAGGCAACCTGTCGCAAGGAATCATGAAGACAAATGGCTGTCTTCCCTATCTTTTTTTTTTAAGTATTAAGAAGAAAAATGGAAGAACCCTTGCAACATCTTTATGTCAAAAATTTCTCTGAGCTACAGATATGCCTCCACGGTTTTTATAGAAAATATAAATGATGAGTGCCAAAGATTCGCTTGCAGGCACTTCCCTTCCCCTATTTGTCTTGAGAGAAGAACAAAGGCAAAACAATATGAAGTAGCAGGGAACAAGTAGAGAATGGTAAGATTCTTCACCTGTTTCCCTGAGATTTTTGTGACTGGCCACATACAAAGGCTGATCTTTGCAGCCTAGTTGCTTTCTATAGCAGTAGTGGGGGAACGATGACCCCTTTTATGACACCAGTCAGGTCTTGTTCAGAAAATTCCAAATGAAGCCCCAAATTCTGCTGCTCTCTACACTTAGGCGATATCTGACTATAAGAATCTAATTTTATTAATCAGGACACTATAATGTCAAAATAACCAAGATATTGAGATGTGATTCTCCGCAATGACATGTTAGCAAATGCTTTTATAGAACTTATCCTTAATTTGGCATGATTGCTTCTTTTTTTTTATAAGAACCAAACCACAGTTATCTGCCAGGCTATTTAAATTACAACACAATAGCTGAGCTGCAAGAAAACTCAGAAATAAATGAGCATAACATGATGTAACAATCTGAACCTAATTAGGTAGTGGCATTTTTCTGTGGCTAACCATGGTTTATTCAATTAACCAATTAATTGATCTTACCTTCCACACTAAACCTTCTATAAATGTATGGGCTAGGTCAGTGATGGCTAACCTTTTTGCCATCACGTGCCAAAAGCAAAGGGAGTGCAGGGGGGTTGCGTGCACGCGTGCCCACACCCATAATTCTATGCGCCTCGCCCTCCTGCGCATACGTGACCAACCCCCCCCCCCGCTCCCCCTGCTTTTGGTATGCGATTGCATGGTGGGCTCGGTTTTTTTGCCCTCCTCAGGCTGGGGAGGGTGAAAACGGCCTTCCCCACCCCCTGGAGGCCCGCCGGAGGCCAGAAACGGCCCATTTGCCGACTTCTGGTGGGACTGGAAGGCCTGTTTTTTGCTCTCCAGAGCCTTTCTAGGAGCCTACAGAGGGCGAAAATGGCCTTCCCCACCTCACAAGGCCCTCTGGAGGCTGGAAACAGCCTGTTTCCCTACTTCTGGTGGGCCCAGAAGGCCCGAAAATGGAGCATGCCATAGGTTCACCATCACGGGGCTAGGTTTTCCAATATTCTATTGTAAAAAGTATGTAGCTAGCTTGTATCTGGGTATTCTGTGGGAAAGGGAATAGTTTGCCCAGAATAAACACACTTAACTGTATTTTAACATATTTCATGGAATCATAGGGCTAGAAGGGATCTTGGAAGTTTTCTAGTCCAACTCTCTGCACCCACAACTCCAAGGGAGGCAAGCTGTTTTCCTATGTCAGAAGTAAAATCTGGTCAGATTCTTATTTCAAGCTGGGAGAAAGACACCGGAGAAATGAATCGAGGGCATGTGGCAATTGGAAATGCAGTCTCCATTTATTTGGTAGCCAGAAACAACAGTGATAGCAACATGTTAATGTGGTGGCTGACAAATTGGGATTGAGAGTGGATGGGTTTTTATACAATTTTGGGAGCTTTGTGATTGAGATGCCTGTTCCTGTGCAAGAATATGTCCTTTAATACTTTAATGGTTGTTGCCAGATTCCTATGGGATCATGTAGGGATCATGACTGGCTCTACAGGCAAAAGGGGTTTGGCTCTACAGGCAAATCCAGAGATGGGTTTCAGCAGGTTCTGACCAGTTCTGGAGAACCGGTAGTGGACATTTTGAGTAATTTGGAGAACCAGTAGTAAAATTTCTGACTGGCCCCACCCCCATGTATTCTCTGCCTCCTAAGTCCCAGTTGATGGGGAGGAAAGGGGGATTTTTTTAAAAATTTGATTTATATGTCACCCTTCTCCGGAGACTCAGGGCAGCTTACAATGCATTAAGCAATAGCCTTTATACTTTTGTATATATTTATACAAAGTCAGCTTATTGCCCCCACAGACTGGGTCCTCAATTTACCCACCTTAGAAAGGATGGAAGGCTGAGTCGACCTTGAGCCTGGCTAGGATTGAACTCACAGAATTACAGGCAGCTGGATGTTAATTGCAGCCTTTAGTAGGAGGCATTAGCCCCCTACGCTACTCAGGCTCAATTAAAAAAATTTTGCAGTAACCTAACCCTGGATTGGGGAAGGAATGGTGATTTTACAGTATCCTTCCCCTGGAGCGGGGTGGGAATGGAGATTTTACAGTATCATTCCCCTGCCGTGCCCACTAACCCATGCCGCTCCCACCAAGCCACACCCATAGAACCGGAAGTAAAAAAATTTGAAACCCACCACTGTGCAAATCCTATGTGTTTTGTTTGTCTGAGCTAATTTTGTCAGTTTTGGCTCCTTGCCTAATTCGCTATTTATTTGGAGCTTCTGGCTGCCCTTTGTTTATGAATAGAGTGGCCTGCTTTATGAATAAATACAAAATATCCATTCACAAAGCCTAGCCCAGTGATGGCGAACCTATGGCACGCGTGTCACAGATGGCACACGTAGCCATATCAGTGGGTATGCGAGCTCAGTTCCGACACACGTGTGGGGCGGCCAGCTGATTTTTGGGCCTTCTGGGCCCACCAGAAGTAGGGAAATTGGTTGTTTCCTGACTCCGATGGGCCTCAGGGGGTGGTGGGGAAGGCCCGTTTTTCTCTCTCACCTGGTTCCAGAACGTTTTTAGGAGTCTGGGGAGGGCGAAAATGGCCTTCCCCACCCTGGAGGCCCTCCAGAGGCCAGAAATAGCTCATTTGCCAACTTCCAGTGGGACCAGAAGGCCCATTTTTTGCTGTCCCCAGCCTTCAGAGCTTCTCTAGGAGTCTGGAGAGAGCAAAAACGGCCTTCCGCACGCCCCCCCCGAGGTCCTCCGGAGGCCGAAAATGGCCTGTTTGTCAACTTCTGGTCCCACCGGAAGTTAGCAAACAGGCCGTTTCTGGCCTTTGGAGGGCCTCCAGAAGGATGGGGAAGGCTGTTTTCGCCCTCCCCAGACTCCTAGAGACGCTCTGGAACTAGGTGAGAGAGAAAAATGGACCTACTGGGACATCGCGTGTCGGGAGTGAGGGGGTCATGCGTGCATACGCGGTAGGGAGCATAGAATTATGGGAGTGGACACGCGCGTGAGACCCCCATCTCCCTCCTGGCATGCGATGGCAAAATGATTATCCAACACTGGCCTAGCCTTTTCAGGCTTCTGCTTGAGTCTGTTCTCCTATAGCAGAAAGACTGAGGCTGCTTTCTGCCTTTGTTAAGATTTTTTTCCTCTTCTTTAAAGGAAATATTCTGCCTCTTTTAATATTCTGTAGAATATTTTATTCTGGGGCGGGGAGGGCTAATCATTAATCATTCTGTCAGGAAATTCCTCCTCAATTTCAGATTGAATTTCCCTGTAATAAGCTTCCACCCATTGTTTCTTGTCCTGCCCTCAGGTGCTATGAAAAATAAATCAACCACCTCTTCCCTGTGTTAGTCCTTGATTGCTGTTCTTCCAGCACTAAAAATTAATTTATAAGGAGCCACTTTGATGCTGTTAAGGCATCAGGCTAGAAACAGGGAGAATGTGAGTTCTAGTCCTGCCTTTGATACAAAGCCTGATGACTTTGGGTTAGTCACTTTCTCTAAACCCAAGGAAGGAGGCAGACAAATTATTAAAAATTTTGCGAAGAAAACTTGACAAGGCAGTCCCCCAAAATCAGACACAACTGAATAGAGGGGGAAAAAAACTAATTCATAATCTGCAATAGTTGGGTTGACATCTCAAGTTAAGTCAACATCATATGAACAAATTACATTTTTTAAATTGGTGTGAAAGTGTGAAGCCACAGAATAACTTCAGGATTGATCATGGCTACTGCCACTGACTTCTAGGCTGTGTGGACTGAACCATGTTGAACTCAATATGGTTTATTAAATTAAGCCAATTATCTGGATTCTTAAGAGCATAAGTGAACTGTGTATTGTTGGATTTTCACAGGGCACTGAGTTTCAATCATATTTAAGTTTAGTTTATTTTTGTAAACGCAGGCTTATTGCATTCAGGTACCCGATGCTAATTTGAAGTGGGGGAGGGAAATGGTTTTAGTGCCAGTAGAGAAAACTTCCTCTCCAGCTCGGCGGGAAAAAAAACACAAAAAGACTTGAAGGCGAAAAAAAAAAAATCAAAGCTCAGGTTCTCGCGATAGATGCTGGGCAACACAACGAGCGCGTTCTCTCGCGAGAACCCCATTCGCACACAATTCGAGGTCCTGCGGCCAGACGGCGCATGCGTTGGTTAGATTAGCGGGCCAATGCGAGCGGTGCGGGAGTGAGACCTACGCAGCTTCGTTTTGGGATTTTTTTTCCCCCCCTATCGATCCTTTTTCCCCCAGGTTTTATTTACGGTAGCGATGGCAAAATAAGCGAACGACTCCTTTTCTTGCTGAGGTAGGAGTGGTGTAGCTGGGTGGTGTCGATTCTTGTTAGGCCGCGAAGGCTTCCTTTTCTGCGCCGTTTGGCCTGAACCGTTGGCAGCTTGGGAGGGAGGAGGGGCGCGTGCTGCTCTACCGTGTTCGTGCGCATGCGTGGAGGGAAAAGAAAGGGAAAAGCCCTGCCCGCCGGAAAGTGGTGCGCGCCCTCAGAAAAATAGGCCCGGCGTCGAAGCCTGAGGTGTGGTCGTGCGCATGCGCAGGTCTCGTAAGCGAAGAAGCGTTTTCGAGTCGAGGTTTATACGACCTTTTTGTTCTTTGTTACGTAGGCCGCCTTCTCTTGGAATAGTTAACTGATTAGTATCTTTATCTTATGTTCCTGGGCGAAGATAGTGTTCCTTAATATTTTTCGTTCTGGCGACGATTAAATAAGGTGTGTCTGTGTGTTTGCTCAGAAGTAAAGTTCGTTTGCATTCAGGGATGCTGATTACCAAATACATTGAATATTTAATAGTGTTTTACTCCTTTGAACTATAGGCGCTTAGTGGTCTAAGGCATGATATTTTTCAATCGTAACTGCAAAATGGAGATGAGCACCGCCCCCTAGAGTTGGGAACGACTAGCACATGTGCGAGGGGAACATTTACCTTTACCGATCGCCATTTTAAGACCATAAGTCGTATGTTTGTCGTCTGCTACTGAGAGGGTTGGATTTGATCGATTTCTAATTGAATGCAAAAGGAAGTTTTTTTTTAAAATTACATAGAAAACTAACTTACTTATGCCCGTGCTAAGGTGGAAAGTTGCTCTTGATCGGTATCTTTTGGGGGTGATAGTTTATTGTATATGAAACATAACTGCGAGTTTGAAGTTTAAACACAACTTGAATCTTAAGACTTGGTTGTAGGGAGGGTGAGTCCCTATTCTTTCAAGATTCCAGAGTTATGGTGCTAATTCTACAAGCCTCATGCGGATCGAAGGCCCTTGATTAGTTCATCAAACGCAAAAAATGCTATTGCAGCCTATATTTCATCAGGATTTGATATTGAAAGGTGTATTGAGACTAGTAACAGCCATGTTTTCCATGGTACTTTCTATAAAATTATGCAAAAGTGAAATGTTTAAAGAATAGAATTAAGAATGTTCATCAGAAATGGTTAATTTATATGATTGCAAACTTTTTTTGTTCAACACATGTCACAGTATAAGGTGGAACATTTGAATTGGGAATCTATCTACAAAACTTTATGTTGCCCCAAATTAATGAAGCAAAGTCTCTATCTCTCTCAGTATAGCCATATTAATCTATAACATTGTTTCAGAAATGTTTAATTTCTGAATTAAATTGATGAATAGTTTAATGAACTTAGAATTGAGTAATGAATGTCTTTACATTGCTTGCAAACTCTTATTTTGCTGTAATTATAGGCTTATCTCTACTTGTCTCCCTAGACTGGCAGCCTTGGGGTAATATAATTCACTGTTGGTGGATATTTGGAATTATTCTCCAGTTTTGTTCATTCCTGAAATTATATCTAATGACAAGCAATCGGTATACCTTTTTAAAAAAATGTTTGCAGCTTTTCACGTAAATTACCCATGAATTCCCTATATAGCAGTGATGGCTAACTGGAGCGTGTGCATGCATGCGCATGACGGAACCCGGAAGAACAGCTGGCCGCCGTGTGCATGCCCACAGAGAGGGTTCTGCGTGCCACAGGTTCGCCATCACGGCTATGTAGTAATTAAAATACTTTGAGTTGAATGTTAATGCAGGATTGCCTAGCTATTTTTTTTCAAATTCCTTGAAGACTAAACTCTTATGAAACATAGCTGTCATAAGGATAAGAAACAAGTTTAGATGAAAGAAAATATATTTTCAATAACCTAGTTTCTCAAGTCTGAACCCTGGGATATTGCACTTGGATCTTAGAAGTTCTTAAAACAGTTTAAATTCATATTCATATTTAATAAAGGCTGCTTTTTAAGATTAAAATGTTAGAAAATTTGCTCAAAATAATTGATCAAATCAGTCTAGTCTTAACATTTTTCATATAGTTACTTAGATGCAATTTAGAAGCTCAGATGCAGGAAATCAATGGCCTATTTATTCAGCTGTCTTTAGCACTTGCGATTCTCAAGGTACTGTATTATATTACAGTAGTCACTTATAGCCTTCCATTTGTTGGGTTTTTCTGCATTTACAGTAGATGACTCAATTCTAACTAAATGAGAAAGGAAGTACAGTAATACTTAATGGTCCAAATTTCTATAATTGCTTCTTGTAATGGAATTGTTCTCATTCAGTCAGCTTTTTTGCTGCTATAGTAATTTTTCTGAGATGCAATGAACAGAGTTCTTAAACAGTGGTTGGGTTTATGCATTGTGCTAAATTGTATGGTTTTTAATGCACACATCTAGATTATGGCTTAGCCTGATTATGGGAATGTAACCAATACTCCAAGAGTGTCATGACCACTGTTAGATTTATATAAAACAATTTTTATATTATGACTGATGTCACTCTACTTTCTAAAGTTCTGTAGGATGAAATTCACTTATTTTATATTAGCTACATAACAGTTGATGTTTTGTGAGCATGCTACATCTACCACAACTCACATTTTTCTTGATTAGTCATTATTCATTCAGATCCTATTAAAGTATACTTGGGGTTCTGATTTCTTCTTGTTCCAATGTGGAATACTTTATATTGATACTAAATTGCAGTTCCCATTTTAAAGCCTATTCACCAACTTTAGACAGCTTATTTTGTTACTTTTCTCAATCCCTTCTTTCCTTTTTCTTGAATGATTGGGAAATCTGACTGACTCATGCCCAATTCCATCATAGAAGTAAGTTACATATTAAGGAAATCCAGTTTCTTCCCTTTGTGAAAAGTATCCCTTTAATTCTACTCTATTTCCTGATCTTTAACCAGTTATCAAATAGTGGAAGGATGTGATAAAACATTTCTCCATGAATTTTTTATAAGCTACTGAAAGAGTTTTAAAGAAGTAATGGCATATATAGGTTTCTTGAATCATGATCATAAACAGTCTTCAATTTATGACCTTTTATTTTAATGACAGTTCAAAGTTATGATGGCTTTGTAAAATGACTAACAACCTGTATTCATGCTTACAACCATCACTCTTGGCCATATGATTACAATTGGAGCACTTGGCAACATTCATATTTATGACTAGTTCATCACTGTGTCACGTGATTGCAATTTACCAACTTTTACCAATTTCCAGTAAAAACTCCATTGGGGAAGCTGGACTTGTTTAATGACTGTGTGGTTCACTTAATCATGGTTATTGGTTAATGACTGCTGTAAAAAATGGTAAAGTTGACTCACTCAGCTTTCAATTGCAACAACTAATGATCATAATTTGAACCAGAATTTCCATCATAAGTCGATTTAGCTACATTTACATTCCTTACAAAAAATTCAAAGCTTGCTTGAAAAATGATGTATTCTTAGAGCCCCTTTTTATGGAAAGCTCTTTCTGCAGGTTATTCTTGATGTTTCTATAATATTTCATCACTAACATCTGTGCTATGTAATTTTAACTGATCTGTAAATACTTGTAACTTTCTTGTCACATTTTCCCTGAATCCATTGTTAAAATTTGAAAAAATGCACATTTTCTAGTTGAATACAGGTACCAAGTTGGGGAATAAGTTATATGTTTTCTGAATCTGCAGTTGCATATGCAGATATTTCAAGAACTGGGTAGATATTGTTTGATTCAGTGGTTAGTTTTAATTTTTTCAGTTCTCCTATTTAAATTTATAATTTCTCCTATTTAAAAGTTAAGTTCAACATGAATATTTGCATATTCACTGCAAACACAAGAATGCAACTCATCTTCCCTTAATTTCCTTATTCCTTTTTAACACATTTGTAACGGTTCATCAAATATTTTTGAAAATATTCTTATCGCTGGACATTGTCTTTCCCCCATATCATCAAAGGGGTGTTAATTAGATGATATCTTTTTGTTGGCTTTTGTATGTAGAAAGTGTATGCCCCTTTCTATTCTCATTTGTGCAACCACTAGCTTTCTCTTCTAATTTCTTTACAATTTTTATTGTCCTTTTAAATTCCTTGCATCTCTTTTTTTTTGAAGTTTTTTTTTAAAAGGTTTACATATATACCCGCCTCCCCTCCCCCTCCCCAACCCTTTCCCTCCCACCCTCCCCCCTTTGTACTTCCTAGAACAAAATACAGGATATAACATTAACAATTATAATCCATCATCTAATTAACTATAGCCTCTTACATCCCTCTAATACTTTAACTCCCCATTTACCGTACTAAATTTAATTACCTAATAACATTTTTTTATTTATTCATAAACTATCTGAAATTTTTTAATCCGATATTTACTTTGAATATAATCTATCCATCTTCTCCATTCCCTCACATATTTTTCATTTGAATGGTCCTTCAAATACGCTGAAATTTTTGCTATCTCTGCTAAATTTGCTACTTTTAATGTCCATTCTTGAATAGTAGACAAATCTTGCTTCTTCCAATAATGCGCCACCAACAATCTTGCTGCGGTTATTAAATTCAGAGTCAAATTAGTCTCTATAACCGTACAGTCCATGACTATACCCAACAAAAACAATTGTGGAGTAAACTTTATCCTCTTTTTAAGAATATTTTGAATAATCCACCAAATTTTTATCCAGAATGCTTTAACCTTTTTACATGTCCACCATACATGAAAATAAGTAGCATCATCAGAGTCACATCTCTAACATTTAGATTGTAAGTTCGGATACATACAAGCTAACTTTTTAGGATCTAAATGCCATCTATAAAACATTTTATAAAAAATTTCTCTTAAATTTTATGCTTGTGTAAATTTTACGTTTCTAACCCATATTTTTCCCCATGTTTCCATCATTATTGGTTGTTCAAAATTTTGTGCCCATTTTATCATACAATCTTGAACTAACGCTGTTTCCGAGTCTATTTCTGTCAATATATTTTACAACCTTTTTAAACACATTTGACTCTGGTCTCTAATTTGTTTTACCAAGTTTTCTTCACTTTGTGTGATACCAATTTTCTGATCTCTTCTCCATCTGGCTTGTAATTGTACATACTGAAACCAAGTTTGAATTATCTTTTCCTCATAATACATTCAAAGGCTTTAGTTTTAGTATACCTTTCTCTATATTAAGAATTTCTTTATATGTAATTACATCCTGTCTTTGTTCTATGCTTATATTCTCTATCGCGTGTCTGGGTACTGTCCATATAGGTATCTTATCATTTAATTTATATTGATATTTCTTTTTTGCTTTGTTTCCTCTTCTGTCATCTATGAGATGCTTTGTAGCTAAGGCATTATCTTGTAGTTTACAACTGAAAGTTGTTTCATTTAGTTTGGAGAAGTTGGACTCTCACTTCTCTCTCAAGTTGCTGACAAGAAAGGGCTCTGGTCTTTGACTGTAATAAACCATGATATGGAGGCTGCATAGGAAGGCCAGTATACAATTTGTTGCTATTGAATGGTTCATCCAATCTAAAGCTTTTACTGCCAATTACTCTGAGAAGGATTTTTGAAGAAAAAACTCTGGTGCTTGGATTATCAATGTTTTTTCATGAAGCTTGTATCTTAGAATATAAAGTGTAAATATTCTGCAGCCTGCCTCTCGGCAGATTATGGAATATATCATTAGATATTCATTATTTGGATTGTTCGTTGGTTTATCTAGTTTTGCTACATGTTGAAGAAATCCAACCGAAGGCATTTTCCCTTCAGTGACTGCTTTGTGCATGTATTCTATTCCAGAGGTCACCTCTGCTAAAGAGATTTGCATACATTGTAGGACTGTGCAGTGGTTTGGAACTGAATCTAAAAAGGTGCTTTAAAACATATGAGGTAGTGGATATGCAACTCCATAAAGATGATTTGTCTTCCGTGGAACACATGGCTCATTTTTGCTCATTTTCTTCTAGGAATCGCTATTCAAGAGAATGATTGGCCCATGGTCACCCAGCTGGCTTTCGTGGTGAAGGCGGGATTTGAATTCACTCTTGAGATAGCCCAATGCCTTAACCACTAGATCAAACTGGCTCTCATTAAACCAGTTGCTGAGTGCCCTGAGATCATATGATTGCCATTTGCAATCTTCTCTACCAACCTCCCAAGAAAGTCAATGGGGAAGCTGGCAGGGAAGGTTGGAAACTGTCAATATCTGCCAAGAGGACTCCCTCTGATTTGGGTGCGGGGGGAGGTTGGCTGAAATCCCCCCCAGGCAGCTCTTTCACTTAAATGTATATTTAACAACCATGACTGGAAGTGCAGGGATTGTGGTGATTAAGTGAAGCAGTGGCATAATATCTTAATTGTTTCGCTCAGTGACTGTGATTTCAATCCCAATTAGGATAAATTGAGGACTATTCTATGAGTATGGAAATCTAATAGGAATTATACCGCTACATCCATGCCCATCTTGGCTCTAAAGCATCTGCAGCTTTAGAATGCAAAGAATGTTTTCCATTCACATTGCACAACTGAACGTAGTAACATTATTACTTTTCCCACTAACTTCTCTTTGGATATAGTTTTTATATGCTTGACTTGAATAAGGCAGTGGTTTTCAATCTGGTCCACAGACCCTTGGGGGACTGTGATGTCATAAGGGGTCCGCGAAGGCCTAAATAAATATTGTGATTTAAATCTTGAGTTAAGTCTTGGTGGTTCATGGCCACGGATTTAAAGGGGATCCGTGGTGAAGAAAAGATTGAGAACCATTGGAATAGGGAATTTCTTTCGAAAGTGAAGTAGCTATTTGCCTGATTTTATTTAGCTAACCTTGATATAAGCAACTAAAAAAATCTTGAATGCAGTACACATAAATTTCTATACTAGGCAATATCATTTGTATTGTTTAAATCAAGTAGCCTATTCTTCAATAATTGAATGCTCCTATATTTCCATAAATTATTCTTCTTTGACAGGCCTCTGCCTGTTTTGCAAATCGGTTCTCAAATCTTTGGTTGAAGTTCAACATTACATGAATGAACATCTCTGTGTATTATGAAACTTTCTTTACCCTTACCCATTATGCCTCATGTTGTGCTAAGTTGGGGGAACTCTAGGGAGTTAGGGAGAGAATAATTGCCTCTCCCACTTACATGAGTGGAATAACTTCTGCTCACAGAAAAATACAATTTCTTTCCATTTTCTGTGCTGACTTTTTATCTCAGGCCCTCGTAAAAGGCCAGTAATACGTTTTTGTTTGTTTCTAAATAGGCCTTTGGAAATACCTAGTAATCTTATAGGTAGAAAATCCTATTTTTCTATTTCACTCCGATTTCTACTTGAGGCAAAATGGAAAATATTCTGAGTCTTAATTGGCAATGGTAAAATAATTCTTAAACTTGGCATATTGACTTTTAGTTTCTTTATATGCCTCATCATATTTTAAGACTTAAGTCAATATAATTCTTACAACCTTTTATGGAGACTGATTACATATCCTACTTTTTTCCAGTTCCTCATATAGTTTCACCCTATAATCATAATAAAATATGAGAAATAAAAACAGTTGAACCATAAAGAAGTAAAATTATCCCGATTTGGGGAATGTTGCTGTTGTCATTTTTCTCCCTCACCAACTTATTGGGGTATCCCCTTTGAGTATTCCATTTTTAAGACTTCTCTGATATCTCCTTTTTTCTTTGTAGGTTTACATCGATTTCATATAAGCCTGGGCAGTTGCAGCTTGTGTGGAAACCAGGCTATGCAGTGAAACCATCTGCTGGGCAGCCCAACTCTGTCAGGAGGTACTCTTCAGATGCTCCTGGATCTGACAATTGTCCAAATCCTTCAAAAATTGACTAAAATCAGAGGTGTAGATGTGTGTGTTTTAAGTGATATAACCAAACTTATAAAATTGATGGATTTTTTTAAAAAAATCAATTCAGAAGATATTCTATCTTGAACTCTTGAAACACACAAATAGTAAAGGTCTTTTCTAAAAAGATGATCATTGAGTCAAACAAACCTATTTTTCAACCAAAAATTGCTTATTCGATGCCTTTGTGTTTAAAGATTTCATCCCTGTATTCTCTTAACATCAATAGTTTAAATTTGTGCTTAACTTTTGATCACTACTAAAAAAAATAATAATAAAAGTAGATACCTTTCTTGATTACTATGCCCATTTAATCCAAAACAAGAAGAAAAAAATTTGAAATTAGGGTATTGCCCCAATGCAAAAGTTTAGCAGTTCACTGTACCTATTAGGTCTTAATTTGAGTCAACCTTCTTATGCTACATCGTAGCACCTGTTTCTCTAATGTCAAGATTCTGCTTAGGAAATGTTGCACTAGCAGACAACTGGAAATATCTGTAGAGAGGCTTTTCTCATCACCAATCTCCTCTCTTTGACTATTTTAAGAATTAGGAACTTGGATCAATTAATGCTACTTATTATCTTTGTCAGTGACAAGATGTCAGATGGAGTCAGAAAAATTAACTCAAATGACTATTAAAGAGAAAACATTCCATTAACCTTTACATTGTAGATGTAACTGGAAAGATGAGCAGTTCCTCTGCTGCTGCTAGGAAGTTTATAGCTACGTAGTCCATACATGCACTGAAAAAAGATCACCAGGCTTTCTATTGGTCTTTAAAAAGGCTAGACTCATCTGCTAGGGTTTTGGCACCTGCTAATCTAGGAGCAATTTATTTGCCCTAAGCAAGTGGTTAAACTTTAAAATATTTTTCAAATATTTTAAATAAGTCTTATTCCTAAACTATGGTCAATATTACTTAGTATGCGATTCCAACATTGTACACAGACTGGTTAAAACTTTTATTTTGTTTAGGAATTCTTATGTTCAGTCAAGTGTCATAGATTATATTTGTCACTTGACATTTGTCCATTCCTTCTTTTCTATGTCCATCGACATCTCTCTGCTTGCAGTATTTTGACTATTCTTCTGTATTACAGTTGTATTAGTACTTTTCAATTTATTCCCCACATCCATTTACCTTAACAAAAAATAACTGGGTATTAGTAAAACATCTTTTTACAATAGATACCGATTGTACCCTGCATCTGTTTTATCCAACAATAAACAATTGCTTCCAGCAGCATTTTAATGCTATATTTTTAAGTAGTCCATGTAATACTTCTTTGTATGTCATATAATTGTCTGTATTTATATGACTTAGCAACCTGCTACAGTAGGTGTTACTATCAAAATTTGTTGGTTACATTAAATATCTATTTGCTTACCAATAAAACTTGGTAAATGTTTTGTACACTTTGTAAGTATTTGCCTAATGTATTCTTTTCTTGCTAAATGAGACAATTGCAAAATATGTTCACTTGAAATGTCATTATCCTCCACTCTGTTTCTGGCCTTTCCTCAGACTATTGTTCTCTAGCAAGAATGGTGTTACAATTTTAGAGTTAAGTGAGATTTTCAAAAGTGAAGTATGATGAGGCCTCAGTTGTTTTAGGGGAATTCATAGAATTAGTATTTTGAGATACTTTAGAAAATTGCCATGAATTCTTCTTCAAAAGCCATTGTTGAAACAAATGGGCTTTTTGATACTTACTGTTGGTATAGGAACAACAGCATAAATAAAAGCCTACTAAATGCAAAGTACTAGCTATGTATTATGGAGTTCTAGAAGATAACTGCATATCATTCAACAGTTAGCTTTATTAGAATAGTGCAGAGAATTTCTCTTCTTCAAACAAAACTTCTGTCTCACAATCAGGTGTCAGTGAAGTCTGGACCTGATTTGAGTTTATGTAGCATAGGCTATTAGTTTATGTTTGAGACTGTCTTTGGAGCTCCCAAAGCCTAATATTCTTTCAAAATTCTCAAATCAGTTACTCAAATTTTGAACAAAAAATACTTGGTCTCATTAAGGTTCATTAAGTACTCAGCTATTCTTAATGTTGCATCTTTCACCAATGTTATAAGTCATAGTTTTTAACAAATGTGAATTATTTTCTTGGTTCCATAGCTGGTATATTGTGGTCTTTTTTCCTGGAATCTAAAGCAGTTAAGATGTATGCACCCTGCAATGTAAATATGAATGCTTGAAAATAAGTATATTTACTGGCAAAATTTGGTGCTTATTCGGGGGGAGGGGATTCAATTTCTTATCAGAAGATTAATGATCCAATTTTTGAGGTTACATAGGGAAATCCATGCAAGATCTTAAATTGTTTTTAGATCAACATGATGCATACATTTTAAAACTGCATCTGCATAAAGGTTTTTATGACTAAAACTGCTTGTTTTTCTACAGACTTGTTTGGTGTTTCTCAGCTTGAAGAAGATCTACGATCATTATTGATCCCTTTCTTGGCGTAAAATTATTGAAGTGACATTTGCCTAGCTTTCTAGAGTGAGCTTTCTTTTCAGACATCTCTAAAGTTTGATTTATAATAGACAAGCTTATAGTTCAGCAATGTCCAAGTCATTCCACCAGGCATCTCTAAATAGGGATTCCCAAGGTCATGGACGTGACCTCTCTGCAGGAATAGGCCTTCTTGCTGCTGCTACCCAATCTTTAAATGTGCCAGCATCTCTTGGAAGGATGAACCAGGGTACTGCACGCCTTGCTAGCTTAATGAATCTTGGAATGAGTTCTTCATTGAATCAACAAGGATCTCATAGTGCACTGTCTTCTGCTAGTGCATCTTCCCATGCCTTACAATCTATATTTAACATTGGAAGTAGAGGCCCACTCTCTCTGTCTTCTCAGCACCGTGGAGATGCAGAGCAGGCCACTAATATTCTGGCCAGCCTTGGTCTGTCTACTAGAGACTTAGATGAACTGAGTCGTTATCCTGAGGACAAGATCACTCCTGAAAACTTGCCTCAAATACTTCTGCAACTTAAAAGAAGGAGAGCTGAAGAAGGTCCTTCACTGACTTATGGTAGAGATGGCAGATCAGCTGCACGGGAACCACCATACAGAGTTCCTAGGGATGATTGGGAAGAGAAAAGGCATTTTAGAAGAGATAGCTTTGACGATGGTGGTTCTAGTCTCAACCGAGTGGTTGATTATGATCATGGAAGTCGTTCTCAAGAATCTGTATATTATGACAGAATGGATTATGAAGATGACAGATTAAGAGATGGAGAAAGGTGTAGGGATGACTCTTATTATGGCGAAACTTCGCATAAATATCGTAAATTTGACAGTGAGTATGACAGACTGAGTCGTGCCCCTGAGAGATCTCTCTTTGAGAAAAAAAGAGGTGCTCCACCAGATAGCAATATTGAAGACTTCCATGGACTCTTACCGAAGGGCTATCCCCATCTGTGCTCTATCTGTGATATGCCTGTTCATTCTAATAAGGTGAGTTCAGCACCAGATGCTTGTTTTTCTTTACTTTGTAGTCCCTATTGCTTGTTTCTTTGCCTCAATTTCTGTGTTCTAAATACTTATACAAAGGTCTCAAAAGAATTTTAAGTGACAAAGCCACTTAATTTCGGGGCATCATTAGCAAATCATGAAACCAGGACTTTAATATATTATTTCACCTATATTGCTTAAATCCAGGCCATCTAGTCTACTTACATTTTGCATCTACATAATCTCTCTACTTGGTTTGGGGTAGTTTTTCATTTTGTTTTGCAGTTATTCAGAGGCTAGATTCAACATTTCTTCCCATCTGTCTTGATTGCTAATTGGTTCTGGTTAAGATACTGTCCTTCCACATTCAGTTTTTTTCTTCTTGTCCATGGCCTGAGAAAATACTTTAATGGAGGGTCCTGGAACAAATTTGTAGGGTGATAGCATTTTTAAACTAATTCATTCTTTTTAAGATTCACTTTAAAAACTATTTTCATGCTATGGCTGAAACTTCTCATTTTTTCCTTCCTTTTCACAACCTTCTTATATACTTTAGGCTCATTTTTTATTACACATATTGCATCTATCCCTTTTTAGAAAAGTAAACAGATTACTGCTGTACAGTATATCATGTTCTTATTGGCGGTGTCTGTTTAGAATAGATCTTTTAAAAAGTTTTGATCAAACATCGTTCTTATGTTTAGAATGTAGGTCTGAAACCAAACAGCAAGTGTGGCTTATTCATATTTCCTAATGGTTTTACAAACGGTCCTCTGTTAGTTTGTCAATGGAAAACTAAAGCTAAATATTATTACTGTTGTTACATTTTTTTCTTTTCAAAGCATATTATCAGAAATCCAGGTAAGAGAGCACATTGTGTGCTTTAAATGATATCCTTGGGTATTACTAACACTTTCTTCACTGTTGTCCTTCCTCTTCAAAAAATACCTTGGTGTATGCAAAATCGTTTTCAGACTAGTGAAAAACGAAATATTGTCTGTTCATCTGAAAAATCTCCACTTGATTCTTCTACGTCTGAAACTTTTTTCTTACCTTAATACAATATCTTTGCGAACCTCTGTGATCACATTATGTTTTAGTAATATAGAGAACTCGTTACCAACCTTAGTCGTACTTAAGCCAGATGTAGCTTTCTCTGCTAACGCAGACTGATCAGTTTCACACATTTTGGCCCACAGTTCAAAGCCCATTTTAATTGAACAATATTGTTCTGTGCAAGGCAGGATCTCTGATCTACACACACTGCCTTGCAAGTTAATGCATTATTGGCTGTATCCCATGAAGCAGGATGCACATCATCCCAACCAAATGTGTATGCAGTCTGTTGTGGCACACTTGGGATCTTACTCTTTTTTGTATGTGTTTTACATAGTGTTGCTTATCCCATAAGGAAATATCATGATGGGTGTGTGCCTGCATAGATACCATTGAGGTCCATCTCAGATTCACTAGGTTTCTAAAAATCAGTTATATAAAACATTAGCAATAATAGGACAGTTCATAATAATGGTGATTATATAGTTGTCTCCTGCACTAAAATCCTATTGTATTGCTCTAAATAGAATCTCTTGCTTCCTTCAGTTTATTAAAATGTCACTTTACTTGAAATATTAAATATGCTGACTTGATACGTTCAGCATTTTCAACTATTAATTTTTGGCTGAAGTTTAAAGGTTTACAGTTTTGATTAAAACAAACATCTTTATTGAAAGATGTCATTATAGCTTGTAAGAAAAAAGACCCAGCTAAAAAACCCTATAGAATTCACATGCAATTGAAAGAAACAAATCTAGTCTCCTTTTTTTTCCTCCTTAAAACATTTCTAGTGCAGTTTCAGATTGAAACAAGCTGTGCAAGGAACATAATAAATTATTGAAAGTATTATACAAAATCTATTATCTTACTTCACTGTTGTTTACTGTAATTTGTGATTTTTACTAATGTTTTTTTTTAAAAAAAAACATCAAAGGCATATTGATATTTCCCCATTATCCAGGACAATCTTTCCTGACTTAATGAACTTCAAAACCAGTGGCCAGGGTGGTTAAATGTTTCTTTGTAACCTTAACCAAATAATCTCATCTTTGTATTAGTTTAAGGACAGTACATTTAAATTTACTGTGCTTGGATACCTCACAAGCATTTATAGTCTAGCCATATCAATTTTTCCTTCTGTTCTGATATTTTAAGGATTCTAGATGTATAATACCTTTGCCCTGTAAAAATAGGATTATAAACAAGGAACTAATTAATCTGTTCAAAATTTTAGATCATTTGATTTTGGAAGCATCCCACCTCTTGGCTCACTGTATGTGATCCAAAAATATTCGAGCAGCCCAGCAAAGATAATTTTATTGAAAGATAATTTATGATTCATAATACTAGACTACATTTTAATCATAGTTATATAGTTTGACAATAAAAATAAAATCAATATTTGATTCTAAAATTGTTCATTCAGCTCCACTTAATATACTGAATATTTTGAGTCGGTCAAGGTAAGTGTAATTCATAACAGTTACTTTAGAGCTATAAAAGAGGCTTTAAAACTAAAAAAAGAGAAATATTTGTAGTTTAGGGTTGAAATGAGGGGTCCCTGGTGCTCTCTGAGCTTGGTTGTTTTCTTGCAGAATTTCATTACCCAGACTAGGTAATTTCATCAGTACTAGTAGTGCTCAGAGAGCATCAAGGATCCCTCAGGCTTTAAAACTATTCGGGTTTACTTAATTTTATTTCTGATTAGGAAGATAGGATGGAAAAATCAGTTATGTTCTTGCAAATTCACACAGAAAAATTATCTCCACGTTTTTAGCTACATATAGCAAAAGTAATTTATAGGATTTGCACAAGAATGCATTAGAAGAACAGTTTTAAAAAAAACCCAAGAAAGATCTCTTCTTGGATTCCTCTGATTTGAGAGTGAAAATGTTCATTCTGTGATGTGTGCTGGAACTGTTAGGAAGAACACCTTATTTCAAAAGGTAGAGGAACTTTTGAGTAGCTTTATTTCTGACTACATAGATGCAGCCGTGTAGTTTTCTTGGTAACAGTAAGGAGGAAGTTTGCCATCGGCGGCTTCTGGCATGATTTTCAAGGTCAGGATTTAGTCTGTAGATCTGATATATCCCATGGCTTATCATTTGGCTAAAACAATTTTTAAATTAAAATAAGGTTGAGATTCTCTGAATTATAATTCTGCAGTTGATCCCAGTTCTGTGCTTGTGGCAGCGCTCAGTAATTTACTTTAAAATAGTAGCTTTGCAATTGTGAGGACAACATTGAAAACTAAAATAGTTTTTCTGCAAAGGTAAGGTGAAATGGGACTTTATTTGGTTTTATTTTTTTCTTTTATACTGACATTAATTTTTGGAGCCAGTAATATGAAGAAAAATTGTAAAGTGAATTGATTTTATGTAGGTGTTAAAACAAATTTAGAAAACAAGCTAGAGCTAATTGCAGATAACAGCCAGTGTTTAATATTCTTAATATTAAAACTAATAATTAATTTTAGGAATGTAACTACAATCTTTGACCTATCCTGGGTCCCTTGGCTGGGACGATGTGTGCACTGGCCACTATCATGAAGGATTGACTTTTAGATGACTGATGTTTTTGGTAAATTACAATTTAAAAAGCAGGATCAAACGACCTGTTTTTTTCTTCTTCTTCTTTTTTTTTTTTTTTTTTTTTTTTTTTGCCCCCGCCCGCCCATTATCTTAAGGGGTAAATTGTTCTATTTCATTGAAGGATAGGTTGCTGGATGTGATTAGCAAAGCTGTACATATAATGTACATTTAGAATTTGGTTTAGTATTTTTTTCTTCTACAAAACTTAGAATATTAAATTTACAAACTATTGTGTACGTAGCGATAGAAAACATTTTTCTAATGCAATAAGAAAATGTTTACCAATATCACTAGCTACTGTATTGTCCTGAACTCTCCATACAAACTCCTCTTGAGAAATACTCTCACAACCAAGATAAGATATTACATGGCAAGCTACAGCTGATACAGAATTAGTAATGCTTTGCTGTTGTATTTTACATAATGCAGAAGTATTTTGCACTAGGCTCAGTTGAATATCTTGAAATAACTTGAAATTGGAATATAAACAAAAGGTACATAAAATGCATGTTTCATCTCTTGGAAACACTTGAACTTAAATTGTTTCATGATAAATTACTGTGCAGTACACGAAACTCAAAATAGATTTTTGTTGAATGTCAGTTTCTGTATCTTTTTGATGATAGCATAAGTAAAGGCAAAACCTTCTGCACGTGTTTACATAGTATTCTAGATGCCGTTTCTGATCATCGCAACTTTGTACTTCTGCAGGAGTGGAATCAACATATCAATGGAGCAAGTCACAGTCGACGTTGTCAACTTCTCCTTGAAATGTAGGCATTTGAACATTTTTTTTCCATAATGGTCCTATTTTGCTTGAAAATGAAATTTACTTTAAAACAATATAATCTTGGATTATATTATAATAATAGGCTTTTTTAAATTGATTGCTTGTACACAGATTTGAAAGTTGCTACTTTTTATATTTAATGGGGCCTTTTTGACCACATATTTTTGATGTGTTTAACTGTTTGATCCTGAACCTTCTGCAAATCTTCTGAATTACATGACCATAGTATAATGACTTCCTGCACCTCCCCTCCCCCCCACAAAACCCGGTCTCCACTGATTCAATAAATCTTCATATTTTGTTTCAACCTAACAACTGCTATTGATATAAATAAGAGTTTTCTATTATGACTATATAAATTAAAATGTGCATGTAGTAGAATCTGGAATTTAAAGTAATATTTATAGAAAAAAATGCATTGCATTGTTAATTCAAAATCCAGTATTTTTTAAATTACTGAGAACATTGGTGTTGGCTCTGAAACTAATGATCAATTCATGCTTATTTATACATTTAAAATCTTAGGCCTCAGATCCAAAATACAATGCATTGTATTTCTAGCCCCAACAGTTATGTTCCAGAGAGTGATTCGTCTGACTTTTTTTTTTTTTTTTAAGATACCCTGAATGGAACCCTGATAACGACACTGGACATGGATTGTAAGTAAAGCTTGCTTTCTCCCATTTAAAAAAAAATGGCACAAGAGAAATCAAAGGGGAAAAACTGTATTTCCAAATTATCTATCAGTTGCATTTTTCCTCATTCCCTTCTGTCCTTATTTTTCTGTTTTAACTGAAATCCTTTAATATTTAATGCTTCCTTATGGCAGAACACAGTCACTGTCCTTTTTCTTTTCTTTTATTGGGGCATATACAAACATAAACTCATTTCTCCCAATGTCTAAAACTAGCATTAGACAGAGTGATTTAAGAGTTGTTTATATTTTGCATTAAAATAATTCATGTTTTCCTAATGTGCGCCTTCTTGAAATTTCTCTGATTAAGTTCGTCCAGTGTCACATTAGAGACTGTAAATTATGTTGTTTTCATACATATTGAAAGTGTGAAAGCAGTTAGTATAGTTTAGAACCGTGATGGCGAACATATGGCATGCGTGCCACAGGGCATGCAGAGCCATATCAGTGGGCACCTGAGCTCAGCTCCGGTGCACATGCGCATGCTGGCCAGCTGATTTTCGGGCCTTCTGGGCCCACCAGAAATCAGGAAACAGGCTATTTCCAGCCTCCGGAGGGCCTCTAAGGGGGTGGGGAATGCTGTTTTCACCCTCCACATACTCCTAGAAAGGCTCTGGAGCCTGGGGAGGGTGAAAAACGGGCCTATCGGGCCAACTGTGCCATCACATGCCAAAAGCAGGGGGAGCACGGGGTTGCATGTGCATGCGTGGGGGGATTCAAGGCACATAGAATTATAGGTGTGGGCACTCTCGCATGTGACTCCCCCCCCCCCCGTGCTCCCCCTGCTTTTGGCATGCAATGGCAAAAAGGTTAGCCACCACTGGTTTAGAATCTACATTGATAAGCTATTTGAAATTTGAATCTATTTCTTACATTTCTAGTTCTAGGGACATATTGGAAGCATCTTTCTGAGGTTCAAAAACTGTTGGATAGCACTGTTATCTGACATCTGTGTTGCTACTGTTCAGTCATATTAATAAATATTACCTGCAGATATCAAACTATGGAAATAAATCATTATTGATAAGGTTACTGTTTATTTTCATATATCTGATTTCTTACAATTTATATACACAAAGCTGAATGGGAAGTTGTGAAAGATTATATATTTTCCAAAACAAAACAATCTCTTTTGTGTTTTTTTTTAGGGGTGATCCCTTTATGTTGCAGTCAACAAATCCAGCCCCGGGAATTTTGGGGCCACCTCCACCTCCATTCCATCTGGGAGGGCCACCTGTTGGGGCAAGAGGTAATAAGATTAAATCCATATCTGACAGGACTATATATCAGGTTGTAATCATGCAGTGAAGTCAAATCATTAATAGTAGAGCTTTTTAAATTAAAAAAGCTGACTATGAATGTCAAATGGATGTTCAGTATGCATCCTAATAAAATCATTACCTGATATTTGCAGTAGTACTATTTGATCATATTACATAAATACTGTATGGAATTGAAGTATGATTGAGTGGACATTACTTTGAGTTATATTTCTTTGATATGCTAAAATTTCAGATATATTCTAAGTCAAACTGTTTAAAGTTCTGCATTATCATATGCCACAAAGTCAACACACTTCTAATTAACTATATTTTTCTCTTACACTACATTGATAGCTGGAAATGGAAGCATGCAAGGACCTAGACACATGCAGAAAGGCAGAGTGGTTAGTATATAATTCTCTGTAAAATTAATGTACATTTCCATTTAAAGTTTTTATTCAACGATTACTTTTGCTTGAAGTGAGTATCTGCTTTTTATGAAAGAGGTTATCCACTATCTGGATTATATATACCTTTTCAAACCATATGTTTACAAGTTATCACATAAAACTACTCTATCTACAGCTACAATCTCAACCAGAACTTTGGTCACTAAGTGATGCAGTTAAGAGAGTATCACATAACTGGATCCAATTTTATGATCATTTTATTGCAGTCACTAAGAGAATCACATTAAAGAAATCTATTTTCCATTGATTTTGCTTGGTGGAAGCCAGCTAGTAAGATCACAAATCACAATTACATGTCCGCAGGGCCCTGCAGCTGTAATAAATGTGAGCTGGTTGCCAAGCACCTAAATTGTCACATCACTGCAGGAACACTGATGGTCATAAGTACAAGAACCAGTCATAACTTTGAGTCATTACTAATGGTTGTAAAGTCAGGGGCTACCAATAATACCATGTTTGATGGAAGGCTGTTCATCATGTGAAACTCCAGCCTAATTTGCCTAGATAACAGACTGCCTTAGCTGCATGTATCTGCTCTTATGGGCAAGGTGAATTGGTATCCTCATCCTGTGTCTCTTCAAGATACTATGCCCATATACTGATAGTTACTACTAAGGAGTGCATTTGCAAAGCTGGTTTATGAGGATATACTTGCAAACTGAGTAACTTTTGTTCCATTGTTTTTATTGACTTGCTTGTTACAAAATTGATTAAAATTTGCTTCTGAACTAAAATTAGTTCATTTCTGTGTTCATTTTACTGAATCTGTTGGTTATTACTGCTTGCAATTAACAGGAGACAAGTAGAGTTGTGCATATCATGGACTTTCAGAGAGGGAAAAACCTGAGATATCAGCTACTACAGCTTGTTAAACCGTTTGGAATCATCACAAATCATCTCATACTGAACAAAATTAATGAAGTAAGTATTAGTCCTTTTATATGATAGAATATTTTAACAGCAATGCTTTTTATTGGCCATCATTTTGTTAAGCAATATATAAATTAATTGAAAATACAGGGTTTGACAGGAACAAATGTAACTAAGAGAAGTTGTAACTAAGAGATATGTTGAGAAAGACATATCTGAAGGATACCAGATGTCATTATTTTAAAAAATGTTTGTATACTTGAAAGAAAAGGTTTCTCCAGAAGACCAGTACTTTTAATGTATATTTATAGCAGCAAAATAACAATATTGGTACAGTTCTTTTCTTGATTTTTATACTTGCTCATGTTTTTTGGAAAAAAAACCCCATGTTATCTTTGTTTTATTTTAGGCATTTATTGAAATGGCTACCACTGAAGATGCACAAGCTGCAGTAGAATATTATTCAACAGCACCAGCCCTAGTTTTTGGCAAACCTGTAAGAGTCCATTTATCACAAAAATATAAAAGAATAAAGGTAAACCTCAATTTCACATTTCTTTTCTAATGTTTAATCTTTTTATTTTATCTCTCTTCTGATGTTAAGACTAAACATTCAATATTGTGTATTGATGTTCTTATCTCTTCAGGAACCAGAAGGGAAGTCTGATCAAAAATTTGAGCCCCCAAAGCAACAGCTTGGTCGTGTGATCCATCTCAGTAATTTGCCTCATTCAGGCTATTCTGACAATGCTGTACTTAAATTAGCTGAACCCTATGGAAAAATAAAGAATTATATATTGATGAGAATGAAGAGTCAGGTAATTCTATAAGACTATAAGAATAAGTAACATTACTAATATAAGAATTATAGTAACATAAGTAGAGTTACTTCAGTAGAAATATAGAATTTAAAAAATGTTGCATGTAGTGGTTAAGCATCTTTTGCCCTCTTTTTATTGTTGTAATTAGTTTTTCATCCTTGACATGCTTCATGTGCATACAAAAATCTAACCTGTCCACCAGAATTATGTATTCATCTGCTTTATCTTTACTACAAGGTATTATAATTGATTTATGATAAAAAGTTACCTAGCTTTGTTCCCTCAAAAAATCAGTCATTAAAAAAATGTGAATTGAACTCTTGCATAATTTTTTATATAGGCTTTTATAGAAATGGAGACCAGAGAAGATGCTGTTGCTATGATGGAGCACTGTTCCAACAAAGCCCTTTGGTTCCAGGGCAGATGCGTTAAAGTCGATTTATCTGAAAAATACAAGAGATTAATATTACGAGTAAGTACTTGAGTTAGCATAAATTTGGGTTCTTAAGTTGAGTTCAGTAAATAATACAAAGAGTTTGATGTACATAGCTGTTAAATGTGCATAATAAAATAGGAATATGATTGGCTATTACTAATATTTGAAGGTGAATGAGAAACTTGTGTTCAGGTTTGGAACACAACGAGAGCAGAAATTTTTCTCCCATTCCACTTTCTAAATCTTGACAAGAGACTAATTCCTTCCAGAGGAAAAGCCTATGTTAATAGCTTGCAGATCCTGATTAGGTGGCTGTAAGAATTGTAACAAGATTGAGAATTGCTAGTGATAATACATTAAAATACCTGGGTTTTCTATGTACAGTAGAGCATATTTGTACTATTGCTAAAGTTTTGTTTCCACATCTTAATTTGAAATATTGTTTCAGATTCCTAACAAAGGAATGGAATTGTTGAAGAAAGATAAACCAAGGTAAAACCCTTCAGTTAATTAATTTGCTTAAAAATACAAAATGTCATAGATAATATATGTTCTGATGCCATAGATAATACATGTTCTTTTCCCTACAATATAGAAAAAGAGAACTCTCTCCAGATAGCAAAGACTCTGGAAGTGAAAAGAAATGTAAGACTGATGATAATGAGAAAGCTGAAAACAACAGTACTGAAGGCAAAGATGATGAGAGAGAGGAGTCAGAGAGGTTAGATGCAAAAGATGGTGGACAAGGAGAGCAAGAGGAATCGAATTTACTGCTTGAATCTGAAGATGAATTGCTAGTAGATGATGAGGAAGCAGCAGCATTACTGGAAAGTGGCAGCTCAGCAGCAGATGAGACCGATGTTGCTAACTTGGCTGACACAACTGCTGAAGAAAAAGAGGCAGGCGAAGATGATGCTGCTGCAAATCCTGAAGACAATACTGCAGCTACTTCAACTGCGAAAAAACTCAAAAAGGTAACATTACTAAAACAAAAAAAAATAATGTGTTAACCAAGAATAGTTTTCTTATTATGTTTTTTACAAGTCAGAAAGTCGAAGTTTGGGAAAGAAAAGTTTTGAATTGTATGCATACAAACAATTTGCTTCCTTGGCATTCGCCTGTAACTCTGTATTGGACGTTGCTGTTATTGTATGACACCAATAAAGGAAAATATTTGTAGCTCAGGGTTGAAAGGAGGGGTCTTTAGTGCTCTCTGAGTTTGGTTTTTTTATTGCAGACATTTCATTACCCAAACTGGGTAACATCATCAGTGCTAGTACGGTGTGGGGTTTGCTGTCAGTTTATATTTTAGTGGCTTCCCCTGAATTTTAAAGTAGTTCAGTTAAACATGGTACATAAAGAATTTGAGTATTCTACCTCTAGCAAACAAGCAAAGGGGTAAATTGATATAATATTTTTGCAAAACAGTTGTTTTTGGAACTGAGCTTAAGCAAAAAAAATATTTTGAGACAATTATAAACCTTGAATGCTTTCTGTATGAGAGTAAAAAATTGAAAAAATGGAAATTTCATGCTAAGAAAGGATTGACCCAAAAATATTTTCCCTTCTGGCATGCAAGAGTTATTAATTTCTTTCTGGGTATAGTTTTAAATCCTTATCCAGGTAGTCCTCAAAGGACCATAATTGAGGCCAAAATTTATGTTGTTAAGTGAAGATATTTGTTAAGTGAGTTTTACTACTTTTCTTGGCACAGTTGTTAAGTGAATTATTGCAGTTAAATTAATAACCTCGTTAAGTGAATCCAACTTCCCCATTATTTATTTATTTAGTTATTTAGTTATTTATTTATTTATTGGTTCAATTTATATGCCGCCCTTCTCCGGAGACTCAGGGCGGCTTACAATGCATTAAGCAATAGCCTTCATACTTTTGTATATACCTGCTTAGTAGGGCTTTTGGTCTCCCCTAAGCGGTGTTCTTTTTTATACAAAGTCAGCTTATTGCCCCCACAATCCGGGTCCTTATTTTACCTACCTCGGAAGGATGGAAGGCTGAGTCAACCTTGAGCCTGGTGAGATTCGAACTCGCAGTAATTGCAGGCAGCTGGCAGCTAAGGCTCCACCAAGGCTCCTAATATTTGCTTGTCAGAAGGTCACAAATGGTGTTCACATCATCTGGGGACACTGCAACCGTAATAAATATAAACCAGTTGTCAAGCATCTAAATCTTGGTCACGTGATCATGAGGATGCTGCAATGGTCATAAGTCACTTTTTTCAGTGACATAACTTTGAACAGTCACTAAAAATACAGTTGTAAGTCAAGGACTACCTGTATTGGCATCTTCAATTGCCTCGTTTATAATTTGATATCTAAATATTTTAAGAACTATCTACTTCAATCAATGTAGGTCTGACTGATTAGAAAAACTACTTAAAATCTCATTTTCTGAAATAATTTTGGAGGGTGGCATGGTGAAGTGAGAAAGTGATGCCTTTCTATGGAAGTCCTGGTATTATGGATGGAGATCAGGCAGTTTTTCCCTCATTGATGGTTTTCCAGAAAATGTTAAAAACTAAAGAGTTTCAAAGGGCCTTCTACATATGATGCCATTTGGTTTTCTTGTTACTTTTTGTGGGGTTTTTTTTTTGTTTTGTTTTGTTTTGGGTTTTTTGCACAAATGATACTGTGATGCACCTTGGTTTTAAAAGGAGAAATACTTTGTTTCAACAGCGACATGTAGGTAGTTTTCCAAGAAGCATGAAAGGCTTTGTCACTCTCGATGAAGTTGGTGATGAAGAAGATCCAGATCACCAGAAACAATATAAAGCTGGCCTAATGAAATTGGCTGCAAAAACTGAGGACAATTCAGCTGAAACTAATACAGAAGAAATGGAGCAGGAAGATGAGACATTTGAAAATGGCACTAAAACAGAGAAGTTAGAAACATCTGAAGGGGCAACCAGCACAATGACAGATGAAAATGCTAACGCTACCATGCAAGAAAATAAGACTGTCCATGATGAACATAGAATTGGACCATATCAGCCAAACGTTCCAGTTGGTAAGAATGGTTTTCTTTTGGATAATATTTACTGTGCGTGCACAAGCGAGAATGCTGGATACTTTCTCTCAGAAAGCCAATAGATGCTTGAATATCAATCTTGTAATCTATGTAAATAAGTTTTGTGACCTTTTAAATGTCTAATAGAATAGCTCACCATAAATAAAAATATTTAGATCTGTAGATTTAGCTTTTAAAAGGTCATTGATTTTCAGAATGTAACTTGTTCTGTTCAGTAAAAATGTATTATTGCAACTATCTCCTTCCAGCCCTATGATTCTGTGATCTTGACATTCCAAATAGTCTTTGTCGAATTTGCAACTTATTTGTGCTCTATATCTAGGTGTGAATTACGTTGTGCCCAGAACTGGATTTTACTGCAAATTGTGTTCCTTGTTCTATACTAATGAAGACTCTGCAAAAAAAGTTCATTGCAGCAGCCTTGCACATTATCAAAAGTTGAAGGTGAGGCAAAGTTTATCAAGGTGCCCTTTTCTGTTTCATGGACTTTCTGAGATTGATTTTTTAAAAAATAGATAGCATCTAGGAATATAGAAAAATTACTTTTCCAGGAATGAGAAATATGGAGAATTCTACTCCTGGAAAACTGCTAGAACTGAAATGGCAAAGCAATATGATCTAGAAGAGGAGCAATACATCCAACAATACAATTCATACCTACATATTTAAAAGAAAAGGCCAAATTAGAGATCTGATGCCACTATGTTTCTTTTGTATTGTATTTAGTGAAAGTCTCTGCCAAAAAGATAGAATTGTTCACAACTGTTATGAATACAATATTTAAATTCAGTTCAATCTAAATTGAAATAAGTCACAGTGTTAAATCTTGGTCATGTCAAGTATGTATGTATATATAAATTATTTCAGATGTAATTTTGCTGAGTCAGGTATTAGTTAAATATGCCTTGTTACTTAACAAATTTTGATTCAAGTCTCTTCTGTGTTACAGAAACATATGGAGAAAATTGCTGAAGATCAGCAATCAAAAAAAGAGGCTTAAACGAAAAGGGGGAAAGGCATGCCAATTTAAGGAGAAATGTTTTATTTTTGTTGCTAATCTCAATGCAGTAAAATTGGGAATGCTATACTACATAGATCTTAGTGAAATAGAAGTTTAATTCTGTGATGTGTTTAATGTTATCACAAAATAGACATTGTCAGATTTTTGCTCAAAAATGGGATGGTATTCATTTCTGTGCAGATTCAATCTTGAGCCACTGACAGCTGTTTCAGCAATTGAAGACCAGAGAGAATGTCATCCCCATTATACTTTTCAAGGTTCACATTCAGTTAAATATAAACAGTTACTACTTTTACCTGCAACATTCCACATTCTAATATAAGTCCAACTGATGTTGTTCAAGGGACTTGCATTATTTCATTTCACTTTTGAGACTATTTATCAAAATTGTGTGGTTTTTTTTTTTAATGTGGAAATGCTTTTCGTTGATATATTTAGGTAGTGAATAGGAAAAGTGATAGCCAGCTTTAAATAAATCTTGTGTTTTCTCTGAGTCATTGTTTTTCTGTCCTATTTTAATAAGAAGTCAACTCTTGCTCTTCTGACCAGTATTATTTTTCTGGGCTCTTGCTTGCAATTGAATTTAGTACTTTTTCATACATCTTCAGTATAAGCAAAAGCAACATTTGAACCATACATTGTAAATAGTTTTACTTTTTTATGTTTGTACTTCAGCTCTAATCCTAGACTAATTACTAACATAATTGAACATGCTTCAAATTTTCCTGCCTAGAATTGGAGCATAGATCTTGAGATTGGTTTCATCCTAGGATTGTGCTTTTGATGTAACTTCACATAGCTAATATGAGTAGCAGTTTGTGTGTAAAATCTGTTTTATGTTGTTATCACTTAACAGCTTACATATATGTGAATTCAAGTTATTATAGTGTCAAACCAATAAACCAAACCAATCGAGTAAACTAAGCCTTGCTTCTGTTTACGAACAGTTTTGTGTGTTCATTGAATAGATTGAAAAACAATAACAGTTTCCACAAAAAATGACAATGTAATGTGCAGCAAACATGAAGAACCTGTGGTCATCCAGAATTGCTGCTTCCAATATTACCATTGCTCATACATGCAGAGGTTTCTGGGCCTTGAAATTTTGATATTATAGTTAAATGTTGTATGGTGGTCCTGGTAATTGGGATCATTTTTTTTGCCGCTAACAATGCAGTTGTAAAATGCAGCATCACATGGCCACATTGCTTACTGTTTCAATCCAGGCAGTCCCTGATGTGATCATTAAGTGAAAATTGCAGGTCATTAAGTAAACAACTCTTTGTGACTTTCTGCCAGCTTCCAACAAGCAAAGTCAGAGAGTGAAGCCAGCAGGAACTTGCAAGTCCTAGGCAGTTTAGAAGCAGGTTGGCAATTAGGTAAATGGGTGCCATGGCCTGGTGTGAGTGTAGCTCCGTATTCTGTCACCAATATCACTTGCTATCTGGTGGTGATGATGGGGCCCACCAGGCCTGGCCTTTTCCAAAGCTCCAGCTGTCCCATCTCCATAGTGCAAAGCTACAGCCACCTCAGCCCAGACTAGCAGTAACTCCAGCTGAAGCTGTCCTCATCCTGTGCTTCACTGTCCCCAGTTGACTTTCCCCTTCTTGCTCCTGCCACTGAGAAGGACATAGTCCAGGAGACCTCGCAAGGTTTCGAGAAGGCTGAATGCAACCTTGGGAAGATGGCCTTGTGTGCGCAGCAGCTACCTCATGAAGAGCAATGCTGGGCATCCCTTGTCAGCAGGCACAAGAGGACTGAAGCTCAGTTGGGTGTGTGGAATGCAGGACAGCTATTTAGTGCAGAGGGCCAAAAGGGCAGAGAAATGGACAGAGGGGAACATAAGTGGGGATTGTTGAAGCACATCCCATAAATGCAACTAGGCAGGCAAGCACCCAAATTTTAATGCTATGCACCAAATAAGCATTGTATGAACATTATATGCTATCGCAGTTCATTATTTAGACTAGCCTAAAATCCCAAATGATTTGGAGATCTCTGTTGAGGATTTTCTTTCATGACGGGGGAAAATTACTGTAGTCATGTACTTTTGAATAATCAGTTGGATTCTTTGTAGGATCAACTGTAAAACCAATAATATAAGCCATTACCCATAAATATATTTAATATTAATATGTGCATTTCTAAAGCCATTATAAAACAATTGTTAATGTATAGAATCACTGTGCAGAAGAGCAGGATGTTATGGAGGGCAGTGTTAAGGAAAAATGGATTTTAGAAATACTGGAACCTAGAAACTAAAAGGGGGAAACATTTTTGTTAATTTTATTGTTTTTAAATAAACAGTAAAAACACAAACCAGAAAAAAATGTCTGAAGACAATAATAAAGAAATTGCTTCTAATCTTCATCACACTGAGCATAAACAAACACTGCAAATACAGGCAGTCTTATATTCTGTAGGCCGCCTTGAGTCGCCATGCGCGAATAGGTGGCAATATAAATTCAATAAATAAATAATAAATAGTCCTCAGCCTATGACCACAATGAAGTCCAAAATTTATGTTACTAAGTGAGACAGTTATGTGAGTTTTGCTCCATTTTATGACTTTCCTTGCCATAGTTGTTAAATGAATCACTGCAGTTAGTAACACGGTTGTTAAGTGAAACTGGCTACTCGATTGACTTTGCTTGTCAGAAGGTGGTAAAAGATAAATTACATGACTGGGATACTGCAAGTATAAATATGAGTCAGTTGACAAGCATCTGGATTTTGATCACATGATCAAGGGGATACTGCAAGAGTGAAAAATGAGCATAAGTGATTTCAGTGCTGTTGTAACTGAACGGTCACTAAATCAACTGTTGTAAATTGAGGACCACTTGTATATTTTGTCTTTTTGCTCTGCACAATCTTGACCTCTAAATTATTTACGCCATCACAGGCTTTGATATCACTCTTTGGTATTCAATGTCTTCAAAGCTTTCACCAGCATACTTTGTAAATCCAATAAAGAGCCATCATCCAGGATTTGATATCACAGCTGTTCCATGTCCAATTCCCTTTCTTTGTCTATTCCTATTTTGATAATCTCAATTTTGTTTTTTTCCATGCAGATTGTAATAACTAGGTCAGGTAAAAGTTTTTTTAAAAAACATCTAAAAGTTATCCATTGAAATCTAACTTTTCTGAGATACTTCGTGTTTCAAAAAAACATGTAAGATTTTTTTAAAAAGTTACAGCAGGTTAGCATTTTATTGCTCTTCTGCCTGGTCCTTTTAATTCCTTTTATTATCCATTTATAATTAGCAAGCTGACAAGGTTTTGTTCTTCACAGCAGCCATTGTTTCTGCTCATTCATGGAGAAGTCTTCAGTCAGCCAGGAACATTTCATTTTTAAGAACTAAAGATCCCAATTGGATTCATTATTTCTCTGCTTTGCTCTATTTGTGGTCTCACTATTTGATTGTTGTCTGTCAAATAAGTAAAATGGCTATAGCTAAGAATAATTAAACTGATGCTAGTAGGAATTATTTGGAGGGGAAAAGTCAAAGAAAGAAAGCCCAAATTGAAAATTGGAAGAAAGCATGTATAGGAGGAGAATTGGAGTAAAATTGTTTAAATTTAAGGCTAGTTCTTCATTCTCCATCATTAATGGCACACACTCATTTTCAGTTTTCAGATAGGATTATTTTTTTTAGTTCAAACACAATTAGCAGCCTAATTTTCTGCTATTGTGAATTGGCTGTCATTTGTGTGATATGTACTTAGCCTGCAATGAAACATTAAATTTTGAAAATGCAGTACATATAGGTCATACCAATTATATTGCTCTTTAAAATAAATAAATAAATTTTCCGTTTCTTTTGAAATGGGGTATTTGCTCAGCACAAAAGAAAATGTTTGTGCTTAGGTCAGCATGATCTGATGAAACGTTCTTTATGGCAAATTTGAAACTTGTTTTTCCATGAAAGTAGACAAAGTGAAGAAAACATGTAGCCTAAAGACAAATTTATCAAGGACATATCAGTACTTTTCAATAACTTACAGTGCATACTAGATGCTTCAATAGAGAAGCATATAATAAAATCTCATTCTAGCAGAGCCATTTAAAAGACTACATGGACAGAATTTGGGTCCAAGCATTACCTTAAAACAATGGATAATAATGGGTTGTTTTTAACAATTTACATAAATTAGCATTTATTCCACTTTATATCATTTGTATATTTAATTATGAATGATATGTAATATAATTTATCCCAATTAACATTGTAAAAATCGTATAAGTTGACAGAAATGTACCAACACTCTATCCCTCATACCTACCAGTATGAATTCTACAATTTTGCAACTAACTGCAGCTGGGAGGGAGAGGAAGCACAAATATACAAGGGCAACATATTAGAATCAATGAAGTCTTTAGTTGTAACACTGTAAAGAATTTAAAATATATTAGCTTAGCCTGCAAGTAAATGGCAGCTTTTTTATACATACTAAGAATTTGTCACTTCTGTACACAGATTAACCAATTTTGGTAGTCTGCCCAAACCCAAGTACATATATTTGATCTGGATACAACCCAGAGTGCACAGGTTCTGGGTACAGGTGTTGTAGTGTGGGAGACGGTGTGAAAAAAGGGAAGTCATGGGAAGTGACTAAAGGAAAAGAAGGCATTGGGAAGAGAAGAGGATTGTAGACTAATCAGATATGCTCTGATTAAATTCAAATACAAAGACTTGAAGAGGTGAAGATTGGTGGCTTTGTGGGTGTACAGGCTAGATAGAGGAAAGGCAAGAAGCATAGAAGTGCATATGCTGTAATAGTCCTCTGGCTTTGTCTCAGCTGAAACTTGGCAAAACTCAATTGGTTTTTTTTTAAATTATTATTATCATCATCAAAACTATTTGCCACCCATCTCGCAGTTTGAAGCAACCAAACCAATTCAATATTTGTTCTCACACTACATGGTTGCTTCATTCATATAATGAAAATGCATTTTCTGTTTCACACATATCCGGAGTAAATACTCATCATGCTATTCTTTTGAGGCAGAAAATATTACATAAGATGCCAAAAAAGAATTAGAAGTAGCTACCAAAAGAAATTGGATGCAGGATATAAAAGAGAATTTTAACCAATCGTCATTCATCCCAACGTAATACACTGTATTTTGCAATACTGTACCTGTCTAGCCTTGCCCTTTTTTTTTTTTTTTTTTTTTTTTTTTTTTTTGAGTGGGACCAATTGGTGATTATTTGGAGAGGAAACCTGGTTGGGGGTGGGGAGAGGAATTCGTTTAAAGGGAAAGGATGGATTCCAATTGTGTGAGGTGGATATAATTTTAATGCTCATATGTTGGTAATCCCTATTACAATTTTGTTTACTAATAGCTTTTAGAGATGGGTTTATAGAAAATGGGGAAAGATATAGAAAGAAGGTATGTTTGGTTTAATTTTAAAAGATAGTGACAAGTTCTTAATGTTGATTACATTGGCTGGAAATGAAGGGGGAGGATTCTTTTTTTTTTCCTATTTTTATCTTTTCTTCTTCTGCACCTTTTTTCTTTAATGTATTTGATCTGTAGTTATATACGTTCTACTTGAGAATATCCCTAGTAAAATTATTCAAAAAATGTTGGTGGTGATGTCACATAGGAAAAGAAAATCCAAAATTGCACAAACAGAATTACAGAGAAAACCAAGAAATAAGAAGCATGAACCTGGGGAAACTCAACACAGAAAAAGGTGAAATAAATAAATATTATATTAACATCTTAGGCACTGGGACAGTGAAATGGACTGGAATGAGAATTCCAGGATGTTAAAAACAAAGACAAAACAGTCGTCTTTTCATAATCGGGAACAATATAGCAAGGACAGTATTTGGTTAAAATACGAACAATAACCAAGTAATATCAATTAGACTTCATGAACAACCATTCAAAATGTTGATTATCCAAGTCTGTGATCCTGATGCAGAAGAAAAGTAGGTTGATTTTATTTTTTACTTTTAAAGTTCTACATGGCATGAGACCCATGTTATTTGAGAGACTACCTCTCCCCAGCGGCTCCTACCTGTCCCATCAAGTCTGGCAGGAGAAGCATGTGAGGCTGTCATCAGCTAGGGAGTTTCAACTGTTTTGTCCTAGGGGGGAAACCCTATTGTGCCACAGCCCCCAACCTGTAGAACATCATTAAGGCTGGCTCCACCACTGTTGACCTTCAGATGGACCTCAAAACAAGGTTTTGTAAATGAGCTTGGAGATCCCATGGTAGACTGGAGCCTGTAGGATGGTTATATGACTGTTAACTGATGCGTTCTCTCTAGGCTGACTGCCATTTTGTCTTTTTATTTTGTGTTCCATTTTAATTTAAACTTTAATATTATCGATTTTTATTTATTTTGATTTTACGTATTTTGTATTATGTACGCTGCCCAGAGTCACTGTGTAATATAGGCAGCTATACAAATATAAAGATTTCATACAAACTGAATAGAATGTGCTAAGATATGCTGGTATGTGGTTGGTGCCCAGAAGAATTGTTTGGAGCATGAATAAGGGATGAGTTATGGAAAGAAGAGACACTTGCATGTATCCTTATACATGATGACAAATTACTAAATTTGTATTTGTAAATAAGATGATAAGATTGCTTTTATTGCGGTCAACGACCAAATTAAAATACACATAAAAGGGGGGGGGGTAGATTTTACAAATGTAAATAGATCATGCGACAGTACACCATCTACTTCTTCGGATACAATACAATTGTAAATAATTGGAAGCCATTGCTTTATATATTTTTCTCTGTCTCTTATTTGTTCCTGTTTTGTCTTTGTACTTTTTCTCTTTTCTTTTCCTTTTTGAAGTTCGCTTACATTGTCTTTTACTATTGTAATTAAAATTTTCAATAAAAATATTTTTTTAAAAGACAAAAATAATGGAATGAACTCAATAGAGACTCATTGATTATAGAAAAGCTTTTCATTGTGATAATCATCAAGTGGAATGTGCTTAGATAAATGGGAATCCCAGAACATCTCATTGTCCTCATGGGAAATCTATATACAAGTCTAGAAGCCACAGTCCAGAAAGAAATAGTAAAACAGACTAATTCCAGATCAAGAAAGAAGTAAGGCAAGACTCTATACTCTGCTCTTATTTATTTATTCAACCTATATGCTGGATGTACTGTATGTTAAGGGAAGCTGGATTCGAAGAAAGTGTATGTGGACTTTAGAAAATTAGTGAGTCCAGGGCTAAAGCTGAATGAACTTATTTGTAATTATAATTAGATAATTATAATTAGATACGACTTAAGCAAGCAACTTTGGGAATTTTCATGGGTCTTAAGTATCTTAACTTCCTCCCAACAGCCACTTTCAGAACTAAATTCAGTTTCTTCACCCTGAAAACCTGAAGAGAATGATAGGTCATTGCCAGTTATGAGATGTATAATACACAACCATAACTGAGTCCAAAATTTTGGTTGCTAAGTGAGAAATTTGTTAAGTGAGTTTTGTCCCATTTTACAACTTTTCTTGCCACAGTTGTTAAGTGAATCACTGCAGCTGTTAAATTAGTAACATGGTTGTTAAGTGAATCTGGTTTCCCCATTGACTTTGCTGATCAGGTCACAAAAGGTGATCACATGACCCTGGGACACAGCAACCGTCATAAATACAAGTCAGTTGTCACAAGCATCCGCATGTAAATCACATGGCCACAGGAATGCTGCAATTGTCATAAGTGTGAAAAATGGTCATAAGTCACTTTTTTCAGTGCTGTTGTAACTTTGAAAGGTCACTAAGTGAACTGTTGTTAAGTGGAGGACTACCTGTAGTACCTACCAGGCTCTGATAGGCAGAGTTTGCATCTCACCCTAAATCAGCTTGATGTTTGTGATCTGTATGAAAATGGATATTTTAGTTAATTGAACAAACCCAGCCAAGATTTAGTCAGCAAATCAGTTAGCAATTTCACTATGTTAAGTGGTTTAAAGGCTTAACGTCAAATTTTAAGGGCTGTTGGAAATCTTCTAATTGGCTCATCCTGTAAAATATCATAGACATTATTCTTAAAAATGATTAATCGCAGTTTTCCAGCCTGGCTTAGACAGAAACCGTCAAATATCCAAAAATATTTCTTAAGCCGGTTTTGATAATCCTTTCCCTTTTCAAAATTTTCTCCCCAGGGAGGGAAGAGGGAGAAGCGTTCAAAGGAAAAAGCACCCTTATTCAGACAGGAATCGCTCTACTCTTTCGTAGATCTACGGTCATTGCCGGAAGCAAAAGAACGTAGAAACGGGTATTCGCAAAAAAACACGCAGGCGGAGGAAGTGACATCATATCCGGCCTAAGGGGGGGGGTTGTTGTGTATCCAAAGGAAGGGGGTGGCAAAGGAGAAAGGGACCTGAATAAAGAAGGGCGAGAAGCAACGGCCAGCTTGGAGCCTCGGTGTCTGAAAGGCTGCTTACACGAGGTGCGCCTCAGGGGTCGGAAGCGCAGAGGGGCGGGGCCGAATAATTGAAGGTGCCATTCTTTCTTCCCCATTCGCCTCTTTTATCTTTCCCTTAACACCCCCCCACCCGCCCCTGGACTCCTGGGCAAAAAACGAAGAGCTTCCCCTGAGGGGAAAGAAGAAGGACGCCGGGGCGTGGGGAGCGATCAGCTCGTAGAGCCCAACGGCCTCGCCTCTTTTCGGGGCTCGAAGTTCTCTCGTTGGTTTGCTCCCTCATCCCCTCCCCCCCACCTCCCACCCATCCGGGTATCTGGAGAAGTGTACTACCTGTCTATTAGGGGCGTGGTGCATGATGGGATAGCGCTGCTTCCCCCTCCCCGTCTGGGGTTGGGGGGCGGAGCCGTCGCGCGCGCTAAGGAATGGAACAAAGAGGGCGGGTGGGCGGGGCTCGGCGGGGGCGCGCGGCCGGGGCGGGGCTTGACTGGAGAAGGGGCGGGGCTGTGGGGGCGAGCTGAAGTCAGCCTGGGGGTTGTAAAGGGCGCAGCTGTCTCCTTCTCTTGTCTGGGGAAGAAAGGCTCGGTCTTGTTTTTGTACAGGCCACAAAACAACTGTAGAGGCTGGAGGTGATAAGGAGACAGTTAAGGCTGGGACGAAGAAGATTGGTGCTTTTTGACAGAAGGATCGTCTGAAACTCTTCTCCCATCGTCCCAAAAGGTGCCCTTTTTTTCCCCCCCAAAAAGGCAACTGGACTTTAGATAAGATAGATAAGATAACTTTATTGTCATTTTTTTTTCTGCAAGCACACCGGGCCTGTATTAAAAATGAAATTCTGTTGCCTGGTCTGAAGAGAAAGCGTATATTTACCCAAACACATACATAACACATATGCACATGCTATATACAAACATTAATATATACCTGCACCATGCATACATATAGGCGAAAGGAAACAGTATGTATATATGGGTTTTCTATCAAAGCAACCTGGTCTACCCAAATATGGGAAGGAACATACTGCTTCCTTTCGCCTTTCAGCCCCAATCCAGGAGCCCTCAGGCAGTTGCTTTCACAACAAACTATTTTGTGTTAAATTTATATTTATATATTCAGTAAATATAAATTTAATACATAGACACACACACACACATCACTGCCCATTTTGAATACGTAGCGGAAAGAGTAAACTTGAGAGTTCACAAGGTTGATGTTATATGTAACAAAACAGAGGCTGAATCTGGATATTCTGCTTCGGGTACCACGAAGCTTCCTAGAAGGTAACAAGGAAAAGAGGTAGTGAAGAGGATGTGTAGCATCCCAGACAATCCTGCAGACTCAGCTCAAGCATCGCTTATGTGTTATGTCCTGGATAGAAGGAATCGAACTGCCAATGATCTTTTCTGCCATCTTCACCATTCTCTGCACCGCTTTCCTGTCTGAAGCAGTAATGCTTCCAAGCCAGACCGTAATGCAATATGACAGGATGCTCTCGATCATCCCTCTAGAGAAAGTGGGAAGGACAGGGGAAGGAAGATGAACTTTTCTCATGCTGATCCAGAAAATCCAGTTGCCTCTTGAAAAAAAAGCACCTTTGGGACAACCATGATCTGGATGACTGAGAATCTCCATAGATATTGTTCTGCCATCGGTTTGCATGAATTACAGGCAGTCCTCGACTTTCAACAGTTCACTTGATGACCATTCGAAGTCACAACAGCACTGAAAAACGTGACATTATCATATTTCCACCCTTATGGCCATTTCAGCATCACCATGGTCACATGTTTTACATTCGGATGCTTGACAGCAGATTCACCTTTACGACGGTTGCAGTGTCCCGGGGGTCATGTGATCATCTTTTGCCTACCACCCATCTCGCCGAAGCTGACTCAGCAGCCTACAGACATTAAATAAAATATACTCTAAAACATTAAAACATTAAATAAGGATTTTAAATTTAAAATTCACTTAAAATAAAACTAGGCAGGAGGGAGTAAAGTGCTGATAGGCAAGATGTGGGGTGTTATCTTCCCCATTAGCCACCTCCAAAGTGCCACACCCCATTGAGACCCCAGACAAGTTGTCACAGCCATGCCTTTCAGGAAGCCCAAAGGGTGGGAGTGGATTTGACCTCAGGAGGGAAGAAAATGTTTCAGAGACCAGGAACCATGTCAGAAAAAGTTCTTCTGGACCTGTCAGCTGAAATTCCTTGACTGCACCTAGAAGTAAACTGGCAGCCAGTGCAGCTCACGAAACAGTGATGTAACATGGATCACTCTACGGCAGTCCTGTCAAACTGACGGCCCACGCAGGCCATGCCACCCCGGCTGTGCTAAGGCAAAAAAGTCACAATATGTCACGATCCGGCCTGCGACACTGTGGAGTTTCACACCCCTATTCTAGGGGCTCCAAGAACTACTTGTGCACCTGTATACTGCATCAGCTGAAGTTTTCTGTGGCTGCCCCAGGTCTCTGGAACCAATTACCTCCTGAGGTCTGGACCATCCCCACCCTATTGGCCTTCCCAAAAGCGGTTAAGACCTGGCAGGCCTGGAGCTGTTGATCTTGCTCTTGCGATCCGGCGAGATCCAGCCATGAATGGTATGAATGAGTTTTAATGTTTTTAATGTTTTTAATTCTTAAATGTTTTTTATAATGATTTTAAATGCATTGTGAGCCACCCTGAGTCTTCGGAGAGGGATGGCATACAAATTGAATTAATAAATAAATAATAAATAAACTTTCCAATACCCTTCAAGGGTAGCCTAATGTAGCATGCATTGCAGTAATCTAAGGGTGAGAGGACTGGGGCTTGAGTGATTGAGTGTAGAGACTTCTGATTATGACTTGGTTCTACTTTGAGGTGAAGTCCAAGTAAACAAAAAAATGAAACCAGAAATGCTGGTCTTGGTTTAAAATTTGACCTGCTTACTAATATATATATATAATAGATAATGACATTCTAGCAAAGGAGGAAAAAGATAGCATTCTTTCACCTAGATGCATTTATTTTTGTATTATATGATCGCTTATTTAGTGTCCATGATTATCACTAAGGATTGTATCTAATGTTTTATGATGAATGTATTTTTACAATGACTATGATAATGATCTATCACTATTGTATGTACACAGAGAGCTTATGCACATGGGACAAATTCCTTGTGTGTCTAATCACACTTGGCCAATAAAGAATTCTAATCCTAATTCTGTGAGGATGATTAGTGCATTTGATTTGTTAAAAACAAACAATGGCATTTAATGTCTAGAATTCTGATTTGCTTGGATACTATTGACTTAAGTTTCTGGTGGGGAGAAAGCACTAAAAAGCCTTCCATGTTATGCATTTTTCAGATGTGCTAGTCTTTATTTTTTATTTCTCACATTTATATGGCCACCACACAAAGCAAGTCTGGGTGGCCATCTCCATTCTGTTAGCTTTGGGTTTTAATTGTAGCACTCCAAGAAACAAAATGGGATTTGTTCTCAAAAATTACCTCAGTTGAATCTGTTTGCAAGTGTCTTGTTTTTACAAGGATAGTCTATGTGAGTTCTTTCCCCAATTTTATCCTCTGAAGAATTCTACCAGATACTTAAAGCTAGGTGACAGTGCTTAAGCTAATATTACCAGCAAGAATCTGGTCAAATGAGATTTTGAACCTAAATATTATATTCCTTGTTTTTTCTCTTGACATATGTGAATAAATCATGCTATCTTCTGTTAATCAAAAGCAATTACGGTAGCTAAAAAAATAACTTCTGATTGGGTTTTTGGAAAGATTGGAAAAAATGCACATATGCATTTTTGTATCATGCAAAACTGTTGTTTTAAGAAAAATGCCTTGCTATGTGCTTACTAGATAGATGCACATAAACACTATTCCTGGCTGTTTCCATGAAAAGTTGCTTTTGATGAGTTCACAAACTGATGTGAATAGAGATGAGAGAATGAGTAACCAATGTGAAAAAAGTCACTCGAGCCTAATCCATACACAGGAAGACACTGACATACTTTAGGGCTTAAAAGGATAAAAGTTGTTGATTGCCTGTAAATCACTCTTGTTTGATTAGGGCATGGGTGTCAAACTTGCAGCCCACAGGCTGGATGCATCATGCGCTGGCCACACCTATCCCCATTTTAGTGAAGGAGAAAATTGCAATACATCACCTAATGACAACGTAATGACATCACTGGAATAGGGCAAGGGTTTTTCAATATATGTTTTAAGAGTTATGATTCAGGTTTTCAATATTGAACAACTGAGATTATCTAAGGGAAGCACCCCTTAAGATAATAGTCTGAAATGCGATAATTGAAAGCATTCCATATGGTTCCAATGTATTTCTCATAGATTTTCTCCTTAGTGCTTGAAATAATTTATATCACTTCAAGTACATATATATACACAGGTGCTGCTGCAAGGCTTATTTTAAACAGTAGTCTCCCAGCTATAGGAGGCTGAGTTATAGCCATCGGCTCATGGTTAAACTGTAATATGAAACAGAGCTCTTAATTTATCGTTTCAGTACCACAGGCATCATTTCAGTTTTCTTAAATCATAATTTAGCTAGGTGGCATTAAGATCCTGAATATTTTTAACTAGTTAAAAATTATATTTCTCAAAAAATCAAAATCACTTTACAAATCTAATTAGTTTGTGACAGCCACAATACAGTAAATTACCTAATAATAGAACTGTTCTGTATATCTATATATACAGGTAATCCACACTTTAAGACTGAGTTCTGTTTCCAAGAACTATCCTTAAGTCAAATGAGTATGTAAGACAGAACAGTATAATACTGTATAAGAAGTATTATGTAATGAACTGGAATTATTGTATATTTAACTTGAATCACTGTATATTTAACTTGAATTTTGCTACAATAGACTTCATTCTTAACTATGGGTCATCCTTAAACCGGGGCATTCCTAAACTGGGAATAACAGAAATCAATGTATAATCCAATCTAAACAAGGAACATATATATTAAAACAAAATAGTATTATAAAATTGATTAATAAATGATTGTCCAAAGTTAATTAATGGTGTGATGCATTAAAGAGATTGTAGCACAAACAGGGTGACTTGGTAGGATATTTTAGAATCCTTGTCTAAAAGAAATATTGGTAGATTGAAATCACACTCCCTGCCTGGAAATATCTTCAAGATCAGATAAACGAAAGTCAGTCTAGAGTGCTTATGTAGGGAGTGTGAGGTAGCATTTCTATTGAGCCAATGCTCCATGGGCAGAACTAGAGAAACATGGGAGTACCCTTAAATACGCGAAAAGAACTATTGAGGGAAATGCATCCAGCCTGGCTAAAGTAAAGGTCTTACAAAATTTCAGAATCATCATGGACCCTTTCAGAAGAATATGATGAATAATGGAGTGTAACACCTCGCTTAATTTAAAATAAATAAATATGTATTGATGCTAAGAGTTACTATGTAACTTACTGCTTTTTTATTTTTCACAGATGTCTTAAGTCAAACAATAAGGCATCTTTTATCAAATTTAAAGGATGCTTTGGCTGTTAAGATATTTTATAATTTGAATACTGGCATTCTAGTCTAGATTTAAGTTTGTATCCAAGAAAATGTTTTTGCAAGTTAATAGTTCTAACCAAGATGAATAGAAGAGAACAGAACAGAATAACAGAATTGGAAGGGACCTTGGAGGTCTTCTAGTCCAACCCCCTGCTTAGGCAGAAAACCCTATACAATTTCAGACAAATCGTTATCCAATCTCTTCTTTAAAACTTCCACTGTTGGAGCATTTACAATTTCTGGAGGCAAGTTGTTCCACTGATTAATTGTTCGAACTGTCAGGAAATTTCTCCTTCATTCTAGGTTGCTTCTCTCCTTGCTTAGTTTCTACCCATTGCTTCTTGTCTTGCCCTCAGGGGCTTTGGAGAATAGCTTGACCCCCTCTTCTTTGTGGCAGCCCCTGAGATATTGGAACACTGCTATCATGTCACCCCTAGTCCTTCTTTTCATCAAGCTAGACATACCCAGTCCCAGCAACTGTTCTTTATGTGTTTTAGCCTCCAGTCTTATACTCCACTCTAATCTTTATTGCTGTTCTGTGCACTCTAGAGTCTCATATAAGGAAGAAGGCAGCTATTTTCCCATCTTTTCATTTTGCTGACTTTCAGCATTCGTCTCTGACTAACTCCTGAAAGAAAAAAGAAACAATACTGTATTCTGATGTTTAGCTGTGTTAAGTGGAGCTTTTGAAGCACTTCATTTGAACTTGAAATGTAAAAATATAATTATTAATTTAGCCCCGTTCTGTAGCGAGTATTTAGCTGTTTAACAGAGGTGTCTAATATAGCATGTTTTTTAACTGTGTACTATTCAAAGAACATTTTTCACATTGCTTTACTACTTAGAAATTCCTGTATAATTTCTATAGATATTCATCAGATTTAAAAAATACCTGGAGCATAAACAAAAATGTACAGGACAGTCATGGGCCTTTCAGTTGCCCATATAACAGTCTTCTCAAATTTGGACACACTGTAGAGACCTCCTAAACTTACTCAGCCAATATGGTCACTGCTGAGAAGTCTAAGACCTTGAATACTATATATCTGAAGGATGCCCAGTTTAGGAAATACTACCAAACCCTAAAAACTACTTTCCTAGAACACATCCATAATTTCTGTGCATTGGTGCAGTTTTTGGAACAAGTTTTTAAACAGTGGAAAAAACATGTTTTTCATGGATCTTTTTTGAGACCATCATCACATAACGTTATACAATAAGGCCAGTTGTAAGTAATACGGTGGAGATAATTGAGAACCTGTTCTTTTAGAGAAGTTATACAGGTTTTTGGGATTTGCTCACTTCACATCATCCTTCAGAGATGAGCTTTGTGAGGTCATAATCTCATTTGACATCAGAATCCCATGAACTCCTGTATAGCAGGATAAATCAGGAAGAGACATAGAGCTGCCAGAGGGAAGTCTGTATTTAAACACAGCTCCCTTTGATTGTTGCAAATGGAGAGAGGAACATGATGAAATTTCTAAGGTGACTAGCCGCATAGACTCCCAAACTGAGTAATAGAATCTATATGTTTTAAACAAAATTTGAAGTAAGCACAAGGGTTTGTTTGAATACATCTTTACTTTTTAAGCAATATTGTAAAATATTTATTAAAGAGTACTTTGTTTTCCCTATGGGTACAATAGTAAATTTGGCTTTTAAATTGCAGATTATAAAAATGCAATGTATGCTTTCCAATAGGTGGTATCTGAGAAACTTTATAAGGACATCATTTCTTCATTGCTAATAATGGTTAAGATGTATAGTTAGATTAATAAATGCACAGTTAAAAATTGCAGGACTAGCATTACATTCTTATTTTAAAAAATCAACTTGGATACTACTGTGTTTTTAATAATCGCATATATTTAAGGCTTGACTAATATTTTAAAATAGCGGCTTATTTTTAATATCAATGCTCATTATTTTAACAAGCTGGTTTTTCTTTCTGGGTTGGCAAGACAATATGTGGATGTCTTTGGCAAACCATAACATGATTTTCCAGGTTCTCTGTGGACCAGAGCCAGAATTTCTTCTGTAAAGGGAAGGATGTTTTGGGACATCCATGGGGCAGAGTGACAGGGGGGAGTCCACATTAAAATGGGGATGCAACCAGGAGATTGAAGCCCTACAGTATCATACATATTATATTGCATGCACATAAAAATGGAGGGCCTTTGATTGGCCAGCCAGTCCTATATTTGGATGTCATTCTCCCCCCCCCCCCCCCCCCACACACACAAAAACATAGTGGTGTATTGCATTTACAGAAAAGTCTGAATCCCAACAGAAATTTATGCTGGAATAAGGAGGATATTTCTGTCAGTCCAATCAAGAATACTTATGTTGTTCTAGAACAGGGGTGTCAAACTGGATTTCTTTGATGGCTGGATCAGCCTTGTTCTCCTCTGTAGGTCAGTCCGGGGGGGCGGGGGGAGAGATGGGATGGATGCCTCCTGCAGCACCCTGCCAACCAAAATGGGGCATGGGGGGGCATGAGAGGCTCCCCGTGCCCTGTTTTTAGCCTGGATGGCCTCCAGCACCCTGCTGGCCAAAACGAGGTGTGGGGGGGTGGAGCTCCCACAGCCACTGCATGCCCCGTTTTGGCTGCCAGAGACACCACAGGCCAATCCTTTGCTATTTCCAGGCCGGCCCCGCAGTCCAGTTTTAAGCATCCCGAAGGCCAGATCTGGCCTGCAGGCCTTGAGTTGACACCCCTGTTCTAGAACATTCATCAGAACAGTTTTTGCAGAAGATTTTCAAGAGGCTAAAGGAAGACTCAGTAAAAGTGTAGAGAATCATTGGCCTTGAAAGATATACTTAGAAGCCATTACAAAAGTTAAAAAGACAGAAGTAGAGGAAAGAAAAGAATATTAGGAAGAACCTAGACAGGTTCTTCCCTGACTCTCTGTGATATAAGAGAGGAAGGAGGGGAAAAAAATAATGCTTGCAATTAATACAGTCTATCTCAATGAAGCTTACTTCTTGTAGAGTCTGTTTCCTGATCTGGACAACCTCAAACAACTGACAGAAAAGCATCCTTTCCTTCCTCCAGTAAAGAAATGCATGTAACATTTTTCTGTTCAAGCTAATGCATTTTAGATTGCAATATAAATATATGTGGTGTCTTCCAGAGATTTTTGATCTCAGATGCCCTCATCCCTGATAATTGGCTCTTCTAACTGTGGCTTAACAGGGACATGATGGCTCAGCAGTTAAAGATGCTGAGCTTGTCAGCTGCAGCTGACAGCCTGGGTTTGAGACCTCAATGCCATGTGATGGGGTGAGCTCCCCTTATTTGCCCAGTTCCTCTCACCTAGCAGTTCGAAAGCATGCAATTGTGAGTAGATGAATAGGTATCACTTCAGTGGGAAGGTGTAACCGTGTTCTGTGCACCTCAACATACAGCTGGTCCTGCCACATGACCATGGAAATGTCTTCGGACAACACTGGCTTCTTTGGCTAAGAAACGGAGATGAGCACTGCCCCCTTGAGTTTGGACATGATTGGACAGGGAAAATTTGTACTTATGTGGCTTATGAGAATGGAAGGACAGTAGGTTTTCCACTCCCACTGTGAAATATATCAGTTTCTTTCCATTGTGTTTACACTGGGAACAACAACTATTAGAAACAAAATTGTTTCATCACGGCTTATTATTTAAAGATACCTTAAGTAATAAAGCCTTGTAGCATTTTTTGGAAATTATTCAATTTGGATAGACAGCTAAGGAGTGACACAAAATAGCTAACATTATTGAATCTTAACACATAATGATATTCCTGTAGTTCTCATTAAGCAACCACTGTTGGTACCAGCAATTCAGCCATTAAATGGAGCAGTTGCTAAGTGAAGCCACAGCTGTGCTTATGATCTTACTTCAGTTTTCTTGTGCTTCACAAACCTGTAAAAATGAGGATTGGTTCTAAAGGGGTTTTTTTCACCATTGTTATAACTGCAAACAGTTAATAAATGAGGCAGTCATTAAACGAGGACTGTCAGTTGTCAGAAAGGCACTTTCTGGCAGACTAAAAGAATGCAGTTACCCTTTGAGATTCATGGAACTGTTATAGCTGGGCATTTTTATAGCTCAAAAGCCTGGATACTTGTTCTGATCAGAGAAAGTACCAGTAATTGAAGTTCAGTGCAAGCACTGATGCTGGTATATAGCATTCTAAAACTGTTTTTCAAAGATGAATTGATAGCATGCAGATGCTAAATCCTTCTAATGCAAAAAATTCAAAGATGCCTGGGGTTGCAAGCTTAACTAAAGAAAGTGCAAGTTACATATTTGTTCCTGTAGAACTGATTTAGTGAAATTGAAAAGCTTTTACCTATACTAATAGTAAAACTGATGGCTCACTTGGTGGGAAAAAAAAAACAAGTTGAGCTAGGCAGTAACACAATGTGTAGCAATAAAGGAGAATATCTGTAGCTCAGGGTGGAAATGAAGGGTCTTATATTATGGACATTTTATTATTACTTTTTTAATTGTTACCTGCCAAGAATTCATTGAAAGTAGCAGGCGCAAAAAATCAAACCTCAAGGAAAAGTAATATTTAGAAGAGGAAAAATTTGAAAAAATTAATAGCTCACTAGGGAATTTATATCCAACATATAGTCAGTCTCCTGTATTGCATAGCTACAAGTTTGGAAAATCCAGAAAACAAATTAACTATGCAAGCTTCTCTTGTGTGCTGCTTGGAGAGTCCAAACATGGGATTCAATTTGTCTGATTGGCCAGAATTAACTAGAGACTGCAAGCTTTTAAGCAATTTAGGCTTCTTGCTGATAGAATCTTGAGAGAGCAAATGGATGGAGGGGAAGATCACTGTGCTTGGCTGCTTTTGAACAGCACAAGTTGTGGAATACCTTTATTCCCTCCTTGCCAAATTCCTGAATGGGTTCCTATTTGATGCAAACCTGTATATATTAAAATTAGACCTCTGCTTGAAGAAGACAATGTAAGTTCACAAGAGCAATCTCCAAACACATTTTGTCCTTTCTTTCCTTAGCTTCCTAGTAAGAATCTTGCATTATAAAGTGATTCTTTGCTAAACAAGTTTATTGAAAGTTCAAGTAGACAGACAAACTTATATGGAAATATCAGTGACATCACGGGACTGACATCTAAGCATATATTGTTTCCAATTTCAACTAAAATTCTTAACTCCTGGGGACCCTTTCTTTCAGGCTTAAGCTCAAAGGCACAACCATGAAAGATCCAAGTCGTAGGAGTACTAGTCCAAGCATTATCAGTGAAGATATGATCATGAATGGTCACTCTCATGAAGATGATAATCCATTTGCAGAATATATGTGGATGGAAAACGAAGAGGAATTCAACAGGCAGGTAAGTGAGAGGATACATTGTCTCCTGTGTTTTTTCTTCTGCATTATTGCAAAAATCCCACTTTTTTTCTATTAACCTAGTATTCTTCCAATGTTTTCTGTGAATCTCTAGACCAGTGATGGCTCACCTTTTTGCCATTGCATGCCAGGAGGTGAGGGTGGGGGAGGTTTGCGTGTGCATGTGCCCAAACCCATAATTCTATGCGCCCCACCTGCGTATGCACACACAAGCCCCCCCTGCCCCTTGGAGGCCTGAAACAGCCCATTTCCCAACTCCTCTCTAGGAGTCTCTGGAGGCTGGGGACAGCAAAAAAGTCACTTCCTGTCCAACCGGGAGTTTGGAAATGGGCCATTTCAGGCCTCTGGAGGGCCTTCAAGGAGATGGGGAAGGCTGTTTTCGCCCTCCCTAGATGCATAGAGAGGATCTGGAGCCAGGTGAGAAAGAAAAATGGGCCTTCCCGATGCCCCCCAGGCACCCCAAAGGCAGGAAACAACCTATTTCCCTACTTCTGGTGGGCCCAGAAGGCCCGAAAATCAGCTGGCCAGCGCGCACATGCATCCCAGAGCTGAGCTGGGGTGGCACGCGTGCCATAGGTTCGCCATCACGGCTCTAGACAAAAAAGATCCTTCATTCCTGTTTGGTTTGAAGAACAGTAGATTTTTGATAGTAGGTCTATTCCCAGTTCGCATTTGCTGTTTAACTACTTATTAGTGTGCAACTCTATATGTTGGGTTTTTGATGGTGTTTCCTTGCAAACATTTCACTACCAGGCTATGTAACATCATTAGTGCATTAGAGAGCGGAGGTATGGTTTTTATATATAGTCTGCCAAACTTGGTTGGAGCTTAGTTTCTTCCCAGTTGTTTATCTAGTGCTGTTTTCTGGTTATTTGTTTCCTTCGTTGACTTGTTTAATTAGTTTAGTGGTACGCAAATAAGGTTTATCTCTATGTTTTTAGTAATGATAGTAATGGCTCAAGGTTGACTCAGCCTTCAATCCTTTTAAGGTCGGTAAATTAAGGACCCAGATTGTTGGGGGCAATTTGCTGACACTGTAAACGGCTTAGAAAGGGCTGTAAAGCACTGTAAGTGGTATATGTCTGAGTGTTATTGCTATATGTCTACAGAAAAAGAAGCTAAGAGAACACCAATGGGTGGGAGGGGGAAGGGATACTTTGGGTGACAGAGGAAGTAAAGGAAGAGCCTTGCAGGGCTCAGACCCAATGTTGTGGCAGTGTGGAAGAAGCAGGTATCTCAACTTCCTTTCCCTTTTCTGCATTTGCCCTCAGTTGCTGCAGCTTGTGGGAGCTCAGCACCTGAGCTCTCCTAACGTTGGGGAGGATCCATCTGAGAGGTTTTTCCTCAGGGCTCAGACTGTTCCACTCAGGTCCCTTGATAATAGATTTCCTTCTGTCGTTCCAATTAAAGATTGAAGAGGAATTGTGGGAAGAAGAATTTATAGAACGTTGCTTCCAAGAAATGCTGGAAGAAGAGGAAGAGCACGAATGGTTCATTCCAGCAAGAGATCTTCCGCAAACGATGGATCAAATTCAAGACCAGTTTAATGATCTTGTTATAAGTGACAGTTCGTCACTGGAAGATCTGGTGGTAAGCATCCGATTTTTAAAAAAAGAATTATTTTAATCAAGCACCTTTCTTCAAATGTTACCAGTATACTTTGTCAGCTGTCTCACTCAGAAGCTAGCTGAGAGGTGGCCTTCTGACAACAGTCAACTGTGTACGCAGAACAAGTTTACCATCTGATTCTCCTTCTAATCTTTTCATATAGTCTGATTGCAAGTATTTATTTTTGTCAAATGCACAGGTGTCCATTGGGAGAGAAGAATACATGGAACCATTTGGGAGGGAGGGTAAAGATTGGATGTGTGACTAAATGATTAGGAAAGTGGTTTAGTTCATGTAGGGTTCAGAGGTCTCCCTATTTTTTAACTTTTCTCACTGCATTTGATACCATTTGAAGTCTGGTAGATGAGAGAGTCTTGAAGCATTTTTTACTAGCATTTGCCATACAATTAAGTTTACTGGCCATGGTACATAGTACTATTTTCTAGTAGTGTAGGCTTTAATTACTTTTTAATTAAAAGGGTAAAATTAGGTTCATATGAAAGCGAGTATAGTTCGTAAAATATAACTAGAACATTAAACATTTAAATATTTCCATGATTTTTAAGCCAACTTGGGGTTACTTTGATGTCACAAATGATGTAACTTATTTAAATAGAGGAGCCTTTTGAGCTCATATTCAGAATGCATATATTCCCAAAGTACAATATCGGTAACAATATTGGTATTTACTGGGTTTGATAAGTTAAATTTTACATAAATTTGCTAATAAATAAAGCTCCTATTCTGAAGAAAACGCATTTTGCTTTTAAATGATTCCTATACAGGCAGGCAGTGTCTTGAAGGAAGTGTGTCAAATTGACACCCACTGTCCATGTTTTTTGAGAGCACTTTTTTTTTTACAAAATCCTGGTACATTTTTTAGCTATCCATCTAATTAAAATCCTACTGTGGTGAGAAAGTTGGTAAATCCTTGGGTACCATCCATAATCCTGCCATCATTAATGGATAAAGAGGTTATGGTTAAATAAACAATATTCCAAATGATATTCTGTGTTGTGTCTTTATTAGACACATTCAGACAACATTGCTTGTCTTTGTTGGAAAAAGTATGTGAAATAATCTCTGTTAAGAGGCTCATTGAGTCAGATGTTCCAGTTAATGAGAGAGCAATCAGCGTTTGAGAGGCGCTCTATATGTTTTTTAATTTTGCTTCATTTAAAACATCCAAGAAGGAAAGAGAAAAAATTATTTTAAAATAACAAGAGTAAAAATTGATTACAACAAGATAAGTAATTTATATGAGACTTTGTTATGTGTATGTACACACACACACATACACACACACAGGTTTCAATAAAAGATAACCATATTTCACTGTAATTGTCCATGCATAATCTATGTCAATAGCCAACACATTTTTAGGATGCATGTAACATGTTATCTTCAGGCTACTGGGTAATTCATAAATTTGTCTTAAATTTAAATTTAGTTTGAAGAACTAACCTCTTGGGAATAATAAGGACATGGAGAATTCATTTCCATTGTTCATCTGTCAGTTTCCTTGAGGTCAGTATGTAGTTCAAAAGAATGTTTGCATCTGAAAATTATAAACCATGTTTCAAAGTCAAAATATATGTAAATTATTTCTTCCAAGAAGATAAAAGCATGTTTTCATGAAGTATTAGTAGAAGTGCATCATTATGATTTATTCCTCATCTCTGAATCTCATATTTAAGTCATTATGATTTTCATGTATGTTCTGAATTTATCAGTTATTTAGGTATTCTTATTCCATGGGGTATTTTCTCATATAATTATACTGAATATGAGTAAGAGATATATAGAGGTTTCTTTGACATTGATAGATGGGAATCATTTCTGTAAACTTTACCCTCTGGGATAAGATAAAGACTTAAAAAGAAGGTTTTTAAGAAATATTTTGCATGGAATTCCTTTATATGTAAAATAATATTTTTTGAGAACTCAGTTCACTATTTTTTAAACATAACAAGTATGTCTATAACAGAATGTGTGAAGCAAAATGAATGTTGCATTGAGTCTTGACCTTTAACCCAACTGAAATGTTGAAATGCTGATAAGAGCAGTTTATGCTAGACAGCCCACAAATATCCATGAATTGAAATGGTTGTAAAAAGGGGTGGGCCAAAATTCTTCCAAGCCAATTTGAAGTATTGATCAACAAGCATTGAAACTATTTGATTGAAGCAATTTCTGCTAAAGACGGTTCTGCTATTACTATATTACTAAAGTATCACATACTTTTTCCAGCAAAGGAAAGTAAAAGTTGGGTCAGACAGTTGAGTAAAGACATGACAGAATGCAGTGCTTTAACCAGATTATCTTTATCTATTAATAGGTTTTCAGTGAAGCTCAGAACCCGTTGTAAGTCTGCAGGGTTACAAATAGTTCTAAAGATCACATAAACTCTCCCTTACAATATAGTAGATACAATATCATAGTCTGATGATGTTCTCATTTGGTAGGTATTCTTAAAATTCTATTGCTTTGGTTGTAATTAAAAAGCTTAGAATTTTTTAGTAAGATGAACTACTTTTTTAGCTAAAATTTCAGCCTGTTATCACTTACAGGGATATTGTTTTAAAAAACTTGATAAATTCAAAACCCAGCCCAGTGCAGACATGGGGACAATTTATTGCACTTTAGATGTTTGCATCGATACATTGAAATATTACTCTTTCTCTGTGTGTGAATTGTTGCCTCTGCTAGACCTGCCAGTTGAACACTTAATATGGATGAGCAGTTCTGTTGTGTGAATACCAAATTTATTGAACCAATCCAGTTGCTCTTATCATAGGTAAATTACCTGTCTTTTTAATACTCTGACTGAGAGTAACTTAGAGCAGTTTTTTTTTAATATAGCACCTTTAAAGTTCCATTTTTCGGTCTCAATACAGACTAAGTTCTTTCGTAATTGCCTATACCTGCGTATTAAGCTCATCCATTGTGTTCTGAATTTACAAGTTGGGTTGTATCTTATAAGGCACAACATTGTTTTATAAGAGCAGAATTTGTGTATCATAAGAAAAATATATGAAGGTCCCTGCTGTATCAGGGTCTGCATCATATAGTGGCCATACACACGAAACCAGAAATGTGGATAGGAAATTAATAGATTTAAAATCTTAGGACTTTGCCAGATCTCACAAGTTTGATTTTGCATATTCTGGATGAGAATGCCAAAGTCTTATAAAATGTCAAATAATATTACCAAATATTGAGAGATACAGCAATTTTCTAAAATTGCAATACTTTATTTATTTATATTGGATACCTGCACCATAGATGAGCTAGAGTACCTTTGTGGAGCATAATCATCTCTGGCCCAGAAATTGAGAACTGGTAATAGCTTAGTCTCCTTTTAAGTCTAAATTGGGACTCCATCTGATAACAGGAAATTCCATAGTTTATATGCATTGGGTGAAATATTTCACGTGACTTCAACTTCTAGTATTGTAAATAAAAAGAATTGGATCTGTATTTTCTGCATCATGGATGATGTTATACAGTTTTTATCATGTCTTTCCTTATTTACCTTTAGTCCAAGTTAAAAAGCCCTAAAGATAGTCATTCCTCATAAGGAACCTATTTCAGCCCCCTTATAATTATGCTTGCCCATTTATATATTTATTATTTTGCACCTTTTCAAGGTACATCCCTTGTGTCCATAATAATCTAAACTCAATTTTAGAAAGATAGATAAATAGCATTACTTTTTTTTTTGACGTTTTCAGTTCCTTTCTTAAATCTGAACATGAGATATGTCATTTTTAACAAGAAATGCTCTCTGAGTTTTGTTGAGTTGTGCACCCCAATGCCATCATTCTTTTCTGATCACTCAAAGCAACCTTAACTCCCATTCATGAAGGTTACATTTGAATTTTTTATATGCATTACTCTGTGCTTACTTGTATTGATTTGCATTTGCCATTTTGAGGCCTATTTACTCAGTTTGGAGAGAGGTCCTTTCGGAGCTCTTCCCAGTATCTTCGTTATCAAAATGCACATCTTTATGTCATTAGCATATTGGATCACCTTACTCCATAACTTCAGTTTATTTATAAACTAATTAAAAACACTGATCCTACCACCAGTCCCTGGGATTTTCACTTTGAACTATTGTCTATTTGTCCTCTTCTTTTTCTTATTCTTAAACCAATTTCCAACCCCTAAGAACATAAGCCTTTTTTATCCCACGGCTTCCAATTTTGCTCAAGAACCTCTGCTAAGGGACATTATCAAAGGTGCACACTGTGTCTGATGGATTTCCTCCTCAACATTTTTTGTTAATATTGTCAAAACAAGTCTAGAAAATAAGTCTAGGAAGAGCAATATGTGATCCTCTAGATCAGGGGTGTCAAACTCGTGTCACATCATGTGACTTATCATGACTTTTTTTCCCCTTTGCTAAATCGGGAGTGGTTGTGGCCAGCGCGTGACAAATCCAGCCTGCAGGCCATGAGTTCGACATCCCTGCTCTAGTTGCTGCTGCTGTATTACAAATTTGTCTTACAATAACCAGTGGAGAAAGATGCTGAAAGCTACAATTTAACATGATCTGGAGAGCCACATGTTGTTCACTGATAAATTATTGTTGTACAAGTAGGTTTAGCTCTATCAAAGGAGGAGATTGAGATCCTGGATTGGGTGCTATCAACCCAGGGGATCCTGATCTGACTCTAAACTGTTTCCTTGGCAAGAGTATCTTGCTTTCTCCACTGAAGCCTATTTTCAGGAGTGTTTTCACTGCAAAGAACTCCTGTTAAACGTGGTGCAAATATGTTCAAAACAAAACCTTAGGCTCCACAGTCTAAGCTTTTAAAATCTCTCTCTTCCAGGTCAAGAGTAATCTGAATCCCAATGCAAAGGAGTTTGTTCCTGGGGTGAAGTACTAAATATATGAGTAGACTGGGCCCTCTTTTGGTGGATGTAGCACAATTTCCACACTGTGAAGCCAGTATTAGAAGATTTAATTGTTAAAACGCTCTCTCTTCTTGTCACTGTGTTACACTTACGCATTGCCAAAGTTTTGTTAGTCTTGCATGCTTAATAAAAGTGCTGAGACTGTTATTAAGTCAACTGCTGTCAGAGGTTAATGAATTGGAAAAGTCTAATTGGATCCAGGCTTTTTGTGAGGGAGACAATAAGGAAGGAAGCACCAGTCATGTTGAGAAAAGTACCAAGTTTCTGAGAAACTCTAGCAATTCTGTTTTTAGAAGGATTCAGACTTTAATAAAGAGTGGTCTGTTTTAATTAAAACTTATGGTGGTGTTGATATGCACCCAATAATGCCTTAATGTGAAAATAAAAGCAAGGTTTATCTGATTATGCAGATTAGCTGAATTTCAGTACTGCTATTAATTCTTCCCATTATCAAGCAAAACTTTACTTCATGCTGTTCTTTTTTGAAGAAAGTGTGAATTGTAAAAATACCTGAATCACTTTTACAGGCCTGTATAGAATCCTTTCTCTTGGCTACAGATCTGGTTGGGGGGAGGTGGGGGAGAAAATTTGGCAATTGTGATTATATTTGCAGCAAGTTATCATGTTGGAATGTTTGTCCCACTTCTGAGTTTATATTTAACGTGATGTGAAGTTATACATCACAGATTCTTCCAGGAGTCCAGAAACATGGCACTGCCTCTGTAAAATTTTACAATCTTAAAAATTGGATTTAATTGTAAAATTTAGCATTAGTGATTTGAGTGGTGCTTTTCCCTTGCTTTGTTTAATCATCACTACACAATAGTCTGCAGCACAACTTTTTTTTAAAACACCTAGTACAGTTTTGGCTTCTTAAACTTCATATTTGGGTAGCTTACGCTGCCTTATGTGTTCAGTGTGAATAGTGTTTAAGTTGAAAATATTGTAAAAAAATTATATTTTTTCAAAAATATTTAAAAAAAAATAAATAACAGTAGAAATGACAAAATGAGTGTTCATTTTATTTGGAGTTTGTGAGAATACCTTCATTGTCCTGTTCACACATTACATTTACAACAACCAATGCAAACACAGTGTCCGAGATAAAAGCTGGAAATAATGAAAAATTCTTTGTAATTCTCAGAAATAATCCAAATGACATTCTTGTCAGAGAAAGAGAACCTCTATAAAAGAAGCAAATTCAAGTAGGTGTAAATGTGTATTCATTTTGTCACTTTATTTAATATCCTGGTTTGTCTTTATACAATACTAAATGCCATAAATATGGAATCTTTTTAAATGAAATTGAGACCCTTTGAGATTGCAAGTAGCTATAATCTTGCAAGCTGCCAATGAAACGATAAGATTGGTGATGCAGGCATTCAAGACTACATGTAGAATATCAGGAATGTTTGCTGTAAAAAAAAGATCCAGCATTTCAAATAAACAATCACAAAAGCCAATTAGACAGTATATAAAAAACCCGACCAAAGCTTATAGTATTTGCTCTGGTGTGTAAATTCCTCAACATTGCTGATCCTTTTCTACATGTGGTAGCTTGTGTTTAGTACCCTTGCTTAATTATTGTTAGGATTGTTCAGAATATTTCAAGAACAGGAGAACAACTTCAGGTAGTCCAGACCCAAAATTGTGTAGTTTGGAATATATTAGTCTGTTCATGAAACAGGACAAGACTGGTTTGCTTCAGATGTACACCAAAAGAGAGTTCTGGGCAAAAGTGGTTTTGGGAAAAACGAACTGAAAAAACCCAGGACATAAGTGGTGGCTTAATGGTGAATTTTAAAAATAGCAGTTATAATCAACAAATGAAGATACAGGAAATCCTCAGCTTACAAACACAATTGGGCCCAAAAATTATGTTGCCACATTTCTTAAGTGAATCATTGCAGTTGTTAAATTAGTAATCCAGTTGTTAAGTGAATCTGGTTTCTCCATTGACTTTGCTTGTCAGAAGTTTGCAAAAGGTGATCACATAACCCAGGAACACTGCAACTGTCATAAATGTGAGTCAGTTGTCAAGCATCTGAATGTAAATCACATGACCATGGGGATGCTGCAATGGTCAAAGTGTGAAAAATGGTCATAAGTCACTTTTTTCAGTGCCATTGTAACTTCAAACAGGCACTAAGTGAACTGTTCTAAGTCGAAGACTACCTGTAGTGTATTTTAATAATGTAAGTCACTGTTCTCTAATGTGCTGCACTTCATATGTTCTGAATTATAATTCCCTTCATGTACTACAGCACATTCTCAGTAGTCATGCAATTGCAGGTAGCTGTAGTCCAAACAGTGGGGAACATCAGCTTAAAGAGGACTGACCTTAAAAATTTCACATTGAGAAGCCATATAAGCTGAGTTATTTTATTTTTTTAGTACTTACTTGACAAGCATACAAAAAAATATATATACTTGAATAGGTATGGTATGGGGTTTGGGCCTCTTCACATGTAATTGAATCTCAACCCAAGCTACCTTCCCACCATGTTAATGGAGAAAGATGCTAAAAGTTTAATTTGACAACAGGTCAAGTTTCCCATTTCCCTTTTTTAAACTACTAAACTACCAGTTCAGATTTCTTAAAATTTCCTCTTAGGTTTCAGCCTTTACTGTTGTCTCTATAAGACAAATATGTTAATGATTGTAAAAATATGAATGGATCTTGGGTGTTTGCACCATTTCATATTGATTCCTGGAATCACATCTAATATATGGACTTGTGAAGAAAATCTTGATAAGAGTGTTCTTCAGATTATCTACCACCTATTAATATTTTAACAAAAGTTTTTTTCTGACTTACCAAAGCAAAACTACTGTTTAACCTCAATTTTTGATTCCGAATGTTACAGGCAATATTTTCGTTCAGCTATTATCCCAAACAGTAGGGGGGGAAATGTTATTTATGGCACAGTCCCAACAATTGATATAATTTGCTCCATTACACAATTGACAGAAATTGACAGAAACAGCCAATGAAATAAATATATATTATTGTATTTCACAGACATTACACTTTTAGGGACATTATTGTCCCCCCACTCCCTCCCCCCCCCCAAAAAAAACCGTGGCCAGTAAAATCAAGGTTTTACTTGCATGTAAGTATGAATGAATGTTACATAATTAGGACTCACTGCAGTAATTTGACCTTGAATCACACATGATCAGCTCTAGACTATTAAGATCTGGATGGGAACAAATTATATTTTGTGTATCTTTTTCATCTGCCACCAGCTGGATTGTATGGCCCACATCTGGCAGTCTTTAAATAAATGTCTTCCAACATCAAGAAAGTACCTGCTTTCCTTCTAAACTCACACTGGATACTTACAAATCAAAATGAACAAAATTATTGCCTCTGAGTTAGTGTGTTTCAACAGTGCTTAGGTGAATTCTTAAATCAAGTTTTCCACTTTTATTTCCACTTTTATAAAATCAACTTTTATTCAAGAATGAAGGTTCTTGAATAGCCACACAAATGTCCTCTGCTGTGTTTCAGTCATTAATCTTGACTGATCTGAGACATTTTCACTCGAATAATTTAAATACAACTAAATGTTTCTGCAGTCTCTGTTCAGTTTTCATTATACTATTTTAGTTTACTATGAAGAACCCCTTCAAACTATGATACTATGAAGAACCCTTTCAAACCTTGGTACACATCCCTGATTCATCCACTGTATTGGTTACTTGTTCTGATATAGCAGGATCTTTCTTTGTTCTTGACTTAAAACCTTTGAAAACAGGGCACACTGGTACATACTTTAACCAGTGAATCCTTTTAATCAGTCCCATCCCAAATGGAAAATCATAACTCTTCAGTTTTGCAGATTCGTCACTGTTGGCATGTGCTCCAGCCTTCCACTGTACTAAGCCACGTTCCTTTTGAGTCCCTAGAAAAGAGAGTGTGTATTTCAAATCAGATGGTTTTGGAAGAAAAGTTTCAGTGATCTAATTTCTTCACAAAAGAAAGCTGTGCTAATAACATGTAAAGAGTTATGCCATGAGATTAAAGAAATGTAAAAGTTGAAATAATAAACTTTAGGAGAAGAGCATGGTAGATTTTCCTGTGATGGGATAAACAGTATTAAAAGGAACAGAAGTGCCTGCTTTTTGCATCCCATCCCATAAATAAATCAATTGGGTACTGGTAGAAAACACATAATTTGTTTTCAATATGGCTTCATTACCTAATGAAGAACTATGTAGCAGGTGGGAAGTTCCTATCCAAAATTCCAGAGAGATAGTTATGATACCACACAAGAAAACTTCCAGCCCCTTAACATTTAGCATATTGTGGCATGAGCTTTTGGTAGTCTAAAAAGCAATTGGTTCTTGAAAATCCTTGCCATAATAAATGTTCTAGCCTTTTATGATGCTACGAGAGTTACAAAATTAAAAGGCCAATAATATTCACTACATCTGTCAGGCTACAGATTTAGAAGGTTAAAATGTTGAGAGTCATCTATCTCCTAATCTGGGAAAGCAGAAACAAAAAAGAAATGGTTATAAATACAATACTTGTACATCTAATTCTATATTTTCTGCCATTGCTATGTATGAGGTACTAACCAGCGTAGTAGCAGCACTAATACAAGTAACCAGATAGCACCAAATGATCAAGTATAGCTCACAGTGATCAAAATACTGTATATATTATTTTGGATGAATTTTGGGGTTACTTATTTTGCCTGCATTTTGAAATACAGGCTAAACACTTCAAAATAATACAGTGAAACAGGTGTACCTGGAACAGTGTTGTCCAATATAAATGCAATGCTGCCGCCAACAAACATTTCTGTGGTTAAAAGTACTCTTAATATCTGGTCCACTTCAGCAATGCCTACAAACAGTAATAATTTATAGTCCAAAATATGATCAAAATATGCTTGATATACTTCATTTCTCAAATGTATTTTTGTTATATCCCTCACTCTATTCCCTTTTAGAGTACGAAATGCTATATAAAGCACAGAAAAGAAAAGGTAAGCAATGCAAGATATAAGTGACAGGAAAAGGAAGGGAAATAAACAGTACTAAATCAGGCTTAGCCCTTCCCTACATCTCCTCAATCTTTCTGTCCTTATTAAACCACCCATGCTTACACCATATCCATATAGCATATCACTTCATACTCTGGCTTTTGTGTTTTAAACCTTACCTCTCTTTGAGGATTCCATCAATTTCATCCATTTTATGACTTTCTGGGTCTGCCTCTTCCTCTTGACTCATTCACAGTTTGATTTGATTCTCATTCATTCACTTCATGTAACTAAACCACCACCACTATATAATTCTAATATAATTGTCATTCAGGGTTGATTCAGCACCTATTCTCTCATTTTGCTACATGAGTAATTTAAGCACCCCATTCCAACTGCACCTAGCTTTTATGTTCACATAACCTACCCAACTCTCACATATAATAGTGAGCAGAGCTGTTGTATGTAGTCATTTTCATTTCTTATGACATTTATTTTTCTCAACAATAATATGGTACCTGCAACCTTTCAACCAGCATTTGCATATCTTAAATTTCTCCATCTGTTTTTTCATCTTACTCCACCAGGACATAAATTAAGTTACATATCACTTTTTATCATGTATAGGTATAACCTGTAATTGTTCACCGCATTTTCACTCAAACACAACTATTTTGGGTTTTAACACATTAATTCCACACTGCGTCATAAAATCTAACATGCACAGGAAATCATTTGGCTTTGCTGCATTAAAAAAATAAACCTACTTAGGTTTATATTCCAAATTCATCCACCTCTATTATCACTCAAGTATTCCCTGTAGATTTATCAACATATTAAAACCAAAGAAACTGCACACATTCTTAACTTCCATCGTTCCCAGAGTTCATACATGCACAAATTGTATAACTCAAGCTTATTCACTTTGTCACATATTTTCTCTAAATCAGCAAAGATTCTCATGTTCATCCATCTCTGTAACTTGTGAAGAGTAAAAATCTGATCTGCATATTTTCTGCCAAGCATCAAAATAGAGCGTTGTATTTTCCAAATTATGCAGGTTGTCACCTTTTACATATTTTTGATCTAAATTCTGCCAAACATTTCCCATGGTACATGAAATAAATGGTCATTTTTGCATTGACTCTTAATAACTTATCTTTATGTAGGGCAGAAATTTTCAAACTATGAGTTGTCCCCTGGGGACCTAACCCTAACCGCAACCTTAAACACTCAAAGAGCAATTCAAAGGCCTACCAGGGGTTGAAAAGCTCAATAAACTGCATGCCGGTGGGTGTCGCACATTGGCAGTTGTGACACATATTTTGAGTGATGGAGCAGAGGGGTGAAAGAGCCACAGGTTGCTGACCCCTGCCCTAACCTATCCACATGCAGGCAGCATATGAAACCGTGCCCCTCCAGTCCATGGAAAAACATCTCTTCACGGAACTGGTCCCTGGTGCCCAAAAGGTTGGGGGCCACTGCATTTGATGACAAATATTTAATAACTTCCTTCCTTAAATATCTTTTCCATCTTAAATTATTGCTATTGTTTTTCATAACATTTACTTTCCAGACTCCTCACCAATTTGATGATTCTTTTACTGTCCTTAAAATAATGGTGGGCTTTCCTACCTCTTTCTCTCTGTCTCAGCTCAGTCCAGGATGCTGACAATGACATGTTGTGAGATGGCAGCTAGGAAATGCCACATGCTAAACAACCAACAACAAACATAGCCATTCCCAGATCATTGGTTCAGAAGAATGGAAGAAAATTCAGAGTTGCTCAAGATGAATGGAGAAAGGCCACTTCTAACCACAAACAGCCTGGCATAGTTTTCATATCTCCCTAGTTTTCCGTACCTGTATTGATAGCATTCGGATGTGAATCTAAATAGTTTGGAAGGGTAAGCCCAAAAAACATTGCAAAACCCAGGATAAAAAGATTGCGGGAGGAATTCATGTCCACAAACTGCAGATTGGAGAGACCCACTGCAGTGATCATACCTGCAGAAAGAAAGAAAACTTTGGTTAGAATGCAGTATTGCAGGCTAACTCTGCTCACAGCCAGGAGTTCAATCCTGACCGGCTCAAGGTTGACTCAGCCTTCCATCCTTCCGAGGTTGGTAAAATGAGGACCTAGATTGTTGGGGGCAATATGCTGACTGTAAACCGCTGAGAGAGGGCTATGAAGGGATATATAATGCTAAGTGCATGGAGGATGCTTGAGAAGGGTAGTTAAGTCCCAAACTAAAAATCAGGTGGCAACAAAGACCATAAGAACGATTTCAGTCTACTGATTTTTCCTGTATGTGGTTTCAACAGAAAGATCCCTGGGTTGAAATCTGAACATAATATGAAGACAAGGCTATTCTAGAAGTGCAAATTAGAGCTCTTGTGTGGAGACAGTGTGCATTACACTGTAACAAATAGCATCCAGGGTGTTTTTGGGGGGAGGGGAAGCAAATATAAAGCAAAATTAAGAAAAGCAAACTGGAAAGCAGCAGGGGAAGTAGAAGATTATCCACAGTTTCTTTTTAACTGGCGCCTCCCTCCCATTGCTGCACGGAATTACAAAAATCTCATTTTTTAAGCAAACAATTCATTTCAACCTTACCCCTCAATCGGAAAGTTGATGTGTCACTTGACATAGCTATTTCTACACATGACTTACCAAACAAAGTGCAGAACATCCCTCCAAGGATGGGATCAGGGAGGGAGGCAAACAGAGCAGTAAATTTGCCAATGGTTCCTAAAATAAGCATGATTCCTGCACCATACTGTACCACTTTCCTGCTGCCCACCTGTGGAGGAAAAGCAGTGGTACAAATAATCAACATATATTCATGATTAATCATTACACTTTGTCTCACAGTCAGCTAGATGTACAGATTAGATTTGGCATTTTTGTCTGCCCATTGATTCCTTCCCAAGGACCTGGGATAGGCAGATGTGGGTGTTCGATGGAGTTACAGATATCATTCCAAGTAAAACTCCAAGTAAAGTAAATTATTATCGTTTGTAGCATAATCAGTATTATAATTACCTGTTCACAATAATATCAAATCACAGCTGCCAGTTCTTTAGCTGGTTTTGGCCTTCATATGCCCTGAGTTGTTGTTATTAATCTGTATATGCTGCTGCTTGTACTACATTTTCTGCTGTCTCTACTCAACGTATGAGTCATCCTTGCAGGTACACACTAAGCCTGAAAGGATTTTTTATATTTAATACCATCTGGCACATACAAGCTTTAATTTTTTTCAGTAGGATTTCCAGAGTGCTTTATGAGTAAAATAAGAGCAGCAAATCCATTTATTTAGAACAACAATTGTCGCAGCTGTTGTCTCTGGTCAGCCCGGCTGCAAGCCAAGCAGAATGGTGACTCATCTCAGAGGAAATTTCCCATTCAAATTACAGGCGGTGCACTTGGAGTGAAGCAGTGTAAACCTCCTTAGTTGAGAAGTGATGGTCCTTCCAGAGGCCTTATTGATCCCCAGTTAAGAGAATCAAGAAGGTGAGTCTCTGTCTAATCCAAATCCTGGAGAACTACTACCAGTCTGACTAGGTGTTTTTCAGGGTAGCTGAATAGCCTGATCTGTTCCTGCAGTTCCTTAATTTTTAGAAAACAACAATACTATAACTTCTGCAAAGGTAGCAACAATTCTGGATACTTAACTGGGCCCATGATATGAACAACACAACACCAAAAATGGACTAGACTTATCTTAATGATGGAGCAGAAACATCTCTCAAGAATCTAGAATGGCATAAGTGCAGCTTGTTTACAAATGACTTCAGAATTCATCCTACAAAATTACTTCGTGATGCCAATATACAATCTATCCCAGTTGCAGATTTTGCCCGGCTGCTATAAACTGAAGCCTTGTGCTTCTCCCAGTGCACAAAAAGAAGCAGGCAGCTGTGTGCAAATCCATCAAAAGCCTAGAAACAGAAGATGCTATCTAATAGCGAATGGTAATACCTTGGTGATGCCCAAGACTCCAATATTCGGGCTGGAGGAAGTAGAACCATTGCCAGTGCCCAGCAACCCAGCAATGATACAACAGATTCCCTCTGTAAAAATGCCTCTGAGGGGAAAGAAGAAGAAGAAGAATCCTCAGGGTTGTATTAGATGTTCCAGGTCTCTCTCTGAGCAATGTTAGGATAATGCATTTCAGTTGATGGATACTCAGCAAATTACATGAAGATCTTGTCAAACAGTTTAAAGGAATAACTACCAAAAATTAGAATTAACAAGTAGATGTGGGTCACTTCTGTGGTGTGCGCCAAATTTTTTTAACAACTGGTTCTCTGCCCTAATGACTTGCTTGGGGTGGTGGTGGCTGGGGAGGGGTCATGTGACTGAGTGCACGTAGCCAACTCTACATCACTTGTGTGGGTGGTACCTGTATGGGATAGGCAGGGTTGGGGAGGGAATCCAGTGGGGGGGGGGCAGGAGGAAAGAAAGATCCAAACTATATGTGTGTGTGAGAGAGAGAGAGACTGCATCAAGCTAGCCTGGGAAAGCTGGCTGTGAGAAGAAAAGAAGCTGGGTAAGCAGGAGCCAGACTCTTCCAGGGTCTCCTCATTTCAGAAGCAGCAACCTCATACTCTCCCCTCTCTGCTAGCCGCCTTCTTCGCATGGGATCACCCGGTAATGGAGATGGAGAGGGAGAAAGGAGCAGCGGCAGTTGCTAGCATTGAAGGGAGAGTGCCACACAGAAACGGGAGCACACAGAAACACTGCCCCTCTCCCTCTCCGTCTCCATTGCTGGGTGATCCCATGCAGTGGTGGGATTCACATAATTTAACAACCAGTTCTCTGCCCTAATGATTTTTTCCAACAACCAGTTTGCCAAACTGCTCAGAAAGTTAACAAGTGGTTCTCCCGAAGTGGTGTGAACTGGTTGAATCCCATCACTGATCCCATGCGAAGAAGGGGGCTAGCAGAGAGGGGAAGAGTGTGAGTTTGCTGTTTCTGGGACGAGGGGACCTGGGACACGTCTGGGTCTAGCTCACCTGGCTTCTCTTCCTCTCACAGCTAGCTTTTTTGGGCCATTTTCAGGCCATTTTGGGAGGCAATTTTGGCCATAAAAATGGTCCCCCAAAAGCCTGAAAAAAGGCCTGTTTTTGAGCCATTTGGGGGGCTGTTTTCAGGCTGTTTTTTGGGCTGTTTTCAGGCTGGGTTTTTTTGAGCTAATTTTGGCTGGAAAAATGGCTTGAAAATTGTCCAAAAAGCAGGCAAGGGAGGGGCCAGCCAGTGATCCAATTTGCTGGTTCTCCAAACCACGCAGAATCAGAACAACCAGTTCAGGCGAACCAGTCCGAACTGGCACTTGCTAATTAAGCCAGATACAATGTGTCCATCATACACAAATGTGGCTGCCTGGTGACTTGTGGTGCTTCGGATTCTCATCACCTATTCATCCTATTCCCTGACCTTCGCAGACAGAAAAAGAGAGAGAGAGAGCAAATCCTGCCTCGCCCCATCCAATATGACATTTGTGATACTTCTTCCTGCTGGTCATAGTTCTTGGGGATGATATATGCAGGCAGCTGCCACATCCTGAACTATTGGAAACTTCACAGGAATCAAGCACATAGAACCATCCAGACCTACTGCCCACCCACTGGCACTCATGGAGATAACAGATTCCCTGATTAGATACCTTCCTAAATCCCTCTGGCCTGATGGCTCAGTCTTCCTGGGGTAATATTCCACTTCTGCTTATACCACAAACAATCCGTTAGTGTTTCATACACCCACAGGATTCAGCATTATCAGTTCTGAATGTAACTGCCCCACACTGTATGTGTGTGTGTGTGTGTGTGCATTAAAAAGAAAAGTGTCCACCGTGTTCATCCTAGAGGAAAGCTTCAGTTAAATATTCCAGCCAATCTGTGAAGCAGCCTGAGATATTGTGCTGTAGGTGAGGCTAACGTGCATGTTCTCTATTGACTCCCTGAAAGATTTTCAAAAGAAACCCATAAGAGATATTTTTACTCTTGTTAGATCTCAAATATTGACTGCCTCTTTCTTAAGAAGGGAGCAGTTACAGTATTTTGCTCTCAGCAGTGAAACAAATCTGGTCTCTTGAAACTGTTCCGAGGAACCGCAACTTTGATCTACTGGTCTGTGTTAGTGGTTATGCTCACATGACAACCTTGACCAGGTCAATTGCAACCCTCACAGCTGTATTTGCACAATATTGTAAGCCCTTTTATTCTAGTCTTGCAGCAAAGTGGGGAAATTGTTTTGATGGCTGACTTAGTAAATCCTGTGAACCCAGCCTCCTTAAATGTTTACAGTTCAGGGTAGTCTGCATACCAAGAGAACAAATTACGGTAATTTAGAAACCAGGTGAGTTGTGAGGCTATTCGTGTTGCACACACTGACATTGAGTAGATCTCAAGTTTTAATCAGTAAAGTGAGCTAGCAAAGCTGTATTACCTCATACCAGTTGTGCATTGTGAATGTCAGAATGAAATATGCAAGGGAAATGGGAAAGATTGGCATTGCAAGAATTAAACTCCCTAAAACATCACCCAAAGAGTGATCCAGAGGCAAACATAGTGGAAATTCTGAATCTTGGAATAATGGTGGTAACATGACCCATATTTTTCAGTCTAGAAAATCTTGGGACAATGATCTCCAAAGATTGGGCAGAGTATGACAAAAGGAAAGCCTCATGAATATGTTAATGAGACAGTGTGTTTCCATAGTGAAAAAAATATTCTCAAAACCCTTAGATATTTGAGTAAAGAAATCAGCATTTGAAGTGCACCAAAAATGGACATTATTTTAAAACAAATAAAGTTTTGCCAATTTCCCCCTTCTGACCTTTGGCATCACAAAATGAGGCGAAAAAATTTCTAAGAGCCTTTACCTACTGAAGTATCATCCTCCACAGTTTTTGTAGAAATGTGCTTAAAATATTACCTTAGTGAAAAGCAGAACAGACACTTCTAAAAAGTATAGACATCTCTGAGCCAGATGCACCTTACCTATTGATGGCATGGACTGGTGGCGGGGGAGCGCCTGCAAGTCGGGCACAAGCATAATAATCTCCGATGGACTCAATAATGCCAGATAATGTAGCACTGAACATTCCCAGCACAGCAGCTGCAGTCACTGTGGGGATCCCCCACTGACCTGGGAAAGCAGACAACACAACAAATATCAGCTGGGCCGTAAAATGTTGTTTCTCTCAGAGGAGCAAAGGTTGAAGTCCAATAAATAAAAACCAGAAAGCCCAAATTCTTCTCTCTTTGTGTGTGTGTGTGTGTGTGTGTGTGTGTGTGTGTGTGTGTGTGTGTCTTTTAATCACACTCAAGTTCACACTTGAGTGTGATTAAACATTCCATATGAATTCTTTGACAAATTACGTAAATCTGTCCCCAGGGTGAAGCACAGCATGAAATATTTCCGGAGTATACAAAAGTACCAAAGGTAATAGTAGAGCATCTTGGGGTTTTACCATAAGGGTGTATATGTATAAGTGTGTATGTGTATGTGTATGTATGTATATATACACACATGGTATATATACACACTTATGATAGAACTCGAAGATGCTCTACTGTTACCTTTTGTATTACACACACATATCTTGGGATTCTACTATATGTGTGTGTATTGATGTATTCACGCACAGACACAGAAATACACACACACACATATACACACACACGTTCTACTGTTACCTTTTGTACTATATGTGTGTGTGTGTGTATTACAAAAGGTAACAGTACAATATATATACACTCATACATACATGTGTATGTGTGTGTGTCTGTGTGTGTTTAACCCTAACCGTAACCCTCCCCCCTCCCCCCAGGTATCCGTGTTAGGAAGGAATGAAAAGAGCAAAAGGCAAAGGAATGGAGGTAAGAGTGTAAATGCATCATTTTCCAACTGTTATTCTGGAGGATAAATGGGATTATTGAAGGCTAAAAGACATGAGAAAACCTTTCCTTTTCTCCAGGTCCACCAAGATATAAACTCCCACATGCAACTCATGTCTTGGGATGTAAGTGGTGACAGGAGGTTTTGGGACAACATAAGGCTCTCTCAGGAGAATGTACTCTGCCATTCAGCCTGTTTCTGGAAGTGCCTGGTTGTAGGAAGGGCCTTAGCACATCAAAGGCAACTATTCCATCCTGGCTGAATTGCTAACCCATGCCTGTTGATCAGCCCAGGGGAGATCTCTTCCATGGAAAGGGAGCATGTAAGAACAGATAAAAGAGGGAAGATCCTGCCCATTTTCATGCAATAGGCAAATAAAAGAGGAAGAAAAACAGGGAAGGAGGGATTGGAGATATGAGGGCATCACTGCAATCTTGTGTGGTTTAGCATGTCATGTGGATGCATATTCCATTGTTCCCTCCCAAGATTGATATGAGGTGAAGGGAACTATGAGGCCAACTTACAGGGGTAGGGAAAGCGGAACCAAGGTGCTATGGACAAGATTTCTCCTCTAGCATCTGTTCTGGCCTTGAATCCGTAGGCACTGGCATCCCGAGGAAACACATCCGTCACTGTCAGAATGTAACAAAGCAACCAGACCACCAAAATGGCTAGTATGATCTGAAGTGGAGATACAGAAAGGCAGAACACCATCATCTCTCAGCTATATATCCACACTGAAAACAAGTCAGAAGACAGGAAGCAACTGTAGGAAAAGAACATGGCTCTCTAAACTATTGTCCATCTACTCTGTGCTACTCTGCCTAGTTTTCACTTTCAAGACTTCTGTAATCTTCTGTAAAATTGGGGAATTAAAGTATTAGGAGATGTTAGATGTTATAGTTAATTAGATTAGGATGGATTATGATTGTTGAATATTATACCCTGTAATTTGTTCTGGGAAGTTGGGAGGGGGGAGGGGGGTGGGTGGGAAGGGGAAGGGATGGGGGAGGGGAGGGGGGAGGGGTTGGGGAGGGGAGGGGGCGGGGGGGAAGGATAGGGGTGGGGGGAGGGAGAGGATATATATGTAAACTCTTTTTTAAAACTTTTCAATTAAAAAAAAAGACTTCTGTAATCCTGTCCTGGGATTATTTATACTGCAAATAAATCCCATAGAGCTGAGGAAGCTTTATTCCTGGAGAATTGTCTAAAATTGCAGATTGAGAATTTTAAATATTCAAGAATGCAGATTTGAGTATTTCAACCAAAAGCAAACTTTTGTGTTAAGGATCTCTTCTACATTCCTTCTCCTTTACTCCTACCAAATGTACACAATTGATTGGCAAAAGCTTTTACAATCTCCTCTCCTTGTTAAGTTTAGTTTCAATTAATTCCCAGTCTCTTCTTTGTCCCATTTTGCCTTCTTGATGCATGGGAAGCTTCAACTGACTTTTATCATGGATAAGAAAGAGTACTGCATGCGAATGGATTATTTACGCATGCTCAGAGTAACCTTCTACACAGGGGAAGAATAAACTGTTCTTGACAACTGATGCAACTGGGGAACCTGGCAGGATAAAAATCAGCAAATTCTGACCAAACCTTTTTTTGGCAGGGGGGTGGGGGGGAAGGGACATACAAAATGTGCCCACAATAAAATGATGAGTAAAAGACAATCTCCTTACTGGAAACATTTTGAAGATTTGTATCCGGATCAAAATGCAGCCTTTCCCATATTTATACCCAGGAAGGAGAAAAGAAACATTTCGTAGATACTGAGCAAACAGAACAATTAAAAAAATAGACCTGTTCAAAGAAGAGAAAAGACATGAATGAACAGATTAGGAACAATTGGATGCAGAAACCATGGGATCAATTCATATGATTTCAAATTGAATTTATTGGATTATACATAGGTAGTTATTTATCATGAACTTACCATTATCTAGGCATTTCCTTACACAAATCTGAGACCTTGCAGTTATATTAGGATTATACCTCTCCAAATTCCAGCTGGCAGAGAGCAGCTATGCTTATTAGAAATCTTAGGTGGGAAATTTGGAGGACATCTAATTAAAAGAAGGCAGATTCTGCAATTTTTAATAAACCACCAATTGGATCAGCAATCTGTCACATGAACTGGTCCTGCGTATGCCTTGGGTTGACAAAGTTGGAGAGAATCTGATCTGATTTTCTGATTTTGGCTGAGTAATTTAACAAAAATACTTCATTCCCTCCCACCACCACATAAGTGTGTGAATCTTAACACAACTTCTTTGTGAATTTGCATCTCATGACTACATGATCTTTTCTATAGGCATATCTAATCTTGACTAATTTAGCTAACAAGCATACTAGCTGAGAAACATAAGAGTTGAGGTTCAGCAGAGCCAGGGTTTTGGCTGGCAGGTTTAGAATCTGTTTTCATCTTCTGACTGTGCTCATCACTCAGCATCCATGGGCAAGGCTGTCACCAGCCTTGGAATATTGATGCCCTGAGAGGTTAATAAGCTTCAGTCCAAGTCCAGCAGCATTCAACTGAGACCTGCTGAGGTCAGAGCAAATATATGAAAAATGTATCAGTTGGACTTGAGCCGAATCAGATAACTGTCAATGCTCTTACCAAGAAAAGTTCAATGCTTCTTCCCACAACATATTCTTGCTTCCTTAACTGTCTAGAGTGACAGAACCATAGTTAAGCAACGGGTGAGTATAAAATCCGAGGTTCCAGTTTAGGCCCATAAAGCAAACTTCTCTGAAGTCAATTGGAATCACAGACAATGAATGTGATGACTGAAAAGTTCATAATATCTACTTTATATATTCTATTCATGATCCTTTAACTGTGAATTATGGGCAATTCAGCCACCAGCATTCATATGTGGGTTGTTCCTTAATTTGTAAAAATATGTGGTCTTTCTTTGGTCATAAATTGATATATAGCAGAACTGCAGAACTGCAAATCCCTTAGGAATAGAGAGCAAGAGATTCATAATGTTCTCACCATGCCACTGTCCTATTCTACTTATCATACACACTTACACTCATAAGTGTGCACAAGCACAGTCTTTCTGAAGATTTGAGCCACTGGCAACCAACCATCCAGAACTTCACTCTCTGCTTCACTTGGCTTGGTCTGGCAGTTGAGTGAGGAGAAGAGAGAGCATCTGGCCAACGGGCCAGTTTGTATCTCTGCAGTTCACTCCTCTGAGATCCTACAGTAGTTCTGTAACTCTACAGCTTTTGCTCCACTCTTGCATCAGTCTGAAAATCTGCTGTACTGAAAAAGGAGCACCTACAATGCCGCAATGCCCCAGTGTGATCCAGCTCTATCTCCTGCTGCCTGGAAGACTGAGAGACCTATTAAGGAGACAGTGGGTGTGACTGTCAGGGGCCCAATGTAGCTGAGCAAGGCCCCAGGAATGCCCAGCAATCCAATTACCACTTCCACCAGGCTGGAAATGATGATGGCTCCTTGGATCTAGGACAGAAACAGGAAAAGGATGAATTAAGTTGATAAAGACGCATTGCAAATACAGTGTTTCAGCAAGACCAGCATGGCTGTATTTCACTCACAATATTTGTAATAACCCTAAATTAGGAAGGATAGTCCCCTATCTAAAGAGATTAGACATTTCACAGATTGACTGATTTCCTGAAGCCTGCCTTAAGAGGAAGAACTCTAAGTGGGAAGAGAAAACAGATGTTTCAATGTTGGCTATAAATTGTCAGCACCTGAACTAGCAGATTAAGGAAGCCAATGCAGCCACTCAGTTTTCCTCTTCCTCTCCCTGCCCCCCACCCCACTCCCAATGATAAGATGCAACTTACTTTTGAAAAAGACAGAAATGTTTAGAAGAATGCACGCATATTATGATATTCTTCATTGTCACTGCTTGAGAGATGAACAACTATAGTTTAGGACAAAAAGGCTGATTTCTTGCAAGGATGGATGTATGTAACTTTCTTGGTCTTTCATATTTATGCACCCAACTGATTTGGGTTGGGTTATAACCCTTTATAAAAAAAAACACTTTTGTACCAATTGGGTTCCAACCTGCCCTTATTCACTGCAACCTTAATCCCTAGCATTAGGGTAGCAAAGAGCCATGGGAAGACTTACAGCAAGCCCTGAACTTAACATACAAATCCCCCCTGCTGGGCCTCCATATCTGGGTCCTGCAATTACCCAGTATAGTTTCTTGCCATCCAGCTTTGAGCAATGAAAGCAAAACTAGTAAGTCTAATCCAGAGATTGTTCAATTTGAAGGCTACACTAGGGTTTGCATAGCACTTAAGGGCTGCGTTCTAACCCAGCAAGTCTAACCCAGGTTTGGGGATTTAAAGAGTGAATGGATGTCTCAAGGTAGTTAAAGCATCTATTTTCTTCTTTAAAATCAAATTAACTTCTTCCACCAATGTGTAAAGAATCTAAATTTTAAGCCCCACCCACTCTGACAGCCATGAAAAGTATTTTGATGAGATGCACGTAGAGGCTCCCAGACACTTGTTGCATCAGTGTCTACCAACAAAGTTTCCTCCTCCTCCACACTGCCAAAAAAAAAGAAAACTCCAAACAAAATAGAAACTTCCAGGAAACTTCTTGGTGACCTAATCTTAACCCTAACCTTGTACACCTTACTTCCTCCTAAAACATACTAAATGAACTCCACACCTCATAATAGGACACAGTTCAAACAATTCTTTGAAATCTTGTCTATGGAGATTCTCAGTCATTCAGGTCATGGTTGTCCCAGAGGTGCTTTTTCAAAAGGCAACTGGACTTTGTTTTTCCTTGAAGACGTTTCACTTCTCATCCAAGAAGCTTCTTCAGTTCTGACTGAACTGAAATCTTAGTAAATACCACATTTTAATTGCTTTATCTTGCCTAAGATACCATCTAGCTAACAAAGAAGAAATGGACAACTTCCCTCAATGGGTATGAAAATTACTTACAAGTGCAATAATCATATTTTCTTGGAATAAATAAAAGACAAACTTGGAAAAGAAGCAAATCTGAAAGAGGTTCGTAATATTTATATTTATAACTTTGTATTACAAGGGAAAATTCAAGAGCAAAACTAAGGAAACAACCAAATCGAATAAATATAAAGGACAGCTTTCTGAATTGAAGGGTTGTCCCTTATAATAAAGAACATTTGGTGACTGTACTTATAAGCAGAAAATGTGAGAGTTTTCTGCCATAGGGGGAAAAAAAATCTTTGAAGGCTATGAATAATTCCTCCTGTTCACTATTTCCCACTGATGACTGATTTCCTGAGAAATGTGGCTGGGTGTACATCTAGAAAGGCTGGGGTCAAACTTACTTCTCTCATTCTTGGTTGCCATATGTGAGAAGTGTTCAGTGGTAATGTCCAATTGCCATAGATTTGGTCTGCATGAATTAAGCAAGAAATTGGAGTTAAAGACAACAACTAGACAATAAAGTTTCTCTTTCTGGAGGAAGGTAATTCCATTTCAGAACAGCCTGAATCCCAGAGAGAATAGTGGACATGGGGCAATATATTTCGTCTCCCTCCATCCCATTTATTAATATTATGGTGGTAGATAGTATGTGTTGAGGAATAAACATTCGTTAAAAGTTGTGTATAAATATGTGGTTCTCCTGATTTTGTTATACAGAAACAACAGTTGGGTATGCTAGGAGAAACAAAATATACTGAATGCAATGAGGATGGGGTCCTTAAGAAGTATGTGTAGTAAAACAGAGAAAGCTTGGGTCGAGGCGAAGAGGTTGATGATTGAATGTAAACTGAATGGAAAACAGAGAGACCAGGGTAAAAGTAATGCTATGAGTAGACCAAATTCCAACCCTATATAAAGTAAGAATGAATGAATGGGATGAAAAGAAGAAGACAGAGAATGTATTTATTGAATGGAGTTTATGACAGTAAAAAAAAGAAAAGTAATATAGGAAAGTGTATGACCATGGTGGATGCAAGGATGGACTCTACAGATAGAAAGATACGGAAAGCTATGGTGAATGAATTGTATCCAGACCCCAAGATGGCTTTGAATGTATGTGTTTTGGACTTTTGCAGACCTCCTACATATTGCAGTTTCCAAAATCAATGGTAAAGAATCCTAGGAGTTCTAATCAGAAAATCTGGAAGGCATCCAATTTGTCTACCGCAATGTTTCTCAACCTTGACAACACTAAGATATGTGGCTGTGAAATTCTGATTCTTGTTTATAGTCACATCACATAACATATGCAAGTAGCCCTTGATTTAGGACCACAATTGAGCCCAAAATTTCTGTTGCTAAGCAAGACAGTTGTTAAGTGAGTTTTGCCCCATTTTACGACTTTTCTTGCCACAGTTGCTAAGTGAATCTGGCTTCCCCATTGACTTCGCTTGTCAGAAGGTCGCAAAAGGTGATCACATGGCCCCGGGACACTGCAACCCTCATAAATATAAACTAGTGGCCACAGGGCAACTTTGATCATGTGACCATGCAATGGTCGTAAGTGTGAAAAACAGCCATAAGTCACTTACTTTCAGTGCTGTTGTAACTTTGAACGGTCACTAAACAAACAGTAGGAAGTTGAGGACTACCTGTATTGCCATTTGGAAAGCTACTGACTTCCTTCACTCAGTGAAAGGCTTCTGAAGATATTTCTGTTCTAGCTCCTGTCAACAAGTTTCAGTTACCTTCTGGAGGACATTTCCATTTTTCCAGGGCCAAGATGGATTTGGCAGGAACCAAGAATGCCAGGGCACTGGCTTGAAACAGAGGAAGTCTGCCTTACGGAAGGAGGGGGAAAAAGTGCATGGATTCAGTGCTGCTGTCAGAGAATTGCATAGCAGGTGCCCAAACAAAGTCAGGCTGACACAGACTTGTAGTTATATATAAATAAATATATTTTATATCTGTATATATAGCAAACTAGATAGGCAAACACGGACTTGCAGTTTTATATAAATAAATATATTTTGCATCTGTATATACAGCGAACTAGATAGTCAGGCAAACACGGACTTACAGTTTTATATAAATAAATATATTTTGCATCTGTATATACAGCGAACTAGATAGTCAGGCAAACACGGACTTGTAGTTTTATATAAATAAATATATTTTGCATCTGTATATACAGCGAACTAGATAGTCAGGCAAACACGGACTTGCAGTTTTATATAAATAAATATATTTTGCATCTGTATATACAGCGAACTAGATAGTCAGGCAAACACGGACTTGCAGTTTTATATAAATAAATATATTTTGCATCTGTATATACAGCGAACTAGATAGTCAGGCAAACACGGACTTGTAGTTTTATATAAATAAATATATTTTGCATCTGTATATACAGCGAACTAGATAGTCAGGCAAACACGGACTTGTAGTTTTATATAAATAAATATATTTTGCATCTGTATATACAGCGAACTAGATAGTCAGGCAAACACGGACTTGTAGTTTTATATAAATAAATATATTTTGCATCTGTATATACAGCCAACTAGATAGTCAGGCAAAGAGGAGCATCATGAGGTAAATCACAGAGCACCCAGGCCACACAGAAGAAAAAGGGGGGGGGGAAGGGAAACTCCCCCTCCACACCCCCAGCAACCAATCACAGCACAGATTCCCTCACACAGGAGCCAGTACTCTCAAATCAATCAACTATAACTGTGTGTTCTGGCTCACTGAACAGCCCCCCTGTTCCAGCTACTAAATTTAAACATCTTAACAGCTTCCCGCTCATAACGGTCTCTTCTCTGTTACATTCACCAAGGAGCAAACCAGATGAGCCGTACCTAATGCCCACAGTGCTTTGGATGAGGGTGGTGATGCCCACACAGCTGAAGATGGTGCCAATAAGTTGACTGACGGTGTACTGGTCCTTCCCTACACAGAGAGACTCTGCCAGAAGGAAGGGAACGGCGATGGTGCCACTGAAACACGTCAAGTAGTGCTGGAGGAAAGATTAGGGTGGAGGATATGTCAAATGAGTATAAGATCAGACGATGTCTCCAAACTAATACACAGGCATCACCGCTTTGGGATGCAGCTGTACATTCATTGGTTATGTAGAAATGCTGAAATTCTATACAACTGAAGCCATAAACTGTTGTTGTAATGTGGATAGTAATTTCCTCAAATAGCGCTTTTTTTAAAAAAAAATTTTTTTTTTTTATTTATATGCCGCCCTTCTCCAAAGACTCAGGGCTGCTTACAATGCGTTAAGCAATAACCTTCATACTTTTGTATATTTATACAAAGTCAGCTTATTGCCCCCAGAAACTGGGTCCTCATTTTACCTACCTTAGAAAGGATGGAAGGCTGAGTCAACCTTGAGCCAGCAGACTAAAAGCATTGTGATTAACACCACCTGTCTGCAATTACTGTAAGTTCGAATCTCACCAGGCTCAAGATTGACTCAGCCTTCCATCCTTTCTAAGGTAGATAAATTGAGGACCCAGTTTGTGGGGGCAATAAGCTGACTTTGTATAAATATACAAAAGTATGAAGGCTATTGCTTAACGCATTGTAAGCCATCCTGAGTTTCCGGAGAAGGGCGGCATATAAATCAATTTTTTAAAAAAAATGATATAGGGCTGTGATGGTGAACCTATGGCACGCATGCCAGAGGTGGCACACAGCATCCTCTCTGTGGGCATGCAAGCTGTCACCCCAGCTCAGCTCTACCACACCTGCGCATGCGCACGTGCCTCCCACCGGCTAGCTGATCTTTGCATCTCTGCCGCGCATGTGTGGGGGGCAGGGTGCATGTGGGGTGCATGCACATGTGCGGGGGCATGTAGGGGGCTGCACTTGCATGTACGGGCACATGCAGGGGCGCACAAATGCATGGGGGGTTGGGGGCATGCATGGAGGCCATGTATGCATTGCATTTTGGGGGTTCGGGTGCACATGCATGCATGTGCGTGCTTTGGGCACTCAGTTGGGAAAAGATTAGCCATCCCTGGTATAGAGTTATTTGCCTGAGCAGGAGTTTTGACTAGAAGACCTCCAAGGTCCCATCCAGCTCTGTTATTCTGTTAAAATATTCATGCACTACATGTTGCAATGACGGTGAGCATTAATGGGATTCACCAAATGGTGGAACTATTTTGTTTAGAAGCCAAAATAAACCATCATGCCCAATTGTTTCAGGTCAGCTACTCTTCAGCAAGACCAAAATCAAAATGAAATATTTTGATTGATCCTGATTCAGATTAAATGAAAACTGGACTCTGTATATCAACTGCCATCATCTGCAATCAACACAACACAACATATCATGCCATGATTTGTTCAGCATTTCTCTCTCCCCCACCACTCTAATTTTCCCGGCATCTTTCCTCTCTGCCCTCAGTTGACTTCCCCAATATCCTGGTGTGACAAATCTCACCAGCTTCCTCCCTCCACACAATCTTCCAAGTGTCATCCTTCCCAGCCATCAGCTGCCTCCTTCCTTGTCTGAGTGCTTCATATCCCTCTGGTTTCCTTTGCTTCCATCTTTCCATCTTTTCCTTTCCCTTTCTCCCTCCCTCAGCTACCAAAACCCTTGCTTCCTGTCTCACCCCAAATTACTTCCACCAAGGGGAGAAAAAGACTTTTTGTTCCATAATCAGAGCAATACACTGAAATATGCATGACTTATTTGGGACATAGACCACCAGGAATCCCCTATTCTATGTAGAGAATGGGGCACAAAAAGTTGTGTTCATTCTTGTTGTAGCTCCATTATTGGCACTGACTGAACCAACAGACAAAATTATTGTCTTGTTGGCTTTGTAAGGGTGACACAGCATATTTTTCTTTTTGCTATAAATTTAGTGCATCTGAAATAGATGTATGAAAGCATAGTCCCAAGATGTGATTGGAGTGCAAAGTTCTATACATGCTAATATTGCAGAGATAAATGAACAATAGAAGTAAGATGCAATCACCATTCAGTATAAGACTCATAGTCAAGGTACGTCTTGTACCTTTTCAACAATGGCACCACTGATGAGGGAACACACATAGTAACATCTAAATTATTGTAAAAAGTCACTCTGTTATTGTGGGTGGGGAAACAGTAACCATGCCAAATATTTGTTAATTCAAACAAGCCAGGGAGAACAGCAAAAGAATCTGGAAGGAGCTAACTCAGTTTATTATACCTGAAATCCCAGGAGGATGCAGAGATACCATGGGGGTGCATCTTCGATTGTATAGAGCATATCAAAATTCTTTTGCTCTTCAGAGACTGGTGGAGCAACACAATTCCCATTTGCTGCTTTTTGCTGAAAATTAAAGAGAGCCATTGCACATAAAGGAAAAGGCTGTGAAGATTTATGTTATAACTGGAGCAGGTGCCATGATAATCCTTGTGTATGCTACACTGAAAACGATGCACCAGCAATGAACACACTGTCTCCACACTTGTTACAATCTCAACTATAGCCAGCAGGAATGGACAGGAGTCTGAGATTCACTGTAATGCCTGAGATTATTACCAATTTTGTTGTTATTACACTTGATTTTTCTCCCTGTTCTTTGTTATGAAAAGTCAATCTTGTAATCCAAGATGAGGAAATTCCCCAGGAATAAAGAAAGCCTGTATCTTCTACTACTTCTTAACAATGTCTGCTACCTCTTGGCTATCTTTGAAAATTCTGAGAAAAGATGGACATCACCCCTCCCAAATGGAATTCAGTTGCTCATGTGTCCTCTGAGTCCACGATGAACATATGACCACAGTCAGGTTCTGTAGTCTGGTCATGGAGGAACTCCTAAATTCTGAAAAATAACTTTCCTCAACCTGGAATCTGCTGAACATATTGCACTACAACTTCTATAGTTGGCTGAGACTTCTGAGGATTGCCTCCATCATAGCTGGAAGCAGAACTTAGGGAAAATGGATACAGGAATCTGGGAGGCAGATGTGGACAGCAAAAATGGATGTATTAATCATGCTGCATTTATCATTGTGTTCTGCCTTATCCAACCATGAGCTTTTTTAATATTCTTGGTAATGGGTATATTTTCTACTACAACTTCCAGAGTTCATGCAAGAAATCCCAGATTCTTATAAATAATTCCATCCAGTTGTTTATTCAGAGGAAGACCACAAAGCCAGTTTGGTGTAGTGGCTAAGAACCTTGCCCAGAAACCAGTAGCTTATGAATTCTAGCCTTGCCTTAGCCATTAAAGCCAGCTAGGTGACTTTGGGCCAGTCACTGTCTCTCAGCCCAACCCATCTCTAAGGGTTGTTGTTGTGGGAAAATGGGAGGAACGAGCACTGAGTATGAACAACACCATTAGATGACAAAAACAAAGGTGGAGTAAAAAAATATAATAAATAAATAAATAAATAAAAAAGATCAAGTTATATCCACAATATAAAACCGGTAGAAAAATAAATATAGGGAGACCTGCTGAACATTCAAGAATTCAAGAATTACATCCTTTGTGATGCTAAATTCCAGTGCTCCACAACAACTAAGGAATCCACTATGAACATGGAATCCAACTTCAATACACAATACCTTTGAGTTATTCCTCACTGCTGCCTTTAAGTATTCCATGAAAAGAAGTGTGAGGGCAGAGCTACGCATCTTCAACTTACTCTTCCAAGAACACAGTCAGGTATACCATGTACAAACAATATCCTTGAATACAATGGAGGCCACATTAGATGAGTGTGATACAATCACCCCAAGTTTTAGAAAAGTCCACAAGGATTCTGCAATGAATTTGGTATCTGCCCAATCAATTGATCTAAGAATAATCCATGCATTCGAATAACACAAAACATACTGACAAATAATATCCAGCAAAAAAAGTGACATTAGAAATTACATGATGTCAAATTGTCCATATGTCTCTATATGCAGAAAGATTAATGCTATGTCAAGCTTCATGGCAACCTGATTTTACTTGTTTCTCTGCTAACAATCAACAAAAATAACCTATTACCTTCTATGTTTTAAATTGTGCTTAGTATTTCTGAGAAAGAATAATGTTATCCTTTAAATTTACCTTGTAATGAGAAGGATCTTCAGAGTTGCTTCCCATGTTTGTACCAAGCAAGATCAGACTTTCTAAAGGAAGAGAAAATGTAATAACAAGCATATTTATTACCTTGGAAAGGACTTTAGACAACACACCAAAGCTTGTCAATCTGTAACTGGAGCTATTGGCTGTTGATTCATATAATAAATTGTATAGTCTTGAAAGCTCATACTTTCATAAGAATATTACTGGGTGAAACTGATTGTCCCCCATTTTTAGTAATGATAGTTACTGTTGCCATATAACTAATTTGCTAACTGATAGTTTACATTAAACTGCAGCCGTGATGAATACAGACCAAGAAATCAATATATGGCAGCCTGTAGAAATTTTGGAAAGTATCTCAGCACAATCATCTCAAATAACCAGTGGCAAGTCAATTTACCTGTTAATACATCTCCTAACATATCCTCAACCATCTGACAATCCTTTCTAACTTTCATCACCTATTGACACATCTTCCCCCGTGTAATATCATAATCTCCCCTGAATTGTATCAATTATGATCATAATAATTCAACGATTCCATAGATTAATTTTAATCAGGACCTGGATACATCAAATGGGTTTTCATTTATAAACAAATCAATGTAGGAACCGAAAGTTTGCTATGATCAAGGCATATATTTTACTGGTGAAGTTTGTTTTCAATTAAACATTACGAGAATTTGTCATGTATGCCAGCCTATCTGCACCAGCCCTTACCTTACCTTCCTGTTGTTATTTATCACACTAGAATCTGTGATGTTGCTTGCCAGCCTCTCTTTAGCAACCAGACTGTTCTTGGAGAAGATTTCCAATGTAAAAGAACTTTTCTCCTTTCCAGTTTGTGACTCATGCACTCTGGGACTTTACTTTCTTAAACAGCAGATGATATGTATGCAGAGGACCAGCCAGCATAATTGGCTTACAGGGCTGTGGAAAAGCACCACCCACTATAGACTGAGGAGGTATTAGAGACATCTCCATGTGATCGTGGAGTGGCGAAATGGTCATGCTAGTTTCTTTCTTCAAAAAGAAAGGAATAAGGGATCTATTCTGCAGGAATTGTGGAATATGGGCAAAATCTGCTTTAAAAGTAGCAGTTCAAACAATTGCATCCCCAGAAGGATTGGCTGGTAATTCAAAAGAGAAAATGGAAATGATCAAAACACAGATTGCCATGTAGAATGTAATTGATTTATAGACACTTTTGATAGAAATGCTTTCTCCCAAACTCCACAAAAAGTACATTTTAGTCATTTTATGGCTATGGACAAATTAACAGGCATTCTGCCAATAGTTCTATACTTCTAAAGAAGCTATTTTTCTTCAGTTGGCACAGACACCTTACTCCCTATGACTTCTCAATTCCTTATCTTCCCCCACCCTTGGCAATGTGCCCAATAGTATTTCTCCACAAATATGTCACTCCTAGAAAGGGTAGATACATACATAGAGATTAGAAATCAACACAGGAGTCTATATGTTTACAGTTGCAGAATGGTTTTGTTGTAGATGTGCTATGGCTAGACTTCTTACATCTATATATAGAATTATGTAGCCACAAAGAATTAACATTGCCGTGCCATTTGGAGGTGTACAATGTGTAGTTTAATAATAATTGTTAAAAAAATCCTCTACTGCTGATGAATAGTTTAAAACCTCTCTAATCCATATGTAAAATTTTAGAGAATTACACTTTATAATTTACGCCTTGGTCTCTCACTCTGTGTATTGATCTGGACAAATCCAAACTTGTTTGGCCTAATTACCTAGTCTATACCAGAAAACTACACTGAAATCCAGAAATGACCTTGAAAGAATTTAAAGCCATTCTGTATAAAACAACACCTTTCTCTTTGTTTTAGGGATCCAGGCCAAGTTTAGCAGAAGGTATGTTTTCCGAATGTTATGCCGGGGCTTCTACCATAAAGCCAGAGGACCTAATCTAATTCAGACTCCTACTTCTTGCCATTGCTCTTCTATAGTATGTAGAAAAGTTCCTGCCTCATTAGCTGTAACCAACAACAACTTACATAAATGTTCATCACACAAGGATGGCATTTGCGTTACTTGCATATCTTGACTATGGCTAAATCTGATTTCTCAGTGTTAAGGAATTTCTTGATTAAGTAAATTAGTTGTGTGTTGTTCTGAACTAGAGGAATATTAGCTAATCCTATTAAATTGTGAAAAATGATCTGGTTACTGGGGTAGTTTCTGGTGATATACCAGTATTTTTATTTTGTGCCTTCAAGTGAGTCTTGCCTCCTAGCAACTGTCTGGACAAGGCCATTTAGTTTTCTGGGCAAACTTTTTCAGAAGTGGCTTACTATTGCCTCCTTCCTTGGGTGGAGAGAGAGTTCAAGGCTGGTTCAATGTCACTTCTCTGGCTTTGTGCCCAAGACAGGACTAGAACTTGTGGTCGCCTGGATTCTAGACCAGGAATCTCAATCATTATACCAATCTAGCTCTCCTCTATGAAGCCATATAATCTTTATTAGTCTTTCAAATGAAATATGTCTTAAACGTTTATCACAGGAGCTAGCAGCTACAATGAGCTATCAGTTCAACATTTCTCTTACTGATATTCCTTGCATAAGCAGAAGGACGAGGGGAGCTTCCAACACATATGATCTCCATCTCAGTTAAAATATGGCACAGGACAAGGTAAACAGACAAAACTGGTGAATTAAGCACTGGTGTGAGAAGAAAATCAATCCTAACTATGCAGAGACAAGAAATCTAAGCCCTTCCAGTTTTAGCTGAATTGCATTTCCCACTCTCTCTCATCATTGGGCATCCAGCTCTGAATTAATGAGTAAAGAGATGGGTAATTAATAAATAGCAGAGGGACTGTCATAGCTGTATAGCTGAAAGGTTTTTCAATAATTTGGCCAGAACAAAATGCTCACCATCTTGAAATATTAAAGTGTTTTACTTCTTTTACTGAGATTAAAGAATTGACTATCAAAGATAAGTTTAAGTGGAAAAATAAGATGGGGTATTCACAGAGGAATTGCCAGAGAAAGAAGGGGGAGGATTATTTATTCCCACACTTGCCCATTCAGCTTTTGGCTATTGCAGTCAAGAAATATTTAAGCTCTCTGTGTCTAGTCTCAGAGGCAAGGAATGAAGACTTTGCTATATGTGCAGGACAAAGTCCATCTTGGTAGCTCTTTAACTAGCAGTCTATTAATTAGACAATGAAATTAAGAATTAACTACTTGGCTATGTTCCAAAGAATATTTGCCACTGTATGATTGAGAAAGAGATCCTTTGCAGAGAAGAGGCACCAACACTGCATCAAGTTAAGAATCCAAGAAAAGACTTCTCCAACCCATTCAGTTTGTGGAAATTTTCTTTGCCATCATTATCCATCCATTTGTCCATCCATCCATTTATAAATCATGCATTCAGCTGCAGCCAACAATTAAAATAATATTAGCTTCTATCAGGATGGATAACATTGGGAGGGCCAATCTTGTAATCCAAATATTGCAAGTAACTGGTTTGGTTTCAGGATTGTTTTTCTGTTTGAATTATTGCTGGGATCTTCTTTCTTATATAACCAGAAGATCAACTGATTCTGCCATGTACTTTAGAATGTTTTACATTTGCAGAGCATTCTGTGTAGTATTATCAATACCATTTCAGTCAGAATCTCCTAGAAGTGAATCTTTTTGTTCCTGTTGTTCACTAATTGGAGATAACAGCTACTGCTATAGCCATCACCAAGTTGAGGTTGAGACCGCAGTGCCCATAATTTGCAACCCATACTGTCTGGGAATGCATCTTGTAGGTACTAGTTTGAAGAAGGCAGTGCATATTTTGTTTCGTTTTTTCATAGAACAAATCATAGCTCAAGGGACTGATTCTTGGTTTATATCAGGAAGTGGTGTAATAGAAATTGATGTGTCTTCAAACCTACACGGCTGTTGTTAAGTTTTTGAAAACTCTGGTAAATCTAATCAGCAGAGATTAGATTTCATAATTGTGCCTAATAGCTCTTCCCCTTAGCAATATACGTAAATGAAATGAGTTGTTTCAAGGTAATTAAATTACTGTTGGCCTTGACAATCCATGACCTTGATCACATAATCCAGAATGAGCTACTTCATCTGAATCTTAGAGTGCTTTAGGTTTTCAGTAGGTAGAACCAGCACCTAATCTGAGTGGGGTCATTCAGACATTATGAAACATGTGAAAAGTATAAAGAGGAGAAACAAATGTTATTCTATATGTATTGAAACTTAAAGCTGTTAAAATTATTATTTATTTACTTATTACACATACCCAATTAATTTTCAGCAATTCCCACTCAATAGCTACTTGCAGTTGAGAAGGACCACAGAAAAAAGCCTTTGGAAACAGGCTATTCTAGAAAGTAATTATGACCAAGAAATCTCAAAATGAGGGGATCTGAAACATGTTCCTTTGGTCAGAACATATTAGATGGTTTGATTCTACTTGGAGTAAAGGACAACAAGGATCCAAGCCATACATACCGATATCTTGAATTGGATCTAGAACAGAAATGGGTTTCAGCAGGTTCTGACCAGTTCTGGAGAACTGATAGTGAAAATTTTGAGTAATTCGGAGAACCAGTAATAAAAATTCTGACTGTCCCAGCCCCCATCTATTCTCTGCCTCCCAAGTCCCAGCTGATTGGGAGGAAATGGGGATTTTGCAGTAACCTTTCCCTGGATTGGGGTGGGAGTGGAGATTTTACAGTATCCCTCCCCTGCCACGCCCACCAAGTCACACCCACAGAACCCGTAGTAAAAAATGTTGAAACCCATCACTGAACTGGAACCCTACTGGCAGCCATTGCAGTGTCCCCAGGATTGGTGCTATTCTAGTAATTTAGTTTATTCTGGTCCATGCAGGATTCTGCATTTTGGTTGTGTCAGATACAGCTTCTGAATTACCTTTAAGGGCAGCTTTACGGAGAGTGAATGCCCATTTTTGTGACATTAGCAGTGCTTCCATGCTAATATTATTTGCAGGATATTATTTTGTAAAAGTGTAAAACTTAGGTTACAGAAATAATAACTGTCTTAACAGGAATGCTATTCCACCTTTGCTTATGAGATCTTTGAGTTGTTCAAAGGGATAGATTTTATTGAAATCCCAGTTGATTTTTCATGAGTTGACTTTGCAGTTTTGCCGTTATTAGTTTCAAGAAAGAGTGGCAAGGAATGCCAACAGAGATTTGATCTTCAGATCCTGCATTTTCAAAGACATTATACCTTGTTTGTGAAGAGTATTTATTTATCCAAACAAAGTATAACGGTCTGCATTTTAGGACAATGTGTACAGCTGCAAATATCCATGCAAATGTGCAATTAAAATATAATAACATCCACAAATAATAATAACAAAATGCAACAAATGATTAACAAATTGTTTGATTGAATAACAAAGTACAAAAAGCAATTAAACAAAATAAAAGCAACAGTTGTCCACTTGCCTGGGCAAATATTAGAATATTTAATCTGCAACTGTAAAGACTGTAACAGGAGGAAATTTCACATGTTTAGGTGCCAGTTTAGGACCATTAATCTCCATGTAGTTAATCAGTTGGTTTCTTTTAAGTATTTATATGTCCATCCACCATCTCTGGGTAGTGTAAAGAAGTCATCAAATTCAAAGAAAGCAAAACATACTGTTAAAAACCAGCTAAAATAAGAAAATGGCAATCAGATCAAGGTACCATGTCTGTCTGTCTGTCTGTCTCCCTTTTTTTTATTTTTTCTGAGTCTCTTCCCCATTTCTTGACATTTATTGTTTCAATGGCTGGCTCAACTTATTAGGAAAAAAGAATCCAGTGATGAGATGATCTCTAATTATCCTGCTTTGTAATGTGGAAGAGTTGAGGGGGGTATCTCCTGGGAAGCAGAAATAATTCAGTGCTTTAGAATTATGAAAACAATCAAACATGAACTATTTCATGTTTGCACATTCCTTTGTAGCATTGCTGGTTCCGACTGATCTGGTACCACGAAACAAAGTATAACAAATATTCAAAACCAAGTATGACTAACTATACTAAAATTAAAATAATTAATATATATATAATTATTGTAATAAGTACAGTACCAAGTATAATATAATAAATAGTTGATACCATTTGACCACATGCTGGTTTCTTTTTCCTCCAATCTCTCAACAGGTATATACAGCATGTATTTCTATACATGACATTTTCACTTATTCTTGTTCACCAGTCCATTGTTTTCACTTATTCTTGTTCACCAGTCCATCGTTTATCCAGTTATCATTTTTCTCTTGACTTACCTTATGAAAACAAAAACCTAGGAAATTCAACATATAACCTAAACATTTTCTGTTGTTTTTCTGGAAATCTTGCATTCCAATTATTAATCACACCTTCTATGGCACAGTCTCCCATTGTGTCTGATGGTGCCTTAGTGTGTATCGGATTGCAGATTCAGTAATGTTGAGATGCAGGAAAAATGTTTTAGGTGTTTCAGGAAGAAGAACTGTAGAAAAATGCTGAGGAACCAGATGGGTCAGAAAAAGTAAAACAAAAAGAGAGACTGTTGCTTATATCTTACATACAGTATGTGGACAGCCCTGTATAAATATGATTTCTCATGGGAGAATAAATTACATACTGGCATATGAGTGGTCCCAAATCCTTTTTAGGCAATGTGAACATCTGGACTGTTAAGAAATGTCAAGGGTGCTTGTCAGTTGAAAACTAGTAATGGGATGATTTCCTTGTCACATACAACTGCTCTGATTGGGGTAAAATTCAGCTCATAAATATATAAAAGAAAAAAAATTAGTTAGTGTAGTGGTTAAGTCACCAGGCTAGAAACCAGGAGATGGTGAATTCCAATCTCACCTTAGACACAAGGCCAGCTGGGTGATTTTGGGCCAGTCCCTCTGCTCAGCCCAAGGAGGCAATGCCAAATCAATTCACATACAGTAATCTTGCCATAAAAATGGAAGGACACTTGCCCGGATTTGAAGAGAGACAGAGAGAGACTCCATGAATTGAGTTATGCAGCCTCTCCATGAATTTGTTGATCATCACACCATTGTGAGAAAGAAAGAAAGAAAAACTTCATTCTTTTCCAGGCTGATGGCTAATTTTACATCTCTCTGCTGCAACTCCTTAATCATTTGGTTACTATATTCTTCCCTTTTTCCAGCATTTGAAATACCATGAATAGAACTTCCTACTGAATTCAAAACATAGTTACATCATTTTATTAAATAAGGACATTATGATTCACATAATGTCAATGGGAAGATGTCATATATGATATGAATAAATTAATCAGTGAGAAGAGAATGTGCTTTGTTTCCTGCCCAATGAAAGATAAGCATAGATTCACGCTAGAGGGATCAAAGTATAATTTGTGTTAACTTTAGCAATCAATCAAAACTGCATATACTAGCAATTATTATTATTAATAAAGATATGAACTGCCCAGATTCAGATAGAGGAAAAGGGAGTTGCCAGAAGGGGAAAAGAAACTGCAGAGAGAAAGAGAGAGAATATTAAATTTTAACCATTCTTTCAATATAGACTTTAGAAAATCAACAAAGTAAGTCAGCAACCGTCACTATTTCTCTTGGTTTCATTGCAAATGGCTGCTCTAAAGTTTTTTCTTTTTTGTTTGGTATCAATCTTCAATCTTCAAAAGACTTCTGTTTCTGCTTTGCAGAGGTATGTATTTATCTTTTAGTGAAAAAGATAAGAAATGTTTTCAGAAAATAAGGACATAGACCCAAATGGATGTAGAGATCAGAACTTTATATTACCAAATGATTATGTGGAGAAGAAAAGATCCATCATGAGAAACTTGTAGCATAGATAAATTACATATCAATTTAATGCCAATATATGCCACAGTGAGACTAAACTCAAGCCGGAGCACAACTGTCTATTAACAAGTCTAGTTAGAGTAAGGTTTTTAAAAATTGCCACCTAAAATTAGGAATCGACTCTCTTCCTCCTGATTGAAATAGAATATATATTTTATAAAAATAATACTATATCCTTTTCTTTGTTTTTCTTCTCTCAAGTTGACTTACTCGAGAGAAGCAGAACAATTAGGTTTCTGCTAACATAATTAACATGAGGGTACTAATCCAAATCTTCAATGATTTCTTAACATTTAGGTCCCAGATCATTGGAAGGGACTTTCCAGAAGAAAATAAACTTTAATAGATTAATAATAAGCTTTAGAGCACAACAGTTATTAGTAAGTTAATCAAAAACTTTATATCACAATAGGATATATTCTCTTCAAAAGATAAAATAGATAAACTTAGCCATCAAACTGGAATCCTTAAACTCATTTTATATGCAGATTAACATGTGAATTTATTACATGCACTATTTTTCCTTGAATGTTAAATCTCATTTTTGCTCAAAACTGTTTCAAATGGATTCCATACATGTGAATGCTTTACTCTCTCTAGTCCTTGTATATTGTATGTTTATTCAGGGATGCAGCCTTAATCTAATCACTTAGGTGCTCTTCCTGCCTAAGGCTGATCCATTACCCAAGAACAGACTGTATGATTGTTCCCAGAGAGATCATGTGAATCACCTAATACTGAGAATGACATAATCACAGTTTTAGAATCAGCTCATTGTTTTGAAACTTTGATAAACATTTCATCACTGAAGCCTCCAGTTTCAGGGATGAATGGCGACCCATCAGCTGAGAAAGATGTTGTTCCTCCCTTGTTTCCTCAGCACCGTCACCTACTGAATTTGATCATGTCAGGTTTCAACTTCCTCATGTGGTTGGTTTGGGACAATGGGGAAATTCCCTTTGCCCAGAACAGCATGACTGAAGCCAAAAATTCAAGACTTGCACAATGGCAGGTGCCTGGTGGAGTGGAAGGATTGGGAGCGAGGGAACTTCACTCTGCTGATAGATCTATGCATAGATGATTTAAATTTGAAAAACAGATTATATCCAATAATGTAACTTTGTAATAACACCCTCAGAAGTTTTCAGTTCCATTTTCTGATGAAGCTATAATGAGAAGTGCAGTAGATGATTTCTCACAGTTGGAATATGATCAGGAAGGGGTATTACTTAGCTCTGAGGTTCAGTGGCAATATTTGTTCCATCAGCAGAACAATTTCAGTTATAGAAGTTTCCATTATCTTTACAAAGTTATCCAACTGCCTCAAGTGAAATCCAATATTTCACTAACCTTATTGAGGACTTAGGTTTTGAGTCTACATGCATTAGCATAATAAAACCAATAAAAATATTTTAAAATTAAAATTAACATAACACACTGAATCTCTACATTTTTATAGATGTTAAATTAACTATATACCTGTTATAGGCTTTGGGAAGCATTTCATCTCAACTCCAAGTAAAATAGGATGCAAATGATTAAATGTCTTTCAATCAATTTATCACTAAGTATTTTGCCCAATTTTAAGGTTTAAACAGTCTTGACCACCCTGTGGTAATTTAAGTAAGGTCTTGGAAAAGGGGGATTTCCATTTGGTTCTTCTGATTTCTTAGTGGCCTTCAGTGCTTCTAACCATAATCAGGAGAGATTATTCTCATCCTTCTCATCTGAAGAACCAGATGAGTGAACTTGTGGCAAAAGAGAAGAGAGAGGCCATGAACCACAGCTCACTCCAACCTCTGCTTTATACTTCATCTGAAGCCTAGAAGGACTCGCCAAACAACTTCATCCATTGCTAGCCAAAACCTTGTCCCAGATCAACTGGTTTCACCACCCACCATACTTCTGTTGGCAGAAAATTGCCTTCAGACAGGCAAGCAGAGATTTGTTATAACAAGCACAAAGCTAAATCAACACCCAGCATTTTGGTTTGTTGACCTGAAGCTCAAGCCTATTAGCTAGAGTTATCAAACAAGCTGATTTCCTTGGCAAGTCCTCTTGTGTTCTATTCAACAGAGAAGAAAATTACTACCAGATAGCCAGGAGTCAAGCAGTGATGGTCCATACAACATCAATAGCCACCAGGAGGAAAGACCATATAAATAATTGCTCTGTGAGTGAAATAGATGGTCTCTAAACTTGTATATTACAAATAAAATAAAGTAAAATAAAATAGAGGCATTCCTAGCTATATGGTTCCAGTAAGCAGAGTTGGGGATTAGGTGCTTCCAGGAAAGAAGGGCAGAGACCATCCTTTAACAAATATGGTTTCAGGAACCAAGTTTCATGTGGTTTTGAATTTCATAAAAGTCATATTTTTTTTAGCTCATACTGACTCTTGATTTCACAACGAAGTGATTTATAAGTGATAGGGACTTTTCATTTTAAATGAAAATGAACATAGGAAATAAAACAGATGTAATGACCTAATTGCAGTTTCACAATGATGGAAAAACAAAAACAAATAGGCAGTTCACGTGTCCCTCATTCACGTGTCCAGTTTTTCCAAAGCAAAATCAATGGGGAAGCCAGATTCACTTAACAACCGTGGCACTATATTATCCACTATGCTGATTCACTTAATAAATGTGGCAAGAAAGGTCATAAAATGGGGCAAAACTCACTTAACAAATGCCTCACTTAACAACATAAACATTAAAAGTTGATGTCATAAGTCGTGGACTACTTGTATATCTAATCATAACTCTCTTCAAAGTCACATTTGGATAAGCCAACATGGATTAATGTGGCGTGTAGGGCAGTATATTTAGCTGCATCTTCAGGATTAGACATTTCAGACATTTCATTTGTTCATAGTGAGTTTCCAGTTTGGTAGGCTTCTACATCTATGTAGGGTTGCTGACATTAAGGCAAAGACATGCAGAAGCTCAAATCATCACATACACCATATACCATGAGAAATGCACAATATTTTTCCAGTTCCACCCAGACTCCATTCCAGCAGATCAGTTGGACTTCACCAGTCAATGTGGGCTATTCCAAAACATGCTAGATGGGCCAAAGCTCCTGGGATGGCTCCTTGCAACATTATTTGGAGTCTATAGAACTAGCAATAGCACTTAGACTTATATACAACTTCACAGTGCTTTACAGCCTTGTCTAAGTGGTGTACAGAGTCAGCCTATTGCCCCCAACAACCTGGGTTCTCATTTTACCCACCTCGGAAGGATGGAAGGCTGAGTCAACCTTGAGCCTAGTGAGGATAGAACTCCTAGCTGTGGGCAGAATTAGCCTGAAATACTGAATTCTAATCACTGCGCCATCATGGGTCTTTTGTATATTCATGGCTGCTCAGTCATTCAGAATGGGAAACTCATAATTTCGGTCCATGGTTTCTGCAGCTCAGATCTTTGCATTCTCATTCTTTCTCTTTCAGTGATCAGGTTTTGTGGGCTTTTCCAAAATCTGACAGAGAAGCAGACATTCTACGGAATCTGACCACTGCTTTTGAGGTAATAGCTTTTGGCAAACCTTGAATATAGTGCAGAAAAGCTGGGTTTTCACATTGCATTAAACTGTAATGGGTTGAGTTTGCTTTTGGCTTAATATGATGTGAAATGAGCCATGTTGGTTAATAAACAGTTTAGCACAAACTCAGCCAATTGTGATTGATTAATGATCAACAGCTTAGGGTGATATATAAACCTAGTCAGAATATAATACTCATTTACGACCATTTTTGGTAGTATTTTGAATAGAGTTTAAGAAAGAAAAATGGACACAGAAGGGAGAAAAAGGTGAAGCAAAGGAGTGAAAGTAGAATAACTGCAGGAAAAGAATATAGGTACTGTACATATTAATCCATTCCTCAATATATTTATAAAAATATATTGGGGGACAGATTAATCTAATAAAATGCATAATAAATGAAGAGGATGTAGAAATTGCTTGGAACAAAATGAAGAGTTATACATCCACTGGAGTAGGCAGCTACGTTAAATCTGAATCATTACCACATAGGAATGTGTGGAGTTACACTAACGGTCTTTATGAGAAAGTATGCTTGATGGAATATTGATATGAAAGAGGTGACGAAAAGGATTCAAAAATATATACGATGCATACTGAGAAAAAAGAGACTAACAAAATATTGTGAAGGATGGCAAGAAACTGACATTTTATTTTGGAAATGGGCAAAGAAGACCCCCCCCCCCCCGCAAAAGAAAAGAAAATGCTAGAGATATATTGAAAAGTAGGATTGAAATGAATGCTACAATTGTTAATGTCCAAGAAAATAATATTACTAAAATAATGCTGTGAGAAAGTTGAAAGGCAAGAAGGCTATAAATATATAGAGAGAAGGCAGATGAATGTTAAAATAGGGAGCTGGCCTGCTTATGATTAAAAGGTGAAACGGGCTTTGCAACATGCTTTACCTGTGTCAGTTTTTCTCTAACAATCAGAGCAGTGAGTAGCCTCCTTTCTTCAGTAAGTTGACACTTGCAGAAATGCAGCTGCTTAAATAGGTTTATGGAAGGTACCACCACATCATACATGCTCAGAAGATAGAAGAGCACAGGAATCAAACCCTATATATGTGTACCTCAGCCCTAAGAGTTAATCCTAGTCGCTTTTTTTTTTCTCCAATTGTTTTGAACCAATGAATTCTAAGCCATATGTTTCCCAGCCTCCAAGATTAGCATCTCTTCCATCTTTACACAATAGTTCTGGCCTGTCCTTATTTGTCAGGTTGCCATCTTCAACCCTTACCAAAAGTATATGTGAAGATTGCATCTCTGTCTGGCAACTGGAAGAATGTTTTTATTGTTCCCCAGCACAAAGGTGAAGGTAGCAAGAGTACATGCAAAAACTGGTAGGTTGGGGGCGAGAGTGGGAATTAATGAGTTAGATGTGCCAACAAGATTCAGGAAGAGCCCTGCAGTTTTGTGCCAGTGGGTCACTGAAAAGTGTTTGACTGTGAGAAAGATAGATTACATTTATTGATAGAAAAAAGTGTACGCACAATCTAGATCGGGACTCCTTACGCACAGTCACTCAAGTGCTCGTCATCTCTTGCCTGGACTATTGTAATGCTCTCTACATGGGGCTCCCCTTGGGGTGCCCCCACTCCCCTTGGGGTGCACCTATTCCCCTTGGGGTGCACCCGGAGGCTCCAACTGGTGCAGAATGCGGCCGCGCGGCGGATTATGGGAGCGACAGGGCGCTCCCATGTGACACCTCTCCTGCGAGAGCTGCATTGGCTGCCGGTGGATTTTCGGGTGCACTTCAAGGTGTTGGTTATCACCTTTAAAGCGCTCCATGGCTTAGGACCTGGGTACTTACGGGACCGCCTCCTGCCACCAATTGCCTCCCACCGGCCAGTTCGCTCCCACAGAGAGGGCCTCCTTAGGGTGCCGTCAGCCAGACAATGTCGGCTGGCGACCCCCAGGGGGGAGAGCCTTCTCTGTGGTAGCTCCCACCCTCTGGAACGATCTTCCTCCAGAGTTGCGAAGGATCTCCGACCTCCAGACTTTTCGTCGGGCCTTAAAAACGCACTTTTTTCAGCTAGCCGGCCTGGCCTGATCCCATGGGAAAATCTTTTTAGAGTTTTGATATGAATTTTAATTGAATCGTTTTTTAACAAATGGGCCAAATTTATATTAGTTACTTTTAATATTTTTTAACTTTTGTAAGATTTGTTTTTATTTTTGGCTGTTCACCGCCCTGAATCCGCAAGGAGAAGGGCGGTATATAAATTTAATAAATAAATAAATAAATAAATAAATAAATAAATAAATAAATAAATAAATAAATAAATAAATAAATAAATAAATAAATAATAAAACGAACAAGCTAGAATTGTGAAAGATTTTGCAAAAGAGGGGAGTTGAAAACTATTCCTAGACTGATGTAGAATTGAAGTAAAAACACAGATTAGGATTAGCAGGGAGTAAATAAAGATTTGAGATGTCACCTTAGTTAACGTATTTATAGGAATATGCATGTGCAGAATACTTAACGTGCTGCCAATGGGAACATCAATATTGCATCATGCAATTTATATAAGATAGATGGTATCATGCAATGAGAATTAATATGTAAATCGAAGTAGCAAAACCAAGGTAGATAGGACAGAAAATTAATAGTTTTCTACCTTACTAGTTTTGAGTTTAGTTCCAGAACAAGGAGAAAGGAAACCCGCAACTACTTCTCTCAAAATATTTTGCATAAAAACAGCAGAAACTACAGGCTGCAAGATAAAACGGATTGCCATGAGAAAGTATAACAAGTAATTACCCCATTCTGTTTGTCATTCCCTTTCATTTCAAAACAGATTGTGCTTTGGCAACCTGCTTCCCCTGAAAACATTGTAAGGAATAAGGAGGTACATTTTTACATCAATGTTTCTGATGTAGATCATGTGAAAGCAGAGCTTAACCGATCTGCCATTTTATTCAGGTATGATACTTTCTGTCCTGTTCTCCATGCCTGCGAGTAGGATACTACCAAGCCATGTTTTTTTTTTTAAATCAAAGATGAGGAACCATTATGCTCTTTCTTTTCAGAGTTTCTCTGCACGATGTTCAGAAAATTATTGACCTACAAACTGTCAATGACACTGTTACTCCCCGCAGTTCTATTTCATTCTATCAGCAATATCATTCCCTAAAAGTGGTAAGACTTGGTATAACTGGTCCCTTTATTCCTAAAACTGTGGTAGGTTCTCAGGGAGTTACTAACCAAGGATTTCATAGTGAAATAGTTGTAAGATTGTTTAGGTCAACTAACAAACATCTTCCCTGGGTGCCATAAGCCAATAATTGCTCCGTGCAATTGACCAAATTGAATTGAAAGAGTTGCTATTTCTCAAGAGGCCATCTGATTGGCTGCAACGTGGACCTGCAACTTGGGAGTTTTCCTGAATTCATGGAGGGAGAGTATGATGATAAGGGGGAACCTTCGCCCATATTTGGCTGGTTTACCAAGTGGGGTCCTACTGGATTGCATCACTATTACCCTAGACCATTTTTTAAGAGTTGGATTTGGTTTGAAGATTAGTGTGCTTGGAAACTGCAATTTGTGTAAATTGCAACTAAGAGGAAAATTTGACCCCACCACCCAGCCTAAAATTATAATGGCATCTTCCTTGGAGGTTTTTGGGAAGACTGCTAAAGTTGAGATTTTTTCATAAGGCCTTTAAAGTAATTCATTATGGTTTGCTAGAGAAAGAGTCAATTATTGTCATTTTGTCCCTTATTTTTATGCCAGAGAGACAAGTCCAAAGTTATGCTTCTTTTCATACACTACATAATTTAATTCTCTAAAAGTGGTAAAACTTGGTGTAATTGGGGGGTTTTATGACCCATATCTTGTATCACTAATGTAATGGTTTTAATCAGCTCAAAACCCTTTTTCACAACAATAAAAATTTGGGTTTAAAAGATGGCTTCCAGGCCTGACAATATCCATGTTTTATCTTCTTCAAATCATTACATTAAACCTGTAAAGTAAGCTAACTTGATATTGTTGTAACTATATTGCAGAAACAGAGCTAGGTCACACCAATTGCTTTTTCCTGCCTCTTCCATTATTCTTTTAATTGTTGGAACACACAAATTGCCTAAATGGCTGTTCTGACCTTCAGAAATATTTATTGTATCCCAACTTTGTGGAACCTGGTATAGTCTATACTCAATATACAATCACCCTGGAAAAAATTAGGAAAGACACGAATAGTAGTTGGGATCCTATTGATGTCATCTGGAATTAACTGATGGAATAATAGAAGGAAGTTGTTCCTTCAAAAATTTTAAATGCACTATCTCTGGTAAAAGAGCCATTTTATCTTTTAAGATATATACATGGATGGATGAAATAGCTGCAAGATATCCTGATGTCATCCAAAAGATACATATTGGATATTCTTTCGATAAACGTCCACTTTATGTTTTGAAGGTATGTTTGGCCAAACCTCACAATTTCTTCAGAGGGTAAGGGTGAAATGCTATCTAGAATAGGAAACCAGGCAGAGGTGGAATCGAGGCAATTTGGGAATCCCTCTGGCAGGGGTGAAATCCAGCAGGTTCCGACAGGTTCTGGAAAACCGGTAGCAGAAATGTTGAGTGGTTTGGAGAACCGGTAGCGGAAATTATGAGCAGTTCGGAGAACTGGCAAATACTACCTCTGGCTGGCCCCAGAGTGGGGTGGAAATGGAGATTTTGCAGTATCCTTCCCCTGTCATGCCCACCAAGCCACACTATGCCCACCAAGCCACACCCACAGAACCGGTAGTAAAAAAAAATTGGATTTCACCACTGCCCTCTGGACATGCCCAGTTACAACCAAAACGACTTTAGAAAATGGAGTTAAGAGAGCTGAAAATTGCCCTACTATTTTCTTTCCACTGGATTTTGATTTTATTTTCAGGAGAGAGACAATTTTAATTTTTTTACTTGTTGCACTGATATCAAAACTTTAAAACAACATGTTATTTCGGAAATTATTTTACAAGTAATGTTGATTTAGGATAATCAATGGGATCAAGTAGCCATATGTCTTCTTGAGAACCTATGCCATTAAATTCCCTTTTATTAGCTTTCGAGTAGAAGCAGAACTCCCAAAAATGCCATCTGGATCGATTGTGGAATCCATGCAAGGGAATGGGTTTCGCCAGCTTGTTGTCTCTGGTTTACAGGACATGTAAGTTGATGGGGTTTTTGTTTAAGTATTTACTAACTTGCACATACATTACATATCCACCAAAATATAAAAGGAAAAGGATGGTGCTTTTCAGAATTTGATAAATAAACATGAGTTCTGGTTCCCAAGGAGCTTGGAGTCTTTTATTTATTTTAAAGAGAAGGTAGAAGAAGGCTGAGACAAAAATAAAGGGAGATTCTGTTAATGAAAGTAAAAACTTACAATAAAATAGAATTAATTAATCTGGATGTGCTTGTTGTTTGGATGTGCTACCATGTAAGGCTGACATCAACCTTGCACATCTGAAAGCCCAAGAAACTAGGGAGGGTCTCTTCTGAGATGGTTGACATGTCCTCTTTCCTGCTGTGGGCTACGTTTCCTCTTATCTGACCATCCCTCTGGCTGCAGCTCTTCCTTGTTTCCAAAGGTCATTCCCACATACCATTACAGAGGACAAAAAAGTCAGTAGGTCAACCATGATTGCATTCATGTAACACCCTGATCCATAAACTAGCCAACCATTTAAGCCTAGTGTGTGACAAGAGATCAGGTCATGGAATTTATCCTACTATGCAAATTCAGGTAATGGGTTAATTCCACGCATTATGCTTTTGCATAAATTGGCTTAAAAGGATAAAGTAGGGAACAGATTAAAAGTATACAAAACCAAAACAATAAAGAAGAGTATATTTTGATGTGAGACAACTTTAAGAAAATTTACTGCTTGATGTAATATGTTTTAATTTTGATTTGCAAACAAATGCTAGATTGATAATTATGCTGGACTAAGGTTTCATTGAACAAACTATAAGATACACAGATTTTAGCGATAAATTGTGATTTAATTTAATATACTCTGGAAATGATGATTATTATGAAATACATTGAGAATTAATTTGAAAGAACATGCTGGGAAATAGAGCATAAAATAGATAATTATATTCTAAGGGAAAGTTAAAATAAGAGTGATGGATACCAACTAGATAAGAGTTTGAGACTCGGAGGAAATATGTTGGAAACTAGTTTAAATGCTGGAAATCAGCCAAACAAATATAGGAGAGTTGGAGAAGACTATGCTGGAAATCAGCCAAACAAGAGTGGGAGTTCTGGAGGAGATTATGCTGGTAATCAGCCAAACATAATATGCTGGAAATCAGCCAATAAAATGCTGGAAATCAGCCAATAAAATGCTGGAAATCAGCCAAACAAATAGGAGGAGAGTTGGAGGAGATTATGCTGGAAATCAGCCAAACAATGGAGTGAGTTTAGGAGGAGATTATGTTGGAAATCAGCCAAACATAATATGATGGAAATCAGCCAATAACGGTGGTAGGCTTGGAGGAGACTATACTGAAATTAGCCAAAAATAGTTGGTGTTCTGGAGGAGACTATGCTGGGAATCAGCCAAACAGAATATGTTGGAAAACAGCTACATAATAGAGGGAGGTATGGAAGAAAATATGCTGGAAACTAGATTAAATAAAACATGTCTTCGTGATAAACCTGTGTAACATGAAAAATGTAATAGATGATAAGTGGGATAAAATCAAAGATAAATTGATAAAGTTTAAGATATTAAGATTCGAGGAAAAGGGTCAAGAGATTAAGAATTAGATAGAACTTTGCTTTATAAAGTGTAATAAAAATGGAGTTGTATTGAATTTGAAATTAAGTTCTGTGGTGCTAAAATTGTAAGGTAAATACTTAGAATAAGAGGTTAGAATATTGTAAAAAATTATTTTGATATTGAGGGTAAAAGATACAAGGGGAAGAAGAACAAGATATAATCAGGATTGATACAGAGATTTAAAAATGAGTGAAAGTGAATTTGAAATTAAAATTGTATTGAGATAATGGATTTGTTTAGATGAAGACGTTAGAATTTATGTTAAAACTTGTTCTTTTATGTTTTGAATTTTCTATTTGTCAAAGATGTAATGGGAAATAGTGAATGGAGCTCATTAAAGGAATGTAAGTGTGGTAACCATCTATGACCGGATCGAGACTCTGCTCTTGAAAGTTATATTTTATGCTTAAATTGGAAAAAAAAAATATTTACAAAAAAAAAAAGTATACAAAACCAGTTCAATGTCTATTGAATTGGTCTGTCCCTGGTAGAATTCCTCGTTCTTCATGGGATCCTACAGGACATAGGGTAAACATTAACCCAAGAAGCGAGAAGCAATGGTGGTAACTAGTAAGCAATTAGATCTACTCATCTTTAAACTGCGCCCACAGAGTGACTCTGAGGCACAGTGGGAAATTTTGTATGGCAATTAACGTAATTCAGAGCCTTATATTAAAAGGTTGCTTTTTTTTTAAAAAAAAAAAAAGGCAAGCCTTCTCCTCCTTCAGTGTGGTGTGGTGGCTCAGTGGTTAAGAATGCTGGGCTTGTTGGCTGGAAAACCAGCAGCCCAGCCACATAACAGGATAAGTTCCCATCCTCGCCCCAGTTCCTGCCAATTTAGCAGTTCAAAAGCATGCAAATACAAGTAGATAAATAGGTACCACTACAGTGGAAAGATAACAGTGCTCAGTAACGTCATGCTGACCATATGACCATGGAAATGTCTACAGAGAGCCCTGGATCAATGGCTTTGAAACAGAGATGAGCGTCGCCTTCCATAGTTGACGACAACTAGCAGAGTAAAATCTGGCAGGGATTCCTTCTCCTTCTCCTTCTTCAGTCTACTGCATTCTGCTTGTGTTAAGCTGTCTTCTTTATCATCCATTGACTTAGTATGGTGGGAGTTGTAATACAACATAAGCACTATGTTGCGAAGATGGGCACAAGAAGTCTGTCCTCAGTTCTGAAAACAGGACAAAAAGTGATAGGAGTAGGGATAAGTTATCCTTCTATTTCTTCTCACCTATAAACTCTTTCCAGTCCTATGTAGGCTGCCTTGAGCTCTTAGAGGAAAAGGGGAAGGAGAATTCCAACAAGTCCAGGAGAAAATTTTTCTATAATTATTTAGTGGGATCAGACACATGCTGTTGGTGAAGCACAATTGTTTACCAGAGGTAGCAAAAGACAACCTAAAAATGGGTGGGTTGCAATCCCTCTACATAGAATTATGCTTTAATAATTGACTGGATATAGCAAACTACTCAGCAGTTTCCATTAAATCTTATATTTGCATCCGCTTCTAGGTTACACAATTTCTAAACAGGGATGTAATAATGGCAAGACTCCTACAGAACTTTGATTTCTATGTCATGCCAATAATGAATGTGGATGGTTATGAGTATACATGGACTACTGTAAGTATAAAATTTTTCTAGATATATGAAATTTGGCCTGGAAAGTTTGAAAGTCCAAATAATCTACATTGAGATGACTTGTTACGATGTTGCATTACCTTATGCATCATAAAACAGTATTCAAATCAATAAGCTTTGTGCTGTAGGATTGCCTCTTTTTTAAAAATGTTACTAGAGGAAGGAATGAAAATTTCCTGCTAGAGCACACACAAAACATTTTCTAATTTCAATTTTTACAGAATAATTCATTCTTTGACCCTATTTTCTGGGAATTGGAGCTGGCTTCTAAATTAGATGCAGGAGCCTTGCATGACAGTATACTGTACATCCATAGAGAAAAATAATGTAAGATAATTCTACTTTTCAATATGTTGCTTGATACTCACTTGGATCTGCAAGATGGGTTTAGAAATATCTTGAGTGTTTAGTTCAAGCTATCTTTTATTTATTTATTTATTTATATGCCGCCCTTCTCCGGAGACTCAGTGCGGCTTACAATGCGTTAAGCAATAGCCTTCATACTTTTGTATATTCTTGATTTATATCTTTGCTTTACACCAGATAACCTTGAGCTATACATTCTGCTTTGGTTCAGAAGCCTGGTAAACTAATGCAGCTAGTTCTTAGCTAAGACACGGTGGCACAGAGGTTAGAGTGCAGTACTACAGGCTACTTCTGCTGCCTGCTGGCTGCCTGAAATTTAATAGTTCAAATCTCACCAGGCTCAAGGTTGACTCAGCCTTCCATCCTTCCGAGGTGGGTAAAATGAGGACCCAGATTGTTGGGGGCAATAGGCTGACTCTGTAAACTGCTTAGAGAGGGCTGTAAAGCACTGTGAAGCAGTATATAAATTTAAGTGCTATTGCTATTTTTATTAGCACATGGTGAGTCTTACCACATGGTTACAATTTTCTCTAAGTCTAAACCCTTATACCAATGTTTAGCACGATGTGTGAATCTGGAATCTGTTTCACCTCACTCACAGATTGTTGGAGGGAGGAAAAAAGTGAAAAGCAGCTCTCCTGAACTCATTAGGAAAATTTATGGGGTACATGGATAGAGAGAAATGTTGGTCCCCAGTTCTCCTTGGCCTAATTATTGTAAAGTGAAATAGACATGTTCACCAAGGTTTAACTTTAACCAGAAAGATGCTTCTGCTCAAGAAGCATGGATTTCTTACAGTCATCTGTTTTTCAAGGTTGGGATTGCCAATAGCACTTGGGACCATTGGTGGTCTTAGTTCTAGATGCCAGATTTCATGCTCTTTCAAGCATTTCCCCTTTTTGTCTGCAGTGTGTATTGCTTTGGCTACGATGCCCACAATCAAAACAAATATTGTAGCATTTTAGACTCATTTAAGCACACATTTACTTGCATCCGTGGATCAACCTTAAAATGTACAATAATGCACTTACTGCCTGCTCAGAAAACACTGCAATAACAAGGAGTTCTTTGGGAAGCCTTTTCAAAGGTGCAATGATGTGCATTGAGATTTCTTTTAGGTTACAAATTATGCATTGGCGACATTAACATTAAAATGTTTACATAGATACGGATATGTATGTGTGTTACCTACAGAATCGAATGTGGAGAAAAAGCCGCTCAAAGCATGGCAACAGCAAGTGCATTGGGACAGATATGAATCGCAATTTTGATGCAGGCTGGTGTGGTAAGATGATGTTTGTTTGGACATACACACAGGTGCTATGAACATTTATTGCAGTAATAAAGTATAAACTGATTTACATATACTTGGGGAAAACAAGTTTCATACTCCACTTGATATATAAAATGCTCTCCAAACCTATCCTATGTTAAACACCCCTGAATTCAATTTCATTTTTCAATACAAGGGCATAGAATTACTCAGATTCCCCAAGATTGTGTTGGACTACATATACCATCATTGTTGTGGCTCCGTTGCCTGAGCCTGTGTCATCAGCAGGAGAGGACTCTGAGAGTGAGGGAGAGGAGTTGGCAAGGCCTCCTTCTCCAGGACCCTCCTCTCTGGCAATGCCTCCGGAGGACACCGAAGGGCAAGAGATAGGCCCAGAGCCAAGCACGTCCCCGCAGCCACAGATGGACAGTGATGAGGGTAATGAGTCTTGGCTAGACCCTCGCCAGCGCAACAGAAGAAAAGGCGTGCCCGTGATTAGCTGACTCACTGGACCACACCCCACAGGCTATAAAAGGGGGGGAGTTAAGCATTCAGGCTCTGTGACGGACAAAACTAAGTAATCCCTTGGAGTCACTTTGCATCTCGGCTTCAGATTTATTCCTGGACAATTGTTGTGGTGTATATTTTCTTCTACGTTGATAAAGGTCTTGGCAAGCAGCTGCTGGGATTGCTGCCAAGCGTCTTATCGGACTTATTGGTTGCCTGCCAGTTTATTTAACCCCCGACTGTCTGAGTGTGTGTGTGTGTGGTGGGGACAGAACAATCATCAGTCCATGCTGGTGAGGTATAGGGGTACCATCACAAGTTCTGGTGAACATTTGACTGGAAAAGGCTGAACTAGATCTTAATAGCGTGGGAAAATGTACAAGAATAAAAAATGTGGGTCCATACATTCCATCAGAAAAGCATACAGATTCATCCAGTAATGAAGGTTTTCTGATGCTTTCAGTTAGTTGCAACCTGGAGGAGGCAAACGGTACCCTGTTGTCATCCTCAAATGAAATTGTCTTTTTTCTTAAGTGAGGGGTCCTTGGTGCTCTCTGAGCTTGCTTGTTTTCTTGCAGACGTTTCATTACCCAAACTAGGTAATATCATCAGTGCTAGTAAGGAGTGCTATTTGCTGTCAGTTTATATTCTGGTGATTTGCTTGCCTTTTTCTTAAGTGAAGCTAAGCAGCAAAATGTCACACACAAAACAACCGTAGTATACAAAGAGAGGGCAACTACTTCCCTGTGCCTTTATTTTTTGGAAAACACTAAAGCTCCATTCGTGCCCTTCCATGTTTGTCCTCAACTTGTACTGTAATTTTTAAGGAGCCAGAAAGGAAAATGCTTAAATACAGCATTTTTTTTAAAAAAATGACTCAAATTAAGTTTTGCACATTTTGCCAGTAACCCCAACTCATATGAATTAAAGGCCCACATGGCTCAACCCGAAAATGGGTGAATGTGCTGATAATACAGGATTATCAGTAGCAGACTGAGACTTTTGCAACAGCCACCTATAAGTACTTCATTCAGTTTCAAGCTCTAGTATAATTTAAAAAATTGTTTTCCATTTGGGTCCTATAATTTTAAGCTAATTAAAGCTTTTATTTTTTTTCCCTAAATAAAGGAAAAGGTGCATCCAGAGACAACTGTCAAGAGACTTACTGTGGACCTTACCCCGAGTCTGAACCAGAAGTAAAAGCTGTGGTTGATTTTATCAGAAAGCGAAAGGATCGTATTAAGGCATACCTAACAATGCACTCTTACTCCCAGATGGTTCTGTTTCCATATTCGTATACTAGAAATCAATCTAAAGATCATGATGAGCTGGTAAGAACCCTTCTCTTTAATTCTGAGCTCAGGAGGACTTTTGCGATCATTTTTTTGGATTTGGATTTTTTCTTCCTTAAAGAGTACAAAGGACACTTTATTAAGAAAAAGTGGCTAGATGATAGTACCTGCCCATAATATCAACAAGAAGCTGTAGCAGGCCATATTGTTATGTTATAAAAGCAAATAGCGATGGTGGGTTGGTTTTCATGCCTCTTCCTCCACCACTTATTTCATTTGAATGCAGCAAGCCATTATTTACAAATCAATCAAACCATGGTCTAAGAATACATCATGCTTTGTATAAAATACTTTGCTACATTCAGCTGAAATGGAAAATTGCCATAAGCTACAATCAAAAGTTTCTAATTTCTTCCTGTGTGATCATTCTCTTAACAAGCAACTATCTATCCGAACTGAATCATAACACAGCGGCCTTATTTTTGGCTTTTATGTATTTACTGAGAAAACAGACTTTTGGATCAGTATCCATCTACCCGCTATATTTATCATTTTGAAGGATGCTTCAAGTCTGAGAGGAATATAGAATATTCAGAACAAGTGTATAAAAATACACAGATTCTTGTAAGAGATAATTCATAGAGTATTTGCACTTTTCATATCTAAGTACAGGAGAATTACATTGAAGGTTATAGCACAATAGCTGCTAGGCACAGAAGCAAGTTTGTATGATGGATGTATGTCAATTGGGACCAAACAAGAATATGTGTGTTGAGTATTTCTCCTAAAATGAATTTTTGTAAGCCAGGCTTTCTCCAAAAGCCAAACCGAGGAATCTATCCCACTAGAATGAATCAAGAACTGAAATCATGGTTTGTCGCATGTTTAGATATAACAGAAATAGTACGTTAAAACAGATATTTTAATACACTATATTAAAGTAGTATAATGCAGAAAGAAGTGAGTATGTTATTCATCATGAAGTATTGCTTTTTAATTACTACAATTAATGAAAAAATTCAGGAATTAAAACGCCAATAGCATTAGATTGAATGCCCACATAAACAATTTTGGAACCAGAGAAAGTATGTATGCAAGTAAATAAATAAATCTTTATTTTTGTAAAGAAAAGTGAATGATCCAATGGCCAACCCCTCAGATTGAGGATCGCTATAGTGAGCAATTAATTGCTCTCGGCAATAATGGCGTCTTTCAAGGCTGCAGAATTTTGTTATTAGAGTTTACACACTGAAATTGTCTGGCTTTACTGACAAAAGGGTTTTGCTTGTCCTGTGCTCTTCAAGAGTTTTCACTGTGTAACTCAAAACTAAAAGACTGCTGCATTTAGAGCAGCGTTATCTCAAATGTGAGGTATGGACTTCAGCTCCCAGAATTCCCTAGCCAACATTTCTGGGAGCTGAACTCATTTGTGGGAGTTGAAGCCCACATATCTAAAAAGTTTCCAAGTTTCAAATGGGAGTGCAATGTTTTCTCCGTAGTTGCTGCCCTACAAGGACAATGTTCTTCTTTTGCTCTTCTCCTCCTGTAATCTCTCAATCTGTTGCAGAGGCTCAATTTTGGGAAACCCAAAACTTGTCCGTCAACAGCATCTGTTCTACTACTGGACAATGATTAAAAACATTCAAAATTAAATTTATTTCTACAGTCACATTTTATGCTGTTTTTGCTAAATGAAAGTCAATGTTGCCTTGCACATTTTAGATTCCCCCCCTCCCCCCACAGAAAACAATGTCAGCCATAATATACTGGTAACAAAAGGGATTTCAGACTAGGAATCAAAGCAAACAGACACAGTAGAACTTGTGAAAAGGACACAAAAGGGTAAAATTCGAAAGCATGCAATCACTGGAAATAGGGAGATTAATAAAAAGCCATGGGCACACAATAGCCTAGTTTTTACATCATGGTAAACCGCAGATAGGATTTTAATCTCAAACATGCCAGGTCTGGGACTGACATCTCTTCTGCTTACTTGCAGCTTTAGCTTTTTTGTGTTTTCAGTAAAAATGTACATCTTTTAATTTTGTTACAATCTTGTGAAGAATTCAAAATCTCTGGGCCATCCTTGGGAAACTTAGTTTAAAGACAGCGCATGGACATCCAGAACAAGATAAAAGTCTTTTTGGACGGCTCTCTTTTTGCGATCAGACTTAAAACGTATGTTCTCCATGATGATTTAATTAACCTGTTCTCTTCTTTTCAGCAACTGGTGGCAAACCAAGTGACTGGTGCTATTAGAAACACATACCACAACCGCTATGTGGCAGGCTCTGGTGCACAGACAATCTGTAAGTAGAGTGAGAATACGAAGTACCTCTGTTTATCAACAGGCCTTTGCTGAGCTTGGGTCCTTAATACTTCTGGTTTCCCTCACAGATTTAGCCCCAGGCGGTTCGGATGACTGGGCTTATGACCAAGGTATTAAGTATTCTTTTACTTTTGAGCTTCGGGACACAGGAAGATATGGATTCTTACTTCCTCAGCATCTCATTAAGCCGACCTGCTACGAAGCGATTACCGGAATCAAAACTATAGCTTCACATGTGATTGAAAATGTGTAAAGCATGCATTACATAGAGTCCATTTAATTCACGTTGTTTTGCTATTTTAATTTCGAATAAGACTTATTTTCCATGTTATTTTCCTATGATTAATAGTATGGGTGATGAGGCTTTTCAAACATGATTCTGAAGAATGGCTTTCCAGCTCACATGAACACAGCATTGCTCAACTGCTGTTAAAAGCAGCTGCACCTCCCCCCCCATATGAACCTGAAGAAAGGTGCTACTGCTTTAAAAGGTCAATTGGAACTCTTAAGGTAGCTACATGGGGGAGGGGAATTACTAAACTGGAAGCCTAAAAAAATATTGTGGCTGCTTTAATGAGTAGCAAAGTAGTGCTATCCTTATGCAAGGTACAAAACCTTTCTTTTAGATCATCTCAGAACTATGACAGTTCTATTAGAAATAATTGATTTCCATCTATTGTCTGTAAGTACATTCAAAGCAGTAGTGAAATCCATTTGTTTTTACTTTCGGTCCTATGGGTGTGGCTTGGTGTGCATGGCATTGCGTGCGTGGCTTGGTGTGCATGGCAGGGGAAGGATACTGCAAAATCTCCATTCCCACCCCACTCCAGAGAAAGGATACTGCAAAATCCCCCATTCCCTCCCCACCCCTGGGGGAAGGATACTGCAAAATCTCCATTCCCACCCCACTCCAGAGGAAGGATACCGCAAAATCCCCATTCCCTCCCCACCCCTGAGGGAAGGATATTGCAAAATCTCCATTTCCATCCCACTCTGGGCCAGCCAGAGGTGGCATTTGCCAGTTCTCCAAACTACTCAAAATTTCCACTACCGGTTCTCCAGAACCTGTCAGAACCTGCTGGATTTCACCCCTGAAATCCAGGGGTGCCTTGTCCAGGCAAATGGACAGATTTTAGGCCTTTTTCTAGAAAGAAAGAACTCAGCCTTGTGTTGTTAACAGTACACTATGTGAAAATGTCATAGAACCTGCAAGCAGAGGATCAAACATGCATGAAAATGAGTTGTAGTTGTACTGATCCCCAACTTAGGAGGAATATTAAATATTTTCCTTCATAATTTGGCAACCGTGTGGTGCTGAGGCTATCAATGCTTCAGCCAGCAACATTAAGCAATTTTAACAAGAACCAATAAACAAAACCATCTTAATAGCACAAATAGATCACACCTGTAACTGGATCTTTTGTCCATTACAGACAATGAGAATATTTACATCATTCTTCTTCTTTATAAACCTCCCGTCTCGTTAAAGAACAGGCTAAATTACACCACCTATGTGCAAGAGATAATTATAATCTAACATTGCAGATGGTAGAACAAATCTTAAGAAAGACCCAAGGGGGAAATTTCTTCCCCAAATTATCCAATGGCACAGAATACTGATAAACTGAAAGAAAAGGACCAATAATGGAGTGGGATATTTAGAGAAAGAAAGCAAATGAAGAGGCAGAAATAAAACAACCTCAAACAGTTCTGAAGCTCTGGTCACAGTCTGAAGACTATCTGTAGGTGATCTTGGGTGAAGCCAAACTAAAATGCAAACTGAAGAAACATCTCACTCAAAATTAAAGTTGCCAATTGGTCTCTGTTTTTTTGGAATGTAGGTGCCTCTTACTGGCTGATCATAGAAAAAAAGCATCCTTGGTTGGAGAAACAATTCCAGTCAGCAAAACAAGCAGCTAAATAACAAAGTCAGTATGTTCAAACAAACAAAAATAATATATATATACAGCACTATTAGCATCTGCAGTTTTAGATTATGACCTAATATATTTCAAGGACATTTAGTGAGGATAAATGGTACCTTTTTCAAAAGCATATTAACCACAAACTAAATTAAACATCAAGGGTCAGTTTCAGAAGTAGCCTCATCTGAGACCTGACCTGGAGGAAGAATTGGAAAAAATAATCCCACTTTTTCCTCCAGCATCTGAGGAATTCCACTGAGCATGAATCTGGATTTATCTCATCTTCATAATTAAAAAACAATTGATTTCATGTAGATAACATGCATTGTGTTTTCATGATTCTTTTTGGATGGTAAAGATTATCAGCTTACTGATCTTACTGAGTAGTAATCTTACAAAGGAAATGTTATGAAAAAGAGAAAAAAGAAATGGAAAAAAAAATCAGAACTGTTTTCTTCTTAAAAATTTAATAGATGATAAAACAGCTATCCAAAAATGGACATTTTTACACACTTAAACACAAGTGACTTTTTAAATAAAATCCATGGTTAGAACTCTGTTGTAAAACATGCAGCAAAAACAGACAAAGTGGTCTTCATTTTTTGTACTAAATACTTTTCCTTGTCATTCTGTCTCAGAATCCACACCCGTACTCTTTTGAGTATTTTCATTCTTGTGGCAACATCATACTTAAAAGAAATAAGACTGAAAACATCAATATTATCAAACAGTGAAACAAAACAACCGTAGGGCCAGGAGATTCTTGCTCAGGACAGGCACATTTCTGGAACATATGGTTGTGAAAGTTTAGTGTCCTCTGTCTTATCTGGTCCAGACCCTTGCCGCACAGTCTTGCGTTTAAACAATCGTAGGCTTAGCCGTAGCAACTCATTGTCCACCACTGCAGGATTTGTGTAGGTTTGTTTTGTTGTGCCCTGTTGAACAGGATATGACTTATATTAGCAATGATAGCATGATAAGTATTCTAATGTATGATTACTAGCATTTCAACAGCAGCAGATTTTATTCTGTAAAAATATATACACCACTGAGATAATTGGAGGCACAGCACCAAAAGTTCTAGATCAGTAGATCACCTTTGCAGCTTGGTGGTCCAGCTAGGGGGGTGAGAGGGGAACCGGGCTGCACAAGCAGCGGGCCGGCACACACGTATGCTCGACTTGCACGAGTGGCAGGCTGGCACGCACATACATGCGCCCAGCTCAACTTGCACAGGTTGCCTGCATGTGTATGTACGCTGGCCCCACCACTTGTGCAAGATGATCTTGGCACCCACAGTTCACACGGCCCAGTTATGAATAGGCCACAGCCCGTGGGTTGGGGACCTCTGTTCTACATGAAAGATGTCCAAAACAATCATAAGCCTTCTGCAGATAGATAAGACGAGGAAGAAGTCAAAGCAGGAAACTCCAAATATTAAGAATCAGGTACCTTTTTTGTAAAATTAAATGTAAATTCATTTTTCAAAATAAATATTCTGCCCCAGAATTCTGGGAGAACACAGTCATGCTTTTGGGAGATGGACGGTCATATAAATATGACACATAAAAATGAATGAATGAATAAATTCATTTTGAAGATTACGCTTGCTAGAATATTAAAAAGCACTTCTGAATACCATGGATTTCGTAGAAAGACTCTGAATATTATTTCAGTGGAACAACAGCTGCTCAACAAAGTGATAATCCCATTTTTAGAACTTTCATTAACTTCATGTTACTTTCACAAAGAGGAGGAAAAAAGGCTTTAAAAATAAATGAGCAAAATATGTTGCAGCTATGTAACTGGATATGGACAATTTATATTCAAATTTATTTATATTCAAACAATGATTTCCACATCAAAGTTTACTATATGTTAAAACAGGTTTCAGGTACTCACCTTTTCATTTTTCACAAGCTGCTTGCGGATTGCAGAATCCCTCCGAAAGCAAAGAGCTTTACAGCAAGGGCCCAGGTTGCACAGCAGTCCAGCTCGCTCTTCTTTTCGAAGTAGGGCAGCCATATTCAAAGCCCCAAATTCATGCTCAAAAAGGCTCTCTGCATCTACAAAGAGGCAATATAACAATGAGATCTAAAGTCTTCTAAAATGGGGATTCAGATCTCCAATATCAACTAAGACACTGTTTTTAGAGAATAATGTGAAGTCACTACTTCCCCTCCCAATATCCAGTTCCCCGAGTCTAGCCCAACCCCATTTCCCTTAGAGCAGTGGTCACCAACTGGTGGTCCACGGACTACTGATGGTCCATGAGAAAATTTTGGTGGTCTGCAGAAAAATTATCTGCATTTTTTATATTGCACTAAATACTATTTATCTTTTTTAAAAAATGATATTAGTCATCCGCGGGATATAAAATTATGAATTTAGTGGTCCATGAGGTCCGAACGATTGGTGACCCCTGCCTTAGAGCACCTCCCTTCTCCGTGGCAGAAAGAGGAACAGATTACATGATTGCCTCTGGAGAAAGGGAGATTTTATGCACACAAAGACAGAGAAAAATTGTTTCAACAGAACAACTCAATACACACCTGTAAGCATTATCCTGGTGAGCATGTTGCTCTGATTTATAAATGGACCCTGCACAATTAGTAGTCTTTTCAGAATGACACGTGTTCAAAAACAAAAATACGAACTTTTAAGGTTTTCTAACTTCTCTTCATGATCTGCTGGGAATAAACTAATTACCTTTAGGTTTCTCCAAAGATCTCTGGCAAGTTTCTTTTATCTTTGTGAAGAGCTGAGGGCCAGCCAGTTGTTTGGAAATGCCAACTCTTAACATAACAGCAGCTGGAGTAAATTTTAAAAGAGCAGCTCCAGGCTCCCGGGGCTCTTTTGGCTGTTTTGGCATCAGGCTAGACCAATCGACATCAATGACATCCACCGGATCTGCAAATGCATTAAAAAAAAAAAAAACCACCTGAAGATAATTTTCATTTATTGTTTCAGCCCTTTTCTTAAATAAACAGCAGAAACCCTGAGCATACAATAACTAAAGCAAACAGGTAAAACCTAAGAGGAGAGAAGAAACTGTAGAATAAGATAAATGCAAATGTTTACTCTTAAATAGCATTATCTCTTAAAGATACTAAAGTAATTATTATGCTGGCACAAAGATTGTTGCAACCGTTTGCTGGCTGCAAGCAAGGAAGATCAGTTGTAAATCACACTCTGAGGAAATCACTATCCCTCTCAAAGAAAAAAATAAAACTGGATTTAGTTGGTTTAAGACACTCGTTCCCTATTTAGGGTATGATTGTTTTTGTCTTCTTTCAAATCTGCTTCCTGGGAAAGATCCAGGAAAGAAAATAGACTCCGACATGTTTCCAACTGTTGCAGAGGCAAAAGGAAAGTAACCTTATGGAAGAAATGAGAGGTGCTCCTTAGCCTTCTTCAATTAAGAAAAGACTGTCATTTTTTAAGGAGACCCCCCAGGGACTGAATCGTTGAACCAGGCCTGTTCTGTCTCTGTTCATCTAAAAAGGCAAGATGCGCCGATTCATATGTCATAGACTAATCCAAACAAAACTGATTGGGAAATCTGGACAACTTTGCACCACCTTTGGCCTGCCTCTTATGTACTTGGCTATGGCACTGATATTTCTTAAAACCAGATATTTCTTAAAACCATAGTTTCCTACACTCCTCTTTCTCACGACCAGCTGAATTGGAACAGCTCTATTAACCTTATCAAGTCAAGATGATCCATTTTCTTTGTGCATGCTTAGGTTGTGCAGGGTTCAGGTTCTGAAGTCAGAAACAGTAATTTTGAAAAAACAATTTGGCTTTCTAGTACACATACGACTGATGTAAAAGATTTTTGCTAAGCTTACCTGGCATCTTCTCCTCATCTTGCTGATCATCTCTTTTTTCAGCATCACCTGCCAAAATTTCATCCAATTCATCATCACTGATTGGTTCATATTCTCCAGCACCAGATTCCATTGACTGCATATCATCTATTTTTGTTTCATCATCTCCACCTGCAAAAAGACAGAAATGTTGCAACATGCACTTATTCTGTCAAAGTCTCCACAGATCCAACAGGAATGGCACATTAAATGAGATTATACAGAAGATCTAATTAGGTTTGCTTCTTGTTCGTGTCTGGAGCCAGATCAGAGAAACTTCACTCTGGGTTTAATCTTTTTTCATTCATTTCCTTTCTACGCAGTATATAATCCCATCAAAACTGCAATTATTTTGAAGAAGGGTGGATGGGAAGTAGGTATGCGTATGACCTGTTTCTGTCTCCCCCTTCCCCTCCGGTCTCTCTTCCACCATCATCAGAGTTTTCAGAAAGCAAAAAGATAATTTGTACTGGGAAAAGTTGTGAAAGTAAACTTCATTTGGAGTATACCAGTAACTATGCTGCGCAAAAACTATATGAGGAAACTTGAAATTCAGAACGCTCAAATAAGATTTATTAAATGATGCCATTTACACATTTGTTTAAAAACAGAAAAACTGCTAGTGTTTCTATTTTCAGAATGACTTACCTTCCACATTTTCCACTTTCTCTGCTTCAATTCCATCTTCAAATCCTTGCAAAGAACTGAGATCTTTATCCTGCCTTTCCTTCTCCTGGGAAGAAGAATCCAGAGAGGTGACCTCAAAAGCCTGATGATCTTTACTTGCTTTTGTCTCAGTGTGCTTGGATATTTCTGCTTGAGAGGAAGTGCTGACACCTCTTTCTCTTTCCAGATTTTCAGAGAGTGGCCGTTCTTTTTCACGGTCCAGATCTCTTCGTTTTTCTCGTCTGTCTCGTTCCCGAATCCTGTCCCGGTCTCTGCTCCTCAACCAATCAGATTTAGCTGCATCTCGGTCCCAATCTCTCTGCCTCCCATCTCGTCTCTCTCTTTCCCGTTCACGATCATGCTCGTGTCGGTCTCTGTCCTGCACTCTTTCTCTGCTGTCAAAAGACCCAGATCTGGAGTGACCTTGGCGATCAGATTCAGGAGAACTTCGCCTTGAACTGTGACTCCTTGAATCTTGTCGATCTAGAATATACAATCAATTACATCAGAACAGACGATCAGATTTTCATTTAGTAAAAAACTCAAAACTCAGAAGCAAGGTTTAGCAGGACAACAAATCCAGACACTATACCAAATTGCACAACCTCAGATTAATAAGCCATGGTTTACTGACCTGAAAACAAACTCTTTGCCTTTCCCTATTTTACTTATCTCTTCTAAAGGAAAATGTCTAACTTGCAGGAAATCTGCCAGGGACATGATACCACTGGTAGAAAGAGCTGATGCCAACAGAATCAATGCCTACTTCTCTCTTCCTGTTTCACCTTCCTCATGCATCCATTCCACATTCATGTTTCCTCTCTCATCTGAGTCACACTCATCCCCAAAATAAAAGTTTGAAAAAATTTCGAGTGCTCCCAATATAGCTTTTCAAGAGCCCAATAACCCATACAAAGAGCCAAGAGAGCAAAGCATATTGGAAAAATTAACTTTTCCTTTCTTTTCCAACTCCCTCACTTAAAATAGATGCATTAGGACTACTGATTAGAGCAGTGGTCACCAACTGGTGGTCCTTGGACCATTGGTGGTCCACGAGAAAATTTTGGTGGTCCACAGAAAAATTATTTGCATTTTTCATATTACATTAAATCAGGGGTCCTCAAACTATGGCCCCTGGGACAGATACATGTGTTGCTGCAGAGTGTCTCCCCCTTTGGGGTCTTTTTGTGTGGGTCAGAGGGGGACAGAAATTCTAACTTGGGGTTTGCTTCGGCCTCCTGGTGTGGGACTTTGGACGAAGGTTGGAGGGAAGTGCTACTGTTGGTGAAGAGTCAGAGTGTCTTGTTCCAATGGGACTGTATCATGGCCTGGAACTGGCTGATCATCTCAGCCCGCTGAGGTGCCTGTACGTGGCCTTGCACTCCTGCAGGTCTTTCCTCTGCTTGGAAAACCTATGCTTACAGTCCTCAGTGAGGTGCTTCTGCTGAGCCTCCTTCTTGGTCGGATCCAATTTGAACTGAGCTGTTTTGCCAACTCTTTCTCATGGTGGCTGCTTAGCTCCAACAACTGCTTCCTGTTGGGTCCTAAGGAGCCCAGGCAGGGAGGTGAGGAGTGGCTGGGAGGGGATGGGTGAATAGAGGCTGGCGAGGTGCCCTCTGACATGAGTGACAGCGAGTTGGCCATGCCCACCCAGTCACATGACCACCTAGCTACGGCCACCCAGCCGGTCATTAGGCAGATCATATTAGTGCTCCCCAGGATTTAAAATTATGAATTTAGTTCCTGAGGTCCCAAAGGTTGCTGATCCCTGGATTAGAGGGCTTTGTTGTTTTGCAAACTACTAGCAACACATGAACTTCTAAAAAGTCTAACTTAGGGTATGAAGAAGGAAAGGCAGGCTGAAGGTTGCCAAGCTCTGCTTGAATGACATTATCCCCGAACAAGTTATTACTAACCCCTTTATAAAGCAATTTTATAAAGTTAGCCATTGCACACTGGCAACAAATCCCTCCTCATAGGAACTCCTTGAGCCTCTGTCCTACCCCTATCCCAAACTCTGGGCCTCTGAAGGACTGAGTCTCAAGACAGTCCATGAATGCAGCACAGGAGCAAAGAAAGCCACACACAGAAATTACCAGAAGAGGTGCTACGGCTGGCAACCCCTCGTTTCAGCTGATCGATTCTGGACTTCCGCTCTCCTGCGACTTCAAGGCATCTCTGGTCTCTGTCGCTTGAACTGCTGTGTAAGATCTTCTTAACTGCAGCCTGGTCATCTCCGCTGCGATGTGCAGAATCATTAGAGGGTGATCGGAGTCTACTGGAAGTACGGCTCCTGTTGCTACAGAGGCTGCTGCTACGCTTCTGCTCTGCAGGGCGGAGATGAGGGGTTTCTTCCACCCCGTGAGAAACCTCCATGGTTTCGCCTCGGGTACGGTGGCTAGTTCTATGGGGCTCCTCAGAAGTCCTTTCTAGAACCGTTTCCCCACGCTCTGGAACGTCTTCATCTGACCAGTCACTAAATGTTGTGTCCTCCCTCTTGGGAGCAACTTCCACTACTGCAGTTTTCTCGGGTGGCGCTTCCACCACTTCTTCTTTTGTGGTTACAGGTGGTGTCCTGGGGCCTTTTTTCTTCTTCTGATGTGGGCCACTATCTTCCTCAGAAGCCTCAGAATCTCCCTTGGATCTCTTGCGCTTCTTTTCAGCATTTTTCTTTTTCTGAGCTTTCTTGGGAGAAAACACTGGAGTTTTCTCTACTGGCGGTTCACTGATATAGCGCTCTAACCCACCACCATCATCTTCTTTCTTCTTCTTTGCTGTTTTTTTCTGTATTTTAGCTTTCTTCTTGTCTTCGTGCATGTGATCTACTGCCTCGTGCTCTTCAGAATCCCGTTTGTTTACATTATCTTGGATTCTGGTCCTTGTACTCTCAGTTCCCTCTCGCTGCTCTCGCTGTTTGTCCCCAGAAGTTCCCCGTTCTTTGTAATCGCTTTCTTCATAATGTCTCAGGCTTTCCTTCCGCTCTGGCTTTCTGTCGCTCTCTTTCCAACGGCTCTGCTTCTCTTCTGAAAGGTGTGAAGGACTAAGTGAACGTGATTCTTGAGGACGTACAACCTGACTCAATAAACGCCGTTTTTCACCTATAAAAAAGAAAATGTCTCATGACACATCATTTTGGAACAAATCTTTATATCTAGGAATACTCTTTAATTTACAGCAAAGAAGAAAAAAATCCAGCTACTCTTTTTGTTGTGAGAAAAGGAAATTATTCTTAAGATTGGAGGCTTGACATGAAAGTTACTTGTAGGAAAATTATCAGCACATATACACATTCTTCTACTCCTAAAAATACATCCCTCCTTTCCAAAGTGAAATGAGTTTAAAAAATAATCGGTTTTAAAGTCAGGCTATTAAACACTACTGATTTATAGATTTTTTAGAATACACTTTGGCCTTCTTAACAATGGAGGTATCAACAAATTACTCTATTCCACTTCATAATTAAAAGGGACATACAAAGAGTAAACAAAGAGTGACCTGGATATATATATATATATATTTTACACTGGATTTACAAAAGAGAGTTATTAAAATTTTGAAACTCTTCTGAGAAAGGACAAAATAGAAGTGAAACCAAGTTCTACAACATTATATGAATGAACTAAAGAATGTTGGAACTAAAAGGAAGGAAGTAGGCCATAGTTGCAGGCAGCCATCACGGCATCCCCGCAAACATGTAATCGCAAATTGGGCACTTGGCAAGTGGCTCACAATTATGATGTGGTAATGTGATCACCATTTGCTACCTTCACTGCCAACTTTGAACAAGCAAAGTCAATGGGGAAACGTGAAGGTTATTATAAACGGTAATCATTTGTCTTTGGGAACTGTGAACATGTAGACTTCACCTAACCATGGCAATGGCAATTGGGATTGCCATTGTAAGTCAAAGCAGACACGTGACACTGTGCCTTATAACTTACAGCTTAGTGATGAGAGTTCCTCGTCCCAATTACCACTGGTGAAGACTACCTATAAATACTTCTATATACAAGACTTTAACTGTATAATTTAGCTTAACTTCCTCAGCTGTAGATGCCACTGCACACTATCACATGATGTTCTAAATACCAAAAATAATGGACCAACAAATTCATAAATAAATGGATGGTCAAAATTACATTAGAAAAGGCTGCAGTCTCAAAAGTTTTGAAGGTTGGCGGACCCTATCTTAGAACAGAGGGGGTACTGTGTTCATAGAAACTGAGTGGCCAACTCCTGCTAGTAAGTACGTGCTTTCACTCACTCTGATCTTCTCCACTATTGTAAGCATCACTATCAGGTGAATGTTCACGGCGGCGTTTAGGAGATTTCCGAGGGCTGGGGCTACTTTCATTTCTGTGACGTTTTCTGCATTCCCCAAAAAGACAATGTTAGTCATTAAATTCTAGGTACGTACGTTCTAACAAATCTCATTCATCTTCTACCGTAAATACAAACACAACTGTTACAGACCAACTTTTAAAATTTATATTGAATGTCAAGAATCCTCTTTCAAAAAAAAAAACAACCACATTTACAGGAAGACATATGAACTGTCAATGTTTGTTTGGATAATGTTGGGTATAACTGTTCATTCCATTTACTGTCTCATGTGGCATAATTATTTATTTTCTTTTTTTAAAAAAACAAACTCACTTTGATTTCCTCTCTTCACGACTATCTCTTGTGTTCCTTTCTTCACGGACATCTTCTCTCTTGTCTCTCCGTTCTTCTCTTCCTCTCTCTTTGTCATCCCACTCTCTCTGTCGTTCCCTTTCTTTGTCTCTTTCTCGGCCCCGCTCTCTTTCCCTTTCTCGTTCTCGTTCTCTTTCCCGTTCTCTTTCCCGCTCCCTTTCCCGTTCTCGGTCCCGTTCTCTGTCATGGTCTCTATCCCGTTCCCGTTCTCTGTCCTTCTCTCTTTCTCTCTCACGTTCTCGCTCACGGGCCCGATCACGTTCTGCTTCTCTCTCTCTTTCCCTCTCCCTTTCTCGGTCTCTAGGTCTTTCATCCCTCCTATCTTCATTCCTGTCTACTCTTCGTTCTTCCAGTCTTTCATCACGATCAATATCATCATTTCTTCCCTGATGTCGTATGGGTGAGCTTTGCCTCTGATCTGTAATGAGAAACAGGTTTGAATTCCAATTTATAATCATCTAATTTATTTTCCCATATTTGGGCACACTAATTCTTTAATGTTAAATCACTGTAACAGTTGTGACATAATTAATTCTGAAGGTATTATTTAGATTGAGTATCCATAATGATAAAAATCTCTGGAGATGGAAGGTTGAAGGGGGAAATGACAACCTCCACTGTAGAGCAAAAAAGACCCTGAATTAATATTTCTTTGGGAAATTTGCTCAATAAACAGTACTGTGCTAAATGAGCTAACTAATTACTAGTGCTCGTAATTAAAGTTCATGGAGTCAGTGTAACTTTCACAGCTACATTCATCTTTAATGTTATTCTACCATTATGCCCCTTTAGTAAGAATCCATTAATAAGTTAACGATTAAAAAAAAAAAACAGTCCTGAAGCGTATTTACCTCTTTCTCTATTGTCACGCTTATCCCTTTCTCCATGTCTTCTTTCAAAAGAAGAATCTCTTGCATGTTCACGGCTTTCATAGCGATCCCTGTCAGGGTAATTGCTCCGTGATTCCCAGGTGTCATGGTAGCTACTACTAGAATTATGACTATCAACTTGAGAGCCTCTTGTTCCTCGATTGCCTATTGAAAATAAGGCACACAGAAAACATGAAAAAATCTGTTGCAGGAGATTAACTACTACAGATAGATTAAAAGAATTGTATTTCATAAAAGGATTTGTAAATTGTGCACCAGAATTGCCATTCAGGCAAGTTAAAATGTAATTCCTGATCTAGGATGATAATTTGTGTAATATATTTGTCATAAAAAAGTTAAATATAAGGAAGTTTTGCTTAAAAGCCCTGTCCTTTTCAGTTAATATACATTTCAAACTACAGAACTCCATATGCAGAAATTGAAGCAATTTAAGAGCTGTGAACTTTCAACTCCTCAGTTGAGCCCAGATCAACTCTGTGGTGAATTAAAAGGAATTCAGATTCAGAAAAGTAATGCTGAGGGGGGGAAAAATCAGACTCTAAACAAAATCCAGCACTATGAAAAGGAAATCCTTGTTTGACCATAATAGAAAAGTTTAAAATCATCAGGCAAACAATCCTTCTGAAGCAAAAGCTAATCTTTAGACTAATTTTCAACAGTTTTGCTTTAGCAAAGGAGTCTGCATTCATACAATCTCCTAAACAGTCATTTCAAAAACTAATTCATTTCATATCAGTGAATTAAAGGAAAGGATCTCCTCAATAGCAATGTGTGACTAAAATTAACTAATCTTCTTTTAAGATAAATAGGGCAATGTTTTTTTCTTACTAAAAGGAGAAATCCATGTGATAATTATTGCCATCTGTTCTGCGTTATTTAATAATTTTTAAGAAATACGCTCAGGATCATTGTACTATTGATAATGGTGACTAAATTTGGTGACATCATAAAGAAATGAGCTGTAGTGTAATTAATTTCTATCCTATTGATTAAACAGATGTTTCTGTAAATGAATCATGTAACATTCCTATTATTTCATGTATTATATACCCTTGTCTGATAATTCAGGACCTCTCCCTCTGCTTCTTCCAGATGTTCTGGATTCATTTCTTGTTTCACTTCTTGAGTCTGTCCGACTTTCAGCACGAGAATTATCCTCCCTGCCATGGGCTCTTGTGTAGCTACGCGATTCTTCCAAATACTGCTCCTCTTTCTTATGTTCTCGACACTCTCTGTCCCTGTAGTCATGTGAGTCACGTGTAGAACGTAAGTCCCTCTGATCCCGGCTTTCTTTATTGTCTCTACTGAAATCCCTGGCATCACGTGAATCCCGAGCGTCCCGAGATTCTCTTGGATCTCTGCGTTCTCTGTTATCTCTGGTTTCCCTTCGATCCCGTCCATCCCGGGTTTCTCGATCATCTCTGTGATCTCTGGGGGTACTTTGCTCTTGGTCATAGTCCCGTTCATCCCTGTTGTCTCTTTCTCTTCCCCTTTTTCCTCTTGTTTCTGGAAGTAAAATAAATACAAATGTAAATATACGATCAACTTAATAGTAAAGATAGTCCTCAATTTACAACTGTTCATTTAGTGACCGTTCAAAGTTACAACGGCACTGAAAAATGGGACTTATCATTTTTCACACTTAGGACTATTGCAGCATCCCCATGGTCACGTGATTTACATTCAGATGCTTCACAGCTGGTTCATATTTATGATGGTTGTAGTGTCCTGGAGTCATGTGATCATCTTTTCCAAACTTCTGGCAAGCAAAGTCAATGGGGAAGCCAGATTCAGTTAACAACTGGAGTGATTCACTTAACAAATGTAGCAGGAAAAGTCATAAAATGGGGCAAAACTCACTTAACAAATTACTCACTATTCTGGGCTCAATTATGGTCATTAAGTTGAGGACTACATGTATTAAAAAGCAGGGGGGAAACATGGAAAAGAAAACATTTCAAAGGAATTTTTGTGGTGAATAACACATATTTATGTTTGATGCTGATTAAGCATAATTCTTATTGTTAGACTTAAGACCTTTCTAATTCCTAATCCAAAAAGTCCTACTTCCGCACTTTTAAAGTCTGCATAACATTTTGTTTAACATCCACATTCAGAGAAAAGGTAGGAAAATGGTTCTAATAAATACTTTTGAAAGCAGATGCTCCATGAGTCTAGTCGCATCTTTTCAAGCTAACAAAGTTTATTAAAAGGTATAAACAAACAAGAAGAGAGCACAAGAAGAGAAGGTCCTGATGTTGGGAAAGACTGAAGGCAAAAGGAGAAGAGGATGGCAGAGGATGAGATGGGTAGATGGTGTCATTGATGCAGTGGGCGTGAATTTGGGCAGACTCTGGGAGACAAGGGGGCCTGCAGGGCATGCTATTGTCCAAGGCAGGGGTCTGCAACCTTAAACACTCAAAGAGCCATTTGGACCCGTTTCCCACAGAAAAGAAAACAGTGGGAGCCACAAAACCCCTTTCGTGCCTGGCTATTTCTTGAGCGGCCACAAAACTAGCATATGTAGTTGAATTAAACATTCTGTTTTCTTCTGAAACTTTTCTTTTCTTCGATTTATCCATGGCTGGCCTATCAGGGTTTGAAAAGCTCAATAAATTGTGTGTCGGTGGGTGTTGCACATTGGCGGTTGTGACACATATTTTGAGTGACAGGGAACCGTAGCAGAGGGGTGAACCACATGCGGCTCCAAAGCCACAGGTTGCTGACCCCTGGTCCAAAGGATTGTGAAGAGTTGGACAAGATTTAGCGACGGAGTCAAAGAATGGTTCCGTTAAATAGGGACTATCTGTATTCATACAGTCTTTATGGTTATTCATACCATCTCTTCTTTCATGGCGACGATCATGCGACTGTGAAATCCGCTCGTGATCATGCCGGCTTCTCTCTCTAACTGGTGAACGATGCCTGGAAGATGCCTGCTTTTGCTGTGGGGAAGGCGATGCTCGGTGAGGATAAGGAGAAGACGACCGACCTACGGGTGGGGAAGTTGTCCTTTTGTAAGAGGGTGAAGGGGTTCTTTTGTGACGTGGTGACGGAGAACGTCTTTGAATAGAAGAACCCGACTGAGAAGAAGAAGAATGATGCATCGACGATACAGGAGAATGATGCTGGGTTGGTGGTGAAGCAGACCTGCAAACACAGAACTGTTTACACATCTCTCTGCTACATACATTTTGAGCACTATTTACACAAACCTTTATAATTATCTCTTGCTAAAATTGCATTCAGATTGGTTCCAAAAGTAGAGCAAAAGTTCCACAGCCAAACTGATTCCTGCCTGTACACAATTTTCCTTGCTAGGCATTTGTTTTCATTAATACCTAAACAGTATGTTTGGCTTTGGGGGATTAAAAATATGCAGTATTCCAATCATTTTAAAATATCCATATGCTGTATACCAAACAACAGAATGTTCCCTGGGCAAATTCTGTTAGATTTTAGGTCAATTTTCATCTTCTTACCTATAGCATTTCTCAAAGCTCATGATTCTCATGATTCTGCATGCAGAACACCCTACAGCTTTACTTCTACTTTTACCAGTATGGGATGATTATTTCTAACCTGGCTTAGGCAACCGTGAAGGCCTTGCATCCCAACTATGAGAAAGGCCACCATCCAAAATAGGTAGGGGCATCCCTGGAAACCTGCAAAATTATCTATAATAAACACCAAGGTAAATCCAATGATCTATTTCTCCCACACATACACTCTGTCTCCCACACAGGAATTAGGTTTTAGAATAAAAATTGAGAAAGAATCCGTTTTTAAAGAGGATAATTGGAGTTGATAAGAGAATGGTTATCCCTTCTTCCCCAGCATTGATTTCCCTTCAAAAATATTCTCCCCAAAACAAGAATTTTGAATACCCCCCCCCCAACCCTCTTTTTTACGTTAATGGAAGTTGTTCCAAAAACTCCCTACAAGGGAAAGATTCTTCAATGGGAGCTGGTGCATGCATGTGAAGACTATCCCTTCCTTACCCAGCAATAACCCCCAAATATAAAAAAACCTTTGAAATAGCTATTTTCAATGATAATACAAGGCCATATTAAAACCTGAAGAGTTAAAAAAAAACAGTTGCTGAAATGAAACAAGCATGTCGTTTTAGAAGGAGGGTGGTTAGGACAGTATCAAGTCTCAGAATATCAAATGGGGCGGGGGGGGGAGAGGAATGAGTATTAGTTTGGGAACTTTAATGAGTTGCGTATAGGACGGAGGTTACCCGTGCTTGGTGTGCTATGATTACATTGTGCTTGCTTTCAGTCCTTCCTGATGTTCAAAATATGTTTTATTACATTTTACCTTTCAAGTGCAAAGAGTAAGTAATTACACTGCAAACTGCAAGCAGGCACTTGTGACACACAATAAGAACAAGAGAATCAAAGCCAGCTGGGTGACCTTGGGCTAATCACTCTCATCCCAACCCATCTCACAGGGTTTTTGTTATGGAGAAAATAAGAGAAGAAAGGATTATTACAGTATCTATGTTTTCCACCTTGAGTTCTTTATAAAAAGTAATAAAGGTGGGATAAAAATGTAATAAAATTTAGCTTTCACATTGCAACGAACTCTCATGAATAAATGAAGTCTAAAATACATGGACATAAAATAACAATACACAGACACAAAGATTTTTTTTTTAATCCTACCTGCGAGGGGGTGAAAAAGAATGTTTATGGCTGCTGGATTTAGTTGGCGCCCAAGATGTCTGCCTTCTTCTTGTGGCAGGAGAATACTCTCGCGAAGAAGAATTGCTACCAGAATGGTCTTCTGGACTAGGTGAACGTCTCTGTCTGTGGGAACTTTCTGAGGGATCCCTGAGGGAGAAATAGTCATACAGCCAACATATACAACACTGTCATTAACAACAGGACGGATATTGTTATTTATAGCTTGAGGCAGCCTATCTCCATTTAAAGGAGAAACATACCCCTTCCTAGAAAATATACTATAAATGCCAGTTTGACATAACTTTTTCTCCAAAGCACCAGAAGGCAGGGCAAGAAGTAATGCAAGGTTGTTAAACAGAGATCCAACTTAGATATTTTTTTCTGATAGTGAAAACAATTAATCACTAAAATAGTTTGCACGTTGGAGTTGTTGATGCAACATCACTGGAGGTTTTCAAAAACAGATTGGACAACCATTGGACCAGGAAAATGTAAGGTTTCCTGCTGTGACAGGGGGTTAGCTAGAAGACCTCTGAGGTCCCTTCCAGCCCTATGATTCTATGTTCTATGATTAAGGTGGTGGCCTAGAAACCAGGAGAAGGCAAGTTCTAGCTCCACCTTAGGCATGAAAGCTGATGGATGAGAGTCACTCTCTCTCAACTCAACCCACCTTGTTGTTATGGGGAAAATAGGAGGAGGAAGGAATATTGGTATGTTTGTTGCACTAAGTGACTTAAAAATAAGAAAGGAGGAATAAAAAAATCTTTTCAAAATTGTCAAGGATTTGAAGATGGAAATAACTGGCTGCTATCTATTTCCACAAATTAAAAAAATAAATAAATGACAAGCCACCCAAGGTTTGGTGCCAGTAAGTCATTTGCATGTCAGGAGTCACACCAGGGGTGAAATGCTCCCGGTGGCGGGTGGTTCGGAGAACCGGTAGCAAAAATCCCTGCCCCCACCCCCCAATGCCCAGCTGAGCCACATGATCATCAGAGGCTGTTTTTCTTTTTAACTTTTAAAAGCATTTTTTCTACAACCTCTTCAGCCGAAAAAATGCTTTTAAAAGTTAAAAAAAAAGCCCCCGATGATCGCGCAGCTCAACTGGGATCGTCAGAGGCTTTTCAAAGCATTTTTTTCTGCAACCCCTTTTTTCTGGCAATCCCAGCTGAGTTGCCCGATTGTCAGAAGCTTCTAAAAGCATTTTTTTCTGGAACCTCTTCAGCCAAAGAGGCTGTAGGGAAAAAAATGCCTTTAAAAGCCTCTGGCGATCCCAGCTGACTTGCCTGATCGTCAGAGGCTTCTAAAAGCACTTTTTTCTGCAACCTCTTAAGGTTGTAGAAAAAATGCTTTTAAAAGTTAAAAAAAAAAGTTGGCCACGCCCACTGTCACATTACCCCCCCCCCACCAAGCCACATCCAATTTGTTACCAGTAGTAACAAATTTTAGATTTCACCCCTGAGTCACACTCTACTCTCTCTAAGTGGCATCCTTTAACATCAATCATCCAAAGTATATTTCTATTAAGGAAATGATTTTCTTTCCCATTCATTTTCTCATACACAAAGCTCACTTGTCTCACATTTGTTTTGGAAGATGGAATGATTCCTTGAAACACATTTTGGGAATGCATGGGGGACGACAGAGAGAAAGAAGATCACAAAATTGGGTTGAGCAAGACCATGGCTGCTTCTTGAATGTTATATTTTGCTCTAGCCTTTTAGGAGTAACCTGAAGATGTTCTGAACAAAATGATAATAATACCAAAAAAACTAAACAAACTTTATTTACCTTTGCTTCTCTTTTTTTTCTTTATTATGTCTCTCAAAATCACGTCCCCTTTCCTTTATCTCCTTTGGCTTTTCTTCTACCCTCTCTTTAGCTTTGTATTTTTCCTTATGTTTTTTCCCTTGGGTGGAGTCTTCTTGTACTGGAGGTGGTGGACTAGGCGTACGAGGACCTTTCTTTTTATTGTGGTTATTTTTTGAATTTCTAAAAACCAATACACAAGCCAGTATTTTAAAAATTTAATCAGCTTGTATTATAACAATATTACCGGAGTGCCGATGTGATATGTTCTGACATCTAAAGTACAAAAGTGATCTAGCAGCTGAGCACACAAACATTGTATTAAATGTTCACCTGAGGTCTCCCACAGTCATTCAAATGAACAATTGCAGTTCTTGATGGGGTTGCCATGGATAAATCTTCTGCATGTACCTCTGCCTAAGAGCTGGTTGCATAGGCCTACCTGCTACACAAACTTCCATTTGGCAAAAGTGTACACACATAAAGAGTGAAATCCAATCACTCAGGAGAAAAGAAATTTACTTTCCCGCCTACATCTTCAGAACTTGCTCCAGAGTTATTTGCCAAAGAGATCTGAAGGGAACTGCACTGAGGGAAAATGGAGGAGAAATCCTTGTCATATAAAAGGTCTTCACCTAAAAACCAGGTGTCAACTCTGAAGCGAAGCTGGCTGAAGCCATCTTTTGCTGCCTCATAGTTGCCACGAACTCTGAAGAGGGGAAGGGAGGGGGAAGTAGATAGACTGGCTAACAGTCAAAACAAAAAGTTTTCTTGTGGGAACCAAGGTCATCCCAACAGATGAACATGTTGAAGGAGGAGAAGAGTGAACAAAGCAGCCTGCCAGCTTTCATTGGACAATGTGACCGGTGACATCTGGGGAGGGAAACATTTGCCCTTTTAATTAGGCTAAGAACTGCAGGAACTTTTAGAGTTGGTTTTCACTAGCTGTGTCAATATGATGTATCCAATAAACATGTTCTTTGAGGAATCTACCTGCCTCGGAGTTCTGCTTTTGGTGGATGCATTACTCGGAACACTGATACCAGGTCTAGAATCAATGCCAACCATTTAGCATTTTACAAGTTTCATAGAAGTCTCCTTCACAAAAATCCTATTCCATATAAAACCATAGCTTGCCAATATTGCTGGTCACCTCCATGTTGAGAATACCCCCACAGGGCGATAGGACTACTTGGTAAACAAAAGCACAAACCCACAATAACTATCAAGGTAAGAGATAACCATATTGTTATAAAATATGCCAATCTACTTACCTCTGTTGCTCCAGGAGTGGGGAAGATACTGCTGAAACCTTCTTCTCCCTCTTAGTGGCAGTGGAGGAAGATTTAGGGCTTGTCCTTAATTTTGGAGATTTACTTGATTTTCTTGGTGAAGGTGAGGATGATAATTTTGATCTAACTGCTTCTGGAGAAATCTTAAAAAAGAAACAATTAGTATTTTATAAAATCTAGTAATGACCTTGTCACAAATAAGAACCAACTATCAATGAAATTGATCCATACCAGAAAGCAATTCCTTTATCTAATATTTATTATACACATGCATGCACAGCCTCTAAGAACCACTGCAGGACAAAAATTTGGTAAGTTTTAAATTTCATTATTTATTTGGCAAAAAAACAAGATGATGTGTAGGCATTCATCAGACATTTTAAAATGTAATCTAAAATATCAATACATGACATCAGCTTCCCATGCTGATAGGAGTCATGTAACAGTTCGGATTCAGAACTATAATGAGGTATGTATATGTGTGTATAGTATCTGTATGGTATTATCAATCATTCTCTTGCACACACACCTGTGTGCATATATCTGATTAACATTAATTACTATCCTGAAGATTTGTTAATTTGTTCAATAACGTCTACCCATTTAGTTATTTATGACTATCCAGTGATTCTTTTCAAGATACAAACCTCTTTTTTAATTACTATTTCTTCCCTTTTGTCCATGTTTTCTTCTTCAAGCTTCATTAACTCTCTCTGGATCTTCTGGCGCTTCATTTCCAAAGACAATTCATGGTCATAATCATAATTAACATCTCCGTTATCAGAATCTTAAATTATGAGAAAGAAGGCAGGAAGGGCCAAGGGAACAAAAACGGTTAGTAAACTCTTCCTTTATACAAGTACACTCTAAAAATAATAATCATAATTCAATATATACCACCATTATGATTTCCCATTTCATTTAAGAGTGATTCCAATTACGCAGTGAGCATGATTTTTGAATGTTATTCAGCAGTGGCAGTAGTATAAGCAGATTCAAAAGAGAATATTGTTTACTTCATTTAATTCTTGAAACATTTAATTCTGCATTCTCATAGTCAAGCCATAGACTGTATTAAATGCAAATCTAAATTTTCTTCCCAAAGGGAGAAGAGATGAAAAATATTTTTAACAGGAAGAGAGTGCCTTTGCTATTGCTTCTGTATTATCCAACTGGCTCTTTAGCACTAAAGACACCATTAGAGTATTAACCAGAATCAGTCATCTCTGCAATTAAATCCCTCATTTTTTCCCTCTTCTTCATATGTGAACACAGTCCCCTCCCAGGTCCTCCTTTTCTCTTCTTTTCTGCTGTTTTTGCTTCCCGAGTTAGGTAGCAACAGCATATAAGGGTTTGCTCTTCTAGAAATTTGCATACTAATGACATCTCAAACAAGGCAGAACTTGTTTGAGATGTCTCAAACAAGGAGTGCATCCTCATGGCTTCAAACATTGTTATTAAGTAATCTGTAAATCAATGGTACAATGCAAAGTACCATACTCATTTACCGACCATTCTTTCAGCAAAGTTATGGTACTGAAAGAATAACTTTATAGTCCATTTATAACCATTTACAACCATCACAACAGTCCCTCAGTCATGTTATTGCCATTACAGTTAATATGCGTTGTCCTGTGCCTGAACTGCATTCCCCCCACCCGCTTCCAAACACACACACTGCAGACTAGATAGTCTGTAGGGGAAGAGACTGCAAACTGCTTGTTTGCAGTTGGCTCTTGTAAACACTGAAAGCAATGCATCCATGCCGGCAGTCTGGGACTGGAAGCCATGGGTGCACTATGCAAATATCTTGCACTACTCACTTGAAATCTCTCTCTCTCCAATCTCTCTACTCTGTGGCATGATGGGGAATGATTTCTGTAGACTACATAAATAGCTTATAGTATTATTTTGAAATTCAAAACAGAGTACCCTATAGGATAAAGAAAAGTAGAGATGGGAGAGGAAGAGAGGAAGTTGTTTGCTCTTCTATGCATCAAAAGCAATGCAATCACATTGGCAACTGGGGATGAGAGTTGCAGACACACAATGCAAACAGCTTAGAGCAGGGGTGTCAAACTCACATTGTTATGGCAGCATCGTGTGACTTTTTTCCCCTTCACTAAACCGGGCATGGGCGTGGCCAGCGCATGACGCATCCGGCCCGCGGGCCGTGAGTTTGACAGCCCTGGCTTAGAATATTCTCTTGAACTCTCTTGCCCTCCTATTTCTCCACCCTACAGGGGAGAGATGAGAAAAATCAAGCAATTTCTGTAGGCAATCTATTTTTTGCTTGACCTTTATAAAAGATTTAAAATGGCAAATCAAAATACATGTTAATTTGTTTGCAAGGTTTAATGGCATATTCTATTTACCGTCTCTATTTGTTTCCCAGTCAGGATTTTCTTCTTCACTTTCTGGAGTCCTTTCTTTAGTAATTTTAATATCTTCTTTTCCCCTGTGCCTCCCTCTTGTAGACTCTTTCTACAGAAGAAAACATTAAAAAGTTACTTAGTGTTTTTCAAAGCAGAACATGAAATCTATTTTAACATTACTTTTAACTGTTGTGGTGTAAGTTCACCGTTGACTTCATAACTCTTAACTTTCAAAAACTGTATGGTGAAATATCAAAATTGATAAAATGTTCTGATATATTTAATAATATAGATTAAGAAACCTACTCAGAGAAGATTATAACTCCAGATCAAATGCTAAACTGTGGTTTAGAATTCCAGAAGTTAAGCAGATGCAAGCCCTTGGCTTTAAAGTCCTTGGATATCAATATGAAACTGAAGGCTAATACTGATTATGCTTTGGACAAAGCTCTTATCTCATGGGTAATTTCAGAAAATTTCCTATATTCTAATGTCCAATTGTTAATTGCTAATTCATTCCCTTCATGTAAGTTTAAAACCTGGACATTGCAGGTAATCCAAATTCCCTATAATGTGTGAAGTAGAAGTTGTAGCAAACAACATTTAACAAAGAAATCACAATTTGGAAGCCAGTTTTTAAGGTGGCTTTAGGACTGTTTTGTAATGTTTTACTCCCATTGTACATTATAGGAAGCAGCAATTAAAGGAAATACAAGACAGCAGCAATGGGGCAGCCTAGACATGCAAAGGGCTTATTTATCTCTTAAAATTAAATTATGCAAAGTAGGCCTGTATTTTACTGATGGTACATTCTGTTCACAAATCAAAAACTGGAATTATATTTGAATGCTACATTTTGTATCCCATGAATTTCTATATAATTTAAAATAGAAGTTTAAGGAGAAGGATAAACCAAACGGGAAAGTATTCAAAACCCAAAAATTCACCATTGCACGTTCTTTTAAACTAAGAAATGGATTAATATATTTCTAAAACAACTTTTGTTCCGATTGATTGATGTCAATGTTTAGCACATGGATAGATTTTCTCTAAGATGATCCCCAACCTGGTTCTGCAAATCTTCCAATAGTAGCTTTTGATTTACAGGCTTCTAACATTTAAATGTATAAAATGTGCACAAAATATATATTTTAAAGCTACTATATAATGCTCTTTCCCAATGTTGTTACCTTCTGTTGATGGTTCTAACAAACTTCTCTAACATCTCTACAGTTGCATGAAAAGTAATCTCTGGTCAAATGATATATTTCACTGAATCTCTATGCAAAAAGAAGCTAACATCTCAATATGGTAAGGAAGTTTAACTTTGTAAACAACGTAATTCAGAAAAACTAATGCATAAATATATATGAAGTTATTTACAAATACAATTATTAAAAAAGCGAGTATGGCAGGTGACAAGGTTTGGACCCCTTTCCAGTTGATACAGTAATACTTTTTTTAAAATGTCCTTTTAGTAAGGCTCTAAATGGTTAACTGATTCTTTAGACCTACAATTAGCCAGGTGAACACAATTCCACAGATGAAGAAAATACTGAACCTTCTATCCTCTCTGATTGTGATAATTCTCCTGTCTATTTTCAACAACTATGGGCATATTTAAGCAGCTGTCTGAGCATTTGAAAACAAAGACAATTCATCCTTATCAAGTATAGGAGGGCTATAACAATATCTGTACATTTCTAGCTAGTAAGTTTAACAATGAGCAATATGTTTAAGAAATGGAAATTACATGAAACTGTTGAGAATATGGCAAGATCTGTAAAAATTCGGCTGGAAAACTGGTCAAATCTTTAAAAACAGAACTCACACACCATTGCTACTGACATGTTGAAAAGCTAAAAACAAAACACTGGAATACTCATCTACAGCTCCATAGTACAACACTGTTTATACAATGATGAGCAAGAGAAAATTATCAGAAAAAAGTACTCTGATCACAAAAATATTAAAGTAAGCCTTGAAAAACCAAAAATGTTTTTGAAATTAAGTGCTTTGGACTGAAAAACCAAAAATGTAACTGTTGCCCACAACTAAAAGATATATTTGGAGGAAAAAAAAACCAAAATACATTTGGGAAAAAAACACTTAGCTATTATGCACAGACGTGCCTCTATTATGATTTGAGGTTATGCAGGAACCAGTGCCACAATATATTGTCCACAGAGAAGGAAGAATGGCTCCAACTTTGTATCAACATAGCCTAGAAGCTAATGCCTCACAGTTGGTAAAGAATTTGAAACTGAAGATATTTCAGGAAGACAATCAAACATACCTTCCAACCCACCATGACATACAAGCCAATCAGAGTTGCCCATCCGCAAGATGGGTGGCATACATACTGCCTTGTTTAACAACAGAAAATTCTGGTTCCAATTGTGGTTTTAAATACAGCATAAGTGTTCAAGAAGATGATAAATTATAAGAAATTATAATTAAACAAGAAATTTTAGTTAATTTCTTACAGTGTGTAGATAATTCTTTCATTGAACACATTATGGAAACTACTATTCTGTTATATCTGAAAGGAATTTTTTAAAATCCTATTATTCAGTTTTAAACAAAAATCCTATTATTCAATCTCTCAATCATTAACACACTATTAACAAGATATGAAATGTTTTAAATTTTCAGTTACTTTGTAAGTAAGCTGGTGTTATGACACCAATAATTACATTAACAAGTTAAACATATATTTAAATAATATAATATAAAGTGTATCTCCTCAAAAACAGATTCTTAATGACAATTTCCTCAGATGAATCAACCAGTTTTCCTAGCCAAAATAGTAAAACTTCCACATTTGATTTAATTTAGAACTTTCTAACAAATAATGCAATCTAACATTGGTGATTATTCCAACCTCCTACAATGATTTAAAAATATAAGTTGTTATTTTATAATTTATTTATTTATTAAATTTATATGCTGTCCATGACTCCGCCACATGACGCTGAAAACTATAGAGGCATATATACCGTATTTTCCGGCGTATAAGACGACTTTCTAACACATGAAAATCTTCTCAAAAGTCGGGGGTCGTCTTATACGCCGGGTGTCGTTATCCTGTAACCAGGCAGACCAGCCCGAAAGGCTCTGACGAGCCAAGCTCTGACCATCCCAGCTGAGTTGCGTGCTAATCAGGCCACTCAGCTTGGATCACCAGAGCCATGTAAAAGGAAATAATATTTGTGCAGCTTTCTGAGATTTAGTGTGTTTCTGTAATGTTTCACTCTTACACAAACACATAAAATCTCACAAAGCTGTACGTGGAATTTTGTGTGTGTAAAGTGTGAAAGTTGGGTTTTTGGGCTTTTTGTGGCTGTGTGAGGTTCCTGCTTGTTGCAGGGGCCATTTTGGGTCTAGCACAGCTGCTTTTACATTGTGGGCGAGCCAGTTGATGTTTTTTAATTTTTATTTGGTGTGCATTGAAAGAGGGGTAGTCTTATATGGCGAGTATAGCCCAAACCCTATATTTTATCAGGAAAAGTCGGGGGTCGTCTTATACGCCCAGTCGTCTTATACGCCAGAAAATACGGTACATATGAAAAAAAAATGAAACTCAGGCATAGACACTCGACCTGAGTAAAACGTATTTCAAAAGACTTAGAAATTGAAGTGACCATAAATATGAGCCCCACATGGGCAAATTAAAACTATTCAGTCATTCAACAAGTTAGGTATTTACAGTGAGATTCTTTTCTTTGCGTAACAACTCCTAACAACATACATAGCCATCGAGCTTGCTCATTACATAGGTCATATTGGTCGTAAAAGGGTCAATTTTATAACTTTTTTTTTGCAGTGGGTATTAAGCAATTGCCATGGTCATTAGACAAAATCAATGGTTTATTATGGATACAGTTTTGTAAAAAAAGTTGCAAGTAACTAGTTATTTTCGGTAAAATAGTTGTTAAACTGACTGTAGGAAGCTGCAAACTGCCATAAATGCAGCCGTGTGGCCAAGTGTCCAAAGTTTGACCACATGACCATGGAGAAAGTTCAACCATCGTTAACTTTGAATCTAGGTCACAGGTCCTATGCTTTGGGTTGGTTGTAACTTTGACTGGTTGCTAAGGGTCCAGTCATAAGTGAGAACTAATTGTATACAAAGAAAGGAGAGAGAGGTTGGCTTGAAAAATACACATCTAAAGCTTATTTCAGCATTCAGAAATGCAAAAGAGACGATGTAACTTAGTTTGATAAGGAAATATCTGCAAAAAAACAACTAAGCTCAGAGAGCACCAAGGACTCTACACTTCCCCAATTTGGCAGTTTTCCAGATACTGAATAGGAAATTTGGGGAGCTGTTCCCATATCACTATGGTTCACTTATTACATTTGAATAACTGGTGCTAAAAATCAACACTGGTAGGATCACATGAAAGCCTGACAGCATTGTAAACAAAAGTTTGCAAATTCCTTCATGCCTTTGCACCCCACTGCTTCCTGAGAAACTGCTCTTGATAGTTTTTGTGAAAAGTGTACTACTTTTCACAAAATTATCCAGAGCAGTTCCTCAGGAATACAGGATATAGGAACTATGCAGAATTGGTGAAAATCACACCATCTATTAGATCAACAGTGATCCTCTTGATTCCCTCTATAAAGCTAAGAAGCTCATCGAGACACAAACCTGGATCCAACCTATTATGCCCAGTTATATTTTACAGAACACACCTCTCTGCTTCTTATACTATTGTAGAAATCCTGGAGACATATGCATCCTACCCTAACAGGAGAAGGCTGTTCTTCTGTATTGTGTTTCTGGGATTCACTTTCAATGTCTTGCCGCTTATTCTTCATTCTTTCCCGAAGGTCCCCTGTAGGCCTTTCTGGTGACCTGTATAATGAAGACAGAAAATGCTTCTATAGAATTTATTATTTAAGAAAGATATCTTAGTTATAGGTTTTAAGTCCCGCAGTTCTATAGTTCAGTTTCATTTCCCACCCTTTCTAATTTCTTGTTTATTTAACACAGTTCCTGTCATGTTAATGCGTAACAAATCACAACTGATCTTGCCCGAGGTGGAGGGAATTTGTCCGATCATTTTAATAAAGCTAAACTACTATTAACAATGGTAGAGAAAATGCAAACACACTGAAAAAAATCATTGGGCATATTCTCAAAGACTGTAATTCATGTCCTCAAAGAAAAGAAAAAGTTACACAAATAGACATTTTATGATATCCCACAATAGCTATTTAACCATATCGGATAAAACTGTGGACTGAACAAATACGTAAGAGTTATTAAACCTTAATGTGAACCTGTATTTCAATCCTTTAATCCTTTTAGTTGAATCATTTTCATTTAATTTTCCATTCAGAAAATTTTCCAATAAATATTAAAGATTTTCCCTTCTAACCAATGACCAACACAAAATGCATAAACAAGGCTATTTTTAATTGGACCATGACAGACTTTACTAAGATTTAGATCTGGAGCTAGTCAAAGACTAACCTAACTTAATCATTAAACTAATCAAACTAACAAAGCCAGTTGATTGATCATCTCCAACAGCATCCAATTCCTGTCCAGGCTTCACTTCTTTTTTGGCTATTCTCCAAAATGGTTGGGGACATGATAAATATAAATCAATGATTTAAATAAATCAAAAATAATCTGAACTCTTTACATTTATCATTAAAAAGTAATTATGCATGTCTTTCTTACCTTGGTACAAATATCACCAAGGTAGTATGCTTGTTAAATTAAAGTCTATGGAAACAATCTGAACATTTAAAAATATTAAAAATTAATACATGTAAATTAATTTAAAAATAAATTGTTCTGACACCTTCTAAAAAGCTTAAAGAATGAGAACTGATCTTAATTCTGAAGAAGAGTTTCCCACTGCTGAAAATGGTACATAAAATTTTCTCATATGCCCTCAAGGTGAGCCTTCTGTGTCTGTTAACAAATTTTAACATCTGGAAAAAGTCAAAATAAAATAGGCTCAAATATTTAAATTGCTTAAAAGTTGAGATTAACTTCCTGAGTTAAATCCAGAAAAATATTAGCAACTGGTGCCACATTTTTAAATATTGCAGTGATGTGGTCACCGTTAATGGCAATGATTAAACTATAGAGAATTTGAAAATTGCAGAGATCAAAACATGAAATAGCAGGAGGGATAAATATACTGAATGATGAATACATTCACATTCATATGTCACTGCATTAATACTCTGTGCTGATTTATTTAAACATGGTATTTATTTTATTTTAGCCTGATAAAATTGGGTCTGTCTAGTCTGTCAACTCTAGCATCTTAAAAATCTCAGCTTTGAATTTCTATTTCTTTAACAAGTTATAGATGTGAAGAAGCTGACCAGATAGGACTCTTGTAACTCTGTGCTTATGTGGAGCTGCCTGGGAGAAGAAAGACACAGCAGTTAGTTAAGACAGCAACAACACAGCCAAGGATGGTGAGAGGCAAAACAATAGTGGAGTAGTGTTCTGAATGCCACTGTTATCTATTATAGGTAGCAAGCATGACACAGGTAGCAAGTATTACTCTCATTGCAGTAATTGTTCTTCATGTGACAATATATGTGCTCTATCTGGGACTATCCTTGAAGAGTATCTAAAAGCTACAACTGGTACAGAATGCAGTGGCATGGGTAGCCCCTTCGGTGATACATATGACACTGTTATTATATGAGCTGCACCAGCTGCCAGTTTGCTTCTGGATTCAAGGTGTGGGTTATCACCTTCAAAGCCCTTTATGGCATGGGCCCAGGCTATCTGGGGGACCGCTTCACCTCGATGGAACCTACCCCTTTTGTTCCAGCAGAAAGGGCCTTCTTCTGATTCCAGCGGCTAAAGTATTTTGGCTGGCGGGGTCCAGAAGAATCTTTTCTGCTGGGGGCCCTACCCTCTGGAATATTCTCCAGTTGAGATGAGGTTTGCCCCTCACTCCTAGCCTTCTACAAGAGCATAAAAACTTGGTTCTGTTGCTTGACCTGGGGGCCCAGCAAGGGTCTGCTATGTTTGGGGCAGCTGACCAAGTAGAGAAAATCCCCACCACCAAGCTACTCATCATCTCAGTTTTTAACTTTTCTACTCAATTTTTTCTCCCTAATTTTAATTGTTTGGGGTATTTTTTATTACACTGTAAATCACCCAGAATTGCTGTATCAGTTAGATGGCTGGCATACAAATTTAATAAATAAATATATTCTATCACTGGTTCACATCTAACATTAGTTAGAGGGAATCCTGATCACATATGGCTATTTCCTAATTTTTGCATTCGCTACATATCAATTTTCTGCACAACAGACTGCGCCATCTAAGAAAACAATGCAATTACAAGATTTCGGGGTTGCCAAAATCCTGGTAAGTTATCTACTAGGAGCTCTTTTCTGCCAGCACAAAGATCCTGGCATTTATTTCTAACAATCAAAGGAGCTGCCTTCAATTGCACACAGTGCTTTGGTATAAAGAGAAAATATGTAAGCTCTCTAAAGAAGGTATTTAACAATTAGAATTAAGACACAGATTAGAAACAGGTAAGATTACAGATTTGTTAATTTCAACAAGAATGATTTTTTTCCATATATATGAAATTACAGAAATTACTATCTATAAGTAATACAGAGAAGTAGTTTTACGTTTAAGTACCTAATATTTACAAATTTGCATTGAAGAAAACCTGGCTTGGGGGATGCCTACAGTAACTAATCACCTCAATAACCTCGAGCAATTAGTATCTTTCTTTTTCTGCATCTTCAAATCTGAAGAAGACTATCAAGTTCAAATCTGAGGGAAAACTTGATGCCGCTTCATTCTACGTTAACTACTGAAAACTCAGTATATATCTTGTTTGAAACACATGCACACATATATAGCTACGCAATAAAGACAGATGAAATTTGATCCATATCCCAAAATCACAAAGCATCTGCAACTCACATGCATTTTTTCCTATAATGCTTGAATAACTGAGCTTAACTAAACTGTAATAAAAATTAACATTCAAAAATATGGCTGTTTTCCACAGGTAGAAAGAGAAAGCAATGTAGACTGTATCTATTTTGTCTGAAAGAGATATTGGCAATCTAAAGACGTCAAATATTAAACAAGTAACAGGCAGTCCTTGGGTTAGGAACATCAGCCTTAAGAACCACCACTACATACGAACAGGCTGTCTATAATTAAAAATGGTGGATAGTGTTATCCTTCCTCAAACCACACAATGCTTTCAGACAACTCTGTGTTTTTAAGATACAGCCTGTTTTCAGCAGATCCTGAAAGCACTGCATGGCGTTGGCAGTTTGTTGGCTTGGGGAAGGGAAACACTGTCCACCATTTTTAGTAATAGGCAGTTATAATTCACATACAACTTCCAGTTAAAGACAGAATTAGGAACAGAACTTGCACTTTACTCAGGGACTGCCTATAGAAATACTTCCAAGGAATGTTCACTCTTATTTATCACTCAGTGGCACATCCTAGTTTGCTACCATCCTCATTTTGTTCTTGTGTGATATTTAAAGTATTTGCTCCTAGTTTTAAAAATATACCTTTTTTCCAACAACAAAAAGTATAGTTAGTTGCAGTTGTCTATTGTGAAGATTTAAGTCAATGGAAGCTAATGTGTAATTTACAAATTCTCCATATAATTGTAGGAAAGACAGTATTCCCACCTTACTCTTCCATTATAGGATGAATTATTAGGAAAATGCACATTTTTTTTATTATGAGATATAAATGCTTATTATTTTGACATTCAGATTTAGCTCAACTTAAAACCCTGAGGTATAGTAAGACAAATATTAAATTGGAGGGCAAGGACTTAAATGAAGCAGAAAATCCAAGATGATTAGAAGTTTAAAAATGGATGTAAACAGTCACTATCTCCAGATGTTTAAAGAAGATATAAGTTTAGAAAAATTAAATAAAATTAAATAATGGTGCTATTTAATGCTATTATTTAAGATAAAGATTCTCTTTATAATTTATGAAATTAAATTAATGTCTTTAGAAATATTAAAATGGATTCCCATGAATTTGCTATTTTTATCCTCTCAATTGATAACAAGATAAGCAATTACCCTGTAAGAAAGAGCTGCTAAAAGGGAAAGTGAGATAATGTTGATAAGGACTGAAAATAACTGGAAATATTTGATAGTGAGGTAGGAGAACTAAGCTATTCTAGAGCCTGGTGGCGCAGTGGACTAAGTGCTGTTAAAGTAGCACTTAGTTGCCAGCTGCCTGCAATTACTGCAAGTTTGAATCTCACCAGGCTCAAGGTTGACTCAGCCTTCCATCCTTTCAAGGTAGGTGAAATGAGGCCCCGGATTGTGGGGGCAATAAGCTGACTTTGTATAAAAAAGGACACTGCTTGGGTGGGGGGGAGGGGGGCAAAGCCCTACTGAGCAGGTATATACAAAAGTATGAAGGCTATTGCTTAACTCACTGTAAGCCGCCCTGAGTCTCCAGAGAAGGGCGGCATATAAATTGAACCAATAAATAAATATTCTAAACACAAAACACTTCTCAAAACAGATAGGACATGTATTTTAAATTTAAAACATTTCAAATTTTTGCACACAGCTAGTCAAGACAACTCCCCTATCATCCTATTATTTTTCAGAATAATTATTTCCCCATAACAGCCAAAAGAACACAACTATTTTGGTCAAGCTCATTGGGAATGGAGGCAGAAAAGGAAAAAAGATTTTAATATTCCTCTACAAATTAATTACACTTTTCACAGCCTTTCAAACAAGTATATTGGCAGAGTGTGCAGAACACCATCTCTGCCTTTGAATGAAAATAGATCTGCTTTTTACCCCAGCACTGATAGAGTTTCAGGAACAGCCTTTTTTTCACTTTTCCTACCTGTCCTGTTTTATTGATTTATTCCCAATTGAACTGAGTCTCCATTCCCAACAGGAACAGCGTAACAGAAAAACATTACCTGGAGTTATCCCCACACACCGGGCCCTCAAATGAGTTATATTTAAAACATAAATAAAAGGAATGTGCATATCTTTATGAAATTGACATATAGATAAAAACAAAAAGTTAAATATATTTACTTAAGATTTAAGTTAGCTACATAGAGTTTAATGTGGCCCACACACAAACAATCTATAATAATCCAATTATATAATTTCATGAATACATTTATTTTATCTTGATACTAAAGAAAGCTTCTTATTTATTCTATTCATATCTGGTCCAAATGCTATGTGCCCTTGGAATGGTTTACAGACAAAAAAACAACCAACTACATGTAACAGCCAAATCAATAAAAATTATATAAATATTAAAAACCAGCAGTATTAATAGAAAGTATTAATAAGCAATTAAGGGCTGCTAAAACAGGTCTTAGTCAAGCATTCCTGAAAATACAGAATCATTTTCCTATCTGAATGGAGTATTATTTTGTAAGAAAGTATATATAGATATATGGTTGTGTATGCATAGTGTTTGTTTCTGTCAGTACTGAACATACATATCTATTTATATAATATATATTAGTAATATAACATGTAATATACAGGATTATTTAATTAACAATATTAACATTTGATTTTTCCCCAACATTTTGAGAGACATGATTTCCTCCTAGATTTGATTGGATTAAAATTTTTATCATCTCTCACTATTAACTTTATGGACAGAAAATAAAATTGGAGTCTCAATAATTGGAGAGCTATAAGATCCCCATCTCTAGTCTACTCTCTACATTCATTTTATATCCATAAATAACAGGGTTATACAACTTTTCCTATGCTCCCAATCTATATTGTAAACAAGAGAAAGAAAACAGGACAAAAATCATACTGGGAGGAGGTTGAAGCAGTTCACAAGTCTTCTCCCGAAGATTTAATGATTATTTAACATTTGATGATTTAATGATTATTTAAAGAGCTCAAGAGAGTTACATGCCTGCAGAGGGGAAAAAAAATCAGAAATCCATTGATTTCAAAGTCTTGCCTTTCTCCAATCTAGAAATTGTACTTCTTCATAAAATGCATTAATTACCATATGGCAAAAAATAATATGTGTACTCAGAAGAACTGTGGATCATGAGAACTATGGATATTACAATGGGATTTATTTTAAATCATTTCTTCCTCATAGTGTTGAATGCTTTCATTTACTGAACTGCTTTACTTTAAAATCAATTCACCATGATCAGTCATCAATCTAGGCTTTATAGCATAAATTCCCAAATATCACTGGATTCTTATTTCTACAATATCTATTTCTCCTTATGCAATAAAAACAGATTAGTACGGAATATTTTTATTAACTATTCCACGAGCAAGTATAAAATTGTAACATATCATTTGTGATTATACACATATTATACATAATTAAAGGTTATACATGTTTTCTTTTTTGTTGCAAGTTTGCACTTTTAAAAAGCACATTTTATGTCTTTTTCTTTGACAATGTATGCATTTTTGTCTTTATGCTTCTAGTCATTATTTTAAAAAGCAATAAAACTATAAATAAAAAATACATAAAATCAAGCTTGTTTCTTGAATGAATTTAAGTATACAATCTCAGTAATTTTTCAGAAAAGATGGTGCGATAAATTGTGTACAATTTAGATGACAGATTATTGTTTACTCACCAACTTCAATCTCACATTCCTATTCTAAGCATCTTCTGCTTCCCCCACCTGTTTCTGTTCCTATCTAACACTTAATTGCTGGGATTCCCTCCCTTTTCCTTGATCTCCTTCTACGATGTTTCTGGTTTCCCCATCACTGAGGAACTATTCTAATTTAACTAACTAGAGACTTAATTGAAGAGCCTAAGTTCAAGAACATTCTTGTTATTTTTTTTTCAACCTATGTACTTTGCTTTTGAGGGAAAAGTAGTTATTCTCTAAGGTGTTTTTATATGTTTCTGTAAAGATACTGTATGTTTATGTAAACCTGAGATTTATCTGAGTATGTCTGAGTATGTCTCCCGTCTTATTGATTAGAAGCCTGACCCTCTGCCATCCTATGTTGGTGGCAAGTAAGGCCCATATTTTCCACTAATATGGTTTACTGGTAGCACCATCATGCTTCCTCTGAAACTAAAGAAAGAGTCATTATCACTTTCTTTGCAATAGTGAAAAACATTACTGGTCCATTTGACATCGATAATTTGGTATAAATAGAGTAGCTTCTACTATATTCATAAAATGGCCACATAATGATTGTTTGCTGCTTAATACATTTTGTATTCTAAACCAATCTAAAGCATAATTTATAAAACATAAATTCACAATTGTAATTCCACTTTAATATGAAAATCAGAAATGAAATGTTTGCCATTCCATACAATAATTCAAGTTTCTTCCCTGTTTTTCCTGTATTTCCTTTCCTGTATTTCTCAGCAACAATTGGCAGTGCATTCCAGAAATAAGCCCCTTGAATGCAATGTGACTTATTTGCAGATAATTGTTTATAGGATTACAGTCTAGTTTTTATAAACTACTTTTTCATACTTCAAAAATCTGTCTTGCAGTCCCTAGTCCCATGAACAAACTTAGAAAATGCATGGAAAAGTATAGGAGACAGAAAAAAATACCGTATTTTTCAGACTATAAAACGCACTGGAGTATAAAATGCACCTTAGCTTCTGGGGGGGAAATTAAGAAAAAAGCCGATTGGGGGTGGATCGGCCTCCCAGAATACCCCAATCAGCTGTTCCCAGAGATGAACTTTAGCAACAGGTTTGTTGGTTGTGAGCTCTGTGCCTTGCTTTTTTTTTTTCAGTCTGTCAAACCTCTGTTTCAGAGGCTTTTTTTTCAGCCTCTCAAACAGAGGTTTCACAGAGTTTTTTCAGCCTCTCAGACGGAGGTTTCAGAGGCTTTTTTTCAGCCTTTGAAACCTGTTTCAGAGGCTGGGCAGGGCTACATTCAGACTATAAGATGCACAAAGATTTTCACCCCCTTTTGGGGGGTAAAAAGGTGCATCTTATACTCAGAAAAATACTGTAGCTACTGTTCCATCTCACCCGATGAAAATCTGTTAGGGGAAGGAATTAATTGGATTCCAGGCTACATACATACATTTTAGCTAAAGAATACACTACATGTTGTAAATACATATAAAACTAAAGCTCTTCATAAGGTACTAATGAAAATAAACTTCTCATGTATATCATTTTTGTTTTATACTGACTAGAAAAATAATTTTGTCATAAAAGTGAACTGCAGGTGTAAATTTTTATGAAGAGAGATTGAGAAGTTGGTGTTGTCTTAATCACCTACTAGAGAGAATTTGAGCAAAACAAAACTGCAATAATTTCATTTTCACTTCTGATTATCATTGGTAAATTTATTAAAGCAGAAATTAAGTAATAACAAAAATATTTTGAGTTTCAGAATCAACACTCAAAAGGTGAGGGAATAGCAATATTTCCAGAATAACTATATTCTTTATAAGGCATATCATTGCATTGTATTTTTTTTAAGATGACAAGAAAACAGCTTGAAAAAGCATTTGAATGTGAAGCTGAGTTCTTCATTTACCTTCGGTAACTGCTGCTAAAGCCTTTACCTCGTGGTGAAGGGCCATGTACGAATCTACATGTGTTCCCATAGAGGCAGTTGCCAGTCTTCAGCCAGTTACGGCACTGTGTCTAAGAGACAGACATTACCGGGTGAATTTCAAACTAATGTTGGAATACTGCTTGTGTGAAGACTCACAGAACAAATAATTCCACATATAATTTTAACCGAACAATAATTTAGTGCCAAATCTGACAGTGCTCATTACCAGATGTTGGATAACAGAAGTCATTTCAAGGTATATTGACATGAACTAAGATCTCTTCTCACCCACAACTAAAAGATAAAGACCATGAGCAAGACATGTATCACCAAAAAATGTGAAGCATGCATTCAAATGTTGGAATTTGTCCTGTATTTAGCTAAACATTTTTAGTATAGCCTTTATTGTCATTGTACATCATATATACAATGAAATTGCTTGTAAACAATTCATCCATCCACATGCTTCATTCTGCAGAATATGGGTGGATTTGGACCTAGAGAATCAGAGTTGAAAATAGATAATATCCAAATGCAGCATTCTAATTGAATAATTGAATAATCATCTGTCAGCAGAGTTAAACATGGTGCACTGCATCAAAGAAAGTTATCCTGATGGCTTCAAATATTAGATTATTTTTCAAAATCGAGTATGTTTTACACTATGGACACAAACATTTATTCAATCAGGAACAAGTACTGAACAAAGATGTTCCTCTTCATCTAATCCCATTTGAAACAATGTAAGAGTTCATAATATATCAGTCTAAGATAAGAAAGTCTTTATAGGTTTATAGCATTCCCATTAAACCAATAAGGTGACTTACTGTATTAGAAAGAAAAGAGAAAAGCATTCCCTGCCATAATATCTGGTTTATGAGAGTGTCACATTAAGAATTAAGAATATTTTTTGACTCACCTCTGCAGAACTTCCAGTGCTGGGTCCAAGTCTTTCAAACACACTGGGTCTTCTTGATGTGCTATCAGATATGGTCTTGGTATTTTCCACTGTGACCTTCCTTCTAATTTTTGACATTTTGTACTACTTCAACCAAAAAAAAAAGCAACACTGTAAAATTCTCAGGTTGAACTATGCAACTGAACTCATAGGGGGGAAAAGTTAGTTAATGCTATTAATCGTCAGAACTTTCTGTAGAAATTAATCAAGTAGCAAATACAGAATTTTATTTGAAAGGAATTATTTTAATCAATTCATTAGGGAACATCCCAAGATGAGGAATCCATCTTTATACTATCTTTCAGCTACCTTATCCATCTCTGGCTATTATCTGAAATAATATATCCATGAGGTTCTAAAATCAAATGGGGAGGGGGGGGGGAAATGTTCCTCTAGAAGAAAGCTTTATTTGCAGTAGAAAGTAGAAGTACTAGGGGAAAAAACCCAACATATTCTTATAAATGGTATACAGTGTTGAATTGTAATCAATCCAATAGTTACAAACTTGAAGCTAGCTCACTCAGAGGAAGGCAGCCCAGCAAACTATTGTTTTCTTTCTCCTTTTTCTTGTCTAACTCATTGTACTGTCCCCAAAATTTCTCATGACAGATAAGAAGGACAGAACAATATTAGGCACATTGTACAAGATTTCAATGATATGTACGTTATGCAGGATGAAGAAACTGTTCCAAATCTAGGAAAACATGGAATTTCTCCAAGTTCTCTTGTTCAGTTTTGAGCAATTCCACCATTATTGAATTTCCTTCACTCTGGGTTTTTTACGAGATGCAAATAAAAAAGAGGAGGGGGAAGATAGGTGCAAGCTGCTTTCCTCTTGAGTAGTCATTATAATACATGCTCTTTAAAACGTCAATGGATTTTTCATTTATAATGTAAATCAACCTCAACTGGAAATTAAAGCTACTGTGCTATTGAAATAAACTAGAAAATTTCTTTTAAGTTAAGTTTTAAAGTATGTGATCATCTAGCAACATGTTAGAGGATAAATACAAAGAATCACTGCTAAATCCCATCCAGAGAATAAATGAGAAATCCAGGAAAAAAGTGTTCAGGTATATCATATAAGCACTGGGTGAAAGCCACCTGAAAGCCTAATATGTTCTGAACCTTTCTTGTTTTAAGGTGTGTTTTTATTTTGTATTTTTATTAAAGGTGAGCAGCAACTCTTACTCAAGGAATTACCCTGATCACTAGTTAAAGTAATGCTTTAATTCTGTTGTCTGCTAAATGTTGGACTATACTAGGAACTTCTAGCCAAAAATGGTGCACAGCAATTAGGCATTTTAGGAACTGTTATTCAATATGCCTAAAAGGCACGAAAGTGAGAAGCACTGTGCTACAAAATTAAGAGATCTGAAAGATACCCAAAATTCTAAATTATTGTAAATTGAGATCCTTCCCACATTAGATAATCCCTAAAATTAACCAGTTTTTTTTTTAAAAAAAAATAGATTTGGCTTAGCATACTTTGCATATGATATATAATTTGAAAAATCAAATTAGAGAACCTGAAATTTTTGCAAACCATATGTCTCAATTTGAAGGTATTTCTAACATCAGAACAAATAAAATCAGCACCAATACACACCTTGAAGGGAAAAAATATTATATTATCAAAATAATCATTTGACTCAATTATTGTAATATATAACAAATGGAATCAGTATAAAATTTAGTTATAATGTAAATGAGATTTTCTATCTTAAAATTTGCAATAAACAGAGATTGAGGCTCAATTCAATACAACACGTAGAAAGAAGTACACCCGGAGACTCCAGCTGATCCAGGATGCAGCCGCACGGGTTGTTACAGGAGTCCCTCATTACTCCCATATAACATCCCTCTTGCATCAGCTGCACTGGTTACCAGTGGTTCTCCGGGTCCGCTTCAAGGTACTAGTTCTCACCTATAAGGCCCTACATGATTTAGGTCCAGGATATTTACAGGACCTTCTCCTGCCTGCTTCCCACCGCCCTGTTCGCTCACATAGGGCCGCTCTCCTCAGGGTCCCGACGGCGAGCCAATGTCATCTAGCGGTGCCCAGGGGTAGGGCATTCTCTGTGGGTGCTCTCACCCTCTGGAATGAATTACCTACCGAGCTCCGGACGGCTCTTGATCTCCGCTCCTTTCGTCGGGAGCTGAAGACTTGGCTGTTCAAGCAAATAGGCTGACTCTGATTCTGGGTTTATTATTTATCATTAATTAGTTATTTGATTTAAAATACGATTTTATTGTAATGTTTCTTAACTTGGGTTCGCCGCCCTGAGTCCTTCGGGAGAAGGGCGGCATATAAATATATGTAATAAATAAATAAATCTTTTCTTCAATTCTAAAACCCCTAAAGATTTTTGGGTAAAAAGGAGTACAGCAGGAAAGAGATGATATTATATCTACACAGGTCCTCACCATATATAATTTAATTCTATTACTTTCAAGTGTCTGTGTGGAGAAGAAGAAAAATTTGTACTGTGCTTTACTTGGTCACATTTTGTACCATGACTGAGGCAAAGGTCCAAATAAATGTAGAAAGATTTTAAGAGATCTTACTTCAAAAGCTATAAACCTCCCTCCCTTCCAAGGACTGAACTTATTTTCAAATATAAAAGCAAAATATCCAGTATTCAAGGGACATGTCACACTGGCCATACTCAAATGTTTATCACTTGGCTTATTTAAGAGACATAGACTATTTCCTTGACAATTTTTCAAGAAATGCAACAAGATTATCAAACTTCAAAAATTATTAGTTTATAAATAAAAGAATTGTCTTCAATTCTTAATATGGCTACTTAATATGTCATTATTATCTTCAGATCAAATATTAAATAACACTGGTACAATAGAAAAAAGAGGCAACTAATTTAACATCTTATCTGGAAGTTTTAGATGGATTTCAATGAACAATTCTATTCCTATTTCTTGCCTCCCACAATTATTTTCACCTCAATCAGCAAGACAATTCAGACCACAGACCAACACAAATTTTACCTATGTAAAACACTAAATTTTACCTTACATTTAGCTCTATCAAAAGTTACCATTTTAAATAATAATGTTTGCTTCCTTAAGTTTATATTTAAGCAAAAAAAGCATAGACATGTTTTTATTTTTTTGAAGGTGTTACTTATGCATCCAACAATATGATATAATTTACATATCCCCATTATACATGTATCATTTACATAAATCCTGATACATGTTTAAAGATTAATATTTATTTTTCTGTAAGAGCTAAAGTCCTTGGGACAGCGCAGAGATGGGGAATCAAAGAGCACAACATTTGGTCATGCTATTAGAACACTTTAATCTACACACATCTCTTCTCATATCATGGCCAGGTACAAAGACAGCTGCATGAACCCAAGAGAAAAAAAATACAACTACTCTAAGGAACTCCTGTCAGATATAGCCCACATGCATTCCAAAATACAACTTGCATTAAAAATGTGGGTCTCTGCAGCATTAAGACTCATACAATTTCTCATGTAGAACTTTTCTGATTTGTTTGTCCAGTAGGTAAGTTTTTCTTAGAACCTTTCCAAACACAGCTATTGGCTTGATCATCCAGTCATATATGAATAGAAATAGTTTGAGTAATTGCAACACTAAAAAATAATTTGTATTATTTCTTGCTTACTGATATTTTATTCTGATGATTGAATATATGTAACAAACTTGATCTTGGAAAGGATTCAATCATTTTATTTTACTTTCAACAAACAAATAAAGTTCCTTATTTTTATTTGTAACTAGTACTTAAAAATTTCAGAAAGCATGTTTTTAAATTGAAGTGAGTAAGTGAAAATTATTTTTTCCAAATTCCAAAGGTAGCCATTAGCTAAATCTGGCACTAACTTCCTTTGTAATTAATGGAATTATTATTCCAGTTTTACATTGGTTCAAAATCAGATTTTTGTATTAATATTTACATAGAATAATCCATGCTAATAAAGTAACACTTTATAAATAAAATTGTTTGGATACACATGCTCCTAAGTATTTAAAGCTTTATCTGAAATATTTCCTAACATTTTTGATATCATGTGAATGCAGGTTAACTAAGATTTTTAAAATTAACCATTAAGCCTGACAGCCTCATAAAACTTCACATTTCTTCTCGGGCTGTGTTAGGGGGATTAAGAAACATGCCATGTTCAAATACATTTAATAAACAACTTTCCTGAATACATTTGCGTATTTATTCCTTTATTTATTTATTTATACATAAATAAGGTAACTCCGGGCGGCTTACAATCACAACTAATTGTTTACTAGTAGGGTGGCTGCTAATGTTTCTATAATTAAATTGAATACAAAAATAATTTTGCTAAATCTAAATTACGGTGCCTTTTTAAATTAAACCGATCTGTATTTTTAAAAAACCTGGGTCTAAATTTGAATTTAATATAAACAAAGAACATGAAAAAAGTTCAACTTACTGTACTTGCTAATTTGCTAGAATTACAATCCAATAAATTGATAACTAGTTCTTCAGAAACATCAATTTTTTTTAAAAAAATCATTAAGTTCATCTGATGTCTTAAACATGCAATTCCAAAAATAATGCATGCTATAACAGTTAAACGTAATTAAGTGTATACTATTGATATAACCAGATAAATATCAGCATCATTATCTAATTTTTAAGAATTCAGGTATTCAGTTTCTCTACTTTCCATCAACGCGATCACTGTTACTCTTATATTGTATGCTCAAAACTAAAAACTACAACTGCCCTAAAGGATGCATTTTCATACTACCAACGTTAAATGGTATTAATTTTAAAACAACCTTTTCATGTAGCAAAGAATACTACTAAATATTCTCAACCTATATACAATACTATCAAAACATGAACTATGGTAAATAGTTGTATTTCAGGCAAAGTGTACTAAAGTTTATATTTTAAGAATCTTCAGAATTCCTAGAAACTCTGTTGAAAAATCAGTATTCTTCAATTTCCTATTGAGGAGTTCCATCTCAGAGGTGGCATAGGTACGACAATCTCCATATGTTTCAACAGTTAAACTACATCATCAGGTCAACCCATATATTTAAAGTTAAACTTGACAATCTGCACTTCATTCATAGCAATGAAGCAGACAGGAACACAGACTAAATGCTTTTCATTGTAATATTCTATAGGTAGTGAATGTCTGTTTAACATACATAGATATTCAGTAATAAAAGCTTTGTTATTATTCCAACTAAAACATGGAGCAAATAATTGAAATCTGACATTATTACAAAACACTTTTTGTAATAATACAATAATTGTATCTAATTATTGCAATAAGTATAATACAAAACAAGTCCAAAACAATTTTTCCAAAACAAATCACGAATTTAAAAACAAAAATCAGTACGCTAAAACATGGTTGACCTTGTAGAGAAAGTGGCACAAAGTAGAAGCAAGCTTCTATAGTTGATAAATATGGTCAACTGGTTTAAGCTGCAATCCATGCAGTTATTTGAAAGAAAGTCTCATATGCACAAGAATCTATAACCCTACAATTTTTTGCAATTTGTAGAAATGTTCTTCCAAGGAGTCATAGTTAAGTCAGACCATAGTTAAGTCAGTATAAATTACTCTAATAAAAGTGAACATTTTTAGTTTTCTGCATAAACATTAAAGCATGCCAGATTCCACCCAGTCTTTCTAAAATAGGAAATCACAACTGTATAAGCAAGAACAAATGATGGCAGGTAGAATTAAAAACAGTACAATGACATCATTTTCTAGAACACTGAAACTGAGAAATATCTCCCACTGAAATCAGCTGCACTCCGTTCCAAATTCAGTAAGCTGAAGTGCAAGCTTTTTAGTGATCTTATCTCCTTTGTAAGAAATTTACACAAAGTGTTGTACAATAAATATATGCAAATGATTTTTAAAAAGCTATCTTCTTCATAGATAATTCTCAGATCCCCAATCATGCTGCCAACCTGACTAAGACGAACAATGGATCTGACCATTAACCTAACACAGCTCTCATACTTTAAAAACAATTACAGGTAGTCCTCAACTTATGACTACAATTGAGCCCAAAATGTATGTTAAGTGAAAAATTTGTTAAGCGAACTTGTCAAATTTTACGACTTTTCTTGCCACATTTGTTATGTGAATGACTGCAGTTGTTCAATTAGTAATATGGTTGTTAAATGAATCTGGGCTCTCCACTGACTTTGCTTGTCAGAAGGTTGTAAAATGACTCTTGAACACTGCAACTGTCATAAATATGAGCCAGTTGTCAAGCATCTGAATGTAAATCACATGACCCCTGGGATGCTGCAATGGTCACAAGTGTGAAAAATGGTCATAAGTCACTATTTTAGTTTCACTGTAACTTCAAATGGTCACTAAATGAACTGCTGTAAGTCGAGGATTACCTGTATACAAAAACATAGCGAAAACAGCTGTAACTAAAAAAGCTGCCAGATCCGAAGTATTCCGGCCCAAATTTGTATTCCGCCTTTCACTGCAACCAGGAGATACAAAATCAGAACCAATCTCATCCAAAACATTTGACAATGCCTTTCCCAAACAGGAAACAATGAGGTTTAGGACAGAGCACTTTGTAAAGGGTTTTGTCAAAGGAAAGGGGAAGGGGGAAAAAAAAGCAGCAGCAAAGCTGCAGCACCTGTTCACAGATAATTCCACCCATAAGGGGCGAGGGTCACTGCAAAACTAAAAAGAGCCCTCCTCCCATCCTCATACTGGCCACAGCAATTCTCTCCAGCCCAGTCCCAGGCCTTTGTACTCTGCTTACCCAGATGTCCTGATAATCCGCAACTTTCAAATGTTTCTGTACAATAATCATAGGAAACTCATTTCCATTCATAGTGAAGTGGAGGGTGATATGAGAGACATTTTATAGGAAGCATAAGATGCCATGGAGTAAGACAGAGATCAGCAAAAGGGGACTCCAGATGTTGGAATGAAACGCTCATTGCTGCTTTGAAGGCTGCTTGGGAGTTAACATCCAACATCTGGACAAACATCCCTCCATCCATTTGTAAGGAAATAATAAAAGCCACTGTTTTCTACCATTTTCGTCCATCAATGCATGTATCTCTACACACTAACGTCACAGACTTAATCACGGAGGTTTTATTCTCTCCCACCCCCCCCCCATCCGCGGGGGGTGGGGAGGGTTTGACCTTCCTGAGGCGGGGAGTGGTGGAGCGAAGCGCCTTCCCGCCGCCGCGCTCTCCTCCTCCCGGGCGCCGTGACTCACCTGTTCTCTGCGCACCCGGCCTGTTCCTCCCCGCCGCCGCTCCCGCCGTCGCTTCCGCCGCCGCCGCCGCCCTGGGCGGAGAGGGGGGGAGAGTGCGAGGGGGGAGTCCGTCCTCCCGGGCCTAAAAGTCGAGCCACACGGGGAGGAAAAAGAGGAGCGTGGCTCGCTCCGAGAGCGGAGACCACCCGACGGCGGCCACCCGCTGCTCCTGTTCGCCGCGGAGGCCAACCGGAGGGGCGGGGGGAATGGAGGGGGGGGAGAAAGAGCCGGCCCAAATCGCCGCGATTGCGCCTGCGCGACCAACCCTTTTTTTTTTTCTACCACTTCCGACGCAAAATGAACCGCCGGAAGCTGCTGCGCAGGCTTCTGACGTAATTGTCAATCAATAAAGGAGAATATTTATAGCTCAGGGTTAAAATGAGGAGTCCTTTGGGGGTCTCTGAGCTGGCTTGTTTTCTTGCAGATGTTACGTTACCCAAATTAGGTAACGTCCTAGTTTGATGTTACCTAGTTTGGGGTAATGAAACGTCTGCAAGAAAAAAAGCCAGCTCAGAGAGCGCCAAGGACCCCTCAAAACGTCAATGCCAAACGTAAAGGCATTTTAGAGTACGTCATGACGGGTGCTTCTGGCCTAGTAGTTGGAATTTCATCTCCTCCGGGTTTTTCTTTAGTACTAAAAACCGCCCGGAAGATTTTCGCCATAAAGGTGACCCCAGACCTGACCGCCTTCGCGGCCATTGAAAGTCGTAGTCAGACCTGAATCTTTTGTCTACCTTGTGGAATATAAAAGACCTTCATGCTTCTGCGTGCTTTAACCGCAGCAAGAGAAAAGGAGCGCTCCCTCCGAGCGGCGGAACCGACCCACAAAGGATAGCATTCTAGTATTCTCCCTTCGGATGTGGAAGCAAAGGGCTCTCTTCACAACTCTTCTCTATGGGTGTAAAAAAAGGGGGGGGTGCCGCTCTAGCGCTCTCATCTCCCTGGTAAAAATCCCTGCGGTAGTTTGACTTCTAGAAACTCAAGAGTGAAAAATGACGGCTCGGTTTCGGAAGAGACCACGCGCTTGCGAGTTATACAGACGGGGCGCGCGAGCCCGCCCCCTCTCCCCCACTTGCAGCTCGCGCGGCTTTTCACAACCGGGCAAACCGCTTCTTTTCCCGCCAAAAGCGCTGGGCCCTGGCGGGAGGGAGGGAGGGCGGGCGGGGCAGCTGCCGAACACGCCAGGACTACGTTACCCAGACTGCACTGTGCTCGCGTTCACGTGACCCTCCCGGCTGCTCGGTGGATCCTTCCTTCCCACCAGATGGGAAAATGGCAGGATTGAGCCCCGGGGATCGCTGGGCCGAAGGTAAGGCTCCGCGCCGATGACGCGGGCCACAGCCGGGGGAAACGGCCGGATTGGGGGCTTAAATCTTATTAAGGGACATCGGTGCTTCGGTTAACCAGAGAGGAGAGCCTTGTGAGACATCACAGATTGACCAAATCCCATATTGTGGCTCCAGCTTTTTAATCAGAGGGATGGATACGGGGGCACTTTTCAATTGAGAAATGCAAGTTGGAAGAAAGGAAACGGAGAGCGCTTTAGGAAGGCGATGCTTCTATTGACAGATAAAGGGTATAAAAAAAATATTGAACTTGCAAAGTTTGTGAGTTTGCATAGAAAGGTCTAAATGTCTTCCTTCCTCTTGCCTGCGTGGGCTTTTCAGTTTTTCTTAGTTCAGGGGTAGGGGTGTGTGTGTGTGTGTTTACCAGTGAAGGGCAAAATGATTCACACATGTGGATTGTGTCAGTTTGTCCTGCTGTTTAAAAATCAATCACCTTGGAAAAGCATTTTTTTTCCCTTGCAGCAGATAAAGATACCTGCATTTTGATATGTCTCAGGTGACAGGAGGATTGGAGGCCAGCAGGGTAATGCAGCTGGGTAAAACCAGGAAGAAGTGTTGCTTGAATGAGATTTGAGAATGGAAGTTAGCTTTAGTTCTGAGGAACCACGGATAGTTTGTAGAAGGCAAAAGAATGAGGAAAAAAAAGTTTTGAACTCTGGGGGGGATTTTTAACCTATTGTGTAGTTTGGGCATGGACATATACCCAAGGTATTGCAATTTATGCAACTACATAGAACTTTAAGGAAAATCCTGCACATAATTGTAGACAGAACATGGATGTACATGCAGGGGGCTAGAAATACAGCATAAAAAATAGGGTTGCATGAGTTTTTAAAATCTACATTACCAATGAAAATCTTCAGTGGGCCGGCATTGCTGTTGGACCACATGTTAGAAATGAATTGAAATTTACTATAATAACTTGTCCTTCGGAACCATAGGAAGAACATAAATTTCCAACAGAATTCACACACCAAGAGATATGTGTGAACTGCTTCCAAAGATCCAAACCTTATGTGAAGGTTTCTTAAGAACTGCTGAATTACCATCCTTGCTTATTATCATTTCAAAATATATCTTTTTAATATTCTTCATAATTAGCTTTCCTGAAAAAAATCATTGCAAAGTTTTAGAGCTTTAGATTTAAGCAAAGATGTGGAGAGATGGGTGTATCATAATTTTAATAGACTTCCAGTTTTGTTGTACATTGTTGTATGTATTTTATAAGTTAATGGCTCAAAATAAAATAGGATAGATAGACAGACAGACAGACTATCAGACAGATAAATATAGATATAGATAGTTGTGCATGGGTATTTTGAAGTATGTCATTTGTGATCCACTTTGGTAAATATACATACATAGGAAGGCTGTCATTGTTTCAGCATTAATTGATGAGCTGAGAAGAAATCCATGTCCATTGGAGGAAGTAAGAAACAATTTTGATTGCTGTGGCTGTAGTGACTGTATAAGAATGAAAAAGGAACGTATGTGTGACAGTGGAAGAAGCCAGTCAACATTTGGAGAAGGCAGCATGACCTACACCAAGGAACAGTTACTTGGAGTTCAAAGGTAAATAGGAACTTGCCTAATTAGAATATATTCATACTTGTAAGGCTTGCAACCTTTTTAATTAATAAATTTATAAAACTAATCTCTATATTCCCAAATCTGGTACCCACCAAGTAGGTTGAACTGTGTGTCCTATTATTTAGGAATTGTTAAATTAAATATATCTAGGAATTATGAAAATTGTGGAACAAGACGTTTGGAGAACTCCTGATTTGGGAAGTTCTGTTCACACTGGACATGTTATCTTGTATACACAGAATTTCAATTAAATAATTCATTATTGACTTCAAATAATGGCTTACCAAAGAAATGAAATCCTCTGTTTCATTTGGAATGGAGCTGACCATATCTTATATATTGTACAGAAGCTATGCCAGTTCTGAATAACATGGGGATACTGTAAAATGCTAAGAAGATCCCACCTATTTACTGTCAGAAGAATAGTAGTTGTCAAGTTCTGAATGTGAGATTTCAGTTGGCTCAATGACTACAGAAATATATCTTGCTTAGTTATACCAAAAGTTGCTAGACAATCCAGGAAGCATAGAGCAAGTGTTCTTGCTCCAACATCTGTAGGATCAGAGGCTTTTGTCAGAATTATGAAAGCAGTGTTGTGACCCAAACTCAGCCCCTTACATATGTGACAACAGATGTACAAAAACACTGGAACTGGCATCACAATAGTGTAACACAGGTTTCATTATGTAAGTTTAACTTGGATTGCACTCAATGCCCAAGAGCAGCTGAAATCCTTTCTATCAGTGAAGCAAATCTGCAAGGTATAACAAAATTAGAAAAGCATCTTACTGGGTTGGAAAATATGCTTTAGCATTAATAAGAATCTGTAAACTGTATTTGGGGAAAAGTTACAAATTTAAAGAATTGTGCTTGTTTTGTAGAATAAAGGAGAGTAAGAATTACTATGAAATTCTAGGCGTAGGAAGAGATGCGAAAGATGAAGAACTAAAGAAAGCTTACCGAAAACTTGCTCTTAAATTTCATCCTGACAAGAATTGTGCTCCAGGAGCAACAGATGCATTCAAAGGTAGGTGAAACAACTTGAAAGGGACCACAACAAACTGAAGATCTTCCAGTGCTGTGTTGGCTAACAGGAAGATATTTTTAGAACCTGTTCCTATATACAATTGTAGTATTGTATAATTCTAAGTGAAACCCTAAGAAAGATTCTAATGTTGCCACCTCTTAGGAAATAGTTGCTACTTGCATATTCCTTACATACAATTCTTTATAAGCATTTGACATCAGTGATTGAAGTAACTTGTCAGGGTAGTCTGAATACTAATCTAGATCATATGATGATTTGAAATTCCGTATTTCTGTTCCCATTGGACACTAAAGGTAGCTGTGTGATGGCAGGCAATACATAAGAGAACAGTAAAGCAACACTATATTGGGATCTCATTCCAAGAAGAATGTGTATTAAGTACAATAATAGTTACTACCAGGAAGGATGTGAAATGAATACAAAATAATATTGGAATGACTTGCCTATAAAGGAGTTTATGTCATGCTAGGGTACAATTTTCATGAAAACTAGAGTGGTTCATATCTAAGACACTCTCTCAAATTACATTTTTGTCCAAGACTCGGGTTTCTTTTATCTAATCATTGACTTGGTTATCTTTCTTCACTTCTTCCAGGTTATTTCTTCTACCATTACTGTTTCCCAATAGTCAAATAATAGAATACAAACATTAGACATTTCTGCTGGATGTGGAACAAAAAGATGTTTTGTCGGAGTTACTTCTATAATATGGTTATTAATTTCATCAGGGTTTCTTTTTTGATTGGTTTTCTTTATTTTTCTCTTCTACTCTACAGCAATAGGCACAGCTTTTGCAGTTTTGAGCAACCCTGAAAAGAGATTACACTATGATCAGTTTGGAGAAAAGGAAGATACTTTTTATACCAATATGCCCAACCATTATAACTATTATAGAGAATTTGAAGCAGATATAACGCCAGAAGAAATATTTAATATGTTTTTTGGAGGGAATTTCCCAACAGGTACGGGGTTTTTTTTTAAAGCTGTGCTTTAAAGTGTAACGAAAGGTGCTGTTCAGTCATCTGTATGAGACTCTGTCCCCTGCTTTATGGGGCCTTTAATTGCTGATGAAGTTCCAGATACGGTTTTGATGACTATCTGAAGTTTCCAAAGAACTTCAGAAACTAATTAGCTATATTTTCTTTAAAAGTGCTGCATATATGGCTACTCAACAAGGTACAATGCTATTTCAACTAGACCATGTCATTACACATAGTTCTGTCAGGTATGAAACATAAAATAGCTTTTCTCAATTATTTAGGCTTATCCTACTCTGAATACCACAGTAAATTTATTGGGTTTATACTTTGTTGAGTTAAAATTTTCATTTTTCCTAACTAATAGTAAAGAGTTGTGGAATATAGTCAATACCTTTTTAGGCACATATTTATTTGTTTGTTTGTTCTTTCAATTTTTATGACCGCCCATCTCAGTCAACGACTGGACAGCTTAAATATGTTTGAGAAGGCTGTTCTGCTTTATAGGAATGTTATTAAACTGATTTGTACTGCAGTTCTGAGAAATCTAATTTATGACAAAATGACTATGTAGGTGAGCTTTTTTTTTTTAAAATTAGATTTATATGCCGCCCTTCTCCGGAGACTCAGGGCGGCTTACAATGCGTTAAGCAATAGCCTTCATACTTTTGTATATTTTTTATACAAAGTCAGCTTATTGCCCCCACAAACTGGGTCCTCAATTTACCTACCTTAGAAAGGATGGAAGGCTGAGTCAACCTTGAGCCTCGAACTTGCAATAATTGCAGACAGCTGAATGTTAATAACAGGCCTGTTGAGCTATCTGAGGCTCTCTTAATTGGTAACCCTCATATCTGTAAGACGATATGAGGGTTACCAATTTAATTTTATTGCTTTACTTCTTCAGTTTTGGCAGTATGCAGATGTAATATCACCAGAATCAGGAAAATCATGCAATTCTACAGTAGCACTGTATTCCTTTTTTGCCTTAATAAGGCTAGTACTACAGATGAATGTTTGATCCCAAGTTCCACATGTAGAATTCTGCTCATTAGATGTTCCCACTACTATAACATGCAGCCCCTTGAAAGTCTCTGAAATGAAAACAGCATAGGAAGTGTCCTGTTTTTAATGGACTGAAAAAGCTCTTGCATTTATTTTTTAAAAAGGCATGTCTGAAATGAGCTTTTTAAAAATAAAATGAAATTGTTTCTTATGACACAAGCAATACAGGATAAAAATTGCACCTTTATTCTATTGCTATTTCAACAGGAAATATACATATGTTTTCCAATTCTTCAATGGACCCCCCATGTTATCCACAGCGGAACAGACATGAGAGGACATGGGCCCAGGATGAACAGGAGGAAGAAATTAGACCACAGGTACATAGGGAAGGGAAGACATTATAATCATACATAAACAGTACTGATTTATTGCCTATCCCTAGAAAAAGAAGCTTGAGATTATTATTTTTTTGTAATTAGTAAATATTTGAAATATTTTAAAGTGAAATGATATTTATGAATTAAGGATTTTCATTGTAGCTTGCCTTTTAAAGAAAGATTTTGAAAGCATTTGCAGATTTATAGTTTTATATAAATATGGCTACAAATTCCACTGAACGGCATGTTGTTTCCTTTGGTGAACATTTTTTTCAATTGATTCAGAGATATAAAATCAGTAAGTGGATGAAAGAGTTATCAAACTTATCCAGTTAATGCTGAGTATATAACTGATGAGAAATTAACCATAAAAGACAAAGTATGTTGAATTATTTTTACAATATGATAGGTAATTTAAATCTCTGAGCTGATTAACAAAATCTTCGCTGTTTTGTTATAGATGGGCCATATTTAGTTTCTAACTTCTCCTTCATTATATTCTGATTAAGTAACAAGCTGTCCTTTGCATAGCACATTGACCAACTCTGTCATGCAGTGATAATACACCTTCCGTTGAATTTGAATTTCTTAATGAATTAATTAGACTAAACTCTAAATGGTTCTGCTTCCCAGATCTCCAGTTTTTATTCTTTCTTCTAAAGAAAATAGGAGCTAGAACAGGAACTACCATAATTGTAAGACAAGCACCAAATCCACTTTAAACTGCTACCAAACTTTCTGGAACACATTTAAAGAGTACAAGGCAGAAGGAGGAAATGGTAATAACAGAATAATAACGATAGATAGATAGATAGATAGATAGATAGATGGATGGATGGATGGATGGATGGATGGATGGATGGATGGATAGACCAGACCAGACCAGACCAGACCAGACCAGACCAGACCAGACCAGACCAGACCAGAAAAATAATGACCGTTCATCCTCGCAGCAACATGGATGGACTCTACCTACCAAGGCAAATAGGTGGGCGTGGAATGTTGCAAGTACATCAGATAGTTGAAGAAGAAAAAAGGGCTTTAGAAGAATATCTGAAGGACAATGAAGAAGATGCACTCCTGGAGACACCAAACTGGCCTACAAGAAAGACCAAATGAAGAACAGAATGGAGCCATGGGAAGACAAAGCACTACATGTCCAGTACATTAAAAAAAATAACAGGGAAAGCAGCTATTAACAAGATGTGGCAATGGCTAAGAGCAGGAAAGTTAAAGAAAGAGACTGAGGGATTAAGTCTGGCTGCACAAGACCAAGCTTTAAGGACAAATGTATACAAAGCCAGAATTGGGAATACAGCAACAGACAGGAAATGCCGCCTATGCAAAGAAGCTAAAGAAACTGGACCACCTGGTAAGCTGCTGTAAGAAGATTGCACAGACTGACTACAAGCAGCATCATGACAAAGTAGCAACAATGGTGCATTGGAAGATCTGCAAGAAATATTATTTGCCTGTAAGCAAGAACTGGTGGGACCATAAAATAGAAAAAATCATAGAAGATGAAGAAGTTAAATTGCTCTGGAACTTCAGAATCCAGACAGACAGGAACCCGCCACATAACACCCCAGACTTAATAGTTGTCGATAAGAAAGACAAAAAAGTCTGGATGGTGGAAGTGGCAGTGCCTGGAGACAGCAGAAGAGAAGAGAAAGAACTGGAGAAGATAACAAAATACAAAGACCTATAAATAGAAATAGAACAACTATGGCAAAAGCAAGCAAGGGTAGTACCAATAGTAATAGGTGCTTTGGGTGCAGTCCCAAAACAACTGGAGCACCCTAGGCATTGACAAATTTGCCATCAGTCAGTTGCAGAAGGTGGCTTTACTTGGAACTGCTTCCATCCTGTGACGATATCTGTAACATCGTCAAACATCCAGATTTGCCTATCCAAGGTCCTTGGTAAGGACTCGATAGGTAGACAAAAATGCTAAATCCAGTAAGAACATCTGGCTGACTGTGCGATTAATAAGAATAAGAACCTTGGATACCGTTCTAAACATCTGGAGCACCACTTGAATACCATTGGCACTGACTAAGTCAATTGCAAAAGGCAGCTTTACTTGGAACAATTTGACATTTAATATTTTTATATAACCTACCCTAGGTCCTTGGGAAGGACTCAACAGATGGACAAAAATGCCAAATCCTGTCTAAACATCTGGCTGACTGTGCAACCAGCCACAATAAAATTTGTAAGCTGTCCAACTCTTAATGACTGTGTAGATTCTATTTTATCTATTTATCATTGTCAAAAATCTAAAAATCCAGATTGACAACCCCCCCCCTCCCAGGTGCCATCAAATTAACTTGCATCCACAAACAAAACAAGCCTTCTAAATGGAAAACCACGAGAGAGATTTTGGCATGTGCATTGTATACATGATTAAGATTAAATATTCATTTTTATGTTACATTTTTGCCGATGTTTTTGTTCTAAATTAAAACGTAGCGCCCTATCTGGGATGATTCTGTTATCATTGTGGTTTTCATTTTCGCCATATATTTCTTACATGCTTTACTAACCGTAGTTTTCATTTCCAGAATACCTACTCAGCATTTATCCAGTTACTGCCAGTCTTTATTATAATAGTTGTATCAATAGTAACTCAGCTGATGGCTACTAATCCACCCTACAGCCTCTTCTTTAAATCGTAAGTCTAGATCTGTTTCTTTGTGCTCTTGGGAGAATAGAGGCTACACCTTGACACTAACTTTCCAACAGCAGGTTTAATCTTGGTGCTCAAAGAGGCTCTACTTCGTTATATATAAATGGCAGCTAATTTGAAAGGCTTTTTATCTTGGAAAATGCATATCCATAGCTATCCATTCCAAGCTGAAAGTTTTTTTGAAAAGATAACTTAATTTCCGTGCTGCAAATTATTTGAAGGATGGGACATTAAACCTATAAACTACTTTGACTTATTGCTCTATAGAAAACAATATTGTTTTCATTAAAAACGTGAGCATTTTCTTTTTTATTCTTTTATTATCTGAATGCAATACATTAAGATCCACAATGCCTTCACAGAAATCCATTTCTGTGATTAAATATTTTGATGCCAAAGGATGGATAGAAAAAGATTAAATTGTTTTCTGTGGTTTTCTACCAGGCAATTTGAAATAAAAAGCCAGTCTTACTTTGTAAATAGCCACTTGAAATAGAAGTTTTTTTTAAAAAAGAGTATCAAATATTACATGGCAAATTAGGGATTTTGCGAGTTGTAATCTCAATATATCACAAAGAACCTTGGTTGTGGAAGGTTGCTTCGTTGCATATGAATTGTGGTTCGCTGTTATAGGCTACATTTAAAGCAAATAAAAACAGCACCAAACAGAGGCTGGAATTCAGACATTTACTATCTGTGCTAGGAACATCTTTTCAATGATACAGCTCCAGGACACCTGTAGAAATGCTTCCTTCTATATGGTCCTGCATTGTTCCTTCCCTGTACAGGCAGTCCTTGACTTATCACCATAATTCATCTTGGAATTACAATTGTAAATCATGCCAATTGTTAAATGGACACTAGGTGACCAGGCCCAATTTTAGGATCTTTTTTACAGTGGTCATTAACTGAATGCAACAGTCAGTAAGCCAAACCATCGTCTGTAATGCGCTTTTTTTTTTTTTTGCCAGAAACTTGGAAGTAAACGCTGGTTTCTTGCCAAACAATGTTGTAAAATTAGTCACGTGACTGCAGCATATGCTGCAAACAGGTGTAAGTGTGGGCCAATTGTTGAGCACCCAAAATGCAGTTATATGACTGTGTGTGTGTGTGTGTGTGTATGAGGTGGCTATCAGAATTTTGAATCCAGGTTGTAAGTAATCTTAGGAAGGTCTTTTGGAATTTTGAACAGTCGCTAAGCAACTGGTCATAAGTTGAGGACTACCTGTATCTTGTTTAGAACAGAGGCAATTAATCAAAAAAAGTTTGAGAATCTTCTAAGTAGTTGCCCCAATGTTGCAGAATCTGTTTCCCGGTATTTTTTGGTAGTAATTTTTACAATGATAGGATTTTAAAGTATTGTATGCCCTTCTGAATTAGGCACGAAGCCAGGATAAACAATTTTTAAAGGAAAGTTATTACAAATGAAATAGATAGCAAAGAGATTTATCATGCTAAATTGTATCAGTACTCTTCCAAAGCGTAGTGTTGCATCTTCTCATAATGCGCCTATGCCTTTCAGAAATGAGATATGAAGTTTAAAAAACCCCTTATGATATTTAATTATTGGAAAACTGGAAAATCTGTAATTCTTGTGGATAGTATTCTTTATATGTAAACCATGATATATAGGGAGGACTCTGAACTTTATAGGATGATATAAATGGATTAGAACAAAGAAATATATTTTATTGTGGTAACAGAATCAAAGCTTCTATCTTCACTGAGGTGTTGGAGCTACAGGTCAACTATTCCTGCTTTGTCTTCAAGTCGCATGATGTAAATACAGTACAGTAGCTTCTTCTGGTCAAAAAGATATTTTGAGATGGAATTCACCGTTTGTTTTAGGGAGTTGATGATTTTTCTTTCTGGCTATTTGATGCTTGATGTAGTGCTCCTGATCAGTTTATAGGACACAGCTGTTTTAAAATAAACCAGAAACGGGTGTTTTATAGCTGGAACTACTTGGAAGATGGGCCTGGTCATAATCAGCCACCCTTTGCCTAGGGCATGTCAATGATTCCCCTTGTTCACTTTCAGAGAGCAGGAAATGTTAAACAGAAGTATTAATTGAGGGGAAAAGCTACTTCTGATTTGCAATGAAGGCATTAATCTATTTCCTTCTTATTTCCCACCCCAGGTCTTTAGGGCACACTGTTGTTAGAGAAACACAAAACCTGCAGGTGCCTTATTATGTGGATAAAAACTTTGAAAATAATTATCATGGAGAAGAACTTGAAGAACTTGAAAAACATATCGAGAAAGATTATATCGATTATGTCCAAACTAGTTGCAGGAAAGAAAAACAACAAAGTAAGTTTTGTCCTTTTCCCAAGCATCCTGCATTGTTTTCAAATTTAGGTTAAAAACAAACAAACAAACAAAGAATCAGCTATAACCAGCTCAGCTGCCAAGAAGACTAAATGATATATAGCAAAAATACAGATATTTCACTCTGCCGTTGCCTACTGACAACATGAAATCTATGTATTTGATGTTAAGGATTTGTTTAAACATAGTTGTTTATAGTTCTGATACCCCAGCTGTGTCAAAAAATTTCTCTAACCACTTTTTACAGCACTCATGGATGCTGTTCTGCCAGTTGTATCTAAGAATTATATTATATATATTTCTGGGTGTAAGTAGCTTTTCATTTTGACCAAGACAACGTAAGTCAGGCTTTGAAATGAATATATAATGTGAAAAAAAAATTTCCTGAAAGTGTGACTGAAATATACACTTCATCTTTCAGAATCAGAGTTATCTAACTTGGCCAAGCTATACCGAGATGAGCGACTGAAACAGAAAGCCGAATCCATAAAACTTGAGAACTGTGAAAAGCTCTCCAACCTCATAGGGATTCAAAGGAGTCGCCAATTGGCCGAGGCATGAGAGAACAACACTGTCTGTTTTGTTGGCAGGAATTAGACTTCTTTTATAATGAAGAGGAAAGGCGTAGAGAGAGAAAAGCATCCCATACAAACCACACACGGAATCATCATGTTCATGGAAACTGTATATGGATTGAGACATAGAGGCAACACTTGCTGTAGTGTATACAGTAGATTTCATTTCAGAGTCCAGTAATTATTTCAGTGTTAGTGATTCTTCATTTACCTTCATTTTGTTAAAGTCTTCATGTTGATACTTTGCCACTGTTTAAGTGCCAACTGGGTGCTTTGCAGGATCATAGCCATCATGCTTACTGAGCCTATGGTTTCTCAACGTTTACCTTACAAGACGACATAGTTAGAAGAGAAAAAGATGGCATTAGTCTTTCATTTATGTATGTATGTATGTATGTATAGATACTTGCACAGGCAGTGCACGTATACAGATACATGCACAGACATATATGCTGTACAAAACATGCAGTTCAGTTTCAAGAGAACTTTACAGACCAGCGTCTTAAGGATATATACCGTGTTATGTTGCAATACATAAAGCACTTGGAAAAGCTAAAGTGCTGCCTGAAGATTCATCATCTAAAAACAATATAAAAAAAATGGGGAGAGAAGACAAAGCAGGAACTGGAGCATTAACTCCTTATCTGGCCAATGGATGAGGATGGATTGGTATTCCGGTCACCAGATGAGACTTGTACACAAAGAAAGAAAAAAGCCTTAGGTCTCTAGAGCATGACATAAAAACATACTCTGGGAGAAGCCAAACCAGGTGGCTTCACGGATGTCAGAATGTGAGCTAGGTTCCCTTGGCCTAGAGGAAAGTTCTAAGCAGGCTAATGGAATTTATTTCCACCTAGGTAATACAACATTGTGACCTAAATTACATTTCTGTAAGCCTAAACTATGCTATCAGTACAACGTAGGCTGGTTCCTTCCGAGTGGGTTGAGATCTGAATACATCTAAATCCTAAACTGAATGTACATGGAGATGCCATCTAAGGAATCTGTTATCATAGTACGTACTGGCATCCTGTCTGCTGAATGTTTTATTTGGAGGGGGCATGCTAAGATCCAACATTTACCACAAATGTTGGTAAATTCGTTTGCAAAGGTCTTTTCACTTACGACATAAGCAAAATGGTTGTAGCTAGAACTATTTTCAGATGAGGGTTCCAGCTGAAGCCTTATTGTTCTCTGAATGAATATTGTCTGATTACAAAGCCTAGAGATAAAATCCATGCCTTTTTAGGGTCTGTTGGCAGGAAGCATTTGGCATAACTTTATTCTACAAATATTAATGGGTAGCCTTATCCATTGGGCTGTGATAGCACAGCAGCTGCAGTGTTTGCTTCTCGTTCCTCTTGTAAAACTTCTGAACACAGGGTCATAAATAATTCCCAACCAAAAGAAAATGTACAATATAGGTAATCCTCGACTTACCACCACAATTGAGCCCAAAATTTATGTTGCTAAGTGAGAAATTTGTTAAGTGAGTTTTGCTCCATTTTAAGTGCATCATTTAAGTGAATCATTGCAGTTGTTAAATTAGTAACACGGTTGTTAAGTGAATCTGGCTTCTCCATTAACTTTGCTTGTCAGAAGGTTGCAAAAGGGGATCATGTGATGCTGGGATGCTGCAGCGGTCATAAATATGAGCCAGTTGCTAAGCATTCGAATCGTGATCATGTGAAACAAATAAAATGTTTAAAAATTTATGTATGTTACTTACCAAGCACATCTAAATTATATTAAAGTAACCAAAATATCTGTACAATCCCCAAGGCATGTCACAACTTTTGAGCACCCCTAACGTTTGGAAATTAAAAGTTGAAAATTTTGATATGCCCTAAATTGGGGATGCTGCATCTGTCTTAAATGTGAAAAATCTCGTTTGTCAGTGTCGTCGTAACTTTGAACTGTCACTAAATGAACTGTTGTAAATCGAGGACTACCTGTAATCCGCTGAAATATGGTAGCTTTGAAGAAAATAGCATATCAGGTGATTGCGTGATTAAAGATTTTAATTGTTAGATTAAGTGATAAATGTGCCCTAATCCTATTTTACATTGTAACATGATGAGTGTACTTTCATCAAAGGCAATTAATAGGTATGCTTAAAGGGTTTGCTCTATCACTTTGAGATCCATTTTTTCTCTTTAGTGTTCCCTCTCACAATTCACTTGTGAGACACATCCCAATGTTGCATATCCTTGCTGAAAGGTGCAGGCTTATACATAGAAATATTCTTAAGATACCTTTCAGGGTTAAACAGTTCTCAAAGATGATATCTGGTAATAAAATTTGTTTTGAAAGACTTCATCAACTTTGTTTTACAAATGTTTATATTGCAAATTGCAGGAAAACCAACCTCCTGAATTTTGATATCCAAAATTAACTGTGTATTTTGTCATATGCCCATTTGGCAATAGGTAAATCTATAGCAGATTTTTGCGTAAACTTAAAGGCATGGTTCAGCCTTTGTGAAATAGTTTCTTTTTAAATGTTCTTCAGATGTGCATGAGTTCTGGAAAAAAATCTCATTTATTTTCACATCAAGCACCAATTGTTTGTTTGTTTGTTTATTTATTTATTTAAATGCTTAAGTTGTTGGTGATATTTATTTCTCTGAATGTACATATATATTGGCAAAATGGTGTTTACATGATAGCATTGAATCATTACTGTATAGCTCACTTTTTTCAGAAAATATTTAGATGTGCAACATTCCAGAGGATTAATAAATAAGATGATTTCCTTGTTTAGAGAAAAACAGTTTGTCAGATCAATTTGTGAATTTGAAGTAAACAGTTCTCCATTAATTTGACCACACACTGGGATAATTTTAGTGCATCTGCTTTTGAAAATTTCACCCTTGGATTGAGAAACAAAATCTTATGTGTTTATGCTGTGTGTGTTTTATACACAATTCATTAAATGTAATGCTTTAAAAAGACACCTAGTGGCTGTATTGTATGAAAATTTTAAAAAAACGAAATAAAAGATATGAATATCAAAACTCCCAGTAAGATTTGTTGCACTTGGAGGAGGGCTGGATTACTGCAATCAAATCTTTACAAATGCTGATTTGTGAGCAATAAAACATCTCATAGAGACATAAGGTGAAATCCAGAAAAAAAGGATCAAAAACATTGGCTATCTCTAACAGAGCAAATCAGCACCATTAAGCAGATACTATTAGAAGCCGAAATAAAGCGTTTATTCTGGATCCAAAAGATAATTCAGTTTGTCACAAACTAGGCAACTACACTTTCTTCATAGCAGTGTGGCTAGTTGACGGTTGTGTTTCAGTGCAATAGTTCTGGCACTCCACGTTTCCTCACGCAGACCCAGGTTGTGAAGAGCTCAAAGGTGCTGCGTTACTTGATGTTGACAAAGAGTTTTGCAGAATGAGAAAGTAAAGTCAGAGGAAGAAAATACAGGTGGTCCTCGACTTACAACAGTTTGTTTAATGACCAAAGTTACAATGGCACTGGAAAAAAGTGACTTAGGACCATTTTTCACACTTAGATCCCCATGGTCATGTGATCAAAATTCAGAGGCCTGGCAACTGACTTGTATTTACGATGGTTGCCCTTTCCTGGGGTCACATGATCCTCTTTTGCGAACTTCAGACAAGCAAAGTCAATGGGGAAGCCAGATTCACTTAATAGCCGTGTTACTAATTTAACAACTGCAGTGATTCATTTAATAAATGAGGCAAGAAAGGTCGTAAAATGGGGCCAAACTCACTTAACAAATGTCACTGGACAACTGAAATGTTGGACTCAATTGTGGTGGTTAAGACTACCTGTAGCAGTCGAGGCAAAAAAAAATGAAATACACGTCCTCAAGTTATGACCACAATTGAGCCCAAAATTTATGTTGCTAAGTGAAACATTTGTTAAGTGAGTTTGTCTCATTTTACACCTTTTCTTGCTACATTTGTTAATTGAATCACTGCAGTTGTTAAATTAGTAACACTGTTGTTAAGTGAATCTGGTTTCCCCATTTGATTTTGCTTGTCAGAAGGTCACAAAAGCTGATCACATGACCCCGGGACAGTGCAACCATTGTAAATGTGAATCAGTTGTCAAGCATCCGAATGTAAACCACATGACCATGGGTAATGCTGCTATGGTCGTAAGTGTGAAAAATGGTCCCAAGTCACTTTTTTTCAGTGCAGTTGTAACTTTGAACGGTCACTAAGCGAACTGTTGTGAATCGAGGACTACCTGTAGAGGTTGCCCAGCAAGGAAAGAAACAACCCGACTTTGACCCAAAGGTCCAGTGTCATTGAGAGAAGTGAAACATCTTCAAAGAAAAAACAGAAAGCCCAGTTGCCTCTTGAAAAAAAAGCACCTTTGGAGACAACCATGATGGGGGTGATTCAGAATCTCCATAAACCCGACAGAGGTCTTTGCAGTGCTTCTTGATGGCCTACAGGCTACAAATGGTAATGTGGGCAGCATGAGAGAAAAAGCCAAAGATGTGCTTGGTAGCACGTGGGCCAAGCAAGGGAAGTGACACCATTTGAGCATCTCAGGAGCCAGGAAGAAAATGAGGCCAATTTGTCTTTTTTTTTCTTTTTTTGCCTTCCAAATCCAGAGGTACTGGTAGCATCAAGGCCACAGCGTGTTGTGCGAACCCAAACCCTCGATTCATTAGGAAGACTTTGGCCTACAGGGTTGTCCTCCAGCTGCCAAGCAGACTGTTCTCGACTACAAATAGCAGGGGCAATTGCTGTGTGTTAGCTTTCCTAGCCTTCCATTCCCCACTATCCTGTCAGAGCTGAAGAAGCTTGGATAAGAAGTAAAAAATCTTCAAAAGGAAAAAAAAACCCCCAGAAAGTCCAGTTGCCTCCTGAAAAAGCACTTTGGGGGCAACCATCACCTGGATGACTGAGAATCTCTACAGGCTTTTAACTATACAATTTGGGATGAACACCCTTGGAATGGTGTGGGAGTAGGAATGGATCTCCAGAGAAAAACTGCAGACTACTGGAACCAGGAGCACCACTCAGGTGACCCTGAGGACACAGATAAACCTCCAAGTGAAGTGCTTCAAGGATTCTCTAAAAAGGATACAAATTGCCAGCTGTCTGCAAGGAATATAAATCAGGGGCAGTGATGGGTTTCAAAATTTTTTACTACCTGTTCTGTGGGTGTGGCTTGGTGCACGCGGCATGGCTTGGTGGGCCTGGCTTGGTGAGCATGGCAGGGGAAGGATACTGTAAAATCTCCATTCCCTCCCAAATTCCGAGGTAGGTAAAATGAGGACCTGGATTGTGGGGGCAATAAGCTGACCTATAAAAAAGAACACTGCTTAGGGGGGACTGAAAGCCCTACTAAGCAGGTATATACGAAAGTATGAAGGCTATTGCTTAATGCATTGTAAGCCACCCTGAGTCTCTGGAGAAGGTTGGCATATAAATCAAACCAATAAATAAGTAAGTAAGTAAGTAAGTAAGTAAGTAAGTAAGTAAGTAAATAAATAAATAAATATTACCGTACTGCAAAATCCCCATTTCCTCCCTATCAACTGGGACTTGGGAGGCAGAGAATAGATGGGGGTGGGGCCAGTCAGAATTTTTACTATCGGTTCTCTGAACTATTCAAAATTTCTGCTACCTGTTCTCCAGAACTGGTTAGAACCTGCTGAAACCCACCTCTAATCAGGGATTAAATCCAGCAGGTTCTGACAGGTTCTGGAGAACCTGTAGCAGAAATTTGGAGCAGTTCGGAGAACCGGTAGCGAGAAATTTATGTAGTTCAGAGAACTGGCAAACATCACCTCTGGCTGGCCCCAGAGTGGGGTGGGAATGGAGATTTTGCAATATCCTTCCCCCAGGAGTGGGGAGGGAATGGGGATTTTGCAGTATCCTTCCCCTGGAGTGGGATGGGAATGGAGATTTTGCAATATCTTTCCCCTGCCATGCCCACCAAGCCACGCCCACAGAACTGGTAGTAAAAAAAATGGATTTCACCACTGATATAAATCGTTCCATTCCCCACTATCCTGCCAGAACTGAAGAAGCTTCTTGGATGAGAAGCGAAACGTCTTCAAAAGAAAAAAAAACAGAAAGTCCAGTTGCCTCCTGCAAAAAGCACCTTTGGGATTGTTTGCCTATGGTAAACTAAGCAAAGAAGTACAGTACACTTTGCTCAAACTCGGCCCCTCCCTTTAGGATAGTTCCATTTTCGAACGGAGAGGAGGAGCTTCGTGCCTTCAGCCAATAGCGGCTCCCTCGCGAGTGTATTTAAAACGAGGACGAGTCGCGCCTCTCCCGGTTATTTTTATTTATTTATTTTATTTGACAGCGGGATCGGGCGCAGCGTCGCACGGGAGTTTAGCCGTAGGGACGGCTCTGAGACACTGAGGCGCCGGGGTCCGAGCTTGGATTGGCCGGAGGAGGAAGAAGCCAGCTTTCTATGGCGTCGTCAGCGGCACTCCAACAGTTGAGAGATCTGATCGAGATCCAGGAGGCTTTACTGGATAAACTGAGACTAAAGGTTGGGCTGGAGTGGGCGGGGGGAGCGGGGGTCTGCGGAGAGCTGGTCTTCTTGTTGGGCAGCTGCAGCTTCCCTCAATCGCTCGACCTTCCAAATGCGTTGGATTGTCATCAAGCTGAATTCAGAGAAGTTTGGGAATTTTTAGTCCTGCTTGCTTGAAAATATTGCCCAAGCAGCAGCTGGAAATCGCTGCTTGGTCTGGCCAAGAAGCCCTGTAGCTACCTGATACAGTAGTACTATAAACAAATCTTTATTTTATTTTTTTGCTGAGAGGACAGCATCACCTCAAACTGTCCCACTGTTTCAGTCAATTGGCTGCATTTGTTACTGGACTCAATCGTAGTTGTAATTCGAGGACTACCTGTACATAATTTTTTTTAACCTTTTGTCATTTTAATCTGTTCTTATAATTGTTTTCATGTTCATATGTTTAATTATGCTGTAAACCATCCAGAGTTGCCTCAAACTGAGCTGTGCACCATATAAATTTAATAAATAACAATAATTATGAGGAATGCCAAAATGAACAAATGCCCAGACGTACCTTAAAACACTACAGTATATCTTGTGAGCACAGGATCTTCCCTATTCACATCTAACTTGTCCTTTTGTTTGGTGAAATCTGCATGATATTCCCTTGATCATGTCTCCAGTCCTTGAGTGGAACTGGCTTATGTTGCCCTTCGCTGAACTGTTTCAGGGTTAAAGTAGCATTGTGGAAAATCTGCTAGAATTTTTTTTCCCGAACCTTGCCTTGGAGAGCAATCAGATGTGACCACAGTGACTTGAAACAAATAACCTAGAGGTTGACAATAGTAACAACAAATTTCATGCTTTTTTGCAAACTCAACTCAAGTCAACTCAAGTAGGAAATGTTGCTAATGCTGGTTATTGGGGAAGAACTGGAAAAATCCAATGGACAGACAGTAGAACCAAGTCTTTTGATGCGGATTTTAAATATGAGTCTTTCACTCATGTTAAGAGTCCAGTATATTTGTTAAGAGTCCAGTATATTATCAATTATAAGTCACGATAAATAGAACAGTTGCATTCAGAGGCTGTGATCTGTCCTTCAATGAATTGCCAAAGACGACTGATGACTGAATTCTGTCTCACATATAAAGGATGACAGAGTGGGAAAACGCTAGTGTATGATAGCCATTGCTAGAAACAGACCTCTGGAAGCACTGATCATTTGAAAATGTTTTGTCATTCTTACAATATATAGCAATAGCCTGTAGGACGCATTTAGACTCTTAAGGATATACCCCAGATATCTAAGCTGAGCTGGGTCACTCAAATTCTTTTATCCATGCCACTGTTGCTACAACTATGCTGAAGAGTGTGGTCAGAAAATGGGGATTCTCAGGGCACTGTTGTTGCTTTCAGTTTTCTCCTATGAGCAACATAATGATTAAAAAAAAAGATGTACACGGGAAATGAAGGTTTTCTTGACTATCTAAAAAAGTTCTCATCCCATTTGGGCCATTGCAGATGTTTTGTGTTTGTGTGTATGCTAAATGAAAATACAATTTAAAAAGGATGTGACCGCTTCCTTTGCACATACTATTAGAGTTAAAAGGCCATGAGAGAGACATCCCAAGTCATGCACTTCCATGGACAGTTAACTCACTGGAGTAACAGATTCCTAGTCAGCCATGTTGTGTGAACATAGCTGTAGTAATATAAAATAGATAGCAATTTTTGAAATAAACAGGTTGATTTTATATTTAGATGTGCTTAAGTATACTCAGCTCAACATCTAACTGCATATAGTTGAGATCTGATCTAATGATAATATTATATACAAATAATAATTTATAAAATGTAACTTTTTTTATAGATAAACATACAGAAAAAGAACTCAGTAAATAAGGAGGAATATGACATTGTTGTGAAGAAACTAGAGGTGTGTAAGCTTCCAGTTACTAATCTGTGGTATTTCTTCTCTTGTGTAAAAGATTCTCTGATATCTGAAAGTTGTATCCTAGATGTCAGGTAAACTTTACATGTATTGTTACTGTTTCCAATGGTAAGAATTACACTGTAAGATTATAATGGTTTCAGATTTACCTGAATACTTGAAAGTTGGTGAGAACAAACATGATACATGGTGGCTAAAATTTAGTCTGTTACACATATTCTTCAGTTGTACTTTAATTTGCAGAAAGAAGAGAAAGAACATGCAGAGACAAAGAATACCTTAGCTATAACATCTGAACGCCTGCAGTTTGCCCTAGGAGAGATTGATATTTTGTCGAAACAACTTGAGTGGGAGAAACAAGCATTTGACAAGGCGTAAGCTTGTAACTTGGTGTGGGAAACCCTATGAATAGATATGGTTTTATAGTTTCTTTGGGGTAAATTATTTCACTCCCCTTAAATTAGTCATCACATAATCTATTTTTTAGAAGCCAACCCTTGCCCTTCTCTCACCTTCTAATTCTTCTGGCAACAGCTATCATCTAAATGCTGGGAAAAACAAAACATAAAGATATGCAAAGTTAGCATCACTTCAGTCACTGGTTTCAATAAACTTAAGCATAGTTAATTGCATTAAATCATATTCTATTTATTTTTATAAAATATTACCGGTAGATTTAAAACTTACAGCAAAGTTCTGGAATGTGGAATGCTTTTGGCTAATATTGAGATTAGACTAGGAATCCCCAAACTCTTCAATTCACCAACCCTTTCATGATGGATCATATTGTTCATCGACACCCCCCACCCTATATATTTATTGTATGAAAATAATTTAATATCTTAAATAATAGTTCTGTGAATAATAATACCAATCACACAGTAATGAATAGTCCCTATTGACCACTTTGAAAAAGGTTTTATTAAACCAAACCTGTTGACAATCTCTTTCCAGATACTGCCATTGGGCAATGCCCACATTAGGAGCCACATATTAGAAGAATTAATTGATTAAACTATATACAACAATATTCAAGGCTAAAAAGAACTCCATATGAATTTGAATCACTACAATATAATACTGCACATATAAAATGTATATTGCATGTATAAAATAAATGGCAGAAGCTTAAAGGAAGTCGAGGACCAGGAGGACTGAGAGTGGCCCTGCTCACAATAACTGCCACCCTTGTAACTTTCATGTTAGATTATTGTAACATGCTCTACATGGGGTTGCTCCTGGAAACCATTTAGAAACTCCAACTGGTACAGAATGCGACCATGCAGGTAGTAAATAGTGACAGATATATAGCACATGTAACACCACTCCTGTGTGCACTGGTTATCGATGTATTTCCAGGTATAATTCAAGGTGCTGGTTTAAAGGCCTACGTGGGTTGGGACTAGGGTACCTGAGGGATTGCCTTTTTTCCAAGAGCTGCTATCTATCCAACCAGGTCAGGCAAGATAGGCATGCTGCAGATTCTGTCAGCCAAAGAATGTCCACTGGATGGGGATCAGAAGACGAGCTTTTTCCTCACTGTCCCCAGCATTATGGAACATCCTCTCTTCAGAGATTAGTGTGGCCCCAACCCTATTAGCCTTTTGTAAGGCCCAAAATCCTGGCTATGTTCCAAAGGCTAGGGTGCTGAATATATCAAAGGCACCGTTTCCTGCTATATTGCTAAATGCTCCAGTATCTTGCTCCTGTATGTATTTAATTTGTATGTTTTAGTGTTTTATTGGTTTTACTATTTTATTGTTTTAAAATGTTTTTCATATTTTTAGGTAATATATTTTTTCAGTTGTAAGTCACCCAGAGTCATTGACTGAGATGGACAGCCATAGAAATTGAACAAGCAAACAAACAAATATTGGGTCAATTACATGATGACCCACTTAAACAACCAGCATGATTTACGACCATAATTCCAGGCTCAATTACAGTTGTAAGTTTAGGCCTATCTTTAACTCACGTTGCTCTGCTGGTCAGACAATTCGATAGTTTCAGACATGAATCTGGTAAATTCTAAGAATCTGATATATATTACAATTCATGTTACCCAAAATATAACCAAAAATGCTTGGAGTCCCTATTTCCTCTATAGTTAATAACTCTGTTACATCAAATATGTAAATTAACCCAATTCATTGTTACTTGTCTTATAGACTTTCTCAAGTAAATGGTAAAGTGCTAAAACAATCACTTCAGAAAGACAAACTTATAAGCAAATGTACAGGTAAGTTCAACAGAAATTTGAAATGTTTGAAGGGCACGTTGATTTTTTTTTAATGAAACACTTTTAAAGGCATGCTTTCAAATAATATCTATCTTGCAAAAGGATCAGTCTGTTTAATTTTTTTAGGTACACAACTCTTAAAATTTGCTATGTAAGGTTAGGATGCTAAGGGCATGTTGAGCATTAGGAGTGGAAACAGATCCTGCTCATTGAAACTCAAAAATGGACTGTGCTATACATTTTGAGACTTAGGAAGAGGAAAACTTAAATGACTCCCAACTTCCCATTGTAGAAATTGAAACCCATATTCAGAAGCAGGAAAATATTCTCAGCTGCAAAGAAAATGAAATCAAGGAATTGCATTACTTCATCAACAAGCAAAAGCAAATCTTAAAGTAAGTACCTCAAGATGAGATTTCTTTCTCTTTCTGTTATTCACTGTTAACTTCAGCAGGAGACAAAGTATTTAAAATACTTTAGCAAATTCAGTGAATATTGATTGATTTGATTTGATTTGCTGCCCATCTTAGAACATATCTAACTAGTGGGATGGGCAGATAGCCATAGAGAGAGGCAGTTCCATAAATAAACTGGCTTTATTCCATAAACATAAAAGTTGAATTGCACCTGGAAAGAAACTGGAAGCCAGTGCAGTTCATCTTGCAACAATATGGCAAACTAAGAGATGTCCAGCATTGTGCACGCTGCCACATGCTATACCCATTGTAACTTCTGGGTGATTTTCAAGGACAGCCCCATATAGAACAGATTGTAGTAATCCAACCAGAAAGTGATTAAGGCCTGAATGGCTGTGAACAAAGCTTTCGAGTCCAGGAATAGGCATAAATGGCCCACAAGATGGGCAAAGATCCCCCTGGCCACAGTTTCCACCTGCTCCATCCCAGTTCCTATAGGCAGCATGGTCGAATTTTCCTCTTGATATAATCAATTCCTTTCAATTTTAATACTTGTTGTATGTATATTGTTTGGTTTCAAACTGTCCTCTGTCTGTTAGGTCATTAGTTCTCAATAGGTAAACCAAAGAAAAAGCTGATGTAATATTTAATGGGTCATAATATTCCTGCATCCTGTATCTATCTTATTTATATTCATTGTTGGTTTCCTAACTAGGTTTCCTGCTTTTTATTCTTTTCACTTAATTTCTGTCTGTCTTTCTTTTTGACAACTTCTAGTTTGTTTTCAGAGGCTTTAGTCTCTTTTGATATTACCTGGTTTTAACAAGAATGCTCTTTCCCTTCGGTATACCCATGAGGTAATATTTAATTCAAAATTGCCATATGAAGTTACCACACTTTAACCAAATGGCTAAATTAAACATAGTTTTCTTAGACGCTGCAGTTGATCACAATTAATAGAAAAGGGTGAACCTCTTAGCAGTCATACCAAAGCAAGGGGAAATATGATGGATTAAACCCAGGAGTTGAAGGATTATTGTACCTCCCTCCCTCCTTCCTTCCCTCTCCCAATAATGTATGATTATTAAACTAAACCAGCTCCATTACTGCCTAAGCACCCATATGTTGCTTTCTCTGAAGTAGGAGTGATAATAAATCTTTTCAACTTCATGTATATTGGGAAGGACTTTGTATGGGTACATTCATCTATATATCTCTTTGACTTATTCAACATATCAAACTCAGTCTGGATACATGATCTGACACCAGCATTATGTGGTAGGGGCTGTTATTATATTGTTAATGGTTATGTATTATTGTTGTTTCACAGAAAACAAGCAACTGAATTCAAAATACAGGTACAACAAGAAAGTTACATAGCAAATGTACTTGAAAAAAAGCTCAAGAAAAAATTTAAGTAACTACAGAAGCATTCCCTTGAATTACCAGTTTAGGACTGTTTTTCTTTTCTAAAGGATTTCCCAGATTTTCTCAGTGAAAAATCCACAAAACATCAAGTTTTCATTTTTCATTGTTTTTATTGGGCCAAAATTGGATATCCTTTATTTATGCATTTGTCTAAAATAGTGGGAATACAACACAACTATTCTGAAATGCTATTGTTTGAATGTTTTGTTTAATTCCTATCAAGGAACATAATTAATGGTGGAAAGGGCAATAAAACAACAAGACTATCTTATCCCAATTCATTATGTTGTGTGAAATATATGAATGTTGCACTAAGAAATGAGCTCCTGGATTTTCATGGTCTCTAGAAAAGACTTGAAGGTTCTGCGGATTTGAAAAGTTTTGCAGATGAGGAAGAATCAGCCAGGTAACTATAAAGATCTAATGATGAGAAGGCAGACCTCTGATAGGAGCACCCTAACTATTTTAGTATAGTACAGGGCTGTCAAATTTGCGGCTGTCAAACTTGCAGCCCGTGGGCCAGATGCGTCACACGCTGACCATGCGTTTAGCAAAGGGGAAAAAAGTCCTGATACGCCACGTGACACCGCCGTGACGACATGATTTTGACACCCCTGGTATAGTATTTCACAGATTATCACAAATACTTTCTAATTTTCTCTATCTTGGAAAAGAAGCTCTTGTGATTCAAGTAATCAACTATGTCTAGATTACATCTGGAGATATGTCCTATTTTGAAGACACCATACATTGGAGAAGTAATATATTTTGGCTTACCACATTTACAAAACTATATAATGTACCAGTTATAGGTAGATAACAGGGAGACAATAGAAAGTGAAAACTGCTCCAGATAGAAATGGTCAATTTCAGTTTAGTCTCTGCTGGCTCTTTTCCCAGTAAATATCCACCACCTGGCCTTTATTTTATATATGATCCCCATGAATTGGTTCTCCTAGCTTACTTAGATTTTACATCCCTGATTTATATGAATGGCTGAGTTGTGTGAGTTGAAAACAACTCTGCTTAACCTTTTGGATTCTGGCTTTTCAAAACCTCAGTTAATATACTGTGTTTACCTTAAATTGTCGTGAGATTTACATGTTTTTTTAATTAATTCCCAAGCCTTTAAATTTAGCTCCATTAGTGAACTGATCTGACCCGGAGTATCCAGTAGCATGATCTTGGCATGGCTGTAGTGGATTAGCACCTGCTGCTGTTCCTTTGCTACCCCTTTTTGAAAAAATAAATAAACACTATACTTTGCTATAGTTTCCACTAAGTGCAGCCTGTTGTGTCTTATTCCCCATGTTGTAAACTGATATACACTTATCTATGTTTATCTGCTGGTTGGTTTGAAGAAAGAAAAAAATTAATATCTCCTATTTTATGGATATTGAACATAAGGGATATTTTACATAAGGCTTGAAAAGCCATCTTTTAGCTCAAGCTGAAACCTTTCTGGTTCCCTCTTTAGGTACAAACGGATTGGATCTCTCCATTGTAAATTAGCCATTTCAATCAGTGTCAGGTAAACTTTAGTTAATTATCTTGGCTACATTTCAGTATTGAGGTGATGTTTGGGGAATTTGATCAATAAAACCATATGACATTTAGATACTGAAATATTTATAAGAACTCACATTGTACTAGTAGTCCAAGTACTTTCAATGGTAATATTAAACATCTTAATTTTGCATCTATTTATTAATAGAGGTTTTGTTGCTAGTACTGTTTGGAATAAACTTTCAACTTTGCCTCTGAAAAACATCTTCGCTACTTGTATATAAAGAATGAATCAGTCACAGTGACAAGCATGAGAAATTAAACAGAAGATAATACGGAAAGTAAGTAGGAATGCTTGAAATTTCCTCAGTCCTGGTGAATAAAATTTAGCCTAGTCACCCAAAGGGATTTTTTAAAAGCTATTTTATGAGCATTCAAAATAGCATTGATATTCTATGCACTGTTTCCATCATTTAAAAAAGGAGAGGACTCTTAAAACTTGAATCTGTGTTTATATGGAATATCCATCTAGTTTTCAGTCAAGGAGAAGTGACTTGTCCCTGCCTTCCAGAATATACTTGTATTTTTCAGTCTGGTTTATGGAACTGGGACTTCCAGTTTCCCTTCCAAATGCTATTCATCTTTAGCTTCTATGCCCTGTCAAGGTCAGTTAGTTCCTATTACATGCTGAGGTAATTTGTTGTAGAACAAAGTCACCTTAAAATATATTAAATCTATGATCAGAAAAGTGCATACAGTAATAAATAGAAATACCACATTTTATGAAACATTTCTCTTTTATAGCATAATTGATATGGAGTAGCCAAAAATGTTCAGAATTTCAGCCAGTCCACAAAGGTGCAGCCAGATTATCAATTTGTAAGCCACACCACTGGTGAGAGCAGCTGTGTTTTCATGCTGAGCCATTTCTCTTTCATAAAGTATCCCAGGATAAGCCAGAAGGTTTTCCGAATCACAGAACCAGGTTTTAAAAATGCATCTATGTTTGCCCCAGTGACGATATTGTATTCTATTTTCCATTTAGAGAGAAAGAGCTTCACACTTTCAGCCTGGGAATCTAGGTAATCAAGAGATGGTCATTTTAGGAAAGGAATGTGTAGAAGACAGAGAGTGATGGTTATAAAAATATATATATTTGTATGTGCAATAATCTGAATAGAAGAGTAGGGTGGATGTCTCCTCTCTCAAAATGATGCCTGGGAAAGATTATTTGGATAAATGATTGATTTATGTAAGGGTACCGATGAGCTTGCTTTAAAGATTCATTTCACCACATTCAGTGACAGATCACAAAGGTCAGGTTCTCCATGGCCTACAGAGATCCCAAAAATGGCAGACTGAAGACATCTCTGTGAAAAGCAGAGCCAACAACCATGGTGAATGAAGAACTTGTGAATAGACTGGCTCTTCGAAATCTCTCTAGGCAAGGAGAGGACTTGAGTTTGCACACAAGTGTGCTAGACAGTTGCTCCTCATAAGGAGATTATAAGGTAAATAACTGTTTTTGGTGTGTTTAGAATTTTGGGAGATAAGAGAATAGCCATCTTGCTCAAACCGCAGTCAGCACCTTTGAAAGGACACTAAGTTTGCATACTTCCTTTTCTATTCACTTTTGGAAATTGCTTGCCAACTGCTTTTCAGCTACAGGATTAGAAACTTTAGGATCAACAAGTTTGACAGCGCTGAGTGCATTTCCTTGAATGCTTGGCTAGAGAAAGTTTTAGTACAACTTTATAGAACTTAAAAACAATTTTTAATAAACAACAAAAGGGAGATTAAAATTTTGATTTAGAAAGTTACAAATGGACTAAGAGTCCAAATAAATTTGAAAGATGATTTTGAAATTAATTATAAAAAATCCTTCCCAGAGCAAAATATTTCTGTTTTGAATTTTTAAAAAGTCAGATTTTAAAAATTGGACACTAGAGGGAAGTAAAGATTACAATTAAAGGAGAACACATAAACTTAAAATTGCAGAATTAAGCAAAATATTCTAAAACAGGATATATTGAAGGAATTTTTTTTAATGAATTCAGAAATTAATTCTAATAGCATGGAGAGACTGTGCCTAAAAGATGTTATGGAAGAGGAACAAGTTTCACCTGACAAAGTCAAGTTTGGTTGAAAAGGGTTTATAAATGACAGGCTGCAAGAATGACATGGAAAAAGATGCTACACCAGACATACAAAAGAAAGCTGATATTTTAATAATTAAGAAATATACAAACAATAAAACAAGATGGTTGTACCATCTCATTGTGAGAAAGTCTTCTGCTAATGCTGCCACAGATCAAGGCCGAGCCTAGCTAGGACATAAAACATCCTTTCTTATTATAAATTATCCTTTTTGCCATAAGTCAAATAGAGTACAATGAAGAGCTCCTGTTAAAACAGTGATGTCAAACTCAAGGCCCGTGGGCTGAATGCGGCCTGCAAGGTGCTTAGATCTGGTTTGTGGGTCCACCCTGGAAACAGCAAAGGACCAGTCCAGAGTGCCTCTGCCAGTGAAAATGGAGCTCTGTTTTCGCTGACAGAGGGTTGCAGAAGGACGTCGCGGCCAAAAACAGAGCCTCAATCAGTGATGTGGAGCTGGCCACGCCCACCCTGGCCACACACACCCCGAGGTCAAACACCACCCTGATGCAGCCCTCAATGAAATCGAGTTTGACACCCCTGTGTTAGAGAATTGGATATTTGCACTCTCAGAGGCTTTGCAAACAGACCAAAGGAGCACAGCTTGGATAGCCTCTTCCTGCCCCACCCCATACCAGTTGAATCCAATCTTCCAAGTGACAACTGTCAAGTTGAACTTGCTCTCTCAGCTGTCACAGTAGGAACTCTTCCAAATGCTGTACATAGGTAAGTGGCAATTTGTTACTATTCCTGTTGTTTTGCCTGGCATGAAAACCGCATGGCATCCAGGGATATGAAAGTTGTTAATAATGAGCTATGATTTCTCCAGTTCAAACAATAAATCAACTTAAATATCCACCGTGGGGCTCTTGAGAAAATAACAGAAGTTCAAAGACACAGAAAAGGAATTAGGGCAAGTAACCATAGCAAGTAAAAGTGTACCCACTTTTTCCTGTAACCAACTGTGCCAGGGTTCTCCCTTGTTCCACTAACCTGATCTGAAATTATAAATTGTAATCTAATTAGATAGAGAAGATAATAGCAACAGAAAACTCACTCCATATGGAGCGCAGTTCGTCTCCAGTGTTATGCTATTTCTAAGTAGGTGATAAAACCTTTATGACAGGTTCCTTGTGAAAAAAGGCGGTGCTTTGATGACCAGAGATGAGGTGGGCTTCCACTCTCCTGGTCTTTCGGAAGTATCTGAAAACTGGGCGCTGCAGATTTGCTTGAGGCTTGAAGAAGACACACAAATTTGGGATCGATTAGGGCTTTGAACCTGCCTTCTGCCATTTTAATATTAATTACAGCTAGTCCTTGACTTAAAACAGTTCATTCAGTGACCATTCAAAGTTAGAATGGCACTGAAAAATATAACTGTTTTTTCACATTTATAACCTTTGCAGCATCCTTAGGGTCATGTGATCAAAATTCAGATGCTTAGCAACTGGTTCATATTTATGACAATTGCAGTGTTCCAGGGACACATGATCCCATTTTGTGACCTGACAAGCAAAGTCAATGAGGAAGCCAGATTTACTTAACAACTGGATTACTGATTTAGCAACTGCAATGATTCACTTAACAACGGTGGCACAAAAGGTCTAATATGGGGCAAAACTCACTTAACAAATGTCTCATGGTAACAACATAAATTTTGGGCTCAACTGTGGTCGTAAGTCAAGGACTACCTGTATAATATTCTATTCCTGTTTTAACTGCCACCTATTGGAATATAGTTTTTTTTTTAAATATTAATGTTAATTGCAATATTCTATTTCTGTTTTAACTGCCTCCTGTTGGAATATAGTATTTATATGTTTTTTTATGTTTTTAATTGTGTGCCGCCCAGAGTTGCTCTGTAAGTGAGATGGGCAGGCTCTAAATGTACGTGAAATAAATAAATAAAATGGCGTGTTCTCCTCATGACCAGATAATTGTTCAACTAGCACTGAAAAAAGCACCATTATCAGATTATCGGCCTTGTTGTTGGATCAAGCCAGTCTGTAGTAATGAAGGCCAGAGGGGAGGAAAAAATGTTTATAAGCTTATTCAACAAAGTTGACAAAAGTAACGATAATATTCTAAGAGTGAAAAAGAACATCCCTTCCTTCCCTTCACAAAGGAGCAACAACTACACTTTTTATTGGTTTTTTTATTGTGATATATAGTAGTACAATTCAATATTTTTCGGTTCCGTGGTGTTGATAAATATATATACATTATTTACTTATTATTTACATAATATTGCATCTTTTCTTAGTTGTAGTTTAAAAGATAGTACAAATAATAATGCTCAATTCTATTTAATCATTATTGATTATTCAATGTATCCCTCATGATATACAAAGAAAAGCAACAACTACATTTTTATCCTCCCTCCAACTTTATTGCCTTGACAGACATATTTCTTCTGCAAGTTGGTGCTTATGGACGCTTGCTTGGTATTGCGTACATTCTTCCTGGTATGCGCTATGGAGGGCAGGGCTCATCTTAGAAACTATTAACAAATACACCAAGAGACACATTAAAGGTTTTCTACTGGTTGGTCCTGCTGAGCAAAGGTGGCATCCCAGCAGCGTTTGAATTTTGGGGCTTTCCCCAAAAAGCTGTGATGACAACGGCAGGTTTCTAAGATAGAAATACCGGTAATTAACCATAGCTAGGAACAGTGAATTAGGGGCTGGGGAGAATTAGCAAGCAGTTTTCCAATAAAAAACAAAACAAAACAAATGCTTGATAGGCTGAAAGAATTTGTGGGGACATAAATTTCGTGCTTCTTGAAGCAATCTGATCTTCTGGCAGCAGCTCTTCAAACTTTCAGACAGACATTTTTTCAGTCCTATCTGGAGACACCAGAAAGGGAGCGAGGTCTTCTCTATGCAAAGCATTTGGCCTGCTATGAAGCAGACGGGAAGGGCAGGAGTGTTCTAGCAGCAAGTGGTCACAGTGTCAACTTTCTGTCCTGACTGGAGACCAGGAATACGGGCTAAGCGGGAGGGGATGGCTTCCAAACTGCCTTAGTAACAAGCCAAAAGTCCCAATTTGGACATCTCACTTAAATACCCTCTGAAAAGAGCTTCTGCTGGCAGGAAAAAAACAAGTGGGAGAGACGGAGAAGGAGAATATATGCAGTATATATGCATGTGCTTTGTTCTAACATGGCCCCAGGAAAAAAATAAAATTAAGCAGTAAAAAGACAGGCTGGAATGTGAAAGCCTTGGTTTTGTTCATTAGTTGAGTTGACGGTTTCTGGGCCTCATCAAATTGTCTTTTGAAACGTGAATATTGGAGCAGAAAATTCTATTTAGAAAGAGGGGATTTGAATTCTGCAATTAAGGCCTCGGCTTTTCCTGGTAAATTGATCTAGCTCTTTTGCCAAGTTCCGTTTCCTTTAGTATTGCTGGTTTACCATTTTGTCTTGTTGATTTTTTGATCACTTCCATAATTTTGTGAATTGGAAAACCAAATTTTCCATTACCCCAATAACTATTTTGTGACAATGCTCATAATGTGCTCTTATAATTTCTCTTGCCCTCCAAAAGTTACTTGAATTTATTTGAAGTCATTCTAGTTTATCTTGAAAATTAATCATCAGATAATAGCACTTAGGCTTATATACCGCTTCATAATGCTTTACAGCCCTCTCTATGTGGTTTACAGAGTCAGCCTATTGCCCCCAACAATCTGGGTCCTAATTTTAATGACGTTGGAAAGATAGAAGGCTGAGTCAACCTTGAGCCGGTCAAGAATGAACTCCTGTTTGTGGGCAGAGTTAGCTTGCAATATTGCATTCTAACCACTGCAGCACCCAAGCTCCTATTATAATAATATAGTTATAATAATGCCACCTGATACCCAGCTACGCTCTAGGCCAGGGGTCTGCAACCTTAAACACTCAAAGAGCCATTTGGACCAGTTTCCCACAGAAAAGCCACAAAACCATTCCTGTGCCTGACTATTTCTTGAGCAGCCACAAAACTAGCATATGTAGTTGAATTAAATGTTCTGTTTTCTTCTGAAACTTTTCTTTTCTTGGATTTATACATGTTTGGCCTACCGGGAGTTGAAAAGCTCAATATATCGTGTGCCGGCACATTGTGCATTGCACATGGGCGGCTGTGATGCATATTTTGAGTGACAGGGAGCTGCAGCAGAGGGGTGAAAGAGCCACATGCGGCTCCAGAGCTGCAGGTTGCTGACCCCTGCTCTAGGCAGTTTACAATTTTTAAATCAGTTACAAAGTATAACACAAAAACGGCCATATTCCAACCATCTACTATCTGAGTTTAAGATTTAGTCCATCATTAGATTTTATATTTTTTTTATTCCACCTTTATTATTAACTCAAGATAACAAACTTACCTAATATTCCTTCCATCTTCAATTTACCCCACAACATCAACCCTGTGAGGTGAGGTGACAGAGAAAAAAGAAGACTAGTTCAAAACCACCCAGCCTCCTTTCATGTCTAAGTTGGTCCCAAGTTGGTCCCAACTTAGACATGAAAGGAGGCTGGGTGGTTTTGAACTAGTCTTCTTTTTTCTCTGTCACCTCACCTCACAGGGTGAGGTGTCGCCCTGGTTTCTAGACCTGCAGCTTAATCATTAAATCAAACTGGTTCATGTAGTGATTTATTTTCTGTTTTTACTGCAAAGCAAAGCCCTGGTACTTATATGGCTATAATAACCAACGCAAATCCAATTTCCTCGTCAACTTTTACATTCATTTTTTTCTCCTCATGGTTCACAAATGGAGGCCCATTTGACCTAAAGCTCCCTTTCACCAGCACATAATCATGTAAATTAATAGAACAACCCAAAAGAGGCCTTTTTATGTTTTACTTTTGATGCGTAACAGGAGAGAGAAGGTACACTTGTTGATTTCATAGAGCTCTCAGAAATAAAACTAAAGTCAACAATGGCAGTGTAGATTTGTTGGTGGATTCAAAACTGAGCAATTGGCTGATCTGAGGAGGAGGAGAAAGGGCTGGGGGAGGATGAAGTAGTTTCTGCAAACTCATTGCCGTGAAGAATCACCAGATGAAGAAGACAAAGTGGAGTGAATTATGGGCTGGGTTTCAGGTGTAATAGAATAACAGAGTTGGAAGGGACCTTGGAGATCACCTAGCCCAACCCCCTGGTCAAGCAGGAGACCCTATATCATTTCAGATAAGTGGCTGTCCAATCTCTTCTTAAAAACTTCCAATGTTGGAGCACCCACAACTTCTGAAGGCAATTTGTTCCATTGGTTAACTGTTCTGTCAGGAAATTCCTCCTTAGTTCTAGGTTGCTTCTCTCCTTGGTTAATTTCCATTCATTGCTTCCTGTCCTGCCTTCAAGTGCTTTGGAGAATAGGTTGAACCCCTCTTCTTTATGACAACCCCTCAAATATTGGAACATTGCTATTATATCACCCCAGTCCTTCTTTTCACTTGACTAGCCAGACTATTCACCTTCAGGATGAATTGCTAATACAGTGGATGATGTTCAACAGAATTCCTTGACTCAGTTACTCATACCCGTAATCTTATTCATGGACATTTCAATTATATAAGTACAGAGTTAGAAGGGTTTTTTTTTAATTATCCCATGACAACATCCTTCCAGATACTTTCCCCCTTTGTTCTCACTACTATTTTATGCAACTGTATGTAGATAAAATGAACACAATTCAAAGGCTAACATTTCTTTAATTACATTGCAAGCCGAAGAGTCTGGTGGTAACCATAATTTTATGCTAACTCATTATATTTATGGGCAAAAGGTGTTCAGCAAAGCATTCACTTTTCAGAGTAAGTTGCATTTTGAAACCAGCTATTACATATTGACATGTGATACTGCTCTCTCTCTCTCTCTCTCCCCCAAGCAATCAGAGGTAGCACTGATATTTTTGTTTGTATGCTGTTTTTATAGCACACTGTTTATATGTGTATGCATGTGTGTGTGTTTCTATTTTCTCGGCACAGTTTGCAAAGCCACATGACCCAACCAAGGATTTGGCCTTTTTTCTCAGAGGGGATTAAAGACAGGGGGAGTGGAGGTGGAACCTGAGCTTCAATTAGAAGATCAAGTTCTCAGGGTTGAGTGGGAAGAGTCCCAGCTGCACCCAGGATGAAAAAAGGATCCAGTCTTCTATTGTCTCATTACAGACTCATACGATCTCCACAGCACCAAAAATGTTCTCCTCTGGGTCAAGTAAGAGCCCACTTTCTTCTCAACCTGTTGGAGTGAATGAAGAAGAGCTTAGCAACTACAACTGCAGAGTCCATTCAGCCCCGGAGAAAGAAGGGAGCCATGTTTCTAGCAATTGCACCTCCGACACTTCTAGCTCTTATCGTTCGGCACCGAGCTCAGAAGAGGCCGAGAGCTTTAAAGACTGTATTGAATACTTGGAAGAAGCTGGAGGGGACCGTATCATGCAATGCACTTACTGTGACGCAGAATACGAACAAGCAATGTTGATCCTCTCTGCAGATCAGACAAAACTTGCTCGCAAAAGCAGAATCTCCGCAGCTGCTGCCAGACAACCACACAGGACTTCAAATGATTTCAGCAACTCTTACCAAGGGAGAAGAAATAGTTCTTCTCCAACTTCTGGAGACATTCAAGTTCATTTCCCCCCAAATAAGAGCAAGACTTTAGGAGGCTCGATGCCAGTCCAAGGGGCGAGAGTGCAGAGCCTGCAAGCAGACCTCCCCAGTGCTATAAAAGATCAAAACTGGAGAGACAAACTCTGTTCCAGTGGTAAGGAAAGCCAACAGGTTCAGACGTCAATCAAAGCTAATAATAGCTCAGACCCAGTATGCAGTAGTGGAATGGGTCTAGTCACACCAAGGCTGCAGCCAGGAGACAGCAGCGGATCTAAATACTTGGATCATCCTGCACAATTCAGTGCTGATAAATCCAAGGAAATGTTGCCCAGTGCTCGCAAGCTGAAGAAGAGCAGCCTTGGCAGTCGACCTCATGGTCCTGTAAGTAGCAAATCGGCATGCCCCAGATATAATTTTGTTGAAAATTCAAGTGTTTTGAGTGATTCCGATGAGGTTGATAATGAAGTGGAAAAGCTCACCGCTGGGTCTTTCCGGAGCCTCTCATGTCCCCAAGGCAGTTACCTAGATATGTATAGTTCTAGTAATGGGACGTCATCCAGCCTGTCCAATTCCTTGCCAGAAGATTGTAATGGACTGAACAGGTGGCCGGCGTGCAGTGATCAGAGGAAAACAATGATGGTTGGCCACAGCAAAGGAAACTGGACTTTCCCACCACCAGGCAAAGACCCAGAAACAGAACTGCTCAGTGGAGTCCTGGGGAAGGAACATTTCGACTGCATTGATCTCAGACAAGAGAATGCAGATGGCAAAAAGAGCCTGTCTAAAAAGAGAATGGTGCCCAAACGCCAGATCCAGTTGAGACGGAAGGACAAGAAGGAGACGGGCTTTTGTGCTCCTGGCGAGCCTGCGTCCATGCAGTCATTCCCACAGCTAAGGAAAGACCCGTCTGCAAAGGGGAGGAATATTAGTGATGAGTTTCGGATAAATTATAAGCAGTTTCTAAAAGCGGCTTCTCTAGGCAGCGTTTATAGCAAAACCAAGCTTGCTTCCAATCTAGTGAAAAACGTCTTAGCTAAAAAATTGCAATATGAGCAAAGGATTAAAATGGAACAAGCTTCCATCCAGGACAGTTCACCTTCCTCGGTCCCTTCTTCCATCAGTACTGATCTCCAGGGGGATAGCTTAGAAGGCAAGTCCAGTTCTTTGTCCAAATCCGATTGCAGTTTCTCAACCGAGGACGTGCAGAGCCATTCCACCACCAGCGAGCGGTCTGAGCCTCTTGCTATCAGCGAGGGAGGCAGAAATGCATTAAGGCCAACGAAGGGAGTTGTGCTTAATAAGCAGCTAAGAGAGAATGTCTACAAACTGAAGAATACATTTAATGAGCTGAATGAGAGAATGAAGTACCAAGAAGACGTTCCATTGGACAGACTCCCTGTCTCGGCAGAAGGTGGGGTGAATGTGCTAGAATCGAGCAACATCAGAAAAGAGGCCTCTGGGGAAAGGCAGGAATATTGGAGAGCCCGAGCCGTGTTTGAGGCCATGCAGGATGACCCCAAAACCTTACCTCTGGTTCCCAAATTTGCAAAGTCACAAAAGCCATGGCCAAATCTGAAGCAGCGAGCTATCCAGCAAAAGAAGGCCCTGCATTCAAAAGAAGATACCATTCCTTTTAAACCTTCAAGCCTGGCGGTACCCAAAGATACCTCTAGGAACACCTTCATATCCAAAACTAAAGAAATGAAACTTGTCCCACAGATGAAGAATAAGCACAGTGTTCCCAATGCCTTCAGGCACACGTCTTGGGACAAAGGTTTTGCTACCAAGAGGATGCCGACATTTCAGAGCATGAAACTGTCCTCAATCAATGTTCCAGCTTCTAGTAAACTCCACAACACCGGCAGATTCGATTGTCCTAAAGCATCTTTCACCGAAGGAACTGCTCACACACCAGATAAAGGGAATGTAAGGACACATCAATCCAGAGACATTAGAAAAATAGTGAATGAGGCATACAACCTTGGCTTTAAATCCACAGATGATTCCAGTGCTGACCAGAGTTCTAGTGCAGAAAAAAGTGAAAACGACAACTTAACTGGATTTCCAAAGGAATCCACTACCATCTCTCCTCTCTTCATACACTGCACCTCAATATGTAGGAGAGACTATGTACTGGCAGGATGTCCCATGCAGGAGAAAAAGCAAGATCAACCCGAAGGCTTAGATATGTCAACACTTTCTCTCCAGGAGGCCAGTACAAAGACGTCCAGGGACCATTTTCCACCCATGGTATCAAACAAATGTTCAACAATGGGTGAATCTGGGGTGCATATTACTACAATTCAGTCCAAGAAGTTAGCTGGCAAAAATAAAGAATTTCAGCACCCTGTTGAAAAGAAACCAGTACTTTGCGAGCGGAGTGAATTAAATGTCAGACCTGCTTCCACCACCACCAAGAAAGAATCTCAGCTTAATATTCAAGTGAACAGTTCTCTCTCCAAGCAGCCACACACAACAGCAACTGATCATTTCCCCTGTGTGGGTTATTCTGCAGTAGATGATAGGACGAACAAAGAAACCTGGCCTCAGTTTAATCACAGAGAAAATAAAGCTGTTGCTTCATCTGAGATCATTGTGATTCCACCATCGGCATACGTCCAGGAAATCTCAATGAGAGAGAATAACTGTTCGACTAAAAGTCGTATGATGGACTCTTGCAAAGTACAAGAAGCTGAACTGCCCTCTCAGAAACATCGATCTTGCGAAACCCTCACAGTGGGTCCCAAAGATGGTAAAGGTTACTCTGTCCTTTCAAAAGAAGAAAATGTATTTTCTGAATCTCTGCCATCCTGTGAAAACTATAGGTACCTACAAGCTACCCAAGCTCCAATCATAAATACTCCAAAATTGCAGATGCAAACTCCAGTAAATAATCAATATGTTGATAGAATATATGAAACAACAGCATTGGAAGACAGAAAACTGTTAGACGGCCACCACAGAATACATTCAGAAGGTATAATTTCAGATAATCCATTAACAGCAAGAGAGTATATGGAGGGAATCAAGCTTGTGTCGAATTCGATGTTTACCCCAAAAACCTCTGGTGAAAAGGTCCACGACTCTGGATGTGATTATTTTAATAACAGCCACCAGGCAACAAATGAACAGTATTTTTCTACTACCCAAGCTGACAACACAAATTACTTAACTATTCCTGTGAAAACACATACATCTGAGCCAGACCCTAAACAGTCGCCACCTTTGCACATGGATAACACTTCATTCACCTCCAATGTTTCTTTCCAGCCAGGAGTGGACTTATCTGGAAATAAAATGAATAGTGATTTTTTCCCATCAAAACAAATGGAGAGGAAAACTCCCTCTGATAATTTGTTATACAGCGCCCCATGCCTTGGGCAACTCCCCCTAAGACATGAAGAGTCCCCCAGTTTCCCAAGAAGAAATGAAAGAGTTTCACCTTTGGGTAAAAGTGCTCCAAGCCCAACAAGACATTTTGCTGCTCCTCTACAGGCACATCGAAAAATGCTGGTTGATCCCGAGAGTGGAAAATGCTATTATGTAGAATCCCCAAGGCAGCCTCAGTTGAAGATGCTTTATGACCCCGAGACAGGGCAATACATTGAAGTGTTAATACCACCAGCTCCTCTGCCATCACACAGTGGACTTTACCAACCTCCTTTTCCATCAATGGTCATGAATCCAGGAAATTATGGGCAACCTTATATGACATACTCTGGATGTCCGGGTTTTCCCCCTCCACCTGCACCACCCGGCCCTCTGGATCTCCAAGACCAACTGCCCGCTCAAGAAAATGTAAACTTTAGTGATGATTTTAACCATTTTGCAAAGCATGAAGCTCCTTCAGTTCCTGATGGCAACTATATGGAAAGTTTATATTATATTCCAACTGGGATGAATTCGAGTCCTAATCCTAGTCAAGTTTTATATTCTCCATCTACAAGTTCTGCTCCTTTGCCTAGGATGTGACATGCAATGAAACAAACAAGCACTTCTGCCAAAAACTGGGTTGTTGTTTTTTTTTCAGATCCTCCTTCTCCTTCTTCTTCTCCTTCTCATAAATGTTAAGCCAAACCTCTTTGCCCCAATCTTGGAAAAGTATATGGCAGGAAAGTTGGTTGCCTTTTGTTCAATTTATTAATTTGTTGGGTTCTGAAGGATTTGAGAGGTAATGAGAAGCCATGCCTCATTGAACACACTTCACTTCCTTGATAAATGTATTTTTATGCAAACATCTCTGTCAATAATACGCCACATTCTGGTGCTAACTGAACCCAATGGGAGTTTGGGGAGGCTTTTCCAATGGAAGGACCAGGATCAGCCTACAAGGTTTTCATTTACAGTTCTCAGTTTGTAACCTGAGGTATGTTATAAAGTGCAGTATTCTAATGTTGATCCTGCTCCTGAGGAATTCAGTTGTTCACAACCTTTGACTCTTCTGTAGAAATGAAATGTTCATTCAGTCAAGTTTTATTAATATTACGGACAAATCACCAATAGTTACAGACGTCATTGTTTCTTACCGATATTCCACTTTTGCCATTAGAGTTCAGTCAATTAGTAAAGCTTTGTTATGAGAACCGAAGACCACGTGGGTCGGACAACCTGAGAGAAGGCTTGGATCATCCCCTGAGCTTCATCTTTCCCAAAGCTCTGTACGAAAGGGACAGATCTTGTGACTTCAGCCTTGGTGAGTAGCACAATAGAAATGGTTTTTTAAAAAGGGGGAGGGCATTTGTGAGGAGATGGCAAAAGGTTTCATGTGTGACATCACATGTGCAAGGATATCATCACACAAATGACATTGTGTCATTTTTATGATGACATCACGATACATGAAACGTCTTCATGGCTAGTACTGAAGGCCTATGTTATGAATAGTAGTGTACTAGAAGAGAGACTAATCCTCGCCAATAGATAGGAAAGAGTTCATCGAAGAAGGCTTGGTAATTATGTGTGATTAACAGACCAAGTTAAAATCTGGCTTCACACATCATGATTTGGTTTTGCCTTAACATAATTAAAAAGCAAGCTGTAGTTTACAAAACTAATATACCTAAATGATGAATTTGTATCTGAGAGAGATGCCTAACGCAGGATAACCAAGCTCAGAAGCAGGCAATGTGCCTGCTCCTTTAATAATTATGTAGGACAGAGAATTTGGGCAGGTGCAGTTGATATCTCCGTTACTACAGCATTATGAATGTGCAGGAGAATGACCATATTGCTATTTGATTACCAGATAATGTGAAACCTCTGGGAATAAGGAGGTAAAGGAGGATTATTGCTTCTGGATTGTAAACATCTCCATGTCAGCGAAGAGACACCTAAAACCCTCTTTGCTGCGATCTCATGATCATCCGGAGTTTTCAGACCATATCTGCTATGTCTCTGATTAAAGGCCATCTAATCTGCCTGTGGACTAGAGAAGACAAAATAGCTCTTCTTCCCTTGACAGCCTCTTTCCATAGCCATACCAGTTGCTTTCAACAGAAAAAATACTGCTGCCGATAAAAAGTGGAAGTAAAGTCAATCTGTTGTGGCTGCCTTCCCTTTACTTTGATCCATTCTATCAAGGGCTAGGATGCCAAACTAGAGTAAGAAGATCATGATAAGCATATTTACTGGCTCTGGAATAAAATCAGTCTCCTTTTTTTGTTGCCCTTCATCCCCAAATTATTCTAATCCCCAGCCTTTTGGTATAATAACATAGAGACCAGACTTCCATGAGGTTAGTTTTTCTCATCACAATGTCTGCAATAAGAGAAACTTTTTGAGATATTTCCCCAGTATGTGTCATTTCAAAGGGGCCTCACTCCTCTATTTCTGTTTTGGTCTTCCCTTCAGGTTTCCCAAGTCCTATTAGCTGTACCCTTCCATTTAATGCCTAATGTGAGCCACAAAACCTCCACAATGGTACAATCTTTACTAGTTCAGCCTTTGCTGATGATTCTGCCTTTTCCCCTTCATAGAAATGAATAGCTACATACGAAGTTACATAATGGGCAGAAACTTGTCAGTGATAAGGAAATAACATGCCATGTTTCTGAAATAGTAAAGCTTTTAAAGACAGCAAAGTCGTGCCAGAATCAAATAAAAGATTGAAGGTGAAGATGAGGGGAGGGAATCAACCACAACATTTACAAATATAACCTCTAGCTCCTTCTTTGATTTTGTACTCTTAAAATCTAATTTTCCCTGCAATTGTCTAGATAAGATCTAGAAAGTTGTTAAGCATATTTGATCCCTGCAATTTTGAAAATATAATTTCATTCAGTGTTGCTTTCCCTCTATAAAGTGTGGTGTAGCTGAAAAAGGTACATCTCTTTGGACCTCTTTTAAAAATGGGTTGATGCCCTCCTTATAAGCATGATAATGGTTTATCAACCATTCAGCATATTAGGCCATAAGTTTTACAAACCATAATGTAAGAACTCATACAGCATCCAAATTATCATGTTTTTGGTTTTTAATTTTGGCTTAGCATTATGTATGAACCTCACTGTAGCCATCTAAGTACTCAAGAATTTCTCTATTAATGTACGGTACAAAGGTATAGCCTCTTATTTTTCAGTTAAACTGCTTTCCTCTTTTGCCTACTTGCAACTGTAAGATTTTTCTCAGCTGAGCCCTTAAAAGGCAGTTTTCTCCAACTCTTAAGGGAAGCTTCTAGATGAGGGTCTTAATAGCTATGTTCTATTTTGTATTTTGTAAATGGGCATAAGTGATCTAGATAACATGATTTTTCATTTATGATCATATATCTTCTCTATGCCCCACTGATATTTCCTTGTACCAGAAAAAGAAAAAAAGAAAATAAAATTTAAATATAAATAAAAATAAAATTTAAAATAAAAGCAAAAGAATGGCTGAAAATATGACTTTTGCCTCTGTTTGAATATCTTTGCATGGATGTTGTAAAATATTATCAGCAAACCATAGCAGGAATTTCATACCACCTGCTTTGCCAAAACCAAACCAACCAGATGGTGGTTTAATTTTACTTTGAACTGAACATTGATGTGGAATGTTGTCCGTCCCGTTTACTGAACACAGGAAGGGGTTAATGTTTCCTCTCTGCACTATGAAAATCCTGCCAGTTTTTGCCCATCAATTGACTGACAGAGGAACTAAGACACAGGGAATTTTGTTTTCTTTTTGTTTTTCTGCCAACTGGCAACTCGAGGGAGGCCCAGGCTGTGCCACTGCTTTGGAACTTTTAAAGGGACAACAAGCAAAAATTCTAGGAATGTGATGTTTTGCATAGTTATGCAAACTATTCTGACCAGATTTCTCCAAGCTTGGTCTCTAAGATGTGCATCTAAAACTCTTATCATCCTTGACCACAGGCCTTGATCCACTAAGCTGGCAAAGTGGCACCGATAAATTCATTCATAGCAATGTCTCCGTTAGACTAGTTCAAGGTCATGAGCATTTGTTGGTTGTGTTTGCACAACATACTGAACTTCAAACCAGTCAACCTCATACCACAATAATGGTACAACTATAATATTACCAAGAAAACAACAACATATGGTTACCCAGTTGTCAGCATGCTATTCTTTCACAATCACAGACAGCAAAATATATTTTTTTAAAAAGGAAGAGTGCCTTGTTGATTTTGCAGCTATCCTTTTGCAGAAACTGTTCGGACTTTTTGCAGATGCCTAGAAAATTGCACACAATACATGCTGGGATGAGCACTGGCAATTTATTTTACATCTTTTTAGAATAATGTGGAGAATGCACAATTTTTTTGCTGCTCCAGCAAAAATAGTGGAAGGGAGGGGGGGGTTCTACTTTTCTACTGGTTGGCTGGAAGGATCGTAGTGATTTCTTCATGCTGTTCTCTGTATTTCAGATTAGGAGAAATGAAGAACAAATTTGTTCCAAATTGGTGGAAACGCTGGTGTGAATGTGTTCTTAGTTAGCTGCAAACCTAAGCCTTTCCCTTATTAACTATCAATCTCTATTTTTCTCTCTCCTTTATACCTGTTTCTGAGCAGATCAGGCTACCCAAGGATCACGTCACTTCTGGAAAGGGGACTTTTCTTCTGCGCAGTAATTTGTAACATTAAGCAACTTCTGAAATGAGAGAGAATATCTTTGGTGTCTGGTTGTCACAAGCAAGTCGGTACAAGTAATATGTCAGAGTTTGATCTTGTTCAGCTGTCCTGAAGCAAGCTTACACCTCAGTTCTCAAATGTTTGTGTACTTGTAAAAAAATGATGATAGCTATTGCTTGTAGCATAATTTCTTGCTAGGTTACATGAATTAATTATTTACTCTGGTCCAATATGATAGTGAATTTTTTTTTCTATATTCTAAACCAAGAGGAAGACATTTGTTTTGGTCTTTTCGAAGAGAGAAAACTATAGATTATAAATAAGAGGATTCTCGAAGCAACTGAAATTTGGGTCCATTGCTACCTCTAGTTCATTTGACATGTCTGAGTACATCTTTTAATCAATATTTGCACAATTGAATTGGCTTTAGTGAAGCAGGAATCACCAACATCTTTTATGTAATCATATCACAGCCACTTTCCTTAGACATCAAGCAACCTGCCAGGTTCCAGTTAATTTAGATCAGGCCTGTCAAACTGGTGGCCCACGGGATGGATGCATTATGCATAGGCCATGCCCACACCGGCTGCATAAAGGCAAAAAAAAGTCACATGACATGATCAAGTTTGACACCCATGATTTAGATTAGGGGTCTCCAACCTTGGCAACTTGAAGCCTGGCAGACTTCAACTCCCAGAATTCCCCAGCCAGCTGGGGAGTTGGCTGGGGAATTCTTCAAGGGAGTTGAAGTCCTCCAGGCTTAAAGTTGCCAAGGATGGAGATCCCTGATTTAGATGGTTGAGGTGAAGAAGCCTAGACTTGGGAACTTCATTATTAAAGTCTCCAACCTCTTTGCACTTCAAACCTCTTTGCATTGACTGTTTTGCACTTCCTCCCACTGTTGTGATTGAAGCTTCCTTTTTGTCTGTGATAAAAATTCTAATCTAGATTAGTCATGTCTCCTGCTTAAATCTAATCTAAATATCTGGAAGTATGTAATTCACTACTAAGACAGGCTACAAAGCTTGACACTGTCCGTGTGGTCATACAGCAATTCAATGCTTAATCTTTCTTTTATAAAAAACTGCTGTATACAAATCTGACCAGTGATCTAGTTTAGCTTCCAGCTGATCTTTTTTCCTCCCTTATCTCTAGATGGAGATCCAGCCTTATTGCATTATGTCATATTAAACTATATGCAATCTCTGAGATCCTTCAGAATTTTTTATTTAAAGAGTAATAACTTTCAGAGGCTTAGTGTAGTGTTTTGTAGACTAAGACCTCAACTTATATAGCATCTTAGTCTTACAGACAACTTAGTAAAATAACAAGCCCGTAATAATGTGTTATGCTATAATCAGAATATATAGGACATTCACAAATCTTATTTCCTTAGACTGTAAAGGATATAAAAACCCATGTTTTGTTTCTTTGTTGCGGAACTGACTTTCTTTTCTGATGTTAAAAAAACCAAATGCAGGTTGAAAACAAAATTGAAAGTTAATTTGGATAAGGAAGAAGATGGGACTTGAGGCGCACATCAAGTTGTATTTGACCTCAGGAGGCCGGGGGTGTGTGGCCAGGGTGGGTGTAGCTAGCTTGATATCACTCCTGTCAGGGGCACCTGTGGCAGCCCGAGCACTCTGCCAGATAAAACAGGCTGTCAAGCTCTATTTTCACTGGCAGAGGGTTTCAGGAGGCCTTGGCAGATGAAAATGGAGCTCAGGAACCTGTTTTTGCTGGCAGAAGCACTGTGGGCCGATCCTTTGCTGTTTCCAGGGCGGCCTCTTGGGCCAGATCTAAGTACCTCGTGGGCCACATCCGGCCCCCGGGCCTTGAGTTTGACATCCCTGGGATAGGGAATCCATTGAACATGATGAGGGATTACTAGTAAGAAGACTGAGGATAATTGAGCAGTTTTAGATGAAAGGTCTAGATGCTGTTAGCCAGTTGTATGTTTTCCTACTCTTTCTTCCACATTTTTTCTTTGCCCCACAAAAGTATCTCAAATGGGAAAAGGTGGAAGAGCTGCAGAATGATTTTTGAAGCTTATAGACTGGAATATAGATTCATCAACAGAGTGAGATGACACCACTCCTGCTATACAGGTAGTCCTCGATTTAAAACCATTTGTTTAGTGACGGTTCAAAGTTGCAACAGTGGTGAAAAAGTGACTTTATGATCATTTCTCACATTAATGTTGCAGCATCCCTGTCACGTAATTAAAATGTATATGTTTATGACGGTTGCAGTGTCCCAGGGTCGTGTGATCAGGACCAGAGTGGTGCAGTGGTTAGAATGCAGTATTGCAGGCTAACTCTGCCTAGTGCCTGGAGTTCGATCCTGACAGGCTTGAGGTGTGCTTGAGGTTGACTCAGCCTTCAACCTTCTGAGTCGGTAAAATGAGGACCCAGATTGTGGGATCAATATGCTGATTTTGTAAACTGCTGTAAAGGACAACGGAGCAGTATATAAGTCTAAGTGCTATTGCTACTGCTATCACCTTTTGCATGGTGATATGGTGAATGGGGAAACCAGATTCACTTAATAACCATGTTACTAAAAGGTTGTAAAATGGGGCATAAATCACTTAACAACTGTCTTGCTTAGCAACAGAAATTTTGGACTAAATTGTTGTAAGTCGAGGACTACTTGTATTACCATGATAATACTAGCTCAAGACTTGTGCAGTAATGCTAACTTTAAATTAATGACTTTACACCTACCCACCCCCCCCCCCTCTCTCTCTGAATTGCTTCCTGGTCTGGTTTAGTCCTTCCAGTTTTCTTGGCATGATTTCTGGCTGGAGAAATCTGGCAGTTGAACTCCACATAGTCTAAAGTTAGCAAGTTTGAATGACACTGATCTAGCAGGTACCAAGCAGGAGCTGCTAAGAGTCATTTGACCGTAAGCATTCTATGTAGGAGAACAACCATCAGTATGATGATCTATGGCTTACAAATCCTGCAAGAGGAAGGTAGAGGAAATATGAGCATTCATTTTATAGCCATCAAGCAAGATGAAGAAAGATGTGGTCTGTTTTCCAACCACACAGGAGCAAAGGGTTAGGGTTGCTTGTTGTGCCTTTGGAGCCTTTTTGTAGAAGAAAGAGTCAAGTGAAGGTAATATATAGAAGAAAGGGTGGAAGATGAATGAGAACCAGAGAGAATCAGTATTGAAAATAAAACACCTGAATCCCGAAAATCCTGAAAAGTTCTTCTATTTTTAATTTAATGTGAAAGGTGATTTTTAGGTAGATTCACAACAGTAACAGAGCAACCTTAATCAAGAACCACTGGATTTCCCCCCTTATTTTAGAACCCTATCTGTTTTAGGAGCAATATTTTGCAAAAGGCTAGGAAAGGGAGTTTTAAGTGAAACCCATCAGCACACAAGAGTCTCACTATGTAAACCCCACAGCCAAATAAACACCACCATCCTCATATTTCATACATTATATTATCTTATGTTGGCAGCCAGGCATGAAAGGATGTCGGGAACAGGATTTGTCTGCATGCCCTCAACACAAAGCCAAAGTAGATTATTTTGAAGAGCAAGTGAATATGATATCCATATAGAACTATTATCTTTGGCAGGGTGTAATCTGAGAGACTCCTTTCTCACAATCTTTGAGACCAATCTGCACCATACATTTGCCAAAAGAAGATCCACTTGATGCATCTCAGTTGGACACTGATCCACAAAAGCATATAATACCATAATCTGTCTGTTAATCTCATATGTCATACACGGTTCTTGTTTGTGCTTTCTTTTTAAATTTTATATTAATCCTTGGTTTGTGGTGCAAAACACTTCTGAATGATTAAGACTCGAACAGAGCTTTTAAGTTACTTTTTGGATAAAGTCTGTATTTGGTGGCGTGAATGTAAGAGATCACCATTTTGTAGTATTTACTGTATATGTTGGCTTGGAGAGCTTTTAATGATAATTTCTAATGAAAAAATGGTTCTTCTGAAATACCCCATGGTTGAGTAATTGTTGGTTGTTTTACAGTACTGGGATATACTTGAACAAGCTCAGTGTCTGGACGGATGTCATTCTATCTGTGATATGTAAAGAGAAATTACTACAGTACTGACATCATGCAATGTTTATAATATTTCTTAAGTTTCTACAATTTACTATTTTTCCTTAATCATATGAGATAAAAAAATGCACCAGGTATGTAACTAGGTGTAATATATGAAAACTGAAATGAATATTGTAATTTAATAATAAAGACTTTATATAGGTAAAGAGATATTGCCAGAGGTGTCATATATTTACTTATCAGCCTTGTGGAGCATATCAACTAGACCAGCGGTATCAAACTCAAGGCCCGCAGGCCAGATTCGGCCCGCGGGGTGCTTAGTTCTGTCCCGTAGGGCTGCCCTGGAAACAGCAAAGGACCAGCCTGCGATGCCTCTGCCAGTGAAAACGGAGCTCAGGAAGGCCGCATGCTCTTCTATGTTCATCTGCAATGGCCTCCTGCAACCCTCTGCCAGTGAAAACAGCGTGGGAGGGCTGCGCGGCCCTCCCAAGCTCCATTTTTTCTGGCAGAACATTCAGTCCCCCACAGGTGCAACTGACATGAGTGACATCGAGTCGGCCATGCCCACTGGGCTCCCCGAGGTCAAACACAACCCTGATGTGGCCCTCAATGAAATCAAGTTTGAGACCCCCTGAACTAGACTATATCAAATGCACGCCTGTTTTGATTCCCAAGTTAAAAAAAAATAGAAAAATATTTTCACCATATTTACTAAGATCTAGTTCATTATGCTGAGCATAGTGGGGGTCTTTGCCTTAAGGTCAATATTTATATAAATATAGACCATCGGCTTTCATGGCTTTGTATGTTGTAAGAATCTGATCTAAATCAGAAGGCTACAACATGTGCATTTACTGAAATGGTGGGTAAGCAAGTTCCATGTCTGGAAGGCCCACTGAGTTTTTCATGGGTAGATTTTTTTATATGAGGCCCCTCTGTTAATGACCCTTCCTACCTAACATCTTTCCGTGTAGTGTGTTCACTGGTAGGTGAAGAGAAGAACCATAATTTCACTTTTCTTCCAGTTAGGGGAAGGGAAACTTGACAGAACCAGTTACAAAAGAAGAATGGGGAGAAGGAGGAGAACATCTACTATTACTGGTCCACCAGTGAACCTGCTTTTTTAAAAAGTTTCACCAGTCCACTAATGGAAAAGAAGAAACGTTTTTGACTATTTATTGCCTGTTTGACACACTAGTTGCACAAATGGATAGGAACTAGTAAACTGAGCAAACGTACTGGAAATATATAAATAATCTATATAATATAGCTAAGACCTACGTCATAGAGGACAGTAGAGTGCAGAATTTATGTGTCCCTGTTTTTTTTTCTTAGAGATATAACACCTCCAAAATGGGTAGCAGCAAGCAGTGACTAAAGGGCATGCCAGCAGCTCCATACGGCAGCCAAGAGGAATGCAAATGTGGCTTAGATAAAATTAAACTGTGGAATCCATAAGGCTGCTTTCAATCTGGTACAAGTTGTAACACACCATTTTTGAAGCAGAGTAGGAAAGCACGATTGTAGTTGCCTCTACACCACAAAAGGATAAGCTGAGGTGACACAGTCCATCGAAGGCACTTCAATGAAATCGTTAAAGCATTGCTAGCTAGCAGATTATGTGGAAGAGCCCCACTTATAAATTGGATTCACAAATCATAGGTCATGGTTTCTTTAACCAAAATTTATGAGGGAAAAAAAACCCATTTAACTAAGTTTTCCTAACATTCAGCGCCATAAACAACAACTTATAAACTACAGTTTTTGAATCCATATAATTCTCACAAATGGAGCAGATTTGGAGACAACCCTATTGTTGTAGTGATGTTCCACATTTATAATCTCACCCGCTACATGTCCTAGATTAACCACTGAATAGCTTTGAAGCGGTGGTGGAATTCAATTTTTTTACTACCAGTACTGTGGATGTGGTGTGGCTTTGTGGGCGTGGCTTTGTGGGCATGGCAGGGGAAGAATACTGCAAAATCTCCATTTTCCTCCCCACTCCTGGGGGAAGGATATTGCAAAATCTCCATTCTCACCCACTCTGGGGCCAGCCAGAGGTATTTGCTTCTTGGATGAGAAATGAAATGTTTTCAAAGAAAAAACAAAGTTCAGTTGCCTTTTGAAAAAGCACCTTTTGGTTAAGTGGAGATGTAAAAACTATTGTATACATAGAAAAATGGAATAAATGTGGGGTTCCAGCTGCTCTTTTGAAAAACCATGTTTAGGACAACCACAACCTATATGACTGAAAATCTCCACAGACATGTTCTCTTAAGTCTACAGTGATCTAAAGTGTGTGAATCAGTTCCCTTATTGATTATATGGATTCTTTCTTTCTGATTCTAGAATAGAATGCCTATTTATTCCCTTAGCCAATCACAAAGGCCCTTCCAACATATTGTTCCTTTGTCTCCCAGAATGTTAGGTACACCTTGCCAGTGTTTAAGTCCAGCAGAGCATTGCTCCAGTTTACAATTGGAAGGTAAGAATTAACTAGACAACACAGCACACCATTAGTTTCTCCATTTTCTGAGAAGAGCTAAAAGGGTTAGATCACATGGGACTGAAAAACACTTTCTTTTCCACAACTAATTTCGGAAATCAGCATTGCAAAAGGCTTTTGTGTTTATGTGATCCACCACCCGACCAAAGAAAACTGTTTAGATGCAACCCGAATACCCCTGAAATAAATATTTTGATCCTTCTTAACAGGTGCTTCTGATCTATATAGGCATTCTGAATAGACAGCTGGGAGTTGACTAAAGGAAGTTACATACACAGTTTGAGAGCTACATCTTAGTGCTTCTTCTATAGAAATGGGACAAAATTGTCTTCAGGAAGCTTTGTTTTAATCAGATCTTCTGAGGCAGGACATTTCAGGACTGAGTGAAGTACTAATATAAAACATGACAGATCTGAATCAACTTTCAGGGTCTATATGAAACTTACTGATGCATGTGCCTATTTGCGTGTATATACAGTTGTTAAGGGCCACATAATTTTAGGTAAAAGTTCTCCCTGCTCTTTTTTGATAGTAATCAATATTACTTCGAAAATGGGGTAAACCACCAGCCTGCCCTTTGGCACTTGAGGATTTCCTGCTCATTTCAGAGGCTTAAATTCCTGTTTAGCCTTTCTGATCACTTTCTTGCACTTAAGCCAGTGATGGCAAAGCTTTTGGCTTTGGCATGTCAAACATTTGAAAATTGCCTGATTTGACTCTGCTGGTGTGTCATACCCCTACCCCTGAATAAAATACCAAATGGGAACAATTTTTTCTCTCCCCCTATGTAGGCTACCCTAAACAGTAGCACTCAGTTCAGTGCCAAGGCTGGGGCTGAAGTAAAAACTTGGGCTGACTTCAGCTTCAGCCCTAGTGTGTCACCACCTCCATTCAAAAAGACTGCTTCTCAGGCCATTTCTCCCAAAATGTGCAAGCCTTGAGGAACGGCACAATTGCCCTCCAAAGTTCAATGCTTCCCAGGATCTGCCATGGCTCACTTACCTTCAGGCAGTGTTTTTCTCTGTTGACAGGCCCCTGTAGTAGACTCAAAACTGCTTCGGATTGCACAAGGCCTCTGTTCTTAAAACAGTGTTGGTAAACACTACTGTGTCACCGAAAATGTTGTGGTGTGTCACTTTTGACATGTATATTATAGGTTCGCCGTCACTGACTTAGACCTTTATAAAATCTAATGGCCTTCAGTTAATGCAGACAACTGTAGCAATAGTTGCAAATCCCTGACAATTAGAACTTGGACCAAATTACATAAAATGTAGGTAATCTAGAATGAGACTTGTCAGTACTTTTTTCTGTAGAACATAGTAGCTCTAGGAGTTATGCATTTCTTTCCAAAGGGGTAAAAGGGTTAAACCAGGAAATCTGGGAACAATAAGCAAAAGTAAAAGTAATCTAAGTATTTGGAATGAAAGTAAAGTGCGGAAAAATTCAAAGAAATGTTTTAGAAATGTGTATAATGATATTTCAAGGATTGGAATTGAAATGAATGCTATAAATACTAGTGTCAAAGAAAAAATAAGAAAAACGAATATGAAGTTTCTATAATATGTGTAAGGCATTAACAGTCTGTTTGTAGCAGGATAACTATTGATATCAAATAAATAAAGACTGGAAAGGTCATGAGTTGTAGCCCTGCCATAGGCACAAAGCCAGTTGTTCTCTCATAGCCCTAGGAAGAAAATAATGGCAATGGCTTCTGAAAAGCCTTGCCAAGAAAATTGCAAGACTCGTCCAGGCAGTTGCCAAGAATTAAAAACTGATTTGCAAGCACATAAAAGTGTGTCTAGGCTCCATGCTTTTAAGTAGAGAAAACCACGAGTTCCTTTTTGTCTAGGTTTGTCAGAGCTCAGATGTGGAGAAAGAATGGATTCAAATGTCCTGAGTGAATGCAGAGCAGAACCTATGTAAGCAATGGCTGGGAAGGGTTGTCCAGATCAGACAAATCAAACTTGAAAATCTGTCTCTTTCTCTTTCCCCAAAGACAGAAATTCAGCAATGGAAACATGGGTACCTCCCCTTCTCCTGAAAGACCTGACAGCTTCCCATTGACTTATTCCAGAGCTGCCTAGTAGAACCCATCCATGCAATGAGAAGCTGAACTGTTCCAAGACCTCCTTCAAAAAATACAGTAAACACATTCTGAGATGCCTTTTAAAATAGTCACTTCATTTATTTATTTCAATGATTTGTATACTTGAATGATTTTAGGAGGTTCGCGGTGTTTCTGCTTCATGATCGTGGTATACTTCTATAGCATGCCTAGAGATCAAATGGGTTGGACAATTGTAACTGGGAAATACATACCGAGGTTCAAATCAAGAGGAATGAAGTTACTGGAGGATTTTATGTATGTATGTATGTATGTATGTATGTATGTATGTATGTATGTATGTATCTATGTGTATGTGTATGTGTATGTGTATGTGTATGTGTATGTGTATGTGTATGTGTATATATATCAGAGGTGGGTTGCAGCAGGTTCTGACCAGTTCTGGAGAACCGGTAGTGGAAATTTTGAGTAGCTTGGAGACCTGTTAGTAAAAATTCTGACTGGCCCCGCTCCCATCTATTCTCTGCCTCCCAAGTCCCAGCTGACCAGGAGGAAATGGGGATTTTGCAGTAACCTTCTCCCAAGAGTGGGGTGGGAATGGAGATTTTACAGTATCCTTCTCCTACCACACCCACCAAGCCACGCCCACCAAGCCATGCCATGCCCACCAAGCCACACCCACAGAACCGGTAGTAAAAAAGTTTGAAACCCACCCCTGATATATATGTATATATATGTATACACACATATACACACATCCTGGAGGATTATATATATATACTGGAGGATTTTATATATTTTATAGTTAGTTAGTTAGTTAGTTAGTTAGTTAGATAGATAGATAGATAGATAGATAGATAGATAGATAGATAGATAGATAGATAGATAGACAGACATAGACATAGACATAGACATAGACATAGACATAGACATAGACATAGACATAGACATAGACATAGACATAGACATAGACATAGACATGTGCGTGTATGTATGTATGTACAGTATGTATACCTTTGGCTTTTCTCCTTGTCCTACAGACCATGATATATCTTTCTGCCATTGCTTGAATAATGCATAAGTTGTCAAAATATTGTTTGAAACAAAACATTTTTCTCAATTTTGAAACCATTTTCCCTATTAAATCTGCTTTATTTTTCATATTCTTTATTCGTATCTTCATTTTTAAATAATTTTTATTGTTTGCTTATATCTTCATCTTTTGACTACTATTTTTAAAATCAGATAAAGTACCAAAGTCCCTTAGTTTCCCATTAGTATTTCTATTCCTTCCAAAGAATCTTCAAAAAGGACAATGGCATTGATGGGGATTAGGAGTGAACAATCAATTTGCTCTAGGAGTCTTTCCCTTCACCCACAGATTCTTAGGCAGAATGTTGGTTACAGCCCTCTCAAAGAGCTCTGCATATACATCCTTTCGTTGTATATTACTTTTGGGTGTACACAGGTATTCCTCGACTTACAACAGACCATTCAAAGTTACACTGACATTGAAAAAAGCGACTTATGACCATTTTTCACATGACTGTTGCAGCATTCTCATGGTCACGTGATCAGAATTTGGATCAGTGGTGGGTTGCTACCAGTTCTCCCCGGTTCAGGAGAGCCAGTAGTAGAAATCTTCATAGGAGAGTGAACTGGTTCGCTCTGAACGTCAGCTGGGCCCTCCCCCCCCGCCCCCACGCTATACCTACCTTTATTTATTTTGTTTTTTGGTCAGCTGTAAGGCGCAGCAGAGTGAATTGCCATGCCTCAGATATTTTTTCACTCAATGCGCTTGTGCGAAGCGGCGATCGCACACAAAGTGCATGTGCGATGCGAACCGGTGGTAAAACTACTTAGAATCCACCATTGATTTGGATACTTGACAACTGACTTATATTTATGATGGTTGCAGTATTGTGGGGTCATGTGATCTTTTTTTGCAATCTTCTGACAAGCAAAGTCAATGGGGAAGCCAGAGTCTCTTAATAACTATGTTACTAACTTAACAACTGCAGTGATTCACTTTTCAACTGTGGCAAGAAAGGTTGTAAAATGGGGCAAAATTCACTTAACAAATGTCTCACTTAACAACCAAATTTTGGCCTAAATTATGGTCATAAGTTGAGGACTACATGTATTTGCATGTGTCTGCTAGAAGGTGAATCTTAAGTCCCAGCATCTTGGGAAGCGGAGCTGCATGTCTTTGGACATTCCATTTTAAAGAGTGAGCTGTATTTAAAACATTTCTGTTGAGGGAGGGAGGGAGGGTGGGACAGAGGAAAGGAAGGAAGGAAGGAAATGAAGTTGTAATTATTTTGATTTCCAGCAATGGAATCTTGATACTTGCTGTCTGATCTTTTTTGATAAAGGTCCAAGAAAAAATATTTTTTCCCAAGCAATTTGTTTAACAAAATTATTTTTAAAATTGGAAGTTCTATTTGTTTATAATATAATTTTCTGTCTTCTTTGTGCTTCCTTTAAAATTCTTTCAGATTGTTAATTTTGATTTATGTTTAAATTTTCTTTCTCCCTATGCAAACATAAGACCATGTCTCAGCTTCAGTTGCTCCGGAGACCTTTGTCTCCAAAGATGGAACCTGAACAATATATTCCAAAGAAAAAATTAACGAAAGGTAAGGCAGTCTTGTTTAAGGTTTACCTATATATAGCATTACTCGTTATTGTATTGCTTTTCCAAAAACTGGTGTATAACTCAGGTGTGGGCACACAGTGTTGACTGTGGCTGATCCTGTGCTATGTAGTTATAAATAGATGATTATTTATGATTCAATTGCTTCCTTAAAAGAAAATTTCATTTGTTTGTAGTGAGCACAGTCAGAACGTTTCCTCAATACTCCATTCTCTTTCAGTGTAAGCAGCTTTATGAAGTAAGGCCTTAATATGCCAAAGAAATTAAAGGGGGAAGATTAAAAAAAACAGAAACAGAATTTAATCTAGTTTTCACTGACACCATTCTAAATCTCTATTTCTTTCCAGGCTTACAAATCATTCTTATTTTTGCTATATCCATATATTGCTTTATATACTGAATTCTATTCTGTAAACTTCTTGAGATCTGATCAACATCTCCCAGCCATCAACCTTGTTTTATTGCCTTCCCCTTTGGTATATACTATATTTGACTTAGAATTCAATCCCCATTCATTCTACTATCACAAACTGATCACTCTGCTTTTTTGAACTCATCCCATTCTTGGTTGTACAGTATCTTACCAACATACACTTCCTATGTGCCCCATTCCCATTGTATTCAACTTACTTTTATCTCTCTCTTGACATATCCTGCTGTAACATCCCTGTAACAAAGTGTAACAATGTGAACAAATTTGTACACATCACCATTTTCACCTTGTTCAGCAAAATCTCCTTCTTTGCAACTAATCAAATCCTTGCAATAGTGGCGAATATCTGTAGCTCGGGTGTAGGATGAGGGTGAAGCTTCTCTGAGCTTGTGGGTTGGTTTCTGAACGTTTTGTTAACAGGCTAGGTAACATCTTCAGCAGAGTTTAGGGCAGGGGTCCTCAAACTTTTTAAACAGGGGACGAATTCACGGTCCCTCAGACTGTTGGGGGCCCGGACTATAGTTTGAAAGGCTGTTTCTAAGGATGCTTGTCTGAACATTGGTCTCGTGGCTGTTTCAGCCTTCTGGACATGGCTTCTTTAAGAGCCAAGGTTTCCAAGGAATGAGGACAGAGGGTTACCATAGAAACAAGGAGTTGATGCTCCCGAGCTCGTGTGGGAAGGTGAAGAATTGGAGGGAAGTGGAGGAATTCCCTCCCTCCCCATGGAGCTGTGTGCAGGGGGTGTTGGTCAGTCTGTGGGCAAAAGTAAGTGGGGTGAGAAATTAAGTTGGCAGCACGATCGAAGCTGGGCCCACTGTAAGGGAGACTGCGGGGTTAGTTTGGCCAGGCAAATTATTAACACACACACACACACACCACTATCAAAGTAGATCCTGGGTGCTGCACTGCAATGGAAAAACTGGCAACGGAGCATCCGGCACAAGGGAAGGAGGAGCAGGGAGAAGAGAGGGTTAGGGTTGACTGGCTTTTTCTCCTGAGTCGATTGGCTTCTTCTTCCCAATAGTTCTTTCTCTGCCTTTTGGCGTCGGCCATCAAAGATGAGGTTTTTGTGGGCAGAAGAGCTTGTCCCACCGCCACCCAGATGCCCTCGCTTCCATCAAGCATTTCTTTGCCTCCCTGATTTCCAACTTCATCACGTTTCTCTGTCGCGTTTCTCGTCATCATGTGAGGGAAACAAAAGTTTGTGGGATTAAAAAAAGTTCAATCAATCAATTCTAACTTCGCGAGATCTTTTTTTTTTTTTTCACAAGAAGCTGGAATTGATTGATTGAACTTCTGTTTTTAGTCCCACAAACTTTTGTTTCCCTGCACATGACGGCGAGAAATGTGATGGAGCTGGAAATCAGGGAGGAAAAGAAATGCTTGGGGGAACCAAAGGCATCTGGGGGGTGGGGGGGTGGGACAAGCTCTTCTGCCCACAAAAAAATCATCTTTGACGGCTGATGCTGAAAGGCAGAGAAAGAGCTGCCGGGAAGAAGAAGCCAGTCAGCCCAGGAGTAGGGAATAATCTTCCTCTCCCTCCCTCCATACCTGTCACCCCCAAGTTGCATCAATAAAGGGGGATGGGGGGCTAAATGAGGGACAGGAAACCCTACCATGCCCGATGGGGGGGAGGAGAAGAGATGGCAAGAGGAGCCCCATCTCGCTCCATGTGACCCAGTGAAAGGCAGCGGCAGCCCAGCCCTTCCCTTCCCCATCTTTTCTGGCACTGGAAGCCAAGTGTCAACTGCATGCCCAATCACCCATCTATCCCTCTCTCTGTGTGTCTCTGGACTCACCCGGTGTTACAGTCCACCATGCAGGCCAGGAAGGGCGCACCTGGGGCAGGGTGGCAGGTGGCAGCAGTGGCGGCTGGGCATGCTCAGCAAACTGCTTGATGAACTTGGGCAGGTGGATGTAGAGTGGCAGACATGGGCCAGGAGGGCAGCCTCGCTCGGGTGCAGGAATGGTGGTGGCTCCGGGGACACCTGTGGGAGAGGAGGAGGAGGAGGAGGAAGGGCACTGGGCCAGGCCCATGGAGGGAGGGAGGGTCACCATCATGCCCACCTGCAGGCTGCCACCCATGAAGAAGCCTCCTGGTAGCCACGCAGTGCCAGCAGCAGCTCGGTGGATCATGGCAGTGCCGCGCGGGGACCAGGCCTGAGCCCCTCTTCACAGGAGTCCCAATGATGCCACCAGCCTCCTTAGGGCAGAGCTGGCTCCGGGCACTAGATCAGCCCACTGCAAACCCATCATCTGCCAAGGAGTGTGGCCGGATAAATTGCTTTGGCGAGCCGTATCCGGCCCAGGGGCCATAGTTTGAGGACCCCTGATGTAAGTGTGGATCCATCAACAGACACATTGACCTACAACCAGCCTACAAACCCCTCAGAATTCAACCAACTGCACAACCAATCAGAGACAGCACCGATTTTCGACCAACCCATACAACCCCCACCTCCCAATGACCCTGACCTGATGTAACCTCCTTATCACAAGACCCATCACAAGACTCTCCCTGATGACTCACAGCTGACCCATCACGAGACCCTCATTTGATACACCCATAGCTGAAGCCCTTATAAATATGAGAACAATGATACTGATATCTCCTAAACTCTGCTAAAGATGTTACCTAGCCTGGTAACAAAACATCTGGAAACCAACCCACAAGCTCAGAGAATGACCTTCACCCCCTAATCACATACTATCTACTTCCTTTATACCAGCATTTCCAGATCTTCAAATATATCCATTTATTCTCTCTTCTTTAGTAAACATTATGAATTATATGAATGTATCATCTTTCTCTACTTTTTCACCATTTATATGTTATCATTTTCCATGTCTAACCCAATGACCTTGTCTCATTTAATTTTCAAATCCATCTGCTCTTTGCATCATATTTTCTAATGAACATTCTCTGCAAGTCTTTGTGTTCTTGGTAAATAAGGCAGCATTATCTAAAAATATACATATTTTCACACCCCCAACCTATACATCATCACAATCATGCATTTATTTATTCATGAATAAATTAAACGACAAAAGAACTTCACGCATACCCTGTTTCCCCCAAAATAAGACATCCCCTGATAATAAACCCAATCTGGCTTTTGAGCGCATGGCAATAAGGCCAAGCACTTATTTCAGGGTTCAAAAAAATATAAGACAAGGAAACATGGTACTCATTTCATCCTTGTCTCTGTTGACTCTTTCACCAAGCTTTCCATTTATTCTCATGCATGCTTTATTTCCATGAACAGTATATCACTCTTATCATAATGATGTGAAACTTTGCATACTTACTTGATTTATTGAGTATCCAATAATAAAAATCATTGGATACGACATGGGTGGCCAATAAATTTCATAAATGGAGTTTCATAAATAATTGTATTAGACACTCTCTAAATCAATAAACCTGCAACAGTTTTTTCTTATCTACATCAAATATCAGCTAAAGAGCCAAAATCTGGTTTATACACAGATCTGCCAGCTGTGCCTGTGGAGATAAAAGAAGGTCCTTTACCATAAAAGCTTGTAAAGCTTGTAAAGTAAATTTAGAGCAGTGTTTCCCTCTTTTAAAAATTATGGAGGACCCCCAAAAGAGTTTTTGCTTGAATGGGTTGTATTTATCTCCACCCATCTTTTAATCATATTGCTATACTTTTACTTTTATTGTTATTTTTATTGTTTCATTCTTTTATTATTGTTAATATTTACATGTTTATATTTTTATCATTTTAATAGCCCCATGGCGAGATGGGCGACAAATATAGTTAATAAATAAATAAATACATTTATCAATATTTAAAAATTGAAATTGACACACTTGTAGAATATGTATTTATTGAATTATGTAAAACTAACAATATTAAATCCATTATACATCAAGATAAATAAAATACTTTTCATGAAAATCTATTTTAACAGGTAAAAAATAATGACAAGAATGACACTGTCTTACATTTTTGCAAATGTCTTCAATATTTGGCAAATATTTTTGATTTTGTGGACCTCTGAGAGAGTCTTGAGGGACCCCAGGGGTCCTTGGATCATTACACTTTTAGGAAGGTAGAGCATTTCCTGCTAACAACAAAGTTGGTACCACTTTTATTTTTAACATGCCAGAAGTTCAACAAAGCCCAGTTTTACCCTCAACCTCTTCACATTATTCTCTTCAGGCTAAAACCTCTAATCTAGAGTCTACCATGCAAGACAGCATAAGATGGGGAGATATTTACAGTGTACTGATTCAGCACTATCCAGGTTTCAGGAATGTTTCAACCAGGGGTGGTATTCACTTACTTTCGCTACCAGTTCGCAGGGCCTTTCGCACATGCACAGAATCAAAAATGTAGAAATGGGACATGATTATGTCCGGGAGGGTGGGCGGAGCCATCCACCGCCGCTACCAGTTTGTCCGAACTGGATAGAACCGGCTGAGTATCACCACTGGTTTCAACCCACATCAGAGCACAGAAGCAGATATTTTTGTGATGCAGGATGATGCAATTCTGAAATTGCTATAAACGGTTGTTAAGTGAATCACTGCAATTGTTAAATTAGTAACATGGTTGTTAAGTGAATCTGGCCTCCCCATTGACTTTGCTTCTCAGAAGGCCAGAAAAAATGATCATGTGACCCAGAACATTGCAACCGTCGTAAGTATGAACCAGTTGCCAAGCTTCTGAATTTTGATCGTGTGACAATGGGGAATGCTGCAATGGTCGTAAGTGTGAAAAATGGTTATAAGTAACTTTTTTCACTGCTGTTGAATCTTTGAAGAGTCCCTAAACGAATGGTTATAAGTCAAGGGAATTGCTCCTGTACTTCAGGAGCAATTGCCAATGGGCTGTTCTTTATCATCTTTTGCTGGATGCTGGTGTGAGAAAACATACATTTGAATATAATGACTGGAGCCAGCAATTTTGTCCTGCATAATACATATCAAATTAATACATTTTTATTTTAGTGATAAAGTTTATAGATACATAGCAAATATACATTCAGCTTGCAGTTGTCAAATTCTGATGTTGTGTTGTTTTATTTTTGGCATCTGTCATCTTTGTTTCTACCAAACAGGCGTTCGTGAAAAAGAGAAAGAACCCGAAAAAGTGCTTGGAGGTGTTGACAGCCAGCCTGAAAAGAGCCAACCAATTTCTTTGTGCTTTCCAGATGATGATTTTGGTGCCCAGCTTCCAGGCCCTGTTAAGAGAAATTTCATTATCCCTGTCTTTTTGACTGGTCCCCCTAGCTTCCCAATGCAAAACCGTCGTGCCCCTATGCGGTTACAGCATCTTACACTGCACCCATTTCACTTATCATCAGATTTTATGGTGAGCGGTGTGACTATGGTAACCTCTCCTCTCCGTTCTGTAATCCAGAAATCTGTCCCTAAAAAGCCATTCATTTCTCATTATAATTGTGAAGTCTTCAGTAACCAGCTGATTGCTAAACAGATGAAAGGTCCAGAGAAAGTTTCCACCATATATTTAAAACTGAGGGAGTCTGATAGAACACCGGAAAGTCCAGGTATTGTCCTTCCATTTCCCAAGTTTGGGTTTGTTTTAGAGAAAAAAGGGGAGGAGTGGAGGTCTCTTTTCATTTTATCTATTCAAAAGCAAACATATGAAATAGTATTGGTTGAATGACTGGCTCAAAGAACGGGTGGGCTTCAGATCCTTTAGTAATGGGTTCGCTGCCCCATTGCTGGGTGAGTGTGGGCATGGTGGGCGTGACCTAGTCAGCTGTCTGCACCATGGCATGGGGGTGGGGTGGGGGTGTTTCGCTCTCCCCAGGCTCTGGAGGCTTTCCTCCAGCTTCTGGGGGGGTGAAAACAGCTTCCCTCCGGGGTCCGGAGGTCCGTTTCTGGACTTTCTGAACCTCAGGTAGGCCTGGTTTTTGCCCTCCCAGACCTTCCACGCAGCCCCTGCACTTACCTGGAATGATGAATAGGCTACATGGAGACTCCTGGGAGGGGTGGGGTGGGCGTGCCCAGCCAGGGGTGGCATTTGGGGGTTCGCTGAACCCCGGCGATCCTTGGCTAGAGGATCTCCCGAACCCTGCCGAACTCCCAGGAGCCCACCCCTGGCTCAAAGTCAACCAAGGAGTTTCTATGAGTGGGAAGGGAATAGAACTTGGGTTTGGGATTCTAATAATATGCTTATGTGAACTCTGAGTTGTCATACAACAAAGTGGGTGGATGAAAGGCTGAAGACATTAGGAGAAATTCTTTCTTTCTTCAACTTGGTATATATGGGATTTTGCTCTAGTCTAGTTGGGACTAAAACAAAAGCACTCCTATTACAAGGCCCAAACACAGCATTTTGTTGTAAATCTCACTTGTAAAACACATGGGATATACTATTTCCTAAAATGGTAAAAATATGATACATTCAAGAACTAATTAAATGAAATATATCCCAGCCTTCCTGGGCTGCATGACTTCTGTTGAGTTATAAATAAACCATATTTAAATTGACTACAGCAAACACAGTACTGTCAGGCATAACAGTAATCTCTCAGATGCCAATATAAAATATTTGTTTCTTTCTTAATAATTTGAAGCACAAGCAGTTCCAAACATAGGAGGATACCACACAGCAATACATTCCCTGAATGTATCTTGTGTAGCAAACCTATTTTTAAATTCCTTATATCTTTAAATTCCTTGTACTCACTTATTTGGGTTTTTACTGTGAATGATAGACACAAAGGCTGCAAGGATTTCTCTTCTTTATGAATGAACCAACCATAGTTAGATGGATCATATTTTTCAGAAAAAAGTCAAAGGAGCAAAAAAAGACAAAAGTTCATGTGGGATGAAGAACAGATCATGCACGATGAGGAACAGATCATGCACGATGAGGAACAGATCATGCTGGAAAAGGAACAGATCATGCAGGATAAAGAACAGATCATGCTGGATATGGAAAAGGGTATGAGAAAACAGAGCATGCTCTATGATGGTATAACTTATTTTTATAACCTGTACTGGAAGTGACTTGGAAGGGTGTACTAACCAGCCAAATGTAGATCCATGCTTAAACCCACTCTTTCATATCACTAAACATATGCAAGTGGTTCATAGTCGACTCGAGTCCCTATCATGGTTATTGCTAAACCTTTCCTGCCTGAATAAATAAGTTTGATGTCCCCTAATTAGGTCATTTACAAATGCAAAGGCCTAAAAACATTTCTATTCACTAGGGTGGTCTGTTAGCAAGCCTTGTAAAGCCACAGCATATGGTTACCTGGGAGAGTTGCAAGGGAGGGTATATTTATAAAGCCATCAGCTTATAGAAGCCTGTAAAGCCTTCTCTTTACCATGAATGCTATGTTATCATGAGTTCCGTTCAAAGGCTAGGCTGGACTAGACTGGATAGAATTGAAACATAACCTTGAGGGAGTGGCAAAAAATTTGTCCAGTGAGTAAGAAAATATTTACAAATCCAGGATGATGTTGCTTTATGAATGCATCACCAACAATATCAGAAGCTCATATTTTGCAAAAGCTGATGATTTATTATGTGCCATCAAGTCAGTCCATGTCATCTCTTAGCAATCCAATAAATAGATTTGTACAACAAGAGTCGTAAGTATGAAGATTGGGCATAAGTCACTTTTTAAAGCATCATCATAACTTCGAACAATCCAAATGATCATAAGTCAAGGACTTTCTGTCTTCTCTCCTTGCCTGTTATATATGAATTGCCTAATACTCTTTGTTATGTTTATTACAGAATTAAAAGAAGAAATGGATTTTATTAAATCATTTGTCTCTGGAGCTGGATACAATACTGAATTAAGTGAAATAGATAAAGCTAATGAATTGCTAGACAAGGCTGAAATGGCCGTTCTGTTTTGCATCATGCATAGAAAAACTGGACTTAGTCTTAAGGTATAGTCCACAAACAGACAAGTATACTGTCTTGTAAATGTATTTTCTATACTAGTTTTAGGATCTGGTAATAACTGGAATTGCTACTATCACTTTCTTTTCCAAAAAACACCAGATCATGTCTAGAATTGCTAGCGCAGAATACTCTGTAGAAACACAAAATAGATTTTGCATATGGCTATTAAATAAATATGCCATTTTGTAAAGGCATGTATTAATTTTTATGTAATATAATCCTTTCATATGCACACTTTCTGTCCATTTTCATAAGACACAATGTTTTCTGATGAAATTTCCATTTATTGCCTCAAAAATCTTCATGGAAAGTTAGGCTGCACACAATTGTCCTCTAATCTTAAGAGGAGCAAAAATTGAACTTTGGACTCTCCCTTTAAAAATTCAACACTATCATGTACAACACAATGGCTTCATTTACATGACACAATAAGCCATAGTAAAGATTATCTATCTGCCTGTCTGTCATCTATCATTTAGCGTAGCATAGCATAGCGTAGCATAGCATAGCATAGCATACCAGAATAGAATAGAATAGAATAGAATAGAATAGAATAGAATAGAATAGAATAGAATAGAATAGAATAATAGAATAGAATTCTTTATTAGCCAAGTGTGATTGGATATACAAGGAATTTGTCTTTAGTGAATAAGATCTCAGTATACATATAAATAGCAAGTATTAGGTCATAAACCATAGTTACAATCAATAATCATAAGTTACAAACAACAATTGATAAACTATAATAAATCAATAGAAGATAGTAGGAAAGATGAGAAAAGATGAGAAATGAGACAGTGCTGTGGAAATTACATGTTCAGTAGAGTGATGGCATGGGAGGAAAATAATCATTATAAAGAGTTGATAGTCATAGATGCTATTATCTACTTCCTTCTTGTCATCCTTGGCTTGTTAACCACATATGGAGGCTTCTTGAGATATAATGTGTACTTTCCAGTACACTAACTGGGATTTGGAGTTATGGAAACCAGAATTTAAAAGCAAGGTTTATTGTGGCTTTCTACTTCGGCTTCTACAGTTCCAAAAGAGTACCATCTAGTCCAGAAGAAGGACTAAGCCTCAAGCAAGCGTCTGGCAGGTTTTGTGGGAGATGACTTATAGTATATATATGTTCTACAGGTAGTCCTCACTTAATGACCACAATTGAGCCTGCAGTTTTGGTTGTAAGTTGTTGCAGTCATTAAGCACGTCACCATGTGACCTGATTTCATTTGATTTCATGACCATTTTTTACAAGTCATAAAGCAAGTCACTGTGGTTGTTAAAAAAAACCCCATACGGTTATTAAGTAAACCAGTTCTCCCAGATGGGGATTTTTTTTTTGTTGGAAAGCGACAAAAAAATCACCAGAAACTGGCAAAAGATGTTACAAATTACAGTCACGGGACCACAGGATGCTTCAGTGTGTTCACATGAATGGGTGTGGGCGGCAGGCAACCTTTTTTCCCCTTCAAATCACAATTCATTGAATAAATCATAGGGCCTTGTTTATATATAACATAAAACCAAAATGGCGGGGGGGGCATATCTGGGCTGCAAAAAGCCAGACAATCATTACATGGCAGGAGAGAGATATGTAAAATTTGTATTTTTATAAGTGATAGATGAGTTTGCAGATTAGATTTGTATCCCTTTCTTTCTCTCAAACATGCATGCTACTCACAGTCCTATTAGACACCTATTAGTGGTTGTCTGGTTGATTAATGAGAGGAAATGATGAAATATTTTTTCCTCTGATAACCATTTTATTGTTCAAGGTGCTGTTAAACAAGTGTGGTGATAGGTGGTTATAATTCCAGACCTCCCACACATTTAGCTTCAGTACAAAGCCAGTTTGATGCAGTGGTTAACGTACCACACTAGAAACTGGGACATTTTGAGTTGCAGTCCCACCTTAGACACAAAACCAGCTGTGTAATCTTGAGCCAGTCAGTCTCTTTCAGCTCTAGGAAGAAAACAATGGCAAACCATTTCTAAAATCTTGTCAAATAGACACTAGGAGTCAAGACTGATTTAAACACACACACACACACACACACAAAATTCATTGGGACTGGTAATCAACAAATTTATTTTATTTATCTATTTATTAGTTCGATTTATATGCCACTCTTCTCTGGAGACTCAGGGTGGCTTACAATGCATTAAGCAAGCCTTCATACTTTTATATATACCTGCTTAGTAGGGCTTTCGGCCTCCCCTAAACGATGTTCTTTTTTATACAAAGTCAGCTTATTGCCTCCACAATCTGGGTCCTCATTTTAGCTACCTCAGAAGGATGGAAGGCTGAGTCAACTTTGAGCTTGGTGAGATTTGAACTTGCAGTAATTGCAGGCGCTGGCAGTTAAGTGCTACTTTAACAGCACTTAGTCCACTGCGCCACCAGGCTTCCCTGAAACTGCACCATCTAATTTAGGAAACAGGTTCTGTTGATGCATCTTTATATACATATATTCAAATCTTGAAGTCTAAATTCTGACAAATCCCTATTCTTTTTAAAAATAAACATTAATTTGATTTTTTTTTTGCTTGATAATCTTTAGGCACATTTTCTCTCTCAGCTTCCTGACCTCTTGCCTTTGTCTGATTTCTTGCTGTACCTAAACTTGTCATATAATAATTTGGATTGCTTTCCATTAGAGGTGAGTGTAATACGTACTTTTAAAAAAAATGTATATTAGAGAAGCTTTTGTTTATATACTCCATAAACGTGACTGTGGCCTTATGATATATATTCCTCACTGATTTGCTAGATGTTTAGAAATTACTGCTCAGTGGTTTAACTGCCGATACACAAAGTTTCTTTGCTTTGAATTGATCATAACCACACATTGAATAATTATTTCACTGTATGTCTTTTATATGAGTTTCTTCTATTAGCTTAAATGGTATACATGGAATTTCCCCCTCACTTTATTTTCAAAAGATCCACTCTCTGAGATAGATGGAGCTAAATGATATACTTCAAAGAGAGTGTGCACCATGCTGATGTAAGATTTGAACCTGAGTATCTCCAGTTCCACTCTAATGTCTTTACTGCTGCATCTTAATAGCTCTCTGAGAAGGCATAATTACTGTATGTTCCAACGTAGCTTTCCCAATTTAGTGCCCTCCAGCCATGTCAGATGGCTGAGGAAAGGTCATTGTGAGCAAGCCACCTTCTGCCCTGAGCAGGATGACAAATTACAAAACCTCTAAGGTCCTTTTCAACTTTGTGCTTCCATATTGTTTCCTCATACAGAAACTATGTCCTCAGAGGCCTAGCAATGCAAGGAAAGCCTTTGCTTTCCTAGTATGTCGGTGACATGGTAAAGAAGCAGAGGAATCTACCAGTAAAGACCTGTGGACTGCTAGACCACATCCAGACCAAATCCGTAGTCCAGATCAGTGCCAAAGATTAAAATCCAAAGAATGATTTCTAACACTAACTTTATTGCCCAGGTGATAAGCAATTTAAGCTTGTCATGGAGAATTGTCCTCAGTCTTTTCAGCCTATGTTTTTAGGACTGTCTGGGTCAGGGTTAGGCTTCAAAAATTTTAGCAAGAGGTTCTCTGCCCAGTTGATGGGTGGGCATGGCCATGGTAGGTGTGGTCTAGTAGGCCTTCTGCACCACGGTGATGGGGGGAGAGGTTTGCCCTCCCCGGGCTCTGGAGGCTTTCCTTGAGCCTCCAAGGGTGAAAAGGGCCTCTCCAGGCTTCAGAGGCCCTCTGGAGGCCAGAAATTGGCCTGATCTTTCCGAACTTCCAATAGGTCTGTTCTTCACCCTCCCCAGGCCTCCATCCTGCATCCAAAATGGCCTGTGTGGGGACTCCTGGGAGGAGCAGGGTGGGGTAGGAGGGGCCAGCCAGGAGTGGGATTTGGGGGTTCTCCAAACTGCATAGAACCTTAGCTAGAGGTTCTCCCGAACCCCTGCAAACCCCCAGCAGGCCACTCCTGCATAGTATTCTGACATATATGCTTTTCAGAATATGCTACCTGATAATCTTCCTTAGCTACACTTAGTTGTTCTTCCTGACACCTACATTTCTACTCCACACATATTCCATAACTATCCAACAAATGGTGCTTCTCACAGGGTTCCCCCTCCCCTCTCCCGTATATTTTCCATATACCTTCTTTTTGTTTTCAGAAATCTGTATTCTGTGGCCTCCTTTTTCTGAGATCCAGTTTTGGCCCAAGATATTTCACGGTTTGAGATGAAGCAGCAAAAGGCCTACGGCTGTGATGGCAAACCTATGGCATGCCAAAACTGGGGCGTGTGCATGTGCGCGCAGCAGAATTCAGAAGAGCAGATGGCCGCTGTGTGCATGCATGCATGTGCAGTGTTTTAAATAATCAGTTCTGTACATTTGAAAACCTGCTCCATTAGATCCCCATTGCCTCTAAGACCGATTTCAAACCAGTCACTATCACCCTTGACTGGGGAACCTTGGCAATATCCAGAAAAGCTAGAGGGGATCAGGTTGAGAAAAAAAATGATTTATTTCCTTGAGTCATAATCATCTTTGCTCAGGATTTCTTATCTGTGCTATCCGAATCTTTCATCACCTATCAATTCTTTCCATGATTGCTCTTAAAGTATATGTCAATCACTTTGCCCACTTATTCAATTGAATAACTCACAATCTTTGCCTTGCCTTTATTTTCAGCTTATTCCTTTTCTGCTCTGCCTTTTCCATTGTTGCTAAGACATGTAATTTTATCATTCTGAAAATACACTCTTTCCATTGTATTCTATCAGCTAAATCTTTGCTTCATAATCTCCCATCATAATTATTGCCATGTTTCTATCTGCCTTATGAACCTCTATTAGGAAAAGAAAAGAAAAGGACAGTTATGTCATTCCTTACCATGCAGTCCTTATGATGGTATAATATGGTGGTGTCTGACTTCATTTATGAGAATAACACTGGGCCATCAATGTGGTTATTGCCATCAACTGTGTCAGCAGACTCAAGGAAACAAAAATGAGGGTGATTAATTTTCTGACTTTGTCTGTGTTCAGACAAACGCAGGTAGCCCATTTATTAATTTATCCTATTGCCTATGAAACTAGCCAAATTGCTGTATGACCTTGGCCCTTGTTTGACAAGGAAGGGTGATTTGAGTCAGAGTTCAAATAATTCTGGTTAATCATTATTAAGAAATATATTTCCTGAGATGTATTACATTCAGGGTTTTGCACAGAAAAGTAAATGGGTTTTTTTCCACCCTGCTGTGGGAAACAGTAACATATTTGTTATCCTCTCCTTGTCCAACAACAGCAGAAACATAACCTAGTAACCTCATGATGTAGCGTTTAGTTCAGCCCCAACCCATAAGTGATCTATCTGTTGAGAGAGAGAAAGAGAGAGAGAGAGAGAGAGAGAGAGAGAGAGAGAGAGGGAGGGAGACAGGGAGACACACAGACATGTCTGTCTGTCTGTCTGTCTGTCTGTCTGTCTATCTATCTATCTATCTATCTATCTATCTATCTATCTATCTATCTATCTATCTATCTACAAGATGGCCATAGACCAAAGAGATATCACAATCAACAAAATATTGCCCTTTCTTCTATTAGTCCATCTATAGGAGTTCAGCTATGGAAGTCAGCTAGTTTCATGTCTTTCTCCCTTCCTTTCAATGACTGCATATAGTCATTGAAAGGAAGGGAGAAAGACATGAAACTAGCTGACTTCCATAGCTGATGCATTTTTGGAGGCATACATGATATAAGTGAGTCTAATCCAAGAGAAGCTGGTGGAAACAGCCATGGCTGACAAACTCCTATAGATGGACTAATAGAAGAAAGGGCAATCCACCAATTTCTTTCCTTTGCTGCCTTAAAATTGCAAGAAGAGCCCCAATTGCTGGTTTTCTTACTGAAATGGAAGATAGCTCAGCTGACATAATTCTCTGTCAGCTCAAGGCCTGTTGGATAGAGTTTTAACACAGCCATCTAGCTGTCCCTGGAGCTAATGACAACATCAAGGAGAGATAAAATCTGACTCAGTTGAAGAACAGTATTCTCCCACCTAACTATTGTCTTGCAATGAAGTTTCTTTGAAATAATCCTGTATCTAGGGAAACATCAGGAGGAAGAGAAAAGTACTGTAATCATAGTTTTAAATTCAAGTGCTGGAAGGTAAAATGAAACAGGGATTCCCATCAATGAAGAAACGAGACTTACTAACATTTTTTTTTCAAATATTGCCTTTATGGCAATTCATAACCCTTTACACATAATTTGTCTTTTATAGGTGATTCATCTGCAATATTTACAAGTGCTAAAGCTCCGAAATAACCCCATCAAATCCATCCCAGGGGAGATCTCTGATTTGAGGGAGCTTAAATTCTTGACGATGTCCTTCAACCTGCTCACTACTCTCCCACCTGAGTGTGTAATAATTTTAATTAATAATTAGAAATATATAGAAAGAAGCTTCCATGTTTGGGGGGAGGGGGTAAGGAGGCACAGACTTCTCATAAATTATTGTATCATCAGTTATTTGTTTTTAAAAGCCTATCTGCTTTGACTAGGGTTTTTCACCACAGCTTTGACTTAAGTCTGTGTATCTCATGGGGATGCAAATGAGATGAAGCTGGCAGAATTGGGTTCTGGCAGAAAAAGAAAATTACGTTTGTACAAGTGGAGAAAGGCCTGAAGCATAGAGCCTCAGTTCCATTAAAAATTAAAGCCCCGATACAAGTTGTTTCCTTAGTTTTCAATACATCAATACAAAGGCTGTGAATTTACTTTAAAAAAACCAGCTATTTTAGAAATCTAAAGAAAGATACTTTTAATTCTTTTCACTACTTAGAGAAAATATGCTCAGGTGGTAAGATGGATCTTATATTCCGTCTTCTACTTGCTGCAAATATTCTTTGGCCAGAACAGGAATGAATTCTAGAAGAAGGCAACAGGCTGGGTGAGGCAAAAATGGCTACAGTACCATATTTCTGCTTTATAAACAGTTAAGAACTTTATGAGAGCTTCAAAAAAGACCTGGGTGATAACATAAGCTGCCCATGATGTGGGCCACAAATATTTACTTTTTTATTTAATGTAGAGGCCATCTGACTTCATTGCGACTCTGGGCAACTAACTGTACAATGAAAAGGAAAAAAAAAACATGCCCCAATAAATGTACCTGTTCACACAACAGGTATAGTTCACTGAGGAAAATTCAACAAATTCTGACCAAACTCTGTTTTAAGGGCTATGGGACTCACAAGATTTTTCCCGCTTTTCAATGATTTACCAGTGACAGGAATGCCTTCTGTTTTTATAGGCTATTTACCCTGCCAAATCTTCAGAATCTTGATGTTTCCTATAATGAACTTGAATATATCCCTAACGAAATACAAAATCTCAGGTATTGTACTGATTTTCCGGTTTTGAGAAGAGGAGGACTTTTCTGGTCTTCCAGATGTTGCTGGGGTAGTTTCCAGCAGGCCCAACCAGCATAGTAAATGGTTGGACAAGCTAAAATCTGTAGTTTGGAAACTATGTCATTTCCCCCATTTTATAAGTAAGATGCATTGCTTTTCTTGAATTGCCTGAAATGTGGGAAGCCTAATAACCAAAGCTTTTCTCTCCCTATATGTTATCTCTCAGAAAAGACAAATACTATGCAAAAGGGACACAGGACTCTGCTTAGAGTTAATGAGACTATCTTGAGCTATTTATGACTACAGAGTCCTTGGGACCATGTTAATTTTTGCACAGACTGCTGTTAAAATAGAACATTCTGGCAGATTAAGAAAAGCATTCACTGATGCTGAGGCCAGAATGCTGTTTTTAACAGAAGCTCAGTTAAACTCCCCCGTCATTCACTTAAGGATTAAAGTAGTGTATTTCAGACTTGACAACTTTAAAATGCCTGAACTTCAACTCCCAGGATTCCCCAGTCAACACACCTAGGAATTCTGGGAATTGAAATCTATATATCTTAAAGTTGCCAAGTTTGAAAACACTGAAGTACAGGATGCAAAATGAGTTGGCAAACAGTAGGACAGGACTCACACATCTCTAGATTGACACACACTCTAATTTGTCTCTCCCCTTTTCACTTCCACCTTCTCAATTTTCACTGATGGTAAGACCTGAAAGATCAGGCTAAGAATAGATCACCATGGAGAAAATCCGTACGCTCTCTAAGACTTAACAATGGCTTGATGGCACATAACCAATTAATCAATCTTCCTTTGTTTCACTGTGCGGGGAAGAAGCTATCCATCTGTCATGGTTCCTGATGAGTGTTGCGAGTAGCTTTTCCCAGCACTTGTCAACTGTGTCTGGTGACAGAGAAATTCATAGATTTAATGTGGTAGAAGGCAGAGGTTACTTTCTCCTGTGCACTGTCTTGACAGTCTGAGGAGAAAAGTCAAATGGAGAGTTTTGACTTTCTGTCTTTGCATGGAGGGAAGCCCTCTACTAGGGGAGGTGGCAACAGTTGCTCCTTGGTGTGGGCTGAAAAGAAGGGCTCTGCCAGCTCCCAGTTGCCTGTAAAATTTCCATGCCAAGATAATTTTGTTCCCCCATACCTGGACATCCAAGAGAACTATGCTCCAATTAGACCTGATGAATGCATAAATGGTGGAGTGTCATTTTTTAAATTCTCAGAAGCCTTGTCTACCTGAACTTGGAAGGAAATCTGCTTTACTCCTTGCCTTGTGGGATTCTGAAACTTCAGTTGAAACACCTGCTGGTGGAAAACAACTTCTTACATGCCTGTTTCTGGACTGAGACTTTCCTGATGCAACCTCAGTGCCTTAGGGACATGGCTGCCCTGTGTTTCGTTAAGCACCAGCTGTGGAAAATATATCATCATTTACCAGATGAGATACATGAAATCATAAGCAAGTAAGTAAGGTGCCATCACTGCAAGGGCTCTGTTGAGTACAAAAAGGAGCCGATGAAAAAGCTCATCAATAATCACAGGGCCAAAAAAAAGTCTCCTCAGAGGCAGCCACCAGTCTGTACCAAAATGAGCAGGACCAGGTCCTAAAAAGTGTTTGTAACAAGGTGGAGCCACATTGACAGCCATTTGATGTGATGCAATAAACTATAAATACCTAAAGTAATGGACTATAGACATTCACCTATTTAAGTCATGGTTTGTTGAATAAGGCTGAGGTAACGGAAGGATTTAGTAAATGGGTGAAGCAAACATAGTATAATAAGAATGTCTTAAATTGGCCTAATGAAAACAAAAATCATAAATAAGAGTGACTTAATGGCCATTTGAAATTCAGGCATGTTTTCATATCATTTTTATTTCCATTTTTCCTCCAAGGAGCTCAGCATTAGACACATGGTTTCCTCTACCACTCATTTTCTCTTCATAGCCATTTTAAGCAAACAAACAGCATCAATCATAATAATTTTTATTTATATTCTATCTTGCCACCCCAAAGCTACTCAGATTGCATTCTTGTGCATGGACTCTCACAACATATTTAGTTAGAGTTCAGTCATGGTTTATTGAGTAAACCAGAATTGGCTGGATTTGTAAAGAAAAATGGCTGGATTTTTTTAACGTGCTAATCCAAACCAATCAAATTCTATTGTTGCTTAGCTGGTTATGTGAACCTGTCAGAAGTTAGGCCTATTGAATCCTATTGGGCTTATTCCTAATTGGATTTCCAAGAAAACACAGATTTTTCAATGAACAAAAGAAATGACTCTGAGACTCCCCAGTTCCAGTCTGACACTGTAACTGAAGTTAAAATCAAATGCATCAAATTAAAATGCATGGTTTTATTTATCATCAGAAGACGTGACTTGAAAATTGATCTCAGGTCATTATAACTTTCACTTCTCAGTTTCAGATTTTATCTTTGCATACTTTAAAGATACAGTATCCAATATGTTTCAAAGTGCATATTAGATCTTAAGACAATTTTAGTATGGGTTAATAAAGTAGTCTGTGGACCTGATGACTGTATGCATTCATATTTGATTACCCAAGATGTTTTGTATCTGGTTCATTTCATAAGAGACAAAATGGAAACCTTCTGTCTTGCTCTTTGGTGTGCAATGCTAACATTGCAAATTGTGCATCCACAGCAGTTCCTTGGGCATAAGATATAAGCAATCATGGGCCAATTCCTTCTTCCGAAACCCAATATGAGGCACAGGGATATTTTAACAGTCCTTGATAGATTTCTTCTCTTTCTGCTACAGATTTGTATTAGTTACACTTAGAAAATCCTTTTGAGCAGATTTGGTATCCACATATTTACTGCATAATATTATATTTGTGCATCAGCCCTGTAAAAACCCATCCATGGATAAGCTGACCCTCAGTTTTTTTAACCAAAATGTGCTGCCCATGGGTAAACTGATACGCAGTTTTCATGGTATTTTGAATAAAATTTCAAGAGTTAGCTTATCCACAGATGGGCTTATATAGAAAAATATACAGGATACTGTATGTGGGTACTTAAAAAAAATATTACCATATATTCACACAGATAAGTCCATCCATGGATAAGCCGAACCCAATTTTGCAGGTGCATTTGGCACCTAAAATTCTCATCTGTGAGTTTGTACATTCTTAGCATAATATTTGTGCAGTACTTGATTCCAAACAGGTTCTGGTTCAGCATTAACCATAAATGACAGGTGCCATACCTTTTTTTTTTCTGGTTTGATTCCTATTGACTTTTCATCTCTAAATGGCTGATAAGAATTTAATACATATTTGCTAAAACTTCCTGCTTTGTGGAAACACCATGCAAAGAAAGCTGCACCTGTTAAAGAGGGTAGAGGGTAAAGCATGGTAATATCACATGGTAATATTATATACCCTGTTAAGGAGGGTAAAGCATTGCAATAGTATAAACCTTACAAAAGCACATAGTTGTACTTGGTTAAGAAAATTTAGAGATGTTCTACAGCCTGATCAGGAAGGTTTCTAGAGTTGTTTACTCCGATATACTCTGCACTTAGCTGCCCTTGGAAACTGATACATAAGCAGCAATGCCAGCACACTTTTAGTTCAAATCACACATATGCCATTGACTTTTAGTAGTAAGTTTAAAGGATCCGCTTCAATTTGCTCTCCCTAGTATGTGACACTGACCTACTTTCTCCTCCTTTTAGCTTTACAGGCTGTGACTGCTGCATGGGACCCTTGTACGGAAAAGGTTTCCGTTTTATCCTCATTTACAGGAATGTTTACGGGCTAAGGCTTCCGTATCAATTTTCAGCTTGCTCACCAGACTGCTATACAGCATTTGTCAAGTCAGCTGTGCCAACCTGATGGGTATTAATGTTTAGTCAATTGAGATTCAGGAGTAGTGAATAAAGCATGCTAGCGAGCAGTGCTTTGGGTATGGAAGCGTATACATATATTTTTGGCAATGTAAATTTCTGGTGGGGAAGGGGGCCTAAGGATTATTGTGACATTCAAAGTTCAGTTATTTATATATATTTAGAAACTGCCGATCTCCCTCCTAGGGTGACTCTGGGCCTTCTCTTGATTACTATGCCCATCTGTAAGCAACATTGTGAAAATCCTAGCACCGTTTCCAGCTTTTAATTTAAAAAAAAAAGAGAGAGAGTAACATTATTTTAAGCCTTTTAATGTAAATTAGTATTCAGGATTTGGGGATACTTTTTCTTAACACAATCTACAATGTCATTTGACAGATTGTATATATGATTAAAGGGATAGATATGCCTGTATCTGATAGGCATAATGCTACTTTTTGCTGCTGTATATTCTGCCTTGTAATAAAACAAAACACTATGCACGGATATATTTAAAATTTAAATATAAATAAATAAATAAATATTGCTTGATAGCGTGATTTTCCTGTTTTAGGACAAACTAAATGATGGGCATCTAGAATCATGGGTATCATGTATGTATGGTATGAGACAAGACAATCACAGCCATTTTACTCATCATTCATGCTGCTAGTTTTTTATGCTATTTGTAGAAATTTAAATAAACTCAGTCAACCAACAAGTGTAAGCAGCATGAATTTAAAATGCAATATAGGTGGCAATAGATACTACTTTGGTCAGCAAGGATACAAGTAGGATACCAGCGGTATTTGACGCTTTTGAAATGTTACATTTCAAAAATGTCAAGAATAAGAATAAAGCTTAGTATTATTTTTAATTTATTGTATGTCTATTGCTGGTCGATGACCATAATATTTTATTAGTTTTTCTTATTCCTGACACTTTTGAAATGTAACATTTGCACAAATCTTAGTTTTGCATGGCTTTATAGAAATATCCACATTATGTTACTACTGGTTCGCTGCACGCACACACTTGCTTTGTGCATGTGCCTGCCTTCCACACATGTATCTGGCCTCCTGCGCATGCACTTTGCACGTGCCTCTGGTATATGTGCCCAGCCTCCTGTGCATGCGCTTTTGTTTGTGCACCTCCCGCGCATGCACTTTGCTTGTGTGCCTCCCGTGCATGTACTTTGCTTGCACACACGCCTTCTGCACATGTACCCAGTCTCAAAAACAAACCTTAATAGGATGGCATAGAGCCGGGGTGGGTGGGCAAGCCCACCTGCAATTTCCGCTACTGGTTCGGACGAACCTGTCTGAACCAGCTAAATACCACCTCTGGAAATATTGTTTGCAGACACATATGTTATGCAGATTTTCTGCAAGTCTAAGGTTAAATTTGACATTACAAAGTTTTCTTGACTGCTACCCCAATGGTAATCAAAGTCACTGTAACCCAAGTTGTTTGTGATCATCCTAGCATCGCTTCCTTTGATTATAAAGTAAAAATACAATGCTGTAAATACCATTTTCTTATTAATTTGCCCATTATGCGTCCGGCAAAACAAACCCTTCCATGAAGCTACAATAAAATCAGGACTCAAATGTTATTTGCTATGACAAGCTATAGAAGGCAGAATATGCAGAAAAAGACTCCAACACTTCTTGAAATGTTCTTAATTGTGTTCCTTGCCAACTCTCCACAACTAAATGAAAGTAATGGCCTTTTACTGTAAAAAAAACAAAACAACCATTGGTTTTGAAGTGTTTCCACTTTGTCATTTCCATTCAAAAATACATATACTGTAGTAAGATGCAACCATGAGATATGCCTGGGGACATCAACATGAAAGAAAGTGTGTACATTTATATATCCGTATTACAGTTGCAGCCTTTATTGCTTTGTGGTTATCTGAAAGAGTGATGATCTAATTCATTCAAAATTAGACAGGCATGTTAAAAATATTTATTTTGAATCGTTAAATCAGGACTTCATTGCAGTTTATAGAAATACTAATCACAGGCAGAGCCTTTGCTGTTTATTTCCACTGATCACTTCAAGGTTTTTCACTGTCAAGATGTTCCCATGGTGAGACTCAGTCAAGCATTGAGGTATTTGGCATGATGCCTGATATGGTCATTAATGAACGTTGCGATAAAGTAGTAACTGTGATCGTAGCCCTAAAGAGAGAAAAAGAGCAGATGGTTTTAAAAAACCAAGCAACAATGTCAAAAGCATATGCATGTAAGGCTACTTTACAACTATCACTCTGGCAGGAGAAGATATTCTTTACCACTAAGGGAAGCTGAATCACAAGCACATGGTAAGATTGTAAATCATCTCGTGAGTTTCTCAAATGAACAAGAATTTAAGGCTTTAATCTCATACAATAGATACCCGTAAACAAGCTTCAATGGAAAGCATAGGATTGTAGTATAAATGTTTAATATTTCTTTTAAAACGTAATTAATGTCCAATTGGGTGCACAACGTTTCAAACCTGAAACACCTCTTCAGCATTACTGTAAGTGTGCTGATCCTGTTCCAGTCATTCTGGAAATGTTCCAAATACTTGTAAACTGAAACAGTCATTTCAAGTTTGGAATGGTTCCAGAACAGTCAAAACTCCTTGGAAAATGTTAAAGAACCCATTTCAAACTGTAAACAACTGCTGAATTTGAAAAGTCTTCCATGCCCCTAGTTTTCTCCTCTGTATACAGTATTTAACCTCATAGCAGCCTCTCATTCATTGATATCACGAACCCAGAAAATTACATTTTAAATCTTTAAAACCATTATTAAAAGCAGTGTCAATCCTAACCCTAATCAGTCAGTGGCTGTCCTTGAACATTGCACCGTAACTGGACTTCTGAAAGACTTTCTATGAGTTAGCCGAGTGCCTGACATGTAATTCTTTTTCTCCTACTTTGCTTCTCCCTTCTAAAATGTTTTATTTGAATTGATATTCAATTCACGGAAGACAGAGAAATCATAATCCAAGTAAACACATTCTTTAATGATTTCTAATTGGTTTGGGAGCAACAAACCAGAACAAAGAGTTCCTTCTTATGAAAAAATAATTCATTTTACTGGTAATGAATGGGCTGAAGAAAAAAAATGCAGATAGTGCTTAGCAAGCTAGAATTTGCCAGGGTAGGAGCAAAGCCCAGAAAAAAGATCTGATTAACCACTAACATTCCTAGATGCTTTAGCTCAACATTTAGTAAGATTGAAAAATCTATATGATACACAATTCTAACCCCTAGCTTTTCAGATTCTAGGTCCTAGGAACTGATGTAGTCATTTAAAAATTCATTTAATTAAATAATCACTTATCTGTCCCTTTCCAAATAAGATTTAAGCACTAGATACAAACAAACTAAAGCCCAGTTTTCAAGCATTACCTGCTGCAGCCTAAAAACTACTGGGATTTTCCGTTCTGTGCAAGCAGCAATGAAATTATCGGGTAGCAACTGTCCTGCTGTAAGGAACTGATCATCTTTGCCTTGGTCTATTAGGATATCCAGAGGAGAGCCTTGATAAGATTTTGCAATGTGTGTGGCATCATAGGCCTATAAGAAAAAAAATGCATTTGCTTCTAATAATAGCATCAGCCTGGCCATATAAAAAGGGGAGAAAGACAGGGAGATTGCAGACAAAAGGCAATTTCATGCAACAGACTTATAACCACTTGGCATCTTTTAGCTACAATGAAATACATATAATTTGAATTCTCTTCTGCTTTAGAAGCCCCAAGAATGGAACAGTTCCCTTTCATTTGCAGCCACTATCAGCTGGAAGAATAAAATACTTTCAATCTGGCGTTCATCTGTCAGAATTATTAAATAGGAGGATCTAGTATTCTCACTTCCCATCTCCCTGGCATCAACAAATAAGGATTATCTATTTTTTTCTGGCAGTAGCTGCTTTAAAATCAATATCCAGATTGTAAATTGCTAGCTATAAAAAGATAGTTATAATTACAACATTAATAACTCGGTCAAAAATAGATGAATAAGAAACAATAAAATCTACAGGCGTACAAATATTTTCAAACTGAAAACACCTCAATTGTCTTCCAAGCAAACTATTTCCAACCATATCAAAGTTGGAAACACTTGTACCTGAAAAAGAAGAGCATTTCTAAAATGAAACAGAGTTGCTCTGGACGCAAAATACATCCAAATGATCAAAGCAGTCAATTCTGGATGGGGAACTGATTGTAACTCAGAATGGAAGTTTCAGATTTGAAATGATCTGAACTAAAAATGCTTTATCCATTAACAAAACTAATATAACAAGTGTTCTTGAATGCTGAAAGCTGATTTGCATACCTCTGTCTGCTGGTGGAATCACAATTGGACTCTACAGGGTTAGTTTTCAAATGGTAGAAAAAGTTTATTGATATTTTTAAAACAATTGCAAATTATTCTATATTATATATGTGATGACATTTTCAGTACATACTTCCCAATTCGTTGTGTTCGATCCTAGATATCCACCAAAAGCTTTTTTCCCCCATGGACACTGTATTGGGTTGCAGATTGGAGCAAAGGCTGAAACAGACTATTTAAATATTGGTGATTAATGATTCAAATTTCTTGCATTACAATGTGAAATTATTTTTCTTCAAATAAACATTTATGAAGTTGCTATTAATTCCAGAACATAGCTGCTTATTTTCCCATTTTGATAAACCAACATTATTTCATCCTGTCATGATTAATGTATGTATGTATGTATGTATGTATGTATGTATGTATGTATGTATGTATTTATTTAACATACATTGCTGCTTATTGCACACAGGGAGGTTAAACATCCAATAAAAACCAAAGTAAAAACAAAAAACCTTTCTCCCACCAGATGCCAGACCAACCAGACTTATCAATTATTCCTTGATTTAATTTGACATGTTAAATAGTTTGAATCTTACTTTATATTTTCCAGGATTCTTTAGGGCTAGGATGAGAGCCCCATGGCCTCCCATGGAATGGCCTGAAATTGACATCCTTCCAGAATCAACTGGGAAGTTGGCATTGATCAGATTGGGTAACTAACAAAGACAAAGAAGAAAGTCAGTATACTTACATTTTCTCCTGCATGAGATGAAAACACATATTTACTCTCATCTACATACAGTAGAGATAAATGGTTCTTTACTTTGTCAATCACTGTGTCTAAAAGTGGCAGGTTTACAGCATACAAGGCTCTTTTTTTAAAGATACAGATGAATACATCATTAGTAAATTTATCATGGATGTAGTTTTAAAGCCCTTAATATATTAAGGGAGCATTCAAGAAGCATAGCAACTCTTTTCCTTGTCAATAAAACATATGTTGTATTTCTTTCATTGAAGTAAACAGAAAGTCACACTGGTCTGAGACCAGACTGTGATAGATGAGAGAAAATTAAAGTAGCACATCTTTATCTAATACTATACTACAGTGTGTAATTATATTATGGTAATTGTAGATCTCTCTCTCTCTCTCTCCCCCCCCCCACTCTTACCCCCCCCCCCTTTTTCTTCATTGATATCATCGTTTCTCAAACTTTGGGGGCTGATAAGTTTTTCATAACACCCACTGTCCTGTGTGTGTGATGTGCAATTATTTTAAAAAAGCATTTATTGCAGTTATTTCTTTGCTAACAATTACAAATACATAGGTTAAGTCATAAAGTTACAAGTCATCATAGTAATAATTTAATATTTAATGTGTAACCAATTGTGCAGTTCATGTGAATCATATTGCTGCACTAATATCCAACACAATCGTATGCTTCACAGCATTCAGTAAAAACAGTCCAAAGTGTGATGCTATTTTAAGTATCTGAAGTTTGATATTCAGTAGAACCTCTGGTCACGACCATAATTCGTTCCATAACTTGGGTCTCAAACTCGATTTGGTCGTGACCCAAACCTAATTTTGGAAATTTGGCGCTTACAAAAAAAATTGTGCAGAAGGGGAAATCGGCCGCGAAAAAAAAATATGTCAATTTTTTGGAAATAACCCAATTTGGTCGTGGTCAGAAGCGTTCGTGACCAGAGATTCTACTGTATTTATAATAATCGAATTACAGTTTTGCACACTCAATAAGCATCTGATGGATAAGTAATGCGTAATCTTCTGCTTTCATTATCCTAATCTTCCTCCTCCTCTTGGCTTCATGTCAACTAATGCCCCCCAACTGTCACCCAATGTCAAAATAATTCAATTGTCCTCCAGAGGACAATATCGCCCACTTTTAAGAAACACTGATTTAGATTAATATAATTTAAATTACCTCATCTTTTATGTAAGAGTACATGCGATAATTTGTTTTCCATAATTCCTCTGTGGCATCTACATAAAAACCGGCTCCAGTGCCAAAATCCCAGCTCTCGTCTTCTCCTTGAATATTGCATCCACCTTTCATGGAAAGAAACGTTAAATAAATAATCAGCAAAATACAGGAATGGAGGCCGATACTTTGTCTTCATGAGGAGGATGGCTACTCACAAGGATAGGGGGAAAATATCTGTCTCAAAATCAATAATATCTTCTGAAACTAACTGCTAGGCATGAAAATCTACCTGGTAACTATAAAATCCTTGCAGGAACTTTGCTGAGCTAAGGAAAGTCAGTTCTGAAACTTTAAATAACGGCTCAATAACTGGCTGTGTGTGTCCTAAGAAAAGACAGATATTCAATGTGCGTGCACATTTTTTCCCAGTAAAATGACCACTTCTTGGAAAAACTTATTACAACTGGATTTCTTGTAATCCAGAAAGAGCCCACTGGGGAAATATAAAGTATATCAAGGTAGCCATTATAGTTCCTGATCTAGTCTTAAAAGTTATGCCTATAGGACCTCCTTCAAAATCTATCTACCATTCATATTGATGAAAGACCCTCCCAATATGCTAAATTTAATGGCTGCCAGTGGAGCAGGACCACCCAGTCACTGATAAGCTGGCTACATTTATACACAGAAAGCCCATCCCCCAAAGTGATCTGCTCTTCAGCTCCTTTTTGCTAGACAAGCTACTCAATTTCTGCGAGTTCAATCCTAGCCAGGCTCAAGGTCGACTCAGCCTTCCATCCTTTCTAAGGTGGGTAAATTGAGGACCCAGTTTGTGGGGGCAATAAGCTGACTTTGTATAAATATACAGAAGTATGAAAGCTATTGCTTAACGCATTGTAAGCTGTCCTGAGTCTCCGGAGAAGGGCAGCATATAAATCAAATTTTTTTAAAAAATGACAGCTACATCATTTCAGGAGCAAAATTCAGGAAAGGCAGGACAGAAAGTTAATGATTTCTACTCTTCCTGTTGAGATTTTTTTTAAAAATTTGATTGATTTACATGCTGCCCTTCTCCGGAGACTCAGGGCGGCTTACAATGCGTTAAGCAATAGCCTTCATACTTTTGTATATTTATACAAAGTCAGCTTATTGTCCCCACAAACTGGGTCCTCAATATACCTACCTTAGAAAGGATGGAAGCCTGAGTCAACCTTGAGCCTGGTGAGATTCAAACTTACAATAATTGCAGACAGCTGGTGTTAATCACAATGCTTTTTTTTTTAGTCTGCTGAGCTATCCAGGCTCTGGATAAACTAGTTATTATCAAAAGTTGTGTCAGATACATTAAACATGAGATTTACAACACATAAAGTACTATTTACACATGTATTTGTACATGTAGATATAGACGTAGTCCTTGCCTTACAACCGTAATGAAGCCTGTCCAGTCGTAAATCAGGTCACCCACATAACTGACCCAGTGTTAAGTGACTGCCCTGGTCTTTAAGTGAACCAATGGTTTGCTATGGTGCCAGTTTTGCTGAAAAACTGAAAGTAAATTCCAGTTTTCAGCAAAAGTGCCCACATGATCACAGGATGTTGCAAGCAGTGATAAATGCAGACAGGTGACAAACACCAGGTAAGTGGTCATGTGACCATGGGGGGGGGATGACAAGTTCGGAACCAAGTTGTAAGTACCCCCAGGAAGGTCCATTGTAACTCTGAACGATTGGTAAGTAACTGATTGTAAATTGAGGACTACCTTTACAGCCTGGCTTAAATTTACTTGAGTCAGAACATCTGTATCAAAGCCATGAGTAAACCAATTAAGCTGATGCTCTTTAATAAACCACTTACGTGGGCTGGTATCTGGAGCGACTACAACAAGGCCATGTTCAGCTGCAGCTTGATGGAAACCAGCTTTGCTTATGAAGTTTTGTTCTGTACATGTTAGTCCTGAGAAGAGAGAAGAGCACCTTAATATTAACAAGCATTCTTTATCACTAACCCAGACCAGGAAGGTATTCTCTGTGCCTAAATAATAGAAGCTACACATTCCTGGTTACATTTTCACTTCATAGGGAAGAAAATGAATCACTTATTTGGCTTCTAGATTCCAATGATCGGGTCAAATTAGGTATTTTTATACTCGGTGTTCCTCAACTTTGGGAACTTTAAGAATTCTGGGAGTTGAAGTTTACATATCTTAAAGTTCCCAAGGCTGAGAAACATTGTATATACTGTTCCAATCACCAGGTTCTGGCCAGTTTAAAATCATCGTAAGCAAATAAGAGATAAATTCATAAAACTTCCAGAACCGCCACAGTGATTCTCATGCTAAAATAAGATTTAGATTTAGATTCTCATGCTAAAATAAGGAATATAAAAAACTAATAAACTCCCTTGCTCCTACCAAGCCCCCAGATCAGAACTACCACAGTCCAATAAATACTCAATTGTATACAGTAATTTAGATTGGGAAATAGCATTCAATGCAGAAGCAAGAGAAGGTCAATAGTGAAATCAAATGCCTTTCTTTAATTCCTTGATACTACAAACAGATAGGATGCATGGTTCCATTTTGCTAAGAGATCCAGGGAAGACCCTGAACTTTTCAGCATGTGACAGATCAGCAGGAAGATAAAGCTGGAAAGGCATCTCTTGAGCAGTGATGCCTTTCATTTCTCTCTCTCTCTCTCTCTCTCTCTTTCTTTGTCTTTCTTTCTTTCTTTCTTTCTTTCTTTCTTTCTTTTCTTTCTCTCTCTCTCTCTCTCTTCCTCTACCCCTCTCTCTATCTCTCTATTTCTACCTCACTGTCTCTCTGTGTCTCTAGTTCTGTCTCTCTAACTCTCCCAGATATAAATATCTATTGAGCCGTGGTGACACAGTGGTTAGAATGCAGTATTGCAGGCTAATTCTGCTGCCTGACGGCTGCCTGCAGTTCAATACCCACCGGCTCAAGGTTGACACAGATTTCCATCTGTTCAAGGTGGTAAAATGAGGACCCAAATTGTTGGGGGCAATATGCTGACTCTGTAAACTGCTTAGAGAGGGCTGTAAAGCACTGAAGTGGTATATAAGTCTAAGTGCTATTGCTATTTCAATAAGCCAGAGGATTAGAAACATGTCAAATTCTACCTAATACTTAACAAGGCTCAACTGACAATACAGAAAACCTGTCTTTTTCAATACTGATTCACATACAAAAGGCACACAAAGATTTGTAACCTAAGGACAGATGCTACTCTGCTTTAAAGACCTGACTTAGTTGCACTAACTAAACAACTGAATGTTAACCATCATAAACACGCTTTTCAGAAATAATTTTGAAATACTCACCTGACAGCCAGTACAATACAGGACATTTCTCAGTTACTGCCTTAGGCGGTAAATAAATCCCAAACTTCATTTTACATTTCAGCTCCACACTGTTAACAACAATACTGCAGTTAAGACAGAACTTTTTTTAAAAGTCTAATGTTTTTACTTGACTGTTCATTACTGCTTCAGCAGTTTTGCAACTTGCTCAGAGAACTCTGGCTTTGGGGGCTGATTAATATATAATAAACCACTAAATCATGGGTGTCCAATCTTTTGGCTTGCCTGTGCTGCATTGAATGAAGAGGAATTGTCTTGGGCCACATATAAAATATATCATATAGTTAATGTATATAAATAACAAACTTCCTTTATTTTTAATATTTTTATTGTATCTTGTGGGGCAGCATTACTAGCTATCCAGAACTGCGTACAGCCGATGGGCTACGGGTTTGACACTGCTGCACTAAATAACCTAACCTAACCTAACCTAACCTAACCTAACCTAACCTAACCTAACCTAACCTAACCTAACCTAACCTAACCTAATCTAATCTTTAAATTAGAGCTTGTTAAAATTTATTGTTGAATGAGATGTTTTTATCATTTAGTGTATTATTCTTGGTAGGAGCGACTAACGTGACAGAAAATAACTAAGGAAAAATACTAAATTATTGACACATGTCAAAGGAATGGGATGCACTCCAACACAAAGATTGAAGGAAACAGAGCAGGAACACCTAATCAGAAATAACGTCATATCTTTTCAAACGAACCAACATTCTGAATATTGCAATCTGCACCAAAAAGCCTAATAAGCCAATGATGCAGTATGAAAATAAAAGTGCTTATAAAGAGTCAGTCTGGTGTGTGAGAGTTAAGGCATCAGCCTAGAAAGCAGAAGATTTTAAGTTCTAATCCTGTTTTAGGCATGAAAGTCAACTAGGTGTCATTGGGCCAATCCCTCTCTCTTAGCTCAACCCACCTTGTCGTTCTGGGGAAAATAAGGGGAGAAAGGAGTGTTAGATATATTCAGCCCCTTAAGTTATTTATAAAAAGAATAAAGATAGATTAAAATGATAAATAAATTAATATCATTAACGAACACAATAATACTTAACTATTCTTTTAATATCACAACTGCCAACATATTATTGGAAAGACGACAAGCACATTTCTAATGGAACTTGGGTTTAAAGGACAGAATTAAGCTATTAGGAAAAGAGCTAGGAAGAAACTTAATTAAAAGAAAAAAACATAATGCTTTTGGAATGCATCTTCTATTAACAAAAGAATCTTGAAGTAGTGAATGTTTCCAATTTTTTTGATGGGGGGAGGGAGGCATTTTTGCTGAACCACCCTCCCCCCACTATACTTTCTGTTCCAAATCTGTTCCAAAGAGACCATTTGGAACCACACTGAGTAGTTGAAGAAATGGTGATTTGATAAACATTCTTTCTCTGCTCCCTTCCATTCACAGAAATCTGCTAAATCACATAGCTCCCTCTAATCAGGATCCATCAAAATGTCAAGATGATAACTCCAGGTTTCTCTTTCAATGGAAGGGCTGCTCTCTATTCTAGAAGCTCTAGTCCCAAATACATCTAAAAAAACAATACTTTTGCTGTCATTTTGAAAAGAAAATTTGCCCACATAAATTATAAACAGACTATTCAGGCTAGCAGCATTCTTTTATGCAAGTTTTTTTATAAATCTCCCTGTTATACATAATGTAATTTCTTCCAAAACAAATGTACATAGAATCTCAAGTGTAGTTGAACTTTAGTGTTATAAAAGTTTACGTTCCACAGATTTCAGTGGAACTTAGATGCAATTTAAATTAATCTGGATTTATACAATGCTGGATCTTAAGGAAGCAGGACAAGAAGAGTATTGACCACTTTGCTATTGGAGAAGATTGTTAAGAATACTATGGACAGCCAAGAAAGCAAACTGATGGATCCTTGAACAAATTAACCCAGAATTCCCACTCAAGGCACAAAATGACCAGGCTCAGATATCCTATTATGTAAAGAAGGGAAGAGGAAGACAACCAGCAGCAAGGTGGATAAACTCAATGAAGACGAGTGCACCATTGGGAGACTTAGAAAAACAGGTTATGGACAGGCTGTCATGGAGAAAATCAAATAAATATAATTTTAGTGCTCTCCTTTTGATGAATTCTGTTTACAAGGGAAATTTGCTTGTTTTCTTCATTTTGAAAGAAGCATATTCTTGTTATCCCAGGTTTTCTATCCAAATGTTTTCACTGCTACTTTTACAACTGCAGTGTTTAAGTCCTTTTATCTGTCTATGTACGTTGTGATCAGTTTGCCAACAAGAAGTCAGTATAAAATTATTTGAATAAATAGCATATTAACCTGTCATGTTCAAACACTTTCTGAAAACCTCCAAAGCATTTGTTGCTAGAAACTTCCTTCATGGCCATGATCTCTGTTGAGGAAAAAATGAGATTTCATAAGTTAATTTTCTTCAACAAAATCACATCATCATACATAACATCTGTGTTATGTTAGCAATATTTAAGTTGCTAAAAAAATCATACGGATTTTGAAATAACAAAACAGCTTTAAAGTGCTAACATGAAAGCGTACATAAAATTGTTATCATGATCTCCCACCAACCTTCATTTTTTCCCTTCACAGTTGGACAATTAAAACTCTCTCATCACACACAATATTTCTTGTTCAGCAGAAACTTTCACAAATCCGTAAGCCAATAAATTTAAGCACAGAAGACATGAGTAATAGCTACTTTAGAATAAAGAAAGCTGATCCAGGAGACTCAAGTTCAAGTCCACGTTCAGCAATATAAACTGACTGGATTAGTTTAGATCTATTGTTAAGGGGAAATTCAGCAAAGGAATGCTATACCCACCTTATTATTAGCTTATTATTTTATAACACACCTTTCACTTAAGATTTCTTTCCATTTTTTCCTTTGTGTGAAGTGGGCTGAGAAAGTCCAACATTACCTAGTGAAATATCTAACATTACCAAGTGAAATTCTGTGGCTGAGGGTGGACTAGAATCTGGGTCTTCTGATCTTACTTTGGCATCTTAACCACTATACCACACTGCTTCTTACCTTGAGCTTCTGGAAGAGAAGATGGGGACAGAAATCAGCAGCCAAATTAGACAAAATAAAGCTTAGAAAATAGAATTATTTCAATACTGCAGATCTTTTCCAACCAATACAGTTGATTAAAAGGTTTAAGCGTTCATGAGTTGTCAAGATGTCTTCTCTGCCCTCTCCCCATTCTAATTTAAAGTCTATATGAATCAAACCACTTTATTTATCTGATGAAGTGAGTTACAGCTCACAAAAAATATGCCTTTTAATAACATGTGTTAGTTACAAGAGGTGCTATCAGATTCCTTTTGATTTTTTTGTTATCGGACCTGGTGCTTTGTTTAACATTTGACACAGAAACTCTTATTACTTCAATCTGATCCCATGGTCCTTCAGAAGCACTCTTATATTAATATTTACAATTGCTTTACAAGCCTTTGATAAGGAGGAGAGGTTTTGGAACACAGCCTTGCTTAAGGCCTAACACAAATTAGCCCGTAGTCTACTTTGGGAGGTAGGGCTCCATGCCAGGGATAGAAATCTGACTGAATTCCATTTATAAATTCCTGCCAAGGAGCTAACAGAAAAATGCTGTCGAGAGGGAAGGCAGAAATTCAGCTCTTTCGCAGTTACAGTGCTTACATCCATTTACTACTATTTTCATTTTAATTTTTTCCCCCAAGACTTTGCAGAAAATAAGCCAGCACTACTTTGTCTTTTCCTACCAGTATTTGTGCTCCATGCAAACTGAATCTGATAAATGATTTTTGCCATAATAATTGCTGTCATAGGACGAGAAGGGTATAAAAGTTATAATAATGCTCAATTTCCACATAGAAATTATAATTTTACTTCTGGTACAACCATTTACGGAATGAAAGTATGGATTTTGTTCATCTGTCACACCTGAGCCGTTTTAACACACACATCTTCATCTGTCATCTTCATCCATTTAACATAGCACAATTACAACTACACCACACTAAACTATTGATTGGTTTGCTGAGCAACAAGCCATGATCTGCAAACTACAATAATAGAAGTCTGCCCAGTCCATTAAACCAAAACCAAAACAAAACAAATTACAGGATGTGAAATGCCTATAGCTATCTAGGGAGCAGTTCCATTTTTCTCAAGCAGATGAAGTGAGCAGAAACATCCTGAATCCTCTCTGTGTGAGCAGCTTCCATACTGGGAAGGAAATAATTCACTCAGTTCTGATTTAGATACCGATGAAAGTGGGAAATTCCCCAGAGCAGTTTGCAGCACCTGTTTGCTCTTCATAAATTCAAAGCTCTTGGCACCAGAATTACCTCTCAAAGAGGGAAACAGAGGCATCCACAAACAATATTTTGAAACTTTATTTGCTCTTTAGAAATTTATTAAAATGGCCTGGTGCAACATGGACAGAATGAACAACACCTGAAAACAAGATTACCAATTAAACACAGACATTTATGGCTTCTGCATGTTACACTTAGATGCAAGAATATGGGTTGTGTCATTAAGAAAAACTAGATGTATTAAGAATGTATCACGGACGAAAATGTTCTGATGAAAAAAGAAGCAATCTTCTTATAATCAGTGAAATATGGGAAGGTTGATTCAACTTTAACAAAATCATGTTTTCCTTTTCTTAATCTTGTCTTAATCTTAATTTCCTGCATTTAAAAAAAAATTCTCATATATCATCTGGCTGGTTTATATCCAAAGATCATAAACAAAAAACCTTAGACTGCTTCCTCCCAGCTTCAGATATACTGGCACTGCAAATTTCAGGGACATATTTGAGAATATAGGACTAGGGGGTTGAAGGTTAAAATGTACCAAGAACGGTTACAGAGATTGGGTATGTCTACTCTAAAGAAAAGGACTAGGGGAGACATGATAGCTCTGTTCCAATACTTGAGGGGCTCCTACAAAGACAAGGGGGTCAAATTATTTTTCAAAGCACTAAAAGGCAAGTTAAGAAACCATGGATGGAAATTAACCAAGGAGAGAAGCAACCTAGAATTAAAGAGAGCTTTCCTAACGGTGAGAGCAATTAGCCAATGGAATAGCTTCAGTGATGGAGCACCCAAAACTTCTGAAGGCTTTAAAAAAGAGACTGGGTAAAGAATTCTATTCTATTCCAATTCCAATTCCTATTCCTATTCCTATTCCTATTCCTATTCCAATTCTTATTCCACTCTATTCCCATTTATCTGAAATGATATAGGGTTGCCTGCTTGAGCAAGGAGTTGTACTAAAAGACCTCCGAGGTCTATTATTCTATATTCTATGTACGCAACAATTACTGGAGTCCTTGTTTTGACAAGGATGGGCTTACACTAATATTAGTAAAAACCACAAAACAGTCAAATTAATAGAAAATGAAGAAGTTACAGTACTCTGGGATTTTAGAATACAAACAGTCAAGCATGTGTCACACAACAACGCAGACTTAACAGCTGTTGATAAGAAACACAAAAAAGTCTGAACACTGCAGTACCCGGGGACAACAGAATAGAAGATAAAGAATTGGAGAAACTCACACAATACAAAGACCTGCAAATTGAAGTAGAACTCCTATGACAAAAGAAAGCAAAGATCATACCAACAGTAATAGGTACCTTGAGTGCCATCCCAAAACATCTGGAACACCACTTGAACGCTATTGGCATTGACAAATTTACCATCAATCAACTGCAAAAGGTTGCTTTATTGGAACAGTTTACATTCTGCAACAATCCTATTAACACCATCAAACATCTGCCTAATCAAGGTCCTTGGGAAGGACTTGAAGGTGGACAAAAAGGCCAAATCCAGTTTGAACATCCAGCTGACTGGATATGGACCATATTAAATGTATATCCTGTCCAACTCCCAGCAACTCTGAGTCATTTATTTGATACCAACTTGCTTAAGCATAACAGCATAACAAGCTGTTGTGGCACAATCTAATATTTTGCTCTCCCATTTATACAATGAAATGATAGATGATAAACTCTGCCAGTTCTTCCAAAAATTGTCCAAAAGATAGGAATGAAAGAGTCCTTACACAGCTTGCTAATGACATTTTTAAATATTGCCTTTCCTTATACACTACTGACCACAGACAGCGATGGAGATTTTCTGGAAACTGTTGAAGTGAGTACTATCCCAACTGGCATTTTCATCTCCATATCCATTGCCCACACGTTATATTACAGGTAGTCCTCAATTTATAACAGTTCATTTATGACCAAATTTACCAACACCACCGAAAAACATGACTCATGACAATTTTTCAGTTACAATCTTTGAAGCATCCCCATGATCATGTGGTCAAAATTCAGATGCCTGGCAACCGGTTCATAGTTATGACCGTTGCTGTATCCCAAGGTCATGCGATCACCTTTTGCAACCTTCCGACAAGCAAACTCAATGGGGAAGTAAGATTCACTTTACAACTGGGTTACTAACTTTTCAACTGCAGTGATTCACTTAACTATGGCAAGAAAGGTTGTAAAATGTGGCAAAACTCACTTAACAAATATCCCAGAAATTTCAGGCTCAATTGTGGTTGTAAATTGAGAACTACTTGTACTTGATATGAAAAAAATTAGATTGAGCCTATTTTACGGAGTTTGAATAGTTCTTTTAAAGAAACTAAATGCTCAAATAAGAAAAATCTCTATCAGTAAAAAAATCATCCAATTTTTTATAGTGAGTATATATTCTTGCTACTAGATTTTTTTTCATACCTTTTTTCCTAGTCCAATAAGGAATGAAGAGCACATATTAGAAGTTATGTACACAGTCTCTAGATTATATATGTAATTTTATGGGCTAGAACTGAGAGACTGTGAGTTCTAGTTCTGCCATAGGTATGAAACCTGGCTGAGTGACTTTTGGGCCAGTCATTATATTTAGTCTTCAATGTCAGGCTTGGGCAACAAGGCAGTCAGTTTCAACCAATGGATCAACACTTTCTTTAAAAAAAAAAGCCAATTCTCACTGGTGTGGAAAAACACTAGGAAGGAAAATGTATGGATTGAAACAGCAACAAGATACAATACAACCTGGCTGGCCAAATGAATCTGACAACATAGCATTTAAAAATCAACAGTATTCTATAATTAATTCATGGGCTGACTTCATTATATGTGGAACAAAAAAAGTAACTCACAATTCTGCTTAAATATCTATTCTGTATAGAATCCAATTCGACTAATACATCTTCATTTACTTGTTTCAGTTATATATTTTGCATTTGTATGTGCACTCTTTGTTTTAAATTATAAACTGCCACATCTTTAACAAACACAGCTTTTTTTGGATTGGCAGTACTTCAGTGAGACAAGCAATTCTGGAAAGTGGATAGGGCTCTTTCTTTTTGGTTTTGTTTAAACTGATGTGCATTTGTAAAACAAACCGGTTGGGAGAAAGCAGGCTTTGATACCTATCTCTACTCTCCACTTGCTGTTTCCTCTATTAAAAGCAAAATAAATAAATAAAAATGAAGTCTCTCTCTTTTTAATAGCCTTGTAACTCTGTAACCTCCATGTTTAAGAATCACGTGAAAAAATTAGAAATCATTAATTTATCTCAACTAATAAAACCGCTTTAAAAGAAAGCTCAGCGGGAGAAAATATAGGTAATTTATCCCTGGTCCTTTTATACAAACCCAAAGTGGGAGTGTGTGTATGTGCACATATTGTTTCCCCCATTTTCCCCTTTTTTTAAATACAAGAAGTGTAGCTTGGACATCTACGTTCCAGCATGAAGAAAATAAACCCAGCTCACCAATCTTTTTTATAACGATCACGGAAAGAGCGGGAAACCAGCACCGTTGCAGGAGCGCTCACCTTTTTAATGAATTTGCAATTGTTGCTTGCGCTCAAATTAGTCACTCCAGGCCCCGGATGGAACGAAGAAAGGTGACTGAATTATAGGACTCAGTTTAGGGTCTCTCCCTCACTTTGGATAGGCTCGCTCACCCAACCCCGATGCTTTCATGGGAGTCGTAGTTCTCTAAAGCCCTTCTCCGCATGATTCGGAACGAAGAACAGCACTCAATCTCCCAAGAAGCTTTTCGCCAGCTCGTTGTTGCTGCGGACTGAGCATGCGCGGGTCAATGTGCCTGTTTTCGTAAGCGGCCGCTGCAGCGATTCGATGGGGGCTCACGATCATTCTCGGGTGCGGTTGTTTGCAGGACTCGGTGGGGTTGGTTTGTTCCTGCTGTTGATAGTCCTGTACAGAGTCGGGTCCGAATTGGAGGTGGGTTGGCAAGCCGGATAATAACAACAAGCAGTTGTATATGTCTATATAACAGTGTTCAAAAAGCTTTGCAATGATTATGCCATTTTTAGACCGTATTCGCATTTTAATTCGCTCAGAGGTAGGTTCAGTTGTAAAGAAGGCTACCAGATTTTTGCATCGCTGATCTGATAGTTTTAACAGTAGGTCCGTGATTGCCCTAAGTGATTTTTGAGAAAATAACTACAAATAATCAAAAATGATTGTCTTATCTCTTTGACAAACTTAAATTATTAATTGATTAAGAAGTCTTGAATAAGGTGAGAGCTCTGATAAAATAATTTTGGATATTGAGTCCAATCAACCCCCCCCCGCCCCCCCAAAATCAAATTTGCCATTACCGTTTTTGAAGATGTGTTGGATTACAATTGCCCTCAACCTCAGGCAGCAGGATCAGTAGATTAATATTGTGGCATAAAGTAATACATCTAAAACACACACACACACACACACACTTGTATTCTTTAGTTCATTTAGTTCGTTGTGTCAATGGGAAAATGAAGCAAGGGCAAACATGGCAGTATTTTCTTTGGACATACTTTACACATTTATTTCTATATTTAAAAGAAAAAAATTAGCAAATCTGTGAGTTTATGAACTGCAGGTTATAACTGATATTAGAAAAAAAGTATTTAAAAATTTCAATAGATGAGTTAATTGAAAAGTTTCATGGAGTGTCAGCTGAAAATAAAACCAAAAAAGGAAATGAGACAGTGGGAATTGATTGGCTAGGGCTCTTGAGAGCTTAAATAAATATTCTTGATGCTGGGGGAAAAGAAATATTTGGAGGTTAGCTTGGGCCAAGTAATGCAAAGTTAATAATGTTCTTCTTTATATTCAGAATAGAAAAAATATTCAGAATAGAAAGTTAATTCCCTTCTTTATATTTCAGAAGAAGAGGAAAACCTGTGTCCTCTCCACATACCACCCTGCCCAAATTAAAAAATAAAAATATTAAGGTTTGAGGCTGGCAATTCTCACAGTTTAAGACACTTGCAAAGGCTCAGTATGAGGAGAGATCATTTCCTCATTTCTGATAGCTTTATAAGGTTCTTCTGATGCCATTTAGAGTGGTATCCTTGTGCCCCAGCTACTATGCTTATCCATAAATGGTTTTAATTTACTTTTCTCTAGATAGTTATAGCATTCCATTTTGTAGTATCTCTCACTCCTCTTGCCACACTAGGCTTCAGAATCTGAGGAAGTACAATGCAGCGGCATCAGCTTCCCTTTTTCCATTCAAGTTGAAGCTATGGAAAATCTGAACCAGTGTCTGACATTTAGGAATGGATACAGTGAGAGCCATACACTAAAACCTACTCCAAAGAAAATTTATTTTTATATTTCCTATTTCTAAACTGCCCATCTCCCTCAGATGCCAGTAGGGTATCTGGGGTTTGCCTAACCTGGAAGATGTCTTTCATTGTCTTTTAAACAGAACTGTATTTCTGATATGGATCAGTTTTAAGTTTTAAGGATATTAAGACCTCATCTTTCATCAGGTGCTGGTCCAGCCTATTTTAATCTGAATAAGGATAATTTAGTACAGTCATAAGAACTTACGAAGGGCCCAGTTGGATAAAACCAAAAGCCTAGCTGATCCAAAATTCCAATCCATTACACATATTTAGTCAGACATACCGTATATAAGAAGCTCTAAAGCAAGGCCCTGCTGAAGCAACCATATCTTATATTCAAAAGGAAATTATCTGTAATTCATGATGTTCAAAATGAAATGATCTGTGATTGGAAGATAATGTATTCCTGTTATGACTTGTAGCTATTGTTTGCTGATCCTTGTTTATAAAATGGATTGCTCTCCTTTTATGATTGTGCCAGGTGATAGCAATCATCATGTAGCAAATTCCATTATTCCAATAGGTCCTGTGTTTTATCCTCGTTTTATCTGTTCTTGAATCACTGCCCAGATTTATTGCCTCTAGATTTGTCCACATAACACACTTTTCTGCATCTCTTGACATTTTTTTCATTTAGTGCTTTTGTAGAACCAGATATGTCCCCAAGAGGGACAAATTCTCAAAGAGAATTGCTCTAACTCTGCCAAGAATGTGTAGATTATAACTCCCTAAATTAATCAGCCAACATGTTTATTGCTGAAAATTCTAGGAGTAAGTATCACAGTAGGGCATAGGGAAAGATGCTCTAGTCCTCTAATAATTTTGGTTGATGCTTAGTGCTTTTGGGGGAGAGGGGATGTTCTTTGATTTCTTTTTTGGGGGGGAGGCTGCAATAACCAAAGCTGTATACTGTACAATATTCCAATTGTGATTACATTTTTTCTTCCATTCAATCCATCATGTCTGATTCTTGGAGACTGCCTAGACAAGGCAGTCTCCAATGGCGGTCTCTGCCATTTTCTTGGCAAGGTTTTTGGGAAGTGGTTTGGCATTGCCTCCTTCATAGGACTGAGCGAGAGTCCTGGTTTCTGGCCTGATGCCTTCAGCACTATACCAGACTGATAACAAAGTATATCCATGCAAAATCCAGAAGTATCATACTCCATATTTTACATTCTGAATTCAACTAATATTTGCTTTAAAGTATTGATTGTGTGTTGTTTGAGTGCCCTGCGTACTGAGCAGCTCTGCCTAAGTGTTATTTAGTGCTTTTTATAAATGACAAGTTCAACCACTTCACAAATCAGTCGTAATTATCTCAGAGCACCTCACTGTAACACCTCTGATGTTGGAAAGTTTTGTGTTAATATGCAGGATTCACAGTTAATTAGCAAATCATACCAGCTGTTTTAACTTTCAGTTTCCCAATTTGAAGGGAACCTTTTGAACTATTTCACTTTCCTTTTTAATTCTGAATTATTTATGCGTAAATAAACTCAAGTTAGGTTTTTGGAAGCCTGCGTTGTTGTTTTTTCCCTTCAAGGAATTGTATTTACACTAGCCTTCCCCTGTTGAATATCATTTAATTGTAGTGAGACTGAAACTCCAAGAAGTCTCAACCAGATTTCCATATTATGGAAATGTTGGGAAATGCAGTTGAAATGCATCTTTTGGAAAACTACAGTATATAAACCATGCTTTCCGATTAATCCCTATTCATGTGCCACTGTCCAATCGAATTTATCTTAACAGAATGATGTTGATTTCCCAGCATTATTTGGTCTTCTCTAGCCAAAGTAAAGTCATTGGACTTTACAGTATAAATACTGATGGGGATAAGTCATAGTTTATGAGTGTATGGATAGTGTCACATTCCAATTTTTGTCTGTGTTGCTGTGATTGGCAGATTTCTGCAAAGCTAAGCAGGATATATTGTGAAGGAGATCTCTCCTCTTGTAAAATATACTAAGAAGTGTAGGAAGTGTTCTTCTTTGAAGAACAAAAGTAGAAAATCGGTTCCATAGTATTGCCAGGTATACAAGTAGTCCTCAATTTACAACCATTCGTTTAGTGACCATTCAAAGTTATAGTGGCACTGATAAAAGTGACTTATGATCCTTGTAGCATCCTCATGTCACATGATCAAAATTCAGATGCTTGATAATTGGCATGTATTTATGATAGTTGCAGTGTCCCAGGGTCATTTGATCACTTTTTGCGACCTTCTGACAAGTTAAATCAATGGGGAAGCCAGATTCATTTAACAGCCATGTTACTAATATAACAAATTCAATGATTCACTTACCAACTGTGGCAAGAAAGGTAATAAAATGGGGTAAAACTCACATAGCTGTCTTGCCTAGCAATGGAAATTTTGGGCTCAATTGTGGTCATAAATTGAGCATTACCTGTATGCATGTGTCTATATAGTGAGAAGGAATTGCTCAACTTGGAAGGGAACAATGCTTACAACCTTGTCTCTGGATAGGGCTGATTGAAAATGCTTCGAAGGTTTTTTTGTTTGCAAATTAATAAAGTTGTTTAAAAGGTGTTTTTTTTCCCCCATCAGTTTGATTTTTAGAAGGAGGGTCCACTTAAGTTGGACCTAAACATTTGTCTTTTACTGTTCTCTCAGCCTAATCTACCTCACAGGATTGATTGTTGGGAAAAAGAGGAAACAGCATATAATTCTAACAAAGAGGTGGATTTAACCCTTTCTGGAAAGATCCATTTACTAATGGCCGGCATGATGCTTCATGGTAAAACAGACCACCGTTTAACAATATTGTTTTTGTGTTTGATCTGTAAGGTGCTAAATCAGTGGACTACTTATTCATTGTGGCACATACAGAAACCACTCTACAAGCTTGATCTAGAGTGGCCAAAGTTTTCAGAAGAATTTACTGGTCAAACATTTTGTGTTGCTGTTGATCATCTCCAGGGATTAGTCTACGTGGGACAGGTAAGAAACAACAAGATCAAAATGTTTATGGGGCCACTATTGTTATCCAAGTTGAGATTATTACATTAAGGAGATGAATAATATAGTGTTGTAATCCTGCATGATTCTGCTTACTCCTTCAGGTTATTTCACTTTTTTTAAAAAGAAAAAAGCTAATGCAGATTTATCGCTTGACCATAAATCATTCTTTTTTTCATTTACATTTTTTGGTTTGGTTTACCATTTTAAAAGCTTACGCATTGTTACTTTACATTGTTACAAGATTTGGCTTAGTAATGATATTCTAATTATGTTGATGAATTATTTCTTAATTACATTTCTAGCCTGCTCAGTTTTAAAATGACTCCGGGCAGTTTCATGCAGTTAAAAAATATTACATTAAAAAAAAACCTGCATGCCTTTTTCCTATAGTTCTTCAAGTTACACACACAAAAATGTACTTGAAATTAGCAGTTCAATAGCAACATTTTATAGCAGAAAATTTTACAGCATCTGAGATTATCTAAAATATTTATTCTTCCAATTCTACATAGAGCCCTTTATCTGGCTTCTGGTGTCTGTGGTTCCTTATTACAATATCAAAAATTAATCTCTGCTTTATTAATATCGAACGTGTTTCAATCGCTTTATTGTCTATTGTCTATCAAACTATGGTTTTCACTGAAAAATGGAGATACTTTCAAGTTAAAAGCTAAATTTTACATTTCCAGAGATGTGACTGTGTTTTTATTTTGGCAGCTTTCTTTCAGATTGCATCCAGATTCTCCTGTTTCAGCATCTGATAGTACTTTGCTCCGATATGTGGAGTTTTCTCAAAGTTTCCCTTTGAAGTCTGTGATCTGGTTTGCATAACCTATTGTGACTTGGCCTAAAATACTGTTTGAACCCAGACCATAAGACAGGCTGATCATGATCTGAAACCATGACTTTGTTTTTATTAGTTTATTCAGTGATGGTCCAGTCTGTCATCTGAAGCATATGCTAGCATATGGACTTTGGTTTTCTAAGAAGATGGTGCAGGGTAGCAGGAATAAATTGGAGCTAATCCTACATAATTGAGGATTGAATTAGAGACACAGAGGAGTGGGCGTGTTACCCATCTCTTGTTATATATGCTGTGCTGCGAGCATTAGTATGGGCTTGTGGTTTGTTGCAGGGGTGAAGTGCTACCAGTTCACTCTGGTTCTGATAAAAACTACCAGTTTGGTCGAATCGGTAGTTAAGAAAAGCTACCGGTTCCTCTGAACTGGTATTTCCGACGATCAGCTGTGCTGCACGGTTTAGCTTTGCTAGAAAGCAGGAAACACTGCTTTCTACGCAAGCTAAATCAAACGGCACAGCTGATTCCCGCCCCCTTACCTTCCCGAGCCTCCTTTTGGTGCGTACTGTTCGTATGTGTGTATGTGTTTGATGCACACTGTGCATGCACGCGTGCAGCACACGCTTGGTGCGGATGCACGGATGCGTGGACAGCAAACCGGTTCAGATTTCACCACTGGTTTATTGGTATGCCGCCCTGGGTCTCTGGAGAAAGGCGGCATATAAATTGAACTAAATAAATAAAATAAATAAATGAAAATAAATTAGAAGGGCTGGTCATTTATCCAACATAGAAATGCAGACATTTTGATTGAAGACTGGGAAAACATGCCATGCCATATTTGGCTTTTGCACATATTCACTGATTAAATGCCTTACTGTGATCCACAATCTTTAGCGTGTTGTGTGAATACATCTGTAACTAATGCAGATTCCGTTTTTTTCGGTACATTACCCCAAGAGGAATCTGATTATTTCTTTTTTTTAATTATACAGCCATCCCTCTCATCTGACTCTATAAACCTTGCATAAGTGAACGTGCTGTTTTAAAGTTTATAGTGTATTTTCTTAGCAGCTTAAAAATCTAACGCTAGAATAATGAACCAGCTGCTATACTGTTTGCTCAGTCTCTTCATAGGGACAGTCCCAAGTACTCTGTCTTAATGTCTAGCTTTCTAACATAAATTTGACAATAAGTACATTGCAGGTCTGTGTGTATTTTTAAATCACAGCGCACACATACTTTTCAAGCTGCAATGGCTAAAAACAATTACCGTAAACATCGAGAGGGCATTGTATAATTGCATCATTTAAAGCTCGGAAGCCAAAAGCTCTTTAAAGCCTGAAATGTGCAATGTCTGAATTTTTAAGGGATGTAATGCGTCTAAAATTAATCTGAATTCCCACTGTTCCAATTGCAACCTTTAATAAAATTACTGTTAAAAAAATTAAAATTGGCCTGAATTCCCAAACTATTGAAAGACCGCCAGGGTAAGACAGATTGATATAAGGAAAATTGAAGACCAGACAGCTCGACTTCTGGATCTCTGAGGAATTGCTGGAAAACGTGATCTGTTTCCCAGCTGTAGCTTTAACAGATGATACCAACGTGGCAGAAGCAGCAGAGGCTGCCTTTCTGTAAAGAATTTTGCTTTGGGAAATATTTTGTGACTGTCAATTAGAGACGAAAGTAGAGCCTTTTTGAAAATAGTCAAGGAATTTGGGGTTAGTACAACAGTTCTAACAAAATCCAGCATTATATATATATACCCTACGCCAGTATTGTTGGATTCCTGGTGAATTTCTTGGGGCGGTTAAAAATTACTGGTTGCAGTTTTAATGTACTTCCTAGCTTGGGGGCTTTGTTCTTGAAATCCCTGACATCTACCCATTGAACTATTCTTAGAGTATGGTAGGTGGCTAAGTAGGTGTTTTGTTTTTTTGTTTTTTGTTTTTTGATAATCACTCTCTGACAGGAATGCTTATGGGAGTTCAGGTTTTCTGAATTCTCAGTCTAAAGCAGGGGTGAAATGCTCCTGGATCGGACCGGCTCTGGCAAGCAGGTAGCGATGGTGGGGACAGTTTGGAGAACTGGTAGCAAAAATCCCTGCCCCTGCCCAGCTGAGCCGCGCCATCATCAGAGACTTTCTTTTTCTTTTAAATGGCTCTGACGATCCCAGCTGGGATTGTCAGAGCCTTTTGAAAGTATTTTTTTACATGGTTTTACATGTAAAAAATGGTTTTAAAAGAAAAAAAATTGGCCACGCCCACCCAGTCACATTACCCCCCACCACCAAGCCACGCCCACAGAACCGGTAGTAACAAATTTTAGATTTCACCCTGATCTAAAGCCAATATGATCAGCACCAACCAGGCTGATGTGTAAGTTGGAATGCAATTGCCGTTCATTTTGCTCATATCTCTGTATTGTATAACAACATTCTCAGTTTGGGGAAAGTACCTCTTATTAATGCTAATGTATTAATTAGCATGCTAATGTATTTTAGCTTTTATTAAGCTTACTAAGCTAAAATACATTAGCATACTTTGTGATTAAAAAAATATGTTGAAATGTGTTTCATTTTTATGTGGATATTTTAAAAAGAGAGCCAAGTTGGTGTAGCGGTTAAGGCATTGGACTGGAGACCTGGGGCACAATGCCATTCCAGGTAACCTTGGCCTTTTTATTCCTAAGAACTAGGCAGTGACCAACCACTTCCAAAATCTTGCCAAGAAAACTACAGGGTTTAGTCCAGGCAACCACCAGGAGTCAACAATGACTCAAAAGCATTAAAAAAAACCCTGCATTTATGTGGCAATAATGTGACAGTTTGAGGAATGAATAAATAAAACAGTACTGGTTGGAAATAGTCTGATCTCTGCTCTCTGTTTATGAAATATCCTTTAGTGGCGTGGATGGAAGGGCAAGTTTGCATGGTGCCAAGTTTGAGGTATTTTAAGCCAAGCACAGGACTTAAAAATAAGTGGATCTTTTAAAATGTATTATGATACTTTTTTTTAACCGTGCTTTTATTTCACTCTGTTTTAGTTCTGCAAAAGTTAATTTGGAACCTTCTATTGTTAAGTGTTGTACATATAGTACAAATCTATAGCTCTTTTGGAATATTTAATTATTATTTTTGGATCTGTGATTTTTACTTAGTTACATTCTGTTTGTCATTCAGAAAGGCTTCTCATTAAATAGCGGAAGAAATAGATTAAATTTGGATTTGTTGGAATTTTTGTGTTACCGTAGGTACCTGAATCTTAAATGTTCAAATGCTGAGAACAAATAAGAGGGAAAGGCCATTGCCTTCTTGGGCTACTGTAAAACTTTCTGAAAGTACTTTTCTCTGTCTTTTGACAACAATGCCTTGTGCTAAATACTTGGGTACCTTTCTTACATTTGGCATTCCAAATACAGAATTTTCCAGCCAACATGGCCATTGTTGAAAATTCTGTAAGTTAATGCCTGCGTAATTGAAGGATGCTTGGGTTATGGAAGGGTGGCCTAATTTTCTCAAAACAGCTGTAACAATTTTCTCAATCAGCACACAAAATGATGGATGTCATCTATTGTACTGCTACATCGACTTTTCCGGCATCATTAGTTTCTGTGGTCTCCTCAGATCCACCAATTACTTACCTAGCTGCACTGGCGTACTCTGAAACTTGAGAGAGGCGAAATAACTAGTATTTATTAAATATATTTATTTTACTTGTTTGTTTTTTGGAGGTAACTATTCCTAGCTCTTTGGAGTTACAACAGAATAATGCTTAATTAAGGCTATTTATTGTATAAGGGGCTGTAATGAAAAAATTGTTGGGTTTTTCTGTCTGCCATACTTCTCTGATTCTCTTTTTTGTTATCTTCGTGCACCTTGAGAGAGGTAACGATGACGTGCCAAAGGTCTTAGTATACTCCGAGGAAGGCTATCTTGTACAAACGTGGAAAACAGCCACCATTGAGATGCCCCATGGAATCTTTGCATTGAGCACACCCAATGGAAGCTCTGTGTGGATCACAGATATAGGAAATGGTGCGTAGAAATATTGTTGTTTAATGTGGATAAAGAATGCTGTTGCATGTCTTATGTTTTGCAACTAAAGTGTATTTTGGATTGAATTTAAGTTGAGATGCTGTTCTTCCCCAAAATAAATTGGAACCCAAGATCAAACATATAGGTCATATATTTTTACAATAAACATACCGTATTTTCCAGCGTATAAGACGACTGGGCGTATAAGACAACCCTTCTCAGAGCCATTTAAGGCTCGTCAGAGCCTTTCGGGCTGGTCTGCCTGGTTACAGGAGAATGAGACCCGGCGTATAAGATGACCCCCGACTTTTGAGAAGAATTTTGTTGTTAGAAAGTAGTCTTATACGCAGGAAAATACAGTATATCAGTCTGGTACTCATCAGATATTTCAGTTTTCAAATCCCATAAACCCAATTGAGTGTGGACAATGGCAATGAAATCTGAAGGAACAGAAGAAGAAATCTGAACATCATAACAATATTTAATTTAAAAAATATCAGTAATGAGAAACTCTCTGTCACCATAAAAATGTCAGTATACAATAACCAATAATCAAACCTAGAATGAGTGTCTTCAAAACTCATCAGTTGGTTAGGTAGCTTACTTCTGACCCAGATTGACCTTCTTCTAACCACCTTAGTTTGTTCTTAAGAATTTCTTCCATATTCTTAAACCATCATCCCTCCTTTTTCAGATAAGAGGATAATGTTCTTTTCATCTGAGGGATAGCAAGCCAAGCATGCTTCCACCAAGAAGGTCATAGTAATCAAAAGTCCTTGATGTATCTCTTTCATCTCCACAATGGGTTTTCAGTGTTAGAAAAATATGGTAGGGATACTTAATGGGAGTTGGCATCAGCTCAGCAGCTGGTGTACTTTTTGTAATTCTGTGAATGATAAGAGGTGATGGCACATCCGTGCAAGCCCCAGAATCTCACTTTGTGAAAGTTTCTGCAGGTAATGCCTAAATGAGTGTGCAGTTCGGCTACGATACCTGTCAAACAAAGCACGAAGTACAAATAGCTGATGTCTACATTCCTGTTTTAGTAAGGTATTTCTCCCCATCAGAGTGGGAAGAAAGGGGGTTGTTAATGGATAGTAGCATTGAAGGTTTTGGGCAGTGTGAGAAGAAAAGGCACGTGATGCTGTGGCAGACCATTTTCAGTGTCTTCGCAGGTATAATAGCGCTACGGTACAACTGACGTGGCTGCAGCCTGATTCTTTTTTATGCTTGGCAAAATATCTGTTTCCAGATATTGTAGCATTGATCGTTTATTTAAAATTCGGTTATATGGGCTATCTGCAGCTTGCACCATATTCTTGATCGGAGATTTAGCCACGTTCTTTTCACACATCTGCAGATCTTGTTATTTATTCAGAGTTTCAGGAGAATGAAGAAGAAAAGGATTTGCTAATCAAGGGGTGGTGACAGAAAGAACAGGAACAAAAGTTCATTATGAGCAATTCTCTGTGATGCAGACCAGAAAGGTTCTATACAGGTAGTCCTCAACTTATGACCACAATTGAGTGCAAAATTTCTGTTGCTAAGCGAGACATTGTTATTAAGTGAGTTTTGTCCCATTTTACGACCTGCAGTTCACTGCACTTCTTAAGTTAGTAGCGCTGTTGTTAAGGGAAGCTGGCATCCTCATTGACTTTACTTGTCAGAAGGTTGCAAAAGGTGATCACATGACCCCAAGACACTGCAACCAACATAAATATGAATCAGTTGCCAAGTGTTCCAATTTTGATGATATGACCATGGGGATGCTGGTCATAAGTTACTATTTTCAGTGATGTCATAACTTTGAACGGTCACCACACAAATGGTTATAAGTCAAGGATTATCTGAATCCAGAAATTCTACCAATTTTCCTCTGAACAATGTAGGGACTAAGTTATTATTTTGTCAGTAAATCTGTAATACTTGTGACCTTGTTGGAAAGTCTCAACTTCTCCTTGATGCAGGAAAATATGGACATACAGTGAAACAGTACAGCCCTTTCGGTGAACTCCTTCGAGTCATAGGTACTCCAGGTACAGCAGGTTCTGATACAGACCCTCTACAGTTTGACCAGCCAGCAGAGGTTTTTGTGGAATCAACCGGAAACATTTACATTGTGGATGGTGATGGAGGATTAAATAACCGCTTGCTCAAATTGACAGAAGGTAAGCAAATCAGTGAATGGGACGTGGTGGCTCAGTGGCTACGACCCTGAGCTTGTCGATCAAAAGGTCGGCAGTTCAGCAGTTCGAATCCCTAGTGCTGCGTAACAGGGTGAGCTCCCATTACTTGTCCCAGCTTCTACCAACCTAGTAGTTCGAAAGCACGTAAAAAATGCAGGTAGAAAAACAGGGACCACTTTGGTGGGAAGGTAACAGCGTTCGGTGTGTCTTTGGCATTTAGTCATGCCGGCCACATGATCACGGAGATGTCTTTGGACAGCGCTGGCTCTTCGGCTTTAAAACGAAGATGAGTACCGCTCCCTAGAGTCGGGAATGACTAGCACATATGTGCGAGGGAAACCTTTCCCTTTAAGCAAACATATGTCAAAAATGTTGAGGCTGGCTTTTATTTCTAATATGCTGATGTACCATTTCCTATGGTATGGTATTTCCTGGGTATGTTGATTGGACTAGTGGCCCCCAAATCTTTTGGGCACCAGGGACCGGTTCCATTGAGAGAGATTTTTCCGCCAACTGGAGGGGGCATGGTTTCACTTGCTACCTGCATCCTGCAGATGGGGCTTTGCTTGTTTGCACGGCCCAGTTTCTGGCATGTTCCGCCTGGGTGCTGGTCCACAGACTAGGGGTTGGGGACCCCTGGATTGGACTATAACTTATAGAATATGAGACTTATATAAGAAGACTGGGAAAGGCTGCCTTATTGGCTTTTTCTATGATAACAGAACACATTAGGAGTGGTTAAGTGGTTTGTGTTTGATGCAATCAGCATTAGCTGTTGACCAAATGAACGTCTCCAAGTGGTTTTCTTGGCAACACTATGCCAACGTTGTCTTCTTTCGGGAATATTATTTTTAAACTTTACAGTCTAGCCTACAATGATGGGGCTTCCAGGTAGCCTCTCATTTTCAAGCATTAACCAGGTTCAATCCTGCTTATCTTTTTTGAGATTAGCGAAGGTTTTTGGAGGTGCAGCCACTTGTCGTAAGACATTTCCACAGATTATGAGATTCTAAATAAGGAAATTGAATCTTCTCCCATGTACCTCAATTCCTGGTGACTCATAGATTATAATTTTAGGGCCTCTGCAGACATAAGCCACCAATATGCATACAATTAATGCTGCAAATTTATTGCACTGTAAATAAATGGTCCATATGTATCCCTGTACTGTGGGTTCTCTACTCCTGCTTTTGTTTTAATCCTGATACAGTAAAGGAAAGGTTCCCCTTGCACATACGTGCTAGTCGTTCCCGACTAGGGTGGTGCTCATCTCTGTTTCAAAGCCGAAGAGCCAGCGCTGTCCAATGACTAAATGTCAAAGGCGCATAGAACGCTGATACCTTCCCACCAAAGGTGGTCCCTATTTTTCTACTTGCATTTTTTATGTGCATTCGAACTGCTAGGTTGGCAGAAGCTGGGACAAGTAACGGGAGCTCACCCTGTTACGCGGCACTAGGGATTCGAACCGCTGAACTGCCAACCTTTCGATCATCAAGCTCAGTGTCTTAGCCACTGAGCCACCGTGTCCCTTGATACTGTTAACTGTAAACTCACTGCAGGAAATGCTTGATCAACAACTTTTTACCCACAGACTTAAAGATTCTATGGCTACGTGGAGAAAACGGTACTGCTCCTACACAATTCAGGATTCCACACAGTGTGACTGTGGATTCAGTTGGGCGGGTAAGGAAGAAGTGATTTTTGACATAATAGCATATAACATTAGAATACCACCGACCACATTGATGAGGATACCGTTGGCCAAGCTAACAGCCATATAGGCTTTATTGTCTCAGCACTTGGTATGTGCACAAGATAACACACATACAAAAGGAGGAGGTTTTACTTGTGCAGTTTGACAACTTTTTTTAATCCCCAGCTCTCCCTCTGTACCCAATGTCCTTAAAAGTAATGGCTGAACAATTGTCTCAATGGCTATTCAAACCATTTGGGTGGATGGAAAAGTTATACATATTTGCTTGAATATGAAGATTTGGTTCCTCTCTGACATAGGGCAATGAGATGCTGATTATTAATTTAGAGAGCGATCTGTTTAAGTTAGAAAATGTTTGTGTATTCCTTTCTCGGTACTCAGAACAGTGTCTTTGTTTGCACCAGGTCTGGGTGGCAGACAGAGCCAATTGGAGAATCCAAGTTTTTGAAAAAAGTACTGGGGAATGGTTAGGATCTTGGGATAACTGCTTCACAGAAGATGGCCCTTACTCTGTAAGGTATAGTATCTGTGTATGTATGCGTGCCAGTGTGTGTTCATTGGATGGAAGAGAAAAACTTTTCAACTATAGAACAAGAATCCCTTTGTGTATAGGATTTCTGATGAAGGTTTCAGTTCCTAGGATAGAGCCAGATAAGAGTTATGTAGCACTCTGAACGCACCAATGGGTTCACTAACAATTCACTTCCCCCTAATTTTGAAATGCAATCACCTTAATTATAAATTTTTCATAACCAGTGTACTTTTTGAAAGTGAGCTGCCAGTGATTGGTAGCCCTGGCACTTTTTCCTGTGACTTTGACCTTAAAAAGCTCAATTTCACTTTCCTGGAAGATACCATTAATCTGCCGGATATTTTAAAATGGCATTTGGGTGGGATCCAAGTATTCACTGAGCAGAGATGGAAACAAGCTAAAATGGGAGATGATATTTCTGTTTGTTTCACACACACACAAACACACACACACACACTCACTCCAGTGTATTTTATGCTGCCAGAAAGGAAGGTTGAACTCTAGGAAGGGTAAGATGTGGATGAAAATTGTTTCCTCAAGCGAGACACCCCACACTCTGTTTTGGATCATGGACAATTTGAATAATTTCCATTCTGTTTAAATGTATACTTGCAGTGAAGAGGATTAAAGTGATATGCATTCTTTTATTGACATATCCTTTCATGTGGAGTAATCTCACAATATTTTGGAACTGTATGAAAGAATTGTATCTTGTCATGGGCCAATAACAATTTGCAGCACCGGTCTATGGATTATGCTTTCTTAGTATTTTTTTTAAATGCAAAAATACTTATATTTCATATATTCAGATAATACCTCTGAATATTGAAATTTGTGTCCAAAGAACTGCAGTATGGTGTTGTTTTTTTTTGCTTTTTTTTTTTGTTATTGTCAACTGTCACTTTTCTCAATTTGCACCCAAAGTCCCTGTTGAAAATTGGCTCCAAAATACTGAAGCCCACCAATAGGATTTTCAAAAAGCTCTTAGGATGGCATTTCAGGCAATTGTGGGTATAGAGACAGCAACGTTACCTCAGATCCAACAGAAATGCATATTGTTCACAGAACGAGAGCTTTTAAGATTCAACAATTTTTTTTTAAAGTTTCTTTTTTTCCCCCTTCCATTTACAGGTTTACTCCTGATCAGCAGTATATAATTGTGGCCCACCTAAATATTAATAAGATTTCTATTTTGGCAGCCCCACCAGTAGGATTAATTGGGGATTGCATTGTAGTGGACACAATCCAGCTTGCAAGAGAAGTCAAGCCTCATCTTCTGGATGTCAGCTCAAGTACCGGAGCCATATATGTGGCAGAAATCGGAGCTGAACAAGTACAGAAATATGTACCCTTGTACTAATGGGATCTTTCATGCCATACAAGCAAGTGTGGAATCTCTCGTCTGTCACAACCGGATGGGGTTGGCTGCAATTCTTGGACTCCTGTCTCACAGCTGATTGCTGTGCTGGTTGGGGCGGGGGTGGTGCTGGAGCAGCTGGCTGAGGGATTTTGCTCTACTGGATGGCCTGCCTGCTCCAGTTGCGCAATACTTGAAATAACTAAGGATGCATTCTGTGCATTTATCTCAGGGACTGGTTTGTCTTTCAGTATTTTAGCCGAGTTTTCAGACCGTGTTTTAATTGGTTTTTCATATAAATTATTTCTCTTGCAATACAATTCCAAGAGTTTTCCTGTTCATTCTTTTAACATAATCAGAGTTATGTGCTTGCAGTGGTCTTATCGCCAGCCTTAAATTTGTTTACAGTCAATGGGAGACAACAGCATATTTGATTAAATAAATAAACAAGTAAACAAACAGGAAGGAAGGAAGGGCTATTGCAGTAATCTCAGGGAGCAACTCCTAGTCTATGAGCAGATAAGATCTTTGAAAAACATGCACTGTACTTCAGCATTAGCAGAGCCTGGACCAATGGCGATCCATATCCACTGAAGGTTTTTCTAAGCACAGCCCCTATTCAAAGCCAACTTAAAGTGTTTCTTCAATCGCTGATCAGTTTTCCTGTTGTATTTTGGTACAGTACTCTGAAATGAATATTTTAAAAAATATGGTATGTTGTGACTGTTCAGCCTATCAGACCAATTCCATACATTATAGTTGCCTTGTTTTATATTCATCATTGTGATGGTTCTCACCTTTTAAAGAAACTTTTCCTGAATAATGAACGTGTTTGTTATTTTTTTAAGCAGAGCAGAACTAACAGCAATTTATAATGTCCACAGAAAACCACTGGGATACTGACATGTTATAAACATGTTAAAGACAGCATATGTAAATATTTGTGATTAACTTAAATTAAATGTAACAAAGACCAATTTAAGAAAGCAGGTAGAACAGCCACCTTAGAATTGACAGTAACTTTATCAAAGTAGTGGATAGCCTCTGCCTTTTAGAATCAACCATCAACAATAAAGGAATAAGCAGTCAAGAAAAAGGCTGCAGATTGGAGCTCCGTAGTGCAGCCACAAAGGCCTTGGAAACGATATTCCAATGTTGAGGTGCATCCAATGTTGAGGTGATGTGGTCGCTAGGAATCAAAAACCCGATGACACGTAATCCATCTATCAATTAGCTAACATTGTTCCTCTGAGCTTTGCATTTTTGTCACTCTGCTCCAAAAGTTCCTACAAGATATTAGGATATTAACAACTTTGACTTACGTTGTTTTGAACCTGAAATTGCAGGATTGTGAGCTAAAAGAATCCTAGGAGTCAATGACAAATCACTTCTGTTTTATAATACACCGAAAAAAAGTCCAGCATGGAGCTCCTGCTGATTGGGAACTGACCTCTGCATGAGAAATATCTGTTACCTTAGTTCTGGAACATTTCCGTATTATTTTAGTGAAAGTTGCTCTGGTCACTAGAATAATTCCCTTTTCTAGTACAGGTAGTCTTCAACTTACAACCGTTTGTTTAGTGACCGTTCAAGGATACAACGTCCCCAAAAAAAGTGACTTATGACCGTTTTTCACATCCCCACATCCCCCTTACAACCACTGCAGCATCCCCATGGTCACACAATCAAAATTCAGATGCTTGATGACGAACTCATATTTATGACGGTTGCCGTGTCCCAGAGTCAAGTTATCCCCCTTTTGCAACCTTCTGACAAAGTCAGTGGGAAGCGAGATTCACTTAACAACCATATTACTAACTTAACTGCAGTGATTCACTTAACTGTGGCAAGAAAAGTCATAAAACGGGACAAAACTCATTTTAACTAATTTCTCACTCAGTAACATAAATTCTGGACTCAAATTGTGTCCGTAAGTTGAGGACTACCTGTATACTCTTTCCAAAATATTCACATATATTCAGGTCCTACAGCTAAAACCTTGAGTCCGCAAGGAGAAGGGCGGTATACAAATCTAAACAAACAAACAAATAAATAAATAAAAGACTGGATTCAGGGCCCAAAAACATTCCATGTACAATGGCAGCTGCACAGGATGGAACTCCTCTTTTATGACCATTTTGGAATTTGATTCCACATACGGAAACAAGGGCTAGTGCTAGTACCTCTCTGCTGCCAGAGGAGCCAGGCAGCTTTGCTTTAGGAGGCATAAGTGGTTGGGACCTTTTAACCCTTCCCTTTTTGTAAAAGGAAGCAAGGGCACCAATTTCCCCTTTATTCTGTTGAGTTCTGTTCCAGCATGTGGTGTGGCATCATGTCTGCAAATATCTCGCTTCTATGATCCATGGAGGGAAAGCTTAAAGCATAGGCCAGTGATGGCTAACTGGACCGAGTGCCCAAAGCACAAGTGAGCCTGACCCCCCAAAATGCAATGTGTATGCGGCCTCCGAGCATGCACGTGTGACCCATGTGCATATGCCCCGCCCCCATGCATGCGTGGGCCCCCCACATGTGCCCCCCCACGCATGTGCGCACAGACCCCTGCACACGCCCCCGCCCGTGTGCATGTATGGCAGAGACCTGAACACCAGCTGGCTGGCGGGAGGTGCACGTGCATGCATATGCGCAGCAGAGTTGAACTGGGGCGATGGCTTGCGTGCTACCAGAGGGCGCTGCGTGCCACCCCTGGCACGCATGCCATAGGTTCTCCATCACGGCCATAGACAGACAGTATTTGCTTAAGTTTGGATTAAGCCAAATGATTGATTATATGGGGGAAAATGTACAGTTGAAGAAGACATTTATTTATACAATTCTAAAGTACTAACAAAATAGTACGTTTTATATTGCATTATAAAAATGAATATTAAAATAAACAATACAGCACAATACAACAATAATTATTAACAGTATTAGTAATAAAACCTGGAAGATGCTTTTCATTGCCCTTGTATAAGTAGTAATATTCTACTGTGCCATACACATTAGTGTCACTGGATAGAGGTGTCCCTTTGTAGGAATACTCTTTATCTAAAAGGCTACATATGCTGAGTATAATATTGCATTTTTAATAACATAGAAAATGTTGAGATTAATAAAATTGATATAGTTCTGAAAATGACAATAAAACTTGAGATCACATCTACACTATATAAAATACTGGGAAAAAAATGGCCCGTAAGTCCATTAGAGTCGTTTGTTTAAAATGTGGCATAATACTGAAATTCAAATTTATCACACGCACACGCGCGCACACACAAAAACAAACTAAGTGCACAGAGTACTTATTGCAACTGCTCTATTCCACAGTATTGGTATGGAGGGGGGGGGGTCTTTCCCCCATAATGCAAGGGAGTGGGAGGGACAAAGCCTTTTGTCCCTGAATGTTCCAACTCCGATATTGGTTGTTTGCAGATCTGATCCCTTCTGAAATATTTGGGTTGGAACTTTCAGGTTGCAGCCTTTGCATCCCATAGCAATGATAAGATACGCAGGGAATGTAGTGGTTGCAAAGAAATAAAACTGGCCCAGTAAAAGTGGTGGCCTGACCTTTGTGGTCTTGTGCATCATTGAAATAGGTGTGCTATGTCTACGAAAAACAGATTTTGCATTGCAGCAAGCATTGTGCAACCCTTCCCTTCACATGGAGAGTTATGAAGCAGCGGTAGTGGCACTTCCCCTGCTGTTCTTCCCAGTTAATATATGAAGGAAAGAGAGGAGAAAAGGACATATTTATACCATATGCTAATTCTCTCCAAGGGAAGGAATAGAGGGAAAGCTTGGCATGGAGGGGGAAATGTTCCCTTTTTCTTGTTTTAATTACCTGATAAAGGAGGGAGGTTTGTGTGCAGTATGCTTAAGAAAAAGGCATAGAGTGTGTATGCTTGATCATAGATGAAAATGGAAGTTCAAGGGAAAATACATTGGTGAAGATTAAGAAAGATGGATTAAATAAGGAGCTGAAGGGACATATAATATCTAAGAGGGAGGAAGGATAATACGATTATAATTATCTGTTGAAAAGCATGTCAGAAATCATATATTCTTTAAATTTAGTTTCCCCCTCTTTCTCTCTCGCATTTTTTTCTTTTTTTAAAATTTGTCCTTAAATCTGAAAAAAATTCTTCATAAATATTTTAAATGTATAGGGAAAGGAAGTTCAAGGGAAATACATTGAAACGATGTATGTGGCTTTGTTCATTTGGATGAAAAGTCTTTTGAATGTGTAGAAATCATGAAGTATGAAAATTAGAGCTGATCACACTTTATACTACAAGTGTGTGATATGAAAGATTTTTCTGATGTGAAAATCTGCCTCGAGGCATTTAGAAGTTGAAGAATATGTTCGTGTGGTCTTAAATTCTTTCTTCACCCACCAGCTTAATGTTTCCAACTGTCCGTTAGAAACAGGTTTTTTTTTCATTTGAAAAAGCAGATGTTCATTTGAAAAAGCAGGCTTTTATAAAATAGGTAATTTGGCCAAATCTGCATGTAATCTGTAAATGAAACAATGAGCTGGTAATATGCATAGGTGAAGACAAAGAAATGTCTGGAGTGAATTTCTGTGCTTGTAGGCAGAGGTGACAAGATTTATATTGGCTTTAGAAATTTGCCTGAGTAACAGTAACTGCCACAGCAAATTACTGCTCAAACTGCTTTGTTTTACACACACACACACACACTTATATACAGGCAGATTGGTCAAATACCTGAAGGCTGTACATTTTTTAAAAAAAAAACCACAAACCTGATCCACGAGGCTAACATTTGTTGTGTATGTCTGAGGGGGAAAGTGTCTGTGCAAATGTAGGAAGCTGTGCTTTTAGGAGCCCCATAAAGAAGGCCCCTGCCTACTTCAGATTCAAATTCGAGGGGGGAAAAAAATCATACTCTGTAAAAGGCCAATCCGCCAGCCCCGTGATGCCCTTAAAGGCAAACTGTGTTAAGGCCTAAAAACAGGTCTCCCTATAGATACGCAAGTGATAGCCACACTTCTAAGAAAATTGGCACTTGCTCCACAGTACAAACAGGTTACAAAGGGGAAGAAACGCCACCTTTCTTCTCTATTTGCTGAGAAACTTTTCTAAGGCCCAATCCTTGTCTTTGAAGACAACATTCTTCAACTTTTTTCAACTGATGGTATGCTAAAATCCCACCGCTTTTCCCCACCTTCATGAGAGGGGATACTTCATGTGGTTGGATGATGCCCATAACCGGCTAGGAAGAATACAGTTAGAACTTAGCCCCCACTAAGATTCTCAGTCTGAGATCCTTCTTAAGACCCAGAGAACCTCCTTCCTATTCACAGTATCACACATCGGTTCCAACTTCACTGTCTCTTGTTTGCATTTATCTGGCTACAATAAAGAGTTAATATGCACCTTCTCAATAAAACATACGAACTGTTCCCCCCCACCCCCACCCTTATCCCCAAAACTGTTTTCTTTTGTTCTGTTTGGCTCTGGCTTTAATAAGGATATTGTTTTTGTTTCTTGCCAGAGAAACAGGCCAGCCAAGTGCATATCAACATTGCCCCTGCAGCTCCTCCTCCTGTACAATAGTAAGCCCAGCCAATTTCACAGGTGCCTGCAGGGGAGACAAAAGACACAAAGACAGTGTTATTGGAAGTCCTGCCCTCCTTTTCTCTATCTCTCTTCCCTTCATTGGATTAATACCGGTAGCATTTTAATAATGAATTCAATAAGTGAAGGAAAACACATGTACTCATAGGCCATATTCATTTGCTCCTTACCCACCAAGTTTGTAAACATGCTGGCTTCTTAGTATGAGGCAAAGGTTTGAAGTTTTCTTACCTTCGAGAGATGCCTGCATAGATCAAATGCCTAGGAGTTTGGGGGGTTGTATAAAAACAGGCACTCATCAGTTTTTCAGGGATTAAAAACTCATTTTAGATTCAAAAACGGTGTCCAGATATCTGCCTCTAAACCTAGTTTAGCTGGCACTTGGGTATATTTTCAGGACTCAGGAACGTCTCTGAAAACAAAGTCATTTCCCCCTCTATTGCAGTATGGTTTGGGGGACCCAATCCTTTTTGATTTCTGTATGTAGACCCCACATTCAACTCAGGATGACTGTTTCAAAATGAATTAAAGTTTACGGGATAGAGGACTCATATTACAAGACTTAAAGTAGTAGAGCAGGCAGAAATTAGGGAAGAAAATATACTTAAGGACGCAGTTCACACTATGGTCTAAAAACCATAATGGGTTTTTTAAAATTATATACACAACAATGTGAAATCACAGTTGCCAGCTCTGTAGCTGGTGTTGACCTTCATACACATTGAGTTTTTCCCAAGAACCTAGGATGAGTCAACAATGGTATATGTGCGGATCCAAGCTGTGTGGCCTCTTGCAATCAAAAGACGGAAATTTTGTCTAATTATATTATTATTGCTTTACAATTTTAGCAAACCCAATAATTGCAGTTTATAGATGATTTATATCTCAGCATGTTATGCAAACGCAGCCAAGACCAAACCACAGTTAAACTAGCACATAGGCATGAGTCTCTGAAGTGGTTTTACTTTATTCATAGGTCTAGATTTTGGCTGGGCAGCTGTTCCATTTCTTAAGGAATAGAAGATTCTTTCTTCTTTCATTCTTGTGTGTTTTTCTCTTTCCGGTTATGTTTTGTGATTTCATTTCATTTAAGGCCATTGTCCACAAAGTTAGGATTACTCACCTAGTTCAAACTGGTCGGAAAGATTGCCACAGGCTTGTCTGACTTCTTCACTGTCCCAGCCCAGAGGATAGAGAGCACACCCAGAACCAATCAACAAACCTACAGGTGAAAGAAAGCAACATAATTTTAGCCGGACTATAGTCAATGAATGGCATGAATGAAGATTGGTGGCAGACCTAATTTTCTGTTTATCTCCCCGTCTCTGTGTCCACAGTTGGTGGACCCTTGGAAAAAAAAAGTGGACTACTACTGAGTGCTCTAACTTTCTCTCTACTGAACAAACAAAAATCCAAATATAATGTTCATCTTTGGAATTTATAGAAAGATTAAAATATATGAGTTGAACATCATGCGCTATATTGACAGCAAGGGGGAAAATTGTATTGGACCAAAGAAAAATGGACCGAATTGCTGCTCTTTCTTAAGAGTTTCCATCGGGTTTAATTTAGCTTAGGGTGATGTTATGGGCACACCTATGTAGTCTTCCTGACAACAATATGAAATGGTTGACAACAGCATTCTTCCAGAATGTATAAATCCAGCTTTCAGTTCTGGAGTCTTTGGAAAAGCTCCCATCAAGTACAAGTATCTTGCTTAGCTTCTCAGGCTAGACGGGGTCAACCAAGTATTGCTGTCTGCTGAGGCTGCTCTGATTCTCTGCCCCACAAAAAACCTAATACAAATGTTGAAAAGGAGCACATGTCAGCAATTCAAGTGAAGACGCTATCCTATCAATTGTATATAACAATTATTTTTTTGCAATTCATCCTGCCCAGTATCCATGCATTCATTTATGATTCTTGGTATCTTGATAAATTCTTCAGAAGTGTTTGCATCTAAGAATACATAATACATAATTAGAATACATAATCTAAATCTAAATGTATTGTGTGCCTTAATTTATGCACTTGGAAGCAATTCCTTAGGCACAGCCTTCAGTAAATGCAACGTATTTAACATCAAATCAATAAACCTATCCAGACAGATGATCACTGGTTATTCCTTTCAAGCGTTTTTTGTGAGATCTATTTTGCATTCATTTCAGCTTTACATCACAGTCCACCAGAAAATGGTTTTCCTTACATCAGCTGCATCAGAGTAATATTTAAAAGTGGATTTTTTTTTTCTAAAACTGACCTAGTGTGATCACCCCCCAAACCAGCTTTTTTTAAGATCCTACCAATTTTAGTTAACTATCCAGGACAATTTCCTCTCTCCTGCCCACTTTGAAGCCTCAAATGCTGAGATCAAATTGGAAAAACTAAGAGCCAATAAGGGCTCCCTCCAGCTGACAAAACTGACAAAGCTCTCAATAAGTGTGCCACTTCCTAAAATATGGCAGTTTCTGGATAAAACAAGCCCTTTCCCTTGCTTCACAATGAAATGGGTAACATTAAATTGAAGCTTCATACTTGTATGTATTTGGGGGGGGGGGGAGGAGGAGGAGGAAGAGGGACCTCCTGGCCATCAAGGTTTCATTCTTTTTTCTTACATTTAAATACAAAGTGCTGAAATCTAATGACACCATCATACTGGAACCAGGTACTGTTCCAGACAGCTACATATATGGCTAGAGTTTGCACCTCTGCTTGGGTGAATGAGATGGGAGAACAATGGCTCATTTGAGCCTAGAGGCTAAGTGGATGGGATGAAGCAAGCATCTGGGGTAGTGGACTGCTCATATAAGCATAAGAAATGAAGCTGCACATTTTTAATAAGATGTGAACCTGAATAGAAACCAAATAGAAAAATCCAAATCACATTCATTCATAAGATTTAATCTACTGATGAGTTGTGAAATTAGAGACCAGGAAGTTCACAAGAGTTTGTCAGATGAGAAAGCCACCTGCTCCTGAGCTCCCTGGAACTCCAGATGGAAGTTTTCCAATATGAACTGCCCTGGAGTTGACCAGAAGAAAAGAGGCTACCAAGAAGGAAGAACTCAGAGGGACACAGCAGTTTATGCCAATGTTAAAAAAGAGACACAAGGAGTCCTCGGCCTACAACCATGATTTATTGACTGTTCAAAGTTATAAGTTCAAATTGTCACTAAACAAATGTTATAAGTCTAGGACCACCTGTAGAAAACATCACTTTATCAGTACACTTATTTTAAATTATTTGCAAACATTTAGAAGGAGCATTTAGGAAGAGCAGTGCGGTAGCCTAGGGGTGGAACTCTCGCCTCACTATCAGGACACTGTCAGTTCGATCCTAGGTAGCAGCAGATATTTCTCTCTCTGGGCTCAATGAGTAATTGTCTGCTGTGAACTTCACGTAGGCATCAGGAAGGGCATCTGGCCAATAAATGTTCAGCTCCATTCAGTCGCCCCGACTCAACCTCAATGTAAGGGATTACAGGATCGTTAAAAGAAAAAAGAATAGGAGGAGTGAAGAAAGTCATTTTCTTTAACTATGGGTCTGTGCACTAATATGCACTCCATCTTCAAGCTCTAAATTGGATGGGGAACTATAGCCCTTTTATAACTTGTGGACTTCAATTCCCAGAATTCCTGAGACAGTGTGGCCATAGCTCCCCACCTCTGCTAAATGAATGGATGAAGCAGCTGAACCCAAGGTGGAAAAAGAAATAAAAATAAAACTAAATTTTAAAGGAACATGGCATATGAATTCATGGCATAAACCCCAATATAATTTCTTACAAATCTTTTTCATAGTTTGGAATCATAATTAAAACAGTTAACAAAACAAAGAGAGATTTATATACAGGAAGAGCTATTTAGAAAACTGTTTCTTTGTTCCCAGTATTTTGAGTCACAGCAAGAAGAACATAAGATAACTAAAAAGAACCATTTCCAAAGGTCAAACAACATATGGAGAACTTCGTGAAAATTCAAACAAAGGAAGAGTATGTAAATCATATACAATTCCTTTTGAAATAAACTGCAAAAATGTAAAGGAATAACCATCGGCTGAGCTATCCTATACAATAAACAGCAATTTAATCTTGTTTATACAAATGAATGCCCAGTTTCAAGTTGAATGAATAAAGATTAAGTTACAAAATAAACATAGGAAAGAAGAATGAATGGGTGGGAAGGAAAGTGAAGTTAGAGAAAATCATGGCCAAATTAATGCAATCCTCAAAAGGTTAAAGAACAAAGGGCAGCATATAAACCAATGTATGGATTTGGTGGAAGCCAAAACTGGTAGTTTGCATAAATAGAAAGGAATGGAATAATACAGTAAATAGGGTGAGTATAGTTATACAGGTAGTCCTCATTTAATGATAGTAATTGGGACACTGGAATTTCTCTTGCTAAGCAGGGTTGATAAAAATCCATGATTTAAAAAAATAAAAATAACACCCACCCACCCTGGAGAATAGATAGTTTTCTATTTAAGATACATTAATAATTTAATTTATTCAGCATGAAATAGAGCTTAGTTATGTAGCATGAGGCTGTATGTTCTGCAATATTTACATTTTTGGTAAATTCATTCAACGAATCTAAGCTCTGCAGGCTAAGATAACATGCACTCTAAATAGGAAATCTTTATTTTGTTTACAAATAATAATATTAAAGATATTTAATATAAATATCTATATAATAAATGTAAGAGTAAAGATACCAGCAAGAATGAGTCCTTACATTTAAAGAGCACCTGTCATTTCAGATCCATCATGGCAGTGCCTGTTAGCGGGCATCCACTCGCCTACTGCCTGCCACATCCCTCACCTTGTTGTGTCACTGGCGCATCACCAGCCATCCCATTAAAGTGAATGGGACTGTTGGTGAGTCAACAGTGGGTCAGAGGAGGAGCCGCTGCAGGATAGAGTTGACAATTGCTCTTTAAAAATTACGATTTAAATCGAGTTGATTTAAATCAAGCCTTTTTACTGCTGATTTAAATCACAATTTAAATCGTGATTTAAATTGACATGATTTAAATCAATTCCACCCTGTCGCAGTATCATGTGACCACATCACTTACTGACTGGCAATCCCAGCAGCCCCTGTTCTCATTGTAAAGCAAGGATCAGAGATTGCAAGGATCTCATCTGACTGAGATTTGGGATTTCCTGCCAGCTTCCAACAAGCAAAATCAATCAGGAAGCCAGCAAGAAGTTACAAGTCCCAACCACGAAAAGTGTTCCCTTAGGCAGCTTGCAGGCAGGTCAGTGGGAAGTGTATGCAAGAGAGGGTAGGCAGAGAGTTGCTGCAATGCAGCTGGGGCATGGAGGGTGGTGGTGGTGCTGCAGCTTGGTGCAACTCAAAAGCATCAGGAGCTGGAGCAACGGACAGGTCCTGATCGCTTCCCCGTTGACTTTGCTTGTGGGAAGCCAGTAGAGAAGGTTGCAAATGGCGATCACTTGAACACATGATGGTTGCATGCTGCAACCATCATAAGGGAGAGCTGGTTGCCAAGTGCAAGAATCATGCTCATAAGGAGGGTGCAACTTCCAGAACTTGGAGGACCAGTCTGAAGTCCCCCTTCATTCAGCGTAGTATGACTTCAACGGTCACTGAACAAGTGGTTGTAATGAAGGACTACCTGCATTTCCTTTTCTTATGCATTTAAGATTTTTGGGTTGTTATTTCTTTTCCTTTTTGTACTTGGAATAGCATAGTTTGCCCCAAAAGGAAATAGTATGGTGATATAATTAGAACTGCAGCAAAAACAATTGCTACCAATCTGCCTTCCGTTGAGGACCTGTATGCTGCATGGGCCAGAAAGACGGCTGTGAAAATATCTACAGACCCCTCACATCCTGGACACAAAGAGTTTCAAATTCTACCCTCAAAATGATGCTATAGGGCACTGCACATCAGAACAACTAGACACAAGGACAGTTCCCCCCCCCCCATGCCATCACTCTGCTAAACAACTAATTCCCACAACGCTGTCAAATTATCTAAAAAGGCAGTATTACGGTCATTATTCTCATCTTCCCCATTGCCTATCTTCTTAGGACTATAACTTGGTTGCTTGTATCTTACAATTTATATTGTTTACTTAGTATCCTAGTATGATTTATGTTGATTGCTTATTTAGTATTCATGACTATCACTAAGTGTTGTATCTAATAATGTTTTATGATGAATGTATTTTACAAGGACTATGTTAATGATCTATATTGTTGTATGTACATTGAGAGCTTATGCACCGGAAACAAATTCCTTGTGTGTCTAATCACACTTGGCCAATAAAGAATTCTATTCTATTCTATTCTATTCTATTCTATTCTATTCTATTCTATTCTATTCTATTCTATTCTATTCTATTCTATTCTATTCTATTCTATTCTATTCTATTCTATTCTAACATATATCACACTATTCCCTTTTGGAGAATGATTACAGTTGATGGAGAATTATTAAAAACCCTCAGCTAGCCATCATGAAGGAGGGGATATACTAATTCAATTTACTGATAGTATCCTATTTTAAAGGTTAACATTGTTAATTGTTAGTCTAGGAATAGTTGCATGGATATTATTAAGTATATAATTGATATTACAGTTCCACTGTAATATCAAAGTGATGTCAGTAAAGCCTAAGAGTAAAATCCTAGGTATAATAAATGTACACAATGGACTATAAAAGTGGTACTGGCTTTTGACTAACAGTGCATAGGAGTGTGCCTGAATACTGAACACACTAGAATGAGATAGAAATTCAATCTAATTTATTGATTGTAGAACAGTACTTGATTGCATACTGGTAGAAAAAGAAGGTTGTAGCCTTATTTAAAATGTGAGGAAATAAGTGTTAGTGCTCTTTGTTATCTGAAGACCACATCTTTATTAGAGACAGAATTGATAGAATAAATATATTTAAGAAATCCTCAAAGACATTTCAAAACTGAAGTAGACCCAGAAAATACTGAAGATGACCCAAATAAGATTCTATTGTATTAAGATTATGGTGTTTGTTATAATCATGAAGCACAGGAATTGATATTCAGAAGATTTGGTCTGCATGTCACTGTGTTATTTTCATTATCTATAATGAAAATCTATAATACGTAAAATGAGAAATGTTGAACAGGAAAGAATGCAACTCTATCCTTTGTGTACTTGTGTTCCATGTTACAATGGAAGTACCAACAAATATAACTTACATCATGATGTCTCACTGCACATTATATTATTTTGGCATCATCATGTCTAAGGTGGCCCATGTAACATGTGTTGGCAGATTATATAGGCTCAAAAATTAGAGTGTAAAATGAGGAGGGGTGTCCATACCTTCCTTTGGACTCAAATCCTGATGAAATGGAAGCTGTAAATATTATTTAACATCTACACTAACATGCACTCTCTTGAGGTGTTACTAGAATTGTTTTAACATATGTTGTATAATCATTTGAACAAACTTCTACCTGCCCATAACATTTAGCACTACTATATAGATTCTTTTCTAAGCTAGTAATACAAACACCCAGAGAGACGCACATGCAAAAATGCACAGTCTTCTCTGTACAATTAGGAAAGATCTGTTTCCTATTCTAGTTTCCCTTCTTAGTGCAGTTATTCACAAGCTGCTACATATTTGCTTGTGAAAGCTTCATCAATCACACAGGAAAGGAATGGAAAATACAAGGCACATTTTGCTACGACTCAAAAAAGTACAATGCAGAAAGTCCTGAGAGAGTTCATAAATTGGACTGGATGCCCTGGGGGAAAATGTTGTTGTTCTCTTATACAATACATTCCTTACACAGAATGACTTTAAAGACATATACACATGCTTATAATTAAATAATCTTGAGCTGATGTTACAATATTTAGAACTGGAATTCCACTGTCTTCAATGGTGCATGAAATGCATGCATGATTTGAGAACTACTATCAAAATGTTTCTCACTATTTGTTAGGCAGAACCGAAACAGCAGCATATTGGTCTTTACCAAAAAGCTAAGGGATATAGATAGTTGCAATGAATTTTCAAGATGGAAGCTAATAAACATGCATTCTGCTTGCATCAGAAATCTACAAGCACTTCTATTGAAGGATTAATCGTATTCTGCTCATTTTAGAATGTCTTCCCTTGGCTTTTATGCTTTCAACTAAATATGCAATTTTAACTGATGCAACCATATCATCACTGTAAAATTATTTTAACCCTTCAAAGTAGCCTAACTGCACATTTTATGACTGTTTAAGCATCATGTACCTTCTCAATCCCAATACTTATATATATATATATATATATTCTCCAAAGTGAATTGTTCATCTCTCTTTCTCACTGATCTTTCTAAAGATTTGCATGCAAATACTGCAAGCTGGCTTGTGAGAGAGCTCTGTTTTTATTAGGCAAATTGCCCAGGGTTCATGAAAAATTTAGCTACAGCTGAACAGGAAAACATTGACTGTTGTTGATACAGCACACACAATCTCTTTGGCAAGAATCCATGGCCCGGGGAAAGAAGTGACCTAGCTATTATCTGATCTGCTGCTTAGATGCAGCTGCAAGAACGTAACTCTTTATTATTGAAACAATTATTTCTGAACAGCAGGGGTCCAAGAAAGCAGAAATTAATTTAGTAATATATATTCATGGATTGTGAGGGACACAAGCAACTGCATTTGGGGATAAAGGTTGTGCCAGTAATTGCTGAATTGATTTTTTTTAAAGCTCCACCGACACCCAAGCTGCCATTAAATTGAGCTTTATTTTTTGCGAAGCAATGTTAGGACTCTATTTAAAAAAACGCCTCCGTTGGCTCTCAACCTAGTGATTAAATATTGTGCAAAGAGCAATGATGACTTCCCAAGTGACCGTTCTTCACAAAGAAGTCTTATAACCAAGTGTTTACGACAAGACTCTTCAATCCACTAAATTAATAATAAAGGTTACACACCGCACTGCTCTTCTCAAACGGCATCTAAAATAGCTAATTAAATCCCCTTCATTCCAGCAAGAGATGCCCAAGCCAAGAATAAGGAGCATAGTCTGATAATGCAATTAAATGTTCAACCCGGACAAGAGTTTTAATGGGGGAAAGAAGGATGGTTTTAGCCCTTTTGAAATCTGAAAAAGTGAGCTCCTTTGGGAGGCTGTTTCACAAAACCAAAGCCATCAAAAACTCTGTTAGCTCTACTTGAAATTCTGTCTTGATCAGCCTTTCCTTGATCAACTATGTTGCACCCTCCACAGGACACCAGACAGGGGAAAGCCGGTAGAGAATTGGAAGCAAGTTCATTTAACATAAGAAAGAAACTCTGAGAGCTTTATAGAGGACACTTTGACCCCTGATTTTGTGCCTGGAAACTGGATCATCAGGGCAGCGACTACCAAATATGGTCTTTCTTGTTCCTGCCAACCCCATTTCATCCGCACAAGTTGAAGCTTCTGACAATGCCTCACGGGCAGAACATACATACAGTTGATTGCATACATTCATCACAGACAGCAGACCGAGTCAATCCACTCATGTGCGACACAAATGGGAAGCTTTCCCTTTTCAGTGGCTTGTTTTCCTGCTCCTGGACAATGAGGTGCTATGTAAAATCTCGGCATTCCAAAATATCAATTGGTTGCTTTAAAATCGCCATGTGATTCTGGGTAGTGTACAGAAGAGGAGGAATAAAGGTTTGTTGCCACAAAAAAATAACAAGAAACTTGTGGCATGACTGGCAAATCTACTGTGGGATATGCTTTTGTGTTGGGATATCTTTCAATATTTTATGTATTATGTATCTGTCAGCAGTTTTAATATTGGGGAAACTCGAGTGTGTTTACCAAAAAAGATTAGAATCTCAAATCAAGTGTATCTTCTGGAGATGTCACGGATTTTACTGTTTTCTTGGCAGCAGTATGAAAGCAATTTGTCATTTCCTTCTTCCAGAAATTTTTAACACATTCTTAGTTTGATTTACAATCTGCTTTATTAAAGAACTAAGAAGGTCCCACCTCATTTAGTTTTTTGAGACAGCTCAAGGTCAGCTTGGTGCAGCAACTTAGCTGGTCACAGAACGTACAGTGAGCGTTAATTTGAGATTATAAATAGGCAAGAGCCAAAAAATTACAAGTGGAACATTTTGTTTCTCAGGATGCTATTCTCTAATCTGGAGATGCCTATCTATTCAGCAAAGGAATTCCAAAGACTTCCATTATGAATCAGGACATTAGAATTCTTCAAGTGACTTGTGCATATTTGATCATATTCATACTCCATGTAGAATATCTGAAGTAATCATTCCGAATATCTTCCCACATGGAGAAAAGTGCTCTAAACATGATTATGCCCTGCATTAAGCAGTGGGAAGTTTTCCCATGGGAAAAAATGGGTAGATGGTAAATGGATTGATAGGGCTCACCTAGTAATTTCCCCAAAGCAGAAGTAGAAAAAATGAGAGTGAAAAGGACTTCAGTTGAGATCCTTCAGGCAGGATAGGAGTAGTAATCTGGTGAGTTTGCTAGCAGTATTGACCAGAGGTTTCCTATATCTGCATAAAGAGTTGCTTTGGGCTATCTCAGTAGTGAAATTCAATTTTTTTTACTACCAGTTCTGTGGGTGTGGCTTGGTGGGCATGGTGTGGCTTGGTGGGCGTGGCAGGGGAAGGATACTGCAAAATCTCCATTCCCTCCTCACTCTGGGACCAGCCAGAGGTGGCATTTGCCAGTTCCCCAAACTACTCAAAATTTCTGCTATCGGCTCTCCAGAACCTGCTGGATTTCATCCCTGGGCTATCTTCATTTCAACTTATTGGGGGAGTGAGGAGTGAGTTATTTTGTTACTTTCATTGCAAATATCTCTGGATTAAAAATAAATTTTTGTTACTCTAGAGTTCATCCAGACAACTGTTTTAGCATGCTGTCCTCCAGCCATGAGATAACACAAGGTATATCAGTGCAAATTGATTCTGTCCCCACAGCCAAGCCTTGTACTGCCTTGTTAATAAAGCAACTGAGTGGCATTGTCATCAAAATTTACTGTGGGGCAACTTAAGGAGCAATGATTGGTAGATTTCTCTGCGAGTGGAAAAAAAAAATCCACCTATAATTCTCCTAATGTGGGGCTGGGTAAGATCTGAGTTTTGACAGATGGCAAAAACAGCAGGTTTAGCCATCAGATTTAGACAGTAAACGGAGCCTTACATTCCTGTTTTCACCCATACCAGAGATCATTTGGGGAAGGAAAAATAAGGAGCCAACAGATCCCATTTCCCTATAATGTCAATAGCTCATCGTGCAAATAGCAAAGCTTATGTAGAGAGAAGATGGCAAATACTACTTCAAACATCACTTTGGACAGAACTTGGGAGTTGTATCTATTCCATGTTCTCAATATGGCATGTCTAACATAATAACTTTTAAATCTGATATTAACCTTGACTTTATTGTCAATTGTCAAAACAGGTATTGTTGGAAAGAAAAACATCATTCTAAGGAAGACTTTCGTTTACTTTTGTCATAGAAATTCTTCCCAGCAACGATAGTTATAGTTTCTCCCATCCTTTTTAATTTCATTTCATATCTTCCCAAAGAATGTTGAATATCATCCACAATCTTATCGCTCATTTTATTCCTCAGTTCTATTTGATCCTCTATTTTCTTTCTCTCTTTTTTGTTAACATCTTCATCTTCTGTTGGAATGTACCAATTTTCTCTAAACTGGATCTTCTAAAATCAACACCAGATCATCTGTAAAAGCCCTTAATTTACAGGTGTTTTTTTTAAATTTTTACTCCTTTCATGTTCCTTTATATCTCTATTCAATATTTTAAGGACTAAAATAGACAAGAGAGGAGACAATGGGCATTCATGCTTTGTTCATTTTTGCATCTCACAAGACTTTGATAGATTGCCATTATCTATAGATCTCTACAACTACTGTATTTTTTGGACTATAAGATGCACCGGAGTATAAGACACACCTTAGTTTTTGGAGAGGAAAATGAGAAAAAAGCTGATTGGTGGGTGGATCAGCCTTCCGGAATACCCCCAATCAGCTGTTCCCAGAGGTGAACCTTAGCAACAGGTTTGTTGGTTGTGAGCTCTGCGCCTTGCTTTTTTTTCAGCCTCTCAAATCTCCATTTCAGAGCTATTTTTTAAGCCTCTCAAACCTCCGTTTCAGAGGCTGGGCAGGGCTACATTCAGTGTATAAGATGCACACAAATTTTCACCCTCTTTTGGGGGGGGAAGGTGAGTCTTATACTCCAAAAAAATACGGTATATGCTTTCTTTGAATTATAGATTGATCTTATCCATTTTATGAAGTTCTTTCTAAAGTTCATACCTTCCAAAACTTTTAAACATGAAAGCCCAGTTCAAATTGTCAAAGGCCTTCGCTGCAACTACAGTAAGAAAATCAATGCTGGCTTTCTGTTGTGTTGTTCCAAATACTTCAAAATTTCTGATATTATTCTGTAACTATCTTTTAAATAAAATACATATTGATCCTCATTGATCCAATAAATTCTTGTAAAATGATTTTCAACCTATCAGCCAAAATTGTTCTAAACTTGTAGGCATTATTCAATAATTATATTTGCCTACATAGTTTCTTATTAAAATCAAATCTTGTCCCTCTTTATTATTTACTATTAATTCTGTATTGGCTTCTTTCCAGCTCTCTGACATCCTTCCTCCCTGTAAACTAGAATTTGCTATATTTTGTAAAGGTCATAAAAGACATCTGCAAAATATTTATAATAAGAATCCGGTAATCTATCTGGTCCAACCAACTTTCCAGTTTTAATCTTTTTTAAAGCTTCGCAACCCTCCGTCCACCATATAGTCAGATCCATTCATAATCTGTTTTTGTTTCCCTGGAATTTGCAGTAATTTTGTTTCTTAAAGTATTCATCTATTTTTTTCCAGAGAAATATCTTGTCCCTTATACAAATTGGAATAGTATTGTTGAAAGATTTTCTGCATAGCCACATTATCCACTAATGCAGTCTCTTCCTCTTGCAATTTCAGTTATCTGCAACTTGTGAAGATGGTAAGCTTTTTGATAAAAGTTTTTAAATCTTTGAAGCCCCTTCTCCCCTCCCCCCTTTTAATCCAATAAGAGTGCTGACTCACCAAGTGGATTGCTTTTATCCTGCCACTCAGAAAATCTTTCTTTAGCTACAAATTGATTACATCCAGAAATGTTTACGAAAGTGAGACTTTTGCAAACATTGTGTTCAGATAGGGTGCCTTACGTCTGTGCTTAATTGTAATTCCTTGACTCCTAGCTGCTTGACTCATGAGTCAACCAAAAAACCCTTCAGTTCTTGCAATTTCCTCAGAAGGAGCAGCTGTCTGGAGTGGGCGATCTCACAATCTCTTCTTGTCCAGGAAGACTACACCGGCCAGAATTCACCTTCTGGTGGCCAATCTCAGTCACAATGCTGTCCTCCAAAAATCTTCAATTGGAAGCTCAGGACATGACATATATTATTGATGGCTCTTTTCCCTGACCCAAATTCCAAAAGCCTCTTCACTAAAATCTGTCACCTTCAAGGTTGCTTTCAAAAGAATTGGCAAGATTTGCCCATTTGGACTGGTTATCTAGAATTTGGAGTTAAGCCAACAAAAGAATATTGCATTTTAACAGCATTTTATTTGTTAGATTTATATAAAGCTACATTGTTTGTGCAACTTTTCAGCATGCATTTAAATGCATCCATGTTTAATGATTACCTTAAGAAAAATGCAATATAATTGGAATACACTAAGAAGTCATCTGAACCTCTTCATTTTAAACATGAAGCTATACAGGGAATCAATGAACTATGGAAGAGGGATGAGTTGCCAACATTAGAAAAGAAGGAAAAAGTATTTTTGCTTAGCAAGAATCTCCAATTTGGTAACAATAAGAACTATGTCTCTGAACCCAAAGGTGCTTTTTCAAGAGGCAACTGGACTTTCTGGGTTTTTTTTGAAGACATTTTGCTTCTCATCTAGCTGAAAAAGCTTCTTGGCTGAGAAAGAAAAACCAGAAAGTCCAGTTGCCTCTTGATAAGGCTTCCTTGGGACAACCATGACCTGGATGACTGAGAACCTCCATAGACATATGTCTCTGAACAAAACTTATCTAGTATTTCAGGAAAGGGAGAGAAAAATCCTAGAATCCCAACTGAAGGTTAAGGCACAAAAGTTAAAAATCATAAATTGATTACCAGCTAACTTTCTGGATCATTTTCTGGCTACTATAGGTAGTCCTCAACATACAATCACAAGTGGGATTGGAATTTCCATCATAAATCAGTGTGGTCATAGAGCAAGTCAACACTTGACCAGACCCCATTTTACCACCATTTTTACCACAGCTGTTAAGCAAATCACCATGGTTGTTAAGCGAATCCAGCTTCCCTAATTAGCATTGCTTGTTGGAAACCAGCTAAGAAGGTTGCAAATAACAATCATATAACTGCACGATGCTACCCAGTTGTAGATGTGAGCCAACCGCCAAGTGTCTGAATTGCATCCCGTAACTGCAGGGGTGGTGTGACGGTCTTCATTTCAAGGAGAGGTCATAAATATTTTTTTACAAGGAATAACTTTGAACTGTCATCAAACGAATGGCTATAAGTCAAGGACCACCTGTATGCAATACTCCAAGGAGTAATTTTCTCGGAATACAAATTGTTATTCGCCATTTATATCAAAGCGCTGCCTACTGATGCCAGGGATATTCGCTGGCAGCATGAGTGCCAAATGCATGTCTGGTGCTTGCCTAAGCTGGCTGATATGATTACTGGAAAGGGAAGCAAGGGATTATTATGATCCCCTGCTATTTTTCGGCAATGAGAGGAATCTCTACTCCTGGCAGTTTGGCAACACGAATGATAGTCGTGTTGGACTAATGACAGCCTGCGAGGGACTAATCCATCATCTTCCATTTCTTAGAACATTAGACATATGGCTAAATATTTTATCATCTCCCACATTTCATGGGAATGTGTTCACACATGACAAATACATGGCTCTAGGTGGCTATATAAATCGAAATAATAAATACATAAATGGGAAAAAGAGCTTTCAGCCATGTGTGCAAAAGCGGGGACTAAGAAAAAGGACCTTTGTTAGAAATGTTTTATGGGGCAGAGAGATGTTGCTAATAGATCACACATTCTCATGAAATGTGGAAGGCAATAAAATATTTTTTAATGCAACACAATACTGAGCTAGTATATTTTTTACAGATACTTTGCAACAGCCTGTCTCTCACTAAGTGGAAAGAGAAAAGAGGCTAAAAATATTTGGATGAAGGAAATTTCCCATAATAAAGTCTAATGAAAGCTTAAGCAAGTAGGAAATTTTTGTGCTGTTCCTTCTACAGAGGAATCATAGGAGCAATGGTTATTTAAGCACATGGGTTTAATCATTAGAGCTGATTTGCTAAAGATATACCTGAAGTATACCTGGGAACTTGATTAAAGATATGTGTCGTGGTTGACTTGGAACAGTCCCTTCGCTGTTATGTGAACTACCAGCAAACCAACTGGGCTGAGCTTTTGCCTTTTGCGGAAGTGGCATATAACAACACTGTGCACAGTAGCATTGGGTTTACCCCTTTTGGGGTGGACTGTATGTTTGGTCAACAATGGACAGTGGGTGGCTCAGGGGGAAAAGAGAAAGAACATACTGATTGATGTTTCTGCATGCCATGCACAAGAATTGAACAGGAACAAAGAAGTTCAGAAAATAAATAAATAAAGCAAACTTGTTCACCTTCTCTTCAACTCACGTGCTTCCCTGTGACCTTAGTCCAATTGATGTACCAAATATATATCCTAGTAAACGTTTCCTTACTAAAAAAAAATAACTATAATCCCAAAGCAGAGATATAACATAACGATTACATTACAGACACTTACATTCATTTTACAGGACAGCAAGACCAACAGCAATGGTAATAGCAACCAAAATCGATACTATCGGCCACCTAAATTCAACAGAAAGCCTGCAGGAGCAGATTACCTCAATTGGTACCAGAGAATGGCTTTCCATCAAACTTAATTGGTGGAGGGAGGTATTTGTCGAAGGACCCCTGAAACAGGTCTTCTTTTGGATTACTACACTGTGAATTCTTGGCAGGTAGAACACTGAAGAAATGTGCCACTAGATCACAATGGGTGGATTGGCAGGAAAACAGGTAGAACAGCATCTATCAGATATTTAGATTCCCAGCCCTGCATGTATCATTATGTGGGCTCAGCAATACTCTGGCAGCCTAAATGGGTTCTACATAAATGTTTATGCCAAGTTTACAGAAGCTCGTTTCCTTTGATAACTTTGGACCAAGATGGCAATTAGTCTTAGAGTGAGGAAGTACATTATATTTCAATTTAATGGTGCCTGATTTATTTGTTTGTTTGTTTATTAGTTCAATTTGTATGCCGCCCTTCTCCCGAGACTCAGGGCGGCTTACAATGCATTAAGCAATAGCCTTCATACTTTTGTATATACCTGCTTAGTAGGGCTTTCGGCTCCCTCCAAGCAGTGTTCTTTTTTATACAAAGTCAGCTTATTGCCCCCACAATCTAGGTCCTCATTTTACCTACCTCGAAAGGACGGAAGGCTGAGTCAACCTTGAGCCTGGTGAGATTCGAACTTGCAGTAATTGCAGGCAGCTGGTGCTAGTTAACAGCACTTTAGTCTGCTGCGCCACCAAGGTTCTTCAATCATAGGATTGCATCATAGGATAGGATCATAGGATGATGGAGCGCTCCCACCTGTTGTTTTTTTCCCTTTTGTGCCAGTTTTTGTATCCATGCATTTCTCTGGACAGAATTCAGAACCTATAACCTATAAGGTTGGACTGGTGTGTAATTGGCATTCAATTACATACCAGTCCAACCTCCAAAAGGTTACCTCTTAGTTATGTCTGTTGGTGAAATTAGTTAGTATTGTGGTCCAGGATATTTGACGCTCTATCTGGATTTAAAAAGTAATCAGGAAAAAGGAAAGGCTTAGATGAGCTAAAAATACTTGTAAAACAATAACTTCAGATTCTGCCTAAATTGCAGAGCATTACAGAATAAATGAACCAACATGTGAAATAGTTCACAAAGACTTCTACTTTATGGTAATTGGGGTTTTTTTGTGGGGAACGACACAAAAACATCAACAAGAGCATATTTTTAAGAGAGATTTGAGAAACCAATTAAAATAATAACATACAATATTACCCTTCGCAATATTGTTTAAATAATAGATATTTCATAAATGTCTTTAGAGATTTTCAGTCATCCAGGTCTGAAAAAGCACCTTTGGGATATATTTCATAAACATTTTCCATTCTTACTACTTCATAAGTCTAACTAATAAACTTTCATTCCATGTCAATGTATGAAATGCTACGGGCTGAATATGTCAAGCATACTTTTTTAGTTGAAAGGAAAAGTGTTATTTAACACAATTTCTATTACCCGTGAAATAAAATTAACCATATGCTTTATTCCTGCCATTTCACCTCTGTCTCTCTGCAAATCCAGGCAGGGCTGGGGGAAAAAAGGATCTGAAATTTTGAAAATGGATTCAATGTTCATATCACACACTCACAGTACACTGTAATTCGTGTAATTAATCTAAGTGCTTAATTTATTTTGTAAATTGAATAATAAGCTAATTTACATGCTAGGTTTGTACCAAAGACTATGCTAAAAACGTGGTTGTCGACCTTGCAGTTCAGAGCAGAGGTGGGTTTCAGCAGAACTGGTAGCGGAAATTTTGAGTAGTTCGGAGAACCGGTAGTAAAAATTCTGACCAGTCAATCTGTACTGGTGAAAGGTTTGATTTAGGAGAAAACAATTGATTTTTGCTATTTCCTGTGTTTTCCATTTCTCCTATTATTTCATCACTTATATGTCTTGTCTTTTTGTCTGTAAAGCCTGAGGAAAAGGCATGCGTTATATTTGCTATCATGCACAATTTTCTTCCATAGTCACTATGCATTGATTTTTAATTGTTGTAAAAATACATTGAGAAAAATATTTGCTTAAAAACTAGTGCAGAATCAAAATGTGATGAGCAAGAGAGAGACATAAATACAGAATAACTGAGACAAATATTTCAAATGAAGAACAAACAACAATCACCTCTGCAACAGAAGTTAAGGGTGTGTGAGTTTCATTGCTTTGATACATTTTAATGAGCCATGGGGGAATTCCTAAGACAAACATCTATCCCCACAGAAAAGATTTTGTTGCTTGCTTTATATATAGTAAGCCTCAGGACTAGCTGACTGACATATTTCCGCTGCTGGGGAACTTCCCAATGGATCAATTACATTTATATACCCCATTTTTTATTATTTCAAAGCAAATGACTCACATCCCTGACACATGGTACACAAATACCGTGTTTCCCCAAAAATAAGACCCTGCCTTATATTTTTCTGAACCCCAAAATAAGCACTTGGCCTTATTTTGGGGGAGGTCCTAATATTTTGGGGCATGTGGAGCAAGACAGGGCTCCTCTTGCCATCTTACCTGATTTCCAGCTCTGTCTCCCTAACCCTAACCAGAGGAAATGGCAGGGACTGGCTGTGCACGCTGTTAAATATTTTCAGGGAGGGCTTATTTTCAGGGGGAGCTTATTTTAGCGCATGCGCTCAAAAGCCCAACTGGGCTTATTATCCGGGGAGGGCTTATTGTATTTTCGAAGATGAAAAACTCATATCATTTCTCACCTAGCTCTTTGTTATGAGATCAGGTAAATACATCAAAGAGAAAATGGAGGTGAATAAGATTCTGGCATCTCTTGAGATCTGAAGGTGCAGGGACAAGTTTTTTTTAGAAATAATTTCAATCATATACATTTTACAGACTTTTGGGTCTCATTCACTTGCAGTCCACCAATGTATTCTAGGTTGTACTGGAACATTATTGATTCCTACTATTAGACACCTTTGACCGATCAGGCTAGGGTGGATGAAGTTTGGAGACGACATAGAACTTGGAGAGAGGGACAGATTAGGAATCACAACTGAAGAGGAGAGAAACACAAAGGTGTTTTTTTTTCAAAAGGCAACTGGACTTTTGTTTTTCCTTAAAGATGCTTTGCTTCTTCCAAGAAGCTTCTTCAGTTCACTGAAAAAACTTCAGTTCACTGGAAAAGCGTCATTTCAGTTGACTTTACTGAACTGAAGAAGCCTCTTGGATGAGAATTGAAACCTCAAAAAACCAAGTCCAATTTCCTTTTGAAAAAAGCACTTTTGGGACAACCGTGACCTGGATGATTTATAATCTCTAAAGACAGAAGGAGAGAAAGACGGATCAATCTTAACTCAAGAGACTGAGCAAATCAAGAAAAGTCACCCTTTCTAGTGGATATAATAAAACTTCCAATGTGTCCCTCTGAATTAATAATACCAAATCATAAATTTCCAAAAAAAAAAAAAAAAAAAAAAAAAGAATGATTCAATACTAGAATTTTCCTCAACTGAACTGAGTACAGAGAAAGTAACACCTTAAATAGGCTGTGGTATTAATTGCAAGAAGAGCAAATCGCTAAGCATTTAAAATGTTGGCCCTGACCTTTCTAGCGCTTAACAGCTTATAAAATCCACCGCTCAGTCATTATGGTTTTAGGGTTTTTTTATTGTTGATGTTAGTCCTTATTTTTAACCCTTTATATTTTGTCTTGTTTGAAATTTTGTTAGCTCCTTGAACAGAGAGGCAGGTATAAATCAAACCAGTGTTTTTCTCTACATTAAATGCCCTGCAAATCTACTCTGTAGGAGGTTTAAGAACAGAGATTCAGCCAAAGTAATATTATTATAAAATACAGCACGAGAGAAGCCATCCATTCAGATTGCTTTTAGCTGGCTATTCACCCTAATACTAAAATTGTGAGCTTTGGGATGGGCATGCCTTGGGTACAAGCAGATTTTGCTTTTTATTAAACAAAGAGTTCCCATTATGTGTGCCTCTGGCCCTTTCTTTGCATCCTGGCTCCAATGCACTAATTTAGGAATTGTTGCTCTTCATAGAGACTGGCCAACAGGTTGGAGGTAACTAGTAAGGATTAAATTTAATTCAGACTGAAAAAGGTTCATATATGAAAAAAGGGGAGCAATGAGTAATAATGAATGAATGAATAAATCATATATTTATTCACATCCGTGAAGGTATGTGCTAATAAAATAAACACATTCTTCTTTTCATTGGGTTAGATTTTTCCTTAGAAACATAACTTCCCTTCATACCCTTCTGTACGATGTTAAAAAGGCATACACACATACACCCATTATTTTCTTTCTTCAATGCTTTGCTTTACCACTCTCCACCACACTTCTGCACAATTACCTATCAAAATATTTTGTATGTTATACTACAAAAATCTTGGTGCTTCTTATCGTTGTTTCAGTGTCAAAACATGATGCAAAATTTCAAACCCTTGTTTTCCATTGGTCACTGTGTCCCCATGGAGCTGCAAGTCAAAAACTGAGCAAATCACACAAAGGGCCTTTTTTAAAAATCTTCAGCTCCAGCCATTAACTAAAGGATGGGGAAACAAGGGGTTAAACGTCATCAGTTTGAGTTGCTGTCCAAGTTGGGCCTATTGATTGGGGCTTTCCAGCCCAGGGTTGCTAGGGGCGTAATCTGTCCCTGTTGTTGCAACTAGAGGGAATAGTCTCTGTCTGGCTAGTAGTTATAGTTGCCATGTTTGCTATCCTTGTCACATTGTTCAGCTGCTGAATGAAGGATCCTAGGATACTAACTAATTTGCATGGGGCAACTTGTTCCTCTCCACCAACCATCTTAGTATGACACAGAATAGCACTGCTCAACTACTATTATGAGAACAAGACCACTGGGCAAGGGAAGGTCCAATTCAACATTCACAATCTCATTAAATAACCAGAATTTGTAAGCTGTTTTCTGGAGTAGGAGTTATTCTTCAATGGGTCAACTAAACAGGACTGCAAATCTCTTAATATTAATCATATAACTAATAAGACAATAAAAAGATTTGAATTACAACAATTCAATTGATTGCTTTTGATTTTTCACTGCCTTAAGATATATTCCTAGTGCTTTTTCACTGACACACCCACACACCAAAATCAAGTTGCTAAATTGGCACTATATACTATACAAATCAGTGCAAAGAATTATCGTTCCAGTCATTTTGACTGCATTAGAACTACATTAAAATACTTTCATTCTGCCTCCCCATCAGCAGTATTTATAGAGCTAAGTTTACTTAATTTCAAGTAGACTGCAAGACAAATGCAAATTGTTAGGGTAAGATTTTCCATTAATGAAAAAGATGAAATTTGGTAAAAACAGCTACAAAATGAAACTCTTGTGCAGAAAATTATAAAAAAATATGTTAGAAAATGGGGGCAAAACTAATTTAAAAAACAGACAAATATTACTGTGTAAGCACCTATTTCTTTGAAATGTGAGTTTTCTGGAACACTTCACATTAGAATCTTTTGAAGAAATTTTTCCAGTTCCCTCAGTCAATGGAAAAATGAATATTATGGGTTCGTTTTTATTTAAACATAGTAAAAACAAAGCTAATTATGAATATTATGTAAGTTTCTCAAAAATCTTCCTACGAATAGCTGAAATAAATAATTTATTTGGCAGAAAGAGTAGAAACTGGGAGAGAGATGAATATGTTATATTCAGATTAAAACCTTTCTTTGGGAATTATTTTATTACGGTGCTTATAATTATTCTAAACATAGCTAATTGAGTACGTTTTCCTTAATTAAGAAAAGTAACAGTTATACTGCTACACATCACAGCATTAATTTTAGCATGTGTAAATTTTGCGCCTAGATTTATCTGCTTCCATAAAAGTCATTTGGAAAAGATAATTAGAATTTAATTAGAATTGTCCAATTGAATTTACAACAGGTTTGTGTTACTTTATTGCTAATTTATTTTATCACCCAATACACTTTGAAAAGTATGCTTGTAAAGTAGAAGAAATTCCCAAAAAATAGGTGAATGGAATATTTTCTACTGACATTGGAGTCTATCTTATATCTTCATATTTTTAAAATCAGCTTGGATGGATGTGGCTTTAAAGAGAAATTGCAGAGGCAGCCACTAATATTAACTTAGACCATCAGAGTAGAAATTTGATGTACTCTGTAAGTTCTGCATTGAAACATTGTTTTTCTTTCAGAATGCTTAGAAGGGAGGAGATAATTTCTACCACCATCACCTCACTTTCAGAAAACAAAGTTCCCATCATTCAGCAGGGGATAATAGCAGTTGGCTAAACTTATCCAGATCTGGAAGCTAAGCAAGCTTAAACCTGGTCAGTGCTATGATGACACATCCTCAGGGTATTCCAAGGCTGGAGGCAAAATTGGAGAAGTCAAAAAATATGCCAGAGAATGTAATGGAAAAATTCACTTCTATACTGTTGACCAGGAAACTGCATTGATGTGTCTGTAGCCAGAAGTTCTCTTCAGCTCAAGGGAGGCTCTGCTTTACCTCCTCACAAATGTCATAAAATGTGATTTCTTACATAATTCTTGGGGATTTTTTTCCCCTTCACAACTGCAGAAGTTGGAATTGAAAACAGCTGCAAATGTGTGTGTGCGCAAGCACACACACACACCCACACACACACCCACACACACCCACACACAAAGAAAGGGGGATTACAGCCACAGACACACACAAAGGAAAAATTAGAATTAAAACCATATGGTCAGAAACAATAAACTAGAGGAAATGATCTCTGAGACTTAAGCAGACTTTGGGGAAGGGAGAATAACTTTCAAAACGTGATATGAAATCCAATCTAAAAAATATTTTTCCAATACGTTATGTTTCCCATTTTAATATGAACAGTTAAGGGCATGTTCCAAGAAACACAATGTTCTTTCTATTGGGTATTAATGGTTAGAACTGTGGTGTATTGTGTTCTCACCAGAACAATTCCTTCAGGTAAACATGACTGAGTAGCAGTCAAGTACTCTTTCTCTCCAAGTAATGGGTGGAAAACCTCACTACTTCAGGGACAAGAGATTAGGGTGAACTCTGAAACAGTTCTTTTCCCCACAGGAAAAGTGATAGTACTGTAATAAAAGGGTTCAGCATTGGAAATTCCATTCACTGTCACTGTCTTTTTTCCTTTATAAATATACCCCTCCCATATTGTGGAGGCTGGCCCTAGCAGAAAAATGAATATAAGTGAGATTTTGATTCAGCAAGAACAATGGAGGCATTGTGTCTGCACTGGCAGGCATTGGTTCCAAGGTCAGGAGTTTGCAGGTACTTACCCCCCAAGAATTGGATGCCTCCAGCCACCCTGCCCACAGTCCTGGAGATCAGCTCATATACGCAGCATCCCATAAGTGCAGTGAGGGCCACTAGAAGAAGGAGACCACAGCCCAAACCGGTCACCACTGTGCAGATCTGCCATTCCACACTTGGAATGGCCTGGAAGGATGCGTAACGTCCACACTGCTCCACCATGACCGTCATCTGGCGGCTCTCATCTCGAACAGGATAGGAACATCTCCGGAAAGTGCCAAAAGAGACTGGTTTCTCCAGCTGAGAACCCAGCAGCCAATAAGGCATGAAGAAACCCACACAGGAGGCTCCAGCACAAAGGAAGGAAAGCAAGGCCCAGATCACTCCGGTATAAGTCAGGCTAGAGGCCATCTTCCCAGTCATGATGACCCAAAGGAACTTGGAACAAAATCCGCCACCTGATATACTAGTTTTGGAGATCTGTAGGTATTTCCTCAGTCCCAGGAACCTTGGAGTCCAAGGAAATCTTCCATAAGCGCCGTCAGACTCACTTTTTTTATCCTTAAGATTCCTGGTACGGCAGAGATGGAACTTCTTCTTGTTAGTTCTTCATCTCCAATGGAAGCTGTAATTTAATGAGAAGCATTAAAGAAGGGAGTAGGATAATGAGGTAAATTATCATGAGTTCTTTGAACATGAGGAAGGGGGCCAAGAAAAGCAGCGATGAAAATTAAGTTTCACCATGAAGCCAAACTGGGGAGCAATGCAAGAAATGAAAGACTGAAAACTGGGTTAGAACAAGAATAGTGTGTTCCAATCCAACAAACCTTTAATGGAGATGACCAGAATGACAGGAGGGGTAGTCCTGTCAGGAATTGGGCTGAGGGAAGCTGCAGGAAGGTTACCAGATCCAACCTTGGATACTGCTTTTATGGCTTTCAGTGTCAAGTGGAAATGAACCCATGAATCACAAAGCCCCAACTTCTAGTTTGGTAAAGAAACAGGTCAACCCCTCTCATTTTTCCTACCACATCTGGATGTCAGTTGGCAAACAAAAAGAGCTCTTTTGTTCTTTTGACATGAGGAAGTCAGCAGTGGAAGCTTTATAGAGCCTGGAAATACCACCCAACAAGTCAGCTGGGCAGCCCACATCTGCCTTGCCTTCTGACTGAGACAGCAGAGAACTACTAATTCTCTCCCCCATGACTGTTACTAAAGTAGATACTAAAAGTTCTCGCTGCTGCTATGTGTAAAGGTAAAGGTTCCCCTCCCACATATGTGCTAGTCGTTCCTGACTCTAGGGGACAGCGCTGTCCGAAGAAAGATGTCTCCATGGTCATGTGGCCGGCATGACTCAATGCCAAAAGTGCATGGAACACTGTCACCTTCCCACCAAAGGTGGTCCCTATTTTTCTACTTGCATTTTTTTATGTGCTTTTGAACTGCTAGATTGGCAGAAGCTGGGACAAGTAACGGGAGCTCACCCTGTTACGCGACACTAGGGATTCGAACTGCTGAACTGCCAACCTTTCAATTGACTACCTCAGTATCTTAGCCACTGAGCCACCGCATCCCAATATTATGTAGTGGTATGCAGTGGTCATTTTTGCAGCCTGGTTAGCCTTGCAATATCAATCCTGAGTTGCATGGAAATCAGTGCTCAACAATACCCTGCCAGCAACAACCCCTGGAATTGCTACAAAACCCCTTAGGGCAGAAAGACTGGAGGCAAGAGAAATAAGACAGCAATATACCAAGACTTTTTCTTCCTATTATTTCCTCTTTGAGTAAAGGAACAAATTGAGCTTCAAAGATCAGGAAGACAATAGAACAAAAACCCAAATGGTCTTGCCTTTATAAAAGGCTTGTAAAAGAAGGAAGTTAACGCTTTCCCAAATTAAGCTCTGCCTCCACTGTTTTTCTTCTCAGAGTTATAGCCTCTGCCTAGATCCCAATGGAGAACAAACAGCAGCCCGATCACTTTTCACAACAGAAAGAAAAAGAATGGGCATGATCGCATTTGGCAATAGGAGGGAAATCTGCCAGTCCTTTCAAATCCAAAACCCAGCCTGCACCCCTGGGAAAGGAAGAGGCCCGGACCAGGCAGAGGAGCCTTCTTTGAGCATACCCAGTCCCCCCCACCCCATACCCACGGCAAAGTGAGACGCACGCCGCGCCCCTCCCCACTCCCCCCCAGATGCCTGCTTCGCCCACTCCACGCGATCAAAGAAACTGTAACGGGCAGCGACGGAGATGAACAGGCGCAAAGGAGGGGAAGGGGGTCGGCGAAAACAGCACTAACCACCCCCCCCCCAACTCTTTGCAAACTCTCCCGCGCTGGCTGTCAATCCGGGAAAACGGGGTGGGCGAGGGGTGTCGTCCCCGTCCCCCCCCAAGTGCTGAGTCACGGCCTTTCTCCGGACGGACGGACGGCCGTCAACGCCGAAAGAGCGCTTGCTAGCCTGCCCCGCTGGACTTGCCGCTAAGTTTGGGTTCCGCTGGACTTCCCTAGGCTGGTGTTGGGAAGAGGCAGGCAAAGCGGGCGGAGGTCTGACCCCACCTTCCCCTGCTCTTAGATCTGGGACACGCAATGTCTCTTTTTCGCCTTTGGCTCCAAACGGCTTCTCCGCCTGCCTTGCCTCCAACCGAGGGGTGCTGGGCAGCGGCAGCTCCTTCAATCGGACGAGGATCGCGTTCCCGTCCACCACCCCCACCTCACCCCAAAACCTGGTTAACTCTAAGCCTTTACCAACCTGCCTGCGCCGATCCGGCCCGGGTACACATGGAAGCTTGCAAAGCGCGGCCTTTCTGCAGCTGCTCGGCACGCGTCGGAGTCGGCAGGCGGCGGCTGCAGCAGCGGCCACGGCTTTTGGTCCGGAGCGCAGGACCAGCTGCGGCCGCCGCGCTCGATTCTGGGAGGGAAGAGCCAAAGCAGGGTCCCAAAACCTCGGCGCGAAGAGCTCCGCCCCCTGCCACCTACGAGACCGAGGAGGGGGAGCTTCGCGCGCAGCCTTGTAAGGCGAAGGAGGACGACACCCGAAGAGAAGCAATCGCGGCGAGGCGGAAAACCAGGGCGCATCTCTCCAGCATCCTGGCGGGGAGAGGGGGGGACCGCGCAGGAGACTGAACGGGGGCGGAGGGGGGTGGTGGGGCGGGGCAACAGAGGTGTGAAAACCCCACGGCCCGACTTGCCAGAGTCTCACTTTTTGAAGAGCCGAGGGCATATCGATAGTGTCACATTGCTGTTACCACTGAGCGCCTGAGAAGTCTGAAGGAGTTAAGGGGAATTGGCAGGACCGAGCGTCCAAAATCCCTGAAAATATTTATCTGGCAGATAGGAGGGGCTCCCGGGAATCTCTTGGTTCTTCAGTTTCTTTTAAATAGACTGAGCAATTAACCCTTCCCTTTTATAGGTTCGGAAATGCACTTCATAAATTCAATGAATCAGAATAGAGGTTTCTTAGCAAGAGAGAGCTATATAAGGGGTTTTAAGTTATGAAACTGCCTCTTAATATTTGTTTCATAATAAGAGAATAACAGAGTTGGAAGGGACCTTGGAGGTCTTCTAGTCCAGCCCCCTGTGCAAACAGAAAACCCTATACCCGTGATGGCGAACCTATGGCACGGGTGCCACAGTTGGCACGTGGAGCCATATCTGTGGGCAGGTGAGCGTTGCCCTAGCTCAGCTCCAGCACGCATGTGCGCACCGGCCAGCTGGTTTTTGGGCCTTCCGGGCCCACTGGAAGTCAAGAAATGGCCGTTTCCAGCCTCTGGAGAGCCTCTTGGGGGAGTGGGGAAAGCTGTTTTCACCCTCAACAGGCTCCAAGAAAGCCTGGGAAGGGCGAAAAATGGGCCTACCGGGCCCACCGTTAACCTTTTTGCCGTCACGTGCCAAAAGCGGGGGTAGCGGGGGGAGGTCGTGTGCACATGCGTGGGGATGCGGTGTGTGTGGGGGCATTGAATCATGGGTGTGGGCACGCGTGCGCGCAACCCCCCATGCTCCCCACGCTTTTGGCATGCGATGGCAAAAAAGTTAGTCATCAGTGCCCTATACCTTGGATGGCGAACGTATGGCACACATGCCAGAGGTAGCATGCAGAGCCCTCTCTGCTGGCACACGCCCCGTCACCTCAGGTCAGATCTCCATGGCGTTTCTTTCGTGAGCTTCTGTTTCCCTGCAAACAACGAAACAGAAGCTCACGAAAGAAAAAGATCTTACCTCTTGCCACGCCGCCAGTGTTGGGATGTCCCAACCTCCCGCCGGCCAGCTGGTCTTTGGGTCTCTGCTGAGCCTGCAAGCACATCCACACTTAGTGTTAAAAGGTTCACTATCGCTGCCCTATACCATTTCAGATAGGTGGCTGTCCTATCTTTTCTTAAAAACTTCCTGTGATGAAGCACCTAGAGCTTCTGAAGTTATACTTTAATCATAAATGAATGGAAGAAAACCTATCTAAATTAAACTGACATTTGAAATTAATTATTTTAGACAATATAGGAGGATATTTATAGCTCAGGGTTGAAATGAGGGGTCCTCGGTGCTCTAAACTTGGCTTTTTTTTGCAGTTTCATTACCCAAACTTGGTAACATCATCTGTACTAGCATTGATGATATTACCTAGTTTGGGTAATGAAACATCTGCAAGAAAACAGCCAAGCTCAGAGAGCATTAAGGATCCCTTATTTTTAGACAGCTAAAAATGCCCGAATTTATGAGCCTGGCTCTTCAATATGTTAATGTTAATATACTTATTTTCAGCACATTGCTTTTCTTAAAAAGTCAATATAGAGAATTGCCTACTATTCCCTGTTTTGTGTTTAAGGATTCCAGTAAAATGGTTTTTATTATCTAACCTGCTTTTTCATTATTAAAATGTATCTCAAATTTGGCACAAACGTTTGCACTACTTTGGGCAACTTTAAGTCTCATTAAGGACATCACATTAAATTTATTTATTTGACGCACATGCATTGCAATCAAAAGAGACTCGTGATTTGCAATAGTTCTGTAATAATACTGTAAAACATCAACTCTTTGCTGAACTTAAATACTTTAACTCGACAAAGTCTGGATGTTGGAAAAAATGTTGCACTGGTTATGCAGCGTGAAACATTGATATGCTACATATGCATATTACTTCAAGTTATAAATTGTTAAGGCATTTAAATAATTGGGTTTTTCCCCAGAATCATAGTTTATTTTCACTTAAGAATCAAGTAATATTGATAGAAAATAAGATGGCCTTGGTTTTAACATGTCCAATTTGCACCTCACATGTAAATTTTTAAGTTAACAGGAATTTGATGTGCACATCTATGACATAATTCTGTGTTCAGATTTAAAAACAAGTGCAAGTATTAAGCTATGGCTTGCCCTTGTAACATCTTGAATGTCTGTGCCATCATGATTTCCAACATCTTCATAGGCACAACTTTTTCCAGGCTAAGATATGTGGCCTTTGATAGCATGCTAAGGACCCCAGTACTTTATGAAAAGTAATTTTAGTAAGGATAGGAAAAACTAAATTTGATTTATTTTATATAAGGATCATTAAAAAATCCTCCCTTTTTACAACACTGTAATCCCTTAGTTCGGGGTAGAGTTGAGGTGACTGGATGGAGCTGAGCATTTACTGGCCTGATGCACTTCCTGATGCCACATGGAGTTCACAGCAGATTTTTTTTTGAGCTCTAGGAAAGAAACATCTGCTGCTACCTAGGATTGAACTCTCAACCTATTCATTAAACCTATTGTTTTATATGCGTTTCCCCGAAAATATGACCTATCCTGAAAATAAGCCCCAGCCTGGTTTTTATGCATGGGCTTAAGCCCTCCCCCAAAAGTAAGCCCTAGTGAAAGAGGTGGGCATGGCCAACATAGGAGGCGGTGAGTGCACATGGGCCGACAATGTCTGGTAGAACAGGTGAGTTGAGTACCTGTGCAAGCAGCAGACAGAGGCAGAGGCGGCGGGGAGAGGGGGCGGGGAAAGGCAGGTGATCTGGATACAATATTTCTTAGGAATTCCAAGAAATCAGACTGAATGTGGATGTATACATCTGAAGAATTATTCTACATTCCAAATATAAATCCCAATCCTATAATTAGACTGTGCAGAGAGAAAAGAAAGAGGCTAAATATATGGCAGATGGAGCACTTGAAACAAAACCTTTTGAAGACTATACTTTAGTGGCATATCAAGCATTATCTACGAGGCAGCTGCAGAGGCCTCAATGAAATTTCACGTAGTTGGGGAAAGTCACAATTGAGGACTATACCGTGGTTAGATTTGGCTTCCACTCTCATGATGCTAAAACAGTTTATAATTTTATTTTGCCTTCTGCCATAGCTGTCTCTGAGTTCAGACAGAACTTGGCAGGAGCTCCTAATTGAAGATAACGTTACTGCAAGCTCAGAAGGCAGTTGACGAATATAATTTCAGGGAACTGCTTCATTCTATCTTTCTTCATTTAGTACCTTTGAATGTTGGAATTTAAATAAACTGAAGAAGACATTTCTCGGGTTTTATTCTTTGAATCAATCTTCCCAAAAGCCAGAGGACTGATCCTCAACTTATTAATTGCATCAGCTAAAAAGAAAGATGTAGCTGCGTAACATCAGCACAATGGTGACATTTCCAAAAGTCTAGACCAGAATTTTTCAAACTGTCTTCTACAGATCCCTAGAACACTATAGGCAGTCCTCGACTTATGACCATAACTGAGCCCAAAATTGGTGGTGTTAAGTGAGACATTTGTCTTGCCCCATTTTATGACCTTTCTTGCTATAGTTATTAAGTGAATCACTTCAGTAACATGGTTAAGTAAATCTGACTTTCTCATTGACTTTGCTTGTCAGAAGGTCGCAGAAGGGATCACATGTCCTCAGGATACTGCAACTGTCATAAATATAAGTCAGTAGCCAAGCATCTGAATTTTGATCACATTATTTTTTTCAGTGCTGTTGCAACTTTGAACGGTTATTAAATGAACTGTTGTAAGTCGAGGACTACCTGTATAAGGACCGGCTGGTGTTCCATGAGAGACTAGAGGTTAAAAAAAAAAGTTAACTCCAACACAATAAATCTTGTCACCAAGGCTTTTTGATCACGTATTTTTTTTAAAAAAACTTAGAGGTGCCATATCCTAAAGAGCGAAGACATTAAAAAGCCTCTGCTCTAGGTCACTTCCTCTAGCCAATTCATATCATGCTATTATGATGGACATAGCCGACCATGAAACAATATTTATCAGAAGCTGAACTTGTGATGTACTTTACTAGTCTTGATAATACCTGTCCTTTTTTTAAAAAAATATTTTTTTTAATTGAAAAAGTTTTACAATACAATTTTATCCCCATTTCCCCCCACCAATCCCCCCTCCCATCCACCACCCCATCCCTTTCCCTCCCTCCCCTCCCCCCCCCAGGCTTCCATTACTAACAAAACATCAATCTTATATATCAGTCAATATTAAGCAAAAAATATAGGTGAGATCCAGGTAAAATATCATAGGTTTTAACATTGAATAAAAGTTAATCTAAAATATTTACTTAAACATAAATCATATATGCACACTTAACAAGTACTTCTAACAATATATTTTCCCCCCTCAATCAAATACATACTAACCATAAATCATTTATAAAAGCTTAACAGAAATTCTTAAAAATTTTTCTAGACAGCAGTATAACCAATATATGTAAAATTATTTTTAACTTCATAATTTTTCTAAGTAGTAATATAGTAAATATATATAACATTATAAATTTTCTAGATAACAATATAATTTCAAAAGTTCAATAAAATAGTTATAATTAAAATATTTATAAATCATATATAAAAACTTAACAAATATACTTAAAACTTTCCTAGACAACAATATAAAATATATTTAAACTTATTTTTAACTTTATAATTTTTCTAGGTCGTAATATAGGAAAGATGTATGACATAATAAATTTTCTAAATAACAATATAATTTCAAATATTTAATAAAATAATTATTATAAAAATAATTATAAATCCAATACTATTTTTCTAGATAACAATATAATAATATAATAAGTATATATAAAATTATACTATAAAATATATGCTAACAATAAAATAATTTATTATAAGTAATTATGAATCAAATACTAATTGAAACTTCTTGGTTTGATATTTATTCCGCACATAATCTACCCATTTCTTCCAGTCCCTAACAAAGGCTTCATGGGTCCTGTCTTTTAAGTATGCAGAAATCTTTGCCATTTCCGCAAAATTAGCCATCTTCGATGTCCATTCTTCTATAGTAGGTACACTATCTTTTTTCCAATATTGACCAATCAGTAACCTAGCTGCAGTAATCATATAAAAAATCAATCTCGTTTCACTCGGTGAACAATCCTTAACTATACCCAACAAAAACAATTGCGGAGAAAATTGGAGCTTCTTTTTCAAAACATTCTGCATAACCCACCAAAGTTTAATCCAAAATGCTTTCACTTTTCTACAGGTCCACGAAATATGAAAGTATGTAGCATCCAAACAATCGCACCTCCAACATTTAGGTTGAACATTTGGATACATACATGACAATTTCTTGGGGTCTAAATGTCATCTATAAAACATTTTATAGAAATTTTCCCTCAGATTTTGTGCCTGTGTAAATTTAACATTTTGGACCCAGATCTTTTCCCATGTTTCCAACATAACTGGTTCTGCAAAATTTTGTGCCCATTTTATCATACAATCTTTAACTAATTCACTCTCTGAGTCTCTTTCTAACAATAAATTATACATCCTCTTGATATGCATTGGCCCTTTCCGTTTTATCTGCATCACCAAATCTTCTTCATGTAGCATTAAACCAATTTTCTGGTCTTCTCTCCATCTCGCTTGAAGTAGAGAATACTGCAACCATGTTAAATTCCTCCCTTCTTCCAACAGCTTTCAAAGGTTTCAAATTCCATCTGCCCCCATCATTAAAAAGCATCTCTTTGTATAAAATCCCCCCGAGTGACTTTATATTCCGCATGATTTGCCCAAGATCCAACCACAAAGGTATTTTGTAATCCAATTTAAGCTGGTGCTTCTTCCAAACTCTCATCAAGGTATGTCTCAATATATGACTTTTGAATACATTATCCAACTTGTCTTCGTAAAATAGATATGCATGCCACCCAAAGTCCAAATCATGGCCTTCTATATTCAAAATTTCAGTTTTCGTTGTTCCAAACCAATCACCCATTTGTGTCAACACTGCAGCTTCATAGTATAAACGTAAGCTTGGAATTTTGAGGCCACATCTTTCCCGAACATCTTGCATTATTTTAAATTTAACTCTTGGTTTTTTCTCATTCCAAATAAATAATTTTATTAAACAGGTTTTTTTAAAACAAAACAAGAAATTTTTACAATTTTATATATGAAGGACTGGATTTCAGAGATGTATGACTTAGGAACTTTTGAGAAAATTATATATTTGGTTAATCAGGAAATGTCATATTATCTCTTCCTTTGGAAAACTTTTTTTGTATATTCATGGTCAATATTAAAAAAAATAATGTTTCTTTTTAACAATTTGTAAAATCTAATGAATTTGGGATAAAGCTGTAACTATAGTTTTTGTGTGAATTTCAAATTTATTATTACTTAAAAGTTGTTCTTTTATACATGGTAATTTTATTTAATGTATGTCTGAAAATGAATCAATAAAAGTACCTGGGTTGAGAAAAAAGCCTGTCAGGTATTGAGAAAGATCACAAGCACATCAGTATCATGCTCAGTATTCTATCTTCTGCTGAGATGAAGAACAGGGGACATCTAAAGCCCCAAGAAATCCTATACCTGTGATGGCGAACCTATGGCATATGTGCCAGAGGTGGCACACAGAGCCCTCTCTGCTGGCACATGCACCATGTTGTTAATTTCGTGAGCTTCTGTTTCCCTGCAAACGATGAAACAGAAGTTCACGAAAGAAAATAGATCAGTGATGGCTAACCTTTTCCGGACTGAATGCCCAAAATGTGTGCACATGCGCGTGCCCAAACCCCCAAAATGCAATGCGTGCGTGCCCCGCACGCATGCCCTCCACCTGTGCATGCGCCCCATGTGTCCCGCGCATGCCCTGCACCCTGCGCATGCAACTCCCTTGCATGCAGCCCTCCCCCTACTCATGCGCGGCAGAGACCCAAAGACCAGCTGGCCGGATGGAGGTGCACACACATGCGCAGCAGTGCTGAACTGGGGCAACGGTTCGCATGCCCACAGAGCGGGCACTGCATGCCATCTCTGGCACATGTGCCATAGGTTCACCATCATGGGAATAAATCATCAGTCCACTGCTAAGCACCAGTCCTGCTGACAGTTTTTCAGGGAGAACTCAGGAGCAAATTAAGATTGGTATTATTGAATGCAGCTGAGAAGTCTCTCGGATCCAACAGTATGTATCTCTTTAGTTCCCACTTATCTACCCATATTTATAAGATCTCTGTTGCATTTTATCTCCTGCTCTTGTCAGGCAACTAGTTTTCTGCATGATAGAATTCACAATGTTGAAGAATCAAATAAGTCATCTACTGTAATCATCAAAGTTTTTAGATATCATCCTTAGTACCAAAAAATGTTAAAAAAGTAAAAGGCGTTTGCAGAATGGCATTGTTGTTTCCTTGTTCTTTATCTCAGCTCAGTGCTTTATTAAATGATTGCCAGAAACCAACCCTTGGGGTGACTAACTCGTAAGAATAGTGAGCATAAGAGTTCACACAAATTCCTGAACATATATGTAAGATGCTCCCAGAATTGTGAAAATGAATGAAAGATTCAATTAAGGTAGGCAATTTTTTCTCCACTATTTCATACATTTACAATTTTGAGACCATGTTGCGGGCTGTTACAAAATGATAGCTATGATGGGCATTGCTCCCACTTACAAGAAAATCAAAGTATTTCTTCTAATCCCCAACAGTATGTCCTGATTGATTCCAGTTTATTTCTCTCCACCCCATGGACATACTTACAAATAAAGTACTTCCCTTCAGTCACCTACCTTTTAAAAGAAAACACCTCCCCCAAAATGCCTGGAGGTTATATAAATAAAAAGAGGTTCTGGTAGGTGCTAGTGGAGATGGTTGAAAAAACGTGCCTGTTACTGGAAGAGTATACTGAACAGTTTTAATAAAATACGGCCATGAAATAACTCAGGATTTATATGATCTGAATTGTGCTTTTAACACAAATCAGTTTGATGGCCCCAGGTAAAACCTCTCTTTCAACTCCATGCAATATGGGAGAGCAGCATACTGTTTTTAAATACTTTGAAAATGTTATAGAAATATACACATTTTCTTATGATCATAATTTTTCCACCTTTCAAAGAATGTATGCTTTTCAATTAGAATAGAATAGAATAGAATAGAATAGAATAGAATAGAATAGAATAGAATAGAATAGAATAGAACAGAATAGAATAGAATTCTTTATTGGCCAAGTGTGATTGGACACACAAGGAATTTGTCTTGGTGCATACACTGTCAGTGTACATAAAAGAAAAGATACATTCATCAAGAATCATAACAATGATAGTCATATAGAACAAATAAGCAATCAAATCATATTAGGAAACAGTCTATATAAATCGTAAGGATATCAGCAACGAGGATACAGCCATACAGTCATAAGTGAGAGGAGATGGGTGATAGGAACGATGAGAAGATTAATAGTAATGCAGACTTAATAACTAGTTTGACAGTATTGAGGGAATTATTTGTTTAGCAGAGTGATGGCGTTTGGGAAAAAACTGTTCTTGTGTCTAGTTATTCTGGTGTGCAATGCTCTAGTAACCTAAATAGCATTGCTTTTGTATGAGAGACTAGGTTTTAGATTTCTAAAAACCAGTGTTTATTTATTCCTTCTTCTGAGCAACTTTTGTCCCAGTTGTGCAATTTGTACAATTGAACAACTAGTTTGGTAATTTTGGAGATTGTTTATCTTCATCAAACAATATAATCTGGCTCATATCCTGCCATAGATAAGATAGATATGGATCATCTTTCACCATCTGCCACAAGGTCTTTGACGTTAAGAGGAGATGTCATCATTCTTCTTTGAGTAAAAAGATCTTGGGAACTTGAAAAGTTGTGGTCATAAATAATTAAGGCAATGCAAAAATACAGATCCCATCACTAAGCCTGTTACAATAGGATTAAGTCTTGTGACAAATTATTGCTATAAAATTGCTTGCCAGATCACAGCAGGTGGCAGCACCTTGCCAACTTCAGATAAGCAGGAAAAAAAGCTAAACACTTACATCTACATGGGAAACTACCAGGAATTCCCAGAGTTATAAGACAACGCTGGAGAAAGAAAAAGCATCCCAGAAAATTCTGACAAATGATGAGAAAACTGTATGTCTGTATTGGTTGAATCACCTGGAATTCGGATGAACTAGGAATGTTGTCAACAAGAACACACATTTGTCAGTTGTGCCTCAAATTTCTTTGAGAGTTAATTGTTTCATGCATGTAATCAAATTACCGAATTTTGAAGACGACACAAAGAGAAAATCACACACCAAGGAGGAGGAAAATCTGAGTTCAGCCCTAACAAAAATAAGCGTTAAATACAGGTAGTCCTCGGCTTACGACCACAATTGAGCCCAGCATTTATGTTGCTAAATGAGACATTTGTTAAGCGAGTTTTGCCCCATTTTACGACCTTTCTTGCCCCATGTTAAGTGAATCACTGCAGTTGTTAAATCAGTAACCTGGTTGTTAAGTGAATCTGGCTTCTCCATTGACTTTGCTGCAAAAGGAGACCCCAGGACACCGCAGCCCTCTTAAATATGAGTCAGGTGTCAAACATCTGAATGTAAATCACGTGACTATGGGGATGTTGCAATAGCCATAAGTGTGAAAAATTGTCATAAGTCACTTTTTTCATTGCAACTTCAAACGGTCACTAAATGAACTGCTGTAATTCGAGGACTACCTGTATCTCCTGGATGGATGCAAGATCCCTATTAATGTAATAATTCATTATTGCGATGAAAGCTAGGAGGAGGAACTGAGTATCGTCATAATCGCCAGGGCTGTCTTAACGCATTGTAAGCTGCCCTGAGTCTCTAGAGGGCGGCATATAAATTGAACCAATCAATCAATCAATCAATCAATAAATAAATAAATGCATGAGCCTGATGGGCACTTGCCCATGGGCCCCATGAGCATAGGGGCCCCACGCTAATCTGTGTATATTAATCCTTCAATGCACCTTTTATCATATAAATACAGCAACATGTTTACTACATTTTACTGCATTTTTAAATTAATACTAACATGCAGATATGTTTAATTTTATCGACCATTTACATTTTTACTCCTGTGAGTAGTTGTCGTACTACTGCTTTGCCCGGAGCCCATAAGGCTGTTAAGACGGCCCTAAAAATCGCGAAAAAGCAAAGCCTCCCTCGGACTCCTATGAGGCGCCTAGTCGGAATCTGCTGGTCTCGCAGAGACAAAGAGGGAGGAAGAACGAAAACGTGCGGAACTACACTTCTCGGGCAGAGGAGAGAAGGGAATTTGTGCACCGACGCACCTTGTCCGGGTCCCGGCGCTGCTTTCGCCACCACGGCAGTTTCGGGACGAAAATGGCGGCAATATCCGAAGAACACCTGCCGCCGCGTCCGTTTACGGCTGCTTCGGCTACCCCGACAACGGGGACTTTGTCTCAGGGGCCGCCCGGCGGGGCCGGGGCCAACCCGCTGTCACGCAAGCTCCGCAAAGTGCTAGAGACGCGGTTGGAGGCCGACAAAGTAAGTCAGGTTGATTCGTCGCCTCCCTTTTTTCTCCCTTTCCTTCCACCTTTCTGAAAAATAAAGCCGGCTCTGTCTTGGCTAGAAGGCAGAGGACATAAAAAAAGGCCCCCTAGCCGGCTATATCGAACTTCCATCATCCTCAGCGACTGTGCTGCAGGGCAGGATGGGTGCTGTAACTGAATACACCAGAGGTCTTCAAACCTGGCAGCTTTAAGACTTGTGGACTTCAATTCCCAGAATTCTCCAGCCAGCTATGCTGGCTGGAGAATTCTGGGAATTGAAGTCCACAAGTCTTAAAGCTGACAAGTTTGAGGACCCCTAAAATATACTGGAAAGGGCCAATTGGCCAAGGATTCCCGGTGATTCAACCCTGGTGAAGATAGAAATATAAGATTTTCATTTCAAAAACCCATGATGGATCTATGAGTTGAGCCCCTCCCCCCCCATTGTGTTATTTGACACCCCAAAATTGCTACCTAAAAGGCCTTGTATCCATTTTCTGAAAGGATTAGATTTGAAAATTGAATCCCAGAGTGATTCTTTAAAACTTGTGAATGCGTTCATGTCATAGCTGCAGTTTAAATATTCATGTGATGGGAAAATGAACTGTGGAAACTGGCCGTTCTTAAAAGTATGTTTTAAATGTGATTTTTTCCCCCATTGGATTGTATCTGTGATGATTTGTACTCACATGATGTGTATTATAATTTGATGTTGAATTTATCAAGTGAGCCTGGTGGCGCAGCAGCTTAAGTAAAACCAGCTGCCTGCAATTACTGCAAGTTCGAATCTCACCAGGCTCAAGGTTGACTCAGCCTTCCATCCTTTCAAAGGTAGGTAAAATGAGGACCCAGATTGTGGGGGCAATAAACTGACTTTGTATAAAAAAGAACACTGCTTGGGGTGGGGCGAAAGCCCTACTAAGCAGATATATACAAAAGTATGAAAGCTATTGCTTAACACATTGTAAGCTGCCCTGAGTCTCTGGAGAAGGGCGGCATATAAATTAAATTAAAAAAAATAAGTGCTTTTCTCAGGACCACTGTGGAATGTATTAGTGGGTTAAATGCAATACGCAGGATTATTAGTCATATGATAATGTATGAGATGGCCCGATTATTATTGTAAAGTAAAACTGAGGTTCTTGCTTACTGAAGGAACCACGGGCAGTCTGTGGCCTATGGATCATAGAGTCCCCAGATCAATGTTTGCCTTCCCCTAGAGCATCTCTTTTCAGATTACGCTAAAAAAATTGGTACTAAAATGCTGAAATATGGATATGTGCTTTTTGAGTTGGGTGAGGAAGGATGGAAGAAGTTAAATCTATTATATCTGTTGAAGATTTGACATACATTTTTTAAAGTTTTATAACAACCTACAAACTAGAAATATCCATCTCGCTTCCTCACATAACTGCCACCTCAGCTATAACCTAAAGAATGATCAAAAAAATTTCAACAAATGTGGTTATGTGGTCTAGTCTAGTGCTTGAGGTAACCAGCTAGAAACTTGTAGACTATGCATTCTAGTTCTGCCTTAGCCATGAAAGCCAACTGGGTGACCTTGAACTGGTCACTCTCTCTCTCAGCCCAACCCACTTCACAGAGTTGTTATTGTGGGAAAATAGGAGGAAGAAGGAGTATTATACAGGTAGTCCTTGACTTACAACAGTTCGTTTAGTGATTGTTTGAATCACTAAAAAGAATCTAAAAAAGTAATATATGACCATTTTCACACTAAAACTGTTGCAGCATCCCCACGGTCACATGATCCAAATTCAGCTACTTGGCAACTGATCCATATTTATGAAGGTTGCAGTATCTCAGGATCATATGATTACGTTTTGTGATACTCTGACAAGCAAAGTCACTGAGAAAGCAGATTTACTTAACAGCCATTACTACTACTAGCTTAACAGCTGCAGTGATTCGCTTAACAAGTGTGGCAAGAAAGGTCGTAAAATGGGGCAAAACTCAGTTAACAAATATCTCACTTAGCAACAGAAATTTTGCCCTCAATTGTCATATCTTGTGACTTGCATCACATTGAACATCACAGAATCACTGCTACATATTGGTCTCCAAAAATAGTTAAATAGTTCAAATAGCTGGATATGAATTAAAATCTTTCACTCCTCTGTGATATGTATACAGTATAACAGAAATGGACTGCCTGTTTTATGGTGGTGTTTTGATAAATCCAAGGCACAAATTCTTAACAGATCCTAAAGTTTTTATATGTAAATTCTGTAGAATTAAAGTTTATGTTATTGGTGGTTATAAAATCCGTAGCACAGTGTTTTTTGAGTGGCAAAATTATGGATTTAAGCATGCTTTATGGATTGAGAGGGTTAACTCATAGTTTATAACCACAGTTTATAACTGTGGCAACAGATCACGGTGAGAAAAGTTCCTTGGGACTACTGTAGGGCCAAAACCACGCATTTAAGACATGAATACTGTATCCTCATAGTATGTACACTTAGACTATAGAATTCCATTCTTTGTTTACAGTCATCTTATTAAATATGTTATAGAACACTTGATTTTTTTTTCTTAACACTGAGCCAAAAAAACCACCCTCAAGTTTATTTCAACATCTGCCGATTAGTGCAAAAATATAAAGAAGGAAGATCTTTATGTACTCTTAAATGTATACAAATACTTTACAAAAGAAACTCACCTCTCTACAAACAGGCGGCATTATCAGCCTTGAATCTGCTTCATAAAAGATGTACAAAAAGCTGTATTTTGTGAGGCATGGATCTTCACAATTAGTATGCACAGTCACAAAAATATTTCCAATTGCTGGTCTATTTCATGCTCACAGATTTAGTGATGCTGCTATGCTACCAGAATTAGGTGTGAAGCATACACACAGTATTTATAGCAACAGATAACAGATCTATTATTTAATCATAACTCACACGTGCAAGTACAAACTGCATTGTGAAATCACAGATCTTGTGATGTATATGATTTCTTAGCAAGAGAGACTGTATGAGAGAGCAGGTTTTAAGTTATGAAATTGCCTTTTAATATTTGTATCATAATAAGAGAATAATAGAGTTGGAAAGGACCTTGGAGGTCTTCTAGTCCAACCCTCTCCTTAGGTAGGAAACCCTATACCATTTCAGACAAATGTTTGTCCAATCTCTTCTTTAAAATTTCCAGTGTTGGAGCATTCATAATTTATGGAAGCAAGTTGTTCCACTGATTATTTGTTCTAGCAGTCAGGAAACTTCTTCTTAGTTTTAGGCTGCTTCTCTCCTTGATTAGTCTCCATCCATTGCTTCTTCTCCTACCCTCACGACAATTCTCTGTGTACTCTTTGTGTGCTTCTTTTGAAGGAGAAAGGAATGGGTGCTATTGTCTGCCCCTTGAACTGCACTAAAGCTGTTCTCTACAGCAGAGGTTCCCTGTAGTTACCCTGGGATCATGGGTACCAGAAGGCCTGCAGATGTTGCCTCAGTACCCACCATAGATTTCTGTCATACCTGATTTTTTTGCTTGTGACTGGTTAGAGCAATGTTTCAAGTGGCAAAAAATTGCTACCATGGCAAATATAATTCCCACAACATGCTCCTAAAATGCATTAAAAAGCCAAACTATATTAATACTATACCCTTACAGCATATACTACACTATGCTACTCTACTCTACTCTACTCTACTCTACTCTACTCTACTCTACTCTACTCTACTCTACTCTACTCTACTCTACTTCTATTCTATTCTATTCTATTCTATTCTATTCTATTCTATTCTATTCTATTCTATTCTAAACTAAACTAAACTAAACTAAACTAAACTAAACTAAACTATGATTAGTTTAGTCTATGCTTAGAAGTAATTGAATATGTCATAAAGTGTGTATTTAATATTTATATTAAATATTTTGCACATTTAACATGAACAAATATGGTGACTGAAAACCTAGCACTATGTATCTCTTAGGGTACTTTTTATGTCTGAATTGTCAACATTATCTTTATTGCATATTTTTGTAGGAAATGTTAGAAGCGCTCAAGACTCTTTCAGACTTTTTTGTGGAAAACAGCTTGCGTACCAGAAGAAATCTGCGTGGAGATATTGAGCATCGTAGTTTAGCTATAAATGAAGAATTTGTCTACATTTTCAAACAAGTGAAAGAGGTATAGAAAAGTATCATGAAACTTACTGAAAAGAATCATTCTCAAGATAAGCTCCTCTGGTAGCTGCTGTACTGCAGGTTGTTATATGAATCTACTGTTTTTCTTATGCATACTTCAATATGTTCTTCAAGTTTTTTTATTCTCTCAGTAGAAAATACAGTTTAATGAAACAATATGTATATTATTTGACAAATTCATTCAAATGATCAAAAAGATATAAGAAGAAATTATGCTTGAGCAGGAACTCTCTTTTCTCTAATAGGACACCCATCCTTTTTTCTCCTCCCATAATTTCTCCCACTTCTTCAGGAGGTTCCCAACCTTCTGAAGCAAGCTTCAAGGACTTTAGACGGAAAGGGAAACTTTTCAATTCTGCTGACAGAAGTAATCTTGAATTTATTGAGAGAAATAGTTGATTCACTGAAATTAATACTGAAAATAATAATGGGTCTTATTATTTATTGATTTAAACAAATGTATTAATGATATTTTTTCTAAAACCTAGTTTTTTTGGCATGAGGCTCTGATGAAGTAGCTATAGGCAGTTGGTGGAGTGACAAAGAAGGCATCACTGCTGTCCCAAACCTGTGGTATTTTAATCTGTATTTAATGTATTTAATGTTTAAAACAGATTTAATATGTTTTTACATTTATAATTTTTTAATATCTCTATATTTTATTATGTTGTAAGCCACCTAGAGTTGCCTCAAATGAAAAAAGCAGCATATACATTTAATAAATAAATATTTTAGACCATCTGTTATCATGTATATTTGTAATGTTATAAAGTGTATTTCAATGCAATTTCAGGAGCTTGAAAACATCAGTGAAGATGTGCAATTAATGAGCAATTGCTGCCAGGATATGACTAATCACTTGAAGGTATTGTGCACGTGATGGGGAAATTGCACATTTTTTTCTCTGGAAATGTTACTTTCAAGCAACACATTGCACAGAATGTTTTTTTTAATGTGACTGTGTAAAGATTATTCAGGTGCTAAAACATTTGCATGAAATGAAATATTGATAAAGTTTTTGAAGCAGATCTATAACGTACCTGAGTCTGTCCCAGAGTAGTCCTCTCTTTAGTCTGGTAATATTGAACTTGTTCCCAGTTCAAATGTAAAGAAAGCAATATATGTGCAATATTTATTTATTTTTTTAAAAAGGCTGTCCCAGTCAGTGAGAGGAAACAGGAAATTTTAGACTCTTTAAATTGCCCTTCTATTCATTCTTACCATATTTAAGTAATATATATTTAAAAGTAAAACTATGTCCTTAAAAGCAACTCATTTTAATCATTCATATATTTCTTCCAGGCAACTAAGGAGCAAACTCAGGATTTAATTGTCAAAACAACAAAGCTTCAAGCAGAGAGGTAAACGTTTTCCCCTTAAGATAAATGAGAATGGTTTTGTGGATTCCATCATTCACTTTTATTCTGAATAATAATCTCCTTAGGGCTACTTTATTTATTTATTTATTTATTACATGTATGCCGCCCTTCTCCCAAAGGACTCTTTATGTTGCTATATTAGGGGCAGCATTCTCTCAGATAGTTTTTAGAGAAATAATTTCCACTATGTGATATGGTATAAGAGATTACTGCATCCTAAACATCTACTAGCTCTGCTTTTAACTCTGAATTTAGGTAATAGGTTTAAAAAATGGATGTCATATGAGAAGGAAATAAAATGGTTTCAAAGCTTCATTTATTAACTGCATTTCTAAATTTCACAGAAGATGAATCATTGTAGATATTTCACAGAATAGAGAAAAATCAATAAAATTCAAGGATATTAAATTCTAAAACTGACATTAAAGCAGTTCTGGAATAAAACCAAAATATAAGCCAGCATGTATGCAATGATATAAAATATGATTTACAGCAGTGCTATTGTATGTAGGAAGAATAAAAAGAATCTAATATTCAACTGAAAGCCACAATCCAAATTTCAAAGAGACCTTTCTGGGAATTCCATTCTATTCTATATATATTGCCCTATACTGATTTTTTAAAATCTGAAAATAATGTACAAAGTATGTTCTGATATGAAGTCCCTCATTTATTGGGCTTTACCCTTCCGATAACATGGCTCTTGCACTTTTAAGTACAAGCACATAAGTGGTAAATCCTTATGTACCAGTGTTTCAAAATTTGTGGATTTTTTGTACCGAGCAGTTAGATATAAACTTAAGGCTGGTTGAATTCCAGACATTCAGTTTATTAATCAGCTGCTTTCTCCTGTTGGTTCGTGGAGTACTTTCTCATTATTCACGTGTGCTGTTTTAAGACACACACACACATATGTATATATACATAATGCTACATAAAAATGCTATGTACATACATATATATAATTTTTGCTATATATAATTTTTATGGTAGATGTCTATGTCTCTTTTAACAAATGATAAAATTCAATGTTTTTTAAAAACTTATTTTATGCTAAAACACTTTTAAAAATAGAAGCCATCTCTTGACATCAGATCCTGATGATTTGAACTCCATTTCGGAACCTTTGGAATATTTCTATTCCAAGCTCACAGAAGAGATGACTCTCTCTCAGGGAGTGCAAAAATGGAGCTCAAATCCTGATGAATTGAATTTCTGCACCCCTTGGGAGAAATTCCCTTCTATGCACAAAAGAGAAATGACATCCTTCTTCAGACTGCAAAAATCAAGCTCAGATTCTGATGAGTTCCATTTCTGCACCCCACTGAAGGAGTTCCTTTCCCTGCACAATTAAAGGCAGCATGATAGATAGAGGCTGCATAAGTAAGCAGTGCAGTGTGCCTTGGGGTGGGGTGGGGGAGGCCTGGTGCAGGCCACATTCAACTGTCTCTCTCTGAGAAGCTAAAAATCAGAAGTGCCCCATCCCCCCACCCCTGCTCAGGCACTGCATGCTCCTTATTTGGGATTCTGCTTAACAACCTGAGATCACTTAACAACTGCAAACGGTACTGTTACATTTGCAGTCATTGAGTGAAGCAGCCACATGGGCAGTTAAGTGAGATTGACAGACTCCCTGTGTCAATCTCACTTAACAACCACTTCACTCAGCAACCAAGATTCTGAACTTGGACTCAGTTTTGGTTGCAAGTCAAAGACTACCTGTAACCTCCTACTTCCCCTTATGTCCATCTCCTTTTCTTTTCCTTCCTATTCTGAAGATGAAAGTACACCCTCGAAGACTTTTCTGTTTGAATGGCTGCCATATCCTAAGCTTATGCGAAACAAATTATAATGGTCATGAACTGAATCAGTTTTTTTATTGCAGCCAAAGGTTAGAATTAAAAGCACAAATAGCAGATGCTTTCATAGCAGAATTCCAACTTTCTCCAGAGGAGATGAACGTCCTTCGATGCACCAGAGATGGGCCAGTTACTGAAGTAAGCATCCTAAAATACATACGGTAACATATTATTCAACATATTAGTTGAATAAAAAGACTTCATTTTCTGATCACCAATTTCTCTTTGGATAATATGAATAATTGTGCTACTTGCAAGAAAACTTTCCAAAGCAGACATATAAGAACTCTATCCTTTGCAAAGATTCTGGCTGGAAGAGCCTACGTAAAAGAATCTTCCATAATTCAGAGATGGGAGGAGTTACGAAGTGTTCATAACATGAGAATTGATTATAATCATTTGTGAGGAGGAGGGCCATGACTGAAATTCACAATGTCCACTGTGGGAGTGGTAAAAATAGCTTGATACTACATAATACTGTTTAGCTGTATCCTTGGAAATAATTGTTTGGATTGTAATTGCCTACTGTACTCAACTGGGTAATATTGTCTCTTCTCTTTCCTGTTGTTAGTCCGTTGTACCTAATAAAATAATCAGCTTTAAACAGAGGCTGTTATTTAAACAAAGGGAAACTGTTCTCCCTAGCAAACAGCAATAAAATTCTATGGTATGCTTAACCTTTAGCCACAGTAGCAAATAATATAGCACAAAGGAAGTATGCTATACAGCAATCCTTATTTTAAACTACAAAACTCTGGCTCAATTTAGCCTATTTGGAATACAACACTGAACGAGCTGGAATGGGCGAAGTCAGTTTGCTTTGGTTTCTGTATTGTATGTTTTTGAGTGACAGTTCTGAGTTCACAGTCATTCAGTATATAATTGTCAGAGAAATGAAGATTTAAAGCTGACCAGCCCCTTTAAGACTGAGGATGAGTCAGCAGGGTTATTGCCCTTTAAGAAGCTGTCTATATAAAGGAGGCCATTAGAGGGCGTCTCCCTCTGGTGTATCATTTTTCTCTGCTGTGTTCCATCTGCATTGTAGTTCTCAGTGTAGAGTAGAATGATTGCTTGCCTGGTATGTGCCTACCAAAATAGTAGTCATGCTGTATACACTCTGACAATAATGAGATGGTGTCTTCCTTACAGTCTCTCGAATTTGAAGAACCTGTTTCCAAAGGGAGCAAAACCAATGAAGACCTAATGGCACTTGTCACTTAGGAGCAGATTACACACAGATGCAAAATTTGTATAGACAATTATAATGAAATATGGGACTCTCTTATACAGAATAAATATATTTTTAAAAAGTACATATAAATGTATTAGAAACATTTACATATTTGAATGTTTGCATTAGACAAGTATATATAGAATTGTAACTTATTATATTGACATACCAATGTAACAATTTTTCTTTGTAATATTTTTTACTTTTTTTGTTAAAGCACTTTTTAGTGTTCTTTATTTTCTTCTCTTAGACAATGTATATATTGCCATTACTATTTTTTAAAAAAGGGAACAAAACCAATATATTTTTTATCACCATCAAAAGTAAAAACATAAAACACAGTCCAGATCCTCTGTGTATGAAGCTGTCTCTCTCTTATGTTACAAATGTACAAAATGTTTCACGTTTAAACCCATCTGAATTTGTAATACTCTGTTTTGAGTTTTAAACGCTATACTGCAAGCATGAAACATCAGTCCCCAAATATCAAGCCAGCTGGGGTTGTTAATTCTGAATATTATAGTTCCAATACAAGTACCAAGCGTGCTGCAGTATGATTATCTGAATGTATTATAGCTATGTAAACCAAGTTAGATTGAGTAAAATATTACAGCTTTTAATTTTGAACTTTTTTTTTAATTAAAGAATTTTTTTAAAGTATTGAGACGAATAAAGCAAATTCACAATGATGTCAAGATTCTTCTGCGCACCAGTCAACAAAGAACAGGGTGAGTTCACATTGTATAAAGCAACTGGAACCATCAACTAAGTAAAACCCCATAAATTGAGTTGTTAACATATTGAGATATATATTGGAAAATAAAAACATGAAGACAAGTGTAAAGCCGTACGGGTTTAGATGTTTTTCCTTTTTGATATTCACTTTTTGGTAAAGACTTCAAACATGTTAAATCTGCAGCCTGGAGATTATGGAACAGATGGCACTCCTCCAGGAGACTTCTTATGAACAGCTGTATCGTTGGGCCCAAGGTATTGTAGTTACTTTAATTTTTTTTCATTAAAATATTCTTTCTTGTAGATGGAGATAGGTGGCTTTTAACAGTCTGTATGACATGAGTAAATGTAGCTACTACTCTATGTTCAATTACAGCAATCTGAATAGTATTGTCTTCAAAATGTATAAGATTGCATGTTAAGGCAGTTTCTGGCAGATCAGTTCACACTTGCTGGTGCTATCGTAACACTATTATAATGTGAAATCTATTTAGGAATCTCAAAAGCTACTTTTCTGTACCTAATAATCTACCTAAGTTTCAGAGTTAATCAAAATTTAGAAGCATATATTGTGTAGTTTAAAGAAGATACAATAGCATTTAGACATACACCCCTTCATAGTGCTTTACAGCACTCTCTGAGCAGTCTACAGTGTCAACATATTGTCCTCAAAAATCTGGGTACTCATTTTACCAACCTCAGAAGGATATCTTGAGGCAGTCAGGGTCGAACTCCAGACTGTGGGCAGCATGAGCTTGCAATACTGCATTCTAACCATTGTGCCACTGGGGCTTCCTTAAAGAAGATAATATTTTGATACACAGGGATGATTTCCTTGTTTTTAAATAACAGTAGAATTTAAAGCTGCTTTACTAGTCATGTAGTTCTTATATCTCTGCTTTGTCAGTCATGTAGTTCTCCCATCCTAAAATTGGTGGTTTTTGTATTGATGGTTTGTTACTATTGCTTTTCAGCTTGAAGACAATGTGCACATACTCTTCCCCTCTGTATTCTAGACATGAACAACCGCTGCCATTGTCTTTCCCTAAAACGTCTGGGTTTTTTGCCTGTTTGTAGACAGAAAATGTCTGCATCCCCGCCTTACTTGTTTTATATAGCCATGGTGTTTTCCACAGCTACTTTGTGGCTGTCGTTGTGTTTCCCATAATAAGTACCTACATGAAGGGTGGACAACTACTCCTAAATATACAGAGGGCTTCTGCCAGAGTGGCAAAGTACAGTTGTATCTAACTAGACTTCACCAAGGCAGCTGAATTTAGACCATGGCTTCTAAGAAAGGGCACTATAAAAATTTAATCTTTTCTCTAGGATTCAGTGTTATCAAGGAAATGAGAAATGTTGTTGAATCATTACTAATACTGACATCGGACTGCTGGCTTGTTTACAGGTGAATGCAGGGCTTTAACACAAGAAACCTGTGATGTTTCTCCAGTTCTAGCTCAGGCAATGGAAGCTTTGCAAGACAGGCCTGTTCTCTATAAGTAAGTTTCTGCTTTAGTTAAGTACCCAGCATGAATATGTGGAGAAAATTAATACGACTATAATGGAATGTATGTGTTTGTGATAAAGTTGGTCTCAATTCTAAGTGATCATTTAGACAAGAGTTTCTCCAGAATAAGAAACAAGGGCGACCATTGAGAGTATGCATGAATTTGCCATAGAGCACTGGTAAAATGATTTGAAAGTGATTCAGGCAAATCACCAAAGTTAGTGGGGAAGCCAGCCCCAAGTTGTGAGCCCCAGACTGGCAGGTAGGGTAGTGGCTGCTGCCAGATAGGGAAGGGAATGATAGGGTGTGAGTGGTGAAGATCAAGAATGATGTTTGAGGTTGCACAGGTCGGGAATGTACATGACGGTGTTGGGCCGTGCAAGACTTTTGGTCAGGGCGGGTGCACAAGGGTGCAAAGGGGTAGGGTTTTGTGGGGGGTACAGGTTGGGAAGAATGCATGGGTGTGCAAGAGGGTATGTAAGGGGTATGAGGGAGGTACAGTGAGAATTGGGGAGGGCTTATTCCAGTCACTTGCAACTTTCCCTGCCCCATTGACTTTCTTGAGAGAAGCTATCCGGAAAGGTTGCAAGAGGAACTCACGGGATTGCAGGGTGCTGCAACCAACTGCAACAGTGAACCTGTTGCCAAGTGGCCAAATTGCAATCACATGGCTGTGGACATGCTGAGACAGCCAGAAATCCATGGACTGGTTGTAACCATTGTTTATTCAGTTCCCTTGTAATTTTGAACAATCGCTAAATGAATGAATGGTCATAGGTCGAAAACTACTGTTAAAGTTCAGGAAAGACTCAAGTTCGTGGGTATTTCGTAAAACATTTTATATTCATAGCAGGGGTGAAATGCTCCCGGGTTGGACTGGATCACCTTATCAGGTAGCAATGGCAGCAGGTGGTTTGGAGAACCAATAACAAAAATCTCTGCACCCTCCCCGCCCCCCACCTATGCCCAGCTGAACTGCACGATCATCAGAAGCTGTTTTTTACTTTTAAAAGCATTTTTTCTACAACCTCTTCGGCCAAAAAAATGCTTTTAAAAGTAAAAAACAGCCTCTGATGATTGTGCGGTTCAGCTGGAATCGCCAGAGGCTTTTAAAAGCATTTTTTTCATTTCTTTCTCTTCAGCCAAAAAAATGCTTTTAAAAAGAAAAAAGAAAGCCTCTGATGATTGCGTGGCTCAGCTGGAATCGTCAGAGACTTTTAAAAGCATTTTTTCTACAACCTCTTAGCGGTTGTAGAAAAAATGCTTTTAAAAGCCTCTGACGATCCCAGCTGAGTTGCCTGATCTAAATCCAGTAATAGTCCATTGCCTAATTTTCATCTCTTGACTTGATATTTGTATTTGCTTGCCATTATTTCTGCTTTATTTTTCAAAATTTTCACCTTAAATTTAATTTGTTTCACTTCTCCACTCAGTTGACCTGCAATTTCTTCAGAATTATTTTTCACCTCTGCTTTCAGATCTCTTTTAAATGATACATTCACGTAAGCAGTTACTGATGCCATTATTGTAGCTGTAACTTTGTTTCCCAGTTCCCCAAAGATCCTTTGGATTGTCTCAAGTGTAATACCTTGTTCTGTCATTTCTGTAGTTTCACTATTTTGCTGGTAGGAGCCATTCCAATCGAGAAAGGGGAAATAAAAGTAAAGACATTTTTCTTCTTTCTTTTCTCCCTATTTCTCCATATCAGGCCTGTCCAACTAGTGGCTTGCAGGCTGGATATGGCCTGTGCAGGCCACGCCCATCCGGCTCTGCAAAGCCAAAAAACATTGTGATATGACACAATTCAGTCCGCGAGATGATTGAGTTTGATACCCCTGTTCCAGATCATTAAACCTTTAGTCCTATTCAACATTCCATAGTTGTTTAGTCATATGGGCTTTAGCAACTTTTCTTATCTTTTGTTTTGCAAAGCTAATCTATTCAAATAGAACTCTTTCCCAGAGAAATACATATTCATTGTTTAATTGTTTCAAAAATACTTTGTTCAATAATTCCAGATTTAACTCTTCCCTTTGTTTTAAACTTTCTTAGTTTAAATTCTTGGCAAGCTTTTCATTTTTAATTATTTTTAAATCCTTTAAATTGTTCCTTTGCTTTTATCTTTAATCCAAAATAAAGGAACATTCACTGAGTAGTTTGACTACTCTGCTGCTCCATAGATGCTTTAAACTTAAAAAGATTATTGTCTTCCAAATGTGTTTTTAAAAAGTGTGGAGGGTACAAACCCATGTAGGCTGAACTGTGGCTGTCTATCCCATGGCTCCTGGCAATTAGACCGGGGTGGTGGGGGTACCTGTGGGTTTTCTTGTGAGGAGCAATCTTTTGGACCACAAGGGGGCAGTCTTCTGGATTTAATGCCGGGCTAGTGGTATTTGCCACAACATTGTCTTCCCTGTTCATAGAGGCACATCGAACTGCCTTTTTTCCCCCACTCTAGAAGCTGCAATGAATAAGATTTTTTAATCTATACATCACCTGCCAAAGGTGACATTCCAAAAAAATAGAAGAAAGAAAGGTAAAAGTCAAGAATAATTAATTTAATTTGTTTTAAAATTCAATTTAATTAACAATCAAATGCAGTTAATAGGATTACTTCCTAATTATTTCATTTGGTTCCTCTTTATATTATTACTTTTAGGGATACTTTTTAGGGATCTATATAGGTCACAATAAAGGCATTCATATAAATGGCCCAGAAGTCTAATGATGTGCTCTGCATTATTTATTATTTAGATATTATGAGGGATACAATTGATGTGTTTCATTTTGACATCTTGTGAGAAGAATATAGATATATTTCAGATTTACCACAAGATGGCAGTATTGGAATGTCTACCACGACCATGTCAACAGCTGCCTTATCTTGAAACAATATGGTACCTCACTAAAATACATACCTCATTAAAAGTGATAGATACGGTATATTCCTTAGGCATCTTAGAAATGAAGATGAATTTCCCTCAGATATATTCCTTAACTTTTGTTCCCAGTTTATGTTTCTTCTTATGAAAACCTTCATTTTTAATACTAGAATGTATTCCAGTATTGAAAATGAAGGTTTTTCGGGATTCCACAGGGTAGAAAGTGATAATGAGCTTCTCACCAAAACTACAGTCACTTCCCCTTTGATTCTCCTCCTCCATTTTGCAAGAACAATAAAGCATCAGGCAATATTCACATACAGCATACAGTGCAATCATTCAAAAAGGTTAAGGGACCTGTGCTATTTTTAAAGACTTAGTATTTTGATGTTGAATCAAGGTATAGACTTGCTTGTTTTTTCCAATAGATGCTTTCTGCTGAATTAAAATATAATTACAGTTGGAATTAATATAAAATTAAAAGTGGAATTTTGTTGTTTATTAATATAAACATTAATTTATAAAAGTCTTTTTTATAGCATACTTTGCTCTTTTAAATGTTTCTTCCGGAATTGTCCTGGCTATTGCTAGAACAAATAATGGTTACAACTTGTTCCAGTGAGCTTATTATCCACTGATTTAAAGCAAGTAAACAAATCATTTTACTTGTTTTCAGGCAGTTTGATAGTGGCCTGAATGCCTATGTTTTCTAGTTTATGTAATTTCTGCAATTTCCCATTTTATATTGAATCCTAATGAAAATGATAGTTGAAACAGAATAAATAATTTATTTTCTTAGGTTGTGAAACGTAAGTCTCTGCATGCTGAAGTATGATAACAAAGTTTTCACATGATTTGGTGGCCATTAAAAATATGTTGGTGTTCGGCATCTGCTGGTAAATTATCTAGGCTGTGGAATTTTATGCATAATATTCTTGCATTTCCATAAAACAAGACCCTTTGATCACTAAGGAGGGCAACTAAATTGTCCATAACTTGTAAGTGCATATTTTTCCCCCCATTGCAGATATACTCTCGATGAATTTGGAACAGCCAGAAGAAGTGCTGTGGTCCGGGGCTTTATAGATGCTCTTACTAGAGGAGGTCCAGGAGGAACACCTCGACCTATTGAAATGCATTCACATGATCCTTTGAGGTACATTACTTGTGGCATTGCACATTGTATAGCATTAATTACTATGAATAGGAAGATTCATTTTTAATAGAATTTTTTGGCTTTAGATATGTGGGAGACATGTTGGCTTGGTTGCATCAGGCTACTGCTTCCGAAAAAGAGCACCTGGAGGCTCTCTTGAAACACATAACCACAGAAGGTATTGTAAAAAGCCAAGAATTGTGGGTTTGGAATCTTCTGAGGCAGGATTCCGAGGAGAGGAATTTCATCTGGGATTTTTCTGTCATAAAGATAACATATGGGGTGAAGCTAAATGCTGCAGGAAGAATGTGGAATTTTTGCCACTTTAGGAGAAGCACTGTTTTGGGGAAAAGAAATTCAGTGGCTGAATTTCTTCTTTCTGAATGACAGAAACTAACATTTCTATTTCTAATGTACACTGTTTTTATTTTCAGGAGTGGAAGAAAATATGCAAGAAATAGTTGGGCACATCACAGAAGGGGTTTGCCGGCCACTCAAGGTGAAATATTTGGTTTTATGAAAGCCCTTGGTATTAAAACTGCATCGGCTCCATATGTTAAGAAACAAGGAATGAAAAAGCAGTTTACAAATAATAGCATATTTACTTGCATAAAAAGGAACCTTGCTGATTGCTTATTTCCCAAGGAGATTGCATATTTCATTATTATGTGAAACAAAATTAAATAATGAATATGCAGTATATATATATCCCTACAGAGGTTGCTAACCTTAAAAAGAATACTGTAATCTTAAAATTGTACATTGTTATTTTCTTGAAGATGAAGTGTGTATTTGAACAGCATGTTTTAAAAATATTTCCTCAGGTTCGAATTGAACAGGTGATTATAGCTGAACCTGGTGCAGTTCTTCTGTATAAAATTTGTAATCTTCTCAAATTTTATCATCACACCATTAGGTAAGCAAACTTTTAAAAGATTGTTTTAGGAAGAACTAGTTGTGTTCCAGGGTTGCATTGTAGTATAACACAATATCCCTATACTGCTTTGAAATGTAATATCTGGCATTGAGAAAAGATGTTCTCTTGTTATATAGCTTTATGCCATCAGTACTTACCATATTTTTCGGACTACAGATGCACCGGAGTATAAGACGCATCTTAGTTTTGGGGGAGGAAAATAAGAAAAAAGCTGATTGGCAGGTGGATCGGCCTCCAGAATATCCTCAATCAGCTGTTCCCAGAGGTGAACTTTAGCAACAGGTTCATTAGTTGTGAGCTCTGTGCCTTGCTTTTTTTTTCAGCCTCTCAAACGGAGGAATCAGAGGCTTTTTTTCAGCCTCTCAAGCCTCTGTTTCAGAGGCTGGGCTGGCTACATTTGGTGTATAAGACGCACCCAAATTTTCACCCTCTTTTAGGCGGGAAAAAGGTGCGTCTTATATTCTGAAAAATATGGTAGCAGTTTCTGATCATATTTAAACAGTATCAGTGACAATATTAAACTTTATGGAACCTCAATGGATAATCCCATTAGATACTTTACTCTTTCCATATACTTCCATCTCCCATTGAACTGAAGATAGGCCGATGTGATTTGGGAAAAGACAGCTTCTTCGTGGCCTTCTAGAACAGGCCTCTAAGAGAAGAATGGTGGAGAGCCCTTAGGCCTCAACTGATAAATTTAGCAAATAGTATAAAATGTATTTCTGTATCACTGAACAAGACAGACTTTTAGGATGGAGTTTTAGAGAGCTGTTTGACTTAGTGATTAAAGCACCAGGCTAGAAACCCAGGGACTGTGAATTCAAGTCCTGCCTTAGGCATGAAAGCCAGCTGAGTGACTTGGGGCCAGTCATTCTGTCTCATCCTATTATATAAGGCTCAGCTGACAAGCCAGTTGGTCAATTTATGTCACAACCAGTGGATCTACACTTGATCCACACTTGGTTGATCCAGTAGGGGTGGAGTGGGGAGGGGGGGGGAAGAAGACCATGCTTAAAAAAAAAGTCTCCCTTTTGGTTCAGATCTGAAATTTTACCCTGATTATATCCCACTTTTCTTTTTTCTGAGGAGAAAAGGAACTTTGTTTTTTACCTAATGAATTTCTGAGTGGGTGGTCATTTGTCTCAATGTCCTTTAAATCTGTTCAAAAGTGAGCAGATTTTGTTTTAGCCTGGAATGGAGATGGTGCTGCTTGTTGTGGTTTTTTTTGCCCTGGCAACTTTCTCCCAGCTTCAGTCATAGTCTTGCTTCATGATGACATAGTAGTTTTCCCAGGGTGAACTTCCTTCTGGCTCTTGAGAAACATAGAAAGGAAGAACTGAGGGGAGAGACAACTTTTCGTTATTGCAAGGCATAACATTTTAAAAATATAAATGGCCTTTTAAAAAAAGTCTCTTCCTAGATGGAATAGTTGCACCTCATAATCCCTGAATCAAATAAATTCTCTCATTCGCTGTCTCACACACATACTTTTTATTTTATTTCAGTAATATTATAGGAAACAGTGCAGCCATGCTGTTAACTACAATAGAAGAGATGCACCTTTTGAGCAAAAAGATATTCTTCAATAGTTTGAGTCTCCATGCGAGTAAACTGCTGGATAAGGTCTGTTTGAAAAACAGTTTATATACATACTCTTCTGCTAAATATATAGGACTACAAAAGGCTGACTTCAGTAATTTGCTCAGTAATTTGGGAAACCTGATCTGTGCTTTACTGAGAAGTTATCCCCAAACTCATTTATTTTGCATTACATACCTCCGCTTCTTGTATCAATCAGCATGCAGGTCTTATCTATCCTGTTCTCCAATTTGCTTCTACACTCTAGCTGCCACTTTTACAGAGGTGGCACCCATAGCAAGAGCAGCTTGGGATGGGCTGTTTGAAGGCGTGGCAGAACCTAATTGGCTGTCATTGGCATCATGGCTTCCTTTTTTCCACTTTTTTCTTTCAAACTAGGTGGGAGTTTGAAGGATTGTTGCTGACATATTGAAAGTTGTAATTTCTTTTCCCCAGTCTGGAACCTTCTGGATTTCATGTTTGCTAAAGATTTCTTATTTGCTTGTCTAGGTGATCGCCAGAGTCTTTGGATTGGAGTAGATTACAAAAATTGTAAATAGACAAGCATGTGTAACCGTTTTCATGTTTTATACCCCATTGTCTTCCCAAATTGAAAGGCGACATTAGCTGGAAATTATTAGAGTTGAAGCCCAAATCTTTTAAAGGACACCAGATTGGAGAACATTGTTCTAATAAACAATAATAGATTTATTTGCGGAGTTTTTGATTACTGTTCTGTTCCTCTGTGTACCTAGGCTTCAATATAAACACATCTTCTGAACTCAGATACTCTGCCTCCTTTTGTAGGTTGAACTGCCACCTGCAGACCTTGGTCCAAGTCCTGCACTGAATCAAACACTTACTCTGCTGCGTGAAGTACTATCATCCCATGACTCTTGTGTTATTCCTTTGGATACTCGTCAAACAGACTTTGGACAAGTAAATTAATGTTCATTTCATCTTATCTGTATGAACGTAATCCTGCTAATTGCCAGTTGTTTCACTAAGGATATGGAAAAGATGGTAGCGTTTGTTTCACTGTTTCAAATTTTATATGTTATTTCTCTCTCAAAAAAGGAAGCTGCCTAAAATTTGATCAGTAATAGTAGTTAATCCTTTCTATAATCTTTGGCTGTGTTTGCTATTCTTACCAAGGAACTAAATTGAATTAAATGCCAAGCTTGCCTCTCTGGCTACAAAAGCAGAGAACAGGCTACTCTGATACTCTGTCCTCTAAACTCAGGAAGAGAGAGCTATAAGCCTCTCCTCTCCTGTAACCCAGGAGATCAGGCTCCGTTCCATCTCTTGGTAGAATAATACAGAACATGCATTAGTTGGTGGATGCTAACACTTCTAAACTCATTTTGAAAGCTAAATTATAGAGTCTCTAGAATTAATAACGTATTTGACCTCCCCGCCCCCCCCCCCCCGTCCCCATGAAATAGCCTGTCTTCAAAATTATTTGGAGTACATTTTGCAGATTTGGTTTAACACTGTCATTTTCTAAAATTTAAGTTCTGTAAATTGGGCTACAGGTAGTGCTTGACATATGACCAGTCACTTAGCAACTGTTCAAAGTTAGAACAGACACACACACACCCCCCGCCGTTCCAGAGTTACAACTGCCCCACCCCAGTCATGAGCATATTTTGGGTGCTTGACAGCTGGCCAGCACTGATAGGTGTTTGCAGCATCCCGCTATCTTCAGCACTGTGATTTAATAGGGTTTTTTTTGTTTTTGTTTTTGTTTTGCCAAAAATTGGCGTTTCTGTTTTTTGGCCAAAACACCCCATAGCAAACAATAGGTCTGCTTAACAGTCTCAGTATTTGCTCAACAATCATAGATTCACTTAATGGCCATGGTGATTTGCTTAACATCTCAAAACAAGAAGTGGTAAGATTAGGTCAGCCATATGATGATCCAGTATTCAAGTTTTAGAAGAAACATACTGACTCCATTCAGAGTGGGAAAAACCCACTGTCTTCAAAAGGCAAACTTGATGGATGCTTGTTGAGTTTTACAACGGGGAAAACGATCGCCACCTTTGGCAAGCAGCTTGTGTTGTATCTGTGCTGAACGAGTAGGTAGTTGTTTTGAACATTTGCCATTAAAACTGCATGCTTGCAACTTTAACTTTCCCTCAAGCTCCACCCCCCCAGAATAGCTTGGACACTGCAAGCCTCACCAACAAGCATCATCAGCTATCTATGATTTTATCACTTCTGCTTTGGACTGGCTATGCCTATGCAACTTTCCTATGCAACATCCTTTTCTGACATTAACAAATAAAGCATGACTAAATGTAGAAAAGGTTGCATAAGCAGCTGGCAAACACACTGGATTGAAATGTGGAAATTAGAAGAGCAAATGGCTGGCAGTGCTTATTTATAATACCTGAAATTGTGTTTGAAGGCCGGCAAACTCCCCCCCGCCCCCCCCCCCAGCATTAGCTTCCTTCTTTTGGGGAATAATAGAACAGAAAAATACCCAAGGGTTGCTCTGAGTCAGTGTAATGCTCTTCCTACTTTCTTCTAGGTTCTGTCTTGTGTGCTGGATCCTCTGTTGCAGATGTGTACTATGTCTGCCAGTAACTTGGGGTCTGCTGACATGGCAACCTTTATGGTGAATTCACTTCATATGATGAAGACAATGCTGGCTCTGTTTGAATTCACAGATAAAAGGCTAGAAATGTTACAATACCAGGTAAATGTCCAAAGTCAATCTTCTGATGTTTTCTTTGCCATTAACCATTAACAGGGAATAAATACAACACAATCTTCTTAAATGTGTGTATCCTCACAGCTTTATATTTAAAGTAAACACTCTGGTGCATGCAGCCACAAAAAAAATCATTAATGGGGGTTAAGAACCCCGATGCAGCAAAGCAGTGAAACGTAAAAAGCTGAGCCATATTTGCAAGCTGTTTTTTTTTTTTAAATGACAGCGCACATAAATTGCAGTTGCTATCCAGTGGATAATTTACTAGATGGATTCTTTATTTTTAAACATTTTACATTGTAATTAGATGAAATTCCTAGATTTTTCTAGATCCAGCTATGAGATGGGTGGGAGGAGCAGGTATCATTGAGCTGTGTTTGGCAATAGATGGTTGAGTTACAGAGTTTATCTGGTTATGTCTATCCTACAATTAACTTTACTAAATCACATTTTTAGCAGCCTATTAAGCTGAGATGCAAACAGGCTTTTGTCTTGCAGCACCATGGTTTCTTCCTTTGTTTTAGTCATGATTAAACCAAATGAACCACTACGTCCTAAAAGTTCTGATTAAATGTTTTGTTGTCAAAAACACAAAGTGGACATTTGGTTTTGGGTGAAACAAAACCTAGGAGGATCCTGGTGTTATTTCAGTTAGTAGCACAAGATTAAGGCACATCTTCCACTCACTCCCCCCTTCTTCCAAGTGATTTATCTGCAGTCTTTCCAGTGTCTTCCCTCCTGTCCACCCTTTAAGTAGACAGCATCAGAAAGCAGACATCACATGAGCAATTGGCACCTTGCTTTACTTTTAAGGTGTCAGCCCTTGGGGTAGATCAGACTCTTACTCAGAGGGTAAGGCTATACTTTATTGAGGTAAAGTATAGTCACAGAATCTTAAAGACAAATTATGTTTTATGCTTTATTCACCCTGTTATAGCCCAATGAATCAGGAAGAATCTGCCTGAGATTCTTCTATCTTTTTTCCTGGGACTTAAAGAATATTCCTACTGTTTTTGCTTATATAACAGTTCTTGCCTATTATGTAATATTTCTTGCCCATTTTGCTTAAGGTCATCTTCCTGATTCTTTACAATAAGGTACAATAACATTCTCTTAAAAGCCTGACAAGGATTCTCTCCTTTCTTATACTAAAGAGAATCTAGAGGGCAATCGAGGGGTTTTTTTTCTTAACCCCATGGCCTCTTAAAGAGCTAAGCTGATATTTATGTAATGGTGGTTATCTCTCTACTCTTTTACACCTTCTCTGTCTCCTCTCAGCTGCTAATGATATCTAGGCATAGAAAATCCCACCAGCCTCTTTACACTCCAGTCTTCCCAATACCATTTTGATCTCTCTTGATGATGTCAGCAAGGAAACATAGGGCCTTGACTTTGTCCTGCTCTTACTCCATTCCCCCCACCACCAAAGTAACTATTTCAGTTTTTACCCAGAACAAAACACTCCTATTTTGTCCTATACACTGTCTAAAACATGCCTATTTCAATCTGGCCATGGGTTATTTCAAAACAGCTGTTGGATGCACAGAAGAGTTTGCCCTTCCCTAACTTTAATTGTTGTTTCCAAGGCCAGACAGAATGCAAAGATAGGAAGCTACCTATGTAGACAATAGAATCCTCTAACTAAACTAAGATACTATCTGAACAAAGCCTATTGTGATATTAAAAATAATAGATATGATTAATTGTTCTCAGTACTGACTCTAAAACATACTTCTCATCCATTTTGGAGAATAGCAGTCATTTACAAGTAAGATTACAAGATGAAAATGCATGGGTTTTGATAAAGATTATGTTCCTTAGTGAAAAATACAATTTATCATTTATGTATTCCTCTTATTTCTTCTTTGGCAGTTAATTTAACAATATTGTTGCATTTTTAAATGAAAAAATGTGCATTCTTCATTGATGTTTGCTTCGTCTCCAAACACAGGACTCAAAAAACTTTTCACTATGGAATTAACTTTCTGACTAGTCAGGTTGTGCAAAATGCCATTGCAATATGCATAGGATGATTGGGAAAAAAATAGTACAATTCAAAACATCATAAACTCCAGCTGGGAGATTGAATTTACATATCCATAGACTCATGACATGTTACTTACACAAACTCATTACCAGTTTTTTAAAATAAATAAATTACATACGATAACTGTAAATACTTTGCAGTAAGTGAAAAATTCACTGTCTTTATTTTAGATTGAAGCACATTTGGATACCCTTATAAATGAACAAGCGTCTTACGTATTAACTAGAGTGGGTCTAAGTTATATTTATAACATGGTACAGCAACACAAGACAGAGCAGGTGAGCAATAATTTTGGAAACTATCAATATCAATACTCATTTCTGACAAGTCTCTTTTTATGTGCTTTGCCTAACGTTTAAACTTTTCATGTAAATATCTTTAGACTGCAAAATATATTCATGTTTAGGAAACCTGCTACCATCCCCATCAGCCCACATTTTAGTTCAACCATTAGGAATGGTTTATAAGCATGGATGGAAGATACACCATTCTTCCTATACCTGGAAGGAGTCAGTGGGAGTATATAGCACGCTAGCCAAATGGCTCTGTTTCTTAGCTATTTAATAGACAATTATGACGTGCAAATACTGTCACAGTACTGAGTAAGTGTTACTGGATTGCTTATTTTTGATTGCATATTTGTGTTACTTGGAAACTCCTATGGCTGTTCAGCCAATATTTCCATTCAATCAGATACCCTGAACTGCAAATGTAAATTTACTATATTTAGTTGGGATCTAAATAGATACTTCAGAATTCCTGGTTTCTTTTTCTTTAGCAGGAAAGATAATTCTTTCTGAAAACCTTAGTTTCAAAAAGGAGTTGTTACGTGCATGGCTATAATTACATAACATGCAAAACCCATCATACTGTTTCCTTTCGTGGCAAGCAATATTTTGCAAAACCCAGAAAGAGAGTAAGGATTAGTAAGCCAAAGAAATTAAAGGCATGAGATAAGAAGAAAAAATAGAGCTAAATTTGATTTATACCAACACAATTCATGATATCTCTCCATATGTTTTCACAGCTGCCAACTATTCTTGTTGAAGTGTATTCATACACATAGTAATACATTACCCTTTCTTTAATCCTCTCTCCTTTTGGGGGAGCTCACCAGTGCCACCCAACTATAATTTGTATGGCTTTCTCCTTTCCTTCATGGCAGTTCTATGCTCTTATACACAGCCATTCTGTTTCTTTTGATAAACATTAATTCCTTACATACTGTCTACCATCTTTCTGCTAAAATTCACATATAGTACAATGTTGCTATTGGTTTTTCCATTCTAATAATAAACATTTCCCCAGGTTGCTTACAAATAATTTTGAGTCCTCGGCTAACACTGTAATTGTGTACAAAAGTGCACGTACAGTATATTCTTGCCCTTCCAAATACATTTGTTCCATTGCTACAAGCATTCTTTATATGTTTATCCATAAATACTTTAAACAATTAAAGGGATGCCCTTTATTCTTCTGTATACCCTACTGAGGGCGTATTTGATGTTAAACCATTCACTAAATATTCCATTTATGTTCATAGATACTTTAGTTCCATCATGGAAGTTTAACAACCAGCCTTCAGCTACACACTCACACAAAACTTTCTATAATTGAACTCGTTGCTTTTTCTATAATAAAATAAAAATAAACTCTTTTTTTATATTCACACTCATAGACTTGAGGCACTCTGTAGCATACCACTTTTGTGTCTGTGCTAAACAGCATTCTGTAACCGCTTTCCTTGTATCAATTTTCATTCTTTGGGGAGATTACCTTATTTGTTGGTTTATTTATTTAAAACAATATGGCTGCCCATCTTCTGGATGGCTTCCAGTCGTCTAATCCATTTTCATACACGGCTTGTGCTTTCTCTTCCTGTAATATTCTACTTCCCTCTTTGTTTCTTTCACTTCTTTTTTTCTCTCATCCTTCACTAATATATCCAAATAAGTATACATTTGTAAGCTAGTGAAATCATTGCTTCCAATTCGACTTAGAATCCTTGCTTGCTGCAGCACATTCATCATAATTGCTAGAACTGAGTTATTTGTTTTCTGTTAACATTACTTGCATTCCTCCATCAATGAGTTATCTTCATGCTCCTTTATAGGAACAATATATGATAGAACATTTTCCTCTATGTTAGCATAAGCATGGATGACAAACAGGAGATATTAAGGTTACAATTTCACAGAGGCAAAGTTTACATATTGAGAGAAATATAATTCAGAATTTCAGAATCAATAACCAAGCAACTTCTTTTTGGAACAGAAATATCTTAAGACTTGAAATTTTGGTGAGAGACAAGACCCAATTTCATGTTATCAAAATTAGTTTGGGTAATATACCGTATTTTTTGGACTATAAAATGCACCTAGATTTACAGGAGGAAAACAAGAAAAAAAAGTTTTTGGCCTCTGTGAGTTGCATTTTCTCCTTCCCTGGCCCCCAGAAGCACTTTGCAATGCTTCACACATCCTGTTTTTGCCAATATGGGCCCAATTTCACCAAAAACATGCCCGTTATTGGCCTGCAGAGTGCTTCTGGGGGCTGGGAAGGGCAAAAATGCGATACACAGAGCCCAAAAACAGGTCCACATTCAGTCTATAAAATGCCCTGAAATTTTCACCCACTTTTAGGGAGGGGAAAAGTGCATCTTATACTCTGAAAAATATGGTAGTTTTTATTTCATACTCTTTAACAGTTGTTCTTCAACCAAATGAAATAAGACTTGCAGATAGAATTATTTAATAAAAAGTAACTCCAAATGGACCCAATCTTAAACACGCTGGGAGGAAGATAGATTATTCATAAAATTTTAGGAGACCTCAAAGGGATGTCAACAAGTATGCTTTTAAGGCAGTCATGAGACCCTGACCTCTCTGAAAAAGACACAGCTGCAGTGGTATCTTTAAAAGAATAGATTGGATTTCAGTGTGTAGAGTTTTATTTAAAATTTTAACTTGTATTAGGTAGACTTGTCTCCATTTAGTTAACCCGTACACGATCAGGAATTTACTTTGCAATTTTCATATTGGTTTTTTTTAACCTCCCATTCAAAAAGATAAGCAATGGTTACTGGTATCCTTGGCAGTTTTTGAATAATGAAAAGAAATGCATTATTTTAGTTTTAGAACACCAAGCCACCTTGTGAAAAATTGTGTTAAGTTTGTAATTCATAAGATGATAAGAGCTTTTTTATTGTGATATACTCAATTTTGCTTTTGCTGGTTTGCTTAATAAGTCATACTATAGAATTATATAACTCACATTCTAGTTTAGTGCTATGAAGTGGTCCAGGCTATTGTAAGTAATATGTTTCTCTGACCTTCTTAAAACTGGGTGATTAGGAGATCTGCCTGATCTCCCAGTTTTGATCATCTAGAATTTTAATCAAATGCCCTACATTCTAAATTCTCACAAATTGCCTGAATGATAATCTTTCTCCTCTCTTTTTTAGATCGTACTGTCTTTCTACGTAAAGTTTTCTTAATTCACATTTTATTTTGCTTTAGGAACTTTCAAACAACATACTCTTCTTTTCTTTCCATGAGACAATTCTTCATGAATAGACCTACAAAAACATTATTAGTCAATGGACTTATATATCAGTTGTCCTCCATAAAGTCAATAGCTAGCTGTTTAGCACTTGGTTAAAATTTGGTTTTCTTTGACCAGATTAGTAAATTACTATCTTCAAAATTTGATCTAGAGATTTATGGTGCCTGCCCTCTCCAAAATTCAGTGGCTATAATCATTGCATGATTCCATAAATATCCATAGCATGCCACAGTTTTAGGGCTTGTTATAAAGTAATTTTTGGTTTGATTTTATTAAAATACTGATTCTATGTAATTATTCATTTATTTACCTCTGCTTTAATTTTAGGGCCCCTTGGCTAATGTACCCAGTATGGATTCTATGTCATTAAAAGCTGCAATGGTGAGATAAATAATTTTCAGCTCTGTTCTACAATAGAAGAGGGGAAAACTGGGATAGGATTTTGAGAGTGGGTGTTTTAGTTTCTTTGTCATTGTGTTATCACTGTTTAGAAGATGCTTCTCTAGATATAAGAAGGCTAATTTGTATTCCAATGTGTTTTCGATCTAAAATTTTCGAAATAAGGGAAAGGAAAAAAAGCAAAAAGGAAGCCAAATATTCTTAAAGTTCAGTTCAGGATGTGTGTGTGTGTGTGTGTGTGTGTGTTTTGTCTGTGGGTTTAATAAATAATGGAAACCCGGGGGGTGGGGTGATATTTCACTGTAATGTAAAGGAATTTTATAATTTAATTCTTCACTCACTTATAGTTAATCCACTACCAAACAACAAATTTTCCTGTGATGTTAAGGAGGACATGACATTGATTTAGATTTCATGTTCGTTTTCATATCAGTTTTTCCCCCAGATAAGTTATTTTGATATAGTACATTTGATAGTGTTTTATAACATGAGAGACTTCAGAAATTACACTCTAAGGCAAAAGTTGGAATACGTCACTTCAAAATATGTTTAAGTTTGACAGTTGTTGATAATTCAAATTGGAAAAAAATAATAATTGACATGTAAAACTATAAAGGATTACAATTAAGGAGCAGGGATTTTTTTTTCCTCTGAGGGGAAATTAACCCATGTAGCGAGGAGCAGTGCTAGAATGAGGCAAATGCGAAGAGAGAAAAAAGAACAAGAATAAGATAGGCTGGATTCACTCCCTTTCCTCATACAAAGGATTGCTGCCAAGTGCAAGAGTTGGGCTAGTGTGAAATATCTCCATGCTACAGCTTAGTTTTGGTTGAGGTATATTGGTGGTCAGCTTTCTTTTTGTGCATCCAGATTCTCCCTTCCCTGGAGCATTAGAATATATTTGAAGAGTGTTTGGCTTTAATTCTTGCCTTCTGAGCAATGGGCCTGTCTTTTGAGGACCACACATTGATTAATATCTGCCTTTCTCTGTGTGACAGGTCCAGTTTGATCGTTATTTGTCTGCTCCTGATGGTCTGTTAATGCCACAGATAAACTTTCTCCTGAGCACAGCTGTCAAGTAAGTAAATTTTTCTTTTTTCCTTTCTTTGACAGAATCAGAATTCATTGTTTTCCTTTGCATGTGACTTACATAAGAATCACAGTCAAAAGCTCAAACGTGAGGGGACTGATTTGGGGACTAAGCATGTTTCAAGTGCCCTTGACTGGCCGATGCACTAGCGGATGACAGCTTACTGATTCTGTTGGTTTTTGTTATATGAGGCAGGCAGCAGGACCATTTTGGAAACAGATTGTTTGGCTGAAAGTCTTTTCTTTTCAAAGGGTGCAGTACTTTTGCCAGGAAGTTGATTGTAGCCATCTTTTATGTTTGCTTGCATAGCTATTTTACATCTAACCATTCGTTTGAGGGATAAAGGGGCTGCAGCCAATGTATAGCTGCAAATTATATACTGTTCCAGTATAGAAAAGGGACATGGGTGTGTATGTGGGGGAGGGGCAATCCCAGAAGAATGATCAAATTGATTGCTACAGTTTATTTCCATCATCATCATTAAAAGGTATAGGTGTATAAAAATTCATAAAAGAAAGTCTTACTCCTTGTGGCTGTTTCAGAGGTCAAGGCACAACTCTTGCACTGCTGCCAAATAATTGGAGGAAGAGGTTGCATTGTGTAGAGCCTCAAACCATCCTGCCATTGCTACCCAACAGCATCTGCCTTCTGCCTATAGCAAGAGGTTGTATTCATTTGCAGTGAGTAGAGGCAGGGAGCTATTAGGATTCATTTTTTCTTCCTGCAAAGAAAGGGGAAAGGTTCTCGCTCATCAAGGCACTTTCTATGTTTATTCTGTTATCATCAGTTGTATATCTACATGTCTAATTCTGGTTGTGTTTTAGACAACAGATAATAAAACAGTCCACAGAATTGATCTGCCGAGCTTACACTGAACTCTATGCAGCTGTGATGAATCCTGATAATGCTTATAAAGATCCGGAAACTATATTATATAGATCTCCTCATCAGGTTCAGTCGCTTCTCTCCTAATCTTATCGCCCCAAACCTGCCTTTTAATACGGTGACTGCATTACATGAGAATGGACATAACGCAACTTTGAAACGGGCAAGGACAACTGAGTTTTTTCTTGCAGAAGACTGTTGCTTGGGTTGCAATTATACATGTAATTTAGCTGAAACCCCACTGACTTTGGGGGGGTGGGATTTAAATTGTATTGCTGGATGACAGATTTGCTGCATGCCAGCATTTAAAGTAATTTATTACAACTTGGGAAAGCTTTGTCATAATTCAGATTACTTTTTATTATGATGGTAAAATAAATGATGGAACCTAAGCATTTCTTTATTTTGGTGATTGAGCCAGTATTGGTATTGCCCTGCTATTTTTCCTTCAAGAGTTTTTAACAAATTATATTGAGCCTATGCACAAACCACATTTTAGTTTATTTGATTAAAACCCTAGTTCTAATACTCCGTTTTTTTTAAAAAAAATATATCTTTTCTTATTGATTTAGTGAGTTTAAAAACCAAAAATTTAGCAAACTCTGGTAGGAGTAATTTTTTGGGGAAGAAGGACTGGATTCCATGAGTTTTGCGTTTTTAATGGCATTGGAGCTTTTCAGAATTTTTATTTTAAAAAATCCTACAAGTTGTGTCCTTTCTATAATCAAGTATTCAACATGCTAGCAATGAAGATTTTAAAAAATCACTTAAAATTTAAAACCATTAATACTATTAAAATAACTAATAAGAGCTAGCTGAAGAGAAAGCTCTCAAGTTCTTTCCTGAAAGCCGGAAGAGAAGATTGAAAATGTGCATTCTATAGTTTAGGAGTGACACTGAACAGGTTGCACAAATGTTACATGCTGTGCTCGAAAAGCAGATTTTTATATTTGTTTGAGTACCTCAAAATATGGAGAGATTGAACACTTTTGAAAACACATGATTCCTTTTTTCACACCACGCACCTTTTTCTTTCTGTTAAAACCTCTCTTGGTATCTACAAGACCCTCTTCTTCCTTCCATTTTTTAATCTGTAAAGGATTATTTTATTGTCAAAATTAGTAAGGAAGATGGCATATGCTCCAAATTAAAACAGAATTTAGTCTCTATCAGCATTTTTGGTAAATAAAAATGAGTAATGGAAGACCTGTGCGGCTTCTCTTTAGGAAGATGCTTACAATGGTAAAAAAAAAAAAAAGGCACAGGTATATTCAACTGAGTATTGATAATATATGCCTAAGGCTTTAGAAAGGATGGAAAGCTATATTTTTGCTAACTTGCAAAAGTATAGCATTCCATCCTTCTAAAGCCTTAGGCGTATATTATAATAAATATCAATGGGTAAGCCCACATTATGCTAAATTCTGTGCTCATGGCTTGCTCTTCCAATGTGCCAATTCGTCCCCAAAATATTGGAGAATTGAAGAGCTTATGAGAGACGATGCACCGAAGACAAATTACTTGTGTGTCCAGTCACACTTGGCCAATAAAGAATTCTATTCTACTCTATTCTGTTGAATGCCTTCCTGGGAAGCCTGTTCTCCTCCTTGTAGACCCTTGGTGTAATTCTGTGTTGCCTAGTTTGAAAATGCTGGGATACATTCAGTGGTGGGATTCAACCTGTGGAACAACCGGTTCACTGAGCGGAGCATTGGAAAACAGCTCTAAAACTGAGTAAAACAGCTGAAGTGTGGCAATCTGCTCTGCCATGCCTGTCAGCTGGGCTTCAAACAAAGGTCAGTATAGTGCAGGGGTGGGCAGGTGGGCCCACCTGATTGTCGGAGCTACCTGTTCGTCTGAATAGGCTGAATCCCACCCCTGGATTCATTTCCACGTACAACAAATTCTCCAATGCAGATCTGTAACCTCCTTTGAACAAAGGAGAGTGAGGGTGATAAGAAGGGTTGGGCTGGTTAATGCAACTCACCTTCCTCTTCTCTGGTATTAAAAGTGGACTGTTTTCTGGGTTATTATGCTTCTCCGCAAAATTGGTTAAAGAGCACCAGAATAGTTCCCATCGTGTAAATGTTCTTTAATATCATTTGGGATGTGATGAAGAATTTTACAAAGCTAAAAGAACAATTTTAGATGTCACTCTAAATTTCATTTAACAACTGAAATGTCTTTTTAAAGGATTCTGTGCCATCTGCTAAAGTGCATTTAGTTATGTAAGGACCTCTGATTAGGGGGTCCACATTAGGGTGATTTTCTGCTTCATTTCATACTGCTTGCAAGCAGCAGAGAATATTATGCTAAAGAAAAGCAGAAAAGTTAATATAAGGATGAAAAGGTATAAGATGCAAAACTTACACCCAGAGTAGCACTTCCTTATTCATAACTTTGGAAGTATAACAGAATAACAGAGTTGGAAGGTAGTCCAACTCCCTGCTCAGGCAGGAAACCGTATACCATTTCAGAAAAATGGTTATCCAATCTCTTCTTAAAAACTCCCAGTGTTGGAGCATTCACAACTTCTGGAAACAAGTTCTTCCATTGATTAATTGTTCTCATTGTCAGGAAATTTCTCCTTAGTTCTAGGTTGCTTCTGTCCTTAATTAGTTTCCATCCATTACTTCTTGGCCTGCCTTCAGGTGCTTTGGAGAATAGATTGAATATTCAATAGTACTCGAAATAAGTGCCATTTCTTGTTGAAATACAAATAAGACTGCTATCTTTTGCAGATTGCTTGTGAGAAGCCCTATTATATGCAGGACATACTGTCAGCAAATATAGGATAAGGCAGCAATTACTTCCATGGAACCGATAACAAGATTGGGTTAGCATCGTATCACAGTAATGTCAGGGAATCCAATTTGAACTTGAAATAGAAGTTATAAATGTGCAAAGACTTCCAAACCTGTGTTCATAAACTTCTACAAACGAAACTAAAATCTTCAAGGCTATTTTAACATTTGAACTTCTACAGTACAGAAAATAACAATATATATTTCATACCAAAATAATATACCATTTTTTGCCATGCCAAAAAATAAATCCAGGAAAATGAAATATTCCCTGAACTGGGAATATTATTGATGTAGAATGCCATGTTGATTGTACATAGGAAGAAGCAAAGATTTTCAACCTGTACGATCTCATGATCCCTGAAAATAAATGTATGAGAATTCTTTGAATAAAATGAATTATTGGAGCTAGGGTTGGGCATAAAGTAACTCTTATCACTTACTTTTAATTATTGAATGTTAATCTATATATTGTATGTATTCTCCGACTTTGCAGCCCTACAGTTGAGCACAGGTCAAATAAAAGCAAAGCTTAGAGAAAAAATTTATTCTGCCTATGCGAAGTTGCTCAGCTCTAAAAAAGCATGGATCATTACCACCCTAATTCTTGGAAACCCCAACCCAGTTTGAGACTCTGGTAGAAACATTTTTCTTAAAAAAAACTTTCAAAGCTAAAGGATGCTAAAATCCCATGTACACAGCCATGATCTGCTAGATAAATAATGAAAACAGCTTATCCATTTTATTTCTGAGCCCCTCTTATACGTAGATGAATATAGTTCATGCTGCTATTATGCAAACACTTGGTATCCCCCTTTTAAATAACAAAATATAGAAACGGGTGGATTTTGATCCCAACTGGCAAGAGCATTGGGGCATAATATTGCCAACCTTAATTTTCCTTTCATACAATTGGCCTGTCCCTTGAGAGCTTTAGGAGTGGAATTTCAATTTCATTTACAGGTAGTCCTAGATTTACAACCACAATTGAGCCCACAATTCTGTTGCTAAGTGAGACATTTGTTAAGTGAATTTTACTCCACTTTACGACCTTTCTTGCCTCAGTTGTTAAGCAAATCGCTGCAATTGTTAAGTCAGTAACACGGTGGTTAAGTGAATCTGGCTTCCCCGTTGATTTTGCTTGTCATAAGGTCGCAAAAGATGATCCCATGACCCAGGGACACTGCAGCTGTCATAAATATGAGTCAGTTGCCAAGTATCCGAATTTTGATCACTTGACCATGGGGATGCTGCAATGGTCATAAATGTCAAGGATGGTCATGTTGTATTTTCAGTGCCGTTGTAACTTTGAATGGTCACTAAGCGAAGTGTTGAGGACTACCTGCCACAATTATATAAGGAGTTAGGATCCAGAAAAGTTGTTAGTGCACTTAGAGCTGAAGCTTACCTTGTGAATCTCCTGTTTGTGGTGGCGCTGGACAGAAAATAAAATGCTCAATTGACCCTACCACACATTAGATTTAGCAGGAAGAAATTAGGAACCTGCTGCTGTTTATAGTGTTTGAACAGACACCAAGTCTAATCAGCCAAAGACAGTACCAGCTGGTGATTTTTTTCAAACAAGACTTTTGAACTGATTTGCACCGTGTGGCATCCCAAAATATCTTTCTGGGAAAATAAAGAGAAATGGCTCAGGAGAAACAACTGCTAATAGAAAGCAAGTGTTGATTTTTCCTATCCCAGGCATCTCCCAGTCTGCTAACTTCTGTGTTCTGAGCAAATTGATAGAAGTGTTGGTAAAAATAACTGCCCCATCCCACCATAATGAATTTTATTCACACCTGCTTTTAAAAAATTCTTAAAAGTATTTAAAAGCTTGTTTAATCGTTCATTTTCCTGAACAAGGAGTCTAGAAATCAATACTATCAACTAGATCCTATTCAAACTTTACTAACTTTGTATAAGTCAATACCATGCAATGATTATTATTTTGCAGCATTATTTTTAACACTCAGCTTGGGTGTATTAGCTACTGGTTCTCAGACACAAAATACAAAACCAACTAAGGAGGTCCTATACAAACTTTAATAAAGTGTATCCATCCATCCAACCAACCAGCTGTGTGTATTAAGTGCTTCGAGTTCTCTAACACAAAACGTGGTACAGTCCTGCTGAAGCTTCTTGATATTTCTGCAAAATACGTTTGTACATTTTTGTTGGAATTCATGCATGTTTTTTCTCAATTCGTAATGCCCAGTTGTGATTTTGATAAATGCTATGTTTTTTCTGCCAACCTAGCAGTTCGAAAGCATGTAAAAAATGCAAATAGAAAAAATAGGGACCATCTTTGGTGGGAAGGTTACAGTATTCCGTGTGCCTTTGGTGTTTAGTCATGCTGGCCACATGACCACGGAGACATCTTCGGACAGCACTGGCTCTTCGGCTTTGAAATGGAGATGAGCACCGCCCCCTAGAGTCAGGAATGACTAGCACATATGTGTGAGGGGAACCTTTACCTTTACCCATGTTTTTTTAAACCCAATCTCTTCCCAGCATCAGGACTCATGTAGGCTTTTTCCAGACAAAGTCTTGTCCAAGTGCAAGTAGTTTTATCTTTGATAAAGTTTTTAAATTAATTATGGGGAGGTATTTCATCAGTTGTATATTGATCTACATTCTGAGAGGATTCCACTCAAGAAACAAGCTCAGCCATCTTGTTTAAGTTCTATGCCAAAGCTGAAATATGCTGGCAATTTGAATAAATAAATAAACTTCAAAAAATCAGAGATGAAGTTTAAAGTGCAATTTTTATTGTTAATACAAATATGTTTCTACCTCTGTACTCACTCTTTGTTTAAAAAGTAAATAAATAATGATACATAACAAAAGCATATTTACTACTGCAAAATAATAATGCATTTGTTTTACTCATTAATTTCAGTGACCTAAACAAAGTAACAGACAAACATCTGTGACTTCAAAATAAGAAAATATTTAAGCCAAATCTTTGAAAGGTCTGTTGTAATAAAAGTTAGTCATCTTAATTACCAACTGCATTAGTTTATGAATGCTAATAAACTAAACTATTTCTGATTGTCTTTTATATTTGAGAAATCTATGTAAATAGGTTTTACTTGTTAAAGTCTTGAACTTTTTCTTTCATAGAGGGAAGGTTTTAGAAAGAAAAGATATTTTCTCACAATTTTGAAAAGCAAGATGAACTGTCTCACTTACTGGAGCCCCTTCCATTATGAGATGATATAGATATTCATGGGGGAAAGCAGGTGAAATTAATGATACCACATCATGATGCCAATGGCAGCTTCTACTGGATTCCTGTATATGAGTAGGATTAGATCAAAAGCAATGAGATTTACAACTTGCACTAAATGACCAAAATATCCAATACTATCAATGAGATCGTGTAAGAGATCAGTGAAGCTTACTAACGTCTATGGGTTACTAAGAGACATTGGTTGTAAGGCCACAGTATCTTACTTGAGCCATGTAATATTAAATGCAGGCTACAGTAGAATCTACTAAACACCATTTGTAATAGTTAATGTTTGTTTCAATCATGATGAACTTTATTTCTCTAAGATTGTGCATTACTTTTCAACTAATGATGATGATGATCAAACTAACAATAAACTGCCTAAAATCTAGTAATAATCTTGTCTCTTCAGAATATTCTTGTACTGTCTATGACAGCCTTTTCCAACTTGATTATCTCCAGATGCCTTGGATTAGAGCAGTCATGGCAAACATTTTGGGTTTGGTACCTCAAAAATTTGGAACATACTTAATTTGACTCTGCTGATGTGTTACACATCTTCCCACCCAGCAAAAGAAAAATAATTATTTCCCTTCCTTCCCCCCCAGATCACACAAAGCCTTCGCTCTTGAAGTAGTTTCAGAGAATGCTCTTCCATGGCTTCTGCAGCTTCTGAAAACCACATGAAAGCACGCACTGTTTTTGCACAATTTTCAGAGGCTCTGGAGACCACATGACAGCATGGTTCTCTTGCGTGACTTTTGGAGGGTCCAAAGACTGCACGAGAGCACACCTTATTCTTATGCGGCCTCCAAAACCCACGTGAGAACAGGCCATGCTTTCAAGAATAATTGTTGGGTGTTGGTGAATGTTGATATGTCACCCAAAACATGTCATGTCACGTGGTCCGCCAGCAGCCTGTGGAACTGGCAGCAGAGTCGGTGTTGGTGAATGTTGATATGTCACCCAAAACATCATGTCATGTGGTTCGCCAGCAGCCTGTGGAGCTGGCAGCAGACTCGGACAGTGAGGAGGTTGGGGAGGAACATGGCCAGTCCTGGAGTCTGGGGAAGGCTTGGGTCAGGGCTCTGCGTTGGAGCAGAGAAAGGGCCATCTGGGAGGTAAGTGCTGCCTCCGGAGCCTCCAGAGTCGGACCTCAGCGAGGCAGAGGAACAGGAGGAGCCTGTCCCCAATGCGCACATGCGCAGAGCTGCCAGAAGGCAAGAACAGTTAAAACAAAAGGGATGACTTGGGAGTAGGGTTTGGAGATGATTGGCCCCTCCATAAGACTTAAAAGAGGAGCAAAGGCTTGTGGGCCTTTGCAGGAAGCAATAATATTAATTCTGTGCAGTTTAAAGTCTGAAGCTCTGTTTGATTCTGGACTCCGTGTGGCTTTGCCAATTAGGCCTTTGGCAGCGTGTCAAGGGAGATAAATGTGGGTGATTATCAGCCTTATCCCAAAGGACTCTTTACAACTATGTGGGACTCATCTGTGAATGAACAGAATTCACAGCTGTTAAAATAAAACAGGTTTTTGGGACTACTTGTGTGTTTTACTGACTCAGGAAGCCCACATCAGAACATGTCATCTTTGACATATGTCATAGGTTGACTATCACTGGACTAGAGACTTCATTATCTATACCAAATATGGCCATTTTGGGGGGGTGGGGCACAAATTAGGAAAGGCTGTTCTCTGTTTCAGATAGGTTTCTATAAAGCAGTTGGGTTTTGTCTATATGAGGAGACTGTAAAGGTAGTGTTTTCCTGAACTTTGTAAGCACATCTGCTCCTAAAGAGCCTCTGACGTTATTGGAGACGACTTGGCTGGACCAGTACAAAGCTTATCAGCATTTGAAGGGGGCCTCTAAAAGGACATTTGTAAATGACTACCATGAAAGTGAACAATTTCCTGTAAATCAATGTACTTTCCTTTAGACTTTAGCATCACAACATGTCTGTCCTTGAAAAAAATAAATGGCACAATAATTATTTTTTACCCTAATATGATCCATTGCATGTCAGTCATTTCCCCCTTCTGCTAGGAGGTAATTTGTGTTCATAATAAACTCCTATTAGAGTAAATAAATGGCTAAAGTGAAATGCCCATAAAGATGGCCACTGGACAAAAAAATAATAATTCTTGGGATGCTTTATTAAAAGGATAGCCTTAATTAATAACTAAAGAGCAAATGCTTTTAAGGTAAGTTAGAAATTAAGAGCTGCTGTGCTTGCCTTTCTATTTTAATGATCATCTATTCAATCTATTAGAGCAAAGTAGATGCAGTCAGCCGACTGCTCCAGAGAACAAACATCTGACTGCCACCCACATAGGGAAGAGCAAAAAACCTATGAACTTTGCTGTCATCAGCTTTTGGCTTCACTCCCCAAACAGAATCAATATGTTCAGGAAGTCACTGCAGTTACGTCAACAAGGGGCGTCCTATGAGCTCAAATGGTGTCTTCAGTAGTTCATTTGTTTGCCATTGCTCAGAGATTTAGGGAGTGGGTAGCTAATGAACGGGAGAAAGACGTGAGCAAAACAAACAAATAAATTGTCCAAATATCCAATTGCATTCCAATCCACGGTTCCTTACTCTTTATTCCTGATTTCTACAAACTAATCCAGAGAGACAAGCTTTATGGTGACTCTCAAGATTGGGAACAACCAGGTTTGCAGGATGTTCCCTAAATTAAAAAGGCCTTTCGATGTGGTTTGCATTGGATGTCTTCAGAAGGATTCCCTGGCCATGAGGACTGAGCAGTCAGTTCTCTGAACCACAGTGTCTCTTAACAGCATGGAAGATTTGGAATGTGAAAACAGTTCGGAGTCCTCTAAACCTGTGTTTCTCACCTTAGCAACGTTAAATTGTGTGGACTTCAACTCCCAAGATTCCCCAGCTAGTTTAACATTGCTGAAGTTGGGAAACCCTGTTCTAAGCAATGCATCAGGGGCATCTGCTGGCATACTGTGCTGCCAGAAGAAACTGCTACCGTATACTAGGCACTGGCTGTTTGTCCGTAAGCACTATTTAAGGGAAGCTTCCTATATTAACAGTGAGCAAAGCTGGAGGAACTGTAGACCCATGTCTAGCAAAAGGCAAATTGTAAGCGATGTGCTTTTACAATAGAGAGGGTTTTTTTGCTCCCAGAAGAGAAATGGTTCTATTTGGATTAGGGCTGCAGCAGGAGGTAAAAAATCCAAGCCTTTTTTTCCTATGCTGGATTGGAAAATTTTGTGTTGCACAATCAGCGTTGACAGAAGGAAATCATTTGCACAGAAAAGTAGAGCAGTGGGAATTGATCGTACGCCACAGGAAGATCCATTCTCTAGACATACAGACCTGGCATTCAACCTACTGCCATTGGTGTAGGAACTGATTGACACTATGAGCTAGAGTAGCTCAATGTAGTGGAGCCCAGCCATATTCACACTATACACATATATGTTGCTGATTGATTCATGACTTCAGGTCTGCAAATATCTGGCGTTGGGTTACTTCTATCCAGCCTCTAATGTTGAATAGCCACCCAGTCGAGCATTTGGTTTCTGCTGCATTAATTTAGAAAATGGCAAAATTCAAGCAAATGCCAACTCCATTTGTTGTATGTCTTTGAACTACTTTTTGTACAAGATGCTATAAACTGTGATTACTAAGCCACCATAGCGAAATTCAAACCAAATGAACCTGATGCAGGGGTGAAATGCTCCCGAATTGGACTGGATCGCCTGGTCCGGTAGCGATCTTGGCCGGTGGTTTGGCGATCCAGTAGCAATGGCGGAGCAAAGCTCCGCCCACCTGCCGAGGTATCATTACTTCCTGGTTTTAACCAGGAAGTAATGTGTTTTTTATCTTCTGTGCATGTGCAGAAGGTTTTGCGCATGCACAGGTCTGCATGAGCATGCGCAGCGCATGCACTTCCAAACCGGTAAGGAAGATAAGTAGATTTCACCCCTGACCTGATCATATCTGAGAACTTGAACTCATCTTAATTCAGGAGTCAAGAGGAGGAAGTTTATCCATTAAATGCTACTTCATTTCATTTTTGTACCTCAATTTCAATTTCCTGTAGTTGATGATACTGCAAGGAAATGCAAGGCTGAGTGTGGTCAGGGCAAGCAGCAAAGCAGAAATAATAGTAAGCATTACTTTGAATCTCGGGCTCTCTTTGTATGACACACTGACCTTAAAAAAAATAGTTAACAAGCGTGGGTGCCCTCTTATCCTGTCATAGGCATTGGACCTTAAATTGTTTCCAAATGCTCAAACTGATGGCTGTTTCAGGATCAGGTGATTTAATAAGTTATAAAGCTTAGTGCAAACATTTTGGATGACTGTCAGATAGCAAAGAGATATAGAAACCTCTAATGTTGCTGCCATCCACCAGTCACCCAAATGTTTGCAACCTATAGTAGATCTACTGTAGTAGCCCTAAAATAAATAGTAGCAAGTGGCAGGAATTAAGGGGGAAGTATGTTTTTATTAACCTTTTTTTTCATTTTGTATGTTTTGTGGATTTATCTGCTGAATTGTTTTCACTAGTAAGATTCATAGACCGCGTCAGTTCATCGCAGTTATTGCTCATCCATCCCAAATCCCTCATTTGAAACAAATTGCACTAGAAGACATGCATTCTAAAATATGAGGAACAGATTTGACCCATATTTCTTTGCAAGATAGAGAATTTTAAGGTAGGGGGGGAAATCTCTTTATGTTGCGTCACCTGCAAAGTCATGGAATCAATCTCAACCAATCCATTACCCTCCACCTAGAAACAAACAACCTACTCTCTAATAAACAATTTGGTTTCAGAAAAAAATTATCCTGTAATCTACAACTTCTACACTGCAAAAACATATGGACTACAAATCTTGATCAGGGCAAAGCAATACATAGACTTCTGTAAAGCCTTTGATTCAGTGGTACATGACAAACTACTTCTAAAACTAAAATCCTGTGGCATCTCCAGACTCCGCCATAATTGGATAACTGCATTTCTGTCAAACAGACAAGTGGTCAAAATAGGGAGCATCCCATCAAATCCTGCACCTGTTAATAGTGGTTTCTAGGACCAATACTCTTCATACTATACATAAATGACTTTTGTGATCATATTATAAGTAACTGTGTTCTCTTCGCCGATGATATTAAACTATTAAACACTACCAACAATGCTGCTGCCCTTCAAAAAGACCTTGACTTTGTCTCGGAATAGTCAAAAAATTGGTAACTCCAAATCTCAACCAATAAATGTCTGTCTTACACATTGGCAAAAAGAATCAGAACACTATATACAAGCTAAGTGATATGACTTTGTAGATGATCCTCTCTCTGTCAAGGACCTTGGAGTACTCATATCAAATGATCTAAGTGCCAAAGCCCACTGTAACAACATCGCCAAAAAGGCATTAAGGGTTGTAAACCTAATCTTGCGTAGCTTCTTCTCTGGTAATATTGCACTACTAACCAGAGCATACAAAACATTTGCTAGACCAATTCTCAAATACAGCTCATCTGTCTGGAACCTGCACTGCATATTGGACATTAATACAATTAAGCGCATCCAGAAATATTTCACAAGAAGAGTCCTCCATTCCTCTGCTCATAACAAAATACCCTATGCCACCAGACTTGAAATTCTGGGTTTAGAAAGTTTAGAACTACGCCGCCTTCGGTATAACATAAGCATAGCTCATAAAATCATCTGCTATAATGTCCTACCTGTCAATGACTACTTCAGCTTCAACCACAACAATACATGAGCACACAATAGATACAAACATAAAGTGAACCGCTCCAAACTCAATTGCAGAAAATATGACTTCAGTAACAGAGTTGTTAATGCCTGGAATGCATCACCAGATTCTGTGGTCTCATCCCAAAACCCCCAAAATTTTAATCTTGGACTGTTTACTGTTGACCTCACCCCATTCCTAAGAGGTCTGTAAGGGACGTACATAAGAGAACCAGTGTGCCTACTGTTCTTGTCCTAATGTTCCCTTTAATTGTATTCATTTTATGTATTCAATTCATGCTTATACTTATATATATTATCTAATATATACTCAACAAAATAAAATGTAAAAAAATAAAAAAAATAAAAAAATAAAAACACAAAATAAGGTTCTTCTGCTACTCTTTAGAATATAGTTTTCTGTCTCTAATCTTACTAGTCAGTGTTAATGTTTGGTCCCTCTGCAAGAAACTTAAATGTGCTTATATTACTATTTGCAGCAGAAAAGTAACAGATTTCTTAGCTAAATGTTTGGTCCCCTATTTTTTCCAGACTTTTATTAGCTTTTCTGTCACAGCCATCCAGACTTTCTCCAATTTGTGAAACATAATTAAATTATATTATCCATATTTCTTCTGCCTAAAGAAAACCCCCACAAAAATGTCAATACTTTTCTTCAAGATTTATATGCTAACATTTTAAAAAATTCTAGAATAGGTTTCTAATAAAATTGAAATGATGAGAAGCTCTTAAATTATTAAATTTAAGAGTTTCTCACAGAGGATTCCAATATTTGCAGCTGTTTAGGTAGAGAGAGGGCAGCGCTTCAAGATAACTATTTTGTCTTCAAATGCCAGCATCAATGGCTCTTCTCAACTTAATTTTTCTCCACTGCTGAATTGCAGTGCTCTGCAATCCATCCCTGAATTAGTGGGAAACTATTCAAACTACTATTTTGCTGTTCCCATTATTGATTCATATCCCACTTTTGTTTTTCAAGCAAGTCACTGAGGACAAAGCCTTGAGGTGACCTTCCAAAAACATTGGAATAAAGGGGACAATACTAATTTAACACTGGTACATTTGAGAATGACTTTCTGAAAGCCTGGGAACCAGGTGAAGACAAAATCATCAGGATTTGGCAGAAAAACAATATTGCCAGGATACATCTGTACAAGTGGTAAGAGGCAAGAGAGGAAAGTTCTGTAATTTGTCTTCATCAATGCAAACATGAATCCACAAATGTGATTTCCCCTTTGGAAGGCTGGATGGTGATATAATGGAGCAGCATGGTGAAGAATCTTGATAACCAAAGCAATAACAATTGAAGCTACAATTGAAACCTTTGAAGCAAGCTAGGTTTGTGTCCCTGTGTATCTTTAGATTTGAAATAATGCTTTTCTAATGCTTAAGGCAGGATTGCCCATTTAAACCTGAGGGTGTTGAGCAACTTAGATGGGGACCAGCTTTTTAAAAAACTGATAGGCTTATACAGACAAAGCAAGGATGTTATCGACTCTTGGCCTAGACAAGTCTGTAGTGGCCTTGTATAGGCAGAGCAAGGAACAAAGCCTGGAGCAAGATTTGATTGATCTTTAAACCCATATCTACAGAAGTGTACATATTAGTGGAGATGAGTATTCAGTGGCCACGCCACCAATAATGTTCATAACAATGAGCCTCAGTGGTGGGTTTAATTTTTTTTTATTACCGGTTCTGTGGGTGTGGCTTGGTGGGCTTGGTGGGTGTGGCTTGGTGGGCATGGCAGGGGAAGGATACTGTAAAATCTCCATTCCCACCCCACTCTGGGAGAAGGTTACTGCAAAATCTTCATTTCTTCCCGATCAGCTGGGACTTGGGAGGCAGAGAATAGATGGGGCGGGGCCAGTCAGAGGTGATATTTACCAGTTCTCTGAACTACTCAAAATTTCTGCTACTAGTTCTCCAGAACTGGTTAGAACCTGCTGAAACCCACCGCTGATGAGCCTGAGTCGTGAAAATGATTGGAGTTATGTATCTTTTAAAAAAGTAGTATATTGTTTGCTCATTCCTAATCCTGTTAAAATCCAATTAATTTGTGATGTGGGTGGGGTGTCACTTGAAGCCAAGATCACCGAACAAAGACTACCATATTTTGGCCACGTCATGTCAGCTAACTCACTTGAAAAGTCAATCATGCTAGGAATGATCAGTGGAAAAAGGAGAAGGGCTCGGTCTAATATCCATTGCCTGAACACTATAAAGGATGACACTGGGATGACCATGGAAGATTTGGAGGTGGTGTGAGACAGAGGGGCATGGAGACTGCTGATCCATAGAGTAGCCAAGGATTGGACATGACTGAATGGCTGATGATGATGATGACGGGTGTGGGGGGGGGGAAGGGAGGATTTATCACGAAGTTTCATTTATTGTCCTGGAGGGTGACATAGTGCAGTGATAGTTTTTACACGTGTCAAAGGTGACATGCTGCTACCTTTAGGGTGACACACTAGTGTTCACCAACCCCTAACAATTATTCTTTAAAGCACGCCCCATGAAAAAGGGGGCTACGTGAGAATGGGGTGTGTGCTTGTGTGGCCTCCAGCCCTTCTATTGCATGGCCTCTGGAGCTTCTGAAAACTGAGAACAGAGCGTACTTTTGGATGATTTTTGGAGGTTGCAGAGTAGTGGTGGTTTGCTCCCGGTTCACCCCGGTTCAGGCGAACCGGTAGTGGCGGGGGTGGGAGGCTTCGCCCACTCGCCCAGACATCATCAAAATGTGCATGTGTAGAAGCGCTGCACGCTTGCAAAGCGAGTGCACACATCCATGCGGTACCAATAGCAAACCCGTAGCGCCGGGATTTGAAACCCACTACTGCTGCAGAGGCCACAGAAAATCATTCTCTGAAGGTGCTTCAAAAACGATACTGAAGAGACCCCTGGAACCTGTCAACAGAAAGAGAACACTGCCTGAAGGTAAATGGTGTAGGGCTTGAGGCTCACTCGTATTGGGGAATATGCAAGATGCCTTTTTGAGTGGCAGCAATGTACTAGGGCTGAAACCAAAGACTGGGCCTCAACTTCAGGCCCAGTCTCTGTGCTGCTTCTGACGACCACTGTTCCAGGCGGCCTAGCTGGGGGCAGATAGTGACTAACAACAAAATGTTTCTCTTTTGTTTGAGGGGAGGGTGACACATCAGCAAAGTTAGGCATTTTCTGTATTTTGATATGCCGAGCCCAAAAGGTTCACCATCACTTCACTATCCTAGTGCAAAGTTAAAGAACCCTGGCTTAAAGAATAATGCTTGTTTTAGAGTTTGCCACTAGATGGTGACAAAAATCTGTGTGTATTTAATAGCAAGCAAACCATAGGCCTACTAATTAGAATAGGGCTTCCAGGTTAGCCACATACAGACCCTTCTCCGGACACATAACTCAGGAATAGAAATTGAGTTTTTCTCAATTGGGAGCCTTCTAAATAATGGGAAACTCAGAATTTCCAACCAGCAGGGCCAAATCAAAATGTAATCTAACACAAATGGAAGTCAACAGGTTAGGGAAGCCGGGGATGGAACAAAACCATTATTACTTGTGATAGAATAACTCCTTTCACTTTGGAGGGAGAGCCCCGCCCACCCACAAATAAAATTTAAGTTCAAACAACTTAAAATTGCTTACATTTGAAAAACACTGATCTAGAGCGTGTGTGCTACCAGTCTGTATCACAGACACTATCATTTTCTGCTAGCCAGCCTTACTAATAAAAAGCATTGGGAGTTGGAGGAAATATCTAATGTAATAATTACTATTCTGATGTTTATGTACAAAATACAGCACACCAAATGATTATTCAAAATGCAATTAAAGTATGCCAAACTAATATTTTTGTTAGAATGAGGAATATCATTTGTCAAATCATGGGAGCTGCTTTCAGTTCTCAGCTAAACTATTGTCGTCTACTTTAAAAAAATAAAATTATCTTGTATAATGTTTTATTAAGATTTTATTTTTTTGTCATGGTGATTCCCAAAGGTGCTTTTTCAAAAGGCATTTATTTTTTTAAAAAACCAAGCAGACATTGAAGATGTGATCACATAACAATGGCAGGTAGGTAGGTGGGAATTATGGGACATATAGCCCAATGCATTTTGAAAGTTTCAATCAGCAACAAGGGCTCTTGTTTAAATACAGCATTATGAACATAGCTCTATTCTGGCCTGTGTCATCCAATAAAGGAGGATTGGTTTAGAGAAACAAAACTGCTGTATAATGATTTCCCTGCCTGCTCATGTCTTTCTAATATGACTTTTAGTACTTCAGATAATCTAATAGAGGAGCAAGAAGCAAGTGACATACATAACCTAAACAAACTCTCAGGGTGGTTGGGGGGCGGGGGCAAACAAATGTCATATTTAAACAAGAATTCCATGGGCAGCAATGCTAGCCTTTGATCTGGTAAGGTTGAGCAATTTTGCTCTGAGACACTCCCCCCTTTTTCTGGCCCATTTCACTTAGGTTCCAACAGGAATTTTCTCCAAGGTCCAAATTTCCATCGCTTTCTGCTTACTTTCAGTTTTTCTGGAGAAAAACATCCTAAGGAGAGAAAAAAGGAATTATCTTTTGGCTGGAAAGAATTAAGATCTGACAGGAAGCGTCTAAACGTTGGTGAGAAATGCAACAATTGCACATTTTTTCTTAGTACATAACTCTTTGCCAAGTCAGGTCATGTACTGGTAGATGGCCTATAGCCAGTAGTGGGTTCCACTTACCTTCGCTACTGGTTCGGAACTGTGAGCATGTGTGCGTGGCGCTTCTGCGCATGTGCAGAACAGGGGTGAAATCCGACCGGTTCGGACCAGTTTGAGCGAACTGGTAGTGGAATTTGGCCTGGGTTGCTGAACCAGTAGCGACTGCTGGCTGGCCACGCCCCCGAACCGGTTGCCTGGTTGCCGCTTGCTTACCCCTCCCCATCTCTGCTTTCCACTATCCCAGCATGCCTCCCCTACTCCCTTCCCCGCGGCCCACAGCCCTTCAACAACTAAAATGTATGAATTTTAGTTGTTTGATTGTTTGGTTGGAAATTTATATATATATGATTAAGGCAATATACTCTAAACAAATGGCGAAAGTGATTGTAAATGGGGGATATGACAGAGAATTTTAACATAAGCAAGGGCACAAGACAAGGATGTCCGCTGTCCCCCCTATTATTTATACTAACTTTGGAAGTTTGGATTAGAAAGATCAGACAAGACCCAGAAATAAAAGGTATGTTCTTGAATAAAACCAAACAGAGTGTTTTATTAAATAATGGATTAATGAATAATTAAATAATGTTTAATAAGGAGAAGTGAAGATTAGAGTGAATAGACTTTGAGAATAATAGTTATTGTTATTGTTAGCGTGAGGCCTGTTTCTTGTATTTAAAAGAAACTGTACCCAGACAGTACACTGCCATTGTAGAGATGGAAATTTTATATATAACAAAGAAAATTGGATAATAAAAAATAATATTTATTTTTTAAAAAAGATACAATCCCCCAGTAACTATCCAACTGATCAATAGAGTTAAAAGAAAACAGGTAAACATCTGATGCGTTGTTATTCGATCATCCCCAGATGCCTGTCTGAATAGTCACATTTGTACAGCTGTTCTACAGTGTAACAGAGAGAGATTCCTCTGGGTATCCAGGGATTAGAAGTGTTTTATATTGAGCTACTTTGTTCAAGCAAAAGGATTTAGATTACTCCAAAGGACATTGGCAGGGACAATGCATTGCCCCAATGTTTCCTCTGGCTTTGGCATCTTCGTATTGTTATACAGTTTGTAGGTATCCACCGGATAGCTGGTATTCGGTTGAATTATTGTTATTTTTAATTTTGGTTCAGTTAGTGTAGGGAAGAATAGTTGAAAATGCAGAATATAAATGGATAAATATATACTGTTTATGTTAACCCAGCATAGCAGCATTCTAGCTGTTTGCTGCGGGACATTAACGATTGGAATGCATGAGCTGATGTCTCAGTGGTATTCCATTTCATGTTCTGTTTAGCTTTCATCTCTTAAGGCAGAGCTGTGAACCTTGAAATCTGTTTTGAGCCCTGCAGCTTGAGTCTGAAATAGGTGGAAGAACATACTTGTGCCCAAGAGAAAAGCAACTCCATTACCTAGTCGCTTTCTGAACAGATTTCTGTTGAATAGTAACCCAAAGTACTATTGATCCTTTCATTGAGCTCAGACCAATTGACCTCTTTTTAGAAAATGAATTGTACAAATTACATCACATCACATAACAAATATCCCTTACAATGAACTCATGACCTTCCTGACCTTGGCAGCCTGAGGTTTTCTTTGATCCTGTGCCTGAAATGGCGAAAGCATACTTGATGGACAATGGAAATGTTTCTGACACATTTTAAATTCCAGGGTCATGGTAAATATTGCTAACTGCACAGGATCAGGTTGGTGTGATGGTTCAGCCTCATATCCCAGTTTGTCTGGCTTGGCCACTTGAGGTTAGCCAACCAGTTCTTTCACATTTCAACTGTAGTTGCCCGGTAGTAGCCTTTCTCCACATCTACGTCTTAATTCTCAATCCTGCATGCAGAATTTTATCTAATAAGAAGGGGCCAAGATGCAACATATTCCTCCCTAACCTGTTGTCCTCTGGATCTGTTTGATTTTCCTAGCTAATATGACTGGAAGGCCTCATAGTTGGGAAGGACCTATCTGTTATAATAGCAGGACCAGGTCATCTAAGACCCTTCCTCTTCTCCAATTATGTGCAAATATTGCTTAATTAGGGGATTCTTTGGCTCTAAGTAAATTAGGAACATTGAATAGTTTTCAAGAGTCATGAAGAAAGTTGGTGACTGAAGGATAATGGCAGATCAGGACCAGAGCAGACGAGAATAAAAACAGGAATGAATGAGTGGATGGAATTATAGGGTGGCCATCTGTATATCATCAGAAAAGATGCACAACCTTCCTTACCACAAACATGGACAAAAAACAGTAATAAAACACAGATTTGGACAACATTGGCACACATGTATAAAATATGATAGGCTCTCTCACATATTCCAAGATGCTTTTTGGACTGAGTCTAGCCTACAGACCTGAGCTTTTTTGATGCTTTTCTATCCAGGTACAAATGCTGCTAAGCTTTTTTGTGATCAGCCAAAGTCATTTAGGGGTTGCCACTTCCTGCATAATATGTGAACTGCAAAGGTCAAGCTACAGGTTTAGAAATTTATCTGTTAAACAGAAAATATATGTCAATATAGCAGGAAAGTCGGGCGCAAATGACTTATGGACTTGCTCACGCTTCTGGAGATGAGACATCAGTGATCTGCTTGCTCTCCCTTCCTTGGGCTTTTGTCTTTAAACTTTAGTTGGATAGGAAATTGGTCAATTAAAGAAATCTCCTCCTTAAGGTCAGGTACTATACATGGCTACACTAAGTATCTTAGAACAAAATCAGATGTGTCGCATGATGCGGCTCTTGATAATCACGTCATTCAGACTGCATGTTGGGCTCTTTTAATGAGTGGCCCTCAAACTTCCCCAATCATTAAATCATTGGCCATAAGGGTGGGAAGGGACTAGATCCTCTAGTTGCAACGCATGGCCAGTGCAAAGATACAGGCATAGTGTGAGTGTGGGTATTGGTGCTGCAAAACAGAGAAAAGTGGGTGGATTATTATTGTGTGGATCTTTTAGACGTGCCAGATTGGCAAACAGCAGCATGCTCAAGACAGGATTAGCTGTCATGATCAGATCATGACCAAAATTTTTGGAAAGTTTTAACGGAGTGGGTGTTGAAAGTTTCAAGTTGTGGCATTGGCATCTTGTAACCTTTTTTGCTCTTTAACCTTTTTTCCAAACCAAGAAAATTTACTCTACTTTGGAGGTCAGTGCAGGTGTGGGGGTCAGAATGATACAGGCACTGCACAATTGTTCAAGGAAAGCACCATTTTACCCCTTAACTCAAAACTGCCAAAATAAAAAAAAGGGGGTGTGCCATGGTGGCTGGGACACTCTAGAGCCACACATGGGGACTGGAAGACCATATAGTCTCCAGATGTGTTGCAATGTAGTAAGGAAGTGGATTGCCAGGAGGGAGTGGGTGCATTCCAGGGGAGTAAGAGGCAACTCAGTCCAGATACCATGTGTAAGAGAAAGAAGGTGAAGACAGCTCCTCCTTCATAGTTCACAGAGTACACTGTAAATGCAGATAACAGTCTTTAGTCTGGCAAGATTTTGTCTATAGGTGTGAAAACAATAAAGAACTCAGCTTGGAAGATGTCATTCTTCATTTTGGACCTGAGAGCAGGCCATGGTTTGCCCAGTCCTAGGTTTATAATATGCAATATTTTGCTCCTTTCACAGGACAAATGAGGTTAGAATTTAAGAGTTGGAGACTGAAAAACTATCCCTGACTCATGTTCTTCCCCACACAATGTCCCTATGGGAGGGGCCATTCACCATCCACCTATGGCTTTACTCCCAAGCTGACCCTTGTTCTTTAGCTCTTTTCTCCTGGCAGCTTTGCGCATGCACATGCTGAGAACAGGCTCCAGCTGTTCTTCTGCCCCACTGATGTCTGACTCCAAAGGCAGTTGACAACTGTCAGACGGCCCTGGCCCCATCTCTGTCTCCGACACAGAGCACTCGTCAGAGTCTTCCCCAGACTCCAGGACTGGCCCATGTTCCTCCCCAACCTCCTCACTGCCCGAATCTGCTGCCAGATCCACTGCTCGCTGGTGGGCCACAGTACCAGCTATCTTCTTCGTGTCACAAAGTCCAGGAGAAAGTAGTCTAGAATTGGAGGGATATACAATATATCCCATTGTGCATCTTTTGGTTCACAGATATGTTTGGAATGGAGCTAATGCAATTTTGGGGTCAAAGGGAACAGCTCCTAGTTGTCACCATTTCTTTTGGAGCTCATCCCAACATTGCATTCTCATGGGGTTAAGCTAAATGAAATCTGTTGCTGACTTGGATGGGCTCCAATGACAAAATGATTCCTCCGCATGTGGACTGCCAAGATGTCTCTAGAATATATTGGGTGTGCAAAACAGAAAAAAGAGGGGGCTTTACATTTCAAATTTCTTATTAAGAAGAAGCTAAACTGTTTAAGATGTCAGATATGAGATTGTGGAGGAAGATCATAGCTCAGTGGTAGAGTACCTGTTTTGCATGTAGATCATAAATTCAATTCCAGGATCCTCTGAGTCTGAAACCATGGACAGTTGCTACTAATCACTGTCAACAAGGCTAGCTAATCAAACTGACTTATTATAAAGCAAGTTTCTCAATTCCTGAGCTGGTGATCAGAGGAGGCCCTTAAGATCCCTGTTTTCTCTGAAATGCACTCAAATCCATTGGTTTCCAACAGTGTCGGTTAGATGGCAAATCAGGCAAGCAGATTGAGGGGAAACTCAGGGTAGAGGGAAGCTTCAGGCTAAACATCTCAGATAATCACTTTTGACACCCGTGCATTGAAGATTCTATGTCCCTGTGGCAGAAATCACCTGCTGGCAGGAAATGTTGACATATATATTTGAAAAAGTGAATACCTGAGAAGAGCCGCAAGGCCTAGCTAGTTAAATCAAGGAATATCAGGAGCAGTTATTTATTGACATAATATATCTGCCAGCAGTTTACATGACTTATTCATTTTGGCAGCAGGCCCACAATGACAGCTGAGATGGCTACAGTCATTATGGAGCTTTTGAAAAAAACTTAACAGGCAGGGCAGAGACTTACATAAAAATGGAGAACCTTAAAGAAGAAAAGGAAATATTCCTTCCTGCGTAGCAAGCTATACCGATCCAAGATATTTCAGGATAATACACCAGCCGCACAACAGCAGAAAGTTTAAGGGATCACATAAACCCTGATTGTAGCATATTGTTGGCACCGGCAGGGATTTCCCCTCTGCTTGATGATTCAAGGTAGAGGCAGATATTCTTCAGGAAGCTACACAGAAGGTTCCTGCAAGTCCTTGATTTCCTGGAGCTTCACCTTCAGCACAGTACAGACAATCACAATTTCTCCAGATCATATTTGCACAAAATAAACCAAATCCAAAGAGATCGGTCTACATTCCTTCCAGACTACATGGAGAAATATCAGAGTAAAAATTGAGCCGTGATGGCACAATGGTTAGAGTGCAGGCTACTTCTACTGATTGCTGGCAGCCTGCAATGTGGCAGATCGAATCTCACTAGGCTCAAGGTTGACTCAGCCTTCCATCCTTCCGAGGTGGGTAAAATGAGGACCCAAATTGTTGGGGGCAATAGGCTGACTAGGTAAAAACCGCTTAGAGAGGGCTGTAAAAGCACTGTGAAGTGTTATATAAGTCTAAGTGCTATTGATATTGCTAGTCTGAACAGGTGTTATGGATTTGAGGGCTAAATTGAGATGATCCTATTGCAACTTTCCCCAATAGAGACAATCTCCAAATGGTAGTGGAAGAGCTGATAGATTCTGGGAATGGAAATTCACTGGAGGGAACCAAGTTGGGCATTTCTTTCAGTCCTATAATTCAGTCCCTTCAGTCCAGTCTAGAAGACCCATTGGCAGTAGGATTCTGATGAGAAGTTAGAAACAATGGGAAGAGATAATGCATAGTTCTTCTTCCACTGGACTAGAGATGGAGATGTAGGTGATGGGACGCTGTGCAGAAAGCAGAAGATCAGACTGTGTTGAAGATAAATCAGAAAATGTAGTAGGGAGCTGCTGAGTCATGGAGACTAGATAGAAAGAAGCAAGTGCCTTATTCCAATTCCTGTGCAACTCCGATTTCTCAAATAGTCTTGGATGTTGAGTTTTTAAAATTAAAGTGATATTTAATTTATGGAAATATTTCTTTAAAATTGTGTAGTAAGAAAAACATTCTGAGGATGATGATAATTTCCAGAAAATAACTTCTAACCGTAATAAGGGATAGGAACCAGATGAGAACAGGTTGGGTAATGAGAATTCCGGAAAGACCAAAAATATTCTAATGCGTAATCTCCATTTTCCATTCCAGCATAAAATCATATCACTAATATTGACTCATCTCTATTGCTTGTTTCCAATACAGGAAGTGGTGAAGTGTTAATGCTGTAAACCTTCACCTTATGCTCAGCCTCTATGTATATGTAAATAAATCACGTATCATGGAAATGCCATAAACCTCAATGATCTGCTTCTAACAAAAATCATTCCTCAGTCCATGTTGTGGGAAGTGGGATGCATGTACAAAGCGCTACCTTTTCCAAATCGGTGGTTTTTCATTCTCTTTGTATTTTAATGGGTTGCACCAGGATCGAAATGATCCCTAACTTAAACTGGCTTCAAAACTGGTACAAATCTCAGAAAACCATAACTATAACAGCATAAAAAGGAGAGATAGGAAAAGAGTTGAAAAGCGGGGTGAAATCCAGCAGGTTCTGACAAGTTCTGGAGAACCAGTAGCAGAAATTTTGAGCAGTTCGGAGAACCGGCAAATACCACCTCTGGCTGGCCCCAGAGCGGGGTGGGAATGGAGATTTTGCAATATCCTTCCCCCAGGAGTGGGGAGGGAATGGGGATTTTGCAGTATCCTTCCCCTGCCACGCCCACCAAGCCATGCCCACAGAACCGGTAGTAAAAAAATTTTAGATTTCACCACTGTTGAAAAGGAAAGTAATTTGGATTTATAATCTGTTAAATATAACTTCAGTGGGTGTCATTGGTAAAATTCTTGATAGTAACTTTTGTAGTAGATGGTATTATAGCAGAAACTCTTGTTAGGCATTTTCAGAGGCATCGATATATTTTACTTTGTAAGTCACCAACTTATGCCTTACCAACAATTTCCTGGATAGGTAAAAGACTGTAATTAACAAGCCAGTCAATGTAATTTTAATTGATGTAAAAGTCAGTATAAAAGAGGTTCTCTTCTCCCTTTCCCCCCCTTTTTAATTTTTTTTTCATTAAGATTAACTAAAGCTGTCTAGTTCGACATGACAGATTGTGTCCTTACAGGTAGTCCTAGACTTAATGACCACAATCGAGCCCAAAATTTTTGTTGCTAAGCAAGACAGTTTTTAGCATTTGTTTTTTTAAAATTATTATTGTTTTGACCAGGGCAATCTGGTCTGCCCAATTATGGGACAGAACATACTGCTTCAATTCAAATCCCAGAAGGGTATGGTTAGCTGATGAGAACTAAATAGCTTGAAATAGATCTATACTAGTCTCCCTTTATTTCTTTGTCGGTAAAACATAAATTTAGAACAAGACAGTTTTTAGTAAATTTCCCCTCATTTTGTGACCTTTCTTGCCATAGTTTTTAACTGAGTCATTGTAATTGTTAAGTTAGTAACATAGTTGTTAAGTGAATCTGGTCTCCCCACCGATTTCGCTTGTCAGAAGGTCATAAAAAGTGATCATATGACAACCGCAGTTGTCATACGTAAGTATCAGTCGCCAAGCATCTGAATTTTGTTCACATGACTACTGGGATGCTGCAATGGTTGTAAGTGTGAAAAAGGTCATAAGTTACTTTTTTGGTGCCGTTGTAATTTTGAACAGCCACTAAATGAATGGTTGTAAGTTGAGGACTACCTGTACTTATAATGTACAGGTAGACCTCTTTCGCAGTCAATGACTGAAGGTGGAAGTGTTGGGGATTTGCAGTGGCAATGAAGAGCTGAAGCTCCCTATTGAATGGAATTCTGTTGCAATACACAAGTACACAGAGACAGATTGCAATACACAAGACACAGAGACAGATAAGCTGGAGGAAGGAAGGTATTTGCTACTCTGTCTTCCCCCAAGGCATTGACCTGATGAACTAATTCAAAAATGCTGAACCTAAGCAGCTATAGAAAAGCCTCAGCACTGTATAATATCTAGGCTGTCAACAGGGCCTATTTTCAACTATTGCCAGTATTTTACTCCTTTCTTGATTCTCTAGTCAAGAGCAATCGTCTCTCTTTCTCTGGGGTCAACACCTATCTTTTAGTTATTAGGATTTAAAATATAAATTTATAATATGGACCTTATTTCTCCCTTTTTATTTTTCCCACATTCTGTATAAGAATGTAAATATCTTGTGGGATCAGACCAGCACTATCTTTCCATAATGGCAGACAAATCGTCATGAAAAGTTCATCAGCAGCTGCCCAAAACAGGATGTGAGTGTACTGTTTCTGGTAGCAGACACAATAGACAGCCAACTGGTGATTAATGAAATATAGTTTTCCAAAGTAAATTCTATCCAGATCAGTGGGCTTTGATTCCCGGCAATGTCAGCCATGAATATGCTGGCTGAAGAACTCTGAGACTTGACACATCTGGAAGAGGTTTGACATGAGGAACTTGATCTAATTAACCCCAAATCTCATGTAGTTGGCACCAAACACCTGAAGTAAACCTGAATTAAATAAATATCAGATGTACAGCTTCACAATCAGAGGCTGGGAAACATTAAATGAGCCTCTTATAGCTTCCCCCTGTAGAAAGTGGAAATCTTATGATAGGCTGAAATCCAACTTTTTGAAGAGACTTTCCCTCTGCGGTTTTTCTCACCATGGTCTGGACCATTCAGACATCATGAGAATGACTGGAATGGGACAATGTGCTACAGTTAACTTGCTATGGCCAACTCCCCACGACCAACTTGCCATGGCCAACTCACCACAGGACAATTTAACAATTCAATTTAATTATTTAAAATAAATTTAAAAATATTTTAATTTTTGCCATTCACATTTCATTCCATTCCTCCTTTTGCATCCTCTTTTAATGATTCTAGTCCACCATTTCTTTGATATTAGTGTAACTCTTGTCCTGCAATGAATTGTTCTGTGGTGAGTTGGCCATGGTGAGTTGGCCATGGCGAATTGTTATAGACCCAAGAATGACCTCCTGGAAACCAGGAGTAGACCAGCATCCCATTTCGATGTCACAATCCTCTCCCTTTGAGAGAAACCTTTAGGTTTACTGCATATTAAAACAGTACCAATTATATTATTCTCTTCTCTTCTCTTCTCTTCTCTTCTCTTCTCTTCTCTTCTCTTCTCTTCTCTTCTCTTCTCTTCTCTTCTCTTCTCCTCTCCTCTCCTCTCCTCTCCTCTCCTCTCCTCTCCTCTCGGCAGTTTACAGTCACAAAAACATAATATGTATAGTAATACGCAATATTGATCTGAAACTAAAAAGTCTAAAATTTCACAACAAATCATTCCACATATTTGCAATTTAAGTGTAATTAATCCCATTGTTAGTCACAGTAATAGGTTCTGATGTAAGATGAACCTAATATAAATCTGGTTTGAATGGCTTAGTTTGTTAGACAGTAGTTTTGGCTATTGTACTATGATTATTTTCATTTTGCTTCATTTTTAGAATTGTTATTATTTTTGTAGTTTGCTGTCAGCTGCCCAGAGTTCTTACGTAAGATGGGCAGCCACTAAAATTTATAAAATAAGTAAATACATTTTTTCATTGTAAAAAAAGGAAGAATAATTATGATAATATTTTAAAGATCTACCTAGCAATAACGGTTAATGTTTAAGTTTTTCTCAAAGCATATTCTGAGCAGAAATCTGACTTTAAGAGTAAAACCCATGGAAGAAAATATAGCAAGGTCATATTTTATTACGTTACTCTAGCCATTAAACCATATACCTGGGATTCAGATGCTAATAAAGATAATTTATATACTAAGATATACTGACTGAGATTACTTTATTCAGGCTAATATTTGAGAGGTTCCCAGTTTTGCCATATACTAAGTTGTTTTCCTTTTATTCTGATATCTATAATCAGAAGTAGACAACCATTTGGTGGCTGGTGGTTTTATTTCAGCCCCAGCCCCCATCAGAAGTGTTATTTGTAGATGAATATGGCAGCAGGGTTAACTGGAAGAAGTCTTCAAACAGCTGGATTGAGTCTTCCTACGGATACAGCTGCTTTAATGTTTTGTTCACAGCAATGTACTTAGTAGACCATCTCTCCTGAATGCTTTGCACTATCCTGCTACAAATTGGAAAATAAACCTTCATGTGAATTTCAAAATCCATCAAATATTGTACCGCTGCTTCTTTGATTGTCCTGTCTTACTTGTGCATTTCAATTTCAGTCTGGACCAACAGTGTTAAAAGTCCGAGTCCTATCCTGCACAATGCATTAATAAAGCAGATAGTTCCTGTGTTTTGAAAGAAATAAGTCTGCATTATTAAATGAAGCAGATTATTAAAGTTTTGCTACCCAACAAGTGCGGCATGACCCATTCTGTTTTAACCTAAAGTAACCTGGATTAAATTCCTTTTGAAAGTGTCCCCCAAATGTATAAGCTTTATTATTTATCAGAGAATCAGTCTAAAGGTACTGTATATAGCAACAGCGTTAGTTGTGAGAAAAATAACTGATGAAAACATGGTTGGATGTTTTTTTACACATGCTTTACATAGTTATATTGGACTTTGAGGGAATAATAAACACATTTTTGCTCTTGTTAAGGCATTGCCCAAAACACAATAACCCCAGATTGTTGAGTCTACATCACACTATAAACATTACCCTATTAGCAAACAATACATTGAATAACTGTCTTTTGAGTGACCTTCAGAAAGTAACACAATAGCTCAGATTACTTATTATCATTATGCAACTTTTTCTCCCCATCACCGCCATCCAATCCAGGAGGCACTGTGTAAATTTGTGGATGTCTCCATGGCAAAGTTAAGAACAAGAACAAAAACAACCAATGCCGATATTGAAGAATCTAATAAACTCAATTTCTATTTCTGTGCTAGGGACCCATAGCTCTTACATTTAGGAGGTCAGGCTAACAGATTCTTTTTGGAAAGCTTAATCTTAGGCAGAACTTCCTCCATTATTCACTCTTTTCTTTTGCCTTGTTGTAGATGATATATTGCATGGTATTAGCAGCTTGAAGCATCCTGCCTCATATTATGTAAGACACTTTGAGAAAAAATGCAAAGTTCAGTGGTTTTTACGAGGTATTGAAATAACAGCTCTGAACCCCAAGGGTAAAAATAGCACAATTCCAGTACAGTTTAGTATTAAAATAACGAGAAGAGATTATATACCTCCACTTTGTGCAACTATCACTTCAGAATTATTGCGATTAATTTGCAATACGAGTTTCTCGTTTACTTGGCAATTGAGTTCAAGTGGGAGAGGGAGAGGGAGAGGGAAGGAAGGAGGGAGAGAGGGAGGTAGAGGGAGAGAGGGAGGGAGAAGGGAAGAGGGAGAGGGAGTGGGAAAGGGAAGGAGAGAGACCCACTCTAATCTTCTGATGTAGGAAGAGAGTTGAGCGTATGGTAGTCCAAAATCAGAAGGAGTCTCGTAGCATTTTTCCAGATTTATTTGTAACCCGAATGTGCATAACCATCCCTTTGTCATCTCCCGTTCTTCCTTTTTCTCATCCCACTTTAAATACTAGATCTGTTTAGCCCCCCATGCCTCTGATAAAGTGAATTATAGATCACACGTCTTAATAAAACTTAATTGAAAATATGCTATGAGACCCTTGATTTTTATCTACTTTCTGACTACCTTAAAAAGGGCATATGTTTCCCTAATTTCATGTGGGTTTAAGGTGCGCGGACTTGCTTGTCCCTATGGGCCCATGTATTTGAGCCCGTGCCCTCTGGGTCCCAAAGTTCACTTTGTAAAAGCAGGGAAGTTTCATGTTCTCCCTGGGTTTGCTTGAGCATGCCTTGGGATAAACTAGAGCTGGCAGACGTGATCTCAGAACCATTCAACAGCATCTTCCAAAGTTCTTGGAGGACTGGAAAAGAGCTGACGTGGTTCCCATCTTGAAAAAAAGTCTATGTTCCAAGTCTGATATTCTATGATTGGAAACTTATATAGTGAACACTGTGCTGTAATTAATTCCAGTGCTCTTGCATTTAACCTAAGGGGGAGTTAAGCTAAATTCATTGTTTTGAGTGTTGAGGAATAGGAAGATGTTTGTCTCGCCACAAACTTCTGGTTATTTTAGGCATCAAAAGAGCACATGCTACAGTTCCAGGGCAACATCAAGCCACCAAACCTTATGCATAGCCCCAGAGACCTCTCATTTTTTTAATAGACTGTAACATTTTAATGCAGAGATAAGTATTTTCCATGGCTCCATTTGCCTAGACTTCAGGGGGAGAGGTCAGCAAGTGGTTTCTGTTGTTAAGTCTCTCTTTTGGAAATGCATTACCCCCACCCCAGAGATCAGACGGCCTTTAAGCAGGGCCTAAAAGACCTGGCTCTTCTCTCAAGCATTCTCTCAAATGCTACATGAGCTTATCAAATACTGTGCATTTCAATTCTGATTGCGCCCAGGAAAGTGTGTTTTGATGGATGTGTTATATATTTTTAAGGGATGCGGTGGCTCAGTGGCTAAAACACTGAGCTTGTTGATCGAAGAATTGGCAGTTCAGCAGTTCGAATCCCTAGTGCTGTGTAATGGGGTGAGCTCCCATTACTTGTCCCAGCTTCTGCCAACCTAGCAGTTCGAAAGCATGTAAAAAAGGCAAGTAGAAAAATAGGGACCACCTTTGGTGGGAAGGTAACAGCATTCCATGTGCCTTTAGCATTTAGTCATGCCAGCCACATGACCACGGAGACATCTTCGGACAGCGCTGGCTCTTCGGCTTTGAAATGGAGATGAACACCGCCCTCTAGTGTCGGGAACAACTAGCACATATGTGCGGGGGGAATCTTTACCTTTACCTTACATATTTTTGTATTTTGCTTAGTGTAATATTTATATATTTTTTAATCCTTTACAAGCTGCCAAACATAACTATAATACCTTAGAAACAGAATGAATGAAATCACATCACTGAAATTATGGAAATGGAGCTAACTCATTTCTGTTCGGTGGGTCCAGATTTTTAGGGAATGAACATGCCGTACTGACATTTGTAGTTAGCCCAGATTGGAGGGCTGCATTTTTCAGAGTGGTGCAATAGATGCAAGAAGCCCTTAAAACTTTAAAATTCAAAGAAAACTCACTGTTTCCCCTCCATCCTCTTCCAGGAGCTGGAGGTTTTGGAGGTGTCTACAAGAGACAAAATGGGGCCAAAGAGTTGCATTTGGACCCCAGCTAGGTATTATCCATCCTTGGGTGGATTAAAAACAACAAAATATGTTGCTGTTGTTAGTCACAAAGTTGTGTCCAACCCATCATGACCTCATGGACAACGTTCCTCCAGGCCTTTCTGTCCTCTACCATCCTCTGGAGTCCATTTAAGCTCACACTTACTGCTTCAGTGACTCCATGCAGCCACCTCATTCTCTACCATCCCCTTCTTCTTTTGTCCTCAATTGTTCCCAGCATTAGGCTCTTCTCCAGTGAGTCCTTCCTTCTCATTAGCTGGCCAAAGTATTTTTTTTTATTTTTTAATTTGATTTATATGCTGCCCTTCTCCAGAGACTCAGAGCGGCTCACAATGCGTTAAGCAATAGCCTTCATACTTTTTTATATTTATACAAAGTCAGCTTATTGCCCCCACAAACTGGGTCCTCAATTTACCCACCTTAGAAAAGATGGAAGGCTGAGTCGACCTTGAGCCTGGCTAGGATTGAACTCGCAGAAATTGCAGGCAGCTGGATGTTAATTGCTGCATTTGAGTTTCACCTTCAGGATTTGGCCTTCTAAAGAGCAGTCAGAGTTGATTACAAAATATAATATTATATAACAAAATATATGAGAATAATAATATTTTTAAAAATGTAATTCCACGGAATGTAAATATCAGAACTGTTGCTTCTTTTAATTGTTTGATATTTCTGCAAGTTGACTTTTAGCTTGGAGGAGCGAATGTACACTATTTGTTTGGGTTTTTTTTTAAGGCTATATGATTTTATAAACAATGTCATGAGGAAGAGTGTGGTGACGGATTGCTTTAGGAGCTCTGCAGCTGTCCCCCCCCTTTTTTTTTCTTTCTGGAAGGTTCTGATGAAGGTGAAGAATAAGAAGACAACTCAGTTTGGCTTTTGCTGATGTTGTAAGAGCAAAGGCAGGAATTTTCCTCTGGTTTTGATAAACTAATGGGCCCATGGGTTTTTCCTATGGCTGTCAACAGGCCCCAGGTGGCCCCTGTGCTTCAGGCAATTCAAAGGTAGAGCAGTTGGCTTCCACTCACTCATTACAGCAGAAGTTGGGTAATGAGAGTTCAGAGTCCTGGGCCATTGAGGAATGTTTGCCTTCCCTGCAGCAATTTCTGACTTGCTGCAGTGACAGCAAAGAAAGCAGCACATGGCAAGAATCTCTAGGCAAATCAGAACAAGCAGAGATTAATTCACGTTTGGAGCACTATTCCTGGTGGAGCCTGGTGGAGCAGTGGACTAAAACGCTGTTAAGTAGCACTTAACTGCCAGCTGCCTGCAATAACTGCGAGTTCAAATCTCACCAGGCTCAAGGTTGACTCAGCCGTCCATCCTTCCGAGGTAGGTAAAATAAGGACTCGGATTGTGGGGGCAATAAGCTGATTTTGTATAAAAAAGAACACCACTTAGAGGGGGCCAAAAGCCCTACTAAGCAGGTATATACAAAAGTATGAAGGCTATTGCTTAACGCATTGTAAGCCGCCCTGAGTCTCTGGAGAAGGGCGGCATATAAATCGAACCAATAAATAAATAAATAAACAAACAAACAAATAAATATTCCGTGCAGGTGGAGCCAGTGGGAAGTATTTGTATCTACACAGCATAGGCCAACCTTGCCTTTTCTTATTGTTGCAAGATGCTCAGGAAGGGGCAGGCAGACCAGTCTGGGACCAGTTACTATATATTTTTTCCAAGCAAATGGGAAGATTTCAAGGAATTTGAATTTCGGGGTTGAGCCAGGCATAGATGATGATGGGACTGATGGTCATGTTCAGTGGTGGGATTCAAATAATGTAATAACCGGTTCTCTGCCCCAGTGATTTCTTCTAACAATCAGTTCACCCAACTGTTCAGAAAGTTAACAACTGGTTCTCCCGAAATGGTGCGAAACGGCTGAATCCCAACACTGGTCGTGTTCTTTGGGAGTCTTTTAAAGGATGTGAATAGCAGAACATCTGAAGAAGGTGAGGCCTGGCACCCAGGGATGAAATCCAGCAGGTTCTGACAGGTTCTGGAGAACTGGTACCAGAAATTTTGAGCAGTTCGGAGAACCAGCAGCGGAAATTTTGAGTTGGCTGACCCCAGAGTGGGGTGGGAACAGAGAATTTGCAATATCCTTCCCTCAGGAGTTGGGAGGGAATAGGGATTTTGCAGTATCCTTCCCCTGGAGTGGGGTGGGAATGGAGATTTTGCAGTATCCTTCCCCTGGAGTGGGGTGGGAATGGAGATTTTGCAGTATCCTTCCCCTGCCATGCCCACCTAGCCACGCCCACCAAGCCACGCCCACAGAACCAGTAGTAAAAAAATTTGGATTTCACCACTGCTGGCACCCCATCATTTATTTCACACTCCTTCTGGCTGATTAAGTTGGTGAAGGGAGAACTGACTCATGGTTAAAGATAATTGTTAATGCTTCTTTGCAGGAGGAGTAGGTCCTGAGTTGTTCCAAGAAAGCCATGTTAATTCTTGCACTAAAACCAGGAAACCATCTGGGATATTAAGCCAATCTCAAACGTTCTATTTCTGGTTTAGCTAATTGAGAAGATGGTAGCTTTGTAATTCCAGATCAATTTGGAGGATACTTATAATCAGGTCTTCCTTCAGCTGGGCTTTGGCCAGGATATAAGAACAAGATTACTTTGGTCATTTTTGTGAATGACAAACCAGCAACTGGATGGGAAGAGTGTGGCCATGATATTTCCCTGCAACCTCTCAGCAGTTCTTCATACCACTCATTATGGTATCCTTCTGGATCACTTTTGGAGCTGGCCTTGGACCCAGTTAGACAGCGGTTCTGTTCCTTCATTTAGAATAGAATAGAATAGAATAGAATAGAATAGAATAGAATAGAATAGAATAGAATAGAATAGAATAGAATTCTTTATTGGCCAAGTATGGTTGGACACACAAGGAATTTGTCTTGGTACATATGCTCTCAATGTACATAAAAGAAAAGATACATTCATCAAGAATCATAAGGTACAACACTTAATGATAGTCATAGGGTACAAATAAGCAATCAGGAAACAATATTGATATAAATCGTAAGGATACAAGCAACAAAATTACAGTTATACAGTCATAAATGGAGGGAGATGGGTAGTGGGAATGATGAGAAGTTTAATAGTAGTGCAGACTTAGTAAATAGTTTGACAGTGTTGAGGGAATTATTTGTTTAGCAGAGTAATGGCATTCGGGAAAAAACTGTTCTTGTGTCTAGTTGTTCTGGTGTGCATTGCTCTATAGCATCATTTTGAGGGTAGGAGTTAAAACAGTTTATGTCCAGGATGTGAGGGGTCTGTAAATATTTTCACAACCCTCTTTTTGACTCGTGCAGTATACAGGTCCTCAAAGGAAGGCAGGTTGGTATTGTTTTTTCTGCAGTTCTAATTATCCTCTGACGTCTAAGTCTGTCTTGTTGGGTTGCAGAGCCAAACCGGACAGTTATAGAAGTGTAGATGACAGACTCAATAATTCCTCTGTAGAACTGTATCAGCAGCTCCTACATTTAAACTGTAATCAGAATACGGAGTTGCAGGAATATTTTTTCTTAGGCTTTGGGGTTATGATATCCCACCAGATTCCATTTGGGTCTGGTATTTGGTATCTACATCACTAGTTGAGATCCTCTAATCCTTATGGGATGAGATGCATCCATATGCTGATGCCATCCATGAGCAGATTTGAAGCACCTGCTAGCAAACCTCCCAAAAAGCGGTCAAATCTTTGGATTGTTTCCTGTGTTGTTAAAAAGAATGGATGGGGATGAGAAGAATGAAGAAACTGAAAGTAAAGTGAGTCAGGACACAGATTATATTGGTCAGAGCTAAACTAGGCTCTGGAAAACATCAGTTACATGGAGTTGTCTTCTTCTGAAAGGGTAGCCCACTTTCTTTTTTTCTTAATATTAAAGAAAGGGAATAAAAAAAAGAACATTTCAGCTGTTGTGTGGGATTCTGGCCATACATTATGCCTGTGCTGAAAATCCTGCATTGGCCTTAAGGTTGGCAAGAGAAATGTTTTGGGCAATTTCCAAACAAATACAGTAAATCTTAGATTTTATAATACTGATCCCTGTTCAATGGTCTTAAATGCAATGGACAATGGACAAGATCTCATTTGGTGGCACTTTTCCCGAATAACAGAGAAATCCATTGTTTAGTTGATAAGTCTTGACAACATATATAAATAAGATATATAATTATGCACAAATTTGGATTTCATGGATATTGAGATTTACGCCTTCCCTCAAACGTCTATTAAATTGAGGCTTAATGTATTCTACTTTACAAATTATTCACATGTTATCATCAGAGTAGATTACTGTATAGATAGGAGAATCTAAACGTATAGAAGACAAGGCACAAGCCCCAAAGATAGTTGAACTGTGGTTGGTTGGGATTACTAGGATCCATATCCCTGGTGTAGGCTACAGAACTGCTTCTTACAGTAAGGGAGTAAGGCCCGTTGGGAGATTACAGCTCTTTGTACCCTCAAATGTGTAGCGTAGGAGCCTACGCTATGTGGGAGCCTGTGTAGCGTAGGGGGCTAATGCCTCCTACTAAAGGCAGCAATTAACACCAGCTGCCTGTAATTTCTCTGAGTTCAATCCTAGCCAGGCTCAAGGTCGACTCAGCTTTCCATCCTTTCTAAGGTGGGTAAATTGAGGACCCAGTTTGTGGGGGCAATAAGCTGACTTTGTATAAATATACAAAAGTATGAAGGCTATTGCTTAACACATTGTAAGCCATCCTGAGTCTCCGGAGAAGGGCGGCATATAAATCAAATTTAAAAAAATAAAATAAAAAAAATGACAGCACAATAAGCAAGGGAGGGAGAAAAATCAACCTGACCTTAATCCACAGCCGAGAGAGAGAAGAATTGGTTGCACACTTTGCATGCCTTTCACCTACTCTTTCCAAAAAAAGCTGGTTTGATTGCAGTCATCATGGGAATATAGAGTCATGGGATGAACACATGACATTCACCTGTGATCACAGGACTACACAAGAGCTGGATTGTTTGACCAGTTTGAAAAGGACGCATGTTTGTGTGCATTATCAGAAACTATTAAAGACATCTTTGAAAAAAATATATTTTTTTTGCATCGAATATATTGCTGCTATAATATTCTCAAATTTAGTGCCAAAATTCATATCATAAACTTGTTGAATCATAAATTGCCAATTGAGGTTGTCAAATGCCTTTTGGGCGTCCAAGAAAACAAAGGCTACTTGTTTCTCCGGGTGAGCTTTGTAATATTCTAAACCCATGATGGCAAATCTATGGCATGGGTTCCACAGGTGGCACGTGGAGCCATATCGGTGGGCACACGAGCTCAGCTGTGGCATGCATGCGTGCGCTGGCCAGCTGATTTTTGGGCCTTCTGGGCCCACTAGAAGTCAGGAAACACACTGTTTCTGGACTCCGGAGGGCCTCTGGGGGGTCGGGAAGACCGTTTTTGCCCTCCCCAGCTCCTAGAAAGGCTCTGGAGCCTGGGGAGAGCGAAAAACAGGCCTACCGGGCCCACTATGCCATCACGTGCCAAAAGCGGGGGGAGCACAAGGGGGGTGGGGCACATAGAATTATGGATGTGGGCACGCATGAGTATGAACCCACTGTGCTCCCCCTGCTTTTGGCACGCGATTGCAAAGAGGTTGGCTATCACTGTTCTAAACTGTCCATTATTGTCCTTAAATTATTCCTGATTTGTCTATTTGGAAGAAATCCATTTTGATCTAAGTGTATACAGCCGTTCAAAATTTTCTTTAATCTGTTGGCAATAATAGCAGCTAATATTTTATAGTCTATGTCTAACAGAGAGATTGGTCTATAGTTTTGTATCAGTCTGGCATCTGTATCCCGCTGCATATAAAATATCCTAATAAAGTTATTGCTAATTCTTTACCTGCTATGCAAGTAAGATGAAAGACCCAAAGATCAATGCAGAGAAAAAATGCACAGCTTCAGCTTTGCTCAGAACTCAGAAGATTAGACTAATGGAGATCAGTGAAAAGAAGAATCTACGGCAAAGAAATACAATAATAAAGGACCACGAAGCAAAGGGAGGTTAAGAGTAAAACCACCAGAGCTAACTAGACAAGAGTAGGTCTAAGAACAGATGCAAGTTAGAACAGCACTGTAAAGACCAACTAAGCTGTGGAGTGATTTGCAGTATTCATTTGGGGAAAGAGAGCTGGGCGAAGAACAACTGGGCGGCGGTGGTCGAGAAGATCTTAGTCAGACAACCACAGATGAAATGAACAAATGAAAAGTCTCCCGTAAGCAGTTTTGTGGAAACAGTGAACACGGTGAGGCTAAAAACAGAAACTGGACTCATCGGCTTGACATGCTGCATTCTAAAGTTCACTTTATGAAGATGCGTGAGCACGCAGGTGATCCTCCATAATGTGCGCGACTCAGCAGCTGAGCTTTGCCATTGATTGTGTCACCCAGATATGAAGTCAGACTTGAAAACCGAAGTGTGATTTCGAGAGATGCCGCTGTACAAGATGGTGAGTGGCTCCATAGCCTCAAATTGCTTTCCAGCATTTTGACTGTGCCTTGAATCAAGCCTTTCGTGATCTGCTATCTTATCTTTTTTTTAAAAAAATTGATTTATATGCCACCCTTCTCTGGAGACTCGGGGCGGCTTACAATGCATTAAGCAATAGTCTTCATACGTTTGTATATTTTATACAAAGTCAGCTTATTGCCCCCACAAACTGGGTTCATTTTACCTACCTTAGAAATAATGAAAGGCTGAGTCAACCCTGAGCCTGGTGAGATTCGAACTTACAGTAATTGCAGACAGCTGATGTTAATCACAATGCTTTAGTCTGCTGAGCCACCAGGCCCTTATCTTCTAGCTGGGCCAGAAATACAGCTCCCAGAATTCCTAAATCAGGACAGCCAGTATATTAAAAAGGGCACTAAATCTGGGGGAAGACCACCTTGAAAGAACTTCTAAAGAGAGCAGGAGGCTCTGGATGAAGGTTCTGCAACAGAAGGCTCTTGTCAGGCTTGGTGTTTTGTCATGGCTGGGAGTGAGAGACATGCCTGGCTAGCTGAGGCATGCCTGGTTAAGATTTTCTCCATTGGGAGAAAATGAGCATGTTTATTTTTATCCCTTATGTGGCTTAAACCAATTATTCTGGCCCTCAGCTGGTGCAAACTTCTTCATTTTCTCCTGAGAGTGCATTTTACTTAGCTGTGGCTAGACACAGTCTCTTCAATGACCCTTAGATTTTTCTCATTGTTTCTGCTTTCTCAACCACCAGTTCATCTCGATGGTCAGCATAGCAACTTCTGGTTTGTTTGCTTTTAAGGAACTTTTTTAAAAAGTAGAAACTTTGGAGAGAGGAAATGAAACATTTTGGGGGGAATTAGTTAAACGGTGTCAATATTTAGACTGCTTTAGACAAGTACAGTAGTCCTCGATTTACAACAGTTTGTTTAGTGACTGTTCAAAGTTACAACGGCACTGTAAAAAGTGACTTATGACCGTTTTTCACACTTATGATCATTGCAGCATCCCCATGGTCACGTGATCAAAATTTGGATGCTCGGCAACTGGTTTGTATTTATGACAGTTGCCATGTCCTGAGGTCATGTGATCAGCTTTTGCAAACTTCTGACGAGCAAAGAAAATGGAGAAGCCAGATTCACTTAACACCTGTGCTACTAACTCAACAACTGCAATGATTCACTTAACAATTGTGGCAAGAAAGATCATAAAATGGGGCAAAACTCACTTAACAATTGTCTCACTTAGCAATATAAATTTGGGGCTCAATTGTGGTTGTAAGTTGAGGGCGACTTGTATTTGACAACATTTCTGCAAAATATGTTAAATTCTATACATTAAGAATTCTATACATTTAGAGAGCCTGAGTAGCGTAGGGGAGTAATGCCTCCTACAAAGGCAGCATTTAAGAACCAGCTGCCTGCAATTACTGCGAGTTCAATCCTAGCCAGGCTCAAGGTCGACTCAGCCTTCCATCCTTTCTAAGGTGGGTAAATTGAGGACCCAGTTTGTTGGGGGCAATAAGCTGACTTTGTATAAATATACAAAAGTAAGAAGGCTATTGCTTAACGCATTGTAAGCCGCCCTGAGTCTCTGGAGAAGGGCGGCATATAAATCATTTTTTTTTTAAAAAAGAAACTTTTCCCAAATAAGTATGCATTTACATTTCATTAAGCAAACACAAAGCTAGCAATAAAAGATTTCCTTAAGACCAGTCGTGCATTTCTTTTTAAATTTTATTTCATGTATTTTGTTTACTTTTTAATGAAGTGTTTAGTAAAAAAATCTCTTTTGGAATAATACTTTTCAGCAGCTTAGCAGTGTTAACCAGTTGCAGTAAAAAAAGCAAAAAATATTTTTCCAACCTTTATAGAAATATATTTTATGTTTCTTTTTTTTCACAAGGATGGGTCAGTGTACAACATTTGCGACTTATTATTCTGGGAGAATTCGATCTTCCGCTATGATTGGAGAAGTGTGGGAAGAACAACAGGAGGGGACAGAGAAAAATAAAATATGGCAAATATAACAATGTTATGAACACCTTTGTTTTGAATGGTCATATCTAGAGGTAATGATCACTGCGTAGCTTATAAAATACTTTACTTCCTTCTTTGGATTAAAGTTAAACTATGTGTCACTGTTGTGGCTTTTATATAACTCTTGTTGAAAAGAGCAACCCAATGTTTTCTGTTCTTTGTTTTCTCTCTGACCGATAATATTAAATAACAAATGTTGAAATGCCATAATTATACTGGGAGTTTTCTACAGAAATACATGGTCACATGAAGTCGACAAGGAAGCCATTAGAGGAGGTCTAAATAAACAGCCCCCAACTTTAGGGGCACCAGGGACTGGTTCTGGGGGGGGGGGGTTCTGCGGACTGGAGTGGGCATGGTTTCATGTTCTGGCTGCATCCCACAGATGTGGTTTCACTCATTTGTGCGGACTGGTTTCTGGCATGTGGCGGACCAGTGCTGTCCATGGACCAGGGGTTGGGGACTCCTGGTGTAAATGATACAATTACCTTGTCTATAGGTAAAAAACAAACTCAGATTCATTTAGATCTGGCACTGAAATGTACAATAAATGGACTCCTCAATGTGACCTATGTACGTCTCAAAGCAACCAGCAAGTCTAGAGACTGGATGCTGGGCATATTTTGTCTTTCTCAGACTTCGTGAACTATTGGTTGCATCCATGAAAATAGTTTTTCCTTGTCACTGCTCCATGCTCCTGTTCCAAAGCGCCCAGTGAGCCAGTCATTCTAACTGTGTTAATGTTCATTCAGACAGCCCTGAAGCTCTACAAGCTGCCGAACACACCTGGTGCTCCCCTAGAATTCCTCCTCAGCTTTACATTGGCTCCCTCCCAGTGGTGAAATTCATTTTTTTTTTAATTCCGGTTTTGTGGGCGTGGCTTGGTGGGTGTGGTAGGGGGGAAGGATATTTCAAAATCTCAATTCCCACCCCACTCTGGGACCAGCCAGAGGTGGTATTTGCCGGTTCTCCGAACTACTCAAAATTTCTGCTACCGATTCTCCTGTCAGAACCTGCTGGATTTCACCCCTGCTCCCTTCCCTCAATTTTGGTTCTGCATATCTCCATTAAGCACCAAGAAGCCATAGGATGGATAAATGTCTATGGAGATTCTCAGTCATTCAGGTCATATTTGTCTCAAAGGTGCTTTTTCAAGAGGCAACTGGTGGACTATGTTTTTACCTTGAGGAAGAAGAAGATGTTTTGTGTCTCATCCAAGAAGCTTCATCAGTTCTTGGTAGATGGTGGGGGGGGGGGGGAATGGAAGGATTAGTTTTAACAGGATGAGGAGGGGGTGGAAGGGGGATGGAAGGAAAGAAATATAATCCTTCCATTTCCCCAATCCTGTCAGAACAAATCCTTGCATTTCCTCCTTACCATCAACCAGAACTGATGAAGCTTCTTGGTTGAGAAGCAAAATGTCTTCTTCTTCTTTCCTAAGGAAAAAAAAAACATAGTCCAGTTGCCTTTTTAAAAAAGCACTTTTGAGACGTATGATGGATAATTTCCAAATTTTAAGCAGCCCTAGATTGTGTAGGTTTCTCATCTACTAAAAGGTTTTTTTTTGCTAACTCTTACGAGGTTGGTGAAAAGCTGCCTTGCTTTATTTTGAACAGCTCAGTACTTTCATTTTTGCTCAGCTAGGTGTAGCAGACTTGCTTCAGAGACAGCAGCTTCAGCTCAGGCTCTTGCAGGAGTCCTAGCTGAAAGACAACCTCTGCAAATAGGGCATTTTTGTCCAACCTTCTGGTTGATACAGACTACCTAGAGCAGTGATGGCTAACTTTTTTGCTGTCGCGTGCCAAAAGTGGGGGGAGCGTGGGGGGTTGCGTGTGTGTGTGCCCACATCCATAATTCAATGCGCCCTTCCCTACCGTGCATGCGCATGTGACCTCCCCCCACTTCCCCCTGCTTTCGGCATGCGATGACACCATGGCCCTAGTAGGCCCGTTTTCCCCCCTCCTCAGGCTCCAGAGGCTTTCTAGGAGCCTGGGGAGGGCAAAAACAGCCTTCCCCATTCCCCCAGAGGCCTTCCGGAGGCCAGAAACAGCCAGTTTCCCAACTTCCAGTGGGACCAGGAGGCCTGAAAATCAGTTGGCCGGTGCGCTCATGCGTGCTGGAGCTGAGCTAGGGCAACACTTGCGTGCCCACCAATATGGCTCCGCGTGCCACCCGTGGCACCTGTGCCATAGGTTCGCCATTATGGACTTAGAGTTTCAGCAGGATTGCATTTGTAGTGTTGCTTTCTGAGGCTTCATTAACTCATTCGTTGCTAATACACAACTTTGGAAGCGGGAGTTCAAGGCCAGCCATTGCTTTGTGTATATCCTAATTTTCTATATAGATAAGGCCTTTTAGAAGACATTGTCAGCAATGCCCTGTTTTGTGGGTGAAATTCCACATATTCTGGAATTTGTGAGTGAAAGGAAATTATATGCACATATGTACATGGGAATGTATATGTGGGAATCACAACATGTTCACACACATTTGTGGAGCAAGGGGAGATACCTACAGTATCTATGTATGTATGTATGTAAGTAAGTATGTATGAATGTATAGCAGACATAACTAGATATATTTCTGTCAGAGAGCCATAATATTGCTAGACCTGTTTGCTCTTGGCTCTTTTAGCAAAGCACCTTTTCCGAGTTGCTGGGAGACGTTGTTTTCCCTCCCTCCATAATGGGGACAGATGACTGTTGACTCCATGGGCCACTGAGCTGAGAACAAAGGCATGGCTGGGGCTGCTGCTCCCAGCGTGAGGCTCAAACCGGACTCCAGGGACAGACTCCTTCACCATTGGGAATGTGGCCAGCTTGCCTTCTCCTGCCTCATTAACTGGCAGACTGACATTCCCTTTCGCAGCGCTGAGGGGCTCAGACAACCAGGCAACTTCACACACAGTGATGGGAGAGGTAGCGTTTGGAAGAGAAAGAAGACTAGCCCAAGTGTTTTCAGGTGTTTGACCAGACAGATCTGCCCGTCTGCAGACATTGGAGTCCATTTGCTAAATCTGGCCTAGCCAAGTTTACAGGGTTAGTGTGCTTTTGTTGAGCTAGTCAAAAGCTGGCTAAAGATTGGTGTCTTGGCAATCATGTTAGAAAGGGACTTTAAACATCTAACACAAAATGCTTCCATTATCATTTTGGTCAGATCATTACTTGAGTCATGTCTCTTCAGTTCTGGGCACCAGACAAATTGAGGTGAGGTGACCTCTGAGGGGAGACTGTTGGAACCGGCTATATTTAGTCTTGATTTGGAAACACCCATCAAATCCTTGAAATGATATTCCTTAGAAGAAGGGTTGGTTCTCTTCTTTCGAAAGGCAGAAAATATATCCAAGGAAAGCAGGACTAAAAGCAGTTTGACAGCGGAATCAGCCACCAAGGGACAATTACGCTTTCAAGTGTTGCAAATAAGCATATGCTTGTACTTTGCTCTCCAACATATCTTCTGAAATTCAATCCAACACACTGCAGAGTATTATCTGGGTAGTTCATGGTTCAGTATGTCATGCAAACATTGATTGGCTTAATTGAAGGAATTGTGATTAAATTAATATTCAGTAAAAATGTTATGTGAGGTACAATAAGCAATCAAAAAATGTTAGTAATTTCTCTTTGCATATGTATTAGAATATTTTGTTTGAGTCTTTTTCGTACATTGGAGTTGTATGTTTGCATCTACATGAAACCAGTTAGAGAATTTTCAGAGAGGATGCCTTTTTTTATGTTCAAGGATGACACGGAAGAAAAAAATAAGTAGTTCTCATTTAGCGACTGTTCACAGTTATGACAGCGACGAAGAAGCAGCTTTGCAACTTGCCCTTTATGATTTTTGCAGTTCTATCAAGCAAAGGAAAGTTGAAATAAGATTGTAAGCAGTTGCGGTTTCACTTAGTTTCATTTTGCTTAACAACTTAACATTTATGTGAAGCCGCTGGGTGAGATCATCCGTGGTTTTGGGGTGAAGTGCCATCAGTACGCTGATGACACTCAGCTGTACATCTCCACCCCGGACCACCCCAATGATGCCCTTGATGTGATGTCCCGATGCCTGGAGGCCGTGCAGGTCTGGATGGGGAGAAACAGGCTCAGACTCAACCCCGCCAATACTGAGTGGCTATGGCTCCCGGTGTCCTGGTATAGCCAATTGGTTCCATAGCTGACTATTGAGGGTGAGACTCTAGGTGTCCTCCTGGATGCACGGCTGTCTTTAGAAGATCACATGACGGCTGTGGCCAGGGGGGCTTTTTATCAGGTTCACCCGATTCACAAGTTGCGTCCCTTTCTGGACTGGGACGCCCTGTGCATGGTCACTCACGCCCTCGTCACTTCCCATCTGGACTACTGTAACTCCCCTTGAAGAGCACTTGGAGGCCTCAACTGGTTCAGAATGCCGCTGTGCGGGTGATTATGGGAGCGACATGGTGCAACCATGTAACATCTCTCCTGCGCGAGCTGCACTGGCTCCTGGTGGTCTTCTGGGTGCGATTCAAGGTGTTGGTTACCATCTTCAAAGTGCTCCATGGCTTGGGACCCAGATATTTACGAGATCGCCTTCTGCCACCAATGACCTCCCACCGACCAACACACTCCCACAGAGAGGGACTCCTCAGGGTGCCGTTGGTCAAACAATGTCGACTGGCGACCCCCAGGGGGAGAGCTTTCTCTGTGGGGGCACCCACCCTCTGGAATGAATTACCCTTGGGGATATGTTTGATTCCCGACCTGCATACCTTCCGCCGTGCCCTTAAGATTTTATTATTCCAACAAGCTGGCCTGGCTTAATAAGGATGTCTAATGGGTGTTTTAATTGTTGAGTTTTAATTTGGGGGCCAAATTGTTTAATACGTTTTTTTAAGTGCTTTAAATTTTGTATTATATGTTGTTTTATCGTGGCTGTACACCGCCCTGAGTCCTTCGTGAGAAGGGCAGTATAAAAATTTAATAAATAAATAAATAAATAAACAAACAACGGAGCTGTCGGTCCCAATTGTGGTCAGTAAATGAGGGCTACCTGTAGGATTCCATTCTACTCTGTACATAAAGGTTCTACCTACCATGGGGCAGGGAGGGAAACCTAATATGAAAGAGGGAAGAGAAATTTCCTCATTTACTGCTGTCAAAATGATCTGGACTAGATAAAATTCTCCCTGGTTCATTCAGCCTTTAGTTAAATGAGGATGTTAAGTAAATTTTTCCTACGCTTTCTTCCATGGATATCTGTGACCATTCCTAAGCAGGCATTTTGCAAATACAGGCAATCCTCAACTTACAACCATTCATTTAGTGACCATTTGAAGTTTGAACAGCATTGAAAAAATAACTGACAGTTTTTATACTTCCAACTGTTGTAGCATCACCATGGTCACATGATCAAAATCCAGGCACTTGGCAACTGGCATGTATTTTTGACAGTTGACATGTCCGGGATCGCATGATCACTATTGTAATCTTCCAGCTGGCTTCCGGCAAACAAAATCAATGGGGGAAGCCCGATTCACTTAAAGACCACATGATTCATTTAACAACCGCAGTGATTTGTTTAACAACTGTGGCAAAATCTGGGGCCCAACTTACTTAACAATTGTCTTGCTTAGCTGTGGAAATTCTGGGCTCCATTGTGGTTGTGAGTCAAGGACTACCTGTATGTTAGACTACAGCTCCCAGAGTTCCCAACCAATTTTGGCTACGCTTACTAGAAAATTCTGTGAGATGCAGAGCAACCCCTCTGGCAGTTTCCAATTGGGAAGGACCAAAAATACTAAGCTGTAGGGGAGAGTTCATATACATAATTTATCTACATATTTATTATACTGCAGAAATTAACATTCACACCAGGATGTACACAGTTGTGGTTAGGGATAAGGAGTTCCAGAGCAGATACCGTAATGTGACACACACACACACAAACCAGGTAGATTGGAGCCCCCATATCATTAATTTTTATAAAAATGTGTCCCAGAGGTTGTGGATATCTGAGGCCTTCATCTAAAGAGGAAGTTGTGTCTTGATGTTGCTGTCACTGTGAAATTGACTTTAAAAGGATCATGTTCTAATAACTATAACTGTACTATGTTAACAGTAATTGCAGCAATATAATGTATATTAAGATTTACCATTGAACTCTCTCTGGCTCTGCTTTATTTGCATTGTTATCCTGACACGGCACTGTCTTTTCAATAAAATAAAATAATTTTAAAAAATAAAATAAAATAAAAATAAAAGGATCATGTTATTCCAGAACAAAGAAAAAAACTGCTCCTCTAATGTGAAAAAAAAAAGAAAAGAAATCTGAAACGTAAGGCTCTTTCTTCAACCTCATTCAGCGGTCTGTCTCCATCAGGGGTGGGTTCTACTTACCTTTACTACCGGTTTGCAACGGGATCACACGTGCGTGCTTGCTTTGCTCGCGCATGCGACTTGCACTCTGTGCATGCGCAGATCTCTTCTGATGACATCAGGGTCAGTGGGCGGAGCCTCCTGCCGGTTTTACTACCGGTTCTATAGAATCGGTCCGAACCGGGGGCAACCCACCACTGGTCTCCATCCTTATCCTATTTACTTCAGTGTCTGGGTAATTCTCATCAACTACTATGCTATTTCTGCTTCTACCTTCCAGACAATATTTTTGGCGATATATTCATTTCATTATTTTTCCTGAAGCAGTTCAGGAAGTCCTCACTTACGGACCACATGTTCAGTGACCGTTGAGATGGTATTGAATGAGAGATATTTAAAATCAATACTTGAAATTCTGGTTGTTGAAGCAACCCTATGGTTGCATGATCACAATTTGGGTGCTTGGCAAGCAGCTCACACTTATGATGGCTGCAGCATATCATGGTGGCATGACCACCTTTTCTCTCAGGTTCCCACAAGCAAAATAAATGGGGAAGCCAACATGGAAGGTCACAAGTCACTCTGGTAATTCCTCCCCTGCCTTTCCTGTCCACCACCCACTCCTCTGGGCCTTGCACACATGCACACACCCTCCACCTAAGAGAACCAGGGTGTGCCTCAGGCCTCCCTCAACCTATAGCCCCTCCCTGTTCCTTACCTGCAACTTCCGCACTTGCTGCTTAATGACCCACATGTCTTGGGGTTATAGTAGCAACTAGGAAGGATTGCCTGAATGGTTGTCACTAAATGATATGGTAACAACACACTTTACAATCACATTGCTTAGCAACAGCAATCCCGATCTCAGTTGTCATCGTAACTCATAGGACTATCTACATTTTACCAACTGCACGATAGTATAATCCATACTGATGAAAGTGTTTCCAAAGCTCTGGACCAAGTTTTGCAACCCTTCTTTCCTATCTGCCCTTTGGACAAAGCTGGAAGAAAGGCAAGGAAATTTGTGATTGGTCAGCCCTTTAAATGTGGTAGGAAGAGATTAGTTTTAAGGGCGCATAGCTGGAAAAGCTGGTATAAACTCACCATTTGCATTCCTGCATGAAGCAAGCATGGATTTAAAAAAAACAACAAGAATTTGAAATGGCACACATGAACACTCTCTTCTAATTGATTGTGTTATACTTGTGGCTGTGTTATTTCTGTATCAGGTAGCTGCATGTCTGCTGTTGTTTCATCTCTTTGTGATCTACGTTTAGGCATTAAAGATACATTAAAAAGTTATTAACCACACAGGATTATACAGCTTTTTTAAAAAATAAAAATAGTACTTCCACATTTCCCCCTAAGATGCTATGCTAATTCTTCTGGGGAAGCCTATCTAAGAATGCCATCTATGTGACTAAATTTGGGTTTTTTTCTGCTGCGATGCAGAGGTAGTTTTCCATCTTCTCCCGACACAAACTTGGCTATACTTATGTTCCTTCTGTGGCAACCATGATGAAGATACAACATTGGCTGTTATAAGTAGTCTCCCTTCTTATTAGATGCTTCCGGGGCCATCTTGGTCTGTAGAATGGAATTAACATGATACAAGAAGAGATGCACCAAGATTGTCAGCAAAAGCCATAAGATGAGGGCCGCTCTAGATGATCCTGCTGGTGTGGCCCTGTAGAAGCAATTGCCCCAAGAGCAGGTCACTTGGCATGGTGTTTTTTGCTTCTACCTAAGATGGGTTGTACGTACCCAAATCACTGCAGCGAGAAATACCTTTAAAGATTCTGATAGATAGATAAATCAAAATTCCCCTCTTCCGGCTGCAGTTCCTGCCCTTGCCACTTAGGGGGAGCAGTTGGTGGATATTTTTCCTACTGACAGGGAACTTCACCAATCATTGCTTCTCATCTTAGAAAGAGCAGCCCCATTAAGGGCCTTCACTCCTGAGGTGGAGCAGAGGCTGGATACCCACTCAGAGTAGACTTTGGGGGGGAGGGCATTCAAGGACTGGAGAAAGACCCATGAAACAGGTGGCCCAAATGGGGTTCAGATGCTCAGGTCACATGCAATGAATATAAATACCAAATGTAGGGCAAGATTAAGGCTTCTTAACCCCTTTCAGTCTTTCATTTACACAGCTTCTTTCTTTGCACAGTGTTACAGTTCTATTCCAGCAAAAAAATATAATAATAATTGGTATTTTGCACAATATATTTTACTGTTCGACGAAAACAGATGTTAAAGCAGCATCTTAACTTACTATTTATTCCTTTGTGGTGAACTGATGTTTTATTACACAACCTGACCCTGAATACATGTAGCTTAATGAGAAGCCTATGTTATAGAAATCAGGGAAACTTTCTTCAGAAAAAAAAAATCTTTTATTGAGTATTTCAAATAAACAGAGCATTGTTTGCTTCCGATAAAAGGAGCTTCAACATCACTGGCTAGAAATCAAATATATGCAGCTATTCAATCTTCTCACTGAACAGATTTCGGGGTGGGGGGGGAAGAGGGATGAAAGTAGCGATGGGAGAAAAAAACCCAGGAAAGTTACAAATGAAAGGCAGTAGCGTCTAGCTGCACCATAAAATACCGTGAATAGGATAGTGTAGTTGCATAATAAAAGCCTCGTCAAGAAGTGCTGAAGAAAACAAGAATGGTAATTAAAGTGTGCCTACAGGACGTTTTGTGGTCTAGGAAATGTACTGATTAAGGTTTTATACAACTGTGACCACCTTGCCGTCAGAAGCCACACAAGTCAATTATATGATGACAGCCAACAGTATTCACAAATAATTACTGAGCTGCAAATTTAGGTGTCATGTCTCCCAGCTGCAGTGTATTTTCAGTGGTGTGTTATAGTAAGAGAGAGAGAGAGAGAGAGAGAGAGAGAGAGAGAGAGAGAGAGAGAGAGAGAGAGGAGGGAGGGAGGGAGGGGGAGAGAGAGAAAGAGAGAGAGAGACCCTAATGTTGGATCATTTCCATGCTAAGCATTATGAAATTTTATTTTTGTTACTAATTCATAGCAGTTTAATACTTACCAACAGTGTTTGTCCATACCATCTTGCATATAGACTATGTTAAGATTATGGAAGAAGCACGAAAGTGACAAAACAGTCCTTTTAAAATAAACAAGCCCTGATCAATGATTGTGGTGTTAATAAATCTATAGAGGTATCTGTGATGCTGAAGAGATTTTTGTGGAATTCATAAAAATGTGGCTTTTTCTAAGTAAAAGATTGAAGGACTTCTGATTACCTAGTAAAATTAGTTAACTTAGGAGTTCAAATTGAAAAGGTTTACAATTATGCATTTTAATTCTTAGGTTTTGTAAGAATGTTCAGTTAAACTTAACTGAAGATGATTTCTTGGCTAAAAAAAGCATAGGATGTTTCTAGAAGTAAGTAAATGTACATTTATTTTTTATTTTAGACTTTTTTGGTCCCGCCTTTATAATTTTTATAAATAACTCAAGGCAGTTGAGTTATTGAGTTCCTCCTATTTTCCCCACAATCACCACCTTGTAAGATGGTTGGAATGAGAGAGAAGGACTGGCCCAAAGTCACCCAGCAGGTTTTCATGCCTAAGGGAGACATCAAACTGAAGATTTGTAGCATGTATTATCTTAGAATTCAAAGGCAAGAAGCAATGGGTGACAATCCTGTTTTTTTTTTTAATTTAAAGAATAAAATAAAGCAGAGCAATTACAGGTAGTGCTCAACGTACAAACATTCATTTAATGACCCTTCAAAGTTACAACGGCACTGAAAAAAGTGATTTATGACCATTTTTCACACTTAGAACTGTTCCAGCATCCCCATGGTTATGTGATCAAAATTTGGATGCTTGAAACTGATTCATATTTATGACCTTTGCTGTGTCCTGGGGTCATGTGATCACGTGACACGAAAAGTTGTATTCACTTAACAAATGTTTCACTTAGCATCAGAAATGTTGGGCTCAACTGTGGTCGTAAGTCAAGGAATACCTGTATTCATATTTGCTTAAGTCAAAACAAACAGGTTTTGGTTAAGAGAGAGCAGAAGTAAAAGGAAAAAAAAATGTGTGAAATCATCACTCCTATCAGTGGTGATTAAATTCCTTTTCCACTGTACTCCTTCTATGGCAGAGGGTTACAAAAAGGTAACCAAGAATAAAAGTGAGTTGACACTATAGGGATTCAAGAAGAAAATATTTTATGACACTGTTATAATAGGGCAAGATTTAATGAAATGGGAAAATTTGCAGTTATCTTTAATTGGTAGGATCTCAACTATTAAGATAAATATTTTGCCTAGAATTTTATATTTATTCCAGACAATTGCAATCAAGTTGGGGAAGGAATTCTTTGTAGATTCAAATAAAATGATATTGAAATATATTTGGCAGGGAAAGAAGGCGAGAATAAAGTTAAAGTTGTTACAAGATGCTAAAATGAGGGGTAGTTTTGGCCTGCCTAATTTTGAACTATATTATCAAGCAACAAGTTTAATGTGGATTAAAGAATGGATAACTTTAAGAAATACTAGATTATTGAATTTGGAGGGATATGATTTGTTGTTGGGATGGCATGCCTTTTTATGGTATAAAGGAACCAAAATACAGGGGTACTTTAGAAGACATCAGATACGCGAAGCTTTGTGGTTGAATTGGGAGAAGGTTAAAAAACATCATTATTTGAAGATTCCAGTCTGGGTATCTACAATTGAAGCTTTTTCATACCCATTAATATTTAAAGGGGAACAAATTGTTAGCTATAGTGAGTTATTGGATGAAAAGGGTGAACTTAAGTTAAAGCGAGATTTAGAAGATCAGGGATATAAGATGGATTGGTTTTCATATATGCAAATATTTTCTAGATATCAAGATCGCAAAAAAGAAGGTTTTTATAATGTTTTGACTAATTTAGATAAAATATTAATGGGTTAAGATGACTATGTAATTAAAAAGTTATATGGATATTTATTAGAGGTAAAATTGGAAGAAGAACAAGTTAAAGAATCAATGATAGGGTGGGGGAAAAATTTTGGTTATGGTATTGATTTAGAGAAATGGCAAAAATTGTGGTCACATAATTATAAAATGACAATTTCTACAGCATATAAGGAGAATTTGTTTAAGATATTTTACAGGTGGCATCTACCCCCGATGAGGATAGTCAGAATGTTCAAGAATAAATCGGAGAAATGTTGGAAGTGTTATCAGACCCCAGGATCATATTACCATATGTGGTGGACATGCGTAGAAGCAAGGAGATATTGGACTAAGATACACACGTGGCTGGAAAAAATGATAAAAAGATACATTGATTTTAAACCAGAGACATTTTTATTAGGGATCTTACCAGAGACATTCAATAAAGAATTGCAATATTTAATTGTGAATATTTTAACAGCGGCTAGAATTGTATTTGCTAAAAACTGGAAAGGAGAGAAGATACTTACTGATGAAGAAATTATTAAGAAAATGGTGGACTGTGCTGAAATGAGTAAACTGACATTTGAAATAAGAGAACAGGAAGATAAACTATTATTTGATATAGGAGTTATTTTATCAATGGATAGACAATAAAATATGGAGATAAAATATAATATATGATATATAAAATGAAATTAAGATAAAATGTGTAAACACTTGTTTTCTTTTAGGGGAAAAGAACATTTGTCATATATTGATATTTTGAAGATTTTGGGAGCACGGAAGGATTTTAACCGCCTGAAACACTGTCTGTAATTGTTTGAAAGGATGATGTTTTTATGTTGTTTTTGTTTGAAAATAAAAAAAAATATTAAAAAAAAGAAAATATTTTATGACACTGTTAAACATGCATCTCTAGCAGGTACAAAACCTGTATAAAGAAAAATGAGTTGTGATCTAAATAAGCAATGTTCAAAAGAATAATTTTAAACAGTACCAATTTTTGTTTAAATAAAAATTAGTGAGCTGGTGTTCAGCTGGAAAGGGTGCCAATTGCATTTTACTATGTTTACTGTTCCATTTTCACAGGCTTTTGGGTTAATTCTCTCCTTGCTTACTGTAAGCTCTATCCTTCAAGCTGGGTTAATTAGCTATTTGAAATGGGCTGCCTTCTCCACTCTGCAAACTACTTAGTGGCTTTTAGGAGCTGTTTACATTTTGGGTACAGTATCCTATTGCTAAGTACTTTATTAGGTTATCAGGTTTTCAGGCAGCATCCCTTCCTTCAGGCTCTGCAAATTTTTACTGTGTTTCATTGTGACAATTCATTTGCTCTGCATGTAGAAATATTACCTGCATCCTGGAAAAGGAAAAAGAGTTGTTGAGGTTGCAAAATTGATTAGATTAGAGAGCTTCTCTGCGGAATTTTTAGGTAAGGAGTAGCAACAGCCGACATAAGATTGACAAGAACTTTCCGCCAGTAAGTACTTCTTTGTAAAGGGACACAGAAGTTACAGTCAGAGGGACCTTAGAAGACACTCTCACAAGTTCATTGCTGTAATTTCCAGAAAACATTGTTATTCTTTAGTTGTTAACACATTTTATCTTCCTTTTATCCATTTTAAATCCTCATGGGAGAAAGTCCATTTTGCCCAAAACAACTAAAACAGAAGTTCAGTGTTTCAGAACAGGAATGTACTGTTTGAATGACTATATCTATCTATCCACTCATCCATCCATCCTTCACCAGGGAGCCCTGGTGGCATAGTGTTTAGAATGCAGTATTGCAGGCAAATTCTGCCCACAGCCTGGAGTTTGATTCTCAAGGTTGACTCAGCCTTTCATCCTTTTGAGGTCGGTAAAATATGGAGGCAAACTGTTGGGGGCAATACGCTGATATTATACACATATACAGAGAGTGCTGTAAAGCACTATGGGGCAGTATATAAATCTAACTACTATTGCTATTTTCATTGCTATCCATCCTGGCTCCCTTTTCTAAAGTGTTTTAAGTGTTTTCATCTCGGAATATCATCAGGGTAAGAGCTAAATAAATCTCTACATGGATCTACAGCAAAGACATTCCTCTCTCCTCCCCCTCCCCAAATTAGCTCCCAAACATACAAAATAGGGTTTTTTCCACACTGGGCATATACCGTATTTTCCAGCGTATAAGACGACTGGGCATATAAGACGACCCTCCTCAGAGCCATTTAAGGCTCGTCAGAGCCTTATGGGCTGGTCTGCCTGGTTACAGGAGAATGAAACCCGGCGTATAAGATGACCCCCGACTTTTGAGAAGATTTTTGTGTGTTAGAAAGTAGTCTTATACGCAGGAAAATACAGTAATTAAAACACACACACACACACACACACACACACACACACACACAGATCCTCCAGAATTCCAAGCTAGTTCATTCTTTTGACCTGCATTCCCCTCTATGTCAATTTTAACCCCTTCCTCTGGATGTGATTTGTAAGCTAATTTTAGGCCTTCTCAGCTAAATGCTTTCCCTCAAAATCAGTTTAGGTTCCTGGAAGAATTTTCTGTCTCTTCCCTGCAGAAAAAGAGAACAAGAAAGAATGGAAGTATCAGAGAGTGTCTCTATCCACCTGTAGATCTGGCCTCACCACACCTTCCTTCAGTCTTATTCTTCATACAGCCCCCAGCAGGTTATTTTTGGGGGGGGGGGGGAATGTGTCTCTAACCGATAAAAAAGGAGGTTGCCTGCTGCTGATCTGAGTCAATTTATACAAAGACAAATAAAGAGAAAAGAAAATGAGCAAGAGATAGAAAGGCATGGAGCCCAGCAATCAGCAAGGCAGAAGCCATGGCAAACAATGTCAGGATATCCTGCAATTTGACAGAACAGCCCTATTTTCATCACAGGTCATAGAGCTGTTCTGAGCCCTTAGTAATTCTTAGCAACTTTTTTTTTTTAGCAAATTAAGACACTGCCAGAATCTAATTGAGGTAAACTTCTTGTCTAATTTGTACTTTGATTTATTATGGAGTTTCTCCTGAGATTTGGCTTTATCAGGGATAGAAGAGGAAACGATCCCTCCAATACTGTTTTGGCTCTCCGTTTTTTTTTTTTTTAATTTTCCATTTCATTAGTTGGTGTCTGCAAGCAGGCATCAGATGTGACCAAATTACTTTCCATACTGGAAAGAGACCTGTTATCTTTAAACTCAGACCAAACCCACATTCTGATTTTTACATTTTAAAAACCATAACATAATCTTTTAGTAACAATGTTTTAAAATAACCAAGAAGGTTTTAATCATGCAATCCTCCAGTTTCATTTATGAGTTTTTTGGGGGGAGATATAGGTATTGTTTACTGCTTGTAACCTTCCTGTTTTTTTTTCAAAATGTGTGCATACACAAATGGAATGTGTGTGTCAAGCTCCTGTCAAGTTGTTCCAGATCAAATAATGGTGAAATTTCTTTGGACTAGTAATGTAAAGAGCCATTCATTTACAGGCAACCATGGATACAGTTAAAATAAATTGAACTTGCTAATGCAACATGAATATATTGGTCTCCTCACATGTAGAGAAGCATGACTATCCAATTATAACTTTAGCTATGAGAAGACCAGCATAAAAATTAAATTTAAATTTCTTTATTTAAATACTGGAGTTACAGATATAATGGATTTTTATAACGGAGATTTATGTGGCCTCTAGCTTTCAAAAGTATGAGAGAATTGTTTCAAAGTTTCAAAGTTTCAAAAGCTTTTAAATAATCTCCAAAATTCATCTGATACTTTCATCATCTTACACTTAAACTATGTGATTTGTTTCACCCAGTAATCTTCATTCATATCGGGAATACTTTCTATAACTGCGAAGGATCTGATACCATACTGAATGATAGCTGCAGAATCACAGGTATGGGAAGCAGAATCAAATTACTCAGTGTAGCAAGCATTTCCATCCATGGATTTTACTATATATTTATTATTCTAATTTATATAGCCCCTCAATTTAATTATATGACTCTTAGCGGTTCACAAACAATAAAAAAAAAAACTATCAGCACCACCATGACAACTTAAAAATCCTAAGAACCGCATGAAAAGCACATAAAATGAAATTTATGGTCAAGATAGCCACATCCATCAATACAGTACAGCCACTGTATAGGCTCTACCACACACTTGGGTTCCCACGTCCATTGATGAAACCACATTTTCAAGATTTTGCAAAAAGCCAGGCCAATTTGATTTCTGGAGAGAGGATGCTGCACAGGACAGGAGCCATGACAGAAAATATGAGACAGAATCTCATATTTTTGCACAGACAATCTGTATTTTTCCAGAAGATTGCGGTGGCAATCTGATGAAGTAAGTAGAACGGTTCTTTGGAATCTCTTCGGATAAGTTTTAGGTAATAATATGGACTATTGTTTCTCAACCTCAGCAATTTTAAGAAGTGTGGACTTCAGATTCTAGCATGTTATCTGTGAAAAATTCTTCACAGTAAACTCCCCTTCCATTGGATCTATTCAAGCAGAGGCTGGTTTGAAATTAGCCCTGGATATTTTTTTATTTTAATACCTGGGCAGCAGTGGTGGAATTCAAATTTTTTTACTACTGATTCTGTGGATGTGGCTTGGTGGGCATGGCGGGGGGAGGATATTGCAAAATCTCCATTCCCATCCCACTCCAGGTGAAAGATACTGCAAAATCTCCATTCCCACCCCACTCCAGGGGAAGGATACTCCAAAATCTCCATTCCCACCCCACTCTGAGGCCAGCCAGCATTGGTGTTTGCCGGTTCTCTGAACTACTCAAAATTTCCACTACCGGTTCTCCAGAACCTGTCAGGATCTCCTGGATTTCACCCCTGCTGGGCAGAGTAGGCAGAACCTGATGGCCTGAATGGTTCTTCCAACTCTATGATTGTAAGACTCTCTTATTTTGCACTGGGAGCGGCTAATACATGCAGTATGGAGTGCAGTATTGGTGTTGATATCTCTCACATTGGTAAATGTCAGGAATCAGGAAAATGTGGTTCTAAGTATGGTTTCATGAGTTGTGAAACGCTCATACAAATGCATGAGATTGTGCTGTTAATCTAAAGCTATGCGTTCCTTCCAAAACTGGAGTTATTATAGGCAAACATACTATGGCATAGCTTGATGGACAGGTGTCAAGTAGCCTCATCAGGAAAGGCATTTGGGGCGGTGGGGGTTGTGCTTGCTGTTCTATTACTACTCTGCTACTCAGGGGTGAGGTTGGTATTTTCTGGAGGGTTGTTAGTATTTTTGATTTATCCCCTTATACTGTAGTTTCCTATAATCTCTCACTATGTGTGTGGCTGGTTGATTAATGGATTTTTTTTCATATTTTTCAGTGCTTTGTGAATTATATTCAGCTTCTGCATTTGGCTAGAAACATGATCTTTGTCTGTGTTTGAGTGAGTTAACTATGCTCAGATGATGGCCCGGTCAGGCATCCGCCACTCTCATGGCATTCAGCCCACAGCTGGTTGGGCCAATTTCATATTTTCCACGCAACCTCAAGGAATGCAAATGTGCTTTGCAAATTCTCTTGTCGCATAGAAATGATTGGCCAAGCCATGAATACCAACACAAAACATTATCTCTCAATCTTTTTTTAAAATCAAGACTCATCTTGAACAGCGTTCTTTTTTCAGGGATTAGCTGCGGCATAATTAAGAAATTCCTACCTTGCCTGGTATTTGTGGATGCTGGGTGAGCAGAGGAAGATTTTGAGATGAAAGAGCCTACTGTTTGGAAGGCATAGTATTTCTAAAGCAGCGCGAAACACTGGCCTGAATTGTGGTGGGGCTGAAAATGACTTGGAAACAAGATCCAAAATGTAGCTGGGTTTTAAATAAATAAATAAATAACTCTTTACTCAATTGTATCGCGGCTTCACACTAAGTGCCTTATTCTCTGCACTTCTGACACAGCCAGCTGCCTTTGGAAGTCTCCTTAAAAGTCAGATTGGGTTCAAGCTGTAACAGGCACAACAGGCCATTCTGCTGAGAAGTCACATTGCCTGAATGTGCCTGCAAATCCAGAGCAAAAATCCTTGCATACCCTGAGCTTTCTTTCCAGCTTGTTCCATGGGAGTCTTAGGGAGGGGAATATAGGCATGTGCATATGCAAAAGCCATTTCAGGAAGCATCTGTTGCTTTGTTACTATTGCCTTCACCATAGCTGCCCCCGCCCCATCACTAGCTGTTTTTGAAGGGAGGGAGCACAGTGATGACAACCAGATGCTGCCAACAGGGTCATTAAATTGCCACTTTATAGACCACTAATCAGTGCAAAGAAGCTGATGGTCAATTTTCTAAGAAGTGAACATTTCTGCTGCCCATAACATAAAAAGTTGAGTAACCAGAGATGCTCCCTTAGAAAACTTTCCATGCAAAGCAGATCACACGAAAAGAAACATTATTAAAAACATTATTAAAAAGAGACAACGTTTGCAGCCAGATCTAGATGCTAAGAGTTGCTGAGAGAAATTGGACCATCAAGCACAAAATTATATAAGATATGTAGAACAATCAGACCAACATGCTGGGATCAAGTTGATTTGAGAATCATGTGTAGAAATGTGCTCATTAAATATGGAAAAAAATCTATGTGTGAATTGGAGCAGCTAATGGACAGCTGCAATGTACAATTCTTTTTCTCTCTGAGAAATGTGATAGGAAATCATAAAACAATGGTTAGATGAATAAAAATATTAATGTGAGTGTTTGGAGGCAAAGAAGCAGAGAGTTGAGGAGGTTTTTTGTTTTTGTTTTTTTGAATGAAGTCAGAAGAACCCCAAAGCAGACATAAATTACTAGACCTTTCTTGGAAAAGATGGGAGATATGCATTGCTTTTGGGCCTTTTGACTAAGATCGAATACTGACTTCCTATTTATCACCTTTGCCATTTAAATTATTTTGTAAAAGATCAATTGACCTCCTAGGTTCACTATACATATTGGACTTCCAGAAATAGTTTGGATACTTTCCATCTTGGTTTCCTGTCCACACCAGTCATCTCCAGCAGTGCCTCAAGTAGTTGTACAGTACTATTCCCAAGCCCTCAGCTTCTGATATAGGCTTGCTCTCAACAGTAAGCAAAGCAATGCTGCAGCTGCTTCAAACTTTAGCAAACTGAAATCCCCAAGTGATGGTAGACAAGCCACAGTAGTTCATGATTATGATGCTGCAAATTGCAGAGAATTATCACTTCTTGCGGATGAGGTAATAACAGTGTACAGTACCCTGGGAATGAATTCAAACTGGTTGATGGGTGAACGAGGACATGTAAAAGGCAAAATGCTTAGTACTTACTTACTTAGAACAGTTGGTTGGCTGAGGTATAGATTGCTAGTTATGGCAAAACCGTATTTATATGCAATTAACTTTATATAATGCAGATTTAAGTGTCTCCCATTTTAATGTCTTAATAGATAAAAGTACTAGCTATTAGACATAGGCATGTCTGACAATATTTTTGTATAGTAGATAATCTTTTTAGTTCTTACATATTTAAAATCTCTCCTGTGTAAGTTCCAAGCTCGTATTTTATTTCTTTCAGAGATTTTACTAGTAACCGTATTCTGCCTCTGGAATAGTAAACTTTCACGCAGAGAGAACTGCTTGCAACAAATAATTAAGCATTGAAAAATAAATAAAAAGGCACTTGATTTCTCTAAGTGGCAAGAAATCCAGATTGTGGCTTTTTTAGTTCCATTTGCAAAGAGGTGACAAAGATTCTGGAATATTTGGTGGGTTATTTACAGATAGACAAGCTGAGCATCGTAGAAACATAGTTTAAATCAGGGTTGGCATACTTTAAACCAGTCCATGTCTAGCTTGGCAGGCATCCCATACTGATCCACTGTACTTGAAGTTACAAAGTTACTTGAATGCTCTCATCTTCCTGAAAATCTGATCTACCCTCACGACACCTCTCAGTTAATCTGCCATTTCACAATTTAAACACTATCAAGGAAATGTGCATCCTTGTTTTACCCCGAAGTTGGGTCTTGGGAATCTTGTGCTTTAAAGCAGAGATCACCAACCTTTTGGACCTCAGGGACCACTAAATTCATAATTTTAAATCCCGAGGACCACTAATATGAATTTTTTAAAAAGATAAATAGTATTTAGTGCAATATAAAAAATGCAAATAATTTTTCTGTGGATCACCAAAATTTTCTCAAGGACCACCAGTCTGTGTGGTTGGTGGTCATCAACCATGGACCACTGGTTGGTGACCACTGCTTTAAAGTACACTTAGCAGGTAGCATTCCCAATACTACCTCTCCAAAATTGTAGCAGCGTTCAAAATTAGTTCTCCTTTTCTGGCATCACTCTTGCCTTTCCAAAAGGGCAGAAGATTTACCCAACCATATTAGCTAATAGATCTGTCAGTTAATTCTCTATTATCTGGCCCTGCAAGCTTATGATAATATTGTTTAAGCTACACATTCTGATGTTCCATTGGGGGACAATTATAGACGGCCACAGAGTGTTTAGATTTGATTTATTCTGTTTCAGTGATCCATTAAGCGCACATTAATCATTGATGCAACAGGAAAGCAGCAAGTACTGTCTAGATCAAAGAGATAGCTTTAGACTATCTTCCCCAGCCTGATGCACGTTTGCTCGTTCTCCTGCTGTTTAGGAGTACAACACCCATCTCTGGAAATTACTGATATTATGGTCTAATCCTTCTGGAGGGCACTAGGTAAAGAGGACTATGGTAAGCTATGTGGTGCTAAAATAGGTTTATCAAGTCTATGTCCTACATGTGGTACAAGAAAGCAAGCCAAAAAGCTAATGATGGCTGGAAAAAATTTCAAGAATGCCTTGATGGTTAACAAAATGAACTATGTCCAGACTCATGTTCCCACTTGAAGAACTTTTGCCCTGTCAACTTGACCTATTTCAAAGGATTTTTTCTTTGAGGTTAAATTGTGTGTCATCTTGATTTCTCAAAGGAAAGGTGGTGTAGAGCTAGGTAGGAAGAGAAATGGGGTGCAACCAATAGATAAAATCAACAACTGAATTAAGCAAGCTACGTGGAGGGAAGAAATGGTTCTGTTGTCTGACCCCAAGATCCCCTTTGCCTTGGGGTTTTAAATATTGTGTTTTTGTAAATCGGCAGCTCTGTAACTAATTACTCTGTAGGCGGTGATGACGCTATTCTGGATTTTTTCCCCTTCTTTCGCCAGTAATACAACAGAGGTCACAGCATTGTCTGGTGTGCTGCAGCACCCTCTGTGATTATGCTGTACCCCTTTCAGCAGTGTGTCAAACTCAAGGCCTGCGGGCCGAATCCAGCCCACGGGGTGCTTAGATCTGGCCAGCGGGGCCACTCTGGTAACAGTGAAGGACCAGTCTGCAGTGTCTCTGCCAGTAACAATAGAGCTCGGAGAGTCTGTGTGCAGCTGAGCCGGGCCCCATTTTTAGCTGCAAGGGCCTCCTGCAGCCCTCTGCCAGTGAAAATGGAGCTTGGGGGGGCAGGCTCCGATTTCACTGGTAGAGGGCTGCAGGAGGCGGCCCCCCGGGCTACATTTTCACTGGCAGAGGGCTAGCACAACGAGTTAAAAGCAAAACAAAACAAAGGGGAAATGTTTCCCCTTTTGAACATCAAAGAAAGGACAGGCAAGGAGAAAGGGAAACAAAAAGAAAAATAAGGGAAGATGGGAAGAGAGCAAGGAAGGAGAAAGAAGGAAAGAGGGGAAGGAAGAAGAAAGGAGAATGAAGAGGAAAGGAAAGGGAAGGGAAGGGAAGGGAGGGGAGGGGAGAGGAGAGGAGAGGAAAGGAAAGGGAGGGGAGGGGAGGGGAGGGGAGAGGAGAGGAGAGGAGGGGAGGGGAGGGGAGAGGAGAGGAGAGGAGAGGAGAGGAGAGGAGAGGAGAGGAGAGGAGAGGAGAGGAAAGGAAAGGAAAGGAAAGGAAAGGAAAGGAGACAATGGATCCCCAGCCCTGCCCAGGCCAAAACATTGTGCCCCTGACATGAGTGATGTCAAGCTGGCCATGCCCATTCTGGTCATGCGACCCCAACCCCAAGGTCAAACACAATCACGATGCGGCCCTCAATGACATCGAGTTTGACACCCCTGCCTTACAGAGAGAATTCCCTTAAGTAGGACCTTTATTCCCATGAGAGTAGGGCAGGGGAAGGAAGAATATACTTGATCTCGCATCATTATCCTGGGACATATATGTTTGCCTTCATTTGTGAGAATTTACTGGCTCCATTCCCTGCAGATCCTGGTTTTCTCATGTCAAGTGGTAGTCTGTGAAGGAGCAATTTACTTTTTCAGGCTCCTCAGACAACCGAGCACAGTTTTCAAACCATGCAAGTAGGATCCTCTTCAGACTTTGCTGTCCTCATAACTAAGTGGGGAGGAGAAGTGGCTGTGTAAAAAGTCTTCTCTCTAAATATTCTCTTAAGTAATCTGGAGAATAGTTGTAGCATCAGTTCAATTGCTGCATCGCAGAAGGAGGCTGGAAGCAACAAACTCATATGCTTTTTCATATGAAGTCTTGCAGTGCAGAACTGAAATTCTGCAGTTCTCTTTCCCCCAGTGGCAGGACCTCCAGCCCCGTCCTCCATTTCCCAACTGGGAGGATTGCTGGAGTAGGATTGCCTTTTGAAGGATTGCTGAAGTAGAAATACTAACAACACAAAAGAAGAAATATGCAAGAGGTTTTGTCTATTGGGGCTTAGAAATTTATTTATGTCCTTCCTGAGTCACCAAGGAGAGGTTGGTGAGCTCAGAGCCTTGAAGGAATGGCACTCAAAGCCTCTCTTGCTCTAGATATTCCTTCTGAATGCTTTTAGCTTCCAAAGTGTAATCAGACACCGGTGCTGGAGATCTGGAGCCCAGATGGTGACATACATTTCGTTGCCCTCAAATGCTTTTGTCTTCCCAGAATGTTTGCAGCTGATCCGAGCAAATAAGTCAATGGACTTTCATAGATCTTCATTATAAATCAAGAACTTCTGATTCATCTTCAGGAACCGGAAACCCCTTATGGGCCTTTTGTGTAAAAAAAAAATGCATTTGTGATTTATGGTTTTGATGATTAGACAAAATAGACTAGACTAGACTAGAATAGAATTTTTTATTGGCCAAGTGTGATTGGACACACAAGAAATTTGTCTTGGTGCATATGCTCTCAATATATATAAAAAGAAAAGAAAAGAAAAAAGAAAAGAAAAGAAAAGAAAAGAAAAGAAAAGAAAAGAAAGAAAGAAAGAAAACTATAGAAAGAAAGAGAGCTGTGATGTATCTTTAGACTAGAGAAAGAGGTTAAAATATAAATACTGCCATGAAAAACTGTTGTTCAACCTGTAACAAGTTTAAATAGTTTGTGGGAGTTACTGTTCTTTCTACTGTCAAATTCTGGAATGCAACTCCAAACATAATCCTTAAGATCCTTCCTCAGTTTGGCACCCTTCAGGTATGCTAGTACAAGAGTCATCTTATAGGGGAGATGGATGGGATAAAAAATTGAATAAAATTTAAACAAATAAACAGACTGACAAATAGACAGACAAACACACAAACAAATAAATAGGGTCCAACCAATTTATAGGGCATTTTGTTTGTAAACGATATGTTTAGAGACATATTGTGTTTGGTCCAACCGGGAAGGATCTTTTGCTTCTTTCTCAAAGTGATACGACCTTAAACCTGGAGAGGAGCTCAATTTCATCTTACACTATTTACCTTGAAATTTTAATGGGAAACTGTTCTATTGTGGAGCTACATTAATCGACAATAATTTGTACTTTCTAAGATGGATTTTTTTGATTGCAGTCAACCAGTCCTGGGAAAGAAAAATAGGTCCTTGCAGGACTGCCTACTACCACCAATAGCCTCCCACCGGCCAGTACGCTCTCATAGAGAGGGGCTCCTCCGGGTGCCGTCAGTCAAACAATGTCGGCTGGCAGCTCCCAGGGGGAGAGCTTTCTCTGTGGGGGCACCTACTATCTGGAATGAGCTCCCCCCAGAGATACGGAGGATCCCGGATCTGCCCACCTTCCACCGCGCTCTTAAAACTTTTCTATTTCGCCAGGTGGGCCTGGCCTAACCACTCCCCGTTTTTAGTGTCAAATTTTAAAATTTTTTAAATTATATTGGGGTGTTTTAATTCTGTCCGGGCCAAATTCATTTAATCTGTTTTTAGTTGGTTTTAAATTTTGTACGTATGTATTTTTATTGTTGGCTGTACACCGCCCTGAGTCCTTCGGGAGTAGGGCGGTATATAAATCCAATAAAACTCAAACTCAAACTCAAACAGGATGAAATGTTTAAAAAGTCACCAGGGAGTCTCCTATTGCAATAATAGCAATAGCAATAGCACTTAGACTTATATACCACTTCATAGTGCCTTTACAGCCCTCTCTTAAGTGGTTTACAGAGTCAGCCTACTGCCCCCAACAATCTGGGTCCTCATTTTACCCACCTCAGAAGGATGGAAGGCTGAGTCAACCTTGAGCCTGGTGAGATTCAAACTGCCAAACTGCTAAGCAGCCGGTGATCAGAAGAAGTCGCCTGCAGTACTGCACTCTAACCACTGCGCCACCGTGGCTCATAATTCTTCACAGGCACCGTGGGGGTGCCTGTGAAGAATTTAGCAGCAGAGGAAAGGAGCAGCCGGTCCTCAGTGCTAGAAAAACTGTTGGCCCTCAGTCACTGTAATGATCTATAAGAATAACCTTGGGGGACTGGAGAGGAAAAAGAACCACAGTCTAGATGACAGTCAGATAAGAGATATCTCAGTCCACAGAAGGAAAGAGGGGTAGGAACAGCATCTCAGAAGGGACTCTCCCTAGTTTCTTAGATTGTAAAGTCAAGGAAGGGGAGAAGTGCTTGCAAGATTCTGCTATTGTAACTTTACAATAAAGATAGTGTTATCAATTCATGATAAGGGGGCTTTGGTGGTGTAGTGATTTAAAGAAGTTGGATTTCTGGGGCAGAGATGGTCAGCACTCCGGGGGTTTGAGCCTACCATATGGCAGAGTGAGCTCCTAAAATTTGTCCCTGGTTCCTACCCACATAGCAGTTCGAAAGCATGTAAAAATGCAATAGGCACCACTAAAAACTAGCAGTGTCTTGAGAGTAAGAAGGAGCTGATGCTAGACCTGCCCAATGAGAGGCGAGATCAGCAAAAGAAAATGAGAACCCGACACCCCCTGAACGTTGCTAGCCAACTAGTGCAAAGCTACTTCACGCTTGGTGGTATATTGTCGATAATGCGCATGCACAACCAAAATAAACTGGCAATCTTAGGCTGCCAGAACTACTCTGTAATAAAAAGCAGCATAGGCTTCTCTGGCTATGTATGCTACATGCTTTTTAAAAAGATACTGATGGTTATGGTTTTGATCCAGTGCTACCTTGAAGGGCTGACAATGACACACTCTGGCCTCTTCTCACCTAACAATCACCCAAGTGGATAGAAGAAAGCAAGGAGGCTGCTTCTATCTGAGGCAACAACAGAGAGGAGGAGGAGGGGTTATAGCAGCCGTAGTAATGGTAGCCCCCCTCCCTCGCTTTGCTTCTGTGCCAGTCCTCTGTTGTGGCTCCTGTTGGGGTTCTGTGGGATCAGGGCGGCTGAAGGAGTGGGACAAGGGTTAGACTGGGTTTCTGGGCCTCTCCTGCCTTTGCTATTGATAACTCACTACCTACCCACTCATCTTGAGCCACAGATGGCTAACATTACTTCATTGAGACCAGGGGTGAAATCCAGCAGGTTCTGACAGGTTCTGGAGACCCAGTAGTGGAAATTTTGAGTAGTTTGAAGAACTGGCAAATACCACCTCTGGCTGGCCCCAGAGTGCAGTGGGAATGGAGATTTTGTAATATCCTTCCCCTGCCACACCCACCAAGCCACACCCACCAAGCCACACCCACAGAACCGGTAGTAAAAAAATTTGGATTTCACCACTGATTCAGACCCTTTCGGTAAAGGGGAGAACCCAGTCTCATATACAGAATGGAGGAGACAGGACAGGACAGGACAGGATAGGGTAAAACTTAATTGCCATTTTAAATATATAATAATCAGCATACATTAAAATGAAATTGTGTTGCATTCAGCTCTCAAAAAGATAACCATTATGCATATACCCCAGTGGTGGGTTTCAAATTTTTTTACTACTGGTTCTGTGGGTGTGGCTTGGTGGGTGTGGCATGGCTTGGTGGGCATGAGTGTGGCAGGGGAAGGATACTGTAAAATTTCCATTTCCTCTTGATCAACTGGGACTCAGGAGGCAGAGAATAGATGAGGTGGGGCCGGTCAGAATTTTTACTACCGGTTCTCCGAACTACTCAAAATTTCCGCTACCAGTTCTCCAGAACTGGTCAGAACCTGCTGAAATCCACCTCTGACATAACCACACACACACACACACACATATGTATGACATAGAGAAACATCACAGTCTCATTTGAATGCATACATATACAGGGAAAAAAAAAAAAAAAGAATTCTGCAAGACGGATAGCATAAGGAACAAAGTTGTTACAAAATCTGGCAATCCTGCTATAGATACTTCAAAACCACCTCCCAGAGGGGAGCAACAGAAACAGACCGTGAAGTGAGCGTGTGGGTTCTCTAACAATGCTTCAAACTCTAAGCGAATAGCACTTATAAGTAGTATCCTGAATAACAGGAAGTGAGCTTCCTATAATAGAGTTCAGATTTGGAGGGATCCATGCTCTTAACTGATTATCAGTTGCAACAAACCCTAAGAGTTCATGAAGTTTTGGGGTTTCCCCCACACTCTTCCACTCAGGGCCATTGATATCAATGGATGGAAAGAGATGGAATGGAAATTTTCTTGACATAGGTTGTCCTTAAAAGAAAGTCAAAAGTAGGTGGGGGTTTCTGAGACTCAGAGGTTTGCATTCAGGAAACAGACTAACTTTATTACAGTACTAAATAGCTCATTTTCTGGCTTTGCTGGCTACACCAAACCACAGACTAATGAAACAGGCTAGGTTTGCACTATATACTAAGCCACAAACAAGCCTAACCAAGTTCCTGACTCACTTTCATTAAGGAACATATCTAGTGGTGGGTTTCAATTTTTTTTACTACCAGTTCTGTGGGCGTGGCATGGTGGGCGTGGCATAGCACGGCTTGGTGGGCGTGGCTTGATGGTCATGGCAGGGGAAGGATACTGTAAAATCTCCATTCCCTCCCCACTCCAGGGGAAGGTTACTGCAAAATCCCCATTTCCTCCCGATCAGTTGGGATTCTGAAAATAGATGGGTCGGGGCCTGTCAGAGGAGATATTTACCGGTTCTCCGAACTACTCAAAATTTCCACTACCGGTTCTCCAGAACTGGTCAGAACCTGCTGAAAACCACCTCTTAACTTATCCCATTTATCTCCCAGATAAAGAAAAATAACAAGACATGGAGCTAAATGAGTGATAACTGGAGAAGATACAGACTCTGTGAGATATAGACTCATACCCAAACATGCATCTCGACACTGCTGAAATTCAAATGCAAAATCTGTACCGTTCTTGCCACTCCTTCAACAGACATACTGATATAATAGATATATTTTCTGCTGACTGTGGACTGTTAAACTACCGTTGGAGCTGGATCTTGCAGAAAATTGCCTTCAAATGTAGGCACAAAAGAGGTTTAAAGTGTTATTGCTGAGCCCATTCCAAGATTCAGATGTTATTCTAAGATTTGTATCTTCCACTTTGTTTTGATCCCTGGAAAGAGGCCAAAAAACCCAGCGGCAGATGCAGTGCATGAAGGCAGAAAACGCATATCCACCCCATCGTGGCCCCTAAAGAAAGAAAGGAAGGAAAAAAAGAAAGAAGGAAGGAAGGAAGGAAAGAACAGAGCTCCCTGTCATTCTGGACTGGGAGGCAGGAAGGACACCACCGGTGGGGGTGGGGTGGGACTACTGTAAACACGGAGAAGCTGCAACCATTGAATGTCCTATCAATAGTCTGGGAGGAATTGGGGGAAGCCCCCATTTTGTTTTCTTCCTTGAACACAAAGGCAGGGTGTAAAGGTTAAGGTAATCTAATCAACTGCTATTATGGATTTAGGGAAGCAAGTTAGGTTAGAGTAGGAACATTTCACATAGAAAGTCCAGCTGCAGCCGCTCACAGTAAGCTCTCTCGGAAACCCTGTGGTCTCACTGCCAATGTCTGGATTTGTGTGTCGTAAGGCAACTTGCTCTGATTCTGATGATTGAGATGCAACTATTTGTGCCTCAGTGCATCTCATTACTGCAGAGACTCGAGTGTTGATTGGCATCAGCTCAGCAAAAGCTTACAGTTATGCTTTTTAATAAAATGTCTTAGTTGGAGAAAGGGGAGACGTGGGTTTTTTTGCCACAGAGGGAAGGCTATTGTAGGAAAAAATATCCTTCTGGGTTCAGCTCCAAGTGGGGAAAAAGACACTAGAAACATGGAGATTGCTTGGAAAGATGGTTTAATGGTGGACAGGATCACATGGTTTGAGTTCCTGAACAGAAAAGGGGCGAGACACAGTGAGTCCCTGGGTTTTATGCCCTCTCTGGCTTTGAACTTCCTGGGGCCCAGAAAGAGTATCCTGATTGGTTGTCAGATTCCCAGGGTGTGGGGGTCTTGACTAGCCTTGCTGGCTCATGTAATCTTCCCAGGTGCCATGTGGTGAGTTTCTGTTGCTAGATGGGTCCTATTGTGTTGCAGATGATGGTCCATTCACAAAGATTGAGTTTCTGCCTCTGGCCCATTGACAAAGGGTGGGGGCAGGAAGATGGGAGCTGCTTCGTCTTTAAAACATGCTTGTTCATTTCTCATCCAGGGAAACATAATATTCTACTTTTTTAATATTTCCTAAAATATTTCATTCTTCTAGGAAAGAGGTGGGTGCTAACTTCCTACACTATGTTAATGAATTTCACAGCATAGAAATTCTGTGACAGCATAGACAGGTAGTCCTTGACATATGACCATAATGTCTACCCATTACAATTATATGTCATAATGGTTATAAAATACAGTTGGTTGATCACATGACTGAATTGATTATGAGGTTTTTTGCCGTTATCATTAAGCAAACACCACAGTTGTTAAACCAATGCTTTGCTATGGGTGTGATTTTCAGTGGCAACTGGAAACAAGTGCCAGTTTTGGGCAAAACTATCATAAAATGTAGTCATGTGACCATAGGACACTGCAAATGGCTGTAAGTTATAGCTTAGTGTATACCAAAAGGGGGATGAGCTCTCTTTCTAGAATGAGAAAATGGATGATCCCACAGCTAATTCACATTGTCTTCTCATTCATAATGTCTCAAGGAAAGATCTTTCAGATTAAAGCTGTTGTGCCTAGTGTTCAACCCTGCAGTTTACAGGGCACTCCACAATAATTGTTCAATTGGCCTGAGCCTCACTGTAAGAATGCCTCAGAAGAAGACTTTGAGGCAGGTGGAGCTCGCTGGAATTTCTGTCCACACTGATACTTCATTTTGAGGCCTAATGGGGAACCTTGAGTGGTGTTGGTGGTTAAACTTTGAATAGAGGGTTTAGCAGTGCGCATCAATCTGAATCTACCACTCTTTCTGATTCATTGTCTGAGGCAAAAGATTTACTCTGCCTTGGAACCAGCACTGCCTGGGAAAGCAATGACATAAATATACCTCAACTCCTAATATCCTACCATAATTAAACTAAAGTACATGTTATTGAAATAATCACATGTTCTTTAACCCCTTCTCTCTTCTTTCACAGATGTTTCCTTAGTTGTTTAACAGAATTTCTGGGGAATGTAAAGGGATAGAAAAAAGGTTGATAGCCAAGAGGAACTTACAAGATCTGATGCCTTTTGGACCTCCTCTAAAATTCTGGATGCACTTGATGTAATTATGTTCAAATTAAAATCCTAATAAGGTGGGGATCTGCTATGCATAAATCAGAATGGCTGTAGGAAGATAGCTCATCAACTTTTTTTTCAGAAGCCCTCTGGCTTCTGGTTTCAGTGAGACTTACTTCCAGAAATCATGTGCTGGCTTATGGCCTCCAAAATTTAATTTAACAAGCCAGCAAATCTCCATTGACAGCCAGCACCACAAAATGGATTCAGTGCTCTGAATGACTCTTTCCAACTCTGTGTTTTCACTAATTGACCAAAAGTTTCCATCTCCTCTCTGGGCCTTTCCCTTCCGCTGACTCTGATCCATTCTTGAGTCAGCCAAAAAATATAGCAGCATCAAATTGTTGATTCCAATCCTGCCCCTGTTGTTTCTGTTTCTGGTCAGTGTTGTTACCTGACCACCTTCCAAAGTAAGTGATAACACCAAACAAATTTTAGATGCCTTGCTGATTTCTTTAGGAGGAAACCAGAAGAGGAAAAATATTTCTCTAGAACTGGAACAGCCAAGATTGTCTGTCTCTCTTATGGACTGGGATAAGATTAAAGTCATCAATGTCATGGCAATATGGCCAGGGCACATTTATACCATGACCAGGGACAAGTGATAAAAGGCCCTTCATCTGATTCAGTCTGTATTTACCATTGGTACTAAATTCAGACACCGTGGCCCTTTTCTAGGATTGGGTTGGTAGAAAAATTGAGCCATCTCCTAAATTTATTAGCCAGCCTAACTATGATGTTAATATCACCTGTAGGTTATCTACTGAACTTGACCATATTGGCCTGCTCACTGTCTTGTTGCTTAACCATTACTCTAAATAAAACAATCAAAACACCTTGTGCAGCCAGCAAAAAAGCTTCCTTCTGTTGCTGGATTCCTCTTTTCAGATTTTTTAAAAAGAACATTCTGCAGGACACCTGCAGCCTGAAGTGGTGAAATACGTTTGATTACCTCAGCTTTTTCCTACCTCATGTTGCTTAAGGTAGCCAATAAACTGGGAAAGGAAAAACAGTGACAACTGGACCAGCTGTTTTTCTCTCAGGCTATTTCCAGAAAAACAAGGAGTGAAGACAGTGCTGTCTCTTTGCTCATACTTTTCCCCCCCTGATTTTAAGTAAAAGCAGTGAGCCAGCTCTGGCAATGGGCTCAACTCTCAGACTGATTTTAAAAATAGCTATGCTTTCGTAGGCTCCATTCCCACTTAGAGTAGTCAGTCACATGCTCCATTCCCCAAGCCCATCCAAAGATACTAGGAGCTGGAAATCTTAAATATGTTACATAATGCAGGAAGGCATTGCTTAAGCTGGCCTTCCCTAAGCAGATGCCATCCAGATGTGTTTGAACTGCATTCCCAGTAATTCCAATCATGGATCCCTACTGCAAAATTTTAATCCCTTTTTGTAACTTATATTTTGCAGATTGTAGAGAAGGGATTTATGCTAAGCTTTAAACTATGCAAGTTCCTGTAATACCCCTGCATAAAAGCAAATTTCTACAGCAGAAATTCAGTAGTGGGAGTAGGGACCAAGTTAGAGAAACCTCAGATTTCATGTCGTGTTAAAGCAGGTCATTGCAAATGTTCTTTGTATGTTATCAGTAAGAAAGATTAGAACTGCTGGGCAGGAGTCTAATCCTTTTCTATGACAGTCCTCATGGTTATCTCCCACCTGGTTATACAGGTTCCTGTATTGGGATGGGACTGAAGCGCCTGGGAAAAATCAGACAAAGGCAGGGAGAAGAGACACAAGCCATTTGCACACTAGAGGTTTCTGACTTACATCCGAAAGTCAAGGACATAGCTTTAAAAATATTTACTGAATTCTGTTTACAGTTGATAGTTTATGAACCTGAGCGTGTGCTCCTAGGTCATATTTTCCTCCTCGTCTCTTTACCTTTCACCCCTTGAATTTCTCCAGACAACATGATTTGTGTTTTAATAGTATTTTTTTTCTAGGAAATTTAGAACTATATATCAGACCCACCCAACAAGGCTATCGCATATTTTCAATTTTAGCCCTGAAAACACAACTATACTATGGTAATTGTTTTGTACATATTACACCAGAAAACAGTATGTCGTCAACCAAATTTATAAAAAGTTGTGCCCATTTCTAATCTCCTCAATCCAAGTTTTCCCGTGCTATGCTGAGCTAATAATTAAAGTATGAGAAAGATATGTATATTTCCTCAGGTTTTTAAAGTCATGTCTCTATCATCACAAATGAAGATTAGAGACATATGTTTAAAAACCTGGAGAAATACATCCTTCCCATACTTTAATTATTAGCTCAATGTAGCAAGGGAAAATACAGATTGAGGAGATTAGAACTGGACACAACTTTTTAAAAATTTGGTTGGTGATATAGTGTTTTCTGGTGCAGTATGTATAAAACAATTACTATGGTGTAATTGTGTTTTTTTAAAAAGAAAAATCCCAGAAGTACTTACAAAGGGGAGTTGTAAAGCCATCATCAAGCCATCTTTCCCCTGAAAAAAATGAAACCAAGAAACTAGCATAATCAAGCATAATTGAAGAATAAACAAACACAGATCAAGCATAAATGGGGCAATGATCTATCTACATCACCTTTCATCTTCATTTGTGATTTTTAAAAAGGTCCTATGGATAGTTCATTGCTCCATTTATGCTTGATCTATGCTTAATTATGCTAATTTCTGGGTTTCATTTTTTTTCAAGGCAAAAGTGGCTTGATGGCTTTACAATTCCCCTTCATAAATAGTGCTTGGAGTTTTATTTATTTATTTATTTATTTATTTGCCTATAACGGACAAATGGACTCAAGTAAGAACATTCTGTATGAAGTGTGTGTCTGTGTGTGTCTATGTGTTATAGTGCAGGATTTCTGGGAACTTGGAAGATTTGCTCCTTGGCGGTATTTTGAGATTACTCATTTAGGATGATCGTGGTTGCTCAGGGAAGCAACAGCAGCAAGGTTTGTGAAGATGCTCCCTTACAAATGAAAGAGACTCCAATCCAATATAAATCCTGTCAGGAACTTATTAGCAGATAAGATTATCCCTGAAGATGAACCGAGAGATTCACAGAATAGATATGTGTATCCATTAAGCCACTACGTATTGTTTAACCATGCCTGCTGTATTAACCATAAAATAGCTAGATTTGCAAAACATGCTATTCCCAAACCAAATCCATTAGGTACTTTTGTATGAACCAGGCCAAGATTTCTCAGTTTTGACTGAACAGTGACATACTCATTGCTGCCTGCTAGCCTCAGTCCAATCATGTCCCCCTTTTTCAAAAAAGAATCCGTGCAATTATTACTCAGCCCAAGATTACTTTGTTTTATCCATCTGAATCTGTTACTGATTTCTCATCCCTGATTAAATTACTAGTGTTGCATTTGACAGACAATATTATTCATTTATGGCAGAGGTGGGAAACTACTACCCCTTTATGACTTGTGGACTTCAACTCCCAGAATTCTTGAGCCAGCATGGCTGGCTCAAGAATTATGAGGCTTGAAGTCCACAGACCATAAAAAAGCCATAGTTTCCCACCCCTGATTTATAGGCTCTGGATGAATTTATATTTTGCCCCTTGTGGAATTGTTTTGATACATCGTTCAGACCCACTGGTCAGGAAATGCGCCACAAGGCAGTCTACTCACTGCTAAAAATATGAGCATCTAATCAAGCTGAGTAAAAAAGGAGCTAACAGACCAGTGAAGCAGGATGGAATAGTGGCCTCAGTTGCACAAATCAATAGTTACCACACATCCTCTATGCTTGTTTCACTATGCATATAGCCAGCCAATTACAGGGGTGTGTGTGTGTGTCTGCATTAGAGAAACTGACGTAAAAGTAACATACATTTCTTAGTATATAAATATTGTGGCTCCAACTTCCAACAGAACATTGCTATGCTCTAAAGTAAAAGCTTTAATTTTCTACAATAATTTCTGGGGCGGAACACAAACATTTGCATAAAAACTATTAGAAAAGGAATGAGTGTATGTATTGGGGAACATTAAACAGAAATCAGATATGTGAAAACACTCAAAGCTGAAACTATTTTGGATGTTTCAGCTAAACATATCCCAAAATGTAACAGTAGAAATATAGCAATTTGAAATACCAAAGCTATCAAAATGCACCAAAGTTCCGATTGACTGAAACATATATGAGTCTCTCAGATATCAGATAGTGATATAAAGCTTGATAAGTTTACACTAGAGATGCCCAACTTTTTCAGCTTAAGGCTGTATTTTTTTCCTTGAAAGGACATAAGGAGCAGAGATGAGGATAGCACACTCCAAAAACTGCAGGACCAAGACAAAAATACTACAACTGCAAGAATGCCATTTTTCAAACCTTGCCAACTTCCATCCAGATGTGTAGACTTCAACTCCCAGAATTCTTAACAATGATTGTCCAGGCTGGGGAATTCTAAGAGCTCAAGTCCACCGAGGGTCCAAAGCATGGTGAAATTAATTTTTTTTTTACTACCAGTTCTGTGGGCATGGCTTGGTGGACATGGTGTGGCTTGGTGGGCTTGGTGGGCGTGGCAGGGGAAGGATATTGCAAAAACCCCATTCCCACCCCGCTCTGGGGCCAGCCAGAGGTGGTATTGCCGGTTCTCCGAACTACTCAAAATTTCCGCTACCGGTTCTCCAGAACGTGTCAGAACCAGCTGAATTTCACCCCTGCTGCAAACCTTAGAAACATTGTTATAGGGTGTATTTCCAAAACCTGATGTTACATACATTTATTTGGCAATAAGCACTACTGCACTGTTTCAAAAAATATATATACTTAAAAAATTAAATATTTGCAATAATCTACAAGGCTGGATGGCAAGTATCCACCTCAAAATCAAATCCTTCTAAAAATTGAAAGGAAAGAGAAGGACAGCTGAGATTAGATGGTCTCTAGAGGACTCTGACACTTGGCCTATTCACACAGCAATTGTGTTTCAGGTAGTTACAACCATTTATTTATTGATTATTCCAAATTACAACTGCACTGAAAAAAGTGTCATGACCCTTTTTCACACTTATAACTCTTGCAGCATTCCCAGTTACGTAATCAAAATTCAACCGCTTGGCAATCTAGCATGTATTTATGATTGCTGCAAAGTCCTGGGGTCATGTGATCACTTTTTGCAACCCTTTTGACAAGCAAAGTCAATGGGGAAGCCAGATTCACTTAATAACCGTGTTTCCAACTTAACAAAAGCAATGATTCACTTAATAACTGTGTCAAGAAAGGCCATAAAATGGGGGGAAAATAATTTAATGATTGTCTTGCTTCACTACAGAAATTTTGGGCTCAAATGTGGTCATAAGTTGAGGACTACTGGTACTAAGCCGAAATCATCCTGATCATGGGACAATGAAAGATATTACCAAATTATAAATTTAGGAATTTTTTCTCCCACAAACAAGCAGTTAATGCTCCTTTTAAGGGGCCTTTTCAAATCGCATCTATGAACTTGCCCTGTCAACTTTTTATTCTGCTACAGCCCCAAGATTTTCCTGCATCTTGTTTTCAGCTCATCAGTGAAAAAGACTTAAGTTATCTTTAGTTGTTTCTGTTTGAAAGGAATCTTTGCCCTCTTAAGCCAGCAGCAGCCTTTGGCAGTTTCAAGGCATGTAAAATCTTATATATTTCACAACTGTCCTTTCAGTAGTGCTGACAGGTGTCCCATAAGGGGTGGGAACATCCTTGGTACTTATTGGCCACTTCAGACTGATGGAGACTCAGATCTCAAGTGCTCTTCTTTCTTGGCATTCCCTTTTTTGGGGGAGGGGGGAGGAAAAAGCTTGGCACAGCTATCATCCACTGTACCAACAACTCCTCACAGCCTTCTGAACAGCTATTGAGTGGGCTGTACTACGTGGCAAAGAAACCAGGCTGTCTCTCTGCTTTTAGTTGATTTTGGCTAGATAAATTTAAGCATTGCTGGGCTTTGAGACAGCCAAATTTTCCCCTTTATATTCATTCCCCCATTCTGCCCCCAAACTCTTTGGTGGTCCACAGAGGGTACTATTAGGTTTTGAGACATCCAGCTCTTTAGTTTAGTTTAGTTTAGTTTAGTTTAGTTTAGTTTAGTTTAGTTTAGTTTAGTTTAGTTTAGTTTAGTTTAGTTTAGTTTAGTTTAGTTGTTTATTATATTTATATACCGCCCTTATCCCGAAGGACTCGGGGCGGTGAGAGTCTTGCTGTCAGGGTTCCAAGTAACACCCCTAACAAAAGAAAACTCTGAAACTTGAATTTCCTCAAAGTTCCATTTTATTAGAGATGTCATATTGGACATCTGGGAAAACCTGAATCTGAAAGCTTCCAGGTTTTCCCCATCCAAAGGAAAATTCAAGTCCCTGCCCAACACCCACATGTCCGTCACATGGTCCAATCAAAGCATCGTCCCAACTGGAGATGCCTCCCAGCTCACAGGGCAAGATGTCCTTGACTTTCTGAGAAAGGAATGTTATTATGACTATATATTACCCATGCTCCATCCAATTCCCCCTTCCCAGTTTCCCACAGCAGTAAATGTGGCAGTCCTGAAGATCCAAGGAAAAAGATGCCTTCTAGGCCTGACACTTGCACTTTACTCTGTAGCTCCCCCAAATTTGACAGGTGCTGTAAAGCAGGGGAAGCAGATCAACTGCTTATCAAAACTTGGCACCTCCCTGAGATCCAGCCCTGCCCTACCTTGGTATCCTGTTGGTCAGATGAGGGAGGTTCTAAAAGTGAGAGACTAACAAAGCTAGACAGTTTAACAAATCAGTTTCTTAACTTGTTCTGCACACACAATGTTAGCATGCTATGATTTGACAGAAAACCAAAAGAGAATCAATCAATTGATCAATCACCAATGGGGACAGCAACTGTTATGTTGGCTAATTTTCTTCCAGTTGAAGGTTGGATGGGTAGCATTTTAATTCAGCAGAGCTGAAGGCCCAATGCTCAGATTCCTAGGTTCCCTAATTTCCTGGATGCTGTGCTAACTCTGCCTTAGTTCAACATCAATCATGTTAATTTCTACTCCCCTAGGAAAATGATTTAGCTCCATTTTTATTGATTTGATTTCCCCAAAACACACACACTCTCTCTCTCCCTCCCTCCCTCCCTCCCTTCTATCTTTCATTCAAACTCTTCTCCCTGCTTTCTTCCTCCCCCTCCTCTTCTGTATTTTGCAAGGTTTAATGTGGAATGCTATCAAATGAATGGGGAAACTCTGGTAGAAAATGAAAATGGATGCCTCCCAGGAGGTTTGAGAAGAGAAACATTATTTTGTTACACCTTACAGTTTGTGTCAGCAGAGCATATAGTTAAGTCACCTAAGATTATAACATGGGGAGAGGATATATTAAGCAATTATAGTAATAGCAACCTTGTTAAGAATGAGCTACCTGATATGGGATAGAAGCAATAACAGTGCACACTCAAATGCAAGTGCAGACTTGCATGGTTCCAGGAGAAAACACCTGCAATTTACCCACAGGATTAACCCATGGATTCCCAAGAGATATGCCATGAATGTGTTTTCTAATTCCCTCTGCCTAATTTGGAACAGTTAAAATATGCAAAAAAAGATAAATGTTACCAGTTTCCCAGGATGTACAGTATGTAAAAGAAAGGCAGCCAGTGGCTTGCAAACTACCCTTTTCTGATCCTGGGAGACCTCTCTGATCTTACCACTAAAAGTTGGTGACATAAATATTCAACAGTTTGAAGTGGGAAATTCAGGCACATAGTAGTATCTATCCTAAAATAGGCTAATTAATTCATTGATTGATTGATAGGCTTTGTAAGGTGGGGGGGGCAAGAAATTCTTCACTTGCACCTCAAATCTGGGAAGTGTGTATGATGAGATCCTGCCTCCTCTGCAGTGGTGGGTTGCTACCGGTTCTCCCCGGTTCGGGAGAGCTGGTAGTGGAAATCTTCATAGGAGAACAAACCGGTTTGCTCCAAACATCAGTGGGCCCTCTTCCCCACGCTATACCTACCTTTATTTCTTTTGTTTTTAGCTCAGCTGTAAGGCGTGGCAGAGTGGATTGCCATGCCTCAGGTTTTTTTTACTCAATGTGCTTGCGCGAAGTGCAAGTTCGGCATGCATGCCAGTGTAGCAAGCATGCGCACAGCAATTGCACACAAAGCATGTACAAAATGCAAACCGGTGGTAAAACTGGTTAGAACCCATCACTGCTCCTCTGCATCATAGTTTTGCTCACCATGACCATCCCTCCCACCAAAATGTTAAACATGGGCTCCAAGTAGTGTAAAACTGCCCTCTTTCAAAGTAGAGGGCCTTCCTTCCTTCCTTCCTTCCTTCCTCTCAGATTAGTGTTTAAGATAGTTTACTTAAAAACACTGAAACAATAAAAACATTAATCCAATTTACATTGACTACTATTTCAGAACCTACTTAAAGAAATGGGTCTTTATAGATTTTCTAAACACTGAAAGAACAGGGGCCAAAAGCAATTTCAGAGTAAATCTGTTCCTTAATATAGAAGCATGGCCATCCCATCAGAAATATTTTGTTCTTTAATCAAAATTGCCTTTTTCATTTAGGGATTGGTGATTCAGAACAAATCAATGTCCTTTTTTTGCTGGTCCTTGTAATGACTTCCATATTAGAAGGTTGGCAAGATAAGCTGCATTGAAATAACTCAAATAATTTACAATTTGATATTCTTAAATCAAGCAGCATCAAACATTTTATGGTTTATTTTAATCCTGCTCTTCATACAAAAATGAACAGGAATGTTGATATGTAATACAAATGACAATGTATGAAAAATTTGAAACAGAAAAAAGTAAAAGAAGCTGATAAAAGTGATGACATAAAAAATTAAACCCAACTTCCTTTGCTTAAGAGAGCCCTGAAAATGTTTTTAATAATAATAATAATAATAATAATAATAATAATAATAATAATAATAATAATAATAATAAAACAAATATAACAAAAATGCCTCTTGGCATGATTAGACCTAGTCCTGGAGGCAAAGATTCATAGCCCTATTTAACTGAGGAGGAGTAAGGTCCCCAAAACACCCATTTTGAAGTAAGCATGTAATACTTATAATCTCTCTGAGATGGGGGGGTTGTCTGACTTTGCACCCTTACCTTCAGCATCCAAGTACATCACTGCTAGGATGAAAGGATGTGAATCCTGAAAGCAGTTCAAGGAGAGATTCAACCTAGAAATAAGGAGAAATTTTCTGACAGTGAGAACAATCAACCAATGGAACAGCTTGCCTTTGGACATTGTGGGTGCTTCATCACTGGAATTCAAGAAGAGACTGGACAGCAATTGTCAGAAATGGCATTGGGCCGTAATGGTGAACCTATGGCACGGGTGCCACAGGTGGCATGCAGAGCGATCTCTGCAGCCACGCAAGCCATCGCCCTAGGTCAGCTCCACTGCATATGTGTGCATGCCTCCTGCCGGCCAACTGACTGGTCTGCAGAGATACGTGCGCCTGTGTGGCGGGGAGGGACCCGGTGGGTGGGGGTCACATTTTGGGCCTAGCAGGCCTCCATATGGCCTCCTGAGATCAAAAATGGGCCAGGGGACACACACATGTGTGGAGAAGGGGACCGCGGAGGGTAGGGGAGTCACACGTGCATGCGCAGGTGGGCAGGGCACATGGGAGGCATTGCATTATGGATGTGGGCACGTGTGCGGGCACTGTCGCACACATGCGTGTGCTTTCGGCATCCAAAGAAAAAAAGGTTAGCCATCACTGGTTTAGGGTTTCCTGCTTGAGCAGGGGGTTGGACTAGATGATCTACAAAGTCCCTTCCAACTCTGTTGTTCTATTCGATTGTTTACATAACACACTGGCTAATTAATTTGAACAGCAACCAACGTGAGCATCTTCCCTCCATCTCTTGTGGCTGCACGCCCCTGAAAAGCATTGTGTTGATGCACGAGGCAATCATGCTCATCCTTTCCTAATTTTAATATTTGGCATTAATTAAAACTGACTTTTAGAGTGGTTAAAAAGAATCCATAACGACCAAAGATTTGATTATTTATCCAGAAGGCTTTTATTTGAAAACAACAACCATTGTCTCTCATTTTTTTTAAAAAAGGAGACTGCTCCCAGTTCTCAGAAGTTTGCCCTTTAATATATCCCTTCAAATAGTACTCTGGCAATTTAATTGGTAGGTGACTTGTTTGTCCGAGTGGTAAGGATTTTACTTTTTAGGCAGGGCCTAGCTTGCCCTCTTAAAGGATCAGGATGTGATCAAGTGTGTTGGCAGATCCAGCTTTGTCACTGGAGGCCCAGGAGAAGTATATGGGCTGGTGCAGCTGCAACTAATAAGCTACACAAGGGAGCCTTGCCTCATTTCTCTGTCTGGGTATATCTCTTACATTAGGCCAGAGGTCTTCAAACTTGGCAGCTTTCAAGTAGAGTTGCCAGGTGTCCACTATTTGAGCAGACAGTCCACTTTTTTCACATTATGTTCACTATTTTTTTTCACAAAATAGTGGACATTTTTTTTATTCAAAAGCTTTATGATGAAATGGTATGTAATCTAAAGCTGTACAGTCTAAGAGAATAAGGATAGGAGAATCGCGTTTTGTCTTCTTTTTCATAAGTTAGAATGAGACAAAGATCGAATATTCATTGAATGCTAAGTTGTTTTAATCTAACTGATCGCAATAATCCTCCAATTTTAGAAGAAATGAAGAACATCTGGTTATTATCACCATGGCGAGAAGAACTTCCACCCAACACTCTCTTCGATGAAATTTCTGCCTTAGAAGAAGTTTATGTTCATCTGCAGGGCGATTCATCCCTTGATAAGTGGACGTACTTTTTCAAGAAAGAGCCAGCTCCGAGTTTACTGAAACTGTTCCAGTATTGTGCATCAATTCCGGTATCAAATGCAAACATTGAACAAATTTTCAGCGTTATGGGAAATTTGTGGACTGACGAACGTAACCGACTGCTTGTACCATCAGTTCGAAGTGAACTTTGTATATTTTTTAATATTTCTCAACGTTGTACTAAAATTAAAGAATTATTCCTTAAACACAAAGAATTGATCAAAGCTGCGCAGTCAAATAAAAAATACACATGACAGCAAAGTAAAATGTAATTTAATATTTTACAAATTATTATAATATATTTGATGTTTTGAATTTTAAGTAAAGTTTTGAAGTGATTATTTTAATACGTGTTAAAATGTTTGTAAGAAAATATATAATTTAATTGTAATTTTTTTTTTATTTTTTTACTACTTAACACACACACACACACACACACACACACACACGGCTTGTCCACTATTTTTAGGAAGCAGAGCTGGGAACCCTAATTCTCCAGCCAGCTATAATTCTGGGAGTTGAAGTCCACAAGTCTTAAAGCTGCCAAGTTTGAAGACCTCTGTGTTGGCCTAATGTAGCTGGCTCTGAAAACTGCTTAGAAATGGCCCTTGTGAAGCTCATTTCAAAAGTGCTGTTTCTTTCCTTCAAACAGGCCATCATCCAGGAGCCCTGGGCTGTGTGCAACCTCAAGAGTTATTCCCCCTGGGGTTCTTCCAAAAGGTAAACAGATTTTTTTAAAGTGATAAAAGAGAGTGATGATGATTAAATATCAGAGGAGGAAACAATCATATTAACTGCACTGAATTAATTTAATTTTAATTAGATTGCCATTGAAATAAATTACATCAATTACATCTAGTCTCAGGCCTAGACCCACTCACTTCTATGCCCTGCCCACTTTGGAAGTGTGTGTCCCTCCTTTCATAATACCCCCAAATCGAGCGCCACCCTTGGCTTTACTCCTGCTTTTAAATCCCAGCAGCAGTTTAGGAATAAAACAAGCAAGCAGCATGAGCTTATTTGCTGACGGCGTTTTATTAAATGCATATGATGTTCTTATTACATGCCCACGTATATAATCAGGAAAAGAACCTGTTTAAATCAGAATATTGTTCTCTTGAAGATCAAGCAAGGTATGTCTTGTTTGCCTTTTCTCTGCTTCATTGCCCAGATTGTCCAGATTGACAATCCAAGACAACCAGATCATTTAGAGTTTGGGTCACAAATGGGCACATTGTGTAAGTCTTCTTTGGAATCAGATCCATGGAATAAAGACTAGTAGGAGGAAATGATGCCAAATGCAAGTCAGTTTCCCTTTGCAATAGAAAAAGCTCAAGTAATTAATTCTAATTAGCAAAACTGGAACAAGGGACACATTAAAACATGGTGTGAAACTAATTAATATTCATAGACTAAAAATCTCAAAGCTTGCATCAGGGATTGCGTGGTCAACAGGTAGTTGCCACTTTACAGATTTATGTCCTAGCTGTTTCATTTCGATGAATGGGCTTAAGAAATATGAAATTGTGTTGGCCCATTTTTTGGTCATATTTGTTACTAAATGCACCAATGCTGAATATTCATTTGCTATCCTGACCTACATACCATCCTGATTATGTCAGCATTTCACTTGCATCCATGAGGGCAGACTGGTTATACCGGAAATACAGTGTGTTTTTCCATGAAGCACATACAGTAGTGACAAATGACCTTCCAGTTTTCAACAGGCCATAAAAATAACATCTGCAGTAATTGCAAAAATGCACATCTTCAGCCAATTGTTGGTGGTAAAATAATAGGCTTAAGTGTAATGTTAAGTCCCCATTAGATGCAATGTACTTCTAAAAGTGACGGAAAAAGCAAAATCATCACATCATTCTGCTTTCAATCACTAGAACATTGCTAAGATTCTCTCAGCTAAAAAATCACAGATACTCCTTCCATGGTTTCTTAATTGAACAAATTGGAAATGTAAGAATCTTCCTCCCTTTTTGCTCCTGAATATGCTTCCTGGCCTGTTTAGGAGGGATAAATCTGAAATACAGATTTGCACATCATAAGTAAGGATAATTATAGTGATACTATAATTTCATCATGTATGAAGTGATAAACCTCATAGAATTATACTATCAAAATATGGGAAAATTGGGCGATCATCTCACACAATCCCGTGTCCAGTAGAGATATCCACTATAGCATCCTCAACAAATGGTTATCCAATATTTGTTTGAACCCCTCCAGTTGTCATTATACCATTTATATAAAGAAAGAAAGACCCATGCTGGGTTTAATCATTTCTTTCAAAATTTTGTTGATTATCAATGTCAAGCTGATTGTTTTGTGGTTACATGGGTCCTTTTTTGTTATTTTTTTGAAGGTAAGAGATTTTTGGGCAGTGGTGAAATCCAAATTTTTTTACTACCGGTTCTGTGGGCGTGGCTTGGTGGGGTGGCAGGGAAAGGAAACTGCAAAATCTCCATTCCCACCATACTCCAGGGGAAGGATACTGCAAAATCTCCATTCCCACCCCAGTCTGGGGCCAGCCAGAGATGGTATTTACCGGTTCTCTGAACTGCTCAAAATTTCTGCTATTGGTTCTCCAGAACCTGCCAGAACCTGCTAGAACCTGCTGGATTTCACCCCTGCTTTTGGGGACTTGTCCTTCTCCAGTCCTTGAGCATGATGACCACTCTCCATGATTTCCCAGAGGTTACAGTAGAGACTCCAAGATGACATTCATAAGTTCCTGCAAGACTCTCAGACCAAGGTGGTTCGATCCTGGAGACTACTCATTCATAGTAGCCAGATGTTCCCTAAACCTCTTTATTTATCTTCACTTGGTGCTTGCTCCTTTACTCACTTGGTTGGGTCCATTTGAACAAAGGTCTCATTTAGAGAGAAGACTGAAGCTTGAAAAGCTCTGTCCTCTCACTTACCTCTTACCTCTCTTAGTGGCAGTTTCAGCCCTTTCTCTCCCCTCACCCCTTTATCTATAGCTATAGTTCCTAAGGCTAAATTCCTTTTGCATTCTAATCTTTTGGATTTCCCTCCTGTGGATATTAGCTACTTGGTAGTACACTGCTTTGGTTATTACCCCCATTTTTCCATTTCTAATACACATCCTTTTTAATTTGTATACTCAAAAGTTCCATGAGCAACTGATTTGCCATCTATTTTTTTTCCCTCTCTGGAGTGATGTGTAATTATAATTATAATTTCAGTCTCTTATTTTTGAAAACTTGCCAGAGGTTAGCTAACTCTTTCACTGGCAGGAGGAACCAAGTGGCTGGTTCAAAAACCAACATTCTTGTTCAAAATTCTGATTTACAGTGATGTGCAAATACAGCCATTGATACATATGTACATGAGCATCATTATGTAGAGATCAAGTCTCCCATTTTCCCAAGAGTTGCCCTGGGACATCGAATTAAAAAAGGAACCATGGATTGCCACCCGTCAGGATTCAAAGACCACTGAATCTGCTGCATCTTCACACAGAACCTGAAGATCATCACAAGGAATCTATCCCAGTCTACCCCTATTTCTGTTTTAATTATTTGGAGAAGCTATTCTCCATTCTTCAACAGCCATTCACCCGATGATGGCAACATTAACTGGAATGATAAATGCTTCCCTCTGTTGCTAGGGCCTAAAGACTTTCATACAAGCTCCAAATCAGCTCTGGACTTTAAATGATCAAATGATCTTTGCTCAATTTGAGAGCGGAGTCAGCATTTTTCTGGCTTCATGCTGGTTTATTATAGCTAGAACAAAGCTGGCCTTGTTAACAGTGAGAATTGTGGGTGGTCCATTCTTGCATGGGTGGGAACTCCTACCACTCCCCACCTTTTGGCTCCTAGGCTCAAGTAAGCTATGTCATTTCAAGGCAGTCATTCAAGAAAACTGACACTTAACATACCTGGCCCCCAGCCAGATTCTTGTTAATTAATTTCACTCTGCTGACTACTGTGCACAGAGGAAGACTTGCAAGGATCTGAAAACTGTCAGAACAGTCCAAATCAAGCCCAAATATATTTTAAAATGGAACTGCTGAAGCTTCTTTTTATGATTTTCTCTCCCGCATCATCTAGTAGCATGAAATCACGGTTAGGAATACTGCTCCCTTGCAGAAGAGTAAGCATATCATTGCATTTTCTTTTTTAAAAAATAACTTTTATTAAAAGATTTTACATGGAGAATAAGAAATGCATTCAAAGAAAAAAAGTATAGTAAAGTGTGAAAAAGAGAAAAGAAAAAAAAAGAAAATATATATTGACAACTATATCTTTCTGCCATAATTGCTGTCTTATAATTCACCAATAATTCCTGATTCATCAATTATTTGCCTTTACTTGTTGTTTCTCTTTTATAAAACGTTTCTTGTGCTGAGATCCATAAGACATCCATGCCATCCAAACCTCAGGTCATGACCAAATTGTAAAATGTTTCGTTCCTCAGCAACACCCATTTTTTCCTCCAAACTTAATAATAATAATAATAAATTAAATCTAGTAACCCCAATCTTCCTCTTTCCTTTGCATCATGAAACACTTTAATTTGCTTGTTTTTTCCCTTGACGTACAAATTTCGATGTATCTTTTTGGTCTCAGTTGAATGGTCTTATCAGGTGTTGTCTAAAACAAAAACATTCTAGGCAAAGCATTAATTTTTTTAATAGAAATTCTCCCTAACAGTTACAATTTTAATTTCTCCCATCTTAACATGACCTTCTTAATTTCATTCCACGTCTTAACATAATTATTGTGAAATCGCATACAATTCACGTTTGTCATAATGCCCAAATATTTTACCTTTTCCTCAATCTTAAAACCAGTTTTCTCTATCAGTTCTATTTCGGCTTCTGTTTTCATACTTTTGTTAACACCTTCCTCTTCTGATTAGTAATGTTAAAACCTGCTGGCATACCAAAGTCTTTTAATGTTCTCATTAATGTTTCTACTTTTCCTAATACACTGCTTCCCAAAGCTGAGTAAATTTTCCAAGATTGGACAATGGGCAAAATGGATTGGGTAAAATGGATTTTTTCATAAGCACTTTTGGTTAATGAAGAAAAAGTTTGGGGAACACTACTCTAACAGATCCTCCACAAGTATCACCAACTTATCTGCAGAAGCCCTTAAGCAGTGGTGGGTTTCAAATTTTTTTACTATGGGTTCTATGGGTGTGGCTTGGTGGGAGTGGCATTGCTTGGTGGGCGTGGCTTGGTGGGTGTGGCAGGGGAAGGATACTGTAAAATCTCCATTCCCATCCCACTCCAGGGGAAAGTTACTGCAAAATCCCCATTTCCTCCCGATCAGCTGGGACTCGGGAGGCAGAGAATAGATGGGGATGGGGCCAGTCAGAATTTTTACTACTGGTTCTCCGAACTACTCAAAATTTCAGCTACTGGTTCTCCAGAACTGGTCAGAACCTGCTGAAACCCACCTCTGCCCTTAAGTTATAAGTTTCTTTTTTAAATCTTAACTCCCACGATTCCTTCAACTTGTCTTATGTCTCTATTTAGTACTTGAAGGACTAAAGTGAACAAGACTGGAGACAGCAGGCATCCTTCTCTTGTCCCTTTTTGAATCACACACGGTTTTATTAATTTTCCATTAACAATTATTTGTGCTTTCTGTGAGATATTAATCAATCGTACTGTCAGCTTAATAAAATTATCTCCAAGGCTCATACATTCCAAAACTCTAATAAAAAAAATATCAAATTATCAAAGGCCTTCCCTGCTTCTATGTAGACCAATACAGCTTGTTTTTTAGGTGCTGTTCCAAACACTCCAGAAACACCATTTGTAATACTATCTTGCAATTGTCTTTTAGGTAAAAAAAAAATCCATATTGGTCTTCATGAATAAAGTCCTTAATTTTTTTTTCAACCTTTTAACCAAAACCATTGTAAACAACTTATAATCATGATTCAGTAAAGATACTGGTTGGTAATTTCTTGTTAAAGTCAGGTTCTGGGCTTCTTTAGGTTTTAATGCCATATTAATCTCTTTCTAGCTTTTAGAAATCATTCTATCCTCTAAAATAATATTTATCACTTGTTGTAAAGGTTGTAAAAGTTCATCCTCAAAGCATTTCTAATAGGAGTTTGGCAGGGACATCTGAACCAGGTGCCTTTCCTGTTTTAGTCTTTTTAATAGCTCCACACAGTTCCCTTATTGTTAAAAGTCCGTTCAAAATGTGTCTTTGATTCTCTGTAATCTTTGGTAGATTATGTTTGTGTAAATATTCCTTTACTTATTCCAAGGGAAATTCCTTGACCCTTATATAAAATAGAATAATGGGGAAATTATAGTGATCTTGCGAGACCTGGTCACAAATTGGAATGTATGTGTTGTAACGTTTTAATGTCTTCTTTTAACTTTTGTATGGGATATTGTTGCATTGTTTTATTCTCTGTTGTAAGCCACCCAGAGTCCCTTGGGAGTGGGGCGGCATAGAAATGCTACAAAATAAATAAATAAATAAACACTTTTTGCATTATCAGTTATTACAGTATTTCCTTCTTGCAACTTTAACATCATCTTTTTCTTTTAACAATTTATATGCCTACTATAATTTGCCCAGTTTATTTGCAAATTCAGAATTTCTTCGTTTTGCATAAGTCATCTTTATTTCCACTTCTTTTACAGTTAACACAAATAATTGCCTCTGCAGAAGTTTAATTTGATGGGTAACGGTTGTTCTCTCTGGGGATTTTTAAGTTCTTCTTTCTTTTTTCAAAATCATCCATAGTCGCTTGTACTTTTTCTTGCTTTTTTAAAAATATCACTGTCATGCTGTCTAAAATATTCTCTTTGTAAAAAAGGTTTGGTTGCACTTTCAATTGCTGTTATGTGCAACATGGTGATTTTTTTAAAAAAGAAAAACCATCATAGCAACAAGGATGCTTATGTGTTGTAGGCAAAACATTTTTTTAAGAGTTCAAATGATCAGTTTTAACTATTTGCTAGGTGTCTATCTACTATTCACTTAGACCACAATGTGGCCTCCTATTACTTTCCAAGCAACTCTCTGAAGTGTTTGATTTGAGCAAAAATTACTGGTGCCTGAGGAAGGATTAGAAATTCTGGCTCCCCGGTGCTAGTCTAGTCACAATTCAATAATGGGGTGTGATATATACCACTATATAGTACCACACTGGTTCTTGTTCAAGTGCAGGAAACACTGAGAGGCTTCCCCTAATCTCAGCAGGTTCTCAGCATTTTGGGGATTGAAAACATCTGCAAGCCAATTTCAAAACACAGTAGTCCTTGACCAGAGGTGGGCTTCAAAAATTTTAGCAAGGGGTACTCTGCCAGGTTGCTGGATGGGTGTGGCCTAGTCGGCTTCCTGCATCATGGTGGGAGAGGCTTTTTTGCCCTCCCCAGGCTCCGGAGGCTTTGTTCAAGTCTCCGGGAGGGCAAAACAGCCTTCCCAGGCTAGAGGCCCTCTGGAGGCCAGAAACGGGCCTGTTTCCGGCCTTCCCGAACTTCCGGTAGGCCCGTTTTTCACCCTCCCCAAGCCTCCCCGCGCACCCTGCACTTACCTGCATCCAAAACAAGCCACATGGGGACTCCTGGGAGTGGAGGGGAGGAGGGGCCAGCCAGGAGTGAGATTTGAGGTTCTCCAAACTGCACAGAATCTTAGCTAGAGGTTCTCCCAAACTCCTGCGAACCCCCAGCAGCCCACCCCTGTCCTTGATTTATGATTGGTTGCTTGCCAGTCGTTTGAAGTTCCAATTGAATAGATCATCCCAAAGGTACTTACGACCTGATTCAGGGGTGGGTTCTACTTACCTTTACTACCAGATTGCAATGGGGTCACGCACATGCGCGCACTTTGCTTGCGTGCATGCGTGCTGTTCTGCGCAAGTGCAGAAGCGTTTTGATGACATCAGAGTTAGTGGGTGGAGCCTCCTACCGGTTTTACTACTACCACTGACCTGATTCCACAGTTCTGATGACAGTGGCCCCACCCCCAGAGTCACATGACCACGTCAAGTGCTCAGCAACCAGTCCTTATTTATGGCGGTTTGCAGCATCCCACAGTCACGTGACTGACTGTGTCTGAAAATAGGCATGAACCTCTTGGTTTCACCAAAACTGCCCCATAGTGAACCTTAGGTTTGCTTAATGACTGCAGTATTCACTTTAATGACACAAAAAGTCACAAAAATGGGTCCGGTCACATGCTGACCTGCTTTACAACTCTCACCACTTATGATCATAATAGGCAGGCTCCATTATGGTCATAAGTCAAGGACTAACACTTTGAAGGAGCTGGACATTGAAATTGCCAGTTAGTTGGAAGTTGTCAAAATTCACTTAAATCACTTCTACTATTTGAGCCAGAATGGATATTGGCCTGTGTCCAGCCAGATATTCTTGTCATTGACACACCAATGTGTATTGGCATTGTTGCCTTGCTCTCTCAACAATGCTTCCCCCACCCCTGCTGTTCCCCTCTTTTTAGGCTTTCATTCTTTCACTGGCGGATAAAACTTTGCTCTTTCTTTTGCTCTCTCTTTCGAAGCAAGCTTTTGGTGGAGCTACGTCATATTTTGGCACTCGATCAAGAACTTGCAAGGTTTCAGCATTCTTGCATGAAATCTTGCAAGATTAGAGTACTTTGGAGCCTTCAGGCACCCGAGTGCTAAACTCTTGCTCCAGTTGCGTTAAGCCTCGAGGGGAAAAAAGAAACCGCTAAGATGAAACCACACCACAGATGTCAGGAGAAACCAGGCTTCTATAAGGATCTGCGTTTAATTTAACAACCAAAACTCTCACCAGTGTTTAAGAATTACGATTTTAGAAAACAAGTAAACAAACGGAGTAAATAAATGGTGGTCCTCTGTGTGGCGTGTTCTCAAAATGCTTAGGCAGAATTGCCATCTGGTATCATCGAACCAGAGCCAAGGCAGGCAAGCAGATGTTTGGCAAGGATGAATAAAAATAGCGACCTCCTTCCCAGCAGCACAGGAGTGGCAAAGAGTCAGGGAAACCTTCAAGCTTGTAGGGGCAGCTTAGGTGTGGAATGCCTGAGATAAGCTTAGCTAGACATTCTGGTGTGCAAGTAGTTTAATGGGCATCGCCAGCCTCTAAGGAGAACATCAACATCTCTCCTGTGTAATGCTATTCAAATACCACCTTCACATCAGAGAGAGAGAGAGAGGAGTGACAGCTCCAGGTGGAGAGAGGAAAAGGTGGAGAGGAAGAAAAGATAGATAGATAGATAGATAGATAGATAGATAGATAGATAGATAGATAGATAGATAGATAGATGATAGATGATAGATAGATAGATAGATAGATAGATAGATAGATAGATAGATAGATAGATAGAGATAGATAGATGATAGATGATAGATAGATAGATAGATGATAGATAGATAGATAGATAGATAGATAGATAGATAGATAGATAGAGATAGATAGATAGATAGATAGATAGATGATAGATAGATTTGACAAGAGACCAAAATATGCTCAGTTGAAATGGATTTCTAGGTAGCTCTGGGGAACAGAAAGTCAAAAATTAGAGGGAGGGAGGAATGGATGGACATGTTTTCTGGACAACCCCGAGTGGCTGGCTGGCTGAAGCCCTGAGGAGCAAAGCATACACTGCAACAATATTTTGTTGCAGGCCCCATTTATGATTGCTTTGGAAAAAGAATGGAGCGAGCTTTTCCAACTCCACCCTTCTTCAATCTAGAATTTGGGCAATTCTAGATTGAGAGTGGCAAATATGAGTTCTCAAAGCGGGCAAAAGGCAAGCCTTCTTCATATAGAATTAATTAACCAATGACGGGCAGTGTCCAAAAGCTATGACAGTGGGTCCTAAATGGATTGAAATTCTCCTTCTGTTCTGTCCATTTACCTGTGTGAATGGTCAAATACAGCTTCCACATATGGGAGGCAGTGGTAGGTTGCTACCGGTTTGCCCCGGATCTGGGAAACCTGTAGCGGCAGCGGTGGGAGGCTCTGCCCACCTGCCCGGACGTCTCTGAAGTCTTCCCTTGGGGAATTTAAAAGCACAATGGATCTTACACAATAGATATTGCTGAGGAACACACTAAGATATGTCTGAAATTAATTAAATATTGCAATTTCACTCCTGCCTTCTTGCTTCTCCGAAGTGGGGATTAATTTTTATGACCAATAAAGAATGGCGGAGATAAAAACAGTGAAATAATATCTACTCTGTCATCAGATTATGTTTTTACGACAGGATTAGCATAGACTACTTTGGAAGAGTTGCCTTTAGTGGGGAATATGTGTAGCTCAGGTTGAAATGTTAGTTACAAACTAAGCCAACTAGAACAGCCCTCATCAAAACAGGTGGGACCTCCATCCCTGTATTAAAACACAGACAATATTGCGTTGTTTGTTGATGATATATTTTCCAAGAAGAAAACCAAACTCAACAAACACCAACACCCCAAGAGTAGCCTTTATTTGACAACTACACTCACCACATCTACCTAGTCTATTTTATGTTAGTCCCCAGGAAAGAAATGTATATTTTTCCAAACTGAAAGAAGAATATTTAAGGAAGACCATTTCTCATTTGTATAACCAGCCATGTATACACCATTACAGATACATATAATTTTCTAAGTATGGAAGCTAAAAGGGAAGAGCCCAAATTTATCAGTAAGTCTGGAGAAAAACAGCAGCTGCCTATATTTCCTGTACTATTAAAGACTAGCTAGAAAGTGTACGGATGAAGCAGTCGCAAAAATTGGAAGGAGAGAGCCCAAGTTTTGGTGAAGGCCAAAACTTCACCAAAGTCATTTTGAGCCTAACAGAAAGGACGAAATAGGACCTCCCCTCTTCCATAGATCCTAAGGAAGAAGAGTAATGATGGGGAAATATTCTGTGCAGCATCTGAAGGCAGCATCCTACCTTAGAGAGCAAAGACATTCACTGGTAGCACACATTGCTTTGTCATTTCTGGTCCTGTATCTCAAGCCAGAGGTCAGGTGCTGCCTTCATCTCCCACCTGGTGAAGCCCAACCTGATTGCCGGTTGACAATCAGAAGCCACTGTAGAGTCAATGGCCCAGAGGTGGGCTTCAGCAGGTTCTGACCGGTTCTAGAGAACTGGTAGCAGAAATTTTGAGTAGTTTGGAGAACCAATAGTAAAAATTCTGACTGGCCCCGCTCCCTTCTATTCTCTGTCTCCCAAGTCCCAGCTGATTGGGAGGAAATGGGGATTTTGTAGTAACTTTCCCCTGGAGTGGGGTGGGAATGCAGATTTTACAGTATCCTTCCCCTGCCACGCCCACCAAGCCATGCCCACCAAGCCACAGCCACAGAACTGGTAGTAAAAAATTTTGAAACCCACCACTGCAGTGGCCCATTGTGGACTCTCTCCCCATGGACAAAAAAGGAGGTATTTTCTTTCTTGGGCCCACTGAGAGAGCAGGCTGCCCAGAAAATGGCCAGCACCTGTGCTGCTTTTGTCCTGTCTCTTTAAGGCCTCTTCCCAGGCAATATAGCATCATTGGCTATAAAAATTGTGCGGTAAAACAGCTTTGTGGTGGTTTGTGTAGGGGAGACAAGAAGGAAGGTGGGTAAGTAAAGCAGCCTGAAGCAGCTTAGAAGGGGATGATGTTCTCTAGTAGTAGTCACAAGGAGTAGTTGGAGTAGCAGTAGTAAGATTAATAGTAGCTATGGGATAGAGTTGAAAAGAGTGAGTAGAGAGAATAGATGTGTGTGTGTTGTCTAGAGAACTGTGTTGTTGGGTCTTTTGTGTCTTCAGCTCACCAAATTGGGTACAGTCAAAAGAACCCCATGATAGGTCCAGACTCTCCCCTACATACCACTCATGCCAAAGATAAAAAAAACATATTTTTTCATTGCGTCATGAGGATGACATTTTCTCTGAGGGGGGAGGTGGTTCAAGTAAAAGCAGGAAAACCATGACCTGCTTGAAAGAATTGCCTCAGGGCCTGCGAGGCTGTGATGGCTGTGATTCAAGATTAATCAGACAAAAGCAGCTCAGCATTTTTCTTTTCTTTTTTATGTTTTACACAGAGCCAAAAGTTTCCACACTCAAAAGTGAAACAGGGCACCAAAAATGCAATTTCAAAAGAAGCACGGTGACAGTATGTTTGTCACACTGGGCTTTCCTGATGCAGATGATGAAGAAGATCCCCATGTCACGGGTGTGTATGTGTGTGTGTGGGGGGGGTTACTCCAAGGGGAAAAAGCAGCATTGGAAGGGAGTTAAAAAAGCAGGATGATGGGATGGATTTATCCTTGGGCTGGAGGAGTGAAATCGCCCCTCCATTACTGTGATGCAAGGTCTGAGAACATGGGACTTCTTCTTTCTTTCTAAAGGTACAATTAAACACAACATTTTTTGCTTCCTTTATTGGAATTATACGTTTTTAAAATGCTACTTTCCCAATCTGTGCTTTTTCTAAAAACTGTTTCATGCCATGCGTTATTGAAACACAATTATCTCAACCATAAACCTTTTTTTTTTGCATATAATACTTAAGGAACGTCTAAAGCCTCCACGTTCTAGAATTCTGGCAAAAGCTATTATTACCCACAAACCTGAAAATGCTACCGAAATATTGAAACTGCTGCTTTGAAGTGGTTTTATTTCCCCAACCTTCTTTAATACGGTGCTTTCCAGAAAATGTTGGCCAAGATGGGCCTTATGGGAGATGTGGTCCAATATATTTGGAAGACACATGCTGGAGAAGACATTTATTGTATACATATTTCCAGACGTAGCCCAAGCTAAATCTAAATTTTATTCTTGGAATTGATAACTACGCTTGCAGTTCCTTGAAACAATTTAATTTATAACCTATGCAGAATCACACAGAAACAGCCATTGCTATTGCAATTGGAAGCTAACATCTGCTACTCAGGGAAAAGCAGCCAACCGGGGCCATGCTCTGGAGCAACCATATCATTGCTCCTAATGCCCCTGGCTCTCCATAGCAACTTCCCACCCAGCCCAATGCCAGGCCTCCTGCCTCTGAGGGACTCCTCAAGGAATCCATTTCTGGGGAGCTCTCAGAAAGTAGGTCGACTTGGCTGGTCAGTCAACAAATGAGGGGAAACTGTGGTTGGAATAGACACTGGGTGACAGCAAGAGCAACTAAAGTGGCAGATTCCCCTCCTCCTTTGGGAGGCAGGTCTGGCCTTGCTTGTAGTTCCTGGAGAAAAACTTCAAGATAGAAGTGGGAAATACCTCATCCAGAGGCTAAATTCCATGTCCCCACGCCTCCACCCCCCATGTTCCCTAAAATCTTATTTCTCTTGTCCCTTCAATTCATTGGATTTGTCAAAAAGCTCTAGGGTAGATAAAGTTTTAAAAAATTATTTTTGCAAATGTTGTATTCATTTTAAACAGATGAGTGGGAGGGAAAAGAGTTGGAAGTTCTAGAGCATTTTTTGAGAATCTCCTGGGAACTACATGGTAATTTTTTCTTCACCATCTCCTCAATCTATTGAGGCAGCTTTTCTCTGTGTACACAAGTCTACATCCTCCCTTCACATTCTCTCTCTCTCTCTCTCTCTCTCTCTCTCTCTCTCTCTCTCTCTCACACACACACACACACACACACACACCAAAGATCTATTAGAATCACAGCTGTCTACAGTGTACAGCTCTTCCTTCGATTTCATAGTTGTATAAGATTCTGAGTAGGTGAAAAATAAAACTTACACAAGTTTCAACCTAACAGTCACTAGTATGGAGTAATAACCTATTTGTCATGTTCAGACTACAAAGAAAAGTGGAATGCTAACACAAAAACTAATCCCTATTTTTCTTATCCCTAAGCATTAAAAAAACAAACAGATTTGGTCAAACTATTTTTAACCTACCTGATGCATTGACATAGTTTGTGTGGGTGTGCCTTTAAGCCCTGGCAATTGAATTAACTAGTCCCTGCAGGTTTTTTGCCAAGATATTGAGAAGTGGGTTGCCGTTGCTGTTGCCATTGCCTTCTTCCCAGGGCTGAGGGAGAGGGACTGGCCCAAGGTAACCCAGTTGGCTTCATAGCTCAGATGGGACTAAAACTCTCAGTCTCCCAGTTTCTAGTCTTATGTCTTAACCACTATACCAAACTGTTTCTCTAGTAGGTGTTAGCAGCAGCTTTATTCTCAAATATATAATAGTTCTCGTAGCCAGTTGGGGCAATGACATTCTAAAAAAAGAGATTTAAGATAATTTGATAATTTCAATAACAATTATGCAAGGCAGGGGTGAAATCCAGCAGGTTCTAACAGGTTCTGGAGAACCGGTAGCAGAAATTTTGAGTAGTTCTGAGAACCGGCAAATACCACCCCTGGCTGGCCCCAGAGTGGGGAGGGAATGAAGATTTTGCAATATCCTTCCCCTGGAGTGGGGTGGGAATGGAGATTTTGCAATATCCTTTCCCTGCTATGCCCACCAAGCCATGCCCACAGAACCGGTAGTGAAAAATTTTGGATTTCACCCCTGATGCAAGGTCTCCTCCTTTGGAAGCTTCAAAAGATAGATGAGAGCCTGATGAAAAGTAAAGATGCATCTGAATCAAGTTTAACTTCTGATAATGTCATGGACATTACATTTTCTTGGCAATTATCTAGAAGTGATTTATCATCTGTGAATATGTTTATTGTCCATTTTTATAGTTTACAGCCCTGGGATTTCTTGGTCTCCCATCCAGGTACTAATCAGAAACATAACTATCCTTCTTCCCCACCCACATCCCATTTTAATTCCTACATTGGCCTACCCAATCTATACACCTGATAAAATGACTTGCAGATCACAAAAGTGTATGTCTTTTATTGGTTTGGTAGAAAAGAAGTTGCCAGATTCCTTCCGATAGTGAACTATTACCATACATGGCAGATGTTGGTTTGGCCTTGAGGACAATCAATGCCATGACTTATGGTCCAGCAGAAGGTATGTTCTCTTTAATTGCATGAAAGTAATGCTTACTGGAAAGGGAATGGGGGGGCTGTTGACATGGAAGAACCTGTCACAATTTGAGCCAAAGGATCATGTCACTCATTCTCTTACAAGCACATTAGGATACCTGATATATGCAGGCAATAGGCAGTACATCTACCTTCTTATTCCCAATTTCTTTTATTACTGTATTCCCTAGCTTAAATCAATTTTCCCTCTTTTCCTTCAGAAGAATCTTCATTGGACTACTACACCCAGCATCTGGAGATGTTTCTTCTCACCCAGTCCTAACACCTTGCTGAATCTGAAAGTTTGTATTTTCAATGTTTGGTTAGCACAGCCAACAGCAATATTCTTTTACTCTGGCATCTTTTAAAAACGCATTTTGTGGCACATATAAACAAACGGTCAGATAAACCTATCTAGAGGCCAAACTATGCCAGCAGGACAGTGAACAAGGCAGTGTTTTTCAACCTTGGCAATTTTAAGATGTGGTGACTGGCGAATTGTGGGAATTTGAAGTCCACATGTCTTAAAGTTGTCAAAGTTGGAAAATAATGGATTTAGGTATCAATAGTGGGAACGGAGAAGTTTAAATCTAGTTATCACCATGTATGTTCTCTATTACGCAGTCTAAACTATCTCACAAAGTTATGAGGAAAAGTTAGACAACTGAGTTCTAGGTACAGTGTCTTGAATTTCTAGAGAAAAAGTCAAATAAGGCAAGGATGAATCCTCGTGATTAAAAGGTGTCACAAAAGGTGATTTGTGGTATCCCACCTATCAAAGCAGGCACATGTTGTCTGCAAAAGCTTTTCAAATTCAAGCATCTTGTTCCCTCTATTTATTGACCCTGTCCTAGCCACAAACGTATTCCATATTTCTCAAGTTTCTGGGACCCTCTTGCATTCCAGCATGTAAGAATGCTTATAGTTGAAAAGCACAGATTGATTATTTTCCATTTTCATAGAGATATTCCCAACCAAATCATTAAGGAAGTTTATCTAACTATATTTTAATTAATTTATAGAAAGTAATCAAAGCAATCTCAGCAAATTCTTAGCCAAGTCGGTCAGTAATGCTATTTCTGAACAGATTTTAGCACTAAATAGTCATCTAGAAAACTATAGAAGAGTCTTGTTTTGGAATCAGCCAAGACAGTCACTTTTTACATCAACCTTTCTCAATTAGGGTACTCTTCATATATATGGACTTCAACTCCCAGAATGCTTGGCAATGACCAGGTTGACTGGAGTATTCTGGCAGTGAAACTTCCCCTAACTGTTGTCTCCAGGTATGTGGAATTACAGATCTAATCATCTTCATATGCTGACTAGGGATGATGGGGATGGTAGTTGAACACATCTAGAAGGTTCCAGGAAGACACAAGGCTGACCCAAATCTCCTATTTCTTAATACATGTGCCATTAAAACACTGAAAATACAGGCATTCCAGAAAGGCAGAGTAATTGTACAAATTCTAAATGAGGCTATGGCCATCAATCTTTGGCACATTCCATTAGTCTAGATCAAAATCTTTTAGCATATATACATCAACACCTGGATGTTTGACTACACTTAGTAAAAAGAGCAAGAGGTGCAATTCTCAGGTGGTTTGGTCATCCAACCTGTTCTTTATCTATTACCACAGACCGCCACAAAAGAAGAGGAAATGACTATGGCAGAGGATGATGGAGGTGCTCTTTTGTGGCTTTGTTAAAATAAATCTCCTTCGTGTTGAACGGGATCCCTAGCCACTTCATGGCAACATCCATGTACTTTTTGTCTTGAAATGGAAATTTGCCTGCCCAGTCTAGCCTTCATCCCTAGGATTTGCTGCTAGTACCCAACTAAGTACTAACCAGATTCAATCTTGCTTAGTTTTAAAGACCACCATGTATTTTTCAATACAAAAGTCAAATGCGCAAAAAATTGGTGATAAAGATGGTAAACAAACAGATGGTGAATAAATTTCCGACATAATATATCCTTTTTTCCTTTTTGATATTATCAGATTTTCCCCTGTAAGCCTTACAAAAGAGCCTTCAGGGACTCAAGGCTTAGGCCACTGCATATATTCCAGCCATCTATGGCTTTGATATTTTAATTCTGTACAAAAACACAGTGTCCTAAATCAAGATAAGGCTTAAGGGGCTACTGATATAAAGCAGAGCATATACTATTTTTATGCCTGTATGTGTCCATTCCATTCCTTTCTTTTCCTCTGAAATTCAGAAGCTGGAGCACTCCGAACAGTAGAACATCAATACTGGAAGAAGCTGGCTTAGCTAATGGACTCCACAGATATGGTACAAAAGGAACCGTTTTCACCCCAATAAGACAGGCCCACTCCACCTGTGCTGGCTGAGGAGGCATGCTGCAGATCCCGTCGGTCAAAGAACCCCAGCTGGTGGGGTCCAGGAAAAGAGGCTTCTCTGCTGTGGCTCCAACTCCTTGGAACATCTTGCTCGAAGGGTGAGATCTGCTCCTCCACCTCCTGACCTTTCATAAGGGCCTGAAGATATGGTTCTACCAGTTGGCTTGGGGTCCCAATTGGGGAGTATCATGCCGGAAGGTAGTTGATGGACCAATAGTAGACCCCACCTTCCCCCATCCATCCTGCTCCCTCCCTCCCCATCTTTTAATCATAATTTGTATTTTTATTGTTGAACACAAACAAACACACACACACTGTTTTTACTGCTTTTAACTTTGTAGGCTGACCAAAGTTGCCTCAAGGCAAGATGGGCAGCAAACCAATTGAATAAATAAATAAAGATGAGAATCTGAAAGGACATCTTATCAGGCCAAATCTGACAAAAGCATAGAATTCCATAAGGAAAAATATAAGCCCAACAATTTCACCGTTAGCCTCTCCTTCGAATGCTTTCCATGTTGATTACAGGAATAGAAAAATGTAATCAATATGCAGAAATGGTTCACCTAGACTCCATGAACAGATTAAAGACACAACAAGAATGGCTTAGGGAGAACCAGAATATACCATAGTTATTGTACTTATAAATTGCCCAAATCATAAACTTTAATCTTAAGAATGAGTAAGGGACGATAAGAAAAAAAAAACATTTGAAATGCTCCTACAAAACCAATATCCTCTGTTATATACGTTCCTCTGAGGAACATATATAAAGTAATATTCATGGACAGAGCACAGAAACATCACGATAAAAAGAATGTAGAACTTTAAAAGAACAATCACAGCACTACAATAGAAAGAAATAGGGACCAAAATCATAAAATTTAGTCTGGCAACAATTTCCAAGATAGTTAAATCGTTCAGTAATAAACATTGGAAATGCCATGGAATTAGAATTAGAACTAATATTTTACTATAGGTAGTAGACATTAAAAAACAAACCCTTGAAGTTTTATGTTTTTATGTATGTTTGCTTAAAAATAAAAATATTTTTTTTCAAAAAAAAAAAACTCCTCAAAAGTGTTGGTAAGATATACATGGCACTATTTAGAGAATTTGGAAATTAAATTTGAAATGAAATCACATTTTTAACTAGGTGAAATTCCAGAATACATCAGCAAGGAATGTTACAACTTACTGAGATACATTCTTAACAGCGTTATAAGAATAAACTTCGCCAATATTGAAAATAAAATACAACATTGACAATATCTGATTAGGAACTTAAACTTGAGGAATATACAGCAGTGGCAAAATTAACAGTATATATCCACATATACAATGTGTCATGCAGAAAGGCAAATACAATCATTTATAGTATATTGTCTAAGTTTGTTTGAAAGTTTATAAATACTGCAACTAGGTTGGAATATAAAGAATGGAAAAGTTATCTATTTTACCAAGCAGCTTTTTTAAAATTTTGTTTTCATGAACGATAAATAACAATACAGTAAAGACCTCAGTATTAAGCACAAGATAGAAATTCTTATTATACTACAGAATAATTCAGTATGTTTTACTTTAATTGTTTTATTCTTGTTTTAACTGCTTCCTGTTGGTATGCAATATTTATATGATTTTTATTTTCACCACTCAGTAATTCTGTGAGTGAGATGGGCAATCTCCAAACTCAATATATATAAAATAATCTTTCAATGCTACACTTAAACTGTACAATTCAAGCAATTTCTGTTAATTAACACCTCAGAATTATAGTTAACATTGACATTAAGTGTTTTTCTTACCTTTAAGAAAAACTTTTAAAGTGTAATTTTTCTAATATTAAACATTTTAGTGCATGTAGTATAAATATGGAGGTGATTGCTGAATTGAAGGCAGACTTGCTCTCTGTGCTTCACCCATCCATCTTTTTGTTATCATATTGATGTATTCTCATTATTTTCTTTTTCATTGTTTATTTTGTTGTATAATTTTATTTCTGTTTTTGTATACACTCTTTCCATTTCTTCCTTTTTATTATTGTAAGCCATCTAGAATAGCTCTATACAGTGAGAGAGGCAACAAATAAATTTAACAAACAAATATCATGGTACCCAGCTATTTGTATTCTTTAATGTATTACTTGCATTTTATAATATAATAAAACCGTTATAAACAAGAAAATGGAGGACTATTAATTTTTATTTATTCAGTTTCTATAGCTGCCCAACTGCCCAATTCAACCAAGGGACTCTGGGCAGCTTATAATTCATTGTCTCCAGTCGTCATCTTCAACATAATTTATTTATTTATTATATTTCTATACCGCTTTTCTCCCGCAGGACTCAAGGCGGTGTACAGTCAAGAAAAAATAAAAGATACATAAACATCATAAAATTGATAATTAAAATTATAGCATAGTTTAGCCCAAATTAAATAAAACCCAGAATTATATAATATTTTAATCATTCCCAGTTAACATGCTTAGCCCCGCCTGATTGAACATCAGGGTCTTGAGGGCACAGCGGAAAGCACGGAGATTAGGGATGTTTCGTATATCAGGGAGCAGTTCATTCCAAATGGTTGGAGCCCTTACAGAGAAGGCCCTCCCCCTGGGAGTCACCAGTCGGCACAATTTGACTGACGGTACCCTGAGTAGTCCCTCCCTGTGAGAACGAACTGGTTGGTGGGAGGCTATTGGTGGCAAAAGATGGTCTCGTAAGTACTCAGGCCCTAAGCCATGGAGCACTTTAAAGGTGATAACTAACACCTTGAATCGCACCCGGAAGACCACCAGGAGCCAGTGGAGCTCGCGTAGGAGAGGTGTTACATGGGCGCAACAAAATGAACCCATAATCTCCCGCGCGGCTACATTCTGGACCAGTTGGAGCCTCCGGGTGCTTTTCAAGAGGAGCCCCATGTAGAGAGCATTGCAGTAGTCCATACGGGAGGTGACTAGGGCATGAGTGACTGTGCGCAAGGCACCCCAATCCAGAAAGGGATGCAACTGGTGGATCAGGCGAACCTGATAAAAGGCCCCCCTGGCCATGGCCGTCAAATGGTCTTCTAAAGATAGCTGTGAGTCCAGGAGGACACCCAAATTGCAGGCCGTCTCTGTGGGGAGCAAGGTCTCATCCCCAATTGTCAGTGATGGTACCAGCTGACTATACTGGGATGCTGGAAGCCACTCAGTCTTGGAGGGTTGAGTCTGAGTTTGTTTCTCCTCATCCAGATCCGTATGGCCTCCAGGCAATGGGACATCACAGTAAGGGCATCGTTGGGGTGGCCTGGGGTGGAGATGTATAGCTGAGTGTCATCAGCATACTGATGAACATTCACCCGAAACCACAGATGATCTCGCCTAGCGGTTTTACATAAATGTTGAACAGAAGGGGTGAGAAGCACCTTGCGGCACCCCAAAAATAAGGTGCCTCGAGATCGACCTCTGCCCCCCTGCCAACACAAACTGCGAATGGTCAGAGAGAAAGGAGGAGAACCACTGAACCACCTATTCCTAACCTTTCCAGCCGGTGCAGTAGGATACTATGGTCGATGGTATCAAAAGCCGCTGAGAGATCTAATAGGACCAGGATAGAGGAGCAACCTCTGTACTGGGCCCTCCAGAGATCATCAACCAATGCGACCAATGCCGTTTCCGTGCTGTATCGCGACCTGAAGCCCGACTGGAATGGATCCAGATAGACATCTTCATCCAGGTATCGGGGTAGTTGTCACGCCACCACACTCTCAACAACCTTTGCAACGAAGCGAAGATTGGAGACTGGACGATAGTTTGATAATAAAGCCGGATCCAGGGAAGGCCTCTTGAGGAGGGGCTTCACAACCACCTCTTTCAAGGCGGCGGGAAAGAAACCCTCACTCAGAGAAGCATTTATAATCCCCTGGAGCCAGCCTCGTGTAACCTCCCGGGAGGCCAGTACCAACCAGGAGGGACATGGATCCAATAAACATGTGGCAGGATTAAGCTTTCCCAGAATCCTGTCCATGTCCTCAGGAGCTACAGAGTCAAACTCCTCCCAGATAACACTCTCAAGACCTACCCCTGTCTCCTCCCCTGGATCTACCCAATCAGAGTCCAGGCCATCCCGAATCTGAGCAACTTTATCATGCAAGAATTGCACAAAATCCTCAGTTCATCCCTGTAAGGGATCTTCCCACGGCCCCACCTGAAGTAGGGAGCGGGTCACCCTAAACAGCACGGCTGGGCAGTTCTCTGCAGATGCAATAAGAGCGGAGAAGTAGTTAGACTTTGCCGCTTTTATCACCACTAGGTAGGTCTTAATATAGGATCTCACCTGTGTTTGGTCAGATTCAGATCGGCTTGTCCTCCAATCGCTCTCCAGGCGTCTTTTCCAACGCTTCATCTCTCTCAGCTCCTCAGAAAACCAAGGAGCTAGTTGAGATCGGCATCGGGTCAGAGGCCGCAAAGGCACGACGCGGTCCAAGGCCCCAGTAGCTGCCCTGTCCCAGGCGACCACTAGGTCCTCAGTCGAGTCGTGAGCCAGAGTCTCAGGAAATGGCCCAAGCTCCGTCAGGAACTCTCGGGGTCCATCAGGCACCTGGGATGGAACCATTTGGTCGGTTCCGTCTCTCTGCAGTGGGTAGAAGTGACTTGAAAGTCCATGTGAAAGAGAGAATGATCAGACTATGACAAGGGCTTGATGTCTATATCCCCTATTTTAAGATCATTCAGCCACTGGTCCAAGACAAAAATCAAGTCTAGAGTGTGATTCCCCAAGTGGGTGGGGCCTTTAACTACTGGGTCAGGTCCATTGGCGCCATGGAAGCCATGTACTCCTGAGCTGACTCCGACATTTCACCAGCAGATGGAAGGTTAAAATCCCCCATAACAATAAGTCTGGGGGTTTCCACTGCCACCCCGGCTATAACATCGAGCAGCTCAGGCAGGGCTGCTGTTATGTGGCAGGGAGCCAGGTACATAATCAGTAGGCCCATCTGTATCCCCCAACCCTACTTCACAAGGAGGGACTCACATCCAGCTATCTGAGGAACAGTGGCCTCTCTAATAATTGCTGCCACTCCCCCACCCCTTCCCTGAGGCCTTGGCGGATGAAATGCATGGAAACCTGGCGGGCACATTTCCACAAGGGGAACTCCTCCCTCTTGGCCTAGCTAGGTCTCTGTGATCCTTGCCAGGTCAATACCCCTCTCCGCAATAAGATCGTGAATGAGGGGAGCCTTATTTACCACTGACCTGGCATTACACAACATCAGCCGTAGACTCAGGGACTGAGTCTAATGTCCACATACCAATCCCCAGTCAATTAATCTATCTATTCAGTCCAGTGTGCCACCAAAAATTGTATCCCACATTAAATACAACAAAGCACTTAAAGTTGTACATAGCCCAAATATGACCATAATAACCATGGGTGATGGGTACATATATTATTATCAATGAAATCTCCAAAATGGGTAGTTGTTTCATTCTATTTTATGCTGGTTAGATCCTGGTCAGAAAATAATCTGAATGAGTCTAGAGAAAGGCAGCCAATTAGGGAAATCAAGATTCCTACAAGTTTGGAAAGAATGGGCATGTTTAACCTTGACAAGAAAAAAAAATTAGGAAGACATAGGAAAAATGGCTGAAGGGCTGTTACATAGAAGGCTATAATTTTATTTATTATTTTATCTTATTTATTTGTCAACAAGTACAAGGAAACAAATAACAGTATAGACATAGATATGGACACATAAAAAAAAATGGCACAAATAAAAGGATATAAATAGGCAAAACATAGCCATAAACATAGCCAAAATGATTACATATAAATGGGGGCAGTATGACAGGGATGGTAGAAACGCTGGTGCGCTTATGCACGTCCCCTTAGGGACCTCTTTTTTTTTTAATTTAATTTATATGCCGCCCTTCTCCAGAGACTCAGGGCGTCTTACAATGCGTTAAAAAACATGAAAGGTCTACGGTAGACAGTTTAAGGTAAAAAGTATGGGGATTAGCGAGATTTAACAACAGGATCAGGTAGAGTGTTCCAGACATTTACTACTCTATTGCAGAAGTCATATTTCGTACATTCAAGGTTAGAGCGAATTACATTGAGTTTGAATCTATTGATAGCCCTTCTGTTATTACGGTTGAAATTAAAGTACTCATTTACAAGTAGGATGTTCTGGTAAATAATCTTATGAACTAAGTCGGAATGTAGACAGTGTAGTTCAAGGCTATCCAGACATAAAATTTCAAACCTGGTAGTATAGGGAATTTTATTTTGAGCAGAAGATTTGAGTACTCTTCTAGTAAAATATCTCTGGACCTTCTCTAATGTATTGATGTCTGAAAAACAGTGAGGGTTCCAGGCAGATGAGCAGTATTCAAGGATAGGTCTGGCAAAGGTTTTATATGCCCTAGTTTGAATCCACAATCCATAAAGACACGGCATGGACTGATAATCAAGTTACAGAAAAACAGAGTCTGATTATATGTTATCAGATCATGTCTAATAGAGCAATTTGACAATGCAACCAGTTACCTAGGGAGTGGGAGATTCCCTTCTCTAGGTGCATTCAAGCAGAGACTGGAAAGCAAAGTATCTGGGGTTGATCACATGACCTAAAGCAGGGGTCTCTAACCTTGGCAACTTTAAGCCTGGAGCAAAGCTGTCTGGGGAATTCTGGGAATTGAAGTCCTCCAGGTTTAAACTTGCCAAGGTTGGAGACCCTTGACCTAAAGGACATCTTTAATTCTTAAGCTTCTCTGATCAGCCCAACACAATAAGAGCCAGTCAGCCACCCTCAAGAGAAGAATGCCATCATAACCCAAACTGCATTGTCTTTGCATATTCCTGATTTATTTCACAGAAAAGAAAGTTTTCCCTTTTACCTATGACAATCTAGACTTGAATGGAAGGGATGGAAGGAGAGAAAGAAGAAGCAATAGGCCTTGCAAATGTTTTCAAAGAATTGTTCCTGTCTCGTCTCCTTTATACTCTTGCTCCATGTCTTGTAGCTTTTTGGCTTCTCCGAATTCCCAGATCAGATGAGCTCTCATCCAGCAATATTGTTTAACTCTCAGTGTGTGGGACTGCAGGAAAAGTCGCAGAACCTGTTTTCTAACATTTCCTGACCATCTCTCTGTTGACCTCAATGAGAGGGAAAGGGATTTTGCAGGCAGGAAATCCATGTTGGGTGTGTGCAGGGCTATTTTTCAATGCACAAGACTTCATCATTGCACAGTGGTGAATAATCAGACCTTCTTTATTTTAAAATCGGTATTACTGTGCAGTTGTAGAGTTACACATATAGTTACGCAACACAAGGAAAAACTAGCTATTTGATGTAGCGTAAAAAATTGGGAGGAAACTAAATCCACGGGACCATATCAGCAACCAAGATTTCTACACAGCTACTCACGGGTACCTGAATCTTAAGTACTCTGAAATAACAGGATGATTTTCTTCCACAGTCATTGTGCTCATGGCATGTGGTCACACACTCAAGTAATAAAATACAATCTTTCTTGTGTTTTTGTTGTAATTAGAAGACCAGACACAGGATTCCAGTGTACATTCCATGAATGCTAGAGTGATTTCATTAACATGCTCACCGAACATTTCCTGCATTTGGGGGTGGGTGGGGGAGATCTGTTGTAGCAGTTCCTCAGGAACAAAAGGAATCTCTAGAAATATCCTAAAATTTTAAACTTTTTTTCTTGGAGGATTGACTGTGGGATCTCTCTTAATTCCAGCTTCATATTTGAGTCTGACTGTTGCTGTCTATTTAAGACACAAAACTCCGGGGCTGGAAAATATCCAAGAGCCAAGACTATTAAAGTGTTGGGTGGGGGGGAATGGGGCATTCATCTCCAACATCCTTCTAAGGCAATCACAAAGATATTGTGGGATGCTTTGGGCTCCTGCTGGAGACCCTGTGATTGGCTGCCTGGCAGAAAAGATCCAGCCCAGCTCAGCCTCTCAGGTCCAGCAGCTCCAAGGGAGGACAATGAGATGAGGAAGGAACCAGAACAGGAGCTGGGCCACCCTGGGAAAATGGGGGAGTTCTGTCCAAGAAGGATGGAAAGGAAGGAGAGAGGAATGGGAGAATGAAAAAACAAAGTGAGGAGGTGTCAAGAAAAAAGCTCCCTGGAGATGATGGACTGCAGAGATAACTCTGTGAGATGGGCACCATACAAGCTGTTTAGAATTTAGATAGATGATAGATGATGATAGATAGATAGATAGATAGATAGATAGATAGATAGATAGATAGATAGATAGATAGATAGATAGATAGATAGATAGATGGTAGATAGATAATAGATAAGATAGATGAAAGATACATGATGCAGATGATAGATAGATGATAAATGATAGATGATAGACAATAGACGATAGACAATAAGAAGATAGAGATAGACAAACAGACAGACAGACAGATATATGGATGATAGATAGATGTAGATAGGAACCTTGGGGGTGAAGTAAGAACCGACATACATATCTTCTCTGTGGCTGCTTACCTTCATGCCTGTCAGGGTTGTGGTGGGGATAAGAAATAGCTACCGTAATAAGGATTCCTGCCTTGAACAGGGCATTGGATTAAAAAAGTCCCTTCCAGCTCTATGATTCTATGAGTCATGTCCAGGGTCTTAGCAGCTGCTTCCAGAGACTCACAGTAACTTCTTAAATCTATTTAATATTATCAAGATAATTGCTTCTTTAAAGGTCTTTCATCATGGCTCAAAGGATTATCTACCCACCTTTCCATTGGCAAAAAACTGCCAGAGTTTAAAATTTGCTGTCCTAGCTGCCAACCTTAATTCTGCCTCTGTTTTAGCTTGCCACCAGATGGGTGGTATCCTGATTTCCTAAGGGCAGGGTGTGTTAAGCAAAGGCATTGATGAAATCCTTTGGCTTTACAGTACTGCCCTCTCCTTTCTGGACTTCACCAACTGGGAGGAAACTAAGAACTGGGCATGCAGTATTGACAAAGGGGGAGACCTGTGGGTTTAGCCATCTGTCAATGCCCTCTTAACTCCTTAAGCCTGACAGCCAACTCACCCGCAGAATGTGGCTCCTCTTTATTGGACACCTCTGACAATCCACTACTGGTTGGGTTGGGTTTCCTTTCTTTCTTTGAGAGAGGGATTAGCACTCAGTCAAAGCAACTCCACCCAGCGGCATCTGATCCAGAGGAACTCTCCATCCTCCCTCCCCTCAGCGTGATAATCACCTGCTTCACAATCTTATTGTAAATGTGGGTTTAGCTTTCCCTCCCCCTGGATCTGCAGGAAAGCTGATTTACAGTCTGGGAAGGTAGTGGGTACTGCAGGAGAATAAGGTTGTTTTAAATCTACCACCTCTCAGATCTGCAGGCTCCAGGAAATGGAAAGTGTAGGGAGACCCAGTTGGAAAGAGACAGATTCTTCATATTTTTAAATTGGAATGACCCTAAGAGAGACGGTCTGGGTACTGAAGGATGTGACACTCCAGCCTGACATAACCAGTAGGAGCAGGGGTGGGTTCTACTTACCTTTACTACTGGTTTGCAACGGGGCCACATGCGTGCACGCACTCTTCTGCACATGCGCAGAAGCATTTTGAAGACGTGGGGTCAGTGGCGGAGCCTCCTGCCAGTTTTACTACCGGTTCTATAGAACCGGTGCGAACCGGGGGCAACCCACCACTGAGTAGGAGCCAGGCTGATCCCAGCCCCCACAGTCATTTGCATGTCTGCAGTAATAAGGGTGATGATGATGATTTTGCACATCTTGAAACTGATTTGGCTTAAAGAAGAAAACATGACTTTGAAACCAGATGAACTAAAGGAACTTAATGGTGCCTCAGGTATAGGCCGGGAAATTAGATGAAGGCAACATATTGGGGGCATGGTAGAAAAGGCATGGGGGTTGGGAAGTTAAGTGAACCTGTACATGATCATAATTAACACTGATGGACTTGTCTACCATTTAACTCAAGGGTGCTTTTTCAAAAGGCAACTGGATTTTATTTGTTTTGCTTGAAGATGTTTCGCTTCTCGTCCAAGAATTTAAAATAAAAAAGAATTATTTAAAATAATTCAGTCATAACCCAAGAAGCTTCTTGGAGAGAAGTGAAACATCTTCAAACAAAACAAAGGAAGTCCAGTTGCCTTTGGGACAACCATGACCTGGATGACAGAATCTCCATAGATATCTATCATTTAAGTTGCTTTTTTTCTTCATTCTCCCCCATCATTTGTTCTTTTCTTAAAGACAGGAACTATACAAGTGCTTCTTATAGAGAGGAGATACTGCAGCTGGAACAGTGTTCCTAAATGCAATGCATGTTAATAGGCACGTGATAAAGACTGCCATGGAAGCAAAGCAGTGGTGGGTTTCAAAAGTTTTGCCTACCGGTTCTGTGGATGTGGCTAGGTGGGTGTGGCATGGCTTCGTGGGCATGGCAGGGGAAGGATACTGTAAAATCTCCATTCCCCCCCCCCAATCCAGGGGAAGGATACTGTAAAATTTCCATTTCCTCTTGATCAACTGGGACTCAGGAGGCAGAGAATAGATGAGGTGGGGCCGGTCAGAATTTTTACTACCGGTTCTCTGAACTACTCAAAATTTCCGCTACCGGTTCTCCAGAACTAGTCAGAACCTGCTGAAACCCACCTCTGAAGCAATTCTTGAAGATGATGTTATCCATTCAGTCGAGTCCAGCTCTTGGCGATTCTATGGGCCAGGTCTCTCCACATCTTCTGATCTTGCACTATTTTTTTGAGTTTTTCTATGCTCAGGCTGGTGTCACCAGAGGAATAGGAAGGTGCAAAGTCAAATGTTTTCTGAAAAGCAATAGTGGTTATAATTAGGGGAAGGAGGATAGTCTATTTTCCAGGTGGTGAACATATTCAGACACAATCCTTTTATTTATTTGCATATGTGCACTGTTTCCTTCAAGATATCAATAAGAGATTCTACCTATCCACAATTCCATGGTGGAGGGGTGGGGGAGTCATAGCTTTGGATTTTACCAGTTTATTAGGTGTACACATTCCAGTATTAAGACTGGACCCAATAGAGCAAGTGTCTTTATCACTTAGATAATAACAGAATGCCAAACTAGAGTGTCCTGCTTATATAAGTAGCATGCAGCTTTAGAAGCACTGAACTAGAAGAAGTGAGATGGTCACACCATACCCAAGAGCATAAGGCACACCTGTATGACAGACCTGTTGTAAAGGCAGGACAAAGAGCTTATTGGGAGGATGAATTGAATTCAAGGGTCAAGAGAAGGCAGTTATCCATTTTACAGTATATGTTACAATCCTAGGTTGCTCCTTCCATAAAATCAGAATAAATGTAACCTTCAAATTCCCACAACATGTATGCCCTACCCCCCGAGAGCTGCCCCAATGGCAGAGAGGGCTTAAGTTGGCTTTTCTTTGCACAATGTTTACAAAATATAGGGGCTACAGCATTAGATATAAACATATTCCAGTCCTAGTTTTCTGGCTGTAGGGCAAAAGCACATTTTCATGCATCTTTTGCCAACTTGATTTGTAAGTTATCTGTAGTGTATCAAGTCATCCTAGAAGAGGCATATCTATATGGTCACCAAGAGCTGACATTGACTTGATGGCACATAATTCAAGGCATGAAGAGAGAAAACAGAAGACTAATCATTTGTATTTTAGTACTGATGCTGAGAAGAGAGTGCTTTATGTGGAAAGACATAAAATTTAGACCCACAGAAATGATTTCAGCTGCTCACTCAGGATGATGTTAGCGTTCTTTCCCCATTTTAATCACATGGCGATTACCTGCTGCAATCAGCATGCTTAATTGCAAGGGGAAAATTCCCAGTCTAAGAGCATGGCTTTAATTAGCATTAAGGGATTTAATTTGAGAGCAGAATGCCCAAGTACATCTTCATTCTGATCAGCGTTTTGTCAGTGGTTTTTGGTTTTCAGGGGGTTCTTTTCCTCAAGTAAAGCGTTTGTCAGATGAGGCTTACAAATCTGACATTATAAATAATTACGCAGCCTTATTACTGACTACAAACCCTTCTGGAAACAAGGGAAAATTGGATCTGTCCTCCTTGGCAGAGTCTCTAATTACTCAAGCTGTTAATTAATAAGACATGGAAAAATGATTAAAGAATCACTGAAGGGTTTTTTTGGTCTGTATCATTCTTTGCTCAAAATCCTACAAGCTAGGCTCCAGCAGTATGTGGACCGAGAACTACCAGAAGTACAGGGTTGATTTCAAAGAGACAGAGGAACTAGAGATCAAATTGCCAACATACGCTGGATCATGGAAAAAGCTAGGGAGTTCCAGAAAAACATCTACTTCTGTTTCATTGACTATGATAAAGCCTTTGATTGTGTGGATCATAACAAATTGCGGCAAGTTCTCAAAGAGATGGGAGTACCAAACCATCTTGTCTTTTGAGAAACCTATATGCGGGTCAAGAAGCAACAGTGAGAACTGGGAATGGAACTACTGATTGGTTCAAAATTGGGAAAGGAGTCCAGCAAGGCTGTATACTGTTGCCCTGCCTGTTTTACTTATATGCAGAGCACATCATGAGAAAGGTGGGGCTAGATGAATCACAAGTTATAATTAAGATTGCCAGGAGAAATATCAACAAACTCAGATATGCAGATGATACCACTCTAATGGCAGAAAGTGAAGAGGAACTAAAGAGCCTCTTGATGTGGGTGAAGGAGGAGAGTGCAAAAGTTGGCTTGAAACTCAACATTAAGAAAACTAAGATCATGGCATCCAGCCCTATCAATTCCCAGCAAATAGACAGGGAAGAAATGGAGGTAATGACAGATTTTATTTTCCTGGGCTCCAAGATTACCACAGATGGTGACTGCAGCCAAGAAATTAAAAGACGCTTGCTCCTGGAGAGGAAAGCTATGGCAAATCTAGACAGCATACTAAAAAGCAGAGACCTCACCCTGCCAACAAAAGTGTGTATAGTCAAGGCTATGGTTTTCCTAGTTGCAATATATGGCTGTGAAAGTTGGACCATAAGGAAGGCTGAGCGCCAAAGAATTGAGGCCTTTGAACTATGGTGCTGGAGAAGACTCCTGCGAGTCCCTTGGACTGCAAGGTGATCAAACTGGTCAGTCCTAGAGGAGATCAACCCTGACTGCTCTTTAGAAGGCCAGATCCTGAAGATACTTTGACCACCTAATGAGAAGGAAGGACTCACTGGAGAAGAGCCTAATGCTGGGAACGATTGAGAGCAAAAGAAGAATGGGATGACAGAGAATGAGGTGGCTGGATAAAGTCACTGAAGCAGTAGGCATGAGCTTAAATGGACTCCAGAGGATGGTAGAGGACAGGAAGGCCTGGAGGAACGTTGTCCATGGGGTCGTGACGATAGGACTTCGCAACTAACAACAACAACAAAATCATTCTTTGGTTTTTATTTAATTGGTTTTATATTCTATTATTGTTCAATCATTTTTATGAAATGTAATTTCTCTTAACCCCTGAGTTTTCCTCCTGTCTCTTATTTGGAAGAATGCTGAATGTTTATTATGACAATAGTTAAAGCAATTTTAACATGACAGATTAACTGGGTATACTTCATAAAATATAGGATATTCTCAGCACATTTCTGAAATAAGACTAAATGAACAAGCACATAAGGGTTCAATCTGAGGGAAACCTAGTTAAATTAATGTTGGTTCTCTGCTGAGGCCTTATTCCGTATCACTGTTGTGGGTTGCTGCTTCTTTTTCCTGTTTACCCTATTTTTGATTTTGCCTTTCAAGTCTTCTTCCTCTTTCAACTCAGGGGCATCTTTGAGAAAAGAGTAAACAGCTCAAGATGGAGTCCTTCAATCAGGTGATCAAAACCCTGCCCCCATTTACACGGGTTATAGACAAGATGCACCTGAAAAGGGGGGCACAGCAGGACTTGGATCATGTAGTTATGGCCACCATCTTAACTGTTTTATTCTGCAAATATCTTTGCTCTTCCTTTTGCCAATATTTCTTCTCAGTGATGAAATCCAAATTCTTTTACTACCGGTTCTGTGGGTGTGGCTTGATGGACGTGGTGTGGCTTGGTGGGCATGGCAGGGGAAGGATACTGCAAAATCCTCATTCCCTCTCCACTCCTGGGGGAAGGATATTGCAAAATCTCCATTCCCACCCCACTCTGGGGCCAGTCAGAGGTGGTATTTTCCGGTTCTCCAAACTACTCAAAATTTCCGCTACTGGTTCTCCAGAACCTGTCAGAAGCTGCTGGATTTCATCCCCGTTCCTTCTCCTTCCAGCTAGCTCTAATTATTTGTCATTTTAATAGGCATATGGAGGAATGGATAATTCTGTCCATCCTTTTGATGCAGGCGGGTGAGAGAAAAGTTTTCATGACTAAATAAATCCTAACTGTTGTAGTCCTCATCATTTTGGGAATGATGAGAAGTAGGAGGTATTCCAAGCAAGGCAAGCCTGTATAAAGCAATGCCAAAGGCAGTATGAAGCCAAATAAGTGGAATCAATTTCCATAATCTGCAGATCTAGTTTTTAAAATAAGTTGCTGCTGTCTATTTACGTATATAAATCCCTAGCTCCTTGCCAAAGCAAATCTTCTCATTTAGATACTGCCCCCAGGGCATTGCTTGTGATTGGTAGTACTGTAGTAGCAGCTCATGTTGTGCTGTGTCTAAAAGTATTCATAAGATGTAAATCATACTGAATGATTGTTTTCTTTTCGCTCAACATGCACGTATCTATGCATATAATTTATATCATGTTTGTCCTTTTACACAGCACTCATGGCAAAACGCAAATTAAAAAGGCAATACAATAAAAGGCAAAATTGCCATGAGTATCATTAAACGGAAAATAAATTCAGAAAATTCTTCGATTCTTTTTTTTTTTTAAAGCTTGTCACCATATTCCCAAATACTGTGGAGATGAGATAGTCAGGATCAGATACATCTCCTTGGGGAACATATTCCATGTTTGGATGGTCCGTTTAGGAGAAGATCCTCTGCTATATAGCTGAACTTCAGGTAGCAGGGACATCTTCCAAAGAGCTACCCCTCCTACTAAAAAAAAAATCAAGTAGGCTTGAGTGGTAGATCTGGTCTCTGAGATAGTCAGGGCTAAGTCACAGTACTCACCCTATAACTACGCAAACATGAGTCTAACCACACCTAGGGGTCAAGGAGTAACCCCATACTATGAATCTGTTCTCCTTGTGGAAGCAGGGAGTAAAATGCCCTGAAACACTTTATTAAGTAAATTATACAGAACAGTGCATATGATTGTATACACCAATGATGGTATATCATTCTGTGCTGAAAAGAGAGCATGTGCATGTGCGCGGGGCACCAAGTGCTGAAAAGGGAGCACTTCGCACCAGCCGTAACTAGGAGCTGCCCAGGGGGCATGTGCACACTGGATAAGGTACTTCTGGTTTCTGGTGCACGCATGCGCGCTAGCAAGCAAGTCTTCTGATTACTGCCGCGCATGTGCACACACTGATCAGCTGGCTGGTGCTCATGGTCACACCGGAAAATGGAAAACCAGCTCTTCCGTTTTTCTGGACTGTCACACACACAAAGGCCAGTTGATCATCGTGTGCGCATCTGTGCCAGAAACCTGGAAGAGGAATGGGCAACGCAGCACATGCCAGGCAACATGGCTCCGCGTGCCACTTCAGGCACGCGTGCCATAGGTTTGCCAACATGGGTATATCCTGTAAAGCTGCCTGGAGAAGTAAGGGTTAACTGATGTGGTATGTGCACTTTAAATAGGCAACTGTGTCCAGAGCCCAATGCCTTCATCACACCTTTCTCCCTTTAACCTTCCTTAGAGCAGATGTGCTTTGTTAGGGAGTGTCTATTTCCAAGTGTCAGCCATGCTAGCCATTTTCATCTTCCCCAAAAAATCAGGAATCTGGTGCATCTTTTCCAACTAACCTATTTTATTAAAAGGCATAAGCCAGTGATGGCTAACCTTTTTGCCATTGCGTGCCAAAAGCGGGGGGAGCACGGTGGGGTCACACGCACACGTGCCCGGATCCATAATTCTATGCGCCCTGCCTCCCCCCCTCCCATAGTCCCACCGCTTTTGGCACGCGATGGCACAGTGGGCCTGGTAGGCCCGTTTTTTGCTCTCCCCAGGCTCCAGAGCCTTTCTAGGAGCCTGGGGAGGGCAAAAACGGCCTTCCCTACCCACCCACCCCCAGAGGCCCTCCGGAGGCCAGAAACAGTGTGTTTCCTGAATTCTGGTGGGCCCAGAAGGCTCGAAAAATCAGCTGGCTGGCCACGCATGCATGCCAGAGCTGAGCTCACGTGCCTACCAATATGGCTCCACGTGCCAGCCGTGGCACGTGTGCCATAGGTTCGCCATCACAAGCATAAGCTTTTGCGAGTTGCCATTTATTTCTTCAGAGCTGCAATTTATGCAAGCATACACCATTTAATGAAATTGTTTGGGCAGAAAAGATAGTACCAGGCAGCAGAAGAGTAGAACCATATGTGTGGCATGCTTGCCAACTGGAAGTCCTTTTTTCCCCTCCAGCCTCCTCTCTGCATTCGTCTTTCCATCTGCCCTTCTTCTGGTTCCTTAAGCGCCACTCCAAAAAGTATATTTTAAACAGTAATTAAGAACGTGTTTACTTTCTAGGTGTTTCGACAGGCCACTTTTGTTTTAAACAGGTAGAAAGTGCTCCAAACTCAACCAAGGAGAAGTCTCAGCAGCTTCCTACGAGAACTCCCTCGTGGGCTGTTTCTCACCTCCAAAGATGTCCAAAAACTAACTTTAGGGCAAAGCATCAGGGATGAATGTGAATTTCAGGAAAAATCTACTGCAAGGATATATATCTGGATGTGTATTATTGTCATACAAAGCATGACTGGTCAACTGAACTAAATAATATGTACTTTTAAAATCTAAAATCAGGAAATTGGGAACGTATTTATATTCATTCCTTCTGTCAAATATTTCATTTTGTGCTGTGGCTTTTTTCTTGAGATCTTTTTCAAAATCAGAGACCAGTAGTATATATTATTTTAAAATCCACAAAATTGTATAGATTGGCTGATGCACACCTTCGCCACTTCTTTTGAAAGGATTGCAGCTGGGCACTTACTTTTTGGGTCCCCTATTAGGGGCTCCCTCCAGTCAGTTTTCTGATAAGAAGCCTTGGTGGCACAGCGGACTAAACTGCTGTTAAAGTAGCACTTAGCTGCCAGCTGCCTGCAATTACTGCAAGTTCGAATCTCACCAGGCTCAAGGTTGACTCAGCCTTCCATCCTTTCGAGGTAGGTAAAATGAGGACCCAGATTGTGGGGGCAATAAGCTGACTTTGTATAAAAAAGAACACCACTTAGAGGGGGCCGAAAGCCCTACTAAGCAGGTATATACAAAAGTATGAAGGCTATTGCTTAATGCATTGTAAGCCACCCTGAGTCTCCGGAGAAGGGCGGCATGTAAATCGAACTAATAAATAAATTAAATAAATAAGTAAATAAATATTTCTTAGATTTTTCTGTTCAATCAGAATGGAGCTAGAAGGGATTTTGGAGGTATTCTAATCCAACCCCCTGCTCATGCAGGAGACCCTATACCATTTCAGACATCTGGTCTTTTCTTAAAAACCTCCAGTGATAAAGCACCTATAACTTCTAATGGCAAACTGTTCCACTGGTTAATCTTCCTTCATTTTATTTGCTCAATAACATTGTGAGATGCAGGCTGAGCTGAGACAAACAGTGTAACAGGACCAAAGTTGATCCAGTGGCCCAGATGGACACAAGTCCTATACCAACTTCTTAACTACTATAGGACACTGGAACTTCTCCATTTCACTAACTTTGTTTTTATTTTAATCCCAATTAAGTCGGTTCCTGATTACTTTGTGGTGTGTCATTTTTTGCCACTGCTTTTTTTAATGTGCTAAAATGATTGCTTGTGTATGAAAAGGCCTGAGCTCTCTAGAGCTAGATTTGTATCCACTTCCCACTCCTAGAAGGTCTACTGCAGGTGCGAGAGATTGTTGCTGTTGATACCTTCTGTTGCTAGAGCAATTCTGTGACCTGGAATGCAATGGAGTTGCACACTGACTTGAATTAAGCAATCAAATTAATTAATAGCTGGCCTTATGCCTTTACTTTTGATGAAATCATTAAACTCCTGACTGAATGTGTTTCTTTTTCCTAAAAATGTACACATACAATTATACAAATAATTGTGTTAAATACATATGTATTAAGTATGTAATAAAATATTCTCAGTAACCCAGGCCACCAGATGAGTAAGTAGACAATATCACCATATTATAGTCAATGCTTGTTGTATACAGTATATTGTACTGTTTTTGTGGCCTGTAGTATACTTATTAGAAAGGTGTCATAAATACTAATTATATCTTCCTATGAATCAGTGATTCTTAATCTTCTTGACAACTTTCAGATTGAATAGCCATCAATTCCCAGAATTCTCAGCAATGCTATGTTGGTTGGGGAACTCTCCAAGCAGCAAAGATTGAGAAACCCAACTCTATAATATGGAATCTCCCATTAATCATGATAAACATTTCTGGATTGCAAAACAGTAGGCACAAAGTCATACCTGTTATATTTTCTTTAACATGAGTTTTTTAATTCCGCCCAATTAGATATCTAACCCTGGTGAGGAGATAAAGCTTGCGATTTTAACTAGTCTGTTGGAACCACACTCCACAGAATACCTGGTACCAAAGCAAAGTGAATGGGGATAGAACTAAGTTAAATTAAAATTACATCACATTGATTCACATGTATTTAATATTTTATTTATATAAAAATTACAATTTGGTGTAAGATATTGGAAGCATTCTTAGGGCCACATATGCTTCAAAGGCTTTAAATAGATAGCTAAAGCTGAAGATAGTTGATAATAAAAACTGGAAAAATTCCTAAGTAAAATGTCAAAGAATGGGACAGATTAATGCCCCAGATGTGGGTGGCTCCGTTGTTTTATGAGATGATATAGTATATTGTAACAAAACTGAAACTGTTGCTCCATTATAGTAGATAATGGAAACATAATTTTGTGTTTCATTCTGCATTTTCAGGCATACCAAGTGATGTATTATTTATTGTGGAAAAAATTCTTTGAAGAGACATCTTTTTATTGAATTTACCATTTTTGTTGGGTCAGTTTTAGATTTATACCTTGTTATAAAATGTTTACATTTAAAGATGAATTAAAAAAAAAACAAGTGTTAAGTTTGAATCTCTTTCTTCAGTTATATCTATGCTTCTTGGGAACCAGAATAGAAATAGTCCATGTAATCCCCAAATTCTATTAGCAGAGCTCTCTCTTCTTAAGACTGCATGTGGAAGCTATGTCGAAGTCCTCACAACTTTCTTCAACAGCAGAGGCAGCAATATAAAATACTACTGCAAGTACTACATTATACTGGCTAAACCAGGGGTCAGCAACCCACGGTTCTGGAGCTGCGTGTGGCTCTTTCATCCCTTTGCTGTGGCTCCCTCACTGGTCAGCTCCACAACTGATAGGGCTTTCGGTTAGGACAGGTAGAGGAAAAAGGACGCCGCGCTAGGAGGTGGCTCTATGGTGGGGGAACCGGACTTCCAGTCGGCAGAGGAGAAAGGACGCTGTGCTAAGAGGAGTCTCTATGGTGGGGGAACTGGACTTCCAGTCAGCTCCAGAATTGAATGGGGGGCTTCCGGTTAGGACCTTTGTGGCTTTTTGAGTATTTAAGGTTGCCGACCCCTGGGCTAAACCATACTCTTGTGTTATCTCCTGTGACAATGAAAGGGCAGTACTGATGCACCCTAACAGAAAGGGAGGTAAATGAGCTGCCAAAGAGTGTCTGGTTATTTTCATGGTGACTTGCTATTATGATATGACTACTGCAGAGACGTATGTACAGAAGTTTTAAAAGAAGTCCTATGTTAGCCATTGGCTTTGGGAGATGTAGTGTTTTCATTAGTAATAAGTGGTACTTTCCCATTCCACTAATTACTGTGAGTGCCTTTTCTCAAGTGGTTTTTAAAAAATTCATTACCATACAACCATTTTTTCCCTTTAACTGCAAAGGAGAATGGTTTCTGAAATCTCAGTTTAAGTATATCTTGCTTTATAGTGGCACTATACCCAATTTCCTGGTTTAAATGCCAAGGGAAGGATAATTTAGAAAAAGGAAGTCTGTCTGCCGCAGAATATTCCAGAGGAGAAGTCAACAGACTTTAAGTCAACTTAGCTCAATGTTCATGGGAACAACTTGCTACCTCTATTTAGGCATCTCAAACTTCTCTTTTTTTCCAAGTGCAGCTACAGCAGTGACACTTTTGGGAATAAGGACATCAAATTAACATAGACCAAAATTCCCGCTGTAGAAGTTGGTACAGCAGTAAAAATAAAATCTACAGTGGCCTCATTTTATTGCTGACTTTTGGTTGTGGATGGTAAATGTTATAGCTTGAAACAAGTGTGTGTTGAGAAAATTAGTAGATAAAGAACACAAATAACTGAGTGAATGTAGAATTGGGAATCAGAGCCAGGGGATTTGGGTGCAAATAGGGCCTCAGGCAATGACTTCCAGAAGCAAATCATACCCCCTCAATCTCAGGTCCCCATATATTAAAAAGGAAAATGGTATTTATTTATTTATTTATAAAATATATTATCTTTCCAATAAAAAATGCCCAAGAAGTTGTTTAAAAAAGCCTCTTCTCATGATATTACTGTAAAGACAGATTAGAAAGATTTTAAATGCCTTTGCATTTCTGAATGAGTACAAACAATAACAAATAAACAGAATCCTTTATCAGCATACAGATAGCCATATGAAGGACAAGATTATTAAAGTAATGCATATACATGTACGGGTTTATACAAAGGATTATTTTCTGTTTGGAAAAACATCAGGCACTTTTTACACAAATATCCAAAAGGTGTTCAGCAATTAAATTGCCTTCTTTTTACAAATCGCAAAAATGATCTGAAATATTTGGATGTCAACATGTTGGTAAGGGGGAAACAAGGGAAACCAAAATGGAGGATGATTCTTTTCTTAAAAGATCTAGTTATTATGCAGTTACATTTCTCTGTTATCTTAAACCACATCATTAATTTCAGACCATATAAAACACAAAATCATTTTCTTGAAATATTACTTATAAATTAATAAGCCTGAACTTTTCATCTCATGATCTTAACATTGTTTAAAAGTCGTAGCAACATCTAATTCATTGGAACAAGTGCAAATTTAAGATTGCAATCCTGAGACATGCTTGCTAGGATGTCAGACCCACTGAATGGTCAGGATTATATCACAGCAAGCATGTGCAGAATTGCACTGTAAGGCTTTTAAGGAACTGGTCCATATTAATCATCATCTCTTTTTTTTAACAGATGCTCTGTTGAGTTGTCACCATTCAACATTGTAACATTAGCTTATCATTTCATAGAACTTGTCAGTTTATCAAAGCAGAGATCTCATTAATGCAGTTATTAATACATAATTAGAAAACAATACATTAAATTGGAACAGTTCTATTACATATTTCTTTTACAGACTGAGACAGAGAATAGCCTGGCTGCTTGGAAAAGCAACTGACACAATTCACAAAGCCATCATTTGCTATTATTTAAAATTACAGAATATAAAGATATATGCAAAAACATGATCATACATGATCAATCTTCACATTGATTTTTATAACACCACACTCCATTACATTTTTAATTTCCTTGTCCTCCTGCCCCATAACAGCATTACTGAGCATTGGGTCCAGGTAACGCTAATTGTCAGTTGTTTAAAATGAGCAGAGGTGTTCCTTTTCTGGGCAAGCAATATTCAACTAATATTCATACTGAATTGAAACATACACAGAGACACAAAAATATTTAACAGTTTTTCCCAGAATTCTTTGCCAGCATTATTACAATATTCTTAGGTTATATGCTCATGGAGACATTCTCCTCTTAGGGGTATTCTGGTGGTAGTTAACATATATGCCTGCAGCTGTACACCATGTGGTATTATATGAAAATAAGGTCTTCAAAGAATACCTTGTATGTGTCTTCCATGAGATGTGCAGTTAAACCACATGATATATTAAATCAATGGAGGAGGATTGAAGCTTAAATGTCCCTCAGGGGCTGTATCTCACCTAATGTCCACTAAATCATCCATGGCTATTCCTAATGACCTCATTCTCCAAAACATTGAAACAAAATGATTTGGCAATTTTGAGGGGCCAGTCTCCCTGCCTTTTCCTTAGGTGCCCCTGAAATCTACTTCAGAAGATTGAAAATTCAATTTGCTAGGATTTAAAGACTTTTTTGAATAAATATTTTCTTTGCTTGGATTTTGGAGAGAGGAGGTTCAATATCATATAAAAGAAAGATGCACAACACGGCTATTATATCAAAGAGACATAACATATAGCTCACAATTTCAATGATATTTATATTTATTTATATATTGCAAGCCTGCTCTTATCAATCTAAGAGTAAATTATTGGAACTTTTCTTGATCATTGTAAGATGCTGAAGCCAATGGTCGGTAAACCCCAGCAAAACTATTGTTACATTATTATGACCAAGATTTATTTCTACAAAATACATTATTACATCATAATCAGCGTAAACCGGTTTCTAGCTGTGTGATCTCTTCAAATCAAAATAGGAGGCAGTAATAAAAAAGAAATGAGGGACCATGCAATTAAAAAAGGTAAATTAAAATGGATTATTAACGAAAATAGTAACACAAATGCCTAACAATCTTTATAAAACTTCATAAAATAAATACAAATATGATCTGTTTGTACAAAGTATTTAACAACATTTAAGACTTTTGGACAGTCAATATAGTACTAAGAGTACAGATCATCTTCATGTCAGATAAAAACCAGAAATTTTATATGTAAAAATAAATTTTACAGAGTGCTAATAAAAATTCTCTCCTGTTTATATTGTTAAAATACTGTGTATAAAATATGCTGAATGTTTTTAAAGTATTGGATTCTGCATATTTTTAAGAAGCTTGTAAAACAGCAAATGTAAGAAAATAGTTATAGATGTATTACAAATTTTATGTTTTATTAATAAAATTAATCAATCTGGAAATGAGCTCTACAATAAATCTAGTCCATATGCAAACAAAGCTTCTCAATATACTCTCTAATGTAGAAATCTGAATACCAAAACTTTGGTTGGGTATTATTCAATGGTTTGTCGCATATAAAATTTACAGCAACTTTAACACACCAAAAGAAAATTAATCAAGCTGTTCACCATGTTCCATGGTTTTAATTATATCTAATATGTTCTTACAGAAATGACATTTACTTCTGCAGCTTATTCTATACACCACTTTGCCCATACTGCTGCCATGTTAGCAGGGATTATGGGATTTGAAATTTAATACATCTGGAAGCCATCTATTTGGGGAAAGCTGCAGCATAAAGTTAAGTATCTTCTGCTTTTCTGTGAAATAGTAGTGAGTTTGGCACTTCCAAATAAAGACGCTTCCAATGGCACATTCCTTACTTACAGCAGAGAATAACCTGCAAGTATCTGGCAGCAAACATTTTGTACAAAGAGAGAGAGAGAGAGAGAGATCTGCAGCCAAGACCGACAAGAGAAAAAAAATTATACAAGAAATTGCAAAGAAGATGAAGAACATCTTTGGACTTCTTTATGCATATGCAGTTCTTGTAGTCAGAGATGTTTGAAGCACTTTAAACTGTAGCCTAGGATAAAGGAAAGAAAACATACAATGATAAAAGGCATTCTTGATTGATCAGATCCCTATATAAAAATGCATTTATGAATGACTTTTTCATCAGGATCTGACAAAGTATGCTACTTTGACATAGGTCTGTCAGGGAGGATATTGAGGTACCCATGCCTTAAAAACTGGTGGTGTTGACTTTCCTGTGGTTTTACTCAAAATAAGTAAAAGATAAAGCTATATTTGACTTCACATGGTAGCTTGCTCTTTGATGTCTGTGGTTGCCTTTTGATGAGCTGCCCTTCTGTGACACTTTGCCTAAGATCACATAGTGCGACTCATCATCTAGATACTTACAAAATGTAATTCCACCCCATCCTTTCATCATATAACAAAACAAAAGGAAATATGCAAGAATGTCCTACCAAAACCATTAACCTTTAGAAAACTGAGAATGAAACGCATGATAGTAATTTCAAAATGAAGTCATTAAAATGCCTAGATTAATAGTAAAATAAGTATTCCTTTATCTTCCATTTTTTGTTGCCCTTTCCACTGAATATTTATTGGCCAAATTGCACCTAAATTTATTCTACACTACTAAACTTTTATCATAACATTTTATTACTTTTATAGCTTCCCTAATGATTTTTGAAGTACAGGTAGTCCTTGACTTACGACCACAATTGAGCCCAAAATTTCTGTTGCTAAGGGAGACAAGTTGTTTGCCCCATCTTTCAACCTTTCTTGTCAGCCTTGTTATGTAAATCACTGCAATTGTTAAATTAGTAACAGAATTGTAAAACGAATCTAACTTCCCCATTGACTTTGCTCGTCAGAAGGTCACAAAAAGTGATTGCATGACCCCGGGACACTGCAACCATTATAAATATGAGTCAGTTGCCAAGCAGCCCAATTTTGATCACGTGAAGATGGAGATATTGCACCGGTTGTAAGTGTGAAAAAGTCCCAAGTCACTTTTTTTTGTTGTTGTAACTTCGAATGGTCAGTAAACGAAAGATTGTAAGTCAAGGATTATCTCTATGTATTTATAAATCATCCTTCATCAACAAGGCAAAGTATGTGTTTAAAAACTTTTTGATCTAGAATATGTGTTTTGATCAAATAACCAAATTATATAATGGCATTTGCTAATGACATTTTACATGTAATATCTACTGCGCCTTTTCCCTTTGTCTAATTTCCTTCTAGGGCAGAAGTTCCTTTAACACAGTTGGAGCAGTTCTGTACATGGTATCTTCATGAAAATAAGAGAATTTATATGCAGCTTTTCATTCTAATGGAAGAGACTACCCCAAGCTCAATTTTGCCCTTATATTATTGCTTTAAGATAATGAATGTATTGCAACATAGTCATAAAATAACAAAAAGAGAACTAACCTTCCAGTCTTATCCTGACACCCAGCTGTGTGTTGTCGTTTTAACACCATGCGGCAAACTTTGGTTAGGTAACACACTGTCAAAGTTAAAATCTAACGTTTCCCCATCCATCAGATCATTACGGATTATTGATTCCATATCGCAGTCCAATCGTTCAATGAACATGTCATCTAAGTCACTAGGCAGCTTCTCCTGATGGAAAGAAACAATTCCCACTCTTCCATACCCATTGCAGCTGTTCACCGTGGTGAAGGGGCTTATGCTATTCACTTGCATTGGGTGGCTCATGAGCCCCTGGACTGAGGTTTTTGCTGAGGTTGAATGAGTCACATTTGAAGCATGAGACAAAGTGCTAAGGGTGAGAGACAAAGTATGGCTGTTTATTACGGCTGTGGGTTGGACGTGTCCTTGGTGCGAGTGAGCAGTGGGGGCAATAATTTTGTTGTGGGGCTGCTGGTTGCCATATGGTGATATTGCAGAGTTAGAGACCATTAATATATTTTGTCCCAGCACTCGGCTACTTGGCTGGGAAACATGAGTATCTACCGAGGCCAAGACGTCATTATGTGGTGGTGAATCAGAAGTAAGCAACTCCTTAAGGAGTCCTGGGCAGTTATATTGGTTAATGGTCCCATAGCTCGATTTATTGTCCTGAATTGTCGGCATTGGCATCTGGGACAAAGAATTTATGCTAGGCTGAGCATAACTGTACTTCCTATAGTCTGCATTGGTTGAACTTATATTTGTATTGGATGATGTATATGAATAACCAGTAGACTGTTGCATCATGGTAGTAGGTGGTGATTGGGTAGACCCAGTCAATGATGTATTTGGAGACAAAAGATTGAGATTATCCAGTAGGTTTTCCATATTTTCGGAACTACTCATTTCAGAAAGGCTCGGCAGAGTTGAGGCCATTTTGGTGGCTGATGGAGGATAGACCATGGAATGCACATCCCCTTCCCCAAGGTCATCTTGTTCTGGCAGAATTGGGGAAAGTCTTCCACTAATGGTACTAGCATTCGAACTGGCTCGAGGTCGAAAAGTACTCCAGTTATTATCAAAGTCATCGTTGCTATGGTTGCTGGGGCTTGCTGGCCATTTCGAGAACTGTGCTCCTGGACTGTCGCCATTTCCATCTTGACCTGCCTGAAGAGCTGATTTTTTCTTTGCAGCTCTCCCTCTACTTTTTGCAAACTTGCTGCTGTTGTCCATGGAGGCAGCCCTTCTCCTGGGTGACTTGCCACTTTTGCCTCCTTCTGGATTAAGCATCCACCAAGAGCTTTTTCCCGTTCCTTCATTCTGTACTCTAATGAACTTGCTGTGCAAAGAGAGGTTGTGACGGATTGAGTTCTAAAAAAGGAAAATGTAAGAAAGAAATTGAATTCCACTGCCAAGGTAATATATCCTGGATTCCCCCCACCCAAAAAACCCACACAAATCCATCAAGTCCCTCAAATGAGAAATACGGCAATATCAATATAAAATAGTATCTCCACCTCTACATGCACGGTCACTTTTAAATTGTATTTCTATCAGCAACAAAACCTATCATACTGATAGGCTGCAAGAAGGGTGAATCAAATCACAGTGGTTGCCACACCAAATAACAACTCTCTTCATTGTTAGAATCAACAGGATTCTCAGTTGTTGTTGTTAAGCACTACACACATGCAGGAAGCCACACCTGCTCCATCTGAAAATTAACACCATAGATTATCAAATGTCTGGACACTAGACTTTCAGCCAGATTGCTATGTAAAAAGCCCTCCTCACAGGAGCATAGCTGGAGAAAAAAAATTCAGGACCTGCTAAGTTAGTGGTGGTGTTGTTTTTTCCCAAAGAGGAACTGGAAAGTCTGGATTCATCAATAATTCCATCCCGTCAGCTCAAAGACAAACTTCTCAGGAAGCAGACTAGACTGATGCAAATGCAGAGAAAGGAGGTGGAGGAGAGGCTGCCTAAAGGAATCAAAGGACACAGAACAGTGCAGATGGCACCTGGCTTCAAAAGAGTTAAACCCACTACAATTTCTTCACTTGCCAATTGACCAGCTAATTGGTCTGAACAGAGGAGCTATTTTACCTCTGCTAAGGGAGCGGAAAGCCAACAGTCCATTCCCACTAAGCCATTCATCTCCTGGCCTTTCAGACAGGGAAAGGGCTCAAGACCGCGGAAAGTACACAAACCTTGTCCCAGCACTTCTGGGCATGTCTTTCTATTAGTAGAAGTCTTAGAAGGAACTGAAATCAGGTGGGTTGGCAGCAAAGGCACAGATAGCTTTCACACTGGCCAAACAAGCTTGTTAAAGTTTCCAGAGAATGATGGACAATCGGTTTATCCAGCATGGAAACAGATGGATAACGCACCCTGCTGCATTTACAAAGCTTTTGCTGAAAACTGACAGTTACTTAACAACCTCTTGAAAAACTGTCATAAAATACAAGCGTTATGTCTTATGAGCGTAATGGGCAGGCTCCAACATGGTCATATCTCAAGGACCACCTGATAATTAAGATTACAGGAGATGTGTGTGTGTGTATGTGTGTGTGTTCTGAGGTTTTCACGGGTGTTTGTATGTAGGACTTTGGTTATTCAGGTTTTCTCCTGAGTAAAATTGGAAGTGTCTTGGCAACGTTTCAACAAAGTCTCATTTGTCATCTTCAAGCTGGTGTTTTCAGCTTTGTACTTCCCGGAGCAAGCTCGTGCTCCTAGAAGCACGAAGCCAAAAACACCAGCCTGAAGATGACGAATGAGACTTCGTCGAAACGTCACCAAGACACTTCCAATTTTACACGGGAGAAAACCCGAATAACCAAAGACCTACATACACACACACACACACACATAAATGCTGTGAAGAGTATTAGAAGCCACTTCATTATAACTTTTGTCATTTTTTTCTTTTCTTGCATTTTTTTCTTTTTTATCTTTTTTTTTTACTTTATATTAGCTTGTGTCAGTTTTTACCTTTTTGTTTAAAAAGTATGTATGTGAATGTACCAGAATAAAAGTATTCAGATTTCATCTGAATAAGTATGGCAAGCCCATTAGAAATATTAGGGGAACTTATGGTTATCAATTTCATAATTTGCTATGAATCCCCCTTTTTGCAAGATGCAAGTGTGTGTGTGTGTGTGTGTGTGTGTGCGCGCATAAGATATAGGTTAAAGGCCAAATTGGTATGGGGGGAGGGCTTTTGTGGCTTTGTGTCAAGGGAGCAGAAACCTGATCTCTTTTCCTACTTTCTTGCACTTCACCTTCCTTGTCTGGTTCACGTTTGATAAAGCAGTTAGAAAGACAGGTAAAATGTTTAAAGCAGCTAGTGAAAAATGGAGGGTGTGTGGTGTCAACTTTTACATTCCTCCTTTGCATGTACTTTTTCGGGTGAGAAGTATGACCCTTCCTCCATTTCATAATTGAATTGAGAGAAATACACCACTGTTCTACATGTCTGTTTTATCTTGTATGATGTTTCTAGCCAAGGCTTCTGTGAACTTGCTTCATTCACCCAATGTCAAATCCAGCAATTATCACTTTCTAATTCGAAACATCAAGTTTTGCTCCTCTACTAAGCAAAAGTATATTCCTACTTCCTACTCCAGTATACAATATTCCCACTGAAAATAACTTCAAGAGGGTCAGACAGAATAATAGTGCTACATCTTTTCCATGGCAACATAGGCAGCTAAGAACTTTTGAAGCAACTTTAGATAACTCAGTGTGAAAAGAACATGAGGCTGGAATACTTTACAAAAAACATAACCCTCTGGATTGTTCCGACTAAAATCCATTAACACATTCCAAAAAGAATTTGATACTAGAGATGCTTTGTGGCCGTCGTATATTTTATTTTATTTATTTATTCGTTTGATTTATATGCCGCCCTTCTCCGGAAACTCAGGGTGGCTTACAATGTGTTAAGCAATAGCCTTCATACTTTTGTATATACCTGCTTAGTAGGGCTTTCGGCGCCCCCTAAGCGGTGTTCTTTTTTATACAGTCAGCTTATCCCACCTTACCAAAGCTTAAAATATGTTTATACTGAAAATGTAATTCTGTGTGAAGATCTATCTGTGCAAATTATTCACTCCATCCACAAAAGAATCATCTAGTATTTTGCAGAAACTGCAGAGGCCTCCTTAGTCACCAAAAAGTTACAATCTAGTATTCTTACACAAAGGACATGCAAGGTCACTTCTGGAGTAGCGAAGCCATCTCCAAATTTTGCCAACAACAACAGAAGTTCCAAACAGGAAAAAGTTTGCAGCAGAGTGCCTGTTACATAAATTCCTGTTTTTCACAACCCGGGGGAGATTAAAGAAACTACAGTATGATTTACTACTTGGAAAAAAGTGTGGAAGAGAAATAAGTATTACAAAAATATTTAGCATAGTTATTGATGTTGTGTCTACAAATCTTTGCCGAATACAGACATCACTTGATAATGGTACAATTTTAAACACTGGAACTTGGCAACTGGGACAGCAAGTGCAGTGACTGAATTTGGAGTCTGTCCCTTATGCCTAGAAGAACTTGAGCGACACTGAAAATGAAAGGTGGCATTTTTTTCTAAACTAAGCAGGAGTTTCACTTCAAAGTACATGCATCAACTCAGTGTGTCAAATTTTATTGCTCTATTTCTTGGCAGGATTCATTGCAACTTCATCCACGATAAATCTTCAGTGGAGTCACCAAGTTTCTCTCTAACTTTGCAAACTTCACTCTGGAAATATTTCTGCATGTGAGCATAATTATTCTATTGCCACTTTCATACATCTATGTTTCTATTCCCTATCTCCCCTCCATTACATTTGGAAGATGATCTGTGTGACCCTTTTTCCTCCTGCCCAGCTTAGAAAGCAAGCAACAGGCAGGATATAATTTAGGCAAACCAGTGTCCTTTCCAGTCAACCAAGTGGAAAATCAAGACTACTAGCAATCTGTATCCCTCCCTCAACTTACAGCAATTCCTGCAGTAATAAAACTCCCCTTGTGCCCCTCTGCTCAGAAAAAGGGGAAATTTAATTTTTTAACCCACATTTCAAGTCCATGCTATGTGTATCTGGCTACTTGTGATACACAGAAAGACAAATCTAAGCTTTTGGTGTAATGGAAAATTTTTATTTGCACAAATCAAAACTTCCTGCAAGTAAATCTCCATTGAATCCTGTGATGAAGGCATAATAGAATTATGGTCTCTTCCCCAACACTTATAAGTCACACTGTAGAACAGTATATAGAAGCAGAGAGAACATAATGGGACAATTTGTCACAGCCAACTCGCAGCAGCCAACTCACCGCGGCCAACTTGCCACAATCAATTCAACAAATACGAAAGTTTAATTTCAACAGAACCGTGGCCAATAATAATAAAGTCAATCCAGAAATACAAGAGTCAATAATTTCGATGAAAAGGGGGTTATCAATAATAAAAGTAGCTGAGTGAAATGATTAATGCAGCGTTGAATTGTCCCATGGCAAATTGGCCATGGCGAGTTGTCCTAGATCCCAGAGAGAAAGCAACGACTTGCTTGAATCCAGACATTTGGACATGTGATATAGAAGAATTTGATGAAACCCCCTCCCCCAAAAAAACCATGCCAGGTTTTTATTGAGATTTATTGGAACCATGCCAATCTCTTTACTGAGATTATGAAATAGATGAGAAGGATTAAATTGAGTTCAAGGCTCCACTTTGCAAATCAAGTTGCACAGTTTTTTTCAGGAATTGTGAACCCTATAACATTGCCTGTCAAATCTGCTAGAAAGTGCTGAGTTTAAATGATGGAACTGTTCAGACAACTGTTTTCCTGAATGGGAAAATGCCTCTGTCTAATCCTTGTACAGTTCCAATGTCACAAAGTGCAACTGAATTGGGGAATGAGAGACAAGACTTCTCACTATTTCCATCCTTTTCAAATATTATTGTGTGGTGGCACAGTGGTTAGAATGCAGTACTGCAGGGCTAACTCACTGCTCACTCCAGGAGTTCGATCCTGAGCAGCTCAGGTTTGACTCAGCCTTCCATCTTCCCGAGGTTGGTAAAATGAGGATCCAGATTGTTGGGGGCTATAGGCTGACTCTGTAAACCGCTTAGAGAGGGCTGTTAAACACTGTGAAACGGTATATAAATCTAAGTGCTATTGCTGTTCGTTTGAGTAATATTTATTGTTTTGCTGTTATCAATTTGCTACCAAATGTTTGTGGAACTTGAAGTACATTGTATCCTGATCAGTGTTCCCAGATCACTAAATCAGATATGTTAATTTTCCATCTACTGTTCATTCAGAAGTCCACTTATGCCCATCCACAGCAAAGCTAGCATCTGCTTCCTGTTACCTGAAATATGTATACAGGAGAGATGCTCTGAAATTTGGAAGCAGAGAGCTCTACATAGATAAATCTGACCCAGTGAGGTCCCTATGGCTTAATACAGGTTGTTGATTTTCAATGACTATTAGCAACCGGAAACCAGTGGTCTGATCCTCACCAATCTTTTGAATAAGTAATCAGCAAGCAGTTGGGACACCAGATTGTTGGGCTTCCTGCCTTAACAGCAGCAGGAAACCAATGATCCATTTCCTGCTGGCCAGCTGATCGTGCTGATTAGTTGGCCGGCAGGAAAAGCAAACCAAGTTCCTAAGATTCCAGGAGGTCACACTTTTGGTGGTTTAGAACTGTCTATGACCCTAGACCATAGCTTGTCCATCCATAATACACTGGCATTTCAAAGTTTCAATTAAACCTGAAAATCTTCTCCATTTCTAGCAATAATACCATCTATGGGGAAAGGCATTGCTATTCCATTAAAAAGAAGTAAGGAATATGTGCTTAGGCATGAATGTAGTAATTTTTTTATAATGGGATTACATTATCACTTACTTGTTAAATCTTTTAACATTTAAAACATTTAACATTTAAAATCCTTTTGAGGCATTTTAAAATAAACAAGCTTGAATCCAATCACTTACAATTTGCTTATATACCAAATTAGCCCATCACCTTTAAGACATGGCTGTTTTATCAAGAATTTCTAAAATTATATGCATCATCAAACTATGGGAAAGCTTATGTAAATGTTAGTTTTGAAAAGTTTCTCATATGGAAGGATTTACTTAGAGGCTTATCAAAATTATTTAGCCAAAAAATCATGGATATATTGATATGCATATAATGCAGTAGTGGGTTTCACTTACCTTCACTACCGTTTCGGAACTGTGAGTGTGCTCATGTGCGGAGCTACTGGTGCCACCACTGCTACCGGTTCGTCTGAACCGGGGTGAACCGGTAGAAACCCACCACTGATATAATGGTAGTAAAATGTTCTGATTTTATCCAGTATTTCAGGATTTGGTAACTGTTTTCCACCCTGATACATAGAAAAGAGTTTTCAGAGGATATTTAAAACTAGAAAGTTATATTGGTGATCTGTTGTACTGCTTTTTTCAGAGGACAATTCACTGTGTCAAAATTTCAGGTGATATCTTTAATACACTAATATTTTTTGAAATCAGTTATGAACTACATTGCTGGGGAATTGAACATCTGTTTCATTAGCTATTGTGCACCCTATTTATAGCAGAATTGAGATTATACAGAAATTACAAAGCATCTCAGCAAGTGTGTTTGTGTATGTGTCTATGAATCAATGAAATAAAACCTTAGCTGCTTATTTCTTAATTTTCTATGTGTTTCAATATATTGTTTACATTCTGTTTTTTTGGGTTTGGTCTTAGGGAATACGTACCTTAAATGAAAATGAAATGTACAGTGTAAAATGGATTTTTAAAAACATCAAACATGGATTGAAAAAGAAGAAATTTAAATTCAAGGTAGCAAGAAGCGGCACAAAATCTTGCTTAGTAAAAAGTCAAATCATATAAGTGTTCTTAAAAGAACTCAACTACTGCATTCAAATAACATATTTTACCTGATTATTTAATTAAAATATTTTCTGAGCGTGATAGAGTACACTGTACCATATACAATCAAGCACACTATTTTTATAACATGCTAACTAAGCCACCTATTCTAAAGCACACAGAGAGGCAGCTTTGGGGGACATGTTCAGGTTCAATAATCTTCTTGATTCCAATTGACCAGGAAGATCAACTGTGACACAGTCCCCTCCTATATGGTTGCTGGTCTTGGCATCTTCATGGACATTTTTGCTTTGGCTACAAGAGAGACAGGATACTTCCCGTGAATGGTCTAATTCCTCTTCTTTTAGGAGGTGTGGATATGAGAATATTGATTTCATGGAGGACCGTATACAGTCTTCCTTATTTGGAAAGCAAAATAAAAATAAACCTAGGACAAAGGTTTTGAGAAAGAAAAGTAAACCTCAGATGTATTGTCCTAAAGGACTGCTGAATTTAGGAGAGGACAAAGGTGTAGGTTGCACCATCCCAAATACTGACACAATCAGAAGGCTGGGAGAGACTTCAAGAAAATCTCAGCTTGTGGCAGGCCTGCGAGCGCTAATATTGCAGCGTGGATAATATTGTGCTGATTTTGGCTGCTGGCACTAGGGTTCCTCAGGAAACAGCTGAACAGCCTGTGCTTGTTCACTATGTAGACCTACCTGAGTCAGACAAAATCATTCCAGCCACAATTTGCACATGAAGTAGCATTGGCCAGAAGCAATGACTTAACCTCTACCATAAAGATACAAACCAGGACACAAGCAGTTTCCTCCAAATAGACCCTATAATTTATCAAGCTGCTTTGGTCCTCTGTGGGATTAGGAGAGCAAAGAAAACAAAGATGGGGGATCAGGGGCTTCGAAAGCTAATGTCGAAGGTAGAAACCATGTCTTTGGTGACATAATAAAAATGAAAGCTCAAACCTGAAACCCATCCCAGAACACGTATGAATAATTATTGGTAGTTTACTTTCCTACCCAGTCAGTGAGACTGGCAGGAAGGAGAAAGGTAGCTGGGAACCCAGCTATCACTGCTCAAGGTTACACCCTGGGTGAGGGGGCAGCAGTTATTCCTGAGGTACAATAAAACAAAGCAGCAGAAGCAACCCTTTACATACTGACATACTTTCTTCCCAACTCAAAGATGTGAGGAAAGAGCCCTTGGACAACTCTATAGTCTAACTGCCAGGTTCTTGACCTGGTTTGAGTGGAAAACTCAGTTGAATTGTATTGCCTCAATCATGGGCATTTTTCACATTCATTCGCTCATGTATTTCAGCCCCTGGATCCTGGTATTTTATTACATTTTTATAATGCTTTTCAAATACAGGTAGTCCTTGATGTATGACAATTGAGCCCAAAATTTATGTTGCTAAGCAAGGTAGTTGTTAAGTAAATTTTGCCCCATTTTATGATTTTTCTTGCCACAATTGTTAAGTGAATCACTAGTTGTTAAATTAATAACACATAGCTGTTAAGTGAATCTGGCTTTCCCGTTGACTTTGCTTGTCAGACGGTCGCCAAAGGTGATTTCATGACCCCTGGACGCTACAACCGTCATAAGTATAAGCCACTTGCAAAGCTTTTGAACTCTGATCACGTGACCACAGGGATGCTGCAATGGTAGTAAGTGTGAAAAACGCTCATAAGTCACTTTTTTTCAGTGCCATTGCAACTTTCAATAGTCACTAAATGAATGGTTGTAAGTCAAGGACAACCTGTATTTATTGCTATTATGAGCAGTTCTCCTTTAAATACAGATCAGAATTGTCCATTAAGATGGCCTCTTGCAATCTGTTTTATAGGTGGACTAAGGAAAGTCCTATGAACTGGGAAATCTCCAGGACAAGTATAGACAAAATGATGGATTTGAGAAGTCAAAAGTAGAATCATCATGCATTTCCTAGAAAGTAATGAAAAGCCAGCATAGTTGGGGAAATAACTACTTTGTTTAACCCTGAAGACAGGAACCCTAAATTCAAGATGCTCCCTTCCTGGAATACCAGAATACTGTAAACTAGATTATTAGAAAGCCAAAATATATCCCAAAGTGAGGTTCCTCCAACAAAACTACATGGACGTTTCCATAAAGTCATGAAGCGTCTTGTGTGATTGGAAAGGAAGATTAAATAGAAAAAGGGATATAATTTTTTTTTTTAAATTTCCTATCTTGTTAACCAGAGTTGCCAATGGCCATTAAAAGCAATCCTGGAGATTTCTCAATCCAATAAATGCATGCTTGTAACCTACCTTGTGAATCATGAATATGAATGAATGAATGAAAACATACATATACCAATGAAAATTGATTAAATTAATGATCAATAATTAAAATTACCTGTAAAATAAAGCACCATTGCCCATACATGAAGTGCCTTATTTTTGCCAGTATGAAATTACAGATTATTCACAGGTAATTTTTGGGAGAGGAAAGGAAAAACCAATGTATTCTCATTTGTACTGTTTTCCTTTTCATTGTTTATTTCATTGTTCTTTTATTTTACTTTTGTTTCATTTATTTTTTTTTCACTTCTTGCTTTTTATTGTTGTAAACCGCCTAGAACCATGATGGCGAACCTGTAGCACGCGTACCAGAGGTGGCACGCAGAGCCCTCTCTGTGGGCACATGCACCGTCGCCAGCTGCTCTTCTAGTTTCCAGCCCCCAGCTGGTCATCACGAGTGCTGGAGTGCCAGAAAACAGCCCGAAAAATGGCAAAAAATGGCCTGAAAACGGCCCAGAAACAGCCGAAAAACAGCCCTGAAAACAGCCCAAAAAATGGCTTGAAAATGGTCTGAAAACAGGCTAAAAAATGGCCAAAAAACAGGCATGCACGCACCGGCCAACTGGTCTTTTGGTTTCCGGTGCTCCAGTGCGCGTGAAGACCAACTGGCTGGTGCGCATGTGCACGCTGGAAAGCTGAAGACCAACTGGCCAGTGTGCAGGTTTCTGGAGCTCTGGCATGCTCATGTACATGTGCATGCATGTATGTTCCGGTTTGGCCACTCGGTGCTGAAAAGGTTCGCCATCACTGGCCTAGAGTAATCCTATGGCGAGATAGGAAGCAAATAAATTACATACATACATATATACATACATACATACGCTTTCATTGTGAGTCAAACTTCTTTTATCAGTACATATCATAAACACTGAAACTTGGCCCATATTTTTTTAATTTATGCCTACAGTGAACCATTCATTAGAATTACAGATATTTAGGTATCAAGGGAAACAGTTGTTAGAATCGGTAATGAAGGCTGTCATTTAATTGTCCACCTAGGCCACCTAAACACTTTTGAAAGGTCACTGTTTAAAAGCCGTCTGAGCTGACCATAAAACGCCACCAACTTCTTTAACTTATATTTTGTTCCTATTTAGTATTTCCTGCAACTTCAGAATCATAAAACTGGAATGACAGGGCTCTAAGCCAAAAACCTCTATTGTTTTCAATGGAGGCACTCAAGAATTGGCATAACAGGCTGGAAATGACAATGGAAGTGGAACTGGCCAGGCATCCATTCACACTGCCTTCACCCGCTCTTTGTCTCCCCTTCCCCTCACAGGATGAGTTTTGCTCAGAAATTCCAGTACTGTATTACAAACACCAAGGGGAAAAACATGCCATACACACTATATAATGAGAAAGACAAATAGCCTGTTACATTTGTATTCCACCCAACCTCCAAGGAACTCAGTGCAGCCTTTGAAAGTTTCCTGCAGTGCCACAAACATTAGCTTCAAGTTTATGAATGGGGCAGGCAGCAACTGAGATCAAAAGACACGCAAACGGCCCAGAGGGATTTATCAAAGCAACATGCACCAGACTATAAAGTTCTGTTTAGCATAAGTAGTTTCTAACTGCATGGGCATGGTGTTATTCTACACAAAGAATTCATTTCACTGCTGGCAAAACAGACCAATATCCCAACTTTTATTCTGCTGCTCAGAACAATTCTACTTTTTAACATTTCTGCATGACTTTTTCTTTTAAAGAGAGGTTTGTCCTGGTTCCTAGTATTTATTTGTTTACACGTAAACATATTAGGTATGTAATGTGTTTTCTGTTTTAGAATGTTTGTTTTTCTTCAAGTTACTGTCAATCTTGTCATAGTTTCTTTCCAGACCAATTTGAACAGTTAAAAAGAAATAATCAACAGTTGTGTAGGGGTTTCTTTTTTCCACAAGGACACACAGATGATGAAATGCAATTCATCAATAGACTGCCTTGTGGTTCATTCAAGCACTTTTACCTTCTGAATTTAATAATCTTACAGAATTCTCCTCTTCCAAAATTTTTCAACTGTGAAGCACTCAACAAATATTTCTCTTCTCTATTCTCTTTATCACTCTGTGATTTAATTTTTTTATAATAGAGAACACAGCCCCAAAAGGTTTGCCAATACAAGACTTAAAACCAAAGAGAAAGAAAGGAAATACCCTGAGCAAGTGCAGTTTCACATTTTAAACTTACAGTAATTATATCATTGTAGTCCCATTCTCATAGTCACACTGTAGCTACAGGAATTAAAACCTTGCTTCTTCCAATGCTAAACATCCATACTTTTTTTTTAAAAAAAGTATTCACATTAAAAAAAAAGAAACAAATGTGCCTCCCTCTCACTCTCCCTCCCCCACTCTATACATACACACACACACACACACACACACACATACACTATGGTTCATATATAAGAAAATAACTGTTTTTATACAACAGATTAAATACACTTGGGAAAAAAACAATAGATTTTTCTTGAATTAAATGTCTTTAGATCAAAAGATACATAGATAACATTGTTTAACGTTAACATTGCTTAAAGGCCAACTCTGTTGATTAATTAAGATTGAATGTTCCAATTCCTGTTCCACTGTTGTGGCAAATTACTGATACCTACCTGAACATTTTTCTTTATTGATCTATTTAAGAAAAGTTGGTCTTAAAATTTTCCAAAACTATTTACAATAAGTGTTTTGTATGCTGCTGGTGCAAGTCCAAACTGTATGATTAAGCAATGTTTTAATTATGTACTCTGCCATTCCATGCTTTTAGATAGACCAAATTGTTCTTCTAGCCCCACAAACATTCTTTAATTGAAAATCAGCTAATCTAAGATATTAACGCTATTTCTCTAACCACGAATTTCCTCCAACACCCTTCCCCAAAAGATTTAATTGAAATTCTCAAAACAGTTATCTGATAGATACATTTACTTGGGAAGTAATATTGTTTTACTGTAGAAAATATGATGGCGTATAAAATAAATGTATATGACTGATTAACTACTATTTATCTACCTTCGCAGGAAGGAATGATAAGAAAAACATAGACTATCAGTCCAGTATCCCCATACCAATTCAGGTACTGATGCAGGTGTTTGAGGTTATCACTTTTTGAGTGGTTATCTGGAAGTGGAACAAGGAAGGTTTGGACTCAGTCCCTGAAATGCCAGGAGATGCTGTTTGCTGAAATGTTTATAAAACTTTTGATCTGGCAGGACCTTCTTGTAAAATAACAGTGCACAAATATAAGCTGCAACTTCAAATATGAAGGATCATCTGGACTTATGCTATCACTGACATTATTTGGACTTGCACGCTATTCAGGTTATGCTGCTAGGTGACTAAACTCTCAAGGGCCTGGTGGCTCACTAAAAAGCATTGTGATTAACACCAGCTGTCTGCAATTACTGTAAGTTCGAATCTCACCAGGCTCAAGGTTGACTCAGCCTTCCATCCTTTCTAAGGTAGGTAAAATGAGGACCCAGTTTGTGGGGGCAATAAGCTGACTTTGTATTAATATACAAAGGCTATTGCTTAAAGCATTGTAAGCCGTCCTGAGTCTCCGGAGAAGGGTGGCACATAAATCAAATTTTTTAAAAAAAAGATAATTCAGATATACTTACTATGTAGTCTTCCTCTATAACAATGAAAATGCCAAGAATAAAAAATAAAATGGACAGCATAACACTAAAGTCACCCTATTTACATACATTAAGGTGTGCTACTTTCTAAGAATCTAATTTGCTAATTAAAAAAGAATGGAAACATTTCTATCCGATATGTTTTTAATTAAACAGATTGGGTGGCTGACTGACACTGATTGACTTGTTGGTTATGTACTCAAACTTATGTTGATTCTTAATGACCGCATAGATATTTTTTATAGACAATCTGTTCCTAACCTGGATATTCAGATTTTTCTAATAGTGTACTTATTATCATTGTAACTAAGTCCATCTATCTTGCTGGTGGTCATTCTCCTCTTTCCTTCTATGGTATCTTTGCCAGTCTTAGAGCCTTCTGCAGTGACTGAGTCACATGAGGAAATCACTAACAAATTCATAGTATCTGGCAATTATTTATGGCCTTGGAGTCAAGAATTAATCTCTCTGTTTTCTAATTTCATATTCAGCCACTGAGTGATGGATTTTGCATTGGCCGTCTTGGAATGGAAATAATGACTTAGAAGTTGCTAATTATCAAATTAATAGATGGACTTTAGTAGAAGTGCTTTTGTCATGCTATTGTTATCACAGTCAACGTAACAATACAATCTCTCCCTTTCTTTCCTTTTCATGGACTCTGTACAGTCATCAGGAACTGCTGGTTAAAAAATTGGATTGATGAGATTATTATGCCCAAAAGAAACGTCATGTTTTCTAAATGACACAGGCAGTAATTGTTTCTCCTCATCCTTAAATCTCATTGGAAAAGTTACCACATCCTCAACATGATATACAAAACAACTGATGTCATCCATTAGTCCTGCTATCCAATAAGTAAAAGGAAAAAAAGAAAAGAAATCTCTCTTCCTATTCACTCACACCACGACTCTGAACATACTGCATACGGTGGGGAGAAATTCTGGATAGTAAAAGCACAATCCAGGCATTTTAATTCTCAGAGATTTCAGATCATCTACCATTGAATTCAAAGCAAATACTATCTGGGAACTTCTTTAATCCAAATTAAAATCATAGCGAGTCTGAAACCTATGTAAAATGGGATCTGTGTGGGATTAAAACTGGTGCTTCTGTGACAGCACAGTTAGGTATAGTAGTAGAAGAGTCAACTCCATGTGAAGGTTAAAATTAATTCTATTGAGGTTGGTTATAATATCAGAATATTGCAAGTCTAATTGTGCTGTAAATTCCCCACACCCCTCTCTGGCACCTGTACTGAATCGGGGAGGGGGGGGGAATTTGAGCCCTCCTTTTTTGGGTAAGGATTTTTGCATATTTCTGTCAAGATCATCTTCCTTATTCTGTACATTCTGCAACTTAAGTTTTCTCCCTTAACATGTAATCCAACAAGGGTTCATGTTTGTCATTCCCAATTGCTTTCATTAGTACTTCAATCTCTGTGTGGTCCTTCAGTTGGATGATGATTTCAAACACTATAGGTCGAAGCCAAAATAATCAGAAAATGCTTACTTACACCATTCAGTCAGTGACCATTCAAAATTACGATGGTGCTGAAAAAGTGACTTGAAGTCATAGCCATTGCAGTGATTATTGATCAAAAATTGCAGTGACTATTGATCACATGATCAAAATTTAGGCGCTTGGCAATCTGCCCACATTTATGATCACAGAGAAGCTTCAACTTCCCTCACCTGCCCCCCCCTCCCCCAATTATGCCATTTTGGCTGCCCTGCCGGACAGCACTTACCAAGAACAGTGGGAGGTCTGGCGTTGAAGTAGAGGCCCAGGGTCTTCAGCAGACTCAACCAGCTGCCACCTCCCCTAAATCCCACCCCCTTCCATAGGCCCTGCCATGCCCAGCTGACTTTCTCCATCTTCCTCCCCCTGCTGATCAGGCATGGCTAGCAGAACCCTATGTCAGGCATTTACTAGCCACACCAGGCCTTCTCCTCGAGGCTGCTTGCCCCATTCACCAAATCGCAAGTGCCATTCTCTAAATTGTGTTCCCTGTTCTTGCAGTGCTTTAAAAAGCCTTCAGAAAACGTCTCCAAACCATCCCGAGAATGGGGCACATGTCTTTTTCCATTCTTATGATGCTTCAGAAAACCAACAAAGTAGAATATTTGTAGCTCAAGGTTAAAATGAGAGCTCTGAGCTTGGCTGTTTTCTTGCAGATGTTTTGTGCTCTACCAACTGATGATGTTACTTACTTTGGGTAATGAAATGCCTACAAGAAAGCAACCAAGCTCAGAGAGCACCAAGGACCCCTCGCTTCAGAAAACCTTTGGAAAGCTTCCGAGGTTTTCCAAAGCTTTGTGACAATGGTGCATTTGCCACTCTCCAAATGGTGCACCCGTTTTCATGAGACCAAGGAAGCCTCAGCAGGAGAAACAGGAACAAGACAGCGAAGGTCATCTAGGAGGGTGGTATGCAGGGTGGCAGGGGGCCTGGAGTGCTGGACAGCAAGGGCTGCTGGGATGGGATGGCTGAGGGTGATACCCTCAGAGCTGGCAGCATACCGAGAAGCCCCTCTGTGGCACGCTCAGGCTGTGGCAGCTGAGACTTCCAGAGTGACTACTGCTTCAACTGCTCTGAGGATTCTTGCAGCCCACGGCCACAGTGCACCAAGGAGCCCCTGAACCACAGTGTATTCTTTCCCCAGCCTTCCTGACCTCGTGCCACACCACAGCAGCCCCTCCTCCAGCTTGTGCACAGGCTGAACTGGGCTTCCCAGTGACTCCCTTATCTGAGCGCCCCCCCTCCCCCGTATACTTTACCTGGGACTCCCTCCACTTCTTGCTGTGTCTGAAGTTACAACAACAACTAGGATTGCCTGGATTGCCGTTGCTATGTGATGTAGTCACATTACCTTGTGCTCTGCAACCGCATCACTTAAGTGATAGCCATTCTGGTCCCTACTGTAGACTTAAGATAAGGACTACTATACTCTACATAAAAATACGTCTGGGTTTTCAGCTATGTAACAGGTGATTATTATTATGATAACTAGTTTTATGTCAAGATGAAAAATCTAGAATGCTCGCCACACAAAATTCAGCCACTTGTTAGTTACAGCTGAGTAAAAATAATAGCAAAAGGAAGAGTCACAACAACCATTTTGAGGTTCTTGCAAGGACCTGCATGAACCAGATGAGATTGTCACTTTCACTGACAATTAGCTGTACAGTATGACACAGCTGCCTACAGTGTATTAAAAATAAATACGGTTCCTTCTCTTAACCCGTTTGGTTATACAAACTTTCCTATTCCTTTCCCCATCACTGGTGGGTTTTCTAAAAGTTTGTGCTAGGGATGGAAATACAATTTAAACTGTATAAATTAAGAAGACAACAGTATCTGCCCCAATCTATCTATTATCTACTTTTCCTGAGAGATCCAGCCTCTTGTAAGAATTCAGAAATATTATGAGAACCCTTGTTTTATCTAAATAAAATTATTATATAATTAAATAGAATGAAAGGGGAAAAAATCCTTAAACTTCCACAATACAGCTATGCCAGTGCCACCTGCCCACACAGACACATATCTTACAGCAGTAAAGCAAGAATAAAATCTGTGACAAATGTAAAAAAAACCCAAACCCACAACATTTAAAATTAGGAAAGCAGGGGCCCCAAATTCATTCATCCTTTAAAGAGGCCATCAATTATCACCCATCTGCTTCCTGCAATATGTAAAAAAATAACGTTCACTATCCTCAGTCAACCATATATTCTGTATAGATAGGTGGAAAGCAAGCAAGAGACTGCAACGTTCAACCTCCAATCTTTTTCCAATATTATCTTACTATCTCCAACTTAATCATTAATCTTAATCATTTAAAATTACTTGTTGTCTGTTATAATTTGCTCGCCTGCTCTTTGAGCTGACATCATGATTTTATGAGGAAGACCTGTAGTATGTGAGCACATTACTTATTCCATAAAGCATACTTTGGTATACTATAAATGAGGAATGTATTGTTTATTTATTTGTACCTAATAATGATTAATGACTATCTGCAGATAAAAGCCTTTTTAAAATGGAGTTTAAATATTAAGATTATCAACAGCTACTAGTTCTGATGTCTAATATGTGCTTTCTTGTTATATATGGAAATATTCTAGAACAGAGGTGTCAAACTCCATTTCATTAAGGGCCGCGCGAGGGTTGTGTTTGACCTCAGGAAGCTGGGGTAGGCATGGCCAGCATGTCACTCGTGTCGGAGGGAGTACCTGTGGTGGCCCGAGCGCTCTCCCAAGCTCGACAATCTCCTGAAACCCTCTGCCAATGAAAATGGTGCTCGGGGAGGGCCACATGCAGCCCTCAAGAGCTCTGTTTTTGGCTGGATAGCCGCCTGCAACCCACTGCCAGAGAAGGCCCTCATGAGCCAGAGAAGGCCCTCATGAGGTGTTCGCTGGCAGAGGCACTGCAAGCCAGTCCTTTGCTGTTTCCAGAGTGGCCCCAAGGGGCCAGACCTAAGCACTCAGCAGGCCAGATCTGGCCCCCAGGCCTTGAGTTGGACAGCCCTGTTCTAGAACAAGCTTGGGTGGTGCTACAACACAGTTGGGCAATTAATTTTCCCAAGGTGCCACATGTGAAACTGGGGCTGTTGTAGAGGGCACAACAAGGGGTGCAGGCACTGATGCACGCAATTATGTAAAATTTAAAAAATAGCAGTCACCTTCAAAAAAAAAAAGGAATGCAATTGTATTGTATGCACTTATTTACATTTGATTTCTAATTTCCAATTGACTCATGCAGGCTAGACGGGAACTGACAAAGGGCTGTGAAATGCCCAAGTCTATGCTAGAAGATTTGTGTCTTTGTTAATACTGAACTTTTCTCAAACATCTGAGTGCAAAATGTAGAAAATAAGGAACAGCATCACAGCATCTTGAACAATTCAGGCTAGTTCCAGATAGAAAGTCCATAAATGTTATTCATTCAAAAAAATGTCCCTGCAGCTATTTCATCTTGTCCATGCTGACAGATGAGAAAAAAATATGGGAGAGACCCCTGCACGAAGCTATGATTGAGGTGGGGATAACTTCATAGTAGAAATTTTAAATTATCATCATCGAAGTTCAGTCTAATGCATAATTCAGATGGTTAGGTGAGGTGTTAGGTTATCATATACAAATTACATAATACTTTTAGACTTCAGCAGAAGCAAAGAAGGAAAAAGGAAAGCGATAAAAGCATGATTATATCAAACGAGAACATCATCAACAGACCTTTTAACGGAAAGTAAGACTCATCTTATTCACTCCTACCAATGATCAGAAACAAGGCAGGGCAGCCATATAAGCAAATGTTATTCACTCCTTAATACCTCTTAGAAGATACAATCATACCAGTGGTGGGTTTCAAAATTTTTTACTACCGGTTCTATGGGTGTGGCTTGGTGGGCATGGCTTGGTGGGCATGGTTTGGTGGGTGTGGTAGGGTAAGGATACTGTAAAATCTCTATTCCCACCCCACTCCAAGGGAAGGTTACTGCAAAATCTCCATTTCCTCCCGATCAGCTGGGACTTGGGAGGCAGAGAATAGATAGGGGCGGGGCCAGTCAGAATTTTTACTACCAAACTACTTTTACTTCTCCAAACTACTCAAAATTTCCATTACCGGTTCTCCAGAACTGATCAGAACCTGCTGAAACCCACCTCTGAATCATACCCCTATAAACCTCTCCTTGTTAGTTTTCTCTGCTTCCTTCCCTACAGATATTCACAGAGTCCACAGTAAGCATGAAATCTGCTTATTTCATAGAACAATCCTCAAAAGAAGACTATGTCAAAACCAGACTTTTCCCATTATGCTCCTTTGACTCACATACACTTTATAAATACACAGTTCTGTCAATTTATGGCTTCTAATTATCAGTTATCATTCTTTTCCCAATAGAATGTCTCCTTAGAATTTTCCTTTGGAGACCACATGATTCCTCAGACATCCGGGGAAAGAAAATTCAAAAGGCCCTTTTCCTTTTAAAAGAAAAGCTGGGACAATAATGAAAATTGGACATGTTACTGACCAACAAGCTTGTAGGAGGAATTCCTTCCGTTCAAGAGTTTTCTTCCACCCTGTTTCATTTTTTTTCCCAACTGAATGGCAGGATTTCTCAGGCAATGAACCATGCTCAGTCCTCACTGGGTTATTTTTGCTTTCCCCTCTTTAAGCTTTTTCCCCTCTGAAACTTCTTTTGGAGGGCAGGGTACTAGAATACACTTGGGTTTCCCATGTCAGCGGATACCTCCTGCTTGCATAGGGCTGCTGCTGTTTAGATTTCACAATTACGGTAGTCACAGAATGAAATTGGGACAACAATATTGGATGAATCAGCACTGTGTTAGGGTGGGGAAAGTGTCTGTCAAAAAGAGATAGAGATGCTTCAAATTAAACCTCCTTAAAAGGCTGTTGCAGTTGTAAAGATATCAGAGACATATATAGAGGATACATATGTAATTCCCTCTATGCAATTACAGAATCTCAGATTTTCTGGGTGAGGAATCAATTACCGTGTTTTCCCCAAAATAAGACCTTGTGTTATATTTTTTTGAACCCCGAAATAAGTGCTTGGCCTTAATTTCGGGGAGGTCTTATTTTTGGGGGGCACGTGGAGCAAGACGGGACTCCTTTTGCTTTCTTACCTGATTTCCAGCTCTGTCTCCCTAACCCTAACCAGAGGAAATGGTGGGATCGGCTACGTGGGACCGGCTACGCATGCATTTAAATATTTTCAGGGTGGGCTTATTTTCGGGGGAGGCTTATTTTAGTGCATGAGCTCAAAAGCCCGATTTGGCTTATTATTAGAGGATGTCTTATTTTTGGGGAAACAGGGTACAATAATATCTCTTTTCCATTATAAATTGTAATTTTCTGTATGATTTTTGAAGTAATTAACCCCAACTGAAGGGATTAGAATTGTATTTTTAGGTGGGAATGCCAGACTAAGGGAATGGCACAAAGTACCCTAGTGGGCAGCACTGATGGAGCTATTTTGAAATGAATATTTTAAAAAGACTGCGTAATAATTTGTGAATTCTCTTTTACCTTTCTATCTGGTAAGTAGAACAGGAAACAAGTGGGATAGAGAGCAAAAGTAGATCTTGCCAAGTTGTTATTAAATACATTTTCAAAGGGCCATCTCTGAACATCAAGGATGAGACAAAAACAAAGTGGATTGTATTTTATGTGTATTCATGTAATCAGATTTTAAAGGGAGACATCCTTTTAGAACTTCCTTCCATTCCATTTTTGATTCTTAGGCTGTATCACACATTATTTTGACCTTAGAGATAGTGTGCATAGATTAGAATAAGAAGTAGAAATTTGCTTGAAGTATCGATTTGACTTTAGCAGCAAGGCTAATAGAATAAAATTTAACACTGCTCAATTTACATATTGAAGCCAGGAAAATGATAGAACTTGTATGCTTTCTTATAAAAATATAAAGGAAAGAACATGAGATGCTTCTTCCCAAGAATTTGTCTTGCCTAAAAGTCCCTAACTTTCATAATGAAAGCTGGCAGACATTGCTAAATAGATCTAGATTAGGCATATCATGGCAATAAAAACAAAGCTGAATTTTCTTTGGCTATAACTTAGATTTATTTTAGAATGCAGGCAGCAATTATGCAACTGAAATTTGGCTAGATTACTTGGTCATAAAATTCTTACAATATTTTTCAAAGGATACTGTAATAATCTTCACTGGCACTGTCTTCTGATAAATAAATTGATATTTGTTTTAATAAATAAAGTAAGTAAACAAACAAACTCTTGTCATTCTGGTATATTTCTTCAGACATTGTTGAAGATACTGTACTAAAATGTAACTTTATCTTATTTTCTGCTCAACGACGGACCATTCATCTAAAATTCAGTTCATTTTCATCCACACCTTTTAAAATATATCATTCCACCAAGGATCTTCTCTTATTCTTATCATTAATATTTATTAATATTAATAATATTAATAACAGTTCTGAAGCATGTATTTCTTTTCACTCTATTACAATCCATTTCCATCGTGACCTTCGTTATATCCACTTTTTATTCATTCTCATGGGAAATTAATATTTTGTATAAAAGAATCATGTCTCTTCCATCAGATGTTTTATTCTTATTCTAGTATTTTAGAGTTTTTCCTGTTCATTTTTCTTAAGATCTAGTTTTGATATTACCAAACATATTCTATATTCTGAACCATTCATCATCTATATACAGTATTTCTGTTTCTTCTATTATCTCCATTTACTGGAGAACAGTGCAAAAACCTATGGATTCCTATTTTCATACATATCATAAAAACCTAGAAGATAACAATTAGTACTTTTTCTCTTAAATACAGCCTTAACTTTTCTGCATGTACTAATTCCCTCTATTCATCACAAAACTTTCCACTGTATCTTATTTTCAGATGCCCTTCCTTCCTTCCTTCCTTCCCTCCCTTCCCTTCCCTTCCCCTTCCTTCCCTTCCTCTTTACCTACATTACTTATTCTACATGCCAAATCATAATCTTCTGTATTATTATGATTTGCTTGTCATCAGATGGGCCCACACATATTGACCACCACTGATCACTGTCACTTTAGTCAAAGTTTTCATGTAACACATTTTTAGTAACATAAAAGATGTAAACCATCTTTACTTATGTTAATGTAACACATGTTGCATTAACTACTAATGTTAAAGACAGTGCTGGTCAGTTTGATATACTTTAACAATATCCCACAAGCATAAACAAATCTCAATTATACTACAAGTTGTATCCCATGCTATTTCATGCAAGCTAGTATCTCCAGTCTACTAAATGTACTAAATCCCACTGGCTAAAAGATATAAGCAGCATACTAACATACATTCAAATGTATTAATTTGTAAAATCTAGTGAATGAAGATCTTGATACTCCTCCCCATAAAAAAAACAAATCTGGGGGTATGAAAGCTGACTTGGTGACGACTAATCAGGGCAGCCAATTTGAAGAACTTCCTAACATGGGATTTTTGAACATAGTAGACCTTTGTGCATCTTCTAAAGTTTGAAAACTCCATTGATAATCCTTCCAACATGTTGATAAGAGATGCTCGAAGTTCTTCAGTTAAGATCTGCTGAAAGTCTTTTACTGACTGGAAATAAAAGCCTTTGATTGATAATTTACTTGGATTTCAGTAGGGCATTTGACAAAGTAGACCATAGCCTACTACTTGATAAAATAGAAAAATGTGGGTTAGACAACATCACCACCAGATGAATTTGTAACTGGTTGACCAACCACACTCAACATGTAGTCCTCAATGGAAGTACATCTACATGGAGGGAAGTACGCAATAGAGTGCCCAAGGCTCTGTTTTAGGCCCAGTACTCTTCAACATCTTCATCAGTGATTTGGATGAGGCTATAGATGGAAAACGCATCAAATTTGCAGATGACACCAAGCTAGCAGAAATAGCCAACACTCCAGAAGATAGGCTTACAATACAGAAGAATTTTGACAGACTTGAACACTGGGCACTATCTAACAAAATGAAATTCAGTGGTGAAAAAAGTAAGGTTTTACATTTAGGCAAGAAAACCAAAATGCACAGGTACAGTATATGTGGTACCTTGTTCAACAGTAGTAACTATGAGAGGGATCTTGGAGTCCTAGTGGACAACCATTTAAATATGAGCCAGAGCATGCAGCAGCTGCCAAAAAAGCCAACACAGTTCTAGGCTGCAGAAGCAGAGGGATAGAATCAAGATCACATGAAGTGTTAATACCACTTTATAATGCCCTGGTAAAGCCACACTTGGAATACTGCATCCAGTTTTGGTCACCACAATGTAAAAAAGATGTGGAGACTCTAAAAAGAGTGCAAAGAAGAACAACAAAGATGATTAGGGGACTGGAGGCTAAAATATATGAAGAACGGTTGCAGGAACTGGCTATGTCTAGTTTGATGAAAAGAAGGACTAGGGGAGACATAATAGCAGTGTTCCAGTATCTCAGGGGTTGCCACAAAGAAGAGGGAATCTAGCTATGCCAGTATCTCAGGGGTTGCCACAAAGAAGAGGGAGTCTAGCTTATCCTCAGAACCTGAGAGTAAGACAAGAAGCAATGGGTGGCAACTAATCAAGGAGAGAAGCAACTTAGAACTAAGGAGAAATTTAGAACAATTTATCAGTGGAACAACTTGTCTCCAGAAGTTGTGAATGCTCCAACACTGGAAGATTTAAAGAAGAGATTGGATAACCGTTTGTCTGAAATGGTAAAGGGTTTCCTGCCTAAGAAGGGGGTTGGACTAGAAGACCTCCAGAGTCCGTTCCAACTCTGTTATTCTATCCTATCCTATCCTATCCTATCCTATCCTATCTTATCCCATCCCATCCCATCCCATCCCATCCCATCCCGTTCCGTTCCGTTCCATTCTACAGTATAGAGATGTCCTCAATTCTAGCATATGTACTCATTGGTTTCTGAAATTGAAACTTTTAAAACAATAGTTTTGATTCTCCAACAGTCCCTTAGTCAACCTCTAGACATTTATATTTAGGAATTCTCATTTCTGGTTTTGACAAGCCTGGCTTAGTAGATATTTCCATCAGGGGATGGAATCAATCAATTCAGCAGAAAACAAGAATTGGAAACTATAAGTATCTTGGTTACTTCAGTGTTATGAAGATCTTTTTTAGCCATTAATTTCTTTATTTGTATGATTTTGCTTATCAGTCCCAAAAGAAAGGAGGCACAGAAGAGTTAGACCAATTCAACACTAGACCATCCATTACTGTTACACCTTCCTCTTAGAGCTTAAACCTGTGTTTCTTAAATTTAATGCGATTTAACAATGCGTGGACTTCAATTCCTAGCATGATAGCTAGGGAATTTTCATCTTCTTCTAATGTCAACACTGACAATTAACAAGAAGAGCGAACTGAAGCTATATGAAGGAGACCAGCCTCTAAAGTTACAGAGTCCTGGAACCCAGAGATTTAGAAAGGGTTTGCCATCTCTAGAAATTGGGAAAGTGGCGCTCCTATAATGAAAGGCCAAAAGAAATTACTTTGTTTTATCCTACATGCATTATACTGTATCTGAAAGAAGATACTGTATATTTTTTCTTAAGTCACAAGCATCTTGCTTATAGTTCAATATAATAAAAAGATGCAATTTGGTACCCAGGTTGCTTTTCTAGCATCCTGCATTATTTTGATTTAACAGACCCAAGAGTCAAAAAGTCATAGCTGAAATAATAAATGACTTACTTTTCATCCTGGTAAAGGAAATACATCATGACCCATTGTGATATACTCACAGATGCTGTTTTCACAGGAAAGTTTAAAAATAACTGAATCAATCTGCCTTGCTACTAACATTTTTTTAAAAAGCACCTTCCCACAATTCATTGGGAAAGAAAAGACGTGTTTTCAATACATTGAGTGAATTTAGAAGGAAACTGCATCTCAACTGGAGAAACAACAGAACTCCTAATTAATTTTAAGAAAGGAAATTTTTTTTGGAAAAACATAATCTGACAAGGCTGAACAAACCAACTCCTCCTATAGGCCACTGTTCTTTAACTCTAGAAAAAATGCATACATTTAGGTTGCATTTATACAGAATTTTTCTGGTTCTCCTGAGAAATTTTTCCAAAAATCAATGAGTGCACACTTCAAGATGAACATATAAACTCTAAGGAGTGGAAATGAACACTGCTAGATTTAATGGGGCTACTGAGACATACACAAGACAAGGTTCTTCTATGATCTTTAAAAACATTATATCCAGCAGGATTTCCTTATTGCAAGTTCTACTCATTCATCCTGGCCAGTTATCCATAATTGCAGATTAAGTATGATTAGTATTTAATATTCCTTTAATTGGTGTTTCTTTCCTACAGGAGATTTTTTTTAGTTACTGCTTCCTAGTATCATGGCCTCCTTTTACAGTGAAATATCACTGCCATGAAGAAATGAAAAGATTATGCAAGGTACAGACAGTAATTAACACACACACACACACACAATATGCACATATAAAGAATTAAGCCAACTAATTAACAAGCATTAATCACTAGTCAGGAGGCAATAAGATTGGCAAAATCCATATCATAAACTTTTAATTCAAGAGTAGAGAATCTGTGTCTTAACTATGTACTTGTAACCTAATTCCAATTGTCTTTCCTTGCTCATCAATCTGGCTGCCACTTCAGTTGTATTTGGAGAGCAGATATAGTTACTCTCCAAAGCTTCTATAATATTTTTTTCCTTTGTTGTGGTTTTTGCACATTACTACAAAACAGAAAACAGCAACAGAGAAAGCTCTGGAATATAATCATTTTAGGTGGTAATGTCATCTATATTATTTGGAAGAGGTAAATGATAGCAATTCCAGAGAAAAAGATTACTGTGGCAGTACTGTAGCAATATATTATTGACCAATATTTGAAAGTCTTCTGAAGAAACTTATAATGAGTCTAAGCAACCTGCATTATGTCTGTCTATAACTACTACCCTGTTTCCCATAAAATAAGCCACCCCTGAAAATAAACCCTTCCTGAAAATATTTAACCGCATGCGCAGCTGATCCCCACCATTTCGTCTGGTTTCCTCCATGTGCCCCAAAATAATAAGACCTCCCCAAAACTAAGGCCAAGCACTTATTTTGAGGTTCAAAAAAAAATAAGACAGGGTCTTATTTTCAGGGAAACATGGTACTACTCTTGGAAATCTGAATCTCAAGATTCAACCATCTGAAAAAACAGCCTAATTTTATTATTTACCTCTGGAATGAAAGTTAATTCCGTTCTTTCCGCCTACAATTTCTATTAAGCACTGGAATAACAGGGAAGGGTGATGAAAACTGAGTCAGAACTGAAAAACATACAAACAAACCCAGATATCTGACCATAGGGGATATTTCCATTTTTGTTGTTGAGAACAACAGCCTTTAAAACATCAGGTGCCTTGCAAAGTTGGGTCTGTAGGTGGGCCAGTTATGTCACTTCTTTCTATCAGATAAGAAAGTCTGGTATATCTGAAGTCTCAGAACAAAAATATTATTATCATTTATTTACTATGACAGAGGATCCAGGTAACGTTTTTCCATTTGTTGACATTTCATGGTTTGCCACCAGAGCTATTATGTTACATCCAGTAACTTTGAATGTTCTCTTCTTACTGGAAAAAAAACCCAATCATCATCAAATTTATTTTTGTGGTGTTGTCTGTAAATATCACTGGGGCCTTCTGGATGAATGAGTATCCACCCTATCTTAAAACTCATTTGCCAGACGTTCTGGAAATTAAGTTGTCTTGCATTAACTAAAGGAATGGAGAACATAACCTGGCCCAAGGGCTCTATCGTCTCCTCCTAAACTTGCTGAACCAGACTGAAAGCTCTTCCACACCACAGCTTTAAGTTGGGTGAATGACTCCCATGCATAAACCAGCTAGAAGCTAAGTTCATTCAAGAAATCCCTTTTCTGATTTCAGCTTCCTCCACTTGGCCAAGAGGATGGCCTACTATTGTCTTTGGATTAAAGGACTTGACTGTGATCATTTCTTTGCTCCACCTATTCATGCTGGGAAAGGAAGCTGGACAGATCTTAAAGGATGTGGATTCTACTGAGGGACACCGTGTAAGAATCCCCTTACACCCAGTGGCCTAATAGGGAGGGAGGAAGGACTGACTTCGATTACACGGTTGCAGCTGCTATCTTTACTTCTTTGACACCCTCTGGATGCCCAAGAGTAGCAATATCAGATACAGAAATACCAGAAAATCATCTTACCAATGTGTTTAATGTACACTCAATTGCATTTTGACATGCAATTTCATTAAACATCAATCATGTCCCTGCTTCCCTAAAAAAGGTGATTTCTAAGTTAACAGTATTATGTTTAATTTTCCCCAGATAATTAATTTTACTATTCTTCTTGTCACTTAGTCTAAAAGGGAAAGCTGGCAGAACTGTTATCAATTTCATCTGATTAACAAAAGGCCCACCCTCAGCTGAACCCTCACGTAGACACACACACACACACACACACACACACACACAAGAAAAAAGAAACACATGTTAATCATTCCACCAGTGAACTTGTAAAAGAAATGAAAATGATCCATCATTTAATTGGACCCCTAGAAAAACAAAAAATGGTTCACTGGTTAAGATCTCTTTAGAAGGGGGCATGCAGCCAGGAGATTAATCATTGACTAGAAGGAAAGGGATATCCTTCACTAACATTGAACCTAGTACTGAAGATGCTACCTAGTCTGGTAATGAAATATCCAAACAACCAAGCTTAGGAAGCATTCTGTGGTGTCCTTTTCTCCACCAATTGTAGTGGAGATATTCGTCAACACAAGACAGCACCTTAACCCTAACCCAACAACATTGTTTGCCCCAGAAGAAATCAGAAAGCACTATTTTTGATACAAAAGTCAAGTGGAAGTTGCCCTCCCAGTGAGCTGGAACTGGGTATGTAAAATGACCATATATCTATGTCACCACTAAGAGTTAACAACAATCTGATAGTACATACTCAATCAATCTGATGACAATGTGAGTTCCTGCCCTTGAAAAATGGTTAGTAGGTCATGCTTGCACGGGGGGACTGCCCACTGTGCAGAACAATCCCAAATCAAAGAGAGGAACTTCTTCTCGTGAGAGACAGTTTGGTCTAGTGGTTAAGGCACCAGGCTAGAAACAGGACAGTGTGAAAGCCTTAGGCATGGATGATCATCCATCCGTCAGTCTCTCTCTCTCTCTCTCTCTCTCTCTCTGGAAAATAGGAGAGGAAGCTGTGCTGAATATGTTCTCTGCCATGAGCTATTTCTAAAACAATAAAGACTTATTGATTTATTTATACAAATAAATAAATATATATGATAGAGACAAGGAGTGACTGATCTGCAGGCCAATTCTGCTGACTGCCAGCAGTTCTGCAATTCAATTTTCATCGGCTCAAGGTTGACTCAGCCTTCCATCCTTCCAAGGTCGGTAAAATGAGGGCCCAAATTGTTGAGGGCAATATGCTGAGTCTGTGAACTGCTTAGAAAAGGCTGTAAAGCACTGTGAAACGGTATACAAGTGCTCTTGCTATTGCTGGTCCCTGATTCAGTGGAGAAAGCAACCTCTTTCTCTAAAGAACGGGAATGCTCCTGGTTTTTCATTTTTGGTATTTAGACAAAATTGTAAACAAAATTGCTTTCCTTTGATTTAATGCTGATCAGAAGTAACAGCAATAGTTCTTAGATTTATATACTTACTTGAGATTACCGGAGTTATTGGCTCACTGGCTAGATTGGACAAGTGCTCTTCTTGTCTATCCTATTACTTAAAACTGATTTTATGCAGCAATAAAATATTATATGTCTCCAAATTGTAAAGTATATGTAAGTGTATAACACCTGATATATATTTTCCCTATATATATATTCTCCCGGTATACACAGTTCTGATACGTTACATTTTGAAAAGCAATTTATAAATTGTTTAAATATAAGATTTGGTATCTTACCTCTAATTGCCAATGTTTCAATGTTGCTAATTACCAAACACCTGAATGTGCTATAATCTCAAATAGGAATCTGTCACTTTATATATGCCATTTAAAATGCCATTCAGTTTTCAATTCCTTTCAATGGAAGAAAAAGAATTTGATTGTGCTCCCTGCCATAAGCTAATGATCCTCTTTAACTTGGATTAGTGATAATACAGTGAAGCCTCAATGCAATGGGTTTGAGATGCAACAGACAAAATTTCCATGGTGCCAATTTGCCTAATAATGTCATTTGCATGTAACTACAGATGATATACTCTTCAATTTAATAAACCTTTTCTTTCCAATTTGTGGCTTAAATCAAGGTTTCATTATATTTGCTATTTGGACCAGATCTTTACAAAGCACCAAAAATATTTTTTGTGTGTCACTCCCGATCCTCTACTTGAAGGGCTAGTCAGCACCACTACCTACTCTACTTTTCCACTTTCCCTATTTTTTTATTTTCCAGCATTCGCCTTGATTTGTTCCTCCGAAATGGCTTTTTCAACTTCTCTTGACTTCCTACCTTGGGCTCTGGCTTGAAAGTAGCTATTCTACATTTTAGTTTATGTCACCCTGTTTTCTATTGCTCACTTGGCCTTGCCATGGGACGTCATCCGTTGTTTCAACCAAACTCTGCAGGGGCTATTGCCATTAACATTCTATATACTTGAGTTATCAACAATTAAAATCACGTTTTCAGTTTAATCCATTGCACTAAAGGCAGCAAAAGAAAGTGTGAGAATTTATATATTTATTCATTAGTAGGCAGCAAATATTTATGGTACTGGTAAAATATTTTGAAAAACTTGGGTTCAGCTTTCCATTCTTGAGTCTTTTAACATAAAATGTATAATAGCTTTTTTCAATCAACTAGAAGCTACTAAAAGTAGAACTATTTTTTTAAATATAGAACTGTATTACCAATCAATGCTCTTTCAACACAACTCTTTATGTAATGTATTCATAATTCATTTTTTACTGATTGACCCCTCAATTTTTAAATGCAGCTGGCCCAATCGCCATGTTTATTAAGTGAATATATATCTGTTCTCATGGTTTTACTTTCTTAGGCTATTATATTTTAAATACCCACAGAAATGTATTTTTAATATATTAAATCATTTTTGCTCTCCTAATGCTTCTAAATGCTTGTTTGCAGGCTCACCCTATTTTACTACTTCTTGCTAGTCCAAGTTAAGCTATTATCAAATCACTACTGATTTGTTTCTTGAACAGTCTCACTAAGATTGAGCCATATAGGTCTCTGTTCTAGAATGATATAAAAGGAGAGCCAGAACAATTCTTGAGGGAAATCTCAGAACCTTTTTTGGCCTATCTCCCTCCTCATTTTTATATATTTCACAGGGGTCACCTAAGACCATCCGAAAACACAAATTTTCAATGGTCTTAGGAATAATTTTATGGTTGGGGGTCACAACAACATGAGGAACTGTATTAAAGGATTGCAACATTAGGAAGATTGAGACCCACTGCTGTAAAGGGACACTTTAATTATTTCCTTTGTTTTTTCTTAAAGGGACAAATAAGCCTACTAAAAATAACAATGCTGTTAAAAAAATGAGGGTTCAGTAAGATTCCCCACCCTATCCCAAATAGGAAGAGAAACTTACATCTGAACAATGTAGGGATTCTGTTTAAGAATCACATCAGAATTATTATTCATTTGTAATTTTCCCAGCTCAGTTGAAAAAAAAGAAAAAAGAGAAAGAAAGAAAATCTCCAGAATGTGAACTGCAAGCAGAAAAGCAGTATTTAGTTTTGGGCAGAGTTCGGTGATGGTAGAAATGTTTCACTATGCCTATAATATAGAAGCTACAAATATTTCTGAGTGAGTCTGATCTAGCAAGAGTGAGGGGTAGGTAACATGATTAGTGCTACGGTACTAAGTAGTTAGGAATGGGGTTTGCTCTCACTTTATATAGAAGTAGAATAAACTGAGAGCAAATCCCACCCCCTACTTACACTGATGATGTTACCTAGTTTGGGTAATGAAATGTCTGCAAGGAAACAATTAAGCTCAGAGAGCCCCAGGGACTCTTTATTTCAACCCTGAACTAGAAATATTCTTCTTTATTGGTCTAGCAACAGTTTTTACACAATCATGATTATATCATGGCAGTGTGATCTATGCAGAAGCATCCAGAAGTCCCACTGGAAAAAAGTGCAGTGGTTAGGCTGCTAATTGATATAGAGTATTGAGCCACTTATCATCTCTTTTATTGAGAGATCGGAAAAAAGGACATTGTTTAGGAACTCTTCAAAGGGTAATTTTCTAACATTTGCTCAAGATCTATCAAATGAGATTTCCCCTTCCTTGGGCCCTAAAATTTGTAGAAAAACATTATTTGTTTGTTTGTTGCACAAAAATAATCTCTGAAAAAATTCATAAAGAAAGGTGCCAGGCTAGAAAACAAGAAACCATGAGTTCTAATCCCATTTTAGACATGAAAGCTGGCTAGGTGACTGGGCTAGTCACTCTCTCTTTCTCAGCCCAACCCACATCTCAGGGTTGTTGTTGTTATGGGGAAAATAAGAGGAAGAAGGAGTATTATGTATGTTCAACGCTTTGAGTTGTTTATAAAGTAATGAAGCTGGAGTAAAAAAAATCTAATAAATAAATTAAATAAATAAGAAAATCAGTTTATTTTTAATTGAATGCACATAACCTTGGATTCAGTTGCATCGATCAACTGTGCCTGTAAAATAGAAAAGACTGCTTTTCTTATCCAAAAATACATTATTGTTCCTTGCATACCCTTGTATTAACAAGCAACCTAACTACTGGATTTTGTTATATTCAGATTATATCCCTAAGATTTTTTTTATTGTTTTCTATGTTCTATGTTCACCATTGCACCATTGCACTCATTTCACATGCTAGTAAGTTTATGCTTAAAATCCTACAAGCTAGGCTCCAGCAGTATGTGGATCGAGAACTACCAGAAGTACAGGCAGAATTTCAAAGAGGCAGAGGAATTAGAGATCGAATTGCCAACATACACTGGATCATGGAGAAAGCTAGGGAGTTCCAGAAAAACATCTACTACTGCTTCATTGACTATGCTAAAGCCTTTGATTGTGTGGATCACAACAAATTGTGCCAAGTTCTTAAAGAGATGGGAGTACCAGACCATCTTATTTGTCTCTTGAGAAACTGTATGTGGTCAAGAACTGGACAGAGAACCACTGATTGGTTCAAAATTGGGAAAGGAGTTTGGCAAGGCTGTATACTGTCACCCTGCCTATTTAAAACTCCTGCAAGTCCCTTGGACTGCAAGGCAATCAAACTGGTCAGTCCTAGAGGAGATCAACCCTGACTGCTCTTTAGAAGGCCAGATCCTGAAGATGAAACTCAAATACTTTGGCCACCTAATGAGAAGGAAGGACTCACTGGAGAAGAACCTAATACTGGGAAATACTGAGGGCAAAAGAAGAAGGGGATGACAGAGAATGAGGTGGTTGGATGGAGTCACTGAAGCAGTAGGCGTGAGCTTCGTTTCATTCACAACTAATGAAGGAGGAATAAAAATCTAATAAATCAATTACAAACAAGAGGAACTTTAAAAAATAAAAATGGTAAAGTACTGTAGGTTATGAAATGTACACTTGTGAATTTAATACAAACTTTTCAAGAATTCACACTTAGTATTTCTACTCAGAAAGATATTTGTTTAACATATATCTGGGCTTAATATTACATTTAAACACTGAGATTATCTTGCTTTTGAAATAAAGCAGATACAGATCATTCTTGAAATATTATTATTGGTCTTAATCAATGAAACTTATATGAAAGAATGACTAAACGTGACTCATTCGGTATTTATGACATTCTTTTTCCAAAATGTACTGAGTCACAAAAGTAAAATTTATCCTGAAAATACCTCTCCTTTTGGAGGTGGGGGATTTTTTTAATTTTTTTTTGGCATGCAAAAGAATGCTTCTTCTGAATCACTTACGTGTTCTTTCTTACAGGTGTGTCTGTTCCCCAGGCTCATAAGTTTTGGAAAAGTTTGAAGTTTGGTTCTTCAATCAGGCCTTTTATGATGTCATTTTAAAAAATGTAATCCCACCTTTGAACATTGTTTTGTGTTTCTTTATGCAAGTCAGCCTGATCACCCTGACTGGGTAGAAAAGAGGGGTATAAATTAAGTGCGGTAATTTAAAAAACAATTTTTTAAAAAGATATAGAGACCATTCACAGCACTGCCAGAACTTACTTGTGCATAAAAGCTATACAAAATACAGGAAGTTTATTTTAAAAAACGTTAAAATGCAAATGGCCAAAATGACATCATTTGAGTCCATATAAATCAAATAACATATTACATATTAAACCCAATAAGAGATTTTGATTACACGGCTGCAGCCCCCATCTTTACTACTGTGTTTAGTTAAAATGTACACTCAATTGCATTTTTAAGGAAGGAGAGAGAGGAAGAGGGAGGGAGGGAGGGAAAGGGAGAGAGGGAGGGAGGGAGGGAGAAAGAGAAAAATATAAAGAAAGCACAACCAGTAATTCTTCTTTTAATTTCCATCTAACCTGACTGGCTTTAAATTCCTGGGCAAAGCATATAAAAGAAGAACCATTACAGTAATCAGTGAGAGGAAATGTTGAGGCAGTAAAACATGGGAAAGCACATCCTGAAAAAATATTTTTAAACATGCCTCTTGGCAGTCAGTTATTGGATGGTAGCAAGCTCTTTTTCAAGCTATTTAGTATTAATAAATTCCCTTTGGGGTCTGCTTTTAACACTGCAGCTCTTTAAGCTGTACATTGGGCAGGTGTCAAAATTACATGTGTCCTCAATTAGCATTTAGACATGCAAGTACAGTTTTCTTGCCACTTCTCTAGTAAAATGTGGGAAAATGTAATGAATAGAACCACAGAGTAGAAAAGCATTGCTCAAGTTTTTTTTTCTACCATTGGGGCAAGAAATAATACATGCAGAAAAAGTAATGAAAGCTGGGAAATAACAGAATCACTGGGAGTTGGGTGGGATATGAATCTAATAAATTATTAATTACATTGGAAACAAAGGAGAAAAAATGAATTGCAGACAAGTTTCCCCCTAGCATTAGTTTTATTAGTGCTAGTGTCATTAATGTTGTTGTAGTTGTTTATTTTTATTTATTTTTATTTATTTTTATTATTATTATACAAAAAGTATAATAAAACTAGTGCTAACAATATAATTGTAAAATTGTACAATAGAGAGGTTTCAAAATCAAATCCACATCCTCATTCTTAAACTTGTAAGTGAAGTCAAGTTGAGCACAACTGTTCATGATGTGTGTGGCACATCCCTAAAGTTTTCTTGGCAGCATTACAGAAGTAGTTGTCACTGCTTTATTTTATTTTTTTAATTTCCCAGCCTCTTATAGGCCTGCTCTTTTGTAGTGACCTTCCAATCAAGTACTAATCAAATGCAGTCCAACTTACGTGTTTTGACATCAGCCAAGGTCCACTGATTTCCAGATAAAAAGTGATTTCATATGCAGAAATATAAATCTTTAACAGTCTATTTTTAAGAAAATATATGTAGAAAAAAGTGCCTGAATTACCCTGAAAAAGTTCAAAATAGTTTCTATTGAATAAATATTTTATGATTTTATAGTTAATTGTGTTATCCCAAGCAACAGTATTTTATTGGGCAAAGAAATATAAAATAACATTAGAAAGGTATTAGATTACGTATATAAAGTCATAATAAACTGTAAGCCATCCAGAGTTGCTACATCAAAGAGTTGGGCAACATAAAAATTTTAAAATATAATATAGTATTAGTATGATTACTATAGGTATAGTAGTAGAGTAGAGTACAATACAGTATAATAATATAATTAAAACAATGCAAATAGTGTATCCAAGTAAAAAAAAAAGCAATGCTATTTTTGATATTAAAAGCAGTTTCCCAGATATGAAGTGCTGGAAATTCACATGTCTTTTGTAAGCTTGTAAAGTGGATAGCAAGGCATAGTATGCAGGTAAAGGATGCCAGATGTTTTGTGATTCCTATGGGGGGGGGGAGGAGATGGTGGCAGCATAAAAAACCAATCAACTTGCCGAAGAGGAAAGCCCTAAAACTCAGCATTTTTCATGTGAATGACTTACATGGGTAAAACTGACATATTTTTCTCATTTAATTTAATCAGTAAGTACAGAGTCACAGTCCCAAGATAGGTGGCTACATAAATCACTTAAATAAACAAGTAACATCCTATGATTTATTTACAAATAAGAATTTAAGATGCTCTAAATATAGCACATTTTTTTCTTGTTCTGTGAATCTTCCTATTATTGGGCTTTGAATTAACATCACAAACCAGCATTTTTTCTGCAGCAAAGTTTATTCAGGAGTAAGCATATTGTCACCATTTCATTATAAAACTTATGTTTAGCACTGCAGTGATCCTGCAGATTAAACAGGTAAATAGATCCTTAAATATTTTATTTAATATTTCATTAATATTTTATTAATGAAGAGTTGTTGCAAGACATTAAGAATTTCAGTTTCCACCTGAACTGAAAAACTTGACTGTGAGCTCCACCTGAAACACCAGCCTACATCCATGCAAGCGTAATACACAGACAGTCGGATAAACTGCTGTTGCATGTATGAACCAATAATACAAAAATAGCATCTTCAATATTATAATACTGGACCAGTGATTTCCATTTTTCCAACATAGGAAGCATATGCAAGGCTGTTTAAAGGAAAAATATAATTTTGCAACATAGGATGGCTGGGATTTAAAGAAATACAAGCTGTTTTTTACTTTTTGAAAACAGAATGAGGAGGAAACATTGTTAGCACATCACTGAGAGGTCCTGAGTTTCTACACTGTTTCCTATCAGAGGCTGTCATTTTTTCCACTCTAATGAGAGATCATCAAAGTGTCAAATGAAACCAGGAAATCTGAGCTGCAGACAAAGAAACTATCAGTTGTATACTTTCTTATGTCTGTGCCTCAGACAAATACAGATAATTCAGAATTCATTTCTCACTTCACTTGAAAGGCACATCAGAGCTTCACGATAATTCCACTGTCCAGCTGAACTTGATTTTCCTTTTCACCAAAGTTCTCCAAGTTGCAAAAAAATTGGAAAAAAGTGGGACTTTTCTCTCCTGCCCAGCCTATGCAAAAGAGCCTTGCAACAACCTAAATACTTTAAAAATATGGAAATATCAGAAAACAGAATAGGCTTTTTTAATTCACACGGTACAACTTGGAACAGTAAGTCACAACCAGATGAGGGTATTTTTTTAAAAAATCTTCTTGAGGCAACCCTAGTATTTCAGAAAGCAGGTGCAATGAAACTCTTTTGTTGTTTTCAAACAAAAATTAGTATACTGTTTGAAAATATTTTATATAATGGTATATTGTTATACCAGTCATATCTCTTTAAAAACTTCCTTTTAAAAAATCTACTCTGGTGTGGAATAAAACTGTATTACTTCATCCTTTTGGGTTGTGGTGTGGAGACTTATTCCTGTGCTTCAGAAGCAGAGCAACTTCTATAATTTTTCACTTTTCAGAATTACTAAAATGACCTCTAAGGATACAATTCTAATTCCTGGATATTTCTAAACTTCAGGTTATCTCTGACCACTGATTTACCTTTACAGGGATTATAGCCCCAAATAGCCAGTTGCCAACTTTTGCCCAAGAGTTTAAGGAACATTTAAGAATGGGAAAGTCACAGTTTTCATTAGCAACAAATGTAGTATTTTAAGTAATGAAATACTCAGGAAACAGATGATCTCTTTTCTTAAAACTGAGAAGAATTGCTGCTTTGTTTGTATATTCCTTTCTAATATGGAATATCAAATTCACATGGATATGCTGAAGCTCCAATTTTATTGGTTATAACATTGTCCTCAATTTTGAGTTCAGGAAACAAGTAAACTGAGTCAAATACACAAATTTCACATAATTTTCACCAGCAGTAACAGGTAATTTTGACATCAACAGTCTGTACTGACTTATGAATATAGAGCACAATGCAATCTGCATTATCACTTCGACGTATGGATGAGTAAATCTATTTTACTTGATTTACTTTTTGAGTAAAACTTACATTCAAAAATCAAACTGACAAATCCATCAGTTCAAACAGAGGGCATTGAGGGGTATAAAACACTGACAAAAAACCCACATCCTACATACTAGGAATCTCCTTTTAATCCTATCATAGCAAACCATCTTTCCACACCAGTTTCTCTATAAAATGGAACAAATTGTTACTGACATTTAACCTGGGCAGATTACAGTTCATTTTTTAAGATTCAAATAAACTGATTCACACAAATTTCTTGGCTCCCAAAGGCCAAAATTGTATATTTTTTTCCAGAATCACGGTAACAATTAGAGATTGTTGAGGATTAGATTTATTAGGTCATATCACCAAAAACACTGAAGGAAATGTAGAATTTTAAACACAAGTTTTAATGCATTTTTTATCCATTTTTGTACAGAGGCCACCATGAGCAGAAAAAATATATAGCATTTTGGCAATTCCTCTTTGTACAATTCACCGCACCATTTTCCATGTTGTTTTGAAGCCTTCAGAGCAGATTGGAAATGCAAAAAAAAAGGCAAACCACCTGAAAACTACTTCTGGCTGCTTCTACTGACAGAAATCTCAGATGACTCAAAGAGCATTTCTGCAGCACAGTGAGCAGTAGGCTGTGATCTATATGCAGATTTTACACCAGAGGTTGCTGGTGGCTTAGTGGCTAAGACACTGAGTTTGTCAATCAGAATGGTTGGCAGTTCGGCGGTTCGAATTCCTAGTACAGGTCTCCTGCGTGAGCAGGGGTTGGACTAGATGATCTCCAAGGTCCCTTCCAACTCTGTTACTGTTACTGTTTATTTTTTCTAGGGTCACCAGATCTGACCTGCAAAACCCAGGACAATTACTAGATGGGAGCAAACAAAATGGAGTTTTCTGTGTCTCTTTCCTGCCATCTAGTGATCGCTGGGTGTCTTACAGCCCAGATCCAATTTCTCTAATTTTATCCATACAATTATACTTTGTTATATGATTCAAGGGATACAGACAGCACATGAACAAACTGATGAAAGATGCAGCTTTTGCTAAGCCAAGCTGCAGTCTCATTAGTTGTTTTTGCAATGTCTTAAGTTTTAAAACTAAAGAATGTAATATATTGTGAAAGCATTTTTCATCTTTAAGAGTTAAGCATGAACAGCCAGGAATGCCTGGCTCACTTATTATACCAGCACTCAAGAAAGACAGGTGTTTATTATCATGTATAATTATTTCAAAGTAAATATATTACCAAGATTTATAAAAACTAGATTTTACTTGAGTGTTAAAAATTGCTGAATAGAAATGTAATGGAATACATGTAAGTGCCATTTAGTTTTGAATCAATCAAATGCAAGACAATTATTTGTGTCTAGGAAGAGGATATATTTATTTGATATAAATTTAACCAAATTAAGCTGAACTTTCCTAGTATAAACCAGAACACAGTAGTCCTTGATTTCCAATTTTTAAAAATGTATATACTATCAAATGTACTCTCCAGAGAATTGTATAAAAAAGGCATTTCAAGGAAAAGTACTTGCCAAATAATGCAAATATTGAGGAACACACAAATATTTGTATTGACTTTTTAAGCAATTCAGACACTGAGAATAAGACACAACAGATGCATATTACAGAATACTGAATATTGTACATATTTTTCACCCTATACTAGCCTATTCAGTAGGCATCAGCAGCTAGAACCTTGCACAGCCATGCTATATAAAAATATTCATCAGCATACATTTTCCTGGGTAAAAAAGCTTCATGAAGAAAAGCATTTTTTCTCTAAACTAGTTAAAGGCAAGAACACTTCCTGCTTTCATACTGTATTAGTACATAGCAGATTTCTGTAGAGAAGTTCAGTATTTGTGACATACTCAAATTATAGCTGTCTACATAAACAGAGATCAATTATATTTGAAATTACGTCTATACAAAAGGAAGCTGGAAATAGTGTCTTACTGAACATTCAATCTCAACAATCCGTAAACACTTGAGCACTTTACTGGATTGCCCATGACTTCATTGAAGTGTGTTTCCTATTTTCCTTTCCTGAAAATGAAAACTATTGGTCTGTTCATTGTATTTATGGAATCTATTTATTAGAATTGCAAATATTGAATTAATTAAAGCTAACAATATGAGACTAAACTTTAAATCTGGGGGTCATGCTTTATTTAATAATATGTTAATATGTTAGCAAATTACTGTTAACTATTTTTTTCCCAGAAATGGAGATGGGAAAGCCAACGAACTATTTCTTTTCTCAAATGACCTGCTACCAAGTTCCACTGCTCATATATTTCCATAATGTTCTTCTAGGATTGACAATACTGGACACCACCAAAAGGCTAACTTTGTTGAAGACTGCCACCACTCTCCCTCAATATATTTGCCCTTTTTTCTACCAGTAATTAGCACATTACAACATTGAGAATTTGTTGTAATTAACAGTATATCTCCTTAATATATTAATAATTTAGTTCTTTTCCTTCTACCAAAAAACCTTGACTCCAATTTTTTCCTTTGGAAAATGTGCAGATAATATTGTACGCTACTTTACTGAGCTTAAATAGCTAGTGAGAATTCAGGAGCCAAGAAAACATATCCACTCCCATGAGAAATTCTCAAATGTTAATAAGCTGTAGTATCTTGCCCGCTGGAAGTAACCCCCAAAAGCTCAAGCATTTCAACTAGTCATTTCCCTCCATCAGGTAACATCTGCCCCAAGATACATTAGTAAAATATGAGTGTAGCAGTACTTTTCTTTAAAAAAAACACCAAACTATATTGTTGAGATACAGTATTTGTTTCTCCTAATTTGTACTTTCCCAAAGCTATCAGATATAGATGCTTAACGTGAATTAACTGACCATAGCTATGAATTCTGGTAGATTTCAGAGAAGGAAGAAAATCTGCCTTGGTATAATGTGGAAAGAATATAGAAAGAAGTCAACTTTGCAATACAGCTAGACCTGTAATATCCAGTTACTCCTCAATCCAACCTTAGCCAACATGACACCCTCCAGATGTGCTGGACTATGGTGTGGGAGCATGAAAGACTCGAAGAGCATCAAGTTCAGAAAGGCTGCATTAGTCAAGCAAAACTGCTCAAGTGCCTGGATCACTCAAGGGCCTCTCAAAAATACCAGAGGAAATGACACAGCTGTGCTTGAAACCAGCTGTCTAGCGAGTTATGTATAGCAACTGGGACAAAGACAGGAAAGGACCAAAGGATCTGGGGACCCTTCTTCAACCTAATACTGCCCAAGCAGCTCTTCATCTGCGAACACTAAGAAGAAAGAGGACACAATGGGAAACTAAAAGTCCACGAAAACCCAACCCTAGACACCCCAGCATCAATAGGAAGGGGAAAAAGCAACTACATACGAGCCAAGTAGAGGTAGTCCTTGACTTACAATAATTCATCTGGTGACCATTCAAAGGTACAACAGCACTGAAAAAAGCGATTTATGACTATTTTTCACGACCATTGCAGCATCCCCAAGGTCACGTGATCAAAATTTGGCTGCGTGTCAATTGGTTCATATTTATGATGGTTGCGGTATCCTGGGGTCATGTGATTCCCCTTTTGCAACCTTTCTGACAAGTCAAGTCAATGGGGATGCCAGATTCACTTAACAACCCTGTTACTAACTTTAACAACTGCAGTAATTCACTTAACGACTGTGGTCGTAAAATGGGGCAAAACTCACTTAACCAGTGTCTCAGCAACATACATTTTGGGCTCAGTTGAAATCGCAAATCAAGGGCTACCTGTAGAGATTATCCCGCTGGCTCTGTGCAGATTTGGAGGGGCAGGAAGCGGAGGAAACGACAAGGGTCTTGAGCAGCTACATTGCTCGGCTCTTTCCACTTCCCTCCTCCTCTCCTCCGCCGGCCTCACCTTACCTCCGGGCGAGGCAGAGTCTGTGCCTTTCCACATTTCCTCTATGCCGAAAGCAAAGTTGGCCGGAGTTGGCCGGGCGGGGGAGCGATGCCACCGACCCCAAACCCCCCAAACCCCGGAGCCTGCTAACCTTCCATCCGGCGGAGCTGTTACTGTCTCCCTTGTCCTTGAAGTACGGCACGTTCTTGACCATCCACTCGTAGATCTGGGAGAGAGTGAGCCGCTTCTCCGGGGCGCTTTCGATCGCCTTCGTGATGAGGTCCGCGTAGGACAAGTTGCCCCAAGCGTTGCGGCGGGAAGAACTGCTCTTGCGAGGGCCCGTCACCGAGGCCAAGGCGGCGGGCCCTGCATGCTGCTGCTGCTGCGGGTGCTGAAGGCACGGAAACTCCCCGCAAAGGCAACCGCCTGAAATTCCGAGGTCTCCGGCTCCGGAGCTGCCCGCCTCGAAGCCTTCGCCTCCACCCGCTTCCAGCAAACTCAGCAGGTCACCGCCGGCGGAGGAAGAGGAGGAGGCGCCGAGGGCCGTAACCAGCCCGCAGCGGGACGGAGACGCGGCCCTCGCCGGAGTTGCAGTGGGCGTCTGTCCCGGACTGGACGGGGCGAGCTCCGGACGGGGCAGAGGCCAAGTGCAGGATCTCGGGCGAGCCAGAGGCTGGAAATCAGGGTCGGTCTCCACGGGGTGAGGCGCCTCGGCCATGGTGAAGGAGGCGAAGGAGGGGCGGTGCGGGGGGAGAGACAGAAGAGCGAACTTTCTTGAGCCGGCTGGGCGGCTTCCTCGTCTGGCAGCGGCCTCCTGTTGAGCGCCAGACGCCACTTGACAAACTCCAACTCCGTCCCGCGGCGGCCGCTCGTTCGCTGCTGGCTGGGCGACAGGCGGGCAGGGCTCACGCAGTTAGCTCGACGTCCTGGCTGAGGAACGAGCATCAGCGCCGCCCACTCCGCCCGGGCCTAAGGGACGAGCGAGAGGGGGCGGCCCAAAGGGCCGAAAGAAACGCCCCTTAAGGCTTTGCCCGCCTGGGTAGAGAGAGGCGGGAGGCGCTCTCCTCTGCCCTGGGGAGGGAAGCGCGTCGGGGCATTTTACCCCCACCCTACACACGCGCGCGCGCGCGCGCACAAGAACTTTTGCAGTGCAAGTCTCCCCACACACAATACAGCTGGACTTTTGCAGTACAAGCGCCCCACCACACAGCTGGACTTTCGCAGTCAAAGCACACACACACACACACAACACAGCTGGACTTTCGCAGTCCAAGCCCCCCACCACACAGCTGGACTTTCGCAAAGCCCCCCCCCACACCACACAGCTGGACTTTCGCAGTCAAAGCTAAAAGGGGGGGGGGGGAGCGCTGTCCGCGGCAAGTTGTGGGAGCTTCTTGAAGTGCCCCCCCACCCCGGCCGCTCAGGGCCAACCCAGCGTCTCGTATTCCTTCCCGGTGTGGCCCGCCTCGGGACCCCGCTCCCCTTCGGATGGAGCCACCCTCGCGCGTGGAGCGACGGCACGTGCCCGCGGGAGCGGCCGTAGTGGGGGCGAGGGGTGCGGCTGCGGTGAGCCAGGCAGGATGTGCGGGTGGAGGGTGTGAGCGGCGAGCGCCGTGAGAGAGATCGAAAGCCGCGTTTTAGATCGGTTTAAAGACTCCAGAAACGCGTTCCGATCATCAGTAGACCTTGGCGGGGCTTTGGAATGAAAGGGGAACACGAAAATAATAAGATAATATTATTATCTGAAAGAAGCACAACGCAAAGCATAAAGACCGTTTAAAGAAGTTTAAAGACCGGTTTAAAAGTGGGTTGTTTACTCACAGAATGGAGACTGTTCATATCGACTGAGGCTAAGGGGAGGAGAGACCCTTTATTAATCTGCTGAGCAGGTTTTGTAAGGTCCTCACAACACACGATCTGGGGTAGGATCTTGCAGGAAGGCCTTTGGGTGCAGCAGAGACACAATAAGGCACAATAAGACTAATGTATGCGAAGACTAGGGTCATGTAAGACCATTTTTTTCCCAAAAAAAGTATATACTGAGCACACTGTTCTCTCTCAGAATAAACTCATGGAAAGCAAAAATAATAAAGTGTGGTAAAACAAAGATATTAAAAAGCACAAGACTTTTTAAAGAAAACCTCTTAAACCAACTTTATAGCAACCCCATTTACCATGTCTCTCCAAACTCATCTATGCTTACAAACAGTACTTAACTCCCATCACATGCACAGTACAAACCAAGAGTCCAGGCCTTCCTGCCTTTTGGAGGATCTTATCAATTGCTTCCAACTACTCCTTCCTCAGTATTCACCTTCCTCTCAATCCAGTCACTCTTTCTTTGGCAATTTAATTTCCTAAAAATGGGGGGGGGGAGGCAGGTGGGGGGGAACGAAGTTCCAGATATTTTTTTTAATGAATGACCAGGTCATTGGCATGCCACCTACTTACAATACTCAAAAGTGCCCTATGATATAAATATAATAATAATTTTAAAACAGTATTGCAATAATCAACTAAAATCTATAAATAAATTCCATACTCTCCCTGTAATGGGAGTTTTCCCTGCGGAAGAGCATTGTTTGCAACCAGAGTATTAACTGGGCGGTTAATACAACCAGAGTATTATTAAGGGTAGGTGGCTTTCTGACTGGAGTAGACAAACTCTTCCAAGATGAGGAGGCTGCATCAAAAAGACCATGATCTATCACATAATCTCTTAGATGCTGCTTCCCATTATGATGTACATTGTATATGTATTCAGTTTTTTCCTGAAGCAGACCACCTCAAAGGTAGCAAGAAGCTAATCCATAAAAGGAGCTATAGGTGACATCACACCATGAGTTGAGCCAAGAAGCTTACTGGTGAACTGTGCTGCTCCCACAGGATGGAGATGATTCTGCTACTAAGCTTGTTAGTGCTAGTTACAAACTAGGCAGCCACATTCAGTGCCTTTTGTAGCTTCCAGGACAACATCAAGGGCAACTTCATGTACAACAAATTGCAGTAGCCTAACCAGGAGTTGATAACAGCATGGTTCCCTGTGTTTAGAAAAGATAGCAAATGGTGCACCACACAAAGCTGGCCAAAGACTTCTCTAGCTACCATTTCTATCTGCTGCTCTAGCAGGATCCACAAGTCCAGAAGAATCCACATATGGTAGAGTTGATCCTCCAAATGAAGTGCAACTCCATCAAGACCTACAAATGGATCATCCATAGTACCTGTTCTGTATCAATAGAAACTAGAAGTCGCCACAAAATCCATGCTCCAGTCCAGGTCAAGACTTTCACCATCTCTTCTACTCAGCGTGGGGGTGCAGATATATAACAAAAGAGTCCTCTCTCCTATCAACATCAAATGACACCACCTACTCAGAAAGAACAATGTCCTCCTAACTCCAGTCTTTAATAAATAGTCCAAAATAATACCATGGTCAAGAGCATTAGATGAATATCATTTAGAGATGCAATAACGGTAGAAGTACACTACACTCATCTAGGTCCCAGTAAACAAATTTTGGGGGACCACCAGCCTGGCAATGAAATCAAAGCTCTTAGGGAGGGAACCTACAGGATATTACATAGACCATTACTCTAGTAGTACTTCCACCTTATGGGTGTTAACCAAAATCACTTATGGTGACTTCAGATTCAGAGGAAAAATACATCTTATTCTTACAGTATATCTCTCCTCCATTTCCTGACCTTGATGTAGTGGCTGATGTGCAACTTGAAATCTGACTCCCAGAGCTTATTGAGCCAAGGCTCTGTAATACATTCTAGCTCTACTCTCTTCTCCATTCCTGGTAGTCCTCATTTAGTGACCACAATTTGGACTGGCAACTCAATCATTAAGTAAGAAATTGCTAAGTACAACTGCTGCTGTTCTTACTATCTTATTTCAGCTTTCCTTTGCTTTAAAGACCTGAAAATGTCATAAATGCAAAGATTGGTTGCAAAGTTACTTTTTTTTCATCATCGTCGTAACCTCAAATGTTTCTGTCCAAGGTAGTCACTAAATGAGGACTTACCTGTAGAGAAGCTTAAAACAAACAGACCCACCATGTAGCAGAGACAACTTGAATCCAAGGCCTTCCTAAGAGATTGTCTAATGTTAGTAGATAAGGTCCCTGCTGAATTTTCTACACTGCCTTCATAGGCTGACTTTTTTTTTTAATTCCTAGCATTGTCTCATAAATACAGGGACCACTTCCCCCGACCCCTCAGATTCAGCATTTTAATCTATTGTAAACTAGAATATAAATAAAAGGTCCAAGGTACCCACTTTTTGGCAGCAAACATAGCTGTATCTCAACAACTTGTGGAACAATTAAGCTTAGAAAGCGGTATTGACACAGCCATCCAAGGAGTTTATGATTTGTGGAAATGTTAATTGTATGCTTTGTTTCCTTTATTTATATATCGGCTTGTTTAGAACAGTGAGCCTAATGCATTTAATTTCAACCATAAAGTTGGAAGGCTATATACACTGCAGGATGTCAGTTCCTCAAGCTCAGGAGAGATTAAAAGTGCAAAAGGTTGTATTGCCAGAAGTCTAAACCATTGTTCCATTTCCCATATAGGAAAACACACAAGTTTATCCAGAAGAACACTAAGTCCTTGTTTTCATGCTTGAAGCGAATAGCAATGTCAAGAAATAGCATGTGTGTGTATATCCACACGTACGTATATGCTGAAAGAAGGAATAGCTTTAAATGGGGTTAGATTTAATTAACATGAATATGCACTCATGAAAATCTCATGTATTATAATGGTTTCATTATCATGCTTAATTATTTTTTAAAAAGTCAATAGCAAATATTTAAAAGAGGCTGGTGCGGTACAACTGACTTGGTTATGTGCAGGAACACACCTGCCTGTTGTGACCTGAAGAGGCCCCCACAACAAGCCTGATTTCCAGGAAGTCTCGCACTGCCAGACTTGGAAGAAACAAAAGAACTGTGGTAGTTGAAGAAAGAAATTCGTTTTATGGTCCAGTTAGAAGCCCTGACTGAGAAGGCCCTTATAGTAAAAAATGCTGTAACTTTCTCCCAGAAGTGGGGGAATGTACATTTTCATAGAACCCCATCTATGTAGTCCAGGGGTTTTCCACACTTTCACCTGTTTTCCTTTTTATTTTGAATTTTCATTATAGGTGGGAACAATAGCAACAAAACTTGGCTTTGTTTATAACATACTATCTCACCATGGCAGCTTGCATTATATTTGAAACAAACATTACAATATTTTAATTGAATAAAATATTTATGATTATTTTGTTGAAAAGTCTCTTTTGTTTCCATTTTATAAAAAATCATAAAACTATAACTATAAATGTGCATCGTCATGCTGCAAGCTGCAGCAAATTTTCACCAAATTTTACTTAACCTGGCTAAGAAATTCATTTCAAAATTGGGAAATGTCTGCCTTCTTGATAGAAATGACTGAAAAGAAAACCCCAAAGGATGCTTCTTAAGGGTGAAGTAAGCTGTCACTTCCTTCCTGTGCTTTTTTTTTTTTCCAGAGAGGCACCTATACATCTGGTCAAGTTGCTTGCTTTGCAGACTCCTGGTGTGCACCAAATACACAACACAAAGCGCAGATTCATTTCCTTCAGAAAAAAATATGCATATGAAAGCATTTTGATTATTACGAAGCACAAAAAAAAATAGTTCTATGAAGAACTATTCCTTTTTGCAATGTTATCTTACTATATTAAAGAATAGACTCTTGATACATATGGTAAGCTTTGTTTCCCTTCCCCCAACATAGCTTTTTCCTATCAGAAACCCAAAACAATAGAAAAAACATTAAAATATCTTAATAGCAATGATTGGCAAACTAAACTTGGCAAAAGGTGTTCCATATTTTGCAAAGATGTCTACATTCTTTTCTTCCCCAAGATAAAACAGACAATGGAACTATTATAGGCAAACAGTTAAATATTCAGGGCCTATGACTGGCTTGGCTAAGATCAGGCTAGTTAGGGAGTCAAGGAGCTGTTGGGAAGCACAATTCTGTCCAGGAGAGAGGAATGTCCAGGGAGCTTGGGAGACTGCCGTGCCTGCCCCAATGGGTAAGGCAGTTGCCTTACTGCCCAATGAGAGGGACAACATGAACATCATGATGATGATGATGATGATGATGATGATGATGATGATGATGATGATGATGTCAACTCTGAACCTGGCTGAAGCCATCTTTTGCTGCCTCAGAGTTGCCACAAGCCCTGAGAGGGGGAAGGGAGGAGGGAAGTAGATAGACCAGCTGATCTGTCAAAACAAAAATATATTCTTTGAGGAATCTACCTGTTGTCAGTCCTGGAAGCCATCTTTTACTTAGGATCACCAGGGCTGCCACATTTAGTGCTGTGGGAAACTGGGAGGGGGGATTGTATGGAGTTGGAGAGATATCTAGCCATAATAACATTCTTTTCTTTGAGAGTCAAGGACATCCTGCCTTGCATCTGGAGTGGCGTGACTGGGAGACATCTCCAGTTGGGACGGTGCATTGATTGGACCATGTGATGGGCATGTGGGAAGGGACTTGGATTTTATTTTGGGTGGGGAAAACCTGGAAGCTTTCAGATTCGGGTTTTCCCAGATGTGCCAGTATGATATCTCTAATAAAATGGAAGTTTGAGGAACTTCTAGCCTCAGAGTCTTCTTTCATTGCAGGTGTTACTTGGAACCCTGACACCTGTCTTGGAGTCCTGCTTTCAATGGGTGCACTACTAGGAACACTGGCATATTAAAGATACCTTAAAATTACAACATTGTAAATAAACTTACAACAGTTCATTTAGTAACTGTTTGAAGTTATAACAGCACTGAAAAAAGTGACTTACCATTTTGCGCACAACTGTTGCAGCATCCCTCTGGTCACATGATCAAAATTCAGATGCTTGGCAACTGACTGATATTTATGATGGTTGCAATGTCCCAGAGTCATGTGAATGCCTTTTGCAACCTTCTGACAAGCAAAGTCAACGGGGAAGCCTGATTCCCTTCACAACCCCGTTACTAACTTAACAACTGCAGTGATTCACTTAGCAGCTGTGGCAAGAAAGGTTGCCAAATGGGGCGACGCCCACTTAACAAATGTTTCACTTGGCAACAGAAATTTTGGGCTCAATTGTGGTCGCAAGTCGAAGTCTACCTGTAAGGTAACTGCAGAAATGTAGGCAAGAGTCACACCTGCCGAATTCCAGACTTTGGTGCAGGGGGTATCATTTTAATTATATTTCAATGAAACGTGATCCTGTGTATCTTTGCTCTTGGGTACATGCAGGACTTAATCTTAGGGCTATCTGCAGTTCCAGCTTCTCATTCAAAACTCTGACATAACCCTTTTCTGCAGGTTGGTTAGGCAACTCTGTTTCAGGTCTGGTCTTTAAAGTGGGGGGGGGGGAACCATAAAGGAGCTGTATTATAATCCTAGCCTTTTCTCGGTCTGTTTGATATTGTGGATGAATGAATGGATGGAACATTTCATGTCAGAATTGCTCAGCCGGTTGTCCAACTGGAAAGGAGCATCGGTAGCGTGATGCAATTAGCAAGTCACTGTTGACTATTCAGGACCACATTTTGTATACAACCTTAAACCGAATAATCCGTTTCAGTAACAAATACATAATTTATTAATGTTGTTTCAATTAAACATTGTAGAGATTTGCAACCTGGTTGTAGGGATTCAAAGCGCATATTAAATTATTACTATTCCCCTGGTTATCCAATCACCCTCACTCCCCCATCATTAAGACATTACCATCTGGCGGTATCAAAACACCTAAAAATACATTTCTGGAAATATTGCTGGAGCTCATTACTTTCCATGTATTGTTCATCACCCTGAGTTAAAATGAAGTAAAACATTTTATACATAAATGAAATAAACCTCCTTTTAACCAAAAAAACAAACAAACCCCAAAACCCTAACTTAGCTGTTTTAATAAAAGCCAGGACTAGTCACAAGATGTAAATGTAGATCATGTTTCAGTATTGGTTGTATGATGTAGGTCTACCCATATGCAAAGGGCAATGTACCTGAGAATAAATGCAGCACTAAGAGCTATGTATTTTTCTCAGTATCATGTTGCTGTTTTGATGTGCTGGACAGCTATTATAGTATTGCCCACATACCACCTCTGAAAGCCATCCTTTATTTATTTTTGTATTGCAATATGCTGGAAGAGTCTAATCGTACAGAGCACATTTGTATATTGAATAATTTTAATGCTTGAATAATAACCTGGAAATAATATATTTGACACAATACACCCCAATTTGTTTTTAATTTTAAAAAGTCTCGGACAGATTTGCGAAAGTATTAGTATTAAAAAAAATTCATTTTCAATGTTTTACAACCCTGTTTACTTCCTTGACTTCTTGTCATTTTCTGCAGTATATAATCCAACAAATCATGATGTAATGATGTCACAGAGCTAATCACTTTTAAGAAGCATGAAGTTGCTGCAATCGGTCCCCAACTATCCTTCCAAATACTGTTCTTAGTCTGCTTGCAGAGATTAATCAGATTTGACACACTTTTAAAGTCTATAACAGTGAGAGAGGTTCCAGAAATGTAACAACCAACTCTTTATTTAAATATGTCTTATTATTACTTGTGTCATGGCCAATAGCAATTCCCAACCAATCTTGGCACAGGTAAAAGACATAAGCAGAGCTACACCTGGGTGGTATTTAGATGAAGATTGCAAGGAAATTCCAGAATTTTAAAGGTGCAGAAATACTCTGGAAGTTAAGAATTAATGGCAAGCATTTCAAAATTATTGCAAATCAAATTACATGTTTATGTCGAGGCAATGCCCGGAGTCATGCTTGACTCAAGGGTCTTTTCATCTTTTTACTGTAGGAGAACCTTAAATTGATAGTAATAGCCAAAGGTGCTTTTTATTCATTTAGACCAGGAATGACCAGTTTGTTCTGGATTGAAGCCTACCCTTGGCCTCTGAGGATCAGACTCCTTGTTGTGATGAAGAGAAAACCTAAATTTGACTTACATATTTAAGTTAAGTCTAAATGTATATAATATCTTCAGCCATGTAGCCAATACTTCTGGCACATTAAAAATTACACATTTATAATGGCTTTGGAAGGTTTCTGGAGGTTGAAGGCAATGTTTTAGATTTCACATGCAGGCTAAAGAGATCAGCTTGTACACATGTGGTTTAGCTCTGCTCCCTCAGGATGGGCCTCACTTTTCAGGCTTGTGGGCACATGGGGTGCCATCAGCCTGAAAAAGTGGGTATAGCCAGCTTTGGAACATCCATATTGCTGAAGATGAACAAAGCAGGGGGCTCTAGTCCCCCCAAATTTTATTTTTTGGTGAGTTCACTTCTGTTGGTGAGCACATTGTTGTAACCGTCCTTGGCTCCTTCCACATGGAATTAGAGATGGATGAAGTATACATCACATTAAAATTTATATTTGAATAAATACATTTCAAATCTTTTGCATAGTACTAGAACATACATATAAGCCAAAATTAACATTTTTTTCAGAATTTGCAGTAAAGTTTGTAATTTGTTGTGTGCTCCTTGTGTATCACATACTACAGAAGAATGTACACAGTAAATGTCAATTTTGTGCATTCATTCTCTGGTACTCATAGAAATAAATTATATAAGTAAACCCTAAATTACTAGACAAATGTTCATGCACAACTTTTTCCAATGAGCTCACAAACAATGTAGCAGTAATAGGCTACTGCATTTCCACTCATTCCAGCCTAGCAATTAAATGCTTGACTTCAACAAATGAAGGATGAAGCTGAAAAGAAATCAAGAGATCCATACAAACTCAGCACCAATTTGTATCTTGGTTAAAAAGCTTTTCCCTTGTGTTTTTCATTTTACCTTCACTTCAAGTATCATCCGCTCATATTAAAGCAGTTGTTTTGTAATTTCTCCCCAATTCCCCTTCTGGAACCCTTACATTGCATTCACTGTGATCCCTGTTCCACCAGCACTCGGCCACCCCTGTACATATGCTTTTAAATGTATACATTCTTGCCACTGCTTTTGTCTGTTAACATACAGAGTGACATATACAAAGCCAGCAAGTTTTGTAATTAGTCAGCTTTGCTCTCTCTGCGTTTCAACTGTCAGTTCTCCTTGCATGTGAAGGGAAGGCAAGTAGATAATTGCTTATGTTGCAATTTTATCCTATCAGACTTTAATGGTTCAGAAGTTCAATAAGATAGCAACATTTGCCACTCAGAATTGATGATTTGGTTAGAAAAACTGCCGCTGTAGCAACTGCGGGGGATATCTCCTGTTGTAACAATTTCAAAGGTGTAGCTCTTCAAGGCACTTATTGTTGCTTGTATGTATACTGAGAGCTTATGCACTAGAGACAAACTCCTTGTGTGTCCAATCACATTTGGCCAACAAAGAATTATATAAGTTTCTAATGCCTATCCTTAAGTCAAAGAAGGCTGCATGACAATGTATCTTATGGAACTGGCCTGACCATCAATCTCAGATCTTTATAAAGTATTCACAGGATTTTAAAGTAATTGTTTTCAAAAAATTGTTGGCAATTATTTTGGGGTACAATGGGACGCGGTGGCTCAGTGGCTAAGATCTTAATTCAAAACATCCACAAAAAACTGGGGCTCTTACACATTACCTCTACAATTTGTCCTGCCAATACCAGAAGAGCTTTTACTCTTGCCCACTGTAATTTTCTCCCCTCTCCTTTTGAGGAAGGTCTTTTAACACAGTGGCCTCTAACCTTTTGGGCACCAGGGACCGGTTCCATGGAGAGAGGCTTTTTTACGGACTGGAGAGGGTGTGGTTTTGCTTGTTACCTGCATCCTGTGGATGGGGCTTCGTTTGTTTGCATGGCCCAATGCCCGTCCACAGACGGGGGGGGGGTTGGGGACCTTACCGAAAGTGCTGTAACTTTGTCCTTGCAATGAGGGGAAAGTTGAAACAATGGTTCATGTGATGTATATTTCCCCATGTACTGTATAATGTAATACCTGGGGAGGCCCGAAGTTAATTATTCTTGCTAGCTGTATAGGTGGCGAGATCTCAGACAATGTAGCCTGATCTGTGTCAGAGCTATGATTAAACAGGAACAACTCTTCCAAGTGAGGTGATACCAAGCCTTAACTAGGCTTCCATAACTCAATATATTTTCTTTGCCCCCCTCCCCTTTTTTGTTTTTCCTTCCTTCTCTTCCTCTCCACATTTTTCTTTTCTAAAATTTTCTAAATTTTAGAATTTCTAAATTTTCTAAATTTTCTTTTTTGTTTCCTTTTGCTATTTCTTTGTTATAATTTGTTTCACCATAATTGTCTTAATCCCAACAAGCTCTAGCATGGTTTCAGGATATTAGAATTAATATAGGTTAGCATAGTATTACATCCTCATAGTGTTCAATAAATTCTAGCATTACTTAAGTTATGTCTTTTTTTGATCCCAGTCATTTATAGTGTTTAGGTTATTCATTGTAAAATTAGTTGTATTTTTTTTTTAAATTGGCATTTTAATTCCTATACTCTGTAATTTTATGTTAATACCTTATTTTATTCTATCAATACTTTTTTTTAAATTTTAGTGCAATTGTTATGGTAGTTCTATACTCATCTATATAAAATTGATTGATAGATAGAGTGGATATCACTGGGGTTTATCAACCATGAACCAAAGATATAGAATATCTGAAAATGCCACATCAGTATTTGAAAACCCTTAAAAATGCTTAATTAGAAAACAATAGACTTGAGATTACCATAACATGATTCAGCAAAACATTATATTTCAAATCTATTATACTTCCCAAAGAATATATATTTGAAAGTATGGGGTGGTAGACTGGATCTTGAAAATGTGTGATTTATCTATTTTGGGAAAGGCAATATTTTCACCTAATCAGAAAATGAAGCAATGTGTTTTTCTTGGTATAGATGTCATGATATTTATTACACTAGAACAGTATTTCTTTCTATTTGATAATTATATAGTATTATAAAATGATAAATATGTAGATGATAGATAGATGATAGATGATATACAGATAGACAAATAGATAGACAAATAGATTAGATTGGTATTTTCATTTTTTGTGTGTGGGTTTTCAACTTAGGGGTATCTTTTTTCTTTTCTTTAGAAGAGAAAAAATGCTAATGTTTAGCATTTTTTGGTCATTTATTAATTCTCTTTAGTATTTCATTGTTCCTTTCATTATTTAATGTTTGCATTTTTTGTACTCTGCATTTTTTAAATCTTGCTATAAAAATAATATGACAGAAATTCATGTATATTTTGACCTATATTCAAAATATTCAAAATTCTCTTTTCAACCACATGGTGTTTAAAGCAACTAACTACAATAATGCAAACATAATTAAATGGAATAAATAATAACAAGAGTAAAAAGTATATAATATATTTTAAAAGGCAGATAGCTCAAAAATAAATGAAAACCCAGTTAAAATTCCAGAACCTTTAAAGCAGTCGCTGTGCCTCAGCTGCTTACCAAATAAGCTTCAGATGTTTGTGAAATTTTATTGGTATTGCATGTCAAATGCGTATTTTTTCCCCATTTGATTGGATCTGGAGCGTTACTTTTAATGAGATGAAATAAGGTCAGCTTATTGTAACCCATTTTCTGTTGTTTTCATATTTTTCTTTGTATTTTCTAAAAGCTTCAGCTCTGCATCTAGGGTGCTAAACATTAGCAGATTTTAGCTTTGAAGAGCAATAATAAAATTGTATGTTACTTTAGGGCCTGGGAGACTGATGTGGAATTTTAAAAGCATGTCATGTGCATTCTCACAAAATGGGTAATACAGTAGACTTGATCGGTCACAAAACTGACTCCTTGTGGTATTCTTTGCCATCCCAGGTTACTTTTATTTTTTCTGGGCTACTTGTCACAGTTCCAAACAGCACAGTTTAGTTTAGTTTAGTTTAGCTAAGTTAAGTTATTAGCCCATAGGCCAGTGATGGCTAATCTTTTTGCCATCGTGTGCCAAAAACGGGGGGCGCGCGGTGGGGTCACACGCATGCGTGCCCACATCCATAATTCTACGTGCCCTGCCCCCCCATGTCCCCCCCCGCTTTTGGCACGTGATGACACAGTGGGCCCAGTAGGCCCATTTTTTGCTCTCCCCAGGCTCCAGAACCTTTCTAGGAGCCTGGGGGGGCAAAAACAGCCTTCCCCACCTTCCCAGAGGCCTCTGGAGGCCGGAAACAGTGTGTTTCTTGACTTCTGGTGGGCCCAGAAGGCCCGAAAATCAGCTGGCTGGCGCACACATATGTGTCAGAGCTGAGCTTGCGTGCCCCACCGTTATGGCTCCGTGTGCCACCTGTGGCACCCGTGCCATAGGTTTGCCATCACGGCCATAGGCCATATTAATGTAGCTAAAGCAGGATCTTACAGATGACCACTGGATAACTTTCTATTCACTATATTCTAAAAGCAAGTATATTCTGAAAGCAGGATATACACCCGGTTAGAGAATGTACAAAGTCAGCTTAAAATCCTTTGATACTCTGAGAGGCCCCTAAACCTGTCAGAAGAGAGGAACAATTCTCATGACACATAGCTAAAAGGTGGTTAGGTCAAGGATACCCATTTGGGTTGAAAGTTGTCTATCAACAAAAGATAATTTGGACTTATGCTTACGGAAGAATTATGATTGTTTGGCAAGGATGATGTAAAACTTTAGTAATTAGAAAATGTCAATTAAATATAACAAATGTATGTTAACCATATATGGAAAGTTGCTGTGTTAGCAGAATCCTTTGTTTGAAACAGTATAAAACTGTGGTCTCAGAATTATGGGATTGTTCAGATTTTTAGGTACTCATACCTTCTGAACCTGTTGCGCAATAAACCTGACTCTATCTGACCCTATGGGATGTCTCTTATATCCTTTCTTCCATAACAATATCAGAAATTCCAAACATAAATTATTAATAAATCCCTATAAAACAATTTAAAATGAAATTGGAGTAAAATACAAGAATTTGATATATAAATAAGTAAAATAAAATAAAGTTATATTTCAATATCACCCCTACAATCTACCACGATCAGTCCCAGATATGCCAAACTCAGCCGAGCCATTTTACGCAAGAACTGTGTCGTATTAAACGTTGTTTTTGGCTGCACATAAGATATGTTTCTGGCTGCACATAAGGTATGTTGTTTTAATGTGGGGCTCCCAACGGGTCATTTGCATAATATATGAACCAAGGTACCTGTCTCTCACCCTCTTATACAGACAACAATCAAATAGTATATGAGCCAAGTCTTTTACCTCTACAATATAATTTTATCTTATTTTACTTATTTATATATCAAATTCTTGTATTTTAGTCCAATTTCATTTAAAACAGCACTGAATAAAAGCCACTCATAGTTTTAAATTTGTTCCAATGCAACCCAACAGAACATTCTAAAGAAACTAAGCTCAATAAAGGGCTCTGGGCGCTGCCCATTTGTCCAGACATCCTCTCAGTAGAATAATTCACCCAAAACAGAGCACAACAGGACCACACTAGATGAGGGAGAAGACATTGACAAAAGAACAATTAAGTTAGTTAAACTACTATGTCATGTTTTACACATTCATGTTTACCTGTTGTCATTGATATCAAGAATGGGTGAAATTATGTTAACCTCTGAGGTTTAGCAGAGTGACATTTTAATGAGGTGGGCTGCTCTCGGACATCTAGGTGAGCAGCTGTTGTGAAGTCATCTCAATTTTGATGCCAGATGTTAGGCTTTTTTTTTCCTCCTTTCTACAGATCTTGGGATATTATCGCCTTTCCACAGTGGCATTTGAATGATGTATCCTGAATGTTATTGTGAGTGTGAAAATTGATCTCCTAAGCTTATATCTGCATGAGAATACTTAATTAAACCCATGCAATCAGTCAGAAGCACACTGTCAAAGTGGAAACTGGATGTCCTTTCCACCCCCACCCCCTTTCCTTTTCAAAATCCCAATCCCTTGGCAACCATTGCCTGGAGCTACGCAAGCTTCACTCATCCCATTACTCCTTCACAACAGCAAATGGATGAACCCCCTTGTACTTGCCCAGAATAATTACTGTCACCCATCAAGAATCCAGAATTGATTGTAGCTTCCCACTACTGTTAAATGATATTTGAATGAACTCCAAACAACATTTGTGCAGGGCATTTGGCTCTATATTTAGTCCTTTGCTATGAAAACTATGAAATTTAAGATTTGTCTTAAGTATTCAAAGCATCATTGTACAGTATCAGGCTTTTTTGTAAATGGATTAACCCTGTATTTTGGTTTTAACAATGTTATCAAGCATGGAACAGGAAAACTGCCAGCTGCGGTTATATGTAAACCAAACCTACATATAACCATTTGGCAGCTACTGATTAGTTTAAAAAGAAAAAGAAAAGAAAAAAAATATTATTTTGTCAGAGCAGCCAGAAGAGTAAAATATGATGTTTACCTTACCCCCAAATTTAGTTTTTATAGATGGAAAAATGTTTCTAAATGGCTTTCTTGCCTATCGTGTATTTGCCCAAAAAGTCCATATGGCATAGAGCATAAGATGTTGGGCTAGGCCTGAGGAGAAGCAGGTTCTAATTCATCCTTAGTCCTAGAAGCACCCTGGGTGACTTGGCTCAGTTCTTGGCTTTCAGCCCTATCTACCTGTCAGGGATGTTGTGGGGAAAATGTGTAGTTGTAAGTTGATGCATCACCTGACTGGGCCCGATTTTTCAACATTTTTTGCAGTGGTTAAGTGAATATTTGATCACTGCAAAACGGTGGCTCAGTGCCTTAGATGCTGAGCTTGTTGATCGAAAGGTCAGCAGTTCAACGGTTCGAATCCCTAATGCCGCATAACAGGGTGAGCTCCTGTGACTTATCCCAGCTTCTGCCAACCTAGCAGTTTGAAAGCACGTAAAAAATGCAAGTAGAAAAATAGGAACCACCTTTGGTGGGAAGATAACAGCGTTCAGTGCGCCTTTGGCATTGAGTCATGCCAGCCACATGACCACAGAGACACCTTCAGACAGTGCTGGCTCTTTGTCTTTGAAAGGGAGATGAGCACCGCTCCCTAGAGTTGGGAATGATTAGCACATATGTGCGAGGGGAACCTTTATCTTTACCTTTAAGTGAATACATGGTTGTTAAAATGCCCAATGGGCATTTTTTTTCCGGAAGCTTAAAGTAAACACTGGAAACCAGTGAAAGACTTTACAAATCGTGGTCATGATAGGACACTATAAATAAAGGTGAGCATTTGTTAAATGACCGGATGTAAATTGAGGACTACCTGTACACTACATAGTTCTTCTCCCTCCTGGACATAAAGGGTGGCATTTTGTGCTATATTATTGGAAGTACAGTCTTATTTCAGGAGCTGCAACCATGAGATGGAACATTCTCTCAGTACTGAATTTAAGATTCCAGTACCTGGCAGATTATTGTCATTGTCACAGAATGTGTATTCTGTATAAACTCTTGTAAGCCAGTGCTGACACTAATAAATAATATAAACAGTTTCTTGTTAAATGTTGCCATTGTTGGTGGTATGAAGATTTTATGTATTGCATTCATTACAATATACAGGATCTGGCTTTGAGCCTATCCAAAACACAGGGAATGTCCCACAAATGAAGACAAATGATCAATCTATGAAGATGAGATAATTACTGGTATGAAAGGTCAGAAGCAAACAGCCTGAAATCAGACTGGCCTACTATTACAGGAACAATATCCAGAAGTTAACTGTTCCTCTCAACTAAAGATACAAGGCTCTCAGGCTGTAATGCTCCATAGAACAGGACATTTCCAGTTGCTGGAAATTTACCAGCTGCTCCATAGAGAGTTAAAAATCCTACATAAATTCTTTTTACAAAGATGAGAATTGTGCAGGGATTTTTTTTTTCAATAGGTCGCAGCATCTGAATATCTTTTTCAAGGTTTCATTGCGACTGCCAAGCTTTAATCTGTGGGATATATCTTTCCTGGTTATTCTTTATGGTCGATAGTCAATCCTGAAAGGCAGAAGCTATCTACCACTTCAGTATCTTTAGCATCAGTTTTAAGGCTACAGGCTACATTGTCATTACTTTGGGCTTTATATTTAACCATAGTCCCTTATTTTCATTAGGCTCCTTGTCTTCTCCTGCAAATTTGGGAGATCGTTTGTATTTTAAACTGTGTCATCAGCACAGTATAAGGTTCTTCCTGTTTTAAAACAATGCTTATCTTCTTCTAATCTAACCTCCTTCAATTAATATTCAGCATATAAATTGAATAAATAAGGAGAGCGTATACAGCCTTGTTGTCTCAGTTCTTTGCTGACTTGAAACCAGTCTGTTTCTCCATGTTCCATCCAGATTGTGGCTTCCTGTTCCGCCCCTAGGTTTCATGTGAGCACAATGAAATGTTCTCGGATTCTAATTTTCCTAAAGACATTCCACAGCTTGACACAATCAACACAACTGAAGATCTTTCTATACAGGTAGTCCTCAACTTACAACAGTTCATTTAAGGACCATTCAAAGTTACAACAGCCCTGAAAAATGTGATTTATGACAGTTTTTCAGTTTTGACCATTAGAGCAACCCACCACTGATGTGGGGTTTTTTTAGGAAAAAAATATATAGGAGTGGCTTAAACTGCTTTTCTTGTGCAAAATGAAATAATGCATTTGCTATTGTCACTAAAATTATCATCCACCCACCATCACCCTCTGCCCGATATAGGAGCTTGCTTGCTTTAGTTGGGCACTCAGAATGACTTTCACATCTTGAGTGACTCTCCTTGGAGTATATTTCTGGTGTTCTATTCATATCTGCCAGGAACATCCCCACCATGATGGAGCATAGCAGGATAGCCAGGTGTTTAAACTGGATTTGGCATTTTTGTCTACCTATCAAGTCCTTTTCAACAACCTGGGTTAGGCAGATGTTGTTTAATATTATTAAAGGTATTGTCACAGGATGTAAGCTGTTCCAAGTGAAGCTGCCTTTTGCAACTGACCAATGGTGATTTTGTCAATGCTGATAGTGTTGTAAAGTGGTGCTCCAGATCTCAGCGGACTTGATTTGTAACTGCCATGAATCACTAAATGTCCAGGAACTCCAACATCTAGTGTGGTCCATGTTGACTTGGATAATGACTGATCTAGTATGTTTCTGTAATGTACGTCTCGCCATATTGTTAATGAGAGAGACTTTTCATCTGGCTCCTCTGATGAGACCTATCCAGTATGATTGAATTGGTCATTATGTTATTTTATCTTGCTCCTTTTAGATATAACTCAAGGTGGTAAACATATATTTTGTGTCTAAGGGAGGCCTCCCTTATACACAAAAAGTGACTGAGCGATTTTGGGCTAGTCATTCTTAGCACAACTAGCTCACAGGGGAAACCATCTCATGGGGAAAATGGGAGGCAAGAATATTAGGTTTAGTTGTATCTAAAAAGAGCAGGATCAAATAATTATTTCTTAGCCAACACCTTAACCACTACACCAAACTAGATTGCCAGAAGGTAAATTCAAATGTTTGCAACCTAGTTTGGGGGGAGGGGGGGAGCCTAACTTTAGAAACAGAGATAAAAGTTATTAATTTTTTAAAAATCAGAAATATTTTAATTGTATCTTGCTTTAGTAGCAAGTTTTTGCAAGCTATTGTTTAGTTATTATAGGGTTACTCGATTGGACTCTGGGAAGATGTTTACTTTAGTTAGGTGAAATAGGTCAACACTGACATCTTGTGGGAGAGAAATGTGGTACAGTATACCAGTAGCTTTTCTTGTAATAATCAAACAAATGTTTGCATATGATCCTCAACTGTCTGAACTATATTAGATCCCATTCTCTAAATGTTTTTGTTATGTAGTTAATTATATCTAACTATTGGCTTAGATTCTGCTTTCTTTGCTGTCCTGGCCCTTAATACTGACAGATGGTTTTCAATCCAAGCGATAGTTATCCTTTAGCCATGCACTGCCCAAGCTTAAGTTTACACCATCTTATCTACTCCCACAGAGTTATGATCAGGCAATACTATTTCTTAAATCATGCATTATGGATATAAAATGAACCTGACTTAAGTAGATTTCCTAACTTTCTCTAATCAAAAAGCAGATTAATACCTTCTAAGCAGTTTACAAAACTAACAGTCCCAGCCACAAAAGATATTTATAGTAAGTTATATTCAGTTATATTAAAGGGAATATAAGAAAACGTATGGTGTTTATGCCCGTGTGAAGATGAACCGTTGGGTATGTTTCTGCACTATAGTTCTATAGTGATATTAGCAGTGCTCTTATTTTCTGAATATCTGGTCACTCAACTCAATTCTATTTTTTTAAAAAACCTTCCCAATGTTTTGTCTGCGAGGTTGCAAAATTATTTGCAAGAACACTGATATTTCTACCTTATGTTAGTCCAACACCATCATAAAAGTTTGATTAGCTTTACCGGATCATTCCTGATCATCTATTGTACTCAACAAACAGCATTTTCTTTGAACTGAAAATATCTCATTTGCATAAATGCCATTATCTTGTCCTTGTAAAACAGTAAACTTACTTGAGACTGTTAAGAAAACTGGAATGTTACTTAAGCTGCCTATTGGATGGGATTAAAATATATGTACATTGATCTCATGAGAAATGTTGAAAAGGTATTGGATATAGAAGCATTAACTGAAGTGGAATAATTAGCCAAAAAGTGGAATTTACAATACAGGTAAAATGATTTTTTAAAAACATTGAAAAGAATGGGAGAGGTGAAAAATCAGACAACACTGATAAATACATGGGATTTGTTTTAAAAATGTTAAATATTTCAAGCAGTATCTAGTATTATTTATCTTCAAATTCCAAAGCAATCAGCGAATCTGAATAAAATCTTATTTTAGCATTATCTAATTAAATGTACACACACACACGAAGTTGAGGATGAAGGCACAGAAAACATAAGCTGGTGCAGTATGTAGATCCATGTGGAAAGAAACAGCATATCCTTTTGCAAGTTATTTCTTTCTGGAATAAATCTCAAGCAATAATCAAATTGAATAAATTCTGTGATCTAATTCTATTTTCTATTTTCATTGTTGAAAATGGGGAAATAAAACTATAAAAATACAGAAAGGTTTATCTTAATCCTTACTATTAGTAAGCATTACCAATGAACATCAGTTGATGGTTTCTCTTTAATCTTCAGACTGATTTCACTCCAATATTTTTAAAGCAAAACATTGTAAACACTATTTTAAGAATATTAATAAACAAAGAAACATATATTTTATTCAACAATTTGCAAGCCAGATTAAATCATTGTTGCCAGTTTTGGTATTTCTGAATCAGGTTCTTCCCAGATTATGATGTGCAACCTCTCAATGATTATTTACATTAGAACATGACTTTTGGAGTTTTCATTTCGATATATTCTCTATTTGAACCAAGGCTTCCTTCTCATGGGCTTCAATTTCCTTAAGCAACTGTTCTTTTTCCTTGAAATAATCCCGGAACCATTGAATGTGTTCTACTTTCTGTTTCACACTTAAGTAGGGATTTTTGGAAAGTCCGCATGTTACAAGTTCCATGAAGTGGCGAATTGGTCCTTCTTTAGGAAAGTCTGCCAAATGCTTATCCAGAAATATATGTTCATAAAATTCACCATCTATTTCAAGACCTGACAAAGGAAATGATACAATCACTGTCAACACATTTCAATTCACAACCTCCCTGAGCAGATTGCCATATCTTGTCTTATAATTTGCAAATGATTTGCAACCATTAATCCCTATGATTATCTAAGCCAATATTCCCAATGATATCTTGAGCTTTTAAAAGCCACTTTGATAATTATTTGTTTTTAAAACAGTTTTTATTATTTATTATTATTATTTATTTATGTGATTTATATGCCGCCATTCTCCCCAAGGACTCAGGGCGGCTTACAAAAACAATCATAAATACAAAATAAACACAATTAAAACACATTAAAATCCATTAAAATCATTCTAAAAAAGACTATATAACCTCACAATCGTAATGTTTTTTAAACAGCCATGAATTCAATACATTGCTCAGCTGCCCAAGTGGAATGAAAAGCTTTATACATCCTCTTGTGCTATCTGGATGTAAAAGACATTTACATTTTTGAATCTGTCACTCAACTTACATTCTATTAAAAGGATTTTTAAAAAGTCACATTCATAAAGCTGAAGAAGAGCAAATTATTTATTTATAGTTATCAAACCTATATACAGTGGTACTTCAGTACTCATCATTAATTGGTTCCAAGAAGCATGATGAGTATCAAAAACAATGAGTACCAAAACAAATTTTTCCCATAATGTAGTGTGTCACAAGGCAGCCAACAGCGATAAGGTCTAACTCATGCATTGAGTACCAAACAAACGATGAGTACGGGGACAAAATTTTTGTGTCAAAATGCATTGAGTACCAAATTCGATGAGTTTCAAAGCAACTGAATGCCAAAGTACCACTGTATTGCCCATCTTGCAGTTCAAGGTAACTCTTGATTAAGATGTATCTGACAGGACCACATACATTATTTTTTTCCACTTATCAAATGAAATTATGTCCTGTTTTCTTCATTCAATTATTTGAAGTAACCTTTAATTCTCATTTTGATGGCAATTCAGAATTGGTTTGTTTATGTATTTAAACAAAACAAAACAAAATAAAAAACAACTACGTTTGAAACCAATCAAAAGTAAGTCTCAAAAACAATATGCAAATTCTGCAAATGACTTACCCTTCTTTTGTAAAATATACTATATAATACTAGACTAGACTAAACAATATATATAATAATATGAACATTTTTTCAGCTCCCTCCAAATCCACCCCCTCAAAACCTTCATCCCCAATTTTCACTGAGGGGCGGAAGTTCAGAGCCCTTTTAGGATACTCACCAGCTTCATTGTTAATTGGGAACTCCCAAAGTTTTCCCTCATTTGTCCACTGTATCATCTCCTCAAAACCATTCTGTGGTGGATGTGAAAAGGTGGATGTAATAGTTTTGGCAAATTCCAGATCCCAAATTGTTGGTATTGCTAGTGTGTCTAAATTGTCAATGTATTAAAAAAAACACCATCAAAACAAGTAACTGTTTAGTTAAGTCAAGTTATCCACAGAAATGCTATTCCTGAAAGCGACTGCCTGAGGGCTCCTGGATTGGGGCTGAAAGGCGAAAGGAAGCAGTATGCTCCTTCCCATATTTGGGTAGACCAGGCTGCTTCCACAGAAACCCCCTCCCACACACACATATATATGTACACATACATGTATTATGTATGTATGTATGTATGTATGTATGTATGTAAAGTTGAAAAATTTAACACACCCTAATAGCACAGCACAGCTCAATAAAAGGACAACTGTTTTCCATATCACTGTTTCCTGCTTTATTAGCTCCAAAACTGACTGAACAGATATTTCAATTTAAAAAATAATTATTTGAACATATGTTCAAAAATGCTACATGAATGAAGAGTACTATGAGGATAAGTATTTTCTGACATTATTTGAACTAGCAGGAAAAGTGAGAGAAATTATAATTTCATTTCCTTGTGCTTCAGCCTGAAGTGAAAAATAAAAAAAGCTAGAGGAATTTTCTCTACCTTCCTTATAAAGGAATCTGTTCTTTAAAACAAATGTTGTAGTAAGTCCTTGACTTAAAACCACAACCGAGACAGGAATTTTGGTTGCTAAGTAATGTGGTTGTAAAGCCAGATGTCACATGATTGCATCACTTATCAACCACAATCTCTTCTTTTCCTGTTGTGGTTGTTAGGGGTTAGGGTCAACTTCCCCCACTTCCCTATCTCCAATTCTGTGCCTTTTTGGCTACCCTACATTCTGCTTGTAGAACGGCAAGCCTCAGCAAGTGTGGCGTGCGAACAAATGCTGGCGCTTGCAGGGAGTGAATGAATGCAGGTGTGCAAATGAAGATTGTTGCTTGCTGAACAAATGTTTGTTGCCACAGAAGGGTGGCCAAAAGGGCATAGATGGAGGAGATAGGTGGTGGGGTTGCAGTGTCCCTCTGGCTGTAAACGTGAATGGACTACCAAAGCACTTGAATTTTGATCTCACAACCACAGGGGGCTCCAATGGCCATAATTTCAGACATGGGTTGTGAGTCCATTCTTTCAGCACTGTCGCAAATTTTGAACTGTCATTGAATGAATGATTGTAAGTTGAGGACCCCCTGTATATCACTTGAAAACAACCAGTCAAGAATTCTTCGAAATATTTCATGTTTCAAAAGAGGGAGACAGAGAACAGTGTGGACAATTTTCTTCTGGTGATACAAATTTTCTGTAATTAGCAGGTAAATGTGGTCAAACATCCAAAAATGCTTTGGAATATGTGCTGATAAAATGCCTATAAGAATATCCTTTCCAAATCCCATTAAAACCTAAAAGGCAATGCAGGTAGTCCTCAACTTATGACTATAACTGAGCCCAAATTTTCTGTTGCTAAGTGAAACATTTGTTAAGTGAGTTTGGCCCTCTTTTACTTTTCATGCCACAGTTGTTAAATGAATCAGTTGGTAAATTAGTAACATGGTTGTTAAATGAATCTAGATTTCTCATTGGCTTTGTCAGAAGGTTGCAAAAGCGTCTGAATTTTGATTGAGGATGCTGTGATGGTTGTAAGTATGAAAAATGGTCATAAGTCACTTTTTCCCATAATGTTGTAACTTTAAATGGTCACTAAATGGACTGTTGTAAGTCGAGGGCTACCTGTATCTGCCTCAAGTTCCTCATTAGTGGGAACCCAGGATGCTACTTTAGATCAAGTCAGATTATTGAACTATTTGGCTGTGTACAACTGTTGAAAGCAGCTTCTGCTACCAGGAATCCTTTAATGCAGGGCTGTCAAACTCCCAGCCCACGGGCTGGATGCGTCATGTGCTGGCCACGCCCATGTCCAGTTTAGCGAAGGGGAAAAAAGTCCTGATACGTCATGTGACGCCACTGTGACAATGTGAATTTGACACCCTTGCTTTAATACATTAGCCTACTGCAAGACATGAATTCTGGGAATTATAGAATTGTCAGTCCAATGGATCTAGAGGGCATCAAACTGGACAAAACTGGTTTGGGCATTCAAATTGGATTTTTTTAAAAAAAAAAAATCTTATCTAGAGATGCCAGGAATTAAAAACACACTTTTTATACGTGAAGCCTGTACTCAATTACTAAAGTGAAACCTCTTCTCTGGCTGAGAGCTAAATGCCTGCATTTAATATAATTTTCAACACTTCTAAGCATACACCAGGTAAAATTCCCTAAATTTTTATTGATTTACATTGTCTTGAGTATCTGGTTTCAAATGCTCCCTTCCTGTTGAGCAAGTAGGCTCTTCTCCAAATACACATAGGGAGTTTCTATAACATGATTTGTGGCATGTTCAAGACTAATGCAATGAGCATAGAATGTATGAGTTTTATTACATTCAAATTATCTTCCTGGTATGATTATAACAACTATTTTGTGACTAACCTGTTTCATGTGCTCCCTCTGATTTAGGAGTGAAAATCTGTAGCCTTTCTTCAGAATAGAGATTCCTTAAAAAAATAAAAATAAAAATAAATCTCCTTTTGCTAAAGGATCCAATATGAATAATTCTGAACCCTGTCCTAAACAGTTTGAAATCTTAAACATACTCCTGATCTGTTTTCAAACAATCACTGCCCACACATTTTTTAACTATGTAACAATGAAGAATATATTCATGTATTCACACACACACCCCTAAATTAAATTTATTTATACACATTTATGTGGCCACCCAACTTGCCAAAATGTGACTCTAGGCAGCATACAATCATCAGATTAGTTTTCCATAAACAAGAATGAAAACAAATCACATAATTGGGGCAAAACCACATATGATCAGACTCCCAAGACATTTTGAGGGAATATTGAAGTCTTCAAAGACTTTGTGAAGGCCAACCAGGCTAGAAAGCCAGCTGAATCATAAGGAGAGACCGCTTCACAAGGCAGGCATTGCAGCCAATTACCATGCCTCCTAGATTCCAGATGGCATTGTATTAGGGAAGTGACCTAATAAGGAATGCTCATGGTCACAAGAAGGGATCTGTTGGTTGGGATGTGAACATATGAATTTTTCAATATGAAGACCACATTGCCTTGTTAGCGGAGAATCTGAATGATTTTCAGCAAAGGTAAGGCAGACTATATGGTCCAAAAAGGAGCATGGATCTAAAAATGTACATATCAAAGAGCAATATACTGTATTTAACAGGGAAATGGACTGAACAATTTCATATTAGACACAAATGGGGTAAAGGTAAGTAGCTGCATTGGTATACTTTGGGGGAATGTTCACGAAGGGCTGGAATAGGTATAGAAAATTTTTAAGATATGCAAATAATGGCTGAAAGGTAGTATGTGGAATATAGTTTACCCCGAGGAATAAATGCTTGTTAAATGAAGCAAAAATGACTTGTATAAGAGCATGCTTCTGTCCGCTGGTGAGAATTTTAACCATCAAAGGGTGATGTATGAAGGAGTGTATGGATGTGGTAGAGGCAACATTGGTTAGTAGGGTAGAAAAATATGGAGAGGTACACTGAATGCTGCTAGTACAATCTAACTTTAGCTATATTTCATTTTTTGTATCATGCTTTACTTTCTTCGCTAACTATTCCTTATTGCCTTTATGAAAAATGTTTAACCCAAAATGTTGCTTACCCCAAAAGGGAATAGTGAGATGGGGAAGAGGTTGGTTATAACCTTAAAGAGAACTCTCTAAAATTAGTGACCTATTTTGATGATTTTTAAAATATCTGTTTGTTTTTCAGTATCTACGCTCCATGACTGATATAGCAGTTGGCCAACATCAGGACCACAGAGGTCATCCCTTCTTTTTGCAGATACCCAATACCTAAAGAATAATAGCAATAGCAACAGCACTTAGACTTATATACCGCTTCACAGTGATTTACAGCAGTGGTGGGTTCCTCCCGGTTCGGCCCAGTTCTGCCGAGCCGGTAGCGGTGACGACATGACGTCACCGAACCGGTTCTCCCCCCCACCCCCGCATTATTCTTACCTTTTATTTGGCCCCACCCCCAATCTATTGCTGCCTCCTGAGTTCCAGCTGATCGGCTAGAAGGAAAAAAACTGTTTAAACTCTTGCCCTGGGGCTTCAAAGGTCTGCCCTACAGCTGATCAGTGTTAAAAGGCAGTGTGGTGGTAGACCAGTGCCTCCAAAAACAAATGAGTAGAACTGCAAAAATAAATGGGTAGACCAGTGCCTCCAAAAACAAATGAGGTACAGGTACAGCTCTGCAAGCAGTTAAAAGCCTGGTAGACCAGTACCTCTGCTAAATCCTAAAGAAGTGTCACATGACCATCAAGCCATGCCCACAAAATAAGCCACGCCCACAGAACCGGTAGTAAAAAATTTTAGAACCCACCCCTGATTTACAGGCTTTTCTAAGCGGTTTTATAGCCTATTGCCCCTAACAACCTGGGTCCTCATTTTACAACCTCGGAAGGATGGAAGACTGAATCAACCTTGATCCTGGTGAGAATTGAACTGCCGAATTGCAGTCAGTGGCAGTCAGCAGAAGTAGCCTGTAGTTAGAGTTTACATACCAGTACCTGCCAGCCTTAAACTATTTTATTAAGCCTGGTTTTTATGGCATATTAAAAATGTGACAAGTCTAATCTTCTGTAGCACATGACAATAAAGGGTGGGTGTGGGGTAATAAGGAGAAAGAATGTGGCCTGCTTCAACACAGCAACATCCTTGTACAGGTAATCCTTGACTTACAACCACAATTGAGCCAAAATTTCTGTGGCTAAGCCAGGCAATTGTTAAGTAAATTGTGTCTCGTTTTGTGACTTTTTGCCACAGGTTTTATGTGAATCACTGAACTTGTTAAGCGAATCTGGCTTCCCTCACTGACTCTGCTTATCAGGAAATTAGTGGTTACAAATGGTAATCCTATGACCCTGGGACAGCACAATGTCATCAATGCACGGCAATTGTTGTCAAGCACCTGAACTTTTAAGCACGTGACCATGTGGATGCTACAACAGTCATATGTGTGAAAAATGGTTATAAGACACGTTTTTGGTGCTGTTGTAACTTCGAATGGTCACTAAACAAATAGCTGTAAATCAAGGACTACCTGTAATGGTTTATAAGTTTAGGTTTTTAAAGAAATACATCAAGCAAAGTACCTTTTAGTTCTACCGATTTCATTAATATGTGCCATATTGCCATCTTCATCTTCATCACATGCAATTTCACTGGCTTTGAAGGCTTTTCGTGCAATAGGTTTTCGTCTAATTTTCATGCTTGCCATAATCTTGCTAAAGTTAAAAATATTAACATGTAAATATTGGCATGTATTGAAGGATGCACAGTACAGATTTTTTGTTCATGTTTGCTATTCTGGTGCAATAAAGAAAAGAAACATAAATATGAAAATATGAAAATGTAAAGAAAAATTCAATTGTGTGGATGTTCGGAAACCTATTCTTTTTCCCCCCTTTCATCTTCCCCTATTTTTTTAATCTAATGTTTCACAGACCAGAAACCTAGCAGCAATGACTATATTTTCTGTGTTTGGATTATGGAAATGAGAACCTTATAAACTAAAGAACAGTGCCAATAATGCTTTTAAACAAACAAATAAATGCCGGATCCATCATCTTTACAATTACAATTTACAAAATAATACAATTCGGTCTATCCTTCTCCGGAAGATAAGCTGAAACAAGGCTATTTTCCCTATTTTCTTAGAATTCAGAAGGAATTGGCGTATATTGGCAATGGTCAGTGGTAATGTCTTCTCAAGCATTAAAGCAGTAACCGAAAATGCTCTGTTTAACCTTGCATTATTTGTAAGTAGTAAACTGAAAAATGAGTGAAGGTGGTTACTGATGCCAGACCACGAAGAATTTTATAAGTCAGTACAAGCACCTTAACTAGATTTGGCTGCTGAAGATCAGAGAAGTTCTATTAAGGAAGTAATGAAGATGCACCTGACTGCTAACCTAGAGGATAGGCAAAAATGCTGTTAGCAAAACTCCCAGGGTGTTTCCAAGGAAAGCATAAGTATCAGTTTTCCAGTATACAAACCTATAGATGGTAGAACAGGAACCTGGAAGCAAACCTGAAGAGACCTACCTGGCCACCTATTTTTTTAATATCAAGCAATTTAACCACATTCCCAGGTGAGATCCTTATACTGGGGTTTAAATAAATAAGAAAGCGTCGTTTAACCATAGTCTTCATATTGACTACATACTCCATCAGTTGACCTGAGGGCTCTATCTGATGTTCTCAAACATCTGCTTCAAAATGGTAATAGCATTTCTGGGTATTAGCAACATATTAATCACATCTTATTCCATAAAGCTCAATATATATTGCCTCTTCCTATAAGTATTAAAAGATCTTAGCAGCACAAGGATTCCCCCCTCCCCAAAAATCACATGCCAAACTATTTAACCTTTAGCTATTCAATCTTTAGCCTTCCTAATTTGTATCTTTCAGAAACATTGGGTCTATGAGCTCCTGTAATTTTTAGCCAACTAGTCTAGGAATGCTGACACTGCAGCCCCAATGCATCCGGAGAACACCACATTGAAGAAGATTGCTCTACTTTTTTGAGTTGTTTTAAAGGACTTCCAGTTCAGACAAGAAATCTGTAGGACAATGGCCTGGAGAAGATGAGATTAAAGGAAAGGTTTGTGGCAAACTAAAGCACTAATTTTTAATTGCAGAAACCATTATGCCAGACTGAATATTTTCATCACTGACAGTGTAGTATGACGAACAAGCCAGTTATATTGATTTGGTAAATACACCAGTTTATTTCATCCATAAAGTGGCCAGCTCTGAAATTTTTCTTCAAAATCACTCTTAATCGAAAGAGCAAGCACTCTAGAATGCATTCTTTTTTCCTCTAAGGAAAAAAGCAACTATTGTTGCTGTGTTTTTGTGAGCCATCCAAACTGGAATTAAACAAGATCTATATTCTGCTTGTTCAATTAATTATTATGTCAGGGCACAATGGGATAAAGAAAATGTTGTTGTGAACATATAAAAAATTAGTGTCTGAATGCCATGCCATTTTTTAAATATCAATTTAAGTTTAAAGACCTGGGATACTGGAGGTGTATCTTGGTGCTAAATTTTACTATTTATAATAAAGTTTAAACGTTTAATGTATTTTGTGAATTTACGCCATAGTTTCCACTGAGAGAATACTCATTCCACCGTCAAAATCTGTACTGCTATAATTTCAATTCAGCAAATATTCAGTGTTTCCTATGTTTCCAAAAGAAACTAATGGCGAAGATTTTGTAAAGCAGTGATACCGATAGCTTATTTTATATCACTGCAAAAACAGAAAAGCTTAGCCATAATTTACTGGCAGAAAACCAAAGAAATGCAAGGCTATATTCAGTTATACAAGGATACATTTATTCATTTCTTCTTGAGAAAAGTAAATTATTTTCTGATAATTTGTGTGTGAAGAATTTTGTTTTATACACTAGGCATTTAAATCAGAATATATATTAACCTAACTTGGATTCAACGAGGGATTATTTAATTGAAACATAATACAAGTTTCTATGAATGGGTAAACATTAAATTGAAGAACTAAATGTCTGATAAGGATGTGCAAAATTTGTAGATCTGAGGATCAGGAACAAATGTGGAAGGCAATGATATGATCCCAAGAAGCATCACAGCAGCTGTACAGAGTTGCTATATTTGTCCTGCATGTGCTCCAAGTCTAAAGCATCTTTTAAAGACTGAATCTGAAGTGCTGGAAAAGCTCAAATATTTCCGGTTTCAGGCTTATTGTAATTTGGTTTTGCTTAAGCTGTTGTGCAAGAAGCTGGCTAATAGATGGTTTTTCTTCTGAGCTGGCACTTTGATGGATTCAGCAGCTTTAGTATGAATGCATTTTATAAACTTCTCTAATTAATCTCTTAGTTAAGCTTGGTAGCCCCAAAACCGTTTCTAGCCAATATTGAGGGGGGGAAAATCTGAAATGTATTAATGCAAATATTTCAATACCGCTTGTTGCTGCATATTTGATTTTACACTTTTTTGTGGAATTTACCAAAGAAGACAGAAGCAGAAAAGTGAGAAATTACAGCAATGTATTGTACAACTTCAAAGAAATACAGAAATGAAAAGATTGGCTAAGACTGCTTTAAACTTTCTTAACTCCAAATCCAATTTTGCATTTTTAAAAGAAGGCAAATGAAAGCAAATTATTATTCATCTCTTTTCAATGTGGCAAGCATATTATGGAAACAGAATTATAGCTACAAACCTTAGGTCGGCCATTCTATGTGCATTCATTTCTTCATTGTGCTTTTTTACCAAATGCAACAGTTCAGAAGTTGTCTTTTGTTTATCGAAAGGGAGTGAAGATGCAACAGCAGTGGCTGCTGCCTCCAATTCTGGAACATGTTGGTTGCTGAAAAAAGAAATCCAAAATATAAATGCTCATTTTACATTCTTTGTTGCCCATATTTTGCTAACCTTCTGAAAATAGGCAGAAAATTAACAATAAATACAGTAGAAGAAAAGCATCATCCAATTACTTTTTTGAAATGATCACACTGTACTAGCAATGTTCAACTGACAGACAGCTTCAACCCCTTCAAATAGGGAACATATGTCCACTTGATTCCTTATTAGTCAAGGAAAGGAAACATTTTCCAGGCCTTAATTTTTCCACTGAAAAATAGCTTCATAAATGTAATAATTTAGTAATGGTTAAATTATACCAATTGCATAATACAGTATTAGACAACTTTAACATTTCAATTATTGTTTTTTAGGTGATAACCCCTCGCAAATATTTTAAATCATTCACTCTTTTTATCAGAAAATTTTCCATTTCAAACTGGCCATTTTCCTATTCAAATTCCCTTAATTTGCATAGGAAATTTTTCAGTTCCTTTTTTTTCCCCTTTCGAAATTTGAATCATTATTAAGACCAAATCTTCATTCTCAGGAAAGTTTGTTCTGAAAAATGAATCAAACCCAAATATATGATTTTTTTAAAAAAAAAATTTAGTGCAGTTCTCTTATGATTGATCAACATCAGGCAGGCTCCAGATAACATATTTCTAAAACTACAAAGTACTAGCACTGATAGGATATAACAAGTATTCTGGTTATCTTCATATTTTCATCTCTAAGAAAAAAAATCTACATATTTGCACAAAAATATATATATCAGTAATGTTTACATGCATATTTGCATATCCTACCGTATGTAACCCTGAAGTAGTCAAACTACTGTACTCCATAAGTTGCTAGATTCTAGCTCTCATCAATTGCAGTTACAATAAAAAGCAACAGCATCCTGAGGACTTCAAATGTTATCCAGAAAACTGAAGGAGTTTTAATCTACTTTCTTCTAACTGTATAATATTTTAATATCCTAGTCCCTCTCATATGCAGCAGATAGAACTATTCCTGCCTAGTTAGCTGATCAAAATTCTCTAGTGCACGGGTCTCCAACCTTGGCCACTTTAAGACTTGTGGGCTTCAACTGCTAGAGTTGAACTCTGGGAGTTGAAGTCCACAAGTCTTAAAGTCGCCAAGGTTGGAGACCCCTGCTCTAGTGGATGATCCATGACTCAGAATGAAAAGGCAGAAACCAGGACATCAAAACAAGCAGGAAGGAAGCCCAATGCTTATAATGAAAGCAAAAAACAAAAAGTGATGTGAGAAACATTAATGCAAGGAAAAGAAACCTGGAATTGTTGAAGAACCCTCATAAGGCTTTAGCTGTGGTAGTGCAGAACTGGGGTAATAAACTGCTAATGCTAACAGAAACAGAAACAGGTATTCTGGTAAACAGCCAGTTTGGCCTAGTGGTGAAGGCACCAGGCTAGTCACCAGGAGATTGTGGGTTCTAGTCCCTCCTTAGCATGAAAACAGCTGGATGATCTTGGATCAGTCACTCTCTGTCAGCCCAACTCATCTCACAGGGTTGTTGTTTGGAAAAAATAGGAGGAAGGAGTACTGTTTATGTTCACTGCCTTGAGTCATTTGTACAAATGATAAAGATGGAATACAAATAAATAAACATAAAATAAATAAATGGGACTGTCTAGTTCCTCGCAACTGGTTGGGTTTTTTTCTTTGGTCCTTGCCACCACAATTTGACAATTTAAGGAGAGAACTCCTGGGGTCATACCCAGAGCCCACAGGTTTTGAATCCTTAATTGAGAATGATTCCACACAAAATCAGAATAAAGAGTCTAAAGAATTTCCCCTTATTTTCACAACACAATGAATAAAGTGGTCATTTCTGAATCAGACAGAATACATACCAAGTGTCCTTCTGGCTCTTTATTATTTTTCTTTTAAATACACCATTTATTTATCATATTCATTGCCCCTTTTTGATACGTATCTCTTCAAACAACCACAGAATTTGTAGACAAACAGTATGAAAATATGCTACGATAACTTTACCTTTTTTCATCATCTTCCAGCAATCTGCTTTGGGCATTCTCCATAACCTTCTTCTTTGTACTTAGTTCTATTTTCATTCCATGGATTAATTGCAGCAATTTTTTCTTTGTTTGTACTTGTGTTTTCTGCTCCTGATCTGGTGAAACATTTGTATTGGTGCAGCTGACTTGGTCATCTTCCTTAGTGCAGAAGGCAGGGGTGGTGCTAAAGAATTTGTGTGCTTTACTAGGAAAGATATAGAAAGCACAGACTAATGATACAAACTGATTTTTAATTTTTTTACAACTTAAAATCTCGTAACAAGAGATTATTATAAGATCATGCAAATATGTGCAACAAGACTGAGATATATAATACATGTAAACATGTAATGTTTTATGGTCAGTTAATTCCAGGGGTTTTTAAAATGTCAAAGTACCTTAATGTTAAAACATACAAAATGTGCCTTATTTCACAAAGCTGCTATATTATACTATATCTACTATACATATAGTAAACTCCACCAGAAACTCACATTTACTCTTAATGTTTAAATTTTAAAAATGCAATTCCAGGAATAATATATGCAATATAAACTTGTTAGCATTTAATAACAATCACATCTTTGTTTTTGAGTTTTTCTAACATTTATTCAATTTGTATGGCTGCCCATCTCAAACAGGTGATGCTGGATCGCAATCACAAAATCAATTAAAATCCAAACTACACTCACAATACAAAAAAAATAATAAAGAAATACATGCAGCAGCCAAGAAGATGTGATAATCCATAGATGTTAAAATAATCAAGAAATAAGCTCCTTCACATATTCGGGATTTCAGGCCAGGGCACATAAATAGGCTTTCAATGCCTTAATCAATATTTTTCTAGAGAAGAACCATATCTTATACTGATTTTGAGTTTTTTTTAAAAAAAGATGCTATTTTGCATATAAAATTGATTAGAAACAATCTTGTAAGGATTAGGGTTTACAGAATGGGGGCTATCAGATGCAAAAATCCCAAGGATGACACTGGGTGTGTTTGACAGAGACAAGAAGGAATTCCCAAATTCCCACAGTATGAACCTTGAAGAGAATTAGAATGGATATGTTCATCTTAATGTAGCCGAAGCCCGCTGCAGTGTTTTGTTTAAGCGGTTGCCACAAAGAAGAAGGAGATTAATCTATTCTCCAAAACACCTGAAGGCTGGGTAAGAAGCAGTGGATGGAAACTAATCAAGGAGAAAAGCAACACACCCTGGAACTAAGGAGAAATTTACTGACATTTAGAACAATTAATCAGTGGAAAGAAAAAGGCGAAAGATTTATACGATCTGAAGAGAAACCAGAGTAAACATCATTATAAACATCATTATAAGATGTTTTATAGGTGGCACATGGCCCCTGCAAGGATAGCGAAGATATACCCTAATTTGAGAGCAAATTGTTGGAAATGCGACCATCAACAGGGCACCTTTTACCACTGTTGGTGGACATGTAATTATGCACAAAAATATTGGAAGATATTATCAAAGTGGATTATGGAAATTATAGGAGAAGATTTCGAACTCGACCCCAAAGCATTTCTCCTGGGAATCCTAAAAACAGAGTATGTTAAAGAGAAAAAGTATCTAATTATCCACATAGTGACTGCCGCAAGGATTTCCTTTGCCCAGTACTGGAAGGAAAAACAGCTACCCCCAGAAGAACTTGTTATAAAGAAAATATTGGAATGTGCAGAAATGAATAAATTGTTCTTAGAAATCAATGACAGAACGGATTCGGAGTATTATGGGGTGTGTGGTCTGTGGTACGAGTGGTTGGAGAGAAGGAAAAAAACGAGATAGTATATATAATTACTGTGTATTATTATGTGTAATAATCATTAAGATAAAATCTAGCACTACTATGTTCATATATCTACCTATAAGAAGTAATAGTATATGTATATGTAGGACAAGATAAAAGTTTATGTATTTATTTATGCACCATGGAACCGAAAATGTTTCTGATTGTATTGATTTGTATAAATAAAAATTAAAAAAAAAAAATAATCAGTGGAAAGAGTTGCCTCCAGAAATTGTGGGTGCCCCAACACTGGAGGTTTTAAAGAAGAGATTGTCTGAAATGGTATAGGTTTTCCTGCCTGAACAGGGGGTTGGACTAGAAGATCTCCAAGGTCCCTTCCAACCTCTGTTGTTCTGTTATTGTAATCATGTGTAAAACTACTGTTGCTGAATCAGCGCCCAGTGTTCACCCAGTACATTGACATTATTCTGATTTAAAAATTGGTCGAATTTGTAGCAACCACAACTAAACCTCATGTCTTTCCTGAACTCAACCCACAACTTTCTGAGCGAGCTGAATTTAATATAAAAAAGGGGCGTTTTATCACACTCTCACCTCTAAAACCTACCGCCTGCGCATGATTCGTCAAAGAACATTTGGAAAAAGAATAATGGGAAGGGCAACACCCACCCACCCCTCCAAACATCTGAAAGAATATTAATTGCCTTTGAAATGGGGCATGGAACACCGATATACTCTTGCGCGGCGAGGGGTGGGGAAAGCAACCTTCTTCTCTCCCAAGTACCTGTGCAAGGCCACCACCACATCCTCTCTTGGAGCACCGAAGCGAACTAGAGCAGAGAGGCTCCCGGGGACCCTGGCGCTTCTCCGCCACATTATCCTAGAAGCGGCCAGGAGTCACGCTCAATCTTTCCGTACCGCAAAGTACTTCCGCCACAAGGTTCCGATAAGGTCCCATCACCAGTCCGTCCGGAAAGCAAGCGCCCGAATATTGGTTCCGCAGCCGAATAAACCGTCGCGCTCTTTTTTTCCCCCTTTTTTTGGAGATGGTCGTTTCTCGTTCTAAACGGGAGGGAAAAGGGACGCCGCCGTTTAAATATGTACTGCATGCATGTTCAGAGGGTGGGAAATGATGATTTCTAAATTGTATTGGTGAGGTTCACCTAACACCCTAAGCCCCAAATCTAACGAGATGATTGATTGATTGATAGATGATAGATAGATACATAGATATAGATGATAGATAGATGATAGATACTGTAGATAGATAGATGATTGATATAAAAAGATAAGAAAGATAGATAAGAGAGAGAGAGAGAGTCCTGCATATAGAGCGAAGTGACAATCAGGTCTATATGTGCGGCATGCAAAGGGGTAGATCCATCCAAGAAGGGAATGTAATTTACCAATGTCTAAAAGGTAATTTCTGAGCATGCTTGTTTTCTTGCAGACGTTTCATTACTCAAACGAGATAAGATAATCAGTGATGATGTTACCTACGGTAGTAGTTTGGGTAATGAAACCTCTGTAAGAAAACAATGAAGCTCAGAGAGCACCAAGGACCTCTTCATGTCAACCCTGAGCTAAAAATATGCTCCTTTAAAAGGTACATTGCAAAACGACGCAGAGACTCGCGGCCTCCCTCGCTCCTTCTAAGGCTGCCAAGGCCACCTGGCCGACCACCTGGGGCGGGCTTTGGAGGGGGGCGGGCAGCAGTAGCAGCACCCTGCCCGCCTCCGGTTCCGCTTCCCAGGCCGAGCTCCAGCTCCTCCTCCTGTCCTTTCCACTGCCAGGCGGGTGGCAGGCGGGCGTCCCTTTCATCGCAGGTATATAGCGCTCGCTGCGAGGGAAGCGAGCCGAGCCGTTCTGGAGAGGCAATGCAGCTGAGTCAACCGAAGAGAAGCGCAGGGCTTTCGGCGGCAACTCCAGCGGAGAGAAGTAGCCGATTTCAGCGGACATACACCTGGAACACCGTCCCTCCCTCCCTCCCTCCCTCTCTCGGGGACCTGCCCTCTTCGGTCTGCAGGGATCGGTCGGTGCGAAGTCTTGTTTTCTTAGTGCTCGGATTCTTGGTCTAGTAGTCTTTCATCTCGGGTTTGTGCCGGCTTCCCCCCCCCCCCCCCCGTTTTTAAATAATGCATCACTTGATTGTCTATTGGCAGACGCAAGCTATTACTGGCTTTGCAGCTGGATAGATGGAAGTAGCATCTGCCTGCAGATCTTTAAAATAGCTGAGCCTCTTCCCTGGATGAGCTGGCCCACAAGATGCAGTTACTTTAAAGAGCTGTAGAATGATGCTAGGTTAGTGCCCTTGGTGTTGCTAAAGGAAATTTTTGGAATAGAACCCAAAGCATTCCCCAGCCCTAATTTAGGTATATACATACAATGACACATGAATTTACCATATGCCTAAATATATATGCCTAAATTTATCTATATATCATCTATATCTATCTTTATCTATAATTTATTATTTGAATTGTATCCCACCTTTACTAATGCATGAGTAACTTAAGGCTGCGAATATATGTAATACTCCTCTAAGAGAGAGTTTGGCCCACTGTTACCCAGCTGGCTTGGTACCTAAAAGCAGGACTAGAAATCATAGCCTTCTGTTTTCTAGTTTGGTGCCTTAAACCACTACAGGTAGTCCTCAACTTAAAACAGTTCATTTAGTGACCGTTCAAAATTACAATGGTACTGAAAAAAGGAACATTTTTTTTTCACACAACCATTGCCGTATCCCCTAGTCACGTGATCAAAATTCATATGCAACTGATTCATATTTATGATGGTTGCAGTATCCCTGGGTCATGTATTCATCTTTTGCAACCTTCTGACAATCCAAGTCAATGGGGAAGCCAGATTCACTTAACAACCATGTTACTAACTTAACAACTGCAGTGATTCACTTAACAACTATCACAAGAAAGGTCATGAAATGTGGCAAAACTCATTTAACAAATGTTACATTTAGCAAAAGAAATGTTGGGCTCAATTTGGTCATAAATCTGTACTGATTTCCTTTTTCCTATTAGTATTTATACATATAAGATCATAAAACCTTGGTAAATTTTGGAGATAACTAATTCAAGAGCTGAAATAAAGGACTCGAAAGTAATACATCCCTTAAATATTAATGTTACATTGTTACACCTTAAATAGCAAATTTCTTAGTCCTGATGATCATCAGTTTTATATACTGTATGATAGATTTACTAATACAAAGGTAAAATGTTTGAATAGATATATATTTAATTATGTTTGTTTTGTTGGCCCCTGAGATTGGCAAAATTCTGATCCCCCCATAGGTATCACTGTAAGATGACTATTTTTTGTTAGGATGCCAAGTTTTTCTATAGGTGGAAGAGGGAGAGAGTGGAAATAAAGATAAATGTTGTTTTGCATTGATACCTCTCCATTAAAGTCATTAAAATTGTTTAATAACAATTTGTGTGTTACTGATTGCCATGAATTGTCGCTGCCATCCGGAAAGACACAATTTTAGTTAGTTAGTGATGGGATTCTTGTATTTAGAATTTATATATTAATGATTATTTGTATCATCATTACGATTATTGTAACTGTTCTTGCAGTTGTAGACTGCACATTTGACCTTGGTCCAGCTGTTCTAGAGAAAAGGGTCTGCTACTAAGAATATCTCAACCCCCCTATAAGTGGGTATGATCCTTTATCCCCTGGATAAAGGAAAAGACTCTTTGTAGGGCAGGCAGAGTCTATATAAAGATGATCTTAAAGGTAACATGTTCCTAAACTGTATGAGGCTGACTAGATAATCGCACTTCATGTTGAGCCATAAACTTATTGGCAAACATTGCAGCTCCTACAATATCAGCAGTACTCTGTAAAACTAATTGGTACCAATCAGCAAAAAGGCTGTGCCATTCTCTGCCTTCTGAAAGTCTTAAGATTTTAAAAGAATGCATTGGAACAAACTTTAGTCATCTGATAGTTAACCGTAGTGAACCTGCATATCTTTATAGCAAGAGAGAGTGCTAGAATGTGCAGGATTCAATAAAGTTTGAGGAAATATGAACGGGAAATAGTAGGATGCTGGGGCAGGAGAGTTTGATGGTATTTGGCAATATGGCTTTATTCTGTCTGATGCTTTTATTGGGAGCTAACTTCTGGTGAAAATCACTGAAATTGTTGAGAACTGAAGTATAGTTCCCGAATCATTGTGCTTAGATCCTAACAAGAAACTCACACCCATACTTTCTTTTTGCTAACATTTTATTTTAAAAGTGTATATTTCTGTGATATTTCCACATGGTTTAGATGAGAAATCCAATCCCAATAATTTATATATTAAAGTAACTTTTGGTTAAAAAACAAAGGCCTGAACAACTTAGTATATATTTAAATGCAATACGCAGTGTGACTTATTTACTTGCTGTTAAACAAACATTTTCATTTTCCTCCCTCTTCATATCTAATTTAGAGATACTCATCACAGCTCCTTGCATGCTACAGAAAACTTTGTGATTTAGAGTCACCACAAAGCAAATAAAAAAATATGAAAACAAATCCTGTCATCCAAGCTGCCATTGACCTCACAGCTGGGGCTGTAGGTAAGTCTTAGGAACTGCTGTTTACTTAAATCCTGTTAAAAACTGATAGCAGATGCTTTTATGCTGTTTAAACAAAGTTCTTCTCTGGAGGTGTAAGGCAATTCTGTTGACAGCAGTATGGGTCCTAAAAGTGGCTTTTATAGTGGAGAGCACTAACAGGGAATAATGTTTTGACCTTGCCCTAAATTATGAGCTTCCCATGAATTGCTTCCTTTCATCTAATCCTTTCCTACGGAGGAAAAGTAAATGTGTAAGCATTTTTTTGTCTAATAATTTCCTAACTGTGGCTTTTAATTTATTGAGCCCTTATTTCATGCTTACACAAGCATTTCAAAATATGTCACAAGTAAATGTTGAGCAATGACTGATTGGAGAGACAAGATAATCTTTGATTTGTGTTGGATTCTATAGTTAAGTGATGTTCCGGTCAGTCAACTGCTTTTTATTTGTTTGCTTCCAGGAACGCAGCAGTGTAGATGACAGCTATTGGTATTTCTCTATAGTCTCAGTTGTTACCCAGGTGAAAAGGGAAGACTGCCCATCAACCACAGACATAGAACAAGGCCTATCCTTGGAGTCTCCTTGGTGGGGGTTTTCTCCCTCCGAACAGATACTCCAAGCAGATACTCACAGGAAGCCTATAAGCTAGAGAAACAAGAGACGTATAATACTTTAAAGTGAAAACCAGCTGTTTGTGTAAAACAAAGGAAAGTTGCAAATTTACTCTTGAGACTCCTGTCCTTTTGACGATACTTACAGAGAAAATACTGCTGATATCAGAAGCCCCCAAAATAGGTTCCAATGCAGAACAGTTGCATTTTCCTCTTGCTAGGTCTGATCTAGGTGTGTCATCTAGGCCAGGGGTTCCCAACCCCCCGTCTCTGGACCAGCATTGACCCATGGCATGCCAACAACCAAGCCGTGCAAACAAGCAAAGCCCCATCCGTGGGATGCAAACAGCATGTGAAACCCTTCCGTTCCGTGGAAAAACCTCTCCACAGAATTGATTCCTGGTGCCCAAAAGGTTGGGGACTACTAAACTAGGTCATCAGTGGAGTTTAATAGCCCCCATGCTGCCTGAAGAATTCTGAAAGTTGAAATCCACACATTTTAAAGTTGACAAAGTTAAGAAATACCACTCTATTGTATATCTGGATAAAGTTCCAGAAGTGGAATCTACAAGCCACTACTAGTATGAAAAAGAGAAATTGGCAGGGAACATTTAGCTGCTTGCTTGGTCTGTTCTTTAAGAAGAAGGTAGGAAAAGCAGAAAATACGAATGCCCACATGCCCAACACAGAGCCAAGCTTGTACCTTGCTTGCATTTCTTAAATCAGTGTAGTTGTCACCACTGTCGGAGAATAGGGTCTTTTCTATATCTGCATTCAGTTTTTAAAAATGATTATCAAGAGCACAAAATAATTAATTTCAGTTGTAAAATGTGTGTTCTTGGATGCAAAGAATTATTTTTTATAGTTCAAAGCATTTCACTTAGAAAAGCCTCCAGATTGACATTCTTTGGTTTTGGAGGAGAATGATGGGAAGATGACTTTTTTGCTCCCAAGTGTTTCTTCTGTAGGTCCTTTGTGCTCTCTGAGGTTGATTGTTTTCTTCCAGATGTTTCTTTTCCCAACTAGGTAACATCACCAGTGTTTCTTTTGCTTAGGGTAGCAGGATTTTATAGGAGAAATCCTTCTCTTTTCTTTTCATCATCTTAAGTTCCTCCGTACCACTCCTGAGCTTTTCCCAGGTTTTTTTTAAATCTTAGAAGTATTGTGCCCTTCTTCTAGATCTGGGCTGTCAAACGCATGGCCCACAGGATGGATGCATCACGCGCTGGCCATGCCCACATCCAGTTTAGTGAAGGGAAAAGCTGTGATACATCACGTGACGCTGCTGTGACAATGAGAGTTTGACACCCCTGTTCTAGATCTATAGAACATTGATCACATAGCACTTCCAAGTTAGGTGAATGTGAGCTTTCTTCTGTGCTTTCTTTAGAAGAAAAAAAAAGTGGTGCTGGGATTCCTATTACATGTTGTTAACATGCGGAAATCCCATAATTCATTCAGGTAACTTAAACTTAGAGCAAGCATCAGCAGTTGTTCCACTTTTTTATGATAGTACTGATGTAGATTAAATTTAGATCATGATTCTTTTTCATGCTGAGTGAGGAATTGAACATTGGTTTTCTATATCTGAGTCATAGCCACAGAGGCCCTCTGTGCTACTTTACTAAACTGTGATGTTCTCCATATACTGCAACTCCCAGAATTTCCCACCAGCATGTCAAAAGCTGCATTGGCTGAGAAATTTTAACCTTTCTGGCTATGCAAATTGGTGGAGGGGCAAGAGGGAATAGTTCCGCACAAGCAGCTGGCAAGTACATGTGCAGTTCCTTTTGCATGAGTGATGGGCACTGGTGCCCACTGCTCACTCAAATGGAGTGCACCCACTCACCCACTGTTTCTGTGGCCTGGGCCCCTCTATACTACACTGATTCAGCTTATGGTAAGTGTGGATATTTTGCAATGAGATTCAGTCTGAGACTGGTGGAAACATCATTCAAGTCCTAACCAAGGACCTAAGAATTATTAAAGTAGTATCTAAAAATATAGGCAGTTCCAACCAGTTCCTAATTTTTTTTTTATTGGTTCAATTTATATGCCACCCTTCTCCGGAGACTCAGGGCGGCTTACAATGCGCTAAGCAATAGCCTTCATATTTTTGTATATACCTGCTTAGTAGGGCTTTTGGCTCCCCCTAAGTGGTGTTCTGTTTTATACAAAGCCAGTTTATTGCTCCCACAGTCTAGGTCCTCATTTTACCTACCTCGAAAGGATGGAAGGCTGAGTCAACCTTGAGCCTGGTGAGATTCGAACCTGCAGTAATTGCAGGCAGCTGGTGCTACTTAACCCCTAATTTTGTAAAATTAGGTGTTCAGGTCTAATGAATTCAATATTTCCAGATACTGAAGGATTCCTTTAGGCTATGCTCCAAGGGCCCCAATCAAAATTGGTATAACAACAGATTTTTTCCTCCCATCGTTCAACTCTGATCTGTAAATTCTGATATTTCATAATTTTTTCTAAGTGTTTTTCCTCAATCCTAGCATAATCCAAAATAGCAACATAAATGAACCAGACTTTCTTCTTTTCAATAAATATCAGGCATGATATTAAGATGCTTGTCTGTTTTGTTCTTAAATTCCTATAAGATGTTAACCCACTCATTTTCCAAAACCTTGATGATCCCAGGGGCTTTTATTACATTCAAATCCAAACCTTTGATAATGTTTCCAATGAATATTTCTGGCAGTTTGTGAAATTTTGCTGCAGCCACTAATCAAACGGTCAATTGTGTTATCCTTTTTACTACAAAGGCAATATTTGCTGTTGTTTTTTACATGTTAAATATTTGCCTCCATTCAACTACCGATACTTGGCAACATTTGTTCTTGAGCTACTAAAATAAAGCCTTCAGTTTCTTTCATTAACACTCCTGATCTTAACCAATTCCATGTGGGTTTTTATATCAGCTTTTCCTTCTATATCTTTAATGCATTGATTTGTTCTTCCAATTAATGTCAGTTTTCAATTGTTTCTTTTCTATACTGAGCCTTCACCTGTGCTGTTTTCAAGAGCTTTCCTTGATTATCTTCAGCAAGGATTCTTGGCTTTTCTTAATGTAGTCATTCAGGCCATGCTTTTCTTTCTCCAGTTTGTTTCATCTTTAGAAGTCCTCTAGCTTCTTCAACCCTTGGCCAATAGAGCCGATCAAAGCATGGTCCCTTGTCATTAGTTTTCTTGTCTTCCAATCCAAGTCATCAGTATTATTATTATTTCATCCCACCTTTTGTGCAATTCAAGATAGCACACATAACTCTCTCACTTCGAACTTTCCTCACAACCACCGTGTGAGTTAGGTTTTAATAAGTCCCTTATTTGAAAAAATAATTGGGATAGTATGATTTTAATATATCAGCTCCATCCAAGACTCTATCCTGAATTAAGGGATTATAGGCTCGTAAAAAAGGAGAGCATGATTTTAATACATATTATTATTTATTTTGAAAGAGGGAAGGAATGACTGAAATGAAAAATAATCCAAATCTCAGAAAATATATTTCTGTCTTCAAATTCGTAAGACTTGGCTTTTAGTTTTGAATATTTTTTAAGATGAGGGAGGTTAGAAACCATATGAAATTGCCAGATAGTGCTCTGTGTGAAAACATTGGTAACTCCTAGAGCAAAGGAAATATTGTGGTTATCCCTAAATTCAAGCTTAAAATATTATAAAATTATAACTAACATACACACACACATTAATATGTGTGGAGAAGCCTGAGTAGCATAGGGGGCTAATGCCTCCTACTAAAGGCAGCAATTAACATCCAGCTGCCTGCAATTTCTGCGAGTTCAATCCTAGCCATGCTCAAGGTCATCTCAGCCTTCCATCCTTTCTAAGGTGGGTAAATTGAGGACCCAGTTTGTGGGGGCAATAAACTGACTTTGTATAAATATACAAAAGTATGAAGGCTATTGCTTAATGCATTGTAAGCCGCCCTGAGTCTCCGGAGAAGGGCGGCATATAAATCAAATTAAAAAAAAAATGTGCCTTTTTGGTCATGGATAATTTTCTTTCTCCAGTTTACCTCCTTTTGCTTGAGAATGTTATGTAATAGCCAAAACGCAAAACAAAAACCAGCCACCCAACCACTCCCATTTCTGATGTTTTTACTTTCTTTTCTCATGCAGGAGGTACTGCCTGTGTGATAACCGGTCAGCCATTTGATACAGCAAAGGTGAAAATGCAGACATTCCCCACCATGTACCAAGGGCTTGTGGACTGTTTTGTGAAGACCTACAAGCAAGTAGGGTTCCGTGGCTTCTACAAAGGAACCACCCCTGCACTTGTGGCAAATATAGCTGAAAATGCCGTGCTCTTTATGTGTTATGGCTTTTGCCAAAATATTGTGAGGAAAATTGCTGGCCTCGACAGGAAAGCAAAGCTGAGGTTAGTGTGTTCCCTCAACCGCTCTGCAGCTAATAGAAACTAATTTTTTTCACAGTATCACAGCTAGGAAGTAGAAGCGCAGTTTTCACACCAGAAAATGGGAATCCTGTTAAAATAGAAACTCTGCTCCTTGACTTTCGTGTTTTTCTTTTAATTATATCTTGATTTTTTCCCCTCTGCATTTCTGGTATTTAGGACAGATAGCAGTAGTTTAAAACATAAATAGCTGTGGATAAAATCATTTAAGATTTGATTAATTGAGCCATGTGCTTTCTCCAAATAATTCACCTACTTAGGTTATGGATCAGACAGCGTTCCAGGGAAGCTAGTCTACTACTATGACTTTCTCAGTGAGGAGTCTGCAAGAACTATTTCTTTTGTTATTTAGAAGAAAATCTGAAAACCTTTTCCTTGCCTTCTTACTCCTGAAGAAATGGCAAGAAAACTTACTGTTTGTAAAGTGGCACTTTCTGTCCCTACTTTACCTTAAACTAAAGATGGGAAGCTCACAGGCTGCCTGTCTGATTTGAGTGGGAATGTAAGGTTTTTTAGAGGCCTAAAAAGAAGCCCGCAATCCAGGTGCTGAGGACAGCAGAAACTCAATCATGCCATTTCATCCTGGGATAGGTGGTTCTTAAACAAGGATGGGGATAAAAGTGGTTTGCTCCCCTTCCCACTGTACATCCCCAATACCTTGAAAAGCAGGTGAAAAATACTGAGCTTTTCCCCTTCTGTTGATGTCACTACATCATTGGATAGTTTCCTGGTGACTCCAGAAAATCAGGAATCGAGGTCCCCAATCTAAAGAAGGTGCTCACCCGTTTTAAACTATGGTTTGAAGGAATTCTAGCTGAGTTCCTATAATATGATAAATGATAAGGTATGGTTTGCAAATTATAGTGGCCAGATTCATATGATAACTGAACCAAAAATCAAATCATAACATGGTTTTGCAAAGTATATAAACCACATCCATCCGCTCTCATCCATCCTATCCACATACTGATTTCTTTACAAATCAGGTTTTTTTACTCCTTGCTAATCAGATTTCTATAGTAAAGGATGAAATGCTCCTTTGAACATTCCAATGAAAATCCAGTTAACAATATCTTCTCCATCAGATTGATAGATTTCAGGTCAACAATAGGCAGGTAATATATTCTTTCTGTAGTCCATGTCCTAAATCCTTGAGTTATATCCAGAATTTACCTGTTTATGATTGTTAGTCCAACTGACAGAATCATGTGAGGCTTCAGTAGATTCCCCCATGAATCTGCTAATCTGACCTGTGACTTTTGACAAATATATGAACTACTTTCAGAGAGTTGCATGATTAGAGAATTGTTTATTCTTAAAATCAATTAATGATTTTCTAAATGTTAACTGCTGACAATATGAATTGCAAAAAAATCCCCCCCCCAAATTAAAATGAACAAAAATAAAATATATAATATTAGTTTAGCATCTATAATGCAAAGCATCTATAAGCTTGGTATGAAAATTGATGAACTGAGAGGGAGTATTAATGTCCCTTTAATGCCTATGAGTTGGGTTAAATTAAAGGATTCTTGAAGATGGATGCAAGGCATTTGAAACTTTTGAAAAGATAGAACACTCGGGACAATGGATAGGCCTGGAAAACAAATGATAGAAATCAACATGAGTGAATAATTATGGAGCTTTGAAAACATTTGGACCTATTTGCCCTACTTAGATCATGTATGCATCCAAGGGTGGGCAAAGCAAAAATAGAAATATTGTGGAAATGTGCTGGGCCACTGAGCAAGAAAGGATGGTTACTGGAAAAAAAAATGGATGTAAAACTCTATCACATCCCCAACGTTTTTCTTTCCTCTCATTTCATTACCGGTTGATCACTGTTGATCAGTTGCCCGTTGAAAATAATAAAAGAGGCTATGCTTACTTATTTTTTAAAGTCATGTTGAAGCTATCTACATACATTCTGACAGGGAGTATGATACTTGGAACTGTTGTAGACCGCTCTTTTCCTTTAATGCTTGGTACAAAAAGACCCTTATCTACCAATGATAATTATATAGCATCCTGTTTTATAGCATGTAATTTAAAAGATGCGTCATTAAATCCAGGGCTGAAAGCATGATCATGGTGATACGATTTTATCCCATTAATTATATATATAATTCAAGACAGCAAGCATATCTAATACTCCTGTCTTCTATTTTCCCTGTGGTTGCTTCAATCAGAGGGGATGCTGTAAAATGCTCCTTTGCTATCTCTTTTTAGACTGTGTCAAGGCATGCCGGTTTTGAGCTGCATGTGATTTCCATGTACTAGATACATGTTATCTTTTTTTTGCAGTGACCTTCAAAATGCAGTGGCTGGCTCCTTTGCTTCTGCCTTTGCCACTTTGGCCCTTTGCCCTACAGAGCTTGTTAAGTGCCGTCTGCAGGCCATGCACGAAATGCAATTATCAGGGAAGATAGTGCAACAGCACAAGTAAGTAATTTGTTAAGCCTCAACCCTGCCTGCCTTTTCCAGGTTTGGAAGTGGTTTAACCCTTTGAATGAGTTTATTTCTCTGCACTTACAGGTTTGTATCTTTTTAAAAAAATTTTGTTTTATTACATGTTTACTGATTTAAATCAGGGGTGAAATGCTCCCGGTTCGAACTGGATCACTCGATCTGGTAGTGATGGCGGTGGGTGGTTCGGAGAACTGGTAGCAAAAATTCCTGCGCTCCCAGCTGAGCCGCACAATTATCAGAGGCTTTTTTTTTTTAGTTTTAAAAGCATTTTTTCTATAACCTCTTCAGCTGAAAAAAATGCCTTTAAAAGTAAAAAAAATAGCCTCTGATGATCACGCAGTGCAGCTGGGATCCTCAGAGGCTTCTAAAAGCATTTTTTTTTGCAACCTCTTTGGCCTAAGAAGCCGTAGAAAAAAAAAAGCCTTTAAAAGCCTCTGGCAATTCCAGCTGAGTTGCCTGATCATCAGAGACTTTTAAAAGCATTTTTTTCTACAACCTCTTCAGTCGAAGAGGTTGTAGAAAAATGCTTTTAAAAGTTAAAAAAAAAAGTTGGCCACACCTACCCAGTCACATTACCGCCCACCACCACCACCAAGGCACACCCACAAAAACGGTAGTAACAAATTTTAGATTTCAACCCTGATTTAAATTCATTTAAGATTTTTTTCAGAGTAAAAGATAAATGGAAGGAAAGAAGGGGGGGGGACTAAAATTAGGAAATAGAATCACTTCCCATCTTTTTTTCAGTTCACAGTTCAGTCCCTTCTCTCTTGGATATTATGCAATTTTCTTCAGCCCTTCATATAGTCTACATCTTTCTTAATCTTCAAATCCATAAATCTTTAGTTGTTATGTATGCTGCCATGAGTTGTCTTGGTAAGTAGGGCATATAAACCAATTAATTAATTAATTACATACTATGATAGGCTGTTTTTAAAACATACTTATGGCTAGCGTTAGTTTAGTCCAGTGTTCTGGTTTATATCTTGCTAACACAACACACATTTAGATGAACCGTTGGTTCATCCTTTTAAGATTTACGTATTCATAAGAATCAATTCCATCTTTATCTCATCTTCTCCCTCAAGCATCGGCATCTATAATTTAGATTTTATGGAATCTGGGACCGGTTATAGTGCCTTAGCAGATCTCCATTCTAAAGTAGTTTAAACCATTATTTTTCTCTCATGACTAGAAAATATATGGCTCACCAGATATGAATGAACTGCAGCTCTAGGATCTGTCCAACATCAATTACACTTTTCCTGTTTTAAGTAATAGACAAGAATCCTAGAAGCTTAACCACTGGCAATTAAACTTTGTTTTTTTTTAAATGAGGGATTAGTAGTATCTAGAGATCTATAGCCAAAAAATTGCACCAAACTACTTCTGAGATGGGTTTTTATGAAATACACACCTTAATTTTAACCATTGGTGTGTAATGTGGTTTGACAGTGCTCCAAGACAGGAACCAGACATCTTTGGATGCAGTTTTCCCAGCTAGCTTTTTGCCATCATTAGCTGGCAACCTATGTTTGTAACAATATTCTTTTTCCTCTCCTAGTACAGTTTGGTCAGTAATCAAAAGTGTACTGCAAAAGGACGGCCCCCTCGGCTTCTATCGTGGTTGGTTCAGCACTTTGCTACGTGAAATTCCAGGCTACTTTTTATTCTTTGGAGTCTATGAACTGAGCCGGACCTTTTTGGCATTTGGAAAACCAAAAGAGGAATTAGGTATGTCTGAGCTTGCTAACAGTATGTCTTCTTGTCTCGAGATAAATACAGCTTCTTTTAGTCCCACCCTTGCTGATTTTTAAGCCCAAAGGATTTCTGTGTAATAAAAAAAAAATCTTGCTGCCTGTTCAAAATCTTCTCATATAAACACAGTAGCTTTAAATTATTTATTTAGTGTATGGCATATCATACATGGACTAGCAGCCTTAAAGATTACTGTTGATTAAAGAAAAAAAAGCCCAACCCAAATTAGGTGGTGAAGAACCCGTGCCCATTCCTTCCTTCCTTCAGTTCTTGACCTGCACAAGGAAACCCCCCACCCCCACAGCAGCCAAGTCAGACATTTAGTGGAAAATTGGACAATTCAATAGCCAACACACACATACTTCAAGTGATTCTCGTAAGTCACCAATACACTGAACCTTAAAACAAATATACTTACCTGCTTTAGTAGGATATGGGAGCTACTTTTTTTTAAATCAAATTGTGGGTTGGGGGAAAATGACTTGGGCTTTTGCTATCATGCTAAAGTATACAGTATTAAGCTCCTGCTGCTTGTTTTTATAGGTCCAGTTGCGTTGATGCTCAGTGGTGGCTTTGGTGGCATGTGTCTCTGGATTGCTGTTTATCCAGTGGACTGCGTCAAATCTAGGATCCAAGTTCTTTCCATGGCAGGAAAACAAACTGGCTTTATGAGGACTTTTGCAAGTGTTGTCAAGAATGAAGGTTAGAATGTGGAAGACACTAATGGGGCCATGGGTGAGGGTATCTCTTAACTTCTGAATGCTACAACTGAGGGATCAGCTATCCCCTACAGAATTGTTTTTATGCCTGCAGGTGAGACTAAATCACAAACAGTAACCCACATTTGAACTTGGTATATGTAAACCCAGTTCTTTTCTGTCTCCATCATCTCAGCCCTTAGAGTGGTTAATTAGTCTTTAGGATCAATCTCTTTTAACATACGGCAGACTTTCCTGATCTGTCCCCTTCAGGTTTGGGCTGCAGCTCACATCATCCCCAGGAATGTTCCATATCATAGTAGTATGTAGTATGACTTGTTAAAGGCTTTAGAATAGAACAAGGGCTCCTAAGTGAAGGACAAATAATGTGTTATGTCATTTGAATCAAATATGACTTTACATAACTACATCATTTGTATTATGTCTATATGTCATTTTGATGTTACTATACTTTTTATAAACTATACATTCATTTCATTTATTGTTGATTCCCTTCACTTGCACTTAGTAGCCTTCTAGTCTAATTTTCAGTAAGAAAGTTAGGTTGCATAATTTAACCATTCTAAGATATAATTAACCTATGACAGTTCTCAACCTGTGCTCCACTATCGTAACAGGGTCCACAAAGGCTTGAAGAACTGTTATGATTTAAATCTTAAATTCATGACCATGGTGTGTGGCCACAAAAGATGCAGAAAAGGTTGAGAACCACAGACCTATGATAGTCATAGTCCAGATAAAAATTTAGATTTATTTTTTCTTTGAAATGCACTATCTCCAAATCAACTGGATAGATTTATATATAGTTTTATTATTACTATAATCCAGTCATTTCAGTCTTACAATTTCATTTTTTATTTTTTGAATAGATTATATTGCTTAACACATTTCTGGACCTTATCAACCACTCGTTAAAGTAAGATAAATAATAAATTGAGATAAAGATAAATCATCTGATCAAGCAAAAAATATTTAACCATTTCTTCTGAATTTGCAGGCAAGCTGAAATTCCTAAAGGTTTAGCTTTTGCTGGATTTCCTTCTTCAGTTTTAAATCAGTATAACATAATCCAAGTTTTAAAAGGTGATGGAAATGAAATTTCTAAGGTAGTTTTTCTAATGCTTATGTCTTGCTCATAGGTGTGTTTGCCTTGTACTCTGGACTGAAACCTACTATGATCCGTGCATTCCCAGCCAATGGGGCCCTGTTCCTTGCCTATGAACACAGCCGTAAACTAATGATGAACCAGTTTGATAACTAGAACTTTTATCACAGACTGACATCATTAAACTATATGTGGTCACCACAGTAATTGTCCAACTATGAGTGACAGATTTTAAAATGTGAAATAAGAGGGAAATGACTGCATTTTTTAAAAAAAATGATTTCAGTAAAAATGCTGTATTTTCTAAATGTTGTGTGCTTTATGAATTTACATATCTAGATCAGCACTGATACTACATGATCTTATAAGGGATTTTAATTACTCACTTCTATAGAAATGTTAGCCATGAGGCTTTAAAAAAGAATATGCTGCAATATCAGTTAACTATTAACTTGCAACATAGTGACTGCATTATAGAAGTAACTTAATATGCTGGGAAGCTGAGCAGGAGATGCATTGCAGAGTAGTTTTTATAATGTCCCACATTAGTTAATTTGTATATAATTGTACTTACCGGTTACTTGATTCTCATACATCAGAGAGCATTGGAAAGCACATTACACATAAATAGACTTCTAAAAAAATCACTTGTAATCCGGTACCCAATATTTCTTTATAATGTTCCATGTTCCCAGAATACAGTGCCCTTTGTTCTGAAACTGTTGATTAGAGAAATTAGATTTTTTTTCATTCTCTAATGACATATAATCTACACAAGTCTAAGCATTTCTTTTAAAAGTAATTCATATAATTGCTGTTTTTGGCTATAATCATCTTATATTTCTTAGTTGTAGCATATTATTAGTAGTGAGGTGGACAATAATTGGCTCAGCTCAGGGGTGAAATCAACTTACCTTCCCTACTGGTTTGGAAGTGTGCGCTCCGCATTTGAAATGACAAAACATCAATGTGGAACTAATATAAAGCTGCTGAACTGGAATTCATGAACAGATATTACACTGTTACTAGATCAACAGGTAGAATTTCTTGCTTGCCAAAGAAAACATGAAAGGTTATTTATAAGAAAAAATTTGGGGAAGTAATCACTTACATGCACTATTTATGGTGAAGGAGCCATCATCATTACATATCATAAACTCAGCCATTTTAAAACAATGAACTTCTGTGGCAACTTTTCCTAACATGATATTCTCCGTACATCTACCCCTATCATACCTGGAAACTGAACTGTGAATTTAAAGCCTTCCAAATCAATGCAAATTATGAAATTATCTGATCTGACAATGTTTGGGGTTCTGACGTGTGGCATAAAAATTAACCCAAATACACCAAATCAGAAACTCAGTAAAACGCCTATGGAATGCAGAGAGAGGGGGAGAGAGAGGGGGGGGGGGAGAGAGAGAGAGAGAGAGAGAGAGAGAGAGAGAGGGAGGAAGCAGGTAAAATCTTTGATCTCAAACCTTGGGATATCATGGCTCACACATAAATCTGATGAATCTGGCATTAGAAGTCATTACAATATAGTTATGCCTGATCTCCAGACTCCCAGTCATAAACTGCTATTGGAAACTGGCCAATAACCCAGTCATTTAAAAAATATTTTTTAAAGGTCAGAATAAGACGATGAAGAACTTGTGAACTTGCTACTGAGTTGACAAAGAGGGGAGGGAACAGAAGAGAGTAGTAAAACTCTTTGAAGCCCCTGTAATTGTTTTACACATAATCCAGATGGCAAAATTAATTGTTGTAATCATGATAGCGCACTAGGCCTTAGTTTTATTTTTACATTCAAGGTGATTCTGCACACTGAGAAGAAGTAGTCTCAAAATACAATTCCATATCGGGTGCGAAACCAGGTTACTGAATTAATATGCAATTCCCAGTTAAGTCTGTTTCTGCTTGCTTCAGTCATGGGTCAGTGAAAACTATCTCCACAGCAAAATTATCTCTGAAAATCTTCCACATCTTTGGCTTGTGTAAGTTATCGATTTCATTTCTTGTGAGGAAAAGACTAGGGAAAAGAGAAAAAAAAAACTAGTTCTCTTAATGTAAATAATTTAAACTGTTGCATAAAAGAGAACGAAATATTTTTTCTTGTAACACTGAATTTTGAAGTAACAGACTATATTTGGTTCCCATTAAGAATGCACATGTCTGTCTCCTGTGCATGGATAGTGCCATTGTGTCTCTGCAATGCTATTATTCATCTCCAAACATTACTCATAGAAAGAATGAGTGGTGTGTCACATCTAAGAAAGCTGAATTTTCAAGCACATAAAATTTATACTTTCATGAGTATTGGCACTCGGCAATACTCATTTATGATGATGTCACATAGATGCAATCAATAGATGCAATTGGGAGAGAAAAATGTATAAATGCCCCCAAGTAAGTAAATATAAATAGTTGAAGAAGAGCATAGTTTGGGGAAAAAATATAGCTTGAATGCAAAATAAATTCTAGCCAACGCTAAATGTATTTCCAAACATTAGCAAACAAGCAATATGAAACATAGTTTAATAGAGACTAAAGAAAGAGAGAAATAACACTTGCAACAGAAATTATCCCCTTGCTTAAAAGCAAAAACAGTTATTTATCTGCAGTGACAAACTGAATGGTACCACTAAGGAATTATTTTCAAAAAAAGAGTTATGAGTTTTTACTAAATAATCACATAATTTTTCTTAGAAACTTGGTAAGCTTTATAAATCCATTAAAGGAAAACCAGTAATAGGAACATAGGAATATCTCTCTACATGGTAGAGGCTTTTTTTTAAAGCTGGCATTCTCTCAAAAATTGGCTCATACCAAGCAATATTAAATGGCAGGCCTCCTTTTCTCAACAGACTATCCCCCCAAAATATACAACCACATAGAAATAAAGAAATAACTATCTCTTTCTATGGAGACTTGAGTTAACTTCTGTAACCTAAAGTCTCTTACACCCTGGCTCATAGGTCTGGGTGCATTTTGGCTTTTTTTTGTAGTACATGTGTGCTTTCAAACATCACAACTTACTGATAGTCCCGTATAAAAGCTGTGTGGAACCAAAAAAAGAAAGCACAGCCATCATAGCCTTTTGGAATATCCTACATTAAAAAAAAAAGACAAGAAATAAAGTTAATGCTACTTAGATAAAACATCAAGCCATCATCACAGCCAAACCACAGAAAGAACTGAAATCCATAAGATGTCTTAAACTGGCTACTTCTGGTCAATTTATGCAGAGAACTCTAGCAGCTTAAGACTACAAAACAGAAAAGTCTGAAGGTTTTTTTTTTCCAATCCAAATCAACAATTGGTCACTTGCAGCATGTCTATATAATTTCCTTAATAACAATCTGGAAGTAGTTTGCCACTGCTTTTTAGAGTTTTTTTAGTCTGACATTTCCTGGTGAACTCCAAAACAGGCCTACCCAGCTTAGTTTTTTAAAGTCAGCCAAGTTTGGTTTTATGACTGAGATGGAATGGAATTACTATTTCAACAGTTACAAATGTGAAAGGTATATAACCAAGTCACCATTTCTCAACTTACAGAAGTAGCTTCAAATCTGACTTTCACATCATTTCTGATGACAGGACAGTTCTTCAAACCAATTGCTAACATGTTATTTTCATGATCAAGGAACAACTGAAACAAAATAGATACACATCTTATTCTCATTCACTAAATGTTTCTCACCAAATGCAAGACTGTAGTTTATTAGTTCTTTTTCTCATGCACTGAAATCACCACAAAGGAGCTTGAAGGGAGGTTCAGCTCATTATCTGTTAATATCTCAGTAAGTCTCTCCACTTCAGAGGACAAGATTATGTTATGTGAGAGACTGACAATTATGTGCATATTGCATTACCCATTCAGGCTCAAAAGGAAAATTTAAGGGTAAGAAGTCATGCCATAAAACTGCCATTTAGCTCTTGAACAGATTATAGTTCTATAACTATATAGCCACATGCAACATTAAGAGTTCTCCACTAGTGCTCTAGGTAATAATTAGCTCTACTTTGAATGCAGCTTTTCCTAGTTCCCTTCTCAAGTTACTTTTCTCAGGGCATGAGCATTAAAAATACATTATTCTCTGATCCTCAGATAGGTTAGTGCCACCTCTAGTTAATTTATCACTATTTGTGGGCACTTACCTGACATATAATAATCTAACAGCCTTTCTGGATGGTAGTCAAATAGCTTGCTAGCTATTTTTCTAAAGAATTGCAAAATGATCTGTTATTCTCACAACACAGCCAAAAGGAATAGCAGAAGCTACCATATTGCAAGTCAGATTATTAGTATCCCTAGTATTTTCTTTTTTTTACTGGTTCTCCAGGACCTCAAATTAAGTTTCTCTTCCCCATTTATAAACACTATAGACTGGACTGAAACAAATACCTGGCATGCATACCACTAAGCATGGCCCTTCTCACTACTTTATTCATTACTGCCTATTTGGAGTTGTTCAATCAGGGAATTCAAAGCAAGGATGCATCAGTTTCTATTGCAGTACACACATCTGTGCTGCAATTGAACATGGGATGAATGGGAACTCTATCAACAAATCCTGGCCTTCATGACTGCAAGATCATTAAATTAACATGAAGCTCTGACCTTGCAGTTCATTAGTGTTGCACAAATGCATTGAAATGCTACTTCCTTCTTCATGATTATCTTTATTCTGAAATCAGTCCCATTGCCTTTACCAACTCCTAAAGAGGGGAAAGAGGAGAATTGGAGACAAGACATGCATTAGATAATTACTGGAACCAAACAACGGAATTCATATTTTAAACCAAAAATATCCTGTGATGTTGCAAAATGACCAGCTCTTTCATCTCCTAGTCTGTACCAATCCAGTTTAAAATGCTCCCAAGTTTGATTTGGTCTGTTCTGACAATTTGACTATTTAAATGCTAGGAGTACAATAGTATTTATAGGTTTGCTAATCTATAATTCATAGAGAACCATCAATCAATCATTCATAGATTGCTTTACTTTCAAGCTGGCCAATAACTGCCTTTCACTTGATCCACATCTAAGCAAGCATTCCTTTCACTCTTCACAAAAGGAAAAGACTAAAATTGACAGTGTGTTTTTTGATGTTTCATGTATGGCTATGCATTTATGTGTCCACTGATTTTGGGGAATAAATGCAACTATAGTATGAAGGAAAGCTGTGCAATATGGAGTTAGATTGCTTAGAAATTGCAGGTGCATTGAAAAATCTCAACAGCTTTCAGCTTCATGGCAGCAAACTTGCCTTCCAACCTCTGAAACTTGCAATGCTGCTAAACCAGCAATTCTGTATTTGTGTACTTTCCCCAAATGTACAAGCACATTTCTACAATGGGAAACTTAAAATGCTGAGAGACAGGTTGAATAAAGAATCTCCACCAAAAAGAAGCACAGATCTCTTGAAACCCAAGGCAACTGGTCAATTCACTTCCTAAAGCAGGCTAAAACAGCACCAACACAAGGATATGTTGTAGCTGCTACCCGGCTAAAATGGGTGGTTGAACATGTGTGGAAATAGTCTGAAGGGTTTGAACATCCTCTTTTTAAGATGATACTGGTGTGCTATAAATAGCAACTTTCATGGGACTCAAAAGAGAAACTACAGGGATTCCAACTCATAAATGTATCTTAAATGAATCTAGAATCTGCATGTCAAGTTTGAAGAAGGGATAACAGAGAGCTGAGCATAATATAGTCAATGTATTATCCTACATAAATAAATACAGAAAAAACAGACTTAACAGCCAGAGAAAACAAACTAAAAATCTAATGCAAAATCCTGTTTTACCTATTTCTACAAAAAACTAGTGACTTTTAAATCAGATATTCCTTCTGCTTAAGTTACTTAGACTTCTCCTTTGATTTATAAACATTCTAGCCATTTAATAGAGGCTGTTCAAAGAGAGGTTAAACTCCACTCTTTCCCCCACCTTACTTCTGGGACTTCTTTCCAAGTTCTTCCCCAGGTCCTTGTTTGTTTTTTAAATTCTACTTCCAACAGAGGGAGATGGGGCAGTCTGTTTCAACACAACCATTAGCCATGCTTTTTTTGTGGATATGAACTGACCAGCTAGAATGAGTTCAGCAAGCTGTAAAAGTAAAAAGTATTCAGCCTGATCATTCACAGACCTGATTTGATGGTATAGTACTGTGTGACGGAGGGAACCCAACTGATCTAGGTGCTGACATTGCAGCATCAACTGGAAAATCCCCTTCCTACAGAATTTTAGTGGCACTTACCTTCAATTGCATAGAGTTTTATGCATCTGATTCTGAAAAGCTTCTCTGGTGGGAGGATCAGGTTGTATTCCGATTTCAAGATTGCATAATATTCTACATACCTACTCTGCAAATAAAATTTAGGAATGCCTTGAGACAAAAATAATTTTATAAAGAAATCTATAATAAATATAGATAATTAAATATTCATATCTGTATGAAATCAAAATCTTAAGGAAAGCAAATGCCCTGCTAATCCAAAAAAAGGAAAGGCTATTTGTTGTAATATGTGGCAAAGTTGTTGGGAGATGGAGCAAAGAGATATAGCTCAGGAAATACCTTGCAGTTGGATGGGGGATGGGGCAACAGGCTCAGAAAGGACCCTCCTGAGTTTCTCAGGCTATACATGAGACAGTGAGAGAACTGTACTTTCAAACTTGCAAAACTGATGTCAGCCTTACCAAGTTGCCAGACAGGAAACAACATCAGATAAGCTAATTCTACTTTATTGTGAAGCTACATTAATAGAAATTTGAAAGTCTGAAGGTATAGCCCAAGAAACTCCCTTCTGAGATTCTTGTCCCAACTATTATCCAGCTGTGGGATACGCTGTCTCTTATCTGATCATTCTCTAGGCAGCATCTCTTTGCCCCATCTCCCAAGAGATTTCCCATACCATTCTCTGATGTTTGACTTCATAAGGGGGAAAAATTTAACATTCATGTCCCAAGTTTCACTTAAATCAAAACATGACCAAACCCAAAGCTCATATAATTGGATGAAAGAAGTGAAGCAGCACTTAAGAAATGCAAGGTAAAATCAGGAAATAACTATTTAAATTACACAGCCAATCAATTTGCTTTGATTGCCAATTAATTGTTTTAGTTCTTTGATTCAACCTTACACATGGTTTCATAGTACATTTTTACCTGTGATGGAGTTTCAACACCCTGAAACTTGGTGCTAGTAGTTTCATCAGTTCTTCGTTTGCCAAAGTACTCCAAACTTTCCTTAAAAATTGAAAATGGTGTTACTATAACTATTGTAGCACCTTATAGTATTTGGTTTAACAACTACTAACTAGAAATCTTAAATGAGAAAAGTGCACAGCTTTGGATTGGCAGAATGCCTCAGAACTACTCATTATTTGTGAGTAGCATACCAGAACTATACTTCAGAAAATCGATGTGTCCAAGAAAACCAACTGGGCAGAGTGGGGCAAAACTTAATTTGGATTTAATTAAAGAAATTTTTTCTTTCTTTCTTTCTTTCTTTCTTTCTTTCTTTCTTTCTTTCTTTCTTTCTTTCTTTCTTTCTTCCTTCCTTCCTTCCTTTCTTTCTTTTTTTCTTTCAGAAATAAAAAAAGTAAATACTGTAATACATATTTAATTATTTTCCTTTTCAGTCACATTTTAAATTAAAAATCATAAGCAATTTTTAGAAGAAATCTATGGGCAAGCACCTCAGTTGATGTCAATTTTAAATAGAATTCTAGGAGACATCCAAGTAATTACAAATTGGTTGATTTAACATTTACTGCCTTGCTGAAGGAATTTCACATGGTGACAGAACAAGTTATCAGGCTCTATTAGATGAAGCCCTGGATATGACAAATTCGAAGTCCTTATCAAAGATAAGATATGAACAAACAAGATAAGATATGAACAAATGAAAGATAAGATATGAACAAACAAGAAGTTGCATGCTAGCTGGTTTAGTCAAGCCATACTGAAAGTATCAGTTTTTAATCCCATTTTACATTTGGAAGCCACACAGAAGAAATTATAGGAGGTAGCATTTTTCAACATGCTCTGCATATTCATTTCAGATACTTTAATTCATTCAGAAACAAGAGGAAAAATATCAACATTACTTTGATACCTGTGCAGTCTTAAACTGGCCGCTGTCAATAAGCCAGATGCAAATCATAGTTCCAGTCCTACCTGTATCAAAAAGATAAATCAGTGACTTAGAAATAATGATTCTGTTGTGTTTACTTGTCTCCAAGATTGAGGCAATGACAGCATCAGTTATTAAGCAACCCCACCCCTGCACCTCCTAACAAATCTGAAAAGCCTCTGAACCTACGAAAAGTTCTATCACCATCTATCACTAGGTGATGCAAACAGCTTTTGCAGTGAATGCTAAATCTATTACAGAATTTCCATGCATCTCGGATAATGACTAATACTCTTTACAGAAGGACTAAAAATGATATTGCCCTTGAGCATATCTGAAAGAGACTTGATCACTACAGTGCATTCTGCATAGGGCTATTTTTCAAGACCATGTGAGGCTATCGTCAGCACATCCCGTAATTAATACATTATCTGAAACCATTTTATCAGCCCTTCAACATTAATACTGACTGCTGCTAGCCTCTGTGTCCAATTCAGGGCATCATTTTACACAGTGATGAAATCTAAAATTTGTTACTACCAGTTCTGTGGGCGTGGCTTGGTGGGGGGGGCGTAATGTGACTGGGTGGGCATGGCCAATTTTTTTCCCCCTTTTAAAACCATTTTTTCTACAACCTCTTCAGCGAAGAGGTTGTAAAAAAACACTTTCAAAAGGCTCTGACGATCCCAGCTGAGTTGCCTGATCGTCAGAGGCTTTTTTTCTTTTAAAAGCTTCAGCCGATCAGGCAACACAGCTTGGATCGTCAGAGGCATTTAAAAGAAAAAAAGCCTCTGATGATCAGGCAACTCAGCTGGGATCAATCAAATGTAGAAAAAATGCTTTTAAAAGCCTTTGATGATCCCAGCTGAGCCACGCAATCATCAGAGGCTTTTTTTTTACTTTTAAAAGCATTTTTTCGGCCGAAGAGGTTATAGAAAAAATGCTTTTAAAAATTAAAAGAAAAAGCCTCTAATGACTGTGTGGCTCAGCTGGGTATGGGGTGGGGGAGGGGTGGGGGGCAGGGATTTTTGCTACCGGTTCTCCGAACCACCCACCACCAGATCGGGTGATCGGATCTGAACTAGGAGCATTTCACCCCTGATTTTACACCATCTCCTGCACCAGAACAATTGCCAAAATAGGGATCTTTAGGAATGCTTTCCAAACCAGAAAGTTCACATACCTTTCCCACCTTTACAGTGTATTGCTATAACATTGTGGTTGTCCTGTTCCATCCACTGCCTCACATTGGCAGTGAATGTGAGCGTCTCCCTTAAAGAAAAGGAAGAATGCCTTGTTTAAGAGCTTTTGTAGATATTACTATAGAACAATTAAAATGTTCTTTCATTTATCAGACCAGCACAAGTCCATCTGGCAGTGGAATTTCTTATAACCACACACCATTTCCATTTAGGCTTCTTTAGTTGCCTCTGGAGATAAGTCACATGAAGCACAAAGTTCATAGGAGAGATTTTAAGGACTTCCCACTAAAAGGGCTTACATAGTTGCTCACAATTGGAAACAAGCTGAACTTATTAACAGTCTTCTTTTCTTGGGAAAGGAGACAGGTAGATTAGGCAGGAGGGCTTTCATGAGGAAGGGCATTTTTGAGATATTATGATAGATTATGGGAATAGAGGAAGGGTTAGGATAGGATAGCCTGCTAGAGTGGCTTGGCAAGAACCGGACTACTGAACCCAGAGTGTGGCTGTATGGTTAGTTAACTGGCTTGTAAGGGAGGGACATGTATTGTAAGCACACCATTAAGGATGACACCAGGATGATCCCAATTATGATGGGTTGGCCCAGAAAAGCAATTGAGGAGGAAGAGTAATCAATAATTTGATGACCATCCCTGCTTATATCCAGTGGGTTTGATTCTGGATTTATACTATCAGCCCTTCGAGGTAGACCAGACTAGGAAAGTGAAATCATGCAGGCCAATATTATTTTTACTATAAAGTTACAGTAACACAAACCTGTAACCTAAATGCATTCCCCGTCCCGCCCCATTTATGAAAATTAAGAAAACATCTTCTATGAGACGTTCTCTCAAGTTACAATTTTGTCCCGGACTCAGATTTTAATCGGACCCTTATCTTGGTAGCACCTCTTCCTTCTATTCCACAAGGTCATTCCTTCTTTCTATTACATCTTCTAAGGTTGTGTTAGTATTATATTATGATATGGTATTAGGAAATACATATGTTACTACATAGTTTGATTATTATTTATATTGCACATATTTTAATTTCTTTCCATTGTGCTTAATTACATATACTCTCTTAAAAAATTACTAAAATTACTACCAAGGATCTTAGCTCCAATTGGCTGTTAGTAAATGTCGTTTCTACCTGCAGTAAAACCACTTTCGCCCACAACCTACTTGTGAATAAATTAACAGACCTGACATGTATTACCTAAATTTGGTTTCAGAATTCTGCCCTTCTTGATCTCGGGTCCTATAGCTACAAAGGGCAGGAAGGAAAGTAGCATTGTTTCAAAAAGACACTTAATTTGTGACTGCAGTTCCGTACCAGAATCAACAGGATGCAAATGTTTGCATATGAATTAGACAATAGGGATTTCTACTAATTGATTACCTTGCTGAGTTCTTTGGTCTTTCAGAAGGCTCCTCTCTCTTTTTGGTGCTGGATGACCTCATCCTAAACCTTATTTTACTGGCCCTGAAAACTGTGTAAGGGAAGGCCCAGGAATTCATGGCCTCCATGGCAACTATATACTTGTCCCCTGTAATCTGGTTTCACAAATACAAGTAGACTTATACTGATCTAGTTTCTCCAGGGAGTCTTTTCTCCAGGGAGAAGCTGCTGGTATTGCTTTATTTCTAGGAAGTGATGGGGCTGAAGTCCATAGGCACTATTTCTCTCTGATGACCCCTGCCCTCTGGAGATGAGATTGAGTCCATTGACTACAATTTTCAGGAAACAAGTTAGAAGTTATTCCAGAGGGCCTCTGGGTGTTAACTAATGTTGCAGGGTTCAGTTGTACAGTTTTAATTAATTTATATTTTATTATGGCTACTTTATTTGTACCTTATTATTGTGAACTGCCAACAGTTGTGGGACAGTAATATATAAATTCAATAATCTACAGATTTTCATGGACTATAGATATCTGCAAACTTTAATCAACTGGACTTGGTTTATTCAGCCAATTGGTTTATTGTCAAATCTACATAGAACCACTGCAGAATCATACTTACGCTAGAGAGGGAACATTGTGGTCATCAATAAACATCCGCTCCACTCTATAATGGAAAATCTCTGGGTCATAGCCTTGCTCACCTGTAGGAAAAAATATTATACAGATATTATGTATATAAACAGAGACCAAGTTCCATTAAGATTACAAAGCAATACTTTGGACAAATATCTAGATCTTAAATGGTACTTGGGACATTATTTACCCCACAATTCCCTTCGGAATTCCCTACACAACTCCATGCTCCACCTTATTTTTTAATATTAAAATACCCAGTTTTTAAAATGGGAAACTGCATATTTTCATCCTTTTTCATGAATATCTGGGTTCCTTAAGAAAATAAAAATGTTAAGCAACTTTAATCAACATGTTTCATTTGGAACTATGCCCATCTGCTCAGAAAAAGCGCAACACTAAGCTAGGGCAATATACAGTAGCATATCCAGTAAAAGGAATATTAAGAGCATGGCAGGTAACATTCTGGCAAACCTTTACTTTGAAATTGATTACATTCTTGCCAGTTATAGAATAGGCAATCTTTATCAGCAATTGTTTTGCAACACCATTTGTACTCAAAACTTTAAACATACCTACTCTAAAAGGCTGGCAACTCCTGATCTATACCAAATTTTATATATATTTGATGTAAATCTGCCTCCCCCTTAATTAGTCAGTGGAAGTTCCAGTTTTAACAACAGATTGGAGAAGATTTTTAAAAAATTAACAACAAAAGCATCTACATTCTATATTTATAGAATCAGATGTATCAAATTACAGTATGTATTTCATCTCCGTATTCAAAGTTCAGCAGCGCATGGCTACCTGAAGTGGTTCATTAAATACATACACAAAGATGCATGCTATTAAACTGTGTAGAAAAAAAGCAAAACTATATTAATTTCAAATTTCTATTGGAGTTGACAGGGTAGCAGGGTAACATGTTCAACTCTCCTCCCTGCTATTATACTGAATCTTATTGCTAACAGAAACAGTCTTCACTTAACATCTATAGTTTTTAGATAGTTGCTGAGCTACAGGTAGTCTTCAATTTATGACCACAATTGGGACCAGAATCTTGATTATTGAGTGACATAGATGTTGTAAACCTGGAAAAGTTTGATTCAACACTTGCCATAATGAGGCTTGACAAGAAGTGAACTGAAAAAATTAGATTAATCTATAACTGAAGCAGTTTTCCCTTCTGTGTTTTGTATCTTCCAGATGTTTTGACATTACAACGCACGAATTTCAGTCAGCAAGGTATTGAACCCATCAGATGGAAACCACTAAGCTGGGAAAACACGAGACTGAGGAAGACTAAATGATTATCATCATGTTGTTAAAGAGGTTTTTAAAAATGGGAATATAAATGTATCTTAAGGCTATCATAAACACTGAGTTCTATATCATTCAGAACTTCATTTTAATAGGAAGCAATTACTAACTTAGTGTGGTGTGGTTAAGATATGTGATATCCAGGTTCATGTCCTCCATCAGTTATGGACATTCACTGCATACCTACGAAACAGGGCTAAAACTGAAGATGGTGGATGGCCTAGTTTGTGATTAGAACAGATAGTTGAACTTTTCCTAGCTACTCCAGTTTTGGTGACTAGGAAACAAAGTAATACTTACTACAAAGATTGTAGACTTTGTAGTGGTCTTCATGTTTTGTATCCAAGAATTTTGCAACTTCCTTATAAAAAAGAATAATATATTTTAATTGTCAAGGTGGCATGAGTTATTAACAACTTTATTTATATAGCTGGTTTCAGTCAGAAAGCATTTCAAGGAAGATTCAAATCTCAGATAGAGGGTTCTAGTGCCAATATAGAGAGGTACAGCAACCTTCTACAATCTGACTTCTACTTCCATAATTTCTAACCAGTATGCCTGAGTGAATTATAAATACTGGTATTGCTAAAGTCCATCAATAAGCTAAAGAACTACCTGGGGAAAGAGACAAACCAAAGTACATATACTGCATATTTTTATAGATCATTCTATCCGTTGATAAGCTGACCCTTGAATTTTTAATCAAAATGTTGTACCATGAAAAATATGCCACCCAAGGAGAAGCCAACCCTAAAAATTTTCATGTTTTATTTTTCACAATTTGCTTATCTTCAGGTGGCACATTTTTCATGGTATTTTAATTAAAAATTTGAGGGTCATCTTATCTGCTTATATACAAGTACTCCTCAACTTACGACCTCTGCAAGAAGTGAATTTTGCCCCATTTCATGACCTTTCTTGCTATGGTTGTTAAGTGAATCACTGCAGGTGTTAAGTTATTAATACTGTTGGTAAATGACTCTGGCTTCATTTATTTTGTCAGAAGGTCACAAAAGGTGATTACATGACCCTGGAACACTGCAACTGTCATAAATATGAGTCAGTTGGATTCGACCGGAAGCGTCGCGGCGAGACAGTCAGGAATTAGTGGGCTCTGATAAGCCTTGTGAAATTACGGGCTGACAAACAGCTATTGGAGGGTCTTTGGAACGGATCTGTCCTGTAGGGAGGGAGAAAAAGGAGAACACCTTGGATGACCAAGAGGAACAGGCAAGTTCCTCAGAGGTCAGAGAAAACTCTTCAACTTGGTGGCAGGGATGGCGGCCATAAAGCTGGAGTAACCAGACTAAGTTTTGAGCAGGAGCAGTGATTTGGACAGAGTACTGATACCAGGTGAGTGATTGCCAGCTCGCAGGTAAAAAAAGAAATATTTCTAAATTGTTAAAAGGTGCCCCAGCGAAGAAACAGCAGCTAATGGGCTTGGGGGAATGTTAATGGAGAGAGAAGAACAAAGCGGAAGTTTAAAGTATTAAAGCCCGAGACAGAACTTGATTTTTGGATTAGAATGTGAGTAGAGATAATTAAATTATTAGAGGAAGAAACCCGAAATAGCTGTGAAGAGGACTGGAAATAACTTTAAAAATTTTGACCACTGAAGGAAGAATAAAGAAAAACTTAAAACTAAAGCCCTGTTACAGAAGTCTTTTAATTACCATTATTATCTCTTACAATTTTACTAAAATTAAACACAGCCAATAATAATAGGAGCCTGGATAGCTCAGCAGACTAATGCATTGTAATTTAACTCCAGCTGTCTGCAATTAGTAAATTTGAATCTCCCCAGGCTCAAGGTTGACTCAGCCTTCCATCCTTTCTAAGGTAGGTAAAATGAGGACCCAGTTTGTGGGGGCAATAAGCTGACTTTGTAAAATATACAAAAGTATGAAGGCTATTGCTTAACGCATTGTAAGCCATCCTGAGTTTCCGGAGAAGGGCGGCATATAAATCAAATTAAAAAATAAATAAATAACTGGGAGTGGAGAAAAACAAAGAGGAAGATTCACAGAATAACAGAAGCTATTTCCATTATCTTTTAATCTTTAGATTACCCATATAGGATTCCTGTAGAAAGCTTGCTGCCCAGAAGATGGAAACGACATTGCTATAACACGAGCTAATGAATAGATACAAATAAGCAAAAAAGAAAGAGAATGTAAGATCTGCATTGTGAGACAAATGTGAGATTTTTCATAGGTTCACTACTTCGAGTAGAGTCATGTGAAAAAAGTAAGTATACCTTATTGGTTTTTTTATGTGTTCAAATATTTCAACATACAAATATTTGATCTTCATTTAAACTATGTTAGTGAAGGAGATAAATTATTAGAAATATCATGCATCATTTACATTAACATTGTGTAATTTAAGTAAATAGAAATGCAAATTTTGCATATGGAAAAATTAAGTAGGCCTCCCAACATTTATCATTACCGTATCTCAAATACCTAATCTTAGACCCAGGTATACCAGATTAGGCATTATTAAACCTATTTTACTAAAACTTCAAACATTTAATTGATTTTGCTCTTTGTTCTTGAACACCTGCCTAGATCCAAAGAATTCTCAGAAGCCTTCTGAAAGAAGATTATAATGCCTATAGACTGGGAAAGATTTCAAAAAATTGTCAAACATTTGGGACATCTATGATTCCCCTATCCAGAAAATCTACAAGTGGACATCTACAAAGCCCAGAATTTCACTACCTACAAAAATTCTCACCACTACTGATATCAAAATGCAGGAGTTTACTATAGTAAAGAAGCTGCACAAATTACATCTACGTGGAAGGATGTAAGATAGAGTTATTTGGCCACAGAAGACATGTTTAGAGAAAATCAAAGTCAGCATTTCACCAGTAGAACCTGATACCAATTGAAAAGCATGTTTCTATCAAAAAGGTAATACCCAGTGTTAGAACCAAAGGTATATTTATTTTTTTCATAGAAGGAAATGGCATATTTCCTCTTTTTTGTTGTTTGAATTAATGATTGCAAAGTCAATTTTATAGATTTTTTCTTCAATTAATATCTCTACATTTACATGTTTGAATGTGGATAAAATGATATGCCCACATATAATAAAAAAGAAGAAAAAACTTTAATGGAGTGTACTTTTTCCTATAATTGTAGATTAAAAGCAAGAAAAAACATTTCATGGTTTTAGAGATTATGACAAGGTCCTTTCTGTCACATTCAACTCTGGGTTTTGGAATTTGTACATTCTCTTAAGCAAAAACGTGACAGCTTGAAATCCTGTGGTCATAGTTGCAGATATAACTCTGGTAAAACATTTTTCAAAGGGAGAAATCTGGATTAATTAGTGACTTAAATCAGTTCAGAAGTACAAAAGATTTTTAAAAAACTGAAGCAGGACAATTTTAAGGTTAGCACCACCAAACAAAAATTAAATTTTATGCAGAAAAAAAGTAAGTCTTTGTTTGCTGAGCTTGGTTGCTTGCAGATGTTTCATTACCAACTAAGTAACATCATCAGTGTGAGCAAAGTACAGTAGCTTGCCCCTTCCAGTATTGGTAGGGGTGCGTTTTTTCCTTATTAGTTCCTTGATTAAAGTATTGCTTTCTACTTGAATGAGAAAGTGTGAAAACCATCAAAAGTCACATTTTTCAGTGCTGTGGTAACTTCAAACTGTCCCTAAATGAATAGCTGTAAGTCAAGAACTTATGCTTGCTGTATAAATTTGCTGCTGTATATAAAAAAAAACAGAAAAAGGTGTTGCATTATAATAAAGATGTATAAGACATCTAACAATTAAAAAGAAAAATATGATCACCAGTTGACCTGATGAAGGGTCAAACAATTTACTGATATATTAGTGGCATACCATCAAGTCTCTTACGACACTAAAAGATGCTACAGTTATGAAAATTTTATTTTTAAGGCAATATTCCTAAATAAAGAAGTATTTTATTGGCACAACCCTATATCCCATCAATCAGTAACTGTTTATATTATGCAGTACAAATGGACTATAAAGCTCCATGAAAAAGATAAATGTGTTAATAATCTAATTTATCCTGTATTAGATATTGCAAGTTTCCACAACCTAATATCTTCCAAATACACTAACACAGATCCCAGAATTGCCAGTCAATATTCCAATAGCTATGTTATCTATGTTACTTTGGGCACTGTAATTCCAAAACACTTGAAGGGCATCAGGCTGGGGAAAAAATGGACTATAGTTTCTTTCCAACTACAGCCAAAGGACTTGCTCAAGATCTAGTCACCCGTGAATTACTAGCAAGGAAAGGTAAGGCCATAGTCATTGGCAAAAGCTGCTAATGCAATTAATTCACACTGGTATTCCCTCCCAACTTTGGCCATATTCCTCATTCCCTAGGACCAGCACTCTGCCCTTTGGGAGGAACATCACTGACCCATGATATCAAATTTTTATGCATAAACTTTCTCTATTATAACCAAGCATAATGACAGAATTAAAGATCTAATTTCCTTTTCATACAAAGAGAGGCACGACTATGTAAATGGAAAGGTTGAAAGAGGTAGCATTGGCTCATGGCCACATTAAGATTTTTTTACATGACTCTAACTCTAGAAATATTCTGTTGCAAATAGTTAAACTTTAACTGCTTAGTATAACCGGTAATGTCTACCTCAGCAAGCACTGATTCTCAACACAAAAAGAAGCAATAGTAAAGAGAAGCACTATATTTCCCTAAAAGCAGTCTCTAGAGATGGAAAATAGAACAAAGGGTTCTTCTTGTGTTCATCTTACACACATTCTTCCATTATCCTTGATGCCTAGATCTCCATTTTTGACCAATCTCTCCACTACTCAAGAAATACTAACCAGTGACATACGTGAGATCCAAGTCAAAACCGCCTCTTGTGTAACGCCTTTTATTTTCTGAGACCTGTCAGCGAAAAGGGAAAAAAACAATATTAAATAGTGATCTTAGAAAATAAGTAGTCAGTCATGGAAGCATAGATTCCAGAAATTACACCTTGAAAATTACATTTTCAAATCACTCATCTCCTGATAACGGCCTAACACACTGTAGAAATGGTTTGCCAATGAATACATCTTGAAAAATTTTCCAATATTTTTCTGCCTAACTCTGAAGCACCTTGGCTTTAAAATCATAACTCAGTTTAATTCAGCAAGTGCAAAAGCGCTTTAAAAAAAATACTACAAACGCTGGTACAATGAATAGTAATCTGTATTAAACATATTACAATTTACTATTAAATATAAACTCCATTCACAAAAAAACCTTCTCTCCAATAAATCTCTACAATAAATAGGTTTTATAAAATTTGCAGGGTTTTTTTCTCTCAAAAATCTGGCTATTCTTTGCTCACATTTTAGGATGGAAATATAGGTACTGGAAGTCAGAGAAAGACAATTTGCAAGAAAGTACAATCTGCAGCCAAGTCTTTGTCCTAATTTACTGTAGGTGGCTTCAGTAGCTTCAGTAGTATATCTTCAGACAAGTTACACATACATAATGTTATCTTTTTAAAAAAAAATTAGATCAAGTGGTACAAAATCAAAAAGATGTGTTTAGACACAGTATTGTCACCCATCTGCAAATATATCATACTGCTACTTCATTGTTAAAATGAAGTAACACACACACACACACACACACACACGCTACTTTGAGCTCAGGCTTTAAGTGCATAAAATTCACAGAGACCCTGATTTAAGAGCTTCAGCCTTATAAGTAGTCCTTGACTTATGATCACAATTGAGCCCAAAATATGTTGTTAAATGAGACATTTGTTAAGTGAATTTTTGCCCCATTTTATGACCTTCCTTGTCTCAGTTGTTAAGTGAATCATTGCAACTGATAAGTTAGTAACCTGGTTGTTAAGTGAATCTGGCTTTCCCATTGACTTTGCTTGTCAAAAGGTGATCACATGATCTTGGGACACAGCAACCATCATAAATACAAACCAGTTGTCAAGCATTTGAGTTTTGATCACATGATCATAGAGATGTTGGAAAGGCCATAACCCTGTAACTGTGAAAAATTGTTGTAAGTCACTTTTCAGTGCCGTTGTAACTTTGAGCGGTCACTAAATGAACTATTGTAAGTCGAGGACTACCTGTACTATCATGGGTTCTTCAGAAAATCAAGAACAAGAATTTAAAGTGCAAAATTTGTAATCAATGTTTGTAATCAATGTCAGCAGATATCATCTGAAACCCGGAATGAAAACCTGAATATTACATGGAATCACAAGGCCTGAAAAGGTCTATCTTCCAACGAAAGACCTCAGTGTTTTTAGTCTGATGCTCTTTAGATAGATTGCAACCTTCTATTCTAAACTAACATTGGCCTTCCATCTCCTGCAAAAAAATCTTCAAGTCCTTCTATCCCATCTTCCTGTACTAAGTTAACCACAGAATTTAAGGAAAATTTAAGGAAAAAAGTCAATTAACAATTAATTAAGGTATTCATGTTTATTAAAAGAAAGAAGAGTCAATCACAGATTTCAAAATATATACATAAAAAGGCTGGTTCAGTCTACTTGTTTACAACAAACCACTACCGTATATACTCAAGTATAAGCCGACCCGAATATAAGCTGAGGCACCTAGTTTTACCACAAAAAAACCTGGGGAAACTTATTGACTCGAGTATAAGCCTAGGGTGGGAAATGCAGCAGCTACTGGTAAATTTCAAAATAAAAATAGATACTAATAAAATTACATGAACTGAGGCATCAGTAGGTTAAATGTTTTTGAATATTTATTTCAAAGAAAAACAGTAAACTAGCTCTGTAAGTGCATAGTGTAAACTACACTATAACTAACTTACACAAGAGAATGTAGTATATATACCAAAAATAATTCAGTAATAATTTAATCTGATACATTGGGTTAAGTGATGTAGTGCTTGATCTAATTTCAGGCAAGTTCAAGCCTCTGTTAAAATACCTGCATTCTCTCTCTCTCTCTCTCTCCCTCCCTTCTTTTTTCTTTTCTCTTTCTTTCTTTGTCTCTTTCTTTCTTCTCTCTTTCTCTTTCTTTCTTTCTCCCTCCCTTTCTCCTATCTCCCTTTCTGTGAAGAACCCCAGAAGGTCTTTGGTAGGAGGAAAAAAAGCCAGATCTTTTGAAACATTTTATAGCTTATCCTGAGCAAGGATAGCTAGTGCAGGCACTTACAATAAGCTCTCAACTCAAGCTCAGTGCACGTAGGGATCCCCAAACAGTGAGGATGAAGTGTGAGTAAAAGGGTTTACCACTTCCCTCCCTCCCTCCCCACCCTCTCTCTTTCTTTCTCCCTTCCTTTCTTCTAATCTGGCATTCTTAGAGCTCTACTATTATTTAGCTTAGTCTGAGCAAGGATAGCTAGCATCCAGCCTATTACAATAAGCTCTCAACTCAAGCTCAGTGCACCTGGGGATCTGCCTAAACAGTGAGGATTTCTTTGTTTCTTTCTCTCTTGAAGTCCCCACCCCCACCAGCCCATTTTTGCTTCCAGGGGGCTGCAGGGAGTCTTGCTAGGCACCCCCCTCATGCCACATTTTGGCCTTAGCAAGCCTCCCTGCAGCCCCTGGAAGCCAAAACGGGTTGCAGGAAAAAAGGCATTTTTTCCTCACTCAAGTATAAGCCTGGAGGGGGTGGGGTGTTTTCCATCATTTAAAATGTAGTTTAAAACTCGGCTTATACTCGAGTATATACGGTGTGTCAGTCTTCTTAGGACGTGAATTCAGCAAATCTAGGCACCAGAGCTGGCAATATTCTATTTCACTTACCATCCTCCGGGCCACTTTTTCAAGTCGTTCTGCCTCAGCAGCCAATCGAAAAATTCTTACCAGAATTATAATTCTCAACATTCGAAGAATGACAACTGTTCTGGGAAATAGAAAGAATGAGATTATATCAACTATTGGTGCCAACTTTGGCTATACCCATTTCACAATTTAGGCCCACCTACAATGGTATTCAGGTTTGGGAATCTTTAAGTTTCAATCCCGTCAAACTATTATACAACCTCATCTCTTACCATATTGCTACACAGATAAAGAATTTATTTCATTTTCTTTTAAATTTGATTTATATGTCGCCCTTCTCCAGAGACTCAGGGCGGCTTATAGTGCGTTAAGCAATAGCATTCATACTTCTGTATATTTATACAAAGTCAGCTTATTGCCCCCACAAACTGGGTCCTCAATTTACCCACCTTAGAAAGGTTGGAAGGCTGAGTCGACCTTGAGCCTGGCCAGGATTGAACTCGCAGAAATTGCAGGCAGCTGGAACTTAATTGCTGCCTTTAGTAGGAGGCATTAGCCCCCTATGCTACTCAGGCTTTTTTTCTATAATTTCTATAGATATCAGTGTTATTGTGGTAGAAAAGGGAGTAAGAATGCTGTTTAATATCTATTTTGTTTTGGGAGGAAATGAAATGACTATTGTTATATATCAAAATGATATCACTCTTCAAACAAAAAACCCACAATAAACTAGGTAAAAATCAATGCATGCAAGATGATGATTTATAATATCATCTCATCCCATCTGTCCCTTTTAAAAAATAAAAATTAAGGTCTTTAACAAATAGGAAAGAAATAAAACATGCATTTCTTCATTTTGGAGTTAGGGTGATCAGGTGCCTGGGGAAATTCTTAGTCATGGAGGTCAATTATCTGAAAGGTGCTTTCTCAAAAAGGCAGCTTGACTGTTTTTTTCCTGAAGAAGAAGAAAAAGACATTTTTCTTCTCATCCAAGAAGCTTCATGGTTCTGGCAGGATGGTGGAGGTGATGGAAATTCAGACAAGATGGGGGAGGGGGGAGTTGGAAGGATTATATTTCTTTGCAGTCATCTGGTTGTTAGCATTCTCCCTTAAAGCTCTTGAGGCCACATGGGAGTCTGTCTGTGCCCTCAGGGTCATCTGTATCAGAGAGCAAATGGGGTGGAATCTTCTTGGAACTGCTGCAAGGGCTGTGTTATATGACATAGGATAGGTGGTGTTTTATCCCTCCCACTCTGTTGAGAGAGAGGGATGAGAAGCAAAATGTCTTCTTGTTCAAGGAAAAAACAGTCTAAAAACCACCTTTGAGCTGGAAAGGTGCATATTTCTTACCTTGGAATTACAGTTATTCCACCCAAGTCAGAGGAAATATATACAATGTTGACCAACAATGTACCCACAACAACGATGCTATCTAGAATGTTTAATTTAGATTTGAAGTAGTTTTTGAATCTGAAATGCAAAATAAATAAGAATATTCAAACACTAAGTAAAAATAGCTTAATAGTGTCCCTCTCCCACTGTCAGAATGATACAGTTGCCATCAAACAGCTGTTGCCAATAAGACTTCAGTGCTAAAGAGATAAGGAAGGAGGAGGAAACACAAAATGTCTACCTTGAAGTTCTGCACAGAACCTATATTTTTCTTCCTCAGATTATAACTGAACTGTAGAAAATAGTATAGTTGTGTTCTGATCTAGGCTTTCCCAGCAGCAAGAAGCTGAGTCCTCATCCTGATAAACCCCTTTTATTTAATTTACATGAATTCCTCTCCAGCAAAGCCTTTCCTCTCCCAGTCTTTCAAGATAGTTCACAATTACTGACCTTTATCAGGCTTGGAGAGTGGCCAGGCCGATATCTTTCAGACACTGCAATACTGGGCAAGAATGCAGTAATGAACTAATTGTCCCCTGCAAATTCCACTCCCCTTTTATTCCCTCTGGGAGGGGCCATTCATCGTTCACCTGTGGCCTTACTCCCAAGTCAACCCTTGTTCTTTAGCTGTTCCCTTTGTCTGGCAACTCTGTGCATGCGTGCACTGGGAATAGGCTCCAGCTGTTCGTCTGCCTCACTGATGTTTGACAGCAAAGGCAGCTGATAACTGGCATACAGCTCTGGCCCGCTCTGCGTCCGATGCAGAGCCCTCATCAGAGCCTTCCCCAGACTCCAGGACTGGCCCATATTCTTCCCCAGCCTCCTCACTGTCCAAATCGGCTGCCAGATCCGCTGGCCGGCCACAAGTTCTATAGAGGGTGACAACAGGATCCATACAGGTTTTACAAGAAAAGAAACACAGATGTTAGCAATAAATATATTAGAGATGTATAGTAGAAAGGTAGGAAGATACAGAATACAGTATTGATAAAAAACTCATGGAAAATATTTAAAAGATAATTTAGTGATATGAAATAGTTAAAAGCCCTTATAATTTACTTGTTTGTGTGCATAAGCTTTCCTTGTTTCGTAAACTAAAAGTCACCCCAAGCTGTTGGAGGGAGATTCAGAAACCAAAATCAACTGTCCAGATTTCTAACGCTTTGAGTCTTTATCAAATCTGGGGCAATTTGATTATTCATGGTTCAAAAATATCCTGCCATAGCATTCCACATTGCAATAGTCTGCTGTAAAACCCATATTGTATACAGTATCACCTCTGAATCTGTATGTAATCCATTCTTTTATTATTATCAGCACCTTTGGGGGGAAGCGCAATATTTTTTAAAAATATAAAAAAAGTCATTTTAAAAACCTAGACACACAATCCATTTAAAAGAAACAGTTTAGTATTGATCATGTTCAGTGAAAATAAAATACAGGCTGTTGGGGGAGAAACTGGAAGGAGAGGGGAATTAAATTTGCTTCTAGATTATTCTTCTGAGATGCAACAATGCTGCAAACTAATTCATGACATTTTACAGGCAGTTAAGATGATATAAAATTCCACTTAGAAGCCTCCTGTCTTTTCCTGATCAAGTTTTCCATCTTATCTTTCTACCAGAAACAGAAATTAAAAAAGAAAATCTCAGAAAATATCTTTGGATGCAATCTACCTGAAAGCATTTCAGTGTTCTGAATAATTACCATAATACAATCTCTAGAAATATGTACAGGAGTATTCCAAACTATTTTTTTACAGATTTTCCCAAAACTTTAAACCTTTAAAAAGAAAATCTTTAAAACATTTTATTCCCAGTACAATAAAAAACCTGGCTAGGTGGCTCAGTGGCTAAGACGCTGAGCTTGTCGATCAGAAAAGTCGGCAGTTCTAATCCCTAGTATAGGTCTCCTGTGTGAGCAGGGGGTTGGACTAGATGACCTCCAAGGTCCCTTCCAACTCCGTTACTGTTGTTATTATTATAAGAATATATAGATCTCCCTTCAATCCCTAGGGCTAGTTCTAAATTCCCACATTTCATTCCATCAGGGTGCCTGTAAGAATCAGCAAATTTCTATGTGCACAGATGCTCTTACCCTTCAATAAACACTCGCAGGAGTACATCTACGAAGAAAAATAGTGCTATGCTCAAAGACAGGTTTGCAATCATGGATTCAACAGTATCACGTTCTTCATCAATCAACAGAGAAAGAATCACAAGTGAAACATCCACAAAAATAAGCACCACACCAAAAAATCTGCAAGCATAAAGGAGATGAGAAATATAGGCATATTTCAAAACAAAAAAAAATGCAAGTCATAATTCTATACTTGTTGTTTTTCTGCTACATAAGATATTAAGATCCAATTGGTTTTGGACCACATCTTCCATAATCTCTAGTTATCATTAACTACAGTTTTGATAATGAGAGCTGTAGAGAAATAAATTCTGAGGATGCTTATTTTGGAAACAAAAAGGTCTTATCAAACCCTATCAATTCAGCAGTGAAATAACAAGGTATAGGAGAGCCACAATGTGATGTACAACCTACCCGTGTGTACAATAAAGCAGCTGAAAAGAATGGGAAAAAACCCAGTCAATTATGTTATTAATGCAAATGTAGACAGTGTCCCCAAAGCTATATATGCAGGAGGCATGTGCATTGTAGACTTCTTACTCTGTGCTAAACCATAATATAGTTTGATATTATGTGTCATGTGTAGTCAGACTCTATGGATTGTAAATTATAAATTATGGCTTAATAGTTGAATGATTCTAGCAAACTGACACTGAAAAAAAACATGTTTTATAAAAATGTATAAACTGAGCAATACATTCTGATATAGTAAAACTGTGGTAATTGAAAGGGAAAAATCATTGTATAATTCTTTCCCTGTGTTTAATTACATTTCACGTAAACATAATATTTACCTGAATCCAAAAGACATCACACATGGAGATATCTTTTTTTTCATCTTGCTGAATAGATGGTGTAGAAAGGGAGTAAAATAAAAATTGTTAAAGATTTTGACTAAGGTTTCAAGGAACAAATCAAGCCTTACAAAATAGAATTATATTTGTACTTCCTGATCAAGTTTAAGTACTGTAGTGGTATCAATAATACAGAAACATATATTGTACTTCTAAGACAGTCTAGAACTATACCCCCAGTAACACTCACATTTCTAGGCCTACTAAGTACTAGTTAAATCTTCCTAGCAATCCTTTTTGTTTTCCTTATAATTCCTCAAAGTAGCAATTGTTTCTATTTGTCTTAAGGTTTTTTGAATCCAAGCTTTAAAAGATAACTAAATTGACATTTATAAATTTTATTCATTAATAGAATTCTATCAAAAAAAGAACAAAGAGGATTCCATCAAAAAAGAAAGCCAGTTTGGTCTAGTAATCAAAATATCAGGCTAGAAACCAGGAGAATGGAAATTCTAGTCCTGCCTTAGTTATGAAAGTCAGTGGGATTACTGTTATGGAGAAAATAGGGGGAAGGAGTATTATGTATGTTCATCACCTTGAATTGTTTATAGAGTAATAAAGGTGGGATAAAAAATCTAATAAATGAAATAAATAAGAAAACCAATTGAGTGCTTACACCCTGGATTCAGTTGCACAGATCAACTATGCCTGTAAAACAGAAAAGCCTGCTTTTCTTATCCAAAAAAAAAAGAAAAAGAAAAAGAAAATAATGTCCCTTGCCTACCCTTCTATTAACAAGCAACCCAGAACTAGAGTCTGAAGTTTGTTATATTCAGATTATGTCAGTAAGAATTTTTTGTTTTTTCCCCTATGGTTCTAATGTTTGTTAATTGTGTAATTAATTTTTCAATGTTATTTTACTATTTATAGTTATTTATAAATAACTATATTATTATTTATGAGAGAGTGTGGAAGGAACTAAATTTGACAGGAACTAACAGAATGGCATATTTTAAAAACTAAATGCACTTTAAATTGAAATGAAATTATAAACCAAAAAGGGCCAGGAATAAATAAGGTATATTTTCAAACACTAGTCTTCCTCAACGAGTGAAACCAGCATTCTGTGCCTGATCAAATGTTTAATCTCTTCTGATTTGTACTGGATCTTACCCCCCACACTGGCCACATTTTCCCTTTATACATACTTTCACAACCTTGTGTGACTTTATTGCCATTTCGGTATATATTGACAAGGAATTTACTATATATAATATGGGGTGGCCTATACATTTCATAAATAAATGCATACATAATTCTGTTTCGTGTGGTCCACTATTTGGATTGATTGATTGCTTGATTAGATTTATTTGCCATCTCAATTTGAAGTGACCGTGGTGCCTTATAGCATTGAAATTCATAAAAAATGAATATTTCTTTAAAAAAATGTAAATTACAACAGTAAAATTATAGTTAAAAGATGGGAAGGGAGGGAACAGGATATGCAGGAGGAGGCACTCTTAATTCATCAACCACTTCCAGTGTGATGCTCCACCATTGGGACCCCAAGCCATCTGGAAGAGCCAGGTCTTCAGGCCCTTATAGAAGGTCAGAAGGGTGGAAGCTGATCTCATGTCAGAGGTCAAGATGTTCCAAAGGGTACGGTAGAGAAGACCTCCTGGATCACACCAGCCAGAATTACTTGACTGTGGGGCCTGCAGCATGTTCTTTCTTCCAGCATGGGTGGGGTGGTCCAGTCCCAAAGAGATGAGGCAGTTTCTCAAGTAACCTGGACCCATGCCATGCAGGTCTTTAAATGAAATTACTAACATCTTGAATTGCACTTGAAAGCAAACTGGCAGCCAATGCAGCTCACAGGGTAGTGGTTAACATGCTTTATCCTAAGGGCCTCAAGAACTGCCCACACCGCTGCATTCTGCAACAGTTGAAGTTTCCAAATGCTCTTCAAGGATAGCCCCATATAAAGTGCATTGCAGTAGTCCAAACGCTTGCTAAATATAAATATTAAAAAAATCCTAATTTGATTTTCTCAACTAAGTCAACTCAATAACAGAGAAATGTTACGTTATTTATAATATTATAACATTGTGTTTTATTATATCAACTTACCTCGACCATGAGTCTGAATCAATATCTACTTCCTCAACACCATCATCAAGAGAAATTTCAGATTCCTTGGTTACCTCAGTTCTGCCACAGAATTAATTAGTCAAGCTGCTATTATAACATTTCTTCTTCAATAGTAACATAATCATATCCATTTATACCAAAGACAAATGACTTGCATTGTTTAAATCTATCAAACTATTCAGGAAGTTCAACTTACTTAGTACGTGTGCCTGCATCCTATTCACTAATCCCCTTGGTCACCTGATTTCTGCCACAGAATTACAGGTAGTCCTCGATTTACGAATCTAACGGATCCTACCCATTCCCTCCGTAACTCAAGAATTTGTGGAAAAGATCACTCCCTGCTTTTGCCCACACGTTCACTAATTTAATGTGTGGGCAAATGCACGGCTCATTAAGTGCACATGAGGTACCCTGGGGTGGGGAAGGCCATGAGGGGCCTAGTGAGGGAACAGGCCACCTTCTTCAGACCACCCAAGGCCTCCCCAGAGGTACCTAATTCTCCTTGCCCTGGGGTCCCCACAATTGTTTCCTCTCCATCCTGCCGCACTGCATGACTTACCTTATGAAGATGTGTCTTCTCCCCCATCTGTTTCTGTGCCTGCTCCCTTCTTTCTCATCAGCAAAGAGCTTGACGAGGCCTCTGGCGGCAAGAAAGCAGCCTCATAAGACTGCATGTGGCCTTTCATGGCTGCTTTCTCGCTGGAGATCAGCTTGAGGCCTCCAGCAAAGAGAAAGCAACATGCGGCTTTCTGCAGGAGGCCTCGTCAAGCTGATCTCCGGTAAAAAAACAGCTGCAGAAGGCCGCGTGCGGCCTTATGGGGCTGCTTTCTTGTCAGCAAAGTGCCTGAGGATTGCATCCCTGTAGGCTTCGGCAGCCCTTTGCAAATGCCAATAGAAACAGGGCTTCAGAGGAACGTGCCCGCTCCTTAAGACCCGCTGGTGCCAACAAAGGCTTTTTGCAAAGGACTGCTGAAGCCTACAGGAACAAAGTAATGTGAGATCTCACGCCTCTGTTCTCTGAAGATGCAGGCAAAGAAACTACAACAGACAGGAGATTTTTGCAAGAAGGTGAAAAGTGAAGTCTCTGTGAAGACTCAGTGGGGGGGAATCGGCAGGGTGAATGTTGCAAAGCCACTGTGGTAGTTCATAGCAGCAAACAACTGCCATAGTGCTGCAATATTCATAATTTCGGGACTTGTTTGTAAATGCTAGGCACTTATCACATGTTCACAAATGTTATGTATAAGGGAATGCTCGTAACCTGGGGATTACCTGTAATCAATCAAGCTGCTATAGTTAATATTTACTCTTCAAAGGCAACATCCAACATCCTCTTCCCCATTCCAATCACTGCCCTCCAGATGTCACATTCTAGGATTCTAGACTTAATTGGGAAGTAGAAAATATTCCAGAAGGCATAGGCAAACAACTTTCATATTGGTGTTCCATGTGTCCATGTAATCACCAGGAACTGAGTTTGACTCGAGAATGATTTTACCCATATTACATCTGGAAGATGCTAAATTATAAGATGCTGCTTTAACACTGAGTGAAAAGGCATTCTGTCTAATATAGTTTTACACACTATAGTTCACTTTCTAAACATGTACTTCCCTCTTTCTTCAAAAATTGCAGGAATCAAAATTAGTCAAGGATGGAAAGGAACAGCCAAAGGCATTATCTTGAAAAAGTGTTTTATGAATGCATCCTCTTCACATAACTAATCAGTAGCAGTACTGATTTTTCTGTTTACTCCAATGAAAGTCATCACCTCCAGTACATAAAACTGAGACAGTTCCAAATGGGAAAATGTGCAGACTAATAATGTCATGGATTATACTACACCACACTTGTCTGTATAAATTTTTTCCACTTTCAGACAAAATACAAAATGCCCTGCACATCACAAGATGTGATTCAAGTTAACATTTAAATGAAATCTTATCTACTGTAAAATATGAAAGTTTGCCTATTAATATTACTGCCCAGTTCAAACTATTGAAATAATAATGTGAAGGGAAGTACACGATTGGATAATAAAGGTATTAATTCATACAACTGCATTTTTTTATTCAGGTTCACACATGATAGGATCCGATATACAATCATTTGATTTTATTATGACTTAGCATGATATAGAAATGTAGCCATTGTACTGTAGTTTATAAGTAGTATTATATGCAGAAAAGGACATTATGGATTTTTCCACAAAGCATAATAAAACAAATCATAACTTATTATCATGTGTGAAACGCATCATAAAGTGCATCTTAAAAATATTTCCATTCCCAGTTTTTGAATGAAACTAACTAAAATGTAAAATAATCTTCCAGTTTGAGCTTGACCTGAACTGCTTTCATGGACATTCTGTGTAGTTTTCTTACCAATAAACAGGAGTGCTTTGCCATTTACTTATTTTGAATTTTTGTCTTTTATTTTTCAATCTAGCCTATAGTCTAGGCCCGTGATGGCAAACCTATGGCACAGGTGCCACAGGTGGCACGCGGAGCCATATTAGTGGGAACGCGAGTGTTGCCCTAGCTCAGCTCCAGCACGCATGCACGCACCAGCCAACTGATTTTCAGGCCTTCCGGTCCCATTGGAAGTCGGCAAACTGGCTGTTTTCGGCCTCCGGAAGGCCTCCGGAGGGGATTGGGAAGGCTGTTGTTGCCCTCCCCAGGCTCCTAGAAAGCCTCTGGAGCCTGGGGAGGGGGAAAAACGGGCCTACCAGCCCACCATGCCATTGTGCCATGCCAAAGCAGTGGGAAGTGTGTGTGGGGGGGTCATGTGCGCATGCGCGGGAGGGCAGGGCACATTGAATTATGGATGTGGGCACACGCTCCCACGACCCCCCATGCTCTCCCCGCTTTTGGCACGCAATGGCAAAAAGGTTAGCCATCACTGGTCTAGGCATTCAGTGCTGCCTGCAGACCTACATATCTTCTGACAAAAGCAGTATCAGGCTGCAAGCTTAACGCCTTTGAGGTATGTCTGTGATATTTTGAAAAATGGAGGAAGATCACTCTCTTCCAGTGGTGGGTTGCTTCCGGTTCACACCGGATGGCAAGAACCGGTAGTAAAAAAATTTAATAGTTCGGAGAACTGGTAATAAGATTGGCTGGCCACACCCCCGAACCAGTTCCCAGCCCGGTCGCCGCTGCCTCCTGAGTCCCAGCTGATGGCTAGAGGGAAAAAAACTGTTTAAACTCTTGCTGCGGGGCTTCAAAGAGCCGCCTTACAACTGATCAGTGTTAAAAAAACAAAAACAAATGAGTAGACTGGTGCCTGCAAAAATAGAAAAAACAGTCCCTTTCAGCTTCAGCATAGGTAGCCACACAAAAAGAGCTTTGAACTAATTGTGCAGTTTTAAATAATTCGGACTCTCCTAGGCCGTTCACACCTTCCCCAGTGACCAAGACCACAGTTTTTTAAAAGTACACAAAAATTCAGCAACGGCATCCTGAAAAGTATGCTAGCAAGCATCCAAAACCCATATTTCTTTTTATCTCATTTTATCTAATTGATAACAGAGTACTTATAATCTGCCCAATAACCAAAGTTGTCTGGAAGTTAATAAACAGTAAAAATGAGATTAATCTAGAAAACATAAAAATCAATTATATTAGAAAGTAAGATTTTTCAATGTTCTTTTAAAAAGTTTATTTGGAATAACTTTTGTAGTGATACTTAAGTGAGCATGGTTTAACTTTCTCACATCAGTATTGTTACTTGAAAATCCAAATTATCTACCTTATATTTCTATTGTCTGTATTTTTATTTGCTAGAGACCAAAGCAAGTTATGCTTCTTGTCTCCAGAAAAAGAAAGAACAGGTACAAGCATGCTTAGAATATAATATGTAGTTCATTTTAACAACTGTATTCTTAAAATGCTATTTATAATTTGTCCATCTTTGCCCCTCCCCTGAAAACAAAACTAGGACAAGCTAGTAATTCTGTTAATATTTCTGAAATAAGAGGAGTGACACCTGTACTTAAGGTAAATATGATGGAAGAAAGTAGAGTTTACTACGATAGATGTAAATTGTTATTTATTAGAAATGTAAAGTTTTAAAATATAATGGAACAATTATGAAGGTGGTAGGAGTGACAAAACATTTCAACGATTTATAAATCTCACAAACCAAACACAACAAACCAAACAAATTAATTCATACTTTCACAAAAGTATAACTTGAACTCAAACTGTATTTGCATATGTTTGGGTACATATGTTATTACATATCTAGTATTAACTTGAGGCACTAGCAACCGAATCTGAAGTTCTTTGCGTTCAGAGAATTGGGTGCTGCCATGGAACTATGGTTATATTTATATTCCAATTAAAATAACTCACCGAACAGAGTCTTCTAATATAGGTTTTACAGTTGACATTGTATTTTATTTCATATGTTGTGTAACACGGCAGCCTATGAAAAGAAAAAACATAGGAACTGTTGAGAATAACAAAAGTGGCAAGTTGCTTAATAAATATAAAATAAATTATTAATGTTGTTATTTTTTACCAATTACTGGTGTCTGACTCTTGGTTATTTTATAGGCAAGTGCTCTCCATGCTACCCTGTAAAGTACAGCTTCTTTCAATTAATGTATACATACAGGCTATTAAATTAATCCACCAAAATCAACTGCACATTGTCTATAAATTGGTTGGCACGTGAAAGCCACATGCAGATCTGGAAGGCTTCACTACAGTGGTTCCAGATTAAAAGTTCTCAGTATACTGAAGAAAATAAATAAAAAATAAATGTATGACTACAATGGAGCCTGTCCATCATGGTCGTAAATTGTGATGGTCATAAATCAGGTCACCCACTTGACCAACCCGATTTTATGACTTTTGCGGCAGTTTTTGCTGAAAACCAGAAGTAAATGCCATAAATGCGGTCATGTGATTGTGGGGGTGGCTTTTAGAATTTTAGAACCAGGTCATAAGTATTCACAAGGAGCTTCATCGTAACTTTGAATAGTTGCTACGCAACTGGTTGAGTCCACCAGGAGAATGGCGGTATACCAATTTAATAAAATAAATAAATAAGTCAAAGACGACTGTAAACACATATTCCATTTCTCTTTGTTTTTCAGAAAGAAAAAATAGAAAATATAGGATTATAAATAAAAGTATCAAACACATATCAAAAATGAGGTGGATGGCTGTACAATAAAACTTTATCTGGTAGGCTTATTCACTTTGGCCAGCCTTGCCCAACTTTAGTTAACTATACATCAAATTATGAATCCCTTCAATCAAGGCTCAAGATCGCTGCTAAATGGGAATCATGACAGGTGTTCTGAAGAACACCAATGTTAGAGAAAGCTGGCTTCAACCTATTTTCAGAGATGAAGTTGGTTACACCATTACTTCAGACCAGAATGAGTAATTCACCTGATCAAGTTTTTAAAATATTTCCTGCAAAATGAAAGGTGGCACAGTGATTAGAGGGCTGTACTGCAGCTTCTTCAATTGACTGCTAGTTCAGCAGATCAGCCGATCAAATCTCACCGGCTCAAGGTTGACTCAGCCTTCCATCCTTCCAAGGTGGGTAAAATGAGGACCCAGATTGTTGGGGGTAATATGCCATTTAGTATACTGTCGATTGTTGTAAGCCGCCCAGAGTCCTCAGAGAGTGGGCGGTATAGAAATATGATTAATAATAATAATAACAATAACAATGATTTTCTAGATATCAGCTTTTCTGTTGAATATTTTAGAACAGCAAAGGAGCTGTGGCAAGTAGATTACACATTTACGGCTAATGTGCCAGCTGTAATCCATTCATGAGCCAGTCAGAATTGATGAGCTATGTATTATTATTATTAATTTATATCATTATTTACTATTTTTATAAACAACTCAAGAAGGCGAACATATATAATACTCCTTCTTCCTATTTCCCTGCAACCACCAAGCCTGGATAGCTCAACAGACTAAAAGCCTGTTATTAACATTCAGCTGTCTGCAATTATTGCAAGTTCGAATCTCACCAGGCTCAAGGTTGACTCAGCCTTCCATCCCTTCTAAGGTAGGTAAATTGAGGACCCAGTTTGTGGGGGAAATAAGCTGACTTTGTATAAAATATACAAAAAGTATGAAGGCTATTGCTTAATGCATTGTAAGCCGCCCTGAGTCTCCGGAGAAGGGTAGCATATAAATTTAATTTTTAAAAAAACCCACCCTGTGAAGCAGGTCTGTTACAACCAGTGGGGAAATCCAAATTCTTTTACCACCAGTTCTGTGGGTGTGGCTTGGTGGGTGTGGCAGAAAATCTCCATTCCCTCCCCACTACTGGGGAAAGGATATTGCAAAATCTCCATTCCCACCCCACTCTGAGGCCAGCCAGGGGTGGTATTTGCCAGTTCTCCAAACTACTCAAAATTTCTGCTACGGGAACGCTAACAGTTCTCCAGAACCTGCTTGATTTCACCTCTGGTTTCAACCCAAAGTGAACAATCAGCTATATTCTATGTGGAACTAGTTTGGAGAACCAAAACCCCGTTGGCCTTCCATAAGGATCTAAAAATTTGGCTATGGGTCTGCTTCTGGGGCTCTTAAATGTGTTAAGGGCCTGATCTCTTGGCTTTATTGTTAAATTGGATAATTACCTCAGCTATTCTCTCCCACCCCCTTCTCTCTCTCTCTTGAGCTGTTTTCATCGGTTTTAAACGTTTTATTGTTTTGGAATTGTAAACTGCCCAGACCCTGGATTGAGATGGGCAGCCGTAGAAATTAATTAAATAGAAATTAGCTGAACAGATGCAATCCGATCACAGCAGGAAAGTGGTTGGAAGACTCCGGGTTTTCTACCCTCAGGTTTTCTTTCCTTCTCCTTCCCAAGCGAGACTAAGGTTGTGGGAGGGGGACTCACTCGTCGGATCGGGGCTTACAGGGAGGAAGGGGCACAAAGGAAGCGCTCTTTTCAGTTTCCACAGACGGCAAGGTGCCCGGTTTCTAAGCGAATTGGCTACCGGGCCATGAAGGGCTGCCCCTATGTCCGACCACCTCATGTTCTACTTAAGTGTAGGAGGGAATCTAGACGGCAGAAATAAAGTTCCCGGCCGGCTTCACGCTCACCTGCGGTGACCCCGCCCCCCCACCTCAGGCTCTCCGGGTTTAATACCACGGAGCCCCTGCCTGGTAGTTTCGGGCTACAAGCAGCGGCAACCAGAATGGCTGAGAAAAGCCGCCGCTTTGGGGGCGTCTCCTCATGCTGGCTCGGCTGCGACTCCACCCGACGGGGACTCGCGCCTGCTTATTGCCATCACTGGCGGGAAAAGCGCCGGACTGAGCCGATGGCCGCTCCCCGCAAAGTTCTCTTGTGGAACGCCGTTGCCAAGGCCGCGCGTGGTCCAGCCCGGAGGGGGGGCCTTTATCGCGGCGACCTTCCCTCCCGCGAGGCGCGTGGAGGTGTGTGTGTGTGCGCGCGCGCGCTTGCTTTAAGGCGCAGAAGGGCGCAAAGCAGGTGGATTTGCCTTTTTTTCCTTTCTCGAGGCGTTCGGCTGCCTCAGGAACCCTGCATTGTACTCTGATTTTTCATAACTTTGGATTTTATTAACCGTGGTCTTATTTTGAAAAAAACACAGAGAGAGAGACACATAACTGACTGGTGCTGTGTCATCCTAAATCTTGGTTTGACTATTACACGAAATTGGCTGTATTTCTGGACCACATAATAAAAAGATACGATGGTATAATACATAGGGGATTCTCGTATAATATGAGAGCCATAAAACTTGATTGGCAAGCCTCCCTGTGTCTTAATAAATCTAGGCTTAGCACAAATCCACCGGTGTAGATTCCTTTCGGGGCCTTGGTTTGTGCATTGCAGTGTGCTATTACGATTTGTTTTAATCACAATGCAGAGGAATGCAGAAGACAGAGCTTAATTCCGATTTAATTTATTTTGATCAGATATATATCCACATTGTATAGCATCTACTCCTTGTGATTACAGGCTGTTTAGTGTACATAAAACTCTAACCCATTATGGTCTTGTTCATATTAAACCATATTAGCCTAATTTACAACAATAAAATAATATTAAAAGTAAGGTAATAAATAGAAGAAAGGAAATACAGTGGTACAAATAACACTCATCTCCCAAAAGTTCTCTAATTTTTTATACTACAAGTAGTTTCTAGAAGGACATTAGTGTACATGGTTATTTGACCTCAAGAAGGAAGTCATTCTCTAATGTATGGCTTTCCATAGGAAAACTTTGGGGGACCATTAAGATATTTTTTTAGAGAACATTCACCAGGTGGCATAGATGAGTTTTATGCCAACAGCTGCTCAAGACCAAGGTCAGTATGTATAGACTTGGCCATTGTGGTTTGTAAAACTGTGGCTTATGACGGTAATCAGCAACCATGGACTCCAGTTGTATATTTATATCTCCAGATCTCCCAAATTGCACTGCTGAAAATTAGATTTTGGCAACATGATTTTTCTTCACTTTAATTTACATATGCCTAAAATAGACTAAGCCTACTGCACTTTAATTTCAAAGCATTTTAATTTGGTAGCTAAAGTACAGCAATGAACAAAAAATGATTAATAATTTTAATTAAATCATTGTCATGACTTTGGAGGCCAGGTTTATTTATTTTAAGTGTGTGCCTTAGTCCCAAAAAAGGTTACTACCTCTTGGTTTATTTCTTTGTATACTGCAGGAACACAACTATTTGTAACTGCATATCTGATTACTGAGGTCAACCTCAAGAGCTAGACTATTCAAAAATTAGCATTTGCATTCAAAAATTCCTAAAATAAGTGCCATTAAATTAACAAGAACTCACTTTGAGCCAATAAATACTAAAAACCCTAACCCCCTTTCAACAATATAGAGCCATACCCATTAATTAATTACAGCAATTTAAATAACATTGGAAGAGTTTTCAAACAGACGTTTCCTTTTATTACCGTTCAAAAATATTTATTACTTTTCTGTCTTTCTCATTGATGGAAAAACTTTGTAGAATATAAATTAAAAACAGCAATATTTGGATTTCCTACATAAGTCAGTTTGAGAAGCAGAACGGTTCTATAGTAACAGCCTCACATGGAAGCTACATTCTTATAAACCTGAATTAGTCTATGCTATGGCAGGATAAAAGCTTCTATTTCATTGAAGTGTCCAGTTTTGTCTGTTTATCTGGGCTGAGTCTGATTTGGTTACAGAGTCTGTGGGACATTGAATCCTACTGCTTGAAAGTTACATTCATCTCCCTCCTGGCATGTTAGGGTCTCTCAGGAGGTGATATTTAGCTATGTCAAGTGGTAGTAAATGTCCCCTTATAGGATGGAGTGGCTTCCCCTATCTTTAGGGAAAGTAGGTAAGAAGGTGCTGGTAGGCCTGTAACTTCAAATAACTCTGTAGGAAGCTAACATTAAAAAACACTAGATTATTGAATTTGGAGGGACATGATTTGTTGATGGGGTGACATGCCTTTTTATGGTACAAAGGAACTAAAATACAGGGGTATTTTAGAAGACATCAGATATGTGAAGCTTTCTTTTTGAACTAGGAGAGGATTAAAAAATATCATTATTTGAAGATTCCAGTCTAGGTATCTACAATTGAAGCTTTTTCATATCCAGTGATATTCAAAGGGGAACAAATTGTTAGATATAGTGAATTATTGGATGAAAAGGGTGAACTTAAATTAAAACAAGACTTAGAAGATCAAGGATTTAAGATGGATTGGTTTTCATATATGCAAATATTTTCTAGATATCGAGAAGATCTCAAACAAGAAGGCTTTTATAATGTCTTGACTATAGTAGATAAGATATTAATGGGTTCTGATGACCGTGTAATTAAAAAGTTATATGGATATTTGCTAGAGGTAAAATTGGAAGAAGAACAAGTTAAAGAATCAATGATAGCACGGGGGGGGGGGAAATTTTGGTTATGGTGTTGATTTAGAGAAATGGCAAAAATTGTGGTCCTATAATTATAAAATGACAATGTCTACAGCATATAAGGAGAATTTGTATAAGATGTTTTACAGGTGGCATTTACCTCCGACGAGGATAGACAGAATGTTCAAGAACAAATCGGAGAAGTGTTGGAAGTGCCATCAGACCCCAGGATCTTATTACCATATGTGGTGGACATGCGTAGAAACAAGGAGATTTTGGACTAAGATACACACATGGTTGAAAAAAATGACAAAGAGACATATTGACCTTAAACCAGAGACATTTTTATTAGGGATCTTACCAGAGACATTTAATAAAGAATTGCAATATTTAATTGTGAATATTTTAACAGCGGCTAGAATTGTATTTGCAAAAAATTGGAAAGGAGAGAAGATAATTACTGATGAAGAAATTATTAAGAAAATGTTGGACTCATTAAGAAAATGAGTAGATTGACATTTGAAATAAGAGAATAGGAAGATAAACATTATTTGATATGGGAGCTATTTTATCAATGGATAGATAACAAAGCATGGAGATGAAATATATATGAACTGAAATTTGGATAAAATGTTTAAACTTGTTTATTGTTAGAGGAAAGAATATTCTGTCATAAAATGAGATTTTGAAAATTTTGAGAGCACGAAATGATTTTAACCGATCAAAATACTGTCTGTAATTGTTTGGAAGGATGATGTTTTTATGTTGTTTTTGTTTTAAAAAAATTTTTTTTTGTTGAAAAAAAAATAACTCTGTAGGAAGCATCTGACCATAGCAGTCAGAGTTCAGGTTGGGATATAGCACAGAAATGGCACTAATTACACTTTTGGATGACTTTTGAAGAGCTCAGTTTGGAGGAGTGTACCTGTCCTGGCCATTCTTGATCTGTCAATGGCTTTACAATTGATTCTGGGCCAGCTGAGGGGACTGGGAGCAGGAGACACTGACTTCTTCCATTGTTGCTTTCAGTTGGTGTTTGGGGAGGGGGGAGAGATTCAGCCTCAGCCCTCTGCTAAAATTATTCATTTCTGCCTCAGGCCATCCAGATGATGCTGTCAAAGTGCTTTCTCAATGCCTGGAAGTTTTGCATTTCTAGATAGGATTAAACTGTGTAGAGGGAGTAGGGAATGAACTTGAAGGACAGGAGGAAGATTTACCAAGATTTATTAAGATAAGTAGAACTTGAATCTGGGCCAAGAAACTGACTTGAGATAATTCTATTACATGAACATAAATGACTAAGAGAATCTTAAACCTGGATCTCTCACTTCTAATTTTAATCTGTACACCACACTGACTTTCAGAAGTATCACAGCAACAGAGGATTTGGCCTTTATTTGTCATGTTCTCTCTGTTTTCTTCTCCATTCCTATCCTCTTTTTCCAGTGAAAGGACAAAAACTCAGGTTCTCTTCATTCTGCATATTGAAGCACCTATGTCATTTAAGATTTTTTTCTAAAATTTCCAGAGTTTGTGCCCTTCATTGTCAGTAGAGGGAGCTGAAAGTATTTCTAATAAAACCTTTGACATATTTTTGATTTTCCTACATATAAATTTATATTTGTTGACAGGATAGGGAGGGAAGAAGATAGGGAAGCATGCACACTATCTCTACAGAAGAAGCAAAACTCATGCATCTTCAGTTGCTCAGGCACTTGAATGCATCAAACCATGACAAATAGGGTAAGCTTTTTTCATTTACATCTTTCTACCACATTTGCATATGTTCATTTTCAATTTGTTTTATTTTTAATTATAAAAAAGCTTTCAGATAGATTTATAGTACTCATTTTTACAGCCGGTGAATAGTTCCTAATTTGCTTATACAATTTGAGGGAATGAGCTAGTTTGGCTTAATGGTTAGGACACCATGCTAGAAAATAGCCATGAAAGCCAACTTCAGCCAGTCACTGACTCTCAGCCCAATCCAACTCATAGAGTTGTTGTTGTGGGGAAAATAGAAGGAGGAATGTGTGTTAGTTATGTTCACCACCTTGAATTATTTGTAAAAATAATAAAGGCAGATATAAATAAATAAAATCTGACATTTAATCACTTCTTAAAAATAAATGTATTATTGCCATCACAATATAGCATTTCCCCTTGGTTATAGTAATTCTGAGGCTCTGCTGTATATTCTTTAATGGACCGAGATATAGGACTTTCAACTTTTCTACACTCCTATATAAAAGTGAGGGGGAAGCACAATTTATCGTGGATGGTGCTTAAGGAAATGCCAGGAGAAAAGTGACTGCACTTTATATTAAGGAATTTGGTCTTAACTCTGCTTTCATTAAAGTCCCTATCTTACTACCTCAGGATATACATTGTGGATTGGAATTTGCATTGGTTAGGACAGAATTAAGTAGTTTTACTGTTCTGTTCACTACAAGATATTTCCGAAGCAGTTGAGACTGGCTAAACATACCAATGACTTAGGAACAACCTGTCAGCATGTTATCATTTGAAAGATCTCCCTGAAAGTACAGATATTGTCTGTGTCCAGTCTGTGAAATCCTGTACTCCCATATAAATTTTCATTGAATGTGGAGCCAACATTTAGGAGTAGCTGGAAAGTGTGAACAGGAAAGCCACAAGAATTCATGTCTACCACAAGCTCTCTAAATTAATTGATAGCATGATCATATATATGTTTACTATGTTAAGGAGGGTTTTCTCTGATAAGTGTGCAGTATAGTGAATGCCTAAAGTAAGGACCCACTTTGTGGGTCCCAGTTTGTGGGGGCAATAAGATGACTTTGTATAAAACATACAAAAGTATGAAGGCTATTGCTTAACGCATTGTAAGCTGCCCTGAGTCTCCAGAGAAGGGCAGCATATAAATCGAATTTTTAAAAAAAAATGCTGTAGGAAATCCCATATTTACAGTCTGGGAAACTGACACCATTGAGTTGCAGTGCAGATTCATTCTCTAAATTTGCAGAAACATCTAGTATCTATTTTTATTATTTGCTGATTGGAAACAGATGCTAGTCCACACTATAATGCTTCTATCCAGCTAAATATTTCTGTCCTCAATAACAAGCCAAGTTACTCAATTGGGGTGGGGTTTGGTATGTTTATTGCAACTAGTTTCTATCCAAGCTGAGAGCTGCTGCAGCCGCTAAGACACAGGAATACCATTGGCCAAGTTGTTGGCAGGATGGAAGAAATAAGGAAAATAAAAAAGACAAAAGAGACAGAGAGAAGCTATTAGTATGTAATTAGTTTTCACATAATATTTAAAAAAAGAGTCAAATCGGCTGCATTCAATTCTACAGCATTAATGGCCAAGAATCTAGGTCACATTTCGAAAGGTAGAGGATAGAATTTCCATAATTTGCTTTCCTCTTGTGTTTTGTTATTCTTTCTTCCTATTGTTATTGTTGTCCTTCTTGTTGCTGCATAGATTTAGTGGTATCTGTTACTAACATGAAGGCTCCTATTTGCTTTACACAGTGGCTGGTTTTCCAAAAAGCAGGTTTGGGCCTGGTTGGTATTGAATGGGAGACCACTAAGAATTCTAGGACTATAGGTCAGATTTAGAAAAAATGTTTAAAAACCTTGCAAGAAGACAAATCACTTATGTATTTCTGTCAAGAAAATTGCATATGTATTTCCATGTAATGATCTGGTCTGGAGCTCAGAATAAGAATTTTTACCTTATTTTGTATTGCCTTCCATGGGAGCTGAGGTTCAACACATCTAGAAGATATGAAATTTATTGCTGGAATAAAAGTAACTTGAACAAAACAAAGTTGAAGAATTAAGAAATCAGAAACCACTGTATCTTCTCAACAGAATGAGAACTTAAGTCTGCTAGATCAGCATTGCTAATGATTGGGGATGATAGGCCTTACAGTTCATCAACATCTGGCAACCACATTTTTCCTAATCATGTTATATGCAGTATAGCTCAGTGGAGGGGGATTGGCCTTTATGATTTTACTGAAATGCTGAGAAAATACATATTAGAAATATTCAATGCCTTGGATTTGTTTTCAAAAAATATGTTCTGTTCAGGAGTATGTAGGTAAGACCTGTCTGCAACTTTTTAAAACAGCAGCTCTTTTCCTAACATCATGCAGCTACCTGCTGCTGATTTTGAGAAAAGACATAGCCCCAAAGCATTTTTTGGGGGGAATTGAAGCGTTGCCTAGGTTTAATGAAGACCATCATTGAAGCCCAATGCTCAACTTCTTTCTAGTGGGAATAGTATTATGCAGTAAGGAAGGGAGCAAAAAGAGGGTGTCAAAACTAACAAAATGGTGAATGTGTCATCCTGATCCAAGCCCTGCCCCTTTTGTGTGTGCAGCAATGACGAAAGTATGATCAAAGAAGTAGGGCTTGAATTGTGACTCCCTACCTGACATCTTGCTACTTTTGATATCTCTGCAATATTGCACACCGTGCAGACATTACTGATGTAATTAAGGTGCACTTATGATTAAGGTGCTGGAACACATATGGTCAAGTCAGGATACTTTTAATCTACGTTTCAGCTATCAATAGACACACAGAAATAAACCATATTTAGATACAAGAGACAATAAAAAAGTTAAGAAGGAAACAAAAAGATGTGAGCACGTTCTCTTTAGCAGCCAAGATCCAGATAAACAGGGATTAACACCAGACAAACAACCAAGCAGAAAACAATATCCTAACCGAGGAACTACCAAGGAGAAAACCATAATCCCACAAATACTGGCTGGACAAACTACTGTATAGGAGCAAACCCCACAGTCACTTTTACTGATGATATTACCTAGTTGGATACTGAAATGTTGACAAGCAAGCAACTAAGCTCAAAAGTTAGGTTTTTATATTTGAAGTTAATCTGCTTAGTTTTCTTCACAGCATTATTTGAAAGCTGTCATCTACTTTTTCTTATTTTTATTTTATAAATTCATGCTATGTGTTGCCTTTAATATACACTGTTCAAAAAAATAAAGGGAACACAAACAGAAGACATCCGAGATCTGAATGAATGAAATAGCGTTATTAAATATGTTGTTCGTGACATACAGTAGTTTTGTGTTCCTTTTAGTTGTTTGAGCAGTGTATAAACTACTGTATGAAAGTATTTAATAAGACTATTTCGTTCATTCATATCTCGGATGTCTTCTGCTTGTGTTCCCTTTATTTTTTTGAGCAGTATATTAATATTATTCTAAGTGTGTTTTCATGTAGAAGAGAGAGGGTGGGGGAGAGGAAAGATTGGCTGGTTCAGACTATGTATCACATGTAAAGTCCCTACTGATTGCACACATAATATTCTAAGCTAAAACTATACATATTTTAAACAGCATGGCCAGTATGTTCACTTTGCAATCAAAACCACTGAGAGCAGTGAAGCAACTGCCTTCTGAGAATTTTGTTGTTTATGAAATAGGCTGATGATAATATTACTTGTTAAAATTTCATCTTTTTTTTAAAAAAGGGAGCACATTTATGTAATTTACATTGTTGCCAGAAGAATAGGTCCAAATGCTATTTGGTTTAAATGGGGTAAATGCTATTCAGTGCTTCATGAGTAAACTAATATTTATAGGTCATTATTGTAATTAGCTGAGAAGTGATTTACTCTGAATTTTGTCTATTCCTGGAAAAGGGAGTAACTTTGGCAGGCACAATTTGAAGGCTTTCAGAATTTAAAAATGGCTATCTTGGGAAAGAACAAAATGTTCTGAGTGTGTTATGATCACAATGTTTTGGGTCTAATCACAGAGTACATAGGTCTACTCCGGTCATACTTTTTTTTCCTGTTCAGATAGTCTTTGCATTTTTGTAGGGACACAAAATGTGTGTGTTTTCTAATATGTCATATAAAAACTTTACCAAGAGAACCCATAAACGGCTGCAGTTATATGCTCTTACTCAGTACAAATGTGGTTTGCATAATATCTGAAGTAATCTATGGTTTCGGTCAAAATGTATAAAGCATTGGCAGAAATATAGATTTGCCTCATAGACAAGAAGGCTGCAATCATCTAACCACTTATCAGTGGGAAGTTCTTACACACATAGGCTTGTGCTATAAGCTGTTAGAGGAATGGATTCAATCATGTAATTGTCCATATAATGAGTACTGTATACTTGAACTAGGGAAGGATAATAAGGGAGGTGCAGTGGAACCTACAGAATTCCTCATTGACTATTGAGCTGTGGTGGTGCAGTGGATAGAATGTAATATTGCAGTATTGCAGGCTAACTCTGCAGCTGCCAGCAATTTGATCCTGACTGGCTCAAGGTTGACTCAACCTTCCATCCTTCCGAGATCTCGGTAAAATGAGAACCCAGATTGTTGGGGGCAATATGTTGACTTTGTAAACCACTTAGGATTGTAAAGCACTGTGAAGCAGTATATAAGTAAGGGCTATTTCTATTGCTATTCACATATTGTGCTAAAACATAATATGGTTTGTGGAGTTTTTGATTTCTGTAATGCGTGGACATTAACTATTGTATTTTTATTTTGTATCTGTTTCTCAAATAGATTTATTTTGCAGTAAAGTTTAAAACATTAATGCTTAATGGTACATCATATGCTTATTTTCATTTTGACTTTCTATAAACTTAGTACTGTACATCAGTATATGAAAAGGTTTCAGTTAGTCAACAGGTCCTCATACAACACTCATGACATTCATGAGACCATGAATAAACCTATGTTTTCTGAAAATGTTTCCTTGAAATTATGATTTGCCACTGGGCCTCTCTTAATTCCAGAACCAACCTGAGAAATTAAAAATGACTGGACAATGCTTATTTGGTAGAATTGATGGTCAAAATAATGAAGACCCCTGTATGTAAAATATCCCTCCAGTCTCATGAATGTCATTATTTGTTTATTAATAATAAATTATTTATTTATTAAATTTATATACCGCCCTACTCCCGAAGGACTCAGGGCAGTGAACAGCCTCAAGGTAAAATACATCATACAAAAGTTAAAAGACTATTAAAAATACATTAAATAATTTAGGTTCAAGACGAATTTAAAACACCCAGTTTATATAAAACTTAATAGTCAATTTAAAAGGGAGAGTCAGGCCAGACCACCTGCTAGAATAAAAATGTTTTGAGGGCGCGGCAGAAAGTGTGTAAATCTGGGATCCTCCGTATCTCCGGGGGGAGCTCATTCCAGATGGCAGGTGCCCCCATAGAAAAGGCTCTCCCCCTGGGTGCCGCCAGTCAACACTGTTTGGCCGACGGCACCCTGAGGAGCCCCTATCTATGGGAGTATACTGGTCGGTAAGAGGCTACTGGTGGCAGAAGGCGGTCTCGTAAGTACCCAGGTCCTAAGCCATGGAGCGCTCTGAAGGTGGTAACCAAGACCTTGAAGCGCACCCAGAAGACCACCAGGAGCCAGTGCAGCTCGTGCAGGACGGGGGTCACATGGGAATGCCATGTCACTCCCATAACCACCAGCATGGCCGCATTCTGGACCAGTTGAAGCCCCCGGGTGCTCCTCAAGGGGAGCCCCATGTAGAGAGCATTACAGTAGTCCAGGCGTGAGGTGACAAGGGCATGAGTGACTGTACGTAACAAGTCCCGATCCAGAAACTGGCGAATCAGGTGAACCTGATAAGTGTTGCATGAGAACCCGTTCATCCTTATTTTCATACAATGATGGTTTTTCACCCTAATGGGATGGTTATTTTTGCCCCTAGCAAAGCTAAATGAATAAAACAGGGAGCCCCAGACAAAATGAAGTTTGTAGGGAGAATAATAAGCTATGACCTGTTGTGGTTTTCATGTTGTATTGGGCATATTCAGTGGTGTTTGAGGCATGATTAACATTTTGTATATTGTACAAATACAATTTACTGATTGCTGATAGGCAGTTGATCAATTGCCTGGCAAGCTGGCACCAAGATGAGTACAGCCAGCCTAGAAATTATATGTATCAGGTGGTCAGCATCTCAAAAGCTTTGGTTCATGTATCCTCCCTAAATCACATGAAGGTTTACATTGAGTGCAATGTGTCAACACAAATATTTGGAGATCAGCTAAGCAACCAGTATGGCAACCTATCAGTGAAAGTCCCACTGCTTCTATAGCAAATGCAAAAGGAAGTTGCCTTTGGCTGTGATGCTTTATATCTCAATCACTTTGGAATAGAATCAGATAGCAATACTGCCTGCCTATAAATCTAAGGACTGCTGTGTTGTAGTTGGAGATGATTTGAGCAGATGAATAAACAGCAAGAAGTCGAGGAGAATCTGAGGTTGTCTTGCACACCAGATGAACTATAAATTAATCTGTTAGAAACTCTCGAAGCAGAAACTGGCATCCAAATTTGCAGAGGATAATTTGTGACAGCAAGCTTAGTTTCTGTCTTAATAAACTACCCAAGAAATTTGAGTTATAGGTATACTGAAGAATGCTGGTGTCAAAGCAAATACAGTAAAAAGACTTCTGCATCTCTGCTGCCACCCGGTGGGAAGTGTGTAGGAAATGCAAAATGTTAATGGCAAAGCACAGCAACAAAACTAAAACTAATAACGCTTTCCGCTTTTTTTAATACTCGCAAATAAATAGAAAGTAAAAGATGTAAAAATAAAAAGAAATAAAACTGTGCCAAAACATATGCTTTAATTAGTTATCATCTAGAGAAACAAGGGGAAGAGAAGGTATGGGGATAGCCCTCTCAGTGTCAAAAAGGAAAGGGTTAGAAAATAAGTTACTGTCAGCATGTAATGCAAGATATCCCTGTCCTCCCCTTTCACCTCCCAGCTCTGTCAAATGAATATCCCAATGATTCAGCTGCTTCTGCTGTTGTTCCTGTTCCTTGGACCATTTTGTTCACCTGCACCACGACTCTCGGTATGTAGAAGCTGGATACGTGTGATGGGTTTTCTACTAACACCAAGAAAAAAATCCTGAGTGCTGTAAAATTGCTGAATATTTGGAAATTTTCTCAATTCAAGGAGAGTTAGCTTTTTTGATTTGGTCAACACTGAAGCCATTGCTGAGGCTTATAATAGATTTACCTTTAAATCTAAATATATAATGAACGCACCTATCGTTCACTTGTTGAATAATAAGCAATTCTCTGTTGTGGTATATAAGACTTCAACCTGCTCCCTTTTTCAATCATGATGCCTTCAATATGAAAAAGTCCTACTTGGTATGGGCTAGCACAATCATGCATGTGCAGGGACACACACATACACTATGGCCTAACCCTACTGGCATCCTATTGCTGAATGAACATAACTATCATAGATTGAACAAATATACAATCAAGGCTGAGGATTATGTTAGGAACCTTTATCTTACTCTAAATACAAAGTTAAAAATAGATGTCTTCTTCAGGCGAATATTTTTCCACTTACTTTCAGAAAAAGGAGGAATGCCTCTTAGAAAACAGCAAACTACAGAAGAAGTTGAAAATGCTTCAAGATTTATTCCAGTTATGCGAATTTCAGTTGAAAGACTTGCTGGGGAACAACTATCACAGACGAAAAAGCAAAGTTTTCTCTGCCAGGAAGATGGTACCTCTGGATATATTTTTGCCCATGACTAGTGGAAGTCTCTTAGTCTATGATCAAGGTACAATATTTACGGGATATATCTGTCTTTCTTGAGAATTATCTTGTTAGGATAGCCTTCTTTGAACTCTTGGTTTTCAGGCATATTATAGCAGTTAGAACAATCAGTGGAACGACATGCCTTCAGAAGTTATGGATGCTCCAACACTGGAGGTTTTTAAGAAGAGACGACAACCATTTGTCTGAAATGATATAGGGTTTCCTGCTTGAGCAGACGGTTGGACCAGAAGACCTCCAAGGTCTCTTCCAACTATTATTCTATTTTTTTTTTCTGTTCCAAGCATCCTAAGAGCCATATTTCCTGGAGAAGTAAGGATTTATAGTCCAAAATGCTTTGAGAACAATTAATTGGGGATGGCTATATTGACCAGTGGGAACCCAAATGATTTGCAACAAACATTAGAAAAATTGTATGATGTAGATGAGGTGTGTGGCTTTGGAAATTAAAGTAACAAAGGTATATATAGTTGTAGTTCACAAAGAAAATAGAATATACAGTCATACCTCTCCTTTAAAACTTGTCAAATATGATGCATTTTGAAGCAGAAATCTTATCCTGGCGCTAATCTTTCTCCTGGTAGTCGACATGCAAGGAAGTACTGGCTGATGTCTGGCTACTTAGTGACTGTCTATTTCTAAGCAGAGGGATGGATGTGAAGACCTCCAAGGTCCCTTCCAACTCTGATTATTCTATTCTATTCTATTCTATTCTATTCTATTCTATTCTATTCTATTCTATTCTATTCTATTCTATTCTATTCTATTCTATTCTATTCTATTCTATTCTATTCTATTCTATTCTATTCTTCTAGCCAAAATAGTGGGTCATGTGGTAAGTCACACAGTTTTCTCAGTACCCACTGGTTTTAGTATTCAATGTGTCTTCCAGAACAAATTACTGATGAGCACCGAGGTACCACTGTATGACTGAGAAGTTTAATTTGTATACATTGAAAAAACATTTACTAAAGATGGGAAAATTAGAGATTTTAAACAGTATAAATCTTGATAGAAAGATGGGAAGTAGTACTATGTAATCTGTTGCAGTGGTGGGTTCTACTGGTTCTGTCGGTAGCTTGTATAAGAGTGAAATTCTGCCTATATCGTGAGAGTTGGGCAGGACTTAAGAAACATAAAAGCAAGCTAAACACAATAGGAATGGATTGTTCAAGACGTGAATGTGGTGAAGCCAAACATAAGACCAAGAGTGGTTGATGAATGAGTGTGGATCAAGTACAAAAGGGAGAATGACCAGTCTGAAAGAAATATGTTAAGGTGGTTTTGACTGATAGAACGAACGAGGATCTAATAACTAAAGGAATGCACTATATGAAAACAAAATGAATAGATTGAGATAAACACTCAGTAAAGTGGTTGTTGGGTCCAAAGGAGGAAATTTTCAAAAAAGAGAACTGGAAAGTTTAGTAGGCGGTGTATAGAAGCTAAGTATGGATGTCGCAGAAGCAAGAATGATTTATAAGGATAGAAAAATATGGTGAGTGCTTTAAATGTAAACTATATTTAGCTATAGTTCTTTGCTTTCATTTGTTTTTACTTTGCAAAACTTTGCTTACCTGGAAATGTAATTCCACACAAAATGTTTATTCTTGTGATTGTGTTGTGGCCAGCCAGCGGCCAGGAGAGCTGGCAGCAGATTCAGACAGTGAGGAGGTTGGGGAGGAATGTGGGCCAGTCCTGTAGTCTGGGGAAGGCTCAGACAAGGGCTCTGAGTCAGAGGCAGAGAGGTGGCCAAGGCCATCTGGTAGTTCTTTGCTGCCTCCAGAGTCTGACATCAGCGAGGCAGAAGAACAGTGGGAGCCTGTTCCTGCCAGAAGACAGGAACAATTAAGAAAACGGTCAACTTGGGAGTAAGGCTTGGAGATGATTGGCGCCTTCCATAAGATATAAAAAAGCAAACAGGACGTGAGCTTTTGCAGGAAGCAGTTAGTTTATCTGCTCGTAAAAAACTTTGGGAAAGTTCTGTTTGACTCTGTGCTAAGTTTGGCCTTGCCCTGCATGTGGTAGTTAGTTCTCTGGCAGCATTCCAAGGGAGATAAAGTGGGTGTTTGTAAACAAGACTGTTTGAGAAGCCTTTCGGACTGGGAATGACAATAATTCACAGCCGTATGAATAAAAGAGGTTTGCCGGGACTAAGATTGTGCTGTATACTTTCTAAGGAAGCCTAGGTCAGAACATGTTGCTCTGAATCTAGCGGACTTTGAGACTGAGAAGGCATGTAGAAAGGCAGCTTCTTCAAATTATGTCTTGATAACTTGAGAATTGTTGTGTTAGCGAGGGTGGTAATTATTGAGGCGACATGAGCTGCAAGAACACTATTTATTGTATAACTAAGCACAACTCCGTAACAGCCGGCAAAGAAAAGAATTCCCTGACAGCTCTTATATAGTTGCTGTTAGATCGCTTTTAACCAATCAGGAACTGCGGAAACTCCCACTCAAAACAAGGGTTATGATCCGGCCAATCAGGATGCAGCGGCTCTGTCGTCAGGTCAATATGCTGATGCAACAAAGATTATGCAATTGCTGTTTGTTGATTTGGAATGATCGTTTTTCAGAGAAGGGCTGTTATCTACTTTAACATTGGCTGTATCAGAGTGGAAGTATGGCTTTTGAAATCTTTCCCAAAATGGGACTGAAAACGTTCTGTGTCTCTGATATAAAACCTTATGAATAAATTTAAATAACTATGATTTATCTGTGTCTACACCAGAATTAGGATTGGTATTTGAACAAATGGGACATACAAAACAAATCAGTGGTCAGATTCCTCTTCCACAAAATCTAATTATTCATTTTCAGCTTTTAATAAGGTATAGTCAATCTTTTTAAGACCATGAGCTACACTTTTTAACTGTTTCAATTTTAAATGTTTATGGAGATTCTCAATCATCCAGGGTGATGATTATCCCAAAGGTGCTATGGGCTTCCTTGGTTTTTTTCCTTGAAAAAGTTTTGCTTCTCATCTAAGAAGTTTCTTCAGAACAGAATGAGAAGCAAAATGTTTTCAAGGAAAAAGGCAAGAAATTCCAGTTGCCTTTTGAAAAGTACCTCTGGGATATGTTTCAGTTTTATTTGCCTGGGAAAGCAATGAGTGGTGTGAGCACACACTGGAAGGTTCAAAGGAATTGATTGGATGTCTTTCATCTCAAGCTTTGCTCACCTGGGCCACCCTTTTTTTGGGCCCCAAAGAAGGAAAAGTCACATCATTGAAAAGCAGTGATTTTCTTTCAGATATTCTAAAAACTAGGGATGAGATGGAGAGTCTCCATAACCACCTGAGCTGCGAGTTGCCCAGCCAGGAGGATGTATTGGCCAAGTATGGTGGCATCAAGGAGACTCAAATTCAAGTCCACTCTCTGGCGTGGAAGCTCAATGGATGATTTAAGGCCAGCCACTCTGTTCCAGCTTACCTCAGGTTGTTATGGATGGGATCCATAACAACCAGCTTACCTGGTTGTTATGGATCCCATCCGTAAAGAATTTCAACTGGTGGGGTCTAAGAAGAAAGCTTTCTCTTCTGTTGCCCCTGCCTTATGGAACATTCTGCACCCTGAGATAAGGCAGCCCCCCATTCTTCAGGCCCTCAGAAAAGCTTGGAGACCTAGCTCTGACAGCTAGCATGGGGATCTATGAGTAGTAGGCAACCCTGGGATGGGCGGTGGCTTGAGGGCACTTTCACTGCCTTTTTAGACTTTGCTTTCAATTCTGTTTCTAATGCTGGTTTTTTAATGTGGTTTTATGGCTTTTATTTATAAATCGCCCACTCAGAAAGTGAAATGGGCGGTATATGTATTGATAAGTAAATCAATAAAATGGGAGGAGGGAGTCATTACATATCATCTTCAGCTCTTCCAGAGAAAATGGGATATTAAATAAATGCATCCACAATTTAGATGTATAGTAATATCCTATGAATTTGGGGTAATAAGGGATTACAAAAAAAAAAAACAATTTCCTGTTCTGTGCAGGATTGCTGGATTTAGTTCCAATATTTGGAGCTATTGTTTTGTTTTGATGCTTTGTTTAGATTGTGCAATGCTGTTTAACAGAGGAAAAAGAGAAAGTGGGTATTATAGAATTAAACCACGACAGGACAGAGAACCTTTTCTTGTGTACTGTGATATGTCAGATGGAGGCGGTTGGACAGTAATTCAACGGCGGTGCAACGGCAAAGAAAATTTCTACCGGTAAGTTTTTGAGTGTAATTAATAGCTCACATGGAAAGACTTTACGGTTTCTTTATGTGTCATCCCAAATTAAGAAATGCACCCACAAAGACAAAGATGTGCATAAAATTTGCAGATATTATTTGCTATGAATCACACACACACATTTAGAAAAATATATTTCAAAATGAAATGCAAGAATACATATCCCCCAGCTAGAATTAAGTCTTGTTCTCAGTTTTTCTCCAGGATTATGGAATTCAAAAGTCAAATTGTGTTGCTTTATAGTTGCAGGTTTATCTGAAGACCCGGCAAAGCTGATATTTTCTTTTGCAACATGGTAGTTCTGCAGGAACTGGTCAACAGTTGTAGACCAACTGTTTTCCTGTGGCAAAAATTCCTGTTTTAGTTCCTGCCTCTGAGTTTTGGCATTGTGTCTGTACCATAATGATTGCAATATACTGTATATACTGTCCCTCCGACCTTCCTCTATTTCAGCTTCCGTAGGAGCAAACAACTGTGGTTAGGGCTTTTTCGCTATGTATTTGGTTACAAAAATGGCATTCTTTATTTTCACAATATTCAAAAGGCTTTAAATGGAGAAGACAGCCAGAAATATTTTTTTTTCTCAGCGAAACTGCTTAGATTTTTTTTTCAACAAGACACAAACAAATGCAGACGTTGTAAAATAGAAATGTGAAATGGGAGGCCCTAGAAATGGATTTTATTTCACTGAATACAAAGCACAGAAAGAATAATTTTGTTAACCCTGTATCTCTGCAGTAATTCAGGAGGGAGGACAATGGACAACATTTTTGGTGGTCTTATTTTTTCAGCTGTGAATGAACAGTGATTGACTCATAATGTTCTTTCTACTGTATGTTATCTTCATTATCTAAAAATAAAACAGCTAAGATATTAAATAATTAATGAATCAAACAAAAAAATAGCACAACCTAATTGGGGGCTTACAGGAAATTGGCTGGTAATCAGACGGAATGGCCTGAATACATACAATAACTGCCATTTTTATAGCAAATCCTAAGTAATATTCCTAAAAAATCTCATGTACACTGTCTTGAATTCTATCATGAAAAATAGATGTGATATAAAGGTAATAATCATTAAAATACTACAATCACATATTACTTAGCACTAAATTACTGAGCCTAATTCGTGTACACCTCTTTGTTGCAGAGAATGGCTCGATTACAAAGAAGGATTTGGACAATTACAGGGCAAGAATGATGAATATTGGCTTGGTAATGATAAAATTTATGATCTTCTTTTCAATGGTAAGGATACCTACCAATTAATTTAAACACAGATAAATCAATGATTTGTATCAGCCCACTAGTGAATGCAGACCTTTAGTTCTTCTTCATTTCTCTTATGATAAATTCTGAAAGAGTCTATTAAGAATAAATTATGTATAGTGGTAGAAATATGTTTGACCTCATAGTTTCTTCTTGCCGCCACACAAAATAGCAAGGAACACAGTATTGGCGAACATCAAGGGCAGGCAATGTGAGAATCTAGGCACATTTAGGTGTGGAAGAACAGGAGAATAGTATATTCTGTCTGGCTGACGGCACCCTGAGGGCCTCCTCAGGGTGCCGTCAGCCAGACAGTGCCGGCTGGCGACCCCCAGGGGGAGAGCATTCTCTGTGGTAGCCCCCACCCTCTGGAACGATCTCCCTCCAGATCTGAGAACTATTGCTGACCTCCGGACCTTTCGTCGGGCGTTGAAGACTCATTTCTTTCAACTTGCCGGACTTGCCTGATCCCTCCTATTTTTAAATATTTTAAATGTTAAATTATTTTAAATTATTTAAATTTTTAGAGTTTTAGTGTTTTATTCGATATATTTTCAGCCTAAATTTATATGGACTTTTAGTACATTTTAATTCACCGTATTGTTATTGGTTTTAAATTGGCTGTTCACCGCCCTGAGTCTGGAAGGAGAAGGGCGGTATAGAAATTCGATTAATAAATAAATAAATAAATAAATATTACCAAGACTTGACCTGGTATGGGGTATATATGGGAACAGAGGTGGGGTCCGGTATAGATTTCTATGGGTCACATTGCCCATGCTTATTTTTTCTGACTTCAGATAATCTTATTTATGATTAAAGTGGACAGAACAGGTCTAGTTCTGTTATTAAAGAAGTCTATTAATAACTCTTTAGGGATGCAATGTATTCTTCTCTGCCTAAAAAAAAACAAAAAACAATGGGATGCAGCATTTAAAAAGGCCAGTGGGATCTCAGATCACATTACACATGAAATCTACCAGGATGTCAGTGGGTCTAGAAACCAAATATTATAAATATTTCGCTTGTTAAAAAAAAAGGAGGAGGGCATGTTTAATTTTTAAAATAGGAGATTATGGATGGATACAATAACAATATATACTACAAATGTTATATGCAAGGTAAGATAGGCCTGTTCTGTGTTGAAACCAAGGGCAGAACAAGACTAATAAGTTACAATGGAAGGAGATTTAGGTGGAATATTAGAAAGAATTTCCTGATGGCACCAACTGTTGAGCATCTATAGTTCCTTTAGACATGTTGTGGGTCCCCGTTTTCTTTGTTGGGCATTTTTCATTCTGCACCTAGATGTCTGCTTGTTGGGATTGATTGAATTCCTTCCCGGAGCAGTAGGCTAGACTAGATTTTCTTTAAGATACCTTCCAATTCATGTAATGTAGGATTAGCAAGATACAGACTTGCAGTTCCATCTACATCTGAATAATACTGTTTATCTGGGACCATTTCCATTGTATTTAACTGAAAGTTTCTTTCATATCAAGCTTGATTCCTAGGAATATCATTGAACATGCATGTGGTTTTTTTATCAACAAGATGCAAACAGCTAGACATTGCCTTCTTCCAGGATGTTTTTTCAACCTCCTGTTCTGCCCCAGCTACAGACCCCAAAGAATGCAGCACACACAAAAGTCCATTCAAATCTTAGTTTACTAAATAAACCAGTTTTTTACAACAACAGCTGTTAATTAACTGTGTTAATAGCCGCCAAGAATTCAAAGAATAATATTGAATGCTTACTGTGGTTGGCAGAATGCCCAAAAGCAATTTGCAGAAAGCTGATAAGATAAGCAAGACAAGACACGAAGATATGTGAACGAAGTTGTTCCCTGCAAATTGCTTCAGTCGGCGTTCCTCCTTAAATAGGCTAAGGGAGTAGCCAATTAGCCCCAAGCCTTACTCTAGAGGAGACCTCCTCCTGTGGAGCCACTCCTGCCTTTTGACAGCTCTGCGCACCCGTGCATCGAGAAGAGGCTCCTCCTCTTCATCCTCTTCACTTAAAGGAGCTTCTGGAGGTTCTGTAAGCCCTGGCTGAATCCCCGCCTATGGCACCACATCTTCTCCAGCCTCCTTATTGTCCGACTCGAGTGCCAGCTACACAGGCTGCTGGCGCAGCACCACACTAGACTCCTCACTGTCTGAATCAGCTACTAGCTGCACAGGCCACATACGGGCCACTATACCTCCATCCTACAGTAGTTTAAAACTCAAGAATGACTGTCACCTGAGTATAAGATGACAGACTGTATAAGTTGAACCCTACTTGGGGGTTTTTTGTAATTAGTGAAGGTGTCAGCGTTCCAAGTAACGCACCCATTGAAAGCAGAACTCTGAAGCAGGTAGATTCCTCAAAGAACAATTTATTGGATATATTATATTGGTACAACTGGTGAAAACTGACTCTGAAAGTTCCCACAGTTTTCAATCAGTTAAAAGTTAAAGTTCTCCTCTTCCCCCAAGACATCCATCACATTGTCCAATAGAGATGCTGGCAGGTTGCTTGGTTATGCTACCCCTCCTCTTTCCAACCATCTGTTTTAGGTCCTTGGTTCCCACAGGAAAACTTTATGTTTAGGCTACAAACCCCCAGTTATCTATTTCCTCCTCCTCCCATCTAGTGGCAATCCTGAAGCTGCAAAGATGGTCCGAGCCGGATTTGCTTCAGGGTTGACACAAGGTAGATGCTGCTACCAATTGCTTCCTAGGCCCAATATTAAGGTGGTGATACTAATTTTTGATCCTCTCTAGATAATGTAGAGCCCAATCTTAGGGATTATCAATCCTCCTATAAATATACTGTTCTCAGGAGCAGCTTTTGAAGTTTTTCCCCTCTCAGAGGCAAGTCCTTCTGGCAAGTGAGGAAGGGTCTTCTCCTGCATGACTTTCCAGCTACTTTTTCTGGAGTTGCAGCTAGTCTTCAATCTCTCTGCATTTACAAAAACTGTAAAATGCACCCGTTTTGCTTAATCTTTCATTACTGAATGATGTCAGTATTAATTTTAATATTAATAATGATTCCTATTTTTAACTTGCATACTGTGTTTGTTTTCTAAATTTTGTTCAGTGCCCAAGTATTCATCAGAGTGAAATGCAAAATAAAAATAAAAATGGTTATGCAGTACCATTGAAGAGAGTGGCTAACCCTTTCTCTTTGTGCTGCTTTTCTGTTCTTAATGTAATATTCGCCCTTTTTTTCTTCTGCAGGTAACATGGTTACAAAAATATTGAAACGACAACCATAGCCTTGCTGGCCATACAGGGGGCTAGAATTGTCACCCTGACAGGATTTTTCCACCAGAAGTTAGCAGAAAATCACAATTTGTATAGTTTTCCATCAAGTTCAAGGGAGAAAAGATAGAACAAAGCCTTTAGACATGCTTTACACACTTTAAATGTTTATCATCAACAACTCAATTAAAAATCTCTTGTTTGCATGACACCTTAATATCATCCCTGCCCTGTAATTCTAATCCACCAAAAAATAATATTTTAAAAATGTGGCCCTTTAAGTGAAAGATTGCTCACTCTTGCAAAAATTGCAGTGAATGGTTCGCTATATCCCTTATTAGTCAAAAAAATTTTTTTTTAATATTTTAGGAGGAATTTCACTGAAAATTGATCTAATGGACTGGCATGGAGAGAGAAGATATGCAATTTATGATGACTTCCAGATCAGGAATGAGACAGTGAGTAGTTTGACCTATGCGCATGAATAAATGGTCCTATAGACCTGTCATATGAGAGCTGGCAGACAATAGAACACTATGTCATCAGGATCCCCATTAGCTAATATAGTAAATGAAATATCTGACCTATACAAACAAAAAACTGAAGCAATCTCCACTCAATTTGAGCTGAAAATCATGGGGAAAAAAGTCTGATTGGTAAATCGAGCTGCTAGCATAGAAGTCCAGAAAATCGTAACAATGATTCTAGGATCCCCTCAAAAGAGGTGAAATCATATCATAATTTGGAAACTCATATGGAAGCATTCTGCTTCACCAAGGAAAAGGCTCCCCTTCCCTCCATAATTACCACTTGCCATCCCTTCCTCCATTCAAATGCAGAAATGTCAAATAAGGGGTTGGCATTTAGAAAGCTACATTTCCAAAGGCTGAGAAGGTCAAAAAAGCATTGGTGGCTCTTGGGAGAGGTGGTCGAAGGCGAGGCAGGGAACGTCTGCATGCTGTCTTCCATTGTGGGCCATTTAACACTGCTAGCAGGGGCTCTGTATTTAAACAGTGCCATTGTTGGGTGGGAATTATGGAATGCTCCAATTTCTGCCTAATCCATGAAAAGCTTTAACGGGGTGCTAATCAAGACTTAAGTATAACTGGCTTCCATGTGATTAGGCTCTGAGGTTTTGTGATACTTTGTGATGGCAGCAGTCTGTGACATATGACTCGCTCCTTAATCTTGAAACTTAGTAACATGAGGTCCTGTGGCTTTCCTTCAGAACAATTACAGGCTATGGTTTGGCATTTATTCTGGGACTGCTGGGAATGCTTTGTCTGGAGGGAGCAACTCTGAGAGCCAATGGTCTGCATCACTCAACGGCATGCCCTTCTCTGCTCCTGATCGGGACCATGATAGGTTCCTAACAGGCAACTGCGCAGAAGAGAACAAATGCGGCTGGTGGTTTAACAGGTGAGTTAATTGGCAGCAACCCTTTTGAAGTCAAAAGAGTAGGCAATTGAGCAGATCTCCCTTCTCAATGTCTGAATTTGGGGAGGTTTGCGATTTTGTGTGTCACACTCAGATATACCCATTGCCAGTTGTAGAGAAAAATAAATGTGATACAGAGATAGGTAAGGAAATCCAGGTTTCCTCCTTCTCTACAGCTAGGAAGCTTCACTGACTTATCTGAGACCAGGCACCCTCACTTAGCCTAATTCATCCCTCAGGATCGGGGAAAGGATGAAAAGAGAGCCATCTTCAGTTTCCCTAAAGGGAAAGTGGACTTTAAAAAGAGATGAACACAAACCAGATTGCAAGCACTAGCATTATCTCTATGTCTTCAGGAGGGGAGCACAAGAACCTCCATCCTTTCCATTGCTACTATGCTCAAATGCAAGCAGGTTTAGAAATAAAAATTACCATTATTAACACAATTTCACGTGGCAAAAGGTGAACAAGGAGAATGGCAATGTAGAGAAAAATGTACATTGGTTCTCTTCATGGGCCAAATTATGTAGTGCTTTTGCCAAATATGACTTAAAATAGATCAGTTCTCCACACGTCCTAAAACTAGATAAAGAGAACCCAATTAAAAGCATTATATTTGTTCATTGATTTGTTGAGTAAAATGACCCAAAGCTACGAATTGCTGCAAGGCAAAAATATGTCAATTTTTGCTTTCAGTAACCGGTGCATCCTGGCAGCAATAACTGTCTCTGCCAGCAACTAAATGTTTCTGAAAACTGTTGATCAACCCTGCATATTGGCTTGGACAAATTTTTGCCCATTTGCTCATTCCTCCTTGAAAAACTGTTTCAAGTCATGGATATTGTCGGGCTTCCTCTCCTGAACTGTCTACTTCAGGTCCTTCCACATTTCTATGGGCCTAAGATCAGGCCTTTAACTTGGCCATACCAAACATTAACTTTCTTCTTTAACCATTCTTCAGTCATACAACTTGCAATTGTTGTTGTCTTGCTGCATAATTCACTTTCTCTTGAGCCTGTTCACGGAAAGGTACCCTGACACTTTCCTACAGAATTTGCTGGTATAATTCAGAGGAACTCGTGGTTCATCACCAATGATGGTAACCTGTCTTGGTCCAGAGGCAGCAAAGCAGGCCCAACATGACACTTTCACTACTACGTTTCATAGATGGGATAATAAGGTTCTTATGCTAGAATGCACTGTTTATCTTTTACCAAATATGATCAAGCGGAAAGGATTGCTTTGGTCTCATCTGTCCGCCAAACATTCTTTCCAATAGCATCCTGGTTTATCTATGTGCTCTTTTGCAAACTGTAGAATGTTTTTTTGGGGGGGAGGGGGACAGAGCAGTGGATTTCCTCTTACAATCCTGTCAACATATACCATTGTTCTTCAGTGTTTTCCTGATGGTGGCTCATGAACACTGACATTCACCAATGCAAGAGAGGATTTTATTTCCTTAGACATTACCCTAGGATTTTTTTAGATTTTCCCTTAGTTATGATCTTGGTTGGTCAACCACTCTGGGAAGGTTAACAGTGATGATGAATTGCCTCTATTTCACACAGTTTGCCTGGCACTTGACTGGTAAAGTCCAAACTCTTTGGAAATAGTTTTGTAAGCTTTTCCACTTTGGTGAGCACCAACAACTGTCTTTTAGATATCCTCAGAAATCTCCTTTGTTTGACACCCTTCCACATAGTACCTCCACATGTTGTGAAGATCAGATTTTGATAGTAAATACCTAGAATTCTATTTTCTAAATGAGGCAAGACCTTTCATACAATGTTTTTCACTCATTTAGTTTAAATGGGCTCTCTCTCTCTCTCTCTCTCTCTCGCTCTCGTTTTAGTGTTGTGGGAAGAGCAATTATTTTTTAAAGTCATATCTATATAGAAATATTGAAAATTCAGAAATGCTCACAAACTAAGGACCATTGTATATGTTCCTTTTCCAATCCTGCAATCCTTCATCTATCTTTTCTTCCCATCTACCTTCTATTAAAAAGATTACCATTTACTGAAAGACCCCAAAAGGAAATAGCATGAATTTGAGAAAATATAGATCAGGAAACAGGCCAAGTGGTAGCGTAAAGAAGCTAATGTGGTTTTATTATAGAAAATGATCAATTTTCTTAAAGGGCAATTAGTTAAATTGTAATTTTTCATATTAAACAAAATGTGTATGCTACTTTCTTGATCTGGTGCCCTTCAGCTGGGTTGGAACATCCCCCTCACGAATCCCTGGTTCTGCTCCAGTGCAACTAACGGTCACCTGTTAGAAAGACAATTCTAACACCAGTTGGTCATAATATTATATCTGGTGATAATTAAGATTTATATCATTTTATCTACTAATCTGCATTGGGGCCATTCCCTGGTCTTTCATTAACATCTTTTACTGTTTTTTTTCCCTCTGACATTTCCATAAGGTGCCATGCAGCAAATCTTAATGGACGATATTACAAGAAAGGGCCATACTCTGGTCCCTTTGATAATGGAGTGGTTTGGTCAACTTGGCGAGGCCTGTGGTATTCCCTGAAATATACAGCTATGAAAATCAGGTTCCAGTCCTTTCTGGATGGAGAGAGTGGAAATGGTGAAATCAACTGAGTTTTTTTTAAAATGCACATTTGAGAAAGAGAAGCAGGCATACCAAAATTACTGTACATGTGGTCCTTGGCTTGAGACTTAGCATACTGAAAAAAATCTTACAGTAAGGAGCAAAATTAGATTTTGCTCTGGTTTGCCAATCATTGTATTATCCCTGTATACTAGTTGACAATTAAAAAGATGTCTTTTCGTATATACAGAACCTGCCCTCAGAAATGGGTCTGGAGGGAAAAAAAGCCCCTCTACTTTGTTGAAGACACAAAGGACAATCCTGCTTATTATTTACCTTTCCTTTACAAAAAGTATTCAGTTGTTGAATTCCCGCTTTCCATAAACTGATATTTTTACATTTGTTTTTGGAATTCATTTTGTTCCCTCTCTTCCAAAAATTAACCACCCTTCAGGGAAACGTAGAAAAAGAAAATGTTGCATGTCATTGGGAAGAAAGGTTTTATAGTACATAAAAAGAGAATGAGATCCATTTCATGTGAATCCCATCAGAGACTTTCTAAGGAAGGGAAGGGGTTTCGGGCTGCTGTAACAGATTGAGTGAATGTTAGATTGGGAAGGCAGATTTACCTGGAATCTCCTTGTCCTTTTTTAAATTTGTATTTTCAAAACTGATGACTTTCTTAAATTTGGGGAAAAAAGAAAGAAAAGTGAAAATCTTGACAGCTGCCTAATTAAGTATACAGCTATATGTGTATTTTCACAAGAGTTTTTTTTTAATTATTCTCAATAAGTATCATGTGTTTAAAGCTGTCACTTTTCAATTTATAATGTTTGAAATATTACAAATCCATGATGGGCTAAGTGTAGTTTTGGGATGGAAGTTCCCAAAGTTTTGGGATGGATGTTTTCTCAGCCTTCTGGTAAAATGTGAACAACTATATTAATTCCTAATGTGTGAGAAATTATCTAGTACATTTACATCAGCAATATTTATTGCAATTAAACCAGCAGCAATTGCAAAAAGACATAATTACAATTATATAATTGTCTTTCAAACAGCATAAAAATAAACATTAGTTCATTGTTTATCAATGTCTAGAATTTGTCCATTACAAAACATTAATAACATTTCTTGTTTCACATTACATTTTTTCAGTTACATTTTCTGAAACAAACATGTTCTATAACTATATGTCAGTGGGAGAAACAAAGCCCAAACTGCTTAATTTTAAATAGTTTCTTCAACTGAAATGTATTGAAATTTGCAAAAGATATGTTTCCTTGTAGGGGGAATAATCTTTTTTAAGGTGGATTCTTCTGAAGCAGACTATTGCTTTGTGACTGAGTATATCTAACAGGCTTGGCAAATTTGTAATTGGAGTTGCTGTGATGCAAACAGTGGTTAAAGAAGCATCCAGTGCTTGTCCAATAGAAATGAATAGACTGGCTATATTCCAGCTGTGTCTGTAACCACACTAACCTCTTAACTAATACCAAATGCAGACCTCCAAGTCTGATTTTATAGGCCACCGAATGCCACGGTGTAGAATGTCATAGACATTTTCACAGTCACTTAGCAGCCATTGGCGAGGAATTCTGAGGATAGTAAGGGTAATCAATTTAAAATGTATTATATGCTCCAATACCATTGTCCAATACTGTAAACTGTATATGTAAGCATACAGGGTAACTTTGGCTTTAAAGAGTCTATTTCTGAGATAGTTTAGAGAGAGACTCTGCACAAGTACATATTTAGTCATTATTTTTGTGTTAGGGTATCATTTACTTTTGGCCTGCTTCAATGGAATGATAATTAGGTCTCCTTCCCTTCTTAAGAAGTTTTCTGTTAAAGTACACTTTGAAAGTTTAAGAGCTTTTGCAGTTGCTAATGTTGCAGCTTCCCTTTTGCCCACAATAAATTCAGATCACCAAATTTTCAGCAGTCAAAGTACTTATTTCACCTTCATTTAACTCAAAATATCCAGGCAGGTCATACATTTGTTGTTCTGAGTCAATCAGAGCAAAGGAAGTGTTATCATAGAAGTGGCATCCAGTATCAGATGGAAAGCTTTGACATTTGCTCTTTCTATACTGCGAGGGACTCAGGGTCTCTGCTTTCTGATGGTCATCCTTGAGAGTTAGGAAAGTAGACTCTTTCCTCCAAGTACTGGCAGGGTTTAAAAAACGTCCACTTCTGGTTCTCTTATGCTCCGAGTTATCGACGCAAGATACGAAAGATCCCAGTGGACGATTGTGAACCAGATCTGATGTCTTCTCTGGAAGCTTCTGTTTGTGAGCAATATGTCCCCCCCAGCTCAATGACTCTGTGGTCAACGGAATGCTGTGATACAGTTCAAGTTCTATAGTGTTCTGTGCTACATTTTTAGATTTAACACAGTGTTGTTTTTCCATAACATGATCCCATACTTTGGCTCTGCAGTGGTTGAATGAAGGCTGACTTGGCGTCAGGGTGGACATGCTTCTTTTCCGAAATGGCTTTGCTTTTCTAGTTTCATGAAAACTTGCTGTTCTTCTGAACTGTGAACTTTTTTGGTATCCTCTTTCTGTTGACTCTCCTTTGTTATCAAAATATCTGTGATGGCTTCTCCTCATTGAGGAATGACCAGGGCTCCACACGGAATCGGCCTGCAAAAATGTACTATCCATTCTAGAACAGGGTCTGTCCCCTGATAACTTTAGGTAATCGGGTGGCTGTTCTGGAAATGGAGATTTTATTCTAAACTTACTTGCAGCAGCTACCTCCTGGTTTTCTGTTTTCATTGTGTCCATGAGAGAGTTCTGAGCCACATGATAAAGTTTGGTTGTTTCTGTAAGTCCCTTTTTCTTCATTTCTTTCAACTGCTGCTGGGCAAGGCGATAGCTGTAAATGGGAGGGATGATTTTTTGAGCACTGGACTGCAAATTCTCATGAACTAATCCTCCTCCATCTTCGGGGACTGAATGAAGGCTTCTCCTGAAATTCAAGGTTATATCAGAAGCGTCTCCTGGGGAAAAACAAGAGGCTTCTCCCTCAGAAAAGCTTTCCTGTTGACGTCTGTCTGGACAAATATCCTCTTCATCAGAATTTTTTCGGAAGCCAGATGAATGAGGGGAGTCACAGTTAACTGGACTGCTACACTTCGGGCTACTGCAAAGCTTTCGCCATAAGGTGATAAGGATGGTTGCAAAGATGATAGATAAGCATAATGATATCCCAGTGATAGTTATTAGATTATTGGCAGTTCTTTCTCCTTCCATTTCAGGAGACAGTGGTGTGAGGAGGCCAGTTGTGGTGACTGAAACAAAGAGCAAAGACATCAGATAACAGACAGTTTATAACTGCCAATCAACTCAACAAATTAAAATGCTTACTGTTTCTCACTCTATGGCCTTAAAGCACTTTGTAAACTACTTCAGCATTGGCTTCCTGATATCACTGTATGCCAGAAATTCACTAGTTAAAATGCAATCTTTTAACAGACTGATTTCCGATGCTTAGATATATATAGCTTTGTAGTCACTGCTTTTTACTCAGATGTGGTGTTGGAGCTGGCCCAAAATAAATTTGGAGCCAATTTTCATTCTTTCGTAACTAAAATTTATTGCACAATTAAAACATAGTACAAATGTGTGCTATTTGTGCAGAAGTGACAGCTTCATTCGAAAAGGCTGATCTAGCTATTCAGGAAACAAGGCATTTATTGTAAAAAATATATATACTTTACTGGAACATTTTAGACCTGCTCTTCATGTTCATGACTTTGTGAAAAATTTTTGAGATATGCAAATTAAGACTGCATAAAAGGAATAAGCTTGCCATCTCAACTTAATCAGATATTTAGGCCCACACAATGCTCTGTTGACCAGGAAGTGGACAACACCAAACACAGAAATATTCTCTCTAAAGTTGGATTTGTAGTCAACCTTGTTTTGAGACAGAGCAAGCTCTGTATCAACCTAAATCTTTTAGCTTGATATGCTGTGGGCAGCAATTCCGAATAGGGCTTATCCTGGGTTTCTTAGGAATTTTGTAATCTTAAAAACTGTTAAAGACTATGTATTTGCATAGCTATCAGTCAAGAATAATTTTATGACATCAATTGGTCAGTGGGTCTACTTGTTGTAAGGATATGTATCTCAATATGTAAACAATATATGGCAGCCTTTCCCAACCTGATGCTCTCCAGATCAGGGGTGTCAAACTGGCGGCCTGCGGCCTGGAAGTGTCACGTGCAGGCCACACCCACCCCAGCTCCGTGAAGGGAAAAATACGTCATGTGGTGGCAACGTAACGCCATAAGTTTGACACCCATGCTCTAGATGTATGAGCTTGCAACTTGTAAAATTTCCAGTGCATGTATAAATATTATACTACATTTTCACTGGACTCTAGGTGGCCTTAAATGGTAGTACCCTGGGAAATATTGATTACATGAGTACATTCAAGTGTGTCAATCAGACACAGCTCTATACTTGGGTTTCCTTCCTTCAAAGCTGCCTGCCCTAGACTTCCATGCTGACTGTTGTCCCCAAACAATATATTGGGCAGAGAGATCTCTTGAAGACATACAAAAATATTGCAAAGTTGTATAGACTATAGTGCTTTTGAAACATCAAGCTTACATACTGGGACATTCTTCCAAAGAACACGGAGAAGTTTCTTGTTGCCTTCCAGGACAACCTTGCATCATGTGGACTGGGAAAGGCATGAGGCATTCCCGAAAACGCTCACGAATGCCACCTCCACAAGTGGCACTACACGAACTCCAGGCTTGCCAAGTGCTCCAAGATCCTCCTAGGAGAACATAAATTACGTTACTGTAGGAAACGTTCTCTGAAAGCTATCAACCAGATTAATTAATTACTTCTAGAGAGTAGATGAATTCAAATTCCTTGTGGAAACTGAAATTATTCCCCCCACCCCCCAAATATACAGACAGCCGTTGACCCGCGCGATCGTCAGAGCCTTTTTTTTTTACTTTTAAAAGCATTTTTTTACAACCAATTGAGCCGAATAGATTGTAAAAAAAATGCTTTTAAAAGTAAAAAAAAAAATTGTGCGCCACAGCTGATCATCCACCCAGCGCTCTGTTCTACTTACCCCATGCCTCTTTTTGGCGTGCATGGTGCGTACTGCACAAGCACAAGCGCATGCACAGCCAGTGAACCGGTAGTAAACCGGTTCAGATTTCACCACTGGTTTGCTCCATTTTTATGACTTTTCTTGCCTCAATTGTTCAGTGAACCACTGCAGTTGCTAAATTAATAACACAGTTGTTAAATTAATCTGGCTTCCCCTTTGACTTTGCTTGTCAGAAGGTTGCAAAAGATCACGTGACACTGGGCCATTGCAACCGTCATAAATATGAAACGGTTGCAAAGCATCCAAATTTTTAACACGTGACCATGGGGATGCTGCAATGGTTGTAAGTATGAAAAACGGTCATAAGTCTCTTTTTTTCAGTGCCGTTGTAACTTTGAACAGTCACTAAATGAGCTATTATAAGTTGAGGACTAACTGTAGACCATTAGTGGCTTCAGTTGTTATGGGGTAGACAAAAAAAATCTGAGAAATTTACCAGATTGCAAATGATAGCAGAAGATCTGGGATATATAAATGCCGTACAGCAAGGTAACACAGCTGAAGCTGATGACCCTTCAGGAAAGTGCATTTTTGTGATGAACTTGCTTTTCTACTAACTAGAAAATAACCCAAGGCCGATTAGCAGGAAACAGCATCTATATATGCATATGTATATACCCATCACACTCTCTTCTTTTAGGGTAAAAAACTTTACGCAAAATGCAACAAGAAAATGATTAATAATGTCAAACCAATGAAAGGCATAAGATAAAAAAAATATAAATTGAGCTTCTACCCTCTTCCGCATGCCACTGCATCCCTTTTTAACCTTACAAACCATCCTTCCTTCTATCTCATCTACACATCAACTTTTGTTCCTTAAGCAACACTCCTGTCTTCTTCACTGATTATGCTTGAGAGATTTAAAGTATTACTAACTGGGTATTAGTAGATACAGTTTACATAAATCGAAAAAGAGAGCCAAAAGCACTCTTAGCTGCAGCATAATATGGTCTAATTCTATAAGCATGAATTTTGTCATTTTCATGCCGTCTTGTTTCTGGATGGCTTTTAACCTTCTGCATAGCTAAAACCAACATGTAGAATGACTGACCTGGGAAAGTCTCCACTTTGTGGTATCAACATTGCAATTTCTTCAGACTGACACCTAATTCCTAAAAGGTGATATATCATGTTATTGAAGCATTAAGTGATTGTCACTGAGTGACAATGATGGAGGAGTCAAATGTGGAGATGGAGCAAACCTTTTTCTATGCAATGCTTCTAGATTCAATACCTCAGCACCTCCAGTTAAAAAAGGTACATAAAGAAGGTACAAGTGGCAAGATAGAATCTAGACTTGTTGGCCATCCTGGGCAGCAGGCCCAATAAATAATCTGATGTTATATAAATTTTAAAATTTCCCATTAGAAACACAATGTAGACAAACATGATATGAAAAATTGTGCTGCTCAAAATCTGTTGAAACATAATACTTCTTGATTACAATTTCCCATTAACTATATACTGGTCCCCGTAATATTCTAATTCTGGCCTATATCTCCAGGTAACTCCTCTATAAACAAGGGGGAAAAATAACTGAATACTTGGTAAAAAGAACAGACCTGCCTAGATTCAGATCCAATTTCATGTAAATAAATTATACTGTGTCAAAATAAGTAAGAATCCAAGATGGGAGCAGATAAGGCTGAGCTCAACATTTCATTCACTAAGCTTCAAAACTTACAGAACAGGAACGACGTTTTAAAATGTTCGAAAATTTATGGTCATCCACACACTGTTGGATTCCAACCTCTATTACTCCCAATTATAGTGGTCACATATATTAGCCACATACTACTGGGCTACAGGTTTCTCATCCTTTCTCTAAAAAAATCCATAAAAACAATTCAAGAAATAAAAAGTAACAATTAGCCCTATCTTCTGGGACTGCTAGGAACAAGTGAAATCCTTCAGACAACTTTCAGAAACCTCAGTTTGTCAGTTGCATCAAAGTTTTCCAGATTAAAAGGTCTCAGGTTAGTCACACTGCTTACCATACTAGAAGAACCTAGATTAGCAAATTCCCCTATATCAAAACTCAAGAATGGTGTCAAAGGCCCCTTTCATCTCTATTGGGTCAGGAATGTCTTCCTTTGAACCACTTCCTTTCTCCTTTCCTTCCTTCCTGGTCAATGAGCTACAGGGATGGGAGAAATCATTCTTGCAAGTGATTTGAAATAGTTGGTTGAAAAGGTTTTTATAATTAGACCACCTCAAAATAGAAACAGCTATACCAATACAGTATATTGATCAAAATGCTTTCTGAAAAGTTATCTTGTTTATGGCATAATTTCCCCCTTTATCCACTATACTTAATTCTCATTTCCCTATAAAATAGGAAAGAACAGAGCTTGGATGGGTGATGACTGAGTCAGAGAGAACATGCAGCTCTACTGGAATTACCAGAGGGTTTATCCTGGCAATCCTGGTTCTAAACCTTTAGTAACAGTTTCAAACAGAGAAATAGGTGATTCATTTCCTGGCATAGAAGTAATGTTTAATTTTTGTATGTTGGGCTGCTGAGAAGAAAAGGAGCACAACTAATTGTAAAAAGCCTGGCAATTAGAGACCACAATTTCTTCATAATTGTGGAACATTTAATAAATAAGACAATTTACCTCAGAAATGACACCAGTATGATTTTCAATAGCTTACCCTGGAGGCCTTCTCTCCCAGAAAAAGTAGAAGGTCCAGTAATAAGCAGCTACCTATTCAACTGCCAGAATTATTGCCATGGTGAGACTGCCTTGTGCCCTCCCTCCCTCCCTGAAAAGGAATTTCTAATAATGCCAAGCAACAGCCCACATTCTTCCAGTTTGTACTCATTCATGTATAGCTTGAAGAGTCTGTCCAAATTAGCCCCAACACACAAGTTGTATTGGTGGGCAATGGAACCTGGAACATATGGTACCGTGTAGGAGTTTGGTTGCAGAATCCTAGCACAGAATACCATAATGCCCATATATCACGCTGTCATAATCTAGCACTTTACAGATAATGTTGGTCTGTGAATCTTGGCAGTTGTAATCCCAACACATTTTGCAAGACAGCATGTGTGATCTATGATCTCCACAATAATCTTATTTAAGGTTCATCTATTTACTATGTGAAGAGATTCAAAATGGCTGTTGGTTCATTTCTTTCTAAGACTGTGTAAGGCTACACTTAAAAAAACCCGATCTCTGTTGCATGTCACATAGTAGTCACGATCATCACATTTCTTTGGATATTTGCTATAATTAATTGCAAAAGACAGAGGTATTTTCCCAGCTGGTTGAGCAAATCACTTGTTATCTCACCAGAGCAACTTGGCATGTTTCTGTAAGTGGCTGGATACTCCTTTCTTTTTCTAGCTGAGGTCTGCACCATAAATTCTGGTAGAAAATCAAAGCGGTTTGCCAAGCCTTGCCCAAGGCAGCCTGGAACACTTTGTGACTAATCTGGAACTGAAGCCAATGCTCACACATTCAACATTTTGCATTATTTAAATGTACTTGATTTGCCACATCATCATACAATATGATGATGAATTCCTAGAATGGGGAATCCTTTTTAAAAAATATTTAGACAAAACAAGAGAAGATGATAAGTTGAAATGAGGCAAAGGACACAAATTAGATGGTTATGAGAACTGGGTTGCAATGATCTGGGCAATTATTAGATGGCAGGAGAAAAAAATACAGGTAGTCTTCAACTTACAACAGTTCATTTAGTGACCATTCAAACAGCACTGAAAAAAGTTACTTACAACGTTTTTTCACAGGGCTAAACACACTTAACAAATGTTTCACTTATCAACAGAAATTTTTGGTTCAATTGTGTCCATAAGTTCTATCTGTATTTTTCGTTGCAGCTATCTTGTGAATTTTTGCAGCTCACATCTGGTGCCTCTACTTTAGAAGCCACAGAAAATTTATTTCTTTTTAAATAAGAAAGGCAAGATTTCAATGGCGTAGTCCAGCACCATACATAGGAGACCTTGTATATAGAATATACAATTTATTTAGATGTTTAAAAAATTCATAAGCTATTCATTCCTTTAATAGGTATAGGAACATAGAATACAACCCTTTCTCCTTGTCCTATCATCCATCTAGCAAACTGTCTAGCAGAAATCCTATCCTGTATGTGCAGCTCAGCACTGTTGCAGGTTTATTTGCAAAAGTTGATGGATTATGCTTTTGTATTATACTCTAGTTTCCAGAAGGAATATGCATCCAAGAAGACCCTGAAATCCTTCAGTTTCAAATGAGACATTTTGGAAAAGTAATACAAACCAACATTCCTTTGGATTAGTACACATTCTTTTGCCCATGGCGCGGAATTCACTTGGTTGGAAGAGCTAAATTCAAAACAGTATTTGTTTGTGCCACTGTCAAACAATGTGCAACTGAGTTCTAGCTGATGGTCCTCTGGATTCAGGAGGCTTTCATATAGCTTTGACACCATTTGACCCAAAGGGTTATACTTAAACACAGAAATGCGTCCAGCAGAAGATGTGCATGGAGGAGAAATAACAGAAGCCACAACTGATGACTCACATAGCACTTCTTCTGATATGGCTAGCTTGTATCCAAATTTACGCACAAGGTCTATAGGTCCTGATGAAGCAATGATTGAGCCTGTCTCTGCTGATTTCAGTAATGTAGTGATGTATGCTTCTGGGCTAATCACATCGCAGTCCAAATTCACCCACTGGGACTCAAAGAGCGAAATGCTTTTCCTTGTTCTCAGGCCCAGTGTTTCATTTGAGATCAATGTCCCTAGTTTGTATAGGTTGCTGGTTAGAATGACATCCAGAGAAATAACTGTTTTATTTATGGGACATAATAACTCATCAGTAAACAGCCCAAGCTGAAGGGAATTCCCATGACCACCTGACGTCCTCCTCAAATCAAAATCAAATATAGGCCATTTCACGTTGAGTAGAAGAGTTTCTCCGTTCTGTTGGGAATTAAGCCCTCCGATATTTTCAGAAGCCAGCTTCAACCAGTAATTCCCAGCATTCTTAAAATAGGAACACTCAAAACCAATCACACCTTGACGCTGGTTTTCTGGAAGCTGTTTTTTGGCCACAATTTGGTTGCTGCTGGCCTCCATGAGTAGAACAGAGGTGTTTTTCAGTGTGTCGTTAGCATCGTAATAATTCTGAAAACTAACAGATACTGTAACATTGCTTAAAGCTATATGAGTCTGTTGGTCGAGGAGAAGTTTGATTGCTCCGAGAACTGGGGAAAAAAAGGAATTTAATAGCACAATTAATGAGAAGAGCATGAAGACGTAGAATTTACATGCTTTTCAGGAAATTTAACCAAGTATAGCATTCTACCTAAGATATGACAATTCTCAACATCCCTGAAAACTATACTCTAGGGCAGTGATGGGTAACCTTTTTGCCTTCGTGTGCCAAAAGCGGGGTAGTGGGGGGGGGGGGAATTGTGCGCATGTGTGCCCACACCCATAATTCAATGCACTCCATCCCCCCACGCATCAGTATGTGACCCCCCCATCCTCCCCCTCGCTTTTGGCATATGATGACACATTTTTTTTGTCCTCCCCAGGGTCCAGAGCCTTTCTAGGAGCCTGGGGAGGACGAAAACAGCCTTCCCCACTCCCCCGGAGGTCCTCCGGAAGCCCAGAAACAGCCCGTTTCCTGACTTCTGATAGGCCAGGAAGGCCTGAAAATCAGTTGGCCAGCACGCACATGCTTGCTGGACTGAGATAGGGCAACGCTCATGTGCCCACAGATATGGCTCCGTGTGCCACCTGTGGCACCCATGCCATAGGTTCGCCATCACGGCTCTATGGGAACGGATGCTAGAATTACAGTCTCTAAATGTTGCTATTACATACCTTAATCTACATAACATATGGCTCACAACCTATCATCTCCTTAATTTACAATTGGACTAAAAGACCTCAAAGGTGCCTTCCAACTTTGTCATTCTGTTTTAATCCCTATTTAATGTAATTGAATACCAATGTTCATATGCAGAACAGGTGAAAGATTCAAAAAGCCCAATTCTGTTTTTCAAAATAGTAATTCTGTCCAAACTGTGTGCATACAGTATGTACAACTGCTGAGTTATACAACAATTAAGATGAAGTAATGAACTTGCATTTATAATGTGCTAGGTCCATTAATTCTCTCATTCTTAGCTGTTTTGATAAAAGTACATCTCTTAACCACAAGCAAGAAACTCCTTCTGCCTCCACTCCTCTCTCCTCCCTTTTCACTTACCATACTTACAAACAAATAATTTTTAAGCTGCTACATCATACAATGTAACAGAGAACAACTACATTGGCCAAACCTATCTCCGCTACTTTTCATTCTCTGTCCCATACTGGATTTCATTTTTTTTAGAAAAAACATCTGTTTTTCTAGAAAGTTAAAAACCATTAACTAGCTAAAATTAAAGCTCCTAGCTAAAACTTTAAATAGTTCCCTTGATATTTGCCAAAGAAAATACTTACAGTGGAGCAAAAAAGTATTTAGTCAGCCACCAATTGTGCAAGTTCTCCCACTTAAAAAGATGAGAGAGGCCTGTAATTGTCATCATAGACCTCAACTATGAGAGACAAAATGAGAAAACAAATCCAGGCAATCACATTGTCTGATTTGGAAAGAATTTATTTGCAAATTATGGTGGAAAATAAGTATTTGGTCGCCTACAAACAAGCAAGATTTCTGGCTCTCACAGACCTGTAACTTCTTCTTTAAGAGGCTCTTCTGTCCTCCACACATTACCTGCATTAATGGCACCTGTTTGAATTTGTTATCAGTATAAAAGACACCTGTCCACAACCTCACACTCCAAACTCCACTATGGTGAAGACCAAAGAGCTGTTGAAGGACACCAGAAACAAAATTGTAGATCTGCACCAGGCTGGGAACACTGAATCTGCAAAAGGCAAGCAGCTTGGTGTGAAGAAATCAATTGTGGGAGCAATAATTAGAAAATGGAAGACATACAAGACCACTGATAATCTCCCTCGATCTGGGGCTCCACGCAAGATCTCACCCCGTGGGGTCAAAATGATCACAAGAACGGTGAATAAAAATCCCAGAACCACACGGGGGGACCTAGTGAATGACCTGCAGAGAGCTGGGACCAACGTAACAAAGGCTACCATCAGTAAAACACACTACGCCACCAGGGACTCAGATCCTGCAGTGCCAGATCTGGCTTAAACAGAACCTGCTTAAACCAGTACATGTCCGGGCCCGTCTGAAGTTTGCTAGAGAGCATTTGGATGATCCAAAAGAGGATTGGGAGAATGTCATATGGTCAGATGAAACCAAAGTAGAACTGTTTGGTAGAAACACCTTTGGAGGGAATTGAAAGTCCGTGTTGCCTAGTGACAGCCCCAAAATATCACTGTAGAGGAGATCTGCATGGAGGAATGGGCCAACATACCAGCAACAGTGTGTGCCAACCTTGTGAAGACTTACAGAAAACGTTTGACCTCTGTCATTGCCAACAAAGGTTATATAACAAAGTATTGAGATGAACTTTTGATATTGACCAAATACTTATTTTCCACCATAATTTGCAAATAAATTCTTTCCAAATCAGACAATGTGATTGTCTGGATTTGTTTTCTCATTTTGTCTCTCATAGTTGAGGTCTACCTATGATGACATTTACAGGCCTCTCTCATCTTTTTAAGTGGGAGAACTTGCACAATTGGTGGCTGACTAAATACTTTTTTGCCCTCTGTAAAACTGTTTTGTACTGTATATACCAAGGTAAGAGACCTTATCTTCTGCTTGGTTCAATTCAATTGTGGCCAATGTCGTTGCAATTAAATCTAAAATTCATTAAGAAATGTGATTTTGTTTTTTTTGTTTTTTATTGAAAAAGTTTTACAATACATTTTTAACCCCCTCCCCCCCTTTCCATGACATTGTCTGCTTCCCTACCATCCATTGGGGGAGGGTCCTTTTTTTTTTTTACAGAAAGTTCACCCTTCATATATGGAGGGCAGAGAAAACAGGGAGGACAACAGGCTAGTTGCTTGCCCCAGTCTTCCTCCAGGTGTTTAGAGTTATAGGAAAGAAGAATAACTCAAGTTTCCTCAAGCCACCTACTGAACTTTGTCCAATTTAGTGCTTTTTAATAGACATCAAGGAATGATGGGATTTGCCAGTCCACCCACCTGGATATGACATTTCAAAATGATAATAGTGGTGTCATTTCCATCTAATGTTTCCACATACTCACCACAGTCACAGAGCACAACTAGAAGTAGGTTTGGAAAAATGTTCAACCTCTGTTTCATCCTGATTTGGTGATCTCCCAACTCCTTTTATTCTTCATGTCCTATTCCAGCCCAAAACAAACTTCAGTTCTTATACATTTCTCTGAAATCAAAAGCCATGGAAATAAAAATCAAAAGATGATGCATATTAGCTCTCGGAGGACCTGCAATCCTAATTCTTAATCTTTCCAAACACCTTCCCTTGAAGTTGTATTTTTAATCTGATGTCCATCATTTTTATCCAGTATAGTCTGTGGTCTCAGTGGCTAGAGCATCAGCCTCCACCATATAGCTATCATTGAGACTTTTATGCAAATAAGAAACTAAGAAATGCAAAGAAAACCTCTGGGAACCTGATGTTTGAAACTGGTGCTTCTCTATACTTAATTAAGTTGTGCAAAAGCTAACTAAATGAATTCAGAATCTCAGCAACAATACACCTGAATATGTAGGTTGGGCTAGCCTGGACTAGATACAGATTGTGTTGCCATAGCATGGCAAAAGCATCCAAAAAGGTGCCTTGGCATCATAAGTAATTCAAAATGCTCTTACACTGTATACAATGCCATTGTTTTTGAATAGAAATACACCTGCAAAAAAGAGATTTCTGTATCCCATGAGAAGTCTTACTGTCCATGAATAATCCGAGCCTCTAGCAGACTCGACTCTGCCAGTGTATTTAACCAAAGGTTCTGTATCACTGCAAAATTGTTAAATATATCCATGCACAATGCAATTCCACTTCAGGACACAAAGCTGAGCTAGGCCCTTTAACATACTTTCAGTACTGACAATAACACATTACTCTCTGTTTTTATGACAATCCTTTAAAGTTATTTTAACTTTTCATGACCACTTTATTTTCCCATGGCAGACTTACTCCCGTCTTGATTCTTTCTAATGTTTTCTGCTTTTAGCCTGGGGGATCTGGATTTCAATTACATACTTCATTAGTTTGCACAGAAATTATTGGGTAGCTCAGAAATTCAATGAAAGAAGAAGAGAGAAAAAAACCTGGAGAGAGTATTAGAGCAATCAATGAAACACTAAGAGAGAAATCCAAAAATCATGTTGGGACAAGAAATAATGAGTTCATGTTCAACTGCACATGGCCAGATTTTACTGAATTGATCAACTCCAGCACAGAAACAGATTGGTGCACAAAAGAATCACAAGCCTTTTAAAAACTATAAAGGTAGTCCTCAACTTACAACAGTTCATTTAGTGACCGTTCAAAATTATAACGGCACTGGAAAAATGACATGACCATTTTTCAAAGTTGCAACATGTGCAGCATCCCCACAACCGCGTGATCAAAATTCAGATGCTTCGCGACTGGTTCATATTTATGACCATTGCTGTGTCCCAGGGTCATGCGATCACTTTTCGTGACTTTCTGACAAGCAAGGTCAAAGGGGTAGCCAGATTCATTTAACAACTGGCCTGGCCTAATCTTTTCCCCCTTTTTCTTTTATAATGTAAATTTTAATCTGTTTTAAATTATTGGGGTATTTTAAATTTGCTGGCGCCATATTGTTTAATCCGATTTTATTCTGTTCTTAAATTTTGTATGTATGTGTTTTTCACTGCCCTGAGTCCTTCGGGAGTAGGGTGGTATATAAATCCAATAAAACAAACAAACAAACAAACCAAACCAGGTTAGTAACTTATCTACTGCATCAATTGACTTAACCTAACTGGCAAGAAAAGTCGTAAAATGGGGCAAAACTCAGTTAACAAAGGTCTCACTTAACAACAGAAATGTTGGGCTCAATTGTGGTTGTAAATCAAAGACTACCTGTACTTTTGAATTAAGCATGAACAAAAACAGTGTTTTATGTGTGCCAGCATCCTTGAATTTATTTTACGAACAAAACAAGCATCTACACAGTTTTCAAAAATAAAGAAGTCGTTATTGCAAGCAACATGGTACAGGTGATCCTCAATTTAACGACCACAGTGGAGCCCAACATTTCTGTTGCTAAGTGAGGCAGCTGTTAAGTGAATTTTGCCTAATTTTGTTGGTAAGTGAATCACTACAGTTGCTCCATTGTGGTGCTAAATCGAGAACTACCTGCATTCCCAAAGCAAGCCACCCAGCTAATAAGAAAAACAACCCTCCGCCGTCCCACAAATATACATTGCATTTTCCTTCTCCGCCGACCCATAACTTACCTACCTATTACTTCAAAAGCGCGCTGGGCAACTGCGGGACAAGAGGCGTGAAAGAGGCGAGCGCACTGAAGGAGTGCGGGCCGCCGTATCCTCGGCTGCGCGCCCTGGAAGCGCAAAGCGATCCAGTCCGAACTTGATCCTCGAAGGGGATCTTCTCTCCAGTTTGCTCAGGGAAGGAGCTCTTCAGCGGGACGTCAGGTGAAGAAGTTGAGGAGCAAAAGCCGCGGGGGCGCCAACAGCTGGCTTCGCCGCCGACCTCTCGCCCGTTTCTCCCCACGTTGGGGGCTCATGTCTGGAGCGGGAGCACCGCGGAGGCTTTTCCTCCTTGGCTACCGGAGGAGACGCGCCCGAGCTGGAACGGAGAGAGATGCGCCTCTGGCCTCGGGCGTGGCGCAAAAAAGAGAGTGTGTGCGTGTGTGAGAGAGAGAGAGACGGGAAGCGGACAGGCTGGCTGGCTGGCCCGCCCCACTGGAAAACGCTGGCGCAGCCGCCGAGCCCAGCCGGGTCGGGAAAGAAGCGCGTCCCGCCGCCTCTCGCCGCGCCCTTCTGCGGGAAAAGCCTGATTCCCCCCGCGCCACCCCCCAGCTCAGAATTGCGGGACTAGTTTGTGAGGCGGGGCAGGACTTTACACACACACACATCCCACACCCTGACCAGCGCGTTGCGGAGAGCACGCAATGGCGCCCACAAAAGTTTGCCCGCGGTTAAAAACACCCTGTCTCGTGGGAACCCAGAGAATCGGGTTCATCGCCGCACTCTGGGCGAGATGAGAGAATCCCCGGCAAGTGCTCTGGCTCTCGCCTCTTTCCCCTGAAAATCTCCGCGCGCCTCTTTGGCGGGAAAGAAGCGCGGTGGGAAGAATCCGGACGTCCCGCGCGCTCTGGGCAGCAGAATGCTTTGAGACAGGTGGAGGTCTGGCGCGGAGGGCGGAGAAGAGATTTTGGGTGGGGCTCCCCCCCCCCCCCCACGTGTAGTTTTCAGGGATATATACACTATACACTGCGAGGAAGCCTGACGGGCGAAAACGTTTTTGCTGGTGAAAGCTACAGGATCGCTGTCCGGGCACTGAGTTTTTCTTTTAAGCTAGAAACAGGATGCGCATATTTCCTTTCTTTCGCACAGAAACACACACCAGCGATCACACTCACTTCCTTAAGCTAAGCATAGTAGTAGCCAGCAAGATTTCTCCATTGGATCTGGGCTTTTGACAATTGACAGGTCGAATGATCATTTGTTAATGAATTCTAACTGAAGGACCATTCAGTTGATCCGAAAACGGGTGAAACATTAAATAAACTATTGTAAAAGGCTAAATAATGCTTGTAAGAGCCTGTTCAGCTGGAAAAGGTTATATGCTAAAGGAGGAAATGGGCCCTGCCATCTGCAGCTAGAGATGCCAGAGCGATTGATCATCTTTGCAGGAATGAAGGCAAGCACTCCTTGTGATAAATGAATAGACCTGTTGAAAATTTGTTAAAAATGGTGAATGAATTAGATGTATTATAAGAGAGCTGGAGATACACTCCTTGTTTACAGATCGCATTGGGGACAGGCAACTCAGTCATTAAACAAAGTAGTTACTAAGTGAAACCACAACTGTGCTTATGCTCTTCCTTCAGCTATCCTTTGCTTAAGTATACAGATCTGCAAAGATCATAAATGGAAGGGCTGATCATAAAGTTACTGTTGCTACCAATTTAAGATGCTTTCAAGATGGGATTAGTCAAATTAATGTAGGCTGAGACAAACCATGACTCCTACTTATAATAGCTGTTTATCTGATGGGCAATATGAATAGGAGGTACTAGTGATTTCTATCCTTTGTGTAAGTATTTTGGAGATGTCTGTTCAGTCATTCTAAAATAGGTTACAAGAGTTTATAGATCTGTAACCTCAAGAGTCTGTCACCAGGACCCTCCTTGTATTAAGATTTGATATCATTTTAATACATTTCTGCACCAGTCCACCAAAATGACATTTGTACAAGGAAAAACAAATACATAAAGACACACCAGCAAAATGACTGCCGTGTGTGTGTGTTGTTCTTGTATTGTCCCCATAGCTGTTTCATGAACTGAACTTTGTGTGTTCAGTTAAATAAAGATAAATATTTTATATATAGGATAAATATATGATTAGGGGACTGATGACTATAACGTATGAAAAATGGTTGCAGGAACTGGGTATGTCTAGTTTAATGAAAAGAAGAACTAGGGGAGATGATAATTCCAATATCTCAGGGGTTGCCACAAAGAGGGAGTCAAGCTATTCTCCAAAGCACCTGAGGGCAGGACAAGAAGCAATGCATGAAAACTAATCAAGGAGAAGCAACTTAGAACTAAGGAGACATTTCCTGACAGAACAATTAATCAGAGGAAAAACTTGCCTCCACAAGTTGTGAATGCTCCAACACTGGAAGTTTTTAAGATGAAGTTGGATAATCGTTTGTCTGAAGTGGTGTAGGGTTTCCTGCCTAACCGGGATGGGGGTGAGGGTGTGGACTAGAAGACCTCCAAGATCCCTTCCAACTCTGTTATTCTATTCTATGAATTCTGATTAGCCATATGTCAAGAGTGTTGCAATGGATTTTTCATGTCCCTTGCTGCCCAGACGGAGATGAGGAACTTGCACTGGCTGAGAAGAGCTCGACTAATTTCACTCCATGGCAGCCTTGAAGTAGCAGCCATATAATATATAGATGATGAGATTCCCAGCAGTAAGGAAGGTCACCTATGCCATCTTCTTCCTGAGGGAGTCCTTGGTGTTCTCTCAGCTTGCTTGTTTTCTTGCAGTTTATATTTTGGTGTCTTGCCTGTCTGTGTGGGTGGAGGCGGCCTCAGAGATAGATTGGTTGGGGTGATTTACTGATGACTCTGGCAGTTTCTTTTCTTTTATAGTGGAAAGTGGGTTGACTTTTCATTGTACTTTTATTGAGAAATTTAAAAAGGGACATTTCCAATTTTCTAATGATCAGAACAATGTTCAAGCACTGTTTCTTAATCGATTAAACAGAGTGTACCAAGAAAATAGCACTAAAAATGCTGTCTCAACAACAGGATATATAAGCAGCACCCTTCCCTCAAAGTAATCACACAAGGAAAGGGAGGGTGGTCTACTTCTTTACATATTTTCTTGAAAAGAAAAATGTCAAGAACAAAGGCACTGATTCTGTTTGCAAATTAAGACGTGAACAATTAACAAACTTAATGTACTTTTCCCAGTTATGGACAACCAATCTCCAAATGAGCCCACCCGGCTAAAGTTTATTCAGAAGACTCCCTGACAAGCACACCACTTATAATATAAACACTGGTTGCTTTAAACAGATTTATTGAAATCGACAGAAACTGCTGCCAACTATAGTCACAGAAAAATACTGTGTGTTCCTTCTTAGCAGGAATGCCTCACATACACTTTAATATCTGAAAGTAGCAAAAAATTAGAAGTATAAAATCAGCTGTTATATTGCACAACAAAAATATAGTTTCATCAAAAAATCAAAATGGGAGATGACAGCAACTTTTAAAAAGATTGCACTGGCAAAATGACTGTTATTCTCTAGGTTTTAAAATCTCAGTGAATTCAACTGAAAATACAAATATAGAGTCAGAAATGTAATGTAACAAAGTACAATCCTTGTATTTGTATTTTAGTTTACACATCTAAAATTAAATTGAATTTTATTATCAGAATAAATATTCAAATGATTTCTATGAATACAAATAGCCACACTGACAACTTTAATACCTTATTTTGGTATTAATGTATGTTTTAGACACTCTTGATGCTAAAACTCTATTGGCTATCCAAGTGTGAACTGTGCAACTGGTGGGGAAACAGAATAACAGGGCAATGAGATTGTTGGTATTTAAGAGGATATAATCTTAGTAAAAAAATAACAGATAACTTGTGAAACCAAAGTTCTCTTCTTGTTTCATATAAAAACTGATACAGTACCAGCAAACTTTTCCAAGATAAAGAATGATTAAATCTTTCATCTTTATTTTTTAATATAAAGATGAAACATAAAACACTGTCTGGCTTAGAAGGACCCATGGCAAATGTCCTTCACAGCTATGCCAAAGAAAAGACAAAAATAGAAACTTTGTAGAATCAACAATCAAAGAATGGAAGGAAGGAAATTTGAGTTCACAGGGCTCCTTGTCTTAACATTCAGCATGAAGCCATACAAAAAAGTTTTTTGATCCATTCTTTCTTTGAAAATAATTACAAGCAAATGTAGATAAGGAAGTTTTGTTCCTAAAATATGGATATTTCTAAAATAATTATATTTTTAACATTATTTTGCATTAAACTGCTCTACAAATATTATTTTCCTTCTGTTAATATTTTATTGATTTCAAGTTGCAGATGCAAATCCATGGCAAAAGATGGAATAGGGAGGCTACATTTAACAAATAGACTGCTTGTTGATTTGTCTAGCCTTGCAAATAGCCCACAGTTAACTTCCCCTCCATGTTTTTTTAAAATCACTTCACTTTCTCCCTTCCTTCTTGAAAAAACAAGTCATTAAATGTCATTAAATGACATTCATGGCCAATTTGCTCTTAAGACCTGAAATAGCTGCAGTTTCATGATATCTATAAGCTTTTAGGAGTGTTACTCTCTTTCTACACATAGCTAATCAATTCTTCCCTCCCTGGTGAATTACTGGTACATCATTACAATTTAGCAAAACCATGATATAAATGTATATATCTCTTGATATTCTTTTCTTCAGACTCCATCTAGCAAACATATTTAAATAAGAGAAAAATAATGAATAATCAGCTTTGGGTAAGAAATAAATTTGGATAGAATCGCAAGCCTTCTACAGAATCGTCTCTGCAAAGCTGACCCATCTTTTCAGCTAACAGCAACCTGCAAAAAAGAGTAAAATGTTTTTGAATTATAATCAATTAATTCATCAATTATAATTTCTTCTGTAATTAAAATCAGAACATGTGGAGGGGTTTTACCTTTCTTTGGCTAAAAGCACGGACATTCCTACAAGCTTTGCAAACTCTTCAGCGGTAAGAGATCCCTTCTCAGAAACCTAAGAGAGAAGAAAAGATTCAGAGCTGAATAAATATTCTGTACGTCACAATGCTTTTCTACCAGTTTATCGTGTTTTTTCATATGCCTGTTATATAGTGAATATTTATTTTTGTACTATTCTTGATTCAACAGCGTTACCATTCTGAGCAACTGTTAAAACTTCCACACATTTTTTCATGCAAACTTTATATCAAGTGCTCCCCAAAATTAACCTGGTAGTTCTGTACCTGTCTACTAGGAATAACTACCACTGCTTTTAGAGATATAGGACACTGTCATGTTATGATTGTATCCTTAAGCCTTAGATGACTGGTGAGGAATCAATCAATCAATCCAAAAGCTAGTTTCCCCTAACTCAAGCCCTAGAAGCGGTTGATAAAATGAAGAGAGAGTGAAGCAATGAGAACTCCCATAATCGAGTGGTCCTTATGAAGACTGCATGCTTCTGTTGGCCACAGTGATACTAGCACATGTTTACAAAGACAAGAATGACTCTTGCACTTGAGTATGTAATTGCAATAATGAATAATATTGAGGCTGAATACTGAAATACATGAACCATAGTGGTACAGTGGTAAGAACGCAGTGCTGCAGGCTACTTCTGCTGATTACCGGCTGCCAGCAGTTTGGCAGATCAAACCTCACCAGGCTCAAGGTTGACTCAGCCTTCCCTCCTTCTGAGATTGGTAAAATGAGGATCCAATAGGCTGACCTTGAGCCTGGTGAGGTTTGATCTGCCAAACCACTTAGAGAGGGCTGCAAAGCACTATGAAGCTGTATATAAGTCTAAGTACTATGCTAAACTGGCTTTGTAAACATTCCCACCAGGAGACATATGGATTCCACCTCTGAATGATTAAAGCTCACAAGTCATCAATGGCTTGCTTAGCAAAATTTAATATGATATGCAAACACAGGACTCTAGTTCCATCTACATCCTCCCACCCACGAAACATCATAATCTGATAAGTTTTAATAACAGGCTAATAAGTTTATTATTCATTGTGTTACCTAGCTTGCTCTGGGCAAAGTCAGAATATTGCTTGCCACACGTCATGCTAAACATGTTTAATCAAGCTAATACATTATCAGCCACCCATCTTCTCCCAGATGGATTTGACTCTGAATAACTTAACATGACCTGCAAACTGGCCTGTTCTATGGAACTAGAGTGATAAAACTAAGAGGAAGAGCATGTTGTGGATTAAGGAAATGTGGAACATTTTTTAAGCTTATATGTTGGGCTTTCCCCATATATAAGTTGTCTGTGGGATTTACATGAGAAACACAATCCTTGTTCGGCCTTGACAAATCCCGAGAGTTCTGAGAAAACAATTCTCTCTTGTCCTCTTCCCCAAGAATGTGGTGAGTCAATGTGATAATCCCATATCAGGAGTATCTATGGGGAGGGAAAGGGCTCAGATTGAAAATATCGGAATTGCAATGTACTGATGCAAGCATTGCCTCTTTTCTGTACAGATAGTCCTTGATTTACAACAGTTAATTTAGTGACTGTTTGAAGTTACAATGGCACTGAAAAAAGTGACTTATAACCATTTTTCAAACTTGCGACCATTGCTGTATCCCCATGGTCACGTGATCAAAATTCAGATGCTTGGCAATTGACTCATATTTATGACAGTTGCAATCTCCTGGGGTCATGTGATCACCAATTGTGACCTGCCAATTGTGACAGGCAAAGTCAATGGGGAAGCCAGATTCACTCAACAATTATGTTACTAAGTTAAGAACTGTGGTGATTCACTTAACAACTATGGTAAGAAAAATCATAAAATGCGGCCAAACTCAATTAATAAATGTCTCACTTAGCAACAGAAGTGTTGGGTTCAATTGTGGTCATAACTCGAGGACTAGATGTATGTGATGCAATGCAACGTGAGCACCCAAAAGAAATACAATTTGTATTTCTTTTACGGCACAAAGCAGTACTGTTTATCAGAGAGATCCTATGGACCCATATACAATCAAGTTGTTGGCAGAAGAAAGGGTAACAAAAGCGTAACAAATTTGATAAATATCTAGCTTATCTTCAATGCATGTGAAACAACCCTTTTTTCACATAAAGCTTATTCCAGAAACAGGAAACCTTTTGAAGCCAGGCCTGTGCCCCTAAACATTGGGTCAATTACCAGGCCTTTCCTGCTTTGCAATTTAATTTAACAAATTCATTTATTATTTTAAAAAGTAAGGCAAAACCAAAAACATCTAATGTTTTAAAAAGGGGTTTAGACTGAATTTAGAAGTTTTCCAAACAAGTATTTCTATGATAAAAGTTCTGGTGGAAACAAGGGTTAAAACTCTGCCTGTATCTGCAGTACAAGAAACCTGTTTCAATAAAGATAGGAAATAATATATGCAGATAGAGGGGAATCTGTCAACATTAAAGTTAAATATACTGAGCCCAAACCAGATAGATGTCTTTTCTCCTGGCAGGTTTAAATGTGTGGGTCTCTACGGATGTGTGCTTAACAAAAGATAATAAGCACAAGGAAGAAGCCCATCTAGATGCCAGGCTAGGCAATAACAATATGACTCTTCCCTTAAAATACATACTGTCTCTAAAGCAGACGCCACCATTTCTTCTTCATTATGTGATAGAAGTTCAATCACCATAACACCACTGTCGAATATACGTAACCTAAATCCCCAAAAGAAAGAAAAACACAAATCTGAACTCTAATCTGTCACCAGAGTTGGATTACCACCAATATGATGTCCATATGCTAATAGCACTAGCAGTAGCCCTTATATAATGCAGTAGACTTATATAATGCTTCGCAGTGCTTTACAGCCCTCTCTAAGCGGTTTACAGTCAGTGTACAGTTGCCAACAATCTGGGTCCTCATTTTATCTATCTCGGAAGGATGGAAGGCTGAGTCAACCTTGAACCCCATCAGGATTGAATTGCTGGCAGTAAGCAAAGTTAGCCTACAATATTGCATTCTATAACAATTATGCCACTGCAGCTCTAATACTCTGCCTTGATACCCTCTGCTTCCCCTTTGCGCTTAGAAGGACACAATGAAATAGAATACTTCCATATGAGGATTTAGAGGCAGAAGTCCTAGCAGTTCTGTAGCTTCATTTACACAACAGGTTCAACCTGGATACTGAATTAACCTGTCTTCTTGGTTTAAATAGAACTGTAAGCTGATTCCACATTAATACAGCTTACTGTATTAATAGGAGCCTTGATGGTGCAGCAGACTAAAGTGCTGTTAAGTAACACTTAGCTGCCAGCTGCCTGCAATCACTGCAAGTTCAAATCTCACCAGGCTCAAGGTTGACTCAGCCTTCCATCCTTCCGAGGTAGGTAAAATGAGGACCCAATTGTGGGGGCCATAAGCTGATTTTCGATTAAAAATAACCGCTGGGGGGTGGGGGGGCAAAAGCCCTACTAAGCAGGTATATATAAAAGTATGAAGGCTATTGCTTAACGCATTGTAAGCCGCCCTGAGTCTCTGGAGAAGGGCAGCATATAAATCGAACCAATAAATAAATAAATCGAACCAATAAATACACTAAAAAAATGATCACATTTGGCATGTTGCATAAAGGCAGTGCTCAAGTTTGTAACTGATCTTGTATGAACACAATTTAAAGTTAGTTGCTGCCCATATACTGATGCCTGCTGAGCTCCTTTCTTGCAAATAGGCAGTGCCCCTACTAGATTTTTTTTCTTTGCTCTGCTTTTTTTCATATCTCCATTACCCATAATGGAGTTTAAACTGAACACAGTTTAAAGTTAGTTGCTGCCCATATACTGATGCCTGCTGAGCTCCTTTCTTGCAAATAGGCAGTGCCCCTACTAGATTTTTTTTCTTTGCTCTGCTTTTTCTCATATCTCCATTACCCATAGTTTCCTCAAGTTCCTGTTTTCTAACATGGGTTATTTTGTCTTGCTTTCTTTAGCCGTTTTAATTAGCCTTCCCCAAACTCCTCCTCCTTCCTCATTGTATGCAGCCTGCTTTGATCTGAAGAACACTGAGGGTTTTTCCCAGAGCCCCTCCTCATCTACTAGATCCTTCTTTGCAATTCCACACTTCCTCTTTCCTGTTCCTGAAATGTTGTTCTTTATTTATCCACCTTTCCAATGTCTTTTCCACACTGTGCATCCGTAGCATCTCCATGACTTGCACTCTCTACTTGATTTACAACCTCCTTATGTGCAAACATTTGTCAATCCAAATGTCACATAACTCTTTCTCCATGCATTTACATTAATTGCCAAATTCTCTATTTTTTAAAAAAAATAAAACCAATAAAACTATTCATTTTAAGCAGATCTCCCATATAATTATTAGTCTATTAAATATTAAACTCTTAAACTGGAGGACTACAGTTCTATTTGGAAGGTTTTATATAGGTAAAATTTCCATTTGGAAGGTTGTGTGTGTGTGTGTGTGTGTGTGTGTGTGTGTGTGTGTGTAAAATTTCCATTTGTTAAGATAAATAGCTTTATGTTTGGCAAAGGAATCAAATCAAATCTTTTTCTAGTATTTCCATTCCATTAGTCTGGAACATAGTTGTCAACTTTTTAAAATAATCTTTATTCCTGTGCTTTTAATAGCCCGACAAATAAATTTCTGTTAGCAAAGGTTTTTCTACATATAGTGATAACAACTTGGCATAATTTAATTGCATATGTCAGAGTACTGTAAAATACATTACAGGGCGGATGAAGACCTGAAAAGTTTAGTCCAGTATGATTTCTACACTCCATAAATACATGAGAAAGCAGCATGGCCATCTTTATGAGAATGATATCAGACTATAATATGGGCATTTTCATATGATGAGAAAACTCCACACTTAGATTTCGGCTTTGCTTTTTGCCGCTCCCTAATTCTGAATCTTGTTTTTCTTCACATAGGTTTTATAAGGATCTGAAAAACACATCAAATAGGTTCTATGTGCACATCTGGAGATCCTGAACCAAGGATAGGATGTAAATCTAACAAACAAGTAAACAGAGCCGTGGTGGCGCAGTGGTTAGAATGCAGTATTGCAGGTTAATTCTGCCCACTGCCAGCAAATCAATCCTGACCAGCTCAAGGTTGACTCAGCCTTCCATCTATCCAAGGTCAGGACCCAGATTGTTGGTGGCAATATATGGACTCTGTAAACTGCTTAAATAGGGCTGTAAAGCACCGTGAAATGGTATATAAGTCTAAGTGCTATTGCTAAATACAAGGAAGGGAAAGGACTGAGCCCCATCCCATCCTTTGAGAGGCTTCCCCTGCACCCCATTAGAATTTGAAGACTTCTTACCTTAGAGGTAACTTTAGCGATTCCAACATCTTACAAGCATTTACTAGATCTTCAGGGGAAAGCAACTAATGAGAAAACATACATAAACTTAATCTTATAATAATTATACTTATATATTTAGGATATCCCCACAAGGCTTTTCCATTCCTTTATGAGATTTAAAGAGCAATTAAGAGACAATGATTACAACTGAGTAATGTTGACATATATTATAAACTCCATTCTTTCTTTAAAAAACGTGAGTATGTGACACTTAAAGAATGGGGAATAGCATACATTCAGATGGTGCATACTTGCTGAAGACATGCATATTGGTCTTTTTTGAATGCTTCACTGTCATTCTTTAACATGATGTGTTGGATTACATAACCTACAATCCTCCAGTCTTTCCTATCAGCTAACTGTGATAATATGCATTAAAACTGATGCAGTCAGCGAGCAGCAGATCGGGGAAGCCTGTCCTACCTTGTCACCATGTCAAGGTCACTGAGTCTCTGGAAAGAACAGTGGAGGGCAGAATTTGCCACCATCTACTTCTTTGTTTCAAACGTGCTAGCCCCAAAATGCACAATAGCTGGAATCCATCTCTCCTCCTGCGCATCTGGCAATTCCACAGCAAGATGCTGGCAATGGAATGTCTCTTGGGCCTCCCATTAGCTGATTTGTAGCAGAAAGCCTTGCAGATATTCTAGTTTCAACTAAATTTCTGTGAGATGTTTACATCTCCTAACCAAGTTTGTGCACATCCTTTAGCTATTTTACTCTATCAACAGTCCCAAGCTGTCAAAGCAGCAGTTTATGTGTGTATAATGTGTACACACACACACACACACACACGTTAACAATCGGCAGACCCACCATTTTCTGGCTTTCATTTTACAAAACCGAGCTTTTTTTAACTTCCTTATACTTTAACAGTATAATGGTATATATGTTTACCTGTTTCCTAATAATAATCCTAGTGAGTTCAATGGAATTTCATTTCAGGTAAATTTGAACAGAGTTGTATCCTTAAGGATGGCAATCTATGCATTTGTTTACATTCTACTGATTTCGAATGCATTGCCAGATGGCTTATCGTTCTAGGACAATCTTTATGCTTTTGACCAATAGCAAAACTAATGGTTAAGTTCCAGTATTTGCCATCAGTAATTACTCCAGAAAGGTTCCTTGGCATATTTAGTGAACCTCAAATAGTTTTGTTAAAGCACAGAAGACAATGTATTCCTTACCTCTAGGCCACGAGCACGATTCACCAGACAATAAACTTCTGTGAGGGACATTATTCCTCCCCGTTCCTATTGATTTAAGAACAGCTCTTAAAACACAAATTCTGCTATCCCAAAGCAAATCTGGCAATCTGACAATATCAATATTTCCAGAGAGAGGACTGGAAAATTAAAAATGGTCCTGAAGTTATAACCCGAACAGATGTAACTTCACAGTAGCAACATTTCTGGTGCCAAAACAAACTGGTGCAGGACAGTGGTACAGAAGACAGCGATACTCTGTTATTCAACAGAGGCATAAATGTGTCAAGTTCTTCCAGTCATTTTTTGCCAGTGGTACCTAACGTTGCCAAAAATATACCTCAAATCAACAGTCTCCTTCTATCACCAGTAGAGATATGAAAGACTGATAGTGATAAGAATCCTTTTTCTAAGATTTAGCTTTTAACAAAATACTAGACAACCCGTGACTCCCTGGGTCATCCTTTCAGAGGTATTTCCTTATCACATTTCTCAATGCTTCCAAAAATGTGAGAGCTTCTAATGTACTTTCTTCACTGGAAAAGCTGGGATACATTCACATGTATCTGCCTTGAAAATAGCCCATGTTGAATAGTATAGCACAGTCAAACATCAGCACAGGAAATGTTTTATGACATTTTGAATTATGCCATAAAATGTTTATGGCAATTTTTATGTCATAAAATGTTCATAAAATTTGCAACATTTCAATTTTATGGGAATCATAGATCCTGGACTTTGGACGCATTCTGCAAGTTAACTCATTTGAGGTAACTTTGGCTCAAAATGTTTTGCCCTATGATGCATCATTTCACCCAGTTAAAGATTATAGGAATCGAGGGTTTTAGTTATATATATATATGTAAAGAAAAAAAAATAGAAACATGATATATATTTATTCTGAAATGCCTCTGAATTGAATTTTTGCAGAACTTGTATTACTTTATTTGCCATTCATTCAAATATCTCTCCTCTTAGCATGCCTGGATGTGGATAACCACATTGGTGTCTTGCAATCATCTTTCAGAATGTCTCCTTTATTCTATGGCATCCAAATATAACATTTATGCTACAATAGATTTTAATGGGCGTTTCTATACCGGAGACAAATTCCTTGTGTGTTGCATCACAGTTGGCCAAATAAAGTTCAGTTCAGTTCAGTTCAGTGCAATTCAATTCAATATTCTGTATGATGTTCAAGTTGGAAGAAATCCCTCTTGGATACTTTTGGTCTTCTCTTTAAGCAACATCCAAACTATCAAACTGTTTATTTTTTACTGAGTGCAGAGCTTTTATCTACAGCGCTTCCCCCAAAAGTGCTTACCCCAAGTTAAAAAGCTCAGCTCTGTGATCTTAATTAGCTGGCTTGCAGATGCTGAAAAGATTTTAATTATTTTCACACCTTGGTTTCTTTTTGACTCCTAAATGGCTCAGGGTTGGGAGCCAGGAGCGCCAGCAGGCAAACAGCTGGTCCTAGCATATTCCTTTTCCATTGTGTGGTTGCTTCCTATTTTGTAATCCCTTTTCCTCAAATGAATGTAAATACAAACATTAATTCTCTTCTTGTTGCTTATTCCAGCATTGGAATGAGCATCCCAAAGGACACAGGAGTGGGGAAAAAGGGAAGCTGAAGGAAAATTGGAAGCACCATCATAGTCAAGTGGTGTTCCACTTAATATTCAATATCACTTAGTGACCAAGTTGTTAATCTCAATTATGATGGCTAAATGAGGACTATGTGTATTTTAATGGATTTATTTATAAACAGTTCTGATTTTATAAGGCAGTATCTTTACCTTATTAGGTAAGCTATTAATTTTTTCCCCTATTATGAGAAAGGAAAACAGAATTATAGTGGAGGAACTGAGATCTGTAGATTCAGGATGATGTATGGATGATGTATAAAATAAAGACTCTCTTGGAATCAAATATATTAACTTAATTTTTTTGACAACAGTTCAATAGTGATTTTCCAAGATTTCCTTTTTCAAATTCTGTATCTAGACTACAACCTCAGGATTTCCTATGTTCTCTGATCCACGTGCTAAGTAGCTTTGACTTCTTTGACCTTTTAAGTTTAGCTAAAGTCACAATATGCTGGTATATAAGGCTGCACATTAAAAAAAGAAAAGACAGTTAAGTACTTTACCTCTAAAGGTGCTTGTAAAATTCCAGCTAATTGTTTTGCCAGTTGCATATGGTAATGAGTGCCAGATCCATAGGTTTCCCGGGTAACTGGATTGGCAATGCCCATGCTCAACAAATAGGATTTAAATCTTATTGTCTAAAAAAATGAAAAATTAAAATTGAGAATAAAAGATTCTTTATCAAACAGTAATTAATTAAAATGGACTATGTGAACTTGGAAGATCCTAATACACACACACAAAAGAGGGAAAATTCAAAACAAAAGAATGCTGTCCCCATACGGAAGAACAATAAAAGGAAGGAAGGAAGGAAGGAAGGGAGGGAGGGAGGGAGGGAGGGAGGGAAGGAAGGAAGGAAGGAAGGAAGGAAGTTAAAAGAAATGTTCCTCAGCCTGACATGGTCATGATGTACACCTGGCATATTTGAAAAAAATGTAGCAGGATCCCATCATTCTTTTGTCACTTACTTTCTGATAAATAGATTTGAGGAAGCTTGCTAATCCACACAGTGGATTGGTAGATTTTCCATGAGGATATTCTCTTTTGAGAAGCTTCCCTTAATGATATGGGAATCTCAGTTTTCTGTTTATTAAGGTTGGGATGGCGGAAAAGAGATTTGAACTCAAGGGTAAGATAAAGTATAGAAATGGAATGTTGATAAGTCCCCACTTGTAATATCACACAACCATATTGTGGACCACATGCCACTTCGCTAAATTGGCTATATTTACATAACACTAATCTTGTTTACCTTGTTAACATTTAACAAGTGTCACATAACACTAATCTTGTTTACCTTGTTTACCAATATCGACTAAACAAAATCATATTGACCTAGTTTATTGAAAAAGGAGCTGTTTTACAACTTAGAATGATGAAGGAATTATAATTTAGCAGAATATTAGCTGACCTCATCTTCAGTGATGTCACCCTGCTTTTCTCTGATCTTGCTAGCAATTGATTTGGACAATTCCACCATTTCCTTTGCCTATAAGACACAAAATAAACCACAAAATCATGATGGGGCACAATCTTGCTCCTTTATTTTGAGATCACTCTTCATGGAACAAGCTTGAGTTGCTGAACTGTTCAGCAGGTCAAAGCTAGGAAAGAGAGTTCTTGGATTACGTTTGGCTAGCATTTCCCTTCCTTCACAATCCAGTTAGGTATTATTGGAGTCAACTGCTCGCTATATAGACAAATATCTACCATCGAGACATACTGTCAATAATATTTCACTTTATTTAATTAGTTTATATGGTAATAACTTCACAAGTAATCATTAAGATATGATTCAAATAATCCAGTTTATTTATAGTATGTGCATGTATTTATATACATAGAATGATACAATTTATACTTCTATATAGCAGAGTCCCAGAACCTCCTCCCTACATTTGAGTCTGTTGAATAAAATTAGTTACTCCAGTCTCCAGTTAATCAGGATGCTTACTAATAAAATGGAGGTATTACCTTTTCCATCAGCTTGCTGAGGTCTTCAAAAGCCTGAAATAATAAACTGATTTAGTAATACATAATTTCTTCATATTGCAATAAAATGCAATTGTGTCACACCTGTAATTTCATCATTAACTTTCCTCCCAAATAAAAAAAAACTAAAAAAACAATTGGTTGCCATTTCTGGAGTTCAAGTATCAGTAGTTTTAATACATAAATAATTATATACATGCTTCTGCTTTGTAATCTAAATGGATTTATTCTGACTAGAAAAGCATATTAGAGACTTAGCTTTAAAAAGCCTCCTAACTTCTAGCAACTCATTTTCAAAATGGATTGAAAATTTTCCCCAAAATAAGACATCCCCTGATAATAAACCGAACTGGGCTTTTGAGCACGTGGCAATAAGGCCAAGCGCTTATTTCAGAGTTAAAAAAAATATAAGACAGGGTCTTATTTTCGGGAAAACATGGGTAGTTACTCTAAATTGGAATATTCTCATCTGATCTGTAATTATACATACCATAATTTTACAAACTGAAAGTAAATTAACAGTAAGAAAATCTGGAAGAATTTAATAGGGCATGGTACTATGTAGTCTTTTTTTACATATATATATTTGCAAAACTCATCATTCTAATTAAAATGGCATATTTAGCCCTGTTCTCAACAGCATAAAGAAATTTCTTACCCAACAACAACAACAATAATAATAATAAAATCTAGATCAACAGACAATGTGTTTTAAATAATCCTTCTACCAAATGATTCAGCCTTTAGTACAAAGAAAAATGTATACACACCTGAAAGGAACTTCCTGAGAGAACTAATGGAATTTCTTTAAAAAAATTAACAATAACTAGCAGATGTAGGAAGTCTATTCTAAAATTCAGGGTATTAGTTTTAAAATTGAATGATCTGAAATTAGCATTACTTCACAATGGTTTTCCTCAGCTGACATCCATTCCTTGTATCCTCTGATAAACAGAGGAAGAAAGAGACAGTAGAGTTACATGTGGCTCATGGTCATACAAAAAATGCAATATTTTTTGGTATTTTTTGTAAATCTGCTTAAAAGAACCTCCTTTGTGCTGTTAGTTCACAAGCTGAACAGTAGTGAGAGAGAGACACACACATGACTAGAGCTTCAGGATGCTTAACTTAATTCAACTCGGCATCTACCAGCTGCAGAAAGCCTTTGGTTTGCCTTCATCTCTGTATGGCCATGAAATGAATTTCAATTTGCTTTCATTTTATCACCTGAATCAGAGACGTGTAGTTTAATATAAAAGTCAGTGTCAAAACCTATTATTAAAAGTTGGCTTATATTAGAAATGAGCAGGGTATGTGCTGAACCAAGATCCTCAGTTCAAACAAAAGAAAAGGCTATGGTTTAACAAAAGCAACAATAAACAGCTCCCCCTCTTGAATGAGCAAGTGTGAGCAAGAGGCTAGTTGTGGTTTTTGTTTATGTGTTCAGCCATAGTTTGGCCTATACCTAAAGAGAACATCTGCATTTTAACTGAATAAAGAACATAATCCACACTGAACAAAACATGCACATAATCCTAAATCATGACTAGAAATACATCCAATAATAAAGTAACAATTTCCAGTGACAACCATTCTCTGCAAAAGATTTATTCTTCCCAAATTGAACATCCAAAAATAAGATAACCAAAAGTACAGAAGAAAAAGAGAATAAAGTTACAAAAAATACAAATTAAAAAAAGAAAAAGCTTTTCACAATAGGAAATCCTCAGGTTTATTTCCATTCTTTTTGTCTGCCCCAAATAGTGATAGCCCTTGGTTTTCCTAACCTTGACAAAACATTTGGTATTGGAAAAGGTCCCCTGTTCCAAAACATGAATGCAATTTGGTCCCTTAAAATCGTAAACTAGAAATGATTAGTCATAATAGTTTTGAAGAAAATTACTTGCCTCAGAAATATTTTTATCCATCTCTTTTCTTCTTTCTTCTAATTTCCTCTCAATGCCAACAATTCCTGCAGCTCTTATTCTTCCACTCTGAATAACATATGATAAAAAAATTATGATGGAAAAGCAATGCAAGGAAAGATGCAACAAACATTGATAGATGCATTTAGGAGCAGTATTACATAGTGACCGTCTTTTGGTTTGAAGAAGACAGGAAACAACATACATTATTTTGGTGACAGGTAAGTACATAATATTGACAGTTTCCTAGTTTGTTTTGCCTTCTTTCTGCCTTCTTTGTCTTATATCTGTGAACTAGGTAGGGTGCAAAAAGATAACCACACACAGGAAAAGAAAATGCTTACAACATCAGTAATATTAGAGAAAATAAACCGAGTTTGCTATATGATGTTATTTATAATTAATTAATTAATTAATTAATGCAATACAATTATTTTTGCCATAGGGCAAAACATGGTTTCTTTTCACATTCTGAGGTGAGTTGGGCTTAGAGAGAGGGATTGGCCCAAAGCCATGTAGCTTGCTTTCATGGCTAGGGGGCACTTGAACTCATGGTCCCCTGCTTTCTAGCTTGATGCCTTAACCATTAGACCAGGGCTGTCAAACTCCCAGCCTATGGGCTGGATGCATAACACACTGGCCACGCCCATGCCTGGTTTAGCGAAGGCAGGGAAAATTGTGATACGTCATGCGATGTCGCTATGACATGATACCCTGCACTAGATCATACTGGCTCTTTGAGCAATATATGAACAGAGTGAATGTGCATAGAGCAGGGACTTGTCACCTTCCATTCATTATCCAATGCAGATTAGATGTCTTTCTTTTAGTTTTCAATTAATGTCAAAAGGGATTAATTGAAATTGTATATTATTGATATAAACTGCATAAACTATATTTTAAAGTTCTGAAAATCACTGTTAAGAAAAAACACAAATTGTTGTGTTCAGAGATAAAGCTAAATTCCAAGTAGCTAAAAAGAGAAGCAGTATTTCCCTGTTTCTTTGTGGCTGTGCTAGAGAAGGAGAGAGTACCTACATGAGATTAAGGCTCATGTAGGTATATGTGAAATCTTGATTTAACAGAAGACTTGGGGAAAATGGATATCCATCATTCATGATGGTTTGTTAAATTATAATGATTATCAGAGTGATTCCATTATGCAAATTTGTAAAATGCCAGAAACACAATGGACATTTGTCTGTTGCATTCAAAGTCTGCTAAACCAAGTTTCAATGTAATCATAATTCACTATCCAAATAAAGACAGGATATCATTGATTTCTTAAAATCTTTTTCAAGATACCAATTATATTGGTATTTTAAATTTATTATATTTTCCCTTTTACCTACTAATAAAAATTATCAACTATGCAATGTGTTCCTCTTTATGAAATAAAGACCCAATTATATCTTTTATATTATTTTGAAAGAGGTTCACTTGCAACTATTATTGTATTAATCCAATATACTTGCTTGACAATACATCACATCCTATGCTCCCAGACAGCCTCTTCCTCTTTGATGTTTTCTCTATCATGCGTTAAATATTAATCTTACTTAGAAATGAGAAATCTAAATGCTGGAAACTACATACATACCTGTGAAGCCCTGTCAAAATCTATGGTTTGAGAAGCTGGCATGTTCTCCCATCTGCGCTGAGACATTTCTTCGGTAAGCCTCCTGAAGAACTAGGTATGTGGCAATAATTCCCAAAAGTGAGCAATTACAAAAATGCATTGAAACTAACATTTCAGTATTTTGGATATGCTGCAAATAGATAAAAGTTGCTTCCTTAAAATTAAACTAGGTAATAATGTGAAATTTAATGTACCGTGTTTTCCTGAAAATACCGTGTTTTCCTTGATAATAAGCCCTCCCCTAAAATATTTAAACACATGCGCAGCCAGTCCCCACCATTTCCTCTAGTTGAGTTAGGGAGACAGAGCTGGAAATCAGGTAAGATGGCAAGAGGAGTCCCGTCTTGCTCCATGCACCCCAAATAATAAGACCTCCCCGAAAATAAGGCCAAGTGTTTATTTTGGGGTTCAAAAAATGTAAGACAGGGTCTTATTTTCGGTGAAACACAGTATCACTCATTGCTGAAAGAATCCAAAAGTACTTCAGTCCATTTTGACCCAAAATACAGAAAAATGTATAATAATGTATTATAAGAATTCACCATTATTCAATTGCAAAACTCAGCTTTACTCAGAACAGCTTACATCCTGCGACAATACTCTAAACACCATCAAACATCAACATCTGCCTAACCTAGCACCTTGGAAAACTTGATAGGTGGATAAAAATGTTAAATGCAGTCTGAACATCTGGCTTACTGTGTAACAAACCATAATCATCATCATCTTGGAATTCTGTATAATAAATTCCCTTATCTCTCTTTTAACCACACGAAAAATTATTCATGTTATTTTTATACAACAGTCATTTAGAAAGTATACCTACCTCAATCTGACCATGTTCTTTGAAAGAAAGCTTGATATAGGAGTATTTACTAGTCTGGAATGGACCAGGATCCTTATTGGAACCTACTGGATGAAGATGCACTACTATTTTGGCACTAAAGATATATATATTAAAAAAAATAGGAGAAAAGGAGAAAATGTATTTTTTGTTATTAAAGAATAAATTCCTAAAACCAAAAAGCAATTTTTAAAATTTTTCATTCAGATTGCCTTTCATTTAAAACAGGTCAAAAAGTAAGTGGGGGAACAGAAAATTTCTGTAACCTTTAAATCGTTTTGCGTTTTTAATCATCAGTTAAAAATTCTACACTTTGAATATATTTACTGGAACATTTGGGATAGATACATCATTCTTGGTCAAAATAAGGCACAAATAAACCTCTGAAAGCCAAGACCTGCCAATCAAAATTTCCAATTATCAGATGGCACAGAGTGTAAAATTCCTGCAAGAAAGTTATAAAGTTGACAGGAGGCAAATATTTAATTTACATCCTGTCTTGAGTTCAAAGGTCAAGGTGGCATATTCTTTCCAGTTTTCCCTACAATATCCTTGTTCTGAGAAAAAAATGACCAAATAGCAAAAGAAAATACAGCAATGGCCAATAAATCTTTATTGCCCTTTGAAGATTTTTGTTGATGATATTTTACCTTTTTCCTATCCCCGCTGCTTGCTCTTCAATGAAGATAATTTGGGAAAGGGGAACAGCCATACAGCATTCCTGCAAAAAGACACAAGGGGTAAAAGCGAAGACATATTTGATGGAACACAGTATTTATTCTAATAAACTGTAAATAGCTAGTATTGTTCCCACAACAGGGTCTGTCATCAAATAAACATTAAATTACATGATATCGTTATGCAAAAATATTAATCAATAGCATAGAACTAATATCCAGTAAAATCTTATTATTTTTTGCTTGGCACTGTTAAAGAAAGCTTATAAGATAGAACCCATATGTCAACCCAAAGAGCATCTGCAAGCTCTATCTTCCTATTTTCTTCTGTTGCCTGAGAAATTGGGGAGTGTGGCCCTCAGCAGATCTAGAAAGCAACACACTGGGAAAAACATACTCTAGCACAGTGATGGCTAACCTATTTGCCATCGCGTGCCAAAAGCGGGGGGGAGTGCGGTGGGGTGACACGCACACATGCCCACATCCATAATTCTATGCGCCCCGCCCCCCTGTGCTCCCTCTGTTTTTGGCACGTGATGGCATGGTGGGGCCGGTAGGCCCATTTTTTGCTTTCCCCAGGCTCCAGAGCCTTTCTAGGAGCCTAGGGAGGGCAAAAACAGCCTTCCCCACCCCCCACCAGCCCTCCAGAAGCCAGAAACAGTGTGTTTCCTGACTTCTGGTAGGCCCAGAAAGCCCGAAAATCAGCTGGCTGGTGCACGCATGCGTGTTGGAGCTGAGCTTGCGTGCCCACCAATATGGCTCCGCGTGCCACTGTGGCACCCGTGCCATAGGTTCGCCATCACGGCTCTAGCAGATTCCTCCTCTTTTCACCTGATGCCTTGTGACGCAGGTGATCGCTACTCAGTATCAATACTGCATAAATAATTTACAGGTAGACCTTGACTTACAACAGTTCATTTAGTGACTGTTTAAAGTTACAACGGCACTGAGAAAAGGGACTTATGGATGTTTTTCACACTTACAATCGTTGCAGCACTCCCATGGTCATGTGATCGAAATTCAGACACTTGGCAACTGACTCGTATTTATGACGGTTGAAGTGTCCCACAGTCACCTGATCCCCTTTTGTGCCCTTTTGACAAGCAAAGTCAATAGGGAAGCCAGATTCACTTAACAACCATTTGGCTAATTTAATAACAACTGCAGTGATTCACTTAACAGTGGCAAGAAAGGATGTAAAATGGGGCAAAATTCACTTAAATGTTTTACTTAGCAACAGAAATTTTGTGCTCAATTGTGGTCGTAAGTCGAGGACTACCTGTACTTATAGACATCATGAAATGTTCTTCACATATTGAAGGGTGATCTTAAAAGCACAGTGAAGATATAAATGTAGTAAATATGTAATCCGTTAACTGCAGTTCAGAAGGCCCTTCAATAACTAAATTACAAGAAAATATAAACTTATTGTTGCTTTCACCTGCTGCAATGCAGAGTAAGACCCAGTGAATTCATTGGGCTTACAACTGAGTAGTCCTGAATAAGATGGAAGTGCAAACTATATGGAAAACATCTGGAATATAACAAGATCACCAATTTCACAGTTTCCATGGCGATTAAACTTTTCAATACTTCAATAGCATACACAGAAGAAAAAAAATGGATTTCTGATTTCCATTTATCTATTTGTTGAAGAATACAATAAGCAGCAATACATTTATGAGCCACAGTGGCGCAGAGCTTAGAGTGCAGTACTGCAAGCTACTTCTGCTGATCACCAGCTGCCAGAAATTTGGCAGATCGAATCTGACCAGGCTCAAGGTTGACTCAGCCTTCTGTTCTTCCAAGGTCGGTAAAATGAGGATCTAGATTGTTAGGGGCAATATGCTGACTCTGTAAACTGCTTAGAGAGGGTTGTAAAGCACTATGAAGTGGTATATAAGTCTAAGTGCTATTGCTATTTATAAATGTAATCACTATCCAATAACATGAAAAGGAGGATTGAAGCTTAAATAATAGAGGAGCACTTGCTGACTGGACTAGAGCATAAGAGAGAATAATTAAGATTATGAACAAATCCTGGAACCATCCAGTCATGGTTTCACATACACAATGACGTATCACACCAATTTGTTTTGTTCGATAGATATAAGGAGTTATAATCCTAAAAGATAACAGCTTCCTTAAACCAGGTTGGTATTAACAACTTTCTATTCACTCAGCACATTTTAAAAATTATTTGTTAGATAAATGTCCTCCCTTTCATTCAAGAGCTCAAAGTAGGGAGCATGGTGGCTCATGAAGTTAGGACACTGGGCTGATTAGTAAACTCACGTTCGAGACCTGATTGCTGCTGCATGGTGGGGTGAGCTCCCATCATTCGCACCAGCTCCTGTCCACTTAGCAGTTCGAAATCGAACAATCACAAGTAGATAGGTACCACTTCGGTGGGCACATTAATGGAGACATGAAAGGAACCCCGAATCAGGGGTTCCCAGGCAACAGTCATATCACTGGCTAACCTTTTCAACCCGGAAGCGCATTAGGCACTTTGAATACAAGTGCAAAGAGCTCAAGGTGGTATATAGAGGGCTCTCTCGTCCCATGTTTTCTCAATAGCAGCAACCCTTTGTGGTAAGAGAGATTAACTGGCTCAAAAGCATTCTGTTTGAGGATGGAGCTTCTGGAGCTGAGGATGGTCTCCCAATACTAGTTCAATCACACACCAACTCTTTATTATTTTACTAATTCCCCCCTGAAATCCCTCCATTTCATCATCTGCTGTGATGGATGGAGGGTCCCTCCCTAGCCAACAATGAAAATACACAGGAACTGTAAGAAAGGAATTACTCCCCTTCACTCCATAAACAAAAACCAATTCACAGAAATAAATGACTTATGTCACAGAAGTTATACAATAATATGGCTTCTCCAAATTTTGCATTTTCAAATTTTGTATGGAATTACTGAGCTAACAATCCTTAGCAATATTGATCTATATCAGTGATTGCGAATCTTTTTGGCATTGAATGCCCAAACTGGAACGTGCATGCATTCCTGTGTATGTATGCGGGCCGGAGCGCCAGAAACCCAAAGACCAGCTGGCCAGTGTGCATGCTGGCTGGTCTTCGAGTTTCTGGCATGCGTATACTTGCCAGCCAGCTGGTCTTTGCATGCGCTGCAGCACCAGAAACTCAAAAACCAGTTGGCTGGCAGGCGCATACCTGTTTCTTCGGCTGTTTTCCAGACCATTTTCAGGGCCGCTTCTTGCCCAAAAAATGACCTGAAAACAGCCTGGAAAAACCCAGAAAAGCCTGGAAAATGGTGTGAGTTTTGGCCATTTTCAGGCCATTTTCCAGCACTCCAGCACCTGCAAGAGCAGCTGGCCAGAAACCAGAAGAGCAGGTGGCAATGGTGCGTGTGCCCACAGAGAGGGCTATGCATGCCATCTCTGGCACGCGTGCCATAGGTTGGCCATCAAATATTTATTTAATTATTTATTTATTGGTTCGATTTATATGCTGCCCTTCTCCAGAGACTCAGGGCAGCTTACAATGTGTTAAGCAATAGCCTTCATACTTTTGTATATACCTGCGGTGTTCTTTTTTTATACAAAGTCAGCTTATTGCCCCCACAATCTGGGTCCTCGTTTTACCTACCTCGGAAGGATGGAAGGCTGAGTCAACCTTGAGCCTGGTGAGATTTGAACTCGCAGTAATTGCAGGCAGCTGGCAGCTAAGTGCTACTTTAACAGCACTTTAGCCCGCTGCACCACCAAGGCTCCTATACAATCTTCTTGGGGATAAACAAGATTTAAACAATCTTCTTGGGGATAAGCAGATATGGCCTTTTGGAGGATTTTGTATCCTTTAGTCCTTGAGCTAGGAGGGACCAAGACTCCCTAACTCTCCTTCCAATGGCTTCTGTACCTAACAAGCAATTGAAACAGAATCTACCAACAGAATCTGATTTAAACCAATAGTATTGATCTTTTGGGGAATGGCTGGCCATAAGCTGGTTTTTCTTTGCTAGAAATTTTTGGTTTTCTGGTCCGAATCCCTCAGAGAAGAGCTTGCATGTAGGATAACCCACAGCTACTGAGAACTTGTTGAATGGTCCAAATAAATCACACTCATTAAGTTCTGAGTTTTCTTTGCTTGCCATAAAACTTCTACAAATAACAAACTGAAAATATGAAGTTGAACATAAAGACTTATTTTGGCCATACAACTATCAATCAAACTTTTATCATATATTACAGGAAAATTACATATGCCAGAATAAATCTACTTACATGATTTTTCTGATCTCTCCAGATCAATCTGTGTGTACTAAGGAGCAATACTCCTGTTTCAAACTTCAACTAGAGAAAAAAAAATGAGTAGATTTTAAGATATTCAGAACCTTTGCGTCCTTCAATATGCTATTTTTTGTAGAATCATACATGTTGTGTTAGGAAAATATTTTGTGAACATGTTGTATTTCGTTAATAAAATTTTCAAAATTAGACTGCAGAAAGGGAGAGAAACTACATTCCTTCTAATTTAATGATGTGCATCCATTTCCATAGGAAAAACAATAAAGTGCAAGGTGACGAATTAAAAAAAAGTAAAAAAAATGTCATGCAAGAATTCAAGATGTAAAGAACTAACAACAAATAATGGCAGAGACTTTGTGTTTTATAGCAGACTTATGCAAAATAAATATTTTCTTGTCACCAAATCTATATGTTTTAATAAACATATCTTTTCCTCAAGGTATTTTCCTAACTAGCTCTATCTACCTATCTAAGGGACTCCCTTAGTCAAAAATATAATAGTTCACACTAGCCTGTTTTATGATTCCTTTATTTTTTTTGTTACCATGAACCCAATCACTCGGCTTTATTAATGCATCATATATGATCCCAATTGTAGAGTTTTTAATTGAATGGTCCAGTAGGATCATTCAAACCCACTCTTCAACTTTCCTTCCTCCAGAAACTTGAAAAAGACTTGACAAATGTAAGTGACTAGAATGAAAGTCCATGACACCTGTATTCCAATGAAACTCCATGAACTAAGCCAAGCCACTACTGGATTGATTCACATATTGTGAGAAGCAATGTTCTGTTTGATTATGATTTATTAATAAACCACAATTTTATGTTCACAGACCATCGTATATAGTAGTTAGGTTCATAGAAGACAAGGTGAAGGAGAAAATGTTTCTTTTAAATAGAGAATGTTTTAGTATCATGTATTATCCAAGAACCAAGTTATATGTCTCTTGTTTCAAAACTATTAATTCTACCCATGAAAAATTGATAGGCAAGCTGAGTATTGAAAGTTTCTCAACCAAACATTTTATCTTTAAGGGTTTGGATTTTTTTCCTTTTTTGCTGGTAAACGGTGAAGGGATCTATGGAAAACACATGAGAAATTACAATTACAGACTCCGCAACAGATTACAGACAGGAATCTTAACTAGGCTGTAGAAAGAACAATTGCAACCAGCCTGCCTTCCAGAGAGGACCAGTATGCTGGGTAGATCAGAAAGAGGGCTAAGAAGGCATCTACATACCCTTCACAACCTGGACATAAACTGTTTCAAATCCTCCCCTTGGGAGGCACTATAGGGCATTGCATGCCCAAACAACTAGACATAGGGAGTTTTTTCTTTTGTGTTTTCACTCTGATGAACCCCCAATTCTCAGTGTTGTAGTATGTAGTATGGCTGCAATATTATTTATCCTTCATCTTCTTTACTACCCCATCTTATTAGTATTATGATTATAAGTTTACTGTTTTGTATGTACACTCTGAGCTTCTGCACCAGAGACAAACTCCTTGTATGTCTAATTACACCTGGCCAAATAAAGCAATCAGTTCAGTTCAAATAGGAAACAATAACAACTGCCCTGTAAGAAAGATTTTGGGGACGTTTACATTCCCATATTTTAACACTGTAGTTTTATTATGTTTTCATTGCATTTGTACACTGTTTTAGATGTTCATGCCCAAGAGATAATACTGAAGAAACAACTTCACATATGAACTAAGAGGCAACACAGCAGCGCAGAGATGCACAAAATTCCTAACAGGTTAGGCACTATGAAGCTTTCCTTAGAGATTGCATAAATATATACATATATATAGAAGCATATTATACATATATATATATATATATACATATACACACACACACATATATACATATACATACATATATATATATGGGACTACTGACATTAGTGCAAAAGGGCATAGAGAAATCGATTTCAATATAATTGCTACTTTTGAGTAACGAATAAAGAAGGCAAAGCTAATTAAACAAAAGGGAAAGGACATTCGAGGAACCGGATCTACCATACGCATGATTCGCTGGGGCCTGAAATCCGGGATGAAAGTGGATTCCTGTTTAGGCGACTCCCCGTCTCTCAGTAGCGCACCCGCGGCTTTCTCGGGTCGAAGAAGGACCTGGTGGGCTCCTCAATCCCCATTCCCCACTTTGCCAGCTGCCTTTAGGAGAGGCCGGGGCCCCTCCGCCCTCCCCGCCGGCTTCCCTCCCTCCTGGCGCAGCTTCTACCAGCCGCCCTGACCTTTTCCTCCCCATCGTACAGGCGGACCCCGCGCTGCTGCGTGACGAGGTTCTCGTGGATCTCCAAGAGGCCAGTAGCCCAGGCGAAGCGATCCATGGAACCTCCGCCGCGCACGAACGCTTCCCTTTCCCGGCAATACAGACGGCTCACCCCGCCCATGGCGCCTCCCCTTTGGGTGAGTCCTCGTGGTGACGAGAATGACGTCAGATGTCATCACCGGAGGCAGACCTTATAGGCGTCGCTTAACAGAACAGAACGACACGAGTTGGAAAGAACCTTGGAGGTCTTCTAGTCCAGCCCTTTGCTCTGACAGGAAACCCTAATATACCATTTCAAACACATGGTTGTCCAATCTCTTCTTAAAAACCTCCAGTGTTGGAACGTTCACAGTTTCTGGAGGCAATTCGTTCCACTGATTAATTGTTCCGATTGTCAGCAAATTTCGCCTTAGTTTTTGTTTCGTTTTATTTGTTTATTTGTTTTCGTCAAGCATGTATTTTATGACAGATACAAGTGAAAACATAATTATAAATACATGAAAAGGATACGAATAAAAGAAAACATTAGGACAGGGACGCTAGGCACGTTGATTAGTTCTAGATCGCTTCTCTCCTTGATTTCCATCCATTGCTTCTTGTTCAGCCTTCGGATGTTTTGGAGGATTGCTTGACTCTCTTTTTTAAGCACGGCACCCACCTGTACGCAATTATGCATGGTGTAGATAAAGTGGACAAAGATATGCTATTTCCCTCTCCCAAGATACTAGAACCAGAAGAAATCCAGTGAAATTCATTCCTGGAATTATTTCAGGATGGACACCCCCCCCCCCATATAAATATATAATATGGAACTCACTACCATGAAAAATGGAACTGGCCACCAGGATTCAAAAAAATATTTGGACAGATTCATGGAAGCCATGTGGATTTGTGGTTATTAACCTTGATGGCAGTGTGACATTGCTGGGAGATTAGTATTGTTCTTTGTGCAATTTGTTGGCCATTATGAGAATAAACTTCTGGACTTCAGGGGCCAAGGGTCTGATCCAGGAGGTCACTGTTTGTGTTGTATTTCTACTCATCTTGAATTTTGCCAGGGTTTTTTCCCCACTGCCTTCAATTTTTCCAATATTTCTAAAGACACTTGCTTCTGCTTTGTGTAGTCAAAATATTTAAGCTTCAGCTTTATTATTAACGCTTCTAGTGAGTAGTCTGAATCAAAGTCCGGCAAACCCTAGCCTAGACCTTCAATTTATGATTTACAGCTGTGATATTTCAAATTTCAGAGATGGGACTATAGTGGCAAGCTTTCAATTAATCTCTACCAAAAAGAAATCAGAGAACTACACTTGCATACGGCTCTGAGTAAGCATGTGTGATTATTTAAACTCTGATTTTGCTACCCATTCACTCCTGTAGGAAGAAATATCCTTCTGGGTTCAGTTCCAAGTGGGGAAAAAGACACTGGAAACATGGAGACTGCTTGGAAAGATGGTTTAATGATGGACACGATCACATGGTTTGAGTTCCAGAGAAGGGGCGAGATGCTGAACGTGCCTTGGTTTTATGCCCTCTCTGAGCTTTGAACTTCCTGGGGCACAAAAAGAGTATCCTGATTGGTTGTCAGAGGGTGGGGGGTGGGGGGGTCTTAGCTAGCCTTGCTAGCTGATGTAATCTTCCCAGGTGCCATGTGGTGCGTTTCTGTTGCTAGATGGGTCCTATTGTGTTGCAGATGATGGTCCACTGACAAAGTGGGGGGGATTGGGTTTCTGCCTCTGGCCTATTGACAAAGAGGGTGGGGGAGGCAGGAAGATGGGAGCTGCTTTGTCTTTAAAGCATGTTTCTCCATTTCTCATCCAGGAAAACACATTCTGCTCTTTTTAATACTTCCCAAAATACTTCACTCTTTCAGGAGAGGGGTGGGTGCCAACTTCCTACACTCTACCTTAAGAGTTTTTCTAAAATAGCTCAAGAATATTTTCCTCTATTCCCACCTGCCCAGCGTGGAGTAACTTTTTTTTATAAAGTTTTTTTTATTTTTTAACACACAGACACACATACACACACAATGTATTTTTTTTCTGAACAGAGTATTGGCTGGTTCATAAATTTAAACACTTTTTCAATACAACTTATATATTCCTTTTGCCATAATATTTTCCCTTCTTTTCCTTTTTTTGAATCTGTAATGCCCATTCATCCTAGCTCTAATCTTCATCAAATTTCACTTTTCTCTTCATTTCTATTGAAACTCCTTAAATTTAAATTCTCATTTAACATAATTCCTAATATTACATTCATTCAATATCAAAATAATAAACCAGAACATTTTATGCCATATATTTTCTTAAATCTTATTCCAAGTAATACACTCCAATATCTTAATAATCAATTACCTATACAGCAGATATAGGTAATTATATATACAACAGATTAATTTCCCTAATTAATCTTATATTTTTAGAACTTGTCCTTTTATAGACTCCAATCATGCAATTAAAAATATTCCAATTATTCCAATTTCTCTAATTTTAAGTAAAGCATATTTCTAAAACTTATTTCATTCATATACCCATTAGTTTTCTATTATTTTAAACTATTTAAAATATCATAATTACATCTTGCTCTCTATACATTTTCTTACATCTTATTCCAAATAATAGACTCCAACATCTTAATGAAAATTAATTACTTGTATGACAGGTTTTTCCCCTCTTTTTATAATAATTATAAACCAAATTGCTTCCAAATTGCGTGGGGTAATTTTTGAATACAATAAGCATGTTTAAAACTAGAAGCCATGAAGTTTTAATGGTATTGTGATAAATCTCTACTTATAAAAGAAACAATTCCTTCCAACCTAGTGGAACAATATATTTTTCCCCGATTTTTTTTTCAAGACTCTTAATTTTTCTTCTTTCCTTCCTTCCTTTTCTCCCAAAATGAAAAGAGGAAAAATGAACTGCACAAAGTTGTGCTGCACCATGCATTCGTTCCAAAAAAAAAAAGGAACTCACAAATTACAGAAGGAAAAAAGGCGAGGTAGGACTAGGATATAGGCAGACGCAAAACATATGCATAAAGTAGCCAATTTGGACGGTTATCCTCGAGGGAGGAAGAAAAAAAATGGTAAGAGTCAGCATGCATTTTTCAAACGAACCACACAGGATGCTGAGCGCTGGAGAGGAGAGTCAGCCGAATAATAACATCTTGTTGTTCTCTGGTTGGCTAATTTCAAACCCCCGACTGCACCAATCGGCAGGGCCGTGTCGCCCACGTGACGGCCGGGCGCGATATTAAATTCAAACGGCTGTGTAAGGACATCGAGGAGTCGGTTGTGTCGCTTCTGCGGGTGAATCTTTTCTTTGCAAGGCAAGCGCGTGGGTAAAGCGCCGTAAGGTGGGATCGGATGGGATGCAGCTATTAAAAAAAAATTGAGCAAAAGCAAGTTTAATCTGGACTTATTAGAAGGACAAGTTTTCCATTTGGTTGGACGGAATAGTCCTCGATTCTAACTGAACAAGTGAAGTCGGAAAAAGAGGCTCTTCCTTTGGGGGTTGGGGCAGCGGTTGGGGCTTGGTTGGTTATGATTTAAGTTTTCTGAAGACAGGCATCAGTCTTCTGGTTGCTGTGCTGCCTGAAGTCAGAGTGCTTCTCTCCTGTGCTTGTTTTCATTCAAGTATAAAACAGCATGTGTCATCTGGTAGTGCAACTTGAATGGGTTGGTCTGGTTGAACCATTTCTTGCATATTCTGCAATCTTTTCAAACAATATGTATAGAATTGCTATGCTTAAAATAATGTTTATTGTGTAAATGAGGCTTTATATTAAAAGTTGCAAGTGGCTTTTTCTTTTTAGAAAATCCAGGAAAGTTAGAAAATTGAATTCTGTCAACAACCAACAACAACAAAAAAATGGTAAGTCATAAAAGGTATCATTGGTATCTTAGATTGGAGCTGAAAGCAGATTTATAATACAAGTAAGAGACGGGATATAGGAATTTCTGTCTTTAAAAAAACTGCTGTACCAAAAGTTATATGAAATGTAAGGAAGGATTTTGATATAAGCCAGGCAAGGTTCTTGTACATTAGAGTTTTTTAAACTGAATATGCAATAAATATACAGGTAATCATTGCCTTACAACAGTTAATTTAGTAAAGTTACAACGACATGAAAAAAGTGATTTATGACTGTTTTTCAGAGTTGCGACCATTGCAGTGTTCTGGTCATGTGATCACCTTTTGCAACCTTATGACAAGCAAAATCAATGGGGAAGCCAGATTCATTTAGTAATAGTTATTAACTTAACAACTGCAAGGATTCACTTAACTGTAGCAAGAAAGGTTGTAAAATGGGACAAAACTCACTTAAATATTTCACTTAACAACATACATTTTGGGCCAATTGTGATCATAAGTCGAGGACTTATGCTTTTGCTTAGATAAGCAAAAATTGTCCTGATGTTATAGCTTTTCTAATATGTTATAATTGATGAAAAGTGAAAAAATACTACAAGAAATGTTTGTATGTCAAGATGCCATATGCCTCACACCATTCTAACTTTAAAGAGTATTTTAAAAGAAAATGTTATGTTAGTTAATGCTGTGTTAATTTTTTTCAGGAAGATAAAGAAAATGCCAACATATCTACCGGTATATGGAACGAAGGAGACAGTATACTTGAAAACACTTTTGCTTCCCCTAAAAATTTAAATTCCCATGTATTGAAACAAATTAAGACAGATACAAATTGTAATTCTCCAAACAGTAAGACAGTAGGAGATACTGAATCTGCAGCAGTAAAATCGAAGGTTATGTCATTTACTCAGACCTTTCTACAGAAAGCAAACGTAAAGAAACAGATAAAAGCGGATGTCTCCAATTCTGTTCCATGCATTTCAGATAAACGTATACTTGGCTCATATCGGGGCAAAATAGTTTCTTCTAAAGTAAACTCCTTCAGAAAGGTTCCAACAAATGAGCCTAGAAATTCTCCTCCTGCTTTGCCTAAATCAAGAGTAAAGTCAGCCACAACTAATACAACCATAAGGGATGCTAAAGTCACTAGCAACGCTGGTGCTCCTAAAGCCCTAAATTCCACCCCTTTTCAGATCAGCACTGTAAGAGTTTCTGTTTATCATCCCAAAACTATTCTGAATCAAGAGAAACAGTCTATTAGTGGTGGCACAGAGGATATTGGGACAACCCAAAAGAACTCTTTCAGCAATCGGAAATCACTATTAAAGACTGTTCCAATCAATAATTCTGCCCCGAGGACAAAGAAACCTGTGTCATCTAAAACTGTTAGTGGAAGCCTAAAAGTGCCACTTTCTGAAAGTCATGCTACAAAATCGATTATCAAAAAAGCTCCGACATCTGTAGATGTGAGAAGGTAATGTAAATGCCTGCATTTTTTGTATCAAAATGTGATGGGACAATACAACATCAAAAAGCAGTTGGAATTTTTCAGACAGTTTCTATAATGTACCAAGCTATGGCTTGCTTGCTAGATTTTATGGAATAAATCTCATTTAGCTGAATTTGATCAACGTAGTACACCAAAATCAAGCAAACTGCTTTGTAACTAAACATAAAAACGTAGGTTATACAAAAGAGAAAATGAACCCTTGTATCCCTTGTATACTTTGTCCTAAATAAGCCTTGAATAATCAACAGTTTAAAGCAATTGTACATACCGGGGTTTGGGGCTTGAAAATAGGATGCTTTCACATCCGTTATTACAGAAGATAAATTAATTGTGTGCTCGCCACTCTGTGATAAATCGTATTTCTTTTGCTCTAGTCCTATATACCTGATAATTATGATCAAACATAAATTATACACACAAAATCTTAGATGCCATTTAGGTTTACAGGATTATTTCTCTGCTTTCACTGGAAGTGGTGTTTTGTTTTGGTAGGTCATTGGATCTGAACTGCAATTGCCAGTTGACCGCTGGATGGCACAAAAATACAGGCAGCTCTGGCTTTTTCAGCTTAGTTCTGACAGCTGCAAATAGCAACTATCTTTGCCTTATTTTTCTGATAGTCATGACTACTAATTGCAATTTTGAATATTAACTGCTTGACAGTTGATTTTTAATCTCGTAATTTAAATGTTCTTTGAGATAGATATGAGGAGCTGTGAACTGACAGACCTCATTTCACTGTAGCTACATAACTGGGTAGCTGTTACATGAATTATATCTAGCTAAAATGCAAAATGGAGTATTGTACTAATCAACTTAAATTTTATCTTTTAGACTTCAGCTGGCTGAATGGCAGGCTTCAAAAGGGATAAAGAAGGTACATAACACCTTACCTGCAAATAGCCAGCCTAAAGAAACAACGTGTCAGCAAACTATGAAAGAGCCAGTTGAATCATTTTGGGCTACCATTGTTGAAGAAGACGAACAAGGACAGCTTAGTGATAAGGTCAACAAGACACTTACAGAATGTCTGGATCTCATTGAAAAGGTATGATGCTTAAATAAACCACCATAATGTTGAATTAACTTTTATAACATTCTTGTACTTTATTCAGTTCTATAAATTCTGAAGGTACAAGACATACTGGACTTTGAGGACAATTGTACAAAAGTATGAAGGCTATTGCTTAACACATTGTAAGCCGCCCTTATTTATTTATAAATAAATAAACTGGTCTTACAATGGATCAATGTGAAGAGAGTTGGTAGGCTACATCATGACAAAATCTTGTGTGTCATTTTCTATTGTAACTAGAACAATTGGATCTGTCCTGAATGAAGATAAAGACTGAACTGTGGAACACAGAGATCTTTATTACTACAATAGAGAAAATTCTTCGACGTTTTGTGTTAAATAAAAGGCTAGCCTCATTCTTCTCTGGATTATGAAAATATAAACTAATTCACAGAAGTTTATGCATTATAGGTAGTCTTTGGCTTAAAACCACAATTGGGACTGGCATTTCTGATGTATGGTGGTGCACTTGTAAAGTGAGTTATCATGTGACCAGAGCCAATTTTATGATAATTTTTATAGCAGTCATGCAAACCCGGCTGTTATGGCAAGTTACTGTCCTGTCTCCAACCTTCGCTTTATTGCGAAGGTTGTTGAGAGTGTGGTTGCGCAACAGCTCCTGCAGCACCTGGATGAAACCGTCTATCTAGACCCGTGCCAGTCCGGCTTCAGGCCTGGGTACAGCACAGAAACAGCATTGGTCGCGTTGGTTGATGATCTCTGGAGGGCTCGGGACGGGTTGCTGCTCTGCCCTGGTCCTATTAGATCTTCAGCAGCTCTTGATACCATCAACCATGGTATCATGCTGCACCGGCTGGAGGGATTGGGGGTGGGAGGCACCATGTTGTGGTTCTTCTCCTATCTCTCTGACCGGTCGCAGTCTGTGTTGGCAGGGGGGCAGAGGTCAACCTCAAGGCACCTTGTTTGTGGGGTACCACAAGGGTCGGTCCTCTCGCCACTCCTGTTCAACATTTATGTGAAGCCGCTGGGTGAGATCATCCGTGGATTTGGGGTGCAGTGCCATCTGTAGGCTGATGACACTCAGCTGTACATCTCAACCCCAACGATGCCCTTGAAATGATGTCCCAGTGTCTGGAGGCCGTGCAGGTCTGGATGGGGAGGAACAGGCTTCGACACAACCCTTCCAAGACCGAGTGTCTGTGGATGCCGGCATCCCGATATAGCCAGCTGGCGCCATCGCTGGCTATTGGGGGCGAGTCATTGACCCCCACAGAGGGGGTCGCAACTAACTGTCTTTAGAAGAGCACATGATGCCCATGGCCAGGGAGGCTTTTTATCAGGTTCGCCTGATACGCCAGTTGCGCCCCTTTCTGGGTCGGGATTCCTTATGCACAGTCACTCATGCTCTCGTCACTTCTCGCCTGGACTACTGTAACGCTCTCTACATGGGGCTCCCCTTGAGGAGCACCCGGAGGCTCCAACTGATGCAGAATGTGGCCGCGTGGGTGATTACAGGAGTGACATGGCGCTCCCATATAACACTTCTGCGCGAGCTGCACTGGCTCCCGGTGGTCTTCCAGGTGCGCTTCAAGGTGTTGGTTCTCACCTTTATAAAGTGCTCCATGGCTTAGGCCCAGGGTATTTACGAGACCACCTACTGCCATTCCCCCCCCCCCCCCCACCGGCCAATACGCTCTCACAGAGGGGGCCTCCTCAGGGTGCCATTGGTCAAGCAATGTTGACTGGCGGCCCCCAGGGGGAGAGCCTTCTCTGTGGGAGCACCCACCCTCTGGAACGAGCTACCTCCTGGGATACGATTGATCCCGGATTTCTGCACTTTTCGTAAGGCCCTGAAGACGTTCTTATTTCAACAAGCCGGCCTGGCCTGAATAGGTTTTAGGGGTTAGTTTTTAATTTGTATAGCTTGGGGTTTTAAATTGGGAGGCCGTTTAATTTATTTTTAAATAAAACTAAACTAAACTAAACAAACCACAGTTAAGTAAATCACTTGGTCATTAGTGAATTTGGTTTTCCCAATAGACTTTGTCAGAGGCAGGCTGGGAAAGCAACAAATAGGAATCATATGACCACAAGACACTACAAACAAATGCATGCCTGTTACTAAGCATCTGAATTGCTATCACATGAGGGGGGATGATGAGATGTAATGCGGAGAACAGATCATCAGTCACTTTTTTCAACCTAGTTGCATCTTTTAACTGTTAAATGAGCAGTTGTAAGTCAACTGCAGTCTGCTTATGCAACATACTAATGTAACATTTATCTAGAACTCATACAGTTGAAATACATTCAGTACATTTTTTCCTTGCTATTTCTCTTCAGGGGTTTTTAGGTGAAACAGTACATTCCATTTTGGAAAACTTGGTAGTGAAATTACCAGAAGCAAAAAAGTTTGCTAAGTATTGGGTGTGCCAGATGCGTCTTGAACAGTTTCGCTCCACGGAAAAAGTAATAACTATTTATGAAAATGCAATTCTTGCAGGAGCGCAGGTAACACTCTTAAATGTGTTTCACTAAATTTAATTTTGTTTTCAGTTCTTTGCCAATGAGAGATGTATGTATTTATAAACTTTCTCATATTTTAACTGTTTAGTTAGAACAGTTTTTTTAAAGTTACACTTTTTAAAAAGTTAAAAAATTCTACCATTTATTTAAAGACATGAGATTGGTATAGTTGGTTGTCCAATCCTCTTCTGTTACAGCAATCTTATGTGGGAGTGACCAGTCTAAGATTACCATAAGCATATTATTTTATCCTATCCAGTGTCACCTTCTGGGTGGTGGATTGCCATATAAATTTGATTAATAAAAAAAAATATCTGTGGAAATTTGAACCTGGATCTTCAGTTTCATTTGAATAGTGATCTTTTATTACATTGTAAAAAATTACAAGACATGGTTTTGCCTGAGGACCTTAGAGTGATAAAGAGCAAGTGGTTTGTTGTGGGGGGGAGGGGGGAGGGTTTATTGAATTTTGTATTTAGGGTTTTATTTTTGTAAGCCATCTATAGTCACAGTGAGTGAGCTGGGCAGTCATACATTTTCTAAAATAATTAGCTAAGCTAACTGGAAATTAATCATTGGTTTTTCAGCCTAAGGATGAGCTGCGTCATACTTTTGCAGATGTTATAAAGGCTAGACGAGACCCACCAAAAACTAATGGTAAGATTTAACATTATTTATTAGTTTCCTCAAATCTTCAATTTTGCCTTGCTAAACGTGACCCTGTATGATGCAGAGTGATGCTTCACTCTGCATTTTACTTGTTATAAGCAACATAGATATTTTTATTTGCCTCCATCTTTAGTACCTTTTGAATTTCTTTTAACAGGCTTAAATATTGAGTTGCTTTATACCAGGAATGGGGAACCATGGCTCTTTTATGACCTGTAGACTTCATGTCTGGCCCAGAATTCCTGAGCCAGACATGGTGGAGACCTCTCTGTTCACTTGATTTCTTTGCATAGGCATAAGCTTAATTGGAACTTTACCTGCAGTTGCACCAATGTTGAACTAGATGTAGTTAAACAGAGTTTGGATAGCCATCTGTTATGAAAGCTGTAGTTCAGGGATTGGCAATCAATGGCTTCTCAAATATTGTTGAGAACCCTGCTGGCTCAGGAATTCTGGGAGTTGAAGGAGTTGAAGTCCACAAGTCATAAAAGGGCCATGGTTCTCTACCCCTGCCTTTATACCATGACCAAATATATCTTTTCAGAATGTGTGAAGGAAGAGGACACTGCAAATCCTGAGAGACCAGCTGAAACAGAGATAAAGGAGGCTTTCAAGGAAGTCAGTTTGAATAATGAGGTGGAACATAGTAATGAAGCCTTTCAAGAACCAACAGAAATTTGCTCAAAAATCAAAGAAGACTTTCCAGAGGAAAAAAAGAACAAAAGTAAAGAACAGATACAGAAAGACTTAAAAAATGAAGAAACTGCTACCAATGCAGACAAAGATAGAATCCTAGAGATTCAAACTCCAAAAAATGAAAAAGGCTCATATTTAATAAAATACAATTTGTCAACGACTTCCCATTTGGAAAGGTGAGTCTTAATATGGTTTTTTCTACATGGGATCTGAGGATGTGCAGTTGCTGTCCTTAATCTGAAAAGAATGGTATCATGCTCATTTTGTGTAGTAATATCCAAGTATTTGGGAAAAGTGAACCTGCCAATTTGAGGGTTTTTGGTGGGGGGGGGGGACACCAATTTCAAGGTTATGAATGAGAAGAAAGTTAATAGCTGGAAACCATTCTAGAGATGGCTAACAACTTCGTTTGTACCAGGGATTGGTTTCAGGGAAACCAGTTTTTTCATGGACTGGTGGTGGTGGTTTTGTGCACTACCTAGATCCTGCTCATACGCAGATGAAGCTTTGCTTGCTTGTGCAGCCCAGTTCCTAATAGGCTCAGTACCAGTCTGTGGCCCGAGGGTTGGGAACTCCTGCATTATAGGACTCAAAAACTGATTAGTGAAAATTGGCAGGTAAAATCCCTGTTGAAATTTACCTATTGGAATCAGGCTCTCAGTTATAGCCTATCTTCAAAAGAAGTATTTTGTTTTAAACTAAAATGCTAAAATGTATGTAGTATTTGAATTACAAGTATTTGTTCAACTGTTTGAATTTACCCTGGTGCTGAACAAGCATTCATGCATACAAATTTCAAGCAGAAATTCAACAAATTTCAAGACACTGCAACCAGTTGACTTATGATTAGCTTCATGTTCCACGGTCATATGATCACCATTTGTAACCGTCCCAGTTGATTTCCCATAAGCAAAGACAATGGGAAAGCCAGCAGGGAAGGTTGCAAGTCACTCAGGCAAATCTCCTTGACCTCCAGCTATATTTTTGCTTTCACACACCATGCCCTCCTCCCCTTCGCTCACAAACCACACACCCTCTCCCTGGCCTTCCTGAGTTTGTGTCACACTGCAGTAATTCCTACCTCAACTTGTTCATGACTCTCCCCCCCAACCCCATAGCACCCTAAATTACCTGGGACTCCTTAAATTCCTTTAAGACCAATAGGACAACATTTTTTAGCCGGGATAGCCATTGGTTCTAATTTATCAGGAGAGTTTGGAAAAAAAGACAGTTGTACATATTTCCTGGGGAATAATCTGTTTGATTTTAACATGATATAATTTTTAAAAGATTTCCACCAATCTCTCAATTATATTGACCATATCTGTCTTCCATTTAGGCTTGCTGGGCAATAGAGTACATTGTCAGGAAAAATAATCTTGCTACTAGATGTCTAGAAGCCATGTATAAATATTTTAAATTGCAACAGTGGTAATATTGTATTTAGTATTGCTATAGCATATTTAGAATTTCAAATTTCAATTTCAGTAATGTCATAATATAGGTCATAAATTAGGAGTTGCAAATTATAATGTAAACCAGTTGTAAACTCTATAAATCAGATCCCCATCAAGTTAAAAGCACTGAATCAATTCTTTAGGAATTTCCATTTACTTTTTAGAAATAATAAAACAAGCCATCTGGATCTATATCATTATAAAAAGGTATATAGCAACAGTGACTAAGACTTGCAACTTTGGCCCAAGAACCGAATCCTGAAATATTTTCTAAACCGCATTGATAAACTGGCATGGTTTTATGTTCCTAAAATCATACATGGCTGAAATAAGTATATATTATTATCCATAGAGCAGCAATGTATTTTTCTTACAATATTCAAATATTTAATGCCAAATTAATATTTGTATTACTGTTATTCACTTATTTCTGTTGCCAAGCCACATTGAATTATTGCATTCTAATCCTGTAAATACATAAATGTTTTCTCTTTTTGACCCTAAGCACAAAGAAAAGGCTGCAGTGTGATGATCCTACAATTAAAAACCTGAAATTCCTAACACCTGTGAGACGGTCCTGCCGTATCCATGAACAAGGAAATAAGTTACCAAGCATGCTCAAAGATCATAGCCCTTGTGTTTCTTCACTTGAACAGCTTGGAGAATTAGGAGATGAAGGCACTGGTTTCATCTACCGACCAAACAATGCATTGTAAACTGTCAACACTGCAACTATGCAACTATCAGTTAATGGGAGCAGAGCAGAGAATAAAAGCACATTTTTATTTAAATTGAAATTAATTCAGTGCAGGTGTTAAATTCCCCTGGTTTAACTAACTTAATTTAGCTTTACTGTTACTAAACAAATAAACAAAATGTATCTAATATGGGAATTGCTATGATTTAACATGCAAAAGAGATACATTTATAACATACATTTATCTTACCATTGATGACACTAAACTAATTGTATAATGAGATGATAGCATTTAACGAAGTTGAACTTTGTGGGCAAGGAATACAAGAACGTTGTGACTAGTTTGTAGATCTGAAGATAACCTTTACAAATATTGGCAATAGAAACTAACCTTTTTGATAATTTTCAGTGTGTGTTGAATGTTAATTCACTTTTAATGTTGATATTGTAAACTTTAAAAATTTACCTTTTTGAAAACTTCTGAATTTCATAATCTCTTAGTGTATATATATGTATGTTATGTATTATATGTATGTTGATGTATATATGTATGGTCTCTGGTCTAAGACTAATAAATTGTTGTTGTATATGTTATATATGCTTGGGTAGGCAAAGAGATTGAAATAGAACATTAAAAACTCTTGAGAAGTTTGTGGAAATAAAATTCCCAGTTTTATAAATGCTGTTCTGAAAGATTTTATCTGGAAGTGGCAAGCTAATAATGATTTAATATAAAAACGTTAGTGCCTATTAAGGACATGGAGTAACAATTTGTCAGCTGAAATCCATGGAGGTGGGAATGGCAATCTTCTTTCATACTGTTGCTCAGCTACATATAGTCTGGAAGTTTGGTTCAAGAGTGTTTAAGAATATAACATTAACAGATGTTTATAGCCCCAAATAGTTTACACATTGATAATTATTTGAGATTTGTTTACCAACTGAAACTGAAAGACATTTAACAAAACATGGTCATGTAAAAAAGTAAGCACACTCTAAATATCTTTCAGCAAATATTTGCTCTTTATATCAACGATATTTATAAAGGACATATAACAAACATACCCTATCTACATTTCTAGTCCATTTCCAGTCCGTTGATTTGCTCTTGAGGTATCTGACCATGCCAAATCAAAACTCAGGCTTTCAGAGAGGTTATATATGCAAATGAGGCTAGGGAAGAATTTTAAATATTTGCAAAACATTTGGATGACAATAATTCCACTTTCTGGAAGATCATCTAGATGTAGAAAAGATTTCTAACCACTGCCAATTTGCCCTCACCAAACCGCCCAACAACTTCAGCAGAGAGTAGGATGTAAGATGCTGATAGAATTCTCTTAAGAACTCCAGAATTTTATCATGGGTTCTACCAGTAGCTCTTAGCTCTATTGATGTCAAAGTGAATGAGTGTACCAGCGGTCAATTTGATTTCTATCCTCTTATCTGGTGGCATTCCTTTTGTATAGGTGTCTGGTTTTTTGAAGATTGTATTACCACTGAAATAATTAGATGTAAATTGATAAGTTTTCCTGTTTCAGTTTCCTAGGGCAGATATTTTCCTCAATATTTCCAATCTTGGCATCAAGCAGTACATTTGAACTCAATCATAAAATTAATTGCATTCCTTTCCATTATAAACCAGGATAACCTTCATATTAAAGGTTAATTGGTATTTGGCCATTAACTGCACTGTACCCAAGCATCTTTCTTGACTATGAAAGCAATAACATTCCTTTGTTTTTCATGTCAATTGTAAAACAGTATCCTCGGCTAATTTGAAACTACCCGATACCAGACCATTTCAGTTTATTGATGCCTAAGATTCAATGTGTAATCATTTCATCTTTAATTGTGTTGAGCTTCCCCATGTTCTCATTGTAATTTTATCTTTGCAGCTTTGATGGTCTTTTACTGTATGGCAACCTCAACAAGCAGACATCCTTAGGGTTTTAATCTCGTCATGCCATTAGCCCTATTACCCTAATGCTCCAAAAGATATTCAGCTCTTCCTCAATTGCATAGTGGGCACGATATGATCTGTGAGACCCATCATCCAATCTCACTTTGTCAATCATTTCATATTGTCCATTTATTTATTTATTTTTGGTAGCAACCCCTGCTGCAAAGTGTGATCTTTTGCCATTGTGACCCTCTGCCTCCAGCTCCTTCCATATGACTGCCCAATGCAACTGGGGCAGCTGGAGATGACCTTCATGCCTTGGGTGACTTCCTGGCATATATTGTCTTGGCACAGACTCGGGAACATGCCCGATGAAGCAGCATAGCAGGATTTTGGTGTGTGTATTTGGGGGGGGGGCAGTTCAAACCCAGAACCCCCTCCTTTTATTCCCAGCACTTGATCTCCCTCTGTTTGGAACGGGCTCCATTAACACACAACCCCTTGGGCAGCAACAGTTTCTAGTAGTTCACGAGTTTACCAATAAGTCCATTATCAAAATCACTTCTAAAGGGAGAAAATCTACTCGGAGGAAACTAAAAATCTAGCTTCTACCAGCGATGATCTACCCCCGTGCAAAAGAAAGCTTTGCGCTTTCCATCGAAACCACGCCCTTCGGGACCATTGTCTCCACCCTTCGTACTTTGTCTACGCCGCTGACCTGGCTGAGCCGAGAGGGACAGCGTCTCGGTAGGCCACCGGGGAGCGGCGGGCGTCGTAAAAGAGAGGGCCATTGCGAGCCGCTTGCGTGCATCTAAAATATACTAGCAAGAAGAGGATCCCTACTTTACGGCTGTCTCAGTCAAAAAGTGAGGAGGGGGGAGCTCCTTTTTCTCCCCTCAATGGAACTGGCTTCCCCGAACGGGATTTGCTGGATATAGGGTGAGAATTGCTGGGGGGATGTAGAGACGGGTTTGAGGTTTCTTCACGACGTTCAGGCTCCGCCCTCCCGTGCCTGAAAGGGCGTTGGAAAAATTCGTGTCCTTTGCCTCGCAAGCCAGCGAAGGCATTCCGGGCCGGTATGTCTCTTATTGAGGATGAAAACCGCGATTAATGATAAGTCTCTACATTCCTTGCTCTTGTAGAGCTAAACCAAGGAAATGAAAAAAAGCCTAGTGCACCTCTGATTTGTGTTCCGCCCACTTCCGAAATCCTCTGTGTTTGTGTGCCTGCAGCGCTGAAAAAAATGCCCTTTGTTCAGTGGTGAAATTTATTTTACTACCGGTTCTGTGGGCGTGGCTTGGTGGGCGTGGCAGGGGAAGGATATTGCAGAATCTCCATTCCTATCCCACTCTGGGGCTAGCCAGAGATGGTATTTGCTGATTCTCCAAATTGCTCAAAATTTCCGCTACCGGTTCTCCAGAACCTGCTGGATTTCACCCCTGCCTATGTTGGTCAACCCTGTGTCTTTCATTTTCTGGATGTACTGTAAGTGCTGCCTTTGGGGTGGATCACAACTTGGGTGCTTGGCCACCAAGCCTGTATTTATGACAGTTGCATGGTCCTGGGGTCATTTGATCATCATTTATGACCTTTCCAACCAGCTTTTGACAACATAGTCAATGCAGGGAGTTGGACTTGCTTAATGACCATGTGATTCGCTTAACAACCATGGCAAAAAAGTGGTAAAATTGGGCACAACTCACTTAACAACCATCTTGCTAGTTCCAATTGTGGTCGTAAGTCAAGGACTACCTAGAGACATGATTGATATGGGTTTGACAGTTTAATCATTATGGCTGAACACAAGCAAAATGCCCCAAAATTATCTCCTTGATCTATCAGGTTGGATGAAGAAACAGAGACATACTTAGAAGTAGATTGAATGTTGCCCAAGAAGGGGATTAATTGGGATCCTTCACTGAAGTTACCGTATTTTCCCGCGTTTAAGACGACTTTCTAACACACAAAAATCTTCTCAAAAGTCGGGGGTTGTCTTATACGCCGGGTGTCAGTCTCCTGTAACCAGGCAGACCAGTCCGAAAGGCTTTGACCAGCCTTAAATGGCTCTAAGGAGCCAAGTTGAATTGCCTGCTGAGTTGCCGCTAATCAGCTGACTTCCACGCAAAGGGAAAAACTTTCCTTTTACACAAGGCTGGCCATCCCAGCTGAGTTGCCTGATCGCCAGAGCTTGGATGGCCAAGCCCCGTTTCAAAGGGAAAAACTTTCCTTTTATACAACGCTGGCCACCCCAGCTGCTAATTTTTGCCTGCTAATTGATACGTAGCAAAAATCCGCCCCCCCCCTCCAGCTTGCTTACCTTAGCTGCTACCCACAACGCTTGCCTTGCCTTGCCTGCAATCCATTGCATCAGTAAGCAACTAAATCTCCCTGCCTGCAATCAAGTAGGCAGGGAGTTGTGGACTTCAACTCCCAGAATTACTCAGCCAGGAAAGCAAAGCTGGCTGAGGAATTCTGGGAGTTGAAGTCTACAAGTCTTAAAGTTGCCAAGGTTGGAGACCCTTATTCTATTGGGTAAGGTTTTTTTTCCCTTTGGGAGCTTTAAAAAAAATAGTTACCGTATTTTCCGGCGTATAAGACAACTGGGCGTATAAGACGACCCCTGACTTTTCCTGTAAAAATATAGGGTTTGGGCTATACTTGCTGTATAAGACGACCCCTCTTCCAACGCACACCAAATAAAAACTAAAAAACATCAACTGGCTCACCCACAATGTAAAAGCAGCTGTGCTAAAATGGCCCCTGCAACAAGCAGGAACCTCACACAGCCACAAAAAGCCCCCCAAAAAAACAACTTTCACACTTTACACACACAAAATTCCACATACAGCTTTGTGAGATTTTGTGCGTTTGTGTAGTTAGAGTGAAACTCTACAGAAACACACTAAATCTCAGAAAGCTGCACAAATATTATTTTATTTTATTTTATTATTATTTTATTTTATTTATTTTATTTTATTATTATTTTATTTTATTTTATTTTATTTTATTTATTTTATTATTTTATTATTTTATTTTATTTTATTATTTTATTTTATTTTATTATTATTTTATTTTATTTTATTTTTTTATTTTATTTATTTTATTTTATTTTATTTTATTTTATTTTATTTTATTTTATTTTATTTTATTTTTTTATTTTATTTTATTTTATTTTATTTTATTTTATTTTATTTTATTTTATTATTTTATTTTATTTTATTTTATTTTATTTTATTTTATTTTATTTATTTTATTTTATTTTATTTTATTTTTATATGAAAGTTAAATTTAAAACTTCCTAGCCTAAAACTTAGACCTAGCCTTTAAATGGCTAGGTCTAAAAAAGAACAACTAAAAAACCCCCCAATTAACTATTTTTTTTAAAGCTCCCAAAGGGAAAAAAAACCTTACCCAATAGAATAAGGGTCTCCAACCTTGGCAACTTTAAGACTTGTAGACTTCAACTCCCAGAATTCCTCAGCCAGCTTTGCTTTCCTTGCTGAGTAATTCTGGGAGTTGAAGTCCACAACTCCCTGCCTACTTGATTGCAGGCAGGGAGATTTAGTTGCTTACTGATGCAATGGATTGCAGGCAAGGCAAGGCAAGCGTTGTGGGTAGCAGCTAAGGTAAGCAAGCTGGAGGGGGGGGGGCGGATTTTTGCTACGTATCAATTAGCAGGCAAAAATTAGCAGCTGGGGTGGCCAGCGTTGTATAAAAGGAAAGTTTTTCCCTTTGAAACGGGGCTTGGCCATCCAAGCTCTGGCGATCAGGCAACTCAGCTGGGATGGCCAGCCTTGTGTAAAAGGAAAGTTTTTCCCTTTGTGTGGAAGTCAGCTGATTAGCGGCAACTCAGCAGGCAATTCAACTTGGCTCCTTAGAGCCATTTAAGGCTGGTCAAAGCCTTTCGGACTGGTCTGCCTGGTTACAGGAGACTGACACCCGGCGTATAAGACGACCCCCGACTTTTGAGAAGATTTTTGTGTGTTAGAAAGTCGTCTTAAACGCCAGAAAATACGGTAATTGGGTGGTAGAGGAGTTATTTTCTGTTATATTTCATTTATATATTTTTGGACAAATCACTACCAATTATGAGCCACCACTGGTTTCTAATTCAAAGAGTGTAGGGTTAAATAAAGAGACCTGCATTATGTTAATTATCCAGAGGTCTTCAGTTAGCAGATTGGAAAAATAGCTAAATTGGATACCGTAATTACTGGTTATACATAGTATATAAATATGGTACTTTAATCATTTACAAAGCTTTTAGTTTTGAAGTTGAAGAATCAGAAATGGAGTATAGCATACTCCTATCTATGAATCGATAATCAACCATGTCTTTTATTATCTTGATACTTGTTACTAGGAAATTTTGGTGAAAGGAAACATTGAACCTGCTGAGCTTTCTGAAGACACCTGCAAAAGCTGAAGCAGTTTGATTATCATGGAGAATTACAATGTACTAATGGAACTTGGGGAAGGATCATTTGGTAGAGTCCTCTTAGTCCAGCATAAAAGCACAAAACAGAAATATGCAATGAAAGAAATAAGACTTCCCAAGGTAACTACTTCTTTCCCTAACCCTAAATATAATCCCACTAGTTAGAGCATTGCAATACTTGTCAATTGGCTTTCAGGTGCAATTCAAAGAGCTCATTGTTATCCTTAAAACTGGTTCAGGATCAAGATATCTGTGGAACCACCTATTCACTAATGTGGAACCACTATTCATTAATTATTCTTGTTGCTTGTCCAACAAGAATAATTTCCATCCAGGTACCTTTGCTTAAAGAATGCTACCTACAGGGATCATGGTAGCAAGTTAGTCTCATAATTTCTGATATAAGATTGTGCCCAAACCAAGCCCAGGATACCTAGAGATTATAATTATAATTTATGTCCCGGGAGTTCTCAGTTTCATCTGAAATGAAACCTTTATAATTAGCTGATCCCCATTTAACAACTACCATTGCCTTCAGAGATTTGATTGATGATAAATAATAAGACAACTTTTGCATTACTGGTGCCCTGAACGAGGATCTTGTTACCTCAAAAATTGCTCTGATCTCTAACTTTCTCTGTTCTGGTGGCAGTGTCTTGTTAAATAACATTTTCATTTGCTCTTTATCAAATTTTTGTTTAATTTTATATACCGATTGCTAAATGGAATGGTTGGTTCTTTGTGATTTTTTTTCTTCTTGCTTTTGTAAATTTATTTTGAAGGATGCTTTTAAATTTGTTTAAACATATTATTTTATTATATTCATAAATATTAAGCCTTTGATACTTTGATGAGCAAAAGCAAGAGATACAATAAGGAAAGTATAAAACAATGAGTTATTTATTTTTACTTACAAGTAATATATTTTTAGTCTGTCTTCAATATAGAAAAGTCCTGGAATGAATCTATAATATTGGCTAAAATGAATCACCCAAATATTGTGATGTATGCAGACTCTTTTGAAGGTAAATATGTGCATTTTAATAATTAATGTTACATGTTACAATTGCATTATTCAATTTGCTGAATTGCAAATGTCTTTTCATCGTCTTGATGTTTACTGTTTGTTACATTTCACTTGATGTAATACTAATAATTTTGAAAATTGTTTAAAAATTAGCTGATGGACATTTGCATATAGTGATGGAATATTGTGATGGTGGAGATCTCCTACAAAAGATTAAATTTCAGAAGGGGAAATTGTTTCCTGAAGATACAGTAAGAATCCAAATATATTCAAATGTTTATATAATTGAGATGGGAGACTTCGATGAATGTTGGGAGAGGTGTTAATAGGCTGTAGAGAAATAGTCTGTCCTTTATTAGCACCCCTTGATTTATTGTTGTAATCATAGCAGTAGATCAAAAATGTTCTTAAAGTGGAGCTAAATACAAAGAATATAAAGTACAAAGTAAAAAGGATAACCTTATCATGATTGTGCCACTTATAGCCCAAAATCAGGAATTCAGTATCAGCTTTTCCAATTAACCAGTGTTATTAAATGGCATCAATTTTTGAGAGCCATGGGTTCCTTTATCAGGTAAAATTTGTTAGTCTGGAAAGGTGCTCCAAATTCCTGAATTTTAGCTTCTGCAGATAAATACAGTTCTCTTTCTACAGTGACACTAATATAGAGTTTCGTTATACAATATTATGCAATCTTTTGTATCAACATGGCAGATGAGGCAAAATTTATAACTTTTCACTTTGAAAAGTAAATATTTCAAAGAATAAATCACTTCAAAACTATATTTTCTTTTTTGTACATATTTTGCATGGCTGTATTTGTAAAAGATAAAGGATTGTTTTCATCCTTTAGAATCTGGAAATGTACTTTACATCCTGTAGATCAGTGGCCCTCAACCTTTTGGGCACCAGGGACTGGTTCCACGGAGAGAGGTTTTTCCATAGACCGGAGGGGGCATGATTTCACGTACTGCCTGCATCCCACGGATGGAGGTTTGCTTGTTGCGCGAACTGGTTTCTGGCATGCCGTGGCCCGGTACCTGGTGGGGACCCTGCTGTAGATGGTATCGATATACACTTCTTTTGATTTCAGGTTTGAAAAAGGGTTTAATTAAACCTTTTTAGATGCAGTAAAGTATTATTTTTATGGTGGAACATGTTTCAAGTAGTTCATAGTAATCCAATATAAAATTTCTTTGAGATTAACCAGGTTCATATATAAACTAAGGAATGAATTAGTAGCATTCACAATACTAATGCAGATTAGCAGTAGAATATTTTGAAGTACTTGCTTGATTTCACATATTGTATCTAATTGTATGGCTGCTGATCAATATTCTTTTACAGTTCAGTTCATTTTCATTTGCTGTATTTTGTCTCTCTCACAGATACTTAAATGGTTTGCACAGATATGTTTGGGTGTAAATTATATTCATGAGAAACATATATTGCACAGAGACATCAAATCAAAGGTAACTGGAATCTCCTCAGTAGGTTTTACTATAAAATTACTACCAGGTATTTCCTATTTAGAAAGTTGAAAGCTATAAAACCATCTGTACTATAAATGTCAGTTTAGTATTACTTTAAATACATACAAATATTTATATGTATTCCTGTTTTTATCAAACCACTCACATACCAATAACAAATTATGTTCCAAGGCAACTCTTTCATGCTCACTGGACTCTCTTACTGACTTAACTTAAATAAAATATTACCTTAATGGAAATAAATCGTAGTTTTCATACTGCATATCAAGGCACAAGCCTCTAATATCAGAGTGATCCATGCCTCATAAAATTCCAATTGGTGCAGAGAGCTGGTTGCTTTCTCATAAATGAGTGTGTTATTACTGGTTATAACCACTCTGGCAGATATTCTAAAATAGGCAACTATTCATTAAGCATGCTCCCTGAACATGGTCTCAAAATGCTAAATGTGCCCCCAGCCTCCAGAATGGCCTGTCTTTCTTGTTTGAGTCCAAGCTCACAGTCAAATGGAGGTATGTGCAATGAGATAAGTTTAGAGATTATCTGAAGTCCATTTGTGTCAGACTCATCATCTGAAATAAGGTAATTCTTTTAATGTGATTTACTAAGAGAAGTTTCCATTTAAGCCGAGTTGGGACATTGTGATTAATATTTGGATATAATAGTAGCAAGAGGAAGAAGAAAGCAAGGGCATCTTGGGTGCAATCCCAAAACATCTGGAGCCATTGACATTGACAAAACAAATCAATGTCAATTGCAAAAGGCAGCTTTACTTGGATCAGTTTACATTCTGCAACAATATCTTCAGTACCATCAAACAACATCAATTGTATCTGAGGGCCTTGGAAAGGACTCAATGGATGGATAAAAATGTAGGATCCAGGCTAAACATCTGATTGATTCATTCTGTATGATGAACCATAATAATGAAAAATGTTAATTATATTTATTAATGATTCTTAGTCTCTAGAATATGGAATTAAACATAGTATATACTATTAATAGAGTATAGTATATATTAATTAAATAGGGCTGATGCTGTAAATAGAAATGAAAATACACTGTATAGAGAATGAAATCCATCTTATTTCTGTTTCAAATATAGAATGTATTTCTCACACAAAATGGAAAAATAAAATTGGGAGACTTTGGATCTGCAGTTCTTCTTAAAAGGCAAGTATATGTCAAATTGTGTCTAGAAATTTGTTTTGACTTTTTAAAAAAAATATCTAATAGCTGGTTGCTGTTCGAGTATTCATCCATTCATCACTAACATTTATATTTGTTTTTTAACTAGCCCCATGGCATATGCTTGTTCATATGTAGGAACTCCTTACTATGTGCCTCCAGAAATTTGGGAGAATATGCCATACAACAATAAAAGGTAAGAATTAATTGATTTACTTCCCTTAGTAAAGCACATTAAAAGAATGAGAACTAATGGAAAAATTGTATATAGTGCTTACAATTTGAGAACATTACTCATTTACAAACATGATTCAAAACTAAATATTTTATGCACTTGTGGCAAGGAATAACTGATAGAATTTAAAAGATAAATTTTCTTTAAAATATTTTTTAAATAATATAAGTAGGAGGAATGTATTCCGTGTAAAACATAAACTTCATAAGGCAGGTTTTAAGTAACCTCAGATCTGGAGAGATCCTTATAGCATGTTAGAATTAGTGCCCTCCAAAATTTAGAAATGGTTATATATGTATCTTGCTTATGTGAAGTGGGATCTGACTCAGTGGAGAAATTCAAATTTTTTTGCTACTGGTTCTGTGGGCGTGGCTTGGTGGGCATGGTGTGGCTTGGTGGGCCACCAAGCCACACCATGGGGTGGTGTGGCTTGGTGGCCACACCAAGGGGAAGGATGCTGCAAAATCTCCATTTCTTCCCCACTCCTGCAGGAAGGATATTGTAAAATCTCCATTCCCACCTCATTCTGGGGCTAGCCAAAGGTGGCATTTGCTGTTTCTCTGAATTACTCAAAATTTCCACTACTGATTCTCCAGAACCAGCTGGATTTCACCCCTGGTCTGACTGCTCAAGAAAACATTCCTGGGTGGAGCAGACAGATCCTGTTGGACTGTCTGAGTTTTAATATGTTGTTTAAATTACTAAGTACATGTTTACAGCCCATAAATAGGAACTCCTCTTTGGAGAAGCCATTTAACAAGTTTGTTCTTTAATATTTTGAGTTTTTCTCTCCATCTATTAACTTTTGTTATGTTACAACCTTTTAATCAGCGACCATAATAACAGGTTTGACTTGATTCCACCAAGTGATCATAATCAAATGATCCTCTAAATAAGAGAATCAATCAATCAATTAATTAATATAATAGCAACCTTCCTTTTTTATATTTAAGAGACTAGGCTGCCAATAAAAGAATCCATAGCACAGGAGAAAACTACAATAGAGTACAAGAACTCAAAGGTTACTATTTGGAATGTTGACTGCACGATTAAAATTATACTTATTCATCTCCCACACCCATCCACCCACCCACACACACACACAAAATCACAGTCTCACTCAGGAAGAACTCTGATTGAAAATAGTGGCATTAATAGTAAATCAAAGGAAACTTAACGTTCTAGTAAGAAACGGAACAAAATAAGATTTTCTCTTCACCTGCCCCATGCTGTCCTTTAAATTAGCTCAGTCTTGTTCTGTTGGCAGGATCAGGATTGAGCTCATTTGTCATCGTGTCTAGTTGCATTTTAATTTCAACATATAACATGTTGACTTGCTATTGGAGAAAAACAGACATGACATTTTGGTGGGGTCCAAGAGCCTATTTAACATTTCTTTCTGTTTTCTGCTTCACAACGCTTTATCGCTTCTCTCTTCCAGTTTCTCCTCATTAGCGTTTAGAGGGGGGGAAAGTTCAGCAACCCCTGCTTCCTACAATTCTTTATTTTGTTATATTAAACTCCTGTTGTGATTACAACAATTAGGAGGAACTGCCTCACACTACAATACATGTTTTTGAAGTACCTGACATTCTATTTAACATGACTATTTTTACAATTCCTCATGCAGCACCTTAGGAACAAAAAAAAACCCCCTCATAACTTATTTTTAGCAAATGTCATGCCAACTGTGATCTTAAGCTAACATATTTAAATCTTGCTTTTCTAGTGATATTTGGTCTCTGGGCTGTGTTTTATATGAGCTGTGCACCTTAAAACATCCAGTGAGTATTTTTTAATGTTTTATTTCCAGGAAATAATGGAGTTCCTATGTGTGTGTCCCCTCCCCCCAGTGAGCAATACTTTAATTTTGTAACACATAATACTAGAATGTGTATAGAACAACATAATATAGCTCAATTTAATGACACTAATAATTAGCCCTGTAGGCCACATAGTAAACATGCAAGGAAATAACTGAGATTGAAAAGCAAAAAATACAGAATATCAGAGACAAAAACAAATCTTAACTCCCCAGAGACTAAATCCCACATTCAGAATGTTTCTGAGCAGAAATCTCATTGGTCTGAAACAGCTAGATTGTTTTTTATTTTCAAGAAGAATGAAATCAAATAACAGAAAATAACTGCCAATTGCAGGAACAGCTTTTAAAGCCCGTGTGCTGCATAGGTCTGTGCTCCAAAAATTAGGACTCTCATTAAATTTTAATTTCATTTAAAAATTAAGAATTCCTGGCTTTTTCCTGATACTCAAGGCTATGAAAGGCTTCTGGGTGCTGTTGATACAATGGTTTGCCCAAGTTTAGGAATCACTGGTTTCTGTCACACTGCCTTTATTCCTGAATTCTTACTTCCAATGTATCATGCACTGTTAAATCATTCACATGAATTGTGCACGGATGATATGAATGAATTTTTATAGAGTTTTTAATAAACTAAAAATGTTAATACTACTAAGCTGTATGTTTTTCCTGTGTTTCTTAAATTTAGTTTCAGGCTAAGAGTTGGAAACATCTTATACTTAAGACATGTAAAGGATACTACAATCCGCTTCCATCACACTATAGCTATGAACTTCACTATTTGATAAAGCAGATGTTCAAGATGAATCCCAAGTACCGTCCATCAGCTAGTACAATTCTTGCAAGAAAGTGCCTGGCAAAATGTATTGGACAATCTTCATTACTAGAGGTAATAGCATACAAATGAATATTGTATATGGGTCAGAAGTAGGAACGGTGCTTCATGTCTCATGTGGGCACACTTGCTGTATCTAGTGACAGCTCTTTAGAAAGCTACAGCTTTTCCTTGGCAGAAACAGTTTCCACAGTCATTCCCAGAAATGTGAGTTAAGAAAGCACTGTCTTGGTACGATTTCCTCTCTCCAAGTTTCTTCTCCAAAGGTATCACATGGGCATATCAAGGCATGCCCAAATTACCCATTCCACTGCAAACTGGGCCAGCTGTAGTTTCCATGAAGTCTCCAAGGACAGTCCAACATGGATTGCATTACATTAGTCTAACTGTGAGATGACTAGTGTATGAGTTATTGTTTGACTCTTGTTTGAAGAGCCTCTCAATCTAGAAGCAAGCATATCTGATGCACTGATTGTAGTTGGGCTGAGGTCTTGTTGGCCACAGCTACCACCTGATCTTTGTGCAGGAACTGTGAGTTAACTCTAAATTGGACAGCAGTCTTAAATGGGGAAGTGCAACTCGATCCCAATCTAAAAATGAAAAGTCTCCAGATTTGGGAGGAGAGGGTCAAAAATCCACAGCCATTTTGTTTATGCAAGCTTGAGCATGTTTGGGTCTTTACATCCGGACCCACACAGTCTACAGACATAGGACATTGATGGCAGCACTTGGCCTGCCCAAGATCAAGGTGAACAATTGGTGTCGTCCACATATTGATGATAGTGTTGTGGCCCCGTCCTCTGAGCCTATCCCTTTGGAGGAAGGCAACTCTGAGCAGGAGGAAGAGGAGCCAGCCAGATCTCCCAGCCCTCCCCCTCTGGCACCGGCTCAGGTGCCAGCTGAAAGAGAGCCAAGTAGTGGGGAAACAGGTGTCTCAGATGAGAGTGAGGGAGAGACGTCATTCCTGGACGCACGCCAAAGAAGGCGAGAGAAAAGGGTACTGCAGCTGCGGCGTATGAGGAAATCCTGAGTCATTGGATTGGAGTCATAGGATCCATGACTCACTGGACCACACCCAGAAGCATATCTATTTAAGACAGTACAATGGGTCACGAAGTTCGTGACGAACAAAGCTAACTGCACAGCTAAACAAACGGAGCAACCTCGTAGTCTTGGAAGCTGGATGAACGGCAAAGCTACGTAGGTGATTTTCTTGTTTGTGTAAACCAATAAAGTCCTTGGCAGACGGTGTGCATATCGCTGCCAAGGTTGAGATAAGAACTGCAGAGTGTGCCAAGTGAGTCTTAACCCTCGGCTGGCTGTGTTTTTGTGGGTCTCTGAAGGGGGGGGACAGATCATCTTGTTCGTCACCCAAAACTCCATCGTTAACCCACGATGGACCAACAGCTGCAGCAGCAGGTACAGCAGATGCTGGAGGCCAATCAACTTCTGCAACAGCAAGTAGCACAGCTAACTGCACAACTTGCTTTGGGAAATGCTCCTGTAGCAGCTCCACCTGCTCCCCTTCCCCGTCCAAGATGCCCAGTGAACATGCCAGATAAGTTTTCTGGACAGCAGGAAATGTTCCCGGCCTTCTTGGGACAGTGCCAGCTGTACATGGCAATGCGGCCGGAGGATTTTCCGGATGACCGGGTTCGGGTGGCTTTTATTATCAGCTCCCTCTCTGGCACTGCCGCCCGATGGGCCACGCCCCTGTTGCTGCAAGACAGCCCCTTGCTTCTGGACTATCAGGGCTTTTTGCAACACCTGCGCACCATGTTTGAGGACCCCCTCCGGGTGCAGACGGCAGCGAGGCGCATCAAAGACCTCCGCCAAGGCAAGCGCCCCCTGCAGGACTATATTGCGGAGTTCCGATTGCTAGGCCAGGATTCGGCCTGGAATGAGGCGGCGCTGATGGATGCCTTCCAGGACGGCCTCTGCGATGAGATGCAGGACGAGCTGGTTCGGGTGGAGGCGCCACAGACCCTGGACACGCTGGTGACCCAATGCCTGCGCATCGATGCCCGCCTACAACGGCGACGGCCCCGTAGGGCTCTTCCGGAACCACCGACAGTGCCGGCACCCCCGCGTTTCGTACCAACAGCGCCCCGGACCGTACCGCGTTTGGTGGCGACGGCTGAGGAGCCCATGGAGCTCGGAGCAGCCAGACCTCAACTGACGGCCCAGGAGCGGATGCGGAGACGCCAAGGGGGGTTGTGCCTCTATTGCGGCGAGGCTGGACATTTCGCCGCCTCGTGTCCCCGGAAGCGGAGTGGATCGCTCAAGCCTGTTCCGGAGCCTCGGCGTGACCAGCCGGGAAACGGGTCAGGCCTGGCCTAGGGGAAACTCTGGGTCAGGCAGGTGACCATGCCCCGCCGGAGGCGGCGGCTGTGGACTGTGAGCCCCCTCGGCACCTGATTTTGAACACCCGGGTGTTGTTGGCTAACCGGTCGGAGGGGCTCCAGGCGCACGCGCTGGTGGACTCGGGGGCCACCACGAACTTTATGGACCAGGCCTTTGTGGGCCATTACAAGGTTCCCTTGGTTCCAGTGGACCCTCCGTTGAGGGTCGAAACTATTGATGGGCGGGAACTTGTGGCGGGGCCCATCAACTTCGCTACTCAGCCCTTGCGCCTTGCCATTGGGAACCATGAGGAGGCGATCCAGTTTTATGTGACGGCGGACCTGCACTTCCCCTTGGTCCTGGGGATGGCCTGGCTTCGGGCGCACGACCCTCAGGTGGCGTGGTCGAGAAATGCCATCTCGTTCCCCAGCCTGCAGTGTGTCGACCACCTTCGCCACACCTGTGCCGGCCAGGACGTCTCTGCCCCGAACGTCTCCTTGCCTCCGGAGCTGACATCCTTCGCCGACGTGTTCAGCGAGAAGGAGGCGGATCGCTTGCCCCCGCACCGACCCTACGACTGCGCGGTGGACTTGATGCCCAACGCGCCCCTGCCCTCGGGACGCCTGTACTCCATGTCGGAGCCCGAGCTGGCCGCCTTACGGGACTTTCTGGACAAGAACCTGGCCCGTGGGTTCATCCGGCCTTCGACCTCCCCGCTCTCGGCCCCAGTCCTCTTCGTGAAAAAGAAGACGGGGGACTTGCGCCTGTGTTGCGACTACCGGCGCTTGAATGCCATCACGGTACGGAATCGCTATCCCCTGCCGCTGATCCCGGAGCTGATGGAGAGGTTGCGGGAGGCCTCGATTTTCACCAAGCTCGACCTCCGGGGAGCCTACAACCTGGTGCGGATGCGAGAGGGGGACGAGTGGAAGACGGCATTTGGCACCCGATACGGACACTTTGAATATACCGTCATGCCGTTCGGGTTGACCAACGCCCCCGCGGTCTTCCAGCACTTGATGAACGACGTGTTCCGGGACATGCTGGATCGGTTCGTGGTGATCTACCTGGATGATATTTTGATCTATTCCCGGACCCCGGAGAGTCACCTCCAGCATGTCTGCCAGGTCCTGCAGCGCCTGCGGGAGCACCAGCTCTATGCGAAGTTGGAGAAATGTTACTTCTTCCAGACTTCCATAGAGTTCCTCGGGCACATCATCACCCCCGAGGGCATCGCGATGGACCCACACAAGGTGGCGGCCTTGCGCAGTTGGGAACCCCCGCGTCGGGTGAAGGACGTCCAGCGTCTGTTGGGATTCGCCAACTACTACCGGACCTTCATCCCGGGCTTTGCCACCCTGACCGTGCCGTTGACCCAGCTCCTTCGGAAGAAGGTTCCGTTCCAGTGGGGGCCCCCGCAGCAGCAGGCCTTCGAGGTTCTCAAGCAGGCCTTTGTCACGGAGCCGGTCCTGAGGCACCCCGATCCACACCGTCCGTTCGTGGTTGAGACAGACGCGTCCAACGTGGCGATTGGAGCGGTGCTGCTACAGGCTCCGGTGGATGGTGGCACTCTTTTTCCCTGCGCTTACTACTCCCGGAAACTCACTCCTTCCGAGCGCAACTACACCATCTGGGAAAAGGAGTTGCTGGCTATCAAGGCCGCGTTCGAGGCTTGGCGACATCACCTCGAGGGGGCCCGACACCAGGTGGAGGTGCGGACGGACCATCGGAACCTGGAGCACCTCACCACGGCCAGGAATTTGAACCAGCGGCAGATCCGGTGGTCGTTGTTTTTCGCCCGGTTCAACTTCCACGTCACATACATTCCGAGCCACCTCAACCAGAGGGCGGACGCGCTATCCCGTAAGCCGGAATACTTTTGCCCAAAGGACTCCCTTTCCCCCCGGACGGTGCTGCCAGCGGACTCCTTGGCCGCGGTCCAGGAACCGGTGGACCTGCGGACTCAGGTGCTGGAAGCGCAGCGACGGGACGACTGGTCGCAGCAGCGGAGAGCGGACGTCGGCCCCGCGTCCCCATGGACCGTGGAGGAGGGCTTGCTCAGGCACCGGGGTCGGCTGTACGTGCCCACAAGTCCGCTCCGAGCCCTCGTCATGAACCAGTGCCATGACAACCCCGCGGCGGGGCACTTCGGCTTCTTTAAGACCTTGAACCTAGTGACGCGGACTTTTTGGTGGCCTCGGGTACGGCACGACGTGCACGCCTACGTGACGTCCTGTGTGCCATGCCGACAGGCCAAAGCCGCGTCCGGCCCCCCTCCTGGACTCCTCCAGCCGCTGCCGACACCGGAGAGACCGTGGGGAGCCATCTCCATGGACTTCCTGACTGACCTGCCCCTGTCCGCTACGTTCACGACCGTCCTCGTGGTGGTGGATGCGCTCACGAAGATGGCACATTTCATCCCGTGCCGCGGCCTGCCCTCAGCTCGTACCACGGCTCGCCTGTTCCTGCAACACATCTTCCGCCTCCACGGCCTGCCGGACCGGGTGGTTTCGGATCGCGGGGCCCAGTTCACGGCCCGCTTCTGGAAAAGCCTGATGGCTGCGCTGGAGGTGCAGGTGTGCCTGTCGTCATCACACCACCCGGAGACTGACGGGGGCACGGAGAAGGTCATTGGCATACTGGAGCAGTACCTCCGCTGTTTTGTCAACCAGCAGCAGGACAACTGGGCCGAGTACCTTCCCCTGGCGGAGTTCGCTTTTAACAACTCCCAACATACCTCCACCCAGATGACACCGTTCCATGCCAACGTCGGGTACCATCCACGTTTTTTTCCGTTGACCATCATGGACTCCCCTGTTCCTGAGACCCGGGACTTCCTCTCGGAGCTGCAGGCGGTGCAGCAACTGGTGCGGCGGCAGCTGATCCGGGCGAAAGAGGACTATAAACGGTTCGCCGATCGCGGCCGCCGGGCGACGCCACCGCTGGAAGTTGGAGATCGGGTGTGGCTGTCCACGAAACACCTCCCCACGGACCAGCCGGTGAGGAAACTGGCCCACCGCTTTATCGGTCCCTTCCCCATCGAGGCGGTCATCAACCCGGTGGCCTATCGGTTGACTCTACCCCGCTCCATGCGGCTCCACCCCGTTTTTCATCGGTCCCTCCTGGTCCCTGAGACTCCCACTAGCCGTCTCCGCCGCCCGCCGCCGCCTGCCCCCCCAGCCGCAGCCGACGAGGACGACGCCTCGACGTATGAGGTGGACAGTATTCGGGACTCCCGTTGGCTGAAGGGGCGCTTCCAATACCTCATCGCTTGGAAAGGGTACGGGGCCGAGGATTTCACCTGGGTGGACGCATCTGCCGTTCAGGCCCCTGACCTGGTGCGGACTTTCCACGAACAGTTCCCGTCCCGACCCCATCCCGACCGTCAGACCCGGGGGAAGGGCCCTGCGGTGGGGGATAGTGTTGTGGCCCCGTCCTCTGAGCCTATCCCTTTGGAGGAAGGCAACTCTGAGCAGGAGGAAGAGGAGCCAGCCAGATCTCCCAGCCCTCCCCCTCTGGCACCGGCTCAGGTGCCAGCTGAAAGAGAGCCAAGTAGTGGGGAAACAGGTGTCTCAGATGAGAGTGAGGGAGAGACGTCATTCCTGGACGCACGCCAAAGAAGGCGAGAGAAAAGGGTACTGCAGCTGCGGCGTATGAGGAAATCCTGAGTCATTGGATTGGAGTCATAGGATCCATGACTCACTGGACCACACCCAGAAGCATATCTATTTAAGACAGTACAATGGGTCACGAAGTTCGTGACGAACAAAGCTAACTGCACAGCTAAACAAACGGAGCAACCTCGTAGTCTTGGAAGCTGGATGAACGGCAAAGCTACGTAGGTGATTTTCTTGTTTGTGTAAACCAATAAAGTCCTTGGCAGACGGTGTGCATATCGCTGCCAAGGTTGAGATAAGAACTGCAGAGTGTGCCAAGTGAGTCTTAACCCTCGGCTGGCTGTGTTTTTGTGGGTCTCTGAAGGGGGGGGACAGATCAGATAGCAGCCTCCAAACCAACAGATGACCTCCCCCAGGGTTTTCCTATAGAAGTTAATAGGCGAGAGTGTATCAAACTTTGAGGCATTCCACAGATGAGGGGCTCATTATGAGACTTCTCCCACTTGTTTACACTGGCTGGAATTAACCACTAAGAAAGAAAACTATTACGATGTGCTGCCCATAATTCCCAAACCATGCAGCTGATGCAGAACTGTGATTGAGGATATTGAAAGCCACTGAGAAATCACAAAGATGGACATACCACCATTCCAGCGTTATCAGATTCCATCAGCAATGTGACTAATGCCATCTCCATACTGAATCCACCCTAAAACTAGGCTGTTTCTGTAACCCTTATCCCCAAGCAAGATCATAACATCTTAAACTGGGCTGGTGGATAATTATTCACCATTCTAATCACCACAGGATAATCCTGAATATGGACTTTTATGTTCAATCAGACTTTGTCTTTCTCCAGCAGTACTTCAGGAATCTATTCTGGCACTTCATTTCCTTAAACCACATCATTCTTTTTTACAGCGAATGTCACTTGGCATTTGAGATCAAGACTCTTTTTTGTGTTTGACAGCATACAGTTTAATTACTAAATAGTTGGTATTTAGAAATGTGTTTAATTTTTTGTTCTGATAAAAAAGGGATGTATTTAAATGACTTTTTCCAACAGAATGTATTTTTCTTTTTTGATTTTCCCCTTCTCTTATTCATATGCAGCTTTTACACCTGCTCAAGAGTTTTAAGGATTGTCCTGAGCAAATATAGTGACCATATATGGAGTAAACATAAGAGCATAGGAAAGTCCTTTTACGTACTGTAAATGGATGCTTACTCATATAATATTGAGTATAGTATGACTTTCAACTTTATTTAGGTTGTTCAGTTAATAATGATATCTTACTCTTAAGAAGGAGGGTGATACGTATCCAGGAAGCAAGAATTCAGAAACAGAAGTCATATCCAAGAACTTCAGTGAAATGGAATTGAAGAAAACAAGTGTGGATCAAAAAGGTATATTCAGAAATGATCTGTTTGAGCACCATGGTCTGAGATTAGTTTTCATAAGGTTGTGTGGCTTACACCACCAGTGTAGATGATTAAAGCTTTTCTGACAGTGCAGTCCTAGGAATGCTTATCAGCGAGACTTGCTTCTGAGTAGGATTGCACTGTCAAACAATAAAGAAGATTGATATGTATATCATAGTGGATATTTTTTCAAACACCTTTTCCTTAAGGTTCCAAATGTAGTCTTTGCTTATGAATGAAGGCGAATATATGTGTCCCAGGATGATGTTGCAGGATCCAGTTTGGGTCGGTCACTGGGACCAGACCCAGATTCTCCACTAGAGAGAAGTTCCCTGAAGATGGGCTTGAGCACTAATCTGAAAGCTCGGAAGACTAAAACTCTGATCCCACTGACTGACCCAGATTGGATCCTGCAGTAGTCTTTACTTTCTTATATTTTAATGTTTAAAACGTTTTTCATTATGGAAGGGTTATAGAAGATAAAATCTGAATTGTGTGAGCCAAAGAATACTCAACAGGAATTTCTTCTCTACTTCCTGAAGATATCTATGCTTTTCCAATATATTCTTGAAAGTCTGAAACATTTAGTACAGATAAGAACAACTTCTATGATATTAAGGTTGGGTTAGGGATGTCCTGGATGCCATCACAAATTGTCAGGCTGATACTTTTGGCTCCTTTTTGTGCATTAGATTTTAAAGGCAGAAATAGGAGAGGGAGACAGTGCTATCATTATCATTATGCCTAAAATTACGCACAAAATTTGGCCATTTTGTTTCCAGTCGATGGCAAGATACTGGATTCTGGTTCACAAATAAGTTGATGGAGGTACCTCTGCCTTAGAAGCAGGTTGTTTCTTCCTTTTGTTTCCTATTTCATAGGAAATACTATGAAAAACATCACTATTCTTTCTGCAAAATTATTCTTTTTCAAGGGCTTAACCACATTTCAGCCATACAAAATACTTCATTGATTATTGGAGCTAGTGAATATTTGAGGATTCTATCAAATTTTCCTAAAGCATTTCTTTTAAAAGATTTTCCCAATTATTGTATTGTTTTTCCCCAGAACCTCATAGACAAAAATGGGAAAAAGGAAGATGCAGTACAGTAATCAAAATTTTAGAAAATGCACCTTTACTTTCTTCCAGTATTGTAACCAAGGAGGACACAGGTAACATAATATGCATGTTTATTTGCATATTTTATATTATATGCTATTAGAGATACTTGCTCTGGAATTGCCATTTTTGGCTCGCATATTTTTTGTCAGTGTGCAGCATGCGGAAAGAGAAATTGGTTCTACAAACCAATTTGGGTGAAGAATCCTAAATTTACAAACTATTAAAAAACCTGGGACAAAAGGATACTGTTTTAAGGGTGTGAGGGGAAACCAGAGGGAGAAAAGAGTTCTGTTTGATTAATTAGATAATTCTGCATTTAGGTTGTCGAGAATGTTGTATTAATCTATCCAGAAACAGTTTTTGCCCTGATCTGGGAGAATGATGCCAGACATCAGAGTGGTGGGAATGGTACTAGAAATTGACTCCAGAAAGCCATGTCAGTTTTAAATTGATGCTGTCTTCCCAAATCTAGGTGGGTTTATGATTTGCTTGTTTTAGTGTCATTTCTTTCCAACTTCTCTGCTGCTTTTGGCATCTTTTTGGGAGGGCAGAAACCAAGAGTAGGGTAGAGATGGTAATTCCCAAAAACTTCAGAAAGATTGGGTTCATTCTAAACTGAGGTTGATGGTTGTTACCAGTTTTTGGCGATATATACTGTGGATAGTAGATAGGGCAGACCCAGGTCATTCTCTGTGTGTAAAAATCTTGAATGGGGCTTCACTGAGAGATGTGTTACAAACAAGATCTTAATTTAATTTAATTTAATTTATCGCATTTCTATGCTGCCCAACTCCCAAGGGACTCTGGGCGGCTTACAGCAAAAATAATGCGAACAATGAACATAGAAAAATTATTTAAAAACATTATAAAAACATTTTAAAACATTAAAAGCCCACGCACACCATTCATTGCCGGATCTCGCAAGATTGCAACAGCAAGATCAACAGCCCCAGGCCTGCAGGAAAAGCGAGGTCTTCACCGCTTTTTGGAAGGCCAATAAGGTGGGATGGTCTGGACCTCAGGAGGTAACTGGTTCCAGAGAGCTGGGGCAGCCACAGAGAAGGCCCTCCCTCGCAGGCCCACCAGCCGGCATTGTTTAGCTGATGGGACCCAGAGGAGACCAACTCTGTGGGATCTTACCGGTCGCTGGGAGCTATGCAGTAGAAGGTGGTCTCAATTATTCAATGCGGTAGAAGGCGGTCTTAATGATTATTTAGATTGACTATCTCGCCACAGACCATACGTAGTCTCTTGGCGGTTCAACACTAACCATTAAAAGGTGAGTCTGCTTAAATAAAGTCCATTATCCATTATCCAAGAGCCCATTAACGCTTTTCAAACATTTGTGATTGAAAGCAAATAGTAAGAAAACATCATTACATACAGTAGTTGTACATTTATAACTACAGTTTCAACATCTATGCCATAGAACTGCATCATAGGTTGATTTATTTCATTTTGGTTTTTTGGGGGGAGGGTTCAGATTGGAATGACAGTCCGCAGATTTTCTCTGCTCAAAATCTTTCTGTGTGATATACTGATGTGTACTTAATTTTAAAGATGCTAAAACATATGATTTAGAACAATGAATTTAGGATAGTGAATTAAGTGTGCCCGTAATGGGTCAGTTACACTGTACGTTTTTCAAAAGATAAGTATGTTACAAAGCTATACCTTGGCATGGGTTCATTAAACATATAATAGCTAAATAAATTGATTGTAGTTCTGCTTGTCCACCACCAAAATGGGAATTACTGGTTAAAAAAAAAGAGTTTCATTTTTTGTGGTCTTAAGTTTATTTATAGTATGTAATGTTACAACATTCTTTTTGGAAGGTTTCTGGGAATAGTTTAAGGTATTTATTTTAAGTTCTATAGTTTGAGATAGAAAAAAGGATAATTTCTCTAGTAATACTGTATTTCTGTTCCTTTAATTAGGTGGCTGTGTGAGAAAATATGATGAAAATGTCAAACGTAAACAGTGGAATAAGGAACCTTCACAGACTTTGATGAATATTCTTCACAATGCTGATGTTAACTTAGCTTTTAAGACATACACTATCTACAAAGCAGGTAAATCTTTTTTTCTCATCATAGTGAGTAGTTCACTTCAAAGTTCTTAGAATGGGATCATGGATAGGTGCTTTTAGCTTATGATGTTCATGGTTTAGAGATTGGGAAGGTCTTAAAAAAAATGAAATTAGAGTTTCTGAAGCTTCAATGAACCAGGATAGCTGCTGCGGGTTCTGACTTTGAATTCTCTGGATGGCACTTTCAGTGGGAAGGTGAAACCATCTTTTGAAATTTCAGCTGAACTAGTAACTGGTCTTATAACTGCAGTGGATGCTATTCTCCAAAATGGCAAATAGAGATTATAGTGGTGGCAGCAAAAGTGGTGGAAACAGTGAATGTAGCCACAATGGAGCAGCAGGAGAGCTACCTATCAGCTATTCCTCAATGTCCAGAGATTCGCTGTTAGGTAGTTTGTCAATTATAGCAGAGCTGCAGAAGGCCACTCTCTTGGCTGCAGCAACGATGATCAATCTTTTTCCTGCTGTTCCAGAATGAACTGGTCTACTTGCTCTTACTACCTTCTGAGGTTTTTAGGATAAGATGTGATCAAACCTTGGTGCTGAGTCTCAATGGGAGCTAGAGTTAGCTGGTGGCTTTAGTATGGTTTGCAGCAGGGATGGTATTCACTTACCTTTGCTACCGGTTCACAAATGTGAGCGTGCATGTGCAGAGCGTCAAAAACGTGGATAAATGGGACATCATTACATCCGGGCAGATGGGCGGAGCCTCCCACAGCTGCCGCTACAGGTTCACCCAAACTAGATAGAACCAGCTGAATACCACCACCGGTTTGCAGACAATGGGGATTATAGATGCTCTGGATGGGAGACATAAAGAGTGGGTGGGAGAGGTTACCTTAGCTATAGAGTGCTTGTTTGGTTGTTTCTTTTAATGAGGTCATTGATTTCTCTTGATGAGAATAGAGAATCAAATTGGTGGTGGATGAGGAGACCGTGGGAATTTGCAGGTTGTGCTTAAGTGCCATGTGAAAAAAATAAGGAACAAGACACAGATTTATTGATTTTCTTACTGATTTTTAAAATATTGGAATAGAAGTAACCATGAATATTTGCACTGATTTTTAAATATCAAAGCCTCAGATGACCTACTGAGAGGACCACTTACAGGAGAGAACAACGCATCTGATGAACCAGATGGTGAAACTTTTATGGAGGATGCAGAGAGACTTGAACCTAGATCAGATGAAGAGGACACGTATGTTGAAATACAGTTTGAAAAATTAATTGTTGGAATTCTTTTTTATTCTTTTTCAATGTAAAAATGTCTCATGAAAAATCCAATTGTAACTTTGTGCCATTTTTCAACTGTGGGTTGAAAAATCCCAGTTTTATTTTTAGATCAGATCCCCTCCAACTCTATCTCTCCCTCTTTTGCCCCCCAATTCTGTTGCGATCAGCAGAAGTCTTGTCCCTCAATGTGATACATTCCTAATTTGGTTTAGAAGCAGGTATACTATAACAAGTAATATGTGGAACAAATTCTGAATCTTACATTTTATGATACATGAATTTCATTATAATCTCATGGAATTATAGTCTCTCTTAAAACATGAAAAATTTGAAGTCTTCATGTGATCTGTCATACCGTGTATAATGCTATTACCGGAGCATGACATTTGAACTTAATCTGCCTTTTATGTAAGAACATAGTGATTGTTACAAATTTATTGTTCTACACTTTTAAGGAGCCCACTAGCATAGAAAAATATCTGATTTATACCTTGTAGTCTTTGTCTACGAAAGAAATATTGAAGATTATTAAGAACAGAATCATAAAGCTAATGTGTGACCAATGAAAGTTCTCAAAAAAGCAGATAGGCAAAATTAAACAGAACATAAATATATAAATACTTGTTTTAGACGTTCAAAACTTTCCCCAGAGAAAAATAATCTGTCTTTCTAACACATATTATATATGCATTTTGACTGTAATGAACAACAGAATAGAGTGTACAGAAGAATTTTAGAATTTATAGAATAATTTTAATGGTAAAAATACCTCCTACGAGTTCTAAGGGTTTCTAATAAGAAAATATGTGTATTTAGTAATGTATTTCTTTAAATGATAATCTCCCTTTCCTCTCTTAATTGTTCTTTATATTTTCATAGGGATTTTGAAGCAGAAGATGATCCAGACTGGATTTCTGAATTGCAGAATATGATCAAACCAATGGAACTGAAGAAAGAAGTACCAATAGATAATCCAGTATCAGTGCAAAAATATTGCTAAACCATTTCAGAAACAAGCAGCAACAAACTAATTGACACATGATTTCAGATATATTTCTTTGAGAAAGCAAATTTAATTTGGGTTATTTTTGATGTAAAAAAGGTATAGCAATTACGTTCTTCTTAAAGATATTAAAATAAGCATTTTTTACACAGAATTCTTTACTCAGTATAGAAATATTCTGTCAAAATTGGAAATATGTCAACATCAGAAGTGTACCATATTAGAGGGCAGACTAGAATTAGCACAATCTGAGATATAGAGAGCAAGCTATGACTTTCATGTTGTCCCTCTGCCGTTTCATATTCCTAGGCCTTTGGGATTGCTGGATTTAAGGTGGCTAGGCTTCAGGGAACATTGAGTTTAGATTACAGATAGATATTAACATTAATTATATCTAATTTTTTATTTGATTGTGTGTTTTGCAATTGTTAATAAACCTGCTCATTTCAATTCTTCCTCATTTCCAAAATGATACCTTCTTGAATCTTGTCTTTCATTACTATGATTTCAGGAGCCATGTCTTTCATCTATTTCTGTTTCTTATTCTTCAGTTATATAAACTTAATTCATTGACTGCAGTTAGGGAGCTGGTGCTTGGAGAGCAATATTTATCCTAAACAGGAAACCCAAGGACTTGGCCAGTTGGTCCTCAGCAGGATAGATGTTAGCAGCATAATCACCAAACAACCCTGCCATTACAGTGGTGTCCTATCAGGATTTTTTCCAAGGAATCTAGTTACCCCTCCATGGCCTGCTTATTTGTTTGTTTATTTCAAACATTTATTTAGCTTCTCATCTTGTACTAAATTCTGAGCATCTTATGGTTGTTAAACAAAGAATTATTAAATATATAATAAAATTAGTATACAATTTTATAATTAGCATGTAGTTTTACATATATTTAATAATACATTATTTACTTTACTATAGTTATCTTAAAATATCCACAATTGGTGGTGATTGTCAAATTTATGTGTTAAATTTAATCTAATAATTTAATCTCATGTAATTGTACATACCGTATATTATCATTTGTCCCTTCCCATAGATGCTCATGCTTAGATATTGTCCCTTGGTATAAAAACTTGTGGTGTAAGTCTGAAAATGTTATAACAATACTTTGAAATCATTACTTTACACAATTGGTAACTGCTATATTAGTTTATATTTTAGTGATGGCTATGGAGTGGGATTGTTTTTCTTAAGATGCTACCTAATTGAAAAAAAATCTCTGAGAAGTTCAAGCATGTGACACATAAAAGATTCAGTATAAATGATTTTACAGGTGACCCCAAAATCTGAGTCTCTCTTATCTTGCATGTGAAAGTTCATATGTTTATTGAGATTTTTTACTGAAGTGCACTGGTTGTTATCTACTAAAAAGATGTCAATGAAAAGGACACAAAGCTAAAAATCTCTTTTTTGGGGGTGGGGTGCTTTCATTTACCAAATTAAGTATTTTACAAAAATACATATTTTTTCATTCAGGATATCATACTTTAGGGGTTATATTTGTTTTATATTGAAAATGCTAAACTAGTAAAAACTTCAGTAAACGTTACAGCTTTTGAAAAATGTTTTGCTGCAAGAGGTTCCCACCCCTAGGATACCTACTGAGATGTTAAAAGAAATAAATTCTGATGAATTTTTTTAAGTGTCTCCCAGCTTTGGTGACTTCCAGATGTGAAGGTGCTTGGCAAGTAGAGCATCGATTACAATTCTGCCAGCTGAAGTTCACGCAGTTTGAAATGAGACCTTCAATTATTTGGGAATAAATTCATATTGAACCAATCGAATTTTTAGTAGATATTCACCTTGTAGTTTGGCTAAAGCAACAATCTACCCTGTGCATTTTAAAATTCTTGTTCTATGTAGTTATTACGAAATTATGAACTAATTGGAAATGGGGGATCAGCGAGAGGTGATGTGCAAACTAGAGATACTATTTTCTACAAACTTGTCCTTCAGCCTGATACCACTAGTAGTTCTTTTCGATTACTATATATAATAGAACCATGCTAAATTTAAAGGGATTGTGGGAGTTGTAGTTTTAACACACTGAAAGGCGTCAGATTGCGGAAGGCTGCAGAAACCGATCCATGACCCGGACAATAGGGCGGGGTGTAAAGAAAACGCGCCTCCGCGGGCGTTGAAGAAGCGGCTGCTTCCACCGTCTGTGGAACTTAAGGTACTTTAGGCGGTATAAGTGATATTTTTGGTTCTGGAGGATTCTTCCTTTCCCGCATTTCTCCAGGACGCAGGAAAGTATCCCGCCGGCGGGTGAATGCTGGAGAAAATAAGAGCTGCGGAGCGCGAGCAGGCAGGGAACCTGCGCGCGCGTCGGTTCTGTTTCCTTGGCAACGGAGAAGCGAAAGTGCTGAGAAATTCCCCGCCTCCCTGCAGTGGAAAAAGGAATCTTTGAGCTTCGCTCTTAATGAGGTTGTCAGCACAAACTGACGTAGGTTTGCTCAGAAGCAAACCTCAACAGATAACTGGGCTTACTCCTGAGTAAAGTGTGTGGAAAGTTGTGTAGCCTGCATCCATTTGTAAAGCGCCTCAAGAGAATTGCTTAGTATTTATCAGTCTGCTAGAACCGCCACTCATCTCGAATTCATACCTGCATTGATGGGCGGATTGGGTAGGATCCTCACTTCGAGGGAAAATAGATCAAGGGACCCACTTTCTAGAAATATTCTGAGTTTGCTTGGAAAGGAATCAGGAACAATTTAAATAACCAGTCAAAGGTCTTGTTATGATCTGTTATACAGTTTGTTTGCCTGCAGCTTTTCTTCTGTCATGGGACTTGCATGCGGATCCTAAACTGTCTTCCATCTGGATCCAGCCACTAACCAGGGATCTGTTAAATAGGTCAGACAACTGCCTTTTCCAGCCTGGTGCCATCAGATTAATTCTTCTATTATTTTCTCCTTCTCCTCTAGAAGAACATCTCTAGGATACAAGATTGGGAAAGGCTGATTTAGAATAAGCCATAAGCTACAAACAGGATGATTTTCACTTATAACACACTTTCATCCTCTAAATCCAAGAATTCTGTTATTTCATGCTTTTTCTTCTTGGCCATATCCGTCATCGGACATTGGCAATCATGTTGGCAATCCTATTTTTATCAACACCCATATGAAAAAGTGCTGCTGAGTTTTGTCCAAACCAGTCCCTTAGGTTTTGAAGCCATGATGTTCTTATTTCATGTGTTATTTCATGCACATTTCATAATTCATCTGAAATGATTATAATTTTCCCTGTTTTGTGACTGCTTCACTTAAAAGGATAGGGATACTGCTCTTTCAGTTGTGAGTATCTGACCAAGAAAAATAGATACTATTAAATTTAAAAAAGAAAAAAATTACAATGAAAAATTAAAGGTTACAGTTTGAAGTAAAGTTTGGTGTTTAAATATTAAGTACTATATTCTTTTTATGTTTGATATTTCTCCAAAACTCAGAATCATGGATAACTATGTAATAATTAAAATGATTGGAGAAGGAGCATTTGGCAAAATATTCTTAGCCAGAAAAAAAGAGGATAATCAACAGTGTGTTATCAAGGAGATCAATTTAACTAAGGTAATATCTTTTATAATAGTTTTATATAGTATGTTAATGTTTGGTCCAAGGTGAAGATGGCTATCAGATAGAAAGATCTGTCTAATGGCAGCAACAGTACCATTAGCAATATTTTAGACTGCTTAGAATTTGTTTGACATAGGATTAAGGTTAAATTCTGAAGAAGTATTTTTAATGTCTTTGGAGGACTGAAAGTAAGTTTGTTTTATCTGTGAGTGCTTGTGATAATGAATTCAATGTGTCATTTAGTCCAAATGCTATTGCTGTTTCTGAGGTTCCATGACAATTTAAAGTTCTTAAAATATTATATGTAGTCCTTTAAGGAAGTAGTCCATTTCTTAAAGGATATTGAAAGAAAGTGATGAAATGTGTTATAGTAACTTTTTAGTAACTTTTAATTGTGAAATGATGTTAATATAAAAAAATCAGTTCACATTAATTCCCAAGCAACAAGAACCTTTATTGGAAATATAAGATTTGTTCAGAGGGAAAATTACACTAAGCAGCATTCAGAATTCTTTAAATATCTTTGTGGTATTCCTGTAAAGTCACATAAATAATAACAATTTGTGTTGCATTCTTTTTAAATAAATAAAGATGCCAAGGAAGGAAAAAGAATCATCTCAAAAAGAAGCAACTCTTTTAGCCAAGATGAAACATCCCAATATTGTAGCTTTCTACGCTTCTCTTCAAGGTATAATTTTGATCTATATTTACAGGTTGTCCTCGACTTACAACAGTTCATTTAGTGACCATTCTAAGTTACAAGGGCACTAAAATGTTTTATGACAGTTTTTCCCATGATCATGTGATCAGAATTCAAACTCTTAGCAACTCTCATTTATGACAGTTGCAATTTATGATGAGGTCACCTTTTGTGACCTTCTGACAAGCAAAGTCAATGGGGAAGCCAGATTCATTTAACAACCATGTTCCTAACTTAATAACTGCCATAATTCTCTTAACAAATGTGGCAAAAAAAGTTGTAAAATAGGGAAAAATTCACAAATATCTCACTTAGCAACAGAAATTTTGGGCTCAGTTGTCATAAATCGAGGACCTGTATTTTGGCTAACTCTTAGAATAGAGCAACAATAAATAGCTCCTTCTAAAATTTCATCTTTTGAAAGGCACACAAATACTTTCTGCCTAAAACTTAAAAAAACAGGTTTTGGAGATTGTTTCTTTGAGTTTATATATGTATGTATGAATTTCCTTTTACTTTCCTGTGGGGACTGATGTGATATTCATGATCATTGTTAAGATTGCTTGGTTGGATTTCACGTCACCTTGGTGAATTATTTAACTATTATTTTTATAACCTATAAACCAATAAAGAGTCATATGAGTTCAGTGGGGTAAAGTAATATGTTATTTTGCTTCTAGTTACCTAATGCCATGTATGTTTACATGAACAGTGTTGAGGAGATGAGAATGGTATCTATCTGCAAAAGGAAACATTAAAGTGCTCCTTATTACATTAAATACAGAATATTAGCAGATGTCACTTTTAACTTTAGGGAAGAGGCATCTAGCCAATTTAGCTGGAGGTCAAGAAGCAGTTCTGTTGACTAAGTAACAGTCCAAAGTCCTCTCCGGATCTCTCACTTAATAGTTAGCATCTGAGTTATTTTAAATCAATATATTTGAAACCTTGGGGAAATACTAAAGAGCTATAGCTCTGAAAATATATGCGTGTGAGCATATACAGAATCAAAGTTGCATGCCTCAAATGCAAAATATGCTGTCAGTATTAGCAGCAGGCTTTTCCTTTATATCCTCCCTGTGAGCTTTTCAGTTGCATCATCATCCAGGATGGGACACAAAATACTAGACAAGACGGACTTTTGATCTAATCCAGCAGGATTCTCCCTTTGTTTTATATTGTAATCTTCTTTTAAATGACTCAAAACCTAAGTTATTATGTTTTTAGAGAAAAATAACTTGTATATTATGATGGAATATTGCGATGGAGGTGACCTAATGAAGAGAATAAATATGCAATATGGAGTGCTGTTTGATGAGGATAAGGTAAGTTTGTAATTTGAGGAATATTTTCACTTCACTTATATTCCCTTCACTGTTCATCACATCAAAGTATTCAAAGTGGAGATCCTGGCTTATATTGTGTTTTATTTATTTTTTGTTACCATGTAATAATGCTTTACTAAGATAGAATTCCACATAAAGTATTTACCTGAAAGGAAAATAAACCAAAATTTAGGACAGATTCACAATTAATAGAAGATTATTATACAAATACAGTAGATAAAAGCCTTGGCCAATGCTGGATATTTCTAAGGTCAGCTCCAAGGTTGCATACTTCAGACATGTGTTTCATTTATAATAAAATAATGCTGATGAAAGGTAAGGCAGCCTTACCCAACCAGATACTTTCCAGTAGGATTACCACCTCCATCTGAAACCAATTCTGATTAGCCAAGATCACTTTACAGGAAGAGCGTGTGATGGTATCAAGATTAGAAGTGTCTTCACATGTGCTATCTCTAATAGCAGGACCGCCTTCTGCCACCGATTGCCTCCCACTGACTGATACGCTCTCACAGAGAGGGCCTCCTCAGGGTGTTGTCGGCCAAACAATGTCAGCTGGCAACCCCAGGGGGAGAGCCTTCTCTGTGGGGGCCCCTGCCCTATGGAACGAATTGCCCCTGGATATACGAAGGATCCCCGACCTCCGTGCCTTCTGTCGTGCTCTGAAGACCTTATTATTCCATCAAGCTGGTCTGACAGAACAAGGATTTTAAATGGGTTTTTAAAATAGTTTTTAACAATGGTTTTTAGTTGGGGTTTTAATTACGGCCAAATGATTTAATTATTTTAATGATCTTCTTAATTTTTGTGTTGTTACTGTTTTAGTATGGCTGTACACCGTCCTGAGTCCTTCGGGAGAAGGGTGGTATAAAAATACAATAAAATAAATAAATAATGTGAATTATAATATCATGTTTTGTACAAAAGAATTAATGGATTTAAGGCAAGATTCAAAGCCAGAACAAACTAATATAGCAGCACTTTAGTCTCTAGGGACAAACTTCAAAATGGCCAGCTTGGAAAAACAAAAGAGTACCACTGAGTGAGAGATTGCTTAAAATCTTTTGGTGTAAGCAAGTTTTGCAATCTCAAAAGTTCTCAACAATAAAAACACACTCTTTCTCTAAATATACATACACACAGAGAGAATATGTTCTAACTTTGAGATCTGAACAACTCTGTGACCTATTTTGTCATACTTCTGAATGTATATATTTAAAATAATGAACTGTTTTTTCATCCCCATGACTGTATTCTTGAAGAAATGTTAATAACTGTGTTGTATGAAATATTGATATTTTATCTTTATATTTAGATCTTGGGTTGGTTCGTGCAAATTGCCTTAGGCCTGAAGCATATACATGATAGGAAGATTCTGCACAGAGACATAAAAACACAGGTAATTTTGGGAGATAATTTTAGCCTCATCACTGAAACATAAAACACACATCCAGTATTAATTATGGTATATTTTGTTTACAGAACATTTTTCTTAGCAGTAATGGAATAATAGCAAAACTGGGAGATTTTGGGATTGCAAGGATGCTGAACAAGTAAGCATATTTTTATGGACAGTGTTATTCCCTTAGTATTAAGTCAAAAATAGAGGAGTTTATTTTGCTTTAAAATTCCAGTGAACGGCATAGAATTGGTCAGACTTTAACTTTGCAAAATGTCTTAGCTTTATTGAAAAGAAGTGCAGTAAAACTTGGGATTTCATCTATGAGTTCCTTCTGCTCCCTTTGTACCAGGGGTGGGTTCTAAATTTTTTTACTACCGGTTCTGTGGGCATGGCTTATTTTGTGGGCATGGCTTGATGGTCATGTGACAATTATTTAGGATTTAGCAGAAGTACTGGTCTACCAAGCTTTTAACTGCTTGCAGAGCTGTACTGATCTACCCATTTATTTTTGCAGGACTGGTCTACCCATTTATTTTTGCAGGCACCGGTCTACTCATTTGTTTTCTTTTAATACTGATCAGCTGTAGGGCGGCCCTTTGAAGCCCCACAGCAAGAGTTTAAACAGCTTTTTTCCCCTCTAGCCATCAGCTGGGACTCAGGAGGCAGTAATAGATTGGGGGTGGGGCCAAATAAAAGGTAAGAATAATGCGGGGGGTGGGGGGTAGGGGGCGATGGGGGGGCAGAACTGGTTCAGTGATGTCATATCGTCACCACTACTGGCTCGGAGGAACCGGGAGGAACCCACCACTGCTTTGTACATGAGAAAAGAAAGTAGAAACAGTGCATTTTCCAAAAGTGGTTTTCCCATTCCTGGACATTTGAAATTGGGAAACTCTTTAATATGCTCTAAACCAGAATTTGAAATCATGGTTTGAATCTTTTTTTTTTTAATTGATATTTGTAAATTAGACCTTGCTATCTCAGATAATCATGGACTATAGGGCATTCTAAATAATGGACATTTTTTGTAATTTCTCTAGATAGCTTCAGTAATTACATTATTTTCAAAGAAAAAAAAATACTTTTTTTGTTTGCTATTTTCTTTAGCACGATGGAATTTGCTAGTACCCGTGTAGGAACGCCATATTATCTATCACCTGAAATCTGTGAGAATAAACCATATAATAATAAAACGTAAGTTTCAGAACATACCTCTTTGTTCTTGAAGGTCTTCTTGAATTGAAAAATAGCAATAAATATAAGCAATAGTAGTCTGTTGCTTATATTTAGTCAAAAATGTCTTTGCCTTCAGACATTAGTAGTCAAAAATGCCTTCAGACATTAGTAGTCAAAAATGTCTTTGCCTTCAGACTTTTGAAAAGTTCTCTATAGAATTTACTTTTAAAATATCAGCTTTCTTGTGAAGCACACATTAATTTTATGCAGTTCTAAAATGTCCTATTTGGCCTTAATAGCTGCTTTAATAATAATGTGTTCGCAGCCATAACTGGCTTAATTATACCCTTTGAAGAAGTTACCACTTTTTCATAACCAAAAACAGGTAGTCTGATTTATGCCCATTATTGAGGCCAAAATTTTGGTTGTAAATCACGGTGGTCATTAAGCAGGTCATCATCACCTGTCTACATTTGATTTCACCACCTTTTCTGTGGCAGTTGTTAAATGAATCCATTATACTCGATGGACCAGAAATTGGAAGTAAATACTGGATATTGGCAAAAACTGCTGAAAGTTGTGGTCCCGTGACTATGGGATGCGGCAAAATGTGAGGCAATTGCAGCAAAATGTGAGCCATAAATGTGAGCCAATTGACAAACACCCAAAATGCAATCACATGATCATGGGGGGAATGCAATCATCAGAACTTCAAAATCAGAGCAACTGTTTGTTAAACAAGTATGATCTATAATAATGTGTTAAAATAATAAATAGTATAAGTGATACTAAACAGAATACTAAGAATTAACTTTTGCTTAACCATATGGTTGGGATATATGTTTTTTGCTGGATTACTAAATATTGTTTCAATTCCTCTAATTTATTACTTTCTTCTTATAGAGATATATGGTCTCTTGGCTGTGTGTTATATGAGTTGTGTACTTTAAAGCATCCTGTAAGTAAATGTTTATACTGCCATAACCAAATATTTATCAATATCATTTATTGACCGCTATTAGAATCATAAATTAAATACAGCCTTTAACATTTTGAACGGTGTAGAAAGATATCAGTTTTACAGTAGTAAGATCATCTTGAGTTTTCCTTTTCAGATGGAAAGGAATACTCCATTAAAAATTTTTCTTTAAATGTCTAAATTTCAGAAGAGACATGGACAAATTCACAGTTGATAAAGCCAACAATTTCTATTAGACATACTGACTACATATGTTTTATTGAAAGAATATGCGTCTTGACGTAAAATGTTAGGAACAAAACTGTGCTGTGGTATTTTTATCTTGCTCTGGGTTTCTTTTAGCACTTTGTTTCCTCTGTAGGAATAAAATAGTGGAGTTAGATGGTCTTTGGGCTGATCAAGAATGGCTTGTATAGTCTTATGATTTCATTGGAAAAATGAAAAGTACAACATAAATTTGAGTATTCTTCATGATTTTTTTTAAAAAATTACTCCAACTTGCATTTGGAGAAACTTGCATTTGGAGTTCTATTCCTAGTTTTAAGTTCTGACTATTTTAATCTTAGCTGTCATTTTACCAATTTAAACAATTTCAAACATTGTTTAAAAAGCTAGGCATATTCTTATTCATTTTTATGTTGATTTGTTTGGGTATTGTTGTTAGTTGCGAAGTCGTGCCCAACCCATCGCGACCCCATGGACAACATTATTTCAGGTCTTCCAGTCCTCTACCATCCTCTGGAGTCCATTTAAGCTCACGCCTACTGCTTCAGTGGCTCCATTCAGCCATTGCATTCTCTGTTGTCCCATTCTTCTTTTGCTCTCAATCTTTCCCAGCATTAGGCTCTTCTCCAGTGAGTCCTTCCTTCTCATTAGGTGGCCGAAGTATTTGAGTTTCATCTTCAGGAACTGGCCTTCTAAAGAGCAATCAGGGTTGATCTCTTCTAGGACTGACCGGTTTGATCGCCTTGCAGTCCAAGGGACTTGCAAGAGTCTTCTCCAGCACCATTTGTTTGGGTAGTGTTAATCTTTCAATATAGCCAAATTCTTCTGAGTTAAGGATAGAGAATTAATTAAGAAAGCTTAAAGAAAAACTATGATGGAGAAGGAACATTATCTGGTCAGATTTTCTTGCTGGGGCTGATGTTGGCCTACAATTCACCTCTAGAGCCAAAATTAATTTAAGTGATTCCCTGTGAAGTCATATGAATGACTCTGCCCTTAATTCCCAGTAAAATCAGGAAATTAAGAGGTTTTGAAAACTCAGACGTTTTTGAAATTCTGTTTTGATGGCACAAATGAAATCCTGGAATATTTAGACTGTCAAGGTAATAATATTTTATCAGTGTTCAGCATGAAATTGAGGCAATTGAAACAATAAACAGAGGCTGCCACATGAGCAGTATAAAAAACAAAGAGACAAGAAACCCCTTAACTTTTTCCATTTTTTTAAAAATAAGAATAATTAATTGGGAAGCTGACGTGATATATATATTAAAAAAAACAGAATAAAAATATCATCCTCATCATTGAAAAGAAAATAGCAAGATTTTGATAGGGCAAGATAGATTGGAGATAATAGGGAGCATCTTGGAAAGTTAAAAGAGATAGCATGGAAGATTCTTATTGGCTTGCCTTTGGGTAAATTATTGTTTTATTATTGCTACCAAGGAGTAATACTCCTACTGGCTACTTACTGCATGCTGACCTTTATCATTTATCAGCTGGAAGACTCAAATCTAGGAAACCCCCACTAGAACTTGCACAAGTCTGAGGGCCCAGACTTAGGTAGACATATAAATTACTCCACACAAAAGGTGCCAGGCTTTGAACTATCATGTCAGCAATGGATAATCTTGAATAGGATTCACACCTCACATGGCCACTGGTGGGACCCCCTGTATAAATGGGGCTTAGTATCCTCCCCACTTAGTGTGACTGCGATCACATCATGACTGACTATAAGCTGAGGGCATATACTGGTCCAGTATCTGATTTTGTTTTATATAAATGATGCTACGCTTCAGTGGTAGATGGCCTGGACATTGATATTTGAACATAGATCTTTTTGACATTTATATTTATTGTGTTTTACTAAACTAGGTATATTGCTAGTTCATATATGATATGACATAGGCTAAATAAATAGGAATGTGTAAATCCTGTTCAGTGACAACCATTTGTGAAATAATCACATGGGCTCAATATTTTAAATGTGTTTTAATAGTGGGCTTTTTGGGTATAAAGTAGGGTAGAACATACTTTGACTGCTGTTACAATAGTTCTTTTTGATAAGCTGGATAGTAGTTCATAAATAAGTGAAACAGAAGGTATCGTAAGTGAGAAATGGTCGATCTGAAATGACCCAATAAATTGGACAGACTAAGACTATTCTGACCTCATTTGTCCTTTTATTTTATGTAAGTACTTTTGTGTATTTCTGTTTAAATCAAGTTTCGGTTTAATATATTGACTTTATTTTCATGTGATAGTTTGAAGGCAACAATTTGCCCCAACTTATAATGAAGATCTGCAGAGGCCATTTCATTCCTGTGTCTGTGAAGTATTCTTCTGATCTGAGATTGTTAATATCCCAGTTGTTTAGAACATCTCCAAGAGATCGCCCTTCTATTAACTCTATTTTAAAAAAAGCCTTTTTGGAGAAGCAGATAAAGAATTATTTGCCACCTGAGGTGAGTATCTCTTGTGGCTTAGAAAAACAAAATTGCTTGGTCCACTCAAAATACCTTTATCTGTTGGTTGGTGTTGTTCTTTATCTGTTCTTCTGTAGAAGAAGGGGTTTTGGGGGGGGGGGCTCTTTTCATTATAAAACAGGCTTCCTCCTGATATTTGGAGGGCTGCAAGCATGCTGACTTTCCAAAAAACTGTGAACAGTAATACTTGCTCCAAGCACTGGGCCAGGATGTTAGTTGAGCCCAAAATAGATGTAATTGTGATGTGAATTTGTTTTGGGGCCTTGGTTATTGTTGAATGGTTATTTTAACTTCAGTTTATATTTTACAATTATAGATTTATTTTCTATGTAACTCTTTTTGTTGATTGCCAGCTGACCAGAATTATATACTGTATGCAAGATGGGTGGTATTATAATTTCCCCAAATACATAGATAAAATCCACTTACATTCAGTTACAAAATAAAAAATAGTTGGTATTGCTAGGTTTCCCCAGGACAAAAATGCTAAGGAGATTTGTTTGTTTCTCCCTGCATTAAGTTAGACTACATTAACTTTTGGTACATTTACTTGAAACACACTTGAGATAGCATGGAAATAAATTCATTCTGTTGTATTCCTTTCTAGATCATTGAGGCAGAATTTAGTCATACTGTTATTCACAGGAAAAAATCATCAGCTTCAGCATCAGGCAAGTGATTATTTATATTAAAAATAAGAACATTACACTTGACCATATGTATGAAACTTGTTTTACACTGAGATTAATTCTGAGATGGTCACTTTCAAGAAATGAAGATGTTGTAAAATAACAATAGCAATAACACTAGTACTTTGACTTATATACGGCTCCATAATGCTTTACAGTCCTTTCTGAGCAGTTTACAGAATCAGCATATTGCCCCTAACAATCTGGGTTTTAATTTCACCAGCCTCAAAAGGATGGAAGGCTGAGTCAATCTTGAGACAGTCAGGATCAAACTCCTGGCAATGGGCACAGTTAACCTGCAATGCTGCATTTTAACCACTGTGCCACCACGGCATGCCCTTTTTCATTGAGGAAAATATGGCAGCAAAAATTGAGCAAATGTGGATTATAACTTCAAAGCTGTATTTTCAAGATATGCTCCATTGTGCAAGGTAAAATTAATAGGTTCTGATTTATAGGAGAGATGAGGGACGCTGAAGAAACTTGAGATTCTTTTAGTCAGGGATGACTTTTTCTTCAAGAAAATTATATTAAAATAAATCCAGGTCTATGCTTAGTAAATAAATATTATTTAAAAATAAGCAAGTACCCATCTGCAGTTGTTACTGCAATAAGTTGGCTATAATTGTGAGGTTGGAGAGAAAGAAGGAAATAAATCCCGCTGAGCAGTTTTTTCTCTTTTCATTCCACAGAGAAGTTGATTTTAATGTTGGGGTGGTGTATCCAACAGTATCTGTTGTGGTGGTTGTATCCCTTTTGTTTCTGTTCAGAGATCCTTCCCAGAAAGCAGTTGATGCCAGTGGCTCTACAAAGTTGGGGTGGCAGGAAGAAAATCAGTTGAACCAACTTTTATGTTGGATGTTGGCAGCCTGGAACTTTCCATCTTATATATAGCCAAATCCCTGGTTGTTGTATAAGTTTGGCCTGAACATTAATTTGGTTCAGATAAATACTGTGCATTGGTGACGCATAACTAAACACTTCCTTAGAACTTAATACTGAACCATTGAACATAACTGGAATTTGATAAATTGGTGAATAGAATAGACTAGAATAGAAATGCTATATATTTCAGGATTAACTTCCTTACTTCATATATTATGGCAAAATATTTATTTAGAAGAGACCTGGGTATGTTGTGGTAACCAAGAGATTCCCAACTCAATATATGCTGCTGATTTTCAATCGGCAGCATATTGCCGATGCTCTTTTTCATTTGCAAAGTATAGAGATAATCTACAAGTCTGTCAGCCCCTTTCTTAGTATTTATTAAATGTAGAAGTAATTAACCAATCATTGTTTAGCTTATTGTTACATAAACTTCTAAAGGTCAGAAACGAAGACTCCATGATTATCGTTCTCCAAAAATCAAGATGGAAATGCTTCCTAGAAAATTATTGTATAAAAATGAATGCTATTTTCCTTCAAGGATTCAGGATCCAATGATTAAGGTAAAAGTTACCTTTTGTTAGGGTAAGGGTTATTATTATTACTTTGTTGTTTTGCATGTACACTGAGAATGTAGGCACTGGAGACAAATTCATTGTGTGTCTAATCACACTTAGCCAATAAAGTATTCTATTCAAGTTCTATTCAAGCAGTGACAGTTTAAAATTACATCAGCACTGAATGAATGGTATTTGATTGGTCCTCAAAATTACAGCCACTGCTATGCTCCCGTGGTCATATAATCACAATTCAGATGCTTGTCAGCCTGTCTATATTTATGGCCGCAGGGTGTGCTTCAACTCCTTCTTTCTTTCTTCCCACCATCTCTTTGCTTTTGGCCTCTCTACCCTACTTCTCTACTGCCCCATACTGCTCTGCTGACCCCAAGTGCTCCCTGCTGCTCCGAAGTAATCTTAACTGTATTTTTTCTCCCACTGCTTGAGAAGGTCTTGTGAGGCCAACAATGCCTCATGAAGGGCAAGGCAAGACATACCTCATCAAGCAGCAGGAGAAAGAAGATGGCAAAAATCAGTTGGGGCAAGATTTAGTACTGGACAACAGGGTTATGGGGTGCAGAGTAGAAAAATTAACAGAGATGGGGGGGGAGGAGGAGATTGAAGTGGGGATGAATACAGCAAAATAGAAGTATGAAGTCCTTACCTAAGGATGGTATGGTCCTGGCCAAACAATCGTTGTTATAAAGGATCAGTGCTCAAATACTTAGCTGAAGGATTAATGCTTAAAGCTTAGCAAAGGATAGGATACAGAAAAGTAATTTGCTTGTTTTGTTGTTACATTCTGCTTTTGCTGAGGAGGAAATAGCATTTTTATTGAAGAGCTCTGTTTCTTTTTATCAGAACAATAGTCAGGTCACACTATTTTATGTAAAATTGATTTCCGTTCACTGGGCTCAGAATGAACCTGTTTTCATAAAATGAATGTCACAAGAGGTAACGATTTCAGCTTTAATCAATATTCAATATTTTGGATTTGTTGTCTTTATAAATTTGATATTTTCTGGCCTAGGGTCCTGCGTTTAAAGTATGTGGGAAGCCAGAGGTCATTAGAATGTGTGGACATTATGACCATTATTATGTAAAGCTGGCAAACTTGCAGAAGAGAGCTTTGGTCCAAGACGATGATCCCTGTATTAGCCAGAGAATGGAAGAGTATTATAAGCAGAGAGGACAAGAACCACCTCCTCCTCCACCTCATGGGTTGTATTTTTTTTTCTTGACTATAGAAACATCTATTGATTTTTGACATGACGCCCCTTTTCTTTTCTGTTTAGAGTTTTCCATGACTTTTATATTTTTCAGGCCTTCTGAGTATCTTCAGAGACGATTTAATGCTCAGCAAAACAAGTTAAAAGTAGAGAAGCAACTGGTGAGCAATTTCTATAATCAAAGAAAAACAGATGGGAGCAAATAAACTTTGGAAGTCCTATTCTTATTTACTAGTACTAACATGAAATGCTAGTTTAACTAATATTTGCATTTTGATTTTTCTGTTCAGTGTAACGAACTCATAAAAATGAAATAAAAGCCTTTTCTTGACACTGCTCTTAACAAAATAGTTAATTCTTTTGCATTCCAATAGGGACTACGGCCATCTTCTGCAGAGTTTTGTCAGCTGCAGAATCAAGAAATGAAGGATGAACAACTAAAAGTCTGTAATAATGCTCTTCCTCAAAAAAATGAAATGAAAGAACAGGTAAGAGAGCCTGGCTAGAGCATTTGGATATGGACTGAAGAATCTACGATTGGAATAATGGACATCTCTACATACCGTACTTATTACTTTGTCATAAAAAATATACACATTGTCTTTACAGGTAGTACTTATGACCACAACTGAGCCCAAAATTTTTGTCAAGCGAGACTTTTGTTAAGTGAAATTTGCCCTATTTTACCTTTGTTGCCACAGTTAAGTGAATTGCTGCACTTGTTAAGTTAGTGACACGGTTGTTAAGTGAATCTGGCATCCTCATTGACTTTGCTTCTCAGAAGGTTGCAAGAGGGGATCACATGACTCAGGGACACTGCAATTGTCATAAATATCAGTCAATTGCCAAGTGTCCAAATTTTGATCTCATGACCATGGGGGGATGCTGCAACAGATGTAAGTCTGAAAAATGGTCATAACTCATTTTTTTTTAATGCTGTGTAATTGTCGTAAGTTGAAGACTACCTGTATTTTATGAAGAGAATAGAAGCTAGGTGGTTATCTGGCATAGATGCTGTAGTGAATATTGTATAAGATAGAGATTCGACTAAATTACCTCTGAGGTAATTTTAATTCTATGATTCTACTATCTATTCCTAATTTTTCTTTCAGTGTGTCTGTTTAAGGGTGGAGTATTCAAAATTATATTTATATTATTTAATTTTAACCAACTGTATGGTTCAAACAGCTCCTTCAATGGGTTTATAATACACTTATTTTGCAATTTTTCTATTTGACAATGACCAGGACAAATTATTTTAACTTGATTGGCAACTGTGAGCTTTCAATACGAGAAGCTTTTGAAAATCCCTTCTTTGTCTAAGTAGCATGCCACAGCCTTAGAACTCAGGGAGAAGCTGGATGTATCAAGCTAATGCTGCGTTTAACTAATGCATGGGGTTTTAATATAAAAATAGTAGATGCATAGCATGGCCTGGGAAATGCCCAGATGCAGAGATGATGAGGAATTTACAGGGAGCGCATTTCACAGACTGATAAGTTTCTCATTTTTCTAATTGAAATCTTGTTTGGCACCTGTGATTAATGTGCTAATTATAGAAACCTTTGCAAACCTCCCCTCATTCTTAGACATGCCATGGCAAAGCATTGCAGGTACACCTGATGTCTGCTCCAGAGGGTATTGCATGTTTTCCCTTATAAAATTTTTACATTTACCCTCTTCAAACTGGCTTTTAGCATTTATTTGGAGGGATTCCACAAGAACATAAAAATTTTTGCTATTTCCAAGAGCACTCTCTGCAGAGCGATTTGGGGAAGCCACAACAGAAGATCAGGATAACTTTTTACATTTTAATGTGCAGTTACATTCGCCATAAGAAAAATTATAAAGGCTATAGTAAAGCAAAATTTTTGTTAGGCAACAAAACAGCATATAGGCTTTTAAATTCTCAAGATCTAGCCCACAGCCAAGAGGCTAACAGTGTTCGATACCCATATCGTGTCTGTATTTTTTACTGTCTTAGATGGAAGGTTGAATCAGACTAAACATGCATTACAAAGGTACAGCTCCAATTAAATCCAAAATTCTCTTTACAAGGGCTATTGGGTTTAGTTCTTGGGGGAAGAGGATATTTTTATTTTTAACTTTGTTTATATGGATTGTTGTGAGCCAGCTAATATTTAATGAGATGGGCAGCTGTATAACTCCTGTAATCAATTAAAAATGGTTCCCTCGTGTTTAAAACATTAAAATACAGTTTATATTCAAGTTCTCTTAATCCATAACAAAATACAGTTCCATTGTTGAGTGAGAAATTTGTACAGAAACTATACAGTTATTTATAATTTGAAATGTTACAGGGATTTTAAAAATGTCAGTACAAGCCAGATTACAGTGTGCTCACAGTAGAAAATTTAAAAAGCAAGTATGCCTCCATAATACTGATACTCATTTCCTACATGTCTCCATAAAGTTGTAGTCCAATTCTTACACTTCTGGGAAGCTCGTTTTTTGTGGGACTTGGTTTGGAATTAACTTGTATAAGATTGTGTTTTTAATGCATATTTTCTTTCATATTAAGAATTGTTTCTAAAGATACATTTTGTTCAAATCTTTATGCAGGAGTATCTGAAACAGCTGCATGAAATTCGCCAACAGTACCAGAGTGAAGTAAATGAAATTCGCGTTAAAGCACTTAAGGTAAATTTCTTTGCACCAAAGAAATGGGCTGTGGAAAGCATTGGAATCAGATGTTTTGCAAAGCATATTAACCCAAAGAGCAGATTTTTCTTCGAAACATTAAAAAAGTTGCAAGACTAGCGTACATGCTTCAAAAGCTGTTCTTGCTATTTTGAATATGCATGTGCATGCATAGACAACAATACCTCTGATGACTGCACAAAGCAAAAGTGGCTGTGCATGCACACCGATGTTGAGACAGCCAGGAACAGCTCTTGGAGCAACCGTTCAAGCCTTGCAAAAGTGGCTGTTTCAAAGCTCCAAAGAAGATTTATTCAGGCTAACATATAATGCAAAATGCCTCTTTCAAATGCAGGGCTAATGGGTACCACATGGATGGCTGAGGAAGGGTCAAGGGTATCAGATGACAAAATATGTATATGATGTCATTCATATAAGTGCTGAAACTTAATTACTCGTGCCAGGATATTTGGATATTATAGCATTTATATGCTTTATCGTTGTGTTTATGTGATTCAGGTGTCATTATTGTTAGTAACAGTTGCTACTGGCATACGGTTGTTATACATGTTTTTCTGTGATCATAAAAATCTAACATAATAAATTAAAAAATTGTCTTCTTAAATTGAAAAAGGCTGAGAGATTCTTGAAAGAAACACAAAATAATTTTTCATCTTACATTCATACGGAGGGAGGGATCTCAACCTTTTTACAGTATCATATTAATGGAAGCTTTGTTTCTGGGTTGCATGGGTAAACTTACCTAGCTTCTAAGAATTCTCTTTTTCATAACCTCCCACACACAAAACCTGTTTTTTAAAAAGTTATTTCTCAAAGGATTTTAGGACATTCTCCTAACATAGTAAAAATGTGCCATTATAAAAGTTCCTAATAGTTAAACAACCAATTTCCAAAAGTGATTAGAAAGGAAATATACAAATCTTGTGTCTTTTTGTAGGTGCCAAACCAAGGCTTGAACTATGATGGTATTACCTCACCTCCCAGAGCTTTAAACCCATTGGAGACCACTGTTTTGTGGTCTCGTCATGAGAAGCAAGTGTCTGGAGCACTTATCAGTGATCCAAGTCCACTCCCTCTCCAGAGAGAAATTGTTGAAGAGTCAGTCCATTCACTGGTTCTTCATCCACTGTGGTTGTCCTCTCTGCCCTCATCAGAACCATCTTCTATTTACCATTTCTTCCTTAGAAGTTCCAGAGTTCCAGTAAAGTTACTTTGCATAATCCTAAATGTAGATTGCTTTAATGCAAATACTCCACAAGTTTAGAAATAATATTTGGATATTATTATTTGGGTGGAAATCCATATTCTAATGCTGTTTTCTGCAATCATTTATTTCTTTTGTTATGACACTGTAAAACTTCATTGGCAGTATTTTCATGTAGAAGAAAGTTTTAATGATTATACCTAACATCCATCTGCTGAGCCTAAAACATGTTATGTTTATGACTGTTATCTTAAAGGAAAATAAAAACCTAAGGGAAAAAACCTATATTGTGAAGCAGGGGAAGAGTGAGGACCAGTCTGTTCCTGATACTAATTATGAAGAAAGAAATGAACCAGGCCAGGTATCAGCACTTTTTGTTTTTGTACAACCTTTTCTTTTGGTTTATTGTAGTCGGTGTCTTCATTAATGGGAAGAAAGCTATTTTTGTTTGAATAAAATAAAAGTACAAATAAATGATCTTATTGTAATTTCCACCATATATATATATATATATATATATGTTTAAGTTTTTTAATAGAAAAGTGTAAATTTAAGTTTTTAGTTATACTGTAGCTTTGTCTGTCTGTCCATCCGTCCATCCATCCATCCAAGCTATTATAAAAATATTGCATGTGGCAAATACAAATCTACATCAAAATTAACACAGATTAAGAATGCTAACAGATTTGGAAATAATTATTAAAAAAACTGGTGGTTGAAAATAAACCCCTTCCATCTACAGCAAATAATCAGAAATCTACTAGGATAGAGTTGTGTTTTTCTTAGGGAGGGGTGACCTTGGCTCCTGTTTAGGGCTTTGGGCACATGGCCAGATGTCCTGATGCCACAAGACTGGGCAGACTAAGAATCTTGGATTCTTTTTTCCTACTTTCGGAGTTTGGAGGTTAAAGAGTAAAATTAATCTCATACTCTGAGTTTGGAGGTTAAAGAGTAAAATTAATCTCATACTCCTTGTAGAAATGTAAGATCCATGCTGCTGTTTTAAACCTTTCAAAATATTGGGGGGGGGGGGGGGGAGTTCAGGTTTTTAGGGTTCCTGTGGGTTGATTAAGCCACTGCAAAGCTGAAGGCACATGTTTTATCCCTTAAACATCTGATCACCTGAAACAAGTTTCAAAAATATCAATCCTTGAGGGTGGGACGCTTCTGGTGCCATGCATGTAATATTAGGTCATCGCTTCTATCACACTGCCCATTCGTGTAGTAATAAATCGTGATTTATGTCACCCTCTACTATCTGTCACCCTCTACTAAAGTATTTTTAAATGATTCTGTAGAACAGTTTAGCATTCATAAAAGATCCCTTCTGCCCAGCCATGAGTCTTTTATTAGATTTGGTTGCCTATTAATACTTGCATACTGTATGTTTTTAGTACAAATAGATGTACAGTTTGCTTTTTTTCTCCTCTTCTCTCACCAGGATATGGAACAAAATTTGAAACTAATTGGACTACAGAGATTGCAGGAGAACAACCCAGAAGTACAACAGAAAGCAAAGGTTCAATTTATACATATCTTATCTATATAAAATAATAATACCACCTTTGTATTATATCATCTCAACTGGAATGTTAGTATCGGTATCTCTAAACTTAAAAGAACGAAGAACAAGGGATTTTTTTCTTTCATTTTGCTATAATGGACATCTCAGCAAAGTAAAGGAGAGAAATCCCTTGTTCGTTGTCCTTTTTACTTAATTTTCTTCTTCCCTCTTCCTAGAGGGAGAAAAATGATTGTTCATTTTTTATGTTGCTATGTTCAATAGCACAAGAGAAATGATCATTTCTCTCTCTCTCTTTCTCTCTGCATTAACTTAACATTTAGCTATGAATTTTCTATGGCAGCAGTTATATATTTTTGCATGTTATTTTTTCAGGGAGGTGTAAAGTTTCAGGTTGATCTAACAGATGATGCAGCAGATGAGAAAAACTTCCAGGAAGAAAATGAGGTATCATTTTGGACCATAGTTACACAGGTAGTCCTCGACTTACGACCACAATTGAGTCCAAAATTTCTGTTGGTAAATGAGACATTTGAGTTTTGCCTCATTTTACAAGCTTTCTTGCCACAGTTGCTGAGCAAATCACTGCAGTTGGTAAGTTTGTAACCCACTTGTTAAGTGAATCTGGATTTCCCATTGACTTTGTCAGAAGGTGAATCACATGACCTTGGTGACACAGCAAAAGATGATCACATGACCTTGGGACACAGCAACGGTCATAAATATGAACCAGTTGTCAAGCATCTGAACTTCGATCACATGATCAAATTTTGATCACATGATCTCCATGATCATGGAGAGGCTGCAAAGGCTGTAACTGTGAAAAACAGTTATTTTTCAGTAGTGTTGTAACTTTGAATGGTTAGTAAATGAACTGTTGTAAGTCAAGGCCTACCTGTATTTGCAATTAATGATAAAATTGTTAATGACCATCAATCTGCGCATGGAGATTCCCTGCCTATATAAAGATTATGTGTTAAAACAAGGTGAGTGTTCACAGTGTTCCCTTTTTTAAAAAAATTGAGGTTATACAATATGGAACTTCCTACCTCATTGTTTGAAAAAGTCTTTAGATATCACAACTATGGAACGTACCCTGAGCTGGAAAATAATACAAGCGCTGCCATCAAAATAGGCTCCCATTATCTCTATGCTGAATTGCTTTGTTTTTGTGTATAGGTGTGAAATTTCTACAGACAAGCTGGCACATTAAAAACAAAGATAATTGGAGTTATACAGGACTTCAGATCTGAAAATGCTTCAGGGTGCAAAAGTAGTATCCGTTTACAATTTCTTAAAGTGATCTTGTCTTTTCCCACAGCTACGCAATCCCTACGCAATCCCAAGAATTAATTTATGCAGCTACAGCCATGTGTTAGGTTAAGTGCTGGCACATTCTGAAGTACCATTTTGCCTCTGAACCTGAAGCATTGTGCCACCCATTGTTTATTGAGTGAATTTACTTAAACAAATACAGTGGCAGGTTTTTTAGCATGAAAGAATTTTTCTTTCATTTTTCTTACTGATAATGACACTTTCTCATCAGCTATCAGTATTTTTTTCTCTCGGTCCAGATCTTCCAATCTTCCTACCAATTTTTATATTCCAATAAGAGAAGATATTACCATCAATATTCCTCTGTCACAATCTCCTATTGCTGTATCTGATTTTTAGGAAAAGTCATGTTTCAAGGGCTAATTATTGAAATTTCCCTCTGGCCAGACTTTTGCTTGACTCCTGGTTCTGCTCTTTATGTATAGCTTTGTATAACCTTTCAACATGGCTTTCTGTTTATTGTCTGCCACCAATATCTGTCTTTAGATCTTCTTAGCAAGATTTTCTAACTAAAAGGCTTGTTCTTTCCTTAAATTTATTTCACTGATTTTTATAACCAACTGAACTCCTGGTATTTAATTTTCATTTGAAACATCTCTGCCATAGCAATTTTAGGCAAAGCAAGCAAAACGGATTTATGTTTCCATACAAAATGTAAAAAAATAACTATCTAGTTATTAGGGCTCTGCCCTGACTAGAGTAAACATTGTGTGTGATCCATCCTTCCTTCCTTCCTTCCTTCCTCCCTCTGTCTCTGTCTCTCTCTTCTTTCTTTCTTTCTTTCTTTCTCTTTCTTTCTTTTTTTCTTTCTTTCTTTCTTTCTTTCTTTCTTTCTTTCTTTCTTTCTTTCTTTCTTTCTTTCTTTCTTTTTCCTTCCTCTCTCTCTCTCTCTGCCTATCTTACCACATTGAAAGCAATAAAACCATAACAATAAGAATACAAAATTATAATTAAAAATATTCAAAATTATAATTAAAAGATGAGATGGGAAGGAAGCAAGATACACAGGTTGTTATGTGGGATCTATTAGTCCATCCCTATCCATCTAGTCATCTTTCAGTATGAACCATCTTTTTCTTTTGGAGTCTAGATTGATGCACAACCCTATTAGTTGCTTTATAACCTCCTTGAGGACACTCACAGAATCTAAAAAAACTCCACAAACATACAAAAAAAAATAAAGTATTACTACATAGACTTTTTAGTTACACCATATGTTTCCATGAATTAGGATAAATAGAGCATCTGTCACACAGAAAATGTGCAGATTGGCACATAATAAACTTTTGAGTCAGGTTATGATTTCTATCTAATGATTCTCAAAATGATTGACAGAAAATATGTCATTCCCTATATGAAATTTCTTCTCATAAAAATTGGAAGAGAGATTACTGTATTTTTTGGACTATAAAATGCACCGGAGTATAAGATGCAGCTTAGTTTTTGGGAAGGAAAATAAGAAAAAAGCTGATAGGGAGTGGATCGGCTCCCGGAATACCCCCAATCAACTGTTCTCAGAGGTGAACTTTAGCAACAGGTTCATTGGTTGTGAGCTCTGTGCCTTGCTTTTTTTTCAGCCTCTGAAACAGAGAGGCTAAAAAACAGAGTGGCTTTTTTCCAGCCTCCCAAAAGGAGGCTTCAGAGGCTTTTTCCAGGCTTTGAAACCTCCGTTTCAGAGGCTGGGCAGGGCTACATTCGGACTATTTTGGGGTGCGTCTTATACTCCGAAAAATACAGAATGTGCTATTTCAGTGAATGTCTCACTGAAAAGCATATAATAGATGATATTTGGTAATTTGATTTGTCTGGTTCTGATGTTATTTCAGTGCTTCTGCTTCAAAAAAACTCCCAAGAATGTAAGTTAATTTTTTCAAAACAGATTTTTGTGTGTGTTTGATTTCAGCAGCATGATAAACTTAATGAAACACTAACTTTTAAACATGGAGAGAACCTTAAGAAAAAACTGGAGGAGGAATTATGGCATTGGAAGATGGGTATGCTTCTTGAAATTATTGTTATCAGTCAGGTAAAATCACTGGGATCTACTCACACTTAGACCCCAGCTATGTTGGTTTTCAGTAGATGACTGCAGCCTAGTCTTGTTTGATTATTTGGGCTTAGCTTAGATATGTATGTATGTGTGTAGGTAGGTAGGTAGGTACCTGTATTTATTTTAGAACATTTATATAGCTTCCTACTCACGCATAGCAACTCTAGGAGGCTTACAAGCAGTTAAAATTAGAAAATAGAAAGCAAAATTAAAAAGAGAAAAAACAATAACCCCCCACTCTATTTCCTGAGGAAGAGGACAGGATCCTTGGGGTGTTGCATCTTTCCAGCTGTATGTTAGAATCATGTCTCTTCTAGTAGGTCCTAGCTACCCAGGAAGTTACATGTAACTGGTTTCAGGCAGTCGTAAAAGATGATCACATGACCTCGGGACACTGCAGCCGTTATAAAATATGAGTCAGTTGCTAACAGTTTGAATTTTGATCATGTGACCATGGGGATGCTGCAGCGGTCATAAATGTGAAAACGAGTCTTCAGTCACTTAGTGCCATTGTAACTTTGAATGATCACTAAATGAACTGTTATAAATCAAGGATTATCTGTAGATAATGGCATGAATAATCCAGGGGTGAAATCAAGCAGGTTCTGACAGGTTCTGGAGAACCAGTAGCAGAAATTTTGAGCACTTCAGAGAACTGGCAAATACCACTTCTGGATGGCCCCAGATTGGGTGGGAATGGAGATTTTGCAATATCCTTCCCCCAGGAGAGGTGAGGGAATGGGGATTTTGAAGTATCCTTCCCCTGGAGTGGGGTGGGAATGGAGATTTTGCAGTATCCTTCCCCTGGAGTGGGATGGGAATGTGGATTTTATAGTATCCTTCCCCTGCCATGCCCACCAAGCCATGTCCACCAAGCCACACCACGCCTACCAAGCCATGCCCACAGAACCGGTAATAAAAAACTTTGGATTTCACCACTGGAATAAGCTATAGTTAGCATCATTATTTTATCCTTTCAGAAAAAATAATAAAAATTTTTCTCCTTAGAAGTTGACAATGAAGATGTGATAAATGACAGAAAACATTGGCAAATCTCAACTCCACAGACACTACTGAATCTCTTAGAAAACGCAGATATCACATCTGTATGGAATACTATGGATGAAGGTGACCTTTCTGAAATATTTTACTTTGTTTTAAATAAAATTTGTTCATTATATCTTCAGAAATGCAGTGTGATAGATCTTAGCTTTCCATTCTGATCTAAACTATTATTTCAGTAGCTTTCAAGTTATAAGAGCCGTGGTGGCGCAGTGGTTAGAATGCACATTGCAGGCTAATTCTGCCAGCAGTTCAAGTCTCACCAACTCAAGGTTGACTTGGCCTTCCATCCTTCCGAGGTTGGTAAAATAAGGACCCAGATTGTTGGGGGTGATAGGCTGATTCTGTAAACTGCTCAGAGGGTAAAGTACTGTGAGGTCTTAAGTGCTTTTGCAATAAAGTATTCATCCTGGTCATACAAGCTGGTCATCAAGCATCCGAAATGCGATCATGTGACCATAAGGGGGGATCGTGACAGTTATAACTTCAAGGATGCATCATATATAATTTTGAATCTGTCATAACATAATTAAGTGATCAGTCGTTAAATCTAGGACATATAATCTTGGCTGGAGGATAATTCAGTAATTTCTAAGAGTGAAAAAAGGGAGGGATGAAGAAAAATGGAAATGTATCACAAAGGGGATCAAATCCAGTAGTGGTATTCAGCCGGTTCTATCCGGTTTGGGCGAACCAGTAGCAGTGGCGGCGGGAGGCACTGCCCACCCGCCCAGACATAATCATGTTCCGTTTTTGATGCTCTGCGCATGCCTAGAACTGGCGTGCATGAGTGAAGCGAGTGTGTGCTCACATTTGTGAACCAATAGCGAAGGTAAGTGAATACCACCCCTGATGAAATCTATACTAATATTTTTTTTCAAAATACAGGTAGTCCTTGACTTATGACCACAACTGAGCCCAAAATTTCCATTGCTAAGCAAGATAGTTGTTAAGTGAATTCTGCCCCATGTTATGACCCTACTTCTCACAGTTGCTAAATAAATCACTGCAGTTGTTAAATTAGTAACATGGTTGTAAAGTGAATCTGGCTACCCAATTGACTTTCTTTGTGCTCACATGACACCGGAACACTGCAACCATCATAAATATATGCCAGTTGCTAAGTGTCCGAATTTTTATCATGTGACCACAGAGATGTTATAGTGATTGTAAGTGTGAAAACTTTGATCGGTCACTAAACAAATGGTTTACCTGTCAAGGATTACCATTATAAGGAATGAAACATTTTTTCCTCAGATGGCCAGGTAAATGAAATACATTCTGAGTTTCCTGATGCCAGGAAAAAATGGAGCCCAAAATTACCAAGTACTCTAATGAATATGTTAGCAGAAGCAGAATGCACCAAGGACACCTTATGCCAAGCTGAAGAACCTAGTAAGTTGTTTTTTTGCATCTTTTATTATTTGAAGTTAAGGATATCTCTGCATAATAGGTTGACACTTGAGTACAACTAGAATAGCATCTAAGATTTGTATCTGCTGATATCCATGTACAGGTGGAAGAGTGGAATAACCTCTCTTAGAATGAGGGTTGTGTACACTTACTTCCCTGTGCACAATTCTCCCCTTTCCTTCTTGGAACATTCCAAATATATTCTACACCAGGGGTGCCAAACACAAGGCTCGCGGGCCAGATCCGGCTCGTGATGTCAGATCTGGCCTACGGGGGCTGTCCTGGAAAATTTAAGGGGCCATCCTGTATCACGTTGGCCCAGTCTACCCAAAGCGAAGAGGAAACATTGGGCCAGCATGGCTTCATCCTGGTCTACCCAATGCAAAAAGGAAACATGCCGGCAGTTTGGGGATGGTGTCAAGCTGGCCGTGCCTACCCAGTTGGTCACACCCAACCAGTCAGCCATGCACGCCCGGCCCCCCGAAGTCAGTCACAGCCCTGATGTGGCCCTTAGTGAAATTGAGTTTGACACCTTGTTCTACACAATCCCCTAGCCTAGGACACTGCAGTAGAAATTGGGGGAGTGAGGAAATGATGGAAGAAGCATCTATTCTACCAGGATAAGAGGAATAAACCTGAAGAATTAAATTAATTAAAAATATGATACAAATGTATCTAAATATTGTAAAGTAATTTCTAAATGTCATGTGCACACGAAGAATATAAAAGTCACCTTAAGAAAAATGAAATTAAAATAATTTGCCTGCTTGTAAGCAATAAAGTTTCACAGTAACATACCCCACACACTTCATACATATATGTACATACCATTATATTAATTACAAAGATGATGTAATCTTAAACCAGCAATATTTACTTGGGTTTTTACATGAGGCAGCCTGATTTTTTAATATATATTTTTGCAGTTCTATTAACATGATCAATTCTTCATAATGGGAATTTTTTTATATATGCAAGAGAGTGATCCTCCAATCTTTAGGCATATAATCAAATTACTTAAAACATTCACTTTTTAGAGAAAAAATATTTTATTGATAACATCCTTTTAATTTTTCATCTTATTGTTTCTGGGAATTAAGTTCCATGGAAGCTATTGATGCCAGTTTCTAAGTAAATAGATAGTCATATTAGGAATAAATGAATGAATCGTTAAAACTGGTTAGGAATTTCAGATTCTTATGTAACCAATGAACAAGACAATCACTTTCACAAATTTTTGGAAATAGTAAGTGAAAGAAAACAGAAGCTAATGTTTATATTATGTTGACAAAGAATTCTAATAGCTTACTAAATACAGCTTGGAGAGATGTTGAAACATTAACTCAAATATAAATATTTTGAGTCCATATATCAAATATTTTCCCAAGAGTTAAAATCTAAGACCTTTTGCTTAGAAAAAATAAGTTTTAATTAAGACTGAGCACAGTCAGTCCTGACAGGTCAGCAATGGAAATATTACATTCAACATTAAAGATAAAACTGCCAATTACACATAAATTGGATTCACTTGTCAACTTAAGCCTTAATGTTTGGCTTTGGCTTAAGTCTATTGTGTGAGCCCTGCCACTGTAGCTTGTAAATCATGAAACTTTGTACATGAAATCACCATGAAATGAAAATACTATTCTTTCAGAAGAAACAATAAATCACCAGATTCCAGAATCTATTAAAGATGCTCCAGAAATTAATTTGGCTGCTAACCCAGATGAAAATAAACTTGATCCTGATGATGATGATACGTAAGTCATTACAACTGCTGGATGTGTAACTTTGCCTTTTGAAAAGCTGGTTCATACAAATTTTTCTTCAGCACTCTTTTAAAATTAATAATAGTCTATATTTTAATATATGTACAAGTATACAAAGCTGAGAATGACAACCACATCAAATACATGCATTGAAATAAAACAATAAATTAAAATACTGCCAATCAGAAACAAGTTTGCTCTGCATATTCTAAAAAGTAATGGAAGAGGTTCATCAGCCCACACACAACTGAACTCATGTTTTAACGTAAGTTTAACTGATAACATAAATTGATTGAATCAATGAGTCATTATAAGATGAGCAAAATTGTTGTGATGAATTTTGCAGTTATCTGATCAATTCCCAATTGTAGTATTCAAAGTTAATTGTATAAATGGGCTTATAAAATATTACACTGCACATACATAATTCATGTATGTAATAAATTCTACTGAGATAACAAGGAGCTTGCATGCCCCATATTGAGTTTATTAGCTGACTGGAATTGTGTGGAGCTGTGAATTTGTGTAACCAAAGGCCCTCAAGATGACACTCTATCACTCTAGTTTTCTATTTACAATGGATTCAAATATATATTATACCAGTAGGATGGAGATTACTATAGAGATGTGATATTGTTTATTTAATGGAAGTATAAAAACATGTCTTTCTATAAATATCATTTTGATAGTTCTGCCCAAATCATAATCCTGATTCAGATTCTGCATTCAACCAAGCCTATTATATAGATGTTATGTACATACCACCACTGCTACTTCTAATGCTCAGAAGTGTTACCCTATTTGTAAACATAGCATTTTGGTAATTTAGTAAAAACGTTAACACCATTGTTTGTTCTTGTACAGAAACTTTGAAGAATCTGAAGATGAACTGAGAGATGAGCTAGTTGAATCTTTGGAAAATGTGGTTACATCTCTAGAGGAGGAGATTTCAAAAAGTCCAAGTGAATCAGCAAACACAGAGCAACAAAAACAATCTATAGCCAATAGCAAATTTAGCAAATCTAATGACAGCTTGGAAGATAATAATTACTTGACTGGAGAAAAACAAAGTGCAATCAGTTAACACATTCTTGGATAATAAATACTTAAGAATTAATAATAACCAATTGTATGTATGTATGAGTTTAGAAAGTGGGTGCTTTATCTTTTCATTGTAAATTTTACACAGTTGCTTAGTATACCAAAGTAAAAATCTGTAGAGCTGGAATTCTTCTCGGTCTTGGGTTGCGTATACCTCTTTGCCATTAATAAACAGTCAACGTAGAGATACTTTCAAGGATGCACCTCAAAAACCAAATTTATAACACCAATAAATATAGAGCTTCACTACTCATCACGTTTCATTTTTTGGATGAAGATAGATCTTAATCTAGATCTAATCCTCAATGAAATGGTAAACCTGGATCTGGACTGGACTAATTTTGTTGTTGGCAAAAGAGCTTAAGCACAGGCTGGCTATGCCTACCCCCATTTTAGTGAAGGGGAAAAAAAGTCGCAATATGTCACATGATGACATCTCACCTGTTTGATACCCCTGAATTATATAGATTTTAATTAACTAAAGAATAGATTATGGGAAGAATTAAAATGATGAAATAGATTTAAGCCCTAATACAATTAAATCATTAAAATATATGCTCAATGCAATTATGACAAGAATTAGATAATCACTACTGAATGCTGGATATTTTGTGATAATTTTTGGAAGTGGGACCTTATATACTGACATTATAAAATAAAAATGTTGAACGTGCTTTATCAGGGTATCTTTAGTATTTAAAGAGTAAAATCTTTATTGCACTATAAATAGAAATGTAGAACATTTGTAGTGCCATAATAACTCAAGTATGTCATATATTTATCCGCAAAATATTTTATTTAAATAGCTGCTCTACAGATAATAGGAATGTTTCCTCAAATTCTTCATCAGCAAACCTCTTCACAGATTCACGAGCACTTTGTCTGATCTGCAACCTTTTTGCAGGAGACAATGACAAGATCTCAGCCATAGAGTTTGCATAGCCATCTTCATCTTCTGCTAGAAATCCAGTAATATTCCTTTCAAAGGGTACCACAATATCTAATTTTGGGCCTCCAGAATTGTGAGCAAGAATAATTGTGCCAGCTGCCATACATTCAACAATTCCTATAAAAGACATAGAACAGATTGCTGTTAATACTGTAGTTCTTTCATTCTTTCTCAACCAAGAATGCCATTGTCTATTGCAACTTTGCACACAAAAGGCACAATTTAGACTCTTATCTTTTCTGATTTTAAAGTAGCACGTGCACCAATGAAAATTTGAAACAACTGAAGAATGCTCTCCAAAAAGTAGTCATCGGAGTTCATTTCTGTGGTTATCCTAAGATTCCAGTCCTGATCCTGCAGTCACAAAATCCAAGTAAATTACTCAAGAGGAAATTTAAAAACATGGTCTCCTTTACTGGCAGATCTTGCTTCAACAGTAAGAGGAGACCCGGGCAAAAGAGGCTTTAACCAGCTTTGGCTGGTACAATATTTTCAGCCCTATTTGAAGAATAATAACTTAGCAACATTAAGTCCTGCACTCTATACCAGGCTACCTTTGAAGACAACACAGAAGCAACAGGAGATACAGAATGTAGTGTCTGATAGAACAGAGTAACACTGATTTTGAGATCATATCATTGGTTGCTAATAAGCTGCTGAGTTCAAATGTACTGGATGTACCCTTTGTGTTAATATTGGATTGATTTAATGTTGGTTACTGCTCAGTCTGCACAATTGGGGCAGGCTATAGATATTATGAAATAAATAAATTTCAGAGAAATGTTTAATGTGTTGCAGCATACTAATATCTCTCTCCTATCAAACATTTCACCATTATGGGTTTCTGGGAGATTGCCTCTTACTTGTTGATCTTTATGTCTTTATTTAAAATTTCTAAATATTTGGTTTCCGTATTTAACAGTTGACAATTTGGCCATGAATGTCAAAAATATTAAAATTAATCATATATAAAGTTTATGACATTATGCAAATCATTACAAGTAGCATCTGCTACTTTTTAGGACTATGAGTGAACAGAGAAAACCTGAGATAATCACGTAAAATCTTGATGAGAATAAATAACTGGTTATTAATAGCAAATATTCATGGCAGTTTATATACCATTTTAGGTCAGGCCTGTATAGTAAATTGCCATGTGAATTTGATGCAGTATTGCGGACAGAATGTCACTTTTTGATCTGAAAATGCAAATTAAATCTTTGTTATACAATCTATTTTATCTATCTGACCCAAATTTTCTAAGACGCAGTTTATAGAACATACACAAAAATGGAGCCTCAGATAGCTCAACTGGCTGAATAGCCTGTTATTAACATCCAGCTGTCTGCAATTACACCAGTTTGAAGCTCAAGGTTGACTCAGCCTTCCATCCTTTCTAAGGTAGGTAAATTGAGGACCCAGTTTGTGGGGGCAATAAGCTGACTTTGTATAAAAAAATATATACAAAAGTATGAAGGCTATTGCTTAACGCCTTGTAAGCCGCCCTGAGTCTCCGGAGAAGGGCGGCATATAAATGTAATTTTAAAAAAAACAACCTACCGATTCCAAAATGTTCATTCCACATGGTGTGAAGTCCAATAGTTGCCTCAGCCAGATGCCTCTTTAATTCTTCGAATGGAATATTAACTTTGAATTCCACGTTTTTTTCAATGCCTAACTCTTCACAGAGCTTCTTAAGTTCATTTACACGCTGTTCATCATCTAGGTTACGACAGCCCCCAATCAAAATAAGCTTTGGCAATAGTGGCTGTCCTTTAGTTTTTGCCAACAATTTAGCAAAGGCTCTAATCTGCAGGGAGTGGTCCTTCTCCGGCCTGAACTGGCTTATAGAAACAACTATTGGTTGTACAATCCTGTTTTCTTCTTGTAGTGGAATATCCAGGAAAGTCTGTACATCACAAGGTGGATACACAATGCTTGTGCAGTGTCTACACCTCCAGAGGGAAAGGATATGATTGAGAGTCCATGTAGAATTAACCATGACAGTGTCACTGCAAGAACCAACTAGCCCATATATGGAAGCAAAAAAGTAATAATATACAAGTTTCATTTTACTTAAGAGAGGATTTTTTGTGATAATGGCTACATTATTAAATCGTGCCTGCTGATTCCTGACCACAGAAAGCATATCAGTACTGATTGTAGGATAGTGAACATAACATCCTATTCGGCAACCTCCCAGATATTTAAAGAGAGGAAGTGTGAATGCATAACCCATGGAGTCAATATAAATATCAGGGATACACTTTCTAAGAGCTTCCCAGCCAAGAAACACGGATCCTATGCTCTGACCTAAGAGAGTGAAATATGGATACTGGGAAGCTTCTACTAAGTTACGCCTTTTTAAGAACACAAACTTCACAGGGTCTTTCAGTCTGATGTTGAATCGCCTGTATGCACCACCTAGAATATTCTCAGCTGTAGCATCAGTATCACCTGTGTAGACAACGTAGGAGGCGTTCTTGTACCTGGAAATAAATTTTTTTCCTATTAAAATATTTCAGATACAGACAACATTTTGTTCTCTTTTCAGCCAATTTTAAATCCATGGTTTAATGCTATATAATACCTGGATATTTAAAAATTACTCCCAAATCTTTCGCTATCAGGCTTTGCAGAAAATCCTCAAAAATATTAACAAATGAAGGGACCACGTGAATGAATTTATAAGTAGTTAATCTAAGTAGCTCCCATCTGCAAGAACCCCTTGCAGATTGTTATTCTTTTTTATTTACAAATCTTTTAAATGAGGAAAGATGATTAATTATATTGTCACGCTATGTTCATAGCAGAGTTCTATAGTTGGTTTCTTAAGAAAAAAATATATGCTATATCAGCTCCAATCCACTTAGGATATCACACAAGATTTTACAAGGCCCACATCACAAATGTAGGTAGGTAGACAGACAGACATGTTTGTATGTGTGTGTGTATGTTCTAAATTATATTCCATATATTTAAATTAATATTTAAATCAATTCTAAATTAGGTTTGGGACAATGTAAACCTAAGTATGGTGTACCGAGGGTTTTTTCCTTAAATGTATTCACTGTTATCTGAGAATAGTCCCACATGAGAATTCATATACTACTAAAACACTCATTGTCATGACCTTTAACTGGGTGAAATAGTGGAAATTACTGTATAAAAGCCACCATGAGACATCAATGGGGTACAACAGCTTTGAGGGAGATTTCCCATTGTCACTAAAAATAAAGTTTTGTTTTCAATCTTTACCTCAGTGTATTCAGTTTTGGGCCTGGGCACATGAGGCAATGAATCTAGTGTTGGGCTGGGACAGCAAGAGGGCAACCATTTTTGAACCAAGGTACCTCAAATGGGCTAACTTACAGATTGTGTCCAAAATCTGGTATCTATGACTCCCAAGGGAATGAAATTTGTGGAAGTTTGGGCTGTTTCAAGTGCTGCTACTTCATGATTGCTTCAGTCACATGATCTTCATTTTCAATGTTCTGTGACAGTTTCCCAACCAGCTCCCAATCCCTCGCTCCCTCTCCCACCCACCAGCAGCCACTTAGCTGCCTGGAGGGGAGAGGGTTTCCAATGCTCTCTGCCAGATTCCCACCGGAAACTCAATGGGGAAATCAGAAGTCACTTCTACACCCACTGTACTCTATTTAGGTAAGGAAATATGTTTGAAACAATGACTCAACAGGAAGGGTATGAGTTGTCTAGTTAATTATACACATTTGGCTCAAAACTGACCTACTCTTCAATATCTTCATCAATGAGTTAGATGAGGGGCTAGAAGGGGAACTCATTGAATTTGCAGATTGCACCAAGCTGGCAGGAATAGCCAATACTCCAGAAGATAGGCTCAAGATACAGAAGATACAGTAATACATATATTTAAGCATGAAAATGTATTTACTTACTTTTTCTGTAAAGCTCTCAAAGCACACCATAGCACTCTCTCTCCACCACCACCAGCATTACAATATGGATGGAAAAATGCAACTACAAATGGCTTTTTCCCATCATTTCCTGGAGGCATTTCCAGATTTCTCTGTCGTTGAAGCCAGAATCGTAAAGCACAGAGCAGAAGCAACAGACAGAGAAAAAAACCTACACTTAATACCAAGGCAGGTATAATCAATGAAGAGAGCAACCTGGAAAAAAAAGAAGATGGGAAATTGAAATATAGCCTCAAGACACCATACTGAACTCTGGAAACTATTCAGAAACTTAGAAAAGATTAACAATGCTTGAAATCTTTGTGTTCTTAATAATAACATACACCAATGCTGTCATCTGTTTAAGTAAATCAGCTACAAGGGCCAAAGTGCAAGATCATCATCCACAGAGCAGAACTTAAATTTTACAAATAAGCTAGAAACAAAAAGTCAATTTATTTGATCCCCTATTAAGGAATGTGTTTGTTATCTTGCCAATTACCATAAAGGGGTATTCTACTGCAGAGGTGGGGAGAAGTAAGATCAGAGGCAAATCTACTTTAGCCAGCTTTCAAAACCAGTACATATCCACAGATCTTGTAGGTTCAGCCATACTGAATAATACATTTTTATTAAGAAACCATCTACTGTATTACAGTATCTATGTAAGGGCTTCCTGTACAGCTTTTATATGTACTCAGCAATGTAGCTCTGCGACAGAGAAGGGGCTTTGCACGTCTGTGTATATTTAAATAGCATCAAGCCAGATGGATTGTTATCTCAAGGCAGTGGTGAAATCCAAATATTTTTACTACCGGTTCTGAGGTTGTGGCTTGGTGGGCATGGCTTGGTGGGCATGGCAGGGGAAGGATACTGCAAAATCTCCATTCCCACCCCACTCTAGGGCCAGCCAGAGATGGTATTTGCCAGTACTACGAACTACTCAAAATTTTCACTACTGGTTATCCAAACTGCTCAAAATTTCAGCTACCAGTTCTCCAGGACCTGTCAGAACCTGCTGGATTTCATCCTTGTCTCAAGGCAATGAACATACCTAATACTCCCAGTTCCTATTTTCCGCACAATATTCTCTGAAGTGGGCTGGGCTGCCAGACAGTGATTGACCCAGGGTCACCCAGCTGGCCTAGAACTCCCAGCCTCTTGGTTTTCTGGCCCAGCACTTTCACCATAACACCAAAATAAATAATCAATCTGCTCATTTGGGTTAACAATAGGAAAGGATTCAATTTCAAAACATTTTCTAATAAAGGTATCTGAGCCGCAGCAACCCTTCCAATCACAAATGGTCTATTCAAGACAGACTAACAATGCAGTTCTTTCACCGTGACTGCTACTGATTCTTGAATCAAGATATTCTGTTCTCAATGGTAGGAGCATCTCGTAAAATCCTAGGCATTTGAATGAAAAAGGAGCAAGAAGGCTGATCTGACAAACGCATCCAGTTGAAGAGTAAAAAAGGAGGACGGAGCATACAGGTAGTCCTCGACTTACAATAGTCCCTTTAGTGACCGTTTGAAGTTACAACAGCACTGAAAAAGTGGCTTATGACTGTTTTTCATACTTACAACCTTTGCAGCATTCCCCATGATCATGTGATCAAAATTCAGATGCTTGGCAACTGGTTACATATTTACATGTGATCCCCTTTTGCAACATTTAGACAAGCAAAGTTAATGGGGAAGCCAGTTTCACTTAAGTACCGGGTTACTGCAATGTTTCACTTAACAACGGAGGCAAGAAAGGTCGTGATATGGGGCAAAACTCACTTGACAAATGTCTCGGTTAACAACAGAAATTTAGGGCTCGTGGTCGTAAGTTGAGGACTGTGTTGGCATGCCATTTTGCCCCCTTTTTTTTGAGCAGTAGATACACGTTTTGGCTTAGGTCTCTTTCTCTCTAATTTTTAGCTTTTACAAGAAAAAGGAACTACAAAATTTACTGTACACAGACATTTACGGATGAGAAAATAAGTAAACCGTGATAATTTTTTCTGCAGTTTCCCCTTTACGATGAAGACGCTACCTATTCCTTTTCAGGTTGCCAGTCCTTGCATTTGATGATAGGAAAGGAATCTATGAAATGTTATACCGTGATGCATCTGTTACTCTTTTAAAAATATCACAACGTCTGCTCTCACCTGAAAAGCTGATTGAAAACCTGCATTTTGGGAAGGATCGTGCCCTTCCGGGCTCGGAAGTCGTTGGCCCGCCCGGACGCTCTAGCCCTGAAACGACTACTCCCTTCCCATACGGATTGTGGATGTAGACGTGGTTGTAAATCAGAGGCGGAGGAACTATGGCCCCTTTATGACTCGTGGACTTCAACTCCCAGAATTCCTGAGCCGGCCATGTTGGTTCAGGAATTCTGGGACTTGAAGTCCCCGAGTCATAAAAGGGCCATAGTTTCCCCACTCCTGGACTGTCAATGAATGCTTCTGATCGTTGATAGCGTTTCATGCAGCGGGGCGAAAACACGTAGACGTACCTGTTTCCCATGACGATTCCAGATTTTCAGTGTCTGCCTCTTCTTTGTTCAAAGACCTACGATCCTTTCCTAATAGCCAAAAGTCTATAGCCTTTCTATGACAAGAAAGATTGCCGTCGGTGGAGGTTGCCATAGGTTGTCAAAACACCCACTTTAATCCAGCTGATAAAGTGAACTGCAGCACACGAAGCTTATATCTTTGAACAAGACATGTTAGTCAGGAAAGCTGTTAGCAGATCCCTAAATTTTGACTACCGTAAACTGCCCCGTCTCCCTCCTCCTACAAAATACCCTATGGGAGTCCGAAAAAGGAGCCAAAAAGGAGCCAAAAAGTAGCCAGAGATAAACCGTGCTAAAATTTGGAGGTGGGAAGCGGCTCGTGAAGAAATTTTCAGTAAGGCATGAAAAAAGAGCAGCTAATGGCTGGGTAAATCATATTAATCTGTAAAACAAACTTAAATTCTTACAGCCGCTTGGAGAAAAAAAAACCCTAACAATTTAAAAATGTAATCTGTTTAATACGAATGAATTCAAATTTCCACTTGCAGATAGTTTTCTCAAAATGTCATTAGCAAATATAGTTTTATTGATCGATTATAATTATGCAGCTAACTATAGTTAAAACTGGAGTATTATTTTATAAACAGCCCACTGGTTTTATATAGGCTCATAGGAGCTACAAAATGAATTCATGTCTATTGAAGTCCACAAGGTGTTGCTCTTTGATACTTTTCTAAAGTATACTCTCTTAAAACTTGCAATGCACTAAACTTGCATTGGTGAGTTTTCTGTAATGTTATTTTAATTATTTAATTATTTGTAGTTATGTTATACTTAGTAATTATTTCAGCTGATTTTTCTTTTTTTACGCACTAAGGAACTTGATGTGACTTTAGATGAGAATATGGTGAAAATATAATTTGTGGTACTATTAATACACAAACTAAAGAGTATTTCATTATTGCAGAGAAGAATCACACTAATTTTGTCTAAAGTCTCCAGAGGCTGATTTTGAAATAATTATATTTTAAAACATTGTTTAAAGGAAATTTTATTTTCTGTTTCTTCAAAATCCAGGCATATTATGGAAAAATTGATATGAAAAGTATATCATAATTCTCAATATGATTATTTCTACCATGTGCAATTTTGATTTTTAAAATTTTATGCCATTTGTAATTTATGCTCTGGTACAAAAGCAGTTCAGGTGTGCCAATGATTATGAAAATCAGTTAAGTATGAAAATATGCTTGCCGGATAATTGAGTGACTAGGACAGACAAAGAGGGGGGGAAAACATTCACAGCTTATGGAATATATTAGGTTTTTTTGTTAAAAAGGAAAGTCAATGTTTTTAAAATCACAAGTGAAAGAAACACAATATTCAAAGATACTGTTTGCTGATTTAATATGTAACCTTAGTGTGCAAAAAAAAGGATACGCTACTCAGCAATTTCAGAATATGATTTTGCCTATCCAATTTTCATTTTCAGTCATAGCTTTGCCATCAGAGGAATTTTTTCCAATAATACATAAATTAAAAATAGACCAAAAATATTTATTTATAGGATTGTTCAATGCATCGCTTTTTCAACAGGTTTGAGAAATGCCTGCTTCAAGCATCTCAAAAGTGTTTTTTTCCAGAAGGCAATGACTATGTTTTTTCTTGAGGGAGAATTTTTTTCTTCTAATAAAGTGGGATCTGCTAGATGACCACTGGATAACTTTCTATTCACTATATTCTAAAAGCAACTATATTCTGAAAGCAGGAAATACATCCGGCTGGAGAAAGTACAAAGTCAGCTTAAAACCCTTTTGATATTCTGAGAGGCCCCTTTAGACCTGTCAGAAGATAGGAATGAAATATAGTTAAAAGGCTAGTAAGACCAAGGATAGCCACCTGGGCGGGAAGTCATTTATCACAGAATAATTGTTTGGCAAGCTTTAGTAATAAGGAAATGTCAATTAAATGTAATGGATGTATGTTAACCATATATGGAAAGTTGCTGTGTTAGCAGAATCCTTTGTTTAGAAAAGTATAAAATTATCATGTAATCATGGACTCTTCACTCAAAAGCTAAGATGGGAATCGAGCTTCTGAGTCTTTGCGCAAATAAACTCTCTGGCTGACCTAGAGATGTTGTTTGGTCACTTCATTCCATAACACTAAGATGTTTCACTTCTCATCCAGAACTGATGAGGCTTCTTGGATGAAAAGCAAAATGTTGTCTTCTTCAAGGAAAAACCATTTCTTCCTCAAGAAAAGACATAGTCCAGTTGCCTTTTGGGAAATACCCCCCCCCCCACACACACACACCTTTGAGACAACCATGACCTGGATGACTGAGCATCTCCATAGACAACTCTTTCAACCACTTTGAAATCTCAAAGTGGACAGCAAGATTTAACAAAGACAAAGACTTTCTGGGAATCTATAGTCATGCAAACGTAGGGGTAAGAATAACCTGGGTTTTTTTTTTCCCTAAGAGGAAAAACCAAGTGCAACAATTCCTTTTGGACTCTCCTAATTTTAATTGTTTTCTTGGCTAGAATTTTAACCTCTACTTGTCTTTCATTTTATATTTTATATAAAACAAAGGACTTCCAATTATTTTTCAATGCATGAACATTTTAAAAAATTGTATTGTTATGAAAAAGAGATGCTTCCATTTATTAGGATATTTTTTTCCAGCTACAGTGATTTTAGCTTCAGTTTGTTGAATGATTTAGAATACAGTATAAGACATTTCTTTGCAATTTGTTTTTCCTCCTATAATATAAAGGTAGGCCTAAACTAAATGCTTACAGATTAGCTTAAAAGTAATACTAGATTTTCAAAATGAAAATGATAGCATTTGTAATTCATTTCTTCTAGAGTCAGAATGGATTTTCCAGATAGAGCAGTTAGATTATTCTTGTAGCAAAGTCAAAGATTTCTTTCCTTTAAGATATGTAGTAATTTATGTTTATCTTTCTGCTCAGTGAGCATTCAGAATTATTGAAAATAATTTGGATGTTTAAATACAATTAATATTAAAGCCAGTCAACAATTTAGAGCCTGGAAAAAGAGACCCATTTTTATAGTTGTTTCGATGCTGAACAAAAAAGTAATTCAGTAATGCAGAGTTTGAGAGATTGTGCCCCATAGCTTGGCAGCAGTGCAGAAGGCCTTCCTTGCTTGCTTTTGATACCATTTTTACTTGCAAATCTAGGATCAGTTGTCTAGGTTCATAAAAGGAAGACACAGTTCCTCCCATCAAACGGCCCTAAATCATTCAGGCTGTATAAATTATTACTGCAGACTTCAGTACAGGCTATGGTAAAAATGAGATTATTTGGGCAAAAGTGTCATTTTTAAAAAAAAATATTGGGAGAGGGTAAATAAATGGAGGGTGAACTGTTGTTGCCATTACTTCAAAATAATCAAGACACTTATGAGTTCTTATACTGAAGGTTATTTCTCTTAGTTATTAGTGTTTCTCCAGGAAGGGAGAAACATACATCTCATTTACTCAAAGGACTAGTTTGTTGTAAAGAGTTAAATCTTATAACAAACACTGTGTGAGCAAATAATATGGACAGAAATTGTGTCCATCCAGAGGTCTAGAAAACTATCCTTATTTACAGAACAATGGTTTAATTTTTCACAGAGGTCACCAGTGTGTTTTTTTAGTATATATTTTCCTATGTCAGCTTCTTCTCTCCACTTTCTTAAATTGATTTTAATGCACTTAAATGCTTTACTTTTGCAAGCAGACTGTCATTGAGCATAAAGGCCTCATATGTTCACTGTACATGTTATCAGCCTTGCTAAATTTTACACACACTAACAGGTAATAGTCAAACTCTGCACATTCAGCTTCACGGTAATAGGGCAAATATAAAATTCTGAGAGGCTGTGAGAAATGTCACCTGACATTTCATAGAAAGATCGAATGACTAGCTTCACACATCCAGGATTTGCTCTATTCATAGTGTTCAAAAGGTCACTGTGGCTAGGTTCATAAGAAGTGGGATTCAAATAATTTAACAATTGGTTCTCTGCCCTAATGACCAGCTGGGTAGGCATGGCGCAGTGGTCATGTGATCGTGTGGGTGTGGCCAATTTAACGTCACTCATGTCGATGGGCGCTTCGCCTTAGCTATTAAAATGTAACAAGGGTTAACCGGAGAGGCAGTTTCTGTAAGCAGGGCAATAAAGATTAGGCTAGAAACGCCACCAGAACATTTCCTTCCTGCCTTCCTTACAGGATTAGCCCTGTAAAGTGGAAAAAAACAAAATAAGATTACTTCCAACACCCGGTTCTCCGAACTGCTTAGAAAGTTAACAACTGGTTCTCCTGAATAGATGCGAACTGGCAGAATCCCACAACTGTTCATAAGTGATGCTAAGCTATGGATGAGGTTTATACACCACAGCTGAATTTATAGAAAGTACTCAGACAAAACTGAACAAACCATGTTATAAATTATAATGCTGCAGGCAAACCAATCATCAGCTAGTGACATTGTAATGGAGCAGAACTTCACAAAGCAGTTGCTGCAATGTAATTGAAGAGAAAAAAATTGAAGAGACGCATCAAAGAGAAGGTCACTTGTGCTCTTTCTTAAAAGTTTCCTTCATATAGCCATCAGATGATTTGCAATCTGGTATATTCTAAGCTAGAATCAATTTTTAATGAGGTTTTATTTAATAGGTCTCATGTCAAGATTAGTTTCTCTCATTCGCCAAGCATTAAAGGACATTACTGAGTGAAGCACAGAAGGATAAACTACTGTAATCTGTTTGCTTCAGATTTGCACCTCCTCTCAAATATGTTCTCTATATATATGGAGTGCATTTTTAAAGTGTAATAAGAGTGAATAGATGTATAAATCAATCCAAAAAATAGTTTTGGTTTATTGCCTCTGTTACAAGTTAACTCTTCTTACCAAGAAGTAATTTTGGTTTTATCACTTGGCTGATAAGAGAAGGAACAAGTCAACATCCTTTTATTTGAGTGAGTTAACTAAACAAATATTTTTTGCTTTGTTAGGCAGTTTTGGTAATTGGGAGCAATTAAGCAACTAGGGAATAGACTAGTGATGATCATAATAAAGAAAAAATATAACATGTTTATCATTCCATTTATTTATAGAGCTCTTCTTGATATAAGAAAGACAAGCTTTTAAAGTTGTAATTGTGAGTTCCTATAAAGTGAATTCATTATAATTTGTTACACTTTCAGTCATCTCTTTGATTTCCATCTGAAGGCTAAAAACTAGACTTTAACATGAAAATCCTCCCTGTTTATTAGTATACAGTATATGTTCATGCTGATTCTTGGCTACTGCAGAGCTCTTAGTAGCAGTAGTAATTATTCCAGAATTCAATAAATCATAATTCACTATATTTTTGCCTTGAATGAATTGAAGTCCCAAGGAAAATGATCGATCTTTCATTTAAATTCGGGAAATGCTGTTGCTTTAAATGTACAACATGTGGCTGCCTCTCTATACAAGAAGCCTTTGATTTTAAAAAATGAAAGGGCCATAGACAAAGGACAACTTATGAAACCAAAAGCTGGCACAAACAGGTGTAAAAGTTCAAAGAGGTTCCCCCACCCCCCCACCCCCGCTTTCTCTATGGTGATATACGCCATCATCAGCCAGCATTGCTCCTCTGGATTCTACGTAGGACAAATGGATCAATCTTTGTGCAAAAGAATTAATGGATACATCAAAACACAAAACAAGGACAAAGTAACATCAGTGTGTTTCAGTTTCTGTGATCACCCCATAACAGACCTCAAGATCAATGTTTTGGAAAAGTGGGCATTCAACAGCACTGCTGGGTGAGAAACCCTGTACATCAAAGATTTTGAGGAAATCCCAGAAAGCCTCATCAAACACAATGGGTTTTTAACAAATTATTAATTGGTAATTAATAATTACTTGTAACCTGTAATTACAATTACAGGTAGCCCTTGACTTACAACCACAATTAAGCCCAAAATTTCTGTTGCTAAGTGAGATAGTTAAGTGAATGTTGTCCCATTTTATGACCTTTCTTGCCACAGTTGTTAAGTGAATCACTGCAGTTAAATTTTTAACACAGTTGTTAAATGAATCTGGCTTCCCCATTGACTTGTTAGTAATTCACACAAGGCGATTGCATGACCCCGGGACACTGCAACCATCATAAATATGAACCAGTTGCCAAGCATCTGAATTTTGATCATGTGACCATGGGGATGCCACAGCAGTCATAAGTGTCACTTCTGTCAGTACTGTTGTAACCTTGAACAGTCGCTAAATGAACTGTTTTAAGTCAAGGACTACCTGTAGTCTGCATCCATGTATCCAACCTGCCTTCCCTTTTGTTACTTGGAAAAGATGCTACTAGTCTCCTAATTTTAGCCATCACAGACTTAACACAGCTGTCATAGACTGAAGCTCAGAATTCATGTTTTGACACCCATAATGTTTACTTTTTTATTTTCTAAATCTGAATAGGATCACTATCAGTTTCAGTTTATTTTCCTGGACTTCTGAAAACTGAAGGGTCGTTTGTATTTGTGATAAGTTTCTCTATGCTTTCATCCATTAGTTTATTTCTTGATTTAGCATTTTATGTAACATTGTGTAGTTTATCTTTTAGCTAAATTATTTTACGTTATAATTTAAAAAGAAATAATTATCATTTGAGGGATGTGGACAGTTAAGTGTGAAAAATAAATAAGGTTTATTCAAGTTTTCAGGAATAGGGACATCTGCAAATAATAATTAAAAATCCCTTTTCCAATCTTTCAGATATTTCAAAACAATTATTTTATTTAATATTAGTATTAAATCATTAATAATTGGTATTAAGATTTAGAGAACCAGTATGGTATAGTGCAGGGGTTTAAAACTCAAGGCCCGCAGGCCAGATTCAACCCATCAGGTGCTTAGATCTGGCCTGTGGGGCCGCCCTGGAAACAGCAAAAGACCGGCTTGCTGTGCCTCTGCCAGCGAAAATGAAGCTTTAGAAGGCCGCGTGCAGCCCTCCTGAGCTCTGTTTTTTCTGGTAGAGGGTTGCAGGAGGCCGTTGCAGCTACAAACAGAACTCTGGAGCCTATTTTCACTGGCAGAGTGCTTAGGCCACACAGGCACCCCTGACACAAGTGACATCAAGCTGGCCACGCCCACCCTGGCACTCTGAGGTCAAACACAAACCTGACGCGGTCCTCAATGAAATCAAATTTGACACCCCTGGTATAGTGGTTAAATCATCAGGCTAGACGCTGGAAGACGGTGTGTTCTAGTTTACCTTAGTCAGAGAGTCAGCTGGGTGACTTGGACCAGTCACTGTCTCAGCCCTCGAAAGGAGGCAATGGCAAACCATTTCTTTAAAAAACTTGCCAAAAAACTTGCAGTGAAATGTCAGAGAAGTCTCCATGAATTGGACATGAATGGAAAAAATACAACCACTAATATTTAAATATTTATATTGTCACTGGATAAAACATATGCAGGCAATTTCCTGCAATAAAGTTGTTAAATTCCAAATTAGATTAATAAAGTACAAGTCCCTTCATATGATCAGCATGTGGCTTTTAATTCCTGACTGCTTTTGCTTTTCTCATGGTATGCATTATAGCAGTACTGACAATGGTGGAATGCTTAGCTTCCAGAATGCATTCAAATATTTTGAACAGAAGACATTTTAAATCAGAGACATACACAGTAAGTAGAAATATTGGTAGTCAGATTTCTTGTACCACACACTGAATGTGTGTGTTTCACTGAATAAGCTGTGTCATCTATAATTGATGTTGTAATTCTGTATAGGTTTTTGGCAATACATATCATTGAGTTTAGCCAGAATAAACATGTTCAGGATCGAATTGCAATACTTGGTTAAAAGAAATAGGGACATTGCAGGATTGTTGCAAAGTAGAAAATCGTTTGAAGACTAAATCTGTTCTTGTACTTCTAAAGGAAGAGTAATATGAAGCCACAGAATATTTTGATATTTTATAATTTTAATTAAATATTAATAAAATACCACATTCTGTGCCCTTAAGACCTTACTGTTTCAACAGGCTGGACTGGCTAAATAATGAATTTTAATGGTTCATTAATGTTTTAGTTTTTGAGTTTTTAATATAGCGCCAAATTATTTAATATGTTTTATTTATTTATTTATTTATTTATTTAGACTTATATACCGTCCTTCTCCTTGCGGACTTTAATCTGTTTTTTAAATTTTGTGATATATGTTGTTTTACTGTGGCTGTGCACTGCCCTGAGTCCCTCGGGAGAAGGGCAGTATAAAAATTTAAATAATAAATAAATAAATAAATCCATGTGCTATGGTTTACAATCAAAATATATATGTCCCTCAAAAGCTACTAAGGCAGTAATATTTATATTGGTAATTAATATAAAACATGAACCTAATATTGCTCTTCAATGATGCTAGACTTTTGTGAACTATACTCATTCTGTTGTATTCATGTTTTCTCAATTGGCTCCCTATTTTAAAATCATAGACACATCACCATTTTGTGATAGCTATCAAGTATCAATTTGGAGTCATGTCTATGTACTGTAGAATGTTTCATTCCTCTGTAGGCGTATATAAATCCTTTATGTAGGCCTGCTGGATTCAGCACTCTTTGATGTGCATTGTCCTAAATTTTTAGACATAATCTTAGATTTATATGATTTTAATTCTTGCCCATTGCTTTGTCCTTGTATTCTCATTCTCCAGGCAATTAATTAGTCCTGTTGCTCCCGAGGACGTGGACAGAATACTGGGGTGGCTGAACGCGACCACATGTTTATTGGACCCGTGTCCCTCCTGGTTGGTGCTGACCTCCCAGGAGGTTACACGAGGCTGACTCCAGAGGATTATTAACGCTTCTTTGTCTTGCCAGTTGCCTTGAAAGAGGCGGTGGTGAGGCCTCTCCTCAAGAAGCCTTCTCTGGACCCAGCTGTTTTGGCTAATTATCGTCCAGTCTCCAACCTTCCTTTCTTGGCGAAGGTTGTTGAGAGTGTGGTGGCGCGTCAGCTTCCTGGGTATCTGGATGAAGCTGTCTATCTGGATCCGCTCCAGTCCAGCTTCAGGCCCGGGTACAGCACGGAAACGGCATTGGTCGCGTTGGTGGATGATCTCTGGAGGGCTCGGGATAGGGGTTGCTCCTCTATCCTGGTCCTGTTAGATCTCTCAGCGGCTTTTGATACCATCGACCATGGTATCATGCTGCGCCGGCTGGAGGGGTTGGGAGTGGGGGGCACCGTTTTGCGGTGGTTCTCCTCCTATCTCTCCGACCGGTCGCAGACAGTGTTGGCAGGGGGGCAGAGGTTGACCCCGAGGCGCCTCGCTTGTGGGGTGCCGCAAGGGTCGGTCCTTTCGCCCCTTCTGTTCAATATCTATGTGAAGCCCCTGGGCGAGATCATCCGTGGTTTTGGGGTAAAGTTCCATCAGTATGCTGATAATACTCAGCTGTACATCTCCACCCCAGGCCATCCCAACGATGCCGTGGAAGTGATGTCCCGGTGCCTGGAAGCCGTGCGGATCTGGATGGGGAGCAACAGGCTCTGACTCAACCCCTCCAAGACCGAGTGGCTATGCCTTCCGGCGTCCCGATATGGCCAGTTGACTCCATCACTGACTACGAGTCATTGGCCCCCACGGATAGGGCTCGCAACTTGGGCATCCTCCTGGATTCACAGCTGTCTTTAGAAGGGCACTTGACAGCCGTGGCCGGGAGGATTTTTCATCAGGTTCGCTTGATTCACCAGTTGTGTCCCTTTCTGGATCGGGACTCCTTACACACGGTCACTCATGCCCTCGTCACCTCTCGCCTGGACTATTGTAACGTTCTCTACATGGGGCTCCCCTTGAGGAGCACCTGGAGGCTCCAACTGGCACAGAGTGCAGCTGCGCTGGTGGTAATGGGAGCGACATGGCGTTCCCATGTAACACCTCTCCTGCACGAGCTGCACTGGCTCCTGGTGGTCTTCCATGTGCGCTTCAAGGTCTTGGTTACCACCTTTAAAGCGCTCCGTGGCTTAGGACCTGGCTATTTACAGGACCGTTTGGTGCCACCAATAGCCTCCCATTGACCGGTACGCTCTCATAGAGAGGGGCTCCTCCGGGTGCTGTCGGCCAAACAGTGTAAGCTGGCAATCCCCAGGGGGGAGAGTCTTCTCTGTGGGGGCACCTACTATGTGGAATGAGCTCCCCCTGGAGATATGGAGGATCCTGGATCTCCGCACTTTCCGCTGCGCCCTCAAGACTTTTTTATTCCATCAGGCTGGCCTAGCCTAACTTTTTAACTTCTAACTTTTAATTTTTAACTTTTTAAATTTGAAAATTTGAAATTTTGTTTAATTCATTGGGGGTTTTAAATTTGTTAATGGGCCAAAGTGTTTAATGTGTTTTTATATTGTTTTGTAATTTTTATATTTATGTGTTTTTTATTCATGGCTGTTCACTGCTCTGAGTCCTTCGGGAGGAGGCCGGTATATAAATTAAATTAAATCTAAATCTAAATCTAAATCTAAATCTAAATCTAAATCTAAATCTAAATCTAAATCTAAATCTAAATCTAAATCTAAATCTAAATCTAAATCTAAATCTAAATCTAAATCTAAATCTAAATCTTAGCTTAGTGTGACATGTAAACACAGGTTACTGTGTTCTAACAAGCATTGCGGTTCTTTCCAGAAGAATGGACAACTCCAAGGGATGCATCTGTTGAAATTATTTTCTTACCGCTTAGGCAATAGGAACCATCATTTCTCTAAACCAACAAATAAGTAATACTTTAATCTAAAATAAGATGATTCCTTCTCCAGTTGAAATAAGATTAGCAGCAGTTTGGTCTAAGGCACTAGGCTAGAAATCAAGAGAGCATGAGTTCTACTCCTACCTTAGGCATGGTTGACTTCAGCCAATCACTCTCTCTCAGCCTAACCCATTTCGCTCATAGGGAAGAGGCATCCTGTTTTTAGATAATAAGCTGCTTTAATGCATAAGCACATCTGATCTACATCTTTTCCCTTTCTTCAGTTTTATTTTAGAGACAAGTTCAAATTACATTCCTTTTGTTTAGTGCCTTTTAAGAAGCTTATGTTGTGAGAGGATTCAAAAGATTATAAAAACGGGCGTATTTGCTCCTCCAAGATCAGGCTAGCTGTTTTCATGCTACAGTTTGTAAGGACATTTTCTGTGATTATGTGGAAAAACCCTTCCTTTAAACTGAGATATGAATCAGAGGGGAGACATCAAAACCAGGGGAAGGTCTTCTTCATTCAACCTGAGGATGCTCTAATGCAAATCCTTTTCTGAGAAGAAACTAAGATTTATTTTTTTAATTATTTTTTTTATTGATTTGTCAAAACATGTATAAGATAACGGATTTAAGTATAAACATGATAATGAATACAGGAAATGGATATGAATAAATGAACATAGTAGGACAGAGATGGTAGGTATGTTGGTGCGCTTATGCATGCCCCTTACAGACCTCTTAGGAATGGGGTGAGGTCAACAGTAGACAGTAAAAGGTTAAAGTTTTGGGGGTTTAGGGAATTAGGGACACTAGGAAGGATGGGCTGAAGAAACTTCTGGGATGAGACGCGAAACACCTTCAAAGAAAAACCAGAAAGTTCAGTTGTCTCTTGAAAAAACACCTTTGGGACTAGGGAAGGATGTTTTTTTAAAAAAAATTGATTTATATGCCGCCCTTTTCTGGAGACTCAGGGTGGCTTACAATGCGTTAAGCAATAGCCTTCATACTTTTGTATATTATACAAACTGGGTCCTCAATTTATCTACCTTAGAAAGGATGGAAGGCTGAGTCAACCTTGAGCCCGGGGAGATTTGAACTTACTAATTGCAGACAGCTGGAGTTAAATTACAATGCATTAGTCTGCTGAGCTATCCAGGCTCCAAATGTTATCACAAAACTGTTAGATAAGTATGCTGGGGGTGAGGATAGAGATATTTGACAAACTTGGATTGAGCTATGTAGCATTTGAGGTGAGTTTGTTGATGTTTAATGAAGTAGGAGTTCAGCATCCACAACCAGTATGGCAAATGATGAAGCATGCTGGGAAATATAGTGCAGTGACATTGGCAGGTCCACAGATTCCCTGCTTCTATGTTGTGTGCCTGCATTGACCTTTGCTTTATGAATATGCAAATAACTGCAAACATTACAGTGCAACATGCCAATAAACCTGCTGTAGTTTTATTTCAAAAGAAATCAAAGCTGCTCCAAGGAGCTGCTTACTGACTGGAGAATTGGGAGCAATACTTAAAATAGTTAATAATCTCCTGAAAAGTTATCTCACGGCTCTCTTAAGAAAGTATAATGAAACCTCGCTGAAGTTGTGGCATGAACAAAGGAAGCTAAAATTGTAAAATTTTAGGGAGCTTGATGCCTAGCAGTAGTGTTTTAGTTGGCATATATAAATTCATAAGAATTTGCTGAAAGCAAACAACAATTGAATTTTGAAATAATAGCAAACTTGATTTGCTTCATTTAGCAAACAGTGATGAAAAGGAATTTTATATGGAGAATAAACTGCCACCGATTCATGATCTGAGACTCACAGACTTCAGAAGTCACGTCAGTGAGATAGGACTAACTTGCAGTAACAAAGAAAAGCTAGATAACATTTACTTAGACCCTTTTTATTAGGTAAATATAATTGATAAAATACCTTTGCTTGATATTTTCATTCCACCTGCATTTGTTAGTAGGAATGATCATTTTTCATCACAAAGCTCGCATTTTCTGTCAGTCACACAGCAAAATTTTGATAAATATTGTACCCTTTTCATGTTTAAAAACTGATCTCTTTCAATCTGGGTTCCCAGTGTTTTGAACATGCTTTTCATTGAAGATGAAAGAAAGTTCAGCTGGAAGAGTTAATTATACATGGGATTGCCTCACCCAGGCCATATTTGACAAGCTTGTGAAAGGCAGCCTTGGCTGAGGATACTGGAGAGCTGTGTACAAAGATTAATCGTATTAAATGCCATTTTTCAATGAGTATGAGGCAGACAATGGGTGGGAAAAAATTAAACCCTATTTGTAACCATGCGCAGTGGAGTCATAAACTATGGATAGGGGAGAAGGCTAAAGGTTCATGCAGCGATCTGACCATCCAGAGAGTAGGGAGGGCAGGGGAGGAGGAATTCTTCCAATACTAAATGAAGCAACCAACATTTTTTCATTTGGCGGTCAGTACCATGAGGTAGAAAAGCAAAGGAAAAAAGAAAAATGTCTCTGAGAGTAAGCCAGTCCTCAGTGGCAACTCTGAACCACAAAAACATTAATCTGGTTAATTTCGGTAAAAGGCAGTCTTCTAAAAATATGTGTATGTTGCAAGTAAAGGAATGTTGCAGGCAAGGAGCTCTTGTGAGAACTACCGGTAATGATGCATTTCCAAAAGAGAAAAACGCTTCCTCCAGGGATTTTCCAGGAACACTGGACAGCAGTGACAGAGAGGTCAGTATACAAGGGGCTGGAGGGATTCAGATTAACCTATGCTGTGGTTTGAGCTGTATGTTTGGAGTGGGTTTTTTTGTGGGAAATTCAGGCTGAAGTACAATGTCTGTGCCCTTGAAGGAAGCCTCATGGAGTAACTCGGTGAAGTTACGAGTTGTGGTGTGAATGTAAGATGTGTTCATACAGAGAGAATGCAGCGGCTTCTTTTGAAACATTCAGTTTAGTAGCAGTTTCTGTAATCTTATGGTTGTGTAACATTATAATATGTGCCAGTAGTATCTCTTTTTCTCTCCAGAATAAAAAAAAAACACTTTCCTTTTTTATTGGCGGAGAAAACATTTCTGCAACTGCATTAGCCAGTGGTTTGGTTATTACAGGGTATCAAATCTTAGGCTGCATGTAATTGATTGGAAAGAAAGACAAACTGTAATTACAGATAAGCTCATTATTGGATGTTGAAACTAGCAATAATTCTCAGTTCAATAAACCGCAGCAATGTAAGCAGCTGTAGATATGTAGGTTAATGTTAGAATTTTCTTAAAAGCCTTGGACCATACACAATACTCAACTGTACCTAGTTTTATCACTTTACACTTAGGTTTAGTTCTTTCCTATCACTTGTTTTAAACAAACTAATTTGAAACATCCTGATAATAATAAAAAAAAGTCAGTTGACAAAATAAATTGGTGTTTTGCTTGTTGGTCTTGTTAGAAAACTTTTTTGTTGTGACAGATTTCAAGAGGTCTAAGGCAGAATACAAGTAGTCCTTCACTTATGACCATTGTTAAGTGAGGCATTTGTTAAGTGAGTTTTGCCCCATTTTATGTCCTTTCTTGTCATAGTTGTTAAGTGAAACACTGCAGTGATTAAATTAGTAATGTGGTTGTTAACTGAATCTGGCTTTCCCGTTGACTTTGCTTGTAAGAAGGTTGCAAAAGGTGGCCCAGGCAACACTGCAACTTTCACAAATATGAGTTAGTTGCCAAGCTTCTGAATTTTGCTCACGTGATCATAGAGATACTGCAGTCGCCATAAGAACGTGAAAAACAGTCATGAGTCATTTTTTTCTGTGGCATTGTAACTTCAAACGGTCACTAAATGAACTGTTGTAAGTTGAGGTCTACCCGTAGTTATTGGATCTCCCCACTTCACCCCATTTTACTCATAGTATCCTGGGTCAATGTGGCTTTTTTTAAAAAAAAAATTCTTAAGTATGGGTTTTCTCCTTAAATGGTTGGCTCACTAAACAGGAAAATATGGGTAAGCCTCATATAATGAAACTGTGCTGAAGACTGAAGATTTTGAGTATCAGTTTTTCAGCTAGTAGAAGCTCAGGATTTTGTAGTGTGTTTAGATTAGAGGCAGGGGACGCTCCGTTTTGGGTGAACTGGTAGTGATAAAAACTACCAGTTCGGTCGGACTGGTAGTTAAAAAAAGCTACTGGTTCCTCTGAACCGATATTTCTGACAATCAGCTGTGCCGCGCGGCTTAGCTTTGCTAGAAAGCAGGAAATCCTGCTTTCTAGCGAAGCTAAATAGCATGACACAGCTGATCCCTCCCCCGCGGTTTTACTTACCTTCCCAAGCCTCCTTTTGGCACATATTGTGCATGCACACATGCATGCAGTGCATGTTTGGTGTGTACTGCACATACATACCGTGTGGATTTGGCACGCTCTGCGCATGCACGCAGATTTCACCACTGATTAGAAGTATAGAGCATACTTTGAACTATGGTGGCTGTCTAATTTAACATGGCACTCCGATTTTATAAGAGTTCAGTCCTGGTCATTGAAGGGTTGAGTGTATTTTAGCATGTTTGGTAAATTTATGTTTTATTAATCATGGTTTATGCTTTAGCACAATTTGTAAACCAGGCAAGTGAGGCTTAGGTAAGAAACAAAACTGTAGCTCAGTGCAAGACATGAACCTGGTATCATGTTTGGACTGCAGCCTTAACATTGGAATACTTCACTAAAGACATGCATTCAGCATATAAATATGAATTTTAAGCACAACTATATTTAAATATAGTGTATATATATTTTTACAACACACAGATTGAAGAGTCTTGTTACTGCCTGCTAAAAGTTAGTTCCAAAAGTCCTTCCTCCCACTCCCAAGTATTATTGGGACATGTGTAAATAAAACAATCAGAAAATTGTATGTTGATCTCAGTGTCCCCTGCTCTTGCTCAGGGACACTCCTCTTGCTTGACTTTTGGAAAAAAATATGTGATCTCTCAATTAAACAATTCTTTGTGAGCACAGAAATATTTTGTTTTTAAAGACTACGCATAGCACATTCACAACTGTTTGCTTTAGAAATATGTAGCAAGCTTACACAAAAAGGCTGTTGTTACCTCATCTCATATATTAAAACAGCAGAATTAATGTTTGGTTTAAATTTTCTTTCATTTCAGGCTGTGTCTCAGCATCTTTCACCTGGCCACATATCAGCCTTGGCAATGAAACAAAAGCTTGCTTTTACCAACCTCAGCTTTGAGGAAGATTCGGGTAATTCACCTAGTCTTCATTCTCAAATAAACACAACTACCATTGATCTTTCGGGTATCACATGCCAAGAATGCATCCAATCCATAGAGGACAAAATTTCCAAGTTATCAGGAATTGTGAATGTCAAGGGATCTCTTGAACAAAGCCAAGTAACCATAAAATATTTGGGACTGGAAATAAGCTCTCGGCAAATCTGCCAGGAAATTAAAAAACTGGGATTTGACAACAATGTTGTAGAGACAACCCAGGCTTCAGGCCAATGGTCCAGTGAAGCTGTTATTAAGGTGAAAATAGAAGGCATGACCTGTCAGTCTTGTGCCCATACTATTGAAGAAAATATTGGGAAATTACACGGGGTGAAGAAAATCAAAGTGGCCCTCAACAACCAAGAAGCTGTTGTTGTTTACCATCCCGTTATTATTAAGCCCGAAGAACTAAAGAATAGCATAGACGGCCTGGGATATGAATGCACCATAAAGCATAAGCAAGCCCCATTGGAACTAGGTTTCATTGATGTTGAACGCTTACAGCAGATAAATGTAAAAACGTCCAGCGAACATAATGGTGATGGAAATACTGGGGACAACTTTGGATCCAGTACATGCGTTGCAGTACTAGAAATCGAAGGAATGCATGACAGATCTTATGCCAACAATATGGAAGGCTTGATTTCAGAGATGGCTGGAGTACAGGGTACCAGGGTATCCCTGGAAGGAAAAAAGATTACTGTGTGGTTCAATGAAAAGCTCATCACTCCACCTTCATTGCAGCAAGCCATCCAAGCCATTACCCCTGGTAACTTTAATCTAGTTTTTTCTTGTGGAAAGGAAGGCCAAAATGGACTAATGATCTCAAATGCTGCCTCTTCTGTACCTTCCCAAGTACAGGGGGCAAATGGATGCAGTACAGCTCTCCTTAGAATTGATGGAATGACCTGCAATTCTTGTGAAAATTCTATTAAAGGCTCCATATCCCAAAAGAAAGGGGTAATGCACATCTCTGTATCTTTAACTGAAGGCACTGCAGCAGTGTCTTACAATTCTGTTACGACCAACTCTGAAGAGATACGAGCTGCTATAGAAGACATGGGATTTGATGCTTTTGTCCTAACAGGTATTGTATGATACAGCTTTTTCTGCTATTGAATCAAAATGCATGAAAACTCTTGTGCTAACTGATGAATTTTAAATTTCCAAACATGCTTCTGATTGGGTTAAAATTTAGAACACAAATTTATAAGCACCGGCCTAGGGTTAGAGGCTAAATATTTAATACTAAAATACCAGGTGTCTTGAATCTTGAACCCATATATTTATTTAGAAACTGTGGCTGTAGCTTTTCATTAATATGGAGTTCTATCCATTTATTAATATGGAGTTCTATCCATTAAATTTGTCTCTCTTTTAGTTGCAGGATTAGATCTGTCCTTGAAAGACAAAAGGGATGCTTGGATAAGCTGTAAATAAATAGAAACTAATTCTCAGTTCCTTCAGACATAGTTAGAAGCTAATTTTTATGCTTACTGTTTTTAAGCCCATCAGACTTTGTAGAAAGCTATGTCCTGTGTAGGAAGCCAAAAACTATGTCCAGCACAGACTTCCTTTGCCATATCCATAAACTCAATAGAGTTATTTCAGAATAATAATATTCTGGGCTGCTGATGGAATATCCATCATGTGCAGGATAAGATCATTGTAACTTGTTGTCTTTTAACATAACAAAATGTTTGGGGGGAAAAATAGATCAAACTTTATTCCTGGTGACTTCATGGGCTCTAACTCTAACCCTGAGTTTTCTTTTTCCCTAGCATGGCTTTGGCATTATCTTTTTAAGAACAATTTTCCAGTTTACCCTACAATCCTAATATTCTCAGGTAGTCTTCCATCAAAATACTAAGTAGGTCTGATTGGCATAAGCATTTCACAATTTGTTTTGCCAGAGATCACAGGTCTTTTAAGAATCTTATGTTCAAGGAAAGGAAAAAGGAGGGTGTCAGAGACAATGGATGTTCTTCTCCTCAGCTGGCTTACTCTGTCCATCCTAAAAACTCCCAATCAATTATCATTGACAGAATGTGATCTTCAACACAAAAAGAATGCCAGTCCATGCTTTAAATAGTTCAAATCTCTCAGATGTGTTTCCATATCGTTCATATTTTGAAAATTAAAATCCACCTGGGATTGGCATTCCAATACATATTTGTTTAAAATTTTTCATTTAACTTCAGAAATATAGTACTGCTAGGAAGGAAAGCAATGCTTCCAAAAGCAAACTAAAATACTTTTGGGATAATGATTAACTAATGTTTCTTCTGCTCCACGTATTCATACAATATTGATCTTATTTTAGATACAGTAATTGGAAAACCTACTGACGGAGGTATAGAGCTGAGTGAGATGACCTCTGTTTCCTTCAAAAACAAAGTCCCAGAACTGTCATCTGAAGATGTATTTTTGCCAAAAAAGAAGTTGTGCAGTAATTTTCCAGAATTGTCCAGCAAAAAAGACACTAAAAAATGTTTCCTGCTTGTAACAGGCATGACTTGTGCATCGTGTGTTTCAAGCATCGAGAAGAATTTACAAAAAGAAAATGGTAAAATAGCATGGCACATTTTTCTTTATGTTATTTGGATTCTCCTTTGAAACAGTGGCTTTCAGCCATTGCTGATTATTTAGCTTGCTAAATAACTATAGGAGCGACCTTAGCATCTTATTGTTATGTGAATAACTCTATTGGAATGAACCTAACCTCAAGTGTTAAGTACCTAACAATGACATGAATACAACTTTGATTTGGCATTAGACATACCATGTAAATATATCTGCTTAGAAGGGAATACAATAGATTTGAGAAAGATCTACTTTCTCATCAGGCTACCTAAAATGGTAACTGGGTTAAGTAATAAAGATTACACTTTAAGGCTGGACTGAGTGCTACCACTGTGTTTAAGCTGTTGGGTATGACATGGGAAAGAATTTATTTGTCTGATGCAGCTTTATATTTACAGGAATAGTCTCTGTGCTTGTTGCCTTGATGGCAGGGAAAGTGGAGGTAATATATAAGCCAGATAAAATTCAGCCTCTTGAAATAATCCAGCTGATTGAGAAATTGGGTTTTGAAGCTTCAGTTTTACAAGATTATGCTGACACAGACAGGACCATAGATCTTAAGGTGAGCAACATGACACAAAGTCTTAGAAGCTTCATATTGATCCCAAAAAGAAAAATACAGATATGAATATTAAACAAGGAATAGACTGTCTTTCTTTTAGGTTCATGCATATGATTTTTGAAACATTGGATTTTAGATTCCAGCAGAAAATTTTAAATGCAGGTCACACAATTAGCTTTGCAAGTAAAGTCATATTTTTATACATCAGCGGTGAAATGCTCCCGGTTCGGACCGGATTGCCCGATCCAGTAGTGATGGCGGCGGGTGGTTCGGAGAACCAGTAGCAGGAATCCCTATGCCCCCATCCATGCCCAGCTGAGCCTCCCGATCATCAGAGGCTATTTTTTTTAACTTTTAAAAGCATTTTTTTTACTTCTTCAGCTGAAGAGGTTGTAGAAAAAAAATGCTTTTAAGAGCCTCTGACGATCCCAGCTGACTAGTCTGATCGTCAGAGGCTTTTAAAAGCATTTTTTTTACATTTTCTGCAAAAGAGGTTGTAGAAAATGCTTTTAAAAGTTAAAAAAAAAATTAGCCACGCCCATCCAGTCACATTACCCCCCCATCAAGCCACGCCCACAGAACAAGTAGTAACAAATTTTACATTTCACCACTGTTATACACCCATGGTTTTCTATACATCTGTGTTTGTACTTGTTCTGGCCCCGTTTTCCAGGAATAACCACCCTCAGACAATCAGAGTCTAATGAACTGGCAGGCAACCAAGTAAGCTGATAACAAAGTTTGGCAGCAATCCCCGCAGCTGCTTGCCAACGTCTTTATTAATAATTCAGTCAAATACACACCACCAAAATGTTCAGAGCTGAGACGCAGGGTCGATTCAAAACCGGGATCCATGAATCTTTGCTTTGTTCGTCACAAAGATACAGGCTGCAATCCCTCTCTTAAGTAGCCTGTGAGGCGTGGTCCACCAGCTAATCACGACCACGCCTTTTCCTCTGCTGGGCTCTCCTGTCTCTCCGACGCTGGTGAGGATCCAAACAAAACTCACTCCCCTCATCAATGTCCTCCTGTGGCTGCGGGGACGAGCTTGGCTCTGGGCCTATCTCCTGCCCTTCGGTGTCCTCCAGAGGCATTGCCAGAGAGGAGAGTCCTGGAGAAGGAGGCCTTGCCAACTCCTCTCCCTCACTCTCAGAGTCCTCCCCTGCTGATGACGCAGGCTCAGGCAACGGAGCCACAACAGTACTTTTAATTTTGTTTGAATCTAAAGTTCTAAAACATAATGCCAATTGGATAGATTTGCATACATACATACATTTATTCCAGCTCCTTCTGACAAATGTGAGCATCTGAGATGTTCCCAGGAAAAATGATTGACCAAGGGAATGTACTTACTTTGCAATGCAAGAATTGTTGCAAAGTTGTTTATGAAAGGCAAATATAACAGTTGAGAATCCCCAATATATTGCCAGCCCATCTCCCAGCTAGCATGTGATGAGATTTAGCATATAACACTGGATTAGGGAAAGCTGATTTATCCTTGGGATTCTCATTGGCTCTATTTCCCTTTCATTTTCTGTCTTCTATAGATGCCCTTTTGATCTGGAATTTCAGGAGGTTATGTAAAGTACCATAGTGATGAAAATTAGTGTATTTTTTAAAAACATGGGCGATATAAATACAATGGAGCAATGGTTGATCTAACAACCCAAAGCAAATTCTTGTGCCGGCAACTAACTGAAATTTTGCTTAGATTCTAGGGATGACTTGTAGTTCGTGCGTTCATAGCATTGAATCTAAGCTTACTAAAACCCCTGGAATTCTCTATGCATCTGTAGTCCTAGCCACTTCAAAAGCCCGTGTTCGTTATGATCCAGAAGTGATTGGTCCCCGAGACATTATAAAAACTGTTGAGGTAAGCTATTAAAGCAAACATTTCTAAGAGCCATGATGGTAATTAATTAATATTAATTAATTAATATTAACATTATGTTTAATTCTCCCCAGTTCAGGCACACTTCAAATTTTTATGCTCTGAGTACTCAATCCAGTATAGCCATTGTTAAGAATTCTGGAAGTTGCCATCTTTAAACATTTTATTAGCTTATAGAATAAAATACAAAAGCAACTAGGAAGATAACAGTGAGGAGGAGAAGGGGAAAGAAAAGTGAGGGTGGGGGGAGAAAAGAAAAAAAAAGTGTTGACTTCTGATTCACTCTGTTGCAGTAGAATAAAGCATTAACATCGAAACTCAACTTTTTACTTTTCCATAATAATATAAACTAGCCATTTCTATAACGAGAATTCAGGAAGTTTTGGAATGTTCAGAGGAGATTGCTGCAATAGCTACACAGTTCCCAGGCCTGGGAAGGGGTGATAAATCTCAACTGAATTGCGTAGATCAGGCGTGTCAAACTTGATTTCATTGAGGGCCACAGGGTTGTGTTTGACCTCCAGGGGCCAGGATGGGTGGGCCAGGGTGGGTGTGGGCAGCTCAACTTCACTCATGTTTATTTTATTTTATTTATTTTATTAATCGAATTTCTATACCGCCCTTCTCCTTCCGGACTCAGGGCGGTGAACAGCCAATTTAAAAACCAATAACAATACAGTGAGTTAAAATGTACTAAAAATCCATATAAATTTAGGCTGAAAGTATCGAATAAAACATTTAAAACTCTAAAAATTAAATAATTTAAAATAATTTAAAATTTAAGATATTTAAAAATAGGAGGGATCAGGCAAGTCCGGCAAGTTGGAAGAAATGAGTCTTCAGCGCCCGACGAAAGGTCCGGAGGTCAGCAATAGTTCTCAGATCTGGAGGGAGATCGTTCCAGAGGGTGGGGGCTACCACAGAGAATGCTCTCCCCCTGGGGGTCGCCAGCCGGCACTGTCTGGCTGACGGCACCCTGAGGAGGCCCTCTCTGTGGGAGCGAACCGGCCGGTGGGAGGCAATAGGTGGCAGAAGGCGGTCCCGTAAGTACCCTGGTCCTAAGCCATGGAGCGCTTTAAAGGTGATTATCAACACCTTGAAACGCACCCGGAAATCAACCGGCAACCAATGCAGCTCACGCAGGAGGGGTGTCACATGGGAGCGCCCTGTCGCTCCCATAATCCCCCGCGCGGCCGCATTCTGTACCAGCTGAAGCCTCCGGATGCATCCCAAGGGGAGCCCCATGTAGAGAGCATTACAGTAGTCCAAGCGAGACGTGACGAGCGCCTGAGTGACTGTGCGCAGGGAGTCCCGATCTAGAAAGGGGCGCAACTGGCGTATCAGGCGAACCTGATAGAAAGCCCCCCTGGCCACAGCTGTCGTATGATCCTCTAATGACAGCCGTGGATCCAGGAGGACGCCCAAGTTGCGCACCCTTTCCGTGGGGGCCAATGATTCGCCCCCAATAACCAGCGATGGAGTCAGCTGGCTATATCGGGACGCCGGCAGCCACAGCCACTCGGTCTTGGAGGGGTTGAGTCGAAGCCTGTTTCTCCCCATCCAGACCCGCACAGCTTCAAGGCACTGGGACATCACTTCCACGGCATCGTTGGGGTGGTCCGGGGTGGAAATGTACAGCTGAGTGTCATCAGCGTACTGATGGAATTCCACCCCAAAACCACGGATGATCTCACCCAGCGGCTTTACATAGATGTTGAACAGAAGGGGCGAGAGGACCGACCCTTGTGGCACCCCACATACTAGGCGCCTCGGGGTCGACCGCTGCCCCCCTGTCAACACCGATTGCGACCGGTCGGAGAGGTAGGAGGAGAACCACCGCAGAACGGTGCCCCCCACCCCCAGTCCCTCCAACCGGCGCAACATGATACCATGGTCGATGGTATCAAAAGCCGCTGAGAGGTCTAACAGCACCAGGATAGAGGAGTACCCCCTACCCCGGGCCCTCCAGAGATCATCCACCAACGCGACCAATGCCGTTTCGGTGCTGTAACCAGACCTGAAGCCGGACTGGAGCGGGTCTAAATAGACAGCTTCATCCAGGGGTGCCCATGTTGGGGGCACCTGTGGTGGCCTGAGCACTCTGCCAGCGAAAAAGGTCTTTTGAGCTCCATTACTGGCTGCAATGGCCTCCTACAACCCTCTGCCAGCAAAAATGGAGCTCGGCATGTGCCCCCCCCCAAACTCTATTTTCCCTGGCAGAGGCTCCGTGGTCCAGCCCTTCACTATTTCCAGGGCAGCCCCTGGGTCAGATCTAAGCACCCCGCTAGCCGCATCCAGCCCCCGGGCCTTGAGTTTGACACCCCTGGCCTAGATGAATGATTGATATTAGAAGACCACTGGCAACTTTTGTGCTGTTTTGCCCTTTTTAGTAAGTTGCAAATCAATAAGATAGTTTTTGCTAACATGGCATCTCCCAGATGTACAGATACTCATCGCCTAAGGAGTTATGACTGGTCTCCAGTGGCCTGGAAAGGTGGTAAATCTCAACTGGATTGCCTAAATCAGGGGTGAGGAATGATGGCCCCTTTATAACTTACGGACTTCAACTCCAAGAATTCCTGAGCCAGCCATGCTGGTTCAGGAATTCTGAGAGTTGAAGTCCACAAGTCATAAAGGAGCCATTGTTCCCCACTCCATGGCCTAGATCAGAGGTGGGCAACTATGGCCCTTTTATGACTTGTGGACTTCAATTCCCAGAATTCCTGAGCTAACATGGCTGGCTCAGGAATTCTGGGAGTTGAAGTCCACAAGTCATAAAGGGGCCATATTTGCCCACCCCTGGCCTAGATGAATGATTGAAATCAGAAGTCCATTGGCAACTTTTGTGCTCTTTTGCATTTTTTAGAAAGTTGCAAACCAGTATGGTAATCTTCCCTAACTCAGCATCTACCAGATACACAGATAGTCATCACTATTCATCAGCCACTCATTAGCAACTGTTCAATATTATGATAGCGCTAAATGAAGGACTTTACAACCTGCAGCCTAAACTTACAGCTGTTGTAGGGGCCCCACAGTCACACAATTACGAACTGGACATTTGGCCACCCACTTGAACTTACAGCAGGTTGCCAGACTCCTCACAGTCATGTGAACACCATGTGGAATCTTCCCTGCTGGCTTTTCCAGATAATCAGCATTGGAAAGACTCCTTCACCTGGTCTCTTTGAAAGCACAAAAACGCTGTCTGATGGGCTGATTTTGCCTGAGCAGGTTGGAGTTTCTTTGGCAAGCAGCATTTTTGCTCTCAGGGAGGCTGGGTAAAAAAGTTCCTTCACAAATGGACTTTTTCACCTCGCCCAGGGGTGTCAAACTTGTTTTCATTGAGGACTGCATGTGTTTGACTTCGGGGGGGGGGGTGTGGCCAGGGTGGGTGTGGCCAATTCAACGTCACCCATGTCGGTGGTGCCTGTGGAAACCTGAGCGCTCTGACAGTGAAAACAGAGCTCAGGAGGGCAGCCTCCCAAGGTCTGTTTTCACTGGCAGAGGCACCACAGGCCGGTCCTTCACTGTTTCCAGGGCACCTTGCGGGCCAGATTTAAGTATCCCATGGGCTGGATCCAGCCCATGGGCCTTGAGTTTGACACCCCTTACCTAGCCTCTTAGAGAGCAAAAGTGCTCTCAAATTGCAGTGCTGGGCTAGAGTATTCACCATGAGTAATAATTAAGGCTTACCTTTTTTTTAAACCTCTCATTACAAAATCAGCTCTGGTAATTGATAAAGTACCGTTTATTAGCATAACATAATAATCTAATAATGGTTTGTATTTGTTTTTGTAATGGTATTTCTTTGCTTTCTGTTATAAAGGAAATTGGTTTTCAAGCATCTTTGGCTAAAGGAGATCCAAAAGATCATAACTTGGATTATAAACAGGAGATCCAACAGTGAGTATATCTGCCAACCAAAGAATATTTAATAAACAAATGTTCCAGGGATATTCTTCTCCAGTTAGATATCCATATATTGAAAAAACAGCTTTTGTTCTCCCTGCAGTCTTTGAAATGTTACAGATTGAGGAATTCTTTGTTGCCAACTCTCTGATGGAATTGTAGGTGGGGAGGAGAAATGGGGACATACTTCTCATTTTTCATGTATAACTTCTAAACTAATTGTTTCTGAACTGATTGGCCAACTACACACTATGCCTTTTACTAGAGTCTTCATTTCCTTTGTTTCAGACTTCTCTGCATGTATGGGCTATCATAGCTGAGTTGCAAAAACCCCAGGTGACATTTTGCTAATGGTCATCCAGATTGCTGCAAGCCAAATGTTGTAGCTCTGCACACATACGTAGGTGCCGCAGTAAAACATAGGAGCACACAAATCTATATTCAGGGCTGATTTGTATCAAATCTGATGACAATGAGACCTGTAGGAGGTAAACGTGGTATAATTTGCTTTTGTCAATCAAGTTGTGATTGACAAATCACCTTCAAACAGTGTGGATTCTCTACCATTGCAGATGGAAGAAATCATTCTTATGCAGCCTGGTGTTTGGTATTCCGGTTTTGGTCTTAATGGTTTATATGTTATTACCTATTGATGAGCATCATGGATCAATGGTGTTGGAGCAAAACCTGATTCCTGGACTGTCGATTCTAAACCTTCTCTTCTTTGTACTTTGTACTTTGGTTCAGGTATGGAGGTTCTTTAAATACTCTGTTTTTAATATCTCCTGTTACGTAGTTATCTATACATCTTTAAAAAGTTTTATTGACAGACGTAAACAGGACATGATGGAAAGTTAATTGCTCCTCTCTCTGTTTTTCTCACTCATTTCTTTCCAGTTCCTGGGTGGATGGAACTTCTATGTCCAAGCCTACAAGTCATTAAAGCATAAAATGGCCAACATGGATGTCCTGATAGTATTAGCCACATCAACTGCTTATGTCTATTCATGTACCATTTTGATAGTTGCAGTTATTGAAAAGGCTGAACAGAGCCCGATCACATTTTTTGACACTCCACCAATGTTGTTTGTATTCATAGCTCTCGGAAGATGGCTGGAACACATAGCAAAGGTTGGTATTTCTCGAAGGCTAAAGGCCAGATTTATTTAGCAACCACATGATTTCCTTAGTGACAGCAGTGATCTCCTTAACAACATTGGTAAAAATGGTGGTAAAATCAGGTCTGATCATGTGATAACTTGCTAAATGACCACATTGTCAATGTTCATATATCTTTAGATATGAGACATATTTGCTGGTGGATAATGTATTGTATACCATATAGAATAGAATATAGATTTTTTTATTGACCAAGTGTGATTGGACACACAAGGAGTCCAATCTCCTTGTGCATATGCTCTCAGTGTACATAAAAGAAAAGATACGTTCATCAAGAATCATAACGTACAACACTTAATGATAGTCATAGAGTACAAATAAGCAATCAGGAAACAATATCAATATAAATTGTAAGGATACAAGCAACAAGGTTACAGTCATACAGTCATAAGTGGAAGGAGATGGGTGGTGGGAATGATGAGAAGATTAATAGTAGTGCAGACGTACTAAATAGTTTGACAGTGTTGAGGGAATTATTTGTTTAGCAGAGTAAATATATATATATATTCACACACATATATATGTATTTTTCTCTCAGCCAGGTTTTTCCTACATAAATCAAGAACTACAGCCATAGTTCAGTGAAATCTCATTCACCAGTTTCTAGGCTTTATCAGACTTCAAAGCAGCATTTTGCTGTCTGTTGTGAGACTTAAGGGAGACTAAGATAGATCTATTTCTGACTAGTTTGTCTTCTTCAGTTAGCCACACTCTCATCTCATGACTCCTCCCTGTAACGGTCAAATATTTATTTTATTCTCTTTTCGTAGGTCTTTATGTTTATTTTTCTCTCAGCCAGGTTTTTTCTACATAAATCAAGATGTTTCTACAGCCATAGTTCAGTGAAATCTCATTCACTAATTTCTAGGCTTTATCAGACATCAAAGCAGCATTTTGGTCCATGGCCATGGACCCCCAAAACATAACTCAAAATTTAAGTCATAACATTTTTTCAAGCCTTCCCAGACCCCCTGTGACGACATTGCAGCCTCCCAGTGGTCCGCAGATCACAGGCTGAGGGCAATTGGGATAGATCACTCTTTGCAGTTTATTCAAATTATATCATTTAATATAAAGGACAAGTAAGCTTCTCTAGGACAAACTTTGAACCAGCAACCTTCACTAGCAAGAAGTTCCTTGCCTTAGTAGCCTCCTGCTGCATCTTAGTTTTGAAAAGAAAGTGGCATTCAGAGCATTAGATTTTGTTTGCCCAATCTTTCAGTTACTCAAAGTAGTATTGATCTGTGTCAGTATGTTGAGCAACTGAATTGGATTTAATCTTCCATTGTTCCATGAAGTTCATTTATTATCTTGACTGGCTGGACCATTTCAGTTCAAGCTACTTCTTGTGATGCAAGGATAGGATTACATAATATGTGAATTCCATATGAAGATCTCTGAAATAGTAGTAAAAAAAATATAGTTGTTTCAGTGTATTTATCAAGTGCATTAGCATAGTATGGTGAAAAGATTCAATTGTTCTCTTTTCTTAATTTTTTCCCAAGGCATATTTTGATTGTATACAAAAATGGAAACTTGGTGAAGTGATTTAATGTCCTTTGGGACTGCGTAGAAATAAATAATTCTCACATACTCCACTATACTATGGAAGAAAAGCAGCAGTGGTTATAAAGGGTGAGAGATGGGCAGTTACCATATGAGAGAAGGGGAAAAAAGAGCAAACAAATCACATTCTAATACAGGCATCTAGTTAAGAAATAGCAGTAAAAGGTTTGCCAGAAAAAGGAGTTTCCCAGAGATGCTGATTGTTTGATTATTTCAAAACACAATGGTCTTTTGGCTTGCATTCTCTAAAATAGCAATGCTCCGCTCAGTGCATAACTAGTGGAATGGAATTCTAGCATCTAGGCCAGTGATGGTAAACCTTTTCAGCACCAAGGGCACACCCCTGAAGAGGAGCTGCCCAGAGCGCATATGTGCGCCCGAAAATCAACTTCTAGTTTCTGGTGCGCACATGCGTGCCGGCCAACTGGTCTTCTGGATTTCTGGCATGCATGCACGTGCAACGCTCAGCTAGCCGGTGCGCACAATCACACAGGAAAATGGTCCATTCCTCTTCCATTTTCCGGCACTGCCGCACTCTCGAAGGGCAGCTGATCATCATGCACGCATCCTCGGAAGAGGAACGAGCATTGCCGCACCTGCCAGGTGATATGGCTCCGGGTGCTACTTTGGGCATGCGTGCCATAGGTTCGCCATCACAGATCTAGTGCCAGTGGTGGTATTCAGCTGGTTTTATCCGGTTCGGGCAAACCGGGAGCAGCGGCTGCAGGAGGCTCTGCCCACCCGCCTAGACATCATCACGTCCCATTTTTGATGCTCTGTGCATGCGCGGAAGGTTCTGCGCATGCGCAGAGGTGGCACGTGTGCTCACATTTGCGAACTGGTAGTGAAGGTAAGTGATTACATCCCCTGATCTAGGCCCTCTCTTTAGCATAGCTATCATTCCTCTCTGCTCTTCTGTTAATAACGGTGGAGTGTATATCAATACTTAGAATGCAGCATTACTCTGCTCTTCAGTTAGTAACAGTGGAGTGTATATCAATATTTAGAATATAGCATTACTCTGCTCTTCAGTTAGTAACAGTGGAGTGTATATCAATATTTAGAATATAGCATTACTCTGCTCTTCAGTTAGTAACAGTGGAGTGTATATCAATATTTAGAATACATCATGTAAAATTAAACTGGAAGCAGGAAAAGTATATTGTGAAGGCTGCCTACATATATCTGCCTCTATTTCAGAGTAAAACATCAGAAGCGCTTGCTAAATTAATTTCTCTTCAAGCTACAGAAGCTGTTGTAGTGACACTTGGACCTGACAGTTGCATAATCAGGTACGCCGTTGGTACAAATGTTTCGCTTTTTTATGCGGCAATATTTTCAGTTCTTTTGGTAACTTTGAAAAGTAATATGGAAGTGATGGCGGTAAATGCATTGTAGTGGATGTGATTGATTTTGAGGGAACACTGAAACATACCCTCTGAAACTGACCCATCTGTTAGAAACTGCTGTATGTAGGTTAAATAAATAAGTGGAATTGTGCCTGAAAAACTCTCCTTTGGGATTAATTATCCCTTCACCATCCAATAAGAAGAACAAGTCTAAAGCAAGTTTTTTCTGACTTGGGATTCTCTCAGTGGTGAAATCCAATTTTTTATACTACTGGTTCTGTGGGCTTGGCTTGGTGGGCATTGTGTGGCTTGGTGGGAGTGGTTTGGTGGGCGTGACAAGGGAAGGATACTGCAAAATCTCCATTCCCACCCCACTCCAGGGGAAGGATACTGCAAAATCTTCATTCCCTCCCCACTCCTGGGGGAAGGATATTGCAAAATCTCCATCCCCACCCCACTCATGGGGGAAGGATATTGCAAAATCTCCATTCCCACCTGACTCTGGGGCCAGCCAGAGGTGGTATTTGCCAGTTCTCCAAACTATTCAAAATTTCCACTACCGGTTCTCCAGAACCTGTCAGAACCTCCTGGATTTCACCCCTGGATTCTCTCCCTAACTACTACAATTAGCATGGAAACAGGTAGTCCTCAAGTCACTATCACAACTGAGCCCACAATATGGGTTGTGAGTTATTGCAGTCATTAAGCACCCACTGGTGTGTGGGACTTCAATTCTTCCCACCACTCCTGGAAGGCTTGTTCCAGCTGAGGGCTGGTCTTGCGACGTTTCTGAGGCTCTTTTTAACCTTTGCTAGCTTTCTACAATAGCTACACCCTGCATTCAGCTATATAGAAAGGGTTAGTGTTAGGGTTAGGGTCAGCAGCTATATAGAAAGGGAAGGTAAGCAGAGTGTGCAGTTGAGTAGCGAGAAGCCCCAAGCCTCCTGAGAGAGTGGGCCTAGCTGGCAGTGGCCTCTTGCTCACAGAGGGTTTCTATGTGCCAGTGGTCCTAAGGCTTCCTGGCCTAATGGGCACACTGTGAAGAGTCTGAATTTTTGTATGCTAGGGGGCGCTGCAATAATTTGTTCCCCACCCCAAAGTTAGAATTTTGGGAGGGGATCATATGTCCCTTTGTCCAGTGCCATAGTATTTTTGAATGGTCACTGAACGAATGGTCATAAATTGAAAACTGCTTGTATAGTAAGGCAGTCTTTTTCAAAGCTGGCATCTTTAACATGCGTGAACTGGGGAATACTGGCTGGAGAATTCTGGAAATTGAAGTCTACACATCTTAAAACTGCCAAGTTTGAAAAACACTGCAACTTGAAAACAATAATTACTGGATTTTCACAAGCAACAAAATCTGACTTGAGGTAAAAAAATCTTATTTAATGGGACAAATATTAATACTTTTATTTTCTAATGTGATATGTGAAAATTTTAGATGCTTATAAGGATTCTTTCATTGGTCATATTTAATATCTTTCCTACAAACATTCAGCATTACCATGTAAATCTGAATAGCTCTGCCCTTTTATAGCTGGACATATAAAATAAGTGAAGTACATTCTTTATTTACTCTTTGTTTTTTCCAAGAAGGACATCTTGTTTTTATTTAACTGTTATTACAAGGAATATGTTTACTATAATAAATATGTTAATATACAATGTCTGCATTGTATATATCAGACTGAAAACATTTAAATTCAATTTTGAATAATTTCCTCTTACATTTTTGAAGTAGATATATATATGACTGAATTTTTAAAAAGTATATGTCTGGTGTTATGCTTGTTTTTTCTTTTATATTTGTTCTAACTCATTGCTGAGAGTTAATTTTGAAGGAAGTGGAATATAGATGTAGTTTTATTCTGTCTTGAAAAGTCAGTTGACCAGAGATAAGTAAATACCTGCTTTGCAATGCCGCACATTACTTGATTAAGATTAAATATCTTGGGACAATAAATGCGGTACATGGTCAGAAAGAGTTCAGAATCCCAGAATATTGAAATCTATTGATTTATTAGATTAGCTATCTTCCCTCCAAGAGCTCAAGTGAATATATAGCATTTCTTCTCTAGGTGTCCCTCCAATAGCTCAATGAGGTGGGTTGGGCTGAAAGAGTGACTAGCCCAAAGTCACCCAGTGAGTTTCTGAAGTAGAGAGTAGAGATGAAGCTGATATCCTTGGTCTTAGTTCAATACTACAATCTTCTGGCATATGCAATCATATACATAAAAATAGTTTTAGAATATTAAAACATCTTACGTATCATTTGTGGCTTTTTTATATCTTTTATATCTTTTATATCTTTGTATAGTCAACTTTATTAAGATAGCATAATTTCTTTTTTCTAAAAAAAGCAAGATCTGGAAAAAAGAAGTTGCACTGAATTTTAACCGTGAGCTTTATCTTACAGAGAAGAGCAAATTCCTGTAGAATTAGTTCAGCGAGGAGATATCGTAAAGGTGGTCCCTGGTGGGAAATTTCCAGTTGATGGAAAAGTGATTGAAGGCAGTTCTATGGCCGACGAGTCTCTTATAACAGGTAATTCCTTACTTTTAAAAAATAAATAATTTACCTTTCCAAAGAGTTGCTGTTATGCAAGAAGCTCGGGGTGTGTGTGGGAGAGATGAAATATATCAGGGCTAGGTAGCATCTAAACCGGTAACATCTAACTGACCTTGATTGATTAGAAGGCTAAACCTGATAAGTTCACTTTAGTTAGTACTACAATGCGGGAAGCATGTTGGAAGTTGAAGGGTTTAGGATAGAGTCGGAAATAAAAAAAGGGTCTCAGAAGACAAAAAGGTGAACTACTTCTGTTCTACTCTGTTCCAAAAAAGATGTGCTAAAGAACTTACCACAATTGGAAGGCAGTTTTACCTCTGAACCTAAAGCTGGACTTCTATCAGTGTTGCCTCAGCCCACATATGGTGGCCCAAATCTTATTTGGAATCCCAGTAGTTTTGGTGCCTGAAGAGAACCAAAATAAGGAAGGTGATCCCTTTAGCCCCAGATAGATAATTTTAGATCTTAATAATTGGGTGAAATCACAAAGTGATCTCCATTAGCAAACATTTCCCCCTCCTCCCCTGCTCTGTCCCCATACCTTTTGGTCCAATGTTCTTGACTCTATGTACAAGATACAGTATATTTGAAGGCATTCCTTGGAATTCAAATTTTTTCTCCTAATAAATTGCAGAAACACTTAAATAAAATTGTTTCGGAAAGAAAACAAGAACTCATCAGTTTCTGAATTTTTGCTGCTTGAGTGGCTTAACTTTTAAGAACGAGATGCAAGGTTGCCATGGGGAAGGAAATAGTGTAGAAAGAGAACAAAGAGTTATTGTTGGCTGACTAGGATTCAGTTTCACCTAAGAGCAGTCGCAGTTCATCAGCCCCTTGATCTTGTTACTTTGCACTGAGGTGTGGCTTTCTTCAAAATTGAGGGTATATCTTAATGCACCTCTATTTTTTTTTGTAACTGCCGCTATGTATGTGAAATGCTATTAAAACACATTGATGGATTAATTTATTATATTTATAGGAGAAGCCATGCCAGTCACTAAAAAACCTGGCAGCGTGGTTATTGCGGGTTCTCTCAATGCACATGGCTCTGTGCTTGTAAATGCAACTCATGTTGGCTCTGATACTACCCTGGCACAAATTGTGAAACTAGTTGAGGAAGCTCAGATGTCAAAGGTAAAACAGTGTTGGGAGGCGGGGGGGGGGCATTGGGATCAGTGGTGAAATCTAAAATTTGTAACTACAAGTTCTGTGGGTGTGGCTTGGTGGGGGGATAATGTGACTGAATGGGCATGGCCATTTTTTTTTTTTTACTTTTAAAACCATTTTTTCTACAACCTCTTTGGTGAAGAGGTTGTAAAAAAATGCTTTCAAAAGGCTCTGACAATCCCAGCTGAGTTGCCTGATCATCAGAGGCTTTTAAAAGCATTTTTTTCTGCAACCTCTTTGGCTGAAGATAAGGCAACTCAGCTGGGATCATCAGCTGATGATCCCAGCTGAGCCGCGCGATCATCAGAGGCTTTTTTTTTTACTTTTAAAAGCATTTTTTCAGCCGAAGAGGTTGTAGAAAAAATGCTTTTAAAAATTAAAAGAAAAAGCCTCTGATGATTGTGCGACTCAGCTGGGCATGGGGGGGGGGGCAGAGATTTTTGCTAATGATTCTCTGAATCACCTGCCTCCATTGTTACCGGATCGGGCGATCTGGTCCAAACCAGGAGCATTTCACCCCTGACTGGAATTCATATGTTCTCCTGGGTGTTCAGATGACTGAAAATACTCCAGAACCGTATTGTATAAAACTAAAACCCACTGTCCTAAAATATTTCTCAAAGGTCTTTCTCTATCTTTCCCCATCTGAGGCCTTCTGAATCCCAGCTTCGGCCAGCCTTTGGAGGTCACCTGATTCAGGAAGACAGTTCTAAATCTAATCCACTGAGTTGGCCTACTTGGTTTATTTTCTGTGCTCTGTTTCACAATACATCCTTAAACTAACTATATTCAATTGCATTAGATCAGATGGCTGCTTACGTGGTTTTCTCCAATCTGATTCTATGGTTTAGTTGGTCCTGCTGGATGAGGGAACCAGTAAGGAAAGCATGGGCCAAGAGATGGGAAACCTTTATGAACTGTAGTGGTGCAGTGGTTAGAATGCAGTACTGCAGGTTATTTCTGTTGATTGTTGGCGGCCAGAAGTTCAGCGGTTTGATCCTGACTGGCTCAAGGTTGACTCAGCCTTCCATCCTTCCGAGGTCGGTTAAAATGAGAACCCAGATTATTGGGGGCAATATGCTGTCTCTAAACCATTTACAGGGGGCTATAAAGCACTGAAGCAGTATATAAGTCTAAGTGCTATTGCTATTACTATTACTGCAGAAAGATCATGTGCAGTTGCAGCTGTTGGGCCAGGGACCTTGTCATCAACCAACTATTGGTTGAAACACCTTCTATAGATTCCTTTTGTCCTTAGAGTCCTGAATATAGAGCCTGGATAGCTCAACAGGCTAAAAGCAGACTAAAGCCTGTTATTAACATCCAGCTGTCTGCAATTACACCAGTTCGAATCTCCCCAGGCTCAAGGTTGACTCAGCCTTCCATCCTTTCTAAGGTAGGTAAATTGAGGACCCAGTTTGTGGGGGCAATAAGCTGACTTTGTATAAAATATACAAAAGTATGAAGGCTATTGCTTATCACATTGTAAGCCGCCCTGAGTCTCCGGAGAAGGGCGGCATATAAATCTAATTTAAAAAAATGTTTCTTGTTTCAATAGCAAGCTAAAAGCATTTCATAATACTTTCAAGAGACAAATTTAAATTAATTCACTAATGGCATTTTAATCAAAGGTGAGGGATATGGGGGGGGGTTAGGGTTTGAATTTCTCTCAACCAGATGTATTTGTAGAATACTTAATTTGATAAGTTTATGTAGGTATTTTTTTTAATATTGTGCACTCATAAAGACCTTTTTTTCCTGATTTGCAGGCACCCATCCAGCAACTAGCTGACAGATTTAGTGGTTATTTTGTTCCATTTATCATAATAATTTCAACAGCAACCCTGATAGCATGGATTGTAATTGGATTTATACAGTTTGATGTTGTACTGAAATATTTTACTGTAAGTATTGTTTATTTAATTATTGTAATTACTTATATCCTGCTATTCCAGGCAGTTTTTAAAGTGAGTTCAATGTACATTAATAAGAATTGCAAGTGAACAATAGCAACTCATAACTTTTCAGGGGGATGTCCTACAGGGGTACTATGGTAGGAGACTATAAAAGATATAAATAAGTTGAGAATACCCAGGAAGAATTAGATAGCAAGGAAGTACTCAGAGGTTTGTACACTTGTGTGTATATATGTACATACCTGTATCTTTTTTTGTTTTGCAATTATTTAGAAGTATTTTTGTAAACATTGGCACATACATTTAAGATCCCAGGAAGCCCAATTCAGTGATTCTAGATTCAGTATGACATCCAGGATCCAGACATCTGTCACATTTATCTATTAAATCTGAAAAGACTATTTTTATATGCTGGTTTCCAGTACGGTTTCTTTAGGTCTCTGGGAATCAAAAAGAGGAGAAAGACAAATGGGTTTCTCAAGATCTTAGCTATCTCATTTGATAATGAAATGCAGAACAATTCACTTGAACATTTTTTTTTTTACTTCTACCCATTTGTCATATCATCTCAGTGTCAGGACACACATTTGTTCTTTTTCTCTTGCATTAATATAGCGAGCAAATATTACTATGTGAATTAATCTGATCAACAGATAAATATCATTTGGGCAAAAGCTGAAGTTTTTATTCTACTGTTACTTTATACAGTTACAGAGCCTTGTTTAATTTGGGTTGCCAACGAGAACAGCAGTCATGACATTAAATAGGGTGAGGAAATCTTTGGAACTTTGTCATCTTACAGTGTTTTAGGTTTTTAAGATTTTTAATCTTCAAATACCCCAAATGCTGCTTAAAAGAACAACTGATAAATAGGATAATTAAAGACTGGAGCAAAGTGGAAATGATCAGATTTAACTACTGGAGAAGAAAATGTATTCTGACTAGGAAATTAAATACAATTTATAGACAGAAAATTTTTATATGGAGGAGTACAGTACTTTGAAAGCAGCTTCAGCTTAAATTGGTAGAGGGACTAAATTTTCGCACATAGTGATTTCTCTCCAAAAATACTGCACAAAGATATGTGAGAGCATATTTGTGCGGTAATGATGCTAATATAGAAGATCACCAATAACTTGATATCTCTTGCAAATAAATATTTTTTGCTTTCTTTCTAGCATCACAGCAAACACAACTCAAAAGCCGAAATTATCCTACGGTTTGCCTTTCAGACTTCCATCACAGTGCTGTGCATTGCATGCCCTTGTTCTTTGGGCCTGGCTACTCCAACTGCTGTGATGGTCGGTACTGGAGTTGCTGCTCAGAATGGTATTCTAATCAAAGGTGGGAAGCCCCTGGAAATGGCACACAAGGTTAATATTATTATTGCTAATTTATGACTATTAGTCCTAAACTGGAAGCAATTTATTATAACCTGTGCCACTATCTTTTTTTTAAATAAACCAGAAAGCAGGCTTACTGTGTGTTCCTTTGCATACCTACTGATTAGTCACTAAAATGGTTTCATTTTACTGTCTTAATATGCAGCTTAATTGAAATGTCCAGAATTCAAGTCTTACATAGGGAATAGTTCCAGTTTTTGGTCTTCAGAAAGAGAAATATTTATTCTGCTCCTGTCCTCGACATTTGTTTTAGTGCTCAAGGACCAAAACGTGAACTTTTGTCAGACTTAAATGCAAAGATTGATTTACATTTAAGACGTTAGCAGATCTGTCAGATAATATTATATTAATGGCCCTAACAAAGTCGGATACTTCTTTGAGGAAGGTTGGGATAAACCGTTCCTGTATGTGGCCAAGAAAACCCCATGGATATGTCCATGAGTCAAGTTTGACTTGAAAGAGACTTTACCTAACAAAACATGGCAAACTGAGAATTTGCTTAATAAATTGCTCAGCATTGAAGGAGGGACGGTAACTTAAGATTTTGGAAGTAGGTCAATTTGTGTGCTTCAAAAAAATTAGATTAATTATAATTAATTAATTATTAATTAAGATGGCATGTTTGCCATCCATAAAAAGAGGCACCCTTCCCAAGAAAGAAAGAGGGCACTATCCTGCCAAAGCCTTGGAGGACTTTTCTTATAATATGCCCTATCCTATAAGCAAGCCTATCCTCTCTGTTACAAAGGAACTATACTCTGGATGCTTCAAATTAGCAGTATGATTTCTTCCAGGTGAAGACAGTGATGTTTGATAAAACCGGAACCCTGACTTATGGTGTTCCCAGAGTCATGCGCGTTCTCTTGTTAGGAGACACAGAAGCTACCCTGCCTCTGAAGAAGTTCCTCGCTCTTGTTGGTACTGCCGAAGCCAGCAGTGAGCATCCTTTAGGAATGGCAGTCACTCAGTATTGCAAAGAGGTGTGTTCTTTTCACTGACGTTCAGTCCTGCTTTGGATAGAAATTTCTGTCTTGGCATAGAACAAGATCTAAAATGGTTTAATTGTTAAAACTTATATAAAACATTGTAAGTAGCTTTAAGTGTCTTCAGTGAGGCAAAAGAAACCACACTGAGGTCTTAATAGTGACGATTAAGAGCCTCGGTGGCGCAGTGATTAGAGTGCAGTACTGCAGGCTACTTTTGCTGATCACTGGCTGCCAGCAGTTTGGCAGATCGAATCTCACCAGGCTCAAGGTTGACTCAGCCTTCCTTCCTTCCGAGGTTAGTAAAATGAGGACCCAGATTGTTGAGGGCAATACAGGGGTGAAATGCTCCCAGTTTGGACCGGATCGCCTGATCCGGTAGTGATGGTGGCAGGTGGTTTGGAGAACTGGTAGAAAAATCCCTGCCCACCCCCACATGCCCAGATGAGCTGCGCGATCATCAGAGGCTTTTTTTTACTTTTAAAAGCATTTTTTCTACAACCTCTTGTTGTAGAAAGAATGCTTTTAAAAGTAAAAAAAAAAAGTTGGGCACGCCCGCCCACCCACTCACATTATCTCCCAGCAAGCCACACCCACAGAACTGGTAGTAACAAATTTTACATTTCACCACTGGGGCAATGGGTTAACTCTGTAAACTGCTTAGAGAGGACTGGAAAGCACTGTTAAGTGGTATATAAGTCTAAGTGCTACAGTGCTAAGTGTTATAATATCAGAAAATTGAACCCTCTCAGTTTAAAGAACAGAGAATTAGGATGTGAGATGGTTCTTCCCAGTTCTTTTGGGAAAATGGCAGTTTTTTCCCTAGGATCGGTTTCTTCAGAGTCAGTACCACTACTTGAGGAAACTCCCTTCTTATTGCCAGATCATTGTGGCCTCCACCTTTTTCAGATTTGTTCTTAAGCATCACTCCTGAGCTGAGTGGAGCCAGGAACATGTGCTGCACGGGGAACCTCTTAGATATGAACTCCCACCCAATTCCTGTTTGGTTGGCTCAAGATAGTAGCCTGAAACAAGAGGGGCTTCAATAATGAAGAGATGAAAGCTCTCTAAAAAAGGCAGAACCAGAGTTCCCAGTATCCCTTGCTATTAGCTATTCTGGCTGGATTACCAGGTGTTGCAATTCAGTAACCTCATAAGGGCCATAATTTCCTAGTACTATCAAACAGACCTAAGCGAGTTAAATATCCCCCAAAGCTATAGCTACTTTTCTTTAAAAAGAAGAAAAAAGAGAAGGGCTACTTTGCTTTGAGGGAATTCATGACATTTAAGCCAAGTTCAGAATACCTGTGAGAAACTCTTTATTTTGAATTGTAAAATATTCTTCAAGCCAGTTGATAGTACTAATTTGATTTAAAATAGAGATAGTATAGTGAGATGCATAATTTGAATTTAAAGTACACTTAATTTTGTACACGGTTTTTCAAGTTTAAATTTGAGGAATTTCACTATGAAACAAATTAAATCAATACAGTATTCAGTCTACTCAACCTTACATTAATATAGAAGACAGTGTGAAGCAAATTAACTTGAGGCACTTTTTACATTCACATCATCACCATTTCAGAAAAGCTTTTGAAAACTGCTTATAGTTTTAAGTGTTTCTATTTATGCATGAAAACGAAGCATTTTGCTGCTTCAAAGTGATGTTTAAAATACATATTTTGCAGGAACTTGGCACAGAGATCCTTGGATCCTGTAAAGATTTTCAGACTGTTCCTGGATGTGGAATAAGCTGTAATGTTAGCAGCACTGAAACCTTATTAAATGATGAGATTGAGCAGGATACGACCAGTCTCAGTGCTCATATTGATGGCTTTGATAAAGGTGTTCAAGATCAGACTCCACTCCCCAAAGCAAGAGGTAAGCAAAGTGCTGTTTATAAATAGAGGAGGTTTGCTTAAGGAATTATCTAAGTTACAGTAGGTCCAACCAGCTCAATGAAGATGTTAAAAAACCTTTAAAATGCTCTACCAGTCAAAGGGTATTGTGCCATCTTTCCTTCCTGATTTCATCTTTTCTGGTAAGGAGAAATATGGAAATGGTGGAAAAACAGGGCAAGATTAGATATTGTTTCTTAGGGTTTTTAAAAAAATGAAGATGACTTCATAAAAGCCCCCAAAGGATTTTTTTTTTTTTAAAAAAAAGCATGGACAATAGAGTGTTCTGATTAGTTTAGAAGCTTCAAATTTAGCAAGCAATAGGCCACTGGCGAAAAGAAAACCAAAAGGAACGCTCATTTAGATTTAGTAAATCACCTAATTGATAATAGAGGGCATTTAGAAAAGTTTTTTAAAAATTTGTTTAGGGTTCATTGTATTCATCCTAAACCTTTCTAAGGTCTTTCTAAGGTCTAACAGCTTTTTCAAAAAGATTGGAGTAATTTAAATAACCCATAAGACAGAAGGAGAAATAAATGGATGAATATTCCTAAATGAAATATCCCCAGCTTCTGCAAATGGAGACCTGGGCAATACAACCAAGTCTGAAAGGTGGTTGCAATTTCACGTTCTTGCCCCAAGTACAGAAAAACATCAAACTGTCCTGTTTGAAGAAAGCAAAACGTTGCAGAAAAATAAAGAAGTTGAATTTCAAGATCAAGAAAAAGCTTTTATTTTGGCGAAAAGGTTCAGACAGATTAATTCATCTGTTAGGTTCTCAACAATGTTCTGTTATTAACACACATTTTTATACCCTTCAAAACTCCATCAAATCACCCATTTGTTTGTTAGGCAAGATAGACGCCCAAGACTGTACAATGATTATCTTAATGCCAGTGTATTTGTAATGTTCAAAGTGAAAGAAGTTTGTCTTAGCCTGGCCTGAATTGTCTGATTATATGTACCTCCATTCTGCATCACAGTTCCCTTTTGACTTGCAGTCAAAAGTCCTTTCTTCCCTCTGGAATTCAGTTTTTCTTAGTTCCTAGTTCCTCATAGTGCCTTTTAAAAAGATATTTGCTTTCTGGTCTCTTTCCTATCTAATTTTAATCATTGCCAAGCAGTAAAGGCATCTTATAAAAATCGAGTTCCAGAATATTGTACTTCTCATAATATCTTGAAAGTTTTGAAGAATATTCTGAATTTTTTTAAAAATTTGATTTATATTCCGCCCTTCTCCGGAGACTCAGGGCAGCTTACAATGCGTTAAGCAATATCCTTCATACTTTTGTATATTTTATACAAAGTCAGCTTATTGCCCGCACAAACTGGGTCCTCAATTTACCTACCTTAGAAAGGATGGAAGGCTGAGTCAACCTTGAGCCTGGGGAGATTCGAACACAGTAATTGCAGACAGCTGGTGTTTAATTACAATGCTTTTAGTCTGCTGAGCCTCCTTTGCCTTACCAAGATGTAAATTGATATATTTTATCATACTTATCAAGTTATATAGTTTTATACCTATTAAGTAAACAGGTTAGAATATAAGTTCTTAAGAAAGTGTTCCCTGTAACTTACAAAAGTCTTCCTTTAAATTCTCACAATTCTGCATTTTTATATCTGACAGATACTGCAGTTTCTCATACTTATTCAGTGTTGATTGGGAATCGGGAATGGATGAGACGGAATGGTTTACATATCTCCAGTGATGTTCACGAGGCCATGAGAGACCATGAAATGAAAGGACAGACAGCAATTCTGGTGGCCATAAATGGTAAGCTAACAAATCTGGATTAGAGTCTTGATTTCTGAAAAATGTGCAAAGCCATGCTACTGGACTATTGTTCAGTTCTGTAGCTACAAATTCAAATTAAGAAGCCATTGTATTTTAACCCCTTTCCTTGTGCTAGTGCCCTCCAGATGCATTGAACATTAGCTTTCCTAATTCCTTCTGCTAACATCACCACTGGGTATGCCTGATGGAGAATTACAGGAGATAAAAAACCAGCACTCTGGAGGACACTAGGATAGGGAAGGTTATAGTATGGAGTACCACATACCGGCAGTCCACATTAAATGACCATTTGTTCAGTGATGATTTGAAATTACAACAGTTCTGAACAAAGGGACTTATGACCTGTGCTCAAAGTTATGGCTATTGCAACACCCCCGCAATCACATTATTGCAATCTATACACTTCGCACTTATGATGGTTTGTCAAGCACCCCACAATATAATGGATTGTCATGCATCCTGCAATCATTGCCATGTGGAATCTTCCATGCCAGCTTCCCCAGAAAGTCAACTGGGGAAGCTGGCAAGGTAGGTCACAAGGTGCTGTTGCCTGGCTGGTTCCTGGGGAATGATTGAAAAAGGTCCATCCTGAAGACCTTTTTCAGCCAGCCTCTTTAAGAGTGAAAGTCCTGCTTAACAGAAGGACTCTGCCCTGCATGGGGCCGAATCAATCAATTAGGCAGGTTTTTTTGCTCTCAAAGAGGCTGGCTGAGGAATCATTCTGCGCACAGAATGGGAAAAACACCTATGCTGGACCAGCTAAACAAAGCTTAAATCCCAAAGACCCAAGCAAGCCCCATTTAATCTACCCAGGGAAGGAAAAGTGAAAGAGCTACCTGCCTTTCTTTGACAGGCAGCTCTTTCAGTCTCTGTGTGGAACAGAACTCCTTCCCTGTCTATGGAGAGTCTCAATCTTCCAGGTCATGGTTGTCCCAAAGATGCTTTTTCCAAAAGGCAACTGGACTTGCTTGTTGTTTTTTCCTTTGAAAATGTTTCGCTTGCCATTCAAGAAGCTTCTTCAGTTGTAACTGAAGAAGCTTCTTGGATGAGAAGTGAAACATTTTTGAAGGAAAAAAGCAACAAATAAGTCCAGTTGCCTTTTGGAAAAAAACACTTTTGGATCAGTGGTGGGATTCAAACTTTTTTTACTACTGGTTTTGTGGGTGTGGCTTGGTGGGTGTGGCATGGCTTGGTGGGCGTGGCACAGGAAGGATACTGTAAAATCTCCATTCCCACCCCAATCCATAGGAAGGATACTGTAAAATCTTCATTCCCTCCCCACTCCATGGGAAGGTTACTGCAAAATCCCCATTTTTTCCCAATCAGCTGGGTCTTGGGAAGCAAGAATAGATGGGGGTGAGGCCAGTCAGAAGTGGTATTTACCACTTTTCCAAACTACTCAAAATTTCCACTACTGGTCCTCCAGAACTGGTCAGAACCTCCTGAATATCACCTCTACTTTGGATGACTCCTTCCCTTGGATCTTTCCAAGCTCTGTTCAACCTGCCCGCAGAAATTTTCTTCTGCACACAGAACGAAAGAGCTACCTGGAAACATTGATTCTCAGAGCCTTTAGAGTTTTCTCCTCCGGAATCCTCCTCTTTCATTAGCATCCTTCTCCTCTCCAGAGGAGAAAACACTACAGACTCTGAGCCTCGGTGTTCTGAAGGTCTGAGGCTCGGAGTCTTTCAGAATACCAGCTTCGCTAGCATCTTCCTCTCCAAAGGAGAAAATGCTAACAATTGACATTGTTCTTATGATGGTTCAGAAGCCCCTTTTCAAATTGCACAATTTGGGGGTCCTCTACAATAAAAACCAGATCATCCGCATAAGCCTGCATTTTATATTCTTCAGATCTCACCTTCAGCCCTTTTATTCCCTGATTCCTCCTAATTTCCCTTAGGAGAGGTTCTAGTGTAAGTATGAATAAGAGTGGGGACAATGGGCATCCTTTTCTCGTGCCTTTTCCGACTTCAATCTTGCCCATTTTTTCCCCATTGATTTAAGCTCTAGCTATCTGAATTGAGTAAATAGATCTTACCACCCACAAGTAATTGTCTCCAAATTCCATCCTTTCTAACAAGGCAAACATAAATTTCCAGTTAACCCTGTTAAAGGCCTTCTGAGCATCGATAAAAATAAATGCTACTTCCTTATCCATAAATGTCTCATAGTACTCCATTGCATCTATTATCGTCCTCACAAAACCTATTCTGTTTTTTTCATTTTTTTCATTCTCCCCGCTAAGATTGAGGCAAAGATCTTATAATCAGTATTCAGGAGGGATATAGGCCTATAATTGTGGGTCAACGATGAATCTGTTTCTGCCTTAGGAATCAGGGAAATATAGGCCTCAGTCCAGGAATTTGGGATCCGACCCTCTAAAATAATTCCATTAAAAACTTTGGTCACATGTTGTCCCACTGTGTCAGAAATTTTCTTATAAAATTCCATAGGTATCCCATCTGTCCCTGGAGTTTTCCCTAATTTCTGCTTTCCAATTGCCTCTTCCACCTCCTTCTCTGAAATTTCCCTATTAAGTATTTGTCTTACCGCTTCTGGCACTTTTGGAAGATCCAGCCCCTCTATATATTTGTCCATCTCTTGTTCTGACCCTTCCTCTCCCTTATATAAATCCATGAAGAACTTCTGTACAATTCCCTTCATACCTTCCCCATCTGTTACCCATCTTCCATTCGCATCCTTCAAGTCACCTACTCTACTTCTTTCCCTTAACTTTTTAATTCTATAAGTTAGCCATCTTCCTGGCTTATTAGCATTTTCAAAATAACCTTGCTTAACCCACCTAATTTTTTCAGCTACTTCTTCTTGATCCAATAGATTTATTTTATGGTGGATTAAATTTTTTTTCCTTTATTAATGCCTGATCCATCGGTTTATTCCGTAGTCCCTTTTCCACCTGTCCTAAACCATCTACTAGATTTAATCGTTCCTTCCTTTCCTGCCTCCGTTTCCTTATTGTATGTTTTATTACCAATCCCCTATTTACCACCTTATAAGAATCCCAATTATTTTGCAGGCTCGTATCCTCTTTCTTGTTCTCTTTAAAGAAATATTCTGTTTCTCTCTTAATCCAGGTCACAACTTCCTCGTCCTTCAACACCCTCACATCCATCTTCCGTCTTTTCCATTTCTGTTGGCCCCTCCATGTTATAAACAATGGGCTATGATCAGCCCAATCATTAACCCAATCTCTATCTCGGATACGTACTCCCCTAATTGCATTGTCATCCAGGCCATGTTGATCCCCGACCATGATTTATGCCTGGGGGAGTAAAAAGTATATTGTCTCGTCTCTGGGTGTCGCTCTCTCCATATGTCTATAGGCCTATTTCTTCTCTCATGATGATTCCTTCATTTGGCAACCCCCTCCTGTATGTTTTCTTCTCTCCCTCCAGCAATTTGGTACCCGGTAAATAGTCCAGGTTACTATCCAATATAACATTAAAGTCCTCAATCAAGCAAACATGGTCATAATTTAATTCAGGCAACTTTTTATGTATACCTTCGTAAAAAGACTTCTGATTCCCATTCGGGGCATAAATAGTAACCAATAAACATTTCAATTGCCTTATCTCTAATTCTATTATCAGTAATCTTTCCTCTTCATCTTTAAAAATTTCCTTAGGGTTTAAATGGTTCTTCACATATATCACCACCCTCCGTTTTCTCTTATCTGCCGACAAGAAATACATCTTCCCAATTTTTGAATACTACAAAAGTTTCTCATAGGATTTTTTTATATGAGTTTCTTGAAGACAAGTAATATCATAATTAAGTTTCACTAAATTGTTTAGTATTTTCCTTCTTTTAGAGGGGATATTTAAACCATTAACGTTCAAAGAAATAAATCGCACCTCTTCCCCTATCACCACCTTTCTTCCCCTCCTCCTATATAGTCCTATTTTCCTAATATCTTTTTCTTGGTTTTCGAGTTTCTCTTGGTAACACTATCTCTCTGCCTCCCACTCCTTTTTCCTCCCATTTCCCTTCCTTCTTCCTCTCCTTTTGATTTCCCGCACTATTTTCTTCCTGTAGCTCCTCTGAGCTTCTACTCTCCTCCTCCCTTTCTAATTCCAACTCCAGTTGCATACTTTAAAATTATGTTCATAAAATTCCTGAGCATCCTGGCGGTTTTCTATTTTCACTTTCCTATCATTCCATGTAAACATGAGACCCTCCGGTAGTAACCACCTGTACATAATCCTCAACTGCAACATTAAAGGCTGGTAATTCCTCCTGATTTCCCTAACCCGTCTTGGAACTTGCCTCAGGACTGAAATCTGTTTTCCTCTAAATACTACAGCTCAATCCCGGGATTTCTTATAGATCTCCTCCCGCACAGATTTCTTACTAAACCTAATATGAACTTCTCGTGGGTGATTATATCTCTTTGCATAATTAGTAAAGACCCGGAATGCCTCATCAAATCACTAAGGACTATAGCTTTATCTTTTTCCAAGATTTCAGAAATGATGTCCCCCACAATTTCTTTTAAATCTTCTCATTTTTCCTCTATTACATCTTGCAGTCTTAAAATGAAAGAAGATCTTTCAACTTTCAAGAAAATTATCTCCTCTTCCACAGCTCTATATACTGAAATCTGTTCACGTTCATAACCATCCAATCGACCTTCACATCTACCTATCTTGGTTTCCACCTCCTGTAACCTTCCCTCCTGCTTCACCATGACACCTTGTATTTCTTCTAACCTCTCATTAAGTTCCTTAATATCCCCCCTTACCGCTCCCATTTTGTCTTTCATATCTGAGGTAAGATCCCCAAGTTTTTCAAGTTTTTTGGAGATAAACTTACTTCAGGAGATAGAGAGCTACGGTATAGTTGCAGGTTTCCGAATTAATAAAGATAAGATAAAAATTATAACAAAGAATATGGCATGGAATCGCTGGAGTGAATTGGAGAGAGAATTAGGTCTTCAAGTGACTAAAAGAATAAAATATTTGGGTGTCTGGATGTCTTCTAAAAATATGTCCATTATGGCAGATAATTATATAAAACTGTTAGCCCAAACAAAGACAGATTTAGAGAAGTGGGAACACCTGCATTAAGCAATAGCCTTCATACTTTTGTATATTTTATACAAAGTCAGCTTATTGCCCCCACAAACTGGGTCCTCAATTTACCTACCTTAGAAAGGATGGAAGGCTGAGTCAACCTTGAGCCTGGTGAGATTCGAACTTACAGTAATTGTAGACATCTGGTGTTAATCACAATGCTTTTAGTCCGCTGAGTTATCCAGGCTCCTTAAAAAGGTTTGCCCCACTGGAGGCAGTAACACACTCCACACTATATAATAAAGAAATATCATTGACATATCAGGACTTGCTTGATCCCCAAGGGGAGCTGAAGACCCGTGAGGAGCTTATGAACCAGGGTAAGAAGGTAGACTGGTGGGCTTATGCCCAAATACAGTCAAGAGTCAGAAGGGACAAAGGAAAGGAGGGAATCTATAGGTCATTACAGAGGTTAGATAAAATTTTACTGGGAGTCAAAAAAAATACTTTCAAGGTGCTACCAATTATTGGTATCATGATGGATTGGTGAGGAGGTGATTAAAGACACCATGATTGCCTGGGGGAGGAACCTTGGATCTTCTTCAGATCTGGACAAATGAGAGGCGATATGGAACAGGAATATGAAACTCACTTTGGCAACTCCCTACAAGGAAAATATTTATAAAATGGTCTATCATTGGCATATCCCCCCGACAAGAATTGCAAAAATGTTCCCGGGAGCTTCTCTGGCATGTTGGAAATGTGGGAACAGTAATGGGACATACTACCACCAATGGTGGACCTGCCCTAAAGCAGGCAAATATTGATCCAAGGTCCAGAACTGGATAGTGGAAATTACAAGTTATAATATAGAGCTGAAACCAGAAGTTTTGTTATTGGGAATGAAACCAGATAAAATAAGTTAGGAAAAATGGTACTTGATCCTCCACATTACTACTGCAGCTAGGATATTATATGTGCCATTCATGTCCAATAATGAATTAATACCCACAGAGAATAAACTGATTTGGAAAATTTCAGAATGCGCAGAGGCTGATCGGTTAACGAAATTACTTTGGAACCAAAAAAGTCTGATTATTACGAATGTTGGAACCTATGATATATTTGGGTGAAAGAAAAGAGAGGGAAATGAAATGGATCTTATTAGTGATTTAAATTGTATAGACGCATATTTGTGTACGTTCGTTGCAATAACTTTGTATGTATATATGTAAAGAATTGGTTGGCTTTTTTTTTCAAATTGCACAATTTGGAGGAGTCTTCCAAACCATTGCGAGAATGGGGCCCCTCTGCAGGATGGAGCATGGCAACAGAAACATAAGTAGACCCTGGTGTAGTGGGGCAGGAGAGGGTCCCTGCACTGGTAGTCCTAGCCAGCTGACACTGCCCAGCCATGGCAGATTTCCATATACCAATGGGCCTGGGCCTTCCCGGGCCTCTCCATCCTGAGATATCCCTATGTAGTTGCTTAACGACCTATGTGGTCACTTAGCAACTGCAACAGGAAGAGCTTAGATTGCTGTTGTTGAGCAAGGCTGTCATGTGGGCACCTTGCTTAATAATAATAAAAACTTACAACCAAAATTACAGGCTCGATGGTGATTTCAAGTCAAGGACTATTTATAGCTTCCCAGAGAAGCCATAGCAGACAGATCTCATAAATGTAAGTAAAGATATGGTTTTTTTGTAGGTGCACTTTGTGGCATGATGGCAATAGCAGACACAGTCAAGCCAGAGGCAGCCTTAGCAATGCACATATTACAGAATATGGGAGTGGATGTGGTGCTTATTACAGGAGACAATAGGAAAACAGCCAAAGCAATTGCAACTCAGGTATGGTTCTTGTCGAGAAGGTATGCAAGAGAATTATTAACCTTTCTTGGGCTCATTGAATGGGTGCTGAATTGGAAGGTAACCATTCCTTTCATATTTCTTGGAGGTTCTTACAACATACAAAACTGAATTACATTCTACAAAATTGATAAGAGTGTGACATCAAAATTGGATTCTATTTTCATTAACAGGCTGAATGGTTCATTGAAAAAAAACAAGTAATACTGGCTTGAGTAGAATAAAATTGAGAGGGCATACAATGCCGTCATTAAAAATACACAATAATTCTTTATCCTACTGTTCCTTGAGATAAGTCAGGAATATAACATGACATGTTCCCTCCCAATCTTTTGCCAAAAGTTCCGTGAGACATGGTAGAAACTCATTAAGGTTTGTTACTTCATGAGGATTTAAATCCAACAATCCTTATTCTAGCCTATCAATCTAAGCTAAGAACATGCAACCCGGTATTCTTAAGATGTTTTAGAGTTTGCTTCCCATCACTTCTAGATAGCACCGCAATGGCAAGTTTATCAGGATTCTAATTCAAAAAATTTGTGAGGGCCCAGATTGATAATTCCTGGTCCAAATAAAAGATTCTATCAGTAATCTTCCAAGCAACCAGACAGAGAAGCCTAGAAGCTAAATATAAACTCTTTGTGTAAATGGCAGCTATGGAATGGGGCATTTCCTTCATACCTAAAGTTACCAGATTTCTAAAAAGAACACAACAATCCAGTACTGTACAGTATCTAAATCTGAGTACTAAATTGTCCTTAGCATCCTTGTTTTAAGATGTGTATGGTTCTTTATGGAACTTTCTGTGCATGTGATAATATTTTTTATAGGAAAGTGTAAAATTGCCTCTTACAGATCTGTATCTTTTATAGTGCTTCATTTCTGCCTTTCCTCACCCACCCAAAGCCTTTGAGAAACTATTATTAATGTCTTTCCTATTTCTGAAAAAGAGGTTGAATATTTGGAAGTAGTCATATTGGCTTTATGCCAGCAGTGGATTTACTGTAGAGATGGTACACTGCTGAATGTCAATTCTTGCCTTCACATTTCTCTATTTTTGAAAACCGATGCCAGACTAGATTGTTTAGAAGAGCACTAGACCTGCTTTAATGTATTTTTCTTCCAAGAGATTCTCTATTTTATAAAAGTACATAGATTCAAACAACCTATGTGTATTTTTGTATCTAGGTTGGGATCAGAAAAGTATTTGCTGAGGTTCTTCCATCTCACAAAGTAGCTAAAGTCCAGGAGCTCCAAACCTCTGGAAGAAAAGTTGCCATGGTTGGAGATGGGGTCAATGACTCACCAGCGCTGGCCCAGGCTGATGTTGGCATTGCCATTGGGACAGGCACAGATGTCGCCATTGAAGCAGCAGATGTTGTGCTGATTCATGTGAGCTTCCAAAATGTAAAGTGATGATGGGGGGAGATTCTTAGGACTTTTTGAGACGTTAGAACAACCGTCCCCCCACCCTTTTTTTTTGGTACAGAGTAATTTGCTCGATGTAGTTGCAAGTATCCATCTATCCAGGAAGACAATGAAGAGAATCCGAGTGAACCTAATCCTGGCTTTAATATACAATCTCATTGGCATACCTATAGCAGCAGGTAAATTATTCATACTATGATTCTCAGTGGGTTGGTGGAAGGTGGAAAACTTCACAATGGGATTGTTTTCCCTGTTCTTTTAAAAGCTGCCTTGTAATGTTATGTCTATAATCAATTATTTGAAAGCAGAGGAAGGAGACAGAAAAATGTAAGTGAGGGAAACCTGCGTCACAAGAGACTTTGGATTTTGCTGAGTGCTTAAAAAGAAAAATGCACTGTGGTGAAAAAGCTTTTGGCTTACCAGTAATTAATGATATACCCTTCAGCAGCCTCACTGTGGTGCTGCCTAAGCAGTTGGATTTTAATGTCAAAAATATTCTAATTTACATAGCTTTTGCTGATCCTGTTTGATGATGATGACTAGGACTTTGTGGAAGTGGAAGTCCAATGCTTCAGGAAGACAGCAAATTGGCTGATGTGAAGTCCTTCTACTAATGGAAATCCAGTTGTGAGCTCCAGTTGTACTGAACTGATGTTATTCTGAGCATGAAAAATAGAAAGCAAACAATAAACTTGTGGGAGAAGAAATACCACATACAGTATACCAAAAGTAATTCGGTTTTGTAGTAAACTCCTCACCTTTGAGCAGGCAGGTGATAAGAACATGATTTAAGACTAAATTCTGCATTCTTAAGAGTCGCTTGCATATAACTTTACAAGGTAGTCCTCGACTTATATCCACAATTGAGCCCAAGATTTCTGTGGTTAAGTGAGACATTTCTGAAATGCATTTTGCCCCATTTTATGACCTTCCTTGCTATGGTTGTTACGTGAATCACTGCAGTGGATAAGTCGGTAACAGAGTTGTTAAGTGAATCTGGCTTCCCCATTGACTTTGCTTATCAGAAAGTCGCCAAAGGTGATGACATGACCTTGGGACGCTGCAACGGTCATAAGTATGAACCAGTTGCCAAGCATCTGAATTTTGATCACATGACCATGGGGATGCTGCAAAGGTTGTAAGTGTGAAAAACTTACATAAGTCACTTTTTTCAGTGCCGTTGAAACTTTGAAGGCCATTAAATGAACCGTTGTAAGTCGAGGCTACCTGTATTTAGCCAATATTCTAAACTTAACCTATTTTTTTTGTGTCAGGAGTATTTATGCCTTTAGGACTTGTGTTACAGCCATGGATGGGGTCAGCTGCAATGGCTGCATCTTCGGTATCAGTATTGCTCTCTTCCCTGCAGCTAAAATGGTAGGTCATCTCCCAGTCCCAAATTAATAGGCTCTGCTCAGAGTCACCATATAGAATGTGAGTATCCTTTTCCTAAAACTTTAAATCTAGCCTATTGGTAGTAAACAAGGCGGGTGATACCCAGTGGTGGGTTTCAAAACTTTTTACTACCGGTTCTGTGGATATGGTTTGGTGACCATGGCATGGCTTGGTGGGCGTCGGTTGGTGGGCATGGCAGGGGAAGGATACTGTAAAATCTCCATTCTCACCCTACTCCAGGGGAAGGTTACTGCAAAATCCTCATTTCCTCCTGATCAGCTGGAACTCGGGAGGCAGAGCATAAATGGGGGCAGGGACAGTCAGAGGTGGTATTTACCGGTTCTCCGAACTACTCAAAATTTCCGCTACTGGTTCTCCAGAACTGGTCAGAAGCTGCTGAAACCCACCTCTCGTGATAACTTTCTTCTAGCTCTGCCCAGCATCATGCTGGAACTTTCTAAATAAGTTTGCTTGAAGAGGACTGACAACTTCTAAACATGGGCCACAGCTGTAGTGGCTAGTTTGGTTCTAAGAAGCAAAATACTGAGCAAATGCCTTTAACTACAGGTGGTTTTCAACTTATAACTACAATCAGAGCCAGAATTTCGATCATGACATGGTGGCCCTAAGTCGAGGCATCCACTTGACCAGACTACATTTTGCAACTGTTTTTTTTAATGCAGTTGTTAAGTGAATCATGCAGTCGTACGTCTAAATTCATTCTCTGGAAAGGGCACTTTTGGCACCACTGGCAAAAAGATTCCAGAAACTGATAATTTACTTACTTACTTACTTACTTACTTATTTATTTATTTATTAAATTTTTATACCGTCCTTCTCCCGCGGGACTCTGGGTGGTGCATAGCCACAGTAAAACAACATATATCAAAAAATTTAAAAACAGTTTAAAACCTATTACATAATTTGGCCCTATATTAAAACTTGCCGTCACACACGATTGCGGGACATGATTGTAATCAGTTTTAAAGTTGAGCCAATTGCCAGGTGCCTGAAATGTGCTTATGTGACCATGGGGTGGGGGTGGGGGTAATATTTCCTTATAAAGAAGTGCTTTGTGAATGGTAATGCACCCTTCCAAGGCCATCTTAATTCCAAATGCTCGTTAAACGACTGCTCGTAAGTTGAGAACTAATTTTTCCACTTGACATGTTGGTGCAAGTTAGGATGATATTGGTGATAATGCAGATGGTGGCTACTGCATCCACTTTACTTCATGTTTTTCACAAATTAAGTGGTCAGCAATGCAAAATCAAGACATGGATTAATTAACACATCAAGAGCTCTTCTGGCTAGACAAACTTAGTCCTTATATTTTCTTCAACACTCCCATTTCTTAATAGATTCATGATTTGCAGGTTACAGGAAGTCCTTGACATACAACTACAATTGACCCCACAATTTATGTTGTTAAGTGAGATCTTTATTAGGTGAGTTTTGGCCCATTTTACAACCTATCTTGCCACAGTTGTTAAGTGAATCACTGCAGTTGTTAAATTAGTAACCCGGTTGTTAAGTGAATCTGGCTTCCCCATTGACATTGCTGGTCAGAAAGTCACAAAAATTGATCATGTGACCTTGGGACACAGCAATGGTCATAAACACGAACCAGTTGCCAAGCATCTAAATTTTGATCATGTGATCATGGGGATGCTGCAACAGTCGTTGACAGTCATAAGTCACTTTTTTCAGTGCCGTTGTAACTTTGCACGGTCACAAAATGAACTATTGTAAGTCGAGGACTCCCTGTACTAATATTTGCTAGGCAGATGTCATATCTGACTTCTGTGCTTCTATTGGATATATATTTCTTTTTTATTTGTTCTTTTTCCATAGTTACAAGAAAAAAGTCCTGGAAAAATATGAAGCTGAGGCCCAAGGCTGTATGAAGCCACTGACTCCTTCTCAAATTAGTGTCCATATTGGGATGGATGATCGAAGACAGAAACCTCCCAAATTAGCCACCTGGGACAATATCAGTCAAGTCTCTCTTTGTTCCCTGACTTCAGATGTAGAATCAGGAGACTTGGAAGATGGAGCAGACAAATGGTCACTACTCACCAACAATCAGGATGAAGACCAATATATTTAAAGGATATAATATGATACTGAGCAGCAGGGTTCAAGGATGGGACTAAGAGAGGCTTAAGGTTCTGTTTCTGGAGCATCTAGAGAAGTGTATTTGGGGTGCACTGTGGTGATTGTTCCCATCTGAATGGAGGAATGTACCTTCATTTGATCGCGGTGGCTTCTGGATTAGGATATGGGCTAATTATATGTGTCTCAAAAAACAGAGCAATGCTTGCATTTCAGTACCAAATGCTGCCATGTTTAGATCAAGTAATACGGGGGGTGGGGTGTGTGTCAAGTAATACAAGGGATCCAGCCTGTGGGGTGCTTATATATGGCCCATGGGGCTGTTGTGGAAACAGCGAAGAACCGGCCTGTTGTGCTTCTGCAGCCGAGCTCCATTTTCAGCTGTGACATTTCCTGCAACCCTCTGCTAGTGAAAACGTAGCTCAGGAAGGCCAAGCTCCATTTTCGTTGGCAAAGCATTTGGGCCGCCACAAGCATCCCCCACATGAGTGATGTCGAATTGGCCATGCCCTCCCTGGCCACCACACCCTGTCACCCCAATGTCAAACACAACCCTGATGCAGCCTTCAACGAAATTGAGTTTGACAGCCCTGAAGTAATATCAGAAAAACCATATTCTCATAAAGGTCAGAATAAGATTGTTGAAATGAATGACTATGCTGGTTATACTTCAGGGCGGGGCATGGAGGAGAAGTAAGCATACTTTTTAGGGTATGCTGTATTTTCATTTTTTGCTGTCTGTTTTACTGATTCGTCTTAAAGAAGGCAAAGTAAAAGAGAAACCTTCAGGCTTGTTCATATCATGTGCATTTTATAATATTGGCTTAAGCAGTGTATTGAAAGCTGTTCTATGTATTTTGTTTCCTCTTAATGATGCTGAATCTCAAGTTCCATAAAAAGGCAAACGTTTCTTAAGCTTCAGAAGGCAATAGAAGTAGAGTACTGTTAGGCATGGCAGTTCCCTAAACATTCTAATAAGAATTTATATTTATCTTTTTTTAATATTGGAATTAGAGCAGTGTCTCAAATATTGAAAAATAGACTTGGAAGTTTTTTTAAAAAAAATCATAATTAATCAAATTGCAGTAAATAAATCCATTCTTTTTCCTATGTGAATTTTTAAAAAAACCATCTTTATATACATTGTTCGAAAATAATGTTTTGCAATCTCTAATTTCTTTTATAATTTCATCCAATATTTATTGCACTTCATGCAGTATAGTTATTGTGGATATACTGTATATAACTGCAGCAACTTACCTTAAAAAATAAATCCACATTTGCCTTTATTTATGAAATCTAGACACTTTAATTCAAATTACCATCAGAAGTAAGAGAGGGAAGGGATAAATATGTGTAATGAACCTGGCACTCAGGCACTCAGATGCATCAAAAATCTTCATAAAATCATGAAAGCTTTTGTAGATGTTGGGAATGTTAAAACTTGGAATGCAGGTGTGAAATGCTACTGGTTCAGGACAGTTCGCTAGAACCAGTAGTAAAAAATGCTACTGGTAGCAAAAATTTTTTAAAAAATGTTCCGATGATCATGCATCGCTCAGCTGATCGTCAGAACTTTATTTTTTACTTTTTAGGCATTTTTTTACTAGCGGTTCGGGTGCATAGATAGTAAAAAATGCTTTAAAAATGTTTTTTTAAAAAAAGGCTCTGATGATCACAGCTGTGCCGTGCGATCATTGGAATTTTTTTTTACTTTTTAAATGCACTTTTTACTACCTATTCGCCAGAGCCGGTAGTAAAAAATGCTTTTAAAAAGTTTTTAAAAAGGTTCCCATGATTATGCACACACACACACACACCGTACTTTTTTTTTTTAATTAGATTTATATGCCGCCCTTCTCCGGAGACTCAGGGCGGCTTACAATGCGTTAAGCAATAGCCTTCATACTTTTGTATATTTATACAAAGTCAGCTTATTGCCCCCACAGCCTGGGTCCTCAATTTACCCACCTTAGAAAGGATGGAAGGCTGAGTCAACCTTGAGCCTCAAACTCGCATAATTGCAGACAGCTGGGTGTTAATAACAGGCTATTTAACCCGTTGAGCTATCTGAGGCTCTTCTGCTTGCCTTCCCAAGCCTCCTTTTGGCACGTGCGCACTGGGCATGCGTGCCTGCAGCGTGCATTTGGTGCACGGTGCGCATGCACAACCAGTAAATCGGTAGTAAACCGGTTCAGATTTCACGACTGTCGGAATGTATAAAGGGGCAAGCAGTTGAAATCATTGCTTCATCATGAAAATCTGTGCTATATTATATGTGCTATATGTGATTATATGTGCTATAATCAGTTGGAATTTATCTCAAAATTGCCAAACAAAGTTGCCTGGTGTGTAAGACTCAGCAATGGCGAATTGTGGAATTTTATATTCCTGAAATGGATTATTTAATTCCAGTGATTCCATCATCAAGGAATCTCCATAAACAAGGAATAGAGATCTATGCTTCCATGGATGATTCTTTCCCAGCAGCATAAGGAAGGGGAACATTGCAAAAAAGAATGAGAGCCCCCAGAAACTGCGGCTCTTTATACTACTGTAGTTCACCAGTTGCTTCACTTCGTCTATTGCACTGTAGCTTACCGAAGAAACTTCAAAATTAGCCTGAAAATAACATTGGCATTACTCTGTGAAATTCTCATTCAAACTTTGTTTGAGAATAGCTATTCCAGACAAAGCTACTTGTAGCTGCAATCCTGCACTTGTGAGCAGCTCAAATTCATTATCCATGAAGAAATAGTCATGAGAACATTCTCAGCCCCCTATGAAGTGGCCTGGCTAATAGGCAGGCGAATACTAGAAAAAGAAATGTGTTACATTTGCATCTTCCCTAAGGAGTTTCTCTAGCTTTGAAAACTGAATAAAAATTCAAGGAAGACTCTGAGAAGTATCTGATGTAACTTTTCCTAGTACAAATGAGGAAAATAACGAAAATAAACGTTGGGTTTGTTAATTGCTAAAGCCGTGTTCAAACATATCTCAGGATTGTGACATGTCTTCAAACCAAGGCAAATAGGTGCTTTTAGAAGAAGTTTGTTTCCCCCTGCTGGTTTTTTTCTTTAAATATGTTATAATTTAATGTTGGCTGGGACTTGTTTACTAGAGGCAGGGATAACATCGGTTTCTATATTTAACAAGAAGTGTAATTTGGAAGCAGGCAAACTGCAGCTTTCCAGATATTGTCTGCTAACACTCTCTATAGTACAGCTCAAGAGTCTGGGAAGCGGGAAGTGAAGTTCTGTATGATCTGGCAACTGCTAAAGACTTCGTGGACATTATCTTTTGCAGAATTACAATCTCCTGGTATGAGCGCTTTGTGTGACTACTTCCATAAAAATTCTACAACAAAAAAGTACCCCATAACTATTCCACAAGAGCTGAGACACACCGATGATAACATTATGAAAGCAATGTACAGAGCATATTTTTTTTTAAAAAGCACCTTTTTTGTCTGCCATTGGGCCATCCAAGGCCTTCCCCTCCCATACTCCACTTCCTATGCCTTGGGGTCCCTCCCCCACTTAGCCAGAAAAGGGAGCTAAAGCCAGGCAGCACGTGCTACCAACATGTGGGGGGCTGAGAACTTGTAGGCTGAGGCCTTCACATCCAGTCACCCATGCACCTGCAGGACTCCACCTGCTCCTCAGTCAGCTCCAGGGCGCAGCAGCACCTAACTGAAATGTTTTTTTGTTTTTCAGAGAGGTGCCAGCTGCTGTGATGAAATGTGGTGCAAGGCTCAGCTTTCCTACAGAGGCTGCCTCAGGGCAAACTTATTCTACAAGGAGGCACTATTATTGCAAACCTGTTGGGGGGGGTGCTCTTCAGACTACAGATTGCTCCCCCTCCTACAAAATATATTGGCTTTAGTATGGTCCACTTTTTGGAAAGAGTAGTAGGTTCTTGAAATGTAGATATATGATTATTTGTGATCTAGCCCGCAACTCCTATATTTAGTTTAATTAGATCATAGCCACACATGTAAACCTTGGCCAAAAGGCACAGAAGCTACTAACAGAAATGTGTTATAAAGCAGCCAAATACTTTGATGAACTGCTTTTTTCTGCACTTAAGTGAATTTTTTTTTCTTCTGTATTGCTTCTTCTTCTTCTTTTTAATTAAACTATAGGCAGCTGTTAGCTTTTTGGATTCCACTAGTATGAGGCAATCGTTTTCCAGATCACTCCTGCCTAAGAATGACAATGACAGTGACAAACATCCACGGTGACAGAATAGTCACAAAGTTTACCTTCATTTCAGGCTCTTTCCATCTTTCCCTTTCTTTGGTTCATCCCAGGTAGGATGTTTTCATTCCACCTGCAAAATTTCATCCTATCTTTCCATTAACCTCAATATGACTGTGATGAACTCTGGGGCATTTTTTCCCCACATTTTTCAAATATTTCTGACTAGTCATACAGCAATGGCTTTTCTTTTCTTTTACCCTTGATGTTTCTGTTGCAATTCCAAGTAACAATACGCTGCAGAGGAAGATTTTTTTTCTTCTGCTGCTCAATTGTGTCCAAATCTCAGAGACTTCCTGGACAAATCCCTATATTTTTCTAGGCAAGGTTTTTCTAAATTGGTTTGCCATTGCCTCCTTCCTAGAGCTGAAAGAAAGTGACTGGCATAAGGTCACCCAGTTAGCTTTAGGTCTACAGCAGGACTAGAATTCAAGATTGCCCAGTTTCTAGCCTGAAAACTTAACCACTAGAGTAAGTTGGTTCTCTCAGATAAAGATTAAATATAAAATCAGAGGTATGAAACTATTGGAACAGTTGTATAGAATACATACGCTCAATAACAGTGATAGCTAACCTTTTTGCTGTCGCGTGCCAAAAGTGGGGGGAGAGTGAGAAGATTGTGCATGTGTGCCCACACCCATAATTCAATGCCCACCCGTGCCCCACCCTCCCGTGCACGTGTGCTCCCCCCGCGCTTCCTCACTTTGGCACGTGATGGCACAGTGGGCCTGTTTTTCACTCTCCCCAGGCTCCAGAGGCTTTCTAGGAGCCTGGGGAGGGCAAAAACGGCCTTCTTCAACCCCCCCTGAAGGCCCTCTGGAGGCCAGAAACAGCCCATTCCCCGACTTATGGTGGGCCCGGAAGACCCGAAAATCAGCTGGCCGGTGGGCACATGTGAGCTGGAGCTGAGCTAGGACAACGCTCATGTGCCCTCAGATATGGCTCCGCATGCCACCTGTGGCATCCGTGCCGTAGGTTCACCATCACAGCTCCATAGCAAAGTTCTACTTTCACATTCAGTGTGCTCTGATTTACACATTTGACTGATCAATAATGCGGTTTATAGGTAATCTTCAAGTTACAACCATAATGGAGTCTGCCTCTTACAGTTGAGCCATCAAAAAACAACAACCTTTAAGCAAGATTGCAGCTAAGGAAGATTAGTGTATAATGCATATAATTGATTTTAGTACTATTTTTTTCATTATTATATATGTGCAGGGATATCTTTCTAAATTTACTTTTTATTGTAAACTATAGTACTTTTTATTGTAAATTATACTACATATAGACTACATATGTATGGTATATATGTAGTCTATAATACTTCTATTCATCTCCACTGCTGCTTCTATTTCATTATCAGCATGTTCTTTATATAGTTGTTGGCTGTTTAATACTGCTGGGCACATTACAATTTTCTATGAGGATGAAGTAGTCTTATTAATCTGCCAGTAGTATCTGTCACCTGAGAAATCTCAAGGTACTATCTGCAGCAATAAACTCAACATACTCATGAATTGATCAATCACTTCCCAAATACAAGAAACAGTATAAGATTAAACCACTTTCAAGAGAAAAGATATTTTGACACTTAACATTTGCCAAAATTGCGTTAAAAATCAAGTTTTTAAAAAGTACGTTGAGATTTTTAAACAGAGTCTGCCTGACCATATGTCAGGGATGTGCTTAGCAGATTCTTGAACTGGACAGTGGGTTGGACTAGATGATCTCCACAATCTGTTCCTGCCTTCACATCTTAGTACTATAGTCCATCGCTTGAACTATGCACTTTAGAAGCAAAAGGTAAAGCCATAACTTATTCAGGCAAAACATACATTATTCAGACTTCTGAGTGGAACAATGCCAGGCCTGAGTGGAACAATATCACTTTCCTCCCCTCTATATCAGAAGCTTCAGTGTCTTGGTTTCAGTTCCACAAATGAGAGTCAGCCTCTTACATTGGCATACTCATATTTGGTTTTGTATTCAGAGTGCAGTCTTGGAATACAAAAGTCATACATGGATATTCTCCGTTGGAAATACATATGGCTTACAATGTAAAGCAGCAGTCCCTAATTTTTCCAACTTGGCAGACCAGTGAGGGGGAGAGAAGGTTCTGTGTGACTTTGCACTTGCCACTCACACAAATAAACCTTCACACATATTCTGAATGGGTCGTGGCCAGTGGTGAGATTCAGCCAGTTCGCACCACTTCGGGAGAACCGATTAACTTTCTGAGCAGTTTGGCAAACTGGTTGTTGGAAGAAATCATTAGGGCAGAGAACCGGTTGTTAAATTACTCGAATCCCATCACTGGTCGTGGCCTGGTAGTGGGCCGTGGCCTAGGGGGTTGGAGACCGCTGATGTAAAAAGATTACTCACTATCTTCTTAAGCAGAAACCCTGGGGCTCCAAAATCCTCTCCTTATCCGGCTTCCCATAGTTATTATTTATATCTGGCAGTATAAAATGTAAGTGCTTGATGGGCTGTCTGCTAAAAGAAAGCAAGGTTATGGCATACACTTGGAAGGAAACCAGGAAGCCTGTAATTGTGAAGTCCGTCTGGCAATAACAAAGAATGCTTATTCACAGGGAATAAGCATGTGTAAAGCTTGTAATAATTCTGGGGGGTTAGAAAGCTGGTAAAAGTAACGAAGAGTTAGATACCCTGCAAACCTCAGCTAGAAGTTAGGAATAGAGATGGCCTGGAGCAAAAAGAATGTGTATAACTCCTGAAGCATTTATTAGGCAAAGCATAGGAATAGGGATGGCTAGAGACCAATAGAATAATTGTTAGAGCATTACTAAAATGTTTATTAGATGATAATTCTTATATATCCCGCCTTATTCTGCCTTCTGCTTTAGTGGAAATATATAAAGCTTTCTTAATTTTATTGTTCAAGGTCCCTGGGCATTTTGGTCACGACCCGTTTTCTTGGAGCGCTTCAATAAAAGGAAATGAAACTTGCACATCTTGTCTGGTTTTCTTCATCGGCCTTGGCACAAGGCTCAGGCCCAAATTGCGGACAACAGCCAGGCACCATAGGTGCTGAAAAGTGAATGAAAAAGAGTGTGGTCTCTGATCTATGAGAGGACATCTTCTTAATGTTTGCAAGTGTAGCACCTGCATGTAAATAGCAATGCCTGTTTTCTTTAGCAAAGGAAAAGCAACAAATGTCAGGCGTCAGTCTTTACATCAGCTGAATACAGGACCGTCTATTCGCTTAGTTGAGAGAGATTTAAAGCATAATAAAAAGTAAAATGTTTTTAATTCATGTTTTTTTTATTTTTTTGAAAAATTTGCCCAAGAATGCAAAATGTGAATTCACTATATTAATTTGAGAGTTACACTGAAAATTAAAAATTACAATTATCAGCATTTTTAAAAAATATACATCCTTCCAGAGAAATGACAAGAATGGGACAATTCGTTTCAAACCATACTTAGTAAAGCACAGACTCCCCAGAGGAAATTTCAAAAGTGATCCAACTCACATGGAGGGCCCTTTTAATTACTGCCAACTATAAAACCATTTGAGATTGGTTTTTTTTTTTTTTTTGTCAAAACTGGATTGTGTACTTACTGGCTATGTCCAGGACTAGAAAGTTTTGGTTGGCTATTTTGATGATGCAATAAACTAAACATTCCAGCTGGTTTGGGAAGAAGACTGGACTTCGCCTATTTTCTCTGCACGCCGACCCCCAAATTCCTAGTACCATTTTCTAGAATATAAATGCAAAGGAGCTGGTTGACCTGAACTTTCGTATTTCATAATGAAAGTGAAAATGAAAAAAACAACAACCCAGGAATACTTGGTTTTCCCTTTTGTCTCTTAAGAACAATCTTACCAATCTAATATTGCAGGCAACTGCTCACATTTGCAAAGATCCACCACCTCAGCAGCATATCAACACAAAACACAAACATTACACACAGAAACTTCCAGATGAGTTCCAAATGGCTCAATGAAGCCAGACAAGAGAAGTCTTTTAAGGTTTGTTTATAAAAAAAAAAAATCTGCATTTTGTGAAGTAGATCATTTGGTGCAAAGTCTTCACCCTGAACTTGATAGGTTACTTGAAAAATCCAGAAATATTAGTTCTCTCGTTTATCAGTCAGTACATAACTTGCTTCATTTTCTGTAACAGAATTAAGAATCTCTTCTTCATTAATACTGTGTTGCTCCCATTTCAGCACCGCATCAGGATACTACTGGTGTCATATCCCACAACTGTTCAAAAGGAGAAAAAAGAATAAAATTATTAAAACGATCCAGAATCACTGTAGATTCGGTTGGATTAAGTTGCATTCTCACCTTCATAACTTTATCTGTTCCAGATGTCAGCAACCAACCCCGTGTTGCATCAAAGTGTACATGGGCAACGTTGTGTTTGCTGTCATGGAAAGTAGCTGTAGGAGCACGTCTAAAGGAAGCACGTAACAGGACAAAATGAAAATATAGGAATTGGAAGATCACAATATCATATCTAGATGCTAAAAACAAGTAAATTAAATCTTAATTCAGACCCCGTAGCCTCTAGCAGTCGCTAAACTATGATTTCTCACACTTCTAGCCACCATAACCATGATGAATTATTTGGGAAAATATCATTCAGCAACATAAAAATTTCTCATCTCTGACTTAGATCTAGAAAAACCTTTAAAACTGACATTTCGTTTATCTTCCAGAAACTTGCATAAATTGCCCTAGCAACTGGAAGGGGGTAAGTTACTTACTCCTCATCTGTTATTGATTCATAACAAGTATCACAGATTCTCACTTCAAATTCAAATCCCATCAGAGGTATGGAAGAGCGCTTCGAACTGCATTTACCACACACTGCTTTTCCACACTTTCGACAATGATGCTGAAATTTAAAAAGCACATAAGATTCACTGTGAAAGAACTGAACTGAAAGAAGTATTTCATCAAAGCATATCAGGGTGGATCCTATCAATTTCCCTCCTTGTCCCCAAAGCTCTGCTACGCCACATTAAAAAAAAATAGAAACCATATTAATATATAATAAAATAATAATAATATTTTATTATTGCATATTATTGCAATAACATTGCAGTGGAACTGCATAAAACTATGCTACTCAGAACATTGTACATCGTAAGAAGGTACTTGGTTGATACCTAGGATGCAACCAGTATCAACCATTAGCACCAGTCAATGGTATTTGTGATGCATTTTTGAATGTTCAGTTGACTGAGTTTCATGTTTAATGAATAAAGTATATAATAATATAATGGTAATCACACTGTGAAATGATTTTTTAAAATGTTCCATTGTTTCCATGAAACGTTGCTGTGAATCTTCAAAAATTTTTTACTGAATCACACAAATTAATTTCCTTTGATGCCCATTAACTTTTGCAATTTTAACAAAAAGATATAAATGAGTTTCATAAATGAGGATCAAGGTTAGGAAGGACCTGCAATAAAATATAGTATTGATTACTTGGGAAAATCTCACTTTTATTTTTCCCCTACTCACTAAACATGTTGAACCAGTCAGTATCTCAGCTGTAGCCTTCAACTCCCATAAACTCTTCAGTTTAACCACCAACCCTATTTCCTGTTTTTTTTCCCTCTCTAAGACATATCTTATGGTTACTAAGGCATAAAATATGTTATCTTTGAACATGTAACTGTATAAAATATTTTTGAACTACATTTCAGCAAAGTGAAACATCAGAATACTTCCAATGAAATTTGAATACTTGAAACATGTCAAATTCAAATGTTTTGTTGACTTCTAGAACACAGGGTTTTTCCAAATTGACAAGCTCCTTCTTTTGCACCAGTAGTGTAGTTTTGGTTCCATAAACACCCACCTTCCTGAAATGTTTACTGTTGGCACACAGGACTTTGTATGAAAGAGAACAGGAGATGATCTTCAACCTCTCAAAAGGCAGCATGACACATACCTGTCTAAGGCCTATTTTCTTGCTATCCCACATTTGTTTGAAGTTCCAGAAGAATGGCTGGTCACATTTCTGGCAAGAGTCACTATCCAACCATTCTGGTGTCTAAGAAAAGAAGAAGGGAGGACGGAATCCTTAAACTCAATTGTGTACTGGCTATAAATAGATACCAAGTCTATACACTTAAGGAAATATGCTGCTCCTCTTTTCGCTGGGACTGGCATAGTGAATTATTTTGAAATTTACCTTATTGTAAATCAATGATTTCTGTATACATTTGCTTATATTGTGCACTTTAGATATACTGTAAAGTTGATAGCCATGAGTTCCAAACAATGGATTCAATCTTTAAGGTTTCCCTTAAACATTTTTCTGTTATATATTTGGCTTGTCTTGTCTCCATATTTGTTTTCTGAGGTTTTAATTTTAATTTAATCATAATACCAGTTGACACACTGGAGAACGGCCTTTCTCTTCAGGAAGCTGACTGTAAAAATCTAAAATATCTTCCTTTGTTGCATATGAATATATGCTCCTTGAGCTAATTTTATTTTTCCGTAATAAAATACTGCAAAATCTCTATCATTAGAAGAGGGGATATGTGCTACTCTTAAATATCTGTTAGATATAAATATATATCATTCATTACAGTATTTATATTAGCATGTAATCATGAAAATATGCCTTTGTAAACTGCATCATTTGTATGCTTACAAATGTATGCATTTGAGGTAAATACACAAAAATACCAAATTAAGTGACTCATCCGGATGACTTTGAGTATAGTAGAATTAGTATATTGTTATTTTGAGGGGATACACAAACATGAATTTTGTCCATTGCATTTGAAGTTTGGCAAACAAGGCTTGTTAAATTAAGGTTTTACTGTATGGATTTTCTCAAATATCAAACTAAAAAGCTGGCTGCCTTCATTAAAAACTTTAATGTTTTTAATGTTTTAAAAGTAACTTTAGACCAGCTTCTAAGAGAAACAAATATGTGTATCCAGCACCATATTGAATTATATTCAATATATATAGAGAAATAGTTCCAATGATATGTGTACTTATGTGTGAGAGAGAATGCACTGGATATCTGTTAGTCCTAACAGCAATGGCCCTACAAAGCACCAAAGGCTGGGATGGACAATCATTCATTCATTGGCTAGCAATAGCATTTAGGCTTATATACCACATCACAATGCTTTAACATCCCTTTCTAAGCAGTTTACAGAGTCAGCATATTGCCCCCAACAATCCGGGTCCTCATTTTACCGACCTCGGAAAGATGGAAGCAGTGGTGGGTTGCTCCCGATTCAGTCCAGTTCTATAGAACTGGTAGTAAAACTGGTGGGAGGCTCATCCGCCACCTCAGCATCATGGGTGATCTACGCATGTGCAGAAGTTTTTGTGCATGTGCAGAAGTGTGCGCACACGAGCAAAATGAGTGTGAGCTCTCCCACTGTGAACCAGTAGTAAAGGTAAGTAGAACCCACCCCTGGATGGAAGGCTGAGTCAACCTTGAGCCTAGTGAGATTTGAGCTGCCAAATTGCAGGCAGCCGGTAGGCAGCAGAAGTAGCCTGCAGTACTGCATTCTAACCACTGTTCCACCATGGCTCCAATACATGGGCTCCCAAGCATTCCGCCTGTAACCCTCACAAATCTGAGATTGTACCCCCAACATTTGCTGGTAGAACTGCCCAATACAGGAGATATTCTCCTTTCTCTCAAATTAAGAGTGGAAATCTTTTCCATTATTACCCTTAAACTCCCCAGCCTTGCAAAACAGCTCCCCAAATTTTGGTGCCATTTAATAAAGTTTTCCAAATAGGAATGGAAGCAGATGTCTTCCATGAGCATTTTTAGTTTGACCTTCCAAATTAAGTCCCTGATCTAGGCTGAGGGGACAGTAGTGAAGCAGCCCCCAACAGGAAAACACAATGTTATTATATTGAGTTTTCAGGCAGTCACCTTTGGCTTAAATGGCTTTTTATTTTATTTTATTTATTTATTTTATTTATTTCAATTTATATACCGCCCTTCTCCCCGGAGGGGGACTCAGGGCGGTGAACAGCCAAATTAAAACACATATAATACAAATATTAAAAGAATTTAAAATTAGATTAAATTGATTGGCGTTCCAAAATAAAAGTCTCAAACCCCGTTAAAATACCCAATTTAAAACCCCAGAGATTAATATTACCAAAAATTTTAAAACCCCAATAAATCAATCAAGCAAGGCTGGCTTGTTGGAATAAATAAGTCTTAAGGGCCTTTCGGAAAGCGCGGAGGTCCGGGATCAAACGAATTTCAGGAGGCAGCTCGTTCCATAGGGTGGGTGCCCTCACAGAGAAGGCTCTCCCCCTGGGGGCTGCCAGCCGACATTGCTTGGCTGATGGCACCCTGAGAAGGCCCTCTCTGTGTGAGCGTACTGGCCGGTGGGAGGTTATCGGTAGCAGCAGGCGGTCCCGCAAATACCCCGGTCCCATGCCATGGAGCGCTTTAAAGGTCAAAACTAACACCTTGAAGCGCACCCGGAAGACCACCGGAAGCCAGTGCAGCTCGCGCAGGAGAGGTGTCACGTGGGAGCGCCCTGTCGCTCCCATAATCACCCGCGCGGCCGCATTCTGGACCAGTTGGAGCCTCCGGGTACACTCCAAGGGGAGCCCCATGTAGAGAGCGTTACAGTAGTCCAGGCGAGACGTGACAAGTGCATGAGTGACTGTGCACATGGAGTCCCGATCCAGAAAGGGGCGCAACTGGCGCATCAGGCAAACCTGATAAAAGGCCCCCCTGGCCATGGCCGCCATATGCCCTTCCAAGGACAGCTGTGAGTCCAGGAGGACACCCAAGTTTGATGCATCTTTTGAAGATTATATAAGTGATAACTTCCCTGATCAGAGAAAGAGGAAGAACTGACTGGATACCTCTTGCCTCTCAACATCCATATTCCAGACAACGATCCTGCCATCTGCCCCACAAGAGATGAGCTGCCGAGTGTGATGGGAATAAGAGAGGGACTGAACTTTATCACTACAGGGCATATAGAGTAAAATAAAAACAGTATTAGGAATCATTTATGAATAGGATCAGTAAATGGAACATGCCAACTTTCCTCCATCTCTCGTCTGTTACACATACAAAATCTGAAATCTCCCTCCATGTCCTTATGCACAGCAAAATTGAGAGCAATATCATATGGTGTGCCATTTATTTGGGAGAGTGTTACAATTTCAGCACACTGCTCCATAACCTGATTATTTCTGTAACAAATAATGATCTCTTTGTTTCCTTGAGACAAGAAAGACAGATGTCAAAATCCCCCCCCCCTTTTGGTGATTTAATAGGATCCAGAGATTCACCAATTAGAACCGGGTGCAAAGTCACTGTTTGAGAGAGATTCCAATTGTGTAATTTAGACTTTAAAAACTAAACTGGTCAAACAATAAGAAACTGCTCCACTCCAGACATTTGTACGTAGATCCGGCTATACTTCAATTTATACTTTATTATTATTATTATACTTTAATAATCCTATGTAACTGAACTATCAACTGCTACACATCCATTTTAAAAATTAGCCATAATCTGAAGATAGTATGACCTCAAGTTGTCTCTGCCTCTAAATTCTATTTAATAAAAGATAATGGAATTATTCCAGTGAAATGCCTGGCTTAACTTTCAAAAGATAATGTATGTGTCATATTTGCATATCAGCTTTCCTATGAATCCCTGAAGATACTGTATTATTTTATTTTCATGATTAATATATTTTTTCAGGTAACAGGCCCTATTGAGAGACTTCATTCAGTGTTTTTGGATGGCAACAATATTTAAATGTCCAAAATGTCATGAAATCTCTCATAGAAAGCTGATACTTTGCGGCACTGTAGGCACTATAAGTAGTTCAGAGTTTGAAACAAGGCCAAGTGGCCTTCAGTTTATTTTGGCTCATTAATATGAAACAAGATTATTTCATTTTCATTTGCTAGAAACGTATTGGGGCATGCTGTTTCAAGGGGTATTCTTGAATCTCATTCATTCTGAAAAAATTCAGCTTAATCGCAGTTCTGAATGAAATACTTCTCCTTGAGTGTACGCGACCAAAAGCACATTTGGGGCCTGGGATAATAAGAGCAAGACTATAGAAAGAAGCACCTGGTGCTCATTTTGTACCTGTGTCCTTGGAGTTCGATGGCTGTTCCTTTTCTTCCTCCAATGTCCCACATAATGATGGAATGATCAGAACTGCCTGAAAATAAAACACGCTGCACAGGGTCCCAACACAGGGCACTGATTCCACCTGAAAAGTTGAGGATGGGGGGAAAAAAGAAAAGAAAAGAAGCATGAAGGTTTGTATTACTGTAGCTACATAATAATAGCACTATTACTGAGTACCGTAACTAAAGATGCCATTTTCTATAAGGCATTAGAACCTGGGCAGACAATAAAGACAACCACTAGTTGGACTAAGGCAGAAAAAGCCCACGGAACCTCAGTGACTTGAGATGGTTACTCCTCCTGGCTCAGCCTACCTCACAGGGTTGCTGTTGAGCATTAGTCCCATTAATTGATTGTCAATGAATGGAGTGGGTTTTACTCTACCTTCTGGGCAGTTACCATTAGCATGAGGAAAAATATTCATAGCTCTGGCTGCTGGATGTTGATATCTGCCATTCCCTAGCCTGCTAGGGAATACCTGAAGAGAAACATGTCTTCTGTCAAACAGAATGGCCCAACTACTGCTACATTTCAATGCTTCTCCCTGAAATTTCAATCTCTTGTTTCCCTCTGAGTAGCTACTACCTTTGAGACCACACACTCCAGGTAGCATCTGTTCATCTAATAGCTAGCAGAGAGGGTATGCTAGGAGATCTCACTGGCTAGCAGGCGAGTGGAAGCCCTCCCTCCCCCAGAAATGAGCCTTTTCTGTAATGGATCCTTCTGGGATATGCATATTGCATATGTTGTTGCTATGGGTTATGTTGTTCACTGTCCTTTTTTCCTTTGATACACTATTTCTGTCCCATAAAAAGAAGACTGGAGAGACAGATAGCTTTTAGAAGTCTGATTCAATCATTTCTAGAGATCATTGGAAATCTGGCTCTATGGCTTCAGATTAACCCCTTCTACATTAATTCTCAGACATTATCTTTCCTAGCCACTGCTCCTTCTCTCTCACTACTTATGCTTACAGGCATTCAGCTTCCCCTAACCTTCCTAAAATTTGTTTTATATTCAAAATATCTGATTGTGAGGCAAATTCTGTAGAAAGCCCTCCAGCAGTATGAGAAAAACTATCTCAAGTAATGCAACAAAAAATACTTCTGGGGCTGAAAGTGATAAGATATTTTAAGTAGCCACAACATGTAGACAACTCAGATTAAAATTTAAATTTTTTTCCACAGAACTTTGAACCTCAGGATTACAGCCATCATCCATCCATCCACCCACGTCTGTCTATCTGTCTCTCTTCTATCTATCTATCTATCTATCTATCTATCTATCTATCTATCTATCTATCTATCTATCTATCTATCTATCTATCTATCTATCTATCTATCTTAGGTACTGCCCATCTCACTCTCAGAGTGACTCTTCCTTGTAGAGTATTTAATCTGTGTTTATGCTGATCACAGAAAAGTCAGAGTGATTTAACATCATACCTGTATGTCCTCTGAAAGTTGTTATGAGGCTGCTATTTTCTTGTTCTAGTTTAAGGATGGTCACTTGCCCAGAATGATCACCAATAAAAACATTCCGGGTCTCCACATCAAATCTGGAATGGAGGGGTTCAGGAAACCAGCAACACTAGAAGAATCTTTCCCCACTTTTCAATGCTTGTATGGACCGAACCTTTTTCTCCCACAGCCATCCCCAAACAAACTGTTTACTCTCAGGGCTGCTAACAAGAGGCAGCACCTCAACTGGAAAACACCTAAAGCCTCCCCTCTCAATATAGTAGAAGATAACAACACAAAAACATTGCTTTTATCATTGAAACTATATGTTTTATTCTGTATCTTTACAAGCTAAGAACTGCTCCTCAAGGGGACCAGCGAAAGTCTCTCAGCTTAGAGGAGGAGAACTGTGCTCTAGATTTACATTTATTCCAATATTACGGTATTCATGTTCTGTCTACTCTAACTATAATACAGGTAGTTCTCGACTTACAGTCATTCATTTAGTGACCATCCAAAGTTAAAACGGAACTGAAAAAATGGCATAAATTCATTTTTCACATTTACAACCGTTGCAGCATCACTATAGTCAAAATTGGGACACTGGACAACTGGCTCATATTTATGATGGTCGCAGTGCCTCAGGATCATGTGATCACCTTTTGCAATTTTCTGACAAAGTTGATGGGGGAGCCAGCTTCACTTACAAAGATGTTACTAACTTAACAACTGTAGTGATTTATTTAGAATTTCCGATAAGAAAGGTTGTAAAATGAGGCAAACTGTCACTTAAAAAACTGTCTTACTTAGCAAAGGAAATTTTGGCCTCAATTGTGATTGTAAATTGAGGACTACCAGTTTGTTAAGCAAATCAGATTCAAATCCACTTCCTTGTGAAATCCAAGAGCAACAATGATTCTTCTCACTCTCCTCAGCAAACAATTCTTTGACATGGATGGTGCTCCCTCTGCAGATGTCAATTTGGTAGAACTCATCTGCTACAGATATAGGAGTTATTCTCTTGCTGCTCTTATTTTCCTTTCATTCCGGTTGAATAATGAGAAAATAGATTTCATGTGTACTGGGGTATAGATAAAATCCAACCACACCTTCCAAGGCATAACCCAAATACACGAGTACATCAAGCTTGGAAATATTTAGGTATTGTTTCATTTATTCAAATCCACCCTTGTCTGTTCTGCAAACAGATGACACATTTCCAATCAGCAACTGTTGCATTTTTAGTTCCTAAAATATTCAGTATTTCCAAATACTGCAGAGGAACCAATACAAGATATTTATGAGCTGTTAGGTCAGCATAAATAAGCAGTGTATCAGAAGGATAAAATCACTTTATAATCTCAATACATAAAAAGCATATTTACACATTCAGTGCTTGTTTTGTTATGAAATGGCAGGTTGAAAATGCCTTAAAATCGTACGTAATGCCGCTATTCCTGGAAAGGATATTGTAATCCGCAAGCGCCTGCACTAATCCGGTAACTGCCAAGCCGTTGACCACTTTCAGAGCAATGCCAAGTAAAGTATTTATCCTGCCCAATGCTCAGGAGCCACTCCATTTCCAAAACAAAAAGGACCATCATCACTCTGCTCTGATGAGCTGGAAGAGGAAGAATAAGATGGTTAATATCATACACGAGAGCTTTGCTATCCAAAAAATATGTTACTTCCAAATCATATTTGTGTTAAAGTTTATTGTGATCCTGAAATAGCCTTCTTCCATTTCTGCTATTGTCGCGTATTCCTTCAAGTTGCCCAAATGACCTCAAAGGAACGCAAATATTATGGAGCTGCAGCATCAAGGTGTGTTATATGCCTAGAACAGCAGGAAAGAAGTTATGTGAATGAAGGAATGGCATCGAAAAGCAACATGATGGGCCCTGAAAACCAGCCACCACTAAATGGAGATGCTTTGACAATAGCAAACTGAGATTTAATTTAAAGAGCAGTGAGGGACAACAGGAGATAATCTTGCTCTCAGATATCAATATTAATAGTGTAACTATCATTCTGTATATTAGCTTTCTTCAAAATGTATTGGGATATAACTTCCAAATTCCTTACCAGCATAGCAAAAAGAGTGATCAAAAATGCTGGGAATTTTAAACACATAATACAGTTGGTTGACACTGATCTATACTAATGATAGAATAGATGCATGTGCTGTCATACCTATGTTTTTTTTTTCTTCTGTTCAATCATGTCTTAATTCTTGGAAACTGTCTGAACAAGTCCCTGCAGTTTTCTTGGCAAGGTTTTTCTAAAGTGGTTTGCCATTGCCTCCTTCCTAGTGCTGAGAGAAACTGACTAGCTAAAGGTCACATAACTGGCTTTGTACCTAAGGTGGGACTAGAACTTACCCTCTCCCAGTTTCCAGCCTGATGCCTTAATCCAGGGGTGTCAAACTTGCGTCGTCACGTGATGTATCACAACTTTCCCCCCTTTGCTAAACCAGGCATGGGTGTGGCCAGCACATGATGCATCTGGCCCGCAGGCTGCGAGTTTGACACCCCTGTCTTAATCACAACAAAAAATTGACTCTCATGTCTTAATAAAGAACTCTAAATTATATAAGTTTTTTGATGTAAATGCTCAGTTGCCTGAACCGTGAGATGGGTGGTAAATACATTTGATAGATCAAATAGATAGTAGGTAGATAAAAATAAGTAACTTTCAGTGTTGAAGTGTGTCATTTTATTCTGGCTCAATCACATGGAGGTAAATTTTCACTACACTTTCCAAACCGAGAAGCAAATTTACAGTTTTAATTTAAAGTCATTTATTTCTTTGTTTGTTTGCTTATAAAATTTATAGGCCAGCCATCTTACCTCAAGGTAATTCTGGGCAGTTTTCATGTTATCTGATTATTACAAGCGGCATCCAATTAATGAATCCAAACAATGAATTATCCTTGTGTCTCATTCCCTCAGCATAACAAGCAAATGTTGGGTTTTCTATGAATTGCTCCATTTAAAAAGACCATCTATTTGCATTTCCTAATCTCATGTCTAATTAAAGTAATGAAATCACTACAAGATAAATAGAATTTACAGAGCAGACCACAGTCCAGCTTCAATCTTCCCAACTGGATGCTTCCTATATATAGATTGCACTTCCCATAGGCACAATTCAGCCATATTGAAGATTATGGGATCTGTAATCCCACACAAAAGAACAGCAGCGCCAGACTGAAAAAATCTGTCCTATCAGTGAACCAACGAAAGCTTTTTTAAAAAGGGGAAATTATTATCCTATATGGGTAGGTGTTTTTTGACAGAAAAAAATTACCTTCAGCAGGTTCTACTGTTATACAGTATTACTGACAGCTCTTTGATCAGACTGCAGTATTTGTTCCAGCAGAAGCCTTCATGGTGAACTGCCTTTCAGCAATAAAATCCTAATAAAACAAAGACTACAAACCATGCTGCCTAAGGAGTTGTAGTCCAAATATCTAGAGGGCTGCCCAAAATCTCTTGCTTTCTTTTCACATGACATTTAAAATGAATGCTTTTGAAGGCCCAGACCTAAAGGAAGTATTCATTAAGAGAAAATCTGGTCATTATGAAATAATCACCACTTACAGATTTAGCAAACTACTTTTCTAATTATTCACTCTTTGAATTCTTAAACCACACATTTTCTTTGTATTGATAAACTCAGAATCTCTCTGCTCTTTCTCTTTGTTTCATTATTTCCAGATACAAAGACTTGGAAAACATCTTTAGACCAGGAAATGTGGAAGGTATGGTATTCTGGAATCAGTGTAAGTAATATAAGTGACAACTCTTGGAATCAAGCACTGTACATTAAATTGATTTCTTCTAATAGCAATTTATTCATGTTATTGACTGAGACTAAAGGCTGAAATGTATATGAGATGTGAAAAAACACCCAATCATTCAAAGGTGTTGAGCTGCAAAGAAGAAAAAATGAAGACACCCCACCCGCACCCTTCATTTGATCACAAGTTGTTTTAAAGTCATAAAGAGGTTTTGCTTGCCATTCCAAACAAATGCAAGAAGTTGAAGATCTGGTAGTGCTGTGATGAATTTAACATAGATTCTTGAAAAAAAAATAATTTGGAAAGGTGATATTGTTTCAAATTTTTCTCACAATAGTAGCAAAAGTATGGTATAATTCATAGCCTTGGAACTTAATATAGGAGATGAACGGAATGCAATTATGTTTGCAGGTAGCAACTTTAATTAAAAAATTAAAAACCACCCTAAAATATGCATTATGCCAGAAAACAGCCAGAACTATTTTAAAAAACCAGTCTACAATATTGATTGCTTTTGTAGGCTGTAAAATAAGGACAAATAAATCTGGAGGGTTTTTTTTTCCTCTTAAAATACCAACTGCATCTCTTACCCTGGTAACTTTTAACTGCTGTCATCTTGTTGTAATCTTCTGATAAAATAAATTCCTGGAAAATAACAGAGTAGCCACTTTAGAATGAATTAAATATCTAGTTTGCAATGTAACATTTCTTGTTAAAATCCAAGAATTTATCATTTTGTGCCAATCGTTTTGGATCTTATTCCCTTTAAATTCCGGTGAAAGAGACATGTTCTTCACCTCAGATTCATTGGCTTCTGAAAACTCTAAAGGCATCTCGGGTCAGAATGAGACAATATGACCTTTTCAACCATAACCTCCCCACCCCACAAAATCAGGTATCTGTGAAAAATGTAAACACAGCTTGGAAATCCCGGTTTTCCTGTATAACTTCTACATACCAAAGTTATTCTTCTCAGAAAACAAACAAAATCTAGAGATATTTTTAAGGTGTGTGTGGCAAACATAAGATTCAGCCTAGGATTCTCGAAATGTGTTTGAACTACGATCCCCAAAATGCTGATAGCAAATGCTAGGATTTCTAATAAGCACCAGATTGAGGATGATTGACTCATAGAGGGGCTTCACATTTATTTATTTATTCATTCATTCATTCATTCATTCATTCATTCATTCATTCATTCATTCATTCATTCATTTATTTATTTATTTATTTATTTATTTATTTATTTATATCCCACCTTCAATACTGAGCCCCAATTCTGGCAGGACTAGAACTCACTAGGTGTCTAGTTTTAACCACTAGACCAAATTGGCATTAAGGTGGAATGTGATTTGCTATTTTGTCTTAGTATGTTATAGAAACCCACTGGCTTGTGATATATTTGATAAGCTATTAATTAAAGAAATTGAAGCTTCCTGCAACTTCAACGAAATGATGCTGCTCTTTCTGCCTAGTATATGCTTAGACAAGAGTACCGGCAGATGGTAGCAATCTCTTTATACCCAATTATCTCTACCAGTAGTGGATAATCAGCAATTGCTAATCTACTATCTTATCCACTCAGACTGGAGAAGACTTTCCTGTGACATACAGAGAGAAGCATTTCATAAGCACAATTGATAATGATTCATTTAAATCAGATTCTCCATAGTTTCTTAATTATAGGACTTTTGCTAAAAAAGAAGCAGACGGAAAGTTGTATGATGAAAAGTTGAAACTAGTCAAGACAAACCTTAGAGAAAATAAAAGCAAGAGCTAGTAGGCAATAACAGGATAGTGATTAAGCTGCTACCATTGCTAGAAATTGTTCCGATTTTTTAGAAGTACAGTGGCATCTCGGTATTCGACTGCTTCAAAACTTGTCGAATTAGGTACTCGATGCATTTTGATGCAAAAATGTTGTCCTGTTACTTGTAGTTTCTTTGGTCTTTGGCAGCTGCAAAAGGAAGAGGGGGATGGCTGCAGAGGGCAACAGGAAGACAGCCATGCTGGGAAGGTCACTGACATAGGAAAAAGGACAGACAGAAAGTTTTTCCCAGCCAAAACAAAGGATAATGTTGTTTGTTTGGCACTGATAGTTTTTAGTACCCGTCATGCTTCCCGGATCACTTAATGTCAAGTACCGAGATACCACTGTATACAGAGAAAGGGGTGATGTTTACAGTTATGTAGAGTTTATTTATCATCACAGGGTGACAAGAAAGAAGTCAAATGTAAATGAAGATAGCATGGAGCAATAGAAGAAATTTAGCAAAATTAAAAACCAGTGACTTTTACTTAAAAGAATGTTAATGAGGCAATATAATACCAAGCTCAGAGAGCACCAAGGACCCCACAGTTCAACTCTAAGATACAAATATACTCTTCTATTAGGACAATTATTATTGCTGCATTTTGACTGTGCTAATGAACTCCAGCATCATCAAAACCGTTATGCTGGAGTGGAAAACAAAATGCAAATCAAGAGCACAGATGGCCAATTTTGTTATTTGGATACTATTATTAGCTCGTGCATTGCTTTTTATTGTATATATTATTATTATTGTATTTTAATGACATGTACTGTATATATGGATTGTATGTGTTTTATTGTATGTACAGTATTTATTGTATGTATGCAGGTGCATTCCTGCCCCACCTAGCAGTTCGAAAGCATGCAAATGTGAGTAGACAAAATAGGTACCACTTTACTAGGAAGGTAACAGCATTCTGTGTGCCTTTGGCACATAGCCATGCTGGCCACATAACCACAGAAAATGTCTCTGGACAATGCTGGCTTCCTCAGCCAAAAATGGAGATGAACACCTCCCCCTGGAATTGAACATGACTGACAGGGAAACTTTTAATTGTTTTATTGCTTTTTGAAACTCAGTTAATACCCCCACTCGGCCTAACTTACAGCAGAATCTAAGATACACATTATTCTGCTACATATGAGCAATGAAGCTTCTTCAAGAGGATATATATATCCAGCTTGGAGAAGTAGAATACAGGTAGTCCTCAAATTACGACAATTGAGAGCCCAAAATTTCTGTTGCTGAGTGAGAAGTTGTTAAGTGAATTTTGCCCCATTTTACCATCCCTCTTGCCACACTAGTTAAGTGAATCACAATAGTTGTTAAGTTAGTAACACTTAACAACCACAGATTCTCAAGAAAAACTGGCTTCTCCATTAACTTTGCTGGTCAGAAGATTACAAGGGATGATCACCTAACCCTGGGACACTGCAACCGTCATAAATATGAGTCAGTTGTCAAGCATCTGAACTTTGTTTTCATGACCATGGGGATGCTGCAATGATCATAAATGTGAAAAGTGGTATAAATCATTTTTTTCAGTACCATTGTAACTTCAAACAGGCACTAAATTAACTACTGTAAGTCGAGGACTACCTGTAATTAATAAGAATATTGTTTAAAAATGTTTACATGTGTGGTACTTCTCTTCAAGGAAAAAAAAAACAAACATTAATCTAGCAGACAAGTCCCTTGCTTTAAAGGACAGGGGAAGAGGCAACGTGATCAGGATTTTCCAGAGTTCAAAGCTTTACACAGAAATGCCTCTTACAAAGCAGCCAGATTGAACCTCAAGATGACAAATTGATCTTTCAAGAAATGCTGGCACAAGCATCTGCTAAGACAAACTGACAAATGTGATACAGGAATCAATTGTTTAAAACATTCTGAGAATGCATAAATGGTTCCCTGAAAAATAAGTTGCAGCAAGCTCAGGGAGGAGAAAAAGGGACTCTGAAAATGTCCCTGTTGCTTTCCACACTGCCAAATCTTCTAAAAACATGAGCATATTTGAGTTGCCTCTCCTGAGGGGACAGGAAACAGAAAAGAAACTCAGCACATTGCAGCACATTTGCAAGTGGAAAGCAGGCAGCCTTCCACAGATTTGCTTAATAAAAGGGGGAATAGGGAACAAAAAGAAAATTGCACAATGTTGCTGTCACAGAATTTAAGTTTACACAAGAGCCTGGAAAAAAAACAGCACAGGCATGAAACGAAGTTAGCTGTTGCCTAAGGATCCAGTCAACATTCCTTTGTAGTTTTATGTGCTGCCATTTCTCCACATGTGCAAATAAACTACTAATATCCTACCGATTTGATCTTTCTGTTTTGGAGAAATTACTACGAACATACATAATTATACATACATACATACATACTTATACACACATAAAATTTTCATCAAAACTTTGTCATCAAGGCCTCCTTAAAAATAGAACTACCTCTTTTTCTCCTAGCTTCTTTAATCTTGTACTGTTATACTTTAAAAGATAAATGGTTATTTTAGAATTGTTTCTTCTAATTATTATTCAACTTTTTCTATTTTGAATTCTTGTGTTGACATCCTGCAATATTGTTTTCTTCTGATTCAATCTGCCAATTACTTTACCTAAAATATTTGGTCACTGAAGCATAGTTTATAGGTAGTCCTCAACTTACAACCATTTGTTTAGCAACCATTCTAACTTAAAATGGCACTCAAAAAAAATGACTTAATTTGTACTTACAACAGTCACAGCGGCCCCGGGTCAAGGGGTCAAAATTCGGGCTCCTGGCAACCAGCATGTATTTAGCATAGTTGCCATGTCCTGGGGTCATGTAGTCACCATTTGTGACTTTCCTAGGCAGCTTCTAACAAGCAAAGTCAATGAGGAAATCCAGATTTACTTCACAACTACATGATTCATTTAATGACTGCAGTGACGTGCTTAATAAACATGGCAAAAAAAAAAGGTTGTAAAATTGGGTGATTCACTTAACAACAACCTTGCTTAGCAATAGAAATTCTGGTCCCAATTGTGGCCGCAAATTGAAGATTATCTATATAGTCTTCATATGCCATTTTGTTAAAATCTAAGGACACTGGTTTGGACAAAAACTCAGCAGCACTTTTTCGTGCGGCTGTTGATAAAAATAGGATCGTCAACATGATCGCCAACTTCTGATTGCCAACATCGCCAACATCTTGTGCCATCCGACGGATATGGCACAAGAAGAAGAAGAATGCCATTTTGGCTACGGTGTTAATAATAACTTTGTTTACTTTGTAATTGCTTAGTCATTAATTGTGCAACACTTGATGATTCCAATTGCCTGGGTCTTTAGTCATTTTTCTACACTGTTTTCTGTCGAAGTTGTAATAAAAACCTCAAAGCAGCTAACTCAACTGCAACTCCCAACAAGCATGGCCAAAGTGAGGGATCTGAGGAGTGATACTTGGGTTCTAGTTCTCCCAACCTAATTCACTAGCCAACTATTCCACTCCAAGAAAGGAGGAAATAACATGAAGTGAGAACATGGAATCGTTCCAGCTCAGCTGAAGAACTAGTTGATTTCTGGACTTGTCTTTTCTTAGGCTATTTATACTGTAAGGAAAAAGCATGAGAACTTGTAACTTTAAGAAAAGCCATAATCTGATAGTTGATTTTGCTTGGTTTTTTTCCCCTCGCCCTCAGTCCTATGTTTTGCAATCTGATAAATTTTCTTTTAAAAAACATACTTGCAACATAGCAATCAGTCTGAAATTCTTCACATAATTGTGTAAATCTAATTGGACCTAAAGAGGTTTACTTCTAACATACATAGTATTGCACCTTTAATACAACTTTACCACTAGTTTACCATTAGTTGAGGGAAGAATGTTTCAGAAACATGAATTGAAAGGATCAAGCATAGAGATGTTTGGCTGCCAACCGAGTGTAATGTATGAAAATTAATCTTTTGTATTATTTTTAAACTGTTTTTACAGGATGCTGCTTTTACATTTTGCAGCAGTTTTGTCACCTATTTAATGGCTCTTTTAACAGCATTATTACCCATACATTTTTAATTATGTGTGGTTGTGTCTGGTTGCTCTAAAAGTTCTGTGTATGAAAAGGAGAAGCAGAAACCCTACTGTGTTTCCCCAAAAATAAGACCGTCTTATATTTTTTGAACCCCGAAATAAGCACTTGGCCTTATTTTCAAGGAGGTCTTATTATTTTGGGGTGCGTGGAGCAAGATGGGGCTCCTCTTGCCATCTTACCTGATTTCCAGCTCTGTCTCCCTATCCCTAACCAAAGAAAATGGTGGGGACTGGCTGTGCATGTGTTTAAATATTTTCAGGGAGGGCTTATTTTAGCACATGCACTCAAAAGCCCGATTGGGCTTATTATCAGGGGATGTCTTATTTTCAGGGAAACACGATATTAATAATTTTGCTAATGGCTGCCTTCCTTCCACAATGGCAGATATATCTCACCAAGATCTTACATTTAAATCACCCATATAGCATTACACATGTGCGCAGTAATATTCCAGAGTTTGAGAATATGAACATAATTGCCAAAGATGCAGAATATACAGTAGGGTGAAATCCAAGCACCCTTGTTTATCCTCTCTCAAGAGAAATGAATTCTACATAGTAATCTATATAACATATATCCACCTCAGCTCAGTACTATCTACATTTAAGAGATGGGAATCTATGGCCTTCAAATGCACTACAATTCCCAGTATCCCTTACCATTACCTGGCTAGGACAGCTGGGAATTGAAATCTAGCCATTTCTCAAAACCTGAAGATCTTTTACAAGTTTGTGTATAACGAAAGAATAAACCAGAAACCTTTGCATGCAACCCATGTAGTCTAGTGTGGGGTTATAATCCCTATCCAAAACCATAATTCAATTGAGTTTTACAACTCCAGGAATTCAAATCTTAATCAGAATTATATCTTAAGTATAAGTACTTACTGAGACTGTACCATTGTCAAGACCAACAGATAATCTTCTTGTTTCGGGGTTAACAAACATGCAGGAACATGGAGCTGGAAAATAAAAGCAATGTTGTGACACTGAACTCCCCTATTTCATTGCTTATGAACAGATAAGGTTCCTCTTGCCCATTTTATTCCAGTTCAAAATGGGTAGAAGGGAAGAAGCAGGGCAAGTGATCTAGTATGCACTACATGTTGCTTTTAAATAGATTTAAAACATTCACCAACAAAGATTTTATATGCAGGGTTTTTATTCCATCCCTGAGATCCATACCAAAAACACCAAACGTGGCACAGGAATAAGCTGTGTGAGTCAAGCAATAGTTGGGTTTTGTGGACTGGCTGAGAAGAAGTGCTTTGCTCATAAAATACATTAATCTAGTTATTTGCCCATATGATTCCTGAAGGACTCGATAGGTGGACAAAATGCCAAATTTAAAATCTGGCTAACTGTGTGAGCAACCATAATGATTTATTAAAATTGTAAGCCACCTGACTCTCAGAGGCTCTAGGGAGCTCACGACAATCAAATAAAATGCAATACAATCAATAAAACATAAAATGTCATGATGATTGACTAGCCTTTTTAGTGCTGTTGCTAGGACACCTTTCCATGTAGTCTCCAGAAGTCAAGTTTGACTCAAAGGAGACTTTTAAATGTTTTAAATTATAATTAAATGTTGACATTTTATCATACACAAAAAGGCCCTAAAGGGAGGAGGGTAATCAATGCTTTGCAGAATATGCTGAGCCCACCTCAAACATAGATATGCCAGGGAATGTTTTGGGAGAGGGCTCAGAGCTTAAAAGAATAAAATGGGTTTCATATGCTAGGTTTAGGCTATTTGTTTCCTCCCCAAAAGAAAATAAAAAGTTTTCAAATTCCCCCGCCATATACACTCACTCCAAGATAGGATGTAGAGGTAGTTCTCACTTAACGACCACAAATGGAGCAACTCTGTTGCTAAATATTAAGCAAAACATTACGTGACAGTGCCTGACTTCCACAACTCCCACTGTGGTCATTAAGGTCACCTTACATGATCACAATTCACAATTTTATTGCTAGCTTCTTTACTAACGGCTTGTTAGAAGTTGGCAGCAAAGTACACACAAATGGTAATATCATGACTGCAGGACATTTTCACGGTTGTAAATACCGGGCAATTGTAAAGTGCCTGAATTTCAATTACTTTTTTTAAAAAATTTGATTTATATGCCGCCCTTCTCCGGAGACTCAGGGCGGCTTACAATGCATTAAGCAATAGCCTTCATACTTTTGTATATATTTATACAAAGTCAGCTTATTGCCCCCACAAACTGGGTCCTCAATTTACCCCCCTTAGAAAGGATGGAAGGCTGAGTCGACCTTGAGCCTGGCTAGGATTGAACTCGCAGAATTACAGGCAGCTGGGTGTTAATTGCTGCCTTTAGTAGGAGGCATTAGCCCCCTACACTACTCAGGCTCAGGCTATTTGACCACAAGTTGAACATCTGGTGATAAAGTTACTTGTTAGCAGCATTATAATTATGCGCTTTCCATACTAATGTTTAGATATACTTCATGCCACATAAACTCACTGGAAACCAGGAAATCTCCACTTCACATTTGTATTACAGGTAGTCCTCGACTTACAACAGTTCGTTTAGTGACCAAAGTTACAACGGTACTGAAAAATGTGAGTTCTGACCGTTTTTCACAGTTACGACCTCTGCAGCATCCCCATAATCATGTGATCAAAATTCAGATGCTTGGCAGTTGGTTCATATTTATGACCGTTTCTGTGTTTCAAGGTCATGTGATCCCCTTTTCTGACAAGCAAAGTCAATGGGGAAGTCAGATTCACTTAACAACCAGGTTACTAACTTATCAACTGCAGTGATTCATTTAACAACTGTGGCAAGAAAGGTCAAACAATGGGGCAAAACTCATTAACAAATGTTTCACTTAGCAACAGAAATTTTGGGCTCAATTGTGGTCATAAATTGAGGACCACCTGTATTATGCCAGTAAAATAAACGGTGCATTTTCAAAAACATGCCAGCCTACCTAGCAAGACTCAGTACTATGCGGTCAAAGAGGTTGTGTTGTATGGCAAACCTCATAAGAAATAATCTGGTACAGAAAATGCCATATTAGTCTTATCATTTCATGTTTCTGGCTATAGAAGGATTAAAATATTATCCACCATATGAAAAATTAAGAATCTCTAAGCACTTAATGAAAAAAAAAATGAAACCATTTTCTCCCTGTGGATTCTTACAGAACTAAAACTGTGTTCTTAATTCTTGGAAATGTCTAAATTGAGCAGTGCCAGTCCACCATCTCCAGATATATCTTAATGCTCCTACACAATTTAATGACAGAAAATTGTTTAGAAATGGAAGACAGTTCAACATCCATGAAAAAAATCACCTACACATTGCATGACATGGCAGTCCACTCTCTCCGAGGATGAATGCAGGAAATCTAGAGCATGTTATATTATATTCAAAGTTAATTTATCTTTATAGTGTATGTGAGCTGGAACTGATTTTTGTTGTTCTAATTAAATGAACCTGTTTCTTGAGAATCCATTTTCCCACATTGCAAAGTGTGCAAGGGTACTCAAGTGCCTAGCACAAGTGTGGAAGAACTGAAGAAGGTGGATGGATAGGGATCATTTCCCACAGTAACTTGCAAGCTTATCTGCCAGCTTCCCCACGGACTTCCAGGGAAAACTGTCATACAGTAGTGGCCAAAATTGTGGAAACCTTTTGGGAAAAGTGTATTTTCTAAAACTAGCTAATAACACCACTTCTTTTTTAGAGTAGTACCATAAAATTATATATCAAAGATAATTTAATCAAGAATGTAATGCAATAACTTTTATGAAGGATTTGCTATTAGAATAGCATCTAGATTGAAGAAAATCATCTTGGTGCAACTGAAGATATATCCAAGCACAAGAAGAAAACCAAAAAGAACATTTATCGCATAACATAATGTATCTTCCAAGCAAAACCTTGAAAATCAATGCACTCAACAATGAATATTTTTGTCACTTTTGTGGGTCCTTTCTAGTGTATGTGAAATAGCCTGCCCTAATCTGCAAGATTCCAGATATGTGGAATCATCATCTCTGGTCAGTATGACCAATAGTTGTATTGACTTGGCATGATAAAAGTTCTAGACCAATTTGTCTAGAGAGTTCCAGATTGGGCAAAACGGGTTGCAGAATAAGTGATTTTGTTCAGTGCTTTTTAATAATATCAGCTGAACATAATACCTGAAAATTTTGAAGTTGGTACTTCAGTTGTTAACCTTGTGTAATATATTTTGAAAACTGCAACAACAAAAAAAAAGTATGCCACTTACCAGCAGTATATTGATACTAGCACTTAATCCACTCTTTTTATTAGAATCCAAAGTGAACAGGTAAGACTAGATATAAATAAATGGATGTAATATATGGTAATGAGACTATAACATAGCACTGTTTTTGCTCTACTTGTATGTATGTATTAATTAAATAAATTTTTCAAACGGAAAAAAAAAGAATAGCATCTACAGTATAAAGGAGAAAAGTGAAACATGTAGAAAAAATGAGATATACAAAAATCGTCACGTCAGTTAATACTTAGTTGAGTAACCTTAGCATGAATTACGGCCTTACAACGTCTTCCCATGGAGTGAACCAAGTCTTTTAGTTCTGCAGCTGTTATAATGTGAAACCAAGATTGAATGATTGCTTCTATTAACTGGGTTTTATTGCGTCGTCACTTCTGACTAACAAGTTTCTTCAGTCAGCCCCACTGATTTTCAATTGGGTTAAAGTCTAGACTGTTCCCAGGCCATTCCAGCAGTGGAATAGGATTATCTTGAAACACCAAAAAAAAGTGCTGTTATTAGCCATCAAACCACAAAGGTACACTTTTCCCAAAAGGTTTCCACATTTTTGGCCACTACTATAGGTTGCAAAGAGCAATCACATGATCATGGAGCACTGCAACTGATTGTAAATATGAACCAGCTGCAAGTGCCCACATTTCAACTGTGTGACTGCAGGGGTCTGGGATGGCCAGAACTCCAAGGACCAGTTGTAACCACCATTCGTTCAGTGCCATCATAACTTTGAACAGTGGATGAATGAATCGTCATAGGTCGAGGACCAACTGTTTCTATTATTTGCAGATGGAGTTGTTGACTATGTGAGTACTGTAACTATACCTTCATTTCTGGCAGGGAAAGGATTATCTCCATATAAAACTGCAAAGCAGGATGGGATATACTGTACACCCCAAACAAACCAAGTCTGAACACGTGGGCTGAAAAAATGAGCAAGGAATGCTCCATTCTGAAGGATCATCATAACCCAATCTGATCCAATTACATTTGCTGATTGACAGATAAATATGTCTGGCTCTATACAACCTTGATTAGCCAATCAGAATGCAACAGTGGTGTCATGCATTTTGGAAAAAGCCTTCAAAAAGCTGAAAATCCTCGTTGCAAATGCCAATCCATTTAATCTTTAAAGCAGGGGTGAAATCCTCCTGGTTCGGACCAATCAAGCGATCCAGTAGCGATCATGCTGGATGGTTCGGCGATCTGGTAGCAATGGCGGAGCAAAGCTCCGCCCACCCGCCTGGGTGTCGTTACTTCCTGGTTTTAAGAGCATGCACTTCTGAACCAGTAAGGAAGGTAAGTAGATTTCACTCTTGCTTTAAAGTGATGTTACAGCAGAGATTTTCTTCTTAACCACTGCTTATAATTAACAACACTACTAAGCTGTGCTGAGAAACAGAAGGCAGCTTGGTTTAAGTTCTAAAAGAAACATAATTCAGAAACAAAGATTGCCTCAAAATTCAGCCCCACCCATAGAGGTGATGTAGCCCTCTGCACCTTGAAAAATGTTTAGTGGCCCTTAGTTACCAAACAGTTGTCAGTCCTGGGACTTGAGTAATAAAACCCTTCATTCAGTCTGAATGAAAAGAGACAACAAAGCAGATGCCATGGTTCGTAAAAGAGTTAAGAGTTAAACTTATTACTTTGCTGCCAGTTTAGCATTCATGGAAATTGTTTACCCCATGTTAGCCCAGCAGCATCAAAATGTTTTATGCATCCTGAGTTGCCCACAATAGCTGACAAGGGTAAAGAAGTGAGCAATATTTTAGTTGATCAGACTATATTTCTGTCATAATTTTTGGAGTCATAAAAAGTTGTAAATAAGTTACCACGAACTACCGGTATGAATATGTTATATGTATGTAGACAAAATAAGCAAATAGTGAAATTAGGGAAAAGCCATTTTTTTCAATTTAATCAGCAGTCTTTGCATTAGCAACATTATGTGGAAAAGAGCTGTTTCTCTTTTCCACACAAAACCAAATCTGTTTTCTCCCACAGGATAGAAACATTTTCAATTTAAAAATTTGTATTTTTTTTTTAAAAAGGGGGAATTCACAAGTTTTTTTCCTCTGTTCACCCAAACAAGTACAGGTAATCCTCAATTTACAACAATTCATTTAGTTACTGTTCAAAGTTTCCGCGGTATTGAAAAAAGTGACTGATGACCATTTTTCACACTTAAGACCAATCTAGCACCCACCCCCTCAGGGTCATGTGATCAAAATTTGGATGCTTGGCAACTGATTCATGTTTCTCACGGTTGAAGTGTCCCGGGGTCATACGATAACGTTTTGCGAACCTCTGACAATCAAGCCAGATTTACTTAACAACCATGTTCCTAATTTAACAACTGGAGCGATTCACTTAACAAATGTGGGAAGAAAGATCGTAAAATGGGCCAAAATTTACTTAATAGCATTTATGATTATATTTTGCCACTAGTGTCTGCCTTAGCAATGGAGATTTTGGGTTCAATTGTGGTCGTAAATTGAGGACCTCCTGCACTAAATGGGAAAAGAACTAGTACAATCTAATCCTGTTTAGGTACTGACTACAACAAGATCCTATGTCTTCAAGCTCTCTACTATTCTATGTAGCACTGCAATTTGGGACAGGCGGAGTTCGGAGATCAGCCACATTTTTTATTTCTCTCCCCTCCCATTTTATTCCTTCCAACATAAGGAACGTTTGGAAAGAAATTATGTAAAGGGGGCCAGGAATCTAACTGCCTGTCTGTCAGCAAAATAACTTTCCAGAAACCGAATAGCATGGGACCAAATTTGCTGTGCGAGGAGGAGCTGGCAAAAGAAAACTGAAGTTTGAAAATGGACCAGATCTGGTTGAGAGCTGCAGAGAAAAATTTCCAGAAAATAATTCTCCCCATGCCTCAGCAATCCAAACGGATGCTCCATGCTGTGCTCTCTTCCTGGTTACATGTCCCAGAACACAGGATATGCAGCCTGCCCTATGTTTCCCGAGGCACACAAATACAAACAATGCAACCTAAGAAGAGAGTTGAAGCACACACCTGCAGAAGACAATTCCCATGCCCCCTTGAGCTCCACCTGATGAAGAGTCTGGAAATTTGTCTGAACCCATGCCTTTTACTTTTGCCCGCCTGATGATGCGTTCTTGAAACTCAAGGCCTTGCAATATTTTGGAAATTTGCTATTAATCTAATAGAGATCTTGCCTTTATGAATGTTGTTTTTTCCCCCTCAAGTCCAATATGCCTATTCTTTTTGTGACAATGTTTTAAGAAAAAACCACATTTCTTCCAACAATAGCAAATGTCAGCGACAATACTTGGGTTAATAACCATCAAATATTTTGCTTGATAGGGCAGGTGGGTGTTGAAGACATTTAATGGGCAATTTCAGAAAATAAATACACACAGTGAGGCCTATAATATCAATTCTCCAGAGGTTCCTAGCACAACAGTTTGAGAAAGTGAGAAATACGGATATAGAGAACAAAGATTAAATTGTACAAGGACATATGATATTGCCATGCTGTCAGCTTTTCAGAATTAAATCTATTAACTGTCCATCAGCTGTTATCCTGGGGAGAAACTATGTCTTCACGAAAAAGACTTGAGAGTTATACTGTATATGTTTTATTATTGTTAACAGATTTAAAAAGAAACATACACAGTTTAGACCACCTTACAACTATATTTTTAGCAGTGTCAAAAGCATCTTATGCATTACGCAGGATGGTACTCACTTGACCTTGTTACAAATCCTGTCAGATTTGTATTGGGATGACTCCTCCAGACTCCTCCCCTCCTTACCCAAAAAAGAATTTATATGTCAACTAGTAACCTAGAATGAAACAATTTGATGTAATAGTTAAAGCACCAAGCTAGAAACTGGAAGACTATGAGTTCTTAGGCACAAAACCAGCTCGGTAAAATTGGGCCAATCACTTTCTCTCAGCCCTAGGAAGGCTATTGGCCAACCACTTCTGAAAAAACTTTGCCAAGAAAATCGCAGAGATGTGGAATGAAATACACAGACTAGTTGGACAAAAAGGATATTGGATAAAATTCAGATAGAGCTTGTATATCAGAGATGAGAGTAAGAGGGAAGGAATGGTGTGGCTTCCAAGCACCACCTACTCATAACCACAAGAACATGCAAGGACTGATTGTGAAGCTGGTATATTTTAACTCTTAGGCCCGAAAGTAGTCAACCATAAGTGCAACACAAAACAAACCTTTTCAGATTCTTCAATCCAAATCAAAACAGCCCGAGAGGAAACAAAACAGACCTATGCTAAACCTCAAAGCATAACAGAGAAACAGGAGCCATAAAACAAACCACACAAAGCCAGGAAAGGAAACATGGTGTCCAGAAAACCAGACCATTAAGCTCAGATCTTGAAATGGTTCCCAGAGTTATTTGTGACTACTGGGCTCTATGATAGGGTTATCTGAACGTGGCACAGTTATAGTTTCATAATGAAAGATTAGGTCCGAGTCAAGCAAATAAATATGCTCACGTCTGCCAACAAGTGAATTGTAACAAAGTTTTCTAAGGCCAGGAATTCTCACAATCTGTTCTAATGCTTTGCATCTTTTTCTGACAGCTGCTGAGATAAATACAAACTCAGAAGTGAATATAGGCAAAACATAAATCCAACGAACGTATAAAAACATTTCAGGGTAATTTCATAGCTACAAGTAACAGCTATGGATGTTTTAGAATTTATATCAATTTGACTGGGGTTTTTTTTGGTCACCAGAAATTAAAATTATCAAAGATATCAAACAATACATATACTTTGACATAATTTTTACCTATGCACTGTTTTGATTATTTCCATGCCAGGTTAATTAAACTGAAAGCCATCTCTAGATCAGAAATATTCCACCTGTTATAACTTTTTGGATTTCTAAAAGTTTCAAGGTATCTGATTCTATTTAGGCTGTTCTTATTTCCAATTTTAAACAAGAAAAAGAACAGCAATCAAATTTTCAGCTAAATCTAAATACATTCAGAGCTATTCATGCAACCTTTCCCACATGCTATATTCCTCATTTATATAAATCAAGATTGCCTGTAAAGCCATGACTGAATTTACAAACTATTTTCATTCAGTCTCTTGACTTAATGCATTACCTACCTATAAATCAATTATGCTCTTTTCCCAGAAAGCTTTAATAAGAAATGCCAGTTTAAGCTGGCTTCATCTTTTGCAGAAGCCTGTTAGTATCTGCAACTGCACCATTATGTTTGAGACATTCGTTTCACGTTTTTGAGGTACAGCTAAGGCCTGTCGTACAATTTAACAGAACCCACCACTTATTAATTTATTCTCCTATTAATATTTTATTTCAATGTTTTTAGAATATCAGAAAAGAGCAAACTGAAAATCTGGGTTACCGAAATCCAAATGTTAAGCACTATTTAACTGTAAATTCCTAACATTTAAATGCAAAACAAGGCAGAGAGAAAAAATAAAGGGAAAAATAATATATTATATCACAAAATACTTACATGGCATTGTATGGTAGATGCTTGGCCAGTATTGACCATTATCTCTCTTCATCCAGACCCGAACCGATCTACAACGGAAAAGAATAGGACATTTTCAGATATTTCCCTATAATAGAAAGCGTCTCAGAAAGAAAATGTTCTAACTTTGCGAAGTTAATTGTCAAGGCTTCTGAAGGAATGAAATGAGAATTGATCCCCTTGTACCTTCTACAGGTAGTCCTCGACTTATGGCCACAATTAAGCCTAAAATGTATGTTGCTAAGTGAGAAATTTGTTAAGTTAGTTTTGCCCCATTTTGCAACTTTTCTTGCCACATTTATTAACTGAACCACTGCAGTTGTTAAATGAATAACATGGATGTTAAGTGAATCTTATTTCGCTATTGACTTTGCTTGTCAAAAGGTTGTTAAAAGGTAATCATGTGACCCCAGGGCATGGCAACCATCATAAATGTGAATCAATTGTCAAGCATTCAAATATAAATCACATAACATGGGGATGCTGCAATGGTCATAAGTGTGAAAAATAATAAGTCACTTTTTTCGATGCAATTGTAACTTCAAACGGACACTAAGCTAACTGTTTGTAAGTCAAGGACTAACTGTACTAAAGCAGAAACTGCAGCTATGACTTAGAACTAGCACTCAGTTGAAGCATCATATTGATCCTGCATTTTTCCCCTCATTTTATTTTTTGAACTAATGACGTTTTTCCCGATCATTCTTGTTATCATACAGTTAGTTATTTTCAGTCAGCCAATAAAAACAAACACACCCTAATTTTAATGTTGCATAAATATGGAAGTTTTTTTTTTATCCCTATGCACAATAAGAATTGAAAGAAAATATTTTATTAGAATACGAAGAACAGAGGAAGCATTAAAAAAGGACACTTGGCAAGCACAGGGAATACTTCTGCTCTTAATAGTACTAATATGCTGTTTGTGTTAATATTATGTACTTTCAAACTAAAGCTTGTGCATTGTCAATGCTTCAAAACGATGTAATATAACCTATTTTACAAAGGTTCCATTTGCCCACCCCACATATACATACAGACCTCACTCTCCCATCACAAAAACTCATAAACAATGTTTTGCAGATCCAAATGACTAGATTTCAGAAAGCAGACATGGCTTCCCTGGCTTTGGCTTGGCATACCTAATTGTATTCTAATTGTAATGTAATTGTAATGTTCATCCCTGCAGCATTCATGATTATATTTTCCCACTAGTGACTTGTGGCATCTTTTAAGGCACGCAAAAATAATTATGAGGACAGGCACTTCAGAGATGGTTGTATGGTGCAATGAAGGCACAATAAACCACTAGTAGTAAAATGGCTTAAACAAACCATTACAGGAAGAAATGTTATTAAATTTTGGATCCTAGCAACCTAAGGGCTATTATGTGAATATTCGCAATAGTTCTTGGCATAATTATTAAATCAATTTTCTTGACAAAGGACAGAAGGAAAGATCTAATATTTCATTAAAATTTAGCAAACACTAATAATAAAAAAACATTAATGTGTAACAAAATTCTTCCGAAGCCATTTACATGAAGAATTCTGGGCTACAAATATCAGGTCATCTCCAGAATAGTCAGTATTACTAGTCACAGAATCATTTCCAGTGACATGGGTAGCCATATACATTTGATAAATGCAGAGATGGGCTTCACATAATTTAACAACTAGTTCGCCCAGAATCAAAAATGTGAGTGTGCGCGCACATGCACGCTGTGTCAAAAACACGGCTATTGCATAAGACAGGATAGTGCCAGGGCGGGTTGGTGGCAGTGGTGGGTTGCCCCCGGTTCGCAAGAACCGGTAGTAAAACCAGCGAGAGGCCATGCCCACCCCCCCAGATATCATCATTGGCGATCCCATTACGAACCGGTAGTAAAGGTAAGTAGAACCCACCCCTTGTTGGTGGGCCCAGCCGCTGGCCGTAACTACCAGTTCACCCGAACCAGTCTGGACTGGCTGAATCCCACCCCTGGATAGATGGGGGGAAGAGATGCAACATAAAAAAAAGAAGAAAGAATGATGATAAACTATTGTTTGTCTACTACTCTCCAAGATCTTCCTTTGCAGGCCTTCTATTCTTATCTTCCTTTGTTTTCCTGCTCCTTTACTTTTTTTCTTTTGCATATCTACCAATGGCAAGCCATTGGGAAAAGATGTATCCTAAGAATTATATTTAGTGTTCAGTATTAGCTACTTTGCCTACGGTTGAATAAAACAAACAAGCAGCTACTGGCTTCAGGGGGAGAAAAACAAAACAGGGGATTACAAACCAGAAAAACCAGTTTGGGGAAAATGCATATTATGCTCAGGGAGAAACTTTACTTAATGCTTGAGTACACACATCTCCAAAAACACATCCTTGTAAAAAAAATTTTAGCTAGGGTCAAAAGAATGATGCAGAAAGACAACAGCCTGTGCATAATTCTTACCTACATACTGACTTTTGAATGTTAATCAGCATATTTTGCAATAATTGCCACCTCTAATTTGTTGATGTCAAGACTGACTCACACTTTCACCTATATTCCGCTTCGCTTACAGTTTGACAAAGAAAAGGGAGGGAGTTGGAATGGAATGCAAGGGTGGGGGAAATGGCATCCAAACATCGTCAGTTCCTGTGACACATTGCTCCCATCTCAAGGACACCCAGAGCAGATGTCATAGCATGGCCAGCTGGTTCCCATAACAAAATGAACAGAAGAGATTGGTGGACATAATGGACTGTGGATGGCCCTTGCGGTAAGGGGGAATGAACTATGCATGCTTTTGCACGGGAAGCCCAGAACTGCTTTAGCTTCTTCTGTGCCAATGTGGTTTATTCAGTAAAGTTTTATACTCTTGGTAAAATAATGTACCAGGAGTTTTGTGGATTCGCCAACTGGACAGTTGACATTTAGGTTTATTGCAGTTTTCTCCAATTGTTGTCTCCTAGATGTGTGGGAAAGTAACTCCCAGATTCCCAGCCTGCTGAAAGCAATAGGTCAGCAGCTCCCAACCTTTGCGGCCTGGCGGCCTGGCTAGGTGAAGGGGGAGCCAGTCTGCGTGAGTGGCAAGCTAGTGCATGAGTTGAACTGTGTGGATGGCCCGATTCCAAATTCCCATGGCGCAGGAGTGGGCCTCGGCCCAGGGGTTGGGAAGCCCTGCAATAGGTTGTCCCTTGCATTATCACGATATGCCAGAGTCTGTAAATTTTACTTATTACAGTTATTTATATATTACTTTCAGGATTACATATCTGTTAAGCAATATCACCAATAATATTTCAATAAAAAGTATTTTTAAAAATAAAACAACTTCTGGAATCCTTCAGCTCAGAAAACAAGTAGATGTATGGAACAAAAGATGGTCTAAGATTATAGATTGTTAGCCTTATATACCTTTCAGATACTGTATATGGGGACCACAAAACCCAGAATACTTAGCCAACTTCACTAGGAATTGTAGGAGCAAAACATAACAGAGAAGTCTGTTTGGAGAAGGCCTTATAATTCATATTAAGGAAAGAGTCAATTACTTATAGATACAAAATAACATCCCAGCTGAAATTATAAACCAGAAATTTAATACATTAAAAAAATAACCTTTGTAGCATCATCCCTCAGATGTGACTTAATTAAATGTAACTGAGTACAACACATATAGGATATTTGATATTATTTCTCTCCCTTTCAAGTTGGCATATTGTTTCCTTTCCACTCTCATGGCCCAGTTTTCCTATTTCGGCACATGCTACAACTTTTCACTATCAGATTAAGCCTTCACTTCAGGAAAATGATAAATTTGTCTTCTATCTGATCTTTTGGTCTTATGTTTGCATTTCCTCTTGAAAATACCCTGTTGCTGCTTAGTTTACTGGGCTGGTATGTCTTTTCAACCCCATGATTTTTGCATTCTTTCAAAAATTATGTTGAAAGCAGTGTAATAAAATACAAAATTAAAAATCTGTAATTAGTACTTAAGTTAAACTTAATCAACAAATTAACCATTCAATTTTGTTAGGTTTGTGGTTCGCAATATATAAGCCATATAGTGCAAACACAAAAAAAATTGGAAAACTGATAACTGCGAAACTGTATCAACACTTTCAAACAACCATCTAAGTAAAGAAAGGTAGTGAAAAAAGTTTCTGGACTTTTTCACCCAAAAATATTTATTTATTTATTTATTTATTATTTATTTATTTGCCAAGGACTATGTCGATCGACACATGCCTTCTTCTACAAGCAAGCAATTGTGGGTGGGCCTTGCTCCCTTTTCACATATCCGCTCAAATGTAGGATGGAAAGAGTGTATGAATCCTGACAAGCTGGAAAAAACAGGAACTGAGTAAATGAGGGTATTACCCCTTCCTGAAAGGAAGCAAGGAACTGCCACAAAGAAAGCAAGTATTGTATTCAAAATCGAATTGCCTGACAAATGCTCCTTTTTTCAATGGAAAAGATGTTGCCATTGTCAGAAAAGGCTTTGGTTATTATTCTTTTATGTTTTGAAAAGACACATTTTTCTCTTCTACATTTGCTTCGACTAAAGGCATCTCAAGTGATAAAGACAGAAGCTGTACAACTTTTTAAAGTTTAAGTTGGTAGGCGCTAACACACTTCACACTGATTTCCCTAATGTGTCCAGATCTATATGGTAACTATTCAGAGAAGCTAAGAAAGGCAGAACACCAATTCTTTAATGAGCAGCCACAATGAAGCTCACACAGGGCACAATACAGCATTCTTACTCTGACACTCCCATGGCCTGATTCCCAGAACTAGAAGACTAAAAAGGACGTGAAGACTGAAAGAAGGTGGTAATGCTCCATAGAGGGCAGGTCTTTGGAATATTGAACTTTATATATTTCCCCAAAACCAAATGATATAAAAGAATTGGCAACTTCTAGGGAGGTCTGAAAGATGAATTTATGGATGAAAAATTTCTGATGTATTGAGACACCGCCCAAAATCAAGAGGGGGTACTTCAAAAGTCTAGCAAATCTGGATAATTAGAGAATTTGAGAGGAATTTCCTGGCCTTAGATTTCATAGGATGAAATCATTAGGAAATCCCCCAAAAAGATGGGGAGATCCTAAGGAACAGCAAATAATCTTTTTATTTTTAATCCAGAACATAAGCCATTATTGTTTTCTTAAATTTATACCGAGGATTTCTGTCAAGGAGCTCAAGGTAAACTACATAGTGCTTCTTCCTCCTATTTTCGTCACCCAGCAACAATGCAGGGTAGGTTGGACTGAAAAAGTGGTTGATCCAGTAAGTTTCCATGAGGATGGACTCTAATACACTTCTCTTCTTTAAAAAAAACATTTTAAGTAGACCTGTCATAGAATCATGAACCAATTAATCTTCCCTCTACCACAACCAACAAACTTCTATTTCATGTAATTTAGCAATAGAAGAAATCAAAGAGATCAATATGTTTTACTTCTGCAGCCCAATCTAGAACTACTGCAGAAGCAAATTATCTTCTGTAAGATCAGGCCTAATGGATCCCTGAGAAACACAAATCAAGCGGCTTATTTTAACTTTATGTACAATAGGCAGCATTTCAACCGTGCAATTTAGAACCTCCCATCATTGAGTATTTTCTAATGAGTATCCAAGCAGCAGTGGGACTTAGCAAGCCCAAACTTGCATAAATCCAGACAAGGAAAGAATGAACCATGAGAGATATAAACAAGGGACAGGTGATAGCATAGAAATGCATTCAAATTTAGCAGGCTAAGAACAAGACAAGGTGCCAATAAGCACGCGGCCTATAGGTTTGTTTCAAAAGTTCCCTACAAAAATACAATTCATTTGAACTAGAGAAATGGCAAAACATATGGGAAAGGAACTATAAATTAACAATGGCAACTTCTTATAAAGAAAACTTACATAAAATGTTTTATAGATGGCATTTACCACCTTCTGGGTTAGCTAAAATGTTTAAAAATATGTCTAGCAAATGTTAGAAATGTAACCAAAAGACAGGCACATTCTATCTATCTATTACAAGTCCATTCTATGGACTTGCAATAAAGCAAAAAAATTTTGGGGCAAAGATACATAGGTGGCTAAAAAAGATGATAGGGAAACACATAGATTTTCAACTTGAACTGTTTTTATTAGGTATAATATCAGAAAAAAAATGATAAGAAAAGTATGTATTTAATATTACATGTTTTAACAGCAGTGAGGATTATATTTGTACAATACTGAAAAATGAAGATACAGTGCGAGATGAAGAGATAATGAAGAATATATTAGATTGTGCAAAAATGGACAGATTGACATTGAAAATCAAACAGAAAGAAGATACAGATTATTATCAAACATGGAATCTATTTTACCAGTGGCTGGAAAAAAGAGATGGAGATTAAGTGTAAATTTAGAATGTTAAGCAATAATTACCCAGACAACATGATGTTTATTAAGCACTGCAAAACGTATTTAATAGAAAACCAATTTTAAAAAATTTAAAAAAGAATACAATTCGTTTTACCACAAATGCTATCTGTCCCCTCCCTGCTAGTTGGCAGTGTGAGTGGGAAGCAGTGCAGAAGAAAAATGGAGGCCATTCCATCACCGTGTGGCCCTAAATGTCTATCCTGCTTACTTCATCTTTACCCTTCAATATGTCTCTAACAGATTATGTCTGAAGAAATGCAGCCCTTGAGCAAAGCAGATGCCTATTTTTATGGCTAAAAGCTACAAAGTCTGTACAGGTAGTCCTCATTTAATGACCCTAACTAGGATCACAAATTCTGTTGCTGAGCAAAGCAGCTGTTTGGAAAAGCATCAGGTGACCACCCTGCTTAGCAACATAGTTTTGGGATACCTGGTTGCAATTGTTAGTTGTAGACTGCGCCATCATTAGGTGGGTCCTCATGTTTCTCCTGCTCTGCTCCTCTACCTTGGCTGGGCCCAGCAAGCTTCCTTCCTCAGACAAGGCTGCCCTGCCGTCTTGCCTTCACTTCAACCCACCCATTTCCCCACCATCTCCAGCCTTTGGGCCATCTTGCCCTTTGCCTCCAACATCTAGCCCTTGGTGCCCCCAATCGACCTTTGCCATTTTCTTCTACCTCTGCTGGCCAGGAATCCAGGTGTGGGCAAGAGGGCAGCCCTGGGATATGCGAGGTGTGCGTGGCAAGGAGATCGTTGGGCCCAACTAAGGAGAAGACAGCAAGGTGGAACCAGCAGTTCATATAGGGTAGGGGAATCATGTGGTCCTTGCCTAATGACCACTTTGCTTAGGGATGGAAATAAATCCCAATTAGCATAATTAAGCACTGCTGGCCACCACTTTCATCCAAGGAGATGCCACCTACACCACTACTCTGCCTCCAACACAGACTCCATCCCACTGCCTCGTTCCTAGCTGGGCTAAGCAAGCTCCCTTCAGCAGACAAGGCTACTACTGGTTCTGTGGGTGTGGCTTGATAGAAGTGGCAGGGGAAGAATACTGTAAAATCTCCATTCCTTCCCCACTCCAGGGAAAGGTTACTGCAAATTGCCCACTTCCTCCCAATCAGCTGGGACTTGGGAGGCAGAGAATAGATGGGGGCGGGGCCAGTAGTATTTACTGGTTCTCCGAACTACTCAAAATTTCCGCTACTGGTTCTCCAGAACTGGTCAGAACCTGCTGAATGCCACCTCTGCCCTTACCTGATCCTGGGCCAGCAGGAGGAAGAAGAAGAGGGTGAAGGCCAGATGGGGATGGCAGGGGCGTTGAAGGCAGCAGTGGCAGAGCGCAAGGCAGCCAAAAAAGCAGAGGCCAGGGCAGCGGGGGGGGGGGGGAGACAGATGGATGGCAGGAATTGAAGCTCATGCTAGGGCTGTAAATATGGGCAGCTTGCTAAGCACCCAAATTTTGATCATGTGCCTGTGGGGACACTGCAGTAGTTATAACTTTGAGGACCTGGCATAACTACCATTTGTTCAGCATTGTCATACCTTCAAAGAAGCACTGCACAAACGATCAGTGAGGTACAGGTAAGTGAGGACTACCTATAAATATTGGATCTTTGTTTTGAAGCAAAATGTACTGCTACCTTCAGTGAAGAATGTAACCCTACAATAGTTACAGGTAAACCATGCCAAATAATTTCCTTGATAATATTTTGCATCAGCAAAGTGTCAGCTTTTGATTTAGGCTTCAAGAGCTTTAGGGATTACATTCCTTAAATTGTGGATTCTACAACAATATTTTGATTATTCATACGACAGAGCACGCAGGTATGGGTTTTCTCTTGTTTATGCCGTCTTCTCTCAATCAGATCAATAAAGAGGTTGTAAAAAGCTGAAATAAGTCTCATGAACACAATTCTTTCCTGGGGAATAATAGCCTGACAACCTGGCTAGACAGGCTGATTACAAAAAAGAAATGTAAGGGGCTAAATTGATTTTCATGGCCGCTCAGTGCCATCTTCCAACAGCGTGTTGATCCTTTTGTCCATATCTAGAATTCAACACAAGCTAAGTACCTTAGCATTAAATTGGGAAGGTCTATGAATATGGTATAAATTCTTGGTATAAAAGAAACTTATTTTATATTTCTGTTTGCCAGTCATCCACACAGGGGTGGGGGGCGGGGGGAGTGGAGATGCTATACGACCTCTGAATATATAAGGAAAGCAACTGACATTCAGCAGACAAAAGAAATGTGGCCATGACAGAAGCATTTCTCAAACTAATGCAGTCAACATTCTTACTTTTCTAATTTTACAATGCAGTTTTGTAATTAATGAAAACTAAACAAAAATGAACAGAAGCCCTTCTATTTGAAGAAAAAAAAACCATAAGCAGAAAATGCAAACGTTAGAAGAAACACAAATGTAGGCACCAATAGGCACAACATTTCAGAAAGAGGAAGGAAGGGATCAGTTAGGAGATATCAAATTTGACCAATTTGGCCCTGCTAGATAACAATCTGTGTCGTGTTTTTTTTTTTACATTATCAGCAGATTCTGTAGCTTTACACTTTATATGTAGCTATCAATATAGGCAGGTTTTAATCTTCAAAATGGAATTGCAAGGTCAAAGAAGCAACATTAAATCCTGTAACTGTCATTTCTTTCTCGCTGCCCAGGATATAATAAAAGCCTTCTTCCATAACCACTGACTACTAATGAGGGAGATCTCTCTCTTACATTGAGTGAGAAAAATCAGCTTCACTTCATGCAGACAGTTGGAAGTAACAAGAATTGGTACAGTATGCTATTTCCAAACTTGGCAAAGAGACCAACTCTTCCCAAAGGCTAAGATCAGTCATGAGCCTTTGAATGCCTCACCTGGACAACAATGCTTCATACAGTCACAATGAATGCTTTCATTCTAAGGAGGAAAAAATGGTTACAGCAACTTCATGGCTCTAACAGCTGCAGGCATCATGCACAATTTAGAGCAGGGATGGCAAATCTCTGACATAATATGCATCAAAGGTGAAACACCACAATGGTTTGGGTGACATGCTTGCACTCGCCAACATCCAACATCAACTATTCTAGAAAGCATGACCTGTTCTCACACAATTTGGGGAATGGCAAGAGGCAGTCTTTTTGAGTGACAGCAGTGATACAAGAAGTAAAGGCCTGGAACTCCATTTCAGGCCCAGCCTCGGTGCTGCCACCAAATGCCACAGTTCAGGGTGGCCTAGATGTGGGGAAGATATGGAATTGTTTCTCTTTTGTTTGTTTGTGTGTGTGTGTGTGTGTGTGTGTGTGTGTGTGTGTGTGTGAGAGAGAGAGAGAGAGAGAGAGAGAGAGAGAGAGAGAGAGAGAGAGAAGCAGACTCGTTAGGCATTTTCTGAATATTTGACACGCTGAGCCCAAAAGCTTCGCCATCATTGATTTAGAGTAAAAAAATCAGAGTATAAATGAAAGAACAGAACCTGCCAGTCATATATTGTTTTCCCATTGTCTTTTACACATGTTAATATTTTCCTCTTTTCATTTCTGCTGTTAGGGTCAGTGGATTCACCGTTGTACAGCAACTAATAAACTACAAGGATAAACTACATAGCTAGACAGATATTACAGCTATTTTAAAAACTATTTAATAAAACAGCAGCACCGCCATTTCCCGCAAATATTAGTTAATTCCTATTCAAGAAGTACCTTGAAGTTCTCTCCGCATATGAACGTAAACAACTATATGCCTCCAATATGATTTACAATGTATATCCCTTCTTTCTGTTTTACATTATAGATTTCTGTGGACATCATTTTTAGCATCTAATTTACTTGTTCAGATGACCAACAAACCCTTCAAAACTTGCTGGTGCCATTAATCTTCTCCTAAAAGACACAACATTCATTGTTATTTGCAATCCTAAACATTCAGGAAACAAATGACATAATGTGGCAATTTTCCATGTGGCTCAGCTGCAAAAATTCAAAAAGAAGCACATTATAGTTTTGTTGCTGTTTTCTAATGATGAGGAATGGTATATTGACAGATCAGAAGTGAGCAAACAGATCTTTGATCAGGAACAACTGGACATACATAAAACTCCTGGAATCCAGTGGCTTTATCACATCTTAGAATGCGGAATTTTCCTAATCAGAGAATTAGCAAAGGTATCATATTTATAGACCTTTCCATAAAGTAAAGGTAAAAGTTCCCCTTGCACATATGTACTAGTTGTTCCTGACTCTAGAGGATGGTGTTCATCTCTTTTTCAAAGCTGAAGGGCCAATGCTGTCCAAAGACATCTCTGTGGTCATGTGGCCAGCATGACTAAAAGCCAAAGGCACATGGAACGCTGTTACCTTCACTCCAAAGGTGGTTCCTATTTTTCTACTTGCCTTTTTTTACGTGGTTTCGAACTGTTTGGTTGGCAGAAGGTGGGATAAGTAACAGGAGCTCACCCCGTTATGTGGCACTAGGGATTCGAACCGCTGAACTGCCTACCTTTCGATCAACAAGCTCAGCGCCTTATCCACTGCGGCCCTTCTAAATCTTTCCATAGAAGGTGCAAAAAAAGGACATGTATTATCTGTGCTATCTAAACTACTTGGGAAAGTCAAAAGAAATTGTTAGTAAGCAACTTGACAGTATACCGGTACCTTTTTAATTTTTTTCAGCATTAGAGAGAACAAAATGCCAAGTATTAAACAATCCAAATTACAATTCAAGCATGTTTTATATTTCAACATTAAGCTACTCTCTGAAATCCAAGCAACATAAACCCAGGGAAGGTTAAATCAAGCAATGGTTTTCAAATGACTGAATATGAAAAAAGGGGGATTTAGTGGAATTTCATAAAAGATTTTGAGGGCAAAAATAGCTTTCCATCAATAATATGCCCCAGTTTTTAAATCAAGGATCACACTTAGCTTTTGAGAAAATGTCAGGTTCCTGATTTCAAAACGATAAGATAAAAATCTGGGAAGAACTGTTTAAAGAATTAGATATAAATTAATTATTTCCCAGATCTAATGTAATACACAATAACTTTCTCAAACAAGTTAGCAGAATGAATAATTGCTCCCTTTTCTTCCTATAAAAATTGCAATTTGGTTTTCTACAGGTATAATTTTCACCTGCCAATTACAATTGGAACTACATCACTAAGCAATACAGTCGTAAAAGGAAAAAATCACCTTACTGCATCCAATTTACAACGGAAAATTCATCAGTTCTTGCTGCAGTCATTAAGTGAATCACCAGGGGTCATTAAGTGCCAGGTCATGGGATTTGTGACTTCCTGCCAGTTTCCCCATTGATACTGCTCATCAAAGGTGATCATGTGACCATAGAAAGCTGCAACCTTCATTGTAAATGCAGGTCCGTGGCCAAGTGTCTGAATCACGATCACAGGACTGTGGGGGATACTGAAATGGGTGCAACTTTGAGGACCAGTCATAAGTCTCTTTATTCAGCACCATCATAACTTTGAACGGTGCTGAATGAGTGGTCAAAAGTGAAGATTACCTATAGTGGCACCTTCTGATTGGTGTTAAAGAAGCGTGAGAATTGCTGCGGTGTTCAGCTTTATTCTGTGCAAAATATGCACAGAATAAAGTGCATATTTCCCACAAGCCTCTGAAGTGCATCAAATATTCAACACGCAACCCTCCCTCCCAAGAAATGATTCAAATAATACAAACAAACATTAGCACTTAGTTTAGCCTTGACAAAGTGGAAGCCTTGACAAAGTGGAAGTAGCAAACTAACTTGAACAACAGACACGTTTGGACAAACTGAGGTACAGTATGTAACCTATTTTGGCATTCTGAGATAACTCATTTGATGGCTGAATAGTCTGAGAGTGTTAACTTGCCAGCAGTTATTTACCTGATATATTGTTATGTGAGACCAGTCAAATAAAATTCTCATCAGTCTGTCAATAGATCAGGACAACTATCAGAGCGGTGTGAGCAGGAAAAGGAAGTTTCAGACAATGACAGAGATTAATTTAGTCACTTTGCATGATGCAAGATTGTGGAGGGAACAGGTCTCACTAACTTTAAACATGACCAGGTCAAAAGGGACAAAAGAAAAACTTCATGTGCAGTTCTAAGATTAATTTTTCTACAAATATATACTCACATTGTTATTCTATGGCTCCTACCCAATTGTTCGGAATAGAATTCAAACACTGTTCCTAAAAAAGATAATCAAACAAGCAGCATGGTCCTGGTCATTCCAGAAAATGTGTAACCTGAAATGTGTAACCTGTGTAACCTGAAACAAATTTAAAACAAATGGAGCCTAAACTCAGGGTTCACACCAAAGCACTGAGGGGAGCGGTGGAGCCTAATCCTGCCCAGGGATAAGTTTTTAAAAAATGCATCCCACAGCTGCGATGAAGGTAAGAATAAGAAGCAGGAAGGGAAAATTCTAGCTCAGGGCTGTCAAACTCCTGGCCCGTGGGCCAGATGCGTCATGCGCTGGCCGTGCCCATGCCTGGTTTTGTTGTGGTCTACCAGCAGCCTGCGGAGCTGGCAGCGGATTCGGACAGTGAGGAGGCTGAGGAAGAACATGGGCCAGTCCTGGAGGCTGGGGAAGGCCCGGATGAAGGCTCTGCATTAGAGGCAGAGATGGGGCCAGGGCCATCTGGGAGTGATGTGCGGACTCCGGAGCCTCCAGAGGCTGACAGCAGAGAGGCAGAGGAACAGGAGGAGCCTGTTCCTAGTGATGCATGAGAAGAGCTGCCAAGAGCAGCTAAAGCAAAAAGGACGACTCGGGAGTAAGGCCAAGAGATGATGGGCCCCTCCCATAAGGCTTAAAAGACCAGCAACGGCTCTTGGGCTCTTTGTCAGAAAACAATGTTGATAGATTTGTTTCTTGTCTTGCTGCATTTATTTCTTGTCGGCATCTTCTGCTTCTGAACTTTTGCCCAGAAAAGCCTTGGCAGGTTGCCTAATTAGACCAAGGTTGGTGATAAGGCTGAAGAATTGTGTTATGAAGAACTTGTTTTGAATTAGTTTGGACTACACTGAGAACGAGTTAATTCTCAGCTGTTCTAATAAAGTTTGTTTTGAACTGATTGTGTCTGATAATACCTACTTGGGCCTGGGTCACAACAGGTTTAACGAAGGGGGGAAAGTCCCGATATGTCACATGACACTGCCGTGATGACATGGGTTTGACATACCTGATCTAGCTCAATTACTGATTTTAATTAGCCTTCTCAAAGAGGTTGTTTTTTTTGTTTTCTGCTCATCCAGTCCAATAAAGAGACTTTTAGCAACTGAAGGAATGTTTTTACATCATTTATGTTTAGTTCTGCAGTGTATTTCAAAATAATGGTTCCTTTCCTAACCTGTACAGGTAGTTCTCAATTTACAAGAGCAATTGCGGCTGGAAGTTTTATTACTAAGTGATGCAATCATAAAGCACAACTGCAATGTTTAGTGATGGCAATCCACGAAGTCCTGGTTGCTGTTGTTAACTGAATCCCACAGCTGTTAGGTGAGACAACATGCTGCTGACTTCCCACAACCAAAGTCAATTGGGGTAGCCCTCAGAAAGTTGCAAGTCCCATGGTAAATGGGAGAAGGAAGGAGCAAGAGGGAAAGTGAAGGTGTGAGGGAGGACTGGGGAGGGTGCAAGGAATGGACTAAGAAGTGCCATGGAAGTCAAGGAGCGTGCACAAAGGATTGTGCAAAGGGTTCTGCGAAAGGTGCCACACAGGCTGGGAAAGGTGCATGAGGGTAATTTGGGGAGAGGGTGAGAATGCATGGGAGGCATGTTGAAAGTCAGGGAAGGTAAGGGTACAATGGGTTGTGTGTCAAATACTGCATGGACTGCGGAGAGTGCAAAGTGGTGTGCGAGCAGCCAGTGACAACATAGAGGGGCTGGGCAAGGGTGCACTGGTAGGGGAGACTAACCACAACTTGCAACCTTCCCTGCCTGCTTCCCCATTAACTTTCTTTTCTTTTCTTTTTGTATTTTTTTTACTTTTTCCAACATAAAAATAAAACAGATTTTTTTTTTCAGAACGAAGTCTTGGTCCGGTCACAAATGGGTACACTAATTTAACAAATGAAAAACAAACAATTTTAACATAAATTTCAACATCTTAATCTTTCTATTATCTCATCATACATCCTAAACTCCTACTAAAACCAATCTCCTTTTTATATTCAATTATAAGTTCAATTATAAATCGAAATTCAAAACCACTTTATCTAAATTTTTTATCCCTTGCTCCTTTTAGCATCATCATTAAACACAAAAACAATCTATTCTATTAATCTATATATTTACCTTACAATTTTATCACCACAAATCTTAATTTCAAAATATACTCAATTTTTATTTCAATTTATTAATCAAGATTTCTTTTTATTTTTCTCGTTTTCTAAACCCAATCTATCCTGTTATATTCTTAAACTTTTACACAGGAATCTCAAAATTTACCATTTCATTTTAATTATCACCCAACATTTTCTTTTTCATCCCTTGTTAATAATTATTCTTCAATATATTTTCCTCATTCTCCTCCATTACTCCACCTATTATTTCGCTGATTTCCAGCATAGCATATTTTGGCTGAGTTTTCAGCATATTATCCTCTTTAACTCCCCCTTTTATTTGGCTGATTAACAGCATTTTTTGTTTTGGCAGATTGACAGCATTTTCCTTCTCAACTCCACTTATTATTTGGCTGATTTCCAGCATTTCATTGTTTGGCTGATTTCTCAGCATATTCTCCTCCATTAACTCCAACTTCTGTTCTACTAACCTATTAAAAATTTCTTTTTCCAGATATTATCTTTTAATCCACTGTCTCAACTATACTCTTCCAGGGTGTATCCCCATTTATTTCTTAATATTAATCATTCCTAGTATATATTAAATATAATCATAATTATAATTTCCATTTGTGTACCTTAATACATCATCTAAAATTATTGACAACTGATCATAATTATCATCCACCACTTTATCAAATTAAAACTAAAGCATGTTACAACAAATTATGCTTTTATGAACATATCACTTTTAGTCACCTTGACTTCCCATTTCTATTTTTATATTTCTATCTTTATTTACCATGAACTCTTATTTTTATTTAAAGCTCATTTAAATTTTGAACCATTTAAACAATTAAACATCCAAACACTGCTATCCAATTTATCTATTTCGCTTCTTCTTTTCCTTATCTGTCCATGTGCATTTCAATTCAAAGTCAATACTTCCACGCTTAGAACTCTGCATATCCTTTTGATTCCATTATAAAGTCTGCTTCCAGTAAAAACATCAGCTTCTCAACTCCTGTTGCTGCGCCAAAACGTCTGTTGCTGTGCTAGTTAGTTAAAAGTTTATTAAACATTGTATCTCTTCTTTCTTTGTAAAACCATCAAAGGACAGAATAAGGATCTCCAAAGTTCAAAAAACCATTCTTTTCAAAGTAATCCACAATATGTAGCAACTCAAATAGGTTCTTTTCAGAGAAAGCAAATTTCCACAATGAGCACTTTCACTTAGTCACAGTTTCAATCGCCATTTTGAAACATTTATGTAGCAACCCATTTGATCTCTTTGTCTGGCTTTTAAAGGTGGCAAATCCTTAGTTCACTTTTTCCTTTTCAAGTTCTCAGTTTTTTTAAAAAAGCTTAAATATCAAGCTTTATTTAGTTAATAAGCAATTCCCTCCAATCAATCAGTGATAAAATACAGTTCTTAAAGGGTTTAAAACTTATTTCCCTTTTTTTCCCCCCAAAATCTTCAAGCCCCTCAGATCTTCAGCTGCTAAGTAAGGCTGGGGGTCTTATTTATAAATATTCTCTTTAGCACGTTGTTTCTCGTCTGGGCTGGTGTCACTCACCCGGCTCTGAAGCGCTTCGTCCTTTCTTCCTTTTTTTTTCTTTTCTTTTTTTTTCTTTTCTTTCTTTTTTTTATTTGACTTATATGCTGCCCTTCTCTGGAGACTCAGGGCGGCTTACAATGTGTTAAGCAATAGCCTTCGTATTTTTGTATATTTATACAAAGTCAGCTTATTGCCCCCACAATCTGGGTCCTCATTTTACCTACCTTAGAAAAGATGGAAGGCTGAGTCAACCTTGAGCCTGGTGAGATTTGAACTTGCAGTAATTGCAGGAACCTGTTCTTAATAACAGTGCTTTAGTCTACTGCGCCACCAGCCTCATTTCCTTCCTCTTGCACTTTGCTTATCCCGATTTGTCGCAGTCGGGGCCGCCATGGCTGCCGTCCCCCGCCACTGACTTAGAGGGTTGCCTCCGGCCTCCGAGAAACTTGCCTGTTCCTCTCGGCCGCCCAAGGGGTCCCTCTTTTTTCCCCTGTCCCTTCAGGACAGGGTAGGTCCGCAGACCTGTCAGCCAGACAGGGTTTTGGCAAGGCTTATCGCCGCGACGCCAAACCATTGACTTTCTAATGAAGCTGCAAAGAAGGTTGCAAATAGCAATCATGTGATCTTATTAAAGTGCTTGGTAATCAGTCATAAATGCAAATGGGTTGTCGTATACCCAGATCACGATCATGTAACTAAAGGAACCCTGAAATGGTTGGAACTCTGAGGACAGTTGTAAACACTATTGGTTCAGCAGCATCATTCATAATTTCAAATGTTTCCTGAATGAATGATCATCAGTCTACTTGCAGTCTGGGGATGATAACCATAATCCACCTCTCTCTCTATCTCTTTCTGTCTCTCTCTCTCTCTCTCTCTCTCTCCCTCCCTCCCTCCTCCCCACTTCTTTCTCTCAGGCACCCATCTAAGGAAGGTTGCTGTAGGACAGAACTACCATTAATAAAACCAAAGTTATTGAAATAATGTTACTGAAATCAAAGTGCTTCTCGTTCTACATATTATTCAGGGTAGAAGTCCTGTTTTTTTCAATGTAGCTTTTCTAAGTGACCCAAGACCTGTCCAAGGGAGAATAATTGGCTGGGAGAAAAATTGTCATTTGCAGTAGCTCATTCATAGAAATGCACTCAAGAACATTCACTGCAGCATCAAACTGCAGGCAACTGAGCATTCTTTTTAATTTTCAGCTCAGATTCATGCCTACACCTATTCACTTGTCACATGGAAGTCAAAATAAATGACAGCCATAATGCAGCAAAGAAAAAGCATGCCATCTCATCCATCTGTACTGTGAATCCAGGGGGCAGGAAAAAAATCTTAACAGAGGAAGCTGCATCTAGAGATTAAGCTCAAGGCAGAATTGGACAGCCTTTTTTCATTATTGAAAGAAATGAAGGTATTCAGCAACTATAATTATAGATAATGCCTGATTCAATAAGCAATAAACATTATTTGTATTATACATTAAGTTAATTACTTGGGAAGTGCTATAAATGGAATTAAATACATAACTAAATGTTAATTGCACTCTGCTCCCAGTCACCAAAGCCTGCTCACACTCAATACCCTCCTGATGTTTTAGTTACCTCTCCCAAAAGACCTAGAACCCTTCCTGCATTTCCCGTACTTTTTAAAATTCTATTTTAGACTCAAAAATCAACCTTTAGTTGTTCGCTAAGCACAAAAACATCAAGCATTGTATACTATGTAACTGGAGAAAATGTGGGAACAATCAGCTCTGTTATTGAAAATACCAAATATTTTATGCATTTATTTTGACTCATAATAGCAATATTGTCAACGCATGGGCTCTCTGCTCAAAATATTTTCAGAATGGAAGAAGCAGCCTCTAAGAATAGGTCTGGTCTCTATTATTTCAGGAGGTAGTGGGGAACATTAAGAAGCAGATTTTGACTAAACAGAGGAAGAATAAAAGTGGTCAGAATATTCTATTGTCAAACTTTTGTTTACTTCCACAATGACTGCAAAATCCAAAATGTGGCATAAGAAAGATGATCATTCTGGAGAAGAATAGGAGAGCCAGCAGACTGGTGCTTGCAGTGGAATAGGGCAGGTTATTTTGAGATCCTTGATTCAATAAATTATGAGTGCCTTTATTTCACTGCAATGACTGCTTTCTTTCTGCCAGGTTGATTTGGGACACGTTTGCCCAACAGCCCAGTCACAGGTGCATTTGACTAAACTATACCTAACGATTTATTTAAAAAATTTAAATCTGTGTACATTTCTCAATCAAAATGATAGGAATGCAAGGAAAGAAAATACAAGTATGAGTGCTTCATACCAGGGCTCCTCCTGCATAATTAGCTTTTTATATCACCAATTTTATTAAAAGTTCTAAAAAGAAGTTAAAACTAATACAGACCAAAGAAAGAAAAGAAAGGAAAAAAGAAGACAGAAATGCAAAAAGATATAAATAGAAGCTTCTGATTTCCTTTGCAGCAAATACAAGTATGATTACAAAATTATATATAGTTACAACCCACCCTTTTTTTCTATTATCTAACATTTTTTAATTATCAAAACCTCAAATCAAAAGCATTTTTTTCTGTTTTGTGCAAAAGAAAAAAACTATAAGGGACTTCATGTCAGCAATAAACATAGATGCTGTCTTTTCTCTAATCAAAGAAGTCAGTTTAGCCTTCTCTGCTAGTTCCATCATCTTTACCAACCATTCTTTCATTGTGGGTTGTGCCAAACCCTTCCACTATTAAGTTTATAATAATCTTGCTGCGGTTGTCATGTATAAAAACTAGGTTCCATGACTTTTTTCCAACTGTCTTATCCATTAATCACAAAAGGAAACACTTTGGTTTCAATTGTACATTGGTCTTTAAAATATTCTAAATAGCATACATACTCTATGTGCATCCAACATTTTCTGACTTATGTCCTCCAAACATGATAAAATGTTCTTTCTTCCAGCATAAATTCATACGTACTTTTATACATTTTAGACCTCCATAATTATCTTCTTAGTGGTTCAGGACATCAGGTCAAACAGAAAACAAAATCCTCAGCTAAGAGCAGCTAAGAAAAGCAACTTCCCATTTACATCCTCCATACATTTGACTTTCAAGCTCTAATTAGCTGAGCAAGAAATATTTTTCCAAGGAAGATGCTTCAAAATCACATGACTCTTACATGGCCAAGACTCCTCACGTTCCACCACTTGGTTATTAAACAGATAGGCACACCCAGTGGCAAATTCAGACTTGACTTTCACAGGATAGAAGGAGGAGACCTCAGGAGTTGGCACCGCACTGTTACTTAGCCAATGGAGAACAAAGTTTTGGATTAACTGGATGAACGCTGTAGCAAAAGAGAGACAGGAGACAGCATAATCTCCATGATGGGATTTCCTGCAACCATAAAAATTCTGGCTAGAAAATGAAGCCTGTAGGCTTCTGAGCTTGGTTGTTTTCCTGTAGACGTTTTCATTAGTGCATTGGTGACATTACCTACTTTGGTAATGAAACATCTGCTAAAAACAACCACCACTACACTCAGAAAGCACCAAGGACTCCACAGCTCAACCCTGAGCTACCCATTTTCTCTTCTAAAATAAATCCTTGAAACTATTGCAACAATTAAACACATGAGGAGGATGGAGCTTCAGAAAAAAAGAACAAAAAGAGAGACCACAGCTGGTTAAACAATCAGAATTCAAAGACTTTCAGGCCCTAGCAGTGATCAAATATTATGTGTAACCCAAAATATAATCGTTCTCAGGGGAATCACATTGATTGTGATGGTTAACTTTTTTTTAACTTGAGTTGTTTTGCTGTTTCCTGGTTTTAATTCTTCTTCCCCAAGACCCCAACAAGGAGGACAGCCATAAAAATGTTTAAATAAACAAGTAAACTCATCTACTACAAAACCTGCATTAACTACAGGCAACAGGAAAGAATATAGTCCTCAATTTACAACCATTAATTTAGTGACCATTTGAAGTTGCAATGACTTATGTTGAAGTTACGATGAAAAGTGACTTATGGCCATTTTCACACTTACAACCACTGTAGCATCCCCATGGTCACATAATCAGAATTCATATGTTTGGCAACTAATTCAAATTTATGACAACTGCAGTGTCCCAAAGTCATGTGAACTTCTTTTGAGACCTTTTTAGAAGCAAAGTCAATAGGGAAGCCAGATTCATTTAACAACTATGTTATTAATTTAACTGCAGTGATTCACTTAACAACTGTCTCACTTAGCAACATAAATTTTGGGCTCAATTGTGGTAGAAAGTCAAGCACTACTTATAGGTGTATATATATGTTTAAGAATCCCATTTTTGGCCTCCATGCATCCCCTTTTTGGCCTGTTCCAGGTGGCAGGGATCGCTTCCACTGCCTCCTATCCCCGCTGCCTGGAATGGGCCAAAAACTGGACATGCGGAGGCCAAAAATGGGGTGCACGGAGGCGGCGATAGGTGGCAGTAGCGATGGACGGCGGCGAGTGGTGGCGATCCCTGCAGCCTGGAACAACTATTCCGGGAAGCCGATCCAACCGCCAATCAGCTGCTTGTGATAAATCAGGCTTTGCTGAAGCTGATCAGGCTGTTTGCTGCAAGGAGGTAAATTGCTGGGAGGCAGAGGCCGAAGGGTGGGGGCCGGTGGGTGCGCGGGCTTCAGCAACATTCGCTGTATAAGATGCACAGATATTTCCACCCACTTTTTTGGAGGGGGGGTGTCTTATACACCAAAAAATATGGTAATATATACATATGCATACATAGAAAAAAAATTAGGAGGTTGAGATAACAATCAACAGGCCCTTTATGGTGGGTCCCTTCCAAATCTGGCATTCTACCTTGTCTGATGGGGCTGGGAAACCTGTGATCCTCCTGCTATTACTTAGTACAGCCCCAAGATCCCTCATCTTTGGCCATACAGACCAGAGCAGCCAAGAGTTTAATTCAGCAGCATCTGTAAAACCCCTCCTTAATTTGCCCACATGCATTCTGACCTGACTGCACATGGGAAAAAACAATGAGGTGAAACAACAACAAGCAAATCGTGCTGGTTCTCTCCCTTAAATCCCACCTTTTCCCCCCAAACTGCTTTTTCCTTTTTTCCAGTAGCAGCACCAAGCTTTCCTTACTGTTTTCTGCCACTGCTCTCTAAAAGAGTCGCATACGGTAGGAGAATCCTGCCAATTATGCACTGCAGCATTGCCAGCTGGCAATCCTTAAGAGGCAATGCAGGTGAAAGAAAGAAAGAAAGCCTCAGAGCAATTGTCAGCTGTAAAGTATACTAACTGGAGGCAACAAGTCTCTAACAACTCTTTGAGGGAGATGGATGCTTCAAAAATGTGATAGAAAGATAGACGGGTAGACAGACAGACAAGGTAGGTAGGTGGCAGGCAGACACAGATAAGGTAGGTAGACAGGTAGGTAGGTAGGTAGGTAGGTAGGTAGACAGAGACAGACAGATTATGTAGGTGGCTGGCAGGCAGACAGACAAGGTAGGTAGGTAAGATAGGTAGGTGGCAGACAGGCAAGTAAGATAGGTAGGTGGCAGACAGACAGACAAGGTGGGTAGGTAAACAGACAGAGAAGGTAGATCAGTGACAGACAGACAAGGTAGACAAACAGATAATATAGGTAGGTGGCTGGCAGGCAGGCAGGCAGGCAGGCAGACAGACAAGGTAGGTAGGTAGACAGACAGACAAAGTAGATGGATGGCAAGCAGACAGACAGGCAGACAGGCAAGGTAGACAAACATAAGGTAGGTTGGTAGGTAATTTCAGGTATAGAAAAGCTCGAGAAAGCATGATAGTTGCGAGGGTAAAACAATACAGCCGCTTGGCTTAGAGTTACAGTCCAGTCCAGTCCAGTACTTCCAACCCCCTAAGCTTTGCTTTGGGATCAGAAGACCTAGGAAAGAAAGGGATCCCGCTCGTTTGGGATCTCACCAGCCTCTTGATACCGCGATCTAACAGTCACTCCATTTCCCACCAAGTCAATCCCTCCTTCCCAACCTTCCTTTAAGAGCGGAGTTGCCAGACTCGGGCAGACGGATCCAGACGGGGCTGGCTCCCCGGCTTCGCCCGTTCAGCCAGCAACGGCGATGCAGCTGGCACAGGCTGCCTCGTCCCCAGCTCCTTTCGCGCAGAGCTCCGGAGCCCTCGCCCGCACTGCCGGGATGCGGAGCGCTGTTTCGTCCAGGAGCCGCGCCAGCTCGGTACTCGGTCTTCTGCACAGAGAGACCGGCGGCTTCAGGTAGCCGAGGCGGACTGCTTGCTCCCGATTAAAGCGCCCACCTTGCAGCGGCTGATCGAGCCGCAAACGACAGACAGGCACAGCCCGTCCCGGGCAAGAGGCGCGGCTCAGCCTTCCCTTCCCTTTTTTTTTCTGCTGGGACCAGGCAACGCGCCCAAGCCTCGTCCGCCCGACCCTCCTCACCTGTCCTCCGAGACGCTGATGAGCCCCTCTTCCTTGGGCACGATGGCCGCCATGGTCACCGCGTCTTGCGAGCCCTCCACTTGGCCGAGCAACAGGGGCCGCCGAGTGAGCGGCACGGACGGCGAAGGCTGAGCAGCCATGAAGAGCGCGCGAACCACAGACACCAGGAGCTCCGCACGCCCAGCCTGCACGCCCTACCCTTTTTTTTTCCTGGCCGCGCTTGCGCATTGAGAGGAGAGTGGCAACCCCAAAAGGCTACGGTCGCAACGGCTTTCTCGCACGACTTCCGGATCTCCAAAGGAGCCTCTTGACTCATCTTGTGCGCCCGATCGGAACGCGGGACTGTGGAGTGGGATGTAAAAAGCGGGAAGGGAAAAAAGCCCGGCTTAGTTTAGCTACGAGCTGACTTTCATTGCGGTTATTAGAAATCGTCGTCGTCGCTAATATCCACCGCCTTTCCGTCTCGAGTGCGAAGAATTTTCTTCTCGCGCGCGTGTTCGACCAGCAGAAAATACGACAGGTAGAAGAGAGATCAAGGATGAGACAGATTTCACCGAGAATGGTATAGAATAGGTAACAATAGAATGAATGAGCTGGAAGGAAGGGACCTTGGAGGTCTTCTAGTCCAACCCCCTGCTCAGGCAGGAGAACCTATAATATTTCAGATAAGTGACTGTCCAGTCTCTTCTTAAAAACTTCCAGTGATGAAGCACCCACAACTTCTAATGGCAAACTCTTCCACTGATTAATTGTCCTCACTGGAAGTTTCTCCTTAATTCCAGGTTGCTTCTCTCCTTGATTAGTTTCCAACCATTGTTTCTTGTCCTGCCCTCTGGTGCTTTGGAGAATAACTTGACCCGGTCTTTGTGGCAGCTCCTCAAGTACTGGAATACTGCTTTCATGTCACTCCTAATTCTTCTTTTCTTTAGACTAGCCAAACCCAAATCCTGCAGCTGTTCTTCATATGTTTTAGTCTCCAGGCCTTTGATCATCTTAGTTGCTCTTCTCTGAACTTTTTCCAGAGTCTCAGCTGGCTGGCTCTGCATGCAAGTTGGGAGAGCAGGAAGGGCTGTAATGGGGTGGAAAAAGGAATAGCCTAGTGTGCCCAGGTGGCTGCACACAATGGACTTGGCCCAGCTATCTCAAATCCACTAGAGTGCATGGAGTTGAAATTTATTTTGAATAAAGCGGTCTATAAGATGACAAATGTTCCTGTATCTAAAATAATGCTTCCTTCTAGTCCAGTTACGTACATGCATAATCATCATACGGAGTAAAAGGTGGTTATTTTGATAGGAAGGAAGGCTGCTGTTCTGTTAATGACAATGGTGAAGATTGTTAACTAATGGCTCAGATCAGTCTCCATCCAAATCTAGATCAGCATTATCTCCATCCAGTTCACAGACATTGATGTTTGGGAAAAAGCTATTTTTTTAATCTGCTATATGTATTGCAATATATAATACCATTATAACATCATAGTCCTATTACAATATCAATGTCTGGACAGACATTTTATCGTATAAAGTAAATTGAGGTACTGTACATCATGAACCTTGTTGTTAATATGAATCTATAATAGTTTACAGGATTAATAATGTTAATTTAAATGATGTTCTTGTATTCTTGTATACCTTTGGAGCAGTCCAATCAAAACCAAAAGTAAGAGCTTCTGGATAAGCTGCTAAAGATGCCGCTTGTGAAGATATGATCTGGGCTTTTTCATTCAGTTGTTCAGTTGTGTTTTACTGGTTCAAAAAAAGCCCTACTGGCGATCCAAAAGGAAGGTAAGAAACTCCTTTTGGCTGATGGCTTGGCTGGATTCCTTCAACCATCAGCAAAACCACTAAGAGGACGTATACTTATTTTTAAAAAGCCGCTGCAATTTAGCAAGCAAGCATGCCAATTCTGAGCAATGAAGATATCACCAAAAGAACACTGAGATCAGACCAGTTCTTAAATATTTTATTCAGAAGTTGTTCTATTGAGTTCAATGGATCCGCCCCGCCCCCCCTCAAATAATAAACAGCATCAAAATTATTACAAACTCACATTGGCTCAATCAAGGTAACTCAAAAATAAGTCTATGATGCACTATCATCAAAATCTGTTCAAGTAGCATATTTTATCTGCAAATATCAGCAATAACAACCCAAATGATATAAACATTGGAGAGTAGTTAGTTAGGAGTATGAAACTTTTTTTTCAAATAGACATCAGCTTTGCCCTTTCAGCAAATACTGGCAACTCCACTCCACTCCCTTTTGTTCATTTGGAACAAGAGTTCCAAACGAAAAGCTATCAAGATGGCTTTCTTTAGAAAACCTCTACAAGTCTATCCCTAGCATTAATTTTCAGCCATAACTCCAGGTAGACCAAATCCTAACCCTAACCCTAGATTCATTTTCATTGTCAATGGGATTTTTCCCATATGTTTTAAAAGAACTCAACAAATAACTCTGAAAGAAAAACTGTCACCGACTCTTTCCTTAGAAAACTGCTAAGAATATATCCCTACCAATAGTTTTGGCCATGACTCCAAGTAGACCTAATCCTAGCCCTAGATTCATTTTCATTGTCAATGGCATTTTTCTCATATGTTTAACTATGGTCCAGAAACAACTCCAAACGAAAAGCTGCCACCATTTCTTTCTTTAGAAAACTAAGAATATATCCCTACCAATAGTTTTGGCCATGACTCCAAGTAGACCTAACCTTAACCCTAACCCTAATCCTATCTTTCATTTTCATGGGCAATCGGATTTCCAAGTGTGTTTTACTGTGGTCCACAAAGAAGTTCGAATGAAAAGCTAGCAATGTCACTTTCCTTAGAAAACCACTAAGAATCTATCCCTAGCATTAGTTTTTGGCCACGAGTCTTAAGTAGACCTAAACCTAACCTAACCCTAGATTAATTTCTTTGGCAATGGGAGTTTCCCATTTGTTTTACTGGAGTTGAGAAATAACCCTGAAGGAAAAACTGTCAGCATGGTTTTCCTTAGAAAAATCTCTCAGCCTCTATTCTTGGCATTCATTTTTGGCTACGAAAATGTGTGGATTCAGGCCAAACCAAATTTTTCCTGAATATACACATTTAATTTAAAATAATCAAATATAATTATTATTTCAAATGCTTTGTCCTACTAGCACAATAGAATTACAATGTGTTAGAAACTTTGGAAAAATTCTGTGTGCTTTATTTATTTATTTATTTATTTATTTATTTTATTTCAACTTATATACCGCCCTTCTCCCCGAGGGGACTCAGGGCGGTGAACAGCCAAATTAAAGCACATATAGTACAAATATTAGAAAAAATTTAAAATTAAATTAAATCATCAGTGTTTCAGTATTAAAATCTCAAATCTACAAGTTAAAATACCCAATTTAAAACCCAAAAATCAATAATATCAAAATTTTAAAAACCCCATTAAAACCAATCAAACTAGGCCGGCTTGTTGAAATAAGTAAGTCTTAAGGGCCTTCGGAAAGCGCGGAGATCCGGGATCAATCAAATTTCAGGAGGTAGCTCATTCCACAGGGCGGGTGCCCCCACAGAGAAGGCTCTCCCCCTGGGGGCCGCCAGCCGACATTGCTTGGCTGATGGCACCCTGAGGAGGCCCTCTCTGTGCGAGCGTATTGTGAGCATATATCCAAGTTTTGGGGATGCAGACTTTAGAGATATCATATACCCAACATTGGTTTTTTTCAACTTTATTGCCTTCTGGATCTGTTGAATTTTTCCTGCTTTGAAATACAATCTTAAAAAAGTAAAAGCTGTTTTTTCCCTGGTTGTTCTTCCCCAGCATTGTGTCCCTAAATGCAGAGTAGCTGGAATGATATGCATGTGTCACATGAAGAAGACATCTGGCTGAGAAGTAGTGGCTTAGTGAAAGAAGGAAAAGTTGAGCCATTACTATATCTGGTGCCTATGCTTCAGTTCTTTCCCACTGTCACCATTCTTTTTAATATGCTTGAATTAAAGTTGGTACCATCACAGGTCATCATTTCCTTATTTTCGTGGTTATTGAAGCTACCCACCCCCTCCACTCAAAAAACTATTATGATTTACTGTTCACATAATTTCCTCTGGATATTCCAAGATGAAATGTGAGTGGTGTGGTGGCCTAGAGGTGGAGCTGTCACCTCAAAATTAGGAGGTTGTGCGTTGGATTCTAGGTAGCAGCAGAATATCTCTCTCTGTGCGCAATCAGTCATTGTCTGCTGCAGGCTCTGCGTAGGTGTCAGGAAGGGCATCCAGTCAGTAAACGCTTGAGCTCTGTTCAGTCACCCTGACTCCACTCCAATGCAAGGCATTACAGGTTCATTAAAAGGAAAAAACAATCCAAGATCAAATGTGCTACTTAGATATGTATAGTATTGCCTCTGTGGCTTTGGAAAAGTAGACAGGTACATGTATTAATTTTAAGTTTACAGTGTAGGGTTTGTAACTCTTCCTATGAACAGAATTGAACCTGTAAAAAAAAAAAAAGATTCAGTTCAGCCTCAGTTAAACATATTGCTTATAGCAGTGGTCCCCAGCTTTTCTGGCTCTGCGGACTGGCAGCAACAGTGGCAGCAGGAGAGGGGACGGGATGGTCTTGTGCACATGCGGCCACTTTTGCAAATGGAGCTTCACTGCCAGTTCCCAATGGGCCACGGACCAGTACTGGGATGTGGACTGGGGGTTGGGGACCCCTGGCTTATAGCAAAGTAAGAACTTCAATGGATTTTTTTTTCTTTTATAGTCTTTGCTAACTGGCTGACTTGGTTAGTTAACATAGCCCCAACATCTATGGAAGACAGCAAGTTGAGAAAGGCTTTTTGATTAAACAGAATGATTTTATGTAAGCCATTAGGACAGTGTTTCTCAATCTAAGCAACTGCCTGGAGAATTCCAGGAGTTGAAGTCCATGCATCTTAAAAGTTGCCATGGTTGAGGAACGGGAAATAAGGGAGCCACATTCAGCACACCTGGAAGTTAGTAATATTGGAAGTTGAAAAATAAGATGTCTACAACTTTAATAAGAGAATGCTATTATTTTTTTTATAACACGGCTAATAGAAAGGAACCACCCAGCCAGTAGGTAGGAAGGAAGGAAGGAAGGAAGGAAGGAAGGAAGGAAGGAAAAAAGAAAAAGAGAAAGAGAAAGAAGGAAGGAAGGAAAGAGAAAGAAGGAAGGAAGGAAAGAGAAAGAGAAAGAAGGAAGGAAAGAAGGAGAAAGAGAAAGAAGGAAGGAAGGAAGGAAAAAAGAAAAAGAGAAAAGGAAGGAAGGAAGGAAGGAAGGAAAGAGAAAGAAGGAAGGAAGGAAAGAGAAAGAGAAAGAAGGAAGGAAAGAAGGAGAAAGAGAAAGAAGGAAGGAAGGAAAGGAAGGAAGGAAGGAAGGAAGGAAGGAATAGAACAGGGCACTTCAAAAATGAAATGAAATCTAAAAATATCTCAGATGTGTTACCCCAAGCACTAAGATACTTTATCTGGCTTTGAATACAGTAACCATTTGTTCTGGAGCAAAAGATATACAGCTTTGGATAATTGTGGCTAAAAGCAATGTTCTGAATGTGAACATTTTTTTATGAGAAACTTGTTATGTAACAGAAAGCAACCTGCAGATTTCTATTTGTGGCCTACCACTCTATTGATTTTAAAAGACTCAATTGAACTTTCCAGAGATAAACATTAATGCTTAGCAGTGTAATACTGCTATATTTATAATACAATGTCACAGATCAAATCCGTGGGTTTTATTACCCACGGATTTGATCTGCATATTATTTGTATATGTAATTGTATACGCGATTAGCTAAACATGCCATTTCAACTGTGGAAGGAGAGAAAGGTGATATGGCTATTTGAAGTTACTTTTAACTTGAGGGATGTTTTGACTTTGTTTTTAAAGCAGAGATGTACTTGTGAGGATCTAAATAACTTCTAAAATCACCTTGCTGACAATTACAGTAGCTCAAAAAGCCAAGTGCCAGTGGAGAGGAGTGGCCAGTTGCCCTGCACAGCAACCGCCATGTCCCCTGCCTCCCGGCGCTGCCTGCCCCACGCGGCGCCCTCTCTGCCCACCAGGTCCATGTGAAGGCAGAGGCCTACCCCTCGGCAGGTGAATTGACTACCAAGATGGTGGCTAACTATCCTACATGGTGAATCAGCCATGGCAATTTGTCTCATGGCGAATCACCTGGGGTGAGGTGATTTGGGAGGAATAGAGGGGGAGGAGTGGCAGGGGAGGGATGCCCCCGGTGGATTGGCTAGGATGGATTAGGCCAGGGGTGGGCAAATGTGGCTCTTTTACAACCTGTGAACTTCAACTCCCAGAATTCCTGAGACAGCTTGGCTGTGAACTTCAACTCCCAGACAGCTTGGCTGTCTCAGGAATTCTGGGAGTTGAAGTCCACAGGTTGTAAAAGAGCCACATTTGCCCACCCCTGGGTTAGGCCAATTGTCTCTTTCCACCGCGCACACTCCTGCTTAAACTTAAGTTTTAAACTGATCAGAGAAGAAAGTTTTCACAACCACACAGTTACAAAGAGTGGCAAAAATCAACAGTATATTCCCTTCTTGCAGATCGCTTCCCTCTGCTGGTGGTCAATGGGGAAAACGGGAGTCACGTTGCAAAGCGAGTTCTGATATTTTTAAACACAAGTGTTAGAATGGAACAGTCCGAATTCACAATTACTAAAAGAAAAAAGAAGTCCTAAAAATACCCTGAGGAAAAAAATGCAATGTGAAGGAAGAAATGTCAGAAAAATATGTGCCATATAAATGAGCCAGATATCACAATAACAAAGTCAAACTCTGATTTTGTTTGGCTTTAGTCTTTGGTGTAGTGGTACTTTCAACATTTTGGTGCAGTGGTACTTTTTAAAGACTGTTCCTTCCACTCATTCCTGAGTAGTAAAGCTTCACTGAGAAGACAGTGACAGATATCTTTCTGATGGTATGAAACAAATTTAATTAAGGACTTTACTTAATTAGAAGGCAATGCAGGAGAAAGTGTAGCCCTTGATATATATTTCCTTTCTTAACTGAATCATGTCAGTGCCATTTTAAGAAAATAACATCCATGAATTTATTCTCAGCAGAATGAATGAGGCGAAAATGCTTGGATGCCCATAAGTTAAATTAGAAAAATGGAATTCAGATTAGCTTGCTACAAAAATATGAAGGACCACTAAATAAGCTGTAAAGAAAACAACAGAAAACTGTGTCATTGTCTTCCCCTAGTGGTCATTTGGATTTTTGCCACCCAAATTTGGTCAGCTTAATGTATCAATTGCTTTGAAATTGTATTAGTCTAAATAAGAGGTGTCCAACCTTGGCAACTTTAAGACCTGTGGACTTCAGCACTCATGCTGGTGGGGAATTTTGGGAGTTGATGTCACAGGTCTTAAAGTTGCTAAGGTTGGATACCCCTGGTTGAGATGCTGCTTTTCTAAAGTTTTGGGACCCATCAAATCCCCAGTGGGATCCAGGAAGAGAGCTGTTTCTCATGAATGAAGGCAAATTTGAAGAGAGCTGTTTCTCATGAATGAAGGCAGATCCCCAGTGGGATCCAGGAAGAGGGCTGTTTCTGTCATGGCACCCATTCTCTGCAGTATTTCTCAAACTCACTGTGACCCTGCTAGCTTTTTCCAAGGCCTTCACCATTAAGCCTGAGGCCCTGGATGTGCAGGTGAACCCATTTGATGGTTGTATTGATTGGAGGTGACTTGGTATTGATGCTCAGCTGCTATTTTATTTATAATTTTGCTGACTGTTTTTGTTTTTGTTTTATTTGTTAATTGCCCAGAGCCAAATATTTAAGACGAGCCCATATAAAGTTAACAAATACATTTAGAAAATAGAGAACAATATTTAATGACATTTAACAAAATGTCGAACTACTAGCATATAAAAAAAAGCAATATTTTCTTATCATAATAATGTTTTCTTATGGCTAAAATAATCCATGTTTACCTGTTCTGGCTTGCCTTAGAATGAAATTAAAAGGTCTGTCCGCTTTGAAGACAGGAGCTCTGGATCTTTTTAACAACACCATAGCTGTGATGTAAAACAATTGGTGAATATCAGGCCTTATTTACATTTGTTCGGTTTCAAATATCTCACAGGAAGTAAAACTAAATAGAGGTAGTCATCAATTTACGACCACAATTGAGCCCAAAATTTATGTTGCTAATTGAGACATTTGTTAAGTGAGTTTTGCCCTATTTTATAACCTTTCTTGCCACAGTTGTTAAGTGAATCATTGCAATTATTAAGTTAGTAACACGGTTATTAATTGAGTCTGGTTTAACAATTAACTTTGCTTGTCAGAAGTTGCAAAAGATGATCATGTGATCCCAAGACACTGAATTTTGATCACGTGACCACGGGGATGCTACAACAGTGATAAATGTGAAAAACAGTCGTAAGTCACTTTTTTCAGTGCCATTGTAACAATGAACAGTCACTAAATAAACTGTTGTAAGTCAAGGCCTACCAGTACTAGAGAATTAAAATATCTAAGCCCTAATGACAGTAAGAACTTGGATCAGTAACAGAATTTTGCAATCCAAGACATACTTATTTGTTTTTCTAGGCTAGCCCTACATCACCTTGTCTCCGATTCCATCCATTACTTCTTACAGCATATGCTAAATCATGGTTGGATTAGTTTGAGAGATTCCCCACCACCACCGATTTTGTCTTATCTGGTCTTCCGACAAACTCTATTTTCCCAAACCCTTCTGATGGGGGTTGAGAAATTCATGTGTGTGAATGGCCATATCCTAGATATATATATTATGAAGAATAATGCTGAAACACAAATAGTGTTTAGAACTATAAGATACAATATAGCACTACCCCTTGTAAAGTTTGTCCATATCCATCTGTTAAATTAGTTTTAATTGAAGTCTGTCCACATGCATTGTTCCTTTTTATAATCATAATGAAACAAAGTCACACCAGTCAATGTGAATTTCCCCCTCTGTAATCGTTAGAAGATCACATTGTAGGATGGAATAATAGTAGTCTGTACAATCTTTTTCTCTTCTCCCTATAGCCTTCTGACTTTCCTGCTTTTTGGCTTCAGAGCATTGTAGCAACCCTACCAACAAAGGAATTGAAGTGGAAGCAAGAGTAGATACTAGAAAGTGCATTGCACAACTAGCCAAGAACTGTTTTGCTAGAATTTAGATCTCTTGTTAGAGACCCAATAAATATTATTGCTGGTCCCTTTTGATTCAAATGCCAATAGTATATAATAGATAATGAGGCCATAAATAAGTGCTACCTGTAAGCTCCCAAACTATTTGATTGGAATTCACTGCAGCCCATTTCTGAACGACTTGAAATTATTGTAGTAAGTAGAAAGTCTGAAGTGTACATCATGGCACTTATTTAAACAGCATTATAAAATTTAAGCAGATAAAACAAAAACCGTTAATGCCTAGGGAAAGTCAATATGAAAAATATGTTTTTTTTTAAAGAGGTCCCAAACTTGTCAATGATAAACTTTGATGTAGCACAGTGGAATTTTATAGATACGAAAGTTTGCTTCCTGCAAACTACAGGCCATGATATAACATGGAAAACAAGATCTGATCCCAATTTCATAGGTACATACATGGTTGATAATAACATTGGATGGGGCACCAGGTTGGGTTAAGCTGTTTTAAAACTTCCTGTGGGCAAATGGATTACCCCAAGGGACTGTATTTATTGGATTATAAAATAATTATTTATGTTACAAGTACTGTTTAATTAATAAACCATTTGCTTGTTTTCCAGATTCATGCATTAATTCTCTCTGGTTTACCTGTAATGCCGGAGGCTTTTGTGCCATCTTCTGTCACTTCAATTTTTGCTTTGTGGACAATTTCCGAGATATAAAGACCTCCTTGTTCTAACAAACCAAAGCAGTCATTATTTGCCAGCGCAAAACCAAAACAACTTATTTAAGGAAAAAAGTGTTCTAAAAAAATTTCTGTCACAGAGACACTAGAAGACAATTATCAGGAGCTCAGTCAAAATGTACAAAGACAGATGGGTATTGTTTGACAGATTGACAAAATAAAATAAAGGCCTTCGGAAAAGAAGAGTTTCTTCCAGAAATTATAAAGTTAATGCCATCTATACATTTAGTAAGTATCCCCAGTGAAGTGAAGCCCATCCATTAATGAATACATGAATTGCAATGAGAACTGAGTCAACAGTTTTGTAAGTATCCTTACAAAAAAAAAATCCTTATCCAAAATAAGTTTATCTATTTTACTTATTCTTTCTCCCTATATTAAAGTTCTACATAGGGCTTTTCAACTGAAAGTTTTTCATTTTTACACCAATATTGTGGCTTTTGAATGAGCTGCGTGGTGGCCTAGAGGTGAAGACACTTGCCTCACACTTGGGAGAGTTAAGTTCAATCTAGGCAGTGACAGATGTTTCTCTATTAGGGCACAAAGAGAACATATTTGCTGTGAACTCTGTGTAGGCATCAGGAAGGGCATCTGGCCAGTAAATGCTCAGCTCCATTCAGTCACCCCAACTCCACCCCGAATAAAAGGGATTACAGAGTTGTAAAGACATACAAGTAAAGACACGCACAAAATACAGTTTTTGAATGCACTTCTAGGTTAAGTTAGCCATGATAAATGAAGTGATTTGTAAGCTTCATGGCAAAACATTTTAGGTGACAGAGGCTCAAATAAAGCATTGTGTGAAATAGAATACAAGGTACATTCTTGTTCCAGAAATAATCCATGCCCACCTGTGATTAGAAAAATTGTTTTATAGACCCAAAACTCCAATTAGATCTTTTGTGATGAATCACTGCCACAGAGCAGAATCTATAATTTAAGTCCTTAGATTAACGTAATGCATATAGCTCCTAAGATCTTCCAAAAGTTTCCAATGAATTGTAATTTTCAACATCACAGAAGAGAAGAGGGAAAACTTTAAATATATATAGGAGATTATTGTATTATTTTATTTTATCTTTAATTAAAATTAGCTGCCTTTTCCTTTCTTTATTCTGATCCGGCACATTTTTTTACACTGTGGCTCCTAAGCCTTCAAAGTTGCATATGGCATTTGACCTGAAAAAGTTGTATAGGCAAGCTTACCTGAAATACCCTTAAAATTGGCTTCAGTTTGCTCAAACATGTCTGTAATTCCTAATGCAGGTAAAATCATCTTTAAATCCAAGTGGCTTTGAATTTTGAACCTGGAAAGATGATAGATGAACACTATAAATATACTATGTTGTTTTCAATGCAATTCTTCTATGGGCAAGGTGACATACGGCCTCTCCTGGGTTTAGTGAACATTACCTCCCAGCAGCCTACTTAGCATGTCTAAGAATGAAATATGATGGGAATTGTAATGGAGCAACGTTTCAAGAGCACATAGTTCATCCTGAAAATTGATCAGTGGCGGGATTCAATTTTTTTACTACTGGTTCTGTGGGTGTCACTTGGTGGCCGTGGCATGGCGTGGTGGGCATGGCGTGGCTTGGTGGGTGTGAAAGGGGAAGGATACTGTAAAATCTCCATTCCCACCCCACTCCAGGGGAAGGTTACTGCAAAATCCCCATTTTCTCCTAATCAGCTGGGACTCGGGAGGCAGGGAATAGATGGGGGCAGTCCCAGTCAGAGGTGGTATTTACCAGTTTATTTATTTATTTATTACATGTATTTATATGCCGCCCTTCTCCCGAAGGACTCAGGGCGGCGAACACAAGTTAAGAAACATGTACAATAAAATTGTACTTTAAATCAAATAACTAATTAATGATAAATAATAAACCCAGAATCAGAGTCAGCCTATTTGCTTGAACAGCCAAGTCTTCAGCTCCCGACGAAAGGAGCAGAGATCAAGAGCCGTCCGGAGCTCGGTAGGTAATTCATTCCAGAGGGTGGGAGCACCCACAGAGAATGCCCTACCCCTGGGCACCGCTAGATGACATTGGCTTGCCGTCGGGACCCTGAGGAGAGCGGCCCTATGTGAGTATTTACCAGTTCTCCAAACTACTCAAAATTTCCGCTACTGGTTCTCCAGAACTGGTCAGAACCTGCTGAATACCACCTCTGTATTGCATATTTACAAGAATATGTTGTGTGTTTTTATTCTGTTTCTAGGTCTTAAAGCATGCTTTTGTTTTTGTAATCATTTCTGTATAGTTTTTCCAAGGTCTTATCCTTGCATTTCTACACTTAAGATTTTAGGCAGCACAGATCCAAATAATATGGCTGCGTCAGTGGTGGGTTCCTCCCGATTTGGCCCGCCGAGCTGGTAGCGGTGACGATATGATGTCACTGAACCCGTTCTGCCCGCCCCGCCCCCTCACCCCCCACTGTTGTTCTTACCTTTTATTTGGCCCCATCCCAAATCTATTGCCTCCTGAGTCCCAGCTGATGGGCTATAAGGAAAAAAACTGTTTAAACTCTTGCTATGGAGCTTCGAAGGACCACCCCACATCTGATCAGTGGTAAAAAGCAGTTTGGTGGTAGACCGGTGCCTCCAAAAACAAATGAGTAGACCGATGCCTGCAAAAATAAATGGGTAGACCAGTGCCTCCAAAAACAAATGAGTAAATCAGTGCCTGCAAAAATACATGAGTAGACTGGTACAGTCTGCAAGCAGTTAAAAGCCTGGTAGACCAGTACCTCTGCTAAATCCTAAAGAATTGTCACATGACCATCAAGCCATGCCCACAAAATAAGCCACACCCACAGAACCGGTAGTAAAAAAATTTATAGCCATGGCATTTTGTCTACAGTCATGTTTGTGCCTGTTACACACAGAGCAGAGATCCAAATGTTGAAGCAACTGGATGTACATCCATTGTTGTTTACCTAGGAAGAAAGATATCCATTGCTGTTCTTCTCGATGTGCTGGACCACAGAGAGAAGATTTGAGCCGAGAGGTAAGTCTCAATCCTGGCTAGAGAGGTTCTCCTGTTGGATGGAAGCACCACAAACATGCTAACCTCCTCCTCCAGATAAGGTATTTCAACCACACTGATCTGATCCAGAGAGCCCACTAGGAATTCACCTGCAATTCAAAAAACCAGCGGTATACTATTAACAAACATACCAGGATTTTCGGTAATTTCAGAAAGACCTTCTAAGGTTGTGGTGACGAACCTTTTACTCACTGAGTGCTGCACAGGGACGCGCTTTGCGTGCCATCTGTGCTAACGTGTTTATGTTGTTTATGTTTATTATATTTATATACCGCCTCTCTCCCAAAGGACTCGGGGCGGTGGACAGCCAGCAAATAAAATACAGAAATACAAAATTTAAAACAGTATTAAAATCCAATTAAATCAGTTTGGCCCATAGTTTAAAACCCTACATTAAAACCCCTAATTTTATTTATTAATTAATTTATTTATTTATTAAATTTCTATACCGCCCTTCTCCTTCCGGACTCAGCGCGATGAGTCCAGAAGGAGAAGTCCGGAAGGAGAAGTCCGGAAGGAGAATTTTAGTAATGGAATTAAAACTGTGTGGCTTCTCCCCTGTGCACTGTACATGCAACCGCACCATCTGTGCATGCCACATGGCTTTCACGTGCACCCCCATGTACCACATGTGCAATTGTACCGTCTGCACATGCGTGTGGTTTTTGCGCATGCAATCCACATGTGCGAAAGCATGCGCAGGAGAGTTTCAAAGACCGGATGGGTCCCCTGAATTGCATGCATGAGCACCGGAGGCCTGAACACCATCTAGGGCGCACATGCATGTGCAGCTGTAGATTAGTTGGGCGACAGCTTGCGTGCCCGGAAAGATTGCTCTGCGTGCCACCTTGGGCACGGCGTGCCATAGGTTCACCATCACGGTTCTAAGAAGTGATATTTCAGCCGCAGAACACTATTCAACCAGAGTTTATGAGCTATATGTGTTTAATTCTGAGCATTTTGAAAAAAGCCATTTTTATTCAGATTTTTGATTAATAATTATGGTACAGCAAGATAACTAAACAGACTGAAAGTCTTTCCCCCCCAAATACTTCTTGTCACTGACCATCATTTGCATATTTATTGGATTTTAAAATAATGCTTCATACATTGGGAGTATTCAGAAATAATCTGAAAAGTTATTTCGCATTTTGTATTTATGGACATCTGCCAAACAGAAATGCACTGGATGGTCTTCTTAAAAAGCATCAACTACATTTAATCAGATGGCACTTTTTACGCTAGCAGTAAAATACTGCCTGCCCTATTGTAGCAGTAAAAATCCTCCTTGGAGTCCTATACATTTAGTAGAAATATTTCCTCTATTGCAAATATGGAAACTGAATTGAAAGAGAGAGTTGTATCAAAGGTGGCCAATTTATTTATTATTTATTATATTTCTATACTGCCTTTCTCCCGTAGGACTCAAGGCGGTCAAGAGAAAATATAGATACACAAACATCATAAACTTGCTAATTAAAATTATAACTTAGTTTGGCCCAATTAAATAAAACCCCAAATTAAATAACATTTTAAAACCATTCGCATGTTTACATGTTTAGCCCCGCCTGTTGGAACATCAGGGTTTTGAGGGCACAGCGGAAAGCACGGAGATCAGGGATATTCTCCGCCCTAGCGCCCACAGCAGTCAGGATTGGGTAGTGGCAGGTCTGGTATCCAATGAGACCGAGCCTACTGAACTTTTCTGGCACCTCCCCTTCCTGTTAGTCCAGTTTTTCGGCTCGGTCTTATCCAAGACCAGACGTGTCTGCAGATCCTCTAGCCTATTTGGCCTGTTTTATTCCTGATTCAGCTTCAATCTCAACTCAAGACTACTTCAATCTTCACAACAAGTAAGGTCCGGCGTGAAGGGCAGGAGCCTGTAGCCGCCGAAGGCCTCCTAAGGCTGGGGCTTCCCTTGGGCAGCTCCTGTTGGGGCGCACGAGCTAACTCCGTTTGGCTCTGCCGCTTTCCTCCTCTCTCTCATTCTTCCTGGGGCTGTTTTTTTTACTTTTTTGCTGGGAGCTGCGAGGAGTGTGTCCGCGCTCCCAGCGTCTCTTTCTTTCCTTTTCGGGCCGCCGCGGCTTCTTCAAGGGCCCGCTCATCAGCTGAGAGGCGCGGGCGCCATTTTGTTTTTCCCCCCCCACTCGCTGTTTAACCGGGCGCTCTCCGACCCCCTTGGGGGCTCAGCCTTCGCAGGGGAAGCGCGAGGAGGGTGTCCGCCTTCCCCTGCACCTGCCTGGAAGCCCCTGCTGCCTTGTTTCAGGCCGTTTTCGTCGCGGCCGCCATTTTGTTTTTTGGCGCGGGCGCCATTTTCTGGGCCCAAAAATTTCGCGCCATTTTTGCCACTCTCTCAGGGGGCCTTACAGCGAAGGGGAAGGGCGAGGAGTGTGTCCGCATTCCCCTTCGGCTTCCCAGCCCGCCCCCCCCCTCTCCAAAAAAAAAAAAAAAAAAAAAAATCTGCCTGTTTGCCCCTAAGGCTTTTGGGGCCAAGCCTTTCAATCCCTCGCTCAAGGTCCTTACCTAGCGAGAGAGAAAGAGAGAGAGAGAGAGAGAGAGAGAGAGAGACAAAGAGAGAGAGAGAGAGAGAAAAGGAAAGAAGGGGGCTCTTGTCCTGCTGTTGCTGACCCCCCCCCTCTCTTTTTTTCCTGGCACCTTTTCTCTTTATAGAGAGCCAGACCTGATCATGGCAGATCCTCCTCCTCAAAAATCAGGCCGTACCAGATCAAGCAAAAGGCCAAGGGTTGAAGACCCTGGAGAGGGCTCCTCTTCCCAAAGAAGCAAGAGCAATCCCTCTTCTGCTAAGGGCGCTTCTTCATCCAAATCAACCATGTCCAGGGATGAAGCCCGCAGACATAAGGCCATGGACCGGGCCTTTGACAGGGCTCAGGCTAAGAACTTGCCTCAACCAAAACCAACGACAGCGGCTCTCAGGAGCTCTTCACGTGGCGCCACCGCTTCTTCTGTGGCCTCCCAGGAGGCTTCTCCCCACCGCACTACCACCTCTCTGTCTCCTGATAGGTCCCTAGCAGGTGATTCAGTTCCGTCCCAAGCAGCTGCCTCTGTTTTTCCGGCTTGTCCAGGAGCAGATGATCAATCTCTTCAGTCCCCTGCTAATCCTTCAGCTGATCCGGTCTCCTCTGCTTCAACTTTGGCTGACCCGCAATCCATCCTTCAGAATCCCCTCTTACCTTCAGACATGAGGCTCTCCTTAGCTGATTTGATTTCTGAAGCCATCAGGCAAGGCATTGCCCAGGGCCTTCAACAACATACCATGGCTGATTCCTCTAGACAAGGGGACCATTCTCGCTCTCGCTCCCGAGCTCGTCCAGAGGAGGTCACAGAAGACCCTTACGACCGGGAATCAGACAGCCAGGCTTCCTTATCAGAAGGTGAAATTCATCCTGACCAGGACCTCTCTGAGGATGAAGGGCTGGAACCCGACCAACCTGCCTTTGTGGGTTTGTTCAAACCCCATATGTTCCGGTCCCTTCTCCACAAGGCCCAGTTGGTCACTGGTCTCGGGCCTCCTGCCTCCCCTTCTGAGGCTCCCGCGGGGTCTGTCACCGCATCCTCAGCCCTCTTTCAAGAGCCTGCTGCGCACTCCGACATTGTTCCAGCACCTAAGCTCTTCTCTGATGTCACCAAAAGGCAGTGGTCCAACCCCAGCTCGGGCCCTGTGCCAAATAATCTGGACAGGAAGTTTTATAATGTTGCCCAAGATTATTCTTCCCTCCTGCAGGTGCCCTCGGTGGATCCGCCTATCGTGGCCCTTTTTTCCTCCTCCCCCCTCACCGGGCCTTCTGAGGAATGCTTAAAACCAGAGGATAAGAAGGCGGAGAGAACCCTCATAAAAAACCACCAGGCTTCTGCATGGGCGGTCCAGGCTTCTTCAGCGGCCTCTTTTTTCAACAGGGCCACCATCCTTTGGCTCAAACAGCTACAAGAGCGCATTCCAGCCACGGATCACCGAACCCACCAGGACATCAATAAAGTCCTGGCGGCAGTGGAATTTTCGGCAGATGCTACACTTAACGCCGCCCGATTCTCTGCCAAAGCCATTGGAACCTCAGTCACCTCCAGGCGTCTCCTCTGGCTCCGAAATTGGCAGGCGGACGCCAGGAACAAATGGCGTCTTGCTTCTTCTCCTTATTCCGGGGACAAACTCTTCGGAGAGCAGCTGGATCCCCTCCTGATAGAGACCAGAGACCACCGCAAGATCCTCCCTGCCCTTTCCAGGCGCTCAGATCCTCGACACCTAGGGTCCTTTCGTTCCTCCTCCTTTCGATCATCGGAGTCTACCTCGTTCCAGCGTCATCAAAGGAACTTCCCTTCGAGACAACGCCAATTCGACACCCAGGTTAGGCAAGGCCCCAGATTCAATCCCAAACGGTCCTTTCGGGGTGGGAGAGCCAGACCTTTTCGGAGACCTCGTTAAGGACAACCCAGACCCAGTCATTGGCGGCCGTCTATCTCGGTTCGCTGATCAATGGGATTCCACTACCTCTGACCTCTGGGTCAGAAACACCATTAGATTTGGCCTATCCCTAGAATTCTCTTCCCCCCCTCCCAACCTTTTTTTGCCTTGCCCTCTATCGTCTGACCCGGTTAAACGGGCTCAGCTCGATGAGGCCATCCAGCATTTATTAACCATCAAGGCTATCCAGCCTGTCCCCGCTAACCAAAGGGGTCTAGGGTTTTATTCCCGTTTATTTTTGGTACCAAAGTCCTCGGGGGATTGGAGGGCTATCCTTGACCTGAAGTCCCTCAATAAATACATCGTTTACCATCGCTTCAAAATGCAGTCCTTAAATACCATACTCCTCTGCATCCGCAATGGAGACCTTATGTCCTCCATAGACCTCACTGAAGCTTACCTCCACATCCCCATCCTTCCTTCCCACCGAAAATTTTTGCGTTTCTTTCATAATGGCCGCCATTTTCAGTACGCGGCCCTCCCATTTGGACTTTCCTCTGCCCCTAGGGCGTTTACTAAGGTTATGGCCGCTCTCATGGCACATATTGCCTCTGTCCCTATCAGAGCCCTTTTTTATTTAGACGATATCCTTGTCCTCTCCCAATCTCGTTCCAAGGCCATCCACGATGTCTCTTCCACCATTGCCATGTTACAAAGTCACGGTTTTTCCATTAACTGGCGTAAGAGCCTGCTATCCCCCTCCACTCGCATCCAACATCTGGGCGCTCTCATTGATTCATCAAACCTTCAGGTCTCCCTCTCCCTTGACCGCCAAACTAGCCTTTCTGAATCAGCTGACCGCATCCTGAAATGCGGATCCTCCTCTCTCCTGGGTCTCTCCAGTCTTCTGGGCAAGATGGTATCCGCTTACGATATTGTCCCCTGGTCTCGCCTACACAGCAGGGAGCTCCAGTGGCTTTTACTCCCGTTCCAACGGACCAAACGGGCCACCTCAGCTTCCAGAATCGCCTTGCCCCCTTCGGTGACAGACTCTCTGACCTGGTGGACGTCGTCGGCCGTATCCCGGGGCTCTTTTTTCGGCCAAGTGACCAGGACTGTGATTACAACGGATGCCAGCCTTTCGGGCTGGGGGGCTCACTTAGACGTCCACATGGCCCAAGGCCTATGGTCCCCGCAGGAACAGCGGTTCAACATCAATGTCCTGGAACTACGGGCCATCTTCTTAGCCCTCCTGGCCTTCGAGGCTCAGATTGTTGGCAAGGATGTCTTAATTCTCACAGACAATGTCTCGGCCAAAGCACACATCAACCGGCAGGGCGGAACTCGATCCCGCTCCCTACAGAAGGAGGCAACCAGATTATTCCGCTGGGCCGAGACTCATCTATCCTCGATCAGGGCCGAGCACATATCGGGGGTAGACAACATTCAGGCGGACTCCCTCAGCCGCGTCCAGATCGATCCCTCAGAGTGGAGCCTGCATCCTCCCCTCTTCGACGAGCTGATATCCCGGTTCGGGACCCCGACTGTCGACCTGTTCGCCTCGGCCGCCAATCACCTACTGCCCCGGTTCTTCTCTCGTTTTCCCTGCCCGGGAGCAGAGGCTGTGGATGCCCTCCGCAGCCCTTGGCCGGCGGGTCAGCTTCTCTACGCCTTCCCCCCCCTCCCAGTCCTGTCCAGGGTAATCCGCAAGATTCTGCTAGAGAGGGCGGAGATCATCCTTCTGGCCCCCCACTGGCCTCGACATCCGTGGTTTCCCGATCTGTTGTCCCTGTCGGTGGCCCCTCCCTGGAGGATTCCCGACAGCAAGATAGTCCTCCTTCAAGGTCCTCTTCGACACCCGGACCCACAGTCGTATCAACTGACCGCTTGGAGGTTGAGCGGCGCCTCCTCGCTAGAGCCTTAGTCTCTCCGGACGCCATCACCATCATCCAGGCGGCCAGACGTCCTTCTACCTTGCGCATATACGACTCTACCTGGCGTTCCTTTGTCAAGTGGTGCTCTAGGAAAAGAATCCTTGCTACGGAGGCCTCCATTCCTCAGCTTATAGACTTCTTGCGGGATGGTTTCCGCTCAGGCTTGGCCCCTAACACCCTTCGCCGACAGGTGGCGGCATTATCTTCCATTCTTTCATGTGGCTCCTCATCTACGTTAGCCAACGACCCACTTGTGCACGCCTTTTTACGAGGCGCTACAAACCTCCGACCTCCCGTAATCCATCGGTTCCCTACGTGGGACCTCAACAAAGTCCTTCAAGCCTTGACCTCTGCTCCCTTCGAGCCTCTTCGCACGGTCAGCCTGAAATATCTTTCCTTCAAAGTCTCCTTCCTGGTCGCTATTACCTCTGCCCGTAGGATTTCTGAGCTGGCGGCTTTGTCGGTCCGTGCTGACCTATGCATCTTCCATTCAGACAGGGTAGTCCTCAGACTCGACCCTGCCTTCATCCCCAAGGTCAACGCCACGTTCCATCGGGCACAAGAGATCATCCTCCCGGATTTCTGTCCTGCTCCCAGATGTCATCAGGAGGCGGTTTGGCACAAGCTCGACGTACGAAGAGCTCTCCGCATTTATCTGTTTCGTACTTCTTCCTTCCGTCGATCAGAAGCCTTGTTTCTGTCCTTTCAACCGGCTTCGATGGGGGCAAGAGCTTCCTCAGTCACGATAGGTCGCTGGTTGCGGGCTACCATCGCATCCGCCTACGAGTCACAATCTCTTCCGGCCCCGCGCAACATTACCGCTCATTCCACCAGGAGCGCTTCCACCTCGGCAGCTTGGGCCACACAAGCATCGGTGGAGGAAGTCTGCCGTGCAGCTACATGGGCATCTGTGACTCCCTTCGTCCGGCACTATCGCCTCGACTCCTATGCATCGGCGGATGCAGCATTCGGCAGGAGAGTTCTCCAGAGGGTCCGGCCTATCCCACCCTAGGAGACATCAAGCTTTGGTATGTCCCAATCCTGACTGCTGTGGGCGCTAGGGCGGAGAATGGGCGTTGGTCTTACCTGATACGCCCGTTCTCGATGAAGCGCCCACAGCAGTCAGCCCCACCCTAGGCCGTACTGGGATTCATGGGGGTGGGTGGACTCTCATTCTCTTCTTATATATCTGCAGACACCTCAGTCTACTGAACGAACTCGCCTCCAAACTGGACTAACAGGAAGGGGAGGTGCCAGAAAAGTTCAGTAGGCTCGGTCTCATTGGATACCAGACCTGCCACTACCCAATCCTGACTGCTGTGGGCGCTTCATCGAGAACGGGCGTATCAGGTAAGACCAACGCCCATTTCGTATCTCAGGGGGCGGTTCATTCCAAAGGGTTGGAGCCCTCACAGAGAAGGCTGGGAGTCGCCAGTCGGCATAATTTGACTGACGGTACCCTGAGTAGTCCCTCCCTGTGAGAACGAACTGGTCGGTGGGAGGCTATTGGTGGCAAAAGACGGTCTCGTAGGGACTCAGGTCATAAACCATGGAGCGCTTTAAAGGTGATGACTAACTCCTTGAATCGCACCAGGAAGACCACCGGGAGCCAGTGCAGCTCACGTAGGAGAGGTGTTACATGGGCGCAACGAGCTGCGCCCATAATCACCCGCACAATTGAATTAACAGTAGAAATGAAGCTGGAATCAAGAACTTTCTACTTTGCAGCACAATTTCTTAGTCACTATATTACACTAATTTAGGTTTAGTGTAATAAATGTCACATTTACAGTATGAATGTATTAAGTAAGACCACCATTCCAAAGCAAATCTGGGCTAAACAGGAGTTTGGATATGTTTCCACCCCTACAGAAAATTTAGGGTCAGGATGAAAATCAGAACACACATCAAACTTATAATTTCCACCATAAACTATTCGTTCTCCTGCATTGTTCTCCTACAAGTTTGTGGAACATTCTCTCTTGGAAACTATATTGGGGGCTCATTGTATCATTATTTAGATCATTTTTTCTCAAACTCAGAAACTTCAAGCTGTGTAGACTCCAGCCAACGTGCTGAAGTCCACACTTCTTAAAGTTGTTATAGCTGAGAAACATTGGTTTCAGTAATCTGTAAAAATATATCTGTTTCACCAAGATTTTAATAGTTAACTGGATTTATCATCTATTTAATATTTTTGCATTGTGTTTTAAAATGTCATTAGTCAACCTGAGTGCCTGGATGAGCAGAATGTGGGAAGCCATTATCAGCTTTTAACGAAAAAGATGTTAAATGGCAACTGGCAAGAGAAAACGAAGTGACACAAAAAGGGCTAACAAGAAGACTGTGGGCTGTGGGCTTCTTTGAAAAGGGAAAACACTGTGTTACTCTTCACTTTTTCTTACATGACATTTTAACAGTTTAGGACTGTTTGACTAGCTGCACTTGACATGGGATAGTTGCTATGCGCCCCTCCACAAGTGCAGAGAATTCAGACATTAGAGTGATTTATTTTACTGCATATTCTCTGAAGCTTCTTGTTTACTTGTCTTTATGTTAGTTTGATTTTTTTAAACTTGCATTCTTTCAGGAGTTTGAAGCAGTGAACACAATGCTCCCTCTCCCAATATTCCATGCAACAACAACCCTGTGAGGTTGGTTGGACTGAGAGAGAGTGACTCAAAATCACCCAGTTAGCTTCTTGGACTGAGGGTGGACTTGAACCTGATTTTTCCTGATTCCTTAACACCATGCTGGTTCTCTTTTTCTTCCAGCTTCTTTCTCTCTGTCATGATGGAAACTCGTCTGTATAGAAAAAAATCCCATTCCTGTTATCCTTACCATAATTGACTTCCGCTCTGAGATACATGGTGGGCACTTTCAAGGTGATGCCATCTGGAGTGGTAAAGGGCAAAGCTTGAGTGTGTGTGAAAGTGAACTTCCTTTGCCACGTGCTTCTGAAGTTCATGGTGCTTACCACGGCTATCTGGTTAAGGGGAGATGCAATTGTGTCCAAGGACCGGCAGCTTGCTTCTGTAATGGGCAGAGAACAAAAGAGTGAAATCTTGCTAACAGAGATGAATGTAATACATTTATTCTCTGTTTGAAATGTTAACTCAGAAACAATAACAACTTTGTGTGCTTTTAGGACTTAACAAAGAAGGATTTGATGGCAAATTAATGACCTCTTAATTGCAATCTGGAGGGGGGTGGGGAAACCCTTACTAGGATGCACTAGACTGTGTAAACTGCCTTTGGAACTGAACCCAGCAAAGCCACAAACACGTCAGATAGCAAAAAAAGAATCTAATCTTTATCTTGATGTTTCCGGAGAGCTGTCATACTCCTGATTCTTCTATGTTCAATTCTCCAAACAGAAGGTTAGGCAAACAATTAGGTTTATATAGGATGCTCCGTCTCATAATTTTCTCCAGGTGTTTTTAGCTGAAAATTTAGGAGGGATCACTCTAATGGTGCAAACTATGTGCATTGCAAAGGGACAACAAAGGGGTTACCAAATGCTTACCTCCTGTATTCTGTGTAATCCATTCCCTGATTTGTGCTTCGGTCCTGTTAGGATCGCTGAAGTTTGTTTGCTGCACTGTGTTATTTCCCCACCATGCAGCCTGCTGAATGAATTGAGGTGAAAGCTGCATCCCAGCTTGAATAAAGAGGGTACATGCCAAGTGCACTATAGTACTTTGGTTGGAATTAAGTCCTCCTTTGTAGGCTGTGTGCAAGAAATTCTGGATGTTCTCATCTAAGAACAAGAAATGTCCTTGTATTATGGTAGTCAAGGGAGAGAAATCATAATGGTACAAAGTCACACCACTCAATGAGAATTGCCTCGTCTATCATCTGTGGAAGGTCTTACTGTAGGAGGGAATAATAGTGGCTTATACAGTGTTCCTCATCTCCCTATAGCTTCTAACATCTCTGCTTTTTTGCCCCAAAGCATTGTAGCAATCCTGCCAATGAAGGAGTTGAACTGGAACCAAGAGTAGATGGTAGAAACACTCACTGCACAACTAGCCAAGAACGGTTTTGCTAGAATTTAGATGACTCTGTTAGAGAGCCAATAAATACTATTTCTGGTCTTGTCTTCTGCCCCCAGTTTGTACCCAATGGCTACATTGGATATCTGCTCCTTCAACAATCTTCTTCTGGTTCTTCTCTCGAAAGTGCACTCCCAAAATTTGCCCCAGAACAAATGGGGAAGAGGTGGGGAGCAGAAGTGGAGGTGAAGAAGAGAGGATTGAATCTATTCCCCTACCATTCTTCATCCCCTTTGCACTTGGACACACCTTGATCAATCAGTTGTCAACCAGTCCATCTCTGAATATTTGTCTCAGTCTTTGAAGCTTCCATGACTAAGAAAAGTTGTAAAGAATAAGGAGATGCAGATTTGCTTGTGATTTTCTATATTTGCTTTGAGGAGGAAATATTTAAGGGGGAAATGCTTGTATTTGCTATGAGAAAACTAGCATTTATTGTCAGTCACATTGAACTGACTTTGAAACAAATTCATATCGGAAATCATAAGCTTTTGGAAACATTCTCAAAGCTGCTAATCAACCATCAACCTTATCATTTCTTTCCCCTTTAACAGTAGGTTGAGGTAAACCATTAGAACAACAGTTAAGAGCTTAGTGTTTTTGTGGATCAAAGCAAACATTTGTGCTGTCTGCATTTCAAAAGAAGCTGTATCTTTACAACTACCCTGACTTTCTATTTATTTCCCAACCTCATTAGTTGTAAAGCAATTGCATTTAAAGGTACATCGATGCAGATGCCAAGTCTCTTTTTATTTGTGATCCTATGTAATAATTCCATGTCCACATAGCTAGTGCTGTTCTGGGTGCAAGAGACCAGTGACTTTCTGCAGTCTACTAGATTTAAATGATCCTCTCCAGTTGTTGGAAGTACTTGGGTAAGTTTCTGAAGTGGTGTAGGGTTTCCTGCCTAAGCAGGGGGTTGGACTAGAAGACCTCCAAGGTCCCTTCCAACTCTGTTATTCTATTCTATTCTATTCTATTCTATTCTATTCTATTCTATTCTATTCTATTCTATTCTATTCTATTCTATTCTATTCTATTCTATTCTATTCTTTCCCATCAAACCTTTAAATGGCATGTTTCTACAGGGAAAACTCTTTTTCATGATTTAATGAAGAGTGGGGGGGAATCTATAGCATGACAAAAGCAGAATGTTTAAAAAGTAACACTTTGGTATTGGCTGATTTTGAATGGACAAGATGTTACAAAAAACAAAGTCATAAAAACTACCATAGTCATAAGTTCAAAGGGCACTCAGTTTTGGTTTACGTGATTTTGGCAGTGGAGCAAAATGAAACTTCTCAGATGGACTTTATAATGACATGCATTGTTCCTTAAATACTTAATGTCTCAGAAGTTTCCTTACCGCGAAAGCTGTATCCCAAAGCGTGTTCCAGTTGGCCAAAAGTTTTTCCACGAGCGCCAAATTGCAGAAGTCCCAAAGAAAAAGAAATGCTTGCTGGTGAGATGATAAGATTTGTTCTATTATTACGTTCTGCTAGCTTTTGGTAAAGAGTGAGGGCAAACTCTGTTTCCAGCTTTTTCAGATCATTATAGTTCTCACAGCTTCCAATATTCAGAAAACAAAATAACAGAAGAAAGGAGGTGATGTAAAGAGACAGCATGAAGGCGGAAGTCTGGACTATCAAGGTAGCCTTTCCTGCAAGGAGCAATAGGAATAAGCCATTTTAGAGATAAGGACAACTGGACTATATTCTTATATAATGTTTAGAATACTGGACTACGTTCTAATATAATGTTTTAAATTCCTCAGGTCCCTGTTAGGGGAACTATCTGTATGAGAGGTGTGTTGCAGACCAGGTGGACACTCTTACCATATACATTGGCAAGATAATAACTGTGGATTTATTTGGAGATTTGTGTCCAAATTTTGCATGGGCTGCATTTTTCCTTTTCCCTCCTCATCCCCTCTTCCTTTATCATCATTTTTTAAAAACCTGCAAGCCTGAGACCAGGGACTGTCTCATTTATACTACTCTATAAATCTGTCTGAAAGACTTTAAGTAAAAGAATTGATTATAAACATATTTATTAATAATAACAATTTAGAAAATAAATGAAAAGTGATATTGATGACTAGTCCTTGGTAAGCACGTGATAAAATAGACCGGCCTTTACAATGTATAAAAAATCTGTAGCGAAAGAAAACCCAAATAAGTTTTTTTAGCTGTGTTTGCAATATGTACCTGAAATATTAATGTGTATTATTAAATATTTTAGGCCAACAGCAAAGCATACTATCAAAGCATAGTATCAAAAAATAATACATTTACATTTGTTTCAGCATTTTCCACTAGTGCCTACCACTATCTGTGCATTTTCCTCCAGAAAAGAATCATGGAATTCTATGATTTTATGACACAAAACTCCTATGGTTTACTTACTGTCAGATAGAGTTGAGTGCATTGCTGGGTCCTTCTGCTGTGCTTAATTTAGACCTATATCTGTTGTAGGTGTAACCTCTTCTCCACAATATATAACCAGATGGGGTCTTAGTCATAAGACCCCTGCTGCAAAAGACACCCAATGACTGTGGACTCTGTTGGCGATGTCTGTACCACCCCAACCAAATTCCTGTAGGCTCTGTAGGGAGCCAGGCAAAGAGGTACAGCAAATCCCAGCGAGGTACTGAGGGAGCCAACAAGCACCATTCAAGCCTCAGGAGGCGTGTGACCTGCTTCAGCTCAGAAAGGTATCACCTGCCAGCATCCCTTCCATCCCTCCCCCAAATTTTACACATTCCACAGATTTGCTAATGAAAGCGGAAAGGGTGGCAGGTGTGTGTACCAGGCACAGTGTTGATCTTAACCCAGACAGTGTGAGGGATTAAGGAGGAGAAGAAGGCCTGACCATGCTGGATAAAATTAATTCCATGAGTCCTTACTCCATCCAAACCTTTTAAATACTAATTAAAGAACACCAAAAAGAGACCAATTTGATCGGATGATTCTCCTGCTGTTCTTTAATTACAACTCTCTTTAAGAAGAGGAAAGAAAGAAAGGACTTGAAAAAATACATACGAAATTGTAGCTAAGCTGTATTTTAAAAAATGAAACAATTGGGGATGGCTGACATCAAGGTGTTCCAGTACACTGACAATCTTGGAGATTAACAATACAGGGAAGAACCGGAAGAATGAAGGGACCCAGGTTTTTTTTTCTCCCCTCTACCCAACTTTTAAGAAATGTCCCATGGCTTTGTCTGAAGTCAAATAATGTAGTAATATTGTTCTAACTACCCCATTTTAGAATTTGGTCACTTTTTGGCAAAAGAGCACTGTGGTAACATTCAAGTTCAGCAGAATATTCAGATGGCACCTGAAGAGAATATTGTAAATAAATAAGTTACACCAAGAAGCTTGTTGTCTGATGCCTAGGACCTAGTATTTGTTTATTTGTTTGTTTATGAGACCTGGCTTAAAACCTTAGACTTTTAAAAGTGGGAAGCTGGTTAATTAAAATAAGAAACACTACAAATAGCAGTTAATAGCACAAAAATGCCACTGCTGTTCAGATGGAAATCAAACACCCAAATCTATGCATTGACTATAACGTGGGGAAAAAAGATGTAGTTCAGAAAGTGTAATGAACTGAACCAGCCTCTCCAAACTAATGCCCAGTATACTTGTGATTTTGAAGCACAAGAATCACTAAATCGGCTCTTTGGCTTTCTTGGAGGTCAGTGGCAAAGGAAATGAACACAAATTTGGACCAGAAAAACTAAAAAAACCCCACACCCATGGGTTTCTTTTGAGTAAGGAATGATACATCACAGGCCTACTCTCTTACATTTTTCCAAGCATCATGTAATCTTGTAAAAGTTTTGTTTTCAATGTTGTTAGTTGTTGGGTTTCCCCCCCTTTTGTTGCAATTTGTAAAAAAAAAAGTGCAAATGATACATAATTGAACACTTCTTTTAGAAAAAAATCATAAAATGAAATTAATCCATCAATAAAATTTAGATGGTCAGATTTTAGATTTCTGTCTGAAATATACAGTATTTGTGTGGACAGATGTAAATTACAAGGGGGAAATGGTCAAATGTTAGTAAAAGAATGTTTAACTAAATACTTTTTCAAGATTTTTTTCATCTGATGCTATTTTCCACAATTTCCATTGACCAACAAGAAGCATTTTTATTCATTTCCAAAGAAGAAATTGTGAATTGAGGATAGCATAGCTTAAAGGGGAATCGATGATTCCTGGGAATGAAGAGCCAGCAAGTAGACGGCTTCATTGTAATTCCTCTCCAAACAAGGAAGTTTTAGTGACTTGATTTAAGGGTACCTTGATATTGAATGGTCCAGTGGAATTAGAACTCTGGGAAACAAGGAAATAGCCATCATCATGTTCAAATCATGGTCACTGCCTTTAAGGACACCAGGTTCACATGCTTCCTTTCCTAGTTACTTTTGGAAATTGTTTTTTAGGTATTAGAAGTATTAGAAGACTTTGAATCAACAAGTCTGAAAACATTGGGGGAGTTTAGTTCAATTCTTAGCAAAAGTTTTAAATACAAGGTTTTTTAAAAAAAACAACAACAACTGCAAAAGGGTAATTCGAATTTTGATTTTGGAAAGTTAAAAATGGACTAAGAGTCCAGACGATTTAAAATAAGAGTTTGGAATTAATTGTAAGAATCCTTCCTATGGGAAAAGTTTTGAATTGAAAAAAATGTGATAGGATAAACTTTGAAAGTTGAGACTTTGGCACTAGAGGGAACAGAAAAAACTAAAAAGTATAATTAAAGCAGAACCTTTTAACTCTTACTAAGATAGAATGAAGCAAAATATTTTAAAAGTGAACATATAGAAGGATTTTTGAATGGTGGACTCAGAAATTAAGAGTGCCTGCTTCTAAAATTAGGCTGTCCATTAAAAGTTGTTATGGGACAGAAACAAATTGACAAAGCTGATAAGCTTGAGACTGATCTGAAAGTGGATTTTAAAATGACAGGCTACAAGAATGATATCTTAAAAAGATGCTACCCTGAACATACAAAAGAAACCAGCTGATGTTTAACAATTAAAAATTTATATAGAAATAAATCAAGACAGTGATCTAGATAATTTTCCCATATTGGATTTCAAAAGAGGGTTGTTAAAACTTTGAAGAATTTTACAAGATAAAACAAAGAAAAAATGAAAAGAAATAAAGTTCCAGGACATTATTTGAAGGGACTAATGATCAAGATAGATAAAAGTAATACAATTTGTTGTATTTTAAGAGAAGGGATAAATTACTAAAATTGTTTATACATGTGATGAAGAGGGAGGTCATTGCCTTATAAATTTCCTTTCTTTAGTATATTTTTTCTTTTCTATTTTTCTTTCTATTTTTTATTATGTGCACCAATTTTTATTCCTTTTTATAGTTTTGATTGGTTTTTATCTTTGCACTTGTAATTTTCAATGAAATTAATATTTTAAAACTCTACAATTTCCTTTTCAGTTGTTGTAGTTCTTAATAAACTTATAGACGTGATATAATCTTAAATTGTTACCCAACACTGGTCTCATTGTATGTCTTCTAAAATAATAGAGATATAAGATGGACTACATTAGTTGGTAACAATATCAATAGACTCATTGATCTGAAAGGGATCTTAGAAGTAATCTTCTCCAATCTTCTGCTCTGCAGGAGCCATAGAGCATCTATGGCAGATGGATCATCTAGCTTTTGTCTGAAGTACTTCAGTGAAGGAGGAATCATCATGTCACATTGCAGCTTACACTACAGGCTGACAGTAGGGAAGTTACTTCTGATATCTAACCTGTTTCTCTATAGTCTGCTCTTCATACTATGTGAAAACTAGGCTGCAGGATGGATGTGACAGGTGACTCCAGATCAGAAAGCGAAAGTGACCAGTGACAGACAACCAGTGCATGCCCTGAAGACAGGTGTGAAATCCAGCAGGTTCTGACAGGTTCTGGAGAACCAGTAGTGGAAATTTTGAGCAGTTCGGATAACCGGCAAATACCACCTCTGGCTGGCGCCAGAGTGGGGTGGGAATGGAGCTTTTGCAATCCTTCCCCCAGGAGTGGGGAGGGAATGGGGATGTTGTGGTATCCTTCCCTGGAGTGGGGTGGGAATGGAGATTTTGCAGTATCCTTCCCCTGCCACACCCACCAAGCCATGCCCACACCCACCAAGCCATGCACACAGAACCAGTAGTAAAAAAAACTGGATTTCACCACTGACTGAAGGTGAGTGTTATGCCAGCAGTTTGGGGGCACAGTTGCTTCCCATTTAAAATGAAAGCATTTTTCCCTCGATTGTGAGAACAATATTCTATTAAAAGTTATAATTATAATACTAGTTGCACTTGAATGGAATGGAATGGAACTGAATTGAGCTTCTGTCCTAGCTCCTTAATTTTTGGAGTAGAGTATAGCTCCCATCAAAAAATAGACATTCCTTTCAATCCCTGAAAAGTTGTATACCCAAAGGAATCCATGCAACGGAGACTACATTTTACAGCTGTCCTGTAGTTTCTTAGATTTATATGCCACTTTCTTCCAGGAGCCTCAACTTTCTTGATAAATAGGTTTGTCTGAGACATTATGATTGGTCTGAAGTCACCCATTGAGCATTAAGCACTGAACAAGCCTTGTATTAGGTTTTTTCCCCTAATCCCTTGTTAATACATTACACCCAAAGACTAGTCATCCTTCAGTCTAATTCTGAGCTCACCAAACAGAAAATTCTTCAGGAGCAGCCTGGCTCTGGGACAGCTATAGCACCAAGTTATAATTAGCAATGGTTGCTCTACATAGCTAGAGTGATTAAGTTCAGTGGTACCAAATGACTTCACAATTGCCCCTTAATTCTTTTGCTTACACAAAGGTCATCCATTTTCTGGTAGCTTTTACCATTATGCAAGGAGACATTTAAAAGTACTTAGTACTTTCTGACCCCTAACGCCCTATTTACACACAGAGAGGCAGTCAGCTTGAATTAATCCTGTTCTAATTAAAGCACAGGCTTCTGATGTCTGCTCACTGTAGCACAGAGAACCACCAGGTACCCAGAGGTAAATTGAGCTGGATTAGTTGTGGATGTGTGTGATTCCCAGAGAGAAGTCAGCTTTCGTGAATTTCTGGGGCACTTGGTCCAACATGGAATTTGTATGTAACCTAACTATGGAATGCCTGTCTACAGGTTCTTGCATGTGTCTGCTCTCCAGGGTCTACTTTTGACAAGAAGAGAAAACTCAGAAGGAATGGAGAATACAATCCTATTGTGTTTCATCACATCTGAGAAATCCCTATATCACTTACTCCAGGGGTGTCAAACTCAAGGCCTGTGGGGTCCTTAGATCTGACCCTAACCATGGGGCCACCCTGGAAACAGCAGGTGGCTGTTTCCCACGGTGTCTCTGCCAGCAAAAATGAAGCTCAGGAGGGTTCTGTGTGGCCCTCCTGTGCTCCGTTTGCGCTGGCAGAGTGCTTGGGCTACCACAAGCGCCCCTGACATGAGTGATGTCAAACTGGCCACGCCCACCCCAGCCACACCCACCCCAGCCACACCCACCCCAGCCCCCCAAGGTCAAACACAACCCTGATGCGTCCCTCAATGAAATCGAGTTTGACATCCATGGCTTTTAGACCAATACATATATAGACACTTGGTTTTGTTTTTCTTTTTTCAAACACATTGCCCATCTACTAATATGCATGTCACTGCATTTTTTTTGTATTTGCCAGCTGAACTTCCATTCTGAACATTACGGTAGCTTTGCCAGAGAACTTTTTATCAACAATAGATAAGGACCGTCTATTGCGCATGTCTACATTCTTTCTTTTCTAACTTCCTGAATTTACTTTCTCCTTTGTTCCGTTTCTGAGATAAACTGCCGGTAAAAATGTAGTTAGCTAGGTTTTTTACTTTTTACAATAAATGAAATGTTTCTTAGTATTTATACTTTGGGTTTTCTTTCTTTGATAGTATACACCATGGAAAACAAGATCCAGTCACCTCTAATTAATTACAGTCTCCCCAGGGGGGGAACAAAGCTCATTCATGCTTCGACAATGCAAGTTTGCACTTACATATGAGCTATAATCATCTGGGATTTATTTATACAAAGCAAACAACAGCAGTACTCAGAACCTATGAGTTGCTAATCTAATAGCTTTACAATAAAACTGCGGTTGAAGTAATATCAGTTCCTGAACTTTCAACATTGAAAGTGGAAAAAAGTAACATATTCAAGCTAATAATTTGGATTTTTTTAAAAAACCTACTAAACCACACAACCAAGATCTTACATCTCTTTCTAAGCCTGTGTATTAATAATGGATGCGTCGTGTAAATCTACCCTTTGCTAAAACGTCTTTAAAACACCACGAGATGGCGCCAGCTGTGTTTTCAGAACAGTCAGAACTCAAAGCAAAGGGAATCAGAATTTTCCCAGATACAGTGTGCACCAATTTTATTCTGGCTTTTGTATGGATGTCTCAAAACTCCAAGCAACACATGGAGAGGACAAATTGAAATGATGTGGCTTTTAATCTTCCTGCAACAGCCTCAACAGTACAGCAGATTATGATACTGTATTGTGGTGGTAGTGTTTTCTGAATAGATCAGCGTTTCTCAAATTTGATAACTTTAAGATATATGGACTTAACACCTAAGATTTCCCAGGCAGCATTCTGGCTAGAGAACTCTGGGAGCTGAAGTCCACACATCTTAAAATGGTTATGTTTGAGGAACAGAGGGATAGATTCTTGGTAAGCAATCTTGCAAGTTATTACCTCTTTCCCACTGCTCTTCTCTTCTTTGCCCTCATCCTCTAGGCTGTAGTTCAGATGGGTTTTGAAGGCAGATGATGGAAGGATCAGTACCACATCTTTCCAGGTTGGACATAAGAATTGTATCATTCAACCACTCACTGGGGTATTTGCAGGTGGACAATAGCATAAAGTAGCCAGACTGGGTAATGGGGAGATGGATAAGATAATGCAACCAACCAGTTTTAAGTGTTAGATTCCAATACAGCAAGTATTCTAATTATATTTCAGGGTTTTTTTTAATGTTAAAAGAAGTCTTCTGAAAATTGAATCAGAATCCTAGGGCCTTCATGTATATCCCCACATAGTTTTCTTGATAATTGAACCTAGTGGTTTGTTGCTGCCTTCCTCTGGGAGGCATTTTATTATTCCGACTTCCTAATCTACACTGCTGTCCTGTTGGTCTCCCATCCTTACCCATTTGCAATCTTATCTGATGGCTTCACCAGAAAGACAATTTGGAAGCTGGCAGCCAAGGCTGCAAGCTGTTGCTACCTGCCAAGAGGGATCTCTTGTCGCTGGGGGCTGGCTGAGAGAGGTGCCTACTGAGAGGAGCTGAACTCCATAGGTGGGGTGGACAAATGGAGCTCTAATCACAAAAGATCCAAGCTCCATTCCTGCAGCATGCTGGAGCAGCACTTTTCTGTGCATGAAGGAGAGCTGAGCTAAGCAGGCAGCTCTTTCCCTCTGTCTGCTTAGTGGCCTGGGAGATTGCTTCATGACCACAGCTGGGAGTGCCTGGATTGTGGCTATTGAGCAAAGCAGTTACGTGGGGATCTTCACTCAATGATCAAGATTCTGGTGCCAACTGTAGCAGTGGTGGAATTCAATTTTTTTTTACTACTGGTTCTGTGGGCATGGCTTGGTGGGTGTGGTGTGGTGTGGCTTGGTGGGCATGGCAGGGGAAGGATACTGCAAAATCTCCATTCCCATCCCGCTCCAAGGGAAGGATATTGCAAAATCTCCATTCCCACCCCACTGTGGGGCCAGTCAGAGGTGGTATTTACTGGTTCTCCAAACTACTCAAAATTTCTGCTACCGGTTCTCCAGAACCTGTCAGAACCTGCTGAATTTCACCCCTGAGCTGTAGTCATAAATTGAAGATTACTTGTGGAAGGGGAGAAAGACTTAGCAACTACTTGATGTTTCATTAGCCCTCCCCAAACAATACAGCTCCATATGTGCTTAACCAAAACTCTCAGGGAACTCCCAAAAACAAAAAGGATAGTGAGTTCTTGGATCTTGGGTTTAGGGTGGGCATCTGAATATTCAGTCCCCCAAAGAAAACAAAATACATTAAATCTATCACGTACAGCACTAGATTAACTGTACCTATAGTCATCAATAATAACCATCTTAGATTATTAGATGTGTTTTATTTGAAGGCCAGTCTTCCATGCTCAGTGTAATGGATCTTAGCCTGCTTTATTCTCAACACTCATGTGTGTTATCAGATAGCGGTAACCATGCTTCGGTTGCCATAGCAGAGAAAACAAAATCCCTTCTAGCTGCCAGCTTCTGCAGGATATTATCTAATATTGATTAGAAATGCACCGGATGCTGATGTGTTAGCATCTTTTATGTAGCCTTCTGACATACTCAGAAGTGCTAAATATTTTTCATTATAAATGTAGACTATTTCAGCACCACGGTCAGCACAAAGAAATAAATAAGAGCTGCTGCAACCTTTCGGTGAACCGAAGTTGCAGGTGTCATAAAGATAAGACTGATGACATTGCATTCCTTCATCTTTGGCAAAGTTTGGAAAAGAAATGAAGAGATGGGCCAAAAGAAGTCTGAAGCAGAAGAAACCCTGATCCCATTCATAATCAACACACGCAACCTTTTTCTGTGTTGGCAAGAAATGTCCATTAGAAGACAAACTGGAGTGAGATTGAATGTTAGATGGAATAGTTGAAGAAGGAACTACGCTATGTTCAGGAAAATACACTCCATATTTCATCCCAACTCCAGTAGGAGTAGTTTATCTGATGGGATCCCAGCTTATGATGGCTCTGCGGTTCGTTTGATCCGTAGCACCTCTATGTATGCTCTCAGAGATGAGGATCATACACTCATCGAACCTCTGAAAAAAAGCAAAAGTACCACCAGCCTTAATTCAGTTGCCTGCCTTCAGCTGAAAGAAGAAAGGGCATGGATGTACTCAAAGACACAAGACTGTTTGCAATATTTACAAGATTTGTTAGCTCTGAGGAAAAAATACCTTGCGGGTGTCAAGGATTTGAAAGCCTTGGGCAGAGTGCCTGAAATTTCCCCTTTGCCTACAAAATCTTCAGCAACAACAACAAAGCCCCAAGCCCCTCCTCCTCCCAAACTGACTTCTAAGGTAGGATATGTTATTCCCTTGTTTACATAGAATGTGTTATAACCACTCTCTTTGGAAAAGTGAAATAAGAATGAAATAAATTTGCATGGGAAGATGTGAGGAGATGAGCTATGAGTTTGGGAATGTGGTGAGCGTATGTTTTGTAACATAATACATATAACATAACAGGATATTTGGCGGACCACCTGCAGCCAGCAACGATATCCCATTGCCCAGTTTGTGCCCATAGAGAGGGCTTGCTCAGGGTGCCATTGGCTAGACAGTGTCGGCTGGCGGCCCCAGGGTTAGAGCCTTCTCTGTAGGAGTGCCCACCCTCTGGAATCAACTCCCCTTGGAGCTCCAGTTGGCGCCTGACCTTCGCACCTTCCGCTGCAAATTAAAAACTTGGCTATTTAAGTTCTTCGACCTGGACTGATGGGGTTTTTAGGGTTAAATTTTAAATTTTATTAGGTTTTTAGATTTTAACTTTTATTGTGGCTTGTGCATTTTATTATTGTGAGCCGCCCTGAGTCCATTGGGAGATAGGGCGGCATATAAGCCAAATAAAATAAAATAAATAAAATAAATAAATAATCTTTAGTGTCAGACTCCATATAGTCTGCCACACTAACACAGCCTATTCACATACACACACACATATAATATTCAGAGTAAGGATATTTACTTTTCAGGTTTTGTGCATTCTCACCAGTCATAAACAAGCTTAAAAGCTACCACTGATTGGGATAGAATTGCTTCTCTCACCAGAAAAATAAAGCAATTAAAAAAACCCCCACACACCAACTAAAGTATGAGCAGTTTGAAAATGAAGATCTCCTGGGGGCTAAATCCATGACTGGAGGGGTTCTAATTTCAAGAAACTGAAGCTCAAGTTTCAGCCTTTGGGAAGGAACAACACGAGGGGTTTGTTTCCTTTTGACAAATGTTTATGTCATTCTCTTTTAATAATCAATGGGTTGACACTTTTTCTGCACACATTTGTCTTCTATCCCAAAGGTGCTTTTTCAAGAGGCAACTGGACTTTCTGGTTTTTCTTTGAAGACGTTTCACTTCTCATCCGAGAAGCTTCTTCAGCTCTGACTAGATGGTGGGGAATGGAAGTCAGAGCTGAAGAAGTTTCTTGGATGGGAAGCAAAATGTCTTCAAAGGAAAACAAGAAACTCCAGTTGCCTCTTGAAAAAGCACCTTTGGGACAACCATGACCTGGATGACTGAGAATCTCCATAGACATTTGTCTTCTATGCATAAAACATGTCTATTTATGGCCATGCTAACTGCTCACAGAAATCATTCAGTTTCCACTTCAAAAAAAATAAATACTATAAATTAATGTTTTGTTTACTATGTTGGATAGCCCACCACTTTAGTTATGTTAATATGAATGACAATTTAAACTGCTAGCAAAAGTGGGTGGTTGTATCACTCTGAAGACGTTACTGGTCATTCAGCAATTCTCTCTGTATCTGTATTACAACTTTACAAGCATCCTTTCCCCGTAACAAAGATGCTAAGATTTTAATTTCTGTCAATAAGAGAGATACCTTGATATCAAGTGACATTAGAATTCTTTAAAGATCCCAAACGGTTCAAGTGAGAAAGCTAATGAATAGACTTTTTGTGACACAGTATAGAAAAAGATTTAGGGATAGGCAACCTTTTATTTTTTGCAGATATTAGTTTTCCTCAATCCTTGCTTTGCTAAATGTGTCTCATGGAGTAGAATTTCAAAATACCAAAAGGCCTACAGTGCTTCAGTAAAAAGAAAGTCAAGGTTCAACATTATTTTGATAAAATTTGGCTTCCTGGAGTTTCTTCTGAATATTTTTAGCTAACTGCTTTTTCTCATTTGCTTGCTTTTTCCTACTAGTTATAAATTGAGATCAGTCTTGATCCAAAAGAATCATAAGGCCAATAATGATTGCATCAAGAATAGTTCTATATTATTATTTGGAATACACATACACACACATACCTGGAAAATGATTTTTTTTTGCATATCTACTTACATAAGCACACATCCAGAAACATACATTAAAAATAATCCACATATATTACAAAAAGCAGCATAATAGCTTATTTAAATGGAGTTTAAGATCAATTAACAACAACAAAAAAAGCATCTTATTGGTTTGTTTTCTGAAAGGTCGAATTTTGTATCCTTGAAAGTTGGAGGGAGGGTTCCAATTATAATGCTTGTTTATTCTAATTAAACCATTGTCACACCATCCAGATCTCAGCGGACAGAAATGGCTTACAACTCAGTTCAGATGTGACTGAAGCAATCGCTTATTTTGACTCAATTATTGCAAAACTGGAGGCAGAAAGATTTCACAAAGTTGTGAGGGATCATCCACATGTTGATGTAGACTTTGATAGTAAGTACATATATATGTATCTATATATAGAGAGTGCTGTACTGCAGCTACTTCAGCTGACTGCTAGTTCAGCAGATCAACGGATCAAATCTCACCGGCTCAAGGTTGACTCAGCCTTCCATCCTTCTGAGGTGGGTAAAATGAGGACCCAGATTGTTTGGGGCAATATCCTATTTAGTATATTGTCAATTGTTGTAAGCCGCCCAGAGTCCTCAGAGAGTGGGCGGCATAGAAATATGAATAATAATAACAACAACAACACTTCTAATAAATGTTAATAAATAAATTATTTATTTAAATTAATTAAATTAATAAATAAACTAATAAAATCTCACCAGGCTCAAGGTTGACTCAGCCTTCCATCCTTCCGAGATCAGTAAAATGAGGACCCAGATTGTTGGGGGCAATATGCTGACTCTGTAAACCACTTAGAGAGGGCTGTAAAGCACTATGAAGTGGTATATGCTATTGCTATTGCTATCTAAATAAATGCGGAATAGCATCCATCAGATTTGAATTTTCAAAATGTTAAATGACCATAGTAGCTCTCATCCATTAATACCTTGCCTACTAGTAATAGTTTGGGAGTTGTCTTCAGGGACAATCTCATATAAATCTTGTTAAAAAGTAAAGGTAAAGGTTCCCTTGCACATATGTGCTAGTCATTCCTGACTCTAGGGGGCGGTGCTCATCTCCGTTTCAAAGCCAAAAAGCCAGCACTCTCCAAAGACGTCTCCGTGCTCATGTGGCCAGCATGACTAAACACTAAAGGTGCACGGAACGCTTTTACCTTCCCATCAAAGGTGGTCCCTATTTTTCTACTTGCATTTTTATGTGCTTTCGAACATAAGGTTGGCAGAAGCTGGGACAAGTAACGGGAGCTCACCCTGTTACGCAGCACTAGGGATTCGAACTGCTGAACTGCAGACCTTTTGATCGACAAGCTCAGCGTCTTAGCCACTGAACTTAAATGCATAGTGATGAGAATGCTTCCAGGCCTACTCAGACCAGAAAAGGCCTCAACTGGTGCATCATCCTAGATTCATATAAAACACAACACATAGTTGTAAGAGTAAATAATAGATACATCAAAGTTTCCCCAAAAAATAGTATACTTATATTTCAGCTGAGAACTGAACAAAGTTCCATCTCTGCTGTTCTTCCAAACAAAAGCATCCAGGGATGGGTTTTCCATTCTTTTGCTTGGAAGATTGATGGATAATATTCTGATTGAGTTAATAAATAATTAGTACCACTTGTCTGTTACCTATTGATTTTGCAGTACTTGGCTATTTTTGGAATACTGTATCTTTTCCTGTTCTTCTTTCCTGCAACCCTGTTCCAGATTCGTGTTTTTGAATGCTTAAGGAATTTTAGGATAACTTTCTGTATCCGGTCAGGTGCATAGAGGAGAATAATTAAATGGGTGCTGTCCCATCCCAGCACTTTAATGCTGAGCAAAAGCAGACTACTCCATTTGGAATAACCCATTAAAAAATTAGAATTTGGTCTATCCAAGATCTAGGCCTGCCTGTGTAGTCTTTTCAGTCCACAGGGCTTCAGATTTATTTATCTGTGGCTTCTTGTCTCTTCATCCCCCATAAAACCACTTCATGAGTTATTCCCCATCTAATTTCCCCATATTCCATAATATCAAATACAGTATTGGTACTGTATATTGTATGTTTGTAACATACTAAGTTAAAGAATCAGTTAAAATGTTTGATACCAATCATTATTAGTATCAAAAATTATCTCTCTTTGGGTGAATTCAGCTAGAAATTAATAATGAAAATAGAGTTATATCAGGTGACTAGATTATATAAATATCCCAGAAAATAGTTTCATAAAGTATCTATAATACTATGGATTTGGGCACTGTAAATGTTTTAAACATGGAAATGGGTTGTTGTTGTTGTTGTTGTTGGGATTGGGGTTTTTTTGTTGTGTTTTTTGCCTCACTGCGGTTTGGCATATTCATTTCTACTCTTACTTTGACATCTTTACAAACAGCTGCTCAGTCCTATTAAAACTACATTTCAGTGACCCAATCTTCTAGTGCTTTGGGGGACTTAGAGCATAGCAAGGGACTTGGATCCTGTGACCTAGTTAGCCTATCTCTAGTTCAGAAATATGGAAAGCAGTTTTCTCTTGAGCCAGATCATTGGTCCATTTAGCCTTGTTTTATTAGCAGCAGCTTTCTTAAAACTCTTGCCAAGAAATACCGGAGGCTGAACTTGGAGCCTTCTGTGCGAAGAACCCAAGCGGTCTCTACATATTTTGTACCCTCACCCTTATTGTAAAGCTACATTTATACTAAATTTGGTTCCATATTTCAGTTGTTTCTAGTTCAAGAGAACACAGCTTACATTCCAACTGGATCCTTCGTGCCCCTCGGAGATATTCCCAAGATACCAGCCAAGTAGAAGCGATTACAAGCCAATCTAAAGGAAAAGGCCAAAGAGGAACATTCAACTCCAGAAAGAAACTGCAGAGATATCCAATGTATCTACCTAAAGCTGTAGAGGGAGCATTTAATACAATGAAATTTAAACCCAAAATGTGCCTCAAAGAACAGCACTGACCTGAAAATCCTTACTGTTCATACGCAGACCCGAGAGTCTTTCTTCAGAAGCAGGTGGTTAGGATATTTTTATGCAATAAATTAGCAGTAGCAATTCTTTGATGTGTACAGCTGATAAGACTTAACTTTACATTCTGCCTACTCTGGGGCCCCTTTGTAGTTGTGTTGACAGAACACACTTATGTAAAGGCCTTATAAATGTATTCAAACAAGTTAGTAAATTTAGCTAAGTTAAACCTGATGGAATAGCAGGTTGTTCAGTCTGTTTGATTAATGTATAATTCAGTGTATTGTGTGAACAGGCAGAAATTATGTTTATTTGGTAACTAGGAAAGCTGCAACATTATGCACACTGAAAATTATCTCATCCAGTTCTTCTTCCCTCTCCATAGTATATCTAATGTTGATTATCCATACCATATAGAAAATGTTAGCATGAATGCCATGATCACCCAGGGACATTTTGTGTTACTCTGTGACAGGTTAGATTATAAAACAAATCCATGTCATGCAATTTTGGTGAATATTGTTTCTACATTAATTTTTAAAATTGTTCTTTTGTTTGCTATGCTGGACTCAGGTTAACACTGCAATCTAGGAATGTGCATCCAGAATGTATGTTTCTAATGAAAAAAAACAATTGTGGTTCTTCTAAATAATATAAAGCCTGAATATTTTAATTTTAAACAATTGTCCTTGTTTATAATCTGAATGCCCTGCTCTTCTCTCAAGGAGAATACCCAAAACCCAGCATTCATTATTTACACAACAGGTGGAGGTCAAGAAACAGAAAGCAAAGAACATGATTCTTGTACCCAATGAGGCGGGGGTGGGGGAGTATTTAGCAGATTTCTAAAACTGCTCAGTTATCAAATGATTATCTTAATTTTCAGGGTAAAAAGCAATAAAAACATGTATTGCATTAAAAAAGCTGACCAGGCTGAGGGGGAAAATCAGTCCTAAACACTACACATACCCAGTGATTACTTGGTAATCCGATGCTAGTCCAGAGTCTGTGGGAAGAACCAGGTCTTAAGCATGTCCCTAAAAGCCAGCAGGATTTGTGGTGAAGGATATTGGAAGACTTTCTCTACCTTTGTGCTCAATGCCTGTTGCCACTCTGAACCTTAGTTCTCTACTCTTCTTTTTTTCCCCCCCCTTTCTTTCCTCTTATTATTAAAATGGCATTGGCGTTTTATTATAGCATTTTCTCTAACTATGAAAAGAGCTTAAATGTATTGCAGTCAAGATTCTACCCAAAAAAACAAACCCCAATATGCTGGATTTTGGGGCCCATATTCTTGTGTTCTATGGGGACTTAATTTGCTCCTGGGAATCCAATCTTAATGTCTCTGCCTCCCGAGTCCCACCTGATCGGGAGGGAATGGAGATTTTACAGTATCCTTCCCCAGCCATGCCCACCAAGCCACGCCTACAAGTCATGCCACACCCACCAAGCCACACCTACAGAACTGGTAGTAAAAAATGCTGAATCCCACCACTTAGTTTGTTAGCTTGTTTTTTATTTTGTAAAACTTGTGCTAAGGTTAAATTTCATGCTCTTATAGATGATCAGGTCAGGAAAACTGCAGTTGTTGAGTGATACAATCACACGTGCACACACACACCAAAAACACTATTAATATTAAGATCTGCATTGTTCCCCAGTGTTTTGGAGAAGCTATACCCAGATGTCCCATTTGCTGTAGGAACAAAGCCTTATATAAATTTCCCCAAAGGTGATCGATAATTTGATTTCAAAGGGGAAAAAAAATGACCTGAGAGAGATTTAAAGGGCCATAACTTTCACCTCCTTGAAAGAAAACAAACTAGGAATAAACAATTAGGTATAGCAAAGGATGGAGAATTCTCCATTTATTATTTTCTCTCCTTCAAATTCTCGATCCTGAGAATTAACACTCATGAACCCTGCAATAATTTGCTTTGTGCCAAGTTCAAGACGCCAAGCTGCTGAACAATTCTGGAAACACCCAAACCTATTGCGAGTGCTCTTACAAAATGTTTGGGGATTTTATATCTACATAATCTCTCCAAAGACAGACCGAATCAGCATTGGCAGCGAGATACCAAAGTGTTCCCTATCACCTCTCTGACTTGCTCTCCATTCCTGCAAGAGGTCCCTGTTGCTTCTGCTTAACTTTTCCCTTTCTCTGAACTGGTGAGTATCATTCTAAAACACCAGCCTGCAACCATCCAGCTGATCTGTTCCATGTAGAGTCCAGATGTAGGGTTAAGTCTATCTATTGGAAATGATGATTATACTGGAAACTGATGTTTTGCTTTGCATAGCATACCAGCTTATTGGGTGGGGGTGGTTTGTAGCTTGGCAGGCAGTAAGGAGGACCATGATTTCAAGTCTTCAACTTCTCTCAAAGCCTGGGGCAGTGAATGTCTGAAGAGATAGGAAATCTGATGGTAGCTATGAAAGTGCACCCTAGAATTTGCTGAGATCTCTAGAATAGAATAGAGTTGGAAGGGAGCTTGGAGGTCTTCTAGTTCAGCCCTCGGTTCAACTAGGAGATCCTATACCATTTCAGACAAGTGGCTGTCCAGTCTCTTCCAAAGAATAATATAGAACCTCCAGTGATGAAGCACCCACAACTTCTGAAAGCCAAGTTGTTCCACTGGTTACTTGTTCTCACTGTTAGAAAGTTTCTCCTTAATTCCAGGTTGCTTCACTCCTTGATTAGTTTCCATCCATTGTTTCGATATGGAAAAAACGCAGTAAATAAAATTGTTCTTTCAGCATGCCATTTCGTGAAAGAGAACATGCAAGAGAAGGTAGGAAATGACAAAGGAAAAAGATGAACAGAGGGGAAAAAATAGGATTGGCAGATCATCATCAGAGACCCAGAGCTATGATTGTGCTGTGTCCCCCAGATATGATGAAGAATGCCACACCACCAAAATACCAGTCCAGTTGGCTTCAGTGTGAAGAACTATGGTGTTCTTTGCTGCAGCAGACTCTCTGGGACTGGACTATAGGGAGCCCGAGAGGAAGACCACGAGGGTGAATGAGCAGAAAGGAAAGCTTAAGTTGACTCTGAAGAAGGTTAAAATGTGCATGCTGATTCTACAACAACAGACACAACCTTTTATCGATTGGTATTTCTTGCACAATTCCACTCTGTTATTAGGAAATGTTCTGTGGATTTCTGTGATGAATTACCGTAACAAGAACAGCAAAGTAAACATATTTTGTTTTCAAAATATGCTTCAATACTCCAGGGGATTCAATTAATTCAGTTTCCCCAATCATGGCCATTCAGAGTCTCTACTGAAATTTAACAGGTAGACATCAACACAGCCTTCCCTGTGGACCCTCCTATCTACATTCACCCAGTACTTAAATGCTGGGTCTCCAAGCTTTTAGAAAGAGTAAGTCACCTGCATCAAGAAGACCAGTCCTGCCTAGTGTGTCATAAAAGTGCCATGGTAAGTTTTCTTTCCATGTTTTCTCTTTGTGGCTGCAAAGATAGCAGGATAATTTATAAAATAAGCAATTGGGGGTGGGGAGGAACGGGATGGCCAGAAAGAAGCTCTTTCTCACATAATATTAATACTCACCATAAAATAATACAACTTAGTGGAAAGTATGCATATGCAATGCAGGGGTGAAATCCAGCAGGTTCTGACAGGTTCTGGAGAACCGGTAGCGGAAATGTTGAGTAGTTCAGAGAACCAGCAAATACCACCTCTGGATGGCCCCAGAGTGGGGTGGAAATGGAGATTTTACAATATCCTTCCCCCAGGAGTGGAGAGGGAATGGGGATTTTGCAGTATCCTTCCCCTGCCACACCCAAGCCACTCCCACCAAGCAACGCCCACAGAACCGTTAGTAAAAAAATTTGGATTTCACCACTGATGCAATGTTATATTTACACAGGACATTCACGAGAATTTCTCTGCCCCCTCTTTTTCATGCTCTCTCTCTCTCTCTCTCTCTCTCTCTCTCTCTCTCTCTCTTTCTCTAGTATGGATTTATCAACTCCTGCCTGAAGTCCCTTCTGGTAGAGAAATTTGGTGAAGAAACATGGGAAAAGCTCAAGTAAATATTCATTAACCTCACAGCATTATCACTGATAAAGCAAGACCACGGAACCAAAGAGAAACCTGTATTCCAGAGGATGGGTTGGGTGCATTCAGAACAAGAGTCTGTGCTTCAGGTTAAGAGCAGGATATAATCTACAAACATTTCTGCCACAACCCATTTATTATTTATTGCTACAAGTCTCTTTGATATCTAAGCTGATTTTGTGATTGCCCCACTAGATTCCAAAACCTAGCAGGCATAGCAATGCTTTTGGTTGAAGGATTTAACTTTTAAAAAGATTTTCAGACATCTCCACCCAGTTAACTGAGTACAAGTAGTCCCTGGCTTACAACCATGATTGAGCCCAAAATGTTGGTTAAGTGAGTTTTCCTCATTTTACAACCTTTCTTACCACAGTTGTTGAATCACTGCAGTTGTTAAGTTAGAAACACGGTTGTTAATGAATCTGGCTTCCCCATGGACTTTGCTTGTCAGAAGGTCGCAAAAGGAGATCACATGACCTTGGACACAGCAACAGTCGTAAGTATGAACCAGATGTCAAGCATCTGAATTTTGAACACATGATCATGGGGCTGCTGCAAAGGTTGTAAATGTGAACAATGGTCATAAGTCACTTTTTTTAGTGCCGTTGTAAGGATCAGTAAATGAACTGTTGTAAGTCGAGGACTGCCTGAAAACTATTTTGAGCCAGTTGAATCTTGCACTCTAAATGTTTGTAAAATGTGTTGTTTCACCCAAATACAGCAAATTGTGTTCTGTAATTCATTTCATATTAGAATTTTTTTTTTTGTTATTGTCGCAGAACTCGGGTTGGAACTGAAGACACCTTTATGACATATACAGTGTATGACGATTCTCTGACTGTGAAGTTGCTCAAAGAAGCCTGCAACATGCTAAGTACTGAGATAATTACATGTTTTAATTTGCTGTTTCCAAGAGGTAGTATTATTCCCACTTACAGATGCGATAAGAAGAATTCTGAAACGATCATCATTTTAAGGCTGTATTAAGCAATACTCTAGTCAATCATCCCAAATAAATGCCTACTTTTCTACTCTTCCACATCTTCCTACAATTATCTCTTAAAAACTGTAATAATGATTGAACTAGAATTAAAGTATTTTAACCCTGCTTTATTTTGTACATTAACACATTTTTAATCATTTGTCTAGCAGCTCTAGCAACATAGCCAATTAGTTTTGTGTCTTTTAGATTTCATGTAATGCCTTATTTTATTTCTACAGTTTAATTCATTTTATTCTAATTGCCTGATATAATTGCATATAGTTCCGGCAATTGACCATAACAAAGATATTTATTTCCTTTCTTACAGATTTTAGTGATTATTTTCATTTTTTAAAACATCCTTTTTCATTTTGTATTGTAGCTACATTTTAAAATATTTTCTGTTTAAGTTATTCATTTTGAGTTGATTTCCTCCAGCATATTTCTATTCTGTCGTGGCATGGTTTTAAACCTCAAGAGTCCCACAGACCAATCCTTTGTTTCCACAAAATTAATTGACTGAGTTCAATGCTATTAAACAAATTAATTTAAAGGAGCTTAAATGACTGCAGTCTCTGCTGCTCTCGTATCACACTAAACTGTAATGTGGTTTCATATTAATAACATATGAGAAAAGGGCTAGTGAATAAATTATGATTTGTTTTCAAGTACTATATTACAATTTGAAACTATGGGTTGTTCTTGGTTTACTGATTGCAGCATTTGTTTGTCATGTGGATTAACATATGATATAATTTCTGAATTATTCTTCTTGTTTTGTGCCCAGCTGACGGGCACAATTGTCTTAATAGAGCTGTCTATCAATTGACAGCTAATTGTCTATCAATTGTCTTAATAGAGCTGTCTCCTAGACTACGTAAAGTTTCAATGCAACTATTAAATTCAAAGATGATTTGATCAAACTGAATTTCTGAAATCATTCCAAGACTCAGTGGACTTTGTGCATATATGCACATATATTTTGCTTAACAGATACTTTTTATCAGCGGAGAGGGTAAAAAAGAGGTTACTTTCTGGTTAAAACAGGAAGTAACAATGACCATGCGGGTGTGCAGAGCCTAGCACCGCCATCACTACCAGTTCTCCGAACCACTAGCCGCCATCGCTACTAGTTTGGCCAAACCGCTCTGAACTGGGAGCATTTCACCCCTGCTTTTTGCATTATGTGACTTCTCTCTTTGAATCAAATTAACAGTTGCTGAAGATTTTAACTTCTTTTTGGATCCATTATCTGACAGGAATAAGGCTTCAAAAAACTCTAGTCTCTAGTCAACTCTTAAGAGCCCATGAATCAAATTGCAGATGTGAATCACTTCTTAAGCTTGTCATGCACCTATGTTGCAGATTATTTTCATGGATGGAGAAACAAAGTCTTGCAGTTGTGGCAGCATCGAGGAAGGTATCATGAAAAGAGAAGGCAAATCATGTTCATGAGAAAAGGCACATACTTTCTGCTGTGCCCAGGTATACATGCCATTATCCCCGAATCTGCTTTTTTTCCCCCATGCAGAAATGCCAGAGGACGCAGTGTTGAAGCTTTTTGGGCAACACTTTTTTAATTTCTGCAAAGCATCAGGATATGATAAAATGCTACGGACACTAGGAGGAAATTTGATGGAGTTTATTGAGAATCTTGACTCCTTACATAGCTACCTTGCTTTGTCCTACCAGGTACATTTTCTTCTGGGGAGACACAACTGAAGCTTAGTGTGTGTGTGTGTGCGTGTGTGTGTGTGTGTATGTGAGAGAGAGAGAGAGAGAATATACATATTCTTGTATTTTGGTATGACAGAATAGATTAGTTTCAAACTGTTGCAGAACAAGTATAGATAGTTTTGTGATAACAAACAAATGAGTAGCATCTTCCCCATTAAACCAAAACTCAGGTAGAAGCTCAAAAGTGATAGGTTGATCCTGCTATAATAAAGTTACTGATAAGATACACATTTCTATTTTCCAAAATTTTGTAATCTGCCCTCTTACTTACTGCAATAGACTTACTTGCTTCCTTAGAGTTACCTGTAGGATATGAAATATAATAGAGGGCTAGACTAAAACACTTAGAATTCCTAGTGGGCCATGCAAGTTTTCCAGGAATTTGGAGAGTTATAATCAGAGCAAGGCTGAGCTATTTCTTTTCATTATAATTGTAATATATGGAACCGTCTTGCATTTATGCTGAAATGAAGCAATTGTAGCCAAGGGATAGAAGTCATTTACATGAAAAATGTTTTTTTCCTGCCTTTGAATGATTTTAAAGTAGAAATTAATTACCTCTCAATATATGCTATGGCCATTCTTCACTATGACAGATATTTTTTACATCACTAATGTGCTTCAGCAGTAGGCGTGTTTAAGAAAAAGGATGAGAGAATGAACACAAGGAGAGAGTTCTTGCATACAACTCATTGTGAAAGAAAAATTGAAATAAAATTGCATATAACCTGAACAGGTCAAAGAGTTATGAATCAGAGTTTGATTCTGTTATTCAAACATGAGACCTTCTCCAATGTTTCCAATACTATGAACAAATCTCAGAATACAAATTGGCAAGCTCTGATTGACCAACACAATAAGAAAGAAATGCAAATTTTGCAATTTGCATTCCTTCCTTATCTATTGCTCTATGCTGGGCTTTTGATTATATATTGAATGGAAGGCTTTTATCTTTGCAACAAAGATAAAAATTGCATTTATAATGCTGGTGGGTATTAGAATAGAGTCTTGGCAGTTTTGCAAGAAAATGAAACAGATTTTTGTCTTGCCTAGGAAATGAATGCACCATCATTTCGAGTGGAAAGGAAAGATGGCATAATGCTCCTCCACTATTATTCAGACAGGAAAGGCTTGTGTCACATTGTCCCAGGTACGAAGGCACCAGTTTCACAATGGAATGTATATTATACAACACTCAAACTGAGCGGCAACTTTTCCATACCAAGCATTGGAATTGACTACTTGGGCCAGAGTGGGTTGGATGCAGTGGTGGTATTCAAAATTTTTTACTACCGGTTCTATGGGCATGGCTTGGTGGGTGTGGCTTGGTGGGCGTGGCTTGGTGGGTGTGGCAGGGGAAGTATACTATAAAATCTTCATTTCCTCCCCACTCCAGGGGAAGGTTACTGCAAAATCCCCATTCCTCCCAATCAACTGAGACTTGGGAGGCAGAGAATAGATGGAGGCAGGTCCAGTCAGAGGTAGTGTTTACTGGTTCTCTGAACTACTCAAAATTTCCACTACCAGTTCTCCAGAATTGGTCAGAACCTGCTGAATATCACCTCTGGTTGGATGAGATTTCTTTAGTTAGCTCAATAACCTCTGTGACTTTGACATAACTGTTTCACTCCTCCTCCTCTATTCCAGGTTTGTATAAAAGGCTCCCAATTTGTGCCATCAATTTTAAAAACATTTTAGAATATAATTTGGTGCAAATAATATCATTAATAATTATTCATTCCAATAGATACTTTTTAGAAGCTGATGCATCTGTTTGTCTTAGGGCGTACAATTAAAATGAAGTAACAAAAGCGAAGTATCTGCCCAGCTATTGCTTAGACCAGAGAAAGGAGCACTTTAGAAAGCTTGAGATGACCTTGACTTGCATAGAAGAAAGCTTCTGAAATACTTAAGAAGGGGGAGGTCTTGGAATCTGTTGGACCACAAAGCCATCATCAAAGACCAGAACAGATTGTGATGGAAGTTATAACTCATCTGGATGACACCAGATTGGAGAAAGATAATTATCAAACAATAGTCCCCAGGAATCTCCAAATCTTTGGACCAATGTACACATACGGAAGAAGAAGGGAGAATTTCAGCCAGTTTCTGCTTCACTTATTTTTTTTATCCTTTCTTTTTATTAAACAGGAAGGCATGCTTCCTAACAAAACACTTGAGTCAAGTCATCTACTATTTTTATTTTCCAATAAAGTCTTTGGATAAGGCTAAGGGCTGTATGTATTCTACTTTACAGTTTGTTAGCTTCTCATTTACAATTATAATAATTGGGAGGGGAGTCAAATGCAAGTACCAAAGAAAGTGTTCAGATGCAGACTGGGATGTACAGATATTTACAGAGCAAAACTGAAATCAGATTAAGTCACCTCAGCCAGTTGTCTGATCAGCAACCTTGGTGCTGGGTCTAAGAAAAAAGCTCTCAGATGTTTAGTCTGGCTTTTTAAAAATATGTGTTATAATTAAAACTATTATTATGGTATATGCTGAGTTTCCAGTTTTGTGGAAATCTATCTTATCCTGCTAGAAATTCTCCCCGTATCCAAAGAAAAATTCATAAAAAGAAGAAAGTTTTCCCTTTTCTTTCTTCTGTTTTGCACTTAACTGCAAAGCTTGTTAAGAGGTTGGAATAATGTTCCTGAGCAATGAAGAACTTTGGAAGAACAGTGATGGGGGAGAAAATTGCTCCAAACTTGAAAAATTTTTAAAAGCTATGCATGGCTGTTATTGAAAGAAGGCGGTAAGAAACGTGCTTTTCATTCAGTTCCTTAAATCTGAGCCACTTTGGAAGGGATCTACATATTGCCCTAAAATAGGCTGTTCCTTTTTCTTACGTAGGAATTATTGAAGCAGTAGCCAGAGATTTCTTTGACTGTGAGGTGTCCTTGGAAATCCTTGAACAAAATATAGAAGAGGAGCGCACTGGGAAGAAGGAGCATGTGGTGTTTTTTATTTTACAGACAAATGAAACAATGAAGCACAACATCAAGGAACAAGCAATTTCTGTGTGTGAAGATGGGTCTCAGGAGGACAAAGAGGTGATGTTTCTGTAGAAAGAGCAGAGGAGTTGATACAGAGCAGAGGAAATAAGGACATCTCTAAATTATGGGCTGTGTGCTCACATATCATATGAAGCTTCTTTTAGAGATGACTTAATGTATCGTTTTCTTTTCAGCAACAAGATGCGGCTTTTCAAAAAGGAAGAGGAAAAACTGCTGAACGGGAGGTCTCCTGTGATGTTTTAAGACATACAGTCAATTCTAGGGCAGGTAAATTAGTAAATAAGTGATGGGAAAATCTGGATCTCAAGAATACAAACAAAAGTCTTTGAGCGTGCTGAATATATGGAGCATAATAGAAAGAGATCTGATGAGATCATGTGGCTGATTAACAGGACAAGAGCAGGAGGCATACTTTTCAGTAGAACACATCCTCAGTTTTTATTGTACTATATATAATGACTTGATTTGCTCTATGTAACCACAAACGTTTCCATTAAATTGACACTGGTAAAAGGTTGAGTTTTTAACGTCATACAAAGGGCTACCCTGTCTGGGATCCTTGTCAAGTCTGCCACATGATTTTAAATACTTGGGAATCTGAATACTCAGGAATATCACCATTCATTTTTTTAAAAATGTTATTCTATTTCTGAAGATGTCCAAAATAATGTAGTGTATTTCTGTAGAAAACTCAGCTGTTTTCTAGCAGGTCTAGCTCCAGTTTGTGTATGCTTGCTTTTGTCTTCCTCCATGTAACTAAAATAATAATGATCCAAGTAAAGGGAGGTTAGGAATCATAGGAACTACTGGTGTCAGTCTACTTCAAGTGAAAATTATCAAATTTGGAGTGATAATTAAGGGATTTCTGTTTAAATGGTTGAGAAAAATACCAATTCTAAGAATTAACCTTCCATGTGAGAGGGAGCACCAGTGGTGGGTTGCTCCCGGTTTGGTCCGGTTCTATAGAACCGGTAGTAAAACCGGTGGGAGGCTCTGCCCACCCGCCACGACATCATCATGGGTGATCTGCCCGTTGCAAACCGGTAGTAAAGGTAAGTAGAACCCACCCCTGGGAGCACCATTCGTGCTCCGTTTTGTAAAATAGAGATCTTGCACCACACCAACCTCAGTGCAGTTCTTTGACAAAATGATGGTATTATTTCACTTCATCACTGAAGAGAAAGATAAGTGAATATAAAGTGGAAATTCATCCAGAAATTGTCCACCAAACCATCCCAAACTGATGTCTTCTGTTAGTCATGCTGGCTGGGAGGGGTGGGGGGAGATTCAAATTTTTTTACTACCGGTTTTGTGGGTGTGGCTTGGTGGGGGTGGCAGAAGGATACTGTAAAATCTCCATTCCCTCCCTACTCCAAGGGAAGGTTACTGCAAAATCCCCATTTCCTCCCGATCAGGTGGGACTTCAGAGGCAGAGAATAGATGGGGGCGGGGCCAGTCAGAATTTTTACTACCGGTTCTCCGAGCTACTCAAAATTTCCGCTACCGGTTCTCCAAAATTGATCAGAACCTGCTGAATACCATCTCTGGGGCAGATGGAAGAAAAAATCTTTAAAAATCTGTTTCTATTCTACAGGAAACCTTTTACATAACTTTGAACCATTGTTCCCTGAGTGGCTTTGGCTGGATGAGAGAACCTTCTGCCATGCATTTCCTTTCCACCTCGTGTTCGATGAAACAGTAAGGAAACTTTGGGATGGATTCTTTGGATTTAACCATTCAGCTAGAGGTGGGGCTGGTATGGGCATGCTGAGTCATTTCTATTAGATCAGCACTTGCTGCAACAGTACATAAATCATTAAAATTAGTAAAAATATGTACAGTCAAGGCAGGGCAGGCGTGCAGGCGAGGATTAGATTAGATAAAATCACTAACATGGCCTGCAGGGTGAGACAGTGATATGGAGATGTTACTAGAGGCACTGTTTGGGAGCAAGGTTTTTTTTAAGGATAAAATAGATATCATAAGAGTCAAAGGCTTTGTGTATTGCTTTATTTACTATTTCCTTTTATCAGAAAAGGGAGAACTCATATAGTTATTTTCACTGCTTTGCTAATCCAGCATTATAGAAGATGCCTACAACCATTAAAAAGGAAGCTGAGATTGTGTGCAAGTAGAAAGTTAGTGAGTGCTGTGTGGATCCTCCCCCTCAGTCCAGACTTAAACCCGGTTTTACTGTGATATGAAAAACATATTTCAAGTGGCTCCACTTTAATTCTGAAGTAATGTTTTGTTACCTTTTGTTGCTGAAGAGGGTTTAAAAAGTCATTTTTAGTTATTGAAATTACCTTTGGGTTCTCTCCTCAGCTGAAAATCAAGCAGGCCGGTGTAAACATTCAGAAATTTGTACCCGGATTGCAAATAAATGGAACCAGATTAGATGAATATTTTTCTATTATTCATCCCCAAGTCACGTTTGCTATTTCCAGCATGAAAAAGTTTATCAACAGTCAGTTTGTTCTCAAGATAAAGAGAGAAATTATGCCCAATTCATTGAAGAAACGGCCTGCGCTGAAGCTCAGAGGTACAAATTTTCTGTGAACTTCTAAAATTTAAGCAAAATTAAGCATTTGAGAAAAATAGAAGGAAGAATAACATTACCATATTTATTTATTTATTTATTTATTTATTTATTTATTTATTTATTTATTTATTTATTTATATTTTTATACCGCCCTTCTCCCACAGGACTCAGGGCGGTGAACATCCAAGATGAAACATAGTATACAAAATTTAGAACAGTTTAAAGGTATTAAATAATTTTGGCTCCCATTTAAAATAACCCAATTTAAAATAAATTTCAATTTAAAACCAAAAGGATAGGGTCAGGCCAGCCCGGCAAGATGAAATAGGTGAGTGTTAAGGGCCCGACGAAAAGTCCGGAGGTCCGATATCGTGCGTATCTCTGGGGGTAGGTCGTTCCAGAGGGCAGGTGCCGCCACAGAGAAGGCTCTTCCCCTGGGGGTGACCAGCTGACATTGTCTGGCCGACGGCACCCTGAGGAGGCCCTCTCTGTGCGAACGTACTGGCCGGAACGTAATGCATTTTCTAATAGAGTCAGGTAGCACAGTAATGGATTAAGTTAACCTTTCAGTGATACATATATCACTGAAAGATTAACTTAATGTACTGTATAACAAAGGCCTACCTATATTTCCTTTTGGGACAAACAATGTTATGCTGAATGCACAAAAAATTAAGAAATAATAAAGAATGAAAGCCATTGGATTAGCAAAGAAAAGAAAACATGGCTGAAAGTAATTAATATTACTCACATTCATTGTAACCCCCATATCTTTCTATGTTTACAAAGCAAGCTGACTTCCATCATGTCCATACCCAACATAGTAGACTTTTGTTCTTGACGCATGTGAATTTTGAGGAGCCCATCCTATCATAACCTTTCTCAGATTTTCCTTTACTCTTGATCTAGTCACCCTTCCCTCATAATTTATTTTATAGTTTGATTCAATTATTTTTTATGAACAAACCATATTATTCTGTACTTAACAGAATAATAGAGTTGGAAGGGACCTTGGAGGGTCTTCTAGTCCAACCCCTGCTCAGGCAGAAAACCCTATACTGTTTCTGACAAATAGTTGTCTAATCTCTTCTTAAAAACTTCCAGTGTTGGAGCATTCAAAACTTCTGGAGGCAAGTCGTTCCATTGATTAATTGTTCTCATTGTCAGGAAATTTCTCCTTAGTTCTAGGTTGCTTCTCTCCTTGATTAGTTTCCATCCATTTCTTCTTGTCCTGCCTTTGGGTGCTTTGGAGAATAGCTTGATTCTCTCTTCTTTGTGGCAACCCATGAGATATTGGAATACTGCTATCATGTCACGCCTAGTCCTTCTTTTCATTAAATTAATTCCTTCATGCTGATCATTCACTTCTGTATCCAATCCATATTCATTTACCATCTTCTTATTCTTAATCTTGTCCCTACTTTTTCTTTTACATATGAAATTCTTAACAGTCCCTGTAACAGAACTTGCAAAAAAAGTCAGCTGAGTCCCTTTCATTTTCTACCTAAATTGGGAAGGAATAATGCCGTCCTAATCCAGATGTTTACCACCAAATTCTGATAGTACAATTTTAGGGGAATTTTGGAGATACCAAACATGGAAAGACTTACAAGAACTTGCAAGAAATTGCCCATCTTTATGTTATTGTAGTATGTGATCTTGATCAGTCAATTGCCTTTAACTCTTTCAAGACCCTAAACAGGAATGAAAGATTCTAGATCCTAAATTCTAAACCCTAAATAAAAGAGGGCATTGAAGCATTTGCAAAACCTGTGAAATCTAGAGATTAGGCCCACAGAATCTATAATCTTCACATTCAGTTTACTGACAGTTATCTAGATAAGATTCCGATAATTCATAGATTAAGTTAAGCCTAATGGAAAGCATTGTATAATGTATTTATTGGGAAAAGGACAAATGATCTGGATGGATTGCAACCGTAGCATGATCTACTTGTGCTCACCAAAGCTCCGCAGTTTAGATGAGCTAGAAGAACAAGAGATGCACCTTTCTGACATCGCCCAACATGACCCAACAAGAGACCTCATCCTTTTCAACCAGCAGCGTCTGGCAGAGATAGAGCTATCGAACCAACTAGAGAGAAAAAAGGAAGAGCTCAGGATTCTCTCTAAGAACCTAGAGATAGAGAAAAAGAAATCAGAAACTTTACTCTATGCCATGTTACCAAAACATGTTGCTAATCAGCTGAAGGAAGGCAAAAAGGTCGAAGCAGGTATGGCAATTTTATTACGTTTGATTATCAAGTAGAAAATGGCATGTCGTAAAACAGGAAGGGTAAGGAATTCAACTGAATATCTGGAAACACTCCCTTCAAAGCTAAGATTCTGTGTGTTTGGACTTGGTTTGCATAGAGGTCTGATTTCCTGGGAACCAAATGAAATCAGAACATATATTTAGCACACAGGTATTTCCTATAATGTTTATTTTTCAGATAAGTACAAAAGTAAACTACGTGCAGTCTCATAATTTTAATAAAAATGATAAAGACCATTGGTTTGACATGCACCTTGCTGCTTCAAAAGGGTGGACATGTAAGCATTACTTTTTCAAAATCATTATATCTGTTGTCTAGGGTTTTGCATGCTATTACATACATTTTTAGGTGAATTGTGAATGTTTCTAAACTTTGTTGTAACCTTGATTTTAGAAGATATAAAATTCAGCCTCATGCCTGTTCTGAAATGACACAAGAATTTGTTTCTTCGTCCACCCACTCATTTCAATAAAGCATAACGTCTAATCCAATGGAGTCCATCCATCAATAAGCACACCTTATTAATATAGTAATGAAGTGAGAGGTCACATATGCTGTGATTTGTTTTCCAGCTTTTAGTAGGATTCAGATAAGTGGCAAAAATAGTTAAAGGTCATTTTCCATTAAGCATTGTTGGACTTTTGGCTTGAGTATTTTATCCTTGCCATATAAAAAACCAAAAACAGAGAAACTGTTGCTTCTGAAAACTATTTTTTTTATTTGTTCCCCCAGGAGATTTTAGCTGCTGCACAATACTTTTCAGTGATGTAGTGACTTTCACAAACATCTGTTCTGTGTGTGAACCTATTCAGATCGTGAACATGCTTAATTTAATGTATTCCAAGTTTGATCGACTGACTAACATCCATGGAGTTTATAAAGTAAGTGTGGGTGATGTTTATACCATTTGCTGCTGTGATGAATGGGTGGATAATTTTAGATTGGCAGCAATAAGGGAGAATGAATCCTGAAAACCATCAGCTTCCTATACCAACTTCTAAAGTAGATATTGCTTAGTATAATTTAGTAATTTTCTGGCTTGCAACCATTCTCCTCCTTTTTCCCTTCCTGCAAAGAGATTGATCTGCTTTCACAGCCATCCCCAACCTGATACCCTGAAATACGTTTGAATTGGAACTTCCAAAATTTCCAGCAATTGTCCATACCAGCTGTTTAATGAGATATTTTTTAGTTTGAATTGAACTAGTTGATTTCAACAAATGTTGGCAACAGTTTTATAATTGGTTGTTAAAACAGGCTTGGTGGCTCAGTGGTTAGAATGCAGAATAGCAGACTAACTCTGCCCACAGCCTGGGATTCGATCTTAACTGGTTCAAGGTTGACTCAGCCTTTCATTCTTCTGACGTTGGTAAAATGAGGATCCAGATTTTTGGGGGCAATATGCTGACACTGTAAACCGCTTAATAGGGCTGTGAAGCACAGTGAAGCGGTATGTAAGTCTAAGTGCTATTGCTATTGCTATTAATGTAATTGCAATTGAACATGTCTGGAGAGTAACAGATTGGGAAAGACATAGATAACTACTGTATCTAATGCATTTTTATTAATTAGCCAGGGCAATCCGATGTCTTCACCACTGTTTGCTTAGTGGTAAATGAGATACACTTTTGCAGCTGCATCAGTCAGCATTTTGGCACTTGGTTCAGAAACTCATATCCATTGTCATATTTTTAATGTACTTGAGTTTTTATAGTTAATTTCTCATCAACAATCTACTGAGCACTAACTGTACAATCTCAGTCATCCACGTAGTTTTGTATCAATTTTCCCCGTGTTTTCCATTCTTTCACTTGTTCATTTGTCCTTTTTTCTTTTAGAAATTATTATTAATAAATAAAAGATTTATTTTTTTTTAAAAAAGAAAGCATTGCAGTAAGTGATTCCAAGGAAAATGAAAGAAATAAGAGTAAACTGCCTAGATTAGCCCCACGGTGGGATAGGCAGCAAAGAAATTTAACAAATAAAATAAATAAATAAGGAGATATTCTTGCTGTGTTCATTTACAGAACTTTTGGAAGTTTAGTTCCCATTAGTTCCAGTGGTGGGTTTCAAAATTTTTTACTACCGGTTCTGTAGGTGTGACTTTGTGGGCGTGGCATGGTTTGGTGGCCATGGCCGTGGCTTGGTTGCCATGGCAAGGGAAGGATACTGTAAAATCTCCATTCCCTCCCAAATCCAGGGGAAGGATACTGCAAAATCCCCATTTCCTCCTGATCAGCTGGGACTTGGGAGGTAGAGAATAGATGGGGGTGGGGCTAGTCAGAGGTGGTATTTACTGGTTCTCCGAACTTATCAAAATTTCCGCTACCGGTTCTCCAGAACCGGTTAGAACCTGCTGAAACCCACCTCTGATTAATTCCAACTAGCAGTGGAATGTAAGAGTTGCAGACCAAACATCTGGAGGGCATCAGCATGCAAGCCTAGACAAATGGTTGGTGGGTTTCCATGCATACATTACTATGCATCTTGCTTTATAGGTGGAAACCATTGGTGATGCCTACATGGTTGTAGGAGGAGTTCCAGTGCCAGTTGTCAGTCATGGTGAAAGGGTGGCTAATTTTGCCCTTGGCATGAGAATTGCTGCAAGAGAAGTTATGAACCCTATTACCACTAGACCTATACAGGTAATTCACAGTTTAAAAACTTAAACATAAGAAAGAGATCAAGCCATCTCACTTGCAGCAGAGAGAGAGAATTAAAACAATATGATTAGCAGGGACCAATTATTGTTTTCTTCCTCCTTTCCCTTAATGGTCTCCCTTCATCTGCTAAATATTGATGTACATCATATAAGGAATAAGATATAAGGAATAAAACTCTGGATTTATTTTTTTTTTCATTCCTCAGTTCCTCTTCCCTCTTACATGCATTTTTAAAATCAGGAGCTGCTGAGTGGGGATTTTATTTTTATTTTTTCTAAATTTGAACAGAAACTAGTCCCAATAAATAAATAAATAACTGCCAAACCAACAGCTGTTAAACCAACTAAAATCAATAAATATGAGCAAGTCAAGCTTTTCATTTCCTCAAAAATATTTAAAATATTTATTTGAAATATTTCTGTGGTGTTTTTAATGATAAACTCCTTCTAAGATGGCTGATGCATAAAAAAGAAAGAAAACATTAATAAAGCCCCAAATTATAAACAATTTGTAACAAAACTTAAAACACAAAATGAATCCCAGTTCCAAATGAGGGCCCAGGTGGAACAATTACAAAGGAAAGATTATTTATATAAATGGATCTCAGGCATGTACTTCATGATAAATGATAAGAAACACCCAAAAAAATAATTAAAAGTATATTTTGCAGTTTTTCCAGCACCCAAACTGGCAGCCTGCGGGTCGGATGCATCACATACAGGCCATACCCAGTTTTGTGAAGGGGAAAAACATTGCGATATGTCATGTGATAGCAATGTGACACCGCAAGTTTGACACCCATGCACTAAGGGAATATATTTCCACAAGAACCTCTTCCACTGTGTGGCTTCCATATTGTTTTTCTCCCAACAGATTAGAATTGGGATACACACCGGGCCAGTGCTAGCTGGTGTAGTTGGGGAAAAAATGCCCAGATACTGTTTATTCGGTGATACCGTCAATACGGCTTCCAGGATGGAAAGCCATGGATTGCCAGACAAAATCCATATCAGCTCTACAACATTCAAGTAAGTAAGGGCTTGCAATGAAATACCAAATCTATCAGACAGGAACTTGACTGTGCCGGGATTAAATCTCATAATCTGCTTTGCATATTGTGCTAAGCCATAATATGGTTTGTCCGTGTATAATTTTATTCGGTGCTAACCAGCTATGGCCAGTTAGCAATAAGTCATGAACTCTATATGTTGTTGTTTCTTGGATTGCACAGAGCACTTCCTCCTCAAGTGTTTGAGACAGAGGAAAGGGGAACCATAGAGGTGAAAGGCAAAGGGAAAATGACAACCTATTTTCTGAAACAAAATCTCAGTGCTACTGAGGATGAAATAATGGGACGAGTTGAAGAGACTTTTAGGAATGTTCATAGCAATGGTATGTAATATACTCTGTGTGTGTGTGTGTCTGTGCGTCCGTGCATGCCTGGGTGTGTGGGTGTGAGTCAAGGGTGGGTTCTAGTTACCTCCACTACCGGTTCACAACGGGAGCATGTGTGAAGAATCTTTTTGCGCATGCGCAGATCGTTCATGATGACGTCTGGGAAATTATAGTAGGAGTGAGGGGAAGAGAGGGAGGAAGAGAGGAGGAGAAGGAGAAAGGAAGAGGAAGTAGGGAGGGGAAGAAGGGGGGGAGAGAAAGTTAGAAGGAAAGAAAAGAGAGAGGTGGTAGGTTTGAGGAAAAAGATTGCTGTACAATAAAAAAGATGAAAGGGAAGAAAGCCAACCCCAAACAAATATGAATTATTAAACTTTAAAGAATAAAAGAGAACAAATATGAATAAATAGCAATAATTAGAAACACAGATACAAACATACAATGTGTTTTCTTTGAACAGAGTATTTGGCCGGCTCACAAATTTAAACAGTGCTTAGTCATTTCAATTAAATTTACGATTTCTATATTTCCTTTTTGCCATATTTATTCCTCATCTATTTTTTAAAAAACCAATATTACCCTTCATCCTCATCTCTAATCTTAATCAAATTCAATTTTTCCTTTCTATTCTAAATTATACTCCTTCCCATTGTCATCTATTTTTATATCCATCCTCACATTGGTTAATTATGTAATATTACAGTTGTTTAATACAAATTCAACATTTTAATATAAATCAATTAGTTATATAACTATCTTTTTTGTATATTAATCAATATAAACATGAATATTCCAATTATTTCCATGCAATCCAATTTCTTACAAATCAATTAATTATATTTACCAATAATAATAAACCAAATAATTTCCCCCATATATTCCTCCAAACCACAACTTAACCATTTCTGCTTTCAACACAATAGACAATGAATAGTATCTCAATTATTACAATTCCCTAGTTAAATAGAGCTTTTTTTCTTTTATGTTTTAAAATCTTGAACTCTCCTCTTTTGCCCTAAATTTCCCATTGTTTGCATTTGCACCTACCTTTTTGGTGAGGAAAAAGAAAAAGAAATCTCTCTCTCTGCCTCATTTTGTCATGTTGCAGCAAAGACCCTGCTTTACTTTCAGTTTCACTTTTAAGTGAAGCTAGGGGGGGAAAAAACTGCTCCAGCTCTCTTTGCAGCTACAGACCCCTGAGCAAAATAGCTGAGAGCAAATCAGCTGAGAGCCTGGACACCGATCTAATCAACTTGTGGTAATTAACCTGAAGCTGAAAGGGGTTGGTTTTTTCTATTTTTGCAGGCACTGGTCTACTCATTTGTTTTCTTTTAACACTAATCAGCTGTAGGGTGGCCCTTTGAAGCCCCATGGCAAGAGTTTAAACAGGTTTTTTCCCTCTAGCCATCAGCTGGGACTCAGGAAGCAGCAATAGATTGGGAGTGGGCAGGGTAAGCGAACAGCGACCGGGCCGGGAATCGGTTCGGGGGCGTGGCCAGCCAATCTTATTACCGGTTCTCCGAACTATTAAATTTTTTTACTACCAGTTCTTACGATCTGGTGCGAACCGGAAGCAACCCACCTGTCATATTCCCTATGATTTTTAAATTGTGCAGCTGTCTGGTTTACTCCGGAGCCATTTTAGGCTTGCTGCTGCTTATCATAGTTCCATAGTTTGGAAAAGGAATCACAAAGTTGACTGCATCTGAATGAACCTCCCCTCTCTCAATCTAACTCATCTCATTGGGAGACTGTCAAAATATTGGTGGGAAAGTAGAAACAAGCCGTCCAGCAGCACTTAAATCATGGTTATAAGCAAATTGAGAATTATTTCTAAGAATTTCTAAGAGCCTATGAAAGTTACAACCATTTCAATTTCAGGAGACTCTCTACTTTTTAAGACCTATATTCTACAATTAATTATTAAAGAGCAGAGAGAAGCATTCTTTTCTATTGGTATAAAGAATAACATGGATATAACCATTGGGTTGTTTGCATATTTTGAGTTTTGTAACTTGATTTTTTTGCTTAGGTGCACACACCTGCAAGTTTGAGAAGAAAGATCTGAACTTGGTCAAGCAGTTACATGAACTTTACTATAATTGTTTCTCAAAATAGCAATTATCACCTATGAAAACTGCTAAGGGATTAGCAGGGGGTGATCCATAGAATGGCTAATAAACTGGTTCTGGCCACAGCTCAAACTTTAATGGGAATATTCCAAATTGTTTTTCTCACACCTTTATTCTCTGCTCTCCAGGTAACCTATTAGAAACTGAAAGTTGTCATGGAGAACAAGCGCAAGAGGAAAAAGAATCATTGCTTTCAAAACATCTTGGGGACAACCACACACCTTCAGCATTTTGCATTCTCTTTTAGAAAAGTTCAGCCATTATTCTGTGAGCTCTTATAATTTTCTCATCTTACTTAGAATCCAAAATGGTTTATATAATTGGTACTAGCAGAAATCTAATAAATATTCTAATAAGTGCTGGAAATGTAGTCAAAATCCAGGTTTATTTTATCATACATGGTGGTCTTTGCAAATATGTGAAAACATACTAGATAAACATAACGATGACAATGCAGAAATATTTAAGATACAAATATTAATGAAACCTGAAGCTTTTCTTTTGGACAAGCCAAATGAAAAATTTGGGGTGCTATTCCTTCACATGGTAAGGGCTACGAGGATTATACTTGCCAAACACTGGAAAGAAAAAGGGATGCCGATTGTTGAAGAATGGATTTTGAAATTGACTGAATTATCAGAGATGGTGGAATTAACTGCTTTGCTTAGAGATAATGGCTAGACAGCTTTATAAAAGATTGGAAACCATTTGTGGACTTTCTATGTGCTAAATACAATAACAGATGGTTAATAGGAGTTTAAGATTTAGAGTAATGTTTAACTTAATCCATTGACTTTTTCTCTCTCTTCTTTTACATCTATGTATTTGAAAAAGGAGCAAATTTACCTCTTTTCTTTTCAGCACCCAGCCAGGATGGATCCTACATGTTAAATTTATTTGATCAATTTCCCCCCCTTTTTTTGGTACACTATTTTTTTCTTTTTTCGTTGTTGCTAGTGTTGGATGTATGTTTTTTTTTGTTTTCTATTTTACTTTTTAAGATAAACAATACATATTTTTAAAAAGTGGTTTATATAAAGGGAAGCTTCATTTTTGCTGCCTTTGAGCATACATGCAGCTACAAAAGATGGCAGAAACCAAGAGTCTGCTAATGTTACCTTATTCTGTTGCTGGGAAGACTTAACAATGTGGCGGCTGTTGGGAGAGGGACGTTATACTCTATTGTAAGTAATACAATGAGGAAGGAAATCTGGTATTACTGTTTATCTACTTGAGGGAACAGAAAAGTCTTTCTCTTTGGTGCTCCTCAGAAATTGCAAACTGAATTTCCAATTTGGGGGACAGAATGGAAATTTTGGGAATATATGTAAACAGATTTTGGAAATCCCCTCCTATTTTCGCTCTTCATAAATTAACCAGGGTTGTCATAGAAGACTTCAGAAAACAACTCACTATCTGTTTGGTCATAATATAAAGGCCACAGATAACATTTAAATAATTTCCCATTGTGTTTAAGGACATAGACACTGGGTTCACATACCATAGTAAACTATGATTTAACAATGATTTATTGAATCAGCCATAATTAGTTGATTCTATTTAACATTAAGCAAAAGACTGAGATGTATAAATTCCAATGATATAAATGGCCACATTGAGTGAGAGAGCCATAACTTCATGACATCACTGTACATACAAATCATTTTGGTTTGTACCAGTTAACTATCAACAGCTATGGCTTTAGGAGTCATTTAACTTAGAGGACTTAGAGTCACTCCAGTCAGAACTGACCTAGAGTACAATTCTTTCTCTTTAGGTTGAAATAAACATAACAAAAGAAAGTATATAAAAAGGCCAGGCAGAAAGCTGCACATTAGCTGTTGACATGTTTCCACTTGGGAGACCGTTCTGAACTTTGTGCTTGAAGTGGAAAAGAATGAAACTTTGATTTTGGGTTTTACCGAATAGATCGATAGATCTTTGCAGAAATTGCTGGTTCATATTATTATGAAAAAGCAAAACATTGTGATTTGATGTTAATGCCTTATTTTACTGCAACAGAGAGAGGTCAGAAGTCAATGTTTTTCTTTTTTCTTATCCTTCCTCATTCCTCTTCCCCCTTTTCCTCCCCACTGCTTTGATGATAAAGATGAAATTCTATTCTGGAAATGGATATACTAGATGCTGTCCCGCCAACAGTAATCCTGACCCACCTGAAGAAAACATAGAACCCTTTTCCCCAGGGAAAAAAAAACCAAACTACTTTGAATAAGGCAACACTACGCTTTGGGGCTCATTCCATAAAGTACAAGGGAATGCACTCCCTGTAACTCCACAAATCTTTGATGTTATCATCATTGTTAATGATGATAAAATGTGTAATGTGGTCATTAAGCGAACCACCCGGTTGAAAGTCCAAATCCAGTTTATCCAATGGGCGTTTTGTTAGACAATGTCAAAACATCACAAAATTTGATCACATGTTCACTTGGGATTGTGAAGACAAAACTGTGTCAGAAACCAAGTGAATTTGTGTTGTGACTGTGGGATACTGCAACCCGTTGTAAATGCAAGCCGGTTATCAAGCATCCAAAATGTGAGCACATGACCACAGGGGTGATACAGCGGTCATCACTTCAAGGATGGGTGGTAAAAAACTTTTTGTGAGTCCATTGTAACTTTGAATGGTCCTTTACCAACTGGTCATAAGTCAAGGACTGCCTGTACCGAAGAGCTTTATATTAACAATTCAGCTTCTCCTTAAAACACTATTTTTAAAACTCTCCTAGTTTAGAAAAAAATACCTCAAATCATTCATTATTCAAGACGTATGTAAACAAAGACTCTGATCATTCTGGTCACCAGTGTGGAAAAATAAACAGACAACAATAATGCCCGGCCAGTTTTTAAAATACAAAGAAGACGCATGTAAGATTTCCCTCAGCCAAAAATCAACAACAACTTAAAAAACAAGAAGTGCAAATAATTTATTCGGAAATTAATGTATGCTTTGCATTATACTGTCACTTTTCAGTAATTGTGATATAAAGACAGATTCCTCTCTGTAGCAGATGACTGAGCTTAGTTTTCCTAACACAAACACAAAATTAACTTTGATTACATTCATACCAGTATCGTAGATTTCTACTTGTGACAAGTCTTAATAGGGGAAAATAGGAGAAGAAAGAAAGCTATAAGGAGCTTGAGTTTCATAAAAAAAAAAAATCCAAGATAATTACTAAACCCTCTTCCCTTCATTTTGGTGTGGTAGTTTTTGGTCTGAAGAAAGAAGACATTGTTTTCATGCCGCTCTTGTCAACTTTCGCTAAAGCTTTTTGTGCAGCTGACATTTTACTGCTTGCCTGGAAGTAAGAACAAAACATTAGCACAAAGTTTAGGATTCAATTCAATTCACGTACAGGACTCATAAATGGTAATTGCAAAGAATCACTCACAAATTTTATTCAGAGGGTCATTATAAAAATCACGCCAATCCCAAAGAATCAACTAAGATTAAAAAAAATCAGTAAATGAGCTAAGAAGCAAATTCATGTAAAAACATCCTTTTTCAGACATTGTGAAAAAAATCCAATGCAGGCATGTTCTTCCTAAACCACATGACCTCCTGAAAAAATTGATATAGTATATACATCTTTAACATTGTTGGTATGATTTTGATACTCATGAAACAAAGCCTGACATAAACACCAGAATAAAATTTCTACTTCAATCTTGATTTATCAATTTGTTAGTCAGCACTTAGGGTGACTAAACTGAGTTAAAATACTTATCAGAGGAAATATCTCACCAAGGCAATAGTAAAGATAGACTTGGATAGTTATGAGACCTGAGGAAGATAGCAAGAAGTTTTATATTTAAATTTTATAGCTAAAATTTGAAATTGTTATTTCTCTAGCATTCCTAAGAATGTATCTATTTCCGGCCTCCCAACAAAATATTATTCTAATCCACACAATTTTTAAAAACAGATTTACACTGATACTTCACGTAAAGCAGACAACATGAATGAGAGGCTACTAACACCAACTATAATGCATATCAAAGCAGCCACATGCATAGGAAATCTGGCTTGTGAGGAATCAATCATTTCTTTGCAACTCTCAGTTCATTGGCTTGGTAGGAGACCAGATTAAGTGGGCAGTCTAACCAGTGCTTTCAGTTTCTGTGCTACTTTTCATGTCCTCTACTGGTACTTTTATGTGACAGCCTGGTTTTATACTAAATCAGTATCACAAGAATATTCCAAGCCCCACTGATCTCTGTGGGAAACATTGTACTGAGCTGCACTTTCCAAAAATAACCCTTTTAAGATGCTTGCAGAGCTAAAACCTGGCACAATTAGGAAAAACACTGAATATATTAATGCCACTATTGCAATGTACTGTGCACATCACACTAAGGTAACATTTACCCTCCAGCAGTGTTCAAATACCACACTGAGCCAAAATCAAGCAAACTACATTATGGCTTTGTGTGATAAGTGAATCCTGTAGAAACGTAATTTGAACCTCTAGAAACCATTTAAAAATCAGCTCTTTAAAAAGGGTAGTACTTTTAATTCTTTCTCCCTTCTCTCCCCACTCTTCCTAATATTTTATCTAGCTGTTTTGACAGTTAATCTGTTTACACTATTCTGAAATGCAGAATTCTACTGATGTCTTGTAGATCGCACTTGCTTAAATAGCTGCCATTTCCCCCCCCCACTTTTTAATAGACCATCTATTAGACAGAATAGAGTAGAGTAGAGTAGAGTAGAGTAGAGTAGAGTAGAGTAGAGTAGAGTAGAGTAGAGTAGAGTAGAGTAGAGTAGAGTAGAGTAGAATAGAATAGAATAGAATAGAATAGAATAGAATAGAATAGAATAGAATAGAATAGAATAGCAGAGTTGGAAGGCACCTTGGAGGTCTTCTAGTCCAACCCCCTACTTAGGCAGGAAACCCTACTTAAATATGAGGCAAGAAAACACAAAAATACATACCTTTTTGTTTTTCAGATCACCAGTATTGAATTTAGTATAATCCTCCTCAGCTTCCACAGGACCATCTGATAGTTTTCTTTTCTGTAATGTTAAAGAGTGATTTGTGTCATAAATCACATGTTTGGGCTTGTGGACTTCAGTTATAAATGTCCAGACTTTATGGAATAAACATAAGACACACACCATAGAGAAATAGGAAGTATCACTGTATGATCTAATCTTTGATGATTAATTAGTAAATCTAAAGCTGATTTACTAGCAGCTGAAAGTGCTGCTATGTCAAAACCCCCAAAATGAGACGGTCATGAAATGACATAATTGGCATTTGGACCGCATACCACTTTGCCACTTGAAAATACATATCAGTGTAGCCAGAAAATATGCAAAACAGTTTGTCCATGAACCATTTTTTTTAAAAATATTGATTTATATGCTGCCCTTCTCCGGAGACTCAGGGCGGCTTACAATGCGTTAAGCAATAGCCTTCATACTTTTGTATATTTTATACAAAGTCAGCTTATTGCTCCCACAAACTGGGTCCTCAATTTACCTAACTTAGAAAGGATGGAAGGCTGAGTAAACCTTGACCCTGGTGAGATTCGAACTTACAGTAATTGCAGACAGCTGAAGTTAATCACAATGCATTAGTCTGCTGAGCTATCCAGGCTCGTTTCATGGTTTTCTGTTGCTTTGTTCATGAATTCTATGTTTTAGATCTTCTGTTCCTGATATGGACAGAAACACCATTGTTCCAGGTGTTCCATTACATTTTAATTTAATGTAACTGAAAATTATCTCTTTAATGCCATCTGGTAGTTGTTCAGGTTTCTGCATGTTCTGAATTCTATTGTTTCCAATAGCCAAATTATCTAATAGGGTTTTGTTTCCATACAATCACAGAATATTTAAATTACTTCAGATTTTTGCTTCTTCTAATCCTTAGCCAATCCTAAATAGATTGGCTGAACTTCTGAGTGCAATTTTGGCTTGAGTTCAAAACAAAACATATTCTTCATTTCTTGAACACTCATATTAGTTTAGGGGTCAGCTTGAGTTCTGTGAGATACAATTCTCCTAATTAAGTAATTACTCCTTCCCGAGAAAAAGTTTTTAAAACGACTCAGGTTTTATTCTTGCTTAATTCTCCTAAGGCTTTAGCATTTTCATAATGAGCTCATATGAGAGGTCAGGATAAGACTGAACTTACTGTTTAAAGTGTATTTTTACACAAGGATGTCCAGCATCTGAAAAGCTCACTGGCCCCTGATGAAGGAGCCTGCATAACTAAATTGATGTTACCCATTTGCTTGAAAAAGCAATGTCTTTTTATAATGAAGGTAATAAATATTTCAAGAATTATCTTCCACTTCAGTAATGAATTCAAAGTAGTTCTTTTATAGCCAGGATTTTTTTTCAATCCTGCTGTAAAATTAGGGAGCAACATCTAAACCAAGGATGGAACTAGTTGTTCCCGACTCTAGGGGGTGGTGCTCATCTCCGTTTCAAAGCCAAAGAGCCAGCGCTGTCCGAAGATGTCTCTGTGGTCATGTGGCCGGTATGACTAAACGCCAAAGGCGCATGGAACGCTGTTATCTTCCCACCAAAGGTGGTCCCTATTTTTCTACTTGCATTTTTTATATGCTTTTGAACAGCCAGGTTGGCAGAAGCTGGGACAAGTAACGGGAGATCACCCCGTTATGCAGCACTAGGGATTTGAACCCCTGAACTGCTGACCTTTTCATCGACAAGCTCAGCATCTTTGCCACTGAGCCACCGCATCCCAGTTCTCAAATATTACTGGATTATAATTACCACCGTTTCTGACCAATGGCCATAGAAATGGAGCACAAGGATTTGGAATTCAAGCACCTCTGAATGGCTCAGAGTTGTAAGTTTTGAGATGTGGCCTTTCGTAAGAAATCCTTACCTTTGATGCTGGCTCTGTGGGAAGATCTGTACTTTGTGGGAGTCTGGAAGCCAGAAAAATCAAGTTAAACTCTAAAGCTATTTGATTATATCAACAAATTTACTTCACCTAATTATGTGATTATGAAGCCTATTGTGAGTTTTCCACAGAAATTAATTTACAGAATTATAACACATTCATCAACAATTAAACAAAATGTTAAAGACTGTGAAGTTTCCTTTGACTCAAATTCAACTCCTGGTGACTTTATGGAAACAGTACAGCAATACAGAAATGATTTATCATTGCCTACTTCCAAGATGTTTTTTCCCCACTATTCCAATCCTGATATTTCCTGATCGTCTTCCCATCTTCCAAGTATTAACTAGATTTGACTGAACCAACGCTTTTTCAAGATCAGCTATGGTGAAGCTATGGCTTCACTGAACAGTTGGAAAAGGGGACAAGAAAGGCTGCTGTATGGAGGACAGGCAGGGAAATAGGGTGGACTCCACCACATTACTTAAGCACGTTTTTCAAACCAGTATTAGTCATGGAAGCATGTTAGGGAAATTCTTCTTTGAAGCAGTTAGTTTTTTAAAAAAATTAATTCTCACCTTAAATAATTAGCTAATGTTGCACTTAGCTCTTCAGGAATATACTCTGATATTAAGCCATGAGCATAACGAATATAATCTTCTGAAAAATAAATGAAATAGATATTGCATGTTATTCATCTATCTTATTTAGCAGCCTCGTGTCCCAAATGTGCTAATTCTATTCATTTGTTTTTCTCTTAATCAGCTCCTCCCAGTTGTTGAAAAAAACAAACAAACCAAGACACAAATGATTTTGCTAGGGCCCCTTTTTGGCAATGATTAAAAAAGAAAGTAAAACCCAAAAGTAAGTTTCATAAATCAAAATCCACAAAAGCAAAATGGTATATTTTACTTCAAATAGCTTTCTTCAACAAATGTAGTAACCTTACCTTCTGTGGCACCATTAGCCTGATTGTTGCTGATAAATGTGGCAGCCTGTACTTTTCCACTAACAGGTATGTTATTTTCTTTTAATACTTTCACCAGTTGGTTAACCTAGCAAAAGCCATGAAACAGAACGACCATAATCAAAGTTTGAAGCCAAACATTGAAATCCATTATATATTTTTCATAGCAAATGCCTCTTTGTCATAGGGATAGGAAGCATAGACACTTATCAAAATGGCATCTGTTCAGGCAATGAGATTTTTTAAAAGAGTAAGATATTCCTATTTAAGTTGTTCAGCAGAAGACTATGAAGAATTATACTCATGCTACACATTACTATTAGAATCATTGCATCAAGAAAGGCAACTGTACCTGATAGATAGACTAGCTTTATCTTATCTAATGTTAAAAATTTATGATGTATTATCTGGATTTTATATTTTTTTTATATAACATTATTTAGACTGAATATTTGGAATTATATTTAATGTTATATATATATACTATACTATTATCTAGAAAAATTATGTTCAAAATTAGTTTTCATATATTTGTTATAATTGTTATATTTGTTATACTGCTGTAAGTTTTTATAAATGAATTATGGTTATTATATATTTGAATTAAGGGGTAAAAGAGGGTGTTAGAAGTTTAGATTAGTTCTTTATTACTTAATGTTAAATTTATAATATTTTATCTGGATCTCACCTATTTTTCTGTTTGATGTGGATTGATATACATGACTGATGTTTGGTTAGCAAAGGAAGTCAGGGGGGGAGGGGGGGAGGGAAAGGAAGGGAAAGGGAGGGGGTGGTAGTTGGGTGGGGGGATTGGTGGGGGGAAAGGGGGATAAAAATTGTATTGTAAAACTTTTTTAATAAAAAAAAAAGAAAGGCAACTGTAGAACTCAAATAAATAAACACATTTTAGTAAGTGATTAATGCACATTGTTAAGTTGCAACATCGAAATCATTTTCCCCTAATGTAACAAAAATTGTTCCACAGTAATCATACCATGGTAGGAAGAATAAAGCTAACACAATTATGCTAGTATCAGCCATTTCTCTGAAATTACTCCCCTGAAATTGTACAAAAAACTTTTTTTAAAAAAAGTAACAGTTGTGTTATAGGACCCATACCTGTTTCTTTTTAGACTATTACTAAATTGATTATACTATATTATAGATTAAAAAGTGGATGAATTTATAAATATCTACTGAAATCACTATGGGGCATTCTGTCCAATTTAATTCAATCATTGTGTTCTAAAAAGCGTTACCTTTTTTTTTTCAGATTCCCTGGAACAGCTAATATTGAAACAACTATAAACTGATGACATGTGGATCTGAGTCTTTGGTATGATATTTTATAAATATACAATCTAATGCTGTTAGAACAGTATGTACTTTTTGAAAAATAAAAATTATGTCCCATGAAGCAAGATCAACCCTCAGTCAAGAACTGCAGTCAAATAAAAACCATGTAGGAAATAGTTAGCATTTTCTCTATACAATGAGAGAAAATGTCCTAAAATCAATTTTTTTACATCACTGTGTTTTCCAGTCATAAGTATTACCAACAGTGTGCTTTGTAGTTCAATACAATGCATTACGCAATCAGTCATTGAAGAAATGCTATATTTAATATTAAAATGGGCGATAGAGAAAAATATACCTTTTTATTTAGCCATGCCAGTGTTTTCTTTTCACTGTATCTAAAAAATCTCTTACCACCTACTTCTGAGAATAAAGAGAAAGAGAAATAATCAAAATATTTTTAATCTGCGCATTAATGGAATGAGGCAAAATACAAATTTATTTCATTATCTGGAGAAGTTTATCAACATCACTAAATATTTTGGAGGTGAATACACACCTTGAATACACACACCTAACAAATACTAAATCCAAACCACAGTCTAGTCAGTTAACCACCGTTATCTGAATGTTATCTAGAAAAGAACACCTTTCTTTTGTGACTAGTGCCTTTCCACTGTGTTGCATTACAATTCCCAGTATCCTCAGAATAGCTGTGTTAATAGGGGGCAGGAATAATGACAGCTGAGGGAACCAGGTTCAGAACATTTCACTACAACTGGTAGCAGCCCTGTAGAGCAGTATTTCTCAACCTTAGCAATATTAAGATGTGTGGACTTCAACTCCTAGAATTCATCAAGACATTTTAGCTAGAGAATTCTGGGAGTTGAAGTCCGCACACCTCAGTGTTGCCAAGTTTGAGAAACACTGCTTTAGAGATTCAGAATCACACTTTCACAATCTTGCAGGGGCTCTGACACTTGAGTTTGATACCTCTTTTTATTAGATGCAGTTAGAGCAGATGCTTCTATATTTATAAAGGGCATTTCTACAAATATGAATATCATGGGCTGGATCTTGCATTCGCCTCCTAAAAATAGATGAGCTCCTTTTATCCATAGAAAGCTTCTCATTTAGTAGAGCACTGGACAGGCAGCAATTTTTGCAGACTGCCTACAAAAACTACCACATGCCCAGCGGTGAAATCCGAATTTTTTATTACTGGTTCTGTGGGTGTGGTGTGGCTTGGTGGGCATGGCAGGGGAAGGATACTGCAAAATCCCCATTCCCTCCCACCTCCTGGGGGAGGGATATTGCAAAATCTCCATTCCCACGCCACTCTGGGGCCAGCCAAAAGTGGTATTTTCCGGCTCTCCGAACTACTCAAAATTTCCGCTGCCGATTCTCCAGAACCTGTCAGAACCTGCTGGATTTCACCATTGCAGATGCCCTGCCCTATTCCCTAATTCCTATACAGGTAGTCCTCATTTAGCGATAGTTCGCAGTTATGACAGTATGAAAAAGTAACTTTGCAACCTATTTTTGCGTTCACAACCTTCAGAGCAAAGAAAAACTGAAGTAAGATTAGTCAGTTTTACTTATTGATCGCTTTGCTTAATGACTGAGTTGCTGATCCCAATTGTAGATGCTAAACAAGGACAACCCCACCCCCACCCCCACCAATAGCATAGGAGATGAGTTATGAATTAGGGTTAGGGGAATTAAGAGAGTATTGGCTCTACCTGACCAGGAAAGCTATCCTAAGCAGAACTCTCTCTAATAGCACTTCAAGTGAATATAAACTCTAGGTAGGCAACCTCAGCAGTTTCTCTTAGACAGGATCTTTTGGGATTCAGACAGACCACCAGATTTATTGTATCTCATTTCTGTGCTCGTGTATGGATGGTTTGTGGGGCCCCTAAGACAACTGGTTATGTCTACTGGCCTAACCTAAGTTTGCAGGTCTACATTAATTATTAATATTTTTGCTTGTTTTGTACCTTTTTGCTCAGCTATGTGGTGAATTGATTGTGAAGTACTTGTACACTGTAGCAACTGCATGCTGGAAGAAAACTCTTCATCCACCAAAACCTGATCCAGTGGCTGAAACTTTCCCTGCTGAGGGTGAGTCAGAGGAACAATCAATTTTTTAAAAAATAATAAAATTATTAATTCAAACAATTTTTAACCAAAACATGGTTCCCAGAGTTTAAAAGAAGTCCCCCCCCCAAAATAAGGCTATCTTACTGCTGAGCCAAATGTTCTAATACATAAGAAAGCAGCAGAGCATTAAATATAATTTCACAAATGGTTCTTGAGACATTTAGAAATGATGGATATTTTGGGGGGAGGGAGGCAGAGATACATAATGTAATGTCATTTTTCTGAAACATTTTAGTTGCTTACTTCTTTCTCTGCTTTCATGAGGTAAAAAAGCACAAGAAACAAAGGGTCCATTGGTGTAGCAAAAAATAGACGTCCATCTGAAAGTGGAAAAATAAATATTACTCTAAAAGGAACTCTATACACAATCCAGACTGCTTCCATATAAGTTAGGGGCAAAAGCTACAATGATTCAGCAGCAAAGTCAAAGACCTACAATCTATTCTTGACAATTTAAATTTAGACTTTAAAGTTTTTAAAAGGATATGTACACTATCAATAGGAAAGATGCTGTACATTCAAATTCCAAACATCTGTTGTTTTCCACACATATACAATACAAGATACATAAAGGAGAATAAAAATAACAGGACTATATGCTATGCTACATAAAATACAGCATTACCTTTCTAAGAACATCATGCAAACCAGGAAAAGATGCAGCTGGTTTAAAGAGTTGTAGGCAAGTTTTATGCCCGTGGCTCAATCAGCTCTGAGCCATTTTTGAAATCAGATTTGAAGTGTCCATAGCACTCTCTCCAAATTTCATAAAACCCTCTACAGTTTTGTTAAAATAACTGCTGTATTAGTATTTTCCTTATGGTTCTAAAATTTTTACCTGCAGGGCAAAACTGGATCTCACGTGAATCAAAGTGAGAAGAAATAAATTGGATATTGTGATTAAGGTAAGTATGGTCTGCTAAAAATTTCTCCAGAATTGCCCTATTTGGGCGTAGTAATTTTCCACCTGGTATTTTAAAAAATTGAGATCATGGATGAATAAATTGATTTATTCACCCATCCCCTCAAGACCTGAGTCTAAGTAGAATAGCTTGCCCAATACAGAGTAACAAATAAGGCCATAATTCTATCTTCTGTCTATCTAACCTCAAGAGAAATGAGATTTCAGGAAAAAACCAATATCTCTCTCCCAGGTGCTACCAGGGAAAGTGGATCACTGAAAAATGTCAAGTGTAATCCCTTCTCTGACCTCAACATTTTCTCAAAACATGACTGCAATGAAGACATGGAGGAAAAGGGACATCAAAAAACCTGGGTTTTTCCTCGCCTACCAGACATAAAGATATACCAGATCCAGAGGTAGATGGTGATACCTTCAAATTACTGCGAAGAGACCATCATAACACTTGATACAAGTCATGATGATTCAATGAAATAAATGCAAATTTGTTGGAACATTCCAATTTCTACTTCTGTGAGAGGTGGAAAAAACAAGAAGTTGTAATATGAATAACTTCAAGGTAGAGAAAATATTTTAAGAAGTGCAATTGAGACTCAAGGACTACAAGAGAAGTGGAGAGTCTACGGAACTCCAAGAACGATACATTAAACTACAACTCCCAGCCTCTCTCATCATTGACAATGCATTCAGAAAGCCAGATTCCCCAGCCTTGCCTTCAAGCATTACGTCAGATAGATCTATGTCCTGTTCAGCTTTCCACTTACCATATTGAACTTCTTGACTAATAAACCATGACCGGTATTCTTCATGAAAAGCTCTTATTTCAAATATCTGGCATGCATCACTACCAAATAAATAAAGGGCAGCTTGTCCTGTTAAGAAAGAAACAACTATCACATCATGGTTTTGCTGTGCAATATTTTTTCCGAGGCTCATCTGACTAAAAAAAAAAAACCAATAGTAATTTTACAGAAAAATATTTCAGTTATGTATGAGTTGTAAGCAAAAGGAAAGTTAGCAAATGTACAAAAGGCAAAAAAGGAATAGGAGGAAATCAATGATACTATTCCACTGTTAAATAATCAAACAATAATTGAGTATAGTTACCTTGTATACCATAGCATGTCAGCTTTTAAAGTTTCAGCTGACAAAGGGAGAATAGTAACCAGTGGTGGGTTGCTCCTAGTTTGGTCTGGTTCTTGTGAACCTCTAGTAATGGCGGCGGGAGGCTCCGCCCACTCACCTCAACATCATCACTGGTGATCTGCGCATGCTCAGAAGCACGCGCACTCCTGTTGTGAACCGGTAGAAAGGTAAGTAGAAACCCCACCCCCACCCCACCCCGATAGTAACCACTATGAGGATAAGATTATTACTACACAGGGGAATAAAACAGATCAGACGGTGTTAAGCAAGTAATATTTTACAGTGTGAGTCTTGCCTGTACTTGGATGTGGCAGCCTTGTAAACAAAGGTCCAGCACCCGGCTTCTTTGGGAGATCTGTTGCAGTTTCTGAAAAAGAGAGAATACGAGAATGTGACACCCATATATAAATTATAACAGCACCTTTAAAACCATGACTGTAAATATTGGTCTGGTCAATTCTGAGAGATAGAAATTTTTCTCCCAAGAACCAAAGAAGTCTTCCTTTTGTCTTCTTCAAACTTGAAAAGAGTTTATTGGCTGAACCCTACCTCTTGAAGGCAGCCTTCTTATAAATAAGGCTGGAAGGAAAATCCCAGACATTGCTTTTCCCAAACCATCAATGTTCACGGGCATGGATGGCCAAGCCACTTCACTGTATCCTGATGTCATAGTCTGATTCAGAAGACACCCGGATGCCACCAATGCATAAGAGTCTGTTGTGATCTCTCTAAGCTTGGTTGTTTGCAGATACTTTATTACTTAATTAGGTGACATCAGTGCCACCATTTCAGATTAAAAATAAAAGAAATGCAATATTTGGAGCAGGACTGTCTTCAAACATGCTATTCTCTTCTTTCTCTCTTTGTTTCTAAACCAGTGTTATTCAAACTTGGCAACTTTATGATATGTAAACTTCAACTCTCAGAACTATGCAGTCCAGCATGTTCTGGGAATTAAAGTTCACTTTGCCTTAAAGTTACCAAATTTGGTCTAGACTGATGCTGAAATGAGACCACATGGATTCAGTGCCTGGTTTAGTTGGCTAGAACATAAACTTGGGGGGGGGGGGGAATTGTGTGAAGCTGGGCCATCAAGCTTCTTTGATCTATGTATGCTTGTCTAAAAAGCATGGAAGAGATGAATCAAGGGAAAAAGGCACCAATCCCTGCTACTTTACACCAGTGGTGGAATTCATTGTTTTTTTACTACTGGTTCTGTGGGCATGGTTTGGTGGGCATGGTGTGGCTTGGTGGGTGTGGCAGGGGAAGGATATTGCAAAATCTCCATTCCCACACCACTCTGGGGCCAGCCAGAGGTGGTATTTGCCGGTTCTCTGAATTACTCAAAATTTCTGCTACTGGTTCTCCAGAACCTGCTGAATTTCACCCGTGCTTTACACTTAGAAACCACTTAGTCAGTAGGTAAGATCCCAACAAACAATTGGGTGAAACAACTCCCCACCAGCTAAGGAATTCTGGGATTTGAAGTCCAAACACCTTAGAAGTTAGCAAGTTTGAGAAACACTGTTCCAAGCTAAGCAACTCTGTGGGAGACCACAAAGTCGGCTGGACAATCAAAACAAAAACATACCATGAGTGGGCAATAGCAAATCTCCCCAGCATTTTAGCCAAGACGCCCTATACAAATGCGCCCATCAAGTCAGAATCAGAATAGAGCTAGAATAGGAGGAACCTTGGAGGTCTTCTAGTCCAGTCCCCTGCTCAGGCAGGAAACCCTGGTTGGCCTATATCCCATTTCAGACAAGTGACTATCCAGTCTCTTCTTAAAAAGCTCCAGTGAAGATGAAACACCCACAACGTCTGAAGGCAAAGCTGTTCCACTGGTTAACTGTCCTCACTTGAGAAGTTTCTCCTCAATTCCAGGTTGCTTCTCTCCTTGATTAGTTTCCATCCATTGCTTCTTGCCCTGCTCTCCCTATCTCTAACATCGTTGTGGGGCCGTAGGAAGGGAGAGATCGCAAACGGGGAAGGCTAACACCAAAGCCCTGCACCCATTCACACAACCACCGACCGTGCTGCTTCCAAGCAAAAGCTCAATCGCTTGAATGGAGGCTGCAATGAGCCCTCCCCGTGCACCGAAGGAAGCCGCTTCTTTTAACGCTGCAGGATCGGCTGGCTCTGGGGCAACGTTACCTGGGAGAACCACCACCCATTGGCGACTGCTGCCACCGCCGGGCTTTGATGCTAAAGCCGCTGCCGATTTCCCCTTCCCGCTCGGCATCGCGCTTCTGCTAGTTGTTGTTGCAGCCTCGCTCCGTTCTCGGCTTAACTAACCACAGACGTATTAAAGTGTAGAGAGGCGAGTGCCGCTTGGCTTGTGAGTCGAGTTTGAAAAATAACCTCACCAGCCACAGGCAGAGCTGCCTTCCAGCGTAGGAAGCCGAGAGTAGAAGCGGATGCTCTGCGGAGGCGGTGCAACTACCTTGCACTTTTGTTGTTATCGCAAATATGGTAACAGTAACGGAGTTGGATTATAATGTTTTCGGAGTGGGCCTGGATTCAAAAGGAAGGAAAAGAAAGCAAAAAAGAATCAGCAACATGATTTGAAAGCATCTGTAAATACAGGTAGTCCTCGATTTATAACAGTTCATTTAGTGACCATTCGATTTACAATGGCACTGAAAAAAGTGACTGATGACCGTTTTTCACTTACCACCTTTGTAGCATCCCGATGATCAGGGGTGAAATCCAGCAGGTTCTGACAGGTTCTGGAGAACCAGTAGCAGAAATTTTGAGTAGTTCGGAGAACCGGTAAATACCACCTCTGGCTGGCCCCAGAGTGAGGTGGGAATGGAGATTTTGCAATATCCTTCCCCTGGAGTGGGGTGGGAATGGGGATTTTGCAGTATCCTCCCCCTGCCATATCTACCAAGCCACAGCCACCAAGCCACAGCCACCAAGCCACACCATGCCCACCAAGCCACGCCCACAGAACTGGTAGTAAAAAAAAAATGGATTTCACCACTGCCCATGATCCTCTGATCAAAATTCAGATGCTTGGCAACTGTTTCATACTTATGACTGTTGCAGCGTTCCAGGATCATGTGATCCTTTTTGCAACCTTCCGACAAGCAAAGTCAATGGGAAAGCCAGATTCACTTAACAACCGTGTGACTAATTTAACAACCGCAGTGATTCACTTAACAACTGTGGCAAGTAAAGATGTAAAATGGGGCAAAATTCACTTAACAAATTTCTCAGCAACATAAATTTTGGGCTCAATTGTGATCATAAGTCAAGGATTAACTGTACTTAAAAGTGTTGTGTATAAACTTTAAAACTTAAAAATTGTGTATGTGTACGTGTGCATGTGTGTGCACCACTGCTGCTGTAGCCAATTCTCTTCAGCATTGAAACTTTCTAACATCAGAAAGCATTGGCTTGCAGGCCGCTGTTTTGCTCATTCTTACTTTTTTGAAATATGATCTCAGAATTATGCCAAGTCAGTCTATCACAATACAAGGCTTTATTGGGATTCATGTTAGCTGGAAAAAGAAACAACTGAAATCAAAAGAACTTGAACATTTTTAAAATCATTTTTTACTTGCGAGAAAAGCTGTCCTAGATTTTACCTATTTTTGCATTTTTATCTTATCTTTGCTCTATGAGTTCAAGGTAGCCCATGTGAAGGGTCTTCCTCCTTTTATCTTTAGACCAACAATGTTATGATAGAGATAGGGTAGTCAGAGCACAAGTGATTGTCCCAAAATTATCCTTTGAGAATACAGTGGTGGCTCAAACCAAAGACTTGCCATGCGGATGCTTTCAGCAAGATGTTATACCTGCAAGACTGAAGAGTATGATTCGGAAACATTGCTCAAACTTGGCAACTTTTAAGATGTGTGGACTTCAGCCTCCCCACTCCGCCAAGTTCTCAAGGCACCATGAAGCATTTTGAAAGGTGCTTCACACATTTTTAAATTGTTGAGTTTGAAAAGCACTGTGACATCCAGATTGTTCTCTATTGTTTTGGCTGTTTTTAGGGAACGAAGGGAAAAAATAGTAAAGGTTAATCTTATAGTTCTTTGCTGCCATTTTTTGCTAGAAAAGTAACAGTGGACTGAGAGTTCTGGGAATTGGATTAAGTGAAAGCAGATCATTGGGCAATGTTTTACAGATCAGTAAAAATAAATGAAGAATATATCTACAGTAGCTCTTTTAGATGTTGGCAGACCAGCCACAAGTAGGCATCCCTGCATGATGATTATTTTAGATGAAGGGGTGTACCATACACAAAAGCTATAACAAAAGCTTCAGTTCTGAGCGGAATAAACTTCTTTGATGAGAAACTAAATGTTTTCAAGGATAAAAACAAAGTTCAGTTGCTTTTTGAAAACACCTTACGGACAATTCTGTTGCTGCCATCTCATGGCTAAATTATAAGACTTCAGCTCCTAACTATTGCCACTTCAAGAAAGAAATCACGTGAATGTGCATATTTCCCTCCTCCTTATTGTTGTATGCTGCTATCAAAGGCAAGGATTTGGATGGACCAACTTTGAAACTTATCATGTACAAGATGCATGTACATACATGATCCACGTACATACCTACATACATAGAACTGCTATTACTGTTACTGTAAGAAGCCTCTTCCAATATCTAGTAAAACACCAGGACTAAATAGGTTCTTTATTAAGTAGAATATAACATTTATAGAACATTTGGGGCAAAGAATTTGTCAAACATGAAGAGATGTTTGATAAGGGAATGTTATCACCAGTATTTAACCAGGCATATATTACAGTTATACTAAAAGCAGGTAAAGATCATACTTAATGTGCTAATTATAATGTTTCTTTAAAATGCTTGGTTTTGCAATGTCTTATTATTTACCAAGTTTTGGGAGAAATTATTAAGTATATAAATATGCACAAAAGGCAAAATGATTCAAATGATGTTTTTTGAACTACATACCTAGTACATGGAAATTGACAACTGAACAAAGTAAATGGATTATCTATCCCTTTACTATGGCAAAAAAAAATGATATTGCGGTGTTGGAAAAAGGTATGGCTCCTTTCAATCAATGGATTGAAGATCTGATTGTACTTGCCACCTATGAGCAGATTGCGAGTGGACCTAGACTTCACATGGACAAATATAATGAAAAATGGGACTGTATTGATTCAAAATACAGTAGGTTAATAAAATAATTATATAAATTATATACACAAACTTGGATTGTATATAGAATTCTAATTATTTACAGTTAAAATGATACATTATACCTTTTCTTTTGATGCATTTTTTCACTTTTTAAAAAAGTGTTTCCCCTCCCCGCTTTATTTTGACAATGCATGTATCTGTGAGGGGTGCCCCCCTCCGTTTCTGTCATTATTATAAAAGCAACAAAAGAATAAGTAATAATTAAAAAAAAAAGCCACTCCCAATATCAATCAGAATCCGCTTTTTCACAAAATAAACCCATTATTCTTGGCCTTGCCCTCTGGAACAATGGAGAACAGGCCTTGACTTTCTTCTTTGAGACAACTTTTCAGGTTATTTAAAGAGCTTCCATATTATATACATTTCTTCAAAGGATTTTATTTCTAATCTGCAGATCATCCCTGTAGCCTTTCTTTGTCCCCGTTCCCGCTTGTTTCTTTGTACTCTGGTACATTTGATTCAGGTAAGGGAAGAAACGGCTTTTTATTTTTGAGCAGCAATAGATCATATACTCTACTTTTTTTTTACGTATCACAAATCTAGGTAAATAATAAACGAATTCTGCTCCAACTTGGAGAATGAACGCTGGTGGCAAAAAAAGCAGGAATCTTTCCAAGTCATGTAGGGAAAAAAAACCTCTCCGCACATCCCAGTTTAAGAATATAATTACACCGATTTTGGCCTTCGGTCGCAGGAATCTCTCCCCCCCCCCCCTCCCACTTTCTGACATTGTACTTTAGTGCAGGGGTTGCCAACCTTGGCAACTTTAAGACTTGTGGACTTCGACTCCCAGAATTCCTCAATTTGCTGGCTGAGGAATTCTGGGAGTTGAAGTCCACAAGTCTTAAAAGTTGCCAACCCCTGCTGTAGTGTCTGTTTAATCGGAACCGGAAATCGTGGTAGCGTGAACGCATATTAGCCATTTGAGGTGGGCGGAGGAAGAAAGTGCGACAGACGGAAGTCCGATCTCCTTCCGGTTGAAGCGTAGGACGCGTAGCGCAGGGGCTTCGGCGTACCTTCTCTTCGGCGGTTTCGGCGGCTACCGAGGTCTTTTTTTTTTTTTTTTTTTTTGCGGGTGAGCCCGAAGTATCCGAGGACCGTTGCCATGGCGATGCAAGCGGCGAAACGCGCGAATGTGAGTCGGGAGGGTGACCATTTTGAACGCCCCCCCCCCTTTCTCCCTTAACCGTCCCTCTGTTGCCTTTTGTCGTTTGGGAGAAGAAGCCATCTGGGCTAAAATCCCCATCATCCACCACTGCCTTATGTATCATGGGAATTGTAGTCCCGGCCTTCTCGAGAGCTTCCCCTTTGAGAAAAGCTTTTTTTTTTTTTTTTTTTTTTTGAGGGGCTGTGGGCTGAATGGCCCGAATGTCTGATTTACGCCCCATAACTCTCCTGCCCTTATGGCCGGTATTGACTAGGGAAATATGGGAACTGAAGTCTGGTCCCCCAGGATTGCTGCAAAAGGCAGCAACCAGTAACATCGTAAACACAAAATTAAAATTAGGCGTGCTTTTTAGAATAAGAATAGGAATAGATTAGAATTCTTTATTGGCCAATTGTGATTGGACACACAAGGAATTTGTCTTTGGTGCATCAAAGCAATCAAATCATATTAGGAAGCAGATAGGTTGGGAATAGAAAAACTTGTGGGTCTCCTCAGCTTTAGTTGTACACCTTGCCATCAACTGGACCCAGGTGAATGTAATACTGCGTTATAAGTTAACTCTGAGTTCAGTGTAACACCTAGTTGGCAGCCACATTTGTAGTTCAGGTATTGACACTTAGAACCGGTTGTTGTGGATAGAATAATATAAAGAATTAACTTGCATTGGAATATATTATGTGTATTGAGGTAAACTTTGGGGGCAGTTCCATTGCCGTACCATCATCCTATTCACTATCACAAAGTAGAGTGCCCCCCTTCCAGTTATTCCAGCAGTTTAATTAATTTAAATGTAGATGCTGCCCAACTCTTGAGTTTTGACAGCTCACAAGGTAATAAACTGTAAAAACATAGTACAAAACAAAGCAGGATCTGATTGCTACATTTTAAAAAAAGCATAGATGTAAACATATCCAATAAAGGACTCTGTCCATTGTAGCCCAAGGCCTAGAAGAACAGGCATATTTTTAAGACTTTCAGGGGGTGGGGGAAAAAGAGAAGGCATCATAATAAAGCAGCACACTTCCTGGATACCAATAGATGCACTATTTTAATTGAAGGGACCCAGAATGTGTCAACTCAGCTCGTTGTGTAGTAGCTGGGCAAAAAACATAGGAGATAGGTGGTCCCTGAAATAATCTGGCCTTGTGCCCTGCAGGATAATATAGATGATAAGCAGCACCTTGAATAGCACTTGGTATCAGTGATAAACAATGCAGTTTGCACAACAGAGTGTCACAGGGTTTCACTGAGGCTTGCCCATCACTGCCATCATTGTTGCATCCTGGACCAGTTGATGCTTTTGAAGGGTAGACTCAGATATATAGCATTGTAGTAATTTTTCTATGAAGTAAGTTGGACATGAGTGTCAGAGGAATGGGTGCAGCTCTTCAAACAGCAGTTGTGACTCTTAAGAGGCCTCCCAGCTTGTGCGCTACACACAGTCTCCAGGTACCAGTAAAAGATTTCAATAGTATCACTATTTGACATTTACATCTCTGGGCTATATCATCTCATGTTTAGGGTTGAGAACTATAATTGGGCATCATAACCTATTTGTAATACTGAACTCCAAACCTGCAGAAAATCTCATCAGATGCTTTATGTATATATTAAACCAGAGAGGAGAAAACAGCAAAGCTTTTAAATCAGTAATAGCTTATCAAAGTTGCCTGTTTTTATCTTCTAAAAGACAAATTCTGGGAACTCTGAAAGTAATATAGTGAAAACAAGCAAATGTTTATACGTATGTTTATGTTGCTAAAAGTTATGCTTGTTATATCTAGATCCGTCTACCACCTGAAGTCAACCGAATTTTGTATATCAGAAATTTACCGTATAAAATCACAGCTGAAGAAATGTATGATATTTTTGGAAAATATGGACCTATTCGACAAATCAGAGTGTAAGTCTGTTGTGTATTTTAATAAACTAAACATCAAATTAGATTTTACGTAGTTATACAAACAGTTTTTTAGTTGATAAACAAATCATTATCACAGTTTAATGAAATGTTTTTTATAATAGTTTCAGAGTGCAAGAAACCTCTTAAACCTAACTTAGCTACTTAGAACTCTTTTGATATATTAGATACTTTCCCCTGCTCTGTAACTAATCTCAATCACCTTAAGGCAAAGCAAACAAATTACATTACAGCCAGTGTGACAAAATATGATAGAAATTATGTGTCTGTGATTTATTGTGTAGCACAGTTGAATGTGTAATAAAATGTATTTAAATCAGAGATGAGCAATCTGCTCTGTTTTAGGATTAAATTTTAGCTTGTATTTTGCCTAGGGCTGCAGAGACATGGCTAATAAAATTGTGAAGTGACCAGAGTGGATAATTTCAGTTTATTCTACTTGTATACTGCCTCAATCTAGGAATTTTTCCCCGTTAAGGGAGTGGTTTACTAGGACAGAGGGATGCTAGAATATTAAGCTATTTATTTCATCCCTTAATACCTCTAGGTCAATATAAAAAGTTCTGAAAATGTTAGTTCTGTTAATTTGGGGGGGGGGGGGCACACAGAATTTGAAGTTTGCAGTTAGGATGCTGTATGAAGCCTAGTGCCTGCCTATTCTTGGCTTATACTCATGTAAATTCATGTATGAGCTGAAGCGTCAGGAGAACTGACACTCCTGACACATATATGAGCTGAAGCGTCAGGAGAACTGACACAGAAGATGACAAATGTCATCTCAAAGATTCAAAATACTTGTTTGCTGACATTAAACTTGTTATCCTACAGAGGAAATACTCCTGAGACAAGGGGAACAGCCTATGTAGTCTATGAAGATATCTTTGATGCCAAAAATGCTTGTGATCATCTGTCAGGATTCAACGTGTGCAACAGATACTTGGTCGTTTTGTACTACAATGCAAACAGGGCAAGTATATTTTTAAAGCATATCAATTCTTTAATTCTGCTGTCTTTTTCCCTTTTGATGAGAATATTATGGGGACCCTTAATTTCCTTTTCAGATATTTTAACCAGGGAGATTTTAGCTGTAGCAAACTGAAGGATCTGGTTAGAGAAGTGAGGTGGTGTTTTGTACATTTTCGTATATTCTGGAACGTATAAAGAAAAACAGCTCCACCCATAGTTTTCCAATATTAACCACAGACATATTAAAATGTAGAGCGGCAAGTGCTGCTTGGCTTGTGAGTCAAATTTGAAAAATAATGTGTATGTGTACATGTGCATGTGTGTATACATTGCTGCTGCTGTCAATTCTCCAGATCTTTCCTCTTCAGCATTGAAACTTTCTAACATCAGATAGCATTGACCTGCAGGTCGCTCTTTTGTTTACTCTTACCTTTTTGAAATATTATCTCAGAATTATGCCAAGTCAATCTATCGTAATACAAGGCTTTATTGGGATTCATGTTAGCTGGAAAAAGAAACAACTGAAATCTCTTAAAAATGAAAAATCAACCTCCTGTATAAAGGTCCATTTACAGTATATATGCATTATTGCTTTCTTACTATATTTTGATTATTTTTAATTATGGATTATAAATCCTGGATATGGAAGTAGCATTGGGAATAAAAGCCAATGTATGTAGTAATTAGCCTTCTCAGTTTCATATTTCTTTCAGCTTTTGATACTTCATTGCTAAAATCTGCAGCAAGCTTGTAGCATGATGTAACAGTTTCAATCTTAAAAACTATTTCTTAATATTTTAGTGAACATTAAGGATTTTTTTGTAAAACATGACCATAGATGTTGCTGACTTGCTGAATGGGAGGCTGATAATTAAGAGATTTCTATTTCAAGGAGAGAAGGATTTCCTACTCTAAAAACTTAGTTTTATACTAAATAGAAAAAGGAGCAAATACTTTCTCCTCCTTTCACTAGATCGTTCATGCAGTTTTGGCTATAGCCCTCCAGAGAGGTTTATAAAAATTAAATGCCTTAAAGAAAACAACTATCAGCTTGTTTACTCTATTTAGCTTAACTGTTTGTGGTGTATGAGTGGTCTCAAACTTCCATGTATCGCAAGCATTTCACAAACCTACAAATAGACATACAAGAGGACTCATGAGGTCTCTCTCTCTTGTAGTATTGGCATAATGGGGGAGGGGCAACTTGAACAAGATAATTTAAGGCCAGAATGTTATTGTAGCATACCATATCTTACCCTCAATTTCACTTGTTTTCAAGAAGTTCATGTGTTAAATCACAAACCATTTTGATGGTAAGTAACCTGAATTGCACAAGATTATATATTTCCAAAGTGCAATTGGTTTAAATGTTTTTTGCATTCATAATATGTTGCTTTTAATATCTTTGTCCTGTGACAGGCATTCCAAAAAATGGATACAAAGAAGAAAGAAGAACAGCTCAAGCTTCTGAAGGAGAAATATGGAATAAACACAGATCCACCAAAATAAAACTTTCCCTAAAGAACTGGTTGTTTTGGATTTCTAAAAAACATCAGTGTCACCCCCAAATATGGACACCTGGTATATGAAGCATTGGTAACTTTAGTTTTTCATTTGATTATATAACCATCTTGATTATTCTCACCTTTGGAAGGATTACTCACTGGTATATGATAATGATTGCCACTTGGATATTGAAATTAGCTAAGGCATTGGAATAATATTTTTCCACAAGAGACCATATTAATATCACTTTTTTAGCCATTACAGTCAGTGGGATGTGTAACATATTCTGAGGGCTCAGTCTCCTATTTCATTTGTAAAGGAGAAGCATGCATATTTTAAAATATATTTTGGTACTTTACTTCCTAAGTATAGTCCATAATTTGTCTGCTTTGCATAATGTGTTGAAAAAAACCTGATGTACTTTAAACATTGTAAACATTTTTCGGGGCTGTAAGAAGAGAAGTGAGGAAGTGAAAAATTCTTGGAAGTTTATCTTGTATGTACTCCTACACAATAATGTCAGTTTAAGGTTGTCATGTCCCAAATGGCTCAGAACTGTTGTTTGAGAGTTTCATTGCTGATCTGCAGAGATCCACTTCTGTGTCTCTTCTGTTGCAATGTGCTGGACCAAGAATCTGGCAGCATTTGAAAAAAATAAACCTTGATCACATTAACTGCTTATATAACAAAAAGAGTTCTGGGTTGTGCAGACATGCAATCTGAATTTTCTTTGCTAAAATGTACAGAAATGTTCAGTTTTGCTATTGTATGGCTTTTGTTTTATAAGTGGGGGATAACACTTGCAATCAGATACAATAGAGGTTAAATATTTGGTTAACTCCTATATAATGTCTTTATTTTTTTAGAAATAAGGTTTTTTTTACATAAAGTAAGCTTATTCGGTCTTTAAGAGAACAGTTATGTGATTTTCTGACTAAATGATACATTTGTTTAAGGTGTTATAATTTGCTACTTACCCAATTTTGTGCTGTTTTGATTTTTGGTTTTTGTTGTTCTTAAAGTAGTGGTCTTTGAATAAATACCCAGGACCATTTTACTTATACTCTAAAAAGCCTTTTGTAGCTGTGTGCTGTGTTTTCAGATTTTTTCAAAGTCGAAATTGAAAAGCTTTAGGTTTGAACCTTCTCAAGCTAGAAATCCTCAATGCTAGGTAAACTGCAATTTTACTTGTCCCGGCCTTGAATTATCCTGTGATGAGTTGTCCTGTGGCAAGTTGGCCGTGAGGAGTAGTCCCGGTCCAGCATTTTGATATCACTGAAAAGTTTGGAAATTCATAGATACGATTCAAATATCTAAATAGTGGTTGTACCTTAGTTTGGGTTGTCTGCAATAACACAACATACATCCTGCTCCATACCATGCACTGGTTGTAGATATGCTGGATCCAAAAGTCTTACAACTTGTGAAACCAGACCAGAAGCTTGACCTTTCATTAGTCTGCTTTAAGGATCCTATTTCTGGCCTAGTTTTCTGGGTGAGGTGAAATAATTAGAATGAAATGGGAAGCAAATGTCTGGAGGTCTAACTATAAAATTACTCAAGATTGTTAGTATCACTGAACAAATAGCTAAAAGATATGAAAGAGTTAACATAGTATAAATGCAGTACATTTCTCATTTGCTTTTGTAGCAACACTTTAAAAAAACATACAATTATGTCTAGAAAATAGTGTATCTTTGTCATCCTTTAATATAAATAATGGAAAAAAATACAGTTCCCTTAAATCTATTAATGGATATAATACAACATATAAAACAAAGTTCTATGGCAGGGTGTCAAACTGAGAGCATCACAGCGTCACGTGATGTATCAGGACTTTCCACCTTTGCTAAACGGGCCGGGCGTGGCCAACGTGTGATGCATCAGGCCTGCAGGCTGAGAGTTTGACAGTCCTGGTCTATGGAGTTAAAACATGTTAATTTTAATATTTGGGTTGTCTTTAAAAGTCCAGATTCTTAGCTTATGTCTAATTTTGACAGCATATGCTGAGGTTTATATTGATATAAATTCTAGGAACCTAAGCTTGAGAAATAAGTCTAAGATTAAAAGTTGAAAGTGGTTTCTACTCCTCATACTTAGGGAGTGGATAGGTTTAAGTACTCAAACTGGGTGGTGATGAATTAGAGCTTCCATGTATCAAGACTGAGCAATGACCTATTTTGAATATAGTTAAGTTTTTATGTTCACAACTGCGATTGATCCTTCCATTCTCCCATTTCTACTAGTTAAAATTCATTACTTGTACTAAGAAGTGCCATGAGGAATCAGTCACCAGACATATATACACAATTTTGTGGCCACCTCCTTCCTTCACATTCATTCTAAGCTAAACCAAACCAAACCATATGTCTCAGTACAATGAATACATCCCAACTTCTATTCAAGAGGAAAGAACCAGTTTATGGGGAAGATTCCAGAAGCAAAAGGGACTATTCTTTCTTCAGGATGCCATCTTTTTCTCTTTGAGGTATAAATTCCCACTTCAGCAACTGCTACCTTAGGAAGTTCCTTAATCTAAAGAAGGGGACAACTAAACTAGAACTTGGAGCAGATTGCTCTGTAAACCCTCAGATGATCTGGAAAATTCTATTACCTTTGATATGCAGACTTTGAAATGTATTGATTGAGAATTTGCATAATACAAATTTAAGCTCCTTTTGTATTTATGGATTGCATGATTTTGGTTGGTAAGATTGATCCATTCAACAACAGAAACAACAGAATAGATCCTTATATTGGCTCAATGGTAGTTTAAAACAAAGAGAAAGGCAACAGAGATAAAATATCAATATTTAATTTTTTTGGAAAGTTTTCACATGATGTGTTAATTAAAACAGCTGCAAGTGGAACAGCTTGAGAAAAAAGTGGCAGCGCAGGTAACTTGGTTTGGCTAATGCCCACTTGTGTACACGGTGTACACTTGTTTTCTGAGCACCGATGTTCCTTTAGTGGATTATAAGGCAGTGATTGTTCAATAAGTAAAATCTGTATACAGTATAACTTTCAATTATATATATAATTCTAATCACAATTTTGAAGCTTCACATGCAAAATAAAATGTACAACTTCCATTCCATAGCAAAGAAGCAACTAACTGAACAAGTATCAATAATCAGGATGTTTTTTTTAAAAAAGGGGGGAAAGGAAGTAGGGAAAACAACTTCATAAGCATTATTGGCATGACAACTTGAGTGAAGATAAAAATTTCAGTGAGATTTCTTCCATTAAAGAGAAACAGATTTTTTTCTAATTACTAGTCCCAATTTCATTCTATCCTGAGCAGCTCCACATCAAAAATCAAAGTAGCATTTGGTGGGATAACTCCAGGATGGCCTGTTGTTCCATATGCCATATCAGGTGTACAAGTTAGCTTTGCTCTTTGTCCAAGGCTCATCTGGCATTAAATGGTATGAAAAAGAGGGAAGAAAAAGTTTTTAAAAAATGTTGAGAGCCCAATGTCCCAGGATGTTTCAAGTTTTAAAACTGGCAATAACAGTCAGGTATAGGACAGTCAAAGTTCTATACCTCAAATCATGAGATCAAAATACAATTCATATCACCAAATTTATTTCTTACCATTTTGAACCAAAAAATACTTCAAACTTGTAAGCCAAAAAAATATGTAGGATTCTTAAAGCCTCATCTCTACTGTTCCTAGACCAGAATCTCATGCCTATTCATCCATCAGCCCAACGTTCAGGTTCAAATAATACAGGAAGATTATAGCAATTGGCAGAATGATAAGAAAGGATATTTGGGCCCAATAAAAGTATTTTCAAATTCTCAGATGAATGTTCTGCTGGAAGAGGGTTATTGATGCAATAATATACTTCAATAAACACTTGGTAGTCCATCTGAGTCAGTCTGCTCTAGTGGTTAAGGCACCCAGCTAGAAATTGGGAGATAAGTGAGTTCTAGTCCCACCTTGGGCATGAAAGCTCGCTGGGTGATTTTGGGCCACTTCCTCTCTCTGAGCCCAATTCACCTCACAGAACTGCTGTTGTTGGGAAAATAAAAGGAGGAAGGTATGTTGGATATTTGTTTGTCCCTTGAGTATTTTGTAAAAATAATGCTAGGGTACAAAGAAAACTAAACCTGAAGTTTAGGATTAAGCAACAAAGGAAGCAGTCAAAATAATAGGTTTACGACAGCAGCCTAAGTTAGTTGCAATGTTCCCTTTATCACTTTGATAAAAGTAGTAAGTTTCAGTGGATGCTCCTGTTTGGCTAGGAATTTGGAAAAAAAAAAAAAGCCTCACCAAGCAGACAATGGGAAAGCACTGCCATACAGATAGTCCTTGATTTTCAGCCATTTGTTTAGTGACAATTCGAAGTTACGATGACACTAAAGTAGCCAGTTTTCACACTTACAACCACTGCAGCATCCCCATGGTCACCTGATCAACTGGCATGTTTTTGTGACGGTTGCACTGTCCTGGGTCATGGGATCACCATTTGCAATCTTCCCAGCCGGCTTCTAAGAAGCAAAATCAATGGGGGAAGCCAGATTCGCTTAACCACTAAAGTGATTCGCTTAACAATGGTGGCCAAAAAAGGTGGTAAAATGGAGCAAAACTTACAAACTGCCTTGTTTAGCAACAGAAATTTGGGGCTCAGTTGTGGTCGTAACTCGAGGACTACCTGTATTATTGCCCCCCCCCCCAAAATTGACCACTTGATAGGAAGGAGATTTTATCTTTGTGAGGTATATTCATTTAAATTTAATTTTGCATACAACAAACCACTAGGTGGAGACAACAGGTAGCTGTTAGAAGCAAACACCTACAGAATGACTAAGAAGCTTGCTCTTATATAAATCCTAACAAGATTAAATAGGCCCCTTGCTTCCTTGTAGAAAAAGGTATTCTAAGTATCCTACATAAAGAAAGTGGGAAGCAGGGCAGTTCATATTAGCCAGGGGTGTCAAACTTGCGTCGTCACAGCGTCATCATGTGATGTATTGGGACATTCCCCCCTTTGCTAAACCGGGCTGGGCTGGGGCCAGCATGTGACACATCCGGCCCATGGACCACGAGTTTGACACCCCTGTATTAGGCAGAGTAAATACTCGGCTGCTGTCAATTTAGTTAACTTCTCTCGATTAGTACAGAATGCCCTAAATTCATAAGGCACTTCTAAATTCATTTGGAAAACTTTAGGGATACAGAAATGGTGCGTGAATGATTCCGTTTCAAAGCTTACGTTTTATTCTCTTCAGAAGTGTTTCATATGAAATTGTGACCTCAAAAGTAGAATCGGGTGAAATCAAACAATCATAGGAACAAAAGGAGGAAATTATATAAGAGGAGAACCCGAGCAAAAAATCCAAGGAAAAAAGCAAAAAAACAATAAATTAATGTTAGGATTATCTAATGCTTATCTGAAGCATCCTGTTGAGTATACTGGATTTACTTAAAAGTAACTATGCTTTAAATTGTTTACCTATCTATACTAATTTTAACATACCAACACATTGTAGAGATTCTAAATTCATACCCTTTTTTTCCTCTTTCATTTGTGACACTGTTACTGTGGCTTTTTCTATTCGGAAAACATACATTCTCTTACCTGTGCAGCTCCTTCTTCAAATCCTTTAATGACTTCTTGTCTACCAACCTTGAATCTGAAAGGCTTGTTTCGATCTCGGGAGGAATCAAACTTCTTTCCATTCTGCAGCATTCCTGTCAAAGCAACATAAACATTTCCTATTCTTGTCAGGCCCGAGTTAACAATAGGTAGAGGCAAACCTCAGTCTAAACCAGGGGTCAGCAACCTGCGGCGCTGGAGCCGCATATGGCTCTTTCACCCCTCTGCTGTGACTCCTGTCACTCAAAATATGCATCACAACCACCAATGTGGGACACCCGCCGGCACACGATTTATTGAGCTTTTCAACCCCTGGTAGGCCAATCATAGATAAATCCAAGAAAAGAAAAGTTTCAGAAGAAAATAGAATGTTTAATTCAATTACATATGCTAGTTTTGTGGCCACTCAAGAAATAGTCAGCACAGGAAAAGTTTTGTGGCTCCCAGTGGTTTTTTTTTTTTTTTTCCTGTGGGAAACAGGTCTAAATGGCTCCTTGAGTATTTAAGGTTGCAGACCCCTGATCTAAACAAAATGGACAAGTTTATTACAAGGGAGACTTGAGTACAGGATACGCTGAAGCCTCAAACAAAGTGCCAAGCTAAGATCAATAAGGAATTGAGATCCCAAGACAGTGTTTCTCATCCTTGGAAACTTAAAATTGTATGGCCTTCATCTTCCAGAATTCCCCAGTCAGCATTCTGAGAGTTAAGAGTCCATACTACTTCAACTTGCTCAAAAAAACTGACTCAAGGAATCTTGAATACTGTAGGTAGGAAAGGCTGGTGGCATCTAAAGTAGTAGCAGCCAGGCCTGCTTACAGATGTATTGGTATCCCTCCACCTTTCCCCTTATTTACAAGAATATGTCACCTCTACATCAGAATCAAAGTATCTGCTCCATGGATTATGGAAGAAAGAATGGAATGGTGGATGCCATTTATTTGTGTCAGTTGAAAGTTATCACAGGGCAAATTAGGATTCTTTGGGGAAAAGTGGAAGGGTACCCATACTTTGGGGCACTGCATCAATGTATATACAGTCCCAGATCAGTTAATGCTAGATCACATATCATGTACTTTTTGTTTCTTGTTTGATTTAATTTACCCTCCGGTTCTATTCTGTTGCAAGGTATTTCCTTGCAGTATTCTAAATAGGATTGTCATTATACTTCAAGTTCCAGACTGGGAAGGAGCAGCAAATTCCTCACTTTTATGTAACCACCCTCTGCCAGTACCGCTGCCTGATAAGATCCCAGCGTCATCCAGACCGATTGGCAAGCAAAGCAGCTTTAGCAAGGTATCTAGTTACAGATGAACAAGATGATCTTTAACTGTTCAAGGGAAAAGATGACATAAACACAAGCTTAAAAAAAAAAGTCTACAACCCCAAGGAAACTCTTCCAAATGGGAACTTATTTATTATATATATTATATATTATACATAATTTATATATTATATATAATCATATATATATATGATTTTTTTTCCTAACTCTTCTAAAGAAGAGCACATTTCTCTACAACTTGTGAATTAGGCTCAGGGATGCTGACTGGACACAATCATTGTACAAAAATCATAATAAGACTGTGCTGATCTGTTGGCTGGAGTCTTTACCAGGATCTTCAATCGGTCTTTATCCCAGTCCACTATTCCATCTTGTTTGAAGGCTTCCACCATTGTTCCGCTGCCAAAGAAGTTCCCTCTCAATAACCTCAATAATTGCAGACCAGTGGCACTCACTCCTATTATCATGAAGTGCTTTGAGAAATTGGTCTGCCGGCACATCATTTCTGGTCTTTCGCACACATTTGATAAACACCAGTTTGCATACAGAAGAAGTAGATCTACAGAAGATGCTATAGCTATCGCTCTTCACAATGCTCTGACTCATTTGGAACGGGCAGGGGGGGGGGGCTATGCGAGGATGCTTTTTGTAGATTTTAGCTCTGCATTTAACACAATACTTCCACATAGACCAGTGTTGAAATTTATGGATCTTGGACTTTCTTATTCAATCTGCCTTTGGATTATGGATTTCCTGTCTGGCCATTCTCAGAGGGTCAGATTAGGTAATCATCTCTCTAGCCCTTATTCTTAACACTGATACACCACAGGGTTGCGTGTTGAGTCCTTTATTCTATACTCTTTATATGCATAACTGCATTCCCACTCACGCTAGTAATACTATTACTAAATTTGCAGAGGTTACAACAGTGGTGGGACTCATCTCCAGGGGGATGAGTCTGCCTATTGAGATGATGTTGCTTTTGTGGGGTGGAGATAATAAATTGGTCCTTAACACCAATAAGACCAAGGAGTTTATAGTGGACTATAGAAGGAATAGATCAGATATCCAGCCCTTGTTTATCAATGGAGACCGAGTGGAGCAAGTGACCAGTTTTAAGTTTCTGGGTGTTATCATAAAAGAGGATCTGACCTGGGACACTCACATTGCAGCACTGGTCAAAAGGGCCCAGCAGAGATTATACTATCTGAGACTTCTCAGGAAAAAATAACTGAATGAAAAACTGCTGGTGACCTTCTACTACTGCACCATGGAGAGTATTTTAACTTACTGCACATGTGTTTGGTTTGCCAATTGCACAGTGGCAGATAGGACAGCATTCCAGAGGGTTAACGTCATTGCCCAGAGGATCATTGGTTGCCCTCTCCCCTCTTTTGAAGAGTTTTATAGCTCCTGTTGCCTTAAGAAAGTTCAAAACGTTCTTAAAGATCCATCTCATCCTGGGCACCCTTTTTTTTGAACTATTACCATCTGGCAGACAGTATAGGATAATAAAAACAAGGACAAATAGGCTGAAAAACAGCTTCTATCCCAAGGCAGTAACTATATTGAATTCTACTATATAGTGCAATATTAATGCAATTTCGGGTTTTCAATTCAATTGTATAGAATGTGAAGGATGTGTGTTTTATTTTTATAGTTATAATGTACACTGAAGATGGCATTTAATTTTGTTGTACGAGGTGCAATGACAATAAACTAAACTAAAAAAACCCCACTAAATTTGATTTGTTTGGTTTTGGGTTAGAGTGTATTATGAATAATAGTGCAACAATTAGTCATGGTTCCAAGGCCATCCTGTGAACGAAGTTTATGTGCCTAATGGTTATCCAACATCTTCTTGCAAATTTCCAGTGTTGGAGCATTCACAACTTCTGGAGGCAGGTTTTTCCACTGGTTAATTGTCTCAACATCTTTTTTACATTGTGGCGACCAAAACTGAATGCAGTATTCCAAGTGTGACCTTACCAAGGCATTATAAAGTGGTATTAACACTTCACGTGATTTTGATTCTATTCCTCTGTTTATGCAGCCCAGAACTGTGTTGGCTTTTTTGGCAGCTGCTGCACACATTTGTCTGAAGTGGTAAAGGATTTCCCGCCTAAGCATGGGGTTGGACTAGAAGACCTCCAAGGTCCCTTCCAACTCTGTAATTCTATTCTGTTTTCTATTCTATTCTGTTGCAACTTCTTTACGTCTTGAAATATGTATTTTCCTGAGCCTGCATAGCTACTGTGTCAGTCCAGGAAAAGGCACAGCTCCTTTAAAGAGCTATCAGCAGTTACAACAAAATTGGCCATTCTGGGTCCAAAGAACCTGGTGGTACCCATTTAGATTTGAACACTTCACATTATAATTCCTGTCCTTCTATAATATTCTCTAATACAAGTACACTTTATGATTCTTTCATGCTGGCAAATTGCTCATGTCCTAACACAGCAAAGTTTCCCAAACCACGCTCCAGTCGGTTTGAGATTATTATTGTGGAATGCAAGGTTTAGTTCTGCCAGACATAACAATACTTTTGTAGCGTCAAAAGTTCACCTTCAAATTCATTTGTACGTAAACATTCCTCCAGAAGTCTGGAAGATTATCTAAGTGCTTTTTGGCAAAGCTTCAATGAGCCTCAACGTTCTCCATCCTATTCCTCTCCTATAAATCCCATTTTACTCATGTCTTTCTGGTGGTGAAATCATAAACATTGGCTTTAGCCAAAACAAGAAGCCTGCAGACTCTTGGATCTTTTAGAGATATGTATCTATATATGGTTTTTTCATGAAGGATCTCTTAGAAAAGCATGTTTCTTTTGAGCAGGGCCTGATGTATCTCTAGAACCCATACAGTGAGATTGTCACTCTGATAAGTGAAGTCAAAGTTTATAAAATGTATATGCATTTAAACCCGCCCTCATTGTCTAATGAAATAGTCAAAGCCACTGGCCTTTAATTGAGTTGACTGACTTTGGGGCCAATTATTTTTTTTACACTCGCAAACAGAATGGATGATTTTTCATGCCATATATAAACCAACACCACTATGGTGTTATAATTAATAATAGATGAATGAGTAATGTGATAGCAGAAAACTTATGCAAAATTTGGAGGACTGGGCAGGACTTGTATATATTTTCTAATATACATTACTTACTTTTGCTTTGTTTTGTTTTCTTGCCTAATGAAATTGCAGGCAAATAGGGAAGAAAGTTATATTATTTATCATAGAAATATAAAAACGGTTCAGAGAATTGTACACAATGCTACTTTGCATAACACTGCTGTTTCTAAACACACTGCTAAAAGAAGATTTATCTTCCTACTGATAAAACCTTGTCTTTTTGGAAACTTAGTGAAATGTGACTTTGCTACCAAAAACAGTGAAACAGTTGAAAAGTGTTGGAATGTGGGAAGATGCCTGAATCCTAAGTGTAAGAGAGTAACAACCGTGCATTTTCTGTTCTTCCTCTTCAAATTTCTATTACCTCCAGATTCTAGAATACATCCTAGTATATTTAATCAAATGATACATTCCTACAATTCTTCATTGCAATTCAGATCCCAATGACCTCCTTGCAACTTGATTTTAAAAGTACATATGGTGGCTTAGGTCCGTATAGGGCAGGGGTGGGTTCTACTTACCTTTACTACCGGTTCGCAATGCTTCTGCACATGCACAGAAGCTTCTGTGCATGTGCAGATCGTCCATTATGACATCTGAGTGGGTGGCGGAGCCTCCCTCTGCTTTTACTACTGGTTCACAATAACAGGACAGAACCAGGAACAACCCACCACTGATATAGGGCCTTACAGAAGATTAAAATGGTTTTCCTTAAGTAAGGGGTATAGGTACTTATTTTTTCTGAGTCCTTCACCATAGCCACAGCTAGGATAAATTCTAATGGATCTTCTAACTTTCACAAAGGATTGAGGGGTAGATGAAGGACTGCAGAGAAAAGGAGACTTCATCCCCTGAAGCCTCTGGCTTGTATTTTTATGTTTGATACCTTAGCATTTACATGTAGCATATCAAAGAATCAAGAGTATATTTAAGCGCACTTTAAACAGGCATTGCACGTATGTTCCTTCATTTGCTGGTTCTCTAAAAAGAATATTTAATCTCTTGCCTTCTCTTAAAATGTTTAACTTTTATAAATACCATTTTATATTTTAACTTTTTGTTGTATATTGCCCAGAATCCATCTCTGAGGAACATGAGTGATTCAGAAATGTGAAAAATGAATGAATGAATGAATGAATACATTGTTTTTGTAGTCTGGATGTTGACTTAAATATAATCCCATCCATAGCAAAAATACTTGTGGTAGTTAGTCCAACTCATTAGGAAGACACCAAAATATTATAGGCTAACTATAATGTTTTCATTCTCCTATTCATAATTTTTTTTTCCAAACTGAAGCCAGAACTAGAAGAAACTCAACTCTCCAAGGCCATTTTCAGTTAAACAGAAAATAATCATGTTAGAGAGAAGAAAATACTCCACCTTGGTTGGCAAATACGATAAAGAGGCAGGTTGGTCTACATTTTTTAAGAGAGTTGTGAGAGCAGGAACAGCTGAATGCATTCACTCCTTAGCTCCCTGCAAAATATGATTTAAACAAATTTTCTTTCCAACTGTGTTGGTTAGTGCAGAAAGTGAGCTAGCCTAGGAGAAAATAATCTAAACTGATAGAATGTAGAATGCAAGGCAAAAAAATAACTCTCCTTATTCTTTGTTATATCAAAAATTGACACCCTGTGGCTGAGCAGCACCTCATCCATGATCAAGGAAGCCTTATTGTATTGTTTCTTCCATGCCTTGTAGCCCATCTGAGTTAATTAGGGTTTTCTAATCATGAGAGCATAATTTAGAACATTCAACTACATCATGAGGTATTGCTGTACCAAAGATGTGCTGATGCCTCAGGCACCCTCAGGACTTATGGCTTAGTTGAAAAATTAAACGGCCAGCAGATAGTATGAACATCTGCCAAACCCTAATATAGCTGCAGCTGTTTTGAACTATAATCTAAAACGTCGTAAAGGCATGCGATATGGACAGTTTTGCCTTTATTCGAATACATGTTTTATGTATCCAGGGAACTTATTCTCCAACAAGATTTTCATTTCGTTCTAAACTCCTGATCAGGCCTCATAAATGCTGTAAGATATTTTGCAGCTTGTTATTTGGGGAATGTCTAACTCTGCCACTGCTATTAATAGCTCTTGCTACGAGCTTGTCATGATTTTGAAAACCCAATATGGCTTTGGCTTCAGAATTGCTCATCATCTCCAACACAGACAGTCACTGAGTGCAAATTTTTTTTTTGCAAGGCTTGCAAATTAATTGCCGTTTCCTATGTCCTCCTTTAACCAATGCAGCACGTAGGATCTTAGACGGTGGCAGAGGCACTGACTGCCTGGATATCATTCATTTTAGAGATGCGAGTCAGCAATTTGGCAGGCTTGGACTGAGTACTGTATCTGCAGTGAATATTACTGAGACTCTGTCATTTTGATATTGAGATTTCATGGGCTGCTTTCAGATCCATTTAGCTTTTTCAAATCAAGGAATATTCGGTGCATTTTGTATTCAGAAGTTACTTGCGTTTCATTTGTAGGCTGGTATGTATGGTTCTGTATAGGATAAATTTTTGCCACCCCCAGCTTACTTTATTATGATTGTGTATAAATGGATATGCATAAAAGAGAAGCAAAAAAAGAGAAAAAAAATTAAAGGGTGATGTCGGGTGGAAAAGTAATAAGGAAAAATTGAGAGCACTTGTTTTATGCAGTATACCGACTACTAAAGCATTCATCACAAGAAAAACCAGAAAAGATACATAACCTGTAACATTCTCATTTTTAGTCTAGGTAAACTTGGTTGATTTCATCAACATTGCTATTAGTCTTTATCTCCTTCTTTGCTTACCAAAGCTTTGGATCAGACCAAAGCTAAAAAACTGCAACCAGAAAGGGGATTGTTAAATAGTCCTTCTAAATCTTTTGCATCAAAATAAAATCTGACAGCAGATTCCTTACTAATCCATTCATTTTTGCTCGAACTTAGAGCAAAAATCTCTAAGAGCATTTAATTTAAAAATGCTCTAAGATCACTGTCTATGGCATAGAGCAGTGATGGCTAACCTTTCTGCCATCATGTGCCAAAAGCAGGGGAATTATGGGTGTGGGCACACGCACGCACAACCCCCTGCGTGCCCACACCCATAATATGCGCCCCACCCTCCCGCACATGCGTACACAAACCCCCCCGCTCTCCCTGCTTTTGGTATGTGATAGCACTGTGGGCCCGTTTTTTGCCCTCCTCAGGCTCCAGAGCCTTTCTAGGAGCCGGGGAGGGTGAAAACGGCCTTCCCCACCCCCGAGGCCCTCTGGAGGCTGGAAACAGCCTGTTTCCCTACTTCTGGTGGGCCCAGAAGGCCCGAAAATGAAGCTGAGCTCACGTGCCCACTAATATGGCTCCACGTGCCACCTGTGGCACGCGTGCCATAGTTTCGCCATCACGGCATAGAGCATGGGTGCCGAACCTTTTGGCTTGCCCGAGCTACACTGAATGAAAAGGAATTGTCTTGGGCTACATAAAATCTATGTAAAATACAGGTAGTCCTCAATTTACAACCACAACTGAGCCCCAAATTTATGTTGCTAAGTGAGAAATTTGTTAAACGAGTGTTGACCCATTTTATGATTTTTCTTGCCGTGATTGTTAAATGAACCGCTGCAGTTGTTAAATCAGTATCACGATTGTTAAGTGAATCTGGTTCCCCCAGTGACTTTGCTTGTCAGAAGGTCACAAAAAGGGACACCCTGGGACACTGCAACCATCATAAATGTGAGTCAGTTGTCAAGCATCCAAACGTAAATCATGTGACCATGGCGATGCTGCAATGGTCATAAGTGAGAAAAATGGTCATGAGTCACTTTTTTCAGTACCGTTGTTATGTCAAAGGGTCACTAGATGAAATGTTGTAACTCGTTGTATATGCAGTTAACGCATATAAATCACATAATAATGTTAAAAGTTTGCAATCTTGTGGGGCTGCATTATTAGCTGTTCACGGCTGCATATATCCTGTGGGCTGGACATGCCTGGCATGGAGTATGGTCCTCCTTAGGAATGAAGTGAAGATGTTTGTCATGCTGAACTTATTAGATAGCTTTAGCCAAGCCACCATTTCTTAGCTTAACACTCTTCCCCTTCTGCAGTAAACATACAGAAATCCAAGATATTATTCTAAAGCTGTTGTAACTTGTTTCCAACTTTATAATATGCCTATATTTATTATATGTATGTACGGTAATTTGTGGTCATAATTTGTGGTCATAACTTTTACCTGGTCAAGTGCCCAGAAATCTCTGGTTACTGAATGGCACAATAAAGCAGTTATTGCATTATATGCAAATGACATATAATTGTTATGCTTGGTTTATTATTGAATTCTACAGGTACTCTTCAGAAATGCCATGCAGTCTTTGTGAAAATGCAACCTTTATTTTTATTCCTATGGTAATGAGCAGCTGCGACTCAGTTCTTCATCCATTGAATGGATTCCAGGTATGGGGCCAAGTGAGGCACAGGGATTATTTTGAGATTTACTACACAAGTTAATGTTCTGTTATGAAACTGCAAAAAACCGAATGACCTGTTGCATATAATCAACTTGTGCATTAGCCTTTAATCTTTCATAGGCAGGAAATATACTAGTTATTTTTTCCATTTCTCTATAATACAAAAATGTGTATTTACCGACCACATGTTATACTTTTCTGTCTAATTTTTCTATCTCCAATGAAGTTTCAGATATGTTAATCTATTCCATACTTTACAACTGGCTTTCCCAACATGTTATGTTTCATATCAGGGGTGTTAAACTTAAGGCCTGTGGGCCAGATCCAGCCCATGGGCTGCATACATCTGGCCTGCGGGGTCATCCTGGAAACAGCAAAGGACCAGCCTGTGGTGCCTCTGCCAGCAAAAACAGAGCTTGGGAAAACCTCACACAGCCCTCAGAGAAGTGGTGCATTGCCCCCAGTTCGTACTGGTTCGTTACAACCAGTAGTAAAACTGGTGGGAGGCTCCACCCACTGACCCCAACATCATCAGGAAGCTTCTGCGCATGTGCACGGCCCCACTGCAAAGCAGTAGTAAAGGTAAGTAGAACCCACCCCTGACTCAGAGGCTCTGTTTTTGGCTGCGACGGCCTCCTGCAGCCCTCTGCCAGCAAAAACAGAGCTCATGAGGACTGCACATGGGGCCCCTGAGCTCCTTTTTCACTGGCAAAGGGCTGCAGGAGGCTGTCGTGGCCAAAAACAGAGCCTGGGCGGGCCGAGTGATGTTTGAGTTTGAGTTTATTAGATTTTTATACCGCCCTTCTCCCGAAGGACACAGACTGTTTGGTGGATATTGAGTTGGCCACGCCTACCCTGACCATACCTATCCTGCTCCCCACCCCCCCAAGATCAAACACAACCCTGATGCGGCCCTCAATGAAATTGAGTTTGCTATCCCTGTTCTATATGTGTTGAAAAGGCTTATTGTACCATTGATTTGCAAACATCTGCCATGGGCCTAAGATTCATTTATTACTTTTCAGGATAACATAAATTATTATCCTATAAATACCTGCTGCTCAGAGTCACCTCAAACTGTGAGATGGTCACCATATAAATTTCATAATAAATAAATAGCCAAGTATGCTGCAAATAGTGAACTCATGTAGGGATTGATCATCTATGGATGCATCAAAACATTGCTAAAGGAAATATTGAGACCGCATATAGAAAATTGCCCTCAAATGGAACTGTCAATGGCAGGAGAAGATTAAAAGCCAGGTTCAAGCATTGGGTAAAAGCCCATATTAACCTTTGATTACACATTACTAAATTGGAAGAGGCCATTTAGTAATGTGAACTCCCATCCCCCACTTAGTAGTGCTGGATTCCAAATTCAAGCATTCTTAACAGATGACTGACCAGCATCTGCTTGAACACATGTTCCAATCACAAATTGCTCTTACTATTCAGAAGGTTTTGGATTTTTTTCCTTGAATTTGCCTCACTAACTTAAGTATTTTATGCCTTGTTCTACTTCAGAAATAAAAAAGACTTGATCTTGGCATTCTATATCAGAGGGCCTCAATCTTTTGGTCATCAGAGACCGGTTCCACAGATGCAGGGGTCTCCAACCTTGGCAACTTTACAACTTGTGGACTTCAACTCCCAGAATCCATCAGCCAACACATGACCCCTGCCATAGAGGAAGGTTTTTCCATGGACATGGTTTCACATGCTGCCTGCATCCCACGAATAGGGCTTCACTTATTTGCGCAGACCGTTTTCTGGCATGCTGCAGAAAAGTGCCAGTCCACAGACTGGGGGTTGGGCATCCCTGTTCTACATGGCCTCCCATCAGATATTTTAAAAGATTTTCCTATCCTACTTCAGATTTTTTTTCTTCTATCATCTAGTTTGCCTTTTCAAAACCCATTCCAGTTTCCCTGAATTGTTACATTTTAATGACTAAAATAAAGTATGACTGATGTCAAATACAATGGAATTATATAGATTGTTGCAGCCTAATATTGTAAATGTTTTTTTAACAAACTTTTGTATCCCTTTTTCACTAGTGACTCATTACAACATGCTTTTCACAAGTTCCTTAGCTAGGCATCAAATGACATTAGCAGAGTGTCTGAACTTAAGTTTGGCAAACAGGAACTTTCTCTGAAGCTATTTGATTTTCAAAGCCCATTTAAGAGAAGAAATGTGGAGACACAAAAGAAAAACCCAACTTACATACATGACTTTACTACAGGGAACCTTCTCTAACTTAAACAAGGGAGTTGCCAGTTAAACTTTTGCATATATGTTACCTGCAGAGATATGCAAATGTTTTGATGCAGAAATGTTCTAAATACTGAATGTCCTATTAGGTCTTTTCCAAAGATGGAACATTTTGTCTTGAATATTTCTATTGGTGTTGGATCCTTGTATACTTCTATTGGTATTGGAGAAAACTCCTGAAAATGCCATGGACAAACAAGAAAACAAATGGATCATTAAACAAATCCAGAGTTCTCACTGAGGCACAAATAACAATACTTAATTTATCCTACTTTGTACATGAAGACGTATCTAAAATTGCTCTTACTATTCAGAAGAGTTTGGTTGTTTTCTTGAATTTGCCCCACTAAGTTAAGTAGTAGAGAAACGTTCCGTATTCTATATTCCTGTAGAGAGAAATTCCCTGAGGATGGACTCCAGCATGAGTCCGAAAGCTCGGGAGAGTAAACTTCTGGTCCCGGTGACTGACCCAGATTGGAACTTGCAATATTATCCAGGGACAGTATATTTGCCTTCATTTGTGAAGACCTATCTTTCCGGAGTAGACTCTAATGCTGGGAAAGGTGGAAGGAAACAGAAGATGATGACCAGCAGCAAGGTGGATGGATTCAGTTACAGTAGCAATGGGTATAATGCTGGAAAACCAGGTTAAGGAGAAAATCTATTTATATGGTCACTAAGAGTCAACAACAACTTGATGGCACTTAATTAGTCACGTAATGTATCAGAAAACAAGAAAGTATTGCAAATTGCAAGCATAAGAGCTGTATTTATTGAGTAAGTGTTGAAAACTTATCACCCCATCTCTCAGAAGACTTATAAATATAGAATATTCTCTAATGAACTTTAACACAAAAATACAGACGGAGTCTGATAAGTTCTCACACCACTTATAAAGTCTGGAATAGCTCAGGGAAATAAAGTTGTCAGGACTATCCAAGCCAAATCTTCTCTCTTCCTCTTCTTTCCCAAACTAATCTCTCCCCCCCCCCCCCACTTTTTCTAACTGTCCTTTTTCCAGCTCGCTCTTTATTTTCTCCTGTATAATCAACACTATCATTTTTGCTTTTGTCCCTTTTTTTTCAAATTCATGCATACGCCCCTTAAACCACCTGTTTTTGCAAGGAAACAAAAGAAAATACCCTTTATATTTAGTATCACCTGCAAGAAAAGAGTTATTAGTCACATTCTTAAGACAGAAAGCAGAGTTTCAGAAAACAAATGTATGAGATAGTACCCTCTTAACATGCAAACAGCCAACAGTTAAAAGCTGAACTGAAGTCCATACCCAACTTTCCCTGCTTTCTTGGCAAATATATATTCTTAGAATATATATATATATACAGCCCCAAAGCAGAGAGATACAGATAATTCATTCTATCATGTTCCTAAATGGAATTTTACATGACTTATGTACACTTCACAAACTTGCATAAAGTTTCACTGAGGTCAGTATGGCTTATTTTTGAGCTTACAATGTCTTTACTACAGGTAGTCCTTGGCTTACAACAGTTTGATTACTGACCATTCAAAATGACAACAGTAATGAAAAAAGTGACTTATGACCATGCTTCACACTTACAACCTCTGCACCATCCCCATGAACATACAATCAAAATTCAGATGCTTGGCAAATAGTTCACATTTATGACTGTTGCTGTTTTCCCATGTGATCACCTTTTGCAACCTTCTGATAACAAAGTCAATGGGGAAGCCGCATTCACTTAACAACCATGTGACTAATTTATTCGCTCCACAGCTGTGGCAAGGAAGGTGTAAAAATGGGGGCAAAACTCACTTAACAAATGTCTCATTGAATAACAGAAATGTTGGCCTCAATTATGTTTGTGAGGACTCCCTGTATTCTTCCCTTAATAAGAAAACACAACTAAGTTAAAACCTTCAAGCCCACTGGAAAATTTGCATTCTGTACCGTAGCATCCCCAATATTTTTTTTACAGGGGGAATATTTGGATTGGGGAGAAACTGTTGTGGGTGCTTTCGCAAATGTCTGTCAGCCAGGCCACAATGTAAAAATAAGTAGAAGGTCCCTGCATATACCCTCTGCTCTCCCTTTCACAAGATGTTCCATTATCTCTCTTTATCCTTTTCCTCTTTCTGGGTGGATGAGCATCCCCATCACCACCGAAAGCCCCGCTGTGCCACACTCTAAAACACCCTCCTTGAGCTGCAGGCAATCATTATTATTATTTTTTGCTAATTGGATCCTGCTGGGTACTGGTGGAAGCAGCTATATAAATCTCTCTGTGTTTAAAATATAGGAGTACAACACTTGTTCTCCACGCAGGAAGCATTTGATGGAAAACTGTACTCAGGACGTTACTGCTTATCTTAACTTTGCTCACCCTTGCATTCCCCAGTCTAAGCAAGAGAGTCTAGTTTCCATTGGCAGAGAGCCACACATTAAGGAAAGGTTTAAGAGAACTCTCAGCTGGTGTTCTCTGTCAACAATAGATACCAGCACTGAAAATATTTACAGAAGTAGAGTGAGGCTGAAGGTGGGAAGTCAGTCAAGTGCTTAATATAAACCCAAGAATACAATCAGAGGAACTAGTGACTTGTGTTGGCTTACCTTGACCTGTGAAGAATGTCTGCACAGGATGCCCTGACACAGAGAAAACTGTGACTCAGTCTCAGATCCAGACTGCTCTTCTCAGCCCAAGATCTCTTTTGCACATGCCATTCTGCCCAATTCCTCCCCCCACGACAAATAAATGTATAGTAACGTTCTCATGTTGTACATACATTTTTATAAGACTGAGCTTAAAGCTTAAAACATCAAGGTGCAAAATGCGCACCAATGTTGTGTTTCAACAAGAAGCAGCACTAAAGGGAGCCGTTGGCTTGCTACAGAAGCATTTTAATAGCATTAATTGTGATATCTGCCAATTGTCAGTTGTGACGAGGAAAAGATCTGGGCATGCTGCATAAAGACAAACTGATTGGCTCCAAACTAGAATCGTATTCAAAGATTATCAATGTCATCTTTGGTGCTTCTGTGATGGGAAAGGCAAACATTTTTTCCAGCGGAGGCAACATCCCCCTCCCTCCCCAGTGGTGGGATTCAAAATCTTTTACTACCGGTTCTGTGAGTGTGGCTTGGTGGGCGTGGCATGGCTTGGTGGGCATGGCAGGGGAAGGATACTGTAAAATCTCCATTCCCATCCCACTCCAGGGGAAGATTACTGTAAAATCCCCATTTCCTCCCGATCAGCTGGGACTCAGGAGGCAGAGAATAGATGGGGGCGGGGCCAGTCAGAGGTGGTATTTACCAGTTCTCTGAACTACTCAAAATTTCCGCTACTGATTCTCCAGAACTGGCCAGAACCTGCTGAATGCCACCTCTGCTCCTCCCTCAATTGTTCAGCCTCTGTAAGAGCCACTGACAGAGCTGGACAACTAAAAGAAAATGAAAAAATGAAGCCAAAGCTGAGAATTGATTCTTGTTTTTCTTTTTCTACTTGACACAGTACTAGCAGCTGTTCATATCCAACTGGGAGACCATACTGATGTATCAAGAGGTCCTTAATCGCAGCAGCAATTATTCAGATATTATCACCTCTATAACTTATTTCCAATCACTCACAGATACTTTTCACACTAGACTGTATTTTCACACATTGTCTGATCTCATGGAGAGGAAATAAACATGTGAAGGGACAGGTGCCAGCAATACAGCTACAGTGCTAGTCTCTCTTTCAGAAGTGGTGTTTACCCTATAAACAGCTGCATGGCGAGACCACCGTCAAAAGATGTAAGCTTTCGTCAAGGCAGAAATGGGCTGTACATAGTCACTTGACTGCCAATTATTGTGGCCAGCTTATAATTAAATTTTTTCTTTTGAGTTAAAAAGACAAAAAGAAATCAGGACCGGCCTCAAAACATCATACTACCAAAATACAGATAGTCTTCGACTTACACTCACAACTGAGCTCAAAATTTATGTTGCTAAGTGAGAAATTTGTTAAACAAGTGTTGCCCCATTGTATGACTTTTCCTGCTGTGATTGTTAGGTGAACCGCTGCAGTTGTTAAATGAGTATCACGATTGTTAAGTGAATCTGGTTCCCCCAGTGACTTTGCTTGTCAGAAGGTCACAAAAAGGGACACCCTGGGACACTGCAACCGTCATAAACGTAAATCACGTGACCATGGCGATGCTGCGATGGTTACAAGTGTGAAAAATGGTCATGAGTCACTTTTTTCAGTACCGTTGTTACGTCAAACGTCACCAAATGAAATGTTGTAAGTCGAGGATTACCTGCAGTTAACACATATAAATCGCATAATAATGTCAAAAGTTTGCAATCTTGTGGGGCTGCATTATTAGCTGTTCAGGGCTGCGTGTGGCCTGTGGGCTGGACATGCCTGGCATGGAATATGGTCCTCCTTAGGAATGAAGTGAAGAGAAGTGCGCATACAGGCCCATCTCTCTATTGAATTCTGATTATAAAACATTTATGTCAATAATTGCAGAAAGACTAAAAACGATTCTGAATAAGCATATTCATCCAGATCAAGGCGGATTTTTACCAGGACGCCAAATTAAAAAAAATACACGTACAATAATTGATATATTAAGAGTACTACGAAATACATTTGGAGAAGCAAATTTCACTGGTTTTCCTTGATGCGCAAAAAGCTTTCGATAATTTGAATTGGAAATTTATGACAAATTTGATAGAGGAAATGGAATTTGGACAAAAATTTGGAAAAATGGTCTAAAAAATATATTCAAAACAAACAGCAAAAGTAATGTTTAATCAAGACACAACAGCGGGATTTGAGATAACAAAGGGAGTAAGAAAAGGTTGCCCTCTTTCCCCACTTCTCTTTATTTTAAATAGAATTAGGGAAGATCAAGAGATTAAAGGTTTGAGAATCAAGAATGAGGAATATAAAATTCAAGCTTACGCGGACGATATGGTTTTTATAATTGAAGATCCACTAGAATCAGGCCCTAAATTGATCAGGAAAGTAGAAGAATTTGGTGCAGTGGCGGATTTAAAAATAAATATAAATAAATCCAAACTATTAACTAAAAACTTTACAAAAGAACAGCAGATAGAATTAGAAAAGATTATGGACATACAAACCACCAAAAAAATAAAATATTTGGGAATTTGGCTAACTGCAAGAAGCTCATCAATTAAAAAAGAAAATTATGATAAATTGGTTTGGCAAATTGAGAAGGACTTAGAAAGTTGGAGAAAGCTACAAATTTCTTGGACAGGAAGAATAGCGGCAATAAAAATGAATATTTTACCCAAAATCTTATTCCTCTTCCAGGTTATACCGATTAGAATGGAAAAATTTTTTTTTGACATATTAAATAGAATGACCACAAAATTTATTTGGCAGGGGAAGAAAGCCAGAATTAGATTAAAAGTACTACAGGATACAAGAGACAGAGGAGGAATAGCTTTCCCGGACTGGGAGACCTACTACCAAGCAGCTGGCTTAGTCTGGATAAAGGAGTGAATGGAATTAGAAAATAAAAGATTCCTAATATTAGAGGGACACTATCTTCATGTAGGGTGGCACGCCTTCCTACATGAAACAGAGCACTCATGGATATTTTAAAAGACATGTAATTAGAAACTCACTTTTAACAATATGGAACAAAATTAAGAAACATCACTATATAGGAGCACCGCCCCAGATTTCCCCAGAATAAATAGTAACACATCCAAATTTGGTTGACTGGTCCAAAATTATCAGATATAGGGATATTGTTAATGAGGGGGAAACTCTAAAAACAAAATATGAATTGGAACAGGACTTAGGTAGGGAAATACAATGGTGGTCATACCTACAAATAAGATCAAAATATATTGAGAGGAAAAATGATCAAATTAGAGTGGAACAATCTGACCTTGATAAAATTCTGTTAAAAAATGAACAAAAACTAATTAGTAAAATATACAAATTTCTACTTCGGTATAAAATGGAAGAGGAAACGGTGAAAGAGACGATGATCAAATGGGCCCAAAATTTTAATTATCCAATAAGAGTGGGAGAAGATGTGGAAAACAAATTTAAAATTAACAATCTCAGCTGCATACAAAGAAAACCAGATGAAAATGCTTCACAGATGGCACCTTTCACCAGCAAGAATAGCGAAAATGTTTCCCAGCAACTCGCCGAAATGCTGGAAGTGTAAAACTGGTTATGGATTTTTTATCATCAATGGTGGACATGCTCAGTGGCGAAAAACTTCTGGAAGAAAATTAAAAACTGGATTGAAGAAATAATTAAAAATTCAATAGAGGGAACAGTTTTTATTAGGGATGTCAATAGAAAATTATACCAAAGAAACACAGTATCTCATACTACATATATTGACTGCTGCATGTATTATATTTGCGCAATATTGGAAGAAAGAAGTATCACCAGATAAGGATATAATTAAAAAGATTTTGGAATGTGCAGAACTAGATAAACTAACTAAAGAAATTCAGGGGAAAGAGGAAATCCAAATATTACAAGGTGTGGAATAATTGGTATGAATGGTTGAAGAATAAGGAAATAAATTAGAGGAAGGAAGAAGGGAAGGAAGATAATGTGATAGATCATTTAACGTGTTAGCAGAATTGAAATATAATAGGAGAAAAAGGCTGAATAAGTTAACATTATAATATCTGTAAATATTTAATATTTAGTAAGAAATGGATCACTGTTAAGAAGCTGAAAAAGAAACTAAGACTTTTATATATGTTATATGTTGTATGTCTATGTATGTCTTTTTTTAAATTATGCTTAAAATAAAAAACTTTTTATAAAAAAAAGGAATGAAGTGAGGATATTTGTCATGCTGAACTTACTAAATAGCTTTAGCCAAGCCACCATCTCTTAGCTTACCATTCTTCCCCTTCTGCAGTAAACATACTGAAGTCCAAGATATTATTCTAAAGCTGTTGTAACTTGTTTCCAACTTTATAATATGCCTATATTTATTATATGTATGTACGGTAATTTTTGGTCATAACTTTTACCTGGTCAAGTGCCCAGAGATCTCTGGTTACTGAATGGCACAGCTTTGCCCCATTTTACGACCTTTTTTTGCCATGTTTGTCAAGCGAATCACTGCAGTTGTTGAGTTAGTGACAAGGTTGCTAAGTGGATCTGCCCTCCCCATTGACTTTTGTCAGAATGTTGCAAAAGATGATCACCTGACCCCGGGACACTGTAACCATCATAAACATAAACCAGTTGTCAAGCTTCTGAATTTAAATCAGATGACCAAAAGGATGCTACAAGAGTCGTAAGTCCCTTGGTTCAATGCTGTTCTAACTTTGAACTGTCACTAAGTTAACTGTTGTAAGTCGAAGAGTATCTATACCCCATTTTAGCAGCATTCAAACTTTCCCCTGCCCCAATGCTTGGGATAATAGACAAATCTCTTCTTGAACGTTATCAGGATGGAAATCATCCAAACATCTGGATGTAACAATACCAAACAGGGTGGTATTATTTGATATTTAAGACTACATCTCTCACAAACAGTGATCCTATTTTCCTTGTTGGGAATGGAATGGAATTTATAGTTGGTGTTCAAAGTATTTGGAAAAGCACCTAGATATTCAGTCCTTTGATTAAGAATCAGCAGGGTTGAACTGCTGTTTCTTTTAGCGATATTAAAGGTATAAGAATACTAGCATGAAAAGCAAAGTAGCTGCTTAAATCCACAGCTTCTGTGATGGGACAGGCAAACATTTTTTCTACCAGAGGCAACATCCCCCCCTCTCCAGTGGTGGGATTCAGAATCTTTTACTACTGGTTCTGTGGGTGTGGCTTGGTGGCCCTGGCGTGGCTTGGTGGGCATGGCAGGGGAAGGATATTATAAAATCTCCATTCCCACCCCACTCCAAGGAAGGATACTATAAAATTTCCATTCCCTCCCCAATCCAGGGGAAGGATACTGCAAAATCCATTTCTTCCCGATCAGCTGGGACTTGGGAGGCAGAGAATAGATGGGGGCGGGGACAGTCAGAATTTTTACTACCGGTTCTCCGAACTACTCAAAATTTTCACTACTGGTTCTCCAGAGCTGGTCAGAACCTGCTGAAACCCACCTCTGATCCATATATTTTGTCCATAGTTTCCTTGGACAAAACTTGTCTTTTGGAGGAAGCTTACATCAGGGGTGACAAATTGGTGGCCCATGAGCTGGATGCGTCACGCGCAGGCCAGGCTCACCCCAGCTCTGCAAAGGGAAAAAAATGTCACAAAACATCACGTGACAGCAATGGATGCCGCACATTTGACACCCGTGGTTAACATTAATTTCACAAACTGCCAACCCATAGTAAACTTAAATATACAATAACTCGCTAAGTTCTTATAAAATGTTAGCCATAAATCACAAGTGAATAAATGACAATGGCTATGTTTATAACACTGTCAAAAACAGAGATATGGAAATCAAACCACTGTTTATATTATAGTCAGTTGCTTGTATTCCCTGACTTACAATCAAAACTTGTTCACTTTTACAGCTATTTGCAGCATCCCACAGCACATAACCATGATTTGCAATGTTTTATGCTGGTTTAGAGCAGTGGTGAAATCCATTTTTTTTTTGCTACTGGTTCTGTGGGCGTGGCTTGGTAGGTGTGATGTGGCTTGGTGGGCGTGGCAGAGGAAGGATACTGCAAAATCTCCATTCCCATCCCACTCTGGGGCCAGCTGGAGGTGATATTTGCTGGTTCTCTGAACCACTCAAAATTTCCGCTACTGAATCTCCAGAACCTGTCAGAACCTGTTGGATTTCATCCCCGGTTTAGAGCATTTACTTCTGGTTTCCAGCATAAAAATGCTCATTGGGGAAAATGGATTCACGTAATGATTGCTGCATTTGTTTAATGATGTTATTCGTTAGAAGTTGTAACTTCTAATTCAGTCACATGGTGCCTTGACTTACAACTGCAATGACTTATGATTGTAATTCTAGGTTACCTGTATATACTTCTGCTTACTTTGCTTCTGTAGTGCAAGTATTCCATAAAGTGCAGATGCTACTAGAGTTTTGGCCCATTTCATTTTAAATTAAAGCAACAAACACTAATAATTTATCATTCCTGTTATGAAGGAAAATGAAATATGAAAACAAGAACTACCACCTTAATTATTTAGATAGTATGATTTCCAATATTAATTATTAGTAATTTAGTTCACAATACTGTAGTCCTCTTAAGTTTCTCTCATTCTAAAAAACAGAACACTAAACAAGCAAAATGGGAATTTTATTGACTACGTCTGGGACTTTTTCAAAACAACTGTTTCTGCAGGGTCTCAGAAGACATGTTTTACACAAAACATACAAACTGTTTTTTCTGCTATTATGAATCACTAAATACCCCCACAACTCTTGGCAGTGCATTTTATAAATAATCAGATGCCATTACAATTTTCTGAGAAAAGAAAAATCTCCATCTTTTGAGGCATGGTAATGATGTAGCGAAAAATGAATTATGAACCTTTGCCATATAAATGAACATCCCACTTCAGATTGCAACAGTTTTAAAAGATGCAGCTTTGTAAAAACAATAAAATTGCAGGGGTGGTAGTGGTTTGTAGCTAATCCAGTTTTGACTGGCTTATGTTTCCTAGGGCACAATTACAATATGTGTGGTGATGCAATTTTCAGTAATGTTACTTCCAGTGCAATTGGCATTACACTGTAATAGATGTCTTTCATTTAGCTAGGAGGACACATATATCTTCTTATTAGATTATATTCCTTTATCAGGCACCTGGTTTCCTTCTGATATCTAAAAGCATACTTACTACAGTCCCCAAGCTTGCTCTGTCTTGAATCAAATGGATTCATGAGCTTCAGTGCACAATGGAAAAATTCAAACATGAGGAAAAAATGTATAGAAGGAATCACATAAAAGCCAAACTACATTTCTGGTACAGAAGGAGGGGGGAGAATATATGAAAAGTATCTTTACTTCCAGAGCGCACAAATATTTGACAATTAGATTACTGTCAGACTTGGAGAAGGATTGCTCGCTCTAATTCTGTACCAATTTTTACTTATCGTGTTGATATTCTACGTTTCCCGACACTGATTTTATTTCTATCACATACACAACTGTCTTCCCTAATTTTATCTCCAAAGCAGACCTTCAAGGGAGAGTAACTGGACAAAATTCAGACAGTGAGATTCATGATCAAGTGTGGACTTCTTGATATTTCTAATTCATGTTTAATAGCGATCACTTTTAGATCCAATTCTATCATGGTTTCAAAGTCACCGTATTTACACCAAAATTACAGCATCAAGGTACCAGATCCAATTTACCTCTGATACAATCACTGTTTGAAAGAGCTGATGTTATAACAGTCTACTCCCACATATTCAGTCCCAGTTCTTAGCTTTGCTACATAAATATATACTTCATATGGCAATTCTTATCAGAAGAGGATAAACAGGATCTAAACAGCAATATTATGAACCAAATCACTCTTCCCAGCAACTCAAATTTTCTTCTAGAATTTAGACATAGAGCTAGAACATTTCATCATTTTGGAAACACCTGCTTCAAATATTAGAAGTAAATATTTGGTACTATTAGTACAATCTACTCTGAATTTTGATGGAGTCTTTACTGGAATAATACTGACTATATTAGAAGGAATTCTTTTGTACTAACACTTCTTAAATCAGTTGTCACATCTGTAAAGGTAAAGAAATCTTTGGATTCTAATGCTTCTTGCTTGATAGTTTTTTAAAGCTTCCATAATTCATTCTGGAATCAAGAGAAGTTCTACCTCTTCATACCTCAAAGACACTGCTTGGAACACTATTATCCTGCCATCAATGATTGGGGAAGGGTATTAAACTCAAGGATGGGAAAAGTAGCAATAGAACACTAGCAATAGAACTATTTCTGCTCTTCAAATTATACAAAATTGCTGTTTTCCAATTTACAGCCTCAACCTCTATCTCCATCAAGGTCACTCTTTACAAAGTGGAACAGGTAGGTGAGCATACAGCTGAAATCAATATCAATTATCAAGTTCACATAAATTAATAGAATTTATGTTAATCCAAAAATAGGTATTGAATGGATTAGGATGCTACTGATTCATAAGTATAAATGTGGGGTGGGGGGGAGGGAGAGGAAGACTATAAGAAATTTTAAAAAGCAGCAATAAAAATAAACAAATCATTTTATTCATAATGGATCTTACCTGTGTAATGGACTACACATGTTTGGCCTTTCTTTGGGAAAGTCCTTCCTGTTAAAAATATAAAACATGCTTTAAAAGAAGTTATTAGATATCTCTTTGGTAAAAATATACTCTTTTAAAAAGATAAAACGTAATAAACCAATACATAAAACTACATAAGAAAAATATAAAGCAGTTTAATAATTCAGTTTAGTTTTTAACACTAATAGTAAAAGCCAAACAGTCTGTACATGTAATGGAAAGTCACACACTGCAAAATTACACATATAATCAGTGTAATGTCTCTATATTATTCCCTTTATTCATATTTTCAAAATTCCATCCCGAGTAAATCCTTCCATATCAACCTGTTGTCATATCTTTTATGGTCTCTAGCAAAATGCATCCCAGGAGGCACCTACATTATATTAACCACTACAAGGTTTTCTTAAGTCCAACAAACTGAGAACATGCCATGGCAATATCCAGTAGTCTCTTTTTGCTGTATTTTGAAAAAGAAAAAAAAAAGTAAGGTTTAACCAGTTGTTATAGACAAGTAGACTGGGTTTCTGGAGAACTAAGTTTTCAAGGAAGTCGACTATATGGAAATTCAGCCTGATCTTCAGAAACAAAATGTTAATAATTAACATTACCAAAAAAAAAGGTGACTACTGAAAAGGAATAGAAGGAATAAATCATTATTATTTGTAACTTTTATTAAAAGTTCAAGGGGTTTTTGAAGCATGATTTCAGATATAAACCAGTTTGGTCTAGTGCATGAGTGTCAAACTCGCAGTGTTGTCATGTGACATACCGTGAAGTTTTTCCCCTTTGCGGAGCTGGGGTGGGCGTGGCCTGCACATGATGCATCTGGCCCACGGGCCGCCAGTTTGACACCCCTGGTCTAGTGATTAAGGCACTAGGCTAGAAAGCAGGAGACCATGAGCTCAATTCCACCCTAGCCAGGAGACCCAGCTGGGTGACTTTGGGCCATTCACTCTCTCTCAGCCCAGTTTATCTCACAGGGCTGTCATTGTAGGAAACTAGGAGGACGGTGTGGTGGATATGTTTCACTACCTTGAATTATTTGTAAAAATAATAAAGGCAGGATACAAATAAATAAAATAATACTTTTAACACACCCACATCTCCTTATCCCAGGTCTTTAGGAAAGACTCAATAGATGGATAAAAATAATAAATCCAGTCTGAACATCTGGCTGAATGTGCAATGAACCAAAATAATAAACCAGCTTGTATACAGAAATCAACAGTCTTTTTACTAAATGACATTCATTCACAACTAATGTTTCAAGATTAGCAGTTTGATGAAAGGTTTGCAATATAGATCATCATAGACATAGACCAATATTTTTGACAGATCAACCAATCACATATGGGGGGGGGGGGTAATCTTATTCTAAGATCCCTGCTACACACCTCAGCAATTATTAAAGAAAGGTTCTTGATTTCATCTGATCAGGGTAACAAAAAATCTCTGTTCACATTAATAGCCTATTTTCCACAGTAGCAAACTTAATGCCTCTGTAAAGCTAATAATCTTAATTGGAAAACAATAGCTCCCTTTTTTAATTTTCCTAGCAACTAACCATCAGAAATATGCCTCCTCTGAATCAGGAAGTACTAAATATTCATCATGACTAATAGAAATTGAAGAGTCTTGTGAACGCATTATTCCTCCAAATCTAGCCACCATTTCATCTAAATATTAAAGACTGAAAGCTTTGCAAAAACTTTATAGCTAAGGACAAGCATACTGTGACTATTTTAGGTGCTCGCAGGAGTCATTTTTGTGTCATGAGATATGCTAAACAAAAATTTCACATGTAAATTCTGCAAAGATACCACAAGACCACATTTTGCCTATGTGCTATCAACATCAATGTCAGTCTGCCATCTGGGAAACATATTCTCCTCAACACTGGACCCCAGTTGCCATAGGAGAAAATCTGTGCTAGTTTATGATGGCAAAAAATCACATTTTCCAAATTAAGAAGGGTGGGGGATATTAACAAAAACTTAATTGGTTGTTAACCAATTACAATTGTTAATTGATAAAGTACTTGTAATTTGTTTCACATGTAAGCAGCACCTGCTTAACCCAACCCCAATTTAAGATCTGCATCAGTCTAGCCTCTATGCTAGGTTGCTGGAATTGGGTATGTCTAGTTTAATGAAAAGAAGGACTAGGGGTGACATGATAGCAGTGTTCCAATATCTAACGGGTTAAGCCCCAAAAAGAGGGGGTCAACCTATTCTTCAAAGCACCTGAAGGCAGGGCAAGAAGCAATGGATGGAAACCAATCAAGGAAAGAACCAACCTAGAACTAAGGAGAAATTTCCTGACAGTTAGAACAATTAATCTGTGGAACAACTTGCCTCCAAAAGTTGTGAATGCTCCAACGCTGGAGGTTTTTAAGAAGAGATTGGGCAACTATTTGTCAGAAATGGTATTGGGTTTCCTGTCTGAACAGGGGGTTGAACAAGGTCCCTTTCAACTTTCTTATTCTGTTATGCATCTGATGAAGTGAGCTGTGGGTCACCACAAGTTTATACTTTTTAATTAAATGGGTTGATTGGACAAGATGCTATCAGAAATGGCCCTTAATATCAAGAACTTTGCAAACTGACTTGGGTTTGAATCACCACTCTTTAATATCCATTAATAATAATTAATAATCTCCTGCTAATTATTGACCACTTCTCCTGATTCTTCCAAAACTGTGCTGCTAAGTGCTGCAGTTGTAATCTTGGCTGCTCTAAGAATAAAAGTCTTCTTCAGGTTGGCACCAAGAAACAGATCTCCTCTGTCTGCTAAATGGTGATAGTCACTATAATTTGCTCTTGTTCCTAAATTACTTCACCATGCTTGGATTTATGCAGCTGTCAGTAAATGCCATTTAAATAAACCCTAATTGCTAGGGGTGGCTGCTCTTGCCAAAAACTGCAAATGACTGACCCCCATAGAGCCCTCTGGATATTTTTCCTTCTTTATGCCACTCTGGAAAGACACCAGTCTCCTTTTTCTAAATCAGGAAGTCTCCAGTTTTCCTTGCTTGACAGTATTGTTGCTGCTCCTTCTTTCACAGATTTTGCTTCTAGGTTTTCCATTCTCTTTGGGTTACAGTTCCTAATATCTGGAGGAAAGTCATTCAACTCCTCACCGGTTTTTTGTTTTTTTTTTTGATCTGAAACTTCCATCAAACACTACCGGAGACATTTTAGGAAACTAGCAACTAATCTAGCAGCACAGATTATGGCAAAGGAAACACAGGCGAGGGACAGAGTATATAAAAATTGATGAATATACCGGGAGGTGCTGCACCATTCAGACAGCTATCCTTAATTGAACATTTTGGTTAGTTTAGTGTCCATCCGAGAAGTCTGTTCGCTCTTCCCTTACACTGACTCAGTAGGACTGATGTTGGTCCATCCTATCGCCTTTTGCCTTGTATCAAGCACACCCTCTCGCGGGATAAAAATCTCCAATTCGGCTTCCTGTCCCAAATACTGGATTCCTCCGATGTCTTCATTTTTTATTTTACATTCTCTCTCACACGCATATACGACATACACACACTTCCCCCACAGATGCCACCTTGGTCCCTGCAGCAGTTGCAGAGAAGTGGCGGCGGCGGCGGCGGCTGGAGCGCTAGCACGCCTCCTCTCCGGCTCCCTCGGGCTATAATTCCCCTACCCCACTCCCCAATTCCTACCTCCGCAGTCTCTTTTCCCGCCCCGAAAGTCACAAAGGGAGGTTAAAAAAAAACACAACCCTGTAGAACCCGTACCGTCTCCCGGAGAAATGGTCTCGACTTCCACTCCCATGGCCACAACGCCCTCGAATCCAACAGCAGCTTTCTCGCCCCCCACCAGTCCAAGCTCGCTTCTTAATCAACGCTGTCGTTTTCAGCCCCGGCTCCGCAAGACTCTTCGGCAAACGCATACCCCTTTCACCTGCCCTCTGAGCTGTCCATCAGGATGTCCAGCCAATGAAAAAGATGGGAGGGGGGGGAGTTCTCGGCTCTCTTAGCCAATCCCCCTACTCCATGGCAGAAGAAAGGCAGGGCCCTCAGAGAGGGAGGGGTGGGAAGCCCCCGGCTTTGCTTCATTAGGCTTGCTCGGCGGCAGCTTGGAGTAAGGGGGTGGGTGCGAGCGGCTAAAAGCACAGCTGAATGGGCAATCTGCTTCCTGCTGGATAGCGGCGATTGCTCCTTTGGCGGCGGGATGCTTGCGGGCAGAGCTATTCTCGGGGCCAGCTTTGGTGTGTGTTGTGTGTGTGTTTTAACGCACGGTGATTGCATCAATTCGCTGTGCTGAATTCATCCTTGATGGGTGTTGAATGCATCCAGCGGTCAGCGTCAGTGGTATCTCACCACCTACGCAGACAGGCCTAGCCACTTGATAAACGTCTATCGCGGCCTCCGCTCCCCAAGGCCACAATTGTTGTAGATATGACTAAAAGTATTCTGATTTTTTTTCCCTTCTCGCAGCACAACTCCGTCCATGTTCACTGGAATCACATAAACAGGCATCTTCAGGAAACCAACGGTTCCTTTTGTAGGAAGTTAGCATGCACCCTTTTCCTAGGAGAATGAAATATTTTGGGAAATATTAAAAAGGCAGAATATTATATTTCCCTGGATGAGAAATAGATAAGCATGTTTTGAAACGGCTCCCATCTTCCTGCCCCCACCCTTTGTCAATGGGCCTTTAAGGCCTGGGCCAGGCTATTCTACATAACAAAGATCTACCTCCTTCAGGCAGAGCCATAGTAGGAATTGCCAAAGATCCAAGATAGGATTAGCCCTCTACACAATAGCAGCAGAAACTCACCGCATGTGACCTGGGAAGCATGTGACCATCAGCCAGCAAGGCTAGCTAAGACTCCCACCCCCTGGAAGTCTGACAAACAATCAGAATATTCTTTCTGGGCCCCAGGAAGTTCAACGCCAGAGAGCATAAAACCTGAAAACTCCCTGTATCTGCCCTCCCTTTTTCTGATCAGGAACTCAAGCCATGTGATTCTGTCCACCATTAAATCATCTTTCCAAGCAGTCTCCATGTCTCCAGTGTCTTTTTCCCTACTTGGAGGAGAACCTAGAACAGAGGTTCTCAACCTGGGGGTCGTGACCCCTTTGGGGGTCGAACGATCTTTTCACAGGGGTCGCCTAAGACCATCGGAAAACACATATTTTCAATGGTTTTAGGAATAATTTTATGGTTGGGGGTCACCACAACATGAGGAACTGTATTAAAGGGCATTAGGAAGGTTGAGAACCACTAACCTAGAAGGATGTTTCTTCCAACACTTTCAATTTTGGGAATAGCTGAGGTAGAGCTTTGATGTTCTTTGTTCTACCTGAGAAACTGGGGTAACCTAGTTTAAGGACTTTGAAAAAACTGGCTGCTTCATGGTTAGTTCAGGTAGAGAAGGCTGTGAGCTTTCTGCATTTAACTTAGATTCTTTCCCCAAGTGCACTTTTTCTACATTTTATTGAAATGGATTCGTTTTAATGTCTGCAATGTTCACTTAACAATTGCCATATTATCTTAATGATCATGATGCAGGGGTGAAATCCAGCAGGTTCTGACAGGTTCTGGAGAACCAATAACGGAAATTTTGAGTAGTTCGGAGAACCGGCAAATACCACCTCTAGCTGGCCCTAGAGTGGGGTGGGAATGGAGATTTTGCAATATCCTTCCTCCTGGAGTAGAGAGGGAATGGGGATTTTGCAGTATCCTTCCCTGGAGTGGGGTGGGAATGGATATTTTGCAGTGTCCTTCCCCTGGAGTGGGGTGGGAATGGAGATTTTGCAGTATCCTTCCCCTGGAGTGGGGTGGGAATGGAGATTTTGCAGTGTCCTTCCCCTGGAGTGGGGTAGGAATGGAGATTTTTGCAGTATCCTTCCCCTGCCATGCCCACCAAGCCACGCCCACAGAACCGGTAGTAAAAAAATTTGGATTTCACCACTGCCATGATGTTCACTTAATGACTGCCACAAAACATATTTAAAAATCGGGTCCAGTCATGTAAGACTGAATTTATGACCATAACGACTTATAATTCCGGGCTCACTTATTACTGTAATTGCACAACTATCTGTGTTGTTTGGTGCTATCCAATGATTGCTTGGCATATTTTTAAGGTGATGATTGAGGTATGGCTTTTGTGTTTTCTACAAATTCTCTGCCATTTATAGCTAAAAGTCAAAAGGAGTCTTGTAGCATCTTTTTTGACTAACAGAGTTTAAGGCAATGGCCCTCAACCGTTGGGGCACCAGAAACCGGTTTGGTGGAAAGAGGTTTTTTTTCTGCAGACCAGAGGGGGCATGGTTTCACTTGTTTGCACGGCCCAGTTTCTGGCATGCTGCAGACTGGTGCCACTCCATGAACTGGGAGTTGGGGACCCCTGGTTTAAGGCATAAACTTTTGTGAGTTATATCTCATTTCATCAGATTCATGGAATGGCTTAATTCGGGAGTGGGCTTCAAAAAATTTTAGCAAAGGGTTCTCTGCCCGGTTACTAGTGGGCGTGGCCATGGTGGGCGTGGCCTAGTTGGCCTCCTGCACCATGGGGGTGTTTATTTCCTCCCCAGGCACTGGAGGCTTTCTTTGAACCTCCAGGAGGGTGAAAATGACTTCTCCAGGTTCCAGAGGCACTCTGGAGGCTGGAAGCGGGCCCATTTCTGGGCTTCCCAAACCTCCGGTAGGCACGTTTTTCGTCCTCCCCAAACCTCCACGCATGCCCTGCACTTATCTGTATCCAAAATGGATTGCATGGGACGCCGCGTAGGGTAGGGGTGGGTGGGGCCAGCCAGGAGTGGGATTTGGGGGTTCTCCAAACTGCACAGAGTCTTAGCTAGAAGTTCTCCCAAATCCCTGTGAACCCCCAGCAGCCCACCCCTGGCTTAATTGATGTAGGATTCAAATAGATTGGAATGAGAGTATAGAGGGGAGGGCAAGACAGGTTGATTATGCAGATGTAGGTTACTAATGAGACAGATTATAAGTACCTTATCAAATAACGTCTGCAATATAGTATGTTAAAATTTCAGTTTGTGAAAAACGTACCAAGATACCATTTATCCATTTATTTTAATATTACTGTAAACATCTGCTTTTTGTCATATCCAGGATTTCTTACAAAAGCTGTGGTTCAGCTTTCAAATGTATTAAACACTGTAAAACCTACTTTCCTGAGCATAGTTGCACACATCTTTGATCAGAGGTTTATTCCAAAAATAATATGACAGGATTAAGACCCAGATTTCCTTTCCACAAATGTGAAATAAAAATTTTTATATTCTTCTTGTCCAAATTAAAAGGAGCAAAATGAAAAGAGGTTAGATGCAGCAGAAGGAAATGGCAGTATCAGTCAGAATACAGTAATATTTTTTTTGTTTTTTTGTTAATCATTAATATTACTTGCTTTGAACTATTTACAAATGTTACTCTTTGAGGAAATGGTTCCTTTCACTTAGTTTTTCCTTCAAAGAGCAGAAGAGTTTGGTTGTTCGGTTCATGCTACAACAAAAATTATTCTCCAACACTCAAAGCTTTCTTCTATTGAGTATAGAAGAGATCTTGATATACTTCAGGTATTAAAGTGCTATTTTTAAAGCCCAGTATTTAAAAGTTAAAAATAGTCTTTTAAGGAAATGCAATAGATGAGATCAGTAATTAGTTAAAGCTCATTAGCTTCTCGCAGGAAAAGAACATAGAAAGAGCAGTCTGGAAGTAGATTTATTCTTAGAGTAATAGCAGTAGAATTTCACAGTGAAGTGAGCTACAAGCCTAAAAGAAAGGCCATCACTTATCAACATGGAATTGGTCTATAACTAGAAGACTTTGATACATCAAGCTGTTCTGATGTATCTGATGGAACCTCTACTTCAGAGCAAGCAATAGTAATAGAAGATGTCAAGAATGGAGCTAGGAAAAGCTAAACTTCCTAGAACTGGCCTTAATGCTTTATACCAGGCTATTCATCCAGTATATGGGATTGCATGGACAGATGGCAAGCAGGTTACACTGATACCATTGCATTTTCATAGCAAAGAATGGAGGTTTGGTGATTCAATTCTTATCGGTCAGTTTGAACATGTCCACGCACTTTATTGGAATGCATGTTATTCTGCCGACTTGCCAGCTCTGCTTGCTGTTCAGCATAAGAAGCGCGTTAGCATTTGGCAGCTAATCCATAACGTTTTGGAAAAGAATAAGCTGATGGTTTTCCGGACTTGTGAAATTGCTGAGCCGTTCCAGTTGCTTCCTCAAGGCTGTGCGTGGCACCCAAAGAGAGATATTTTGTCAGTATTTACCAAAAGGGATGCTTCTGTTTTATATGCAGTTCGTTTAGGCAATTCCAAGGTTAAAGCAGACATTAAAAGCAGGGGACTCATCCATTGTGCTTGTTGGACCAAGGAGGGCAATCGTCTAGTTATTGCTATAAGCAGTTCTCTTCATTCCTATATTTGGGATGAGGCCAAGAAAACACTGAATGCTTGCACTTTTTGCCCAATATTTGATGTTGGAGGCTATATCTGTTCTATTGAAGCTACTTTGGATTTTCAAATTGCTGTGGCTACTGAACTCCCTCCTGATAAGGTGCCTGGTTTAAATGCTGGTATTACATTTGAATTGCCTGTAAGTTCTGAAATGGATTTTATGTCTACAGATTCTTCGCAGTCTACTCTGGTGCTTGGGGATGAAGAATACTCAATGGATTCGAGAAGGAAGTCTTTTGATTCGGATAAATCAGTAGCAGTGCATTCTCTTGCTTCTTCTTCTTCAGGCCCAGTTGATCTAACCAGTATCCTAGCAAACCACAGGAAACTGGATCGCAGTCATATACCTTTGAGGAGGAAGGCCAGCCCTTTAGGAAGCGGTCAGTGTTCTTCACAATTGATCTTGGTCACTTATGAAGGAAAGATAACCACAACTAGAAAAGTCAGCATTCCAGGCATTTTGGTCCCTGATGTAATTGCCTTTGACTTTAGTGCTCAAAAGGTCGCAGTAGCTTCTAATACTTGCAATATTGTTTTGGTCTCCTCAGTTACATCATCCTGTGTGCCCAACTTGCAACGGATCCAGCTAGACAGAAATGAACGGCCTAAAGGTCTATCCTTTTTGACAGATAAACTTTTACTAGTTTTGGTTGGCAAGCAAAAATTCATTGATCCCACATTTATTCCTTCCTCTAATTCAGACAGATACGTCATCAGATTGCTGATGAAAGAATTAGTATCTGGCAAAGACTCTTCATCAAAATCTGGGACTAGCCAAACTTTGTCATTCACTTTTGAGCCTTCTGTTAGCCTTCCTGAGAAAAGAAGACATTTTAAGAACTTTGCTTCAGAGGATTGTATTGTGGAGGAGGAGCTCTCAAGACCAGTTAATACTTTTATTCAGTCACCCAGTAGAAGGAAACGCATGCTGAAAGTGAAAAGTCCTAATTATGAACAAACATCCCCATCCAATGTGTGCATTTTTTATGAAAAAGGAGCCTTGAGAAACTCATCCGTTCTAGAAACTTTGGAAGCTGAACCAATTAATCGGTCAATGGCCTTGTTTGGTACTGAAACACCTACTGGATTTTCCAATACATCGACTTCATCTAAAGTAGCACACAAATCTTTAAATTCTCCTAAAAATAGCATATTGGATAACGATAAAAGAGCAACTGAAATATCTATAAATCTGGAAAGATGGTATAGTAGCTTCAATGACTTACATTTGAGACTCCTTGAATTAATAGAATACACTAAAAATGGAAGGAGATTATCTCTTGTCTATCCTTCTTCTCAAGAACCACCTTTCATACACATCAAATACCAGGTAATTGTAAAACATTTTCCCTGTAAATTGTTTTTGGCAACTTGCTACCAATTGACGAAGTTTTTAAATTTTTTAGCAGGCTGCACCATTCTGTGCTTGGTTGAAGTATTGATGTGGGAATAATGGCTATTGCGTTTCATATTAGGCTTTAGAGAAGTGAGATTTGCATATTCTTTTCTGCTCGGTTTATTGTATTAATGTATTATATGCCCATTTGCTTTTCAATTTGAAGGCATTACCTATTGTAATAAATATGCAAGTATGTGGTTTTTAAAATAATTTTTGAAGAAACAAGTTACTGGATCAATATATGTCAGTAAGAGTACACATGCTTCAAAGGTTCATTTAAAGATTCAAAGCATTGAGAAATATATTTGCTCACGTAATGAAGAAATTTTAAAAATAAATCCAATGAGTCAGGTTTTCTTGTCTTCACAAGAGCATAGAAATTCCTTTCTTTTTCCTCACATCTTCATGCAGTACAAAAATTCCCTATGTATAAAAACATTATTTTTTTCCGTTGTAAAGTTTTTATTTTGATTCCTGCTGCTTTAATGGTTCCTAAAATATAAGATAGTACTGAAGACAAAGCACTACTACCTCCAGTCTGATGTGTTGTTTATTTCAAAATGTAAGAATGCAACATTAACCTTGAGTCTAAAAAAATAAATTCAAGGTTTTGGTATTCCTGTTAGATTCAAACACACACATTCATATCCCCCACTATCCCCATGGCTGTTTTCCTTGTAGGAGAAGAAGCTGGAAAAAAATGTCTGAATAATTAACTTTTTCTTTAAAAGCATTTGTGTTGATGCAGGATGTATTTTGAAATTTTGGAATATGCTTATTAACATACTGCATTTCACAGAACATGAAAAGAATGGAAGGAGAAGGTCAGGGGGATGTAAGGTTATGTTGATTAGATTGATTAGAAATATTTATTTATCAAATTGATAGGGCTGCCCACGTCAAATTCCGGTAGGTGTAAAGGAAAAATGGAAATCCAGGATCATTCTTAATTGTTCACATGTTCACTCACCAAAGAAGTGAAGAACAAATGATGGGGAGGATAGATGATGTCCATAAGCCATCCCACTAGGGAAGAGTTTCTGTGACTATACACGATCCCCTACATACAGCCATAGGCAGTTCATTTCCCCTCCTTCCCCTTTTTCTTTTCTTTTGTACTTAGCTGCCTAAAAGCAGATGTCCTCAAATGCAAACCACAAGACTCCCCAAAATTGTATCAAAATGTTAATTTTATGTAATAGAAGGTCTTTAAATGCATGCTTGACAGCAATCATGTTGTTAGGCTACACTGAATGTTGATGCAATATAAATGTAAATTAAATATTTTTTCCTCCAGTTCCCCCAACTCCGACTTTTTGTTTAGTTTTCCTAGCACAGTACTAAAAGACCATACGTGGCCTTTGCATCTGAAAATGTTGAACACTTCTTTGGTTCAAAACAAAATCATTTATATCACAAAGTTGCAAGGAAAAAGCGATATCATAAATCACTTTGATGACATTCTGTTTTAAGGAGATTTTAGAAGATGAAAATATTTCGGTGATCATAAAATGACACACATACACCCCAATGTCAACAGTGTATTAAAGGAACAGAATGTGATCTTAATAAACCAAGTTAAACACATACAAGTAGTGGAAGGTAGATGACAGAGAGGAAAATAAGTCTGAAGAAGTCAATTGACCAAATCAGGAGACTAGAATGACTTAGTTTGTCAAAATCATATTTAATAACTGCAATCAGGAAAGCAGTTGGGAAGTAGACTGAAAGCCAATGAAGATGAATGTAAAATTGATGTTTTATAGCATATAGCATTTTAACGTTTGAAAAACCACATTTGAACAGTTTGAAAAGGTGGAAGGGCAATAATTAAAATAGGAGACAGTGGGTGCATAAGAATAAACAAAAATTTTGAATATATAAAATACAGAATACTGTATTTGTTATCCAAGATGAGAATTGTGTTACTCATTCTACATTCTCTGGTGCTAACAGTTCTGTGGTTTGAAGTCTGATTAATTCTTAATTGTGATTCTATTTAGGGGATGGTAGTATGAAACAGATGGCATTCTGTTTGGTAATGATCTTTTCACAATGATTTATAGCAGTTTGCATCAAAGCAAACAAACTGAATACAAGAAGAAAAAAAGTCCAGAGGTAGAGAAATAAAGTACAACTCACATTTTTTTCCAGATATTGCTGAACTACAACTCCCAAATATTAGCCAGCATGAATATATTGGGACATGTTGGGAGTTGTAGTTCCCCTATGGAAACAGATTCTCTTCTCTTAAATGTTCAGTATTTAGATCTGAAGCAAGGAAGGATGCTTTAGATCTGGTGTGGGCATCCTCTGAGTTCTGCCACAACTGCCTTGATAGTCTGGATGTCACGCCAGGCCTTATAATCTGTCTCTCTGTGACTAGCATTAATTGATTTACGTTAATGAATGTAATCACTCACCTTATATCCTAAAATCCTCTAGTACTTAGCTAACCCTGAGTGCACATGGTCAGAGATCCAATAATTCCCCACAGGCATCCAGTGAATCTTCCATTAGAATTAGAAAGTGTGATTGCTGAGCATCAGCTAGCTCTGAGCAGCTGAAAATCACCAGACTGTTTTTACGCTGGAATTAAGCTGTCTGTAAATGGGAAGACTTCACTCACTGTATCTTAAAGAAGCTGCCTACCCACCCACCCCGAGTTATGTGCGATTTGTGGTTCAGGAAAATACACATTTTGGTTAAGGAGCTAGTGACAGGATAGCAAAATAAAGAAAAAGGAAAAATTGGAAGTGAATGGTAACTGTTGTGGTTTAAGGAGGACTACATCATCTCTTTCAATAGAACTGTTTTTACTTTCTCCCTCAAGGAAGTATTCACTGCTTCGTCTCCTTTTGGTAGTTTAGACAATGGAGCAGTGAGGATTGAGCCCCCAAATGGCGAAGCCCTTTCCACAGAAAATTCTGTCACTTTTTAGGAGTTCACAAATTCAAAGGAATGCCAGATGACTTCACAAGTTCCTCTCTCATGAAGCTGTGGAGCAAACAATCATGAGATGTTTTCTTCAGAACATGCCTAGCAAAAAATCTATGGCCCACTACTTTCCAACAGAGAATACCTAATCTTAAAACAGCACATTGGAGAGCACACTGCACACTCAATCAAGGCAGAGAAATATTGGTGCTTAATGTTTCCTAAAGCACAAGATAGTACTGGGGACAAAGTACCACCATCTCCAATCTGATGTGTTGCTTATTTCAAATGTAAGAATGCAACATCAGCCTTGAGTCTAAAAAAATAAATTCAAGATTCTAGTATTCGTTAGATTCAAATACACATATGCATATCCCCCACTATCCCCATTGCTGTTTTCTTTACAGAAATTGAGTTGAGAAATTGACATACTAAATATGATTAAATGTGTGGTATTAAAGAAAATGAAACCCTAGTAAGTACAAAATGGTTTTATTTTATTATTATTTTTTTTATTTTTATTTTATAATCTAGGACTGCAGCCAGAATGATGGAATAATAAGAAATAGGAGAATATGTTATAATTATTGCAGTAAAAACAAACCATTGAAAACAATGTAATACTGTGTGATGACTAATCTTAAGGATATGAATATTTATCTATTAATAATGTCACAACATACCCTCTATACTTACAAGTTATCCCAAATGTAGACTTCACTCTCATTATTCAGAAAAAAATGACACGGTAATCTAATATGTTAAACATTGAAATAAGAATTGGCTCACACATTGTGCTAAACCACAAATTGGTTTCACTGGTTCTGACTTAGCATATTGTTTAAAATGGGCGTTGTCTTACCTGAACGCCCTTTCTGGGGACCGCAGGGGACAGCGGTCACGTGTGGGTAGTGTGCCCTATCCAGCGCAGATCGAGTCAGGAATTGTGAAGCTCCTCCTCCTGCTGCTGCTTCCCAGCTTTCGGACGAGGATAACGCCTGACGACGCACTAGCCGAGTGGAATCAACGATGAGAACAGTCAACGAACTTGAACCTGAAACTGAAACAAGAAACTCAACAGTGGACCAGCCTACACGTCCCGGCGGAAGTACGGGTGGGGGTGACCGCTGTCCCCTGCGGTCCCCAGAAAGGGCGTTCAGGTAAGACAACGCCCATTCTAGGGATCCAGGGGACAGCGGTCACGTGTGGGACGTGCCAAAGCAAGCCTGTTAACGGGAGGGATCCGGCCGGGACGAGGAGGACTGGTCAGAACAGACCTGCTGAAGAACCCTTCGCCCAAATGCTGCCTCGGCCGAGGCAAAGCTGTCAATTCGGTAATGTCTAATGAAGGGAGTGGGAGAGACCCACGTGGCCGCCTGGCAGATCTCTAGGAGAGACGCCTGGGTAGCCCAAGCCGCCGAAGTAGCCGCACTGCGTGTGGAGTGGGCAGTAATGTGTCTGGGCACCGCTAATGATAGGGCCTCATAGGCCGAAGCAATAGTTGCCCTTAACCAACGCCCCACCGTGTTGGAGGACACCCGATGGCCCATGGTGGCTGGCTGAAAGGATACAAAAAGGGCCTCTGACCGGCGAAAGGAAGAAGTTCGCCTGATATAGATGCGTAGGGCATGGCGAACATCTAGGGAATGCCAGATCCGTTCCCTGGGGTGAGCCGGGTGTGGGCAAAAATCCGGAAGGATCAACTCTTGGGAACGGTGAAAGGGGGAGTTAATTTTAGGGAGGAAGGTTGGATCGAGGCGAAGGGCTACCCTGTTGGGGTGGAAGATACAGAGATCCGCCCGTATGGAGAGGGCCGCTAGTTCTGAGATCCGCCTAGCGGACGTGATAGCGACCAGGAAGGAGACCTTATATGACAGGAACCGCAGCCCCACCGAGCGAAGGGGCTCGAAAGGAGCTCGTGTAAGAGCATCCAAAACCTTGGGAAGGTTCCAAGTGGGGAAGCGGTGAATGGGAGGAGGCCTGATGTTAGAGGCCCCTCTCAGGAATAAACGAATGAGGGGACGATTGGCTAGGGAATTTCTGGACCCCAGGCAGAGAATAGAAGATAAAGCGGCTACCTGCCTGCGTAAGGTGTTGGGCGCCAGCCCCGCCGCCAATCCCTTTTGGAGAAACATGAGTACCTGCTTGGTAGAAGCCTTACTGGGCTCGAAACCGTGTGAAGAACACCATGAGGCAAAGGATCTCCAGGTTGACTCGTAAATGCGTTTCGTGGCTGGTCGACGAGCCGCTAGGATAGTATCGATGACATCAGTGGGCAGATGGGACTCCGTCAGCAGCTGCCGCTCAACCGCCAGGCGGTTAGTTGGAGCCAGGCCACGTCCGGATGGCGCGCCGATCCCTGTCTGAGGCTGTCTTCGGAGAGAGGAAGCCGCCACGGAGGAAGAATCGACAACGCTTGGAGGTCCGCAAACCAAGGTCGACGGGCCCAGTGCGGAGCGACTAGGATCAGCTCCGCTTTCTCCTCCACCAACTTCCTGATGACCCTGGACAGAAGGGGAAGAGGTGGAAATGCGTAGAGGAGACCGGGTGGCCATCTGCAATGGAGGGCGTCGAAGTTCTCCGCCAGTCGGTCCGGAAACCGGGAGTAAAAACGAGTAGTTTGACGATTGTCCCGGGTTGCAAAAAGGTCCAGGACCGGTTGTCCGAACCGGCTCGAGATCCGTTGAAAGATGAGCGGGTCCAGCTGCCATTCGGTGTTGTCCACCGTCGACCGGCTCAGGGAATCGGCTCGAACATTGGCGATCCCGGAGATATGTTCCGCCCGTAACGATTTCAAGTTGTCCTCCGCCCAGGCCCCCAGGCGCTGAGACTCCTCCATGAGGGGCCGGGAGCGAGTCCCCCCCAAGCGATTGACGTGTGCCTTGGCCGCCACATTGTCTGTTCGTACAATCACATGGCGGTCCTTGATGACGTCTCTGAAGGCTCGCAGGGCCAAGTGTATGGCCCGCAGTTCCAGCCAGTTTATGTTGTGGGATTTGTCGTCCGAGGTCCAGAGGCCCTGGGCCATGCGAGAGAGAACGTGAGCCCCCCACCCCGAGAGACTGGCGTCGGTTGTCAGGGTAATCGGGTCGGGCTCCCTGAACTCTCTCCCCTTGCGGAGAGCCCCGGAAACCCACCAATGGAGGGACTGAATGACGTCCTGGTTAAGGCGAACAATTTTGAGGGATGCCGAATCGTGAGCTCTCTGATACGGGAGGAGAAACCACTGCAGGGAGACGGGCCCATGGTACGATGCCTATGCACGAAACCATCTTCCCGAGGAGGTGAGAAAGCGTGGCTAGGGAAACCGCAGACCCCTGAGCGACGGAGCTGACCAGAGACCGCAGACTGGAAAGCCTCTCCTCGGAAAGGAAGACCCTACACTCGACCGTATCGATGACAGCCCCGAGGTGTTGTATGCGAGTCGTCGGAATCAGATGGCTCTTTTCGTGATTGATAGAGAAGCCATGAGCCTCCAAGGCCTGGATGGTGGTGTTCAGGTCTCGCCGCGCCCTTACCTCCGAGCTCGAAAGGATGAGAAGGTCATCCAGATAACATTGGATCCGAATCGATTGAGCCCGGAGGTGAGCCGCAACTGCGGCCATCAATTTAGTGAACACTCGGGGAGCCGAGGAAAGGCCAAATGGGAGGGCGCGATACTGATAATGACGGCCCGCATAACAAAACCGAAGAAATTTAACAAAATCCGGATGAATGGGAACGTGGAGGTAAGCCTCCGTGAGATCAATCGAGGTGAGAAAGTCACCGACCCGAATACTCTCCAAGATGGACTGGAGCGACTGCATTTTGAACCGCCGGTAAGATATCCAACGGTTCAAAGACTTAAGGTCAAGAATGGCTCTCCAGCCCCCCGAGGATTTCTGAACAATGAACAGTCGAGAATAGAAGCCCTGTCCATGTTGCTCCCGCGGCACGGGTTCGATTGCCCGAATTTCAAGAAGATGATCAATGGCCGAAACAAGCAGGAGCCGCCTATTCCGATCCCGCGAAAGGGGGCATCGGAGAAACCTGTCGGGGGGAGTGGAGAGAAATTCTAGGGAGAGGCCCCACCTGACCGTCTCCCTGACCCAAGCGTCCGATGAAGAGAGCTCCCACTGGCTGGCAAAGAGAGCCAGGCGGCCCCCAATGGGAGGGGTGGACGTGCAGTTAGCGGGACCTGCGGAAAGGGCGGCCTCGGCCGCCTCGAAAGGAACGCCTGGAGGCGCCCCTTTGGGGTTGCGGCCCTTGGCGGTCCGCTGGACGGGACCTAGCTGAGAAGGGCCTGAAGGAACGCCCGCCCCCCCAGGGGGAGTCAAAGGAGCGAAAAGGGCGAAAGGAGTGGGATGCTGATCTCTGTTCAGATCTCCTAGAAACGTTGGGAAGGATACGTTTCTTGTCCTTTGACTCAATCAGCAGAGGTTCGAGGGGGGCTCCAAATAGGGAAGGGCCCTCAAAGGCGGAAGATGCCAGGCGCCATTTGGATTTGGCATCCGCCTGCCAATTACGTAGCCAAAGGAGGCGACGTGAGGTGACAGATGAACCTATGGCCTTGGCCGCAAAGCGAGACGCGTTGAGCGTCGCGTCTGCGGAAAATTCTAAGGCCACTAAGATCTTATTGAGGTCCTGATGGGTCCTAGAATCTGACACAGGAAGCCTCTCCTGTAGTTGTTTGATCCACAATATCGAGGCTCTACTGAAAAATGAGGAGGCGAGGGCAGAACTAGCTGCCCAGGCCGAGGCCTGGTGATTTTTGACCAGAGACTGGTCTAGGCGTCTATCTTCCGGGCAGAGGCTGTCCTCCGGGGGCCCTGTTGGGTTCGAAGGAGCCGAGAGGGCCGCTACAGGGGGATCTACCACTGGGACTTGAAGGAGTGAGGACAATTCTGGGGCGAGATTGTAAAAACGCCTGTCCAGCAGAGAAGGGTTGGGCCCTGATGCAGGGGAAGACCACTGTTTTTTGAGAACCTCCTTAAAGAGGCTGGGCCCGGGTATTTCCTCAGTCTCCACCTGGGGAACCTCAAATAAGGGAAGGGAAGCCCCAGAGCCCGGAAGTGGGGCAGCAGGTGCCCGAGGGGTTCCTAAGCCCGTAGTTAACTTTGCCTTATGGAGCAATGATCTAAAAAGTTGGGGCTTGAACAAGCCCACAAAGGAGGGCTGGTCCGGGCTCAGATCCTCATCATCAGAGAGGTCCCTCTCTCGAGATTCCTCATCAATACAAGAATGGTGATCGGAGGGCCCCACAGAAGGGGAAGCGACCCCAGCTGGAACTTGGCCCTCCTCAAGTAGAGAGCCCTCCGGGTCCCTCTCAGAGAAGGCTGAAGCCGCAGCCCAGGACGCTGTCCTGCGATGCATCTCCTCTTGGACCCCCTGACGTATTGCCTCCTGTATAAAAGCCCTTAGCTCGGGAGCAATGGGGTGACCTTGATCTCCTTGTCCACTTCCCGGGGCAGGGGAGGCCAAAGGTCTAGCTTCAGAGGCCGAAGGCTGGGCCTGGACCTGATCTCCCTCAGGCAAGGTAGAAGCCTCAGCTGAAGGTGGGGGAGGGGGTAAGGGATTGTTGGTACTTTCCGAGATGGGGGTTGATTGAACCCCAAATAGGGCCTCGCAAACCACAGCCCGAGAAGCAGAAGGGCCTTGTTCCCCATCCGGGGATAAGGGAGGTAAGGAAGAAGGAGGATGGGGGGAAACAGCACACAACGCTGTAGGCTGTGCTGAGGAAGGGGGGGTAGGAGGCACGATGCTAGAGGCCTCCTGAGAGACCTGTGGGGGAAGCTCACGGATGGAGGCATTTTCAAGGGCCCGTTGTATGGAGCGTTCGATGGCCATGTGCAGGCGGAGCTCCTCCTTAGCTCTAGAAGCTGCCAATGAGTCCTCTTTGGAGGCCCGGGCTTTCCTAGGCTTCTTCTGTTGCCCCGATGTAGAGGGGTCAGATGCTGGCTGGCCCGAAGCCTGGCGCTTCGAGGCCTTGGGCTGTTTGGAGGCCATGGATCTGAGGGCAGGCCCGAATGATCAAGCTGGCAGTCAAATGGCGGCTCGTGAAAACAAAATGGCGACCGCTATTAATCAAGCGGCCGTTAGATAGAAAATGGCAGCTGGCCATTAAGGCGGGAAGAGAAGGCTCGGGGATCGCCCTTAATGCTAGAGAGGGAGCGTTTCACCCCCCAGGGCAGATTAATACTTGCCCCGCCGCTACAGTCCTCGGCTCCGCCGCGACGATCCTGGCGTCGAAAAAAAAAAAAAAAGGAGAAAAACCCCTCTGTGGAGCCAGGCGGCACTTCAAACGGCCCGCCGAACAGCTGCTGGGCGCGCGCCGATAATTAAGATCGGCGGGAGGTGCCTTCGGCGAGCGGGGAAAAGCCCTGCCGCCGGAAATTTGAGCCGCTAAGGAGCGCCCAGCAGGAGGAAGCCTCAACTCGTGAGGAGGCTTCCGCGGTGGAGTCGAGCGTGAGCCCTTCGCACCAGAGCAAAGGGAGGAAAAACCTCTCCTCTTGAGACCATGAAGGTCCCGGCGGAATCGAGCGTGAGCTCTTCTCGCCGGTAGCACCTCCTAGGCCAGCAAAAGAAGGGCAGGTTAGCACAAAAAAATACTTTCTACAGATGCCAAAGGCAGAGCAAGGCTAAGTGCGTCCGATCTGGCTCAGATCGAGTCAGAAAGCTGGGAAGCAGCAGCAGGAGGAGGAGCTTCACAATTCCTGACTCGATCTGCGCTGGATAGGGCACACTACCCACACGTGACCGCTGTCCCCTGGATCCCTAGAACATGCTCTTCTACAATCACACAAATGAAATTAACTACTGCTATTTCATTAATCTAACACGAATGAGCAAGTGAATTTTATCCATCATTGGATATAGCTGGCTACATAATATTTGCCTTGCTATGTATGTATCTCAAGTGGTTTGTTTTCCCTAAAACCCATTTCTTATCCTGCTGCTTGACTTACCTCTTTTTGTGCATGTTTTCTTGCATTCTACCTCCCCTCATTTCAGTTTTATTTCATACCCAGATGTACATTTCATTATAAGTAATTTCTAGGGGTGGAAGGAAGTGATTGTGAACTTTCCCAGTATTTCTGTTATAATGCTACAATATTTATGACTAAACTAAGCCAATTATGTTTTGATTGGGCTCAAATATGCAGTACTATAATGTAGCTTGGCCCATTTTCGCATAATGTGTGTTTTCTGATCCCAGCCATTGTAGTTTGTAAACCATGATGGTGGAGTTTGTGCTATGCCTGAATCCAATTGAGGTTGATTCAAACATTATTATTTATTACTTTTATTCTCTGCCTTCTCAAGACTTTACAAGATATTGGTTCATATTGATTTCATGGGGTTATTTTAAAAATAGACATGTATGGTTGCTTCCTACATGAAGCAGACTGTCTCTTTTGTGTTTCTGAGAATAAACTGAGCAAATTGAATGACTGATTTCAAATATCACCAATATTTTAATAATAGATTTATTTTTTTTAATGTATATGTGCCTGAAGAAGCGTTCTTCAAATGGAGCAATAGCCGAAGAAACTCGCAATGTTCTACTATATAATGGCAAAATCCATCTGAATTTAGTCCAGCAACTTTTTGATCTGCATATTGTTGAAATGAAACATGGCAAGTCTTCTTTATTATTTAATTTACCTAATTGTTTTAGTGAAAACTAACTTTTGGGAACCTGAGTTTTCCCCCATAACCCAGCAGTACAGTGTTCAATTGTTCTTCATTCCTGAGCCTAGGCAAGACTGCACTATTTATGGATACATTAATGTAAAAAATGGATTGGAAATACGGGCAATTCTCATATATTTGTAGTTCTGTAAAAATGCTGCATATATTAGCAAATTAACAAATGCTGAAACCTTAGTTGGGAGCCTGCATGTTGGGCAATTCTGATTGTTTTGCAGCCCCACATGCCAGCAAATAAGCACGACAGTCTGTGAATACAGATTTGGGGGTACAAAAACGTTTTTGTCACTAGGCAAATTCACAAATATAGAACTGATGAATAACAAGGATTGCCTATAAATTGATAGCAAGGTAACACTTTCTCTAATCTACTTAAGCAACTTTACCCCTGCTTAAACCACATGATAATTTAGTGTATTCAATGACTTTAGACACTGAACCCAATGGTTTATGTATACAATTGCATAACATTGTGATTTTAGTAAATGATTAAATAAATGGATTATTGCAATTTGCAGAATCAGTCTCTCTATCCCTCTGATCTCAGACATCTATGCAATGATTAATGATGCCTGAAAAAACTGCCCTCTTATATCACAACAATTTTATCAAGCTACTAATATTTAGTCAAATCTAGTCCCATGTTACTAGTAAAATCTTTGTTATTAAATTACTGGCTGAACACAGATGCTAAGCCATATGTTACTTGCTTTGTTTTGGGTTATCACGTAGCCTAAACTCAGCCAAACTATGGTCAAAACAATGATTCACTACAATACATAAATGCAGTTTTAATCTTTAACAAAGTTGATAATAATTGTGCAATAAGCTTTCTTGTTGCTTTTCCTTAAATATTTTAAAATCATACGAAATAGTTTTTACTAGGTTTGCGAAACTTCCCAATTTATCAAAAATGCATACATGAGCAAGAATCGCTTCCTTATGTACAACATACCACATTAACAAGATAAGAATTTAGAAAATGGTATTAAAAGAAACTTTAAAAATAATTAAAATAATTATTGTCAGTGATCAAGAAATTCAGGTTATGAGTTTACTGTGCCCTCCAACAATTTACTTTTCCCTGAAAACTAAAACAAAGGGGATACACTATAAATATTTAATATTATTTTCAGATACAACCCTCAAATGTTAAAGCTTTCCATTATTCTTTAAAAAAAGTTATATAGTAATTAAAATATATTCATAAACTTTTACTTAGCTTGCTATTTTATATCTGCAACAAGAGGTAATTTCAATTTTCTTCATAGAAAAATTTATCAATATATGTGTGTGTGTGTATGTGTGTGTGTGTGTGTGTAATATGCAAATATCAGAGCCAGATTATTTTTTTGTTAAGTATCAAAGGTGAAAAAATAATTATCTATCCACTTTGGCTTAAAACTGAAACCAGACATATAATTTTGTTACAGTATTAGAAAAAACCTATTAAAACATTTAGACAAGTGTTTGTATCTCTAACTCATGCATACATCTTCTGACATTTTTTTCCTCTTCCCTAGGTCCTTCCTGGATAGTTCTTACTGCAGATGGTGAAGGTTTTATTCCAGTAGCTTTTAAATCAAAGCAGGAGATCATCATAAGAGATGGCAAGGATAATTTTGATCCCCAAGAAAGTTACGTGTTCAAAGCAAATTTTTCGTCATAACCACCAAGCATGGTGAGATAGTCAGGAAACTAAAAAAACATTCTGGAACATAAAAGAACTGAAAGGTTAGAATATGATTACCAGGACTTTCAAGTGTATTTAACTGTAATTTACAAGAGTTGCCTAGCAGTGTGTTTTTCCTTTAGTGGTTTATTCTACATTAAGTAATCAGGATGGTTCTCAACATTAAGAAGGGAATACTGGATTTAAAATAAAGAATGAAATAAAGAATAACCTTTGAAGCCAATCAGATATTCTCTGCAAAAAAATCTATCAGATGTGTTTATTTAAAGTTAGTACTACCATTAGGGAACTCTGCAGATGAACAAACCGTGTGTGTGTGTGTGTGTGTGTGTGTGTGTGTATGTGTATACATATACACTTCGTGCTTTCCTTGCACAAGCATGAAGCCGAAGACACCAGCCTGAAGATGACGAGCGAGACCTCGTCGAAATGTCACCAAGATATTCTCAATCTTACACGGAAAAAGATCCGAATACACCAAAACTTGCATATATACACATAATATATATATTGTAGTATTCCCCATGGTAAGTGAAAGAAGACATATATATTTATATAACAATGTTATATATATATATAACATTGTTATATAAATATGTATGTGTATGTATATAACAACATAATACAACTGTTTTAAGTCTTCTTCCACTTAGCATGGGGAGTACTACAATGAAAGCAACAAATAATTGGACTTTAAGTGACTGAGTGGAACACTGTTCCTAAAGTATTCCCACAGATCAAAGAATGGAGTCATTTTTCATACCCCTCTTTTAGCCCTTTTGAAAATCTTTGGGAGGGACATTAAAGGATTTTACAGAATAAGTAACATCAACTGGGAAGGGATCATATAATTCATATTAGAAATTAAAAAAAAAATTAAATTGCAGATGCTAAGAGGCTATTCTTAATTGGACCCTGAGATTTTTTAACTGGATTTTCCTTATTATAGTTCTAACATGATTGAGAGTCCTGTTCCTATCTGTGCTGGGAAAAAGCTTGTATTGGGAGCAATGTCAAGAGCATGTACAGGTCCTGCTATAATATATATTGTATATAAATATCTCAAATATTTACAACACCCATACATGGGCAGATTATTACCTATTAATACCTGCACAAATAGTTAACTCCGTTACGCCATCTTTTCCAGATCATTTCCCATATATCTAAACTGTGCTTTTACGGAAACCATTTGTCCAAATGCTATTTGTATAAACAGTGGCTTAAAGGTTTGTGAAGCCTTTTGAATTTTCAATGTTTCTGCATAAACATAACCTAAAATATGATCTGTTCTCCACATGTTGTAAAGCTAGATAAGGAGAATCCAGTTAAATAAATGAGTCCAAAACCTGTTATACCTGTTCATTTGTTTATTGAGGAAAATTATCCCAAATTATTTGTGTATGGCAAATGTATGCAAACCTCTAGGAGTATCAGTTCATCTAAAGAAGCAAAGGCATCTCTTGCATTGGCAAATATCAGTGTTCATGAGGCCACCTTCATGAGAACACTTGAATAGCAATAGTATGCATGGCAGGTATTAGGAAAAAGCCATTACTCTCTAAAACACGGGTGTCAAACTCAATTTCATTGAGGGCCGCATCAGGGTTGTGTTTGATCTGAGGGGGGAGACTAAGTGGGGGCTCATAGCCAGGGTAGGCATAGCCAGCTCGATGTCGTGCAGCCCTGCCAAGTCTGTTTTTGGCTGCGATGGCCTCCTGCCTGCCCTCTGCCAGTGAAAATGGAGCTTGCTGAGTTTTTGCTGGCAGAGGCACCATGGGCCAGTCCTTTGCTGTTTCCAGGGCGGTCCCGCGAGCCTTGAGTTTGACACCCTTATTCTAAAAGGAACATTGCTACTCCATCTACAGATTGCAAAAAAAAAATCACATGGATAAGCCAGAATGCTGTTGGAAGAATGTTCTGTAGATGGATGAGACTAAAATAGAACTCTGTGGCTTGAATGAAAAGCATTCTATTTGTTGGAAGGTAAATACTGCATTCCAATGTAAGAACCATGTAGTGGAGGCAGTATCATGGTTTGCCCCCTATGGACCAGGACAGCCTGTCATCAATGAAACTATGAATTCTGAATTTTACCAATAAATTTTAAAGGGAAAAGTCATTGTATTTGCCTATGAACTGAAGCTCAAGAGAAGGTAGGTCATGCAGGAGGACAATGACCCCAAGCATCATCTAATTAAAAAATGATTAAAAGAAATATTAATATTTTGGATTGGCCAAAGTTCTGACCTTCCTAAAGAAAATGTTGTGGAAGGACCTGAAGTAGGCAGTTCATGTGAAGAAGTCCACCTAAATCCCCAGTCCAGGCTTTCTATAAGGAGGAATGAGCAAAAATTTCTCCAAGTGCATGTGTAGGACTGATCAAATATTATTGGAAAAGTTCAGTTGCAGTTATTGCTTCCCAAAGGGGTGGGGGCACATCAGTTACTTTGAAAGCAAAGACTGATATATTTTTTGCTGCAGACAAATATATAGCTTTGGATCATTTTCTCAATACAGTAAATCAATGCAAGTAATGTTTCTGATTCATTTAATTACATTCTTGTAAATTTTGGACTTGTGTGGAGAACACATTTTATTTCATACTTCTTATGAAATATTGAACATTCAAGAGTTCACAAACTTTAAACTCCACTGTAGCAAGCGGAGGGATCAATAGCATTACATTGGTTTTCGGGGTGGGGGGGAATACAGCTGTCTTCAAATCATAACTGAGCTTAGTTAACTAAATAAGCATTTATAACACAACAGTTGCCTCTGTTGTACCTTATCACAAAAATAAGGTGTTTCTTGAATCTTGGAGTCTCTGCAATAATAATTTTACTACAAAGCATAATAATAAAAAATGTCAAACTCTTGACACACCGACAATCTCTAAATATTATGAAATATATGTTAATAAAACATTCTATCTTTCCCAATTTTTAAAATTTGCCGTTATACAGAACAGTACAAGAAGAAAAAATAGAATAGAATTTTTTATTGGCCAAGTGTGATTGGACACACAAGGAATTTATCTTGGTGCATACGCTGTCAGTATACATAAAACGAAAAGATACACTCATCAAGAATCACAAGGTACAACACTTAATGATAGTCATAGGGTACAAATAATCAGGAAACTATCAATATAAATCATAAAGCTACAAGCACCAAAATTACAGTCATAAGTGGGAGGAGTTGGGTGGTGGGAATTATGAGAAGATTAAATAAATAAAAATTAAAAAAATATGTTGCTTGTAGTATTAAAGAAAACAAACAAGATCAATGACTACAATAAATACAATAAAAGGGAGCGATTTGCCCATTTGAACCACTTCCCAATAGCGGTGCTTAAAGACATTTAAGCTTTTATTACTGTTGGAAGATATGATTCACTTTTCTAGAAAAAGGAAAAGAAACTCAAAAAATACGAAAAGAGCTGGAAAATTCCCCTAAAAGAAAATAAGCAGAAACTCAGGCAGAAGTTTCAGCCCCCACCTTTGTCAATGGGCCATTAAGAAGCTGAAGCCACCCTAATTTCCACAACAAAGGAAGGACAAAATTACAGGGGACTGCAACATCCAAACAGGTATGGGACACAGAAAAAAGCAAAGATCCAAAAAGGAAAAGAAATCAAGCCAAAGTAATTAGAATTTTAAACACACGAGAAAAGGAGATATTCACTAAAACACAGTAATAACAAACTGACGAATAAGGGCTAGGAAAAACAGAAATAGGACGATAAAACAATTATTTAGTTGCCAGATCCAAGACGGAAGAACTCAATCACAAAAAAACCAGGATTTAAACACCATAAAACAATCACACATACAAATCAAAGGATTCACATGCCAAATCAAAAGAATTTCAAAAGACTTTAAAGGGTCACAGAAAAAAAAAATCAAAAGACCTTTTAGGATATAAAAAGGGTTTTTTTTCTTACAGCTCAAACAGGCTAGCCTCGGAAGGCTGTGCTTGCATTTGTTTCTTGCCTGCCTTCCTATAAACAATAAACTAATTCTGCTCTCAAGCAGCTGACCTCCAATCATTTCGAAGTAATCTCTCAGCCGGGAGTTTTGAATTCAAGAAGGGAAAGCTCTGCCTTCCAACAATCTAAAAAGGGAAAGTCTTCTTTTTCCTTCCAACATTTACTTTCTGACTTTTTGGCCTCAGCCACAGGAACGCAAAACTGTGGAAAGGCGGCATAGGAATCTCGAGTCCTTCCTCCGAAAAAAACAAGGCTCGCATTGCAGCAGCCGCTTTAACACCAAACTAACCCAACATTCCTGCCATTTTTTCCCAAAAAGCCTGGCTGGAAGGGTCGCCGGAGCTTTAAGTTTCCTGAGTTGTGTTTCTGTCGCTAGGGGGCGTTTGTTAGCTCACACATGGACCAATAGAGAAATAGAGCTCCGGTGACGTCACATCATAGACAGGCAGGGGATGCGTGCCTATACTATACTATGTAGGCTTTAGAGCCCACCTCCCTTTTTAACCTTTTCGGAAAGCCTCCGCCAGCAGCGTCCCTTGTGGCAAGACGGGGTAAGTCCATGTGGTCCTGCCCGGCAATTCCTCCTCCCCAGATCGAGAGGCTGGGATTCCGGCAGTAAACGGAGCACCGAGTGGGCGTGAAAAGAGGGTGATGTCGTTACACAGACGGGCAGCCGGATCGCGTGTTTAGAGAGGTAAATCGACGCGGGGAAGGAACCACAGGGGCACGAGCGGAGGCGCGGCGTCGGATCCAAAGGAGTGGCGGTCAGAATCGGGAGGCGGCTCAGCAAAAGAAGCCGAGGCGCCGCCTGCGGGGAGAATAAAAAAGGCTCAAGGGTGGGAAATGCAATGAGAAATTGCCCTCTAAAACCCCGAATCAGGCTTGTCCGGTCTTTTTTCTTTCGACATAGCCGGTCTTTAGGTTTCTGATTGGACTACAGTTCCCATCTGACCCCGTCACTAGTTACGCCGGTTTCCTAACGTGAAGTTTTTTTTTTTTATCTCGACAAGCTCTGGGGACCCGGGATTTTAAAAGGCTGAAATAAGGAGTGACGGATTGCCTCCCCATCGTCATCTTGACCACGTAATGGTTCTAAGAGAGCCAGTTCCAAATTGCAATCTTTTGTCGGAAAAAAAATAAGCTGGCCATATCTTGAAAGAGCCAAGCGTGCAAATGATATTCAGCTTGATGTCTGTATATTTCCACGGCTTTTTCCCCCATTACAAGTCACGGTTAGTCTGAGATCTGCTCCGGAATTTTATCCCATTCTTGAAATACGGAGGGGATGATGTAAACAGGATTTTTCCCCCATTGTAAAATACTTGATTTAATTGGATACAAATAGTCCTCGACTTACAACAATTCATTTAGTCAGTTCAAAGTTACAGCAACATGGAAAAAACTTATGACCATTTTTCAAATTTACCCCTTTTGTGGCATCCCCAAGGTCGAGTGATCAAAATTCAGACGCTTGACAACTGATTCATATTTATGACAGTTGCAATGTCCTAGGATCATGTGATCAGCTTTTGCTACCTTCTGACAAGCAAAGTCAACGAAGCCAAATTCAGTTAACAGCTTTGATATTAACTTAGCAGCTGCAGTGATTCACTTAACAACTGTGTCAAGAAAGGTCGTAAAATGGGGCAAAACTCACTTAACAAATGTCTCAGCAAGAGAAATTTGTGGCTCAATTGTGATATTAAGTCAAGGACTACTTGTAGTCACAATTTTATACAAAATAGCCACATGTGTTTCATGGACACCCAGTTCATTTTTAAACAAGGAGAGGGAACATTTGGCTGTCCAGATGCTAAACTGTAAAAGTCTCTCAGTATTACCTAAACTGACTGCAGCTGCTGGAAGTTGTATTTCACCAATATCTGAAGGATCACATTTTCCTGTTTCTGAATGAACAAACTCTTTGGGTTAAAATAAAAATTGAAATATTCCTCATAATTGATTAGAACAGAAATATTAATTGTGGGCCAGATAGGGGATTCCCTATATGCTTTCAGTAGCCAGAAAATGCTGCTCTGCAATTCAGTAACAAAATAGATTTCTGCAGTGTGATTGTGGCCCAACTGGTTTTATTATGTGGTGATTTCAGGTGACAATGGGATTAGATTGCTTTTTCTAGGCCTCTTGCTCTCACATCATCCTTACGGTGTCCCATAAATCAAATGATCATTTTCAGCCATTCTTTTTCCAATATACCAAAATGTCACAGCATACAGATCCAGAAGATTGGGAAGCTGAATTCAGATACCCATTGTTGCTTTTTCCTGAATTATAGTCTTTTCCAAATTAATGGGAAGGAAAATGTGTATTTCTTATAAGGTATAGATTTATATGTGCTGGAGAACTGCTGATCTGCTTTCTTTTCCTGTAGTAAAATGTAATTGTCAAATTCACTTGAGACAATTCATTGACTTAGAACATTGAAAACCTAAGTCAGGTTGAGTACCAATGCATCAATTAAAAGAAGCTCAAGAAAAGCTACAATAGAATAATGAAACCTTATTGGACAATTATAGAACTTTCATAGTTTGCCTTCACTTACATGTAGGGCAAATTAGCTAGTAATGATACAATTAAAACAGTATTTGTGTTTTTTACAGATGTATTCCATGAAAACTTAAACATGGAGTTGGGGAAAGGGAAGCTCTTGAGAACCGGCCTTAATGCCTTACACCAGGCCATCCATCCTGTGCATGGGATTGCTTGGACAGATGGAAAGCAAGTGATATTGACTTCTTTATACCAGCGTAATGGAGAACCTAACTTTGGCAACTCAAATGTTGTGGGTCAATTTGAACACGTTCATGGACTCTACTGGGGTCCGTTTTGTGCCCCAGATGCTCCTGCACTTCTTGCTATTCAGCATAAAAGGCACATTACAATGTGGCAACTCTGTTACAGTGTTTCAGAACAAAACAAGCTGATGGTTTATCAAATCAGTGAAATCAGCGAGCTGTTTCCTATACTTCCTCAGGGTTGTGTGTGGCATCCCCAAAAAGAAATCTTGGCGGTACTCACTACACGAGAAACTTCAGTGCTCCATTCGGTGCGACTCAATAACTCCAGAATAAAAGCCGATATCAAAGGTACCGGTATCATTCATTGTGCTTGTTGGACTGAGGAAGGCAAACGTCTGGTGATTGGGATAGGTAGCACGCTTCATTCCTACATGTGGGATGATGATCAGAAAACTTTAAATGCTTGCTCCTTTTGTCCAATATTTGATGTAGGGGGCTATGTTTGTGCAATTGAACCAACTGTGAGCGCACAAGTGGCAGTTGCTACTGAACTGCCACTAGATAAGATCTGCAGCTTAAATGCTGGTGTTTCCTTTGAAATCCCAAGTGAAATTATTGGAAATTCAATACCTTCTCAAAGTAACCCATTAGAATCTGATGGTGATGCCTCTGTAGGTGATGGGAAAAAGTTAACGGACCAGGAAATGTTTGCATCATCCCCAGTGGATTTGACTCATCTACCTTCCAGCAAACAGCTATCTGAAAAAAATCCCCTCATTAATCTAAGATCCAAGGATTACCTAACTGGAAGTGGTCACGATGCGTCACATTTGATTTTGGTGACGTTTGAAAGAAAAGCGACAACCAGCAAAAAAGTCAGCATCCCAGGTATCCTGGTCCCAGATATCCTGGCTTTTGACTCTAAAACACAGACTGTGGTAGTTGCCTCCAATACTTGTAATATAATTTTGACTTATTCCTTATCTTCATCACTCCTGCCTAACACTCAACAAATTCAATTGGAAAAGAATGAGAGGCCAAAGGGATTGTGTTTCTTAACAGAGAAACTGTTACTGATCCTGGTTGGAAAACAAAAATTAATGGATCCTGCTTTTCTTCCATCTTCACGCTCTGATAAGTACATTCTCCGCTTAATAGTCAAAAGGATCACCTCTAGAGAAGGCCCTTCTGCACTTTTGGGGCCTACTCAAGTTTGTTTTAGGAACATACCAGTGAAAAGAGAGTGTGTTGAAAAGCATTCTTCTGATGCTCACTTTCTGAGAGAAGGATTGCTGTTCCCAGACTGCATGAGCATGCCATCCTCTGGGAAGAAAAAACTGATAGAAGAAATTGCTGATGAGCAATGTCTGCCAACAAGCATTGTGGATTCTGATGAGAAAAAGATGTCCAAGGATTCGCCTCAAGATTTGAGAACTTTGGACGTTGAGCCAATAACTCATTCCTTTGTTCTTCAAGAGCTTGAAAACTCTTCAGGATCGCTAAATATACCAATTTCAAGCACACCAAGAGTTGGATCTCATGAAAACTCTAATTCATATGACAAACAAACGCAGGGTTCTCATGAAGTAAAAAGGAACTTACTGCAAAGTGAAAAAGAAGCTAATTGTATCTCTAAAAATCTAGAAGAATTGTGCTACAGCTTTGCAGAACTTCAGCATCAACTTTTTGAGATAACGGAGCTTCTAAAATCCGGAAAAAAAATTGTTCCGCAGTATCCACCATCTTGTGAACCTTCTTTTGTTAACATAATTTGCCAGGTAACTTTCAATCCAAAAAGAGTATGCTGTCACAATTTTAATATAGCCAACTGTACTAAAAAACTAGTAATATTAATTCCTTCCTTGTGAGTTTTGCTATAAAATTTCTGAAGAGCAGCGAGCCGTTTACCAAAATCTAGTTATGTAAAGCTATTTTTAAAGACAGGAGAAGGAAGATTTTGACTCCTATGGAGGCATCAGTATATTGGGGCCTTTGTAGACTCTAGAATTGACACTGCAGTGAAATCTAAAAAGAAATGGTCAAGAGGTTAGAAATATTCCAGAAATGCCACTTGAGAGTCAGTAGATTTGGCTAGAGGCACACTTAAGACAAAAAGAAATCTCCATTAAGTCTCAAGAATCTCCACTAAATTCAAATCTCCATTAAGTCTCAAGGATTGTTGGATGATCATAAGGCAGCTGTCTTCCATGGGAATTGTGAACGTATCTCCTGGAGTGGACTGGAGAAAGAACCATGAATAAGTGTGTGTGTGTGTGTGTGTGTGTTTATGTGTTGTATGAATAAGTATTGTCTTGACATATCAAAATTACATGCATCTATTTCATAGATAATAGTGCAGTACTTTTTATAGAGACAGAGAAAACAAGCATTGAACTGGATTCATTTGTGACATCCTTTGCTCTAGCCATTGATCTGAATATGCCTAAAGTACTACAATATTCAAGGTGAAAATTGTGCAAGTTCAATCTTAGTACCTAGTATCTCTGTGTACGCAGCTCTTACCAGTGGACATAAAGTATGGCACTAAGTAATAAGATGGCATCTGAATGGCATCTATTTCCACACTTTGAAACCTGGGTTCATGAGCATGGGATGAGCTAATATGAATCATTGTGCCTAAAACTCTTAATTCTTAAATTTACAGAAGGAGTCTTCAGGATCTGTTACTTCTGAACAGCATGCTGTTATCCTCTGTGATGGGAAACTCCGTCTGAGCATAATTCAGAAGATTTTCAATGTGGGTGTAGTTGAAATGCAGCACAGTAAGTATGAAAGGTAACCTTGGGAACACTAATAACAAGCCTATGTGCCAGTGCCAAAATATTTGTTCCTTTTTATATATAAATGTCATTTCCAAATAGTTACATTTTTTTACAGTGAATATTTTGTTACTGATTGTACTCAGTTCTCTTCAGGCATCACAAGTTCTCTTCAAATCACAACTATAAAAAATGGCTGCATTTATAGCATCTCTTTATTATTGAAAGAGGAATGTGATCATGTTTGACTATAACTGAATGGAGAAACAGTTTCACAACGGTTGTTCCATAAAAATGTGGGGAGGGCTAAAATAGAAGGGGTAGGGCTGGAGTACATAACCTTGTCTCTGTTAGAAACTAATAATATCTCGGTATACTTCAAGTCACAAGGAGGAGTAGTTCCACTCTGTGCTAGTAAGCTATATTTGAATACTATAACCATCCATAGGCCCCATATTTTAAGGACATGGACAAAATTAGCGAATTTAGAAGAGGCTAGCCAGAATGGTGAAGAGTCTGGAAATATATAGAATAGCTTCATGTTCAGAATAGTCAAAAGAATTGGGAATGTTTAACCTGAGGAAAAAACAAACCTTCAATTGAATTTGGGTGCTAGGGACAAGATGGAACAAACTCATTTTGGGTCGTCTACAGAGAAGGACTTGAATGAATGACTGGAGATGGCTGGAAAATGATTTAGAGTATAATTAGGAGAAACTTAAATAGGGCTGGATGCTTATTTATCATGGCTGTGGGAATAAGTACTTGTGTCCTGCTGAAGGTTTAGTTTGGTCTTATGGTAAAACATACTTGTCATACTATACACATTTTATAATCCTGCTGGTGAAAACTTGATATACTATTCAAAGTGAAAACTGTTTAAGCAAGTCCAATAGAATGCCCACAAATTTCTGTTATTTGTCCAAATCTTTGGATTGTAACGATAAAATCTCTATTCAATTGAGTTCTGCTGGTAACTTTATGAACTTGTCCAAGGAATTTTTTTTTTGACAGTAGGACAATAGTAGTTTGCCACTGCCTCTTTCTGGTATGTTTTTTCAACTTTTCTGTCTAGTTTATAGTCCAGGGACTCCTTGGTGGTTCCTATCCAAGTACATTTAACTTATTTAGTTTTTTTAGATTACAGTAGCCACATTTGCTTAGATGCTATTACATACCTGAGCAAATCCTTTATTTGGTGCTCTAAATTATTTTCACAAACCTTTACTATTACTTCATACTTAGTGATTGAGACATCTGTTCTTTTCACATCTCTTAAATTATGGCTGTCTGCCATTTTTTGTGAACAAATAGGTCTGTACATCTAAATAAAGGAAATAAACTGGATCCAATTCAGCAACAGCTAATCAGTTCTCAGTAATCTGATGCTTTGTTAATTACAAACAGTTTATAATTAACAGTTATAATTTCACCCATGACCTGGACTCATCTTTGCAATTTTCAGTCTGATACATCGACGTAAATATTATGTTACATATGCAGGCTTGTTTGCTTGTGCATATAGAGATACTTTGAAAATCTTTCTTAGTGTTGGCCTTATCTGACTAGTTCAATTAAGACACTAAGCAGAAAGATTAAAGGTTCACATGATTGCAATCTTCCCATGATGTCACTTGCAACACAGCTTTACATAACCAATGAAAGAAACTCCTCATAGAAACTGGAGCTCTGGCAGCTCCAGGGTTTAGCACCTCTTCCTATCCAGTCGTGTATGTTAGCCTTTGGTGGACATTTGATTAGCAAACAAGAATGTTCATGAACATTTGAGGCATAATTGCCACCGGTAGCCTCCCACTGGCCAGTACGCTCTCACAGAGGGACTCCTCAGGGTGCGGTCGGTCAAATTGTGCCAAGTGGTGACCCCCAGGGGGAGAGCCTTCTCTCTGGGGGCTTCCACCCTATGGAATGAACTGCCCATGGAGATACATAGGATCCCTGACCTCCGTATCTTTCGCCATGCCCTTAAGACCCTACTATTCCCACAAGCTGGGCTGACTGGAAATTTTAATTGGGTATTTTAATTTTGGGGTTTTTAACTAAACTGGGCCAAATTATTTAATACTTTTAAACTTTTTAAATTCATGGTGTATTGTGTTTTTACTTTGGCTGTACACCGCCCTGAGTCCTGCAGGAGAAGGGCGGTATAAAAATGTAATTAAATAAATAAATAAATAATTTTAAGCAAGAGAATCTGTGTCAGCCATGGCTAAAAAACTAGGTTCTTTCCATATATGTTACAGCAGGATTATTCAGAGCAGATTGTTCAATAGTGACTTCTTCAGTTGTTGAGCAGACTTTCTCTTATGCTATTTCCCACCCTGAGAGTGAATTTAGACCTTTATGCCTGCCTGCCAGCTTATACACAACTCCATTAATTTTAAGAGTGCAGTTTAAACCCTGTAATAGCACCTCTTGGTTTCTGTGAACTTGATAGACCGTGAATACAGAAATTTAGCTTGACTTGATTATTTCTAGCCAGATAAAAAATCCTGAATAGATAGAATCTAATTTAAAAATAGACAGGTAATCCTCAACTTAAGGCCACAATTGAGCCCAACGTTTTCTTTATAAGTGAGACGTTTGTTAAGTGAGTTTTGCCTCATTTTATGACCTTTCTTGCCACAATAATTAAGTGAATCACTGCTGTTAATAACACCATTATTAAGTGAAACTGGCTTCTCCATTGACTTTGCTTGTCAGAAGGCCGCAAAAGGTAAAACACATAACCCCAGGACACTGCAGCCATCATAAATATGAGTCTAAATTTTGATCACGACTATGGGGATGCTGCAATGGTTGTGTGAAAAACGTCGTAAGTCATTTTTCAGTGGCTATTGTAACTTTGGTCACTAAACAAACAGTTGTAAGTCGAGGACCATCTGTATTCAAAGTTTTTTTTTCCCTCAGGACGCATTGTTAACAATTTTCTCTGCAAGCAAAAATGAATCTAAAAATCATAAGAGAAATCAATCTTGTAGCCAGTATATGTTGTTCCCTAGCTGCTTGGTCTAACATTATTAAACTGGCCTTTGTATAGAGGTAAGCAAGGAAACCCATTAACTGTTTAGGTATCTTGCAAATGCAAATGCCAACAGTCACTGCTTCTCTTTGGAATTATTTAAAATATTGTTTGTGTCTCTTGTCTTTTATAGATTTGTCCTGGATTGTTCTTACAGCAGACAGCGAGGGCTTTATTCCATTAACATTTGAATCCCAGCAGGAGATCATTATACGGGAAGTGAATGCTATATCTAATGACAGCAGTGATGCTTCCTGCAAAGCATTAGTTGCGGTCAATTCCACTGAGGCATATACGAAGCTTTCCTCCCAAAGTCTGGATTTTACAGCCAGCTCCATGGAAGTCTTGAGAGAACAGTCTTCTCCGTGTCTGGTGGATGGTGTCCGTTCTTATGAGCAAAACAACAGCTCTTCTTAATCGTGACTGTTTGCAAGTTGATCAACCTAGAAGTGAAATCTTTCATGAAGCATAATTAAAGTTGGGACTCCATTATATATCGTGCTTTCACAAAAGGGTGATATTTTACTGAACCATTGCTCTTGCCTTTGATTCTTTTTTTTTACTATTACTCCATGGCTTACTCCCCATTTTGATACATAATTTTAAATTATTCTTGCCTGGTAATGGTGGTAGACCAGCTGTGCAAGGCACCTTAGTCTCTACAAAGCCTATGTGCTAGGCTGACTGAACATATTTCCATTTTTAGATTATTAGCATTTTTTTTTGCTCTGCTGAACATAAAGTTAAATGTTTGCCAAAGCTGAAAGGGGCTGTTTGTTTTCTTGGAATAAGCCTCAGTGGCATGAACAAACTGGGGGGAAAAGTGTGGATTTTTAGTGATTCTAGAAGTAGAAAGCAAAAACTGAGTTATGTTTATTATTGTATTATATGATGAACTGCTATACTTGTAGTTTCTGCATCATTATACAACTTTTCACTTTGTTATTGTACCAGTGCCTGTTACAAATGTACTTGAAAGTTATGAGACCATTTACAAAACTACTTTACTAGTGAGTACCAAAGTTCTTTGGATATCTGAAGTCCTACAGTACCCTCAACTAAACTTGTTTCATTTTTACTTAGTTGTGCCCAAGAAACTTTTCCAATATGCATGTAAGTTAAATAGCTCTAATTAAAAAAAAATTAAAAATAACTTAATTCACCATGGTTGAAGGCTGTCAATTAGCAAGTCTGAAATATTGCTCCGAGTGCTGAATTATAGTGGATGAGGAGGGGCTGAACTGATCTTCAAAATTAAGTCTCACAAATCCAATTTTACATTGGCAATCCTTAGGCATATTGAACAAGGTTATAATGCTGTTTAGAAAGGAGCAATTTTTTTCATCTTTATCAGCCTGGAAAACAGAGACTGAGCTGTTAGCTATTTTAGGCACAAAAGCTGACCTTGGGCCAGTCGCTCACTCAGCCCAATCCACTTCAGAGTGATGGTTGTGGGGAAACTAGGAAAAAATATTAGCTGTGTTGGTCACCTTGAATTTATATGAAAATAATAAATGCAGGTTAAAAAATTATTAAAAAGGGAGGTGCCATATTTTACACCTTTGAAGCAGAAGGGGGCAGTCACACCTATGGGCAGTAGGAATGGTATCCCCCCCCCCCCGTTCTGAAAAATACTTTCAAGATGACGTTGATGTGGAATTAATTTTGGTCGTACATAATCTGAACCCTAATTTCTATCATTTCATCACTAATATTTGCCTCTATCGCCATCATTTAATTATAAAAAGGATAACAATAGCTATTACAGCTTTTTCGGTCCACTTCCCTTTTTCTATCCTTTAAGCCGCTCCATTCAAAGGTCCCTTTCTTAGTACTCCTGCCTAATGTAAGATTTCATAAATACCTTCAGTGTTTTCTGTCTCAAGATAAAATATGTAAAAAACAGCCACTTTCAAATTACTAGACCTAACTCTGCAATGAGAATTTATTGATTGCTTCTAGTTGAATCTTCAATATACCAAAGGTTTCATTTCAAGAAAAAATACAGAAAACAATAAAGGGAGGAAAGATAACTAAAAAGCTACTTCCAGTTTTCTTTACAGCAGTTTCAAAATCATCCCCTTTCCTGCCTTAACATTACAATAATCCCTTTAGCATCTTCTTATTCTTTTTCAACAACCATATCCAGAAATTACAATTTTACTTTTTTCCATTTTCAGCAGTCTACAAAAAGTTTCCAGACATTTATAAAAGTACTTATTGTTTTTTTTCCCTGCCCAGACAGTTCAGTTTTCCCATCTTTGCTAACACTAGGACAATTTCAACATTAAAAATCTACATCATGCTACCTTAGTGGCCAAAATTGTGGAAACCTTTTGGGAAAAGTGTATTTTTGAGGTTTGATGGCTAATAACATCACTTTTTTTTGGAGTTTCAAGATAATCATATTCCACTGCTGGAATGGCCTGGGAATAGCCCAGACCTTAACTCAATTAAAAATCTATGGAGCCCACCAGGGGTGGGTTCTAAAATTTTTTATTACTGGTTCTATGGGCTTGGCTTGTTTTGTGGGTGTGGCTTGGAGGTCATGTGACTGGGTTGGCATGGCTAGCTGGTCATGTGATCGGGTGGCCATGGCTATGTGTATAGGGACTACTCAGAGGGCTGAAAAAAGTCATTTCTGACAGGTCCTCGCACTTTTGACTGGTCCTCACAGTTATGACCATCCTCACATTTATGCCCGTGCAGCATTCTTAACAACCATGTCACTCATTTCACAACTGCTTCTCTTCACCATAGTGACAAGATAGGGCAAAAAACGTAAAATGTGAGGACAGTTGTAAGTTCAAGGACTGGTCAAAAGTGTGAGGACCAGTCAAAAATAACTTTTTCAGCCCTCTGAATAGTCCATATGCAAAAAAGGACTACCCACAGGGCTGAAAAAAGTGATTTCTGACAGGTCCTTGCACTTCTGACCTGTCTTCGCACTTATAACTGATCATCATTTATGCCCATTGTAGCATTCTTAACAACAATGTCACTCATTTCACAACTGCTTCTCTTCACCATAGTGACAAGATAGGGCGAAAAACGTAAAATGTGAGGGCAGTCGTAAGTTTGAGGACTGGTCAGAAGTGCGAGGACCAGTCAAAAATAACTTTTTCAGCCCTGTGAGTAGTCCATATGTACAAAAAGATTCAATTATTTCTTCAAAGTGCTGATGATTGCACCCTGGCTGGAAGAACTCCAACAGGGGAGTATTTCTTTCCAACAGCAGTGTAAAAAGCTTAAAACAACCCTTCCCCTTTAAGAAAGTCAAGCAAAAAAATAGCCTCCGGAACCAGAAGTGACAGTAAGTCTAGGCATACTGCCGGAGAGGCAGTATCTGTCATGAAGATTAGGCTAGGAAACAATACCAAATCTTGTAATTAACCCTGTAAAGTGGAAAAAAATGAAAGATTTCTTTTAACAACTGGTTCTCCCAACTACTTAATTACTTAACAACTGGTTCTACAGAAGTAGAATCCCACCACTGAGTCTACCCATTTATTTTTGCAGGCACCGGTCTACTCATTTGTTTTCTTTTAACACTGATCAGCTGTAGAGCGGCCCTTTGAAGCCCCACAGCAAGAGTTTAAACAGTTTTTTCCCCCCTAGCCGTCAGCTGGGACTCAGGAGGCTGCAATAGATTGGGGGTGGGGCCAAATAAAAGGTAAGAATAATCTGGGGGGTGGGGGGGCAGAACCGGTTCGGTGACATCATATTGTCACTGCTACTGGCTCGGTCGAACCAGGACGAACCCACCACTGGAGCCGACTAAACAAACTTGTTAATCAGAAGCGACCCAGCAATAAAACCCAGTTAATAGAAGCAATAATTCAATCTTGGTTTCACATTATAACAGCTGCAGAACTAAAAGACTTCGTTCACTCCATGGGAAGACAACGTAAGGCCGTAATTCATGCTAAAGGTTACCCAGCTAAGTATTAACTGACGTAATCATTTTTGCATATCTCATTTTTTCTACATGTTTCACTTTTCTTCTTTATACTGTAACTGCTATTCTAATAGCAAATCCTTCATAAATTATTGAATTACAGTCTTGATTAAACTTCCTTTCTATTGATATATAATTTTATGGTAGTACTAAAAAAAAAAAGTTGTGTTATTAGCTAGTTTTAAAAAATACACTTTTCCCAAAAGGTTTCCACAGTTTTGGCCACTACTGCAGTTTTTACATGTTAACAATATTAGACCATGCAATGTACAGGTAGTCCTTTACTTAAGACCACCACTGAACCCAAAATTTATGTTGCTAACCTAGACAGTTAAATTAGTTTTGCCCCATTTTATGACCTTTGTCATCACAGTTGTTAAAGGAATCTCTGCAGTTGTTAACTTAGTAATGTGACTTTTAAGTAAATCTGGCTTTCTTGTTGTGTTTGTTAGAAGGTTGCAAAAGATGATCACATGACCCTAAGACACTGCAACTGTCATAAATATGAATCAGTTGCCAAGTGCCTGAATTTTGATCACATCACCATGGGAAGTTGCAACAGTTGTAAGTGTGAAAACATGGTTGTCACTTTTTTCAATGCCGTTGCAACTTTGAACGGTCCCTAAATGCAGTGTTGTAAGTCGAGGACTAGAAGTCAATGGCTCAACTGTTCGAAGAAGGAATTCTTGTAATTGTTTCTCTACCATCTAGCTAGGCATAACCAAAAAATGAAACACAGCGGCCATTTATTTTACAGCGATCATTATTACAATTTACTTATTGTAATAACTCCTGATTTTAAAACATTAGAAGATTGATATGAATGAATGATTCCATCCCTATTAAGTTATGACATGTTTACGCACATTCTTTAAATGCAGGAAGTAGCACTTCGAATGTTCACACTATTTTGAACAATAGGGGAATCAGCAGTGCTGAGGTGAAAAGTTTGATCACAGTAAATGAGGAACATGAAAGCTAGCTCATTCCAGCAATGGCCCCTTTCCAAAGTCTCAGCAGAGCTGGCTGCCACCAAGGGAAAACATGGGACTTCACACCTTCCCCATAAAATCTCTCACACTGAAGTCGTAAGTACTTTTAAGTTATTATTAGAATGTCATCTTTTTTCTGTTCAATCATATCCAATTTTTGGAGACTGGACAAGTCCCTGTTGTTTTCTTGGCAAGTTTTTTTCAGAAATGGTTTGCCATTGGCTCCTTCCTAGGGCTGAGAAAAAGGGACTGGCCCAAGGTCATCCAGCTGTCACTTTCTCTCAGCCATAGGAGGAAGGCAATGGCAAAGCACTTCCAAAGAATCTTGCCAAGGAAACTTCAGGGACTTGTCCAGGCAGTGCCGAAGAACTGGATATGATTGAAGGGAAAAATAAATATTAGAATGTCATCCTTGAGGATGCTTAAATGGTTCTACTATTCAAATTCAAGTCTGCCTGTGACTCCAACAAGCTTTATGAAAAACATGTAACTCTTCCCCATAGATATACAGCACGTATTTCACCCTTTCCATTCATTTTACAAACCTTCATGATAAAACACACAAATGCGAGAAGCAGATTTTTACAAAGACAAAGGAAATGGGAGAAAAAGTAGCTTTTTATTTCTCTCAAATGCAATTTCTCAAGTCCCCCAAAAGGACAAATTGGTTCTCCTGACCGTGGAACAAATAAATCAATAAATAGCTTAACTTTTTGTTATTCCGTTCAACATAGGTAAAGCCATTATAAAATGTTCAATTCCAATTTTTCTTTAAAATATTGTATGGGTAACAAAATGTTATCACTTCAGGTTTTCCAGTAGTTTGTACATCATTGCAAATTTTGCTGATTGTTGTTAAAATAGTTTCCTACTACATTCTTGAAAGTATTAATAATTTTCTTGGCACTGTCTGTATAGTATAGTATATCTCTTTGTGGATGTGCTTGAATGCATGTATACTTAAAGACACAAACACCCAAAATATACTGCTTGCTTTGTATCTGTCCTAAGTCCTAGATAAAAGCACCACACAATATTCCACAGATAAATTGCATAGCAAAACACATTGAAGTCTTAGCAGATTTATTCAATAAGCATTGAGGCAACTACATAACAAACACTATTTGTGTAACAAACACCACCCACCCAATTATTCAGTGTACTGAATACCTGCAGTGATTTGGAACTTAGAAATATGCTGTTTATAGATGTAAGCAGTGGTGGGATTCAAATAATTTAACAACCGGTTCTCTGCCCTAATGATTTCTTCCAACAACCAGTTCACCAAACTACTCAGAAAGTTATACCGGTTCTCCCGGAGTGTGCGAATTGGCTGAATCCCACCACAGGATGTAAGGTATGACTGGATGGCTACCATGAAATATGATTAGAGATAGTCCTCGGCTTAACCATTCATTTAGTGACCTTTGAAGTTACAACAGCTGTGAAAAAAGTGACTTGTGATCAGTTTTCACACAATGGTTGCATCTTCAGGGTCACATGACCAAAATTTGGGCTGTATATAGCTGGCATGTATTTCTGACAATTGCACTGTTCTGGGATCATATGATCACCATTTGTAACCTTCCCAGCTGACTTTCGACAAGCAAAATCAATGGGGGAAGCCAAATTCGCTTAATAACCGATGATTTGCTTAACAATTGTGGCAAAAAAAGGTCATAAAATGGGGCAAAACTCACTTAATTGCTTTGCTTAGAAACGGAGATTTTGAGCCCATTTGTGGTCATAAGTCAAGGACTACCTTTTTTGGGGGGCGGTAACTTTCCTTAAAATTTCATACATAGGAGAAATTATTTGATATTGTTGAATTGCTTTTTTCTCTCTTTTTCCTAGTTGTTTTTTTTTATTTTATTAAATAAAAGGGGGAAAAAAGGGAAAATAATTCCGAACAACTGTAAAGGACAACATGCAACAATTGTTTAAAAAAACCAAGTATCAAACAAAATTACCCTGATCCAAGATGCAAAAACTTAGATGACCTCTAGACAATAGCGAAGTGAGAGTTTTCTGAATATCTTTGCTGCCCTCCAGAGGTTACTGAAGATTTGCTGCCAATATATGAAATTTGATCTCATTCACGAAGATTGTGCTCGCCTCCCAGCCAAATAAGACATTAGTTCAATGTGGGGCTTACGTACATTAAATCAAAAGGGTCACTGGAATTTGAACCTAAATTTCCGGAATACAACCTTTATGTTGTTCAGTTTTCTTAGCAAGCTTAAGAAAGAAAAAGAGATGGCTGAAGGTTTTGTGAGATGAATTGAACAGAGGGTGGCACAATTGCTATATTATTTATTGTGTTGTCCTTATACTATTGATTATGCTTAATTCTGCAACTAGGAATAATACCTTACTCATTACTATGATCCTTGCATATGAATAAATAATAATTTAATTGATTTTAGATCATATTTTTTAAAGAAATTGTTTAACTTTTGTGTACTATTTTATTTGGCTGTTCACCGCCCTGAGTCCGCAAGGAGAAGGGCGGTATACAAATCTAAACAAATAAATAAATAAATAAATATTCTACTGAGCTGCATCTGGTGAGCGGCAGTGCCTGTTTATGTGTATTTTAAAAGCAAGTAGACACACAATTTATGAGGTATACTTTTTTCCTAAAAGTCTTACTGAAAATTAACGTTAAATCACAATATTGCCCAGCTCTTGCCCAACTTCCAACTCTTTTATAACGTCTACTGAGAGAGCTGAACTACTTTTTTTAAAAAAATTAGATTTATATGCCGCCCTTCTCCAGAGACTCAGGGCGGCTTACAATGCGTTAAGCAATAGCCTTCATACTTTTGTATATTTTTATACAAATAAGTCAGCTTATTGCCCCCACAAACTGGGTCCTCAATTTACCTACCTTAGAAAGGATGGAAGGCTGAGTCAACTTTGAGCCTGGTGAGATTCGAACTTGCAACAATTGCAGACAGCTGAATGTTAATAACACGCTTTTAGTCTGCTGAGCTATCCAGGCTCTACTTTCAAAATAATTAAGCATTAATACATTTCTCCAATCTAGGGGTGATTTTAATCTATGAATTCATGAACAGAAATAAAGATCCGTTTTCAAATATATTTGACTATAGTTTGGGCTATTAGGTGTCAGACTTAGAAAGTGTGCATCGAATTTTTAAAAAGTCTAACTTTTCCTGCTGGCAGCATTAAAAATATGTCACCATATTTCCCTGTCGCTAGGTACCAAGTGAGGAACCTGTGTTCTGTGACTCCAAGCTGAAAGTTCCAAGAACCTAAATTCTATTGGCTGTACTTGTGCAAAACGGCAGTGAATGGAAAGTAATCTTACAATCAGCATGGTCAGGCAGCATGGATGATCTGTAATTTGTGTAAACCATGAAATAATGACTTGTCCATTTGCAACAGAGAGGATTACTGTATAGACCTTTTAAAAAAAAATTCAATAGCATTCCCCTGGAGCACACAAAACTGCCATTGAGCCTCTCAGTGAAAATGCTGTGTAGAAGTACTAACAGTGCAAACTAGTGCCTCCATCAAGGGAACCCATAGCTACTACAATACATTAATTATAATGTCTCAAAATGTTCAGTTGATGGAGCACCTCCATATATATGCTTCCACAATTAGTGATGACACTACATGCTCCTATATTTATCTAAGCCCCATTTAATGCAATAAAAAGCTTGAAGATCAGACTTTTAGTATTCATGTGTTCTGTTCTTCCAGATTCATCCAAAAGTGGGCTATCTTAAGTAATAATATGTCTGAGTTCATCATTTACTGAACTGCCTCTCATTCTCTGGTGTGTATTACTGCAGTACAGACAAAAGTCCAATGTGGTCATTTTCTTTCTTCTTTTTCCCTCCATTACTGTGAAAGCAATTTCCATTGTGGAAACCTTTTTCCATGGATGCCAGCTGTTCACATGATGCAGAATGCTGGGGTTTTTTTTCACAAATGGGAAAAAAGTCAACAAAAGTCTGTACCATTTGTATTCCACAAATGGTTTTGAACTGAAGAAATAATCAACCAAACTTCTGAATCTTGGAATTACTGAGTATTCCAGGAATGGTACTGCATTCCAGTGGTGGGTTCCTCCCAGTTCTGCCGAGCTGGTAGCGGTGACGATATGACATCACTGAACCGGTTATGCCCCCCACGCACCCCCCACGTTATTCTTACCTTTTATTTGGCCCCACCCCCAATCTATTGCTGCCTCCTGAGTCCCAGCTGATGGGCTATAAGGAAAAACTGTTTAAACTCTTGTTGAGGGGTTTCAAAGGGCTGCCCTACAGCTGATCAGTGGTAAAAGGCAGTTTGGTGGTAGACCATGCCTCCAAAAACAAATGAGTAGACCGATGCCTGCAAAAATAAATGGTTAGATCGGTGCCTGCAAAAATAAATGGGTAGACTGGTACAGCTCGGCAAGCAGTTAAAAGCCTGGTAGACGAGTACCTCTGCTAAATCCTAAAGAAATGTCACATGACCATCAAGCCACGCCCACAAAATAAGCCACGCCCACAGAATCGGTAGTAAAAAAATTTAGAACCCACCCCTGCTGCATTCCATTAATCAAGGAAAGATTTATTTCAAGTTGCGTATCTATGCTATTTTATAAGAACATTTTGGGTTATTCGAAACTTGTTCAGTTTAAAGAAGTATCAAAGTCAAGTACTACTGAATTTTACAAGTTCTTGATTCACAATCTCACAATAGAAGCTTAAGCCAGTTTGATCTACTGCACGTGTGTCAAACTCACATTGCCGTCACGCGATGTTTCATGATGTTTACCTCATTCGCGGAGCTGGGGTGGGTGTGGCCTACTCGTGATGCCTCCAGCCCGCAGGCCGGCAGTTCGACACTCCTGATGTGGTGATTAAAGCACCAGGCTAGAAACTAGGAGATAGAGTTCTAGTCCTGCCTTGGGCATGAAAGCTGGCTAGGTGACTTTGGGCCAGTCACTCTCTTTCTTCCTCTCTCTCTCTCTCTCTCTTAGCTCAACCCACTTTACAGGGTTGTTGTGGGGAAAATAAGAGGAGGAAGGAGTATTAGGTATGTTCTCTGCCCTGAGTTATTTATAAAATAAGAAAAGTGGGATTTTAAAAATCTGTACAAAAAACAGAAGCAGCAGTAGATTAAATGGCATTGCATTAACGATAAATAGAATTCTGTGATCGACAGAAATTATGGGATTTCCTTTGGTAAGAATCATAAGTTATAATTAGTTGAAATTGCCTCTAACCATTATCTTGTTTAATAGCTTATGGATAGCACTTACAAGGCCGTGGTTTTTATCTTGTCAGGCAGCTGTTCTCCTCAATATAGAACATGTACTGTACTGTAAATGAAAGGCGACAGCACCACCTATTGCATCTTATAAATTAGCTCATGCAAGGCTTCATAGCAATCCAGCGTTATAGATGTACACATTTTCCAAGCCATGCTCCAAAGCGTCATCTTTTTGATCACAGCAGCCTTGGTATATTGCTAGTTAAACACTGGTGGAATAAGACGAATGCCTTCAAGGATGCTGAAATCGTCCCCTCTGGTTGCATTTTCATTACCATTGGATTTCTATTTTTATTCAGGCTTTCTTAAGGAAATGTTTCCTTCAGCAAAGTTTTCAGTGTTCAGATGATTCCTCCTGTTTTATAAGATACGAAAGAATCTCATATAAAAAACAGTTTACATGGTAATTGAAACATGGCATCTGCTGGGCCTGGAACCCATCTTTTAACCATGAGTTTTCCTTTCACGGATGTGTATAAGGTGAAACATTTGCAGAAAAAGCAAAAAATCTAGCAGGTTAATTGCCACGCGTTTCACTTAATGTACCTCTCTGTGTAAGATGCGAATTGCTGATTGATACACAATGTGGCTGCTGACTTGATAAAAAGAAACAAAAATTGCCACATTAAGATGCTTTTTCATTAGCCCATTAGCTTCAGAATTCAAATCAATAAAATGGCCTTTAATTCTAACACTTTGTAAACTCTGGTCTGGTGGCTCAGCAGACTAAAGCATTGTGATTAACACCAGCTGTCTGCAATTATTGTAAGTTTGAATCTCACCAGGCTCAAGGTTGACTCAGCCTTCCATCCTTTCTAAGGTAGGTAAAATGAGAACCCAGTTTGTGGGGGCAATAAGCTGACTTTGCATAAATATACAAAGGTATGAAGGCTATTGCTTAACGCATTGTAAGCTGCCCTGAGTCTCCAGAGAAGGGTGGCATATAAATCAAATTAAAAAAAAAGTGTATCAGAATTTATTTCCTGTCATTTGTACATCATCTCTGTGGAAAAGCCATTTTCAGGCAATGCAAAATAGGTGCATTATAAGACCCACCAAAACCAAACACTACAAGTCTGTAGGAGAGAATACAGGAAATCCTTGACTTACAACAGTTCATTTAGTGACCACTCAAAGTTATGACGGCACTGAAAAAAGTTACTTATGACTATTTTTCATACTTACGACCTTTGTAGGATGTAGTCCCCATGATCATGTGATCAAAATTCAAATGCTTGGTAAATTCAAATGCAAGCCAAATCAATGGGGAAGCCAGATTCACTTAACAACCAAGCTACAAACTTATCAACTGCAGTGGTTCACTTAACAACTGTGGGAAGAAAGGCTGCATAATGGAGCAAAACTGTATAATGGTACAAAAAAATGAAGAGCTGAGGTGGCGCAGTGGTTAGACTGCAGTACTGCAGGCTACATCTGCTGATCACCGGCTGCCAGCAGTTTGGCAGATTGAATCTCACCAGGCTCAAGGTTGACTCAGCCTTCCTTCCTTCTGAGGTGGGTAAAATGAGGACCCAGGTTGTTGGGGGCAATAGGCTGACTCTGTAAACTGTTTAGAGTGGGCTGTGAAGCACCGTGAAGTGATATATAAGTCTAAGTGCTATTGCCAAGTGCTAAAACCCACTTAACAAATGTCTCATTTAACAACTGAAAATTTGGGCTCAATTGTGGTCGTAAGTCGAGGACTACCTGGAATTTCTATTAAAGACTAATGTTTTATTTAGTCTAATGATGGAGTAGAAATTTTGCATACACATAATTCCAATTTTAACTTCTGGCTTTTCTGAAACTGTGAAAATCAGTATTAGGTTTAAGTTAGGAGCCTGAGTAGCGTAGGGGAGTAATGCCTCCTACAAAGGCAGCATTTAAGATCCAGCTGCTGCAATTACTTGCGAGTTCAATCCCAGGCAGGCTCAAGGTCGACTCAGCCTTCCATCCTTTATAAGGTGGGTAAATTGAGGACCCAGTTTGTTGGGGGCAATAAGCTGACTTTGTATAAAAATATAAATATACAAAAGTATGAAGGTTATTGCTTAACGCATTGTAAGCCGCCCTGAGTCTCCGGAGAAGGGCGGCATATAAATCAAATGAAAAAAAAAAAAAGTTTAAGAAAGCCTCCAAAATTCAGCTTTCAAAGAATTAGTTTTACAATGTGCTAATATCCAATGCAGCAATTTATTTTTGGGTGGATATTTCATTTGCTTTATAAACTTTCTGAATGTATTAGGAATCAGAAGCATACGTTTTTGTGTATGAATGCACATGGGTAAGTAAATAAATGGGGATATTCTTGACATGGGAAATGTGATGTTCAAATAAAAATATCTTGCATTCTGTAAATATCAAATATTTTTTTTTTACTGTAATACAGTTGACTTTTGACTTCTTTCACTGAAGAAAGTTGTAAACCAGGAGAGACTCATATTAGTACAAACCTACCTTGAATTTTCAAAGGCATATTTCATTTCCTTTTGACTTTTCTCATTGATTGGGTACAACAGGAGTATGGATAAGCCTAAAAGGATGAGGATGGATGGAATTCCACCAACCAAGATTTTCAGCGTGATGACAACATGGGTGGACTGTGTGCACATCCCTGATTTGTAGCCTACAAATCTATTAAAAAGTCATGAAACTGTTACTATAATTCATTCAAATAATAATACACAGCTACCACTCATTCTGTGGCTACTAAGCCCTACTAAGCAGGTATATACAAAAGTATGAAGGCTATTGCTTAATGCATTGTAAGCCACCCTGAGTCTCTAGAGAAGGGCGGCATATAAATTAAATTTTTTAAAAAAGTTTCAGTATAGTTAGATTTTCATCTGCTTCACACTCACCATGAAGGTATTCTCAGTTCTGCAGGATAGCTATTTCAGAGAAAACAAACTGCATACTCTACTGTCACCATACTCTGAATGAATGGAGACTTAGAGACTGCTGGTATTAATATATATATATATATTAAATCTTCCATGAATTGAAAGAAACATAAAAGTGGAATAAAATCTGAGGGGCTGGGTAGGGGGTGATACGAATCCTTTCTTCAACCGAGTTCACATTGAAAATGTATTTATTATATGGCAGCATGTATGGTTAACAGAGCAACTGAGATAGCTATAAATTGGTTACATTTTTAAAATAAATAAATAATGTAGTATCTTTATCACACCAAACTGAGAACTTAGAGATTACCTGCAAGCATAATGACAAGAGCAGGTGTAGGCAGCGCATAGCTATCTAGTTGCTAAAGTACAATTCCTAACATTCCTAGGACACCAGGACAATGGCAAAGAATGCCGGCATTGTAATTTATAAATATATGGAGTGCCACAGATTGCCTATCCCTGTGCCTCTTTATTGACAAGTTCCCAAACAAAGCAAAACTTAAAACACTCACTGTAGACTGAAGGAAGAAATTCCCATTCCAATGCCAGTTGATATCTTTGTGAAAAAGATGAAGGACGAATAGAAGATAGTTTCATGCCCTGGTAAGTGAATGTTCTGCATTCGAAAATGGTCAACTACATCAGGCAGCATGGACCTTTAATCAACATTAAAAAGGTGCACATCAGAGTTAGGTGTATAGGAATACCATAGGAAGAGTGGCAACTATCTGTATAACTGCCATTCAAACTTCTGCTAGTGTTTGTTCTAATAATAAATTCCAGTTTGCAGACCTTTCTTATTTTTGTATCATTCCAGTCCTTGCATATAAAAATAATGTGCAAAAATCAAAACCAGTGATCACATGACCCGCCCTTAAAAATATGCAAATTGTGCACAATCGCTAAAAGACATCTTAAAATAAGAACCAACTTTTTTTTAAAAAAAAAATGACTTTAAAAATCATGTGATTCAGAATTTAGTGAATGGAAGGTAACTGATCTAAAATTAAATGCATGTTTTCATAATAGAGCTTTTATATTTTCATATTGCTTTAAAATAATACTTTTATTAAAATACTTTTAATACTTTAAATAATACTTTATACATAGCTAATAGGGAGAGTTTCATATGCTTTATTGCCTAATCTTATAATTCCCCCCCCCCACTTTAAATATTTGAAGCTGCTGTTAAAAAGTCACCAGGATTTTAATCATTTATCCTTAGACTTCTCTTCCACTGGTTTGTCTTAAGATTTTCGACAAGATGCTTGAAAGATCTGATCTCTGACGACACAATCTGAGGCTTCAAGATTGGGATTTTCCATAATCCCAAGAGCTCCCAGCCCTAAAGATGCCGCTATGTATCATTGCACTGAATCAATTCCAGCAGTATTAATTTTTAATTAAACTAAATGAAGCATCTTCTGGAGGCAGACCGCAGGGTATCACCTAAAGGTTAAAGTGCTGCTTTTAGCCAAATGCAGCAGATATTCCCTGCGTACCCTACCCCTTATGAAGAGACTCTTACCATGGCAGGAGGAAAGACGCTGCAATGCTAAGTCCAGATACAATAGCCACAAAGTAGGCGAGAAAGATATTAGGGATAGTCACCAACATGATTACAGAAGGAATCATCAACTAGAATGAATGAATATAAGGAGAAAAATAAATCGTTTCATCCTTAATTGAATGTCTAAGAAAAGGTAATGTCTCAAATGGACAATGATATAAACAGGATTAAGATTACTGTACATATATGACAATGACAATCATTATAGATTGGCAGTGTAGTAAATCACCCCCAACTTGTCTAGATTAATATCATTGGCAATGATTGGTGTCAGTTTGCTAGAGACCTAGGACAAAATCAGAGGTGAAATCCAGCAAGTTCTGACAGGTTCTGGAGAACCGGTAGTGGAAATTTTCAGCAATTCGGAGAACTGATAGCGGAAATTTTGAGTAGTTCAGCGAACCGGCAAATACCACCTCTGGCTGGCCTCAGAGTGGGGTGGGAATGGAGGTTTTGCAGTATCCTTTCCATGGGGTGGGAATGGAGATTTTGCAGTATCCTTCCCTTGCCACGCCCACCAAGCCATGCCCACCAAACCACACCACGCTCACAGAACCAGAAGTAAGAAAATTTGGATTTCACCAGTGGACAAAACCCTGGATCCTCCTTATGCAAAGCATCTGCTTCAAAATGCTACACTAGCGAGTGATCTTTTTTGCTGCAAAAACCACCCTTTTAATTTTAAGTCTGGTTTTCCTTCTGCTTTGAAGATCATAGAACACTGTTTTTTCAAAAATGTACATCAAGAGTATGTGTTACTGGCCACATCGCTACCGGATCGCCAAACCACTGGCCATGACAGCTACCAGACCGGGTGATCCGGTCCAATCAGAGAGCATTTCACCCCTGGGTGTTTTGAAGTGCTTAGGAGCACAAGCCCAACACTTCTAGAACTCTTTAAAGCTGTCACATCTTTACCTGGCATATCTTAGCTGCCCTCTGCTGTTGCCACATGATCATGGAAAAAGGCATGGCTTCCTTAAAGAGTTATAGACAGGTGCTCCATTCATGCCTCTGTATGTTCTGAAGCACCTTTCTGGAATCTGAAATGCTGTGCAGCCATAACTATTAGCAGCCTACTTACCAATATTCCACATGCTGCTTTTTTTTTGCCAAAACGCTTCAGAAATCTTTGCCAGAATGGAACGCTCACTGTAGCTGACACCTATACATTACAACAGGAAAAGATGTCAGAAAAGGGAAAAAATATGTTTATGGCTTCCAAGAGAATCAAGTGTACAATTTGAAGATTGCAATACCGTATAAATATCAATAGTTACACATCACAACAAGGGGGCAGAAGCTTGGACTCTGATGGACTCAGAAGAAATAACCATGAGTTTAAAAAAGTGACCAGAGAGACATAAACCAATATGTTTCCTTTTATTATATTGTGCCAAGGTTAGATATACACGGAGGAAGGCCTTCAGTCATGAAAACTTGATTTTCATATAGGTATGGACCATAGAAATATGATAAGAAGAGACACACAAAAAGCTTAGCTTTGTCTGCACACTTACCAAGATAATCAGCACTAAATTCTGAAAGTGACTGCGAAGATCAGCTGCGTAAGTACAAAAGAGAACAAAATTTCCTTGTTCAATCTAGAACAAGAGAAAAGAAAAGAGTGCTAGTAGCTGAGTGGCATATACATTTAATAAATTAACATTAAAAGAAAAGAGAACTATATTATGAAGGTAGACAAGATTCAAATGTGAAGGAGGATGGATAAATATAGTGATACAATTCATACATCCGAGGTTGGTAAAATGAGGACCCAGATTGTTATGGGCAATATGCTGACTCTGTAAACGCTTACAGAGGGCTGTAAAGCAGTATATAAGTTTAAGTGCTATTGCTATTTCATAGTTCATATGATTACATAGTTATTGGCTTTTTCATCATTTAAAAATGACTATATACCATTCTTATAAATGATAAATATGATATGCTTTTATATAAAAGCATATTAAAAATCTCTGGGCATGCATGCTTTTTGTGCCATAAGTTGTATCTTTTCTTTTGATATAAAGGAGGTTGGCAAACCTGTAACTGTGACATCACTGGATCATGCCCACTGACTTTCAACTTAAAAATCTATACATTTTTGATAAACAGTAAAAATGCCATGATAACCAAAATCAGTAAAATCTCTGAATGCCACCCCCCCCCCCCAGAAGACATTAGACTGATTTTTAGGGAAAACAGGATTGCTCTTTAGGGAAAATAAGTTCACATAGAGTACATATGATCAAGTTCTTATGATGCAGCAGCATAGATTCTTCAATGCAATTTATGACAAACCAAGTTGACGCAGACGCTAGGTAGATAAGAATTACCTGAACTGCTGTTAAAATCAGTAGAAATGCTGCTGTAAATATCAAATATGGTTGATGCTTCATGGCATGCTTTTGTCCTTTAAAGAAAGGAACTTTTTTGTCTGGCATTAAGGTGTATGGATCTATAATGGGTGGAATATATACAATGTTGTTTTTATGAGATTGTAGATTAAATGAAGAAAACAGACACCCAGAAATATTAATAAGTTTTAAATATGCTCACCAACTTTTTCTTTCACTCCAAAGAATAGGGAAAGGATGCCAACAAGGTAAATGCCTCCTATCAGCCCAGCTGCAATCATGTAGACTTTTTTCTTTAGAAGACAGAAAATTTCAATCAAATGATACAAGCAAGAAATAAACAATAAAAAAACAAACAATGGCCTAAACAAAATAGACAAGCAACTCTCTAAGTAAAGTGATTAGTTTGTTGGTAGATGGGAGAAATGAAGAACTATCAGTCTTGTCTGTGTTCAGGGGAATCCCTCTTCAGTTGTCTGCATGATCTTATTCTTAGGGTAGTACCTCCCTCTGTCTTCTGTAAATCTGTTGGACTAGATGCAATCCCTGCTGAACTAAAGCTGTCAGAGATAAAGTTTAAATATCTAAATTAACATCTCCAATGTAACCAAGGGTGAAATTTACTTACCTTCCCTACCGGTTCGCCAATGTGCTCGCGAGGCTTAAAACGTCGCAAAAAAGTGACGTCATGACATCCATGCGGATGGGCAGAACCTCCCGCAACCGCTGCTACCGTTTTCCCAGTGGTGAAATCCGAACCAGTTTGCTGCACGTCAAACCTGCGCTGCGTGTGCATGCATAGTGCGTGCCAAACATGCGCTGTGTGCACATGCGCAGCACATGCCAAAAGGAGGCTTGGGAAGGTAAGTAGACCAGCGAGGGGGAGGATCAGCTGTGTCGCGCGATTTAGCTTCGCTAGAAAGCAGGATTCCCTGCTTTCTAGCAAAGCTAAACCGCGCGGCACAGTTGATTGTTGGAAATACTGGTTCGCTGAAACCCGTAGCTTTTTTAAACTACCGGTTCGACTAAACAGGTAGCTAACTACTGGTTCAACTGAACCGGTAGCTTTTTTTTACACCCGGTTTGCCCAAACCAGTAGTTTTTATCACTACCGGTTTGCCCGAACCGGAGCAAACCAGTAGCATTTCACCCCTGAATGTAACTATATATTAGAACGTGAGTAGAAGAGCCAAAATAGTTGCATTAGAAATAGTAATAGCACTTAGGCTTATATACCGCTTCACAGTGCTTTACAGCCCTCTCTAAGCGGTTTACAGTGTCAGCATATTGCTCTCAACAATTTGGGTCCTCATTTTACCAACCTTGGGAGGATGGAAGGCTGAGTCAACCTTGAGCTTGTGAGAATCGAACTGCTGACAGTCAGCCTAATTAGCCTGCAATACTGTATTCTAACTACTGTGCCACCACGGTTCTTCGACACTACAAAGTACAAAACATGCATTCGCTGAAAGAACACTGAAAAATATGGGTATACTTGCTTTTCTTTGGAAAATTGCAAACTACATGCTCCAAGAGCTGACTTGTATCATACAAGCACGTGTTGTCAAAAACCTTTCATTGCTGTGTTCCCATGACATTGCCTTTATCTTATTCTCAGCCTGTGAGTGACACAGGCTTAAGTTATTCTTGGTGCATTAGAGTTGTAATAGTATTTTACTTCTTATTCCAATAGAAAACTAGAAGTGAAAGGGTTTCTTTTTCTTCCATTCAATTGTGTACAATTCTTGGAGACCAGACACTGCAGTTTTTCAAATGTGGTTGTCATTGTCTCTTTTCTAGGGCTAAGAGAAAGTGACTGGCCCAAGGTCATCCAGCTGGCTTTTTGCCTAAGGCAGGATTAGAACTCACAGTCCCCTGATTTCTAGCTTTGATATATTGCACCAATGCGGCTCTTGGAAGGTTGAGGTTTAATCAAACAGATTACTGAATATTCTTGGAGAAATAAGAGATATCACTGAAGGTAGGCTAAGAAAAAAGCATTTGTCCATTTAATCACCAGGAACCTAGCTAACAATTGTTAATGTTTTTGTTTCATTCAGCCTTAGCTCTGCCTAAAGTAGGAAGCAAATATATTCTATCCTTGACTAATAGACTGCGGATTCCTTAATTGCAGTGCAAGCCAGGGTAGTTTATTTTCAGCAAGTGAAAATCAAATGCTTGTATTTGGAAGCTAAATGAAAAATTACTAATAAAATTACTAGAAATTAGTACTGGTGGCGCAGTGGTTAGAAAGCAGTACTGCATGATAACTGTCAACAGCAGGAATTTAATCCTGACCAGCTCAAGGTTGACTCAGCCTTCCATCCTTCTGAGGTTGGTAAAATGAGGACCCAGATTGTTGGGGGCAATATGCTAACTCTGTAAACTGCTTAGAGACGGCTGTAAAGCATTATGAAGTGATATGTAAGTAAATGCTATTGCTAATTATTGAAATTACTAGAATTAATTTTGGTTAGAAATTAACACATTGTAAGCCGCCCTGAGTCTCCGGAGAAGGGCGGCATATAAATCGAACCAAATAAATAAATAAATGGAAGGATTTACAGAACTAAATGATAACTGATTTTGGTGATATTGCCACGCTCACTTAGGTGAACTGCCCACGGCCAAATTGGGGGTGGGGGAGGCGGGGGCAGAGCAGGAATGCTGGTGGAGGGCTACCTGAGAATGAACGCCTGTGATAGGTGGCTACAATGGGGGACCAGAGTGAAATGGGCATGGCAATGTCCCTGTGATCCCTTGACCCATTCCGCATACAATTAATTCACACGTAGAACTTTGCAAAGTTACCCATTTATGCTTTTCCATTATGTGAATTAAGTGATATCAGCCATAGGTCTGGATTTTGCATGTATAGGATCATCTCACATCTCTACACTAATCCTTGTGTCTTGCCACCTTTTGACAAGACCTCATGATACATTATCTCCAAATCACAGTGAAGACATAAAGTTATTAGACGTAAACTGAAATAAGAAACATTTCTTGGAAAGTTCCACTAAATTCAAATGAGACTTCCTTTGCAAAAATATTTTTAAGAGGCGGGTCTATTGCATTAAATTTGTTGTCCTCATTCTAATGTAATGTAGCACTATAAAAACATTACAAAATGTTTTTGACTTACCCCATAAGACACGTCTAGGACTTCAGAGCTGTTTTGTTGCAGCCCTATAGTTTCATTCTGGATACAGCGACTAGAAGTGTGAGCACCAGCAACTATTTGACCATGTAGCGTAGCTCCAATCAGCGTTCCAAGAACTTCAAATACCATTCCTAGGGAAGAAAACAAACCACTTCTATAAATCTGGGTTGTTTAATGAATGCTGAACCACAGGCACAGATAGCGTTCTCCACAGGGCATTCAAAATCTGCAGAATGGTGGGTGTAGCTTCAGGAGCAAAAACCTCCATGACTTTTGTAAACGCAGCACATCTAGCAGATTTTGACATATACATCGCTCTAGCCAGCTTTCAACAGTAAAACAGTGATTTATATGTACACTGCTCAAAAAAATAAAGGGAATACAAGCAGAAGACATCCGCGATCTGAATGAATGAAATAGCCTTATTAAATACTTGGTTCGTTACATACAGTAGTTTTGTGTTCCCTTTAGGTGTTTGAGCAGTGTATAAACTACTGTATGTAACGAACCAAGTATTTAATAAGGCTATTTCATTCATTCAGATCTTGGATGTCTTCTGCTTGTGTTCCCTTTATTTTTTTGAGCAGTATATATTGCAGTGAATATCAAACCGTACTATTAGAAGAGGGAGGAGCCATTGTAACATGCAGTCAGAAATTCAAGAAATAATATGTGCAAGGAAATTTTTAAAAAGTGGGATTACTTAAAGACCAGTGGTTTATTACAAAGCTATCTCTTCCAGCGTAATGCATAGACCCCAGAGCACAAATGGAAATCTACATGTCATAAATTGTCCCTATCTGACTGAGCCTCAGGCCTACACATTTCCTTTTCTCTGCTCCATTTCTTTCTAGGTTTCTCTAGTTGAACAGAAACCGTAGTTTGTCTCTGTGTTTGAATTGTTCAACTATTGCCTGCATTTGCCCTTCAAATCAGAGCTGGAACGACTCATACAGTGCTTTCCATTTATTCCATTCATATGGTGGAGAATAAATTCAGAATTTGCAAAGGAAGTAAGGAGAATGAAAAGTTGTCCAAGTGTTTAGGTTGGCATTATATGTTTATTAACACCTGAATTGTTTTTTTCAAAAACTTGCTCAAGAACATGCTAATATATGAAGCAGCATGAGGGACTGTGGTGAATGTGGAAAGATGATTTTCTCTCTAAGAACATGAAACAGCAAACTTTAGACCAGTGGTGAAATCCGAACCAGTTTGCTACCAGTTCGCTGGCCGCGCATGCGTGCTACATGCCAAATGTGTGCTGCGTTTGCATGTGCAGTGCGCACCAAATTTTATCACTACCGGTTTGCCTGAACTGGAGTGAACCGGTAGCATTTCACCCCTGCTTTAGACCTACAACACAGTACGGTTTGCAGTGAATTCAAAAGATATTCCCTTTCTTGCCATTTTTACCTATGTTAAACTGAATTGTAAAAAAACCTTAATGTCAAATTAGTCACCTTCTCTCTCTCACTTTCTCATTTTACTAACAGTATTGCCTTAATATCATCAAAGGGATTTAACAATGAATAAAACTTCACCAGGATGGTCATTTGACCAGCCATTAGGTCTATATAGATAAAATGATGGGGTGGCTCTAATGGCTTCTTTCTACATCCCACAGAATGACCTTGTTGAATTTCCGGACCGTTTTGAGACAGAAAATACAATGAGCAAATTGCTTAATCTTTTGAATAAATTGAACACAGTTGAAAAGAAAAGATAAACAAAGAGTCCCCATCCTTTAAAAACTCTCCAAGAAAGTTGTACCCCCTTCCTAAAATGGAGACCACAGCTGTATCCCCACCCTACCCAATGTCTCCCCCACCCTCCCAAAATCAAAAGCTAGCTTTGGAAACTCACGGTAGGCAGTTGCTGAATCGCGATCTGCTTGATCTGTGCTCAGAAACATGGTGAGAGCAGAATATGGCACCTGGTACAGCTATAGCAAAAATACTTAGCAGCTCTATCACAAACAGTTTAAAAAAATAAATAATTACGGCATTTTTATTTTCAACCTGCATAGTGATGATTTGCATTAACTTTTGCCACTCATAACATGGAGGTATTGGAAAATCGTTAATAAGGTATTATTTCTTAGCATAACATAGTGTTATTATTAATTTAAAAAATCCCAACCCTTTTTTGATCAGTGTTATAGCCAAGTGTTATAGCCAAGACACTAGTCTAATACATAACATAAATAAAAAATTAACATGATGGTATTATGGTGTTATGATACAATTTTTCCAGTGAACTATGATATAACAATAGTGCCATGTAATCTTTACTTTTACAGGATAGCAGTATTATAGTACAATAATGTACACCAACGACATCACCACAGACCCCAACAAATGACCATCTGGAATAATCAATTTGGAAAATCAAAACTTTTACAGTATTACTGAGATGGTTGAAGGTGCATACTTCAACAGGCTTCAGTCTCTGAAGGTCTCAACAAATACAAGGGATTTTTAAAACACATGTTAATTGTTAATTCATAAGGCGTTTGTAATCTATCTCACGTGTAAACATATCTGCATAACCAACCTGCCTCCCCTTCCATTCACAGCTCCATCCAATCTATTTAAATCCTACATCAGTTAACATCAGTTCTACCCATTGATGAAATGAGCTGCAGTTCAGAAAGCTTATACCCTTTAATAAATTGTGTTAGTACAAGATTCCTTCTGACTTTTTCTTATGAATGGCAGGTAATTTCTACAAGACACAGAAGCCATACTTCAATCATAATCTTAAAAAATATGCCAACCAACAGGATCAAGCAATCATTGGATGGAAATTCCAAACAACACCAAACATTTTTTCAACTTTGTAATAAAGCATTGGCATTCTGGGAGCATGGCTATTTTTATGTTGATCCAGTTGGTCAACGCAGACTAAAAGCCTGACGTGCTATAGTAGTAAATAGTTTAACAGAGTTAGAAGAGACCTTGGAGGTCTTCCAGAACAATCCCTTGCTAGAGTAGGAGATCTTATTCCAGACAAATGGAATTATGGTAATTAAAAATATAATGAGCATTATCATGTATTAGCTCCTTTTGTTAAGTTTCTTTTAATTACTCAATTAACATAATTATTCCAAAGATATATAGTATTTTCCTTTTGGAACTGTATGACTGAACAGGTAGACCATTTTATCTGAGAAAAATGTGTAATTTACTGATATGATAGCCAAAAATACATGTTTGCTATATCTAAAAAAATCATTTTCAGTACCAGTCAACTTACTGTACTCAGGGCTTGGAAAAGGCAATAAAATGTCAGATACCACAGAATTCGGTTGGATATGAAGGGAGGTAAGTACCACATCAAGATATAGGATACAATCGTGAATGGTGTGCAACCCAACAACCTGGAGTGAAAGCAAACAAGTATTCATGAAGTAAAATGGAAAGAATAGCCCTACTTAGATAATCCACCCCATGCAGGAGTTGAGAGTATATGGAATAAAATAATAAATACTTGATAAATATTGAAATAAAACAAATCAAAAACAGAAAATATTGCTTTTCAAATTACTTTTCTTCGCTCCTAAAAAGCAGAATACAGCCATTTGACATTTGAATGCACATCTTAGATTCTATATTTCAGCATTTGCTGAGACCAAAAATGTAAATGCTAATTTTAATTTCAGTTATGAAAATATCCTTCCAAATGGTTCAATACAGAATTTTATAAACTCAATGGTGTTTATAAACAAAGAAAGGAAAGCTGACTGGCAAACTACAGATAACCGCAATCTGCTGTACAGTCTATTGTAACGCCCATGGGTAATCACTAGCCACAATTAGTTTTAAACATGGTTATCGTATTGTGCACACATGCCCAATGTAAAGATCTACCAGTCATTGATACCCAAATGCAGTTTTTATGAATGTGGGCCTGATGCGGCCTCCATTTATTTTCATGGCAACAAGACCAAATAAACACATCAATCAGTAAAACAGATTAAACAACCTTTAAATGAACTCATGCCTGATAAACAGTTTTGTGTATCAGTCAAGTTGGTGTAACGTGAAGGGACAAAGGACAGTATATTCTAGCTTTGCTGTTTGTGAGGGGTGAGCAGAGGCAGTTATTTCCCAGAGCATGACCTCTAGTTATAACAGAACTCTCCAGCATTCTTGTAAAGCTGTTACTACACAATGTAATCAGATGACCATGGATGTTATTAACAAAAACTGGGAAGAATAGATAACACGCAGATTAATCCCATCAGAATAGTATTATCCGAAGAGCATTTTTAACCATCCCATTCATGCAACATAGACAAGAATACATTATCACAAATAATGAACAAAAGAAAAAGATAGAATTCATGAAAAACTTAGTTCAGCATATTTGATGCTTCTACCTTGTTCTTAAGGTAGAACATTTTAGAACCAGCTTATGAAGGCTTGTAGTGAAATAGCTACAATTTATACTGTAAATTAACACAACTCATATAATTCAGAGTAAAAAAAAAACACATAATGATGAAAGTCCCTCAAAAGTGAATAAACTTTACAGGTAGACCTCATTTGGCAATTGTCTTGTTTAGAGATAGTTCACAGTTATGATGGTGATAAAAACTAATTTTGTAACCAATCCTCACATTTACAATCTTCACAGGTCTGCAAAGCAAAGGAAGGCTGAAGTAAGTACCGTGTTTCCCTGAAAATAAGACCCTGTCTTATATTTTTTTGAACCAATGCATTCAAAAGCCCAATTGGGCTTATTATCAGGGGATGTCTTATTTTGGGGGAAACAGGGTACAAAAGTACATTCACAATTTCACTTAGCGATTGTGTTGTTTAATAACTGAGTTGACAGTTCCAACTGTAGTTGCTGAATGAGGACTACCTGTACTTCAAAAGGACAACTGTGTGTAGAAATTATGTAAAGGAATACCAGAATGATTATGGGGTTCCTCTTACTTTTATGTCTTTCCAATTTGAGACCCAAAGTGATAAAATGATTTGGTTCAGGAGGTTCATGTTCTTCAGAATGGATGTGTAAATCAGCCTTCTGAGTGGTATATTACTAGGATATATCTAGACAAGCTTGTATTATCACCATGTTTGGATTCTATATCAAACAAAATGCATCAATTAACCTTTTGACGCTTATATAAAGACTTCATCAGCCACAGCAACACTTGCCATGGCCAAATATAGTCTAATGGGGGAAAGAACTGATATTCCATGCACATTAACATTCTGCTTTCCATACATTCCCAAGCTTTTGGATGGATGGAAAGAGTATTTGCCAAATGAAATGAAATACACGTATAAAGTCCTACCACATAAGAAGATATTTTCATGAAATCATCTATGTATTATTAAAACTCTCCTGCTGGCCTATTTGTAACCTTCAATTGGTCAAAAGGGTACACTATAGGGAACAATTTTTAATTCAAGGTAGTTCAAATAATTTAAAGAATGCTTCCAAGATTCAGGACTCATTACTTCTCTGTGATTGAAATTTCAAGGATTTTCACACCAAGTTGTATTTGCAAAGTTGTGGCCAGTGCAATGTTGCTACAGTTGGACACAGTCACAGGATCATAATTTCAGGCTATGCTTCCCAGAAACGCACAGGTTGTGTGGCGGGAAATGGGAGGGCCTTATCTCCACTCTTTTTCCGACTTCCCTCTTGCCACTGTATCCAATTAGCTGGTGGCAAGGCCCAATGGCTGACTGTGATTGACTGCTTTGGTACCAATGCTGAAAACTGAAATCTCTTAATAGCTGTGGGTGGCAAGGGAAAGACAAGGGAACAACTTGGATAACTGCTAATGTAGTAATGTGGGCAGAGATGTGCCAACAGTTAATAGATAAGATCACTTCCATACTGGAGGGACAGGGGCAGGGGCAAAATCCAGCATGTTCTGGAGAACCGGTAGCGGAAATTGTGAGTTGCTCGGAGAACTGGCAAATTACCACCTCTGGCTGGCCCCAGAGTGAAGTTGGAATGGAGATTTTGCAATATCCTTCCCCTGGAGTGGGATGGAAATGGAGATTTTGCAGTATCCTTCCCCTGCCATACCCATCAAGCCACACGATGCCCACCAAGCCATGCCACGCCCACCAAACCATGCCACGCCATGTCTACAGAACCGGTAGTAAAAAAAATTGAATTTCACCACTGGACAGGGGGCTTTGGAGACTCCCTAGAGTGGGGAGGTGAGTCATGGTCTGTAACTCACTGTTTCCCAGTCCCCCAACAAAGTGGCAGGTACTTCCATGGGTCAGTGAGGAGGTGGAGGAGGCTCTGCTGAGGGTTGTGAGGACAGAATCTATAAGAATGACCCTAAAGGTTGGTAAGTATAGATAGTCTTCCACTTATGACCAGAATTGAGCCCAAAATTTCTGTTGTTAAGTGAGACATTGGTAAAGTGAGTCTTGCCCCGTTTTATGACTTTTTTTGCCACAGTTGTTAAGTGAATCACTGCAGTTGATAAGATAGAAACTTGATTGTTAGGTAAATTTGGCTTCCTCATTGACTTCTGATTGTCAGAAAGTCACAAAAAATGTTCACATATGACCTTGGGACACAGCAAAGGTCATCAGTACAGAACAGTTGCCAAGCATCTGAATTTTGATCACAGAATCATGGGGATGCTACAAAGGCTGTAACTATGAAAAACGGTCATAAGTCACATTTTTCAGTGCTATGGTAACTTTGAACGGTCACTAGATGAAGTGTTGTAGGTCGAGAACTACTTGTAGAGATTAAAGAGACCATTTAGAGTCAATCTAGGTGCATTCTTCCATTATTATGTTCAGGAGCCCACCCTATTATTTTCTAAATCAGCTCCGTTGTATCTAAATTCTGAAAATCAATTAAAGACATATAAGGAGGAACATCTAAGAGAGATGGGTGATTAAGAAGTACAAAATTAATTAATTATTTAATTAATTAATTATAGAATAATGCGCTATCCACCTGAAAAAATGTGTAATAGCTTAAGGAATCTTGTACTGGAATAAATATAAATGTACTAATCTTATGGTACAATAAGATTCTGTTGGCTTTTGTGTGTGTGTGGAAATAGGACATTGGGCTTTGGCTGATAGGTCTACTAAAAAAATACAGATGCCCTCAAGTATAACTCAAGTCTTAGTGACTTAGGGAGGTGTCTTGCAATTGCTTTATTTTGCAATGTTTTCAACTATTCAGATTAGCAGGCAGATTTTACATCTATTGGGCTGTTTTCCATCTAGGTATTAACCTGGATCAAATCTTTAAGATCAGGCAAGGTCAGCTATGTAATGCCCCTCGCTAAGGCTATTACAAAATAAATTTATTTTTAAATTCTAATTGTCTTGAGGACAACCATCTATTTGAAAGGAAAAAAGTGTAAAGTCATCATTTAATACAGTTTCTTCTGAGAAAAAAAAGGAATTGTACAAGAGGCTAATCTACTGTACACTGCAAAAGGCTGATAAGACAACAGTCAACCACAATAATGCTAATATCTAGCTGTTAGGACACTTTCCCTCTTCCCAGTGTAGATTATCATTTGTAGGATACAGAGTCTTATGGGAACAGAACAACAAACATCATGAGTTGGCTTCTTTTTGTAACAAGAAGAATGTTTGATTTGTCGTGAGATCCTTGTATTTTAGCCTAAACTACAAACATATATAGGTTATTTGAAGAGGACAAGAGTCCAATTTCATCCATACTAGGAGATTGGAATATGAATAGAAATATAAACTAATCAATGAACAGAAAATGAAAGTGCTATTTATCTGAAAATAACCAAACGAGGCAAATTCTCTGTGTTCTGTTCTGTTTTGCTCCGTTCTACTCTACTCTAGGTAAAGGTAAAGGTAAAGATTCCCCTCGCACATATGTGCTAGTCGTTCCCGAATCTAAGGGGCGGTGCTCATCTCCGTTTCAAAGCCGAAGAGCCAGCGCTGTCTGAAGACATTTCCGTGATCATGTGGCCAGCATGACTAAACGCCAAAGGCGCATGGAACATTGTTACCTTCCCACCAAAGGTGGTCCCTATTTTCCTACTTGCATTTTTGTTTTACGTACTTTTGAACTTCTAGGTTGGCAGAAGCTGGGACAAGTAACAGGAGCTCACCCTGTTATGCGGCACTACGGATTCGAACCACTGAACTGTCGACCTTTCGATCCACAAGTCAGAGTCTTAGCCACTGAGCCACCGTGTCCCCTACTCTACTTTACTCTAATTCCATTCCAAATTCTATTCCAAATTCTATTTCTATTTCTATTTCTATTTCTATTCTATTCTATTCTATTCTATTCTATTCTATTCTATTCTATTCTATTCTATTCTATTCTATTCTATTCTATTCTATTCTATTCTATCCTATCCTATCCTATCCTATCCTATCCTATCCTATCCTATCCTATCCTATCCTATCCTATCCTATCCTATTCTAAAATCTGAATACATTTGATTTTAGCTTACATGTTGGTCCAAAGTTATAGTCATTTCTAAATCATGATTTATTCTTAGTGCTTTAGATGAAGCAGCCGACGTCGTTTTAGCATGATGTTTTATGAACCAGGCCAAATAGATTCAAAAACATGTACCTGGATTGGAGACGATGCAAGTGAATGAATGCATTAAAAAAAAACTTTCTAAGCTATCAACAAAGAAGAAAATATATCAGTTTGCTTACCAAGGCATGAGTTGCCCAAATCTGGTTGTTTTGCTCCGATTAATAAAAAAGCCTGCAAGAGGATCTGCAGCTGCTCCACATGCTCTTCCAAGGACTTGCACCAAAGAGGCCTGCAATGGTGGGATCTGAAAAAACAAGCGGCAGTTATCTGAAGTCCAACATACTTATCAAAAGAAGCCATCAGTGCTAAATAACTTGCCCAAATCACAATATTTTGTATAAAGCATAGTCATTTTTTGACTACAATGTTCTATGAGAAACTTTGCTGATTTGAAATACCGGTAATTTTATTCATCTGGAATTGGCTCCACATTTTAAAATAAATAGCGTACCATGCCCCATTCTAACTATGAAAAATAGTTATCGTTTTTCTAACTATAAAAAATAGTTATCGTTTTTATTGTCTGTGAAAGAGGACAACAAACCTTGAACTGTGCTCCATAAACAACTTTCATTTGATTTGATTTGTGTGTGTGTGTGTGTGTGTGATCATATAATTCACACCCCATAGATTTTGGAGGTAGTTTTTCAAAATATTGGACGAACGTTACAGAAAAATACAACAGAAATCACTTCAATATTGTTGGCATGAAAATTATATGATTGGTCCATGAAGTCACTGACAGTGAAAAATGATTCAAAGGAGACTTTTCTTTATTAGATCAAGAGAGTGAACCTCCCTCTGCTCTCTAAATGATGGGGAAAGATAAATGGGGAGAACATTCAGAGGATAATTTGGTCTAGGTGTTAAGACGCTGGCCTAGAAAAATGCTGGCCTATCTACAGACCCCTCACATCCTGGACATAAATTATTTCAACTTCTACCCTTAAAAAGACACTATAGGCCTCTGCACACCAAAACAACTAGACACAAGGACAGTTTTTTCCTGAATACCATCACTCTGCTTAACAACTAATTCCCACAAAACTCTCAAATAATTTACTAAGACTGTATTACTATTATTCTTCTCTTCCTTACTAGTACCAATCTCTTCCCACTTATTACTATAACCATGTTGCTGATATCTTTCAATTATATTGTTTTTATTTATTTCCTAGTATGGTTTGATAGTTTATTAGTAACCTTGACTATCACTAAGTATTGTACCTTTTTATTCTTGATTAATGTATTTTATTCTCCTTATGTACACTGAGAGCATATACATAAGACATATTCCTTGTGTGTCCAATCACACTTGGCCAATAAAGAATTCTATTCTATTCTATTCTATTCTATTCTATTCTATTCTATTCTATTCTATTCTATTCTATTCTATTCTATTCTATCCTATCCTATCCTATCCTATCCTATCCTATCCTATCCTATCCTATCCTATCCTATCCTATCCTATCCTATCCTATCCACCAGAAGACAGTGAGTTCTAGTTCCACATTAGGCATGAAAACTGGCTGGGTGACTTTGGGCCAGTCACTCTCTCTCAGCTAAAGTTATATCGCGGGGTTGTTGTTGTGCAGAAAATAGGAGGAAAAAGGAGTATTACCTATGTTTGCCATTTTGAGTTATTTATAAAATAAGAAACGTGGAATATAAATAAAAAAAATAGTTTCTATGAATCAAAAGCTCACCTTTATAATTATCAATCAGCTCGTTATAGGAAGCAGAGCAAAACAAATTCTGGAAAAATTTTTGGTTAAAATAATATAAACTAACCAGGGGTGGGTTCTAAAATTTTTTACTACCGGTTGCTTATTTTGTGGGCATGGCTTGATGGTCATGTGACAATTATTTAGGATTTAGCAGAGGTACTGGTCTACCAGGCTTTTAACTGCTTGCAGAGCTGTACCAGTCTACCCATTTATTTTTGCAGGCACCGATCTACCCGTTTATTTTTGCAGGCATCGGTCTACCCATTTATTTACTTTTACCACTGATCATGTATTTTTGTAGGTACTAGTCTACCCGTTTATTTTTGCAGGCACTGATCTACTCATATATTTTGCAGGCACTGGTCTACCCATTTATTTACTTTTACCACTGATCAGCTGTAGGGTGGCCCTTTAAAGCCCCACAGCAAGAGTTTAAACAGTTTTTTTCCTTCTAGCCATCAGCTGGGACTCAGGAGGCAGCAATAGATTGGGCGTGGGGCCAAATAATAGGTAAGAATAATTCGGGGCGGGGGGCGCGGCAGAACCGATTCTGTGACCGGTTCTGGTGGAACCGGGCCGAACCGGGAGGAACCCACCACTGAAACTAACCATTCATATCTTAATTGCTTTCCATGGCTTTTCTTTTCTGATTGTGGAATCCAGAGAAAAACTGAATAAGCTGAATTAAATGTTAAATTATCACACATGATATGACCTACCATGGCAATATCTCTGTAAGTCATTGGGAGCCACTGAGAGTGAGTTGGGTATACTGTATACATATACTGTAATTTTTTCTTAAATAACTAAATCTCAAGCTTAAACTTTGAATCTGAGGATGTTTAGGCTTCCGGAAATGCTTACCTGAGCAATATCCAAGAGGTAGATTTGCAGAAAGAATGAGGTGGCACTGCTCGCAACCTGATTTGGAGCCCCTCCAATGCCATAGCATAATTTGCTGCACACAGAGAGTTTGTCTTCATGAGCAAGCTGAAAAGGTGAAGGAAAATGATAATTTCTTGAAAGTTCAGGATACGATTCAATATAAAGTTGATGCCTCCTTCTACGTAATGCACAAATCTGGCAATATAAAGACTTTATGACCGCTGTCAAAACTTTCCTCACTTCTCTTCTTCCCTTTGGCTATACCTTGCTTAACTTTAGATTGACGAAGAGACCTGAATATCTTAAAAAATTGGCTCAGGAATTCTGGAATGGATCTTATCAATACTGTAATATATTTCGAGAATTTAATATTTTCTGTTGCTATGATCATCCAACTGGCCCTCTCCACAGTAAAATCTCTTGTACTTACTTAAATGGGTATTAAGTAATTTTAATTTTCACTGGAGTGCTATTTATGTATGGAGGAACGTACAGAGAAATAAACAAAACAGTTATAAAAATAAAGTTACTCTGAATATTAAATATGCTAGATTATCCTGATATTGCTTGTATAGTCCAGATAAAACATGTGTCCTAGAATAATGTTGGAATTAGGGTCCATTCAGGGTTGGATGCAGATGTGGTCTGGTCCCAGTGACCAATTCAGATTGGATCCTGCAGGAAAAAAAAATCTCTATCCTCTTCTTTTTCATTTCATTTTTGTGAAGCTGTAGCTAATGTGCTTAACCAATGACAGGAAAGCTCATCTAGACTGTCTTTTATTATTGAAGTTTTCATTTTATGGTGCGTACTGAGAGAAGTTCAGGTACGGCCACATGCAATGGCTCCTGCTCAGACACAACGTATGTTGTTCTGCTCTAGGAAAAGAAACCTAATTGCACGCCACTGCCTTGCTGACTAGGTATAGGCAACTGGAGTAATGAGGCAATTTTAGAAAATAATACCTAAAAAGCCAACCTGAAGAAATTTAGTGACACGCAAGAATTATACCTAAAGTTTACAGTACAGAATATTATTTTTAATTAAAATACAGGGTGTAAACTTAATAAATTTAAAACAGAAAGAGCATTGGCCTATAGGTAGTCCTCCACTTACAACTGTTCATTTAGTGATGGTTTAAAATTACGACACTGAAAAAAGTGCCTTCTGACCGTTTTTCACACTTATGACCTTTTCACCACGTAATCAAAGTTCAGATGCTTGGCTACTGACTCATATTTATGACGCTTGCAGTGTCCCAGGGTCATGTGATCACCTTTTACAACTTTCTGACAAAGTCAATGGGGAAGCCAAATTCCCTTAACAATTGTGGTAAAGGTAAAGGTAAAGGTTCCCCTCGCACATATGTGCTAGTTGTTCCTGACTCTAGGGGGCGGTGCTCAGCTCTGTTTCAAAGCGGAAGGGCCAGCGAAGATGTCTCACATGGTCATGTGACCGGCATGATTAAACGCCAAAGGCACATGGAACGCTGTTACCTTCCTACCAAAGGAAGTATTTTTGTACTTGCATTTTTTACGTGCTTTTGAACTGCTAGGTTGGCAGAAGCTGGAACAAGTAATGGGAGCTCACCTCATTATGCGGCACTAGAGATTCGAACCGCTGAAATGCCGACCTTTCGATCGACAAGCTCAGCGTCTTAGCCACTGAGCCAATCGTGTTACTAACTTAATAACTGCAATGATTCATTTGTGGCAAGAAAGGTTGTAAAGTGAGGCAAAATCCATTTAACCAATGTTTTCATTTAGCAACTGAAATTTTGAGTTCAATTGTGATCAATTGTGATCGTAAATCGGGGATTACTTATAAGAGTATAAGCAGGGATAGGGAACAACACGTTGCAGATATTTTGGGAGTTTCCATCAGCTGCATATTAACCAAGGAGGCCTCAGAATTCCAAATATTAAATCTTATTATGATGTTAATCATAAAAATTGAGCGCCAGTTTGGTGTGGTAGTTAAAGCGAAGGGCTAGAAATCAGGATAACATTGATTCTAGCTTTGCCATGGGAACAAAGCCATCTGGATAGGACCTTGAACCAGTCCCTCTCTCTGAATTCTAGGAAGGAGACAATGGCAAACTACTTTTGAAATATTGCCAAAAAAACTGCATGGACAGAACATCTCTAGGTTATGGATTCTCTGGTTCCTAGAGAAGTATCACCTTTGGTCATGGATGGGATTGCATTACCTCAGACTGACCTGGTATGGTAATCAGGAGGTTCTCCTAGACTTACAATTCCTGCTAAAGGATCAGGGGATAGTGGCCGCCAGGAGGGCCTTTGTATACTTCAGGTTGTGTACCAGTTACACCCATTCCTGCACCAACGTGCCCTTCTCAGAGTCACCCATACCCTGTCACCTCCCTTATGGACTATTCTGATGCACTCGACATGAGGCTGCCCTTCAGTATTCAGAAACTTTAGCTAGTTCAGAATGTAGTGGCCTGAACAGTTTTGTGCAAGTCTAGATTTGTGCACATCATTTCTTCTGCGGGAGCTACAATGGCTGCCAATCTGCTTTGGGGTACAATTGAAGGTACTGGTTATTACCTTTAAAGCCCTACATGACCTGAGGCCAGGTTATTTGAAGGACCACCTGTTCCCTATTGCATCTATCTGGCCCGCCAGAATGAAAAGGCAGGATATGTTGTGGATCGATTAGGGACTGTCATCTGTTCGGACATGATGGAGGGGGACATGAAAGGAGTCTACTCCAAAGAATTTCAAGGCAGCCCCTGGACAACAGCTGGCTAATCATTTCAATTCAGAAGCATCCAAAACAAATATCTGGTGAGACCATGAAAAAGGACCTTCTTGGTGATGGTCCCTCTTCTTTATAGAATATCATTCCCCTTGAGGTGTGGTTAATCCCCACCCTGTTGCTTTTCCAAAATGATCTAAAAATGTAGCTTTGTCAGCAGGCCTGGGGACTACAAATTGAAATAAAGCTGATCACAAGAAGGGGGAGTAAAGCTTTTTAAAACAGTTTTACTATAGGATGGATTTTTAAATTTTTAAAAATGCTGTAAGCGGCCTGGAGTCACCAATGTGTGAGTGTGAGTTATATAAATTTACTAAATAAATAAATAATTCTATTGGAATAGAGGACAAACTTTTTGAATCGGTTAAAAGCAACATGGGAATCGGATACAGAAGTCCCTTTACTTTTAATTTTATGACTGACATATAGAGCATTGGAATCAACATTGGCCAAAATTAGAGAAAACTCATTTAAGTATTTTATAGAAGTTACCGTATTTTTTGCTCCATAAGACACCATTTTTCCCGCAAAAGTGGGTGGAAATATCTGTGTGTCTTATGGAGCAAATATGGTGAATAGCAGCCGAGCCACAGTGGCGGGGTCCTTTTACAGTGCTGAACCCCGCCTCTTCTTTCTCTTTTCCGCAGTGCAGGAGTCAATAGGCAGAGCTGGCACATGCGAGGACAATTATCTGTGGTCCTCTCAGGCTCCGTCTCCTACCCTCACTACACTGCTACTCCATATTTGACACTCCATATTCACGATGAGACGGTGCTCCATATTCATAATTTTTTTTTTTGTATTTTCCTCCTCGAAACCTAGGTGCATCTTATGGTCAGGTGCATCTTATGGAACAAAAAATATGGTGCTTAATACCAAGGAAACTTATCATGATGAATTCTAATACAAGATCAATGTACTGGAGAAAATGTAAAGAAATAGATATATATCTTTGGTGTCTTTTAAAGTGGTTTAGTCTTCTTTGATGGAAATTTTATTAAAATGGACAAGGTCACAGTCCAAGCCTTTGTATAAGATCTTAAATTGGTCTATTTTTTTAAATAATCTAAACAACACCTAGAAACATTAACCTCCCCCTTATAGTATTGTCAGGGTTGCAAGTAACACCCTCAACAAAAGAAAACTCTGAGGCTTGAGTTTCCTCAAAGTTGCATTTTATTAGAGATGTCATATTGGCAAATCTGGGAAAACCTGAATCTGAAAGATTTTTCCCACCCAAAGGAAGGTTCAAGTCCCTGCCCACATGTCCATCACATGGTCCAATCAAAGCACTGTCCCAACTGGAGATGCCTCTCAGTTTCAGCCGTCCTGCTGTAGGGCAAGGTGTCCTTGACTTTCTGAGAAAGGAATGTTATTATGACTATATATCACCCTGGCTCCATACAGTCCCCCCTCCCAGTTTCCCACAGTAAATGTGGAAGATTCAGCAAAAAAGATGGCTTCCAGGCCTGACAAGTATTCTTACTTGCTGCAGTCAGATAACACTAACCTTAATGGAAAAGTTGGCTGAAAAAAGGATAATATCACAATAATACAGAAGATTATTTTTATTCACCTGATTAAAGATATTAAGATATTTTGTTTGCACAGCAAAGAAATAATGAAGATCTACTTCCCAGTTCCAGGTTCCAACTTCCAAGGTAATCTAATTAAAATTATGTGGATTTTGTTTCTCCATATATACTCTGATGTATTGTTAATTGCTGATAAACTCAAGTAAAGAAAAAAAAGGAAACTTCAAACTTTAAAAAAAAAATCAGTCCCAATGAAATTAATGGATTGCCAAGGTTAAAAAATGAAACATCTGCTTGCACCAAGTGTCTGTTCTTACTCCTTGGTAAGAATATGAAAAATATTATATGCACCAATTCAACTAATACAATTAATAAAAACTCTGGAATTTATCATAGCAATTAAAACCAACTGGATAAAGTTATTTCTCAATCTCAAACAACATTCTGTCTTATAAATAATTATCTGCCTTCCCTACCCCTACACTGATGACAGAAAAACAATGCTGTAGCAGGCCTGAAATGGGCTGAGTAAGTCAAGAAGGCTCAGGCATTCAATTCAGAGCTTTTTTTAAAGGACAGAAAATAGTCATTTATTTTACTTTGAATGGTAGATGTCCTGAACTTTCCTATTGTAACTACAGGTAAGGAAACTAGATTGTTTTCCCTTCTAAAAACATATTAACTGGTTCACATATCATGATAAGGAATCATGGTGTGTGAATAAACCACTATTGGATAGGTTCACACACTGTTTGCAAACTTCAGGGTTTAAGTATATGCCACATGTTAAGCCAAGATTAACCAACCATTTGAAGCCTTAGCATAATAGTTTGGCATAATTTATTTGAAGTACTGTACTAAGCTAAAACACCAGTCAGGGTAGCATTGTGACCCAAATATTGTGGCTTCATATGTTGCATTAATCCAAACCACCATCATTTGATAATTTCAGCATGAGCCAGTCATTATCCTAGTTTGCATTAACCCAAGGTCTGTTTCACCACACTTTTCATATTAATACCATATGTTTCATTGTATTCATATTTATTTTGAGTCCATAAAATGATAAATCCAAATCAACCACTTTACATTTTTATGGAATGTGAGAATCCTGTTATAAGGCAGCCAGAAGTTTCAAAGAAATTATAATTTGAAAAGGCATCCCTCATTCAAACCAATAAAAGGAAGGAGCAAGTTTGGGTCGGAATAAATTCCCATTACTGAGAATATTGAAAAGAGCACTGTAGGCTAACAGAAATGTGGTGAATAACAAAAGATGTTTTAAAGTACAACTTCAAGTACAACTATGACTATCATTAAGTGTTGTACCTTATGATTCTTGATGAACATATCTTTTCTTTTATGTACACTGAGAGCATATGCACCAAGACAAATTCCTTGTGTGTCCAATCACCCTTGGCCAATGAAATATTCTATTCTATTCTATTCTATTCTATTCTATTCTATTCTATTCTATTCTATTCTATTCTATTCTATTCTATTCTATTCTATTCTATTCATTGGTCTAAATGTGTATTTGAATTTTAAAGCTGAATAACAATAACAAACTCCATTTAATATATAAAATGAAGAATAATTCATCAATTATAAGTTGCTAATGCAGCTACTCCTGTTCTTCATTATTATCAGACTGGTCCAGTCAAGGCTGGAAGGAACAACAGAATATGGAGCTGTCAGATAAAATTCTAAACCAGCCTTATCACCAGTGCCTGTAGGCACTTTCTTTGAGCGTTCATCTTTAAGAAAGTATTTCATGAACTCACAATGCAAAGACAACTTTCTAAAAAGAAAGTTGCAAACAAGTTTTAAACATATAATCTATAGTTAGCCTATTTGAAATGGGGAGTTGGTAATTCTAATAAAGCATATTGAAAACAGTTTTAGAAGAACATTTTAAATTCCCATAGTACACTATAATTTTCTTTGTAGCCCTCTTACTGAGATCTAAATAACACCATCTTCCTCATAATTATTAACATAATTCACTGAAATTCCCAGTGTTCAAACTGGTTTGTCCCTGGATTGTAGACTGACGTGGTTCATGCTTATGTAACCATAGTTTGTTGAATGCATCATGATTGTGCTTAGCCAAAAAGAAACTTCTTTACCTGATTACCCCAATAACTTTACCTATTCAAGGACCTGGTTTAACTTAATCATGTTTCTATTCTTTAACTTCCTGAAAAGGGCAATGATTTTTCCCTTTTATAGTTCTGAAGTTTTAAGATATGCTTGTTTTTGTATCATTTCGAGAATGAACGTCATCCCAATATCTATTGCCATCATGGGGAAAAAAAGCAGAAACTGAAAATTTCTATTCCCCAGCCACCCACCCACACCCCGCACCCCAAAAAACCCCACATCCCTTATGGTTTGCATTATTCACTTGGAATAACCCCACCATCATAATGCACTCTTTGAAAGGACTATACCTAATATTGCACAAAGCCGTAATATGGTCATTTCACCTTAGTTTAGTATGTTGGGTGACTCTAGACACTGTAAACTTTATAGTTTTGGCCTCCTTGGAAATGATGCCACCAAAATGAAGGGAACCTAATGCCTTGCTCTTGAGAATGCATCTCCATAACAGGTGGGCCAACCAGATCTCTGGTCAAGGAAGACCATCAGTTTGAACTACTTCCATTTTCAGTACTTTGATCACTTTTGAAGTTTATCTAAAATTTACCCTCTTACAGCTAAAGCTACTTCAATTTAGTTCTGCATTGTGCAAGAATAAGAATCAAACTTTTGCTTCCCTTACAGAACAAGGGTTTTGATATTGTACTTGAATTTCATCATTCCACCAACCTCTTTTCTTTCCGTATACCGGTATCTTATCTCCTATTATCAGATGCCTAGCTGAGTCTACTGTACCCCCCCAAAAGACTAAGCACGGTTTAGCCCACGAACGGGAAACCACCAGGAACCAGGAGCTACGGGCCAGATCAATAAATCTAAGAAATATTGTGGAGAAAGTCAAGAGTGAATCTCATGCAGTTGCCAAGAGATCAACATTAGGAAGGCACTTGTACACTTCCAAAGGATTCCTGCACCTCCTCCTTTGCCGTCTTGAAGGGATTGGGAGAAGCACCACCGCAACCTTTAACCTTCTCCCCCGTCCCAATAGCGCTGGAACATGCCTGAAGAAGCCGGACGGCGCAAGCCGGAGGAACGCGAGACTCACCTCTTCGACCGACCGCCCCAGCGACTGCTCCGGCTCTTGAAAGTGGCTGGATTGGCCAGTCTCTTGCAATGGTAGGTTCGGAGACAGCTTGCCTTGTTGCCCCGGCGGTGGATCTTTGGCTCCAACACCCGCCATCCCAGTTTAGACAGTAGCCTCTCCAGCTTTTTGCCACCGGCTTTTCGGCATTTGATAATCCGGGGCGGGACCGATCGCAGGAGGGAGCCTTGTGTGGAGAGGACTGAAAAGCGCGCCGCTTTGCTCACAAGTTCGCCCAGAGCCTTCCCGACCCGTTCAGTAGAACACGGAACGTTCCTGTTCCGCGGAGAAAAACTCGCGTCTTCTGGACGGGATACAGCAGGTTCAGGAGCCATTTGCTTCCAGTTTAAGCGCAAAGCCCCGTGCGAAAGTATGCGTTGCACCAGAGTCTCATATCGTCATACCCACCCCACTTCTCCCTTGGAGCGCAGCCTGCCCGTCTGGCACGGTTTTATTTCACTGTATCCGAATGTTGCTGCACCTGGAGGTGCGGGGTAGGTTCGCGCAACCGGGAATACCGTGGGCTGGTTTGCAAACCTGTCGTTGCGCGGAGCCACTTTTTAGTTGCGGTCTGAGGTGCGCGGGTACGCAGCTCACCGCACTTCGTCTTGGGACTAAAGTTGTAGGAAGACCGTGGTTGCAACGAGTGGAATGCAAGCCACGGGGGCTGACTTCACTGTAAAATACAGTACACCATAAATGGACGAAATATACGGGCTTTTTTTTTTAAAAAAAAAGAATTCTCCCGCCTTTATTTTATAAATAAGGCGAGGAACATATCCAACACACCTTCCTCTTCCTATTTTCCTCTGGGGGGGAGAGAAAGAGAGAGAGAGAGAGAGTAGCCGGCTTTCGTGCCTGAAGCAGGATTTAGAAATCACAGTGTAAGTGGTACCTTAATCACTACTTATGTGCTTTCCCCGTACCTACGGAAAAGGTTTGGCGACCGTCTCTATGTTATAGTCCTGTGTTGCGTTACAAATGCAAACTACGCTGCATCTCAATTACATACACGTATTCCCCAAAAATTAAGACTACGGAGGTGTATTTTCCCCTCTAATTTACTCTGTCAAAATTGGAAAGGGTTCTAGATAATCTGAGAATATATTACAACGGGGCGGACGTAGTTTTTCTTTTCTTTTGAGGGGAAAGTGACTTAAGTTCAAAATTACATTCCATATTTCCATCGGGTAAATACAGTATTTCACATTTTAAGAACTTGTGAATATTATCGCAGAAATAACCCAATTTTTTAAAAAGTTAATATTTCTCTTCAAAAGTCCAGTCAACTTTTAATTACCAAGAATTTATTTATTTTATTTATTTAGGGAATTTATATTGCCACCTATTCGCACATGGCGACTCAAGGCGGTTTACAGAATATAAAATCTCATATAAAACAGATTCCACTACAAATACAAATAGCCTTGCTTCAGCTTCCCAGTTCAGTTTTGTATGGAAAATAAGTGTAAAATGGAACTTTGAGAATATTATGAAATAGGAACAATTCTCAATTTAACCTGTACGTATATCTAATTTCCAACCAAATTATGATTACTTCATAGGGTTTTCGGTTAAAGTTAGCAAATCTGAATTCCACATTTGTCAAAGGTGGTAATCCATTCCTGTTGGTGGAAATACCAAATCTGAAATATGTTTTTATTCTTTGCCCCTGTTTAATTGCCTGAGTCTTGACTGGGGATGAACAGAGATTGTCGGATTTTCAACAGCAAATTTAACAACTATTGACACCTCCCAAAAATTGTAAGATCTGGATCTAAACAGCGTTATTCAAATATTATTTCTTAAGGAAATTTGAGTTGCCTTTTTCTCATTAAGGTTTCTTTTCAATGGAATCTTCATTTTAATCTAAAGAGGATGTCTTGAAAGAACAGGAGAAATCTTTTTCAGTGAAATACTTGTAGCTTTAACTATTCTACCATATAACCAAAGAAGCAATATACAGGTGGTTCTCCATGTACAACAGTTCATTTAATGACATTTCGAAGTTACAACTGCACTGGAAAAAGTGACTTATGACAATTTTTTGCACTTACAACCATTATAGTATCCCCGTGTTATGTGATCAAAATTCAGACTCTTATCAACTGACTCATATTGGTGATGGCTGCAGTGTTCCAGGTCACCTTTTCTGACCTGACCAGCAAAGTCAATGGGGAAGCCAGATTCACTTAACAATCAGGTTACTAATTTAACAATTGCAGAGATTAATTTAGCAATTGTGGCAAGAAAGGTCGTAATTTGGGGCAAAACCCACTTAACAAATGTCTCACTCAGCAACATAAATTTTGGGCTCAATGGTGGTCGTAAGTAGTAGTAGCATGCTATGAAATAATGTCTCAAACATGGTTTTTAATTTAAATGAAGTGGATGTTTTTGATGAGATGTCCTGGTTAAAATTAATACATACATTGCATTCCAGTTAACAGTTCAGTTCTATGTATTGATGTACAAATGTGTAGATAAAATCAAACAAGATGTAAAGATCAGTTACTTTGAGAAACATCATATAGAACTAGAAACAGAAGACATCAACATTTCTATACTGATTTTATATTCCACATTGTTCTGTGCTTTGTTAAGTTTAAAAACCTGTAGTTTTTAAAATAATGAACAGAAGATATAGCACATCCTACGAGATGACCTTTTAGTTTCCTGAAACACTAGGACATACGCATACTGAATTGTATGCATGCATGTTTTTATATGTGCTGACATGCAAGTTAGCATATTGCTGTTGAGATTTCAAGCACATTTCATTTTTAAGTGGTTATCTACATGTGTAACAGTTCACAAAAACAATATTTCACACAGAAGTAGGGAAGTCTGTAAATCTTGCATAGTTTTAATGATTTTGAAGAATGTTTAGATTTACTTCATTGCAGGAATTTACAAATAAAAATCCCCATTAGTCTGCATCAGTAAAATCAATTCTTACACAAAAGAAGATACAATGATAATAGAAATGACATTATATTCTGTTTCAAATTGTGAGACTATATTCCATATTGGTTTTTGCAAAATAAGGGACTTGGAGGATCATAATATCATTTATAATCAGCTAGGTTAGTGTTAAAACATTTAACTAATTAAAAAAAACACATGCACACATCCATACATAAAAATATTTTTTTAAAGAATGCTTAAAATTTATTTTGGTCTAGGGATGATATTAGTCAGCTTTGACTCTTAGCTCCTCCTCTTGGTCACTAGCTAGAGGTAATTTGCAGATGGAGGAGATCCAGGTCATATACCACACAAAGTTTTATTTTGCTTTACTTTGGTTCATTAATTGGCTCAATCCATAAAAATAAAATAAAACCAAGCATTATACTTAGTTTCAATCTAGCAGGATCTCTGATTTTTAGCCTTGGGATGTAGGAAAGCCCAATGGCTATCCAACAATACCCACTGCACCATTATGATGCATCAGCAGGCCTTCATAATCTACACTAAAATGAAAGGTGTAGAAAAAAGGTAAAAAAAGGCAGCCCCTCAGGATTTGGGTGACCTAAATCACCCAAGGTGTGGTGGCATAGTGGTCAGAATGCAGTATTGCAGGCTAATTCTGCTGATTGTCAGTTCGATCCTGATTCAGCCTTCCATCCTTCCAAGGTTGGTAAAATGAGGATCTAGATTGTTTGGGGGCAATAAACTGACTCTGTAAACAGCTTAGAGAGGGCTGTAAAGCACTGTGAAGCAGTATATAAGTCTATGTGCTTTTGCTAAAACATAGTTATCTAGAGACAAAAAATATTGGATGTATACTTTGCTATGCTAAGATTTATTCAATGATGAATTAATAAGTTAGCCATTACTAGCTGGGTTCACACATCATTCTTAAGTTACAAGCCAAAGTTCATAATCTAAAAAGCCTTAGCTTGCATACCACAATAACGGAGAAAAAATTAAATTGGATGCATATCCAGCCATGCCAAAAAAAAAAAAAAAAAAAAAAAAAGCAACTAGTAAAATCCCATTTCTGATGTATTAAAAAAAATCCACACAGCAGGTATTCTGGGATAATTTGTCTGATGCCTTCATTGCAGCACAGATGGAGAAAGGCGGCCTTATTTTCTGAGATGGATTATCAAAGAAAAAAAATGTCCCAGCTGCAAAGCTCACTTATACTCCTAAATTTAATAAAAAAAAAATTGAACATAATAGCAGGGGCGGACTTAATTATTCAGTTCTAGTTCCTGCTAATGTGGCAGGAGCCATGTTTAAGTCCCATGCAGCTGTTCTTGTTCCTGAAAGTGACCTTGTTGTGTAATCAAGAGCAGGACGTTTTGGAATATACATGTTTGAATTATCCACAGAAGGCAAGGTGGGTTCTCCTCTGCAAGTTGGCCCAATTGTGACTTGCCTCCTCCTCCTCCTCCTCCTGATCAACAGCTTTGAATTAGGATTCTGCCCAATTTCCTTCTTATCCCCTTTTCCTTTGGATATCACGCCAGATTATAATTTTTCAAATGATTATTATTGTTTCTTTCATATTCAGCATTTTTAAAATGTTAGGTGTAATAAATGAATAATGAGAATAATTTTGCAGGTAGGAGGATTCAGTAATATGATTCCACTTGATAAACCCCATCCCATCAAACCAACATAAAAGGTATTTCTAATTATTTCAGACTTCCTAAATGACAAACTACTGTTTGAGTTGGTAATTTCATAGAAATGTTTTTGCAAAATTTTGACAACAGTACAGAACTGGTTTGCCTCTTCCTTATGGGATTTTGTTTCTTAAATTTACTGCCTACTCTACATCTTTGGGATTCCCTGGAAGCTTCCCCATTCAAGTTGCAACCAAGGCTAATCTTGCTTAGCTTCCAAGTCCAGATGAGACTATCCAGAACTGCCATCTGCCAAGACATTTTCAATGATGAAAGCTGTATTTTATATCCAAAACCATCTGCCTTTTTTTAATTTTTTTAATTTGATTTATATGCCGCCCTTCTCCGGAGACTCAGGGTGGCTTACAATGCGTTAAGCAATAGCCTTCATACTTTTGTATATTTATACAAAGTCAGCTTATTGCCCCCACAAACTGGGTCCTCAATTTACCCACCTTAGAAAGGATGGAAGGCTGAGTCGACCTTGAGCCTGGCTAGGATTGAACTCAGAGAAATTACAGGCAGCTGGTGTTAATTGCTGCCTTTAGTAGGAGGCATTAGCCCCCTACGCTACACAGGCTCTTTGAATCAATTGAAACATTTAGTTCTAATACTGCACTTAAATCTGCTTCATTTCTTAATGGTTGCTTGAAACGTGTTCTCAAAACTTGCTTCTATTTAGAAAACCAAAGGCAGAAGGCTTGCCTTTTAAAGCCGAACGTTATTTCTCATATACTGTAGTAGGCAGACTCCTTATTCAGTGCTTCAACCTGAAAACTAACAACCAAAACATTCCTCAGGAGTAAAAAGCAGTAGAGCTGAGTTCTAAATAAATAATTCAGGACTACAGATTATGTAGTTCTCTGTTTTTAATGGCATAAAATGCAATTGAAATTTAGGTCTATCCAGAGGTGTGCCCATATAATTAAAGTGGAATTATTACATGTGGAATTATTCCCACATGTACAGTCACATGTCCCTAGGGCATACACTTATCAAAATAGTAAAACCCAAATCACATCATAAGCTCTGACTCTGTGTGTGTGTGTGTGTGTGTTATATACATATGAAAGAGGTTGTGACATGATGCTGCTTTGGTCATTTGCTCCTCTGATATCCTAAAACATACATTGGGAGACACATTTTCAAAAGAAACAGCCACTACACTTAAAAACTGTACCTGTGGTATTTTTCTGTACAAATGAAATGTATATATTAAGTTATGTCAATATCATACTGTAGCATTGATAGAATAAAATATATCAAACTATAACAGATAAAAAGTAAGCAAGAATGAAGTCAAATTGTGCTTTCAAAATTTTTTCAACTTCAAAGTTACAGAAATCTTCAAGATTTTCCGTACACGTTCCTTTACTGATGACAGAATGCCCAGTTCAGTAGGTTTGGCTCTATTACTTTCTCCATATTATCTCTATTATTTAAAACAAAGAAACAAAATATATATTAAAAAAACCTTTGGGCTTCAGCATACATTGCATATTTTTTCAAAGCAGCATTGTAGATGTCATATAAAACACAGGAATTATTGCTATTCCTAAGTGGAGGTGATTCAGCTAAAATCACTCAACTAACAGTCAAATGTTCTGCATTAAAATAATCACAACTGGGGACCTACTGTATGGATATTGTCTTCCACATTTCCAAGACCTTTCTTGCAACTGTTCTTTCTTTTAGGTAGAGAATACTAAGAGAAACTCCGGAAAGGCTCAATATTATTTTTAAGTCTTTGCACAACAACAGCATTTTTTAAGTTAGCTTCCTCTAGTGTGAGAGATTCATTCAACAACTCTCGAAAAGGTAGTGAAGTAGTCAGTGTGAAAGGTCTTCTTCCTTGATGTCTCTGGTAGTCAATTATGAAGTCTCTGATGTGGCTTATTCTAAAATGGAAAGGAACAAAAATTAATGCCTGACATTTTAAATCACATTTTTAAAGAACAAATTTCATGGTGTCATGACAATTAGAAGAAACTGATTTTGAGCAAATCAGGACCTTCACAAACACCACATAGGCATATTCTAAGTTCTCCTATGGAACTTATTTTTATCATTACACATTTTATCACTACACATTTAGAAAACCAGTTCTTCTCAAATTAACATCTTCTATGTTATGTTATGATGTTATGTTATGTTATGTTATATGTTATGTATGTAAACATTATGCTCATATAAGAATAAATCTGTTCGGGTTTTTCTGACTGTTTGTGATACAATGAAATGAGGTGTTCTAACAGTTATAAGCATTATCGCCACTGCATATCCAAATGAATTGTTAATCCTTCATCCCAAATTAATTTTCCCTAGAAGACCGCTAATATTGCTCTTTATGAATCCGAACCACATGGCCAGTCATTGATAAGAACAGTTTTTCTGTAGATACTAAAGGGGGTAGGATAGCTTTCCCCAGCCTGTTGTCCTGTATCAGTTGTTCTATGCAGAAGCTTTAGTGTCTTGTATATCGAGAGGACAACACCTTTGGAAAAACCAAAAGATAGATTGTTCTTTAGCCAATTTACTCAATGGTTTCCCAATCATGGCAATTTTGAGGTATGTGGACTTCAACTTCCAGAATTCTACAGCCAGCATATCCATTGATGATAATTTTAGCAATTGAAGTCCACAGGCCTCAAAACTGCTGTGATTGGGAAGCAATGCACTAACATCTTAGAGAAAAATAAACAGTCTGGAGTAATGCCACTCCCCTTCACATGCCATGTATTTCTATACTAGCTGGATACCCGTGCTCCGCTATGAAACTATGTGATCAGGCTTGATAAATCGACATTATAGCTTGAAAATTAATGAGTAGTTACAGATTGGCCTCTCCTCTCCTCTCCCCTTCTCTTCCTCAGGCTTGCTCCGCAGAAAGCTCTCCTCTCCTATCCCCTTCTCTCCTTCAGGCTTGTCCCACAGAGGCCTCTCCTACATTATCCCCTTCGCTTCCTCAGGCTGGCCCCAATGATCCTCTCCTATCCCCTTCTCTCCCTCAGGCTTGCCCCAGAGAGGCCTCTCTTATCTTATCCCCTGCTCTCCCTCAGGCTGGCCCCATTGATCCTCTCATATTGCCTTCCTTCCTCAGGCTTGCCCCACAGAGGCCTCTCGTATCTTATCTCCTCCTTTCCCTTTCAGGTGGGGAGTAGAATGTCTAAACTCCCAGCCTGCAGGATAAGTCACGTGCTGGCCACGCTCACACGGCAATTGGAACAGAGTTCTTTTCAGGTGGGGAGGAGGACTAGAACATCTAACTCCTTAGCATCAGAATGTGTTGTTAATAATATAAGAAATACTAATGATCTGATGGTCATTTCAAAAACAACTTTCGCACCTAGAAGCCAAGAGGAACATACGTGCCAAATTTCAAGTTTGTTGGCTTTACGGTTCTGGAAATTTTGTGATGATGCGTGAGTGGTATTTCGCTTTTATGTATATAGATATCACACAATCCATAGAGAAACAGTTTTAAAAAATACAATACTGTTTTGCAATACTGGATCAAATCCAATCAGACTCAAGTATGAAAAAGCAAAAGCACAACTTTATTAGCAAATCAAAAGAGTTTTATCTTACAGTAATTTGGATTGCAGCTGTGGCTTATTCAACAAATTAGGGCTAAGCAAACTAAACCTAGCATAAAAACCTTGCCAAGGCAATCATTCTGACATAAGATTTCCCAAAACTTCTGATGCCTTGATTCAGCGTGAAGCTGAAAATCACATTCAGTGTGATTCAGAAGTGATGTCACAATGGCTGTACCACTTTGCTTAACAGTGTGTTTCCTTTTTTGAATTTTTAAAAAATTTATACTATTATTTTCACGTATACTTTAAAATATTTATCTAGGTTTTATCCATAGCTAATGTTGAAAAGCTAATATATTTCATGGCTCAAGATTCAAAACAAATTAATGTTTTAAAGGCACTTTGGCTGTAATCTAATACTTTCTTGGAAGTATGCCCCAATGGTTGCAATAGAATTTCATTTCTAAGTAAATATTTTTAGGAATAGCTTGGTGGGCTGTAATTTGTCTTGAAAGGAAGTAAATATCCTGTAAACCGCACAGTATATTGTACAAAATGAATTCTGTTAATGGTATCTATTCTTACCTATGAGAAATATTGAAGTTTTGTACTATCCTTGCTCCATCTGCTAACCAAATCTGGATTCTAGTGATAGGTTCTGAATTATTTAGCACTACTGTCGGTTTTCTCTTTTCAGTTTCTTCACCTTTTTTTTTTACTTTGGAAATTATTCTAGGTGTAGCACTGAAAAATAAAGTTTTAATCATATAAGATTATAATTCCACTTCATTCTAGATAATTTATTTATGAGCTATGTAGCTAAATACCGTATTTCCCCAAAAATAAGACCCAGTCTTATTTTCTTTTGGGCTCTGAAATAAGCACTAGGGCTTCTTTTCCATTGGTCTTATTTTATTTTTTTTAGCTGCCTCATGTGCTCCACACCGGCTTACCTCAGGGCCCCTGCAGCCAGGCCATCCATGTCCCAACACCTGCCTCATCTTGTGGCTGCAGCACTGGCACGTTGCTCGGCCTTCTGTTCTCTGTTGCGTCGGCAAGCAAGCAGAAGTGTTCGGCGGCCACATGGGCTCTTGCTGCACATGGCTGCTGGTGCTGCCATCGCAAGGCAGTTGTTGGGGCATGGATGGCCTGGCTGCAGGGACCCCCGAGGTAAGCCAGTGTACGCATGGGGCAGCTCAACCCTCCTCATCTTGTGTGGGCACCACTAGACACTAAAGTAGGACTTATTTTAAGGGTAGGACTTGTATTGGGCACATATCATTGTATTTTAATGGCCCATAAGCCCTTGCGGGGTGGAGTCTGGGCAACTAAATGGAGCTGAATGTTTACTGGCCGGATGTCCTTCCTGTCGCCAATGTGAAACTATATTCAGCAGATATATTTTTCATGCCCAGAGAGAGAAATATCTGCCTCTACCTATGATCGAACTCACAGCCTCCTGATTATGAGGCAAGAGTTCCACTTCTAGGCTACTGCATCAGTCATGCTAGGGTACTCATACTAGGACTTATATTCAGGATAGGTCTTATAGCAAAATATATTTTTTTGATATATAAGGAAAAAAAAAACCCACCCCAAAACCCAACAAGGAGCCTGGTGGAGCAGTGGATTAAAGCACTGTTAAATAGCAGTTAGCTGCCAGCTGCCTGCAATTACTGCAAGTTCGAATCTCACCAGGCTCAAGGTTGACTCAGCCGTCCATTCTTCCGAGGTAGGTAAAATTAGGACCCGGATTGTGGGGGCAATAAGATGTATAAAAAAAGAACAGAGGTAATTTAATGAGAGGGAGAACTGGACTATTGTTATGATTCTTGTTAGTCTTCCAGCATCTCTTTCATTTACAAATATTATTAAACTGCTTATAAGATAGGATATTCAGTAGAAAGGCAATATTTTCAGCTCCAAGTTTGAAGCAAATGTTTGTATAGGTAGTCCTTGACTTACAACCATCCATTTAGTGACTGTTTAAACACCCAATGACAGTGAAAAATTGTTTACGACTTGCACTTATGACCATCTTAGTATCCCCATGGTCACGTGATCAAAATCCAGGTTCTTGGCAACCAGATTGTTTTACAATGGTTTTAGCATATGAGGGTCATATGAATCCCATTTGTGACCTTCTCAGATACGTTTCCACAAGCAAAATCAATGGGAGAAGCTGGATTTGCTTAATGACTCTGTGATTCTCTTAATACCTGCAGTGATTCATTTAACAGTCATGGCAAAGTTGGAAAATCACTCAACAAGTTGACAACAGAAATTCTGGTGAGGGGTCCTTTGTGCTCTCTGAGCTTGTTTTCTTGCAGGCGTTTCATTACCCTAACTAACATCATCAGTGCTAGTAAGGAGTGCTGTTTGCTGTCAGTTTAATATTCTAGTGGCTTGCCTGCCATTGTTGGTGGGGGCGGTCTTAGAGATTCTTTGGTTGGGCTGTTTACTGATGGCTCTTTAGCAGTTTCTTGACTGGGGTGTTATTTACTTGATTGGTCTGAAGTTAACCTTTGAATTAATCTATGCTGATCTGGGTGCCGATTACTGGTGGAGAGGTGCTGGAATCTTTTTGTTCTCTTTTGGGCTGGTTGATTGTCTCTTTTGCATAGTCCAGAGATCAGTGGTGAAATCTAAATTTTTTTCCTACCAGTTCTGTGGGCGTGGCTTGGTGGTGATGGGGGTGTCATGTGACTGAGTGGGTGTGGCTACGTAGACATGTGACTGGGGGGTTCAAAAGACAGAAACTCACTTCAACAAAGTCCTCTGGAGCAGGGGGTTGGACTAGATGACCTCCAGGTCCCTTCCAGCCCTGGATTGCTGTGCTCTTTCAGGTATCCTCTAAAGCTGCATCTAGTGCCAGGTTTGTGGTCCTTCCTTCCTCTCCTTTTTCCCTCCCTCCCTTCCTTGCTCCTTTTCTTTCTTTTTCTTTCTTTCTCCTCTCCCTCTCTCCCTCCCTCCCTTTTTTTCTTTCTCTCTCTCTCTCTCTTTATTTCTTAGCATCCCCCTACCCCCATTTTTGGCCCAGCAGGTCTCAGGGAAGCCTCCTGGGAGCAAAAACAGACTCCCAATAGGTAGTTAAAAAATGTTTTGAAAAGTAAAAAAAAAGTTCAGAGGATCCCACGGCACAGCTGATTGTCACAGCTGATTGTTGGAACCTATTTTAAACTTTTTTTTTTACTACCTATTGGTCTAACGGGTAGTAATAAAATGCTTAAAAAAAGTTTTAAAAAAATTCAGACTGTCAGCTGTGCCATGCAATCATGGGAACTTTTTAAAAAAAATTTTAAAGCATTTTTTTTTACTACCAGTTAGGGTGAACCAGTAGCATTTCACACCTTGCTATAGATTATGTTAATGTCTACATGTCTATTCTGGTTCCTGTTGTGGTTGTAAGATGAGAACTACCTATAGAAGTCTTCTTCAAAATCCAGAAATGCAGGCGCCATCTTATTCACATTACACATTCTTTGAGATTTACTCAAAAGTAAACATAGGCAGAGGATTGAAGTATAAGAAGAATGAAAGAAAACCATCACCTCCATTCATTTCATAAGCCAATTTCAATTACTACTAAAAGCATGAAGCTGCTCACCTTCCCAATCGATACCCTGCTCCAGAGAAAGGATGAAATACTGCCTTCGGTGACATATATAACTCATCCTTCTTATCATCCACCTTCACATCCACCTCTTCTTTGTCACAGATCTTCTGTAACTCAAGAGGCAGCTCCCTAACAGAAATATTTGTTTAGTTAAAACCAATTCAGGTGGTCTGCAATTTACAGCCATTCGTTTAGTGATGGTTCAGTTACAATGATACTTAAAAAAATAAATTATGACTGATTTTCACACTTATAAACACTGCAGCATCCTCATGGTCATGTGATCAAAATTCAAATCCTTGGCAACTGGCACTTATTTATGACAGTTGCAGGTCAATGGGGAAGCCAGATTCACTTAACAACTGGGTTACTAATTTAACAACTGCAGTGACTCACTTAACAGCTGGGGGAAGAAAGGTAAAATGGAGCAAAATTCAGTTAACAACTGTTTTGCTTAGCGATGGAAATTTCAGGGCTCAGTTGCAATCATAGATCAAGGACTACCTGTACGTCATAGTCCAACATTTTGTTTTCAGCTTTTTCTTCTCATTTTCCCCCATATATTGTATAATAATGTAGCATCTGCATATACAATTTTGAATTTAAATGTCAACATATCATACTTTGTCCATTGAAACAGCCCACCAGCCAGCAAATATATTACCAAGCAAACATGGAATGCCATTTTATTAGTTTGTCTTTCATATACCTCAAAGAAGGGTATCATTAAAAAAAAAAGTTTGGATTGATGCACATTTTGAGTAGACAGTTTATCCAAAATTTTGCCCAAACTGGGCAGTCACTACAAAGTGTAATGTGCAAACGCCATTAATACAAATCTGACTTGCCCCTTTTTAATGGAATCCAAGAAACGCTGGTTTGCAACATCTGTGTAACTTCGGAGTTCACCATCATTTATTGTAAACCCATTTTTCCATAATGTAATAATTGTATCGGCCTGTAAAATGAGAACACAAATTATCATTATATCAAGAGCTAAGCTGCACCATTTATGCAAGAATAAATGTATAAACATATGAGCAATACAACCTCACAAAGATCAGTCCAAAATGCCTGTATACACCAACATCTTTCACTATGCCTTTTGATGCTTGTAAATTTTCTTTCTTTCTAACCATGTCCTTTACTTCACTCACTGCCTTCTGTTTATTTATTTATTAAATTTATAGGCTGCCCCTCTCACCAATAAGATGACTCTGGGCTGCTAGCCTGTCAACTTCATCCAACTGTGACTTATGTCCTCTGCTTCCCCTTGATCCATTCACCCTTTCTTCATGTACTTATTTTTTCATGTACAAACGCTTTTGTATTTAATGCACTTTCATTCCTCACTTATTTGTTCTTGAGTCATTCTCCTGTTTTACCACTGGTTTTAGAAAACCGATGCTTATCAAATGAAATTGTAGTTTTTGCATTAATTCTTGCTACTTTCCTCTTTAGTAGAACAATAAGAGAATTCCTCATTGTCATCCATAGATGCACTTCTTCACAAATATACTGAACATCAGCTATTTAATCATAATTTGACCTAAGACAGAATCCAAATAACACACAAGTCCAAGCTGCATATGTTTTAGTTTGTTGCCTGGCATAATTTCTGCTGTGCATATCTCAGTTTAATTTTTTTCTCCTTATCTTCTTTTTCCTACTTCATTTTCCTTTCTTTTTTTGACTGTTAGTTGATTTCAGGGGAAAACGCTACTGCTTAAATAAAAACTGCTATAATTTTTAAATAACAGCCACATCTTGCAACCCCACATCCATTTACTTTAGACTTACCTTAGCCTGCTCTGAGCATACGGCCCCAACTTTCTGAGCTTCTTCAAAAAGATTATCAACACAATTATTCTGCTTTGTACCATTCTGAATTTGGCCATCAGTTTTGGGTTGGCAAATCCTGCAAAGTAAGATGGAAAACTCACATAAAATGTATTGTTTGAATTAAACATAGCCTATAGGTTATGTTTGGTAAATTTGTTTTTCACAGAAGTATTAAAACATTTCAGAATATATCTGTGTGTACTATATCTTTAATAGTCCTTAGTTTAATAAGATCATTCCAGTCCAATCCAACCCAGCCCAACCCAACAGGAGTAATTTCTCAATGCCAAATACAGTTCTAGTAATCATGAGGGCATCATGTTGGAAAAGGCTAATCTAGCATCATGAAAGCATGTCACTGTCTTTCTCCCTGCCCAACCCACCTCAAAGGGTTGTAGTGAGGAAAATAAAAGGCAGGAGTATTAGATATACTCACTTCCCCAAGTTATATATAAAAAGGAGAAGATAAAAATCTCCTCCTCCTCCAATAAGATAAACAGGACATTCTACATCACACACAATAACTGTCTCATCCCCACTCCCCCGTCTACTTTAGTGTGTCATTTGTTAGACCAGAATCTCTTTATGTATTAATGGAACTGAAATTAAGCTAAGAAAACATGTGGATTATAGTACTGCAGGACTACAAATATTTCTACTTGGGTTAAAATGTTTTTTGCCGCTGTAGATACATCTGGAATGAAGTGCCTTCATCTTCTTCCATGTTTTGTGTGGTGCCTCTAAAAAAAACAGCTGTTAAAAAAGTTCAAACATTTGTCTGAAAGACATCTGTGGATACACAGTATGGAGTCAGCCATCACCACTGCCATTCAGCCCCTTGCCGGGAAAGGAATGACAAAGGGTAGACAGCATGGAACCCTAGAAGTCCCTTAGTAAAGTGATTTGTGGCCCATGCTGTGTGTAGTCCTATCTGTTGAGCAACCCCACTCTTTCTTCTCTGACACTTGAAGCACAGCTCTGGCTGCTGTTACCAGCTAATAATACAGTGAATGCTCTGCATTTTCTGCTACAATGACTGCAATGGATGCTGGCTGTATCAGTTGGACATTTCTACTGGAAGTTTCCTGCATGGTATCATGCTTATTTGTGGATTATAGTCTGTGGCTGGAAGCCTTGCTCAGTTAACGTGAGTTCCCTGTCTCCATGTTACTTAATAGGACATAATAGTATAATTGCTGGAACTGCTTATTTACTGTAGTGGTGTTTCTAAAGATGTTGAGAAGATCTGTCATTTCATGTTAATTTTTAATTTTTCTCCAAGACACTGCATATGGCAGCCTCTGGTCTCCTGATATATGATGTAGGGTGTCTGATAATCATTCAAGCTGTCAGCCTATCTACCACAGCTTTCTTAACAGTTTATTGTTTCACTATAGCACCATATAATGAAGCAATTATCTTGACTGAAAGAGATAGAAGTTGTACTTGTGCTATATATATATATATATATATATATATATATATATATATATATATATATATATATATATATATATATATATAGATCTTTCATTTATTAAAACAGTGTGACAGAATAATCCTTTTAAATTTGCTTGGTAGCATATGTGCAATCAAAGAAATACTAAGAAAATATTTCTTTCTCCTAGAAAATATAATTACAGTTATCAAGGGAATGGAAACACAATCTGTCTTTTTTTATATGCAGAGCTGTGGGTTTTTTAAAAATGAAACTTCTCTACCCAAATCTTCAGCCAAGAGCAACTCCATTCTTCCTTTTTTTATTGAAAAGTTTTAAAGCAAAGTTTACATATATATCCCCCCTCTCCTCCCCCCTCCCCAACCCTTTCCCCCTCCCCCTCCCTACTTCCTAGAACAAAATACAGAGTATAACATTTGACAATCATAATCCATCATAATCTAATTAACTATAGCCTCCTACATCTCTCTAGTTCTTTAACTCCCCAATTACCATACTAAATTTAATTACCTAATAATATCTTCTATTTATTCATAAACTATCTGAAATTTTTTAATCTGATATTTACTTTGAATATAATCTATCCATCTTCTCCATTCCCTCACATATTTTTCATTTGAATGGTCCTTCAAATACGCTGAAACTTTTGCCATCTCTGCCAAATTTGCTACTTTTAATGTCCATTCTTGAATAGTAGGCAAATCTTGCTTCTTCCAATACTGCGCCACCAACAATCTTGCTGCGGTTATTAAATTCAGAATCAAATTAGTTTCTATAACCGTACAGTTCATAACTATACCCAACAAAAACAACTGTGGAGTAAACTTTATCCTCTTTTTAAGAATATTTTGAATAATCCACCAAATTTTTATCCAAAATGCTTTAACCTTTTTACATGTCCACCATACATGAAAATAAGTAGCATCCTCACAGTCACATCTCCAACATTTAGACTGTAAGTTTGGATAGCAGCTCCATTCTTTAATGGCAAGTATAACTCAATAATTTATTATGAAGTAGAAGAGTTAATAATTACTCCAATACAAATTATATCACTTGCCTAAGTCTGCAGCTGCAGCAACCTGTTCATTCAGGACTGTAGAAAGCAATGAAAAAGAAATCTGCTCTGAAAAAACATTTAAAAGAGCAGCTGAGCAATAAATAAAAGAAACAGAAACTTTAACTAATAATTAATAACTAAAGAAAGCTTTCTCATTCTGTTCCAATACAGTCTACCAGAGTTCAATTTACAGAGTCCTTAGCATTATGAGATTGTGAGCATTGAAGACCCAGAAATTTATAGGACGCTAAATGGGGAAATGCTGGACAAGTCATTTTTTTAGCACACAAAAGCCTAACAAAGAATAACAGTTAGAATATTATCTCTGTAATCTAAATTTTAAAAGAAATGTTAGAACATAATGAGAAATTATACTTTTGGTTGGAATCATTATGCTATCAATGCAATCACCACATTTACTAATCCTCAAACATTTCAATTCTTACCTATTTCAAAATCTTACCTCTTTCCAGATTTAGGTACTTAATCTTTGCTTAATTGTAAAAGTAATTGTACAATTGGTCTTGCACTTGTGACCGTTGCAGTGACCCTTTGGTCATGTGATTACCATTTGCAAGCTTCACAACTGGCTTTTGACAAGTATAATTAATAAAGCTGGCAATAAAATCGTGAGTTGTGGTTACATGACTCATTTAATGGCCTACAGCGACTCATTTAACAACCAAATGGGAAGTGATGATCCATTGCAGTCACATGATGTCTCTCTTAGTGACAAGACTTACTGATCCCAAATGTGTTGGTTAAGCAGATATTACTGTATCTACAGAAAACTTGATTGCTTCTGACACAGTGAGACACAAATACCTCTGTACGCTTCATCTCTTCTGTGCACATAAAACAAATACATCTACACCTCCTCTCTCTCCCATCTGTATTTTAAACATGCACTGACACTTCAGTAGTTTTTTCAGGGATTCACACAGTGCAGAACTCTGCTGCTTGGAAGTACTCGTGATAAGATACCACTAGAGGGAAAAGATAAAGACTTGGACTAAATGCAGCATGTCATCAAGTTCACAGACTAAAGTGTCTTGAATTTGAAATGTTTTAAGTTTGAAATGAATAGTTCCAACTCCACAGAAGCGTTCTGAGCTTCAAATGGCTCCATTTAGAACTGATATTGTATTCTAAGCCCAAAACAGGATCTTTTCAAGCTCAGAATACTTCTGGAATAATTCAGGAAGACTGCCACCAAGGTTGGAACAATCCTACCTAGAACTTGAAACAGCTGTTTTAGAATCAAAGATTTTTCACGCCTCTATCATAAATTCTTTGGAGTATAACTATTTGATTTGGACTGTACAATAAAAGAGAGGTTTCAGTCTGTATTCACAAGTTTACAATAATCTTTGCATCTGGGCAACTCTTTTTGATTTCTGTGGAATCAAAATCTTCTATACTTATTTAGAACACTCATCCCATGTGGTCCGTTGAATTACAATTCTGAATGAAATATCTTCTTTCAATATTGATTTTGGATATCTTGATTTCCTTATTAGGCTAAAGAGTAATTCTTCCATCAAAGCATCTTCCTCCTCCAAAACTGAAAGCGGTTGACACTGGCTCTCCAAAACAGCCAACTTAGTGGCAACTAAAAGCTTCAGAGGACTGAAGCATCTGCTTAAACTATTTCACTCTAAACAATACTAATACTAGCCCCATACTTTACACAGAAAACTAGCTTTAGGTTTATTAATAAGCAAGAATCGAAGTAATAAAATCTACCTACCATTCTGGATTCAAGATTTCAATCTTGTCAAGTTCTTGCATTTTCTTCCACCTAATGTTAAAACAAAGTATTACCATCATGAAAGAGAACAACTTTTTAAGTTCACAAACATAAACCAGTTAGTTACCGGTACATGTCTAAGTATTCCAAGACAGGAGGTGGGTAAGTTTCTTCCCAATTCACAAAGTGTAGGTAATCCTCGACTTACAACAGTTCATTTACCGACCATTTGAAGTTACAATAGCACTGAAAAAAAAAGTGAATTATGACCATTTGTAGTGATTGTACAATCATGGACCTGTGATCAAAATTCAGGCATTTGGCAACTGACTCATATTTATGATGGTTGCAGTGTCCTGGCATCATGTGATCACCTTTTCTGAACTTCCTACAAGCAAAGTCAATGGGGAAGCCAGATTCACTTAACAACTGTGTAACTAATTTAACAACTGCAGTGATTCACTTAACAATTGTGGCAAGAAAGGTTGTAAAATGGGGCAAAATTCGCTTAATTTCTCCACTTAGCAACAGAAATTTTGGTGTCAATTGTGGTTGTAAATCAAGGACTACCTGTATTTGTTATGGAGTAAAAGGGCAGCCCAATAGGTCCCTGATGGTTGCTAACTATACAAAGGACCAGAATTGCTTTCCCTAGTTTAAACTGTTGACAAGTCAAATTGCCCAAACAGTGCCAGTGGCACTTCAAAGTGCACCTTCAATGCAGCTAAAATTCCAGTTCATAAAAATATATTAAAGGAAGGGATTAAAATAGAATACTAAAAGAAACTAGCATGGTGGTAGATGATATCTATGTAAATTATTATCCCAAATAATAATACCATTCTGTTTGTCTTTCGCATATGTGAACTTCCTTTCCTTTCTTTTTTAAAGATTGAAATATCTTACATTTGCACATATACCTTTTTCTTCTTTTTTTAATAAAAGAGAAACAATGATTTCTTTTTTTCCCTCATTCTATATTGCCTCCACCTATGCAAGTGTAACTATATTCATGGTTAATTTTGTTTCAAAGATTCTAGACATGCCATAATTATAAGACAGGCCAATTTCTCTTATTAGTACACCAGTAGTTCATTCTGAAAAATATATATATACATGCTGGCTTACTAAAAGTACATATTAAGCTATTGCAGTGAAAAATGTTCTTTATATAGTGCATACACAGTAGTCCTCATTTAGCAGCACAATTGGGACTGGCAACTTGGTTGTTAAGTGATTGCTAAGTGAAACAACAATTGTGTTTATGATTGAATTTCTCTATTCTTTTGCCTTACAGGTGAAGATCATAAATGTGGTGACTGATCACAAGTTGACTTTTTCATTACAGTCGTAAATGAGGACTGCTTGTTTTTGCTATTAAAACTAATAAACTCTGATGGTTTCACACAACGTACATACCACAAGGCTGTGGTTGACTGCCAGTCACGATAGTTAATGTGCTGTGAAAAAGTATTTGCCTTCTTTTAGATATGCTGATCTCTTTACATATATTGCCAAATATTTTCTGCCCCATCCTAATGATAGGAATCTGAGTAAATAAATAACATCAAAATTGTGCAACAGTATTTTATTTCATGAACAATTGTTCTATACTAGGTAATGTGCTAGCATGAACAAGTAATTGCCTCTTTAGGCAATTACAAGAAGTGCTTGTAAAGTCCTTTAACTGAAATAACTGCAATCAGGCCTTCTTTCTGTAACTGATGGTCTAATGCTTGCACCACCGTGAGAAATGGTGCCCTATTCCTTCATTGCAGTTACTTCAACTCTGTAGCATTTGAGGTTTTGCAACCATGAACTGCTTGATTCAGGTCTTGCTGCAACATTTCTATAAATGAAGTCTGGAGTTTAACTTGGCTATTCTAAAACAATGAAGTTGTTTTTCTTCATTTGTTCTCTTCCATGTCCAGGATTATTGTCCTACTGCATGATCAACTTTTTTGTTTGCTGACCGACAGTTGGGTTGGTATTTCCTGTAAAATTCTGATAGAAAGCCAAATTCAAGATTCCTTCAGTGATGGTGTGTCATTCATTTCCTGAGGCAGCAAAGCATCTCCCATATATATTATCTTCTCCGTGTTTGATAAACGGGCCGGTATATGGTTCTTATTTTGAAACATAGTGTTTGCTTTCTAACTGAACAACATCTATGTAACCCACAAAGGTGCATTTTTTTTACTATTTGTCATGTCCCTCCAGAAATCCAAATGGTTTTCAGGAGTAACCTGTTCCCTATAGGAATCTACAAGCTGTTGTTGGATTCTTTGTGACTTCAAGGATTATTTTATGTTACACTCTGTTTTATGTTTTGTCTGGCAGAACAGACAAAAATCTGAAAGGAGCAAATATTACTTTACATAATTACTGTATTTTTCAAACTATAAGACACACCAGACCATAAGACACACATTAGCTTTAAAGGAGGAAAACAAGAAAAAAAATGCCTCTGCTTCCCATCATCCATCCGGTATTTATCTGGCTAGAGTCCTTGCAGCAAACAGCAAACAGCCTGGTCAGCTCCAGCATGTTATCGCAGCTCCAGCACAGAGTTGGGCACAGCCCCAGAACGTCAGGGTTCTGCTCCGTTGCAGCCACCACCTGTTAACTGAGCTGAGCTGCCACCACCGGGAAATGCTGGAGTCTTCCCTGCTGAGCAGCTGATTGGCAGTTCGATCGGCCTCCTGGAATACCACCAATCAACTGTTCTAGGTGGTGGGGATCGCCACCGCTGCCTATCACCACCGCTGCCATTCGGTGATCGGCAGCGATAGCAATGGGCAATGATTCCCGCTGCCTAGAACAGCTGATCGGCAGTATTTCGGGAGGTCAATCCAACCGCCAATCAGCTGCTTGGCAGCGAAGGTTCCAGTGTTCCCTGTTGGTGAATGGTAGCAGCGGTGACAGGTGGTGGCAGTGGTAAGGACAGGCCAACCCCTTCCTCCCCGCTGCAATATTCGCTCTATAAGACTCACATACATTTCCACCTGCTTTTTCTAAGGGAACAATATAGCTTTCAATGGACCTTTCCTATGTTTACATGTGCATTACCAGCCCTATAGGCCGAACTGAAAGAGAATAACTGGAGTAAAGTCACATTACATAGAAACAAATTACATTGGCACCATAATTCCTAGAATTCCAAGCCAGTATTATCTGTAAATTGTTCAGGTTCTCATAACATACAAAGCCATAATGAAGTTTCTTGATTTTAAATTAGAATATGTGAATTAAGCCACCGTATTTTGTAAATAATGGTTTATAACTGAACATATTTTGTGAACTATCCAACTATATATATTCAATAATTCATTGTTAAATCATAGCTAAGGACTCGGGTATAACCCAATGATGTGGCTTATGTCATACTAAGTCATGATTTGTTTATTCAGTAAATATAGTAAGCCAAACTGTCTAAGTATCTGCTATAAATTAACCAAACCAATCAATCACATTAGCTAAATTCTATGCATGGAACTACTTTTAAGATATTTTATTCATTCATTCACTCACTCCGCCCTTCTAATCTGGTTAGGATCAGTGTTATCAGAAGCTGCTGAGGAGCCCAGGAATGTGACCAAATCCCCATAAAGTTTTCTAGTACAGGACATCATGACAGTACTGTATCTCAACTAAAGTCCAGAAAACCTATTGCTTCTAAAAATGCCACTGCATGCAGGGGTTAAACGAATTCTGACAGATTTGCAACAGAAATATTCAAAGCTCCATTTTTCTAATAAAATTATTGGATTTTTCTGGGCATCAAGAAGGACAAAGGCACTACTGCACTGAAGAAAAAGGATGAACTGCACCCCCTTAAGAAGAAACAAATGCACAATGTTTTTTTGGTACAAAAAAACTTAGCTTCACATAGTATAAATACTGTAGAGGGAGATAAAGAGCTGGAGGCTGATGGTATTTTAATCTATTTATAACACAGCACAAAATAAGCATTCCTTCTATATCTCAACTATCCAAATATATGATAGTAACATTTGATTAGCAAAAATGAAGGGACTTCTGCTGTAATGTAAGCTATTGTTTTTTAATCTTATCTGAATCTTAAAGCTGTAGTTCCAGCTTTAAAACAAGGATCTTCCTTGCCCCTGTGTCACACTGTTATCCTTTCCCAAATGTTACCATTTTATTTTCCTAATCCCTCACTGCCAATGTCTAACCCAACAATTAACTTAACCATGGTTTACTGAAGAAATCCAGCTTCTTGGGTGTGCAGATCCACCTAATCATAAATTATCCTGGCCAGTCACATTTTCCAGTAGCCTAATGTGGAATTCACATCGAAACGAATGATTATTAAATCTTTAATTCGTGTAACTGAAGGTATTTCTCAATATGGATTTTCTTTTTCCTCAGGAGAGCTACTTTCGCTTTACTTCGGCAGAACAGAAATCAGAAAGGACTTGGACGCTTTGATCTAAAAATACCCTACAGTATGAACTCTTCAGAGGTTGCTTCGAAGCGATGCTTCGGAATGGAAGGTAAACTGAATCAATACATGGCGAAGGAACGGCGCGAGAAGATTGAGACGCGTGTACTTTACTGGGCTGCACTATCTTCCATTTACACGTATGTCGTCCAATAAACCACAATTGTCGTCCCGGCCAAAGCCACACATACATTGTGGTTTAGCACGGTCTGGCCCTCAGCCAAACTATATTTTGCAGAATCAGCACCTTTTTAAAGAACTTGGGTCGACCATGAAAAATCATGGGCGGCGCTAGTAAAAACGTCAGCGCCACTGGGGCGCCTTCTCGTTGAAACCGCTTAAGTTTGGGCTGGGCGCCCAAACGCCCGACTTCCCTTCCCGACCCATCTCCAAAATCAAATAAACTGCTGCTTGTCCTGCCTCCCGGCAAAAACACCCACTCCCGGCCTTCCCCCGGGGATGGGGGAGGGGTGGGGAGCAGAGAAAGAAGGCTCTTCCCACCTTCACGCAACTTGATCAAACCCGCCAACTCCCGCGGCCGGTACCTTAAGGTGCCGAGTCACGCTTCCCGGTAGATGAGAGGCCACTCTCTGCTAAGAGCGCTAACTTTCGCGCTCCTGGGCTTTCTTTGCACAACGGCTTGAAATCCCTGTCAATTCCGCCTGGCTGCTTTTCCAAGGCCGGTGCGTTGCTCCCTCCGACGCTACTCACCTACTTCCCCTCCCCAAAGGGGAGAAGCCGGCGGCCGCCACGCTGCGCTATTTAGAACCGATTGCGTAAAGCCCCGGCGACCAGCGCGTCTGGCAGGGGTAGCATCGGGCTCTTTTTCCGCCCATAGAGGGGAGGACCTTGCTGGCTCTTATTGATCCGGAGGGAGGAGCAGATTGGAAGATTTTGGCGGCTTCTGGACGCCTTATCCCTATTGTATTTTCCCTTTGGCGGCAGCAGCAGCAGCGCGAGTTGAATGCTCCGGCGGCGGGGTTTGCTCACGCTTGAGGAGAGACGCGACAGCAGCAGCTCAGCTGTTGGAAATCGTCAGTCGGCTCTCCTATAGACAAATAGGCTGGGAAGAAGCCCCGTGGCGTTGTCTTTTGAGAAAAGGGTTCAGACCGTACAAGAGGTCAGATAGTGAAAAAAATATTTTTTTTTAAAGTCATTTTTAATGTGTGTCGGTAGGTTCACTGAAAAAAGTGACAATAAATATTATCTTAAACGCGCAGAATCGCAATCGCTTATCCGAAGGGAGTTGCAGAATGAAGACAGAAACTTTGTACAAGTTGAGTAAAGCGTGTATTTAGGCGATAGCGTTGTTAAGGGGTTGGGTGGGGCGACTTTACTATTTCAGGTTAGCATTATCCCATCGGCGAAAGGAATGGCTCACATTTCAAGCTAAGTCGTGGTTTCCTTTAACCATGGTTTATTTAATAAATCAGTTGACCGGGTTCATGGTTCACGCCAAGTCAAAGTCAGACCACATTATGATTTAACCTGTGAATGCTACGGTATCGTTATTGGTAAAGGATTGTGAGGAAAAGGACTGGTAAAGGATCCCATCTGAAACTGTTGATGAGGCAGAGAGACAGGCAGGGCATACTTACAGCAGAAACTTAATACAGTACACAGCTTGACATCACATGGCTGGCTCTTCTATTTCTAATAGGTTTGCTTAAAGTTAAGTTTTAGATCATTTTTTTTCAAAATGAAAGCTTATCAATACTCAGGCCATTTCTCAAAATTTTTATGAACAGAAAAAATGCACTGAAATATAAGCAAAACACACCTAATTCTGATTCATTTGCTTTCAGGAATATCCGTCTACCTCTTGGGTGTATCCAGTGATTCCATCTGCTCAATGCTGTTTTGGAAACAACTGGACATACCATCAATTTTTTAAAAAAGGCATGGTTGCCTGTGGTGCATGCTTGGGATGGTATATCACTGTAACTACATCTTATCTTTGGGTATGGCATTGTGTTTTCCTGTGACTGGTTATCACAATAATCCATAGAAACAAGACACTAAATGATTAATTTTAAATTGTTCAACTTAACGTGTTAGAATATCCGCCACTTATAGGATTAATGTGCCTTATGTTGCCATAACAAAGGAAGAATTATTTATTTAATCTAGGGGTGAACAAATGTTGGCTGCCTGAGGACTACCCCAATGTTTATGTAACTTTTAATGAGCCACATTATACTGGGGTGGGGGTGGGGGGACTATGGGCATTTATGAAAGAATTTTCAAATATTTTAAATTAGCACTGCAAGCACCTGCAAACTTTAATGCACTGATATTATTCTTGAAATCCTCCAACGCTTCCCAAAATGGGCCTAAAATTTTGACTCATTTGGGGAGATTCTTGGGAATCAGAAAAGAATGGACTGCTTGCAATCTCTAAGCCACAAGTATTGTGTACTATGTTCTGGTTTGAGTCACTCCAAATGTTTTGGACCATGATTTCTATAAGTCTTGCATTGGTCAGACTAGCAAGAGTTAATGAGAATTCAGGTTTTTGCATGGTTACAGATTCATGACCCTAACTTCAGAAAAGTAGTTGATGAAAAATGGGGTTCAAGGAAGAACAGCAAGATGGAAATCACTAAGAAAAACACTGAAACTTGTCACTTTGTCAGAAAGCATTTGAAAAAAGCCAAGGGAGGTCAGGAGGTCTCATAAATAAGTGAGAAAACTATGGAATATAGTTTACAGGAGAATATTGGTCGTCTGTCATATGAAATGCAAGTGGGTCAAGACAGTGACCCCAGACATATAATCATGTCTACAAGAGAGTAAATAATGAGGAACAAATTCGATGTTTTAGAATGGCAAAGTCATTAAGTCCAGATCAAAATTCCATAGCAACACTTTGGCAGGACTCAAAATGAGCAGTTTATGCCAAGAAAGCCTCTAATGTTACTTGGCTGTTAGAGAAATGGGACTAAATCCCCATAGATGATATATGATCACCAATTGCAGGAGGTGCTTGCATGCAATTCTTGCAGCAAAACATGATGCAATCACTTACTGAAGCTAAGGGGCGATTGTTTTTCACATTGGTCTACTGCAAGATAGATTATTTTGTTATGAAATAAATGAAAAATCACCAATGTTTGATGTTACTTGTTCATTCTGACTCAATTTTTATATCATTAGGACCCAATAATGCTTTAATAAGTCAAAATATATAAAAACTTAAAAATTCCAAAAGGAGGATGCTTTTTCATATGATTGCAGATCTTAAATTAATGCAGAGCCATTCCATATTACCAAATATCTATTTAAGAATAATCGGTAAAAAACATATATAGTTTATTTGTTCTCTAATGCAAATATTTGCAATGATAGGAAGTTGCTTGTCTTAAGTATATTTTTTGTCAACATGCAGTATTTGATCAATATGTCAATATCAGTATGGATCCTTTTTACTAATTCATTAGTCAGCATATAAGACACCCTGTGCAGATGTAGAGAAAAAAAATCCATAATTCTGACCACTTTCATTTGGAACATTTATATCCCTCTAGGGGACTTGGGCAGCTGCAGCTCTCTAGATCTTCCTTAATTATAACTCCTAGGCCTGTGTTGTGGCCCCATCCCCCCATAGCTGATTCTGACAGCGAGGAGGCTGGTGTGGTGTTGCGCCAGCAGCCTGTGCAGCTGGCACCCAAGTCAGACAATGAGGAGGCTGGAGAAGATGTGGTGCCAGAGGCAGGAATTCAGCCAGGGCCTTCAGAACCTCCAGAAGCTCCTTTAAATGAAGAGGAAGAAGAGGAAGAGCCTCTTCTTGATGCACGGGCGCGCAGAGCTGCCAAAAGGCAGGAGTGGCTCCTCAGAAGGAGGTCTCGAGAGTAAGGCTTGGGGCTAATTGGCCACACCCTTAGCTTATTTAAGGAGGAATGCCGACTGAAGCAAGTTGTAGGGAACAACTTCAGTTCCCTCTACTTCGCGCCTGGATTCTCTGCACATTGCTTCTGGGCTTTCTGCCAATCTTCGTAAGATTGTGATTACTTTATTTTTGGTTTCTTGTAGGCTGTTAAGAAAGCTTATTAACAGCCTTTGTTTTGAAAAAGACTGAGTTAGTTTAGTATATTAAGTTTTGTACAAACTTTGTGTGTGCTGTGTTCTTTGGAACCCGTAGCTGGGGCAGCTCCGCCACGCATATGTGCGAGCCTCCCACTGGCTAGCTGGTCTTTGGGTCTCTACTGCGCATGCACGGGGGGCGGATTGCATGCAGGGAGGTCGCATGCATGGGGACAGGGCATGTGCACATGCCTGGAGGACGGGGCGCATGTGCATTTTGAGGGTTCAGGCATACACGCAAGCATTTGCATGTGTGCGTGCACACTTTGGCCACTCGGTCCAGAAAAGGTTAACCATCACTGTCCTAGGCAATGGTGAGGAATACTGGCAGTTGCAATTCTGTGATATCTGCCATGGACTTGTAATGCATCCTTTTTGTGATCCCAAATTCACAGTTTCATAAAATCAATACATCCATTAGCCATAGAGAAACAACTTACTGCAATACTTTCTTTAAAGGGGAAAAATCCTTAAGATAGCACATGGTCATTGGAAGTTTATAACATTTGAGTTTTGTAACATTTGGATGATATTTACAAACATAAATAATGAATGTAACTGCAGAACCTAGCTTCAAACATATGTTGATCAGCAGCCCCATATTCTCCTGGAGACCAAGATTTATTTTTCTAGCCAGTAACTTCGTTGTATTCCATAACTCAGCTAGACTTTCTGTTGTTTCTTTTCACCCAGGACTAAGTTACATCATTCATGATTAACTGGGTAGGGAAACAAGAATATCCCTTGAGGTATGTGAAGGAAGTCTCAGGTTTTTCAGAATAATTAGTCTTATTAAAAGACGTATTCAGTAATTTTTCAAGTGTTATGAAGGGAAATATCAATAAGCTGAAAGTTTGGTTCCTTAATCCTCATTTACAAAATCCTTCCCCAACATCTGTTTCAGTCCCCTATGCTGGTCAAATAGCAAGAATTACTACCACAAATGTTGCAGAATTACTACCACAAATGTTAGAATGAATATTTTCTAAGAAAGGGATTCTAATAAAAGAGCCAACTGCTAAAGATTTACTCTATAGTTACAGAAAATTATGAAAATATGACATAAGGAGAAGTCATTTTCCAAGTTGAAATTTAAAGATATATGTTTTGAAACAAAATGCAAACTGGATGCAAGCAGGACAAATATTAACCAATGGTTAACAGTTTCAAAGCTGCTTAGAAAAATGATACCTCCCTTCCCCATATGTTCATAATGCTCTTTTAGGGATTCCAATCCCTCTGGGCATTTTTTCAATACATACTATTAGTTTTTGCAGAACATATTTCATGTGAATTTCATGTAAATAAAGTTCAAAAAACAAAGAATGACAGAGGGAGAGTAATGTAAACAAAGACTGAAATCCTATTTCTCTGCAAGAGAAAATTAACATTAAGTAAATGGCTCCACTGATGTGCAGTGACTTGTCTGATCTTTACTGTCTTGCATCCACAGAGCTAAGTGATACTGCACTGATAGTGACACCAATGTCTTAAAACCGATTTTTACTCTCAAAAATGTTTATTAATGACATTCCTAGGTTGATAACAGTATGGATGAAAAAGGGACCTAGTATAAAATGAAAAGAGGACAGAAAAGTGATGGTAATGTTAAGAAACCAACAAAAGCTTTCTGTGGGCAAAGAAAGGTCTTCCCATTATTGGTGGGGGATTGATTCAGCAAAGACTGGCTTAACAGGAAAGAAATTTCCTCTTTATTACAGTCTCCTTTTTTTTCTTTTCCCATGTCCCTTTTTGCGAAAACTTCCATAATACAGATAGTCCTCGACTTACGGCCACAATTGAGCCCAAAATTAATATTGTTAAGTGAGAAATTCATTGAATTTTGCCCCATTTTATGACTTTTCTTGCCGTGTTTGTTAAGTGAACCATTGCAGTTGTTAAGTTAGTAAAGTGATTATTAAGTGAAACTGGCTTCCTCATTGACTTTGCTTGTCAGAATGTTGCAAAAGGTAATCCATATGACCCAGGACACTGCAACCATCATAAATATGAACCAGTTGTCAAGCATTAAAATGTAAATCACATGACCATGGGGATGCTGTAATGGTCATAAGTGTGAAAAATGGTCATGAGTCACTTTTTTCAGTGCTGTTATAACTTTGAACAGTCACTAAATGAACTGTTATAAATCGAGAACTACCTGTATTAAGGAAGATGGTAATTGGGGCTATAGTGGGAGAAAGAAAATGAAAATATGCAGATGTCTTCCAAGAGGCTAGATAGTAAGAGACAGTGAGTTGAAGTCCTGCCTTAGCCATGAAAGCCAGCTGGGTGATTTTGGGTAAATCATTCTCAGCCCAAGTCACCTCACAGGGTGGTTGTTGTGGGGAAAATAAGAGAAATGTGTTTTGGATATGTTTGCTGCCTCATTTGTATATAATAAAGGTAGGATACAGTAATAAAAATAAATATTCTTATTTATAAACACACCCACCACAGAAAAATAAGTCTCTATATATGCCTTTCTGATGCTTTGCTATCTTAATTTTAAATTTTGAAATTTAAAAACAAGACTAGACCCATACTCTTCAGTCTACAGATTTGGATTTTTTTTAAAAATTAGATTTATATGCCTCCCTTCTCCGGAGACTCAGGGCGGCTTACAATGCACTAAGCAATAGCCTTCATACTTTTGTATATTTATACAAAGTCAGCTTATTGCCCCCACAAACTGGGTCCTCATATTACATTTTACATGAATATTACGTTTCATTTGGTAACTGTGCAATCCTTAATAAGTTTCTGTGCAGTACCATTGTTTTCAAGGAAGCAAGTGAGATGGATGATTCATATATACGTGAAGAGCAATGAGGGAAGGAATTGCCTCCAGAGGTTCTTTCAAGGATTAGCTGAAGGTATATTCAGCACACTAAATGCGGTGGTATCTATAGGAGTTCTCAAACAACAAAACCAAGGAGTTTCTGCATAGCAAAAGCATCCGAGTACTTTATTAAATTCTCTATTTTCTCTCATAAGATACTTTTCAATGACATTATTCAATAACATAATACAGTACCGTATATGTTAAATTGGTTGTAGTTGCTTATTGTTGAAATCTTTCTGAATAGAAAAATAGAAATGTATTCTCTTGAAGATAACTTAGGAACTTTTCATACTGCAATATTGCTGATGCAGTACTGTATTACAAATTGCCTTGGGAAGACTGCAGTGACCAGGGAAAGCATGCATAAATAAATAATAGAGCCCACATAAAAAGGGAGGAGGCAAACAGCTTAGAAAAAACCATTTAGGGAAAAATAAAACTTCCAGCAAAAGAAAGAAGGAAATGTTGCTGCTCTTTTGCAAAAGAGCTGGCCCTCTAATCTTTATAGTCCCAAATGTTCACCTATTTGCCATATTATTCTTGGAAAAAATATTTCAATCGTAGAAACAGAATCGGCAATGTTTACCTTTTTCAGTTTGATTTAGAATAAATTTACTGGATGTGACTGATGTTCAAAAGTATGTACAGGTAGTCCTCAACTTACAACAGTTCACTTAGTGACCGTTTAAAGTTACAATGTCACTGAAGAAAGTGATTTATGATCATTTTTCATACTTATGACTGTTGCAGCATCCCAATGGTCATGTGATTTACATTTGGATGCTTGACAACTGATTCACATTTATTACGGTCGCAGTATCCTGGCCTCATGTGATCATCTTTTGACAAGCAAAGTCAATGGGGAAACCGGATTCAATTAACAACAGTGTTACTAATTTAACAACTGCAGTGATTCACTTAACAAATGTGGCAAGAAAAGTTGTAAAATGGGACAAATTCACTTAACAAATGTTTCACTTAGCAACATAAATTTTGGGCTCAATTGTGGTTGTAACTCGAGGACTAACTGTGTGATGATATCTATATCTATATCTCGTGTGGGTTCTAACTTTTTTTACTACCAGTTCTATGGGCGTGGCTTATTTTGTGGGCATGGCTTGATGGTCATGTGACAATTCTTTAGGATTTAGCAGAGGTACTGGTCTACCAGGCTTTTAACTGCTTGTAGAGCTGTACCGGTCTACCCATTTATTTTTGCAGGCGCTGATCTACCCATTTATTTTTGCAGGCACTGATCTACCCATTTATTTTTGGAGGCACCAGTCTACCACCAAACTGCCTTTTACCACTGATCAGCTGTAGGGCGGCCCTTTGAAGCCCTGCGGCAAGAGTTTAAACAGTTTTTTTCCTTATAGCCCATCAACTGGGAGGCAGCAATAGATGGGGGTGGGGCCAAATAAAAGGTAAGAATAATGCGGGGGATGGGTGGGGGCAGGGGGCAGAACTGGTTTGGTGATATCATATCGTCACTGCTACTGGCTCAGTGGAACCGGGCAGAACCCACCACTGATATATATATGTGTGTGTGTGTGTGTGTGTGTGTGTATAAAATGAGAATAGAAAGTTTTAAGAGATTCTGACAGAGGTACCAAAGTTCACTCTAGCTACAGAGAGTTTTCTAGGATTCTTCCAGGACCAACTCTGCAACTGCAGCATGCCCCGCAGGAAATGGATTATCTGCGAATACAGACAGAGCGATGCATACACAGAGTCCTCAATTTACAACCATTCATTTAGTGACCATTTGAAGTTAAAACACTGAATGATTTATGACTGTTTTTCACATTTACAACTGTTGCAGCACCCCCATGGTCACATGATTGAAATTCGGGCCCCTTGGCAACTGGAATGTATTTATGACGGTTGCAATATTTTGGGTTCACCTTCTGACAAGCCAAGTCAATAAGGAAGACACATTTAATTACCAATGATTAACTTAATTGTTATTAACTTAACAATTTTAGTGATTTGTTGAACAACTGTGGCAAGAAAAGTCGTAAAATGGGGGCAAACCTCATTATTATTGGGGGCAATATGTTGACTCTGTTAACTGCTTAGAGGGCTGGAAGCACTTTGAAGCGGTATATAAGTCTAAGTGCTATTGCTATTAACTGTCTTGTTTAACAACATACACTTTGGGCTAAATTGTGATCATAAATTAAGGGCTACCTGTATATGTATTGCTTTGGACAATCTCTACAAGTTGGAAATGGGTGGCACTACTGTTCACTAATTCTGCCTCTAAATAAACAGGCAGTTCCAATCAATGGTAGAGATCAGACCCAATGTTCTTAAGCTATATAATGCTGCAGAGCCAAATACTCTCCCCATTCTATTTTACTCAGATTTGAAGCCACAGAGTGAGGTTGTTCTCTAGCACAACTGATGATATGTAATAATACATCTTTGGCATTACAGCAAATAGTTGTTGACATTGAGGGGTCACCAGAGATCTGATGACTATTAGGGTTGGGTTGGGTAAGAAAGGTTCAGTTATAATCCAAGCAAAATGGAGTGGTTTTGGTTTCAGAAACCATCCCATTCCAGACATGAATTCAAGATGGGCTTGTGGTCCTTGGTGGAATTGGCTAGTAACATTGTGATCCTCCTAGATTCACAGCTCTTGTTCAATGAGCAGGTGGTAGCTGTGATGAGGAAGACTTTTGCATATCTCCATCAGGTCTGTCATTTATAACTGTTCCTGGAATGGGAAGGTATCCAAACTGCTTCAATGTGTTCTATGTGGGGCTTTCATTGAAGGCAATTTAGAAACTACAGGTCCAAAATGTGGGTGACTTCAGATTTTCCAGCTATTTTATGTATGCAATTCAAGGTGTTAGTTATCACCTCCATGATTCAGCACATGAATATATGTAGGATTATAAATTCTCAGTAGTATTTGCCCCACCAAGTCCCTTTGTTCAGGGAATGCCATATCCAAAGACCATGGAAGTAAAGCTTGTCAATTTCTGCCCTCCTTCTGTAGAACATTAATTCCTCCAGATAACTGGATGGCCCCCTCCCTCCAGTTTGGAAAGCTATAAAAATATAAATATTCCATCTGGTCTTGGGGCTGGAATGCTGTAATCTTATACTGTAGTAGCGAAAGGTCTTTTGTTTATATTATATTCTTTTGTTTTTATTATGTTCTTGGTGTAATATAGATGGTGTATTATTGATTTATTCTCTTTAATGTACTGTTTTCTACCCAATTTACAGAAGTTGGAATGTACTTCACAGTCATTAGAAATATCGGAAAATAATAGCTCCATTCTCCCCCTTTTCTCAGTCTGCTCTCCAAATAATTTCTTTGCACATAGTGTGATGACCCCATTCTCAATGAAAATGGGGAAAGTAAACCTTCCCATGAACAGATATTCGTCATTCAAAGCCTGCTATTGAGAACAATCAGCTAATCCTCCTAAAGAGAAGGAACTAGGCCATTCACCAATCCTGTGAACAAACCCAATACTCTCATGACACAAACAATTTAGAGCAATTTCTCCTAGCAGGCTGACTACAAAATTACGGTTGCCTTATTTGGCTATATTCACCCAAACCATTAAGCAATGTATGGTTTTTGAATAAACCACAATCCGATGGATTAATGCAATGTGCTAAATGACAAAAAACGAGCATACCGTATCTTGGCTTAGTGTATTGCATGAATAAGCAGAAAGGTTTCACATAATTTTAAGATTCAAGAAACTAGCTTAATACAAATGCATGTTTTGTATAAGGTATCCATTTAAATATATTCGACTTGCGTTTTACAGGCAAAGTTTTGTGAGTACGTTTCGGGGAGCGCAACGCATTACTTCAGATTAATTAGCAAGAAGCACAAACATCGAGCAATAAACTTCGCTACGCTCCAGGTGACAATCCTTCCTATGGAATAATCAATGGAATGAAACGTGTTGAACAGGTTTCCATGACTTACGGAATAAAACATGCTTTTCTAAGAAGAAATCCTTTTTAATCAGATTCTGCACTTTCTCCATTCCGAGAAAAGCAAATACCGAATCACAGTTAGTTACCGTTTCTGAAACCCAGTTTCAGCAGTTTCGCTCCGTTCCCGAGAGGCTCCCTCCTAAATATGCAAAAATCCTCCCGCCTCCCTCACCTTCATTAACCTCGCCCCGTTTAAAACAACCATAGAGCACGCCATTGCAGAGCGCCGCATGTATTGCATCACGCATAGAAAACAGCAGAGCGATCCCTACAGGCACTTCCGGCCTAAAACTTGACTGGGTTCCCCCTCCCCGCACCCCCTTTAGCCTCCGATGTAAAAACTACAGCACAGTACATAGAGAACCTCCATCATAGAGATGAAAGAAGCTAGAAAGGCACCACCGGGTCTCATAGACTCTCCCGGCCTATGACGGCTTTCACTCTTCACCGGAAATTCAGGCTGCATGTCACGCTCTCATCATTTTCCAGCTCTATGTTGCCAGGTGTAGGGAGGAGGTGGAAGAAGAGGCGGCCCTATGAGAGGCGGCGGCGGAGCAGCGCCTCGCAGTGGAAGCGGGAGGCTTCGCCGTGACCGAGGAGAGAAAGGGACGAGAGAACGAGTAATGGCGGCCAGTTAGTGGTGGGTGACTGAGCTGAGAACGAGGAGGAGGAGGAGGAGCAGAAGCGCTCCGCGCCTTCGGGCCCTTGTTCTTTGGCTCAGCGGCGGCCTCGCTCCTCACAGCAGAAGCGGTGGAGTCAGCGGCAGCGCCGCCCTTCCCAGGGTGGCTGCAGTGAGGCCATGGTGAACACCCGAAAGAGCTCCCAATCTCAGCGCCTCTCCGGGAAAGCAGCGGCGGTGGTCCCGGGGTCCGGCAGCCATTTCATCTCATCCAGGACCCGCTTGTCTAGGACTAGTGCCAAAGCAGCAGCGGCAGCCGCGGCGGCGGCAGCAGCAGCAGCGGCCGGTCAGGATGAGGACTCGGTCCGGGTAAGCCGAGGAGGGGGGCGACGAGGAGCAACACGGGCGAAAAAAGAGGCGGGTGGGCTCGACGGGAGCCGAAGCCGGGACAAGCGCGGGGCATTTTGGAAAAAGAGTCCGAAGAGCCCGGCGGCTCGAGTCATATCTGACGGGCAGCTGGTGGTGGTGTGGTGTGGTGTGTGTGGGTGGGGGGGGGAAGGGGTCGCCGCCAACGCCGCCGCAAGAGGAGCGGAGCGGCGTCTCATTGTCTCGGTGCGGCCGTCAAGGTTGGAGTGTCAGCGGCTGGCTCGGGAGAGAGAGAGAGATGGGGGGTGGGGGGGGGTCCTGCTTGAACTCTGGGCAAGAGCGGGGAAAAGGCTCTCCCGCCGTGGATGAGGGGCTTGCGAAGCCCCGTGGGAGGAGGTTGAGGAGTAGGGTCGGAGGAGGACAACGGGCGGGGGTTTGTCTTAATTTGGGGAAGGAGGACGCCTTCGGGAAGAGCGCTGGTGGTTGTGGCGGAGAAGCGCCGTTTGGCGGCTGGGGAATGTTTGCGAGAGGGAGACGTGAGCGGCGAGAGAGCGCTGCGCTCAGGGAGAGAGGAGGGGGGTGGGGAGGAAAGAAGAAGGAGAGGGAGGCGGGCTGCGATTGCGAGGGAGGTCATTTGAGGTAGGGCGACTTAAAGAGAGCCTGAGTGTAGCCGAACAAGAAGCTGGCGGTCGTTGCAAGTGGGGAGGAGAAGCAAAAGGGACGGCCTGGCGCGGGCGAAAGAGCCGGTGGCGGAGGGGAGAGAGGTTTGCGCAAAAGAGGGAATTTGTCTGGCTTTGAACAATTGACAAGACAGCCGCTACAAGAATATGTGTGGGTTTCTTTCTCTCTCTCTCTCTCTCTCTCTCCCTTTCACCCACATTTCTGTGTTTGTTGTGCCAGGCAGCAAGCTGGGTTTGGAGCGGAGCTCCCTCTCTGGTTGAAAGTGGAAGTACCGTTTAAAAGAAAAACACAAGTGACTTAAAACGGCACCAACTTTAAGTAATTTTTGAGGAGCGTTTGTTTTCCCCCGAACGCTTTGAAATCATTTTCAGATGTCAGTATCGACTCATGGCCACAATGAGTCAACATTTCTGTTGCAAAGTGAGACAGTTGTTAAGTCTTGAGTTTGGGCTCGTTTTACGACTTTCCTTGCCGTGGTGGTTAAGTGAATTGCTGCTACGTTAGTAACATGGTAAATGAATCTGGCTTCCCCACAGACTTCGCTTGTCAGAAGGTCACAAAAAGTGATCACATGACCCTGGGAAATGGCAACTGTCATAAATATCAGTCAGTTGACAGGCGGCTGAATTTTGATCATGTGACCATGTGGATGCTGCAGTCGTCCTAAGTGTGAAAAAACGGTCAGTCCTGTTGTAACTTTGAACAGTCACTAAATGAATCAAGTCGAGGACTGCTTGTATGCTTTTCAGTCTGTTTGAAATAAATAGACTTACAAGTGAATGTGATAATATAATGTTTCAGATTATTTTATACATTTAAATTGAATGTTTTACATTTTTGGATGCAGGTCTCATTTCTTTACCGATAAGAAACAGGATAAGTGATTAATAACTACTTTTAATTTTTTTCATGTGTATGTTAACAGTGTGAATCATAGAGTTCCGTGTCATTCACATTTGGAATTCATATGCTATTTCAATCTTGCAGAGCATTGAGAGAATTTAAAAGCTCTCCTGTGTGTTATAATGAGGGGCCAGTATGTCTGCAACTTCCACGCAGACATAGACAACAGTGAGGATCTGTTTCTGTTGTTGAGTTCCTGGAAAATTTTAAGGTTACTTTGGCAATGGTTTTGAAAATATACCCCAAAGTAACTCACTTGTCCGATACATTTTGCGAAAACCTGAAAGTACTTTTAATTATTTCTAAACTAAATGCATATCACATTGCATGTGATATTTCATAATGCAGCCATGAATATTTTGATATTACACCATAGAAATAAGTGTTTGGAGCTTAAAAGGTAATGGGATGGATGCATAGCATACTAATTGATCAATTGATTTTTATTTGTGAAATTTTTAGACCACCATTGCTTAATATTCCTGGAGTTGACTTGTATAATCAGTATCATCAATGTAGTGATAATACCTGACCTCAGATCTTTCTTGATGCCCTTCTATAGTTAAAAAACAGGGGTGAAAGCATTGATCTCTGAGGTACCTCACAAATTGGGGGCTCCAGTCTCCCTATTTACTAGCACTCACTAGTCTCCCTATTTACTAACACTAACTAGAACTGGCCACAGTGGAAAACTATGGTAATATTGTGCTCCAACTCTCACTCTTTTCATGGTCTGAGGATGATAGCCACTATAGAGATTTAAGAAGCTCATTATTGTTGCACCACTCCTACCTCACCTCTACCACAGGTCATCAATAATCAATGGACACAGACTTGGAAAGGATCCAGATAATTTGTTAAAACCAAGATCCTCTGTAGCTGCAGTTTTACCACTATTCAGTGATCTTCCCCAAAATATGAAGATTGAAAACTAAATCAATATTCAGTGATCAGTTCTTGAAGGAAGAGTGCATGACTACTTAAAAGGCTGAAGGAACCACTTAATCGTTCAGAGAAGCCAATACCACAGCATACCAGGGTAGGCAAAGAGTAACAAAAAGGTGACTAGCTTAACAGTTCCAAGCGTGCTGTACATTTTCTCTGGAGTTATAGGCTTGAGCTCCTGCCATGTAACCAAGAAAAACCATGCTTCTCTTACCTTAACTGGATCTGCCCATTCAGTCTAAATCTGAGCAAGTTTGTACCTTAGATGCCTAGAATATTATTTACTCTGGCCTGATAGAGGTTCCTTAGTTTCATTCCTTTTTTTCCCTTCTGTTTAGTCCTGTCTGATTCTCAGAAACTGCCTAGACAAGTCCATGCTGTTTTCTTGGTAAGGTTTTTTGGAAGTGGTTTGCCATTGTCTTCCGTGTAGGCTAAGAGAAAATGACTGGCCCAAGGTCACCCATCCAGTTTATGCCTAAGGCAGGAATTGGACATGATTGAAGAGAAGAAGAAGAAAAAAATTAAAGTTATGCATCTTTCAACTGTAAAGCTGTAAAGTGTCAGATAAAATTTGAAGCATTCTCACAGTAACTTTCTTTGGCTCAAATAGTCATTCTGTTTATAAGTGAGAAAGCATATATTTCATTATTTATGATGTAGACACAAAAGTTGTCATTGTAATAAATGATGCTTTGTAAATTATTGCTCCCTGGACAATTAGAGATTCTTATTTAGTACCACTAAGTAAGAATTGTACGTGCAGTCTTACTTATGCATATTCTTTGCAAGACTTCCAGAAAATCTTGATTTAAAAGTATGAAAGCACTTTTCAGTGTAAATTTTAAATGCGGTTATAGATTTATTTCTAAGCATCTCTTGGAAGGCTTAGAAAGTTCATGGATTTTGAAAATGGAGTTGGTTATATCAGCATAAATTAACCACATCTCTTCAGCGGCTAATCTAATAACATTTTAAGCATTTAGTTTATATATGTGCTTCTCCTCACCCCTCCCCTTCTCTTCCCTCATCCTGCTAGCTTTAGACTCCTTGTTGTCTTCAATAGATTACTGTATTTCCAGTCTCTCCAGGTTACTCTCTACCCTCCTAGTTTAAACCTACCTGCTCTGCAATTATCCACTATCTTCTCTTGAAAAATGCTTTGGAACCAAAACTGAGCAGCGAGTGAGGCAAAGGAAAAGAGGACAGGTGGCTGCAGGGTGGAACTGTCCAACTTTCTAACTGCAAGTTTTTTCCTCCTCATGTTTGTAATTAAAGTACCGGTATGTTAAGGGTAGAAGACTTTATGGTTAAGAATCCATTATTGGGTTATTATTGAATGTCTGCTTCACACTGTCTTCTATATTAATGTAGGGTTGTATAGAATAAATATTGAGTTGATTTAATTTGTTTCATAGTGATTTTATTTAGGTATGCTGCAGACTTAATTAGTTATACTTTGTGCAATACCTTGATAAAATTTGTATTCTTTATTCAGTTAACGAAAATATTGTTCCATATTTTCTCAGTTGTATCTTATTTAAACTCATTGTAAACTGGACTTTCATAAATTTGATTAGAGAACATCTGAATAAAAATTGTAGTTAAAGGACTCGCATAGCTAAAATTTTGAGAATATGCTTTTAGGAGAAACCACATAAGTTATAATAATAATAATGATAATAATGATGTAAATTTATTTATTTTATTAGATTTAGGTGTCTCTCCAAAACAGTTCTAATCCGCTCACAATATTAACAACAACAAAAACATTAAACATAGTGATAAGCAAGATAAACATCTGTCCCGTCAATGCACTACTTGTAGGTACAAGTAGCCCTTGGCATGCGACTGTAATGTAGCCTGTCCATTATGGTTGTATATTGTACCTGTCATAAAAAAAGTCAAGCATGTTTTGGGGGTGGTGGTCAGTTGTAAAGTGGTTGCAGCATTTATTAAGTAAACCAAGTGGTGTGGTTTTGCTGAAAACCAGAAGTGCCAGTTTTTGGCAAAACTCTTGTAAAACAAGTTCATGTGACTGTGGCACACCATTTACCCTATCCTACCCTACCCTGGGAAACAGCCAGGTTTCAAGGCCTTTTGGAATGCCATTACAATGAGAATCACATGGCTTTCTGAAGGGATCTTGTTCCAAAGATCAAGCAGAAAGTATGCTTCTTGGATAATGATAGATGGCATTGTTTAAATCAAGGGAACTTGGAATATACCATATATGACAGCTCTTACTGTATAAGCAGAAACCATGGGAGAAAAATGGTCCCTCAAACAATCTAATTCTGTGCGTTGGAGCCTCTAATTCCTAGGTCAGGAGGCTAAGTTTTGTTTTATTGGCTGCTTCATTTAGCAACAGTTACATCAATGATGAAAAAGGTCTGTAAAGATCTTCCCAGATCTGTAAAGCAAAGCAAAGCTGAAATCACAATTGCGTTTTCACTTAGTGATTGCTTTGCTTTATGACCGGATTGGTGGCTCCAGTTTTGGTTATTAAACAAGGACTACCTGTATTGTGATTGATGGTTTCAAAAGATGTTGAGTAATCTAGGGCACAAGGGTGGATGTGCCACCATCCCCAACCTGGCATTGCCAAAGACCATCAACAAGTACAGCAGGGGTGGGTTCTACTTACCTTTACTACTGGTTCACAGTGGGCTTCACTTGCACATGCTCTTCTGCACATGCGCAGAAGATAATGTCGGGCTCGGTGGGTGGAGCCTCCCGCTGGTTTTACTACTGGTTCTATAGAACTGATGCGAACCGGGGGCAACCCACCACTGAAGTACAGTATGGTCACACTGTATTCCGTTCTGAAAATATTTAAGATAACCTATTTAAAAGTAACATTCAGAACTGAGCATCAAGACAGATGGTAATTGTGAGATACCTGGTTGGTGTTAAATTGGTAGTGTTTGATATAGCTAATTCAGTCCAAATCAGGGATTAACCTAATGATGATATTTCACTGTACAGAGATGTGGTGAGAAGACACTATTCCTCTAGGAGACATGTTTTGTCCTGCCAAAGTTGCTTTAGGAGATTTATAAATTTTCTGAAGTAAATTTGGGAATCATGCAGGGTTTTGGAGTGAGAGTGAAAAATACACTCTGGTGGCAAATAAGCCTATTTTGTTGGATATTGCCCAAGGTTTTATATTTTTGGCATGAAAATGTATAGAGAACTCCAAAATACTTATCAGTATTCTTTTCCTTCTAGTGCCTTCTTTCCTTCTAGTATTTTAACTGCCAGATACAATTGTATTTAATTTTATTCTCAGATAGTAATACGTTTGGAGAACAAAAACAGGTAGTCATATAATTTTGCTTCATATTTATGTTTTCATGTTTTGCTTCATATTTATGTTTTCATGCTTCATGTTTTTTCATTAAAAATTGACTTTTTCCCCTTCTTAAAATATTCCTCTAAAATTGTACAGTTTGACTATTGTAATCCACTTTGTTCATAAGTTAACTAACACATCTAATTAATATATATGATTGTTTGGATTATTAAGAAAATTTTCTTATTTTGCTTTATTAGTATTGGAGAAAAAGACCTGTAAGAAAACATACTTTTCCATTTATTGTTTTAATTACAGTAGTAACATCTATTTTCCTTGACATCCAAAGTGGTCTCTCGATACCTCAAGTGGTAAAGGAGGAAGTAAAGAAGAAGAACATCTGTTAGTTGGAAAAGTACATTGTTGTTTCAGCTGGATAATACTCTACTTGAATTATATTAAAAAAAACTAAAAGAAAAAAAAGCAAATGCTTTATGTAAATATGTAATTTTTATAACCTATCCTTCAGCCTAATTATTATTATACATTAAATATTAGTCACATAGAGAGTACTGCTAGCTTAATTTGCTTTGGACTGGCCCATGTTCTTCCTCAGCCTCATCGCTGTCCGACTCCACTGCCAACTCTGCAGGCTGCTGAAGGACCACAACAGCACCAGTCCACCAGAGCCTTCACCGCTTCCCTATAAGTTCATTGTCATCCTGGATAAGACCCACCACTGCTGTATCATCCGCATACTTCCACAATATGATTCATAGAGATCGATAGCAGATTTGCCACAGCAGTCATGGGTCATCAAAGTGAATAGTAGTGGGCTCAAGACACAGCCCTGTGGAGATCCTGTGGGAGGTTGTGGTAATTTTGAATGGTAAAAAGCAGTGGTTTACTAGTAAACCTTGATAGAGAAATGTATGTTCCTCCTCTTCAATGATTTCTCAGGTGCTCTCAAAATGTGTTGCAGAAAGACTGGAAATCGTTATAGAGGTATGAAGAAATACCCTTTTTTCAAGTATGGTAGATTTTTGTGAAAATTTCCCCTTCCTTTTCTTTTTCCATCATAACTCTATAACATTCACTAGGGCTACATAGTTCTATTTCTGATTTTTTTTAGTGGGTGGGTTGCAGTGGGGATGGAAAGTCTGCATCTTCAATTCTTTCTTATTCAGAAAAAATATTAAACGTATATTTGCTTAACCTGGGTAAAATTATTGTATACATCCTAAGTTTTTGTCATTGCCTTAACTTCACCTAAACAAGTTCAAACCTTTCAGTTCTTACTTAAATTGAATTTGACAATTTTATACCTAGTCTCCCCCTATTTATTTTGTGGAGCCTTTAGAAGATGAACAAGTGCCTATTAAGCAGCCTTAAAATAGTCATTGAAATAAAGAAGAAATATCTCTTGAAGCTATTGGAATGGGAGGTGGTTTCACGTCCTTTGGATCTCACTATTATTGGTATTAATTACACTACAGTGAAAATTGCTTGCTTAATGACTTCAGGCAATGATGCTGTAATGTTTTTGCCTTGTCTGCTTTATCTAGTTAAGCTCTCCCACACCACTGAAACAGGTTTCAAACCAGTTGTGTAGCTTCAGTTTCTACGTAGAATAGAATTACTCAGAACCCTTACAAGATTGAATACCAGCATTTTATATGTTATTAACAGTATAGACCACACCTTTGTGTACAAAGTAGGGTGTAACTTGGCCATTGACTATTTAATATTTAATAAAGTATATAGGTATTTTTCCTCCAGAACTCTGTTTCTTATTGTATGGAATATATCTGAAGTTTCTGAATCTAGTAACTAGGTTTGTGTGGAATGGTACAAACATCCTGCATAATTGTTGAAAAAAATGCAGGGATTTATTTTATGTATGTTTTGTACTGTCACATACAATTTTATTTCTTGGGTTACATTCAGAAACACCATTCTGTGTACTTCAGAGGCCCTGTGACAGTGTGTCTGTAAATGTAGTGGAGAAATGGTGTTGATCAGCTCCTCTACTTGTTTTGTGAGCTGGTGAAATCAAGGGTATGGAGCATAACCGAGAGAAGCCTTGGTTCCTGATATACAGATATTCCTTGATTTACAACCACAATTAGGACCAACAATTCCCAGTTTGCTAAGCAGGTTGGTTATTAAGTGAGTCACAGCCGATTTTACACCTTTTTTTGCTTTTAAGCAAATCACTGCATTTATTAAGTGAATGTCATTAAACAAATCCAGCTCCCCACTCCCCACATTGATTTTGTTAGAAGCCAGCTGGGAAGGTTGCAAATTTTGATCATGGGATCATAGTGACATTGTGATGGTCATAAATGCAAGGACCAGTTGAAAGTCAGATTTTTCAGTGCTGTTGTGACTTGGAACAGCTGCTCAATAGATGGTTGTAAGTTGTGGACTACTTGTAATTATTTATAGGGAGTCATAGTTTCTTGTTACTGAAATATTGGGGTGGGGGGAGTTCTGACCAAGACAGGGCAAGGACTCCTGACTTTCTGCTTGTGTTTGCCTGGAACAGTTTTTTTAGTGTGAGACTTTCCCAAAAGGGCAAGACTTCCACCAGCCAAACTGTTCAAAGTTGCCCTGTGCATTCATATTGAGGGAAATAAGAAAGTAATCCTCCTGGAGCATTTCTTTATCACCTGCTTTCAAACCCTAAATTGGATATCAGATATTTTTGAGGAGAGCTCCTCTATACATAAGTATGAAACTTTAAAAAAGTGTAAAGTAAAAGTCAAATATATAGTGCAGTGATGGCTAACCTTTTTGCTGTCACATGTCAAAAGCGGGAGCGCGGGAGAGGTCGCGCGCACGTATGCCCACACCCATAATTCAAGGCTCCCCGAAGTGCTCCACCCCATTTGCATGCACGGGCAACCCCCCCGCGCTCACCCAGCTTTTGGCACGCGACGGCAAAAAGGTTACCAGTGGGTCTGGTATGCCTGTTTTTCACCCTCCCCAGGCTCCAGAGGCTTCCTTGGAGCCTGGGGAGGGCAGAAACAGCCTCTCCCATGCTCTCAAGGCCCTCCGGAGGCCAGAAACAGCCTATTTCCCGACTTCTGGTGGGCCCGGAAGGCCTGAAAATCAGCTGGCTGGCGCAAGCTGGAACTGAGCTAGGGCAACGCTCACGTGCCCACAGATATGGCTCTGCGTGCCACTTGTGGCACATGTACCATAGGTTCGCCATCACGGATATAGTGAGTTAACACCATAAAACTCAATATAGAAAACGTCCTAAAATCAATTGCAGTAATTTAAATTCTGTTGGTTTAGTGTGATCATTCTAAATTTTGATATTCATTATATCATTCTTTAATTCATGTTTCAAGTCATTTTAATTGTTTATTTGTGCTACTTGTTTAAACTGGTTTTCATTTTCATTTTTAGGCTGTATGAGTGGCTTTGATTGCCCTAGGGCTGAATAAACTGTATAAATTGAAGTAATAATAATAAAGTATTTGTTAATATAAATGGTGGTATTTGGAACCACTTCCAGTGGAAATCAGCTTGGCTCCCTCTCTGATTGCATTTAAAAAATTCTGTATTGCATTTAAAATGCAGAATTAGCCATTAATGCCTATATTGATTCAACATATGAGTCCATTATTTTTTATTAGTAGACATTTTAAAATTAGGCTACTTTTGATGTTTCAGTAATTTTCTGTATATCTTGTAAATCACTAAGAGATGCATTTGATCGTTGTGAAATGTAAATACAAAACAGACAAATAAGCTCAAATTTGATATAATCCCCAGAAAAAGATATAGCCAATTCCTCAATATCTCTCATACCTTCTTTCTAGAATTAGATTTACAGTTTTCAGGTGAGGATGATTGCTATTATCTGAATAAGAATCAGTTCCTTCCCCCCCCCCCCTCCTGAATTGGAGAATATTTATCTTGAACAATGTCATGAATTAGACTACTACTAACTGTTTGCTTTTTTTTTCTTCTCTAGAGAGATGATGGTAGTGATGGTAGTTTGAGTGATAGTCACATATCTCCTCCAGCCAAACGTACCTTGAAACATGCTGATTCTGTATGCAAAGACAAATCAAAATCTCGCAGTACTGGACAGCGAGAGGAATGGAGTGTCTCAACTGGTCAGTCCCGGTAAGCATATTAAATATTTTAAAAACCTGCGTGTGCATGTCAGCATGTACTTACACGTATACAATTTTGATCGTTTTCTTAAACAGCTTAAATTATTGATTAAGGCAAAATCTTTACTCCCTTTAAAGAAATGTTTCTGCTACTTAAAATAGTCTCCTTATATCGGGTTCTGTTCCAGACTTTGTACTAAAATCTATTGTATGCTGCAGAGAAAAGGAAAACTAAATTTGGGATGCTACACTCCCATCCCATCTTTCTCATCATGCGTAATTCATCATTAGTAACTGATTTTAGCCAGAGATTCTGACTTCATGCATAAGTGCATGGGGTACAGCTTGTTCCCGCTTCCTCCCTTCTCTCCCCTCCACCCCAAACTTTATTTCAGATGACAAATTTTGTTTGTGGGAAAGAAAAAGAGCAATTCCATCTGTTGCTTACATTAAGACATCTGGAATTCCTTGTGATCACAGTACAGTTTTGTCTGTTCCATGCATATAGTATTATGTTAATGTTTAACTAGTTCCATGTTTTCTTCAGCAATAGAAAGCATTAGCCATGTTTGTTTCTACTACAAATTAATAGCTTTTTTTTGCTGTTAACTCCAAATTTGACCTGTGAGATTGCTCCCTAGCAATTACATAGTTTAATCAATGTAACACACACAAATTAGGTTTTGGAGTTGAATTGACCACGTATTATTTATGATTCTTTTCAGCATGTGTTACTTGTTCTGCAGGAAAGACAACAAATGTTACTTTAAATTGTTAAAATTATTGTATTAGGTATCTGGAACTGCACAAATGAATGCTAATATTTCTGATCCCCCACTTTAAAAGCTGAAATGAGACAATGTCCATTTCAAGACGACCATCATGCCTCATGGAATTTCCATTATCTATGAACATTTAAACATGAATTGTGTGAAATCAGAAGTAAAAGGCCCATAAATGTTTTTAAAAATGGCACTTCTAAATATTGTTATTAATCTTGATAATTTCCATATTATTTATGCTAATTAGAGCCAATATCTAAATATCCTTCTATTTTGTTCTATTGCTGAGAGAACCAGTTTGGAATAATGATGGTGGTGGTGGTGTATACACTCCCCCCAAGAGAGAAACACGAGAAAATATAACTTCCCCCTCCTTTTTTTAAAAGCCAGCATTCATATATTTTAGGCAAGAATTCTACAAGTATACATTTAGAAATACAATTAATACTTGGTCTCTGGAAAAGAAAACTTAAGAGCTCTTATTTCTATGGTGAGCTCTAAATTCTGAATTTTTCAAAATTTGTTTATACACTGTATATTTTTGAAGAGGCACATTTTGTATGTGTGTGTGTGTGTGCTTCCTGATTTCTGTGGCAAGAATACTCAAAGATGACACATTCACTTCTCTTTCTCTTCTGTTTTGATTGCAGTAATACTTATAATGGCAATATCAGTTTAAAACTAGCATTCAACTGTATTATTGGCATGGAGGATAAGCTGGGAAGAGGGTACAGGAAGTTCACAAATTATGTTGAGTTTGTGTTATGTTAATTATGTTAATGACCAAAATTATGGCAGACCCATGAAAAGCTGCTTATCACCTGTTTTTTAAGTTCTGACATCATGTGCGCGCGCGCGCACACACACACACACACACACACACAGAGGGAGAGAGAGAGAGAGAGATTGTAGTCACATGACCACATTTTGGGTGCTTGGCAACTGGCCTTCATTTACAACTGCAGCAATCCACACACATGTATCTGCAATTACAACATTTTTTCTGGAAGCCAACATTTATTTCTGTTTCTGGGAAAAAACACCCCGTAGCAAACAGTGGGTTCACTTAACGACCAAAGTGTTTGCTTAACAACCTTTATATCACCTTCCAACTGCTTCTTTCATCTCACAACTGTTGCGTTCGCTTAATGACCACTGCAAAAAAAGATTGTCAAATTGGGTCATTCCATGATGAACTACTTTATGATTGACACAGCCCATGGCCATAATTGCCAGGCTCAGTTACAGTCATAAATTGAAGACTACTTGTACAGAAAAGCATGAAAGCTTTGGTGCTGATATCCCTGTTTATCTTTAGATGCTGGGTTTAATGTAAAAATTATACCTGTGGGAACGTGTGAAAGTGAATTTCCTAATTATGGCAGGGCTATAAGAGCTTTCACCTGAATGTTTTTACAGATATATTTCCTAGCTTTGCATCAAAAACAAAGATTTCTTCAGTCTGACTGGATTTATTATAGCATTGGTGATGGGATATACACATACATCCAATGATGTGCTCGAACAGGCTTGTATTACTTATGAGAGCCTATTGTTGAATTTTCTAGTATTTTGCAAGCCAGTAGATAGCAGAACTGAGTTGCTATAACTAGTATTGTGTCAATCAGCTGTTAGGTAGTTAGCAATGCAGTCAAGTGAATGAAGCCATCAGAGCCGGTTGTTAATGCATTTACTAGCACACCACTGCATATAACTATATCCTCTTTTCAGTTTTACTCCTTAGCTATTAAGGACAGTAAATTATTTAAAGTTTTTACGTTACAAGTTCTTTCTGTGATAATGTAATGGGACTAAAGCATATTAAAATAAAAAAAAATCAAGGTTTTGATTATTGCCATTTTTCATCTCATAATTGGTATAGTAGATATTATTGTTCTATTTGTAATATTAGATTAGTACTATTTGTAACATTAGTTTTAGTTAGCACTTTCCACAAGTGGAAAGTCCCTTTTATTAGGTTAAGAACACAAAATGGAAAAAAAAATGTTCTGAGTTGGAATAAAATAATCCCATTTAAAATGTCCCATTAAACATATTTCTTGTATTCCATCTTTGAATTGAAGCAAATTTGGATGATGTTGAACGTTCCAAAATAGGAAACAGTACAAAATCAAAATAAACCTCTTTACACCTTTATTTTTTTGTCTTAGAACCATTAAAGTAGGTTATTAGATTGGGTAGCAGGTAAATTCACAATAGGTGGTCTATTTGCACAGGTTTAGGACAAAATTCTAGAATAAGAATAGTTTCATTGATCTGGGAATACTCCAACTACAGTTTGGAACTCTAAATGTTTTTGATCCCTATCATTGTATGTAACTTTTGCTATAATTACTGTTCAAACTAAGGAAAAGAAATTTAGCTGCTTTTGATGATGCTAAGAATTAAACACGTTACTTTCTATTTTGTATTGTGACTATGAGGTAGGACCCTACTTCAGCTTGAAAGTATTTTGCTCTCAAAGAAAAATATTGACTGCATTATACCACTGGAACATATAAACTGATCAATGTAAACTAATTAAAGTTTTCTTTTACAACAGATATTTTCTTTTCAAATGTTTGCATTTGAAAGCATTTATCATATTAGCATACAAATTAAAAATGTTGTATTGAGTAGCCTGACATTGTTTGAAGCATGATGATAAATCAATACAAATCATTATTTCAAGGGAATGCACTGAATAGCCTATTCTTTGTTTGAATGCTTTCTAGAATGGTAAAAAAATTAGGAATGCTAAACTTCATTAAATGAATACCAAATTTAAAGACTGATACCAGGCTTTCTCATTGATGACTTTAGACCAGAGGTAGAGAACTTGCCTTCTCCAAGCTGTGCAAAGCTTCTGGAGGCAGATGTAATTCTAGAGATATTCTAAAAATTATCACTAAATTGACTGCATAATTCAACTCAAAAGTAAAATAAATTACATTTTTTGTCTTGGCTTTGTCAATCATTTGAAAGTAGTCTCCTGTGTGGACATCTATAATGAAAAAAATCACTTTCCTGCTTTCAGTGAATTATTAACTTTGCTCCTTGTTTGTAGAAGCAGCATAAAAATTATTTAACTGTTTTAAAATGTACAGATGAGATATAAATAGTTTTCATATCACTTGTAGAGTTGAAATTATAACAGTTTATGTCCAATATGTAACACTTGAGAATAGAAATAATATCAATATTATGTGAATTGTAATTTTAATACAACAAACTAATTTTCCAAATTAAATTGTTCTTAGGTTAACTTCTCAATCTGGTGCTACTCTACCAAATGGTCGTAGTTTATGTAAGTACTTCATAGTTAAATTGCTTATTCTGATGCTTAACATTTTTATATTTTTAATGTTCTGTCTCCGTAACTTTTCAATATGCTATATTACTCTTTTCAGTGCAAAAAGTAAAAAAAGAAAAGGGTACATTCATTGTTCCATGACCAAGTACCCACTTGTTAAACTGGCCTCATTTATTTCCATTTTCTTGCTCCTGGCTCCATTCTACTTCGTCTAATTCTACTTAGACTGCACCCCAAATCTCTCAAAGCAAATTTGGCACGAAGGCTACAGAGTAATATACAGTTATCATTAAAATTGAAATATTTATTGTGGATAAAATAATATGACTATGTATGTCTGTGTGTGAAAATATTTTACACAATTTTTGTACCTTTCAAATCATAAGACTCTGGGTAGCTCACTCATGTAAATGCCATTAAAACAACAAGAACTATATAAACCCAAGTGCTCCACATTTCCAACAGTCCATGCTCCTTGTTATACATATCCTAAATACTTATTATTTCTCAGTATTAACGTTATAACTTGAAATTTGCAGCTCTCAAAAGCTGTTCTCTTCGAGGAGAAAAAAAGGGAGATGGTGACCATGCCTGTATAAATGGAGGCAGAGAAATTAGAAAAAGTTGTCGATCTAGAAAAAACAGATTCGAAAGTCTCAATCAGAGTTTACTGTTTGACCAATTAGTAAACAGGTATGTTGGAATAGTGCAATAATAATAGTATAAAATTTCATGATATTGTTAAAATTATATTTGTGTTATATTTCAGTCCATGAGAAACATTTTATTTATATATTTAAAAAGATGTCCCCCTAGGTTGAATATTCAACTTCCAAACAATGTAGAGTAAAATTTAATTTACTCACCTAGCCAATTTCAATCTCTGAGAACTTTATTGTACTTATTTTATGTAATCTGTATCCTAGGAAACAGAAAAGAAATGGATCAGACATTTTTCAGCCTATCCACTTTATGGTCACGCCATCTTAGAGGCAAAACTTTACATTAAAAAAACAAAGTGCCCAGCAAGAAAGGGAAATCCCTATCCCTGCAATAAACGATGTGAACCAGAATTTTAATAATTGAGTTTGTTCAGGAATTATAGAGAATATTGGAATAAACTTTGGACTCATATTTTTCTAATTTGATTTTTGTCTCTGAACTATATCTGTAAATCATGGATAAAATATGAATTTGCTCACACTGGAAGAGAGTAATAATGTTCATTTCCTTCAATGCAGCCTCTTGTATTCAGTAAAAACTTTCTTTGGCACTGAGCATTCCTTCTAAAAAGGGTGTAGGAATGTTGTAACGCAAAAATCACTTTTGTGTGTTTCTCCTAGCAGATTTATTTACTGGACCAAAATCTTACAAGGATCTTATTTAATTTTAACCATATTTAATTATGATCCAGCTTATTGTATTTACTCAATAATATCACAAGGCAGTTGTTACATATTTGACTTTGGGCCAGTCACTCTCTCTCAGACCAAGTCATCTCATAGAGTTATTGTTGTGGGAAAAATAGGGGGAGGTGGGAGTATTGCGTGTGTTGAGTTATTTATAAAAATATAAAGAATATAAATAAGTAAATAAATTGCTACCATTGTTCTATGTTAGTACTGCTGAAGCTGTTCTTCAGGAAATGGACAATATTAACATCCGACGGAACAGGCGATCAGGTGAAGTGGAACGGTTGCGTATGTGGACAGATACTGAATTTGTAAGTCTAATTCTCTTATCTTTTTTTCCTTACATTTTGTTTAAGCCTTGAGTACGTTATAGCCTAGCATCGAAAGCACTTGTTAATAAAAATGGATCAAATGAATTTTTGAATATTCTGTAAACAGTTTTCAATCCTTATAACGGGAACAGAAGTAAAAGAAAAAGCAATGCAGCTGGCTGGGGAGAAAACAAGTGTCAACACTGTACTATCGCATAAAAAATACAATAATAACTCACAAGAAGTGACATGGTTTGTGGTGGATTATAGGGTAGTCAACCATCTGTAAGACAGTATGATTAATGTGAAACAGTCCATCTACATATACATGTTTTACTGGTTGGCATTCAGGGCTTGTTCCTCCCTAGGTTCCTTTAAATAGTAGCAACTGATATCCAAAATTAAGTCGCAGGAACAGGAAAAACAGTTCTGTCCTGTCTGTTGCAACTTTGGAGGCTTGCACAACTATTAACAGGCTGTGGTGGATGAGTGGATAAATGGAAGCTAGCTGATGAGGCAACAAGGCTTTCCCTTCTATGAGCTGGCCAGCATGCAACAGCCCCGCCCTTCCCAGCTACCTTATTGGCTGCTGAGAAGCTGTGGCTCTGAGTGGTAGAATTCTTGAGTCTCTGGCTCATTTCTGTAGATTCCAGCTCTTGGGGCAGCAACAACCTGTGCCTCACATTGCCACATAGTGGCAAGGCCAGAGAATTGTAACCAGCTAGTCAGAGTGCCTTGCTGTGAGTTCTACAGTGCTGATTGTGCCTCCCTTGTCTCCAGATGTGGGAGCTTATTCAAGAACAGATGCTCCATTCTTATAAAATCAAATATTTCTATGTGCCGAATAGATACAATAACTGAATTATTTTCTGAACTCTCCCATGAATTCTTTTATAGTTCCTAAGATAGAACACTCAGTACTCTGATCAGAATTTCCAATAAAGATACTTATATTTGTTTAGCCTGTGATTTTAGCATCTCTCTGTCTTGCATACATGCAGATTCTCTTTTATAAAAATACTTGTTATGACTATCAGAGTTTGGTTAACTATATAGTTGGAAGCTACATGTATATTTAGCTATTAGCGATACAGATCATTCTTGAGGTTTTTATTTTAGGAAAACATGGATATGTACTCAAGAGTGAAAAGGAGGAGGAAATCATTAAGGAGAAATAGCTATGGAATCCAGAACCACCACGAGGTTTCTACAGAAGGTGAAGAAGAAGGTAATGGTGATAGTAATTTGACAGCTATTTCGATAAATACAAGTGAAATACTATTATGTTGAAAAACAACAGAAGTTATTTGAGTCCTTAATAGTCTAGAAAAACTTACTAATCAAACTATACACTTAAATGGTGGATACCAACAGACCGGTCTTCTTCAGTTATGGATTTGGGCCTTGGTAATTCCTTCATGGCTTGATAAATGCTAATCAGTGCTGTTTTTTCCTCAGACATTCATGGTGCTTTTGAATGAATTGTTCAGGACTCTGATTTGAAAATATCTTTGCTGTTTAGCCTTTCTTGTCAATTGATAGTTTTGATCTTGAAATTATAACAGTTTTCTCATGTGTTCAAAGTTCACAGAAATCTTATAATATTTCAAGAAGTGTTTTTAAAAATATTACAATTATCTATATATTATAAAGTTCATTCTGGAATATTGTAAACTATCAAATCAGTGTTGCATTTTGTAAAATATATTTCACCTGTAAAGTAACAGATGCTCTTTAATAGGTATTATCAAGTTAACTTAGTGCACTTTTATAAATATTTAATGGGGATTTTTCTAGAATCTCAAGAAGAAGATGGGGATATTGAAGCAGAGGAGGCAGAAGGAGAAGAAAATGATCGTCCATATAATCTCAGACAAAGAAAAACAGTAGATAGATATCAAGCGCCTCCTATAGGTAAGATTTTTAAAAATTATTTATGTAACTGAAATAACTTGGTTCAGCAATATCTTACCCTTGTTACAGCATTAAATTAGAACTAAATGGATCATGGATCAACTTCATAATAAAGTTCAGCAAAATATTGTTCCTCTAAATTTAATTTATTTAATGTTAAAATTAAATAGGATAAAATGGCTGAATCATTATCTGCTACTCCCTGTAATAAAGCGTGTAGGGAAAAACAAACAACATTTATTATTTCTCTAAGTGTTTTTTTTTTTTTTTTTGCAGTTGAACATATAGCATAAAGGGAGATTTCTATAACAGTTGATAGTTTGGCTGTTACTGTTTTGAACAGATTTTTATGGTATCATCTTATTTGTCCTGTATTTTTCTTTCTTTGATTTACTTACTGAAAAAAGTAGGTACAGTCCTGTTTGTGGTTGTGTTTATGTGACCACATAAACACAACCACAATAGCTGGTTTGGTAGTTTGGTAGCAATAGCTCTTAGACTTATATACCGCTTCATAGTGCTTTTACAGCCCTCTCTAAGCAGTTTACAGAGTCAGCCTATTGCCCCCAACAATTTGGGTCCTCATTTTACCCACCTCGGAAGGATGGAAGGCTGAGTCAACCTTGAGCTAGTGAGATTTGAACTGCTGAACTGCAGCTAGCAGTCAGCTGAAGTAGCTGCAGTATTGCAGTCTAACCACTGCACCACCTCGGCTCTGATTGTGGCAGGATATAAATGTAGTAAATAAATGAATAATTCTCCACAGCCTCTACTTGTTAGACTTGATAAAATTAGAAATGCCTCTAAAATCTCTGTCCACTCACTAGGCAATTCACTCAAAACATGGGGAATTGTATGCAAAATTTTTAGTATAAATTGTATGCAAAATGTTTAGTATAAATTCATGCAAGACACAATGCTTACTCATTCCCCCGTTTTCCTACATTTTTCATAAAGAATAAATAGTTTCAATTTAACAGATATCTGCTTTGCTGTTTTGTGCTTGCCTAGAATTATTTCTGATGAATTAAGCTCTGTGATTATTTTGGTACTTTGTTTAACAGTACAGAATTTGTTTAATATAGCTGATTATTACATGCAAACTCTTTAACTAACCAACTTTTTGGTTTGTATTTCTTGATCATATTGGAGAGGAGAGTTGGGAAGTATTTGAACCTGCCTTTTTTTATTTTTCTGTTTATGTGGGTAATGTTAAATCATTGTATAGGATATAGTGAAAGATAGAATTGCACATGACTGTATTTCAATGAGAATTCTTTTGTAAGTCAGCAGTACAGAATTTGCTATCTTAAAGCTTTTATCTTTATTATGCTACAACGTTTAGTCAAAGGTGTTCTAAAACAAGAATTTAATATGCTTCATTAAAATACAACTGTGAGTAGGAGTATTTAATGTAAGGAGTATCTTACATAAAAACAGAATTAAAAAAAAATTGGAGAAGAGAGGATGAAGAAGTATATCTTACTTGCAAACATTTCTGATTGCTATAAGATGCCTTACAGCAGGGGTGTCAAACTCTATTTCATTGAGGGCTGGATCCGGGTTCCGTTTGATCTCGGGGGGGGGGGGGCGGAGTGGGCATGTCCAGCTCGATGTCACTTATGTCGGGGGCACCTGTGGTGGCCCAAGTGCTCTGCCAGAGAAAACGGGCTCTCGAGCTCCATTTGCAGCTGTGATGACCTCCTACAACCCGCTGCCAGTAAAAACAGAATTCAGGAGAACTGCATGCAGCCCTTCCAAGCTCTGTTTTCACTGGCAGTGGCACCATGGGCCAGACCTTTGCTGTTTACGCACCCTGCAGACCGAATCTGTCCCCCAGGCCTTGAGTGTGACCCCTCTGCCTTACAGCAAGAAACTAGATTTTTATACAGTTGTATAAAAACGCTTACATGTCAAAGTTGATTATCTTATCTAGTTCCAGCTCACCAAAAGAAAAGGGAAAACACATTATTTGACATTCATAGATCTCCTGCAAGAAGAAGCCATATCAGGTAAATAATATATTAGGATATTTTCTACTGCCATTATGCTACCACGTTGGAACTTCAGGAATAATTTCTGGAAGAATTGGCTGGGTAAAAAATACAAAAGCTAAGCCAATGCATAGCTATAAAATAAAAGAGATAGACAGCATAACACAATTAAGAGGAATACTTTGCAAATTATCCCTCTAAACCATTGTCATAGTTTGGTATGCTGGAAGCTGTTCCTGCCAGAAATTTTACTGAAGTAATGTTTTATGAACTATCTTTGAATAGTTTTTTCATTTTGTTTTTGTTTTTGTCAGTTTCTTACATTTTGTGTACATATAAAATTGTTTTCAGCTTTTTTGAAAACAGACTTAGTTCAGAGGTAATGATGGGCTGGTAAATTAAATTTTGCAGTAAAGTTTGATGAGGAATGAATGGGGTGATTCTTGTTCTGTGCCTAATAGAGAATGACCTACTGTATTACCTCTGTGTTAATTTTAGGGTTCCTTTTTCCCATCATATTTCAACTTAGAAATTGTGGCTTAATCTCTGTCTTAAAAAAAAACTTGAAATGTTGATCCTCTTTTGTAGTCAAAATTAAACCATAATTTCTCCTTTTACATTGGAACAACAGTGTTTGTGTGTATATGGGAAGACCAGGGATTGCTGTATCTTGTTGCTTCTCTGACATATCAATATATTGTGGCATCTGAACCAACTCAAGTGATGAAAACAAGAGAAGCATTAAAAGACATTGCAACTTTAAATCTGTTTTAATTATTTATTTGTTAGCTTTCACTAAGCACAATTCAGTGTACGCTGATCTTCAGTTAAATGTTCTACTGCTTCCGCAGGAGAAAGAAACATGCCATTCATAGTAGTGATACAACCTCTTCAGATGAAGAACGTTTTGAAAGAAGAAAATCTAAAAGCATGGCAAGAGCGAGAAACCGGTAACAATTTCTTTGTTGTCATTCAGCTAAGGGAAAAAAAATGGCTTGGTTTCATGTGCTTGGCCTGATGAAATTTGCCAGCCATGTGGAAATTGTTTTATTCTAATTAAGGGTGCTGTTATGAGGCATGGTCATACATGTTATGCATGGTCCTTGGTGTTCTCTGAGCTTGGTTGTTTTCTTGTAGATGTTTCATTACCAAATCAGTGCTCATTGATAATGTTATCCAGCTTGTTAATGAAATGTCTGCAATTAAACAACTACACTCAGAGAACACCAAGGACCCCACAGTTCAACTCTTAAACTACAAATATTCTCTTCAAGTCATAGAAATTATACATGTAAAATACGTTTTTATATCGTGGGATTTCTTCAGACCTGCCCATCTGTGAACACAAATTTGAATTTCTATTGGAGGTTAGGAGTGAGGCATTGTTTTTCTTGATTGTTGTTCTTCTTTGTTCTTAATTAATACCTTCTATGTCAGAACAGAATAGAACATCTTTCTTATCATCATGGATCAGAATGCCTCTAATGTTATTCTACAGAATTATGCATCCATTTGACAACTTTTCAGGGCAAATGGAGCCGTAAAGAAAAGAATGGCAACATTTTTAGTCTGGGGACTGAATATTGTCTTTGTATTCTTTTGAAAGTTAGACAGGGCACAGCCACTGATGTACTGATGTTATCAGAATGTGTGGCTTAAAATTTTTACCTTTGGATTTATTTTTTTTTTCTTTGTATGAGATTGCTAACAAGTGCCTGAAGCCTTAATGAAGAAGAATATGAAGAATAAGAAATCTGAACAAGGGCAGCCAGGGACTTTACATGAGCTATAGACTGGGCCCATCCCTACTGTTTCTAAAATGTAGTGCCTCCTTCCTTCCTCCATTGTTAGCAAAATTCCACTGAATGTAATTTCAGATGCAGCCCAATTTATTTTGATGTATTACTATAATTTTTTTTTTACTTTCGGGGGTGGCAGTGGGATTATCCATTATGTCTTCATGAAAATTATATTTTTTTTTCTCTAATGACTAACATTCTCATTCTATTTTTGGGACAAGATGAAATATTGTACCTGAAAAGTCACAGTTCCATTCTATGTATGCATGTATCTTTATTCAACATGTAATTTATGGATTTTTTTAATATTCCATAGGTGTCTGCCAATGAATTTCAGAGCAGATGATTTGGCCAGTGGAATCTTACGTGAACGAGTGAAAGTTGGAGCAAGCTTGGCTGATGTGGATCCAATGACTCTTGACAAATCGGTGTGCTTTTTTTCTTTGTTTAGAATTGACTGTGCTGAAAGGAAAATCTTTAAGCTGCTTTGTAAAATTCAATCTTAAAGAATTAAATGTTTATAGCTACTTTGCTTACACCAGATTAAAAGCAGACCATTTTGGATAATATTTTTATTATTGAAATTTTGAAATACATTGATTGCTTTTCCACGTAAACTGGGCAAATGATAAATTAAATTTCCAAATGTTAATTTCTTTTATTGCTTTTTTATCTTCCTTTTAGGTCCGTTTTGATAGTATAGGTGGGTTGAGCAATCATATTCATGCACTTAAAGAAATGGTTATATTTCCTCTTCTGTATCCTGAAATATTTGAAAAATTCAAAATTCAGCCACCAAGGTAGGCTTTATTCATATTTAAACTTGAATTAATTTATCAGACTACACAAACTTCATTGGATTTAGGATTATTTTAAAGAATAGCTTAAAGAAGTGGATAACAGATAGATCTGAATTAATTTAATTTAATTAAAAGAAACCAGAAGGGCCAACATGATTATTTCCTATATTTCATTATTTTAAAATCCTATTATTTGTCAGATTAAAAGATACAATATGGGACAAATTATTTGAAGGGGGGACACTCCAGGTTTTGCTGGCTACAGTTGGGTTCAGCCTTTTGACTTAAGCAGGAAAAAAGCCATTCCTAAATCAGATTCTTTCCCCCATGCCCCAATATGCCTCCAAATCTCTGGAAAAATGGAATAGTTTTGAGAAAGTTGCTGGAAAGTTTGCTGAGAGACGATAATAGGCTAGGTCAAATACATTTGTGTGATATTTGATGAAATAACTTGCTTTAAACAAATTCTTTCAGAAAAGAATGTAAAAATTTTACATTTTTAACAATTTTGTGTTGTATAATTTCTCTTAAAGTTGTCACTCTAGAAATGTGAGAAAGCTAAGGAAAATAGAACTGTCAGACAAAGACCATTCTCCACTAACAAAGCGAAATAGTTCAGTAATATTGTAAAATGTGGAATCAATCAATATTGATCCATCCTGTACAGAAAAAAAATACAATTGAGTTTGTTTATTCAGAATTATCTTTTAAAATGAAGCTTTTGATTTCAATAATGGTTGGAAAACTGGAATTTTTAAAAGGCTTCCTAAGTATGTCCAGATATGTGTAAGATTTCACTAATTTATGTTCATATCTATGTAATTTAGGAATGCAGAATTTAGATTTGATTTCTTGGTATGTTTCACAAGACATGAAAAAAGCAGCTTGATTTTTAAATGTAACACAGAAGCAGAATAGCATTGTGGGTTCTTCAACTTATGAAAGGAGCTATTGAATTTTTAAAGATGAATGGATGCCAAGAAAGATGGAAATAGTCATAGAGATCCTCCAGAGAAACTAAGACTTGGCAAAATTCCTTACTGTAAAAGTTTGATGCTGTATATGTACTATACGAGACAGCTAAGCATAGAATTTTCCAAATAAAGACTAATTTTTGTCCCAAGGCTCATCACTGTTTTCATTCCATCTGACCCTATTTACCAGAACTAATGGTTGCATGAGACACAGGAAGCTTGGGAAGTTGTTATTTAGTTATAACAAAGTTAGTGTTATAACTTATTCATTTGCATTTGTTTAGAATATTTGTTTGATTTATATAGCTGCCCACTTGACACCCAACATCAGAGATGTCACATGTATGCCCTATCTCTGATGTTCATGTTAATTTATGATGCTTATATGCAATAATAAATTGGCCCAGCGTATTAGAAAAAAGTGAATGACATTTTTGTTAAAATAAAAAAAAATAGCATAGATTAAAAATAATAACCATTCCTTGTAAATATTTTCTACTTTTCTCTTTCATTGTTTTTAATTAGCAATAACTTTTATTTCACTGAGTATCCAAAACAGATCACTGAGCTCTTGGGTCCCTTATGTGGGTAGCAAATACTGGGCTACTTATGAAGAAAAAGAAATAGTGATTTCTGTATCTGTCCATTTGTCTTCAGGGGCTGTTTGTTTTATGGTCCTCCTGGAACAGGTAAAACCTTGGTGGCTAGAGCTCTGGCCAATGAATGCACTCATGGGGACAGAAAAGTTGCCTTTTTTATGAGGAAGGGAGCAGACTGTCTCAGTAAATGGGTTGGTGAATCTGAACGGCAGCTTCGACTCCTCTTTGATCAAGTTAGTACACAATTTTATGTATTCAATCCTTCAGCTGAAGCAGGAGATCTGTTTGAACATTCTTGCTAATTGCTAATATATCCTTCTATGTTTGCAAAGGTAATACCATAATGAGCAAAAGTATTTCCCATTCAGAATAGCTGGATGAAAACTGATTTTGTTTCCAGTCCCTGTTGTTGTATTGTCAGACTTAGTTCACTACCTTGGATCATGGTAGTTCCTGTATTAATATTTGCTGGAGTCATTATAGGAAGAAGAAAAAGGTCATTAAATGTGAAATAACAGCAAAGAATAGAAACAATTGCTGGGAGTAACCGTGAACCATAAGATGACATGAAGGAAATATTTTGTTTCCTCTGCTTATGATTTTCATTCTGAAAACTAAGCAAATATAATTTGCCGCATCTCTAGTCCAAAGGACAAATAGTATTGGTTACCCTATTTTAAAAGGCTAATTGGATTAATGAGTGAGACAATTTCCACAGAATGGAGTCCTTTGACACTGAATATCTTGGGTGGAGGAAGACCCATTGCTTTGCTTCATCTTCCATCATTAGATGATTGATGTTCCAGAAAGGGAAAAAGTCTCCACTTGGAATTCTATAAACTTAATAGATCTTGTAGGCTGATTTTGGCAAATGTATTTTTTCATTTGTTAGGAAATGCCCATAAAAACATTTATGTTTCAGAAAGATGAATAAATGAAGTTGCTAGTAAAAAAGAAACTGAATAAGTCGTCAAATCAGTAGAAAATGCAGTGGCTCCTTTTGCTTCAAGAGATAAAAAAGTGATATTGATTACTCAACTCCTCTGGCTTCTTGTATTTTTGCTTGTACTTCTTCAAAGACACTCTTGATATTTTTGTACTGATTGAAGAATAAAATTAGTTTCCTCAAAGCATGTAAGTTCTTGGAAATGAAAATGTCAGAAAAAAAAAATCTGTGTAACTGGTATTGGATGAGATGGTATTTACATAGTTTACACCCTAGCCACTAATAGATAATCTTGTAGAGCTGACTAGGGATGGACCTGGTTAGTACATGTATGAAAGACCACTGTGAAAAATTAGAGCTGTAGGATAGTCTGTCGAAATATATCCTGGAAGTAGGAAGAGGCAAGTCACTTCAGTAAGGTTGCCAAGAAAGCTCTGTGAGTTTTAGATCATTAGTAAAAGTCATTGGGAGATGAGCTTAGCTCAAAGGAAATTTTCAGAAAACTCAAAAAATCAACTGCTTTTAAATGCAGAAATATTTTTCAATAAGCTTCTACAAAGATGGCCCAATTTCTTTTTTTCAGAGCTTTTAAAGTTTATTTTCACATTTGACATGGGGCTACTCCCAATCCTAATCCACCCTATCACTACTCGTGTGGAGGCTACCAGGTTTTTGCATCGTGAAGTCTACCTATTAGCTGTCACAGGTAATCTGCAGTAATGTACACAGGGCAGAGTTAATGCATTTTCTTGGCTTTATAATTATGAATGAACTCAAGGGCCTTAGTGTTTCTGATTCAATACAGCAATTAAAGATAAATTTTCTCGTAGCTTTAAAAGTATAACAATTATTTTCATATCTACAATTAATTTTGTTTGTTGCTTACCCTAGGCATACCTGATGAGGCCATCCATAATCTTTTTTGATGAAATAGATGGCTTGGCCCCAGTCCGCTCCAGTAGACAAGACCAAATTCACAGGTAAGGTTAGCATATTACTTCTAGTATATGTAGCATTGGATGCATAAATAGTGGAGGTTTTCTTCCATTCCCCACCATTCAGTCAGAACTGGAGAAGCTTCTTGGATGAGAAGAGAAATGTTTTCAAAGAAAAAAACCAAGAAAGCCCAGTTGCCATTTTGAATAGCTTTGGGACAATTAGAGATCTAGTTTATCAAATGCTTATGCCACTCAACCTAACTCAGTTCCTTTTGCCTTCCTTATTCCATTGATCCAGTGACTGTAGCATTTGGCCTTTCTTAGATGCTGAATATAACTTAGTGTGTTGTTGTATACAAAAAGGAATCATTTTAACGTGCAATGAAAACAGGGCGACTTTACTGAGTGAGGCAAAAAGGACAAAGATGAGAATAAACATTAATTACCTACTTGGAGATAGATTGAGAGACTGGCTAATTCAAGAAAAGGATAGGCCTTTTTTAAACTTCCTCCTTTCCTTTCAGATTATTATCTAACAAAGAAAACCTTCATGATAATTAGATGGTATTCTTGCTTTTTAATAGCATCACAATTAAAATATCTATGTTATCTGGGTTAATTCTAAATGAAAATATTGAAGAAACAATTGAGGGGAAGAGAAATTTTTCTTTCTTACCTCTGTCTTAGACTTACTGTTCTGTAAGTCTAACATTAACATTCATGGATCAGGACAGTAACTATGACTCTCAGCTAGAATCTTAAACTCTACCCCATGCACTAGAGCTTATTCTAGATTTTACATTTTCTTAGAATTGAGTTGGCATCTGAGAGTGAAGTTGGCATCAGATGGCATCTGATGATGAAAGACTTCCTTGTCTTACACAATTAGTGCAACATTTGGTAGCTACTGTATGACACTAAGTGCATGAAATTTGCGGACTCTTTTCAGTTTTAATTTAAAATACAGATTTTAACCTTTAAATCTTAATTAGGACCACCTATCTGAGTGTGCCCAAACACTAATATTGAAAATAGGAGATCTCCTAAAAATGTAGCCTGATTTCAAAATTCCATTTATCTAGCCCATAGAAGTGATCTATCACTTGCATCACGCCCAGATTAAAAAATACTTTCTTAAGAGTTGTGTTTAGCTCCCATAGTTTTCGTGTTTAAGAAAGAAGGTAAGACTTCATTTTAGTCAGGATTTTCAAAGTTGATTAATGATTTTAGATAAGATTTTTAAAAAAATTTGGTTTTAATTCATGCAAAGTGGGCCACAAATTGGAACAAATTCATGAAATCATGAATGTCTAAATAGGATTAATTATTTTTTGGCAAAAGGAGCTATGGTGGCTCAGTGGTTAAAGATGAAGAGCTTGTCAGTTGGAGTCGAAGTTTGAGACCCGAGTGTCACACAATGGGGTGAGCTATCATTACTTGGCTCAGCTCCTGCCCACCTAGCAGTTCGAAAGCATGCAAATGTGAGTAGATTAGTAGGTGCCACTTTGATGGGAAAATAACATAATTGTTCTGGCCCCGTGCCCAGAAATAACCTCCCCTCAGACAATCAGAGTCTAATGAACTGGCAGGCAACCTAGTAAGCTGATAACAAAGGTCGGCAGCAATCCGCAGCTGCTTGCCAACGTCTTTATTAATAGGTCCGTCACATACACACCACCAAAGCTGAGACGCAGGGCCGATTCAAAACCGGGATCCATGAATCTTTGTTCGTCACAAAGATACGGCTACAATCCCTCTCTTATATAGTCTGGGAGGCGTGGTCCACCAGCTAATCACGACCACGCCTTTTCCTCTGCTGGGCTCTCCTGTCTCTTCGACGCTGGCGAGGATCCAACCAAAACTCACTCCCCTCGTCAATGTCCTCCTGTGGCTGCGGGGACGAGCTTGGCTCTGGGCCTATCTCCTGCCCTTCGGTGTCCTCTGGAGGCATTGCCAGAGAGGAGAGTCCTGGAGAAGGAGGCCTTGCCAACTCCTCTCCCTCACTCTCAGAGTCCTCCCCTGCTGATGATGCAGGCTCAGGCAACGGAGCCACAACAATAATTCTGTGTTTCTCGGCATATAGTCATGCTAGCCGCATGACCATGGAAGTGTCTTTGGACAATGCAGGCTCCCTTGGTTAAGAAATAGATGACCACTGCCCATTGGGTTGGACATGACTGGACAGGGGAAACCTTTACCTTTACGTTTTGGCAATATGTACTTGTCACTTCAATATTGTTTGTTTAAAGTTAAGTTTGAAATGCTGCATGTATCTATTAATGCTTTGCCCTAAACAGAATTATGTTGAAATATGTTTTAGCTCTATTGTGTCTACATTACTTGCACTCATGGATGGATTGGACAACAGAGGTGAAATAGTTGTCATTGGTGCTACAAACAGACTTGATTCTATAGATCCAGCACTCAGGAGACCAGGTCGCTTTGACAGGGAATTTCTTTTTAGCTTGCCTGATCAAAAGGTAAGGCATATAAAAGGCCATCTCTGTGTGTCTTATATTTTCTTGTGCTTTTATGTTCCAAGCCAATTTTTGAAATGATAACTTCATAGTCCCAGATAATGCTATTACATGTAGAAAATTGTGGCAGTTAAATCGTATCAGTCTCAATGTAAGATATTAGACCCTTCTGCATTCCCAGTGGAATTGTCAGCTTTTGCCTGAAACCAGGTAAAATGCACTTCATTCTAATATGAGCGTGGAATTTATTCAAAACAGTCATGTCCAACAAGCTCATTGATTATGAGCATGCTGTTTACCAACCAAAGTATTTCTGCATAGTTCACAACATCAATTTTTATATTAGCATATGTTTATTGAAATGTTCCTTTGAATCATTACAGTTATATTTATTGGATTGGCAATGCTATATTTATAATATTTATTTACTTCTCTATATAAATATTATAAATATAGCATTAAAAGAGAATAATGCATATTTCTTTAGTTGCTTTTAGAATAAAATATATTAGAGTCAGTTTTGTTATCTATTGATACGCTAAACAGTCCAATAGCAATCCTTATTATGATACTTCTTTAGTTCAGTAAATTTTCTATATTAAATGATTTGGGGGGAAATATATTAAAGAGAAGTTGATGAACTATTTGTATGTGATGTATATATACAGTTTTGTGATGAAATTCTTAAAATCTCTTTATTTCTCTGTTAGGCAAGAAAGCACATTTTACAAATTCATACCAGGGACTGGAATCCAAAATTGTCCAATCATTTTTTAGGAGAACTAGCTGAAAAATGTGTTGGTGAGTGGTATCATCTTATTACTTTTGCTTTGTAAATTTTCATTCCTGAAAGAACATTCAAGAATGTTTGAAGCTTTCTGATTAAATTTCCAATTGTGATCAATTTTTCCATTTTATATTTGAAGTTTCATGTTAATTCATGTCAGAAAATGTAAATATTTATTTTCATGCCACTTGCCAAAGTTTCCTGTCATTACCTCAAATCTTAACATATTTTGAAAAATCTTGGCATGATCCATGTTCTTTTATGTGACTAAGCAAAATAACTCCAAAACTAATATGATAAAGTTTTATAAGGAAAAATTAATATCAGCCATGATTATTCCACAAATAAAATTGGGATAAATGCTTGCTTTTCTATATTTTTAATGATATGGTTTGCACTAAGAAAATATCTATATTAATAATCCTCCAAATTCTAAAGTATAATTAGCATAAGTGAATGACTGGCACAGGATACGATTTTCTGTCTCTTGAGTTGGGCACTTTTACATACCTAAAACATATTATGGAACACCAGACATGAAATTCTGCATAGTAGATTTGCTGAACAAAATAAATCTTACTACACTAGCAACTGTTGTAGTTGTTTCTTACTAAAGACAGAGCACCAGAGTAAGATTGCTAAGAGACATACTTTAGCATTGCAAATACATCACTAAAAAACACAGTCTCTTCAAAACAATGCTCATCTTCTGTCAATCTTTGTTAGTCTTCAATTTTGAAAAACGACGGCATCAGATCATTCAACTCTCCAAACAGAACAGTAACATTTTAAACTGAACACCGTCCATTCAGACAGCTACTGTACACATCCGAATTATCCTCTTCATCCACAGGAACATCTATCTCCGAAGCAGCATTCTTCCACTTTTGATCTGCAAAGACCCCAACATCTCCTGGTGAGAAGAAAACAATTCTCCAACAAATGACAAATTAAGCTTTGTCTGGTGTAAGAAAGCATGTGCCAAATCCATTTCATGTAGATTCTTTTAGTGACTCTACAACAACCATTTAGCAGATAGAAAATACAAGTTGGGTTCTTCATTGGCCAATATTCTAGTTTGAAAAGTGATATTTTATGAATGTGAAGACTCTCTTATAAATCTTTTAAAAATGTGCCATATAACGAGGTGTGATTGCTTAGATTTATAGGAAAATCTGCTAAATCTAAAACAGAGAAAATCTCAGAGCTTTTGTTCTGAATTTTCCACTGAAGATTTATATTTTTAAATCTCACAAACATTGTGCAAGTCTAATAAAAGAATAACATTTTTCATCATTTACAAAGATGAGCCATCTTTTATTTTAAAAGCTTGTAATACATAATCTGTTTGGCATTTTAAAAATTTATGTGCATCTTTTAGGCTCACATGTTTACTTAGTATTTTATTTGATGCCATTGATAAACACTTTCTATTTTTCACCCCTTGTGTGGAATTCTAGGGAGAAAAGTTTGCTTGCTTTTGATATTGCCACTAAGATAGATTTAGATCACAAAGAAGAAAAAGTTGCATAGATTTCACTCAATGATTTGTGCTTAGTTTAAATGTTGTAATGTTTTATTTTGATTTTAGAATCTGCACACAAATGCTAGTTATTACTGTATGGCTTCTTAAGCCTGAAATTATTTTGGAAGGAAAATTAAAGTTTTAATAGACTTTTTAGTTGTGTGGGGCTTTAAGAAATCCTGCATACAAACCTGCATGAAATACCTATATAATGCAACATGGCTAGGAAAGGCATAAAAACAATGAAAGCATACTTCGTTGGGTCATCTTTTTTTTTTTTAATTTAATTTATATGCCGCCCTTCTCCGGAGACTCAAGGTGGCTTACAATGCGTTAAGCAATAGCCTTCATACTTTTGTATATACCTGCTTAGTAGGGCTTCCGCTCCCCCCCCCAAAGCGGTGTTCTTTTTTATACAAAGTCAACTTATTGCCCCCACAATCTGGTTCCTCATTTTACCTACCTTGAAAGGATGGAAGGCTGAGTCAACCTTGAGTCTTGTGAGATTCGAACTTGCAGTAATTGCAGGCAGCTGGTGTCACTTTAACACTATTTTAAGGTGCTGCGCCATCAAGGCTTTTTGAAAAAGGGACCCAGAATGCATTATCAAAGTAGTGGTTGGTGGTGATCTACCTGTGTCTTACGCCATTCGGGTCTTAGGAAAACACAATTTGAAGCCCTGCAGAAATTTTTCTGCAGTTTGAAATGCAGGTTTAAATGGAAATGTAAACATTTTCTAAGTTTCTAAACAATTTGAAAAAAGTATGGATATAGAAGAACCTTCTGTCATTATCAGGATGATAATGATAGAAGGTTATAAAATAAAAATCACATTTCTGGCTCTTGAAAAATTGAGAATTTTTAACCCACACAAGTAATTCACATGCTAACAGACCACCCTGATTGCATCAAATTGTACTTAATAGGTAATTTATAAACATTTTCTTGCATACGCATGAGGACTCTTCAGTCAAAATTCTCTTCCAGTCTGTGGTTATTTTATAGTATCTATCATATATATTTGATATGTGCTGATATCCCATATACTTTTTTTGTGATAAACCAGTTAAGGCAGTATTAAAATCTCTTTAAAAAGGGGATGTCCATTCTTTAGGCAATTTAGTTGTTCCAGTTTGCAATTGCTTCTGTAATGCATGGTTTGCGACATGAACTAAAATTCAAGACTTTTCCTCCCCTTCCATTTCCATCTGAAAACGAATTTCATTATTTTTGTCACTTAAATTTACTTTATTTATTCCACTTTCCAAGAACACTTGCTTCATCTATAACTTCTTTATATTTCTTTATATTAATTCCACATCTTAACATGATATATCTCAGTTTATGTGATCTAATCCTTCAGTCTATGGACAACCTGATTTTCTTAGTGCACTCTTCTGCTCTAAATATATATTATGAATGAAAATAATATATTAAATAGGGAACAAGGCTGAATTATAGGACTTTTTGACAACTGAACTTTATTTACTTGGGAATTTATAACTTTCCATTAGCTTATTTTCCTCTATCTTTAACTACATCATCTTTTGTTTAACTCATTACTTACTGTTACACATTCTGTACTCTGTGATTAAAATACTTAATTTTTGAGAGACTGCCTCATTGGAGACATTATTAAAATTCAAAAACCTCTCTTGAATTTCAGCTCCCTGGCAAATTCTTTACCTAGCAGAGGTCATCAGATGAACCTGAAGTTAGATTATGTTACTTCACATTAGTTTCCCTTTTCTATATTTTATGTGTATATTCTAAGGCATCTTCTGCCTGTGAGGACTTACTAACTGATCCAATGCTATTTAGGATGCTTGTAGTTTTCCCATAAAGCTTGGATAATTCTCATTTTACTCCCACTTTAAGACTAACTTTTCTGAATTGTAGTTTTTTATTTTGATCTGAGTGCATCAAGCTATATTAGTTTCGGCTTCCATTTCTGCACTGTTTTACTTCAGACAAATATTTCAAGCTGTATTCTTTTTAAATACGGAAGCAAAATAACTGTAAAGGTCATCTTCCAAAATACAATCTGATAAATGCAAAACATATTATGGCTCTCATATCAATCTCTTGCATGCTAGTTCTTTCCTGAAATCATACTTCATTTAATACTCTTCAACATTACATATCTTTTTATATGTGGAATTCTTTTCTATTTATTATTCCATCTCTTTTCAAAATATTATGAATTTCCATATTGCATAAATGCATTATTATTTATTTGCCATTTTAATGCAGACAAAACATACAAGATATTTTACTGTTGAACAGTGTACACAGATGAAAAAAATAAAATTAAACAGTATAAAAATATAAAAATCAATTAAAACTTAAAATGTGAATATTGTGTGTGTGTATCTGTGTATTAGGCTGTGTATTAAGTATAATGTGTATTAGCACATTGCAGGAAAGCAATTCTATAATCTATAATCAGACTATTGAGAATATTATCCTGAAGTTTCTTCTTTCTGTTCATTACAAGATAGAAAGAGTAAATCAAAGAATATCACACTATGCTGGCTTTATTTGTACTTTAAAATCAACTATGCTATGAGCAGGCTTGAGTTTTATTTTTAACCATTTATATATTGGTTCATTAAAAAGCTCACAACTCCTACTTGAGGAACAGATGGCAGCTGCAGCCCAGAGACCTTTGTATAAATCCTTCTTGTGTTACACCTTGCACTTACACCTAAATCGAGAGTATGTGGTGTGGGTGGGTGGGTGTGTTGTGCTTACTCACATGGTCTCATGTCTTAGTTACTTCTTGACTGGATTATTGCAATGCACTGAACAGAGGACTGCTCTTGAAGACTATCTGGAAATTTCAGGTAGTTTAGAACATGGTGGCACAAAGAGTATGGCCATGGCATGCTATGACCATGTAACACTTACTTGATTTGGTTATCAGTAGGTTTACAAGTGCAATTCAAGATGTTGGTGGTTGCCTACATCTGCCCATTTTCTAAAGACTGACTGTCCGCATGCATGTTTCCATTTATTAAGTGATGTAATCTGAAGAAACGTAGGAGACATGCCTTCTCTGTCATGACACCTGCTCAGTAAAGCAGCTTCCTCTCAGAGATCCATACAGTCCTGACCCTCTTCTCTTTGACTGTTTGGCTGCCTTTCCCTTTTTTTTTATGGTTTTGATTTTTGTATTGATTCCATATGTCACCCAGAATCATTCTGAGCGGATAGCCTTCAAAGATAGATAGATAGATAGATAGATAGATAGATAGATAGATAGATAGATAGATAGATAGACAGACAGACAGACAGACAGACAGACAGACAGACAGACACATTCTGCAAGAATTATGTTCTCAAAAATGTCACATATTTCTGCACTTTCACATGATTGAGTTGCAATTTTAATTATTTAACTTTTGTAGTTTTGTAAAGATTCATTTATTTTAATATTCTTTTCTCAAAAACTATAGCAATATTTTACAATATTAATTAAGTACCCTTGTGTACTGTTTCTGACACTTTGGCAGTTTATTGATCTGTATTATATAATGAGGATAGCAACTATGTTGCATAAAATTTTAGTTGGTAATGTTTCTAGGATGATATTGCTCTGGAATTTTGACATGCCAGAAGTTCCTCAAAACCTACTTGTGTGATCAGGCCTGGGGTTCCCAGGGAATCGGAGACAGACTTAGATGGTTCCATTGCTGAGCTGTCTATTCTTATTCTCTCTTTATCTAGAGTTTGTATATTGGTTTTTATAATATTTATCTTTTAATGTTGATGCTTATATTTTTGTATTGATTGTTTCTTACATGTATTTTTTATCATATTGTTGTATGTCTCCCAGAGTCATTTTTGTGAGATGGAGAGTTACATACATTTGATTAATGAATGAATGAATAATAAATAACCAGGAGCCCCTCATAGGAGTTTTGAAATAAACCATTTATCAAACTCCACTTGCTAACCAATGACAATGAATCATTAGAATGATAGGTCAACATTCTGGAAGGGGAAGGGTACCTATTTCTGCTTTCCACTATAGAGTCAGGTAAATAACTGTATTATTTTTCCTGATAAACTAGTGTATTATGCCTAGTAATCTGTAATTCCAGACCAGAGTTTGAACATTGCGTCATTTGAATTTTAATTAGAGAGCTTATTCATCCAGAAACTTCCTATTTTAGCAGCCTCCGGGATCACTACACAGACACAGAATATTGCCAATGGATGGTCAGATAAGTGAGTGATATGATAGTGGCTGCTAATAGCTACCTTTTATTTTTCTCAATATCTTACTGTGTTTCAAAGGAGAGTTTTATTATTTAGATAGTTTTTACTAACACCTAGTACTAAAAAGGACTTATATCCACTAAGATACCAATTATCAGTGAAGAGGAATGGTAAAATATTGCACTGAGACATAAAATGATTACAGCCAAGTTGTATAAATTTTAAGTGTTGCATTTTTCACTGTACAAATATCTAATTTTTGTTTGAAAGGTTACATTTATTTTGTTGAGCAGTATAAGTACTTACAGAGTTGCCTAAAAGAAGGAAACATGTTGGAACGCAATTTGTTCCAGAAGGAAAGTGAATAGGACTTAATTTTAGATTGGATCTCCTGATAATTAAAAAGAGAAAATGAGCCATAAGATAATTAAAACATCCATGGAGTGTTAAAATTGAGGCTAATAAGGCACAGAAATTAGATTTTTGTGGCATTTATTGATAGCAAATACTATGAAAGAACATGGATTTTGAAATGGGGATTTTTCTCTTTTTGCACTGGAATATCGCTCAGAAAAAACCCAGTTTTTGGCTCTCAGATAGTGGAAATAAAATTGAATTAGTTTTACAAACCACTTAATTTTGTTCAAATCTCCTTAGAAAATGGGAAATAATCTTGCAAGGTCCTCCAGCCCAAACTTTATAGCAATCTAAACATTTTGAGCTTTTGTGAAGGTTTGCAGGATCACATTAACTGTAGCTGTTCAGAGAATGATCTATGAAACTTGCACTTTAGCAGTGAGGATGCTCCTTGATCTTTGGAGAGGATGATCATTAAATAGTTACCATGGCAGCAGAGGGACAGAACTCACCACCTTGTTTAGTTACTGAGCTTTCAGTGTAGCAAATAGAAGTTCTTTCCTGTGAACCCAAAGCAAAGATTCTTTTTTTAATTAAATCAGGGTAGATGTCATTTGCCAAATACTTTCTTGAAATTGATTTCTCTCTCCCCCCTCCCCCTCCCTCTCTCTGTATGTGTGTGTGTGTATGTGTTTATAAATTACCTGTGAAATGACAAAATTTTCAAATCCTTTCTTGCCTGATCTATTCTGGTTCTCATTTCCCAAAAGACATTTTGGTGTAGGAAGAGAATCCATTTTGTCATGGTTACTGCTTTATTACCTAGCTAGCTTGGGTGCAATTCCACTCATGTATATATAGACCACCATTAACATTAATATGTATGTGTATATTTTCACCTTTTTTTATAGGTTTCTAGATTTTCTCTCACAGGTTTCTTCATGTGGATTCTTGAGTATTCTTTGTTTAAAAGATAATTTCAATATTTATTTTCTTAGATCATCTAAGTTACACACATTGCTCAGTGCAGTAGAATATTGCTGCTCACATTCAGCTTTGTGGACATGCTTGACATGCACAAAATATCGATACTGCTTAATAGAACTACTGTATGTTTTATTTTCATGCCTTAGGATACTGTGGCGCTGACATAAAAGCACTTTGTACTGAAGCTGCCTTGATTGCCCTGCGACGGCGCTATCCTCAGATCTATGTGAGCAGTCAAAAATTGCAGCTTGATGTTTCTTCAATAGTTCTCAGTGCACAAGACTTCTATCATGCAATGCAGAATATCGTGCCTGCTTCTCAACGTGCTGTAACATCATCAGGGCATGCTTTGTCTCCTATCATAAGACCATTGTTGGAAAGAACCTTCAACGAAATGCTGGCTGTTTTACACAAAGTATTTCCTCATGCTGAATTCAGTCAGGGTGACAAAAGAGAAGGTATTTTCTATGTTTTTAATCCATTTTATGGCAACCCCTTAGTTCCTGTAGAAACCTAAGATTGATTTTTTGAAATGATAGAGTGGTAGAAGTGAATGGCAATAAAGTATAAAATAAAAACAAGTTGATGGCAGAAAAAAAAATTGGGCATATATGGAATAGTTTAAGAGAGTTCTTTGCTCTCTGAATTTAGGGAGCCAAGGGGATGACTTCGGGAAAACATTCAGAAACCATTATGAAAACAAAAAGTTCAGAAACTTGCCTTGAGTTTTGAGGGGAAAAAAGTACAGATAATCCTCGATTAATGACCACTCATTCAGAAACCAATGTCAATGTTACAATGACATTGAACAAGTGGTCATTACAATTGTCCTTCAAATTCCCGCTAGGTGGCGCTGCTTCTCTGTTGTAGCACTGTTGCCTTAGAATACCCATTGAAAATCAGTCTTGTTTACTTTTGTAAGACTTTTTTAAAAAAATCATTTAATAACCAAATTGACCCAGACTCAATAGACAGAAAACACTGGAAATTGATTGGGTTTTTGTATTTTCCTTCAATGGATGGAAAGAAATTTTTATTTTAAAACAGGAAAGCTTACAAATAAAGGAACATTGTAAATTATAAATGCCTTTGACTAGTGCAGAAATGAATCTTAATAATAAAACAATTTTCTGTTCTTTATATCTGCTGTTTATCTACACTATTTTCTTCAAAGTCCAATCTCACTATATTTTCATAGCTTTCTATTCTATATTCCCTATATATTTGTTCGTGACTGACTTCCATATTTCTATTGTCTTATTCCCAGTGTATCTCTGCAGAATTGTTCAAGACCACTCTTAGACACTTAGACATTTCTTTTTATAGAATTCAATCTGTCTTTTCTTTTTAGTTTCTTTTTGATATTTCTGTTCTGTCAAAGTCTTTACTTTTTTTAAAAAAATCTTTGCTTACTATTACTTTTTTTTAATCTTTGTTTTCCTTGTTTCTGACTTGCCTTCTTGATTTTTTTCCTCTTCTGAGTCTTTATTCCATTAGAAGGAAAAGGCTTGAAGACCTTTTGCCTTATAATAGTTCTGAGGGAAGGAATCATCTCTTTCTGTCTCCCCACTCTAGTTTTCTCAGCCGCTGCCTCCTTTTTGTAGCCTCTTCTGATCTTTTAGTTTGCCTCTTTACTTTGACTCCTGGATTTTGGTTCCCAACCTCTTCTTAATGAGACCTGTGTTAGCAGAACTTCCTTGCAACCATCTTGCCTGCCCTCCTGCCCAGTGCTGCAATTTGATTGGCAGCTGTAGTTTGATTGGCAGATAAATCATCCTGACAATGAGGAAAGGCCAAGAAGAGGAGAACACAACCTCAGGCAGTCGGTCAATCCATATTCCCTCCCTTCTAGCCTTTTGAAAACGATTAAAGAGTGAATTATTCCAGAAAGCATTTTCATGAGTTTGCTAACTTAATGTATTGTACAATATTTATTTCCCTTATTCTCATATAGCCAGAATTTAGATCTTTAAATTTTCATTTTATTATAAGCCACCAAGAGGTGATTGACTGCAGCAGGGCATAAACCCAATAAATAAATAATCAAATGCAGATAGTCCCCAGTTTATGATCATAATTGAGCCTGGAAGTTATGCTGGACATTAAGTGGGTCCTCGTGTGATTGCACCCAATTTTATGATTTGCTTTGCATCAGTCATTAAGTGAATTACCATGATAATTGTGGTCATTGACCACAATTGGTCATTGAGCAAATCCATTGTCCACAATGGGTCTTTTTTGCCAGAAGGTATCCAGCAAAAAAACTTAAATTGCAATCATATGACTGTAGGACACTGCAAATGGTCACAACTGTGGACTGATTCCCAAGCACCAATTGTGTGACTGTGGGGAGAGAGTGGCCATTGTAACTTCAAATCCTATGGAGGCTCATTGTAATTTTGAATAGTTGCTAAATGACCAGTCATAAGTCAAAAAATACCTGTACAGTAATTTAATCAGTTATATATTTCTTGATTTGATAGATGACCTTTATTGATTTTTAGACATTGCTGTGATTGGTCCTCAACAATTAGATGAATAATATGAGATAATGGGCAATGAGTATCACTTCTGTATAAGTGCAACTCTTACTTTTATTGGAAAATATTGCGGGAAGAATCATTCAGAGCTTCTTCTACATTAATGTGATGCAGTGAAAAGTCTTGCAAATGCAAAGTTATAATTCTTTCCTGGCTCAATAAATCACTGGACTGTGTTTAGTCAGACAAATTTGGGTGGGAAAAATATTGTGTTATCTATTCTTAATTATTAACTATGAGAGATAAGGCATTGAAATAAAACAGCTTCATGTATGAACTTGAGTGAAGTGCTAAATATTAGGAAAAATATTTATTTTGTTTTTTTTTTTAGATATGAATATTCTGACATAACGTGTTCTATGTTTATTATTGCTCTCTTCAGAGTACAGGTTTACTCCAAACTCATTTTGTTTAGTAACGTTTAGACTGGACTTGGCAATTTGACATTCTCAGAAACCCAAAAGATGCCTTAGTTTTCCCCTTGTATAAGAATGCAGAAATTGCATGACTGACCTTTAAATCTCATTGGGTTGGATTTTGTTTGTTATTTTGCCCTCAAGGTCAGAAAATGTTGAGAATACTTGGAACTTGTGTTCTGATAATTTTTTGATGAAGACTGTTAGGAGGTTTTTAAATAGTTGATACAAAATACTTTTATTTTCTTTACTTTTTATCACTGTCTCTAACCAGAATGATAGCTCCTAAAGGAACTGTGTTGATAGCTGAGAACATCTATCCTATAACAGAGTTGAAAGAACTTCAAACAGATTAAATATTTGAATATGTTGGGGTTGACGTTTTAAATTTTCTATGTGAAAGGATTGCATATATTAATCTGTGTTAGAAAATGATAATACTTGTAATAATTTTAAGGGGATCAATATTATATATTAATAAAAATTTTATTTTAATTAAACAGGTGCACCAAATTTAATTTTGGATGATAGTGAAGATGAAAATGTTTCATCAATATTTGAAACAAGTTGCCAGCCGGGATCACCAAAGAAACAATTACCAGCTGCTGTACATAAACCTTACCTTCATTATACAATGTAAGTTAATAACTCTGGTACTGTATTCATCAAGAATTAAACAACCTATCTCTTGCAGTGCCAAGTAAGCATATTGGTATATTATGTACAACATTATTTTAATATAAAAATTGAGATGTCTAACTATTTTTTCATATATCAGATCTTGACATTAGGCTTTTAAGAACCAAACAGTACAAATAATGATTCTTGATAGCCATTTAATGACTTCGTGGAAAAGTGTGTGTGTGTGTGTGTGTGTGTATATATATATATATATATATATATATATATATATATATATATATATATATATATATAATTGAAAAAGTTTTAAAATACAATTTTTTATACCCCTTTCCCCTCCCCACTCCCCCCCCAACAACCACCCCCTCCCTTTCCCCCTATCCCTCCCCCCTTCCCCTCCTGACTTCCACTATTAACCAATCATATATATCAATCAACATCAAACAACAAAAAAACCAGTGAGATCCAGCTAAAAATATAACAAATATAACAAATTTAACCTAAATAATAATAAAGAAAATTAATCTAGCCTTCTAACATCTTTTACCCCCTTAATTCAAATATATAGTAACCATGAATCATTTATAAGAACTCATGACAATCTAACAAATATCACATATATAACAGATATATAAAAAAAACAATTTTGAGCATCATAAATTTTTAGAATAAAATATCATATAAATGTTTAACTTTAAATATAATTCCCAATATTCAATCTTAATAAAATTTTTAAAAAAGTAGGAAATATATAGAGTTACATTAAATTTAAAATAATTAATAGATATTAGTAATAGTAATATTATTTAATATATATATATATATATATATATATATATATATAAAAGTAAAGCTCATCTATCTATCAGATATATAAACTTATTTTTGACATTATAATTTGTCTAGATATTAATATAAATGTATAAGGTAATACAAATATAAATTCAAATATTTAATAAAATAATTAATAGATATAATTAAGAATCAAATGCTAGTTGAAACTTCTTACTTTGATACTTATTCTGCATGTACTCTACCCATTTCTTCCACTCCTTAACAAAAACTTCACGGGTCCTGTCTTTTAGGTATGCAGAAATCTTAGCCATTTCTGCAAAATTAGACATCTTCAATATCCATTCCTCTATAGTAGGTACACTATCTTTTTTCCAATATTGACCAATCAGTAATCTAGCTGCGGTAATCATATATAAAATCAGTCTCGTTTCAGTCGATGAGCAATCCTTAACTATCCCCAATAAAAAAAATTGAGGAGAAAATTCAAGCTTCTTCTTCAAAATGTTCTGCATAACCCACCAAAGTTTAATCCAAAATGCTTTCAATTTCCTACAAGTCCACCAAATATGAAAATAAGTTGCATCCAAACAATCACACCTCCAACATTTAGGCTGAACATTTGGATACATACATGATAGTTTTTTGGGATCTAAATGCCATCTATAAAACATCTTGTAAAAATTTTCCCTCAAATTCTGCGCTTGTGTAAATTTAACATTCTGGACCCAAATCTTTTCCCATGTTTCCAACATTACTGGTTCTGCAAAATTTTGTGCCCATTTTATCATACAGTCTTTAACTAATTCACCCTCAGAATCTCTTTCTAACAATAAATTATACACTCGCTTAATATGCATCGGCCCTTTACATTTTATCTGAGTCACCAAATCTTCTTCATGTAACATTAGTCCAATTTTCTGATCTTCTCTCCATCTCGCTTGAAGTTGAAGATACTGCAACCAAGTTAAATTCACCCCTTCTTCCAACAGAATATTCAAAGATTTCAAACTCCATCTGCCCCCATCGTTAAAAAGCATCTCTTTGTATAGAAAAGTATATATTTAAATGTAGTAATCCAATGCATTTATAATAGTAAGAGTTTGTGCGGTGGAGTAATACAACCTCACAGTTTGAAGTTAAATATTATTTTACAAATAACGTTGTGGTAAATATTTAAGTGAAATTAAGTAAACTAGACCTTGCATCATGTTTTGTTTATTTTAATACACAGGCTGCACAACTCCATAATGACTCTGGGTAGTATACAATGTACTGCACAAACAATACAAAAAGCAAATGTTTAGAGAAAAATAAGACAAATTCCTATATGCCAATCATTTCACAAGGGATCTGCCATCCATTCCAGCCCAAGGCATTGAGGGAATAGCCAGGTTTTAAGGGCTTGTTTAAATAAGATCATTGTTATGGACGCACCCCCAACCTATTGCTGTCTCCTGAGTCCCAGCTGATGGGCTATAAGGAAAAAAACTGTTTAAACTCTTGCCGCGGAGCTTCAAAGGGCTGCCCTACAGCTGATCAGTGGTAAAAGGCAGTTTGGTGGTAGAACAGTGCCTCCAAAAACAAATGAGTAGACCGATGCCTGCAAAAATAAATGGGTAGACCAGTGCCTGCAAAAATAAATGGGTTGACTGGTACAGCTCTGCAAGAAGTTAAAAGCCTGGTAGACCAGTACCTCTGCTAAATCCTAAATTGTCACACGATCATCAAGCCACACCCACAAAATAAGCCACGCCCACAGAACCAGTAATAAAAAAAATTTAGAACCCACCCCTGCTATGGCAGATAAGATGCACTTCCCCCTCAGGTGATACAGTTTAATTGATGGAACCCTGACTATGCCAACTGTGCCAAATAATTTAGGGTGGACAGGAGCTATGGCTAATGGATACTTCCCCAGGCCCTGCATCATGAAGAGTTTTATAGATAATAACTAGCACCTTGACTTGCACCCAAAAGCCGCTTATAACTATTGTTACTCACAAAACAAAGATGTTATATGGACATGCCTTTAATGGCCTTCACTCTGCTGCCTTCTGGACCAGCTACACATTGTGAATGGCCTTCAAGGACAGCCCCATGTAGAATGCATTGTTATAGTCCAAACGCAAGCATGAAAGATTGTACTTCCTGCTTCTGACAGGATAATTGATGCACTTGATGAATTTGCATAAAGGTTTTCCTAGCCACTGCTGCCATTTAATCCTTGAATAGCAACTGAATTCAAGAAGACCCACCAAATTGGATACCAGTTGTTCCCCTCCCCCCACACACCTTTTGGTGGTGTTCATTGTAACTTTGAACATCACTAAGTGACTGGTGGTGAAATGAGAAACAGGTGGCTGTGTTAGTAGATCTGAAAACCTGACCTGAGAAATCTCAGAAGTTATAGGTCTAGGGAGCCACAGATGATCTTGCTACTGTCATCGTGAGAGGATTTGTTCAGTCAGAATCCAATACTAAATCAATCCAAGCAAATTCAAGTGACTATTTGCCGATGCCTAGAACATTTTTCACTGCAAACCTCTAGATAATCTTGTGGCTTATCCTTCTGCAGCAAGAAACATATCTTTTTAAAAAGGACTGTTAGACAGCTCTCTGTAGACACAGTAAGAGGCCTGTATGATTTTTGTCCAGTGAAAGGATTTGTGAGGCTGTTGATTCCAGAAGCTGGGGAAAACATAAACCAAAGCAGATAGGTCCATTTTTAAAAGTGTTTACTTCCTACACTTAATTTCATACTTGTGCTTTTTATATAACATTCTAAAAACTGGGTGTCTTCTCCACCCCCCCCCCCCCCATATGAATAGGAGGCATTGTGGCACTGAGACTTGTTGAGACTCCCAATTCTCTGACAGAAAAAAAATTCTGCAGGGGTTTTCTTAAGAACAGATGGAAACAATTATATTCTTCCCTTCCAGTGGAAAAAAGACTAGTTTTTTTTATCCATAGATGGATAGCTCTGGTCCAGGCTTCTTGTCAGAATACAAATAACAAACAAAACAGTGCTGCAGGTTTTTGGGAATCAATGGAAGCAATTTAGGGGATAGAAAGGCAACTCCAACTTGTGTAGGACAATCTAGAAAGTTTCATGCAGGTCAAGGGCTGCATTTTCTTATTTTGCTATATACATATTTACTCAGAATAGTTTCATTGCAATCATAATAAAACCAATAAAATATAGGGAGATTTATATTAAGGACAGTGGTATTTTGTAGTTGTTTTAAAAATCAGTAGCAGTGATATTAAAGTCTTTAATATCACTTCTCTATTAAATATACTGGTTTTCATCTGTAATATGAAAGTTTAATTCGAGTTTTGATTCCGTAAAAATTTTGTAGTGTTTTAAGGAAATCTTTTACGGTAATTTTTCTAGGGGAACAACATGATTATCAGTTTCACTAGGCAGAAAGCAAAGTGAAGTGGGCATAACAGAGCATCTTCCACAACACCCAGAAGAGCTTTGCAAGAGACACGGTTGCTTTAAAGATTCAAAGAAGTTTAATTTTTTTGTGTTGGGTTGTGTGCTGTGAAACTCTTAATATTTAATACATCCCTGTAATATAAGCAAAAAGACTATTCAAATAAACTTCATACTTAAAATTTTACAACTTAAAATGTATAGGTTTATTTAAATTGTTGTGTATGTGTGTTAGAACTGAATTAGTTTGCTTTTGTTCATTATGATCATTACAATTTGTCATTGCCTAAATGAATTTCCAGTTTAAAACAGGGTAAGGTATAAAGTAAAATAGTTTAAAATAATTCAGGTTTATTCCTCAATAGTCTTTATTGTGATAGTTGTATTGCCTGGAGCAGGGAGGATATAGCACAGCTGGAACAAGTCTTTTATGTGAAATTAGTCATTTTGCTTTATTGCTTATATAGCACAATTCACATTAATCTCTGTGTGTGTAAATTGTAAACACAATATTTTGACTCTATCAAAGTATTGATAAATGGTTAGACAATGTTGAAAATATACTACGACAAAATATTTCAGGCTATTCACATTCTGCTAACGTAGTAAAAATATAGAAGCTATGGTAAGTGCTTTGTAGATCTGAACAAAATATTATTTTTGTTGCAGGTCAGCTTATCACCAGCCCACATCTTATAGGCCAAGATTACTGCTTTCCGGAGAAAGGGATTCAGGTCAGACTTCACACCTTGCTCCAGCTTTATTACATTCTCTTGAAAAAATTGCTGTACACAGATTAGATCTGCCAGCACTTTATTCGGTCAGTGCCAAAACACCTGAAGAATCATGTGCACAGGTTAGTTTGCATTTATATCGCTCTTGATTAATATAGCACCTATTGAATTTTCAATGTGTATAGAGGCCTTCATTAAATGATAAATGCTGAATATTTCAGTGTTTCTCTGAGCTATAGTGTTGTTAGAAATACTTAAAGATCCTTCTGTGATAGACTCCATATATAAAACAAAGAGGTAGGCGTAATCTAGTAAAGAAAGAACCTTCTTTCTGGTTATTTTTACTCTGATTTGGTAGTCAGATAGCTTTTTATGCTTATATTGTTTTTGGATGACACAGATTAAGCACACAGTCATAGAAGAAATACAGCTACAGGTTATATATGAAAAACAGCAAGTGGAGGAGAGGAATCTGTTTAAATTAGATTAAGATTAATCCTTACAGAATGATTGCTTGCTTTCCTTAGTGAAGCTTGAATTAAACAAATTTGCTTAAGATATGCCACTGAGCAGGATAACAATGCTGCAGCAACCATTTCAGAAACCAACTTTTTAAAAAAAATAGATTTAGCAAAATTATTCACCACCAAATTGTGTTTCAGGACAGCATGTGTCACAGGTGTTTTCATATTTTAAAATAGTTTTTCCTCTCTTCTGGACTTCAGTTTATGCTCAAGACAGGTATTGGACTAGTGAACAGTCTTTCCCCAGTTTTATTGTATTGTAGTTCACAGTACTTCATATTATTTCATATCCCACCCCAATTATAAGAGACACAAAAGCTCCAGAAATGAAATACGAAAAACATATTTAAACAGAGTAGTAGAATTTAACTTAATTTGTTGGAGCCATACCTCTGAGGTAAGAGTTTTCCAAAGGATGGGGGCTACCACTGGAAAGATCTGTCATCTTGCCTATGTTCTATTTGCCTTCTGAGGAGGTGAAACTCTCAGGCAAATAGAATATGTTGTGTCCCTTTTTATAATGGAGGAGCAAGGGAGAGAGAAATAGTTTATTGTTTGTTAATTTTGTAGGGATTTCGTAGATCCCATTTGGTGTATAGAAAAATAGTTTTTCAATAAGCAATTATGCTTTAAAATTAATACCGGTAGCAATTTAAATATTAATTTTTATGTATGCAGTGCATGTAATGTTCAGGTGCAAAGCCATTGTTTATAGTAAAAGATTGACGTTTTATTATATAGCATTTATTTAACAATTTAATGGAAAAGTTCAAAGAAGAGTTCTACTAAAGTGAAATATTTGATAAAACTGAATTTGCAAAATTTATGTAATTTATTTAGTGTACATACTTTAGGTAATTTAAATAGTCTAGATTGGTTTGCAAAACAATATAGATTGGTTTGTGAAATAAGCTGTTTGCAAGTAAAATCAAAGTTTGCTAAATGGGGGCCTATAAAATCAAGGTTATCCAAGGAGAGTTTGAAACCATAAATATATTTTATGTGACAAATGCTCTTATACACATGTACACGCTTAGGGATATTCTACTAAAAACATCTGTTTGAAATGTTCCATAACACTATTTCTGCCCTCAGTTGTAAGTATTGGTTAAATATTTAGTTAATGATAATTGTTAATGTTAATATTCTCAACTAGATCTTTCGTGAAGCAAGGAGAACCCTACCAAGTATTGTTTACATGCCCCATATTGGTGATTGGTGGGAAGCTGTCAGTGAAACTGTGAGAGCAACTTTTCTAACTTTGTTGCAAGATATACCATCGTTCTCACCAATATTTCTACTTTCTACCTCTGAAACAATGTATAGTGAGTTGCCTGAAGAGGTGAGCATGGAATGATTTCTTGGGAAATAAACAAGCACCACTTAGGTAATAATAAACCAGATCTGAAGCATCCTAATTTGTTGATGCAAAACTTTGTCAGTGTTTGAATATGGGAGGGAAACCTCCACTCCACTGCATTATGTAAGAATCTTTTTATATCCTAAGGAATTTAACAATTCTGTTGCTATGTGTTAAAAATAGAGGTTGCAATTTGCTAACATGAATTATTAGACAGAGGATTTTTTTTAAAAAAATGAATTATAAGAGGCTGACAATTTTATTTTTGGGGGAGGGATGCCTCTGAGACAGTGTTGACTGCAGTTTTACTGATGAAATTGTAGAAGTGGTTTGCCATTAACTCTTTCCTAGGTCTAAGAGAGTGTGACTAGCCCAAGGTCACCCAATTGAGTTTGTGTCCAAAGTGGAACTACAACTCTTAGTCTCCCAGTTTCTAGCCTGCTATCTTAACCACTACACCAAACTGGCTTTCCACATTTTTGTCTAGATGGTAATTATATTTATAAATGAACTTAAATGGAAGAAATATCTGATCTATATGCTTATGCTTCTACATCATGATTGCTGAAATAACTGGCTTTGAATTAATTGGAAAACATTGTGATTTTCTTTTATATTACCTTGTTTTGACAATAATTATTGTCAATGAACTCAGTATAAATAGTTAATAATAAATTATTACTTGCCAAGATGACCTATCTAATACTGCCATACCATATATAATAGAAAAGTTTGAATGGTCATTCTGGCCATTCATAAAGTAGTAGAGAAAGAGCAGGGAGGGAAGGGATTATCTTTTAAAAAAATTGTAATGTTATAAAATTTACAAATGAAAATTTAGACAAAAAGAAGTTATAAAACTTATTATCATAGATACGAAAGAGCAGCCCAGTTTTAAACATAGCATGGACCACAAGGTGTAATATTGATCAGTCTTTCCATTATGTTCGTAGCAAATTTATAAGCAGAGAGTAAAAACATGGTCATAGGTCTGCAGTTCGGAGGGAAGACAGAGAAAATGTTCTATGATTATTTAGATTTGCCTAAAGTGTTCTTTGGATACCAGCCTCTTCAATAGTCACCTATTATTATTTTATTTTTTTCCTCAAATAATTTTTTATTTTTAAACAAAAGTAAATTATTAATATTCACCTATTATTGTAGCCATATTCAAATGGTACATGGCTCCGTCCATCTGCTCTGTTTTTTCAGTGTTTTGTGGGACTCAGTATTCTGGGCAACAGATTTTTAAATCAGTTTATTTTGAGAAAGTAATTTGAGATCGGATACTACTTTATAGATACCATGGAAAAATCCTTCCATAGCATTTAATCAGTAGCGTTGGGTTACAATTTTCATTCTTTGGACTACTGGAATAACTGATGTGGGCCACTGGGAATTGTAGTCCATCATTCATAGAGAAAGGGCAACAGGTATACCTACAGGGACTTGAAATATTCCTGACAACATAAATTATGAAGTGGCAGAATATTTCAATTCTCTACATACAGATTGATATTCTTCCTCACTGCTGAACCATTAACCATTAATTCATTGATTATGAAATAGCCAGAATGTATTTTCAATACTTTTAATTGCCGCTATTTTCATTTAGGTGAAGTGCATCTTTAAAATTCAGTACGAGGAGGTCTTTTATATTCAAAGACCTAGCAAAGAAGACAGGCACAAATTTTTCCAGGAGCTGGTTCTCAATCAGGCATCAATGCCACCTCCAAGGAAAAAACATACAGGTAAATTAATGATTTGGAAAATCTGGAATGTATGTCCTTTCCATATGAAAATAATATTGTTTGCATATTTGAACATTAAAAATAACATCAATAGACCATTATACTACATGGGATTTATTTTCAAATATAATTTCCTAACTCTTCAGTTTTAGCTTTAAGGTGGAATTAAAGTTCATGTCCCAGATCTGTTCACAATTAGCAGCTAATACACATTGCAGACTTGAGCATAAAAAATTAAGTGACAAAGATTGCAGGTCATGCCAAATTGAATGGTTAACAATTTCAGGATTATATTTCCAAGCTGGGTAAATGCAGGTCTGGGATGAAATAGCTAATATAGGTCACTATAAATGAAGGTGGAATGCTGCCTGTTCAGGCAAAATTCTTACTGAATTATATTGTGATAGAATATTGTGGCAATGATTAACCAGAAGAAATATGACCTGCGTGAACATTTTATGTAATAGCTCCGAAGAGGGGGGAATTCATTGGTGAGGATAATTAGAAATTGAACTAGACAATCTGGCTTGTTGGGTCATAGTTGAATTTCCTTACGAAAAGCTGATCATGAGAGTTGGAAACATTCCCTCCCTCTTCCTCCCTTCCCTTCCCAGAGTACAGGTAAATTGCTGCTGCTGGTTGGGGGAGAGACTGAGGGAACACACGAAGGAGCAGCAAGCTGTCAGGGAATATTGAAAATGAGGATCACATGACTGTAGCAGCATGGTGGTGGCACTGAAGCAACAGCAGCACAGTGGACCGAAGCAGCCACAACTTCCCCAAATTTCATTCCCTTGAGAGTAATGGATTGTAGCATTCTTTAAGTTACCCCATTTGACGTACTTTGGTTGAAATATGATGCACTATTTTGCCCAGTTAAAAAATTACAGACACAAAAATTTTAGTAGTATATAGATCAGGGGAGTCAAACTCAATTTCATTGAGGGCTGCATCAGGATTATATTTGACCTTAGGAGGACAGGGTAGGTGTGGCCAGGGTGGGCGTGGCCAACTCAACATCACTAGTGTCGGGGGTGCCTGTGGTGGCCCGAGCGCTCTGCCAGTGAAAACAGGCTCCCGAGCTCTGTTTTCGGCTGCGACAGCTTCCTGCAATCCTCTGCCAGTGAAAACAGAGTCACCACAAAGGCACTGCAGGCTTGTCCTTTGCTGTTTCCAGAATGGCCCCGTGGGCCAGATCTAACCACCCCACGGGCTGCATCTGGCCCCCTGGCCTTGAGTTTGATACCTCTGATATAGATAGTTGGATAGTAGCCTTTGCCATTTTTTCCCTATGGAGCTACTTGGCATACCATTTTAAAAAACTAAATGCAACCATTGGCCTGAAAAAGGCCTATTCCCTTTGAAAATGCTTGAAGGGAATTTATAATCTCATATGGCTCTTAAGCCTGGTCCGAACTCCTTTTGGAATTAAGTGTCACAAATGTGTCTACTGCAGTGACAGCAAACCTTTTAGACACCAAGTGCTCAAACTGCACGTGCACATTCTCAAACTGAAAGGTACGAGTGCGTGGACATGCGTGTGCACGAACATGTGGACATGCACTTGGACATGTGAACGGACATGTACGCACGCATAGCAGAGACCCGGAGACCAGCTGGCTGGCAGGAGGCAGGGCATCCCAGCACCGGCAGCGTGGCAGTGGATAAGATCTTTTTCTTTTATGAGCTTCTGTTTCGTCGTTTGCAGGGAAACAAAAGTTCACAAAAGAAACGCCATGGAGATCTGACCTGGTGCAATGGCACTTGTGCCAGCAGAGCAGGCTCTGTGTGCCACAGGTTTGCCATCATGGGTCTACTGCATAATCTTTTACAGCAGCCTAGGGAAACTCTGGTCCTCCAATTCTTGAATTTTTAAATTCTTGAATTTCTCAATCCAACTAGCCCAATCGGCATGGGCAGTAGTGAAGGAACGCTGGAAACCTGTAGAATATCTGGAGGAGCACATATTCTCTGTGGTCTATACTCTGCACAATTATCCTGGTATTCATTAATATAAATAGTCACGTAGAAGCGTGAAATGCCTGCCGTCGTATTTGGTGTCAATACCTCCTTGATTGAAAGAAGGATGGGTACAATTGCTTATTGTAAAGTTCTACAGTTCAGTGGTTCTTCTGTGATCTATAAAACTGAGATGAGTATAATGGTTTGGGGTTTTGGTATGTGGAGGTTATAATCAAAAAGCCTACTTTGCCTGACTTCAAGTTTTGTTTTAGCTGTTTCCGATATGGAGGTGCTTCCTCTTGCATTGCCACCTCCTACCCGCCAGTTATCAGAGGCAGAAAAGCAGAGAATGGAAGACCAGGAAGAAAATACATTGAGAGAGCTGCGGTTGTTTCTCAGAGATGTTACCAAGAGGCTGGCTACAGACAAGCGCTTTAACATCTTCAGCAAACCGGTGGATATTGAAGAGGTCTTGTTTCAGTAATGTGCAAACAATGAAGTTGACCTACTAGCAATTAATCCAAAATTTACTTCTTACTTATTTTCATAGACAATATCTACATCTAACCTATTTTGCGCATTTTCAGGGATGGTGGCATAATCTTAACTTTTAAAGCCACAGCTATCTTGCCGTAAACATCTGGCTAACACTGCCTTGTTCAGGCTATAACTTCTATAATGTGGCAATAATTTTAATTGGTCACAGAAATAAATGCCTGAAGAAACAACATTGAGCTATTGGAAGTGTAAGAAAAAAATTAGTGAATTATATTGCCTAATCCAGAAAATTCTGCAAATTGGACATTAATCTCTCCTCTTACCTTTTTCTAGTTGAAGAGAGAATTGAAAAATTAAAAGCTTTAACTGCGCTATTTGATCTTACTATTTCTGTAATTATTGTATAACAAATTAACAAAAGGATTGGAATTGCCTAGTCACGTTTGAGCCACTTAAAAAAAAATTGGGTTTTGCTCAAAAAAAAAAGAAAAAAAATAATTTTTATGAGGCAAAGCTGTTATAGTGTCATTTCTATAGATAGGATGTCACTTTTTAGATTAATCTTGTGACATCTACTCATTTTGGTCAACTTCAGAGCTCAATTTTGCACAAATAATTCAAGAAATAAAAATTGTGATGTGCTTAGGAAAAAATGTAATTTCCATTATGCTAGCATGTACAGGTTTGATTATTCACAGATAGAGCTATAAGATGAGAGCTGCAAAAATACAGATCACCACTAGGGGGCAGCAAAGAGATACAGAAACTGAAAGGGAATTTTGCAACCCAAATCTCCTAATCACATTTAAAGGGGGTATCATTTATGTGCTCTTATTTGATTTGAACCAGCCTTTCTTATCCTAACATTTTCAGGTTGTTCAATTATATTTTAATATTTCTATCAGCATGGGAATAATCCAACATGTGAGGGTGCTAATTGAGAAAGGCTGATCTAAAGAAACTGCACTTTACAAGTGTATAACTGGGCTGGATTTTAATTTCAGAGAAATAGCAGAAGGTGACACACCTTGGAGCCTAAAGTAGATATAAAAGGTCTACATACCCTTATTAAAAAGCCAGGTTTTTGAGATGGTAAAAAAAAAACATCAGGCCAAGATAAATCATTTCAGATTTTTTTTCCAGATTCCTACTGTAATCTATAAATTGTACAATTCAATTGAAGAATAAACTGAAATGTTTTAGGGGAAAATAACAGTACAGAATAATGTGACTGCATATGTCAGGATGCAGTCATGCGTAGGCCACCTCCACCCCAACTACGCGAAGGCAAAAAAACATGATACATCATGTGACATCAATGTGATGCAATGAGTTTGACACCTGTGGCATAAGTGTTCATACCTTCTTATCCATAGGTATGTGGCTATGTTCAGAATTAACATTCAAATTCATGGTAAATAGTCATTTCACACCTGCCATCAGTTAAAGTGACTCTGTTCAAGCTCATATAAAGTTCAGCTGTTCTAGTAGGACTTCTTTTACTCAGTTGCCTCTGACAACAAAAACCATGTTCTGCAAAGAGTTTACAAAGCATCAAAGGATTTCATTGTTAAAAGGTATCAGTCAAGATAAGGGTATAAAAAAATTGCACACATTAGATATACCATGGAACACAGTGAAGACAGTCATTAACAAATGTAGAAAATATGGCACAACAGTGATATTATCAGGAACTCGATGTTCCTCTAAAATTTATGAAAACTGGTCCAAGAGGCTGCCAAAAGGCCTACAGCAACATTAAAGTTGCTGCAGGAGTTTCTGGCAAATACTGTGGTTATGTACTACACGTGACAACATTCGCTTGTATTCTTCATATGTCTGGGCTGTGGAGTAGGGTGACAAGATGAAAGCCTTGTCTTACAAAGAAAAACATCCATGCCTGGCTACATTTACAAAAATATACATCAAATCTGTCAAAAGCATGTGGGAAAATGTGTTATGGTATGATGAAACCAAGGTTGAACTTTTGGCCATAATTTCAAAAAGTATGTTTGATACAAAAGCAACACTGCATATCATCAAAAGTATACCATACCCACAGTGAAGCATGGTAGTGGCAGCATTATGCTTGGGGCTGCTTTTCTTCAGCTGGAATTAAGACTTTTATCAAGCTGGAGGGAATGATGGACAGTTCCAAATATCAGTCAATTTTGGCACAAAGCCTCCGGGCCTCTGCTAAAATACTGAAGATGAAGAGGAATTTCACCTTTCAACAAAACAAAAACCTAAGCATTCTTTCAAATCAACAATAGAATGGCTACACCAGAAGATCAACATTTTCGAATGGCCCACTGAGAGCCCAGACCTGAATCTTAATTGAAAATCTGTGGGTTGACCGGAAGAGTCTGTCTGTGCACAGGAGATGTCCTGGCAATCTGACAAATTTGGAGCACTTTTGCAAGGAGAAGAGGAGGCAAAGATTCCCAAGGCAAGATATGCCATGCTGGTTGGCTCTTACCCCAAAAGTCTGAATGCTGTCATAAAATTTAAAAAATGCTTTAGTTTAAGGGTGTGCATACTCATGAAACCATCTTATTATACATTTTTATTATTTTTCCTGCTTAAAAGGTTTGAGTTTGTTTTTCAATTGAATTGTACAGCTTACGTTACATTAAAAGTAGAAAAAAAATAGGGGCCCTGGTCAGTAGTGGGTTTCAATTGTGTTCGCTATGCATACGTATGACACTTCTGCGCATGCGCAGAGATGTCCGGGTGGGTGGGCGGAGCCTCCCACTGTCGCCACTACCGGTTCGCCCAATCCGAGGCGAACCGGTAGCAACCCACTACTGACCCTGGTGATACAGTGGTTAGAATACAACATTGCAGGCTAATTTAGTCCAGAGTCGGAGTTTGATCCTGATGGGTCAAGGTTGACTCAGTCTTCCATCCTTCCAAGGTTGGTAAAATGTCCCAGATTGTTGGTGGCAATATGTTGATATTGTAAACCACCCAGAGAGTGCTGTAAAGCAGGAGTCCCCAACTGTTTTATGGCTGCCAAGCCATAAAGGTTGGGGACCGCTGCTATAAAGCACTATCGGGTGTTATGTAAGTCTTAAGTGCTATTGCTATGCTGGTCTGTTTTTTTTTTTTTTTTTTACATCTCAGAATCCTGGCATTTTAACAGAGGTATATATATTTACTAATTTATTTGAATTTATAGTTTATAATTGCAATTGGGAGAATATCAGTGCTGAAATCAGGATAAGCAAGAAGCAGTGTTGTAAAAACAAAAGTCTACACTAAAAAGCAGACTTTTAGGCTGAAAAGGAATGGCTGGTAGAGTTCTTTTTTTAAAAAAAATCCAGAATTCTGCTACATTTTCCAGTACTCTAGTTAAAAATGCATGTCTTTTAGTTTGGTGGGTGAGGTTAGAATGACTCATTCTAGAGTGTTTGAACCCATCTGGTTCTTGAGAGTCATCTTGAGAGTCCTTGAGAGGCACTGCCATCAGAGATATTTTTAAGCACTGAGTCTTCTTGCTTGAATGGCTTCAAAAACTCAGCCTGATGTCATAAAAAGAAATGGTAGCATTTTAAAGAATGGTGTGTGTTTAAAGGGTTACATTATTTTGATTAGTAATCATAAAGGGGTTGATAACAGATGTGGAATGGTCATAAATCATAACGGGAATGAATCATTAAAGTGTTCCGTTATATACTGCTGTGTATGTTGAGCCTGACCCAGTTTAGAAATCTTTTTCTTTTGAATATTATATAACCAAGAGAAAAACATTTGAAGAGTTCAGCATAATAAACTTTACATTAAAATCCATTCCTGGCATGTTACTGACATTTCAAGATTAACTATTGCAAATTTGTCCTCCATTACACAAAGACATTTAATTTTTGTTTTTCTTTTCAAAACAATGAATAAGATTTGGCCCAGATTTGTTAGTATATAATTTTCTTTTGAGAGGATGGAATAAATGGATTAGATTAAGAAGGCATTTTCCCAAGTCAGATTTCTTGTTTTGTTTGTGCTATAGGTTTGTATTTTGCTTGAGTTTCTTGCATGTTGTGTGCAGTAGATTCTACATCCTTTTAATACTTCTCCACGTTATAATTTTTAATTATGAATATTTCTTTTTGTAACTTCTACACGGCCTCAAATATAGAATCTGCACAGCCCTGTAATAATTGATTTTTACAGCTTTTAAAATAAGAGAAATTATCTCCTTTCCTTTTCTTTCCTTTCCTTTTCTTCACTAATACTTTAGAGTTGTTTAAGTTATGTATTGAATTAATACTTTGGACACTTTACCTCTAAGCAGGCATTGTATTTTAAGAATGTTTATACTGAGCAACAATATCTGCTGTTTGTGCAGAGATCCACAAATGTTGACCCAATTCTCCTGCCCCCAAATCAGAGTATATAGTAATGTGGATCTATCACAAGTAATATGGGTGAAATTTCACTTTTTCCCTGATTTTATATCATAGCTTTGCCCCATAATATGTAATGTCTCATGTAGACTCTTCAACTCTCGTGATTCTGTTTTCAACTGGTAATGTAAAACGTATTTGCTAGGGCTTCTAAATACCATAGAAATATATGTGAATGGGCTTCTTTAATATTTGTTTGAAGTCTTTTATTCATATGCTGTACTTTGATTTTTTAAAATAATACTTGTTTTATACAAAAAAGATGACTTTGGTATAAGTAAATATTTAAATGTTGCCAGAGTAAATGAATTTCAGAGTGAACACAGCAGTATAATATATTGATTATATTTATATCAATGCTAGTTGTAGCCTGGATGGTTCATGTGTTTTGAAACTGAACATTCTGAAAATGTAAATAAGCTGTTGAATATAAGAATTATGATAAATCTGTCACTCTTGCATTTTTATTATAGGTTTCAGATTATCTTGAAGTGATCAAAGAACCAATGGATCTTTCTACAATAATAAGTAAAATTGATAAACACAACTATTTAAGTGCAAAGGATTTTCTAATAGATATAGATCTAATCTGCAGCAATGCCTTGGAATATAATCCTGATAAAGATCCTGGAGGTAAGAAAATATTATTTCATCTTTTGCTTAAATATGAAAGAATATTTAACTGTAAAGCAATTGCAGTTTAAATATCTGTGTAAATGGCTTCCTATTAATATAAATTGTTTGAAAGTTAGATTTGCCAGAAGGGTGTATTCTAGGATTATTTACTAAAGTATGTTATTATTTATGGTTGATTGCATAGTCAGTCATGAGTTTGGATTGTATTTGGCATTTTTATCCACCCATTGAGTCCTTCCAGGACGTGAGGTAGGCAGATATTGTGCTTGATGGTGCTAAAGGATGGAAGCTGCTCTAAATAAGGCTACTTTTTGCGATTGACTGATGGTGATTTTTTCAACGTGGATGGTGTTTCAGACATTTTGAGATGATATCCAAGGCACCTATTATTATTATTGAATTATCTTTGTTTCTTTTGCCACAGTCTTTCTACTTCTATTTGCAGGTCTTTGTATTTTGTTATTTTCTCCAGTTGTTTCCTGTCAGTCTATTATAATTAGATTTATATATTGTGTAAAGCCCTTCAAAAAATTCATGGGCACATAAATGGCCAGTATCACCAGAGACAAATACTATATTGATCTCTGTGTTACCAGTTTTTTTGTCCAAATCTTTTCAAGAGTGTATAACATTTCCTGTCTGTTGGAAAGAATTCTGATGTTTTAATAGCTTTAAGAGAAGATAAAAAAATAATTGCATTAATAAGTACCATTTAAAGTTAATAGCCTATAAAATAAGTTACCTATTTTTTTAAAATTGATTGTTTCCTATCTGGATATGCCATTTGGTCTTTTTTCCCACATAAAAATACATTACCAGCAAATACACTCCCAATATCCTTTCAGAAGAAATAGACAAATAGAAGAAAGAAAGGCTCACAATGGGGTGAGTGGAAGAAGGGTTAGGTAGTGGTGGGATTCAGCCAGTTCGCTCCATTTCGGGAGAACCGGTTGTTAACCTTCTGAGCAGTTTGGTGAACTGGTTGTTGGAAGAAATCATTAGGGCAGAGAACCGGTTGTTAAAATTATTTGAATCCCACCACTGGGGATAGATGTTGCGGGAAGGGGAAGAAAGAGAAAAAAGATGGGAGAAGACTGGAATAGACATGAGGCTAGGAGAAGGCATGAAATGACAGATGAGTAGTAACAAGGTTAAATTCACCAGGCCAACCGTTAGTTGCAAACAACAACTGATTGTTAGGCTAATCTTCAGAGGCATCCCTCATTTTCAGCTTTCGTTTTGCAACCAATGATGCATCTCACTCATCTTCTGCTTTCTTCTGTTTTTTGGGGGGAGGGAGGGCATAAGTTGTCTTTCTATTTACATTATATTTGCTACTTGACTCATGCTGGAAATATAATTTCTTTAATCTCTGTTAATTGCAGTTTGATGTACATGTATCATTTTTTTCTATATACCAGTACTTCTATATACCTTCTAGGGCAAAAATTATTAAAAATATAAAAATCAATAAAAAAGGTATTTGTGGTTGTGGTGTGTTATGATACTATAAAGTTATATTATACTCATTTTATAGATAAAATTATTAGACACAGAGCCTGCACTCTGAAGGATACGGCACATGCCATCATTGCTGCTGAGCTGGACCCAGAATTCAACAAAATGTGTGAAGAAATTAAGGAAGCAAGAAAAAAACGAGGTATTTTAATCCTGTTTTTATTCTATATTATTGCTATGGCAGTGAAAATATATAAATGTCATTGAATTCTTGATAGGCTGTCTCTAATGAGCCTATTGTCAGAAGAAAGAATTTTTGAACTGCATTGTTTTTTTAATTTACATTATTTTGATTTGGAGAGTGGACCCTTTAAGTCCAGTTTGTAAATTTAATACTGTTTGTATAGTCCCCGATTCTCAGTTGTTAGTGAAATAGTCATTGGACACCCATTATAAGAAAAGTTTATATGCACAACAATGTGTTTTATTCATCCTTCTCTCCAGTTCCTTCCTTTGAAAAAGGCTATATGGATTCTAGTGAGCTGAAGTCATCAGACAGAATATTTTTAGTACTAATTATTTGTAATAAAAGTAGATGAGGTTTGTTCAAGTTGCTGCTGGAAGACTAAGCAAATTAATAATCATGCTTATTTCAGATGCTACCTTAAATAATGGTTTTAGAATACATGAATCAACTTGTTAGTTGAATATTTAAATTTAAATAACTCCAACATGCAGGAAAAAAATCAATTTGTCTCAGGAAATGCTATTTAGAAAACACAAATATGAGATGTATCTCTTTGGAATAAGAAATCTGAAGACTGCTGCTGCACTGTACCCAACTCAAGCATTTCAGTAGAGTGTTCTTTTTTATATGTTTGTAGGCATTTTTTTATGTTTATAGGAATTTTTGCAGTTTTATATTTTTGTTCCACAAATACTTTTAACTATAGATCCAGTTTAAGAATAGATTTTTAACTTCTTCCTAAGTGGCTTTTGCAAGACCAATTATTTTTATATCTGTTTAACTGATCATATATTTGACTAGATTGTGGTAACGTCTAGCTTTTTCTACAGTCCCAGGCATTGATAGCTATGAATGTATTTATCTAATCAGGGCAGCTGGCTACTGCCCTCCACTCCATGGACCTTCCCAATATCTGTTCCTTTTTGAAGAGTAGTGTGTTCTCTGCTCTTGCTGCCTTCACTAATCAGGGAGACAAACACAAAATAATCCAAAGCTTGTTTTAGTTTTGTTCCTTTGGTTCACAGCAAGGAGCAGCTACAGGCAAACAGCATAATAATTGTTATACAAGCTAGGCTCCAGGAAGAAGCTCAAAGAATTTTAAAATGAACTAGCAATGGCCATTGAGGGGTTATAGAGAAGAAGAGAGTGGTAAGGTTGGTCTCATTCATTATTGAACATAAGCCATGTTTGTTGTATCAACTGAACAACATTTTAACCTTAGGCCATTTAACATACCATGGGGTAATATCCAAGATCCTTCAGCAGAATATGGTGGGTGGAATATATTTTTGCTACATCTTTCCCCCTGCGTCCTCAGACACCTCTCCAAGGAAAAGCCAAACATTCAAAGTGAAAAGAGAGTATACTGTAATGGATAATTGCATGGAAGATGTTCTATGAAGGAATCACTTACAAAATCACTTACACTTGCTTCTTATTTTTTTAACCACACAATCTTTTACTCTCAGTTCACTGAGCTGTGTGCTCCGTTCTCTTCATCATAAACCCCTGCCACTGGAATCATGGCATGAAGCATGAATACACTTCTGTTCCTCTTCTGCTCGTAGATATTGAATCCTATCAAATGTGTAATCATAGCAGCCTATTAATAATTTGCCATATTTCATTATTAATTACAAATAGTATGCATTTGTAAACATTCTAGCTGTTTTCTATGATATGGGCATTGTGAAATCTCTTATTTTTGCAGGAGAACAGAGATCACTTTATTAATTTTAAAAAGAACACTGGTTTTTAAAACTTTACAATCATGCATATAAAAGTGTTAGAATTTTATCAGGAATACTGAACAATAGTATAATTAATGCAGTATGCCATCATTGAAACAGGTTATTGCTCTGAAATTATCAGAACATTTTAGGATTATATGTATGACAAAATCCTGCTTCTAGCGATGCCAATGTATATGAAGTGAAGAAGATGTAGGTAATCCTTGATTTATGACAATTTGTTCAGCAACTGTTCAGAGTTACAGCAGTCCTGAACGAAGGGATTTATGACCGGTCCCATTACAGTTGTTGCAGCAGTCCAACTGCCACATGATCAAAATTCCGGTTTTGGCAGCCTGCCTACACTTTCGATTACAGGACCACTTTAAATCCTCTACCTGCCTATCTTCTTCCCCATCTATGCCCTTTTGCCCCCCATCCCCCCAGCACTGTGCGGTCCCTGATGCCTTACTGACAGTTGCCATCTTCTTGCTTCCACTGTTGACCAAGCATTAAATTTTTAACCCCTTCAAAAAGGGTCTGAGGGTTAGTTTTCTGTTCATCTTTTTTAAGCTAACTTTTTTCAGAACTTAAACAAATTTCTTTTGTATATGCAATAAGTAAAGTTTGTTCTTTTGTTTGCCACTTCTAATAAAGTTCAACACCTTAACAGAGCCCTTTTGTATATCCAGTAAGAAAAAGTTATCCAAGTCATTTTCCTGAGTCAATGATTATTCAGTACATCTCCTTTATGAAATAAGTAATCAGTTCCATTTGTATGCCCATACCTTTCTTCATATCCTCCTCATTGCTTATCTTTTTTAAGTCGCTCTCCAAAATAATTTCAAAATTACCCATTACAGCTTGTTCTATCACTTCGTTACAACATTGACTGTTTTATCAAAACGTTTGGCAGGCCAGTATTCAAAAACTTACGTTATGCTCCATTCTTTTCTTGATTCTCTAGCTCCCTCTAGGGTCCAAACATGAAGATACCCTTTTCATAGAACAACCCAAAACAATAGTCATTTCCCATGGGAAAATTTCTTCTAATTAATTCAAAGCTATAATTCCAAGTCCATTTGGAACCCTTAATCCTCTATTAGCTTTCTAAAATCTATATATACAAAACTTTTAAAATCAAACTTACATCATTTTTCTCTAAAGAGAAGGACAGTTATTCAATGAATATAGTAAAACCTTGCTGATCTGAAGAGTCTTACTCGTTCCAGTACAATTTTAAAAATCCAAAAAATGATTAAGGAATAAGGCTTAGTCAAGTTTAACATCCAATAAAAGATTGCATTACAAGTGTGAGTTAGATGGAATCCGAATTCTCAGCCCTGACTCTTATAAGCCAACTGCAAAAGCCCTGACTCTTATAAGCCAGCTGGCAGTTCCTGTGGTCTGTTCACAAGGAGCTGCTGTCTGGAGGGACATCTCTCCTTCCTCCTGAGAGATTTTGCCAGCCTGGATCCAGCCTCCCATTGCAATTCTTCTCATAAATGTTGTCCAATTATCAGCTTGCTATGGCAATTACAAGAAGTCTTCTTCTAGAAATCTTCCTCTTCCTGTCCTGAGTGCATGGTTTCAGATTTTTGCTCAGCCATAATTTCTTATCAGTAACCTGAGCATGTTTCTCATCACTCTTGATTGGCATTCCCTAAAATTGTAGTTAAATCCTCCTGAAATGGGGTTGATGGTGAGAAAAGATCTATAAAACACTCTGCAAGCCATTGATGCTACAGGAGTCATAATTAAAATAATTCTAAACTGTTCTTTACTGGAGCTATAATGGTGTTTTATTGACAAATAATCCACAAAAAAGCACTTGTGTACATCCTTTGCTAAAATATTAAATAACAGTATATATGGTGTAAAAAAAACTGTGAATTGAATGAACATTAAATTAAGATCTGTTGAAATCAGGAGAATTTAAATTAGTCATGATTTACTTGTCCTATTGATTTCCAAGGATTAAAGCATAATTAATTCACTTCCTGGAGCACAATTTATTGTCAAAGTGCAATAGTATTTGAACGCTGATGGTGCCCTAACAAAATGGCATAGATCTGTCCATTTTTCTCTGTAAGCCAGTATTAACACCTTGCGTAGAACTTACTCATAGGACTTTAGAATTACAGCACAGGAATTAAACTATAAATCTTACAGCCTTGTGCTAGAACCAAACATTTATTCTGAAATGATTGGATTATTTTATACAAACCATCCCATTCTCAGTTTAATTGTGTCCAATATGAGGTTAATATTTTACCCTTGGCATTGTAGAGCGGATTACAGCACAGTTATAGGATGAAGAGAGGTATGTTGTGGTCCCATTGGCCATGGAATGTTATTGGGCAGGACCCAGAAGCATAGTTTTTCTATTGTTGCCTCCACCCTATGGAACATCACTCCCATTGAAGTGCAGTTGATTCCAAGCCTCCTTGCCTCCGGAAGGAAGGTTCTTAAAAATTGTTTTTGTCAGCTAGTTTGTGAATCCCTGATAGGATGAAGCCTGCTAGGTGGCTATAGGACAATTAATGCAATATACGCTCTCTATGTTTTGCTGTCATGTTTTTGCATGGCAGCCAATCAACCAATCACCCCCCCCCCCCCCCATCCTTTGGATGTTAAACTTTGTGTATAAGCCAAATGAGTGTCCCTTAAAACACTTTTTGGATAGGTTTGAAGCTATATGTCTGATACTTGGGTTTTTTGGAGAAAACTAAAGTTTCTTGATATAAATATTTTGTGTAAGTCTGTGTTAAGATAAACACAGTTAACTGTTGTGCGGTTTTTAATATAGTATTCCAGCAGATTTCCAAAACTTGGCTGGTTAATGCTGCTCGGATTATTGAAATGTGTTTACCTTCTGTGTTTACCTTCTGTGCACAGGCTTATCAGTTGTAGCAGAGCAAACAAATGCTTACGGTTCCACTGTGCAGAAAACAGAAAACAGAGCTGAAGAGGCGTTCCTGAACCGGCAAAAAAATGCAATGACAGTTTGGCACAATTCTGCAAACAAATGTGCATGTGAGTATTTCAGATTATTTTGTGTGACCAGAAGACCGTCTGAGCATATCATGTGAAAAACCCTTTGTTCTTTCTTCCTCCTCCTTTTTTACCACCATTTCTGTCTCTACCTCTTCTTAGATTGTTTTGGCAATAAAAGCAGTTTTATTAGCCTTTTAAAACCTTAATTGGATATATTTTTTTCATATAAGTGGAAGCGAATGGAAAGGCTTTTCAACATTGTTAGCTTTAGACATCTAAGTTCCTTTTGATACTATAGGAAACTAAATTGCTGTATTTTACCTATTCATGCAAGTTTTATATCATGTATTGGCTTCCTGTCTGTAATTTACAGTTTTTTAAAAGTCTGGCTCAGGTTCTAGAAAGCTAGGAAAATAAACTGGGTGGCGGGAAGGGGGAGGGAGAGATCAGTTTCGTAAAAGCCCCAAGGCGCATTAGAATGCCATAATGAGGAGTAGATGATGGTTTTTCCATTGTTAGAGCTTATGGATAGAATTGCTTAAACTAAATGTGTTAAGGCCAAAAGAAACTTTTGGACTTTTAGTCTGAATTTTATTTTAAAAAAAAAGTAAAAAAAAAAACCCCACCATTTTGCCACCACATTTTAGCAGTATGAGGTACATGGAAGTTGCTTGGGGAGCATAGGCTTTGAGGAAGAAACACAGTGTAAGTTATTTGCATGTTTTCATTTTTAAACAAAGAAATTCAAGTTTTACTTATTTTCTCATTTAAATATGGAAATTGTAATGTGATTTGGGAGGAAGTTAATACAGGATCCAATCTGAGTTGATCACCAAGACCAAAATTTTATTCTTCCGAGCTTTCAGGTTCAAGCTGTAGCACATCATCAGGGAACTCCTCTCCCTCCAGAATATGTGCACTGGACTGTTCTATACGTTGTATTTGTTTGGTTCCTGGTTGTGCGTGGCTTTTAGCTGTTCATTGGAAGGTGGATGTGGAAGGCTATTAAGTCATTAATTGTTGTTTCCTTGTGCCATACCACAGGTTCACACACACACACACACGTTGCTAATTTCCTTGCTTATATTTGATAAAAATTATTTGTATTTTCACTCAGCACTGGGTGAAATGCACGTTGTATATTTGGGGAACTAAAGCATCAAATAACAACTATACTAAATATAAATTTTGCTTAGTTATAGAACCTACCATAGATTGTTGCTTAATATTACCAGTAGATGGTGTCAAAACCACATTTACATTTTTGATGTTGTTATTTAATAATTTAGCTCACTTGCCTGACTTCAGGTTATATCTGATGTTGAATTATGACTTGAGTATGTAAAATTGGTGAAACCTCATGGACAGCTATTTTGCCTTAAGGCCTGAGATTTACCCTTGCCCAAAGAAAATATTGTAATTTCAAAAATATCCTCTGTAAACAGTATCCAGTAGTCCATAGGACTTTCAGGCTGGCCCACTTGGAAGGAAAAAGTTCTAAAAATGTGCTCCCAAAATATGAGAAATATATACCAACTTTTGTTTCTTTTTTTTCTTAACTTTTCCAGCCCATTTTCACATCAGAAATGTAGTTTTTTCTTTTGTAGATGACAACTAATATTCTCAAAATACAGAATTATTTTGTCTTTTCTTGTTGGCCTGACAGAATGCACTTCATGTCTTCTCTTTTGTTGCATTGCTTAAATTGCTAGTGCTGATTTTAATGAGATACTCTGACTTATTGAAGAATATATAATTTACATATAGAAAGGTTTGGGTTCAGCTTCTCATATCTCATGATAGAATTGGAGTTTCTTGAAATTATGAAGAGGTAGGATGAAGATCATTGGTTTTAGAGAATTTCCTAATTGGACTTCCATGTGATAGTAGTCACAATTACACTTTTAGGAGATTCATTCTAATTTAAACTCTCAAATTCTATAATATCTTTGAATCTTACTTTATAAATTAGAAATTGGTTTGGTTATTTGATCCCTGTTAATGGCTTCTTTTTCTCTGAAGAAAAGCTCTTTTAAGTTTCAAATTACTTCTCCACCCACATCTCAAGATGGAATTCTTAAATAGAATCATACAGACAGGATAATGCTCATTCGTAATATATCAGAAGTTGAAAACGTATCCTGTTTTGCTACACATAAAACATTTTTCTGTTAAATTTATAAAAGTCTATAGTTGCTTTAAAACAGACACCAAGGCTCTGAAGGTACTGAACTTTGACAGGAATTAATCCATTTTTAATTACACTATTACATTTTTAATAATAATCTTTGATTTCTGCTTTGTGGATTGGTTTTCAACACATAATTACTACATTTCTATTTTTTTTAAATATTAAAAACTGCCTCCATTTTGTTAATCCATCCTGCAGTAATGATCATTCCATTCGAGGTAGCAGAATAAAATATTTCTATTCAGAAGTTTGCTACAATATTTTGCTTGGACTAATGCATGTACAGAGGGGTTTTTAAAAAACATTTTTAGAATCAAAAATACCTTGGATGATCTTAATATCACCATGGTAGGTGGTATTTTAATATTACAATATTGACTTTATTAATATCTTACTCATAGATTAAAAAGCACTACATGTCAAACAAATATTTAAATATCTAATAAGTCAATTAAATGATACATTGTCTTTTTATGATATAGTTCGATTGAGAAGGAAATCAAGACGACGTTCACAGTGGGGGAAAGGGATTATTAAAAAGAGAAAAGTGAATAATTTGAAAAAAGATGAAGATGATGCCAAGTTTGCAGATGATGAAAATCAAGGGGACGATAACAAACTCCTGGAAAACGGGGAGCTTGAAGGAAGCATTGACTGCACTGAGGAGAACGGAGAGGAAACCGGAGATCTTTCTCTAACAAACGATGAGTCATCATGTGATGTCATGGATATTCATGGAGAACAGAGACTTGATAATGGGACAGTCGGGAAAGAAAATAGCATTCCGTCTACAGAAGAGAGCTCCAATGAATCCTTGGTAGTAAATAACAAGGTTATGATCAATGTAGAAGAGGGCTCTAAGGAGGAGTTGGGTTCCCAGAGGGACCATCTAAATGGTGAGGCCTCTGAAGGCACATCTCTTCCACCATGTCAGTATGACAAATGTGAACCGTCAAATGTCAGTCTCGTTGATATGGGTACGCCCAAACAAGGGATAACAAGTGATGACCACTCTCCCAAAAAATCAGAGGCTTCAAATTATAGTCCGGAAGGAGAACATGTACTGCAACAGTCTGGTAGTGAGATTTCACAGTGCAGCAATAACGAAAAGAAATCACCAAGCACAGATATGGAAACTAAAGAAACTGAATCAGATAAAGAAGGTACATGAAATATATATTACTTTTTGTTGTTTTCCTCATCTCATAATTGAGGTAAATGCAGAATAGGATTTCAGAAATGATTTGGAAGAAATGTTTTTGCACAGAAGCCCAAAAAAAGATGAGCACTTGAATTCTGCACAGCGCTAGGGCAAAATATTTTGCTTGGAATATGTTTGTTTTGAAGCTGATTTCAAAATGATTTGAATCAAGATTGGTTTATATATATATGTGTGTGTGTGTGTGTGTGTGTGTGTGTGTGTGTGTGTGTGTATGTATGCACACACACATGCATGTATCTGTCTGTCTGTCTAGATTTAAATCATTTTTGACCAAGTTTATCTTGGCTTCAATGAAATTTCAAATCAACCTAGATTAAGCATTTCCTTCCCAACTTCTTCTGTGTTCATGCATCTTTCCAGTTGACCAGACATTCTGAGGTTTTCCATAAATTATATTAATTTATAATATTATTAATATTTGTATATTTGGAAAAACCTCAGAACATCTGGTCAACTATATAAATGCATGAATTCAGAAGAAGTTGGGAAGGAAAGGCTTAACCTAGATTGATTTGAAATTTCATTGTGACTTTCTCCATTTCTATGGAGGAATATTAGCCTTGATGATGGGTGGAGAAGGAAAATGATGAAAAATAACTAAAAAATAATGTTGTCATTGCCTCCACTTTCTATAAAACAAGTTAATGAGAACTATTTAAGTCTAAATATCTCTGTTTAATAAATTTAACTCCATTGCTTGGAATGCAGTTGAATAACATCTTAGAATTATTGTAATCTCATATATATTTATTTGCAGGTACATTGAAAAATAAGAAACTTCGGAAAACTTTGACACAAGTTCCAGAGGAACAGTTAGACCCTGTACCTCCTGTAGTTGTTGACCGTGTCAGACTAATGGTAAGGTTAACTGGATATACATTCTTAAATCTTAATACCAACATTTTGGTCTTTCTCTTTTCTTTTTCCCAAGTATCTGTTACAAAATTAAAAACATGTCCCCTTCTGTTTCACTATATATTAAATGTTTTCATAAGGTCAAATTGGATCAAATTACTATAATTTAGTATTGTTGCTCAACCAAAAAATGGAGACTCCCTTAATATATAGAATTTTGAAATAATTTTTAATTGTAAATTCGAGTTTTAAAATACAAAGATAAAAACTAATACAAATGAAAATACAAAAAAGATGAAAGGGCAGAGAGGAGAAGTATGGGTAAGTCAGTAACTTCTCTAACATCTGTTAACAATCTCTTCATTCCATATTTATGTATTCACAATCAATAAAGTCTGATCATTTACTGTATTTTTCAGTCTATAAAATGAAACCCCCCCCCAAAAGTGGGTAGAAATGTCTGTACATCTTATAGAATGAATGTTGCCAAAGCCCCACCCACCTGCTGGCCCCCCCGCCACCTGTTTTTGGCCTCTATGTGCCCCGTTTTCAGCCTTCACAGGTCCTGTTTTTGGCTCATTTCACGTAGCAGGGATTGCCACTACTGCTATGGCGGTAACAGCAATCCTGCCGCCTGGAAAGGGCTAAATATGGGACATGCGGAGGCCAAAACGGGGGTGCGTGAAGGCCGAAAAGGGGACATGCTGTGGTGGTGATAGGCAGCGGTGATTGCCACGGTCTGGAACAGCTGATCAGCTGTATTCTGGGAGGCAGGATCTAACCACCAATCAGCTGCTCATGCTAAATCAGGCTGCGATAACATGCTGAAGCTGACGAGGCTGTTTGCTGCTTGCTGCAACAATGCTAGCCAGATGAATACCAATGGATGGGAGGCAGCGGCAGATTTTTTTTTCTTGTTTTCCTCCCCAAAAGCTAGGTGTGTTTTATGGTCCGGAGAGTCTTATAATGCAAAAAATATGGTAATCTTAATCAGCAAAAACCCACTAAGAAATGACAATAACTATTTTAACTTTAATCTAGTAAGTAAATTTCATATTTCTTTTGCTTACTTACACAATAACTTACAATTTTCTCTAAAAATACATAGAAAATATTTTCTTCCCAAATCTTATATCTATAAACAAAACTTGAAAGCATCATCATTCAAAGTTAATCAGAAGAGATTCCATTAAGGGTTACCAGAGACAATTGTCATACTGTAATTTAACCCCATCAAATAATGTCCCACAAATTATTTTTTTACCACCTTCATTTCCTTCCAGAAATTCCTAAGCAAATGTAACTTCGATTTTGATACCATAGTTCCGTGATGGTGAACCTATGGCACGCGTAGCCATATCAGTGGGCATGCCAGCTCAGCTCTGGCACAGATGCGCACGCCAGCCAGCTGATTTTCAGGCCTTCTAGGCCCACCAGAAGTAGGGAAACAGGCTGTTTCTTGCCTTGGGGGGGGGGGGGAGAGCAACCCCTCATCCCCTCCCTTCTCCTGGCATGCGATGGCCCGGTAGACCCATTTTTCTTTCTCACCTGGCTCCATATCTGTGCACCTGGGGAGGGCGAAAACAGCCTTCCCCATCCCCTCGGAGGCCCAAAACAGCCTGTTTTCAAACTCCAGGTTGGACAGGAAGTGACGTCTTTTGCTATCCCCAGCCTCCAGAGACTCCTAGAGAGGATCTGATGGCTGATGAACCTTCCTGTCGAACTGGGAGTTGGGAAATGAGCCGTTTCAGGCCTCCAGAGGACCTCCAAGGGGGTGGGGAAGGCTGTTTTCACCCTCCCCAGATGCATAGAGAGGATCTGGAGCCAGCTGAGAAAGAAAAACGGGTCTACCGGGTCATCGCATGCCAGGAGCAGGGAGGGGAGGGGGAGTTGCGCACGCATGCGCAGGGCGGGTCGCATAGAATTATGGATGTGGGCACTCGTGTGTGCGAACCCCCTCTCCTGGCACGCGATGGCAAAGAGTTAGCCGTCACTGCCATAGTTTATCACTTTTTTAAAAAATGCAACAACAAAAATATCTTCTTCCTATATCTTATCTATAAACAAATCTTTAAAGCCTCATCATTCAACCCTGCACATAGTTGATAGTTGACAATCAATACAAATTTTCTAGTAATTTAGGTCACATAATTACCACATAAAACAGTTACTAAGCAAAATGTTACACTGCCTCCAAACTTAATGTTGATCTTTTTCCAAACTTCTCTTCATAGAATTTACTCGATTTATTGGTTAAAAAAAGTGACAACTTGACAGTTGACCAGCTGGAGAGGCTCTACTCTCTACTTAATCAGTGCATCTATCGGCATCGTAAAGATTATGACAAATCGCAACTTGTACAAGTAAGTGTGCAACCTGTTTTTAGAACATACTGTAACATCTGATCTTCTATAAGTCAAGGCAAGCCCAGCTAGTGTGCCTCAGAGAGCTTTCTGCTAGCAGGAAAACAAATGTTATTTTAAAAGTGTTTAGACTGCTTTACTTTGTTTAAAAAAATGTTTTGACTTGTTTTGTTTCATATTCAATATTATTTATATTTATTTAGTGTAACATGAGAACATGACAGAAAAGAAGTAGACATATGCACATTGTCCAAATAATTATATGCAAAACATAACTGGATATCTAATTCAGCTCTCCAGGCAATTGCATCTGGTGTTGCTTCGTGCAGTTCTTCTAGGGAACACATATTGTGGGCAATCTTGCATAATATCTTTAATTGTTTGCATATCAGCACCACAATCACAACGAGCAATCTTTCCTTCCCCACTGATAAAGGGCAGAGGCACTTCTTCCAGTATTGCAGCTAATTCTGTTCAATTTTATTCAGAATTTGCTTGTATTGCATTAAGTGTTGTTTGAACACTTTGAGCTCTCCTCTTTCTTCCCTTCACTTGTGACTGCTCCGGCTTTGTGACAGCTCTCCAATGGCTGTCTTCCCAGCTGTAGAGTTGAAGGCTCTTCGCTGGTGCTACAGGGAATTTGCAGATTCCCTGTCCACACCAGCTTGTGCCCCCTTTCTTCACTGACTCTACGGGTCAGCTATGGTCCGCTATGGACCCACAAAACAGCTGAGATGTCGGCACTCACTCTGGAGCCCCAGATTTGCGTTGTTCTGCCAGTCGCAAGCCATGCCCTCCTCAGTAGTTGTCAATTTTTTAATTTGGTAGTGAAAATGTTATAATGGGTTTGGAATGCTGTACTGTAGCAAAATTAATTTAGCTTTTAATTCCATTGTGATTATTGAAAGATGGATCCATGATTGATTGCTTGGTAACTGTCTACTTTTCCTAAAGTGAAATGGCATTGGTGTGATTTCTCAAGGTTAAACATATATCTATGAAGTGATTTTGTGGAATAGAGTATTAAACAAATTAAACAAAACATCCAATTACATCCTTTGTGAAATATATTAATGAGAAAGTTTATCTCGGTTTTCCAAGAGAAAATGTAAAGATTGTCACTTACTTTCCTATTTAATTTATCATTCAAGGTCCACTAGACAAAGCCAGACAAAATGTCATTTTTATTAATGTTGGATGCTCTTGTCTAAGTAAAGTTTCTCCAAATTATAGTGCAAATTGTCTCTTAGTTTTTGGCACTACTATGAAGAGCATGGAAGTTCTTAGAACCCTAAAGAGATTGAAGTCTCTTTCTTTAGACTTCTGTAGAGAAATGTTATTGTTTAACATTACTCTGAGTAATGAATAATGTAATGAAAGTAATGAAAGGTGATGAATAATCAAATAATCTTGTTTCCTTCCAGGAAATGGAAAGAACAGTTGATATGTTTGAAACATTCCTGTGAACACATCTCTCCAAGGTGTGCGGGTTTGTCTTTTCATTGGCTGCTCATGGGAGAGCAGTCATTCTGAGCCATTCGCTTTCCACTTGCACCAAGTATATGCAGAGCCTTGGTCTTAACATGCTCGCTCTTGGTCTCACGTTCTGTTACGAATTTGGTGCTATCGTCTCAGGTAACTGAAACCAGCCAGCCTACAAGAACCAAACAGAACTTCAAAATATTTGTATCTTGATATAAATAAAGAATATAATGCCACAACACAGAGATTTTTGGTGCTACAGAAACTGCTTTCATTTCTGCTGTCTACATGTGTTATCTTATGAGAAGTTTCAGGCAAAACTGGAGCAGGCTGACAAAACACCCACAAACTGGATAGAGCAGATCTGATTATTTAAGTGGGCAATTTCCAAGATTTTTTTTGTTTTTGCTTTTCTTTTTTTTTTTTATTCTCTGAGGTAAAGGACAGAAGCCTGTTTTTAAAGCTGGCAGTGAAGAATTGTGGTACAAAGGAATTGACTTTGGTATACAATAATATGAAGATGAGGCTCTTTAGAGCTGCCTTCAATGTGCCTTTTTAGTCAGTGGTGATGGTGGAGAAAGAGAAGGAGGAAGAGGAGGAGGAAGTTATTAAAAAGTTGAGATTGTAGCCAATGACAGAGTTAGTTATTTTTAAAAGCCTGTGTTCCCAAAGAACAGTTTCAGGTTCCTGCACTGTCAAATGTCAGCCAGTATTATGTTTTAACATTTCTCTGTTGCTCTCCAGATAATCCAAATTATGAAAATGAGTTTAATCTCATATCATCTTTAGATGTATTCATTTCTAAAATAACTTTATACGCCTAAAAAAAAAAAGCCTCACTGTGGATATTTAAAGTGGCTGTAGTTGTGTGGGTTTTTTTTTTTTTTGATGTTGCTCCATTTTATTTGTTCAAAGTCCTTAAAAACAGGTTTCTTTCTAAACTTCCATTAATGTGGAAGCGAAGATTTGATGGGTGGTCATAGACAGGAAAGGCAAGTAGGTCCTGCAGTCCTTCATCTTCATATGAATTAGACGAAACTGATTCACCCCAATTCATTTTGGGACAGTATTAAAGAGGAAATGACCAAGTAGCCTTAAATGGTTAGTTCTTGAACCTCTGAATTAGCCCCTGAAATATTCTCCAGAGTGAGTGATAGTTGAATGTTTTCGGACACTTTTCCTGTTTTAAGAATTAAAGGAAGAGGACATTCCAGGCAGCCAACAATCTGCTTCACCCAGATTTGTTTTAGATCAACAAGTAAAGGTCAGCATCGTCCCATGGCTTCTCTTGGTCTTAGTGTCATCTATAAACTAATATCCCTTTATAATATAAACTGTAGTTGAGGGAGTACAGTGCCCCCCCCCCATATGCAATTCATTGTGTTTTGCTTCCAAGAAGCAAAAATGAAATTGCCCAATGTTGGACTACAGCAGAGATGCTTAGCTACCTCAGCTTTTTTGTATTTCAGTTACCAACAGTGTTTACGGGAGGTTGTAATCTGTCCTGCTGCCGTTTACATGCTGAAGCTTAAGGTACTTGTCACCCCGTATGCCGACCACAGCTGAAAATCAGGCTCTGGCTAACAGCTATTGGCTACACCAGTAGTTCCTTCCCATTTTTTTATTTGCAAGTTGACACCCGGGCCTGGTCCTTCTAGCTGAGCCTCCCCAGGCCAACCTCACTCGCACGCTGGCTCTTGGGTTCCTAAAAGACATTGAGGGATGCTATTCTGAACGTGACTTCTGTAGAAATGCTGTATTTTTAGGGAAAGTGCGATTAAAATCAAAACCTTTTAAATTAGTACTTCATTTTAGAAACTTGATTGGGGGGACTTTCTCATTTTTCTGTTAATATTTATTGCCATTATATCTGCTTAGGCCATTTCTCTGTCAGTCCATTAGCATTTTTGTATTATGATGAGGATTGTTATAAAACTTTCAGAAATAAAATGTAGCAGATTTTTTGTAGCAAGTTTCTGGTAAAACGATTTTTTGCAAGTCTCAGGTTCTTGCAGCATTTTTTAAGATATTGTAGTTCAACGATTCTTTAGTTCAAGTAGCAGCAGCACTTGTGAGAAGAAAAACTGCATACATTTTTAACAAATTGTTAAATTTGTACAAGTTTAAATCCTTTAAAATAGTTGTCAAATAATTTTCAAAAGAGCATCTTAAATTAAAGTCTGGCATTAAAAATGCTTCCAGTTTATCAGTTGAGGGGAAAAAATATTTGTAGTTTTGAATGTTGATAAAAAAAAGTGAGGAACTTCCTCTAATTGTTATAGATTTTTGAGAAGAATTAGCTTCTATAAATGTGTTAGTGGGCAACATGAATAAAATTATATATCCATCCTTCTGGCTCCAAAACCACACTAACCATGTATTGCTTTTCTTTATTAATAGCTTAGCAATTGTAGAGTTAAATCTGTTATTCTATTCATGTTGTCAGGTCGCCTCTCTTTGTATTTTTGTTCTTGTTTTGCCACAGAGAATTGGCAATAAATTCAATTCCTGTATCTTGTTATGAATCACCAATGAACTCCTGTGCAAGGCCACATCCTAGGCCAGGCGGAGGTTAAATTTCTGTGGGGATAATGATGAAACTGCTCTAAGATAACCATGGCTGTGGAGTTAATTGTGTTTGCAAGCTTGAATTTCAGCTGTGATTAATTTATGTTTTGTGTTTTCAGTCTTATTTGAGTTTTCTCATATGCCAATGTATTTATTATAGGATAACTGGGTGATTGGTTTTGTTTTGTTTTCATTTTGCTAACAATTTACATTCCCATGTTTTCTTTACGTTTTTTCTTTTAGTTTTTGTTAAGTTGGAGGTCATATTTGGATATGTGCAGCAACTCATAAATCTCTCCCTTTTATATAAATTCAACATTAAGCTTGAATTGGAGCTTGTACCTGCTTTTTTCTGTATTGTACATTGGTTTACTTCAGAAGTGGGGATGTCTTTTGGGTTATTCATGTGTGTCTGTTTTTTGATAAAATAAGATTTACTTCATCAGCTATAATAAATCTTGGATTCTATAAGTTGTATTCAGAGAATTGTGTTACGCTTTTTTGCATCTTGACTTTATTTGCATTAGTTAAGTAAATTATTTAATTTTTTAAAATTCTGGATATTTTGAACATATTACTGTAATTTGTAATATAACTGCTGTGAAATACTTGAATAAAGAGAACAAGTAAAACTCCTGAGTCTCTTAATCATTTTGATAATGGTTATGTTTTAATTTTGTACATTGATTGGTAGGTTCACTCAAGTTGGCTTTTGCTCTGGCAAAAGCAAACCTTTTTATTAATGGGGAACCATAGATCCAGCTTTAGGGTCTATGGTTCACAAAGGTGGATTTAAATGTATCATTCTTTCCTATTCCCTTCCCAAACTAGCTTGGGAAAAAGTAAAAATACCTCCTACTAAGGCATAAATCTTCTGAGCACCCCTTCATTTGTGTAATTAAAGTTGCTCTGGTTTTATATTTTGATTTATTCCATTAGAAACAATTTTCACGCAGAGATTTCATTCATTCATTCATTCATTCATTCATTCATAAAATGTATTCTCTGCCCATCTTGTATCCAACAACTCTGGGTACCTTACAACATAAACACATTGAAAAACATTAAAATCATCCATTATAAAAACATAGCAAATAAAAACATTAAATGATAAAAACCAAGGAGACAAGATGGCATAGAAGGAAGCTGGACACAGAGGGAAGGGGGCAGGTGACATTGACTTTTAATTAGTCACCACCTTGAGACTTGAGGCTCTTTTGAAACATCAGGAGGGTAGCAGCCAATCTCACCTCAGGGCATAAGAGGTTCCAATGGGCAGGAACTATGACAGAGAAGGTTCTTCTGGCTCCTGCCAGTTGAAATTCCTTGGCTGGCAAGATCCACAGTTTGCTGCCTCTGCCAAGGCAGATGGTCCCATCAGGATGAGACAGTTCCTCAAGTAGACTGGACTCATGCCATGTAGATGATGACAAACACCTTGAATTGCACCTGAAAACAGACCAGCACCCAGTGCAGTTCATGAAGCAGTAACATGAGCCACTTCAGAGGCCCTAAGAACTGCTCACACCGCTGCCTTCTGTGCCAGCTGTAGCTTCTGGATCTTCACTTCTTAAAAGCAGTAGAAAGTAGAGTCCCTTAGTGTGCAGGCAGCCCTGTTCTGTTAAATTTGGCTGTCTGCTCTATGGTGCTGTTGCCTCTTCCCTTCAGGGGGCATTCTGAACCACGGGGCTCTGGTGAACCTAACATTTGGAGTCAGCATATGCTGAATTAGCTGCTTGCAGTAGAGGAGGACAATTTTAGGAGGATTTATGGAGTTCAGTTAAGGAGGATCTTGCTGTAGAAGATGAAGAAGCTTCTTGGATGAGAAGCGAAACATCTTCAAAGAAAAACCAGAAAGTTCAGTTGCCTGTTGAAAAAAAGCGCCTTTGGGACAACCATGACCTGGATAACTGAGAATCTCCATAGACATCTTACTATTGATTACTTAGTTATGCAAATGCAACATGTAAGCTTATTTTTCTGGTAGGGAGCTGAATCAACTTGCAGGGCTAAATTCAATCAGTACAGGACCAATGACAGAATCAGCTTGTCATTGCTCTAGGGCAGGGCTGTCAAACTCATGGCCTGCGGAGCTAGATGTGTCAATCTGGCCACGCCTACACCCAGTTTAGCAAAGGGAATAAAAATCCTGATATGTCACGTGATGCCACCGTGATACTGTGAGTTTGACACCTCTCCTCAAAGCAGTGGTAGTTCTTCAGTTCGATTCTAGTTAAGAAAATAGGTAAATACAGGTTTTTATGGCAAATCCTGTACTGCTTTCTATATTGAATGGCCCTTTTGTGGCTAACAGTCACCATTTTCCTTTTCTTTCACAAGAGGAATGACAACTCTAATATCTCTTCATCTTGTAAACTGAGTCAGAGTAACCCTATTTGTTGCTAATATTGAAAAAAGGAGCTGTGAAAAGGTTTGGCCCAATGGTTTCACTCAAAGAAGAGTGAGGGGAAAGCAAGTTTAATATGCCTGAATAAAGTTCATTCCACCTAGGGATCAAAAGTGAAGAACACAATCACTCAACATTATTTAACCTTTACTATTAAATCTCTTGTTCTATCTGTCCAAGGTGTTTCCCTGGGTAACATCAATCATTTCTTTAAGGTAGGATAGAGGAACTATGGCCCTTTTATGACATGTGGAGTTCAACTCTCAGAATTCCTGAGCCAGCCATGAGTTCAATTATGGGAGTTGAAGTCCACAAGTCATAAAAGGGCCATAGTTCCCCACCTCTGATACACAAATATACATATTTCATATAACATGTATGCTATATGTTTATGAATGTCCGTTTTAAGCAGATGGAAATAATAACTTTATTTTTATTATTATTAATTCAATTTGTATGCTGAATTTGTATACTCTCTGAAGACTCAGGGCGGCTCACAACGCATTTAAAATCATTATAAAAAAACATTTAAGAGTTAAAAACATTAAAAACATTAAAACTCATTCACACCATTCATGGCCAGATCTCGCCGGATCGCAAGAGCGAGATCAACGGCTCCAGGCCTGCCGGAAAAGCGAGGTCTTCGCCGCTTTTTGGAAGGCCAATAAGGTGGGGGTGGTCCGGACCTCAGGAGGTAACTGGTTCCAGAGAGCTGGGGCAGCCACAGAGAATCCCTCCCCCATGGGCCCGGCAACCGGGATTGTTTAGGCAGCCGGGATTGTTTAGGGACCCAGAGGAGACCAACTCTGTGGGATCTTACTGGTCGTTGGGAGTTATGTGGTAGAAAGAGGTCTTGAAGATACCCTGGCTCTGAGCCATGTAGGGCTTTAAAGGTAATAACCAACACCTTGAATTGTGACCGGAGACCAATAGGGAGCCAGTGCAGTTCACAGAATTGGTGTAATGTGGGTGTACCTAGGTGCACCCACGACAGCTCGTGCGGCTGCATTCTGGACCAACTGTAGTCTCCAAACACTTTTCAAGGGTAGCCCCATGTAGAGCACGTTGCAATAATCTAACTGTGAGGTGACAAGGGCATGAGTGACCATGAGGAGAGCCTCCCAAGCCAAGTAGGGTTGCAATTGGTGCACCAGGTGAACCTGTGCAAAGGTCCCCTTAGCCACAGCTGTCAGATGTTGCTCTAATCTTAGCTGTGAGTCTAGGAGGACACCAAAATTGTGAACCTGTTCTGAGGGGGACAATTTCTCCTCCCCCAGAACCAAGGATGGACAGTCAACATAGTCTTTAGGAGGCAGTACCCACAGCCACTCGGTCTTTTCTGGATTAAGTCTGAGCCTGTTGACTCCCATCCAGATCCTCACAGCCTCCAGGCACTGGCACATCACATCCACTGCATCACTGAATTGATGCAGGGTAGAGATATACAGCTGGGTATCATCAGCGTACTGCTGATATCTTATGCCATATCATCGGATGATCTCACCCAGCGGCTTCATGTAGATGTTAAATACGAGGGGAGAGAGGACTGAGCCCTGAGGCACCCCGCAAACGAGGGGCCTAGGGGTCTACCTCTGTCCTCCTACCAACACTGACTGTGACCGACCAGAGAGATAGGAGAACCACCGTAACACGGTGCCTCCCACTCCCAACTCCCTTAGTCGTCCCAGAAGGAACCATGGTCAATGGTAAGAGGTCAGCACTAAGAGGTCAAGTAGCACCAAGATGGAGGAATGACCCCCATCTCGGGCTCGCCAGAGATCATCTATCAGTGTGATTAAAGCAGTTTCCGTGCTGTAGCCAGGCCTGAAGCCAGACTGAAAAGGGTCCAGATAATCCGTTTCATCCAATGACTGCAGGAGCTGAAGCGCCACCACTTTCTCTACAATCTTTCTCACAAAGGGTAGGTTGGAGACTGAATGAAAGTTCTTTAATTCTGCTGGATCCAGAGAAGGCTTCTTGAGGAGGGGCCTTACAACTGCTTCCTTCAATGGTTGTGGGAAGGACCCCTCCCTCAAGGACGCATTAACTAAAGCCTGGAACCAGCCTCGTGTCACCTCCCTGCTGGCCAAGACCAGCCAGGAGGGGCATGGGTCCAACAAACAAGTGAAGGAACTCATTGCCCCTGCAGCCTTGTCCACTTCCTCAGGAGTCACAGGCTCAAACTCATCCCACACAATAGGACTAAGACCTGCCCCTGTCATCTCGGTCAGAATTGCCCAATCAGAGTCCAGGTCCATCCAAATCTGAGCAACTTTATCCGACAGAAACTGCACAAACTCCTCAGGTCTACTCTGCAAGGGCTCCTCAATTCCCCCTATATCAAGGAGGGAGCATATCACCCTGAATAGGGCGGCTGGGCACGAATCACTGAATGCAATAAGTGCGGAAAAATGCAAACATTTTGCCGCTAAATAAGTCCTAATATAGGCTTTTAAGAGTGTTCGGTCAGATTCGGAGTTACTGGTCCTCCAGCATCGCTCTAAACATCTCTTTCCTGGATCCACCGCATGGAGAGGTCCCAAAGGCACAATCCGGTCCAGTGCCCCGGATGCTGCCCTATTCCAGGCAGCCACCAGGGTCTCGGCTGAACTGTGGACAAGGGAGTCAGGTATCTCCCCAAGCTCCTTCTGGAACCCTTCAGGGTCCATTAGGCATCTGGGGTGGAACCACTTAATCGGTTCCGCCTCCCTGCAATGGAGGAGTGGCACCCTAAAGTCCAAACTTGGTTCAACTTGAGCACCAGCTGATGACAATGACATCATATTTCAAAGTACTGAATTCCATATCTGCCACAATCCCACTGCAACAACTCCCTGATGACTGCCGGTACCACAAGGCTGCACCAGCCATGACTGAAGAGCAACTTTCTGAGTGTAGGCCGGCTATTAGCAACCTGTGACTCTGGATCCGCATGCAGCTCTTTGGGCCCTCTGCTGTGGCTCCCTGTCAGGTGATCCCACCATTGGCTGGCCCCGCCCCTCGCCCTCCCCTCCCAGTCACTTCTTGCCTGGCCTGAGAAAGTAAGGGTGACGGGGGTGGATGGAGAAGCGGCCAGGACAGAGACAGATAGAGAGGGGTAGAGAGAGAGACATAGATAGATACAGAGAGGGGGGAGGGGGAGGGGGGAGGAAGGGAAGAAGGGAGAGAGAGATGTAAAAAGGGTTTTGTGGTTCCTGGTGTTTTTTTAACAACTGGTTCTCTGCCCTAATGACTGGCTGGGTATACATGGTTAGGGGGTCATGTGACTGGTGGAAGTGAGTGATGTGGAGTTGGCCACACCTACTGAGGTTTTGTGGCTCCCAGTGTTTTCTTTTCTGTGGGAAACTGGTCCAAATGGCTCTTGCAGACTCCTGGTGTAGGCAAAGGTTAGGGAAATCACTGAAGCCAAAATAAGCTCAGAAAAGAATGGAGTGGAAAGGAAAAAGGGAAACAAATATTCCTAACTCATATGGGCTATTCTGGGCTTACTTCTTCATCTTTCATCCCTTTTTATTGACTTGAACCACAAAATATGGCTGAATAGCACAGCCAATCCAATCTTCCTACTGTATTGTATATAGAGGCTCTTAAAACAATGGGCAGTGCAGACCTAAACTAACCCTGTTAAAGGTAGAAGAGAGCAGAGGCAGTATCTTTCCTCTCAAAGCAATAGAGGACCTGGAAACAATTATCCCTTTTTGGCTTTGCTTCCGCAAATTTGAGTAAAACAGAGAATGATGGGAGATTATTTTTTGGAAGTAAAAAAGCAAACCAAAACCAAAAGATATGTTTGCAATTACAGGGGAAGAAACCCGAGATATCACCTACACACACACACACACACACACACACACACAACTATATATAAAATATAGTTTTATTTTAAACTATAATGGCATAAGTTGTGGAAAATATTCTTTATTCTCAGATTTAAGTTATGATTCTGTATGAATGGGAAAGTGTACAGGGGAACTTGTTTCATTAGTAATAATGATTAATGTGATCCAAACAGATAGGAGTTAATAATGTCCAAAGTAGGATTAAAATATACAAGTAACAATTAGCAGCTGGGGAAAAAGGGGTTTGGAGAAAGGGAAAGTTGCTTCTAGAATGCTCTTTTTATTTATCTTAAAATTCCCTTTTGTTTTGATTTTTATTTTTTTTAGGTTCGTTAGTTATATTATACATATAATTCTTTTTTTGTTTTTGCTTTGCTTGCATGCCTTAACCAATAATATTTTTTTTTAAAAAATTGTTTTCAAACTGTTGGTTTGAATTTTTTAGATTACAGCCCTTTTCAATAACAAATGATGTTTTGAAATGATCTTAACTGTTATTGGAGTTGCAGTGAAATTAACACTTTATTTTTTACTTTTTGACAAAGAAAATAGACTTAGAATCAAAAGACTTACTGTTCAGCACCAGAAATGCAAACATGACCTCAAAAATTGATTATTATAGATCAGCTATGGATGTCTGCAATGAACTATGGCATCAATTTGTTGTCTGTAAATATACATCTTTTTTTAAAAAAAAATTTTTTTTTATTTTTTCCAACACATAAAATACATCTCTTTCGAGAGTGAAGTCTCGATCCAGTCATGAATAGGTGCAATCGCTTACATTTTGAAAAAGTTCCATTCACAATTTCCCATTATATCTTTTAAAATTCAAAGTCAAAACATAGAAAAAAATTTAGTCATAAACTCTAATATCTTGATCAAGACTATTCTATTATATCACCACCAATTTAATTACCAGGTACACATTTAATTCATTGTTATGTTCACTTATAAGTTCAATTATCTCTGGTTCTTTTCCAAGCTCTCTTCATTACACCTTTTGACATCAATATTACAACATTAAAAAAAAGAAAAAAAATATTCTAATCTCTTAGTCTAATTATTTACCTTACAATTTCTAACCACACATCATAATTTTAATTTAGATATAGCTCTATTTTTTATTTCAAATAATAAATCAAAATTCAGTCCATATGTCTTAATCTTTTGACCTCTTCATCAGATGTTTGACCCTTAAAGCTTTATCAATTTGCCTTCAGTTTTGCATATTTCATATTCTCAAATTTATCTCAAAATCCATATCCTCCTCGCTAACTCCTCCTATTATTGGCTGATTTCCAGCATAGTCACCTCCATAACTCCAACCTGTTGGCTAGTTTCCAATGTATTGTATTTTGGCTAATTTCCAGCATAGTCACCTCCATAACTCTAGCCTGTTGGCTAGTTTCCAATGTATTATATTTTGGCTGATTTCCAGCATAGTCTCCTCCGAACCTCCTACTATTATTTGACTGATTTCCAGCATGTTTTGTTTTGGCTAATTTCCAGATTTCTCCAAATCTCTTTCTCTTATTTGGCTGGTATTACCAACATATTTTCCTCCATGCTTGCATCTGTTGTTTTAGCTATTTAATTTTAACTAATTCACATATTGCATAATTTGCTTTTTCAGATACCACAATTTGACTCAGCATAAATTTTAACAAATATCTTCTCATATATTTTAAGATCAACTACTTCATATTTATTTTAAATCTCAAAAATTCATTTAAGCATGTAGAGCATTTAGAAAAATCATGTTCTCATTCATTCATTTATAGTCTTATTTCACAACCAAATACATATGTTTATATGGTCCAATTTAAAAGGATTGGGAATAAAAGGTGAAAAAGAGAAGGGAAGGAAAACAAAAACAAAAGAGAAAAGAGGGAAAAGAAAAAAGAAAAAAGTATCAAGAAAGGAAGGAAACTCAAAAAGATAACAAAGGGAAACACACACATACACAAAAGTATAATACCTCATATCAATATTCAGGCTTCAAATATGCATTAAGCATTACATTTCCATTTTAATCAAACTTATTGTTTTTCATATCTTGCAACCTAGTATATATCTTTTTCCAATCTGTCCAAAATTGTTCTTTTTCAATTTCAGTATTATCAATATTAAAAATTCTATAGAGTTTAATTCTTTTATATCATTCCATATCTAATATCATCATCTCTTCTTTTAGTGCCATGCCTTTTTTCCTTTTCTTGCTGCGCCTGTTAATTCAGTTATAGTTATAACATTTTATTTCTTTTTTCTTTCCATCAATAAAGCTTCCAATGGACAGATTGAATATCCCCAGGGTCAAAGTTCCTTATTTGTTGCCAAAGTAATCCAGTTAAAATAACAAGACACTTAGTTTCTCTTCTGAGCTGCTAGCAATCCGCAATTACAGCTTCACTTCTTCACAGTCTCCATTTTGTGTATTACAAGGCTATCCATTTGTCTTTTCCCTTTGTTTTAAAAAAGTCCTGTTTATCACGTCTTTCCTTTTCCTCTCTTCCAACAATAATTCAATCCCATTTAAAAAAGAAAAAAGAACAGTGTTCAAAATTTATAACTTTCCAAAAGACAATCATTCCAAATTAGCAATAAAATCCATAATCCTTTGATGGGTCTTTCCCTTTTAAAATTTTTTTTGCAGATCTTCTTGCCCCAATACATCATAGCCACTAATTAAGGCTGGGGCACACTTCTCAATATTCACAGTTTAAATGCTATTCCCATCTGGGTTTGATCTTGCTTACCCAGCATCCGAACGCCTCACTCTCACTTTTCCTTCTTCCTCCAGCACAGTGCTTTCTCCGGTTGGCCCGGGCTTCAGGGCAGTCGCCATGACTACCGCTCCCCCGCCGCTGGCTCAGAGGGCTTCCTCCAGCCCCGAGGAACCTGCCCATTCCTCTCAGCCATCCAAAGGGTCCCTCTCTCTTCCCCTGTCCCTACACGGCAGGATAGGTCCACAGATCTGTCAGCAATGGCTTGCCATTTGGGGTTTTTGCGGGGCTCATAAGAGCCCCGCCATTTCCTGACTGAATCACCCAGTGCCAACCAGAAGTCTCACTGTAAATATACATCTTGTGTGTTTGTTTCTTCTCTTTTACCTTTTTAAATTTTTTAATTTGTGTATTTTCCTTTGTTTTTTGCATTCAGTTAATAATAATTTTTAAAAAAATACTTCAGGCTGTTGGTCATCCAGCCTTCTCTAATTTGGTGTGGGTTGGGCACAATGAATAGGTATCACATTTGTCCCACAAACTAGCTAATAAACACAAGTTTTGGATTGTTGCATAAACCCACCCTATGTCATTAAGATTCAGTGTGTTGTATGGATTAAATAATGACATCATCATGACTCAGTTTATCATAGGAATGCTTTCTATTTTAATGCTCAATACACAGATGCTCCCTAAACATAATAGATTTTCTGTTACTTATTCTGATCATCCAAAAGGCTCTGGTGTGGACAGAAAAACAGGAAGAAAAGTGGACCGTTTCACAGTAAATAACAGTCATGCAACATATTGCAGTACGTATATCAACAGCTCAGGCAGAAAATAAAGGGCTGTTGCTGAATTAAGTTTGAATATTGTGTTTGTCTTGAACTTTTGTTTTTCCCAAGAGTAAAAGGCAAGTACAGGAGGGTGGAGCAAGAGCCCTACTGTAGTTTACAGAAATTTCTCCAATTCTCTCCTCGGCACCATTTTCCTTTCTAAATGGTGCATATTTCTCCAGAGATCTCCCTGCTTTAGTCAGTGGCACTAATTTTTCTACAACACTTTTCTTGTTAGCTAATCCTCTGATTCCACCAAACACATCAACAGGATTTTGTACTGACATTTGACCAATATTGAAAAACAAATAAACTCTGAGTAGCCTTCATTCAGCCCATCAGTTTGCTTTGCTTTGCTTTTCCTTTGTGAGGTGATTCTTCATAAAGGTGTTGAGAGATAGATGAGCTCACAAAGGGGAAGTAAATAAAGTCTTTGGGTGGGCTGAATGAAAGTTGCTCATTGACAAGTTTTTCTTGGTGTGCACATTGACTAGCGGTAGCTTAGATCAGATTTTGGTTTTCTTTAACGTTTCAGTATTATCTTATTTAATCTACTTGTTTACTTAGATTACACATAATATTTATTTACTTATTTATTTATTTTAGTTTAGGATTAGTTTAGTTTAGTTCAGGGCATTAGGGATGGAGACATTCCTCTATTATGTGGGGAAACTCTTCATTGAGGTAAGATATTCTCTGTTTTGTTTATTTACTTGCCAACTTGTATGTGTAACTCTAGGATTAGTTCAGGATTCAAAATTCTATCTGCTTCTTCGGCAATTTCTTTAGGGAAATTGTTGAAAAAGTGGTGGGGCTCAAGATGTGGGCAGAAACAGCATTGTTTGCTTGTGGGTGACAGGTTCAGGACCTGGTTGGTGAAGTGCTCCTTTCTTGGGTCTTTTACATTTCTAGGGACTTCAGTATTATTCACCAAAACATCCTGGACTGCTTACAAGGGTTGAGAGCAACTTGTAATTCTGCTATGTCCAGAGTGGGTTGTACCAGTTATTGGAAATAAGGGAGGAGAGAAGAAGTCATCCAGTGGCTGCTCACTTGAGTACATGAAGTGGCTGAGGGCAGATCATCCCTCAGTTTTGGATGTGGGATCACTGATATACTGAGGAAAACCAAGTGCATATCCCAGAGATGTGCCAGGGATATGGTTAAAGGCCTGACCGAGTGTTTGGGGTTGTTAGGCTCTAAATGAAGAAGCTGAAATTGAATCTTATGTTGTTTGTCAATTTAACTTCACTATGCACAACAGTGGAACCAGAACAGTAGATGTAACTGAATCAGACGAAAGATGGATAGAAGCTGGCTCAGGCTGACTGATTTAATAGCATTTTTATACTGCTGACTCCATAAGAAGTCTTAACAATTTGCAAACAGCTACATAAAATCCATACAACTAGTAGTCATGAGGCCCAGAATCACATTATACCAAACTAGAGATGGGAGGATCCTAGCTTCAGACCATGTTGTCATAAACACTACCTTGGAGGCCCTGTCAATTGTTTGTACAGCAAGGTTTATCTTGGAAGAAGAGTGCCATTAAAACATCACTTTAACAGCAGAGCAACTAAAGGCAACTTCAGATGTCCCTGCAGCTGGTTAGAGCTGAAACTTAACATTTTAATTGTTTTCATTCTAAAAAGAAAAGTGATTTATTTCATCTTAAGTTTGACTGAACAAGTTCTAGTTCTTTTGGGGTTTTTTTTGCCAAGAGATGCTAACAGAGAGGAAATGTAGTATGAGGTGCTGAAGGACAAATATGAAAAGTACCAGAAAGCCATCAGCAGAGTGAAGACTGTATCATACATGATAGTAAGAAATTAGAACAATCTCTTTAAACGAGATTTTATAATGCATTAAAAGTTAAGTTGGATTGTACTTCATCAATTTCTTTTTACAGGAGGTCTCAAAAGAAACTGAGAAGACAAAAGAACCGGTAAGGGCTCGGGAGCAGACAATTGATGACGTCTGCTCCCATCTCGTATCTCTACCCATCTGGGAAAGACCAAGACGGTAAAATTTGTCTTTCTGTTTCTTGGAGACAAATACAGGTGTTTCAATTGATGGCTTTCTACTTCATTCTAAAATATTTGTTTAACGTTTTTCAGGCTGTGCAAGAAAACAGTCCAAAGAAACACCTGATTGCATACAAAAGGTAAATGATACAGTTTTTAAGACATTACGTATTTTTATTCTGTTGAAATGTTATCATGCAACATTTGGTAGTAAAAATAAAATCAATTTTGCAACACAATGGTTATTCTTTTACGGTATCTAGGTGTCAAAGGCAACAAGGTCATTTTGTATTCTAATCAAGAAGATGATGATTCCCAATCACAGATCGTAGTGGAGACGGAGTAAGTATTTTGATATATGTCTTTGCATCATTCTGAATATGGTCAATATTTCTGATTCTGAATGCTAAAGTAATGTTTATACTTTTTAAGCTTAAATTGATAAAACAAACAATAATGCAGAAAATAATATTATACCATTGCCCTTTTAAAATAAACTCACCAGGACTTGCAGTTATCTCAGCACCAAGATTTTCATATGCCAAGTGTTTAATATTTGCTGCTATAAAAAAGGGGATTAAAGTACATTTCTTTGCCACTTTAAAATAGGGATTGATTTTGGCATGAGTAGGCCTCAGCAGTCATGAGATTAGATTTGCACTACACACTAAGAGTTTTCCTTGCAGTTTGAGGGACTGTGGGAAAATCCATTCGACTGACAACTATATTGTAAGAGAATGGACCCCTACTTTCAGAAAGCTTTAAAAATAAAATCAAAGAGCACCACTGAAATTCATATTTAAAGTCCAAGAGGAGATCTAGTGAATTAAATGGAAAAATGTCTAGAAATGTTGCTAAATTAAGACTTCATATTGGAGTGTTTCATGGTTAACTTACATTTTTGTTGCTATCTGCATTTCTGCTACAACAGTGAAATTTTCCACGTTCATGAAGAGAGAGAAAGACGAGAGCAATTAGAGTCTAAAAATAGTCTCAGGATTTCTCAGGTATATCTTTCCAAAAATGTTTATCAAATACACCATAGACAAAGATGAAATGCCATGTTCATTGAACATACCTAAAATAATCATATTGGGAAGCTGTTTCATAGGAGAGTTACATAGGAGTCATGCAAAAAAAGTGAAGACAAAATTTCTCTCTTAATTTTTCCATGAATTTTTCTGATATTTTCAAATTCTTCAGTATTCTATACCAGGGATGTGGAAGAGCCAAGGAGGGCTCACAATTAAACTATAAAATTCAGCCGTGAAATAAGAGATTTTAAATAGAATGCACTCTCTTGTGGCATTAGAAATAGAATTTAGATGATTTGACTTGATATGTTTGGCTGAATTGTTCCAAAGGCCAATGTGATGAAAAATCATGCTAATATTCTGCCTGCTAAATTTTGTCAAGACATTATTCATCAACTTAAATTGCTGTATCTTTCAACTTGGCTAGTTTTCATTGGATAAAATTGCTGTGAGAGCAATAGCACTTAGATTTATATACTGCTTCACAGTTCTTTATGGGCCTCTCTAAGCAGTTTACAGAGTCAGCCTATTGCCCCCAACAATCTAGGTCCTCATTTTACTGACCTCAGAAGGATGGAAGGCTGAGTCAATCTACCGTATTTTCCGGCGTGTAAGACGACTGGGCGTATAAGACGATCCCTGACTTTTCCTGTTAAAATATGGGGTTTGGGCTATACTCGCCGTATAAGACGACCCCTCTTCCAATGCACACCAAATAAACATTAAAAAACATCAACTGGCTCACCCACAATGTAAAAGCAGCTGTGCTAGACCCAAAATGGCCCCTGCAACAAGCAGGAACCTCACACAGCCACAAAAAGCCCAAAAACCCAACTTTCACACTTTACAGACACAAAATTTCACATACAGCTTTGTGAGATTTTGTGCATTTGTGTAGTTAGAGTGAAACACTACAGAAACACCCTAAATCTCAGAAAGCTGCAGAAATATTATTTTATTTTATGTTTATTTTTATATGAAAGCTAAATGTAAAACTTCCTAAACTTTAAATGGCTAGGTCTAAAAAAGAACAACTAAAAAAAACCAATTAACTATTTTTTTTAAAGCTCCCAAAGGGGGAAAAAACTTACCCAATAGAACAGGGGTCTCCAACCTTGGCAACCTTAAGATTTGTAGACTTCAACTCCCAGAATTCCTCAGCCAGCTTTGCTTTGCTGGCTGAGGAATTCTGGGAGTTGAAGTCCACAACTCCCTGCCTGCTTGATTGCAGGCAGGGAGATTCAGTTCCTTGCTGATGCAATGGATTGCAGGCAAGCAAAGCAAGGCAAGTGTTGCGACTAGCAGCTAAGGTAAGCAAGCTGGAGGGGGGAGATTTTAGCAGACAACTCAGCTGGGATGGTCAGAGCTTGGATCGCCAGAGTCATGTAAAAGAAAAATCTTTTTTCCTTTTACATGGCTCTGGCGATCCAAGCTGAGTTGCCTGATTAGCAAGCAACTCAGCTGGGATCATAAGAGCCATTTAAGGCTCATCAGAGCCTTTTGGGCTGGTCTGCCTGGATAACGACACCCGGTGTATAAGATGACCCCCGACTTTTGAGATTTTCATGTGTTAGAAAGTCGTCTTATACGCCGGAAAATATGGTAATTTAATGTGTTAGTTGTTTTTTTTTCATTGAAATACTTATATATTTTCAAAATAGGAAGATCTGGTATCTCCTCAAATGCAGGATTGTAGTATCGTGATTCTGTACTAACCTATTTCTTCTTAATCTATTTCAGTGAATTCAAAGACACCTGTACTCCATTTTGGGACTCCCTCTGTTTATGGCTTAATTCAACCTGGGACAACCAGGACTGGCTGGATTGCTGTAGCTAAGAGGTGCAGTCATGTGGCATCACATTTTACACCTCTCCATTTAACAACAGTGGCAATTGGTCCAAATTTGATACAATTTGAAATTGTAACATGATGACTATCTTTATTAGGAAAATTCTCTTTTACCACCAATGATGCTCCTGAAGAAATTGCTTTTGGAATCTCCTTCTTGTCTGGAGATCAAAGTGAGGAAAAGGCTTCCAGCAATTTGAATGTGATGCAGGTGGTTGTGCCCTGCAAGTTTCTATCCTGAGTACCTGGGATGTTAAGAGAAGAAGAACTCAAGAACACCCAGATGGAAGACATCAAGCATCCTTTGGGCAATATCTATTCCAGCCAAGTTAATATGTTCCACCTGGCCAAATGTCCAACCTCCTCCTCCTCACTAGAGGAGCTAGATGAACAGTGTCTCTGCCATAAAAATATTATGAGATGTAATTAAAAGAGACGCATACCAGCTTGGTCATTGCCCGGGTTACAGGAACTGTGTTAGGTTTTGGAGTTCCTGGGCATTTGGTGAAAAATGTCCAGGACTCATGGCTTCTGACTGAGTAACCAGGGCCAGCAGCCTTAGAAGAAGTAGCTCAAATTGTAAAGGCAAACCAGGGGGAGTTGGCAGTAGAAGAAGCCAGCACAGCTATTGAATTGTTTATATTCGGAAACCAGGACCCTATTATTTACCTCAGAAACCACAAAGCTCTCTAATGAAAGTAGTAAAAGAATTGAAACAAAGAATCACTGAGCATCTCACAAAAACACAGAATAAGGTTGCCTGCACTGAAGCCTCCAAAGAAGTTCCAAAATAACAGCTAGCACAAGCGTTGAAAGATGCCAATACTGTAATAGCAAATATAAACACCAGCTCACTGCAAGAAACATCCAACTAATATAAAGCATAGCTGCAGTTATAACTGAATACCTGGGATGCAACATCAATAAAGAGGAAAAACAGCTAAATGGTACACTACCAAAATAGAAGATCAGGCTGGAAAATAAGATCGGCAAGCTGTGATCAGATGCAAGCATGTACAGATGAAAAAACAGAACCTGAAGAACAAGACCAAATAATACTGGGTCAAGAAATATCACCTAAAAATAAGGAAGATGAAGGGATAATTGGAAATAATAAAGCAGCAAATAACAGCTACAGCCAAGAAGATCACCAGAATGAAGTTCCAATTCCAAATTACAGGCAAAATCTCCAATTTCAGTCCAATCAGAAACATTTCTCCCAATCTATCAATTGAGAGAATGCATTGAAAGAATCAACACTTGACAAGGAAGACACAGTGCAATTCTGGATGCAGACATGAGATAAGCCATAGAAATAAGATAAGACAACAGCTTGGCTAAAGGGGGTGGATAAATTTTTTTTTTAAAAGGCTGAAATGAAAGAATTTGTAATAACAACAGAAATGGTGGTGGAAAAAAGCAAAGATCAATAATTGATCAACACCAGATGAAGATGAATTCCATGGTTTTTGGTTGAAAAACCTGACTGGAAAAATCTAGCAAAAGGGGAGCACCTGGCAACTACAGGCCAATTACCTGCTTATTAACAACTTTCAAATTGCTAACATGTGGTAACTGATACAGTACAGCACGTCTAGCTGAGAAAAAGTTATTTCCACCTGAGCAGAAAGAAAACTGCCCCAACAATAGAGGAACAAAAATTCAGCTCATGGCTGACAAGAGGATTCTGGGAAACTGGAAGAAATGCAAGACCAAGTTGAATGTAGCACGGATTGATTACAAGAAGGCACTTGATTCCATGCCACATGATTGGATAATCAAGTGCTTAGAAATAACACAAGTCAATAGAAACAGCAGAAGCTTTGCCCAAGATCTAGGGCACAATGGAAGATATTACAAATCAATGGTGAGAGAATGAGAGAGGTTAGTATCAAGAGTGGAATATTTCAGGGAGATTCGTATCACCATTACTATATGTTATTGCAAAAATACTGAATAACTCAGGCCATGTCTCTCAAACATCAAAGCATCTACCAGACTACCCCATATCCTTTAGAGGGACAATCTGAAGCTGCATGGAAAAAGCCCATCTGAAATAGAGTAACAGCTGGACACTCTCTGTATATACAGCCAAGATATTGCAGTGGAGTTTGGACTGGACAAATGTGCCACCCTCACCATCAAATGGGGAAACTGAAGGAATCAACATGCCCTACAGAAATCACATCAAGAGTCTGGATGAAGATAATTACTACAAAATACCTGAGTATCCTTCAAGCTGACAACATCAAGCACACTGAAGTCAAGAAAAATGTTAGAAGTGAATACATGAAGAAAGTGAAGAAGATCCCAAAGTCCAAACTCAGCGGAGGAAACACCATCAAGGCAATCAGTGCCAGGGCAATTCTAGTCATTAGATACAAAGCTGGAACAGTGGGCTGGACTCTAGAAGAACTAAAGGCCTTGGATAGGAACACCAGATAGATAATGAAAATGATTCATGCCCTTCATCCATACAGCAATGTTGACAGACTCTACTTACCAAGAAAATGAGTGGGTGAGGAAAGTTGCAAGTAGCTCAGATGATAGAAGAAGAAGAGCATTGGAAGAATATCTGAAGGGTATTGAAGAAAATACACTGAAGCTAGAACACCAGGAAGGCTTACTGAATACTAGAGAGGCCAAAGTGGCGTACAAGAATGACCAAATGAAGAACACAAAAGAGTTATGGAAAGACAATGTATTACATGGCCATTATATTAAACAAAACAGCAGGCAAAGCAGATAGTAACAAGATCGGGCAATGCCTAAGAGCAGGAAAGTTGAATAAAGAGACAAAGCTGCATAAGACCAAGCCTTAAGAGCAAATGCATAGAAAGGGAGAATTAAGAAGAAAGGGAGAAAAATAAAAAAAATACAAAGATCCTGCAAATAGAATTTGAATAATTGTAGTAAAAGAAAGCAGAAGTTCCTGTCCTTCAGGGACAGATTTTGCTGAAGGACAGGAACTTTAAATCATGAATTCATTTTACAAGAAAAAGGCTAGCAGAAAATGGACATGGATACACAAGCGAAATTGACTATATCATGTCAAGCGATAAAACCATACTCTGAAATTGTATTGTCAACAATTGCTCTAATGTTGGAAGTGACCATAGAGTGGTACAAGCTAAAGTGAAGATAGACTGTTAAATGAAAGTGCATGAACATGATAAAGATGTCAGGAAGAACTAACATAAAGAGTGAGAAATGATTAGAAAAGCGCAGTGATTTTGAGATTAATTTATCAAACCGCTTCGCTGTATTGCAAGATTTGGAAAAGATGAACATTACATATTGAAATGAACAAATAGTCAAAAATATCCTCAAATCTGCTATATCTATAGCACCGCTGTAAAAAGACTTGTACAGTCAGAAATCTGTAATTAAACTATTGATTTAATGAAAAAACGATGGACAATGAAGAATACTGGGAGTTTCACTAATAAATTGGATTACATTGAACTTTACAAGACAATCAGAAAACATGTCCAAGAAGAAACATGTCAGTTTAACATGAAGCTTGTGAAAAAGGCAGTTGAACAAAAGAAATTAATGAAGTAAAAAGGATTAATAAAGTAAAATGCAAGTTTATAAATACAAGAAAGGTTTTTGCATTAAAATGTGAAGATGTGCATAGAACAAGACAGGAAATGTTAGAAATAATTGGAAAATTCCATTCAGAGCTATACAAATATCAAGATCACTCAAAAGTAACCACACCCATGAAAGAGGAAATGCCAGAATCTTAGCAGAAGTATCAAGTGCCATAAAATCAATGAAAAATGGCAAAGCTTCAGGAAACAACCTTGTTACAGTTGAAATACTGAAAGCTGTGGTCAGTTTACACAAGATACTAGCAAAACTATACTTGAGATGCCTCAGAGAAGAAAAAATACCCAATGCATGGAAAAATGCTGAAGTGATTCTTATACACAAGAAAAGGGCCCAAGATAATTTAAAGAACTGTCACTCAATAAGCCTTCTTTCAGTCATCTACAAGGCTTTCACCAAGATAATAACAAAAAGAATATTGAGAACATTAAATTATGCACAGCCAAAGGAGCAGGCATGGTTCAGAAGTGGCTACAGCACAATGGGTCACATCCAGGTTGTTCAATGAGTGATTGAAAGGCACAATGGGTACACCATGCCTCTGTGCCTGGCTTTCAAAGGTGTTTGACGCAGTATTCCAGCAAGCAATAATTAATGCATTGCTCAACCAAGGCGTAGAAACTGCTTACATAAACTTACTACAATCAATATATGAAAAAAAATGGTGACACAATATCCCCTATCGTTTTCTCAGCCTGCCTTGAAGAAGTATTTTGCAAACTAGACTTTGCAAAAGATGGAATGAAAATCAATAGCAACTATTTAAATCATTTAAGATTAGCAGATGACATTGTTCTCTTCTCACAAGACCCAGAAGAGTTACAAAGACACATACAAGAGCTGCACAAAGTAGAAGAACCATTTGGATTAAAAATACATCTAAAAAAGAGAATAACCCTATCTGGAGAAGAACTAGACATAGTAGACCACTTACTTTGGCCAATGGATCTCAACTGAAGGTGATACAATAAAGGAAATTGAATGGCATATTAAATGTGGTTGGCGGACATTTGGCAAGTTAAGGGTAATTTTCAAGAACAACTTCCCTCTATGCCTGAAAAGTCTTTGATCAGTGTGTGCTACCTGTTCTAACCATATGGCAGTGATACATGGACACTAACCTCACAATTGAAACAAAAGCTATGAATGGCAAAAGAGCCGTGGAATGATGCAAGCTCGGCATCATAAGACATAATAGGAAGACCTGCACATGGATTAGAAAACGAATGAAAATATACGATATCATCAAGATAGTAAAAAAATGGAAATGGAAATGGGCTAGTCACACAGCAAGTGGATAAGGCAGTCATAGAATGGATTTCACTTGATAAAAAGCATCCACAAAAGAGACCTAAAAAAAAAATGAAGCGATGACATTAGCAAGTATTGCGGGGCCAACTGGCAAAAGAAAGCTCAGGATCAGGGGTGAAATCCAGCAGGTTCTGTCAGGCTCTGGAGAACCGGTAGTGGAAATTTTGAGCAGTTTGGAGAACCGGTAGTGGAAATTTTGAGTAGTTCAGAGAACTGGCAACTACCATCTCTGGCTGACCCCAGAGTGGGGTGGAAATGGGAATTTTGCAGTATCCTTCCCCTGCCATGCCCACCAAGCCACGCCCATCAAGCCATGCCCACAGAACCGGTAGTAAAAAAAACTGGATTTCACCACTGCTCAGGATCATATTGTTTGGAAACATGTGGAAGAGGCTGTGATGACTCTCACAGACGCTTCCCCAGATACTGCTCTAGATGTCAGCTCTAGGGTGGTTGAACCAGTTCCTAGCATGTCAGGAGCTGAGTTGATTGATGCCTCTGAGCAGTCATCTGTGAAGGATTTGGCTGAGGCTCTAGATGGGGAAAGCATGCTGTCAACTCACATCGGTTGGAACCCTGACACATGCAGCTGCAGCCGGTCAGTGAGGAGGAGGAGGAACTGCTTTCTGTACCTGATCCAAGAACATGTAGGGCAGAGAAAGGGCAGGAGCAGAGAAGGTCAGCCAGTCTCCTCATGAGGACAAAGCCTCACCCTTCTTGATGGGCTGCACCAGAAGCCTGCTATTTAGCACAGCAGACAGGTGGAGGCGATGCTGGGAACCTCATGTTTGTTTCCTAGCTGTGTGTTTTCTGGTTGTGAGTCCTGCCTTGCTTTGGATTGACACTGGGCCTTGACTTGGATTGTGCCCTACTTTTCTTGCCTCATGAACTCTCTTGTGTTGTGGATTTAGGTTTGCCTGGTGAATTTGATTGAGAAACTTTCAAGTGCCTTGTGGACTCTTTGGCTATTGTTCCCTTGGACTAGTATTGGTCTGCTCATGGCTGGACTTAACTGGAGCAGTTATGGGTTTTTTTGGTGAAGGTAGTTACTTGGAAATATTAAACTCACTATACCTCAGTTATGTGTTTGTGAATGATTGGGACAGCACAGAGGTCTTCATCCTCAGTGGATAGACAATGGCTAGGATGATGATGATGATGATGAAAACAAAGCAGAGAGAGTAGCAATAGTAATAGACATCTTGGGTGGAGTTCAAAACATCTGGAGCACCACTTGAACACCATTTGCATTTTTTTAAAAATTTGATTTATATGCCGCCCTTCTCCGGAGACTCAGGGCGGCTTACAATGCGTTAAGCAATAGCCTTCATACTTTTGTATATTTATACAAAGTCAGCTTATTGCCCCCACAACTGGGTCCTCAATTTACCCATCTTAGAAAGGATGGAAGGCTGAGTCGACCTTGAGCCTGGTGAGTTTCGAACTGGTGTAATTGCAGGCAGCTGGATGTTAATTGCTGCCTTTAGCAGGAGGCATTGGCCTCCTACGCCACTCAGGTGATGGTGATTGATAAAATCACCATCCGCCAATTGCAAAAGGCAGCTTTACTTTACTTTTGGAACAACTTATATCCTGCAATGATACTCCGGACACTATCAAACATTAACATCTGCCTATCCCAGGTCCCTGGGAAGAACTCAATAGGTGAGTCCACATCCAATCCGAACATCTGACTGACTGCAATGAACCAAATAACAAACTTTTAAAATAAAAAATGGAGGAGATACAAATAGATTGTCTGAAATTCAGATAATTCCAAATTCACAGAAAGTTTGTTTATTTATTTATTTATTTATTAGTTAGTTTTATATGCCACCCTTCTCCGGAGACTCAGGGCAGCTTACAATGCGTTAAGCAATAGCCTTAATACTCTTCTAGGGCTTTTGCCCCCCCGCAAGCGGTGTTCTTTTTTTATACAAATTGGCTTATTGCCCCCACAATCCGGGTCCTCATTTCACCTACCTCGAAAGGATGGAAGGCTGAGTCAGCCTTGAGCCTGGTGAGATTTGAACTTGCAATAATAGGCAGCTGACAACTAAGTGCTACTTTAACAGCACTTAGTCCACTGCGCTACCAGGCTCTTTTTTAAATTTCAGTTCAGTTTTGTCTGGTCTTTGTATGTAATAAAGAAAGAAAACAGTATCCCCAAAGACCATATGGTGTTTTAAGGGTATTATTGCCTTTCCACATCTCTCTCTCCTGATATCACAGTCTTAGACTGATGTTTCTAGGGTCTTTGGAAAGGAATTCAAAAGGACCACATGATGGAGGAGGACCAGGCTAAGAAGTTCTTGAATTTAAGGAAGGATCAAAACTGAAGAAGAAACTAAAGAAAAAGTAGAATAGTTGAAGATATAAATTAGAAAAAGTTGTTGAGCAACAAAGTAGGAAAATTGTTGATCTGTTTTCTAATTCATTTCATGCACCAAGGCCAACTTAATTCCAGATGCCATTCTATTTCTGACTTCAGCATTCCAGTCTCCTATAATTAGTGCGACATCTTTTTTGGTATTTAGTCAACAAGTGTTGCAAATCATCACAGAACTGGTCCATTTCCTCTTTGTCTGTAATTGGAACATAGACTTGGATCACTGTAATATTCATTAGCTTGTGTTTGTCTTAAATTGAGATCCTTGTGTTGGTGTGTGGGGAGGTACGTGAATATAGACTTTGATACCTTTTGATGTTCCATTTTTTATTGCAATTTACACACCCACAAGATTGAGACTTGGTACTATTCAGATTTAAAGGGACTCACCCCATTTTTAAAAAAAAAAAAAATTCCTAATTCCCAGAATATCAGTGTCCAATTTTGCCATTGCTATTACTTGAAATCAGTGAAGTTTGATTTAGCTCTCATTAACTTAAATGCTATTGATTTCATTGGATCAGTATACCTATGTTTGGATCCAATCCTATTAGGTCACTAGAATTAAAAATGCATAACTTTTATCTGCAATTGGCTTGCAAAGAGCTGAATTCAAAATTTTCAGGTGTTGCTGACACTCTGATAACCTGATTCTTTTTTTTTAATCTTTTAGAACACACACATACATGCACACACATACAAAATAATATAATAAAAGCACATTAAGAAGATATGTTAAGTATCATAAAAGTAACATATGTTCTTTTATAAAAGTAAAAAGCTATATAAACTGCTTTGAAGCTAAATATAAATTTAATTTAACAATCGTGGCTATGCACCACAGGACCAAAGCATACTGTAAACTTTTATGCCGGATATCTCCCTGTATGTAATCTTTTTGTTCAATCCCATTGACATTATACCTGATTTTAAAGCTAAGAGATAAAATGCATATATTTCGTCTGCATCAGGAGATCTGTGAAGTTATGTTAACCCAGAAAGTCAGCAGCTATCTATTGAATTGATATATATTCTCTCATTGTCCTCCTTCTCCCTCTCCCTCACTATATGTCTGTTTTCTGCTTTAAAATGAAAACCAAGATAAATTCGCTTCCAAAACCGCAGGGCAGTTTAGATATTGGCCTCTGGAACACCTGAGACCAAATGAGCCTTAGCTCTGCTGGCCATTTGGAAAGTGGTGAAGACCTGAAGTTCGTGACATCCATATGTGTAATTATTGTAGATCAACTATGGATGTCTGCTATGAATTATGGCATCAATTTATTGAAATATGTATGCTTGTAAATATGCATCTTACATTTTTGTTTCTTCTCATTTTTTCTCCCTTTTATAATTATATTATTATTGTTGTTGTTGTTGTTATTATTATTTTGCATTGTTAGTTTTGAAAAAGCTGTTTAGGCTATTACTGGTCATCCAGATTTTCTAATTTGGTGTTGGGTGGGCAGCATTTTTATTGGGAGGTCTCGCCACAATGAACGTGTATTATATTCTGTTCCACAAACCAGCTAATAAACACAAGTCTTGATTGTTGCATTAACCCACCCTGTCTAATCAAGATTCAGTGTGTTATATGAATTAAATAATGGCATCATTGTGACTCAGTTTATCAGATGAATACAGCTAGTAATAGCTAGCAATATGGACACCAAAGTTTTTTCATGAAATACATTTGATATAAAATATATGTGATATATTTATGAAGCAGGGCGAATAATCTATTGGTTCAACTTGAGCCCCCACTGATGACAATGACATATTTCAAAGTGCCAAATTTCATATCCGTCTGTTCTGCACACACTGCAACCACGCCCCGATGACTGTAGCCCGATACCACAAGGCAATACCAGCCATGACCGAGGGGCAACATCTGAGTATAGGTGAAGGATAGGAAAATCGCTGAGGCGATTTTTCTGGGAGTGGAAGTCCACAAGTCATTAAAGGGCCATAGTTCCTCACCTCTGACGTATATCATGAAAGCACTTTGTGGATTGTTCAAGAATTGAGTTGTAACAAAACTGATTTCCTTTGTCCAGAATGAGCTACTGTGGAGAAACAAAAACATTTCATTGATTGCTGATTGAGATCTCAAAGCATGTAGTGTTGTGCAGACATCTGTTAAAATGGATGAATCAGAGTTAGTCTTTGTGAGAATCAATTGCTGGGATATAGTAAGCTGACTAAAAACTAGCTAAGGCCAATTTAATGTGTTTTATTCCTTACTAATGCTCTTGGTTCACTCTTGGTGTGCTCTCATTTGTGTGGGCCTTCTCTGAGATTAAACTAGTTTACTAAAAGTCACAAATGGTTTCAAATTGATTGCAAAAATAAATATAATATGTTGACATGAAAGGATGGTTAAACATACCTTAAATATTTGATGAAGTATTAATTATTCGGATTAATCTCCCCAAAGTACAAACATTTGACTTCCGCAGCTAGAAGCTAACCTGACTTAAAATATAATGCCACTTACCGTATTTTTCAGACTATAAGAGGCTCCAAAGTACAAGACGCACCTAGCTTTTGGGGAGGAAAACAAGGGAAAAAAAATCTGCCTCTGCCTCCCAGCAATTTATTTCCTTGCAGCAAACAGCAAAAAGCCTGGTCAGCTTCAGCACAGTTTGATTTAACACAAGCAGCTGATAGGTGGTTGGATTGGCCTCCCGGAATATTGCCTATTAGGTGTTCCAAACTGCAGGGATCTCCACTGCCTGCTGCCACTGCCATCGCTACTGCCGCCTATTACCACCTCCACATGCCCCATTTTCAGCCTCCGTGCATCCTGTTTTTAGCCTCTGCACGCCCAATTGTCGGCCTCTATGCATCCCATTTTTGGCCCATTTCAGATGGTGGGGATTACAGCCACCCCCCTGCCTATCCCTGCCACCTGGAACGCCACCAAAAATGGGACACACTGAGACTGAAAATGGGGTGTGTGGAGGTGGCGATAGGATGGCAGTAGTGATGGGTGGCGACGATCCCTGCAACCTGGAACAGCTGATAGGCGGTATTCTGGGAGGCTGATCCAACCACCAATCAGCTGCTTGTGCTAAATCAGGCTTTGCTGAAGCTGACCAGGCTGTTTGCTGCAAGGAGGTAAATTGCTGGGAGACAGAGGCTGGTGGGTGGGGGTTGGTGGGTGGGCAGGGCTTCAGCAACATTTACTGTATAAGATGCACAGATATTTCCACCCACTTTTTTGGGGGGGGCGAAAGTGCATCTTATACACCGAAAAATACGGTACTTTAAAAAAATCCACTTAATGCTCAATCTAGATCTAGAAATAGATTTATTTTAACAAGAATTGAACAGTAAACATATATACAATATAATTACAGACAACCCTGTTTTTAGTATGCACGGAAATAGCCAGTTTTGCTCCAGTGTGAGGAAAAAAAGAAAGAAAAAGGTAAATTCGGAGATGTTAAATGCTTAGCAAGGCTTACACGCTAGCACCTCCTTTGGAGGTAGAAAGACACCAATATCATAAAACTCAGCCTGCCCCAGGCAGTGAGGAATTTTTGTGCCAATTTTTCAAATTTACACTTTCATCGTGGTTGACAAAAAGAAAAAAAAAAGCTTTGTGTGACTTAGTTCCTTTAAAGAATTAGTTACAACTGCATAAGTTTGAATGCTATCCTCTATGCCATGGGAGAGATGCCATTTTGCTGCCTATGTTAGCAATTATTTTGAGATACGGTAAGGTACAAATTTAATAGTAATAACTGCATTCTAAAAATTGATATTTACCAAAATAATTTCAGTGTGATTGGCCAGCCATCTCTAATATAGTTATCCAAAATGTCCCAATTTAAAAAGAAAACATATTTGGTATCAAAATCATGAAGGCATTGGCTGCAGTTCTCTGACTTTCTACAAGTCAAGAGTAAGGCTATGATGCTAAGCCCACTTGGAAGAGGCAGACTGAAATCGGTGGGATTGGCTTCCAAGCAGATATGCTCAGGTACAAAGGTGACAGTCCGTGTTACCCCTGCTCTAGGGATGCTTCTGGAAACCATTTATCACCCTAATAGTGTTTTGATGCCATCGTAATGTCCCTATCATGGTGACTAATTACCTGGAACAGGGAAATGTTAAAAAAAGAAAGAAAGGAAGAACGATGGAGTGTCACCACGGGAGCATCTGAAAAGTTGAAAGAATAGGCTGTTCATGGCCAGTAGCCCCCTCTCCCCTGCTCCATTCAGTTTGTAGTGACTTAACAAATCACATCCCCTTATGGACAAAATTGATGTCTGCTATGGAAAAAGAAAAAGAGCTTCAGGTTCCAGTACATTATCTGGCCTTCTATACTTCAGTCGGAAAAAAAAAAGGGTCTTAATAATGGCCGTGATGAAGTTCAGCAAACAAACAGTGACCGTTGTTCCCTCCCCAGCTGCTGCAAAAGAAATCAACCATAATCTCCCCTTGCACAGGATTAATCATAATATATATGTTTGTTGTTACGATTGCAACCCTGTTGTCCCAGCTGTCAGCCGTTCCGATCTGCTCCATTTACAATTTTTATAAAGAATTTTTCACATCACACAACGCTTCTCTGAATGTACAATATTTTAATATACGTATAAAAATATAGCCCTGCTGTGTGTATACTTACAACTCTACAGAGGAACCGTTTTCCCCATACCGTCTTGCTAAAAGAAGGATCGAACAAGACGGCATTCTCAGTTATTATTCTTAAACCCTCCCGAGAAGCTGCAAAACCATCTCTTCTTTCAAATGCAGCCGCCGAAGCCTCTTGAGCAGAAGAGGACTTTTCTTAAGACTCTTAACGTACATTTGGCAAAGGAAAGGGACAAGAGAGAATTTGAAAAAATAGGACTTTCCCCCCCCCCCCCTTTAATCTTCATTTGACAAAAATATAGACAGTGACCTATATGTTCTGGCTAGTGGATTAGCACTCAGTGACAATCACAACACCCCCACCCCCACCCAAGGCCTTGCCTCAAATCACTGGCTCAAAATAGGAAACCCAATGGAGAACTCTTCGGTCTAATCTCTGAACAGAGAAATACAAGTTTAATAAAAAGCTCCTAGATGTCTCTTGTTTTACAGATAGGTAGCTGCGATTTTTGTTCATACAGTAGGAAAAAAAAACAACCCCAGCCGTAGGGCAGAAGCAGGCCCCTCCCGCGACCAGACCTTTCACATTGGGGTACAGTTTCAGAAAACCTTTTCATTCAAAGGATGCGGAATGCTAGGAGACGGACAGGCACACCTCTATGCCTTGTTAGCTTTGCTCTCGGGCTGCAATAAACATTGGCTTTGATGGAAGACTGACCTCAGTCGGTGTGTTCGGTGAGGGAAGTTTGCTCTTGATCACTGTTTGAAAAGCGCATGTTGGTTTAAAAACAAAAAGGTAGCCATCAAAGTGATAAGGACACTTTGCCCTTCATTTCATGTAGCCCCCAATGCTTAATATGTAGCAGCAAAGCCAAACCGGCACAGTAACTTCAACAACTGAATTTGCTCTCAGCAAAGTAGAACGCACACTGTTCATTTCATTTCCCCTCTTTGAAACAACAATGTTATTGCACCTGTGTAGACCAAAAGCCCATGTCTGTAGCAAACACCACGGTGACACCTAGTGGCACACGGGTGTTAAATCCTGTTCTTGTCCACAGTATGCAGTCTCTGCTCATTGTTCATCAAAAAGTGAGGATGATTTTCTACATTCAGTGTAGAGATTAATCATAACTTTAGACAAGATGTTCTTTTGTTGTATTCTCCCGATTTCTCTCTGCAGGAATGCTCGCTCGGCTTGCTTTCAGCAGGCAAAACCAAGTTTCTGATAGCGTCAACCGCTCTGAATGTACTTTTTAATGACTACGCAGCCGTGCCGGAACACCGGACATGGCATATTGGGAAGCAGCGTCCATGTGTTGGTGTTGGGGTCATAAGCTTCCATATTTCCTAAGGCGGGGCCTTCGCTGCTGACAATTCCACCAGTGGCATAAATTTTTCCATCAAGAACCACGGCGCTGTGCAGAGAGAGAGAGAAAGGAGAGAAATGCAGTTAGTAACAATCCGCTAAGCACCCGCTCTATTTAGTAATTGATCCTGCTGTTTGAAAAAACAGCTTCCGCATTAGAGTCATAACTGCCACAAACCAATGACTATAATAACCAGCACATCAAGCCTTTGCCCACCTTAATTAATTTTCAGATTTCTCCCGTGGGTGGAAAGGCTACCACAAATGTCAATGAAGGGGAACAGGAATTGGCCCTGATGATCCCCACAGCAGGGAGGGCACCATAGCCAATCTTTCCCTTGCTGGGATCGTTTAGGTCCCCATATACACAAATGGAAAGAGAAAATTCAGGACAGCTTTCTACAGTCTATGTAAAGACAATCATAAAGACAGTATGGAGGAATGAAAAAACAGCTTGTGTTGCCTTGGTCTGCTCCCATCTAGATCCAGAGGCTGCATAGAATGCAATGAGACTCTAAGGCGGGGGGGGGGGGGGTCATGTGGCAGAAAGTTGAACTACACTCCTAACTGGAGAGTAGGTCTCCATGCTGCTCGGAAGGGCCAACTAACAGGGAGATGCAATGAGCAGAGGAGCTGAGGATAATTCAAAATGCCTTCTCCTCCTTCTACTGACACACAGCTGTCAACAAAAGAGCAGCAGCATTTTGGTCCCGATTTAGGGGGTGGGGGCGGAGTGGGGCTCAAAAGGAAGAAGTGAAGAGATCTGCTCCATGCAATCGACCTGACATGGTTCCTTCCCTTTCACTTTTATCATTAAGAGGGAACAACCACATTCCCAACCAGGGGGGAAAAATAATATTTTTTATTTGATTTGATTTTTATCCCACCTCTTATTAGTAACTCAAAGCAGCGAACTGCAAATGTTCTGTGTTGTGTGGCTTCTAGAAGAGAAAGTCTGAGACCTCCCCTCTTCCATCCTATAGTCAGGAGTGAAGTCCAGCAGGTTCTGACAGATTCTGGAGAACCGGTAGCGGAAATTTTGAGTAGTTCGGAGAACTGGCAAATACCACCTCTGGCTGACCCCAGAGTGGGGTGGGAATGGAGATTTTGCAGTATCCTTCCTCTGCCATGCCCACCAAGCCATGCCCACAGAACTGGTAGTAAAAAAAATTGGATTTCACCACTGCTTTAGGTGCTGCAGTAAGATTTGGGTAGTTTTTGCATTTTGCATGCATGAAAGCAGCCTTCAAAACCAGAAGGCAGAACTGAAAACATCTTGGTTTAGGAATGTTATTATTTAATAGTAAGTTCTTGAGGACAGAGCTTGGTACTTATGCCACCGGCAATGTAAGTAGAAAATACCATTTTGTTCCTTCTCCCCAAAGAGTATGTTGCGCATGCTGATTATAATGTGCTTGAAAAAAGGGTGCTTCTTTGCATGGATTCTCTTTTTTTTTAATTCATCATTTTAACATCTTTTTTACAACAGGGGTGTCAAACTCAAGGTCTGGGGGCAGGATCCAGCCTGTGAGGTACTTCGATCTAGCCTGTGGGGCCACCTAGAAATAGTGAAGGACTGGCCCACGGTGCTTCTGCCAGCAAAAACGGAGCTCTGGAGCCTCAGCAGAGCGCTTGAGGTGCCACAGGTGCCCCCAATAGGAATGATGTCGAGCTGGCCACACCCACCCTGGCCACGCCCCCCCCCCCACAATCAAACACAACCCTGTTGTAGTCCTCAATGAAATCAAGTTTGACACCCCTGCTTTACAACAATGCTGAATAATCGTTCTGAGTGCATGATGAGAATGGTATCAAAGGAATTTCTCGGTTAAAAGCGTTTACGCTTAAGGTAAGTATTGTGTTACCATGCCCCTTTTACTGGAGAAACGTTTGGCATATTTGGCGCTTTCATACTTGAAAACCACATTTCTTTTGACTCTCAAGCGGTATGAAAGCTTGCTCTGTGCCAGTGCTGTTTGAATCGCAGTCCAACCTATGGACCTGGTTTCCCGATGAGGAAATTTCAGCATCTGGTCTGAACAATGGATAACTCAAATGGCAGTGGCAGAGGAAGCAAAATATGAAAATTTCATTAGGCAGGTAATAAATTACTAGATGACAGCTGTGCTTGGGCACTCAGTTTTCAGGGCATTCTCTCCAGCTCTTCCATCATCGATCCCTGAAAGCGATTGTTTTCGGGCCAGATGTGATTAAGTGAGCATTTTTGACGGCAGAAGAATTCCTCATTAACATCTGGAGGTGTTGCCTGATGCTGAATCATCAATATCAATTTCTTCCAGAGCTGTTGCTGAGAGTTTTTGTGATCCAAACATGTTTACCCTCCATTCTTTTTATCCAGGCCTTGTCAAGGGGAGGCATTTCACAATCTCAGTTTTACTGGGTTGTGAACATTAATCCCTGTCCAGAAATAACAGTGAAATGAAGAAATATCTTCTCTAGTAGCCCTTGAGGTTATAAAAGAACATTTAAATGACTGAATTAGCATGTTCATATGCGTCACATTCTTTCTAATTCTTGCTGCCAATTTTAGTAACTGAAAAACAGGAATAGAGCCACACTTAATTTAGCTGGAACTGCTCCAAATAGTCTTTGTTTTTTAATTCCCTTTTATGGTATTTAGGAAATACTTTTTTTCTTTTTTCTTAATAAAAACAAAAGCCAATCAAAAAAATATCATTCCAGTGAAATCTGGTTATATAAGAAGAAGCTATTCCAGCTTCAAATCATTGAATCGACTCTTCCTTTTTATTTTGGGAACAGAAACACCCCTATTTTTTTTTTTAACTGAAGAGTATATTCAGTAATCTTCAAATGAAGATCCCAAAACAGCATTGCTATGAAAACACCAGTGTGTCAAGCCTAGCCATCTTTAACATATTAACACCAGAGGTGGGTTTCAGAAGTTTTGGAGAACCAGTTCGGAGAACCGGTAAATAGCACTTCTGACTGGCCCCGCCTCCATCTATTCTCTTTCTCCCGAGTCCCAGCTGATTGGGAGGAAATGGAGATTTTGCAGTAACCTTCCCCTGGAGTGGGGTGGGAATGGAGATTTTACAGTATCCTTTCCCCGCCACGTCCAGCAAGCTACACCCTCAGAACTGGTAGTAAAAAAATTTGAAACCCACCACTGATGAACACTACTGGAAAAATCCCACCGCAAGCTATTACTCCACCTATGTCATCCAATCGTATTTAGTTGTAGTGAACAGATGAGCTAAGTGAGAGGTTCTGTGCCAATAAGAGGAGAAAGCAACAATCTCCCATTAAGTGATTGGCAAGTTTAGGCTGAGCCAGCCCTTCTCGTCCACAGCGGCCGGCGTGGGTGCCAGGGTACATCAACCTCTGACTCCTGTGGCATCTAAGAGATCTGAAAGGGGAGCAAGATTAGAGCAGGTGGGGATAAGGAAAAGGTGCAGGATAGCATCAGGAACAGAGGGAGGGTCAGGATTGCTTCCTACTTTCATGTTGGAAAATGACTTAGGAAGTTTTGTTTTTCAAAATGCTTTTATGCTTATTAGGATTTGCACTGGGATCTCATGCATCGTATCTCAAGATAATGCAATCCATTCCATTTCAGTCAGTTTTTGACAATGCACCTTGTGAAAATTGTCAGAGTAGGAAGACAGGATCTTGAGTCAGCATTTCTCTTTAAGAAACTGAGGAAGGGTAAATGCATGCAGTTCTATAGTCCTCAGTCCTGTTTTATACTTTCAGCAAAATATTTAGCGTAACAAATGGGAAAATTCTATCCAGCAAACCAATAATGCTTGTTTACTTTGGACACAATTCAGTATCCGTCTTGATCACTCTGTTCAGTGAGACACAAAATCAATGTTTAACTTTCATCCTTCTGATGGACTGGCAAAGAAAGACCTGTGATTCAGCAAAACTAGGGGATCCAAGCCAATGATCCACTTGGGTAAGGCAAGTGTTCTGTCACTCAGCTATAACTTGTATGGTTCCTGGCATTTCTCATGAGCTTTGGTGCTGCTTTTCCTTCTTCCAGATGCTCCAATCTGTTCAGTAACCGAAGCTCTTCTTTCTCTTACTCTGTTGTGAACATAGTAAATTATGCCTCTATACAGGCTCCTTTGTTCCTTCCTTATCCTCCTATACTCCATTTATCAGCTGACCAAGCCACCCATCAAATCCAACCCAGCCCCTCACAAGGAAGACAAGCCAAATGGGGAGATTCTATCGATAGGACTGCAATCCCTCTTGGCATATTGCAAGATTCTGAGGAGACACCAGCAAGGCCGTTTGGAGTGGCCTGACTTGGCCTCTGTCAGAGTCATACAAGTTCAGAAGATGTGGAGAGACCTGGCCCATAGAATTGCCAAGAGTTGGACACAGTTGAATGGAAAATATCTTCATCATCATCGTTGTCGTCAATTTGACTATTTGCGGGCTATGGGCTGGCCACACAACAACTTTCGCTTGGTTTTTTTATTTGTTACGGCAATGGCTTCACTTTACCAAAAACAAAAGGCAGAATCTTATAACGTGTAACAGTGGCAATCCAGCACATAACAATTGTTATCTCAACTTCCTGCCTGGTGGGATGGAGAAAGTCTAAGGACTTCAGTGGGTGAATAGCAATAATTGTTTGAAGTTCAGGCTCATTGATTTTGGCTGGGTCACATCCCTAGATTTCACCTCAGATAACTATGACCTTTAATAGAGCCTTTCCATACCAGTGTTTCTCAATCTTGAAAACTTTAAGTTTATGTAGAATTCAATTTCCAGATTCCTAAATTTTCCGAATTGAAGTCTACACATCTTAAGAGTTGGTAAACTTGAGAAACAATGGTCCATGCCATCAGGCATACCATGTCTGGGCATCAAAACAATGGATGACTACTAGATACCAAGGTCCTAACTCTCAGCAACCATCTAACGAATGTCCAGGTGTTTGTAGCTCTGATCTTGTTTGCCTAATATTATTTTACCATCTTGGCCAAGCATAGTCTCTCTGTTGGACAGCAGTGGCCAAATGCTTATATTATGGTCCATAATCGTATGATCTAACCTGTTAAATTGATCATTAAAAACAATGGAAACCCTAATTAAATTGAAATTCAAGTGGGTGGAACTCTGTCAGTTTTTTAAACACTAAATTCATATTATAGCGCTTTTACATTCCCACTCCACTTCCATTTGGATATGTCATTGTGTAATTTTGAGTGGTGTTAACTGTTGAGTGATTTGAGCATTTTGGAAGAGAAGGATTAAAATAGTAGAAAATAAACCATATGCTGGTTTATTAATCTTAAATTCCTTTGGCTTTATGTTGATCAGGAATACCAAGCCTTTCCTTTCTCTGATTACTTTTTTAGGGCCAAAGAGAAACAAAGGTACATAGGTCTCACCTATGGACATTATTGTTATTTATAAAATGGTACTTCTAGTCAGGGGTGAAATTCAGCAGGTTCCGGAGAATCAGTAGTGGAAATTTTGAGTAGTTCGGAGAACCAGGAAATACAACGTCTGGCTGGTCCCAGAGTGGGGTAGGAATGGAGATTTTGCATCTGGGGAGGGAATGTGGATTTTGCAGTATCCTTCCCCTGGAGTGGGGTGGGAATAGAGATTTTGCAGTATCCTTCCCCTGCCACGCCCACCAAGCCACGTCCACAGAACCGGTAGTAAAAAAAATTGAATTCCACCACTGCTTCTACATGGGAAAGATGGGCAAATCCTTACTCAGAAGCAGAAAGCAAGGAGGAGTGTACATTTCTTGCTTGCTGGGAGGCACAGAAAAAAAGCAGAAACAATTGAAATGAATTATTTGATCATACACCATTAAAAGAGGAAGAAAAGCATGAAAAATTAAATCCAACTTAAAAAGTAGGAATATTAGATTATGCAGTATGCTTTCCTTCCCACTATATAACATACTTGAAATCACAATGTGTTTTTCTTTCTGTTCACAGGTAGTTCCTCAACATACAACCGATTATTTACTTCCTGCTCAAAGTTACAAAGGGGCTGAAAAAAGTAACTTACAACAGGTCCTCACACTTACAATTGTTACTACACCCCATGCAACTGGCATGTATTCATGATGGTTGCCGTCTCCCCTCCCTGCACATGATCATCATTTGCAACTTTTGTTGTGGCCTGCCAGACTTGGACAATGAAGAGGTTGGGGAGGAACTTGGGCCAGTTCTGGAGTCTGGGGAAGGCTCTGATGGATGCTCAGTGTCAGACGCAGAGATAGAGCCAGGGCTGTCTGACATTTCCCAGCCACCAGAGAGGTAGCTGCCTTTGGAGGCTGAGATAAGTGGGGCGGAAGAACAATTGGGCCTGTTCCAGATGCGCGTATGTGCAGAACTGTTAGGAGAGGAGAACAACTGAGGACAAGGAGTCGACTCGGGAAACAAAGCACACATGGACACTGAATGGCTCCTCTCTGGCTGGGGAATAAATAGAAGGAAAGGGGAGTGGTGGTTGTAGGAGACAACAGTTCGGATTTCTGAAGATTTGGCTCATCATGTTTTGTGCCTCAGAGACTGCTTGCCTGAACTTAATTTGCAGCTTTGTGGCTGGGAGCTCCCGGCAATTATCGCAAGAAACCGATAAGGTCTGCTACTGCAGTTAACTCTTTGAAGGGCTATTGCCTGGACTTTTCAGTGTGTGAATGCCATTAATTCACAGGAGATAAATAAAGAGGAATTTTTCGTGACAAGGAATCTGTTTCTTGTTTCTGCTAAGGCTGGGTCAGAACAACTTTCCTAGCCAGCTTCCAACAAGCAAAGTTAATGGGGGGGCGGGGAGCGGGGGGGAAGCCAGATTTGTTTAACAACCGAGTGATTCACTTAATGACCACAACGAAAAAAGGTCATAAAAATTGGACATGATTAACGTCACAATCACCTCACTTAGGAACAGACGTTCTAGTTCCATTTGAGATTGTAAATTGAGGACTACCTGTATTTTCTCTCTGTTCTCCAAAGGATCAAGATTACAGTTATATAAAGATAGCTTTCAGGTTTGTAAGCTTTTGAGCAAGAAGCAGCCAAGAAATAGCAGTGCTTCCTTTGTGCCATTCATCTAAAGAATCTTTTTCATCCCTAACGAGCCATCTCTTTTAATCTGTGAAAGTACCTCAAACTTCTCCTCACCTAGTAATAACAGAGCGGTCACCATGCTTTGCTGCTTAAGAACAAAAGATGACTTAAAAAAGAAGAAAGGAAGCAAACACCCAACCTTACTCTGGTGTCGCTCAGTACAGCCTGAATCTTGGCTCTCCTAAAGGTTTTCATGTGGACAACAAATCGTATTTGCCTAAAAGTCACAGGAAAAAGACTGATGATATTTCTACAGGCTGGTTCACTGAACATTCTGGGAAAGTGAAGTTAAATGGGCCAGAAAAATATTGCTTAAAAGAAAGCGGCGGGAGTTGATGAAATGCAGCAGAATTATTTGAAATCGTACCAGATGAGGCAGTTAAAGCAATACATGCGGTTTGTCAGCAGGTACAAAAAACACGGCCGTGGCCATGGGCCTGGAACAGATCAATTTCATCCCACTATCCAAAAAGGAGGCACTAAAAATCTGAACAATACCACTTATTTCATGTGATACTAAGATAACGATCAAGTTTTTGCACTCCGGACTTCTACAACACACAGTGCCAGTTGGATTCCAAAGAGATAGTCCTGCAAGCCTGAGATAACTTTGCTAATGTCAGATGGATAACAGAAAAGGCAAGGAAATTCCAAAAAAGATTACAGCTTGATACTAGGTAGAAGTTGTGGACAGACTTTCAAAACCTTCTTATCTGTCTACTGAGGACTTTGTATGATCACCAGGTTCAGACCCGGGAAAGGAATGTAAAAAAGCTCTAGGTGGCTTCAGGCTATCAGTGATGACACAGCATGAACTCAAGCAAGCAATTATTGGCAGACAGTCTTAGGGATATGATCTCCAATGTTTCACAAAACAGTGACAAAGGACCGAACAACAAGCCTTGTCCTGGATCTTTACAGTCCAGATTTGGTAGTCTTATCAGAGTGGCATACTGAAAGGCAAAATAGGGGCAAGGAATATTATTATGGCTGTAAAATGAAGCTGATATGAAGCCTATTTTTTTAAAAAAATTCAGGAGTATCCAAAGAGAAAAGGAGAAAATTGTGAGTTAAGGATTAAGAAAGAAAGGAAGAAAGAAAGGAAGAAAGAAAGGGGAAAAAAGAAAAGAAAAGAAAAAGAAAAGACATCCCCATTACAACTGCAATCCCTGTTATGATTCTTAGGAATTTAACATGAGCCAGCTTTTTGGCTATCAATGCCTTAAACTTTATCTCAGGTATAAATCATTCAGTGTGTGATTCACCTGTAGCATAAAGCTTCCCTCTGTTCTGTTCCATCGATTTTCAGTAATTCATTATTTTTTTTAAAAAAGGAAGACCTATAAATAAGCATTTTAGAAGCATCAAAGCATTCAATTTTAAAATTAAAATTTATTTTAATTCATAAAATACTTGTTAAAGCAGGTAAAACCTGAATACCGCTACTATTTTTTCCAAAAAGAAGGCCATGTCTTTATTTTCTTTTGACTCCCCCGAAAAAACGGCTAAGCCTTCTTTTTGAAGGGTTCTAATTATTGACTCACCTCGCGGTGGTAGCACTGACAGCCCCGCCCAGCAGGGACCCGCTGCTGGCCCACTTCTTCCACAGCCGCTAGCCGCCACTTGCATGCATCGCCCCAGCCTCCGTTTCTCCTTCAAATGCCTGCTGGAAGGCATCTGCAGCCGATAACAGAGCTCCAGATCCATCCGGAGTTCTGTTATTGGCTGCAGATGCCTTCTGGCAGGCTTCTGAAGGTGAAACAGAGGCCAGGATAATGCATGTGAGTGGCGGCAAGCAGCCACAGAAGAAGCGGCCGCAGAAGAAGGCAAGGAGGGTGTTGGGGTATGCGAGGCTTGGTAAGTAGGGCAGCTCCACCAGCCCCATCCCCATCCTAGCTTATTTTTTACCTGTGTGCCTTGCCCCACCCCCTGCACCCCAGGGTGGGCAGGGTCTTAATTAGGGTTAATTTTGTAGGTGGGGCTTAATTTGATTGCATGCACTTAAAAATATGATAGGGCTTCTTTTCAAGGTGGATTGTCTTTTTGGAGAAACATGGTATGTACAATTTTTACTCCATCACTAGGAAGAATTCGTCTCCTCCATCTTGGATGTAAAAAAAAAAGAGAATTATTCTGAACAGCAGAATGCCTTAAGTAACTGTTCTACTTTTATGGGTTTTCAAAGGGATGTAAATGTAAAATTATCTCCTATCTTGGATAAACTCTCAAGTCTTCAGATTATTATAGAAGTCCTAGTCTGTCAAGAGATCTTGGTGAAAGCATGACTGCATTAAAGTCATTCACATCCAAGTAATTTTAATATCACTGAAGAACATCCCTCATTTAAAAAAAAGCTTCACATAATTAATGGAATGAATTACCAAGGGAAGCTATGTCAGTTGTACCACACTGTTTGCTTCTGGTTTACAATCTTGAGAGAAAAAATATAATTAACTACTGCACGGACACAGTGGGGTTCTCCTACATTCAATTTCACTCTTGTTAACTCAGAGGAACAATGAAAATCCGTAATTAGCACAGAAGCAGCAGGAACACAGTGGCTTTGGCTGGGATTTGGACTGTAATATTTTCTGCACATAATGTAATGTTAGCTTCAGGACAGCATTCTTTTTGCAACCAAGAGAGGGCACTCTTTCAATAAAAACAGGAGAAACAGTACAAAAATCAGAAAATATGTTTCTGTTGTAAGGGATATGGTACTTTCCTCTCTTTGTGTCCCAATATTGAGAATGGAAACAACAATATGTCATTTTAAAAGCCAAAATCTAAATATAATCTGTATATATCCTGGATTTTATTTAAGAGCAATAATTAGAACCAATACAAGCTAAATTAGAACAGACACAACAACAACAAAAAGAGAGAAATAATAGGGAAAGCAAAAATTGCAACAACAAGAGAAAGTAGAAAAAACGTAAAGAAGGATTTATAAATACACAGAAGTAGCTTCCGATATTCTTCACAGCAATTACAATTATACTTTAACATCTCTCTAAAGTAGCATTGTGACTCTCTTCTTTCTACAGTCTATCCTGTCTAATCATCAAAGCCATAAATTACAAATTCATTTTTTTTCATTTTTATGCAAAAAGTCCCATAAGAGGTTTTCAGTCACCAATAAATGTAGCTATTGACTAATATCAAATCAAAGAAATCAGTTTGTCTGTATATACAAGACTTAGGAAAGGGTGCTATAAAATGAAAAGCCAAAACCTTTTAATAATAAGAATAGGCTACCGCAGGGGTGTCAAAATTGTGTCATCATGTGATGTATCACAACTTTCCCCTTCACTACAATGGGGGTGGGAGTGGTCAGTGCACGACGCTTCTGGCCCACAGGCCGTGAGTTTGACGCCCCTGGGCTACTGAGATCCTCTGTACTGGTAAACTATTATGGAAAATGATTATGCAGGTTAGGGGTGAGATCCTACTGGTTTAACAAGCGGTTCTCTGAGTGCACACTTCGCTGCATGTGTGTGCACAGTTTGCAGAAAATTGAACTTCCACATTGCTGAAACAAGGAAAACAGCTGAGGAGCGGCAATCCACTCTGCTGCCCCGATCAGCTGAGCCTCAGAAGCAGAAATATAGGTGAGTATAATGCAGGGGTGGGCAGGTGGGCCCACTTCAAAGAATGAGTGAACCGTTCGCTCATGGCTGAAAGTTGGAGCTAACAGTTCACCTGAACTGGTCCGAACTGGTCAAAACCCACCACTGATGCAATTGGTCCTCATTTAACAACCCTAATTTGGACTGTTGTTACTGAAATATCCACCAAGTGGAGAATTGCATAAGCACAAACGTCCTTTCCTTCTGGAAAGATAGCAGACTTCGGTTTCACACCTTCTGCTTTTGTTTGTCTCCTAACCTCTCTCATACTCTCTGGAATACTTGAATGCCTGCTTACGTCCTTCTGCACACTGACAGCAATGCGACAGCACCAGCAGATGGGTTGGGAACTTCAAGTGTGTTTCTTGAAATCTCTTCTCTAATCTCTCTGCTCTCTGGGGAGGGAGGTTGGTGAGAGAACAAAAGTGATATCTGTAGGTAATCTCTCCTTACTCTCGTCCTTTCCCGTTGCCAGTGCTGTTGTGTTGCTTTCAATGAGTAGAGGAGCCAACGGCTTAGTCTCTTGAAATCCCTGTCCAATCCCACCACTCTGCATTAAAGGTTTGCTATACAACGTTGCACTTTTTTTTAGTTCATAGTAAAGGATGTCTGACTATGTTAGACCTATTTTCAAGTCTCATTCCAATACAACATCTATTTATTTATTTGTATCCTGCCTTTATTATTTTTATAAATAACTCAAGGTGGCGAACATATCTAATGCCCCTTCTTCTTCCTTTTCCCCCCACCCCACCCAACAACCACCCTGTGACGTGAGTTTGACGGAGAGTCAGTGACTTATGCCACAGCTGAATTTTCTGTATTCCTCCATTCCTCCTTTGGACATTTGGAGAGGAACTTTGAAGCTTCTTGGAACAGTTTGAAAGAGAGCAAGCTATTAAATAGAAATTGTGTATTACATAATAAATTAACAAGTCTATCTACTTGATGATATTGCTACCAGGGTTATCACGATTTGCGAGCTATGCAAATATTAATGTAATTAATTTGTTATTATACGCAATCCAAACTGGGAACTGCAGATTTACTGCAAAACAAACTTTTCAGCCCAACCCACTTCACAGGAGCATTCGGTATTTTTGCTGCCTTGAGTTATTTATAAAAATAATAAAGATAAGAAATAAATAAATAAATAAATAAATAATCTGTGTTTCTTTTCATTCAAAATTGGCAAAGAGAGATCAGCCTGAGGCCACGATAGCAGAGCATGACCAGTTACATACAGAGAATGCCAGATTGAAGATGGGAGGTTAAACATTATTTTGGCATTTGGCTTCAGAGATGTTTATTTTCTCTCTCTAATAATTGAGTCAATACTTGGGATTCAGTACCCATTAGCTTTTGCTTATAATTCCACCAAGATTCTAAAATTAACACCATTAGTTTTGGACTATGTTCTGTTTTAATAATCAATTAGTGATGAACTTTAAACTGGTGTGTACACATACACATTTGTGTCTTAGGCACAAAGATATATTTCAATAAGATAAATAGAGTTTATAGGTGGAGCTGAAAGGTAAAGACAGTGGAAATAGTGATACCTGCTTGGGCCACACTCCAACTTCTGCACATTTAATACAATGAAACTTTTGTAATAACATTGCACCTGGGGCTTTAAACCAAGAGCCTGGTTTAGCTCTGCAGACTAAAGCACCATAATTAACATCCAGCTGTCTGCAATTACACCAGTTCGAATCTCCCCAGGCTCAAGGTTGACTCAGCCTTCCATCCTTTCTAAGGTAGGTAAATTGAGGACCCAGTTTGTGTGGGCAATAAGCTGACTTTGTATAAATATACAAAAGTATGAAGGCTATTGCTTAACGCATTGTAAGCCACCCTGAGTCTTTGGAGAAGGGCGGCATATAAATCAAATTAAAAAAAAATCATACATTTAAGCATGGACAAAGCCTGGGTACCATTTTGTTCTTTCCGACTTTCAAGATGACACTGTAACACTGCCATGAGATGTCAATTAAATCCCAATCAGTTCCCTGCCCCCCTCCTCAAATACTTTTAAAATGGCCCTTTCTTCGCTGGGCCAAATGTTCAAATTACACCACAAATTCTAAACTGCAGATAGTATGGCTTTGCTTATCCAAATTTAATAGTTGTTTCTATTTTTAATCATGCAACCAAAATGCATCGATTAAAAACTGTGTTGTTGATTCTATTAAGTGGGACATTCCTGATGCAGTGGATTTATTGCCCCGGTTTGCATGTAGGAATATATTATAAATATAAATATAATATGGAAAGGCAACTGAATTAAAAAGCGGGATGAGGTTTTTGCATTGCCTTTATTCTGCTTGCCACAGGTCTCTCCTCTGGTTATTCAGGGCAAAATTTAGGAGTGTTTCGAGATATGACATGAAACTTTCAATGACAGCTTACCTGTGGCCATGGCACTTCTCTGTTGCACATTCCCAATGCAGTGCCTTAATGCTAAACATCTTTTCAGTAGCTTTTGGGAAAATTCATCCTACCTGAATCTTTATGAAATGAGTGGCATATATTTTATTTGAGATCAGGACAAAACTGAGACATGCTCCATTTTAGCCACTCAATCTGCCCAATTCTCCAAGAGATAGCAATAGCACTTAAGACTTAGATTCCACTTCACAGTGCTTTACAGCCCTCTCTAAGTGGTTTTACAGAGTCAGCCTATTGCCCCCAATTTGAGTCCTCATTTTACCCATCTCAGAAGGATGGAAGGCTGAGTCAACCTTGAGCCTGGTGAGATTTGAACTGCCAAATTGCAGCCAGCTGGCAGTCAGCAGAAGTAGCCTGCAGTACTGCCCTCTAACCATTGCACCACTGTTAGCAAAATGTTGAAGACAGGGCCCACTCAGATAGACCTTGGTGTGTAGCTACCGAAAATAAAGGAGGATGGTGAGGATGCATAACCTCAGTTTTCCTGGCTTTAGTATGGAAAACATTTGGTCCTTAAAAGAACAACCAAGAAGCAATCTGATTGCAACTTCATTCCTGCTCTGTTGCTCATTCCCATCCCATCACCTTCTTGAGCAAGGGGAAAAAAATGTACCGGGACACGGTAGCAATTCAATCATTCTCTGGTTGTTTGGCTCACCTGCAAAACTGCCTGGAGTGGTTCATGTTGGGGCCTGCTTTAATATTGCCTTTTTCTGGATCGTAGATGGTGGTTGCTCGTGCGTAAGCTCCTCCAAGGATAAAGATGAAACCATTGAGAGTGACTGCAGGAGCGTATTTGTTATCTGTTGATGGGGGGAAAAAAAAGCAACATTGAGATTGGTTACCAGGGTTGGTACTAGATTCAAGCTTCTCATTTATGCATCCCCCTTATTTATAGATCAGTCACGTTTCTTGAAATCTCCAAGGCCAGCAAAAGAAAAATGAGGAAATATTTTTGCTGCTATTCTTATTGCTGATGGTGTTCTTCACCCCTAAACTTCTGAAAGGCACTTTTAAAAGTTCGTGGATCTTCCCCACTCTTAGTACACAGTGGCTGTAATCCAACAGCACTGTCACTTCCCATATCGGCATTCATTCTTGCGTCCGCAAAAAAACGGTATGGCCCTCGTGAAACTGAAATGATGTGCCAAATTATTTCAGACATGGAACCGCAGCCCATTTTTTGAGACAACGAGATTAGTTTCTAAGCAGCATAATCAGATGGTGGCTCTGATGTTAGATATGCCATACTTAGCTTTGAGGTGAATCGATATTCTAGCCTAACCTCTTTTGATCCGTCTCTTTTCTTTCTTAGCCGAATATACACAGCAGGGAACCAGAAACTGCAGGCCAACTTTTCTCAGCCTTTCTGACCCTGAATATAATGGGTTACAATTCTGATCATCTATACTAGCCTCCTTATGGGATTTAAGGAAATATGGAAAATATTGCAATGGGGCAAATGATGAAGATATATTAAGTAATGCCACAGAGAGCGTTCCCCAATCCTTTGTCCCCTGGTAGTATCCGAGTACAGCTTCTGCTGTTTGCAGCTGACATGCAGGGCTAGCTGCCAATTTTTAAGACCTAACCTGGTCCTCCATGATCATTGGAGCCTTAACACAAGATTTCTGCAAATCCAACAGATATTGTACAATCTACATGTTTTCACACTTCACCTGGCATGTTATGTTACACAATGTGCACATTTTTTTTTAGATCTCACTTCTAAGTGAGGTGCAGGTTAGCAAAATAGACACAGCTCTGTTTATTATGCACATTAGCATCCGTTCTTTTCCATGTTGTTTGCATACTTCTTCATGAGAATAATTGAACTAGTTTAAGAAAACATTTTCCCCTGACTGCTGTTCACCTTAAACTTTTGTTTGTTTGTGTAAAGTATGAATAATGGAAATTATTTGGGGCCAACTAGAACTCATTTGACCTCTTACAGTCAGGTTACATGTTAGAATTTTGTATAAACTATATACTCCTTTAATAATAACCATATGCTTTGGGGAAGACAGAAGCAAGCACATGGCCTTTTCATATTTAGTTTCCAGATGACAGTAAATTTATATGCAGGCATGAAAGGATTTGCCCTCCGCCTGCCCACAAAAATCTCTGCCTAAAATTCATTTTAACAATACATCTCCTTCTCCTGCTCGCCTATGTATCATTAACTTTAGATGTTAATTCTCTCAAAGCAGAGAAAGTTACCTGAAAAGAAAAAGTGAAAATGATAACACCCAAACTAGATCATGTACCCTGCATCAATAATAACATTTAATCAGTATTCTTTAATACAGTTTTTTGAAATCTGGTATTCTTTGACAATGTTTACCTTCTTCTCCTATCACTTCTAGCCAGGGCTGGAGTCTAACACCTCTGTAGAAGTACTAGGTGGAGAAATCCTATTTTTAACTACCCTTTTAGGTATGGGGAAGCCAATTGTCCAAACAGATAAAAAGCAAGCCATTTGTCAGCCTTTTCTTGAAGACAACATTACTTCTGGTAGATACTACCAAGTCTTGTGACTTCTGATACTTGGAAATTGAAAATGTGGTTATTGCTACTGCTGCAACGTATTATTTGGATGTGTCCTTCCCGTACATGCTGTTCACATTTCCTTGGCTCCTTTCACAGGAGTATTACTTTGCAAAATATGTATTAATCTAATAAAGAAACATTAACTCAAAAGCCCAGAGGGATATTCTTCTGGGTTGTATCAAGGCAGAAATATAAGCTCCCCAGCAGGAGGCTAATGCCTTGCAGTGGATATCACCTTGTGGTATAAGTGAATGTCCCACTTTGAGGTTTTAATAGCAGAGTTCTGCTTTTGTTTCTTCTGAAGAGTCAGCAGTTTCTCAGATCTCCTGCAGAAGAATCAGCATTATATTCTTGTGTGCTTTCTTGCCCCCCCCCCCAGTATAAGTTTATTGTGTTTTTCATGACCCATCAAATATAGTTACAATTGCTTTTTTTTTTTTTTTTGAACCAAGCTCTATTTTGAAATTTCGGAATGAGTGAGAAGGAATCAAGCCTCACTTACTGGTTTTAGGGAGAGGAATATTGTGTACGTGGTCATTGATCTAGGTTTTCAGATTGTCCTATTGAGCTGTGGGTGCCTGTCAATACTTCAGTGATCATTTTATCTTAAAAAAGGGAAGGGACAAACATTTTAAATCAGTAGATCGCTCACCTGGCCCTCTCAATGGATAGTTTTCAGGGACCATTACATTAATTATCCCCTCCAGCTATCCTAAGCAACTGTCAGTATATAAGAAATTATGAGCTGGGTTAGCCATAACAAGTCAGCCAGTGGGAACTGTTTGGTGACTAAGAAACAGGATCTGTTGTGAGCCATGAGAGACAGCCTTAGCATAAGCCTGATGATGGCAGATGAGATTCTGCCTCTGACACAAACACTCTTCAGTTTTGGGTGGCAACAATTCTGTCCCTTTTTTGTCCGTAGCAATAGATAATATTGCAGCATAACTAAATATGTTTTATTTGATCCATAAAAGACTAGAATTTTACAATAAAATCAGAATCAGAACAGAGATCAAATCTCCAAACATCAAGCATTTGTCAACCAGGAGGTTGATGGATCAAGGGGCAGTGTTCAAGATTAAACCATTAATAATAAAAACTAATATTTTAAAAATATTGAAAAAATAGTATGTGAAAAAGGGGAGTGATTATAAATTGAATTAGAAGATACATCTCTGCATAAAGGCTGAATGACATTAGATAATCAATACTGTCTTTCACAAGGTAATACCTGTCAATCATCTTTCTGCAGTTCTTCAGGTTGATTATTTGTGGGTCTGTCTTGCACAACAGCTTTGAAGTCCACTCTATTAAGTATATTGACTACACTGAATATCGAATAAAGCAAGCAGAGTTTTCATCATTCCCTAAATTGCACCTACTTCCACATACCAACTTACCTCTAATTATCTTTGCAGTACAAGTGGGAGGAAGGCTAGGTTGTATAAATTAACAGATGACCATTTGGAGAACTATAATCACAGGCAAATAATTAGTTCTTCTTCTTTGGGGTATTTGTGGTTCACGCATGTGGATCATGATAGGACAGAAGATAGTCCTGCCAAAGGCTGAGCCCATCTTGGATCAAAGATCTAGACTAGACTGATCCCCGAAGGCCAGTCTTTGGGACCAAATCATAGTTCAACATAAGCAAAGAGAATATACTGTATTTCTCACTAAAACGTTGCCACAGAAGTCGCTGCTGGGCAAAATTCAGATCTGACATCTGAGGATATTTGCTAGAACTTGATAGTGAACTAACACTGAAGAATTCGGATATTCTGTATCTATAGCTATACCTATATATCTGTCTAACCATCTACTCACAAATGCACACACATACTATAAACCCACACAAATCTCCAGATTATTTCAATTCAATGCTTCTCCATGTAATAATATTTATTATTACAATGGAGAAGCATTGGCAAAACCAATTCTTGACGGAGGCACAACTTGGAAATGTCCCTTGAGAAAAAGAAAACATCCAAATGTGCACTTATCCTAATGAAAGATAGGTAAGAATGGTAGGGAGCAAAGATAATTGTTCAGTTATACTTGTCTAAGAAATTGACAAGAAAAGCTACCTTAGAGAAAACTACTCAAGGGACTCAAAGGGCAAAGACATCATGGAAAGAACAACAAACTCCCCGAAGTGGAAAGAGGATGTAGCAATAAAAAAATAGGAGTCTTTGAAATGGAAATGCAGGTCCATATTCCAAACAGAGAGTTTGTGCACTATTATGTCCCGATGGTTACCAATGCCATGATATATACTGAATAGAGTTAGTTGCTTTAGGAGCTGGATGCATTCCTTCTCATCCCCGTCAGAGGAGGGAACCAAAGTTAGTCCCCTGTGGCTTTCCAGGTACAACAAGAATGCAATTCAGACTGACTTGTGGAATCCTAGGATTGGAAGCAGCAGAAAAGCCTAAAGGATTATCCTGCACTTCTGCAACTGAAAGGCATCATTAGAGAGTTGCAATTTATAATGGGATAAGGAGCAAATGTAATAACTATTCGCTTAAACATTTACTACATTCTTTAAATGCCTTTATTAAGATGCCCCTAAACCAGAGGTATCAAACTCGATTCCATTGAGGGCCGCATCAGGGTTGTGTTTGACTTTGTGGGAGCTGGTGGCCAGGTATAGCATGGCCACCTTGATGTCACTTGTTTTGGGGGCGCCTGTGGTGGCCCGAGTGCTCTGCCACAAAAAATGTGCTCCCAAACTGTTTTCGGCTGGGACAGCCTCCTGCAACCCTCTGCCAGTGAAAATGGAGCTCCATTGTCAGTGGCAGAAGCACTATGGGCTGGTTCTTTACTGTTTCTAGGGCGGCCCAACAGGCCAGATCTAAGCACCCCGTGGGCCTTGAGTTTGACACCCTTGCCCTAAACTGATCACAGGAGCAAGGAATCAAGGAATCCAACAGTGGGCAGTCACCATATGAAAATAAGCTTCTGTCAAATCTATGAAAGGAAATTTATGTTCCTAAGTAAGAAAGTTAAGGATTATAGTGAGGAAAATCATACAAAATCTCAGTATCTGAAGGTAAGCAGTGATATTCCTTGGGCTTAATTTAGAATCAAAGAAAGTCACTAATTAACATGGATCCTTATGTAGCATGGGCATTATTTCCTACAACAGCACCCAGCTGGGACAACTAAGAAGGGCTGCCTAAGGGATGAGGGGAAAATAGAAGTAATAAAGCATTCCTGAGAGACAACAGAGAGATCACACATATCCACTGACAAAGAGTCCCAGGATGAAAAAAATAGGAAAAGCTTACAAATCTACAGCAAAGAAGAATCTTATGACCAAGTATTCCTATCCCTGATAATCTGCATGGCAAAGAGAGAACTGAGCAGTGAATCAAATCATCAGTGACTGCCTTCTAGATTTCAGACAATTGTCAAGAGCTCCTGCTGTTCCTTGAAGCCATCAGTCTATGATCCAGGCACACTGGGTGCCTACAGTGACTGAATTAGTGACATGTTCTAGCAAAGCTAACATGCACAATCCCTAAAACAATGCAAGCAAGAGGTGAGGAGGAAGAGGAAGGAAAAATTAACAACAAAACCCCAAGGAATAGGACAGCTTGTGTACTTATGAAATGGAGCTTTTTTAAACTAGCACTTGTATATTTCTTTCATTCTTCCCTATTCAAAAGAAGAGAGACTACCCAATTTGCTATCCTACAATTTCAGATAATAGGAAGTTACCCATATGTCTCTATTGCGTGCTTTCCAATTTATTATCAATCCAACCTATCCTGTGTCGGTGTAAGTTTCATCGCCTGAGAGTTTGCTTTTGTTACTGTAAATTCTACCAGGAATATTTTGCTCACTGAACCACACTGACTATCCCCTCCTTCTCCCCCAAATTATATAGAAAACAGGCCAAAAAAAGAGAAAAAAAAGAGAGAGCAAGAGAGAGAGAGCATTCACTAGAGAGCAACAAATAAAAATAAGGAAACTGTAGAAAAGAACATTTTGTAAAGATATTGAACTTTTATGAGTAGCAGTGTTTGTAATGAAAGTCAGGTACAATTCATGGAATCAGTTTTTTAAAAAAACACACAGCATAAAATAGAAAACAACAATATTTTTCTGAAAACTCTGCTTGCTTAGATAAAGGATATTCTACCGCTAAGACAGATTTGGCAACTGCTTGCTGTATTTCTGTTTAGATGTATCCCCTCTTCAACAGAAGTGCAAATAAAACCTGACAGAATCTGGAATTCCGTACCACTTTTTTTTTTTAATCTTGAATTTTGGAGAAAAAACAAGAAGAACATGCTTCTGCCTACAAAATATATCCAGCTTTTAATATATTTGAAGAAAGCAGGCAGGAATTTTGTATTATTCAAAGTGCACATCTATTCAAAAAAAGAGGAACAATATCTCTGTGTATTTTGTAGTAACGAATCTCAGATTGGGAGTTTATCCCGAGTTGGAAAGGCTAAACAGGTTACAGAAATAGTAATTATTGCTCATGGGTAATTCCAGTGAGATCAAACCTTTATAATGAAAAAAGTGCAAGATCTATTAGAAGAACAAATTGCTAAATTTAAGAGTTTAATTCAGAACTCATTTTTGCCTATGAAGTATGGACGATCTCTCAAAGCTGAACTAAAGCAGTGTTATTATTTCAAAGCCTGATAATCCCACATTAAAATATTAGTTTGGGACTAGTTATGTTATTAGTGTCCCCCCCCCCCAAATGCTACAGAAGAATAAAGATTCAAGGGGGTTCATAGGTTGAAGTATAAAATGAAAAAGTATTAAGTGAAATTAAAAATAAAACATAAAGTGCAAGAACTTTAATTTGCATTCCAACTGCAGATTAAGAGACTATCCAGGCAAAGTTGCAACACATTTTGATGTAATTTTCCTATGTCTGCATGCTGAGATAGTAATTCTTTGAATTAACATTTTAATTTTATTCACAATGTTAAAATACAAAACCCCAAAAAGGGAAAAAAACACAAAACAAAACAAAATTAAACAAGACCTTAAAAGGGTGCATTAAAAACACACATATTTCTCCCCTTAGTTGAATATTGATAATATATTTCAAGAATAATAGTTCCCCACCTCTTGAAACAGGCCCACAAATTACGAACTTCTATAAATCTGTTTACGCAACCAATTTGATCTGGCATTTATCTAGTTTATAAAAATGTTACGTTAATTGGTAAAACCAACAATAAACTTGTATTTAACCAAGTCCACAACAGCCTCTGATCTACTGTAAACCACCACAATCATTACCTGTAGTCCAGTGGTGAAATCTAAAATTTGTTACTACCGGTTCTGTGGGCGAGGCTAGGGGGAGTAATGTGACTGGGTGGGTGTGGCCAATTTTTTTTTAAACAGAGGCATTTAAAAGATAAAAAGGGTTTTTTTCTTTTAAATGCCTCTGAATCCAAGTTGAGTTTTTTAAAAAAGCCTCTGCCGATCAGGCAACTCAGCTTGAATTGTCAGAGGCATTTAAAAGAAAAAAAGGGTTTTTTTCTTTTAAAAGCCTTTGACGTTCCCAGCTGAGCCACACAATCATCAGAGGCTTTTTTTTTAACTTTTAAAAACATTTTTTCTACAAACTCTTCAGCCGAAAAAATGCTTTTAAAAGTTAAAAAAAAAAAAAGCCTCTGATGATTGTGCTGTTCAGGTGGGCATTGGGAGGGGGGCAGGGATTTTTGCTACCGGTTCTCCGAACCACCCGCCTCCATCGCTACCGGATCGGGCAGTCCGGTCCGAACCAGGAGCATTTCACCCCTGCTTTAGTCTCTCCAGGATCAATTATCCTTGACTGAATCTTAACGATAAAACTTTAACTTAAAATCTAACTGGGATCTTCCCCAATTGTATCCATTCCCCAAGATCATAAATCTCTGTTGTAAATATCTCTGCAGCATTTGCAACAGAGTGGTCAATGCCTGGAATGCACTACCTGACTCTGTGGTTTCTTCCCCAAACCCCCAAAACTTTAACCTTAGACTGTCTACTGTTGACCTCACCCCATTCCTAAGAGGTCTGTAAGGGACGTGCATAAGTGCATCAACGTGCCTATCATTCCTATCCTAATGTCCCCTTTTATTTGTATCCATTTCATGTATTCATAATCATGTTTATACTTATATCTGTTATCTAATAATACACGCTTGACAAATAAATAAATAAAAATAAATTTAAAAAATTGTTGTTCAAAGAATTCTCCTTGAGTTGTAATGCAGTATTTCTTGACAATTGTTTTGCGATTAGATATACGCCCATTTTCCAATCTCCATCAATCTTCTTGAGAAAGTCCAGTCCATCACTCATCAATTCTGTCATTTCTAAGTCTTTAAATTTCTTGCCCCTTTCAGCCTTCTCCGGCAAGCCTGTAGTTTTCAAATCAGGCTTCTTTTCCTTTAAATCTACCAGCAACAAACTAGATTCCAATCCATCTGGTTGCAAATCTGGTTTAACTGCTGGTGCTTGTACCTGAGTTTCATCTTTGGGTTGATTTAAAACTGTAGTTGTTTTATCAAACTTTTAATTTAAGTTTTCAATTTCAGTATGTTTTTCAAAGGGCTTTATCATTAAGTTGATGCATTATTTACAATTTTAATACTGTCCAAAATTTTCCTGTAGCTGAGCTTTCCCATTCAGACATAAATAGTTCCTCTCAATGACAGGAGAAGTAAATATACCAAAATGAAATAACCACAGAAAAAATTCAGCTAATATTTCCCACAATGAAAAGTAAATAAAAAAAAAAGGCAGATTCCCACCAGAAGTTAAAAGAAGACCAGAGCTTTTAAAAATTAATAGCATACAAAATCCTTGTAATGAAAATCTGATGTAAATCAAATTTGATTGCTTTCACGACCTAAAAAAGTCAGTCTACATGTATATGGGGAAAGCAAAAATAGTTCACAACTCTGAAATAAAGCAATAAAAAAATGCAAAGAAATCACATTAAAATTCAGCAAGGAGTTAGAGTAAATCAGCATTCAACCAGTTGATTATCTGTTAAAAATAAGAATGAAAGAACTGAAAAAAGAAACTAATTTTTGCAATTAAAACCTGAGGCAAACTTAAAAAGAACTAACAATTGAAAGGAAAAGATGGAGACATGATCCTCTAGCTACTCCTACTGAAAATTGCAACCACTGAGATTCCTCTTCCTAGGTATGCCCACAGTCATCTGATGTGTTCTTAAATCATTCCTAGTTTCTCCTATTTAAAACTGGGGAGCATGCCACCAAAGAACCAGCTTTGGCAGCAAAATAAGATTTTCCTGGCAGAAGGAAAAAATCGCTCTGCCGCAAAGCATGCCATTTTTTAGACTTTCACCAAGATACTATCTCTTTTGTCCACTGTGAACAACACCGTTCACCGTTGGCCCCAACTTTTCAAAAGAAAACCACAGCAATCATTTATTTATTAGGTGATTTAGGGATATAAATTAGACCTGGGAAATGTGCATCTTGGTACATTAGGTCCTTGTTTAGTGACAACAGCTGGGATTGGCAACTTGGTCAATAAGCAAAGTCGTTTTCTCAGTGCAATCATGTGTGCTTATGATCTTACTTCAGCTTTCCTTTTCTTTACGGATCAGCAAAAGTGTAAATGTTGCAAGGTTACTTTTTCAGCACTGTTGTAATTGTGAATGGTTGCCTAACGAGACAGTCATTAAGGACTACCTGTAGTATGTTCATATTGCTAGGATGACCTGCACAATATAAGCATGCAGAATAAAGAGATATATAACATTCCACCATTTCTGAAGGCAGGAAAGATGAAAACCAAAGTTGGTATCACAGTTTCCCTCTAGAAGTCTACGCTGCTATTTACAAGACATTTGTACATTTTCACATGCAACAATCTCCACTATATGAGTAAAAAATGCCACATGTATGCAACCATGCTTGAACTTGTTGCTTTTCTGCCCTTTTCAAGGTGGGAGTAAAATTCCAAACCCTCTATTCACCAGAGGCCTCAGAAGGCATAAAGAATTACAGTAGAAAATGCCATCTACCTGATAATGCTTCCTCAGGTACTGATAATGACTAAAAACATTGCGCAACAGGCTTGTGATATGTACATGATGCTGCAGTGGAAATGGATAACTGTAAATTCTGATTAATTTCAATTTCTATTTCCCTCCCTTTTCCTCCATTCCTAGTCTTATTTTGTCTTTTTTTCCACATTAGGTTTGAAATATTAAAAAAGTGTGCATGGAAGTTTTTGTGACTTTTCTCTTACCTTCTCTGAACAGGGCCTTCGAAATATGTAGGAACATAACTGTTAAAACATCTCCACTTTAATAAATGTGCAATTTGGAAATTCTGAAGAGAACCAAATCTGTCCCTTTCTTTAGCAGACTCATGGTGGAATAGCTTTTGATCCCACCAACCATTTTATAGACCTCTACTCCATCTTATGAGTGTCTGTTTCAGACACTCTGTTCAAGGGCAATTTAATATCTAAGCGCAACGAAGAAAGTTGCTTAGCCTTTTTTTGCATGTTAGACTGTGTATGGATACTTGGCACATTTATAGCTTGCATGTCCAGTGATTAAATACTTAGGGGAATTATATCCACAATAATATACATTAAAACCACTTTCCTACATCCCTTTTTCCTTCTTTATTTATTAGGGATGTCTTTTTTTAAATCAATCTTTAATTGTGCCCCAATTACCTGTAGCTCATCTGGAAAATGAAGTCTTTTGCTATTGAGGCTCAAATTTGTCATGACAGAAATAGCTGGGGAGAGTTTGGATTTATTAGAAAGACTAATCCCAAATATTAGACATGTAAACTTTATTTACAAATGACGGCAGTCCATTAATTTTTTTTCTAAATGGTTGGTTTGAGGCTAGCTCTGCTGTCATAATATTTTAGAGAGGTTCACGTAAGCACAGCCAATGTTTCTAAGTTAAGGCAAGACATCTAGAGATTACCAGGTCAGGGAAAGTTGTCCATGAGAGAATATATTGCGTGAAATGGAACAGCTTAGTAGTCAGATCTATTTCAATCCTATGCTTTATCTGCTCTATTCTATATTTGTGCTTGCAACTACTGTGCAGATTCAGCTATTTATTTATTTACTCACGTTTGCATTTTGCAATTCTAATTATTTGCATTTTGTCTTACAGTGATATATTTGTTTTATATGTATGGTGCACTACAAATATATGTAAAAGACAGATAAAATATTTTGAAATACATACGACTACTTAATATGTCTAATCCTTCTGCCAAAATAGGTTACGACCTTCATCATGCTAATACCTCACACTATTTTTTCTTACACAGATGCGCAATCACATTTATGTTCCTATAATTCATTCTAAGTAATAACTTTATCTGTATCTGTGATGTTTCATATATAGATGTTTAAGTTCTCTGCTGGTTCGATGGATCTATGCTTCAGGAATTGCGTTCAAGAATCATAGAGTTGAAAGTGGCCTAAGAGGTCATCGGGTTCAATCTTAGTGCAAGATTGTTAAAGCATTTCAAGTTATGTTTAAAGAGCTCTCATGGGGAACATATCATTTCACAAGAGAATCTATTCCACAGGAGACTGATTATTTATTAGACTGCTAAAGAGAATTAAGTACACATTTTCGTCAAGCAACAACTGAGCGACAATAATGGCTTGCTACTGATTCATTTGCTGGCCTGTATGATATAGACCAGTTCAGTACAGGAAGCCCTTGTTCAGCGACCACAGTTAGGACCAGTAACTTGGTTGTTAAATGAAGCAGTTTGTCAACCCTGAAGCTGACCTGGCCGAAGCCATTTTGGAACTTCAGTGTTGCCACACTGGAGCGAGGGATAGGGAGGGGGGATTAGAGATAATCCCCCCTCCTGGGGCTGTGTAGTCAAAATAAAATACTTTCCCTTGGGAACCGAGGATGTTCTCACTCCTGGTCGGAGGAAGGAGGAGTGATGTCACCAGACCTGCGGATGCTGCTATGATTGGGCCATGTAACTGATAGTTTGGGCAATAGAATTACTTTTTCATCATTGTTTAACTGCAAACACTAAATGAGACAGTTGCTAAACAAGGACTATCTGTATAGTAAAAAAGCTTTCCTATCCCATGCAATCTGTCTAAGTTAGTCCCAAAATTTCTCATCATTATTATACTACCATGAGTAGCAACCAGAAAGATGCACTTCAATTTTGCATTTGTGAAATATTTTAGCCCTTCCAAACACAAAAGAATGCATACTAATCAATAATTATCTGAACTATGATTTCACAAACTTATTGTTTTCTTAAAATCTTTAAAAGACTTGATCAGCTCTTAGAAAGAACAGTTTGCGGGGGGGGGGGGGAGGGATTCCTCTTGATATTCTATGGACTGTCATTGAGATAAGACTTAAACATTGCTTCCTTCTTGCCCCCAAATAAAAATCTAAAGCTTAATAGGACATAAGAACTACTTCGAATAATGGAGTTCTCACTTGTGTTTTAGAAACAGTAACTGGCTGCATTGTCAAAAGGATTCTAAAAATAAACTAAGAAAGAGCACTCCAGTTGTCTTATTACCAGATTGCCATTTAGTGAAGTCAACTTGGGCTGACCTCATATCACATCAGGACAATGATCCAGAAGAAATCTCAAGACCAAAACAGAGCAAACAACCGGGATTACTTTACTATCTGTTTCACCTGCAGAATAGGAATCGCTAAAGCAAAAAGAAGAAACTGAAGCCTATTAACAATATAAACTCTTGAGGGTGCAAAAAACAAAAACAAAACAAACCTGTATGTATTTCAAATGTCAAAAGAATATAAAATGTTTTTCATGCACAGTAACTTTAGGAAAGAGGCAGCAAGGCAGATGGATAATCTCTAAAGTACATTTGAAAGCACTATGGAAAATTTGTGACTGAACCACACATTTCAAAAGATTTTCCTTTTATTTATTATAAACTTTTCTCCCTCAAATACTGTCATAGTTTTAGACTCAAGGGCCTGGATAGCTCTGCAGACAAAGCACCCTAATTAAACATCCAGCTGTCTGCAATTACTCATGTTTGAATCTCGCCAGGCCCAAGGTCGACTCAGCCTTCCACCTTTTCTAAGGTAGGTAAATTGAGGACCCAGTTTGTGGGGGCAATAAGCTGACTTTGTATAATATACAAAAGTATGAAGGCTATTGCTTAACACATTGTAAGCTGCCCCGAGTCCTCGGAGAAGGGCGGCATATAAATCAAATAAAAAAAAAAAACAACTGAAAATGGTACCAAATGTAGATTAAGGGAATTTGTCTTATCTGTACAAGTATCTGCTCAATTTTTTGTAACATCATAATGAAATCTGTGCATTCCATTTCTTTAAAAACTGTCACTTTAGCATTCTATTTTTAGACCAAATAAAAATAACAACAGCTTCAATTAATATTCCTCCTTGGTGATTATGTAGACATTTGACAATTAGCTACTTTTATTTGAGGAAGCATACAAGTCCTTTCTTAACAGTTTTGATACTTTTGTTAGGACAATATTTGCAAATGCGCAGAGTACAAGTTTATCTTTTTTTTTCTAGACTGCATGCACTGTAATAGATCTAGGGCAGGGGTGTCAAACTGGTGACCCACGGGTCAAATGTGTCATGTGCAGGCCACGCACATGGGGAAAAAAATCATGAAACGTCACGTGATGGCAACATGGTGCTGTGAGATTGACACCCGTGGTCTAGGGTATTAATTGTTTTTGCAATTGTTTTAGAAAGCAGGGTGGGATTTTCTTTGCATAATGTATTAAGGTTCGCCGTTTTGTTAAAGAGTACAGGATAACTTCTTAACATCGTTCAGCAGATTCTAGGAACGGAAAGAGTTAGGGAATGAGATGGCTTGCCCTGCTCTAATGCACCAACTTGATTACCAGTGGTTAATGTCTTCCTGCTGGGTATTTCATGGTACATCATGGTACATCATATGCATGTCATGTCATGTTTAGTTGAACACTAACAGCAGCGAAGGAACAGTGGCAATGTTACACCCATAAATCAATGCTACTAGCAAATCCTGAATTGCTTCTTCTACAATAGCCAAGGGAAACTTAACAATATGTTTATTGTAGACTAGAAGTCGGAGGACACTTCTTTATGATAAGAAATAATACTTCTGATTTGAGGGTGGAGAGCACAACATAAAATGTTCACATCAAAACCGTCAAGCATATTCTAATGCATAGTGTATATATTATACACAAATATAGTACAGTACAGTTAGTATAATATGGTATAGTATAGTATAGTACAGTACAGTACAGTACAGTACAGTACAGTACAGTATAGTATAGTAGAGTTAGTACTAACAAACCAAAGTATGAAAACATATGTGCTCAAATAAGGATCTCTATATTTTTGTATCACCTTAAATTTATAGTGAGAGGAAAAGCGTGAGCTGTCGTTTGGATTACTGAAAAGTGAGGACAATGTGGTAAAACTACATCTAAATTGGCCCATCAATATTTCTGATCTAGGAATCATAGGCTAATGGCACCCATTGTCTCTTTGTTCTGCCTTTTCACTAAAACATTCCAATTTTAAAAGATAAGCATAATACCATAATAATATATAGCACACATTCCCTTGACTTACTTTGCAATCATATCTTCAATTTCTTTCTTTCTTTCTTTCTTTCTTTCTTTCTTTCTTTCTTTCTTTCTTTCTTTCTTTTTCTTTCTTTCTCCCTCTCTTTCTCTCTTTCTCCCTCCCTCCCTCCCTCTATATTTAGTAAACCCCATCTCCCATGCAAAGAGGGTTTATGATGTACAAATAAAATATTAAAAGCATAAGAACAGTATATAAAATTTAAAATTAAAAGAGACAAGCAATATTTAGAATTAATTAAAAGGTGGAGGGAGGGCTTTCAGTGTGCTAACCAGCTCCATTAGCCTAACTAATGAGAATATTCATAAATGTAGAAAATTATACTTTTTAAATTATTTTCTGTAAATACATTAAAACTTGAATTTGTTGTCAATAAATCAATAGCATATGCATTGCTCCTTCCCCATCTTCAAGTTAAAACTGGAAGCATGTTACTTTTACCTATCATTGGTGACTCTATAAAACTCCATGCATTAGTCTGTGGAATATATGACTGCAGGACTCCAGCAGCTCGGCCAGCTTCATTCACACCTCCAAAAACATAGATCTTTCCACCACAAACAGTTGCAGCTGCAGAATGCACCGCCTTTGGCAAAGGAGCAATTGTCTCCCATTGATTGGTGATGGTGTCATACCTAGAATGAAGACAGATGAATAAACCTAGATGCTAGAGAGATGAATCTTCACCTGTCAAGAAAACAACTTCATATGTATTTTCTAGTCTCATTAATAATGCATCCAGTTGACAATTATTGTATTTTTCCAAAACAAAGCTGACTCTGAAAGATCATCTCAACAAAAAAGGGAAATATATGTAGCTGTAAGATAGATAGATAGATAGATAGATAGATAGATAGATAGATAGATAGATAAATAGTTAGATAGAATTCTTCCCTGTTGCCCAACTATCTGATTCTTCAGCTTTTAATGTCAGCTGAATTTAATTCTTGAGATCAGATTCTCCCAATCCCAAAATAAATGTCTGCACTTCATACCAATAAATAGACATATAAAAGGATATAACCACCCACAACTGAATTAAGAAGTACAAATTGCCTATAAATAAAGTAACCATTTTGTAAAATTAACTATTCCCAATTGCATATACCAATAATTTTCTTCCTGATGCACAATTCCCTCACATATATTAGCAATCCTTTCCCTCTTTCTAGCAGAAAAGAAAAAATAAAATCCTGGAATCCTTTGCCATTGGAAAGAAAAGAAGTTAAATAAAGAGAGATAAACTCTGTTTAGATGTATTAAAAAGGGTTAAATTCACTTGGTAGACCCAAACAACAGCCAATCATCCAATGGATCCAGGCTATGCGGCAGGCAGGCCCATATTCATTTCCATCTCATATCAATTTCTTTCTCTTCAACTAAAGTTATTCTCTACATATGCCTCTCAAATCTAATTATATCTTTGACTAAAATAATCCAGGATTCCTTTGTCAAGATGCCTCCTATTAATTAACTTCAGTTAATTAGAACAGAAGAGATAATCCTTGCAAATCAGTGCAGTGATATCTAGCAACTAGAGGAAAGCAAATGCCACACTTCAATTGTTTAGCTTGAAGATCATCTGCTTTTCAGACAGAACATAGTATGCTAGCTCTTGGCCTCCATTATTAAATATTAAATTCATTAAATATTTTGGGGACATAGAAGTTGTCTTGGTTTAATGTTCACTGTGTAAACAAAGCTGCCCCATTTTATCGTAACAGGCTGAAAATCTAGGATGTTATCACTCCAGCCCTTTTCCCTTATCTCATAGCAGATTAAGTATATGCATCAGAGTGCTAAATTAGTTCTAAGGTCATTGGTGTAAAATTTAATCAAGCTGCTGACCATAAAGATGTACAGTTAATAAACCATAGATGAAGATTCATTTTCAACAATATCACCAGTTCAGACACTTATTTTTAAAGCTAAAATGGTAGCAATCAAAATAAACTGGGAGATAGAAAAAAAAAAGAGATATCATTGTTGTACACTGCCATGGAATGCAGTATAGCCAGTTCAGTATTAAATTTTTGAATCTAATAGTGGGAGACACAAACTATAAGCATTATTATTTTTTTCTGGCTCTCAACACATATGCATACCTAGAGCCTAATGCTACTGGCAACTTTGCAGTTAATACACATGAACATTATTGGAATTCCTGATTCTTCACTCATTTTTTTTCTTTTGTGAAATGTACATTCATATTGCTAATGACCTTTTAGTGATGTCTCCGAATCTCCTAGTTAAAAACTGCAGGAGTAGGTTGGGGGACCAATAATATTTTATCAATAAAATACAAGTTAAAAACTGCAGGAATAGGTTGAGGGACCAATAATATTTTATCAATAAAATACAAGAAAGGAACTGAGGAAAAATTAAAGGCAAAGTAAACTTAATCTGTTGTCTAAACACACACATGATCTTAATTTCAAAAGCTGTGGAAAATACAAATGGCTATCTTTTGCAACAATGCAAAGAATACTTTCAATATTCTAATACACTAAGTACTTTGTAGGGGAAAAAAAATTGAAGTGAAAAAAGCAAAATGTTAACTCACATACTCCTAGGGTAGATTTCATTTTACAATGTTTATTTCCAAAAACATGGCTTTGGGATTTACATCTGGATATTTCAATCACACATATGCCATTTTATGCCTACATGTAGGCCAGATTATACAAGATAAGTAGACGCCAAAATGTTCTGAGATGTTTGCTCTGTCCCCAAATACAAATCTGTATTTCCTTTGGTGGAAGGAGAATTACATTTTCCTGTCAGTCTCCTACTCTTATTCTGTCAGAGTGAAAGAGATTATTAAAAAAAACTATTGGATATAGCTCTGGAAGGTCCCGACATTCTACCATTATATATTTGAGATAGCGAGCTTTGTATTTTTCAAATCAGAACAGAAACTATGTTATGGAACACAATACGTTTTCCATGTATGCTACCTTTGCTTTACAAAAAATCTGTAAACAGATTAATTGTGCTTGCTTCTTTATAAGTTCTGCTTGTTTCAGACATATATACTGTCTAATACTTTTTCTGTTTACTCAGCAATTTCATTGAACTGCTGTGACAAAAGCAGGATACTTGTACATCAAAGAGGATAGAACTTCCTTAAAAGTTTTGTTGAAGATCTCCTGCTATGCTACAGTGCGAGATGGGGGAAAAATCAATTGCTAAATGATGGTCTACTGTATAACTCTCAATCAGAAAGAGCTTGTTCAAAGGGTACGGCTAACTGGAACTAAATCTTCTACATAAAGAAAGATGCACTTTCCCCCCTAAGTGATGCCTTCAGGAATAAGAAGAATTTTCTCTCCCAGTAAATACTGTCTTTTTCGGAGTATAAGATGCACCTTCCCCACCCCCCAAAAGTGAGTGAAATTTAGGTGCGTCTGATAGACTGAATATGGGTGTTTTTGGGCTCCCAAGCCCTCCGCATGTCACGTTTTCACCCTTCATGGGCTCCAGAAGCAGTCTGCAGGCCAAAAATGGGCCATGCTGAGCACTGCAGTGCTTCTAGGGGTCTGGAAGGGTAAAACGCAATGCGCAGGGGGCTTGGGAGCCCAAAAATGGGCCCTTTTGGTGAAAACAGGCCAGTTTTTGGCAAAAATGGGCCATGTGGAGCACTAGAGTGCTTCTGGGGGCCTGGGAGGGTGAAAATCTGACGCACGGAGGCCAAAACCTATTTTTTTCTTGTTTTCCTCCTGTAAATTTAGGTGCGTCTTATAGTTTGGTGCATCTTATATCCAGAAATATGGTAATACTAATAAGATGGCACACTGGTATAATAGGCACAGTTCACCTCCTTGTAACCATGTTGCGTCTATTAGTCATTCTTCAAACTACATTTTAATTTTTATGTTTGCTACTATTCTGATTCCATTGCTTTGGAAGCTTTTCTGGAAGCAGATTCATATTACTTGTTTATTGACCCTTCTCCAAAGCAGAGGATTAAGTTTTAAATGGACATTAAGCTGCCAGAAATAATTCCTTTCTAGGCCAAAGTGTTCCTGACCTCCATTTTTTTTGTTTTGTCCAAGTGATTCTTTCAAAGTCTGGACACAAAAATAGCTGTTGCAGATCAAAAGGTTACCTACTATTCCAGGAGAGAGGAAATGAATAACCTGAGCACTTTGAATCAAGTGCCAGAACTTAAATTTGATATTTTTGGGGGATGGAGGAACTTTCTTCCATGACTTCACATAATGATACAACAGCTGCTAATGTGACAGGATTCACAGCTTCAACTCCCATAGAGGAGTTGAACAGCAAGTCAATTCCAATGTTATCATGGGAAAGAGCTATCATATGACTTGTACTATTGCTCTCATTGTTTGGACACTAGATTTTAATGCTTTTGGGCAGAAAAATAAAATTATAGCTAGAGGGAAGAAAAGGGTGGGGGCAAGGGCTCTAATCTCAGCCTGCAAAATCAGCCAGAATAAGAAACACTATAGGTAGTTCTTAACTTACAACAGATCATTTAGTGACTATTGTAACTGTGTAAAAGTTACATTGTAAACAGTGACATTTGACCATTTTTTGGTTACAACCTTTGCAGTATCCCCATGATCATGTGATCAAAATTTAGATGCTTGGCAACTGATTCATATTTATGAACATTGCTGTGTCCCAAGGTCATGTGTGATCACTTTTTGTGACTTTCTGACAAAGAAAGTCAATGAGGAAGCCAGATTCATTTAACTAATTAATCAATTGTAGTGATTCACTTAACGATTGTGGCAAGAAAAGTTGTAAAATTGGGCAAAACTCACTTAACAAATGTCTCACTTAACAGATTTTGGGCTCAACTGTGGTCATAAGCTGAGGACTGAGAGAACTGGTAAACACTATTCTGAGCTATCCCCCATTTAAAGCATATCTTGGCCTCAAGCCCAAACCCTTTACAATATCTGTGTACGGAGATGAAATTCACCCATCACACATGGATGTTTAATAAATGAAAAGGCATTTCCACTTGGGGTACTGGAAATGAGCTATATTGTCATCATGAAGTAATATTAATGATAAATGGAATGGGTAACAAAATACCACAGCACAGATGCTTATGTTTGGTAACTCCTTTTGGATTTCAAATTGTACATTTCCTTTTCCACAAGTCAATAAACATTCTTGGAATGTTTTGGGGATTCCCCATTCATAAATTATTCTATTTTTAAAAAAATTTCTCCAAAACTTGGTGTTCTGTTCAGTATGATGATCTCCCTCCATAACTGATGACATTATGATTACATAAAGAAAATCATAAGAAAAATCTAAGATTTAATTAAAATCTTAATTGAAAAATTAAAGGATAAATAGATATGATATATATATATATGCTATGCTATAATATGGTATGATATATCCAGAATATACTGTGAAACGACAATTATTATTTAAACTTTCAAAGCACTGAAGTCTTTAAAACATGTAAAAATAAAAATAAATAATAGTTATCATAAATTGGACATATTCCCCCAATTTCAGCTATGTCATGTTTTTCTCATTCCACGTTTTCAGTTGTTACAGATTTTAATATTTGTTACTCTGTACTTATATTGAATGGAAAAAGCTCTTTGGATTATACTGTAAATTACTCTTTTTCTGAATTATGTCTGAATACACATAAGCATTGTCCTCTTAATTCTTTTCTGTCTTGGTTAGCAACTTTATGAATGAATGCTTTAATTTATTTCTCTTATAAAGCTTCTGTACCATCGTTACTTGAAATTTATGTACCATACCTTCACTATCTTATACATTATTCAGAGGATACTTTGCAGAAAAATAGTTACGGAAAAACAACATTGTACTGTATTATAACTTTATCTGTTTTCTATGCCTCCCATAAATATGTCCTTCCTGTATATCTCCTTTTCTTCTTCCAGCTGAAATATGCCTGGCCAAAGCTGCAGGCACAATTTTTTTTTTCTGTAGGCACATCATGGATTCCAAACTGCTATGCTACTTGAATCTTACAAGCATATGAACATCATGGATCTCTTTAAAATTCTTTTGTCTCATTGCATATAGCAAAGGGGAAAAAATCCATTTGAAAAGGAATGTGATAGAATAGATGGCCTAGCTTCAATGCATATTCTTATTTCTCAAAAGGGGATTTATAAAAAAGCAACACAAAAAACTATTGCAGAGCATTAAAAAAAAAACCTCCATTAAAATAATGTTCCCGCCTCTACAGCGGAGAAGCAGGGTTGGAAAAATTATATGATGAAATTTTGGAAAAACCTTATTTTCATGATGGATAAGCACATGCAGGTAATTTTCACTGAACTAATATCTGCATATTGTTTGATACTGAAATATTTGTATATTAAATCAGGCAAGAAGTATCTTCATCAATGAGAGCTGATGATGTACCCTAGCAGCTAAGAGAATAGCTACAAATTATAATTACCAAAATTATTTATTATATTTATATCCCATCTTTCTTTGAATAACTGAGTTAAACTTAGCTAATGAAAATTTAACCCTAAACCTGCTGTTAGTCTATTACCATTCCTTGTATAAAATGTCTAGTTCAAATTGCAGTTCTGGCAATAAATTCAGTAGATTGTTGGCAACAAAATGAGGTCTTCTTTTGGATATTATAGTACATCTTAATTTTAAAGAATTTTGGCTTATTGGTCATCAAAAATGTCCTCCTCAGCTTCATATAGGGCTGTGAGTCTACTGATATCTTTGACCTTTCTCAGCATAACATTCATAAGCTATGATCTTCATACCAATGCTGCACAAGCCAGAGAACAAACTGTATGGGTTAGCAAGAAAACCTGGTAAGTAGCCATCATGCTGATTTATGAGTAGACTAGAAGTATCTAATGAAGTTTTGGCTTACTGTGATGTCCAAATATGGCTGATGCATAACAGCTTTGAATAGTTTACAGCAGCTTTCCCCAACACAAAGTGCTCAGTGTAAGTGTGGATTTGAATTGAAAACTCAGGGAGTTAAAAATCCACATATTCTGATTGTAGAAGGCTGTTCTACAGGTCTGTGTATCTGTTTGTCTCTCTCTCTCTCTCTTTCTCTCATGCTACTTATCACTCTGACTGAACTTATTTTGATGGAGGAAATGTATATTTGAGTAGGTTTTATTGTAAAATTTATTTTGATGACATAATGTACATACGTGATTCACAAGTACCTATGAATCAGTGAGTGAATGTCCACAGATCTTTGTGGGACTAAAGTATCTTCTGTGAGATTTATGCACTGTGCAAAATAAGAGTTTTGAAATGGAAATAGCTAAAACAATCATTCAAGTTCAAAAATGAAAACTTCTGTGAAGACACTTTACAAAACAGATGAATGCTTTAGTTATTTGCCTAGAATCTGAAATATAGTATTTGTAACACCCTTTACAGAAATAGTAAAAAAAATAAAATAAAAAATAAATCCAGAGGTTGGAAAACATAGCTTGTTCTAAAAAAATGAGTAACAGGAGGTGCCAAGGTTTTCTTTTCTGTATGCCAGCAGAATATTCAAGGGCTTAAAAACCAGTAGATGGCATAGCAGAATCAAAAGGAATAGATTTGGTGAGGGAAACGAAGAAAAGAATAAAGTGCCAATTATTACAAACAGTAATCTCATAATAAGAGAAATACAAGTAACCATTTTAATCTGGCTATAGGTAGCTACAAAAAGTATTGTGGGCACAGTCTACCTTTACTCCTTCCAGCTCCCGATAATGGTTTTAGAATCAGACAAAATCATCATGCCAGCTTAACAACCTCATGAACAATGCTGAACTTTGATGAAACTGTACATTGAGAAACAATTTGGACAACAAGTTCTTTTAGTATTGATAAGGATCCACAGAAACTTAAGTAACTTAGGTTCTCCATTGTTTTGCACAAAAGATATGAGTGGTTGCTTTGGATCTTAAGAGATTCAGTTGACGTTTCATGAAAAAACTAAATTTCTTACTCTGTAATCCATACGAATCACTGTCCTCAAAATTTACAACACAGACGTCGGATGGGTCTCTCCCCTAACTATTGGAAAAGCTGATAGAATTTTGCTAATTCTACAAATGAATTAGGGTTTTTTAACTATTAGTTAAAATTTTTTAACTATTAGTTTTTCATAATTAAAAAAAAACCTAATTCATTGGTTGAATCAAGATTTAGACTGAAGGGGCATTTGGATAATACATCTCTCTCTAAGCAGTTTGAAAAATAATAAAGGGTTGTGGCCTTGTACACAAAGATTAGCTACCAGAATAAAATATTATTGGGAAAGAACCATGAAGAATGGTCTTTGTGATCACTTCAATATACTGTGCAGCAAGGTAGAAACAATAGGATCACAACAAATGCCCACATGATACAGTCCCAAAATAGTTAACCTCCACTAGGAATGGAGATAATTCAGAAATGCTCAGATGTGCTGAGTTGGCCAATTTCAAAACACCTTTATGTGTTGGTTGGTGGGCCACTGAATTGGTACTGAGGTGGGTCTGTTTGGGCACAGATCTCTGGAAGCAGTTTCCTTTAATATAATCAGTCGCAGAAGCATGGTTCTCTAAATTTATAAAAGCTAAAGCCACAGGAATAAAAAAGTGCTAACCTCCCTGCTGGTTTTAGGGGTATTATTCCTGCCCTGCATGTCTATTAAACTGATTTGTTGGGTTTGCTAGAATAATAGTATACCAGGATAACTCCAATGGGAAAGTAAACAGAGATCTGGTACATCTAAGCTCCTCTTTAATGACTTTTGTTACTTACCGAGACTCCTTATTCTCAGTCACACTTTTACTAAGACCTGGTTCAGGAGGAACTAAAATAACAAAAACAGAACAAAACTCAAACCCAACCTTATCTGATTTTTAAGAAATCCAGTCTACTAAATAATCTAAAAAAAATGTCATTTTCATCATCAAATCTCTGAGTAGTTTCAGAACTATTTTCTGTACACAAAATAAATTTACCTCTCCACATGATCGACATTGCCCGCTACACCAAGGCCTCCTATGGTATATATTTTGCCATCATAAACCAAACTGTTGTGTCGACATCGTGGGACTGTCATTCGGGAAACGAGATTCCAGTTATCAAGGAGCGACATGTAGCACCAGACATCAGCTAGTGTGACTCCAGCTTCCATACCACCTGTCCTCAGGAAGGAGAAGGGGAAAAAAACCCCACAGTGACTTGATATATATTGCAAGGCAAGTCAACTGCAATACAAGATCTTCCAAATGACACATGACTAATTAAAATAAATCATCGTCGATTGCAAGCATCTGTTCCGATGATGCAGATTGCTGTCACTTATTTATGCATCCCAACGGTTTATTTTTTTAAAAAGGCTGTCATGATGTCAGGCTAGGCAGGACATTTGCATATGTGAGCATAATTAGGCAGCATTCATAAATATCCTACAGGCTATTCAGTTGCATATGCAACTGTATGAAGCAACTAAGCAGCTTACTCAACATTTTCAGATTAGAAATTATCCCTAATGCATGGCCTAGGCAATGGATGCTACAACCAGTGGGGCTGTTCTCAGAATCTCTGTGCCATCCATGGATGCAGAACGTAATACAGTAATTAAGGATTTCGAAGCGTCACTACACATTATAGTCTATGGGTATCACGAAAATAGTAATAATGAAAAAAAGTATCAAGATACTCCCAGTGGCATGCGGCAAACAGCTTTTACAATTGATTCTTCTCTCACCTTTTCTCCACCTGCAATCTCTCATATCTTGTACTTCCTTCCTAATTCCCATGCAGTCCCCAAGATTGACTATGTTAGTTTCCTTCCACAAGTGAAATGTTGGCTATAGTATGTTGTGGTTATAGCAATAGCAATAGCACTTAGACTTATGTACCACTTTCCAGTGCTTTTAAACTCTAAGCAGTTTGCAGAGTCAGCATATTGCCCCCCAACAATCTGGGTCCTTATTTTACCCACCTTGGAAGGATGGAACACTGAGTCAATCTTGAGCCTGGTGAGATTTGAATTGCCAAATTGCAGGCAGCCAGCAGAAGTAGCCTGCAGTACTGCAGTCCAACCACTGCGCCACCATGAATAATGAAGTAGCTGTGGTGGCATTTTAAAAATTGTGCTATGTGTATTTACCTAAATCATTATGTGATATTGTGAATTTACATGTTGGTAATGTTGTAGCATTTTTGTTCCTCCAGTTACACATGTGAGAGAAGAGCTTGTTCCCTTTCACTAAAAGTAGGACGAGGTTTCAAGGACAGATTTTTTTTAAAAAAATGAGTAGGGATTACATGTCTTTTAAGTAAACATGGTCATACAGATCAACAACTTGAACAAACCGGCTTCAGATACAGAAACATAATCATTTTGATTCAGATCCAGATGCTTCATACTGTGTCACAATTGCAAGGAAAAGCTCTTCACAGTTTAATCAAGATCCCGAATGTATCTTTTTGCACATTACACGGGGAAAATGTCCTAGGGAGAAAATCTGAGCTGAAATGAAATGGAAAATGCTTGAAGGAACTCTCTTCTTCCCAGCCAAACAATCATGTATCCATTCTGATTAGTTTGCCATGTAAGTTTGCAAAGAATCCATTGGGTTTCTTACTCACCTGAGAGGTAGACATTGTCTCCAGCGCTCACCACACTAAAGAATTCCCGATCATAGAAGGGCAGGGTGGCCAGTGGGTACCATTTGTTGTTCTGAGGATTGAAGCATGTGACTGCTGTCAAAGCCCGTTGATTCATTCCAATCATCTGACGGCCTCCTACTAGGACTATGACTTCTGCTACACCTAGAATGGTAAATATATGTTATCAGATCATAATCTCTGAAGGATCATAATCCCCAATTTCCTTTACCTTGTTATTCTTTGCATAAGCCTAATTCTTTTCTGTTGTTTCATTAGATTTGATTATATGCTTAGGGCACTCTGAACAGAATAAGCAGAGTAACATGTTTGTATATGGCCTAAAATATTCCTCTTGCTGCTTAAGCAGCACACAATGCATGGTCTTTTTTCAAATTCTGGCAAGATAATATATATAGACTAAATTTGGAGTGTGTTTCTATCGAGTGGAAAAACACTTCCTTTTCAATATACCTTTCCTGCTAATATTAATGTTTATCCTTATTTTCAAAACAACATTAATATTGATCCAAAGTCAAAGGGGTCAAGCCCTTTGACTCAAATGAACTAATATTAATCCAGGGGGAAACATTACACTTCACCTGTTAATATGGATTTGAATAATTATTCCTTAAAAGATCTTTGTGTAAAGAACTTATTTGAAGAACTCAAAAGTATTTTTCAAAAACTGGAGTTTTCTTTAAATGATGGATGTGTATTCTAAAATAATCTATTGAGCATTGCCAGCATGACATCAAATAGGGTGTTTATGTTTCCTTTCTTATGTTTGCTTTAGAAATTTTAACTTAAGTGTTTCTTTTCCCCTCAGAGAGAGGGAGAGGAAAATAAACACAACTACTGTACATTTTTAGTTGTCTCATGATAACATAAAAGAGAATAGGAACGTTTTCAAATGTTTAGCTACCATGAGAGTCAGTTTGGTTTAAGGTACTGGCTAGAAACAAGGATACTGGGGAGTTCTAGTTTAGGCATGAAAACTAGTTAGGTGACTTTAGGCCAATCACTCTCTCTCAGTCCAGCAACCCTCACAAGGCTGTTGCTGTGGAGAAAAATGAAACAGAAGTATTACATATGCTGCCATCTTGAATTGACCATCTCTCTCTCTCTGTCTCAAAAAAAGTGTGTGTGGGGGAACAGAATAAAAATCTAAGAATAATTCTCTGCTTTGGAATGAACTATTTATTGCTTTACAGATATACAGAGATAGTATCAACAAGTGACAGATAATAAAACTTGGGCGTAAATTCAACTGGCACTAAGATGATTGTTTCCAGAACAGTGGCAGGAAAACTCATCACCTGTTTAGAACTAATTTGATTATAATAAATAGTCTCAAGAGGATATTGTAGATATTGTGACTTTCACAAAGGATTGAAAAACTCTTAATGAATAGTTACACTAATTCGACTTTGACTTACAGAAATAATCACTCTTCTTATTTCTTATAAAAGAAAAATTACTTTTTCTTAATGAATGATTTTCTGAAAATAGTTTGTATTACCCCCTACAATTTTTTTTTGTAAACAGATACTTTCTAGAAACTGTAAAATTATCAGACATTTTGATGAATTGTTGGTCACCTCCAATTTACAAGAGTAAGAGAAGGGCTGTTCTTGAAAGTGTTTCATCTTTCTGATAAATTCTCTAATCAGATAACATTTCTGCAAGAAATGTAGCCTGACATACAGTTTTATATACTAATAACTTCTTGGAAAGTTAATGGAAATTTTTTGAATTTTCCTTTTGTCTTGAAGCACCTTTGAAAGGCAATTAGTATGCCTTCCACATGTAAATATGCCTAAATTTTACCTGAGATGTCATGCTATCTTTCAACAGAATCGGTATGTTCAACTGTTTTTAACATTACTATAATAAAAGCCGATCAGGATCTCTTTATATTTCCTAGATAATAAATAAAATCTGAGAATTTAATCTGTTCACTGATTTAGTTACTCATTTACAGTATTGCTCATCTTTCTTTTCATATATGCTCATGTATATACAAGGATATAAAAGGAAATTTATATAAAAAACCTCTCATATTACGTTTGTTAAAATATCATTATAATCAAGAATGTCAAATAAAATATAAGACTTAAGTTGTTTACCAAACAGAGGCACTTTAGTTATGACTTTCCACAGTCGGAAGAAGTCAATTTACATAAACTGTTACATTCAGGACAAAAAAGGACATTGCTCAAAATTGAAGATGAAGTAATTATCTATAAAATGGCATCCCATTTTAAAAACGTATAGATCCTCCAGCTATACATCCATGCCAAACAATTTTTGCTTAAAGACCCTTACAAATACAGGTGGTCCTTGATTTATAACCGTCCATTTAGTGACTTCGCAGTTGGAACAGTACTGAAAAAAGTGACATCCACGGTTTTCACATTTATGACCGTTGCAGCATTCCCATGGTCATGTGATCAGAATTCAGACACGTGGCAACTGGCACGTATTTATGGCAGTTGTACTGTCCCAGAGTCATGTGATCACCACGTGTGACCTTTCAAGTTGGCTTCTGACAAGTAAGGCCCATGGGGGAAGTCAGATTTGCTTAACGATCGAATGATTCCCTTACCAACTGCAGTTAACAACTATGATAAGAAAGGTCGTGAAATGGGGCAAAGCTCACTCAATAAATGTCTTATTTAGCAACAGAAATTTTGGTCTCAATTGTGATCGTAAGTTGAGGGCTACCTGTACTCCTTTCTCTCTCTTCAATGCAAATACAGTAGTGGCCAAAATTGTGGAAACCTTTTGGGAAAAGTGTATTTTTGAGGTTTGATGGCTAATAACACCACTTTTTTTTTTTTTTTTGGAGTTTCAAGATAATCATATTCCACTGCTGGAATGGCTTGGGAATAGCCCAGACCTTAACCCAACTGAAAATCTATGGAGACGACTAAAGAAACTTGTTAGTGAAAAGTGACCCAGCAATAAAACCCAGTTAATAAAAGCAATCATTCAATCTTGGTTTCACATTGTAACAGCTGCAGAACTAAAAGACTTGGTTGACTCCATGGGAAGACGTTGTAAGACTGTAATTCATGCTAAAGGTTACCCAACTACTGTAAGTATTAACTGACGTGATAGTTTTTGTATATCTCTTTTTTTCTACGTGTTTCACTTTTCTTCTTTATGCTGTAACTACTATTCTAATAGCAAATCCTTCATAAAAGTTATTGCATTACATTCTTGACTAAATTATCTTTCCATTGATATATAATTTTATGGCATTACTCCAAAAAGAGAGTGGTGTTATTAGCTAGTTTTAGAAAATACACTTTTCCCAAAAGTTTTCCACAATATTGGCCACTACAGTAGCAAAAAAGGAAGAAAATCATCAGGAAAGAGAGTGAAAGAACAGGTTTGCTGGACTAGAAAGGGAAGGAGTTGATAAAGTAAGAGGAAAAGATAAACTGGACTGGTCAGAAGAACTGTCAAGGCTATAGGTTTAAAAGAAGAACTGTCAAAGTTATAGGTTTACAACGGGGCAGGAGAGAGGCCACTGTAATCCCTTCTGTCTCACAATGTGAGGACTATGGGTGGAGGAGCCCTCTCCATTCATGGACCCCAATGTACATTTTCTTTTTTTGGGAGTCTTCACTTTTACCAAGGCAGAAATAGCTTCTCTCCTTCAGTAGTCTGCCGCTTATTTTATGAAAACGAGTCCTGGTTTCCAAGGAGCGAGTGAGATCCTCTGTAGACTTATCCAGAAGTCACATTATGTTTAATGGCTTTTCTGCTTAATAAATCTGCTTGCAGCTAGCCAGGCATTTCATAAATGATACAAAAGGTGTGTGTGGCTGTGATAACTCAGGGTCATGCATAGATTTAGATATGTTATTGTAAAAACACTAAAAAAAATATTATTGTCATTAAATGGCAAAAAAAAAAAAAAAAGATTACACTATTTTCTGGAAGGCAATTTAACGTACTCAAGGATGTCTGTAATTTTAAAGGTGTTTGGGGAAAAAAGTCAGGTTGGATTAAAGAAATATAAACTACCTACATGCCCAGAATTCTATCTCCTGACTGTGCTAAGCTGTTAAATAAATATGGCCAAACCATGACAGAAAACCATCTGCTAGGGAATTAGCACCTGGTCTGGGATGATGAATGCTCTCTCTCCTGTCCCCCGCTCTCAATAACTTTTGCCACAAGGAGAATCAGTGGGAAAAACCTGAAGGACTGCAGGATGCTCAATTGCCCAGTTTGCAATGCCCAATCGCCCAGTTTGATATCGGATTGTATCTTGGCCATGTTACAGGAAAAGTGAGAGGAAGCCTTTTAATCTTGGTTCCTTACTTGCAGCCTGCAAATACCATTAGACATCTCAGAAATACAATATATTCAAGGCTCCACCATTACCTGCTGATAACCTGGGCCGGGTTCTTGGAGTTTGCATCTCTTGCCTGGCATGTGGCAACATGTGATAACGTTTTGCTTCGTTCACCAGATCCCGGCATGCCTCTGAAGATTTTATCAATTCCTCATTGTCAACAACGTTTAGCAGATAACTGGGATGGATGAAGGGCAGACGGACCACTGCCAACAGCTCAGCAGAATACTGTTAAAAAAAAAACAAGACACTGTGACTTCTTCATGCAACTGGTTTCTCAACAACCCTGCCCTCTTTTTCGGGGGGTGGGGATCTATTTGGAACAGTGGAACATTTGTATTTGGCCTATTTTCATGATAATAATGCTGTCTAGGCCAGTGATGGCAAACCTTTTTGGCATCGAGTGCCGAAAAGGGAATGTGTGCGCATATAGGCTGCAACCCGGAACAGGAGCTGCCCAGGGCGCATTCACGCACCTGAAAATGAACTTCTGGTTTCAGCTACTGAACATCCAGTTTCAGCCAACTGCTCTTCTGGGTTTCTGGCATGCATGACATTCATCTAGGCGGCACGCAAGCTCATGCAGGAAAACGGAAGATCAGCTCTTCGAGTTTCCGGCTTTGCTCCATGCAAAAAGGGCAGCTGATCATTGTGTGCGCATGTACGCCAGAAACCCAGAAGAGGAATGGGCGATGCTGCGCATGCCAGGTGACACAGCTCCGTGTGCCACTTCGGGCACGTGTGTCATAGGTTCGCCATCACGGGTCTAGGCTTTTCTCTTCTTGTGTTTCCTCTTCTCAAAAAATAGTTACCGCCCTGATGAAGATAAAACATTCTTCTGGGGAAAAAAAGTAACCCTTCTTACTCACAGAAAGGAAGAAATAATGTCAAAAGATATCAGCTTTTGTTTTATAGCATGTGAACCAACATTTCAAACTTAAAATTGATGGTGGAACCCATGCCAAATTAATATATCTTGAACAGAGGAGGCCTGCTGTGATTTTTGCAAGTTCTTCAGTTAACTTTGAAATTTAGGGCTGGCTGCTTTATTTCAAACGAACAGTTATTCTGGTAGCATTTCAAACGTCAAAAAAGTTCTATGTTTATAGAACATCTAAAGTGAACGTAGTGAATAATAGCAGGCGTTGTGATAAAGCCATGGGCTTTTCTTCACTGACAAAACAAATACATTATTTCAGGTTCTGCTAGAAGTCAAGCTCAAGGAGTTAATAATCAAATGCATGTGGCATATCTCCATCCTTCTGCATCAATAAAATAAACTTTACGGTGCAATGGATATTTAAATAGCTGAAAACATCTATCATCAGTCAAGGCGTAACAGAAACCAAAAGTGCAAATGAGAGAAAAAGGAATATTATAAAACAGAGAATTCATGCAATGATTTATTTTTTTGCAACTGTTCATTTCTCCTAAATATCACAAACTGCCTCAGACCATAAAAGCACAACAGGTGGAAAATAGGCAAAAAGAGCAGATTTGGAAAAAATGGGAAAAGGTAATTAAGAACAGTTAAAGATATTGCTAGGGCACTGCTGTGAAACACTGGAAAGGGAGATGGAAACATTCTTTAAGAACTTCAAAGCACCTGAGATCTTCAGGCAACTGGGAGTACCGTTATCATTCCAAATACCCTTCTTAGCTAATTTTTCAATCTTGGAGACACTATATGTTATGGAGAATGAAGACAGCCAGCTAAGAATAGAAGAAAATGAGGATTTGGAAGGAGTGCAAATTATACTCTACTTATTCCAATTTCATTTTAAATTGTATTTTATCCAATTCCATTTTAAATTGTTTTTTATCAGATTTTAGTAATAATTTGTGTCTGGAACTCTGCACTTTGATATGGCCCAAGGGCTAGTCAGTAAAGTAAAGTACTCTACTTAATGTTCTAAACGCACCTAATTCTAACTTTCTAGAAAGTGGTTATCAATTCAGACCTATTAGAGACTAATGTTTGGTAACTATGTTAGTTATGAGCTGGACATCTCACCAGGACATCAATCACATATATTGGAAACATTTTATTTGAAACGTTTTCTAGGACACTAAAATTTCTGGAGCTCCCACAATTTGATCAAAAATGAAGTTTAAAAAAACCTACTCGTATAATGGACAGAGGGAAGATAGCTGTTGCTTTTATTAAAAAAAAAAAGACTAGCAGAGATGAAATATTAGGGGACTCATAAGAGACCACTTTTCAATATTTGGGAGAAAACTATCATCTGTCAGTTCTATATTATTAAATTTCCTAAAAATTACATTTATTTAGGCCCTTATTTGTTTAACCAACAATAGAACTATAAGAACAAAAAGACAGAGAGAGCTATAAGAAAAGCAAACTTTTATATCAGCTGCAGTAACCATCTAAATGTAAAATAATAAAAATATTCATCTCTTCAGAGCAGGAAATATCACAGCAAAAAGATCAAATTAATGTTCTGTATGTGTGCATTAGATTATCCTGATTAATCAATAAAGGCTGTGTTTGAATAATATCACATCATTAGACAGTACTTATCCCTCAAAGCTTTGACAATTGCAGTATAATTGCAAACATATCCAATTTATTTTGACTGGTTATCTAATTGAGAACATAGCACAAAATGATTAAAACATCAAACTTCTGCCTACCACAGCTTATGCTCTTGGCCAGTAGTGGATTTCAAAACCCGGCGCTACCAGTTCATTATTGGTAGCGCGCAGGTGCGCTCGCTTGCTTTGAGAGTGTGCAGCACTTCTGTGCATGTGCAGATCGTTTTTGATGACGTCTGGGTGGGTGGGCGGAGCCTTCTGCCGCCACCACTACCGGTTCGCCCGAACCGGGGCAAACCAGGAGCAACCCACCACTGCCTTGGCCCAGTTGTTAATGTTAATAACACTAATGTATATTGTTAAAAAACACTACTGTTGTTACTGGCTTTATTTTCATGCTGTCTTTATTTGTTTCATATTTGTGTTGAATAATATAAAGGTGATATCAAAATGCTAATGCTAATGGATATTTCTGAAGAAATCCTCCTCTGATTTTCAAGATGGCAATTTCTTTAGGGGAGAAAATGTGAAGAAATATTAGCCAGGAAATTGTCAGTATCTTAAAAAGCAACAAGGATAACACAAGGAAGACCAAACACAACACAAGACCAAACTCCAAAAGAGGAAGCTGATAAGTTGAGAGCCAGCAGTTTCTGGACTAGAGAGATGTTATGACAACATAGTTTAGGTGCTTTCAAACTTATCAGGAGATCAGCCAAGTATCTGTTGACAAGGGAGAGAAGGAGAAAAAAACCTTAGAATCTAAGCCCTGAAGCCCAAACCTATTTAAGGGTTTTGATTTCAATGTGCTCAGTGGTGGGATTCAATTTTTTTTTTACTACCAGTTCTGTGGGAATGGCTTGGTGGGTGTGGCAGGGGAAGGATACTGTAAAATCTCCATTCTCTCCCCACTCCAGGGGAAAGTTACTGCAAAATCCCCATTTTCTCAGCTGGGACTCGGAGGCAAAGAATAGATGGGGGTGGGGCAGGGGTGAAATCTAGCAGGTTCTGACAGGTTCTGGAGAATTTTGAGCAGTTCGGAGAACCAGCAAACACCACCTCTGGCTGGCCCCAGAGTGGGGTGGGAATGGAGATTTTGCAGTATCCTTCCACTGCCATGCCCACCCACCCACCCAGCCACACCACACCCATCAAGCCATGCCCACAGAAGTGGTAGTAAAAAAAATTGGATTTCACCACTGGGGCGGGGCCAGTCAGAGGTGATATTTACCGGTTCTCCAAACTACTCAAAATTTCTGCTACCGGTTCTCCAGAACTAGTCAGAACCTGCTGAATACCACCTCTGAACGTGCTGCATAGAAGAAATATTTGGGGTGGATATGGCTTTATTCTCGGCTACAATAGAGAGTGAAATCAAGCCAAATCACAAGCCTTCTGGCAAGGATACCTGTTCTGTAAATAGGGTGTTCAGTGTTAGGAAAACCGAGACTGACAGCCAGGTGTACTCTGAAGCCTGACAAAGCCTGTAAAAAATAGACTGACTAGTTATAAAAAAATAATAATAAAAGGAAAAGTCAGGATGGTGTACAACCTCTCCAAAATGCTGCAATGTAATTAAAAAACAAAAGAAAAACTCAACAGTTTAATGGAAGATGAGAGAAAATGTGTATCACTGACCAGGAAATCCAAAGAATTAACAGAGTGGCTAACAAGTAGAGCAAAGGAAATAAATGTCAGAATAACTCTGTCTGTCTTTCTAGCCATAAAGCATAAGTAAACAAATCCATAAACTGTAAGTAATCTTCATTCCATCATGGGTATACCATCCCTGACTATAAAGCTGTTGGGACAGTTCAGTTCTAAATAATTTCTGAAAGTTAACAATGCTATGAGCCTCACTACCACGTATAGTTTCTCTTGGGACATATGCAGTGACTGATGGTTGGAGGAAGCAATTCAGGAAGCACATTTGTGCTGAAATATATGGAGTTTTACAAATAATGACCAGAACTATGAACTCCAGGACAAATTCCCAGTGCAGAACTACTCCTTAGAGGCAGTGCCATGGTATCCACAGATGTCACTGGAGTTACTAGAGTACTGGCATCTGGTTGAATATTTTGGATTAGATAAACTAGATATGCTGGACTAGATAAACTTTGGTATCATCTAGCAGGCTGTCTTAATTTTGAGATATTTTTTAAAAGGGATGGTTCATAGATGACAGAGTTCACAATTTGTCCTTGGGGACCCTATTGACCAGGGGTCTCCAACCTTGGCAACTTTTAAGACTTGTGGACTTTAAAGCTGGCTGAGGAACTCTGGGAGTTGAAGTCCACAAGTCTTAAAGCTGCCAAGATAGGAGATCCCTGCTATAGACCACTTCTTTGGATCTGCCTACATGATAGATAAATAGTACTGAGTGGGATGTACATGAGGTGGCAGTTGACTAATAAAAATGCAGGTAGTCTTGACTGTCATCCCTCTCAGGTGAACCAAAGAGGAAATGATTAGATCAACTAATTCCAACTTACTCTAGGGCTAGGTTAACTAAACCTTGCAAGCCTGAAAATACAAACTTTCCCCTGCCACTTTTAACTGCTTGAACCATTAGGGTAAATCCTTCCTCCTTCTCTGACCATTAAGGTACTGAGAACTCCCACCTTTCTTGTCTGATTGTTTTTAGTCAGCATCAATTCTCCTCAATCCCCAAGGTCGTCTATACATTTCATTACGTTAAGTGACAACTGCTTGTTTAATGACAGTTCAAAATTATGATGGCCTCGAAAAAAATGATTTATGATCTATCCTTAAAGTTAGAACTATTATACTGCCTCCATGGCTAGAGGTGGGTGCTTGGCAGCCTGCTTGCATTTATGACAACTCTAACGTCTTGTGGTCACGTCATCACAATTTCCCAGGAAGATCAATTTGGGAAGCCAGATTCACTTAATGGCTGCATGTTTTGGTAAAAATATTATTTTTTAAAAATAATTTATAAAAATGGGTCTGGTCACAACTGTACTGATTTATGATGGAAATTTCAATCCCAACTGTGGTCGTAAATCGAAGAAAACTTGGTAGCATACTTATTGAAACCTATTAGATGTGAGACAATGGCTTGAATAATTACCAGTTTCTACTTAATTTATTTTGTAATTCAAGATTTGGAATGTATTCAGTGTTTAAATCTTATCCCAAAAAAGTGAGCTATACACCAACTATGATAATCACAACCAAGGGGCATTCTGAATAGTTTTCAGTTATGGTTTTGGGACAACACGATTTGTATGAATTTAGCTTCCATTTATTACTTAACCCACACTATTGCCAATTTCAGAGAGTTATTTAAAGTGACAACCCAGATTTTTCATACGGGAAAGAGAACGGGGGTAGAATTTTTTTTTTTACAAAAAGGGGGTGGGGTACTGTTGGTAATTCGCTCCAAAGCCTTTAGCACTTTCCCTCAATAGGTTTTTTTTTTTTAAATAGATATTAAAAATCACAGGGAATAGAGCAGACATTTACAAGATTACTTAAGAGCCTTTCTTTAGAGAAGAAGGAAAAGTTCTCTATAAACTTTTTGGATTTATCCTTTGAGACCACAAACTTGCTATAGATACCACAGTCCTTCAAATTAGAAGAAGATGAGAGATCAAAGAAAATCAATGGGGTCAAACTCTATGCATCTTCCAGCAAAGATAGGTTTAGTCACAAACTCTATCTTATAATAGACTAATATTGAGCTAGATGATAGGTCAATCGAAAATAATTTGGGAAAGGTACTTCGGAACGGGCAAGAGTGCTGGCATAGCACTACTTTAAAACTGTGGGTTTTTTCAGGTTTCCATACATGAAGATGTGACTGTTTTATCAGGGGACTCTTTAAAATAACTACATCTATTATAACCTGATTCCTTTAATCAGCCACATCTACCTTTTCATGCCACTGTTTTGGAGAAGGATTGCACTTCCTTCCCATCTGGAAGCATTTCTTATGAATTATTATTTTTGAAGCATTTTCAAATCTGTTTCTTCAAGGAACACTGATGCTACTCAACCACAGCTTACTTGACCATCTTGGCTATAAGAGATGAGATACATGCTGTGTTTCCTTAAATTTCCTAGTTTTAGCAATTTTTTTTTAAAAAAAGCAAAACCCTTCTTCCAACTTCTAGACTAGATTGAACAGTATCTTGTCAATAGTCAATCCATGTTGTAAAAAGCTCACAAAGAATGTCTCCTTCTCTTTTGATATCTATCAGTGATGGTGTTGCTAGGGAAAACCTAGTAACCTACCAACATATAATGCAGAAATGAAGTATATGTTTAATTAAATCATAATTTTTTTTAAAAAAAACATTGTCTTCTTATTTTAATAACTGCTTACTGTGAAAAGGAATCAAAACAGGTTGCCCTGCCTCAACAACAAAAAGCTGATATTCTTTTAACCATTCTTTCAGATGCTGTTCATAATGCCAATTAATCATTACTAGCATTGACTGATGTAGAATCTCATTAAAACTGCACCAAGATCTCTGAGAATATGTGTTTATTGCACACTTACATGAAAACAAGGATAAAGAACTAATCTCCCTGTCCCTGGAAAATGAGAGGAACTTTGTTTAAAATAATGTATGTAGTATACTGTAACTCTTTTAAATTTTCATATGAGTTCATTAATTTTGATACGCATTCTAGTAATCAAGGCACTCTATAAAATAATTATGTTCAATTGTGACATCTTTTTACTTTTGTCAACTGAGATTGTGATAATTACCTTATTATCCATTTTCTTTTTATGGACATTATGAATACATATTATTTAATGCAACATTTAATACATATTATTTAATCCAGCATTCCTGCTATTTACTACTATTCCTTCCTTTTCTTTTAAGCTCCCCTATTACAATTTACTTTAATGTGTATCCTATTTCGTTATTTTAGAACAACTCATCCAGTTTTGCAGAATTCCAGTAGCATAATTTCCAAAATGTATCAGTATATATAATATGCGTATACCCCTCCAGAAGCCATAGTATATATTTGATTAGTTACTTATATGCAAGCAAATATGGCATTTTGGTATATGCAAACTTTAATATTTGTGCTTCCTGTTCATCCTGAGTTTCAAAAGAACTTTCCCTCAGCTCCTGAAAAAGCCTGTGTAATTCTTCAGACATAATCTTGTCTCAGAAAATTTAACTATTCACTTGAATTTAACTATTCACTTGAAAGAAATGAATACCATTTCAGAAATTCTACAGATAAAGCTTTGACAAATCAATCAAATAGCTCCATTTTAATCAATGTGGAATAATCTTTGTTTTAATTTTTTTTACTTAGCCAAAGATCTTTCTCTAAGAAGGCAGTTCAGCCAATAGCAATAACTCTTCAGAATTTTTGACATCTTTCACAAGAACTCTAACTCTAACCCCTGCTCAATGCAGGATCCTCAATTCAGGAAGTAGATACGTTATTCCTTAAAAATGGCAGCCCAACTCCTTCCTGCTCTACTCTAGAACAACCTTATTATTATTAACATTCTTAACTAAAATTCCATCAATGGTTCTAGAGCTCCTTTTCATTTTACATGACAGGGCAACAAGATATTTGATGACCATTCTCATAGTGAAAATGTGGGAAATGTGAGATATTGTATAACATGGGTTCTAAACTGCAGTGAAGTTTTTCTTTATTATAGGAGGCAATTCAATTCAGATATGACACATAATACTATGGGTAAATGCACAGGGACAAGCATCAAGCACCTCCCACAATATAGACATCATGCTACTGTTATCACCTGTGTTGAATGTATTACTTAGCCTCATGTTCATCTTGAAACCAATAATGTTATTTTTATATGTACTGCTGTCCAAGCTCGTCACTCCTTTCTTAATTTTCTATCTTTGATTTATTTTTAACTAAACGCAGAACTGCACTTTTATCACTGTTGAATTTCACCTTATAGGTTTTAGTCAAAAATGCCAGTCTGTCAGGATATTTTTGAACTTGATTCTATTTTCATATCACATTTGCAGACTGGAGAAACATCCTCTGTGATTTCATTCAAGTCAATTATAAAAACCATTTCTCACAACTGTCTAGAATGAAGCAAAGACATTAATGAACACTTGTTGGGGACAATTCTTTAATCAACAATGTGTTCATAAGGTATTCCCACTTTTGTGAAGAAAAAAAAATGAGTCAATTTTCTCAGGGTGCCCGAGGAGTGGGATCTGGATCTAGTTCTCCCAAATTGTATGCACTTTCCATTATACCAGGGGCGGGTTTCAAAACCCATCGCTACTGGTTCGCTTGTGGCCGTGCATGTGCTCACGCGCAATGCGCAGAAGTGTCGGGGCAGGTGGGTGGAGCCTCCCGCTGCCACCGCTACCAGTTTGTCTGATTTGGTGCGAACCAGTAGCAACCTACCACTGCATTATAAGTATAGTTCTCATTTTCAAATCCTTAATGCGTAGTCAAAACAGAAAGCATGCAGTTAATTCTACCATTGTTTTATTTTTCTTTAAAGTAAGCTCCTAAGCACCCACATAACTGTGCAATATAAGCAAAACCCCATTTGTAATAGGAAGACTACAACTCAATTTTTTCTTAGTTGTCACTCGTTTGGGGGGGAGAGTGGGGAGTTAGGATGGACTGGAATGTGGTGTCTTAATCCCCTAGACCAGGGATCAGCAACCTGTGGCTCTGGAGCTGCATGTGGCTTTCACCCCTCTGCTGCAGCTCCCTGTCACTCAAACTATGTGTCACAACCACCAATGTGCGACACCGCCGGCATGCGATTTATTGAGTTTTTCAACCCCCGGTAAGCCAACCATGGATAAATCTAAGAAAAGAAAAAATTCAGAAGAAAACAGGATGTTTAATTCAACTACAGATGCTAGTTTTGTGGCCGCTCAAGAAATAGACAGGCACAGGAAGGGTTTTGTGGCTCCTGGTGTTTTCTTTTCTCTGGGAATCTGGTCCAAATGGCTCTTTGAGTGTTTAAGGTTGCAGACCCCTGCGCTAGACAAAACATCGATCAGAAGCAGCATGAGAACCAAGGTCATGGCAACAAACATCTGCTGAGAAGGGAGAAGCTACTACTGGATTGATTGGTTAACATGACCTGGGACATCTGAGGTGGGTGGGAAAATTCTATTCTTTTTATTACTCTGAAGTGGGGGAAATACTCAGAACTAGCTTCACCTTTCTAAATGCCGATACGATGTACTCAATAAAAGTCTAAATGGAGCTTCCGAGTTGTGACTGAATTGGGTTCATTGCTCGGAACTATGACACTGTCTTGGTAATTAATCAACTTGGAGACCTATTACTAACTTTTTTCTAGTTCTGAAGCAGCTTCCTTATACTTCCCTTTTTTCAGATAAATCTACATACTCCTTTTCTCTTCCAATCCTTATTTTGTAAATAAAAGGCCTGAAATCAGAATATTATAATACGGCTATTAATAGTGACATCTGAGCTATGGCTCAGTTTCTTAATCATTCTGTTCAAATCATACAGGCAGCATGAAGTTCACCCATCTTAAACTTGCCAAGACAGATAGGGATTTTTTTTTACTGGTTCTTATTTACTTATGAGCAATCATAATGCAAAATCCTTACTTCCACCCCGTTCCAGACAACCACAATTCCCTCACTAACCTGCTTTCCAGCTCTGTTCTCCTGTGTGCAGGGCAACAAAAGATCATGTGACTACCAGTTTAAAAATGTTCAGTGAGGCCTTCCAACTTCTCGGGGGAAAAAAGATCTCGCGAAGTTGGAAGGTCTGACTGAACTTTTTTTAAAGTGGTAGCCATACAGTCTTCTTTTGTTGCCCTGCACACAGGAGAACGGAGCTGGAAAGCAAGCTAATGAGGGAATTGTGGTTGCTGCAGGATTTTGCAGGAGGCTGTCCAGGCCAAAACTGGGCCGCGGGGAGGGGGGGGCGGCCTCCCAGTTGATCGGCACGGCTGGTCCATTTGCCGCTTCCCAGCTGAATAGTTTATCATTTTAGTTAAGACAAGATATTGTTCTACATAGTGCTGGAAGTTATTTTTAATGTTACTGAATAATAACTACAGCTCTACTTTTTTCATATTTATGGGATTATTACTCTGCCTCAAGCAAGTTTAAGCAGTTTGAAGAAATATAGAACTATGATTTCTAGAACTGTTTATAAAACTTACTCTGAAATCTATCCTGACCTTGCATTTTGCCATTCTTCAATTCTGCAATAACTTTTGTAATTTGTCCCTTGAGTCCTTTTGTGATGATGTTTGTGACCATAATTTTACTTTGGTATCAGAGGAAAGATGAATCATGGTGACTTATAATGCTCCAGGAAGATAAACTATACAACAACCTCTTCTCTTTAACTGTGCAACTTTAAATTGTTGTGAATCCTTCTAGTCTGTCACATTATGTCATCTTATTCTGATGAGCTGTCAATGCAAGTAGCAATTTTATCTCTACTTGATTTCCTTTGTCTACTATACTATTTTGGCCTGCTGAGAGATCCAATTCATCTTTTTGACGCAAAGAGTTTTTGCAGTTGGCAATCCCTCAGAACTCCGGGTGAAGTTTCTTCAGGATTTCTGATGCTCCGATGTAATCTGATGCAAAGACAAGTCTGCCTTTCATATTGATTAGGATGTTGAATGGAAAAACCTCATTAATACATTTGTTTTGCATGATTAGTGAAAGCCCTCACCTTCTGTTGAAGTAACCAAATTTAAATTTTGATTTGTTCCTTGAATTTAAGATGCGTATGGTTTATGAGACTCTGTTAAAATGAATTCCTTAAACTGAAATGGTGAATGTGCACGAAATTATCTGAACAGACTCCCATTTGGAAGCTATTTACTTGTCACTTGATATCCTCCTTGAGCATCATTTTCTGAGACAGTATTATGCATTTTTGATATATAAGAACAAAGGTACAGCTGGCATCCTCTTATCTTTCTAGTTTTCATTTCTGATTTGGGATAAGGCCGATGCGTGATTTGCATTAGCCAAATTTAACATTTCTGCAACTTTTGAAAAAAGGTATGTGATTCTTTCTCTATGGATAGGCCTGGACCTTTGCTTAGGCCAAGGGTCTTAAGTCTTGGGCCAAGATGGTGGCTTGATTTTGCATCAGCATCTTCTTTCTTCACTTTTTAGTACTTCTTTTTTACCACCACATGTATTTATTTAAAGCACACAAGCTCAGGATTTAGATTTGGGAATGTGTTGTGACCTTCTTTTTCTGTTATTTTATCTTCCTTGTTTATAGAGTTGTTATATATTTGGCTAATAAATATCTTGCTGAAGAACAGTTATTTCAAATGCATCAGTCTTCTTTGGCTGTTCACGCTTGTCATCCTCCCTCTCCTTTTCTGTTTTCTAACTGATACAAAGAAGCGGCAGCCATTGTGTAATTTTTCTTCTTCTCTTCTGGTTTATTGGACTGGGACTTCTTTCTAGTCTACTAATCCATTTTGAGCTCACATTTTCTCTTCATTTTTCCTTCTCTTCACTTTTAGATTTCAAAATTGAAATTTTCTATACTTTAGCTCTTTAGTTCTGTTCAAGCCCTCCTTCCCCCCCTCCCAATCCTCTATCAAGGTACATTTTGGTCCCAGTTTTATTTAAAAAGGAAATCTTTGCTTCATGAAATTACCTATGGGTTAAATATTACAAGGGAAAGTTATTACTTTTTTTGACAATTCCAGCTGCACTGCCTACAAAGGTCAAACATTTCCCAGTCGTCTTAAATATCATCTCTTTTTCTATAGTTACCATTATTTCATATAAAATTACATTTGCATGGTATTGAAATAAGTAAATGTTATCCAAAAAGTAAAGATAGCCTCAAGTTGAGCTTGGCTCCAGGAGATTACATGAACACATCTAAGTAAATTTCTTTGCAATAATACAAAAGTGGCATTGCCTTCTTCAGGGATGTTTTTCAATTTCTCAGTCCAGTTATAGTTGGGAATTCTCTGATGGTTTCTCTTTCAAGTATTAACCAAACTTACTTTTGCTTAGCTTCCATGTTTGGCCAAACACTGTCCCTGATAAATGTTAACTGTCTTATGAAGAAAAGTAATATTATAAAAATGAATATTACTTCAAGACTCATCTCTATTTACTTAGAGCCACTTAATGCTATTACTTTGAAATTAGCATTAAAGGAGACTGATAAGATATTAAGAATTTTTTTAATGGAAAAGACAAACCCCTAGATTATCTTTATCTAAGTGATGGTTATCATATGGTGAAAAGGGTTTCAAAGTTTCTGATTTTAAGTTTCTTGCTGGTCATATATTTTGACTATAATTTCTCTAAGGAGAACATAAATGAACAAAACTACTAAGGGCTTCATTGGAAAATGATTATTTGATATTTTGGCAGAAACTTAATTATTTCTAGCGAGAAATTGACTGTATTTTCTGAATAAAAATGTGCAAAGCCTATTCAGAAAATGTTGGAAGAGAAGCATAATTTTGATCTTTTCCTCGTTATACTTTTTAAAATAATCCCTGAAAATTTCAGGTATTTAAAAACATAGTGCTGGAAATGTAAAATTGTTGTAAAGCTGCATTTTGATTGTAGCTTTGCTTTCTTGCCTATTATTTTAATTGCAGGCACATAGGTATTGAAAGCCAGTTTGGTATAGTAGTTAAGGCATCAGGCTGAAAACTGTGAGACCATGAGTTCGAACCCACTTTAGGCACAAAGCCAGTGGAGTGACCAGCGATCAGATATTTTCTGTCAGCCCTAGGAAGGAGGTAATAGCAAACCACTTCTGAAAAATCTTGCCAGGAAAACTGTAAGGCAGGCTCCAGGAATTGGACATGACTGAATGGGGAAACCACCACACCTGGGCTTCTCATGGACTCACTGCAGACAATCCATAACTATGAATCTGGCCATGGAAAATACAAAGTTGGTCTAGGCCAGGGGTGTCTAACACAATTTCATTGAAGGCCACATCAGGACTGATGTGGGGGAGGAGGCTGGCCAACTGAGTGGGTGTGGCCAACTGGGTGGGCCTGGCCAGCTTGACACCACTCCCCAAACTGCTGGGATGTTTCTTCTTTGTATTGGGTAGACTGGGCCGAAGCCACGCTGGCCCGATGTTTCCTCTTCGCATTGGGTAGACTGGGTTGAAGCCATGCTGGCCTGATGGTTCTTCTTTGCATTGGGGAGACCAGGCTGAAGTGATGTGGGCCAGCCCCTTACATTTTCCAGGATGGCCCTGCGGGCCGGATCAACCACATCGTGGGCTGAATTGGCTGCAGGCCTTGAGTTTGACACCCCTGGTCTAGGCTATTTTCCCTGATTTGAGAATTCTCCAGATTTGTTGGAATTACAATTTCAGAGTTTCCAGCCAATAATAAACTGTAGAACATCAAAATCTGCAGAGCATCAGATTAAGGAAGGATGATCTTCCTTGGGATCTTATTTTCAATCAGCTTGTTGGGACCACAGCTTAGAAGCTTCTTATTATGATTTTTAATCAGGTACTAAATGTTGATTGGGGTCCTAATTTCAGTGAATCCAATCATTGCTATATATTTATTAAGATAGACCAAATTGAATACCTATTTTCATTTATCTAGGCATCCTCACGTTTATACATGTTTATAAGTAGTCCTCATTTAGCAACTGAATTGTTAAGCAATTCTTTGACAGCTATGAAAAAGTAACATCTTCGCATTTATGAGCTGTGGTGGCACAGTGGTTAGAATGCAGTATCACAGGCTTATTCTGTTGACTACCAGTTTGATTCTTACCAGCTCAAGGTTGACTCAACCTTCCATCCTTCTGAGGTTGGTAAAATGAGGACCCAGATTGTTGGGGGCAATAGGCTGACTCTGTAAACCATTCAAGAGAGGGCTGTAAACTGTGAAGTGGTATATAATATACTATACCACTGGAGAAACCCAAATTTTTTTACTACTGGTTCTGTGGGAGTGGCTTGGTGGGCATGGTGTGGCTTGGTGGGCATGGCAGGGGAAGGATACTGCAAAATCTCCACTCCCACCCCACTCCAGGGGAAGGATACTGCAAAATTCCCATTCCCTCCCCACTCTTGGGGGAAGGATATTACAAAATCTCCACTCCCACCCCACTCTGGGGCTAGCCAGAGGTGGCATTTTCTGGTTCTCCGAACTACCTAAAATTTCCACTACTGGTTCTCTGAACTACTTAAAATTTCCACTACCGGTTCTCCAGAACCTGTCAGAACCTGCTGGATTTCACCCCTGGTCTGTACCTTATGCTATAAGTGCTATTGCTATGACCTTTAGATGTTTGTAAGGCAAAAGAAAGGTGAGGATAGTAAGCACAGTTGCAGTTTCACTTAGTGTCCACTTTGTTTAATGACTACGTTTCTGGTGCCAATTGTGGTTGCTAAATGAGACTATCTGTGCTGGTTTCCAGAGAAACTTGTCAAAATACAGGAATTGCCTGATATGAATGATAGTATGAAACTATGATTTAAACAGTTGGCATCAAGTTTATTAGTGTGCTATTTTAGGCACAGCCACCATATTTTGCTATAATAAAGTTTTAGTTTAGTATCTTCAAAGCTACTCAGCAGATTCAAAATGTTACTTATATAAGAATTACTCTCCAGCAATTCAGTCCTCCAGATTCTGCTCCCCATATATTTCTGGAGCTAACCCAATGAGCAAAAAATTATATTCATATTGTATCATTATACAAAAATGAAGCGTTAAATTAACTGCACTGAGGTTTCTCAAATTGGAAGAGCTTTAAAAAAAAAAAGAACCTTGATTTACGTTTCTTATGCACCCATCCTTAGATTAAGTTCTGCTGTGATGCTGTATTACAAGGAGAGAACTGACACACAAGGGAAAACTACTTGTACAGGTTAGTCCTGAATAATCAATCAATTTAACTGAAACTCAGCAACTTTGCCTGCCTACTGGGAGGCTATCATTTCACATTTTATACAAGCGTGTGCACACACATGTAATATATACACACATAGACACACACACATACAGCACATATATAACATATAACATCTATATCTATATCTCTATATCAATATCAGTGGTGGAATTCAAATTTACTACTGATTCTGTGGGCGTGGCTTGGTGGGCATGGCAGGGGAAGGATACTGCAAATTCTCCATTCTGTGCCCACTCTGGGGCCAGCCAGAGGTGGTATTTGCCAGTTCTCCGAACTATTCAAAATTTCTGTACCGGTTTTCCAGAACCTGTCAGAACCTGCTGAATAGCTCCCCTGATATATATCATGTATGTGTGTTTGTGTATAGAGCTTTTTAAAGTTAAAACACATCTTTTTTACCTAATGATTGACTGAAGAAAGCTAAAATGCTATGACATCAGAACATAACACAGGCAATATTCAAGGCCTGTTTAAAATTATTAAAACATATCTGTAACACTGTTTTTGCTTCATTCCTGTAGTACTTCTTTTCTTTCCAACACAATCAAGTTCAAATCCTTTTCATTTATGTGTTGTACTGCTAAGTCACAGTATGTTCAGCTCCTGGAATCCTTTTCAAATTAGCTCCTCGCACCTTTAATCAATTACTGTGCTATTCTGTAAATTCTTCCAATTTCTCTGCAAACCTTTGTCTCTCAGGTACCATTAAGTTACTGTTGATATAGTATTTTCAGGGACGTAGGAAGTTTTACAGGTAGTTCGTTAAGATTTTTATTTTAAATAGGCAAACCATTCTGTTTTAAAACTGGATTTTTGATCATTCACAGTATTTTTAAAAGGTCATCATAGGTGTGCATATAAATGAAACTGTCAAGAGAATTTTTTTTAAAAAAACCTTCCATCTTATAACAAGGTTAACTATTTTACAAGCAGGTAAAACCTGAGAACAGATAATAGATAAAATAGCTTTAAAAAACAAGTACTTGAAAAAAATTCAGGTCAAGAAGAGGTTATATTATTCCAGAGGAAATACAATTTTTTTTACTTGCCACCTAAATCGGGGGTCCCCAACCCCTGAGTTGTGATCCAGTACTGGGCCATGGGCTGTTCAGAACTGGGTCTCAGAAGTGGTGTGCGCGCATACATACAGCTCCATTTGTGCAAGTGGAGTGCGTACTTGCTCACTACTTTTGCAAATGGAGCTGCGCACACTCACCCACCACTCGCATGGAACCATCCCCTCTGCCCCCCACCCCCGGCTGGTCCACAAAGCCGAAAAGGTTGTGGAACGCTGACCTTTCTCCTGTAGCCTCCCATTGGTGGACACAACAATTGAAGATCTTAAAGTCCAGATTAGCAGCCATCTCTTTCAACTGGAGCTACAAACAGACTATAAACCAAAGAGTCAAAGCTCAGGAAGATCAGCCTGGAGTGGGGAGGGGGCTTGTCCTATGATCTTGTAGATGTATTCTCAGGGGTGAGTTCTACTTACCTTTATTAATGGTTCATAGTGGGGCCGCAGAAAATGAAAATGCGCAGAAGCATTTTGATGATGTCAGGGTTGGTGGGCGGAGCCTCCCTCTGGTTTTAATACCAGTTCTATAGAACTGGTGCGAACCAGGGGGCAACCCACCACTGTGTATTCTGGTTAAGAGATGATCCTAGGCCAGTTTCAGGTATGACGCATTACGATCAGGGGTGGGTTCTACTTACCTTTACTACTGGTTCGCAACGGGGCCACGCACACTTGCACGTTTCTGCGCATGCACAGATCATCATTTATGACATCTGGGCGGGTGGGCAGAGCCTTCCGCCAATTTTACTACAGGTTCTATAGAACCGGACAGTACTGGGAGCAACCCACCACTGATTACGATAGTCCAGAGAAGAGATCTAGTCACCTCCGAGGCCAGGCTACTGTATTTTTGAAAATCTACAGTGAAAGAGCTTCTGAGCAAGTTATTATCTATGCTGACCCCTCTCAGGAGACAAATTATGATAGATCCCCAAAACAGACTATTAGCAGCCATAGTTTTGGAGTCCTGGGATAGTATAAGGCTGACTGAAGACAGCATTAATTCTTGTTTTAAGATTCCACAGTGATTTTCCATTTTCCTAGCTCAAGCTACAGAAGAGAGTGGTGTGTGACAGATGGATTTTCTGAGCTCTTCTCACTCCTTTTCTCTCACCTACACCACATTGCACATGGACTTAAGATGGTAACTCCTGACAACCACACAGGGCATTCTATAGCATAAGCAGAGAGTGTGTGTGTGTGTGTAGAGAAAGTGTGTGATTTTTGAGGGGTAGCACTGAGAGGTCTTACACTTTCCTACTACAGCACTGACCTCTCTGCAAAGCTCCCTTCGTGCAGCAATGAGGCTTTTATAATAGGCTGCTCTGATCTCAGCAGAGGCTAATTTAAAGCCTCATTGCACACAGGGAGATGAGGTTGTTTTAAATGAGCTTTTTATTATACTTTTTAAAAACTCACTCAAGAAAATTCCAGTGTGGCTATACTACTTATGTATAGGATATAACCTACGACCAAAATTTATCTCCATAGGAAATGCTATTTCAAGGAACAAGATTTTATTCCTGGGAAGGAATTTCTTACATAGCAGAAATGGAAAACTCTGCTTAAGACACAAATTGTAGACAGGCCAAGAAGGGATGTTCCTTACTTTGGGCTTTAAGTCTATCTGCTTTGTAATTTGAAGATTCCACCTGATGAAAAGTATTTGGTGTCTTAGTTTTTCATTTTGTGATCTTAAAAATGTAGTATAACAGCTGAAGGATTTTGGGGGATACTTCATTCAGCTCCAGGGTTTCCATTGCTGTCAAGTAATTAAAAGGCGAGTCTCCAGCCAACAATCTGTTCTCACTGCCACATGATATAGCCCAATTATTCAAGAAGAGAGCATCTAAGCTGGTTGCTTTCTCAAATTTTTTATTTTATTTTTAAACATAAAACCAGATGATTAGAGGCGCTCCGATAATTCCAGAAATGTTATTGCCTGCAGTTGGCATTCAATTCCAAAGCACTGGGATATAATTATTTACAAAGCATTAGCTTAATAAATATTGAGTTCTTCTTTCTTCTTCTGCAAGAATATTGAATGACCTTTGGAAAAAATAAGCATTTGCTCTTCCAACATGTCTCAGCTGCTTAGAGCTCTCTTAAAATAGTCTGATGCAATCCATGTAAACAGGATTCTTAAGACATTTTAAAGTAGAGATATGAAATGTACAAACTGTGGATCAGAACAGGTCATAAGGGAGCCCACAATGGCTGCAACATACATTCCGCCTGACATATGATAGATACTTTGGTGTGGGAACCACTCATCTTCATGTCTCCCTTCTGCAAACACTTCCCACACTGATTTTTCCTCTGAGAATTTTCTGTAAATGTTTTGGGAAAAATTCTAGAATATGTAAAGCTATAGCAAATCTGTTCAGCTTTGTTATTTCCCAAAGGCATTCAAAATGGCCTAAAACACTTTCTAGTGACTTCAGAGAAAGATGGCTAATGGCGGATAAATTGCCATTCCAGACAGCTTGCCACCTCATACTGATTTCATTGAACAATCCCCAGGTGTCTCCCATTTGAACACAGAGCTGTCTCAAAGACATTGGTATAGGGCTGTTGGGAAACCTGACCTCACACTGAGGCAAATGTTCAAATAACTCAGCAGGAGGATTCTTCAGGATTTGAGAATGATTCAGAAGAAGTCGATCTGGCCTCACATGACCATAATATCTCTCCTGGATTCTTTGGGTTTCTATGCGAACACAGCTTTAAGGCTTGTGTTCCTTTAACAAACAAATTTCTAATAGCAGCAGTCAGTTGGAAAATACTGACCTAGAGCATCCCTAAGGATTCCAGGTTATCCCCACTGCTACTTAATATATACATAAACTGCTGGAAGAGGGTGACTGATATTTTGAACAGCAGCACCACCAACTATAGCAATAGCACTTAGACTAATATACTGCTTCACAGTGCTTTACAGCTCTCTCTAAGTGGTTTACAGCAGTAGTGAAATTCATTTTTTTTTACTACCGGTTCTGTGGGTGTGGCCTGGTGGGTGTGGTGTGGCTTGGTGAGCATGGCAGGGGAAGGATACTGCAAAATCTCCATTCCCTCCCCACTCCTGGGGGGAGGATATTGCAAAATCTCCATTCCCATCCCACTCTGGGGCCAGCCAGAGGTGATATTTGCCGGTTCTCTGAACTACTCAAAATTTCCACTATCGGTTCTCCGAACTACTCAAAATTTCCGCTACCGGTTCTCCAGAACCTGTCAGAACCTGCTGGATTTTACCCCTGGTTTACAGAGTCAGCATATTGCCCCGAACAATCTGGGTCCTCATTTTACCAACCTCAGAAGGACAGAAGGGTGAGTCAACCTTGAGCCTGGTGAGATTCAAACTGCCAAGTTGCTGGCAGCCAGTAGCCAGCAGAAGTAGCCTGCAGTACTGCATTCTAACCACTGTACCACTATGGCTCTTATGCTGATGAACACAACTCTACCTCTCTTTCCCCATTTAAATCCAAACAAGTGATTCAAGTTCTAAGTCACCACTTTATATTGTCAATAGGCTAATGAGGGTAAATAAATTAAAACTTAATCCAAACAAAACTCAGGTTCTTAAAGGCAAGCTGAGACTAGAAATTAAAACCTCAGCTCGATAGAAAGACATCCTTTAAACTCTGTGGGTATTCCTTGGCCATAATGACCTCTGGTTGGTTGGATTTGGCACAATGTAAATGCTGAAATGAGTAAATGAATATTTGCACAGCTAAGGTTCGTGGGCCAACTGTGTACAATTCTAGAGATGCCAGGTTTGATGCACGCATTAGTTATAATTTGTTTGGACTATTTTATTGTGTTCTATATCAGGTTGCCTTTGAAAAATATTTAGAAACTTCAGTTGCTACAGAATGTTGCATCCAAAAAATAAGCCAGGACCATTTAAATGCGCGTTTCATCAGCCGAGGGCTCAGGGGAGGGGCGGAGGGGTAGCGGTGATTATTAAAGAAGACCTTGATCCGAGGGAGGCCACTGTTCCTCAGGTTGCTGGCTGTGAGTCCCTCCTTGTGAAGTGGGGTCGTGGGGTGCAGATGGGCTTGCTGATCACGTACCTGGCTCCCTGCCGCGTGGCAGCAGCCCTGCCTGAGTTGCTTGACGTAATAGCTGGGGTGGCGGTTGGTACCCCCAGACTTATGGTTATGGGGGATTTCAACCTGCCGTCCATCGGCGAAACGTCAGAGGCGGCTCAGGAGTTCATGGCTTCCATGACGGCCATGGACCTGACCCAGTTAGTTCATGGCCCCACCCACACGGGGGGACACACGCTAGACTTGGTTTTTACCTCTGGTCAGTGGCTGAATGATCTCGATTTAGGGGAACTAGTCATCAATCCCTTGTCATGGACAGATCATTCGCTCCTTCGTCTAGACTTCCATACCGCTTCCCTTCGTTGCAGGGAGACGGAACCGATTAGGTGGTTCCGTCCCAGGCGCCTGATGGACCCAGACAGGTTCCTGACGGAGCTTGGGCCTTTCCCAGAGACTCTGGCTCACGGCTCGACTGAAGAACTGGTAGCCGCCTGGGATAGGGCGGCTGCTGGGGCTTTGGACCGCGTCGTGCCTTTGCGGCCTCTGATCCGGTGCCGACCTCGATTAGTTCCTTGGTTTTCCGAGGAGCTGAGAGAGATGAAGCGCCGGAAAAGACGCCTAGAGAGCGATTGGAGGGCCAGTCGCACTGAATCTGACCGGACACTGGTAAGAGCTCATATTAAGACTTACCTAGTGGCAATAAGGGTGGCGAAATGTAATCATTTCTCCACCCTTATTGCATCAGTAGATAATCGCCCAGCCGCCCTGTTTAGGGTGACCCGCTCCCTCCTACAGTTGGGAGCGCGGGAGGACCTCTTGCAGGGGAGAGCTGAGGAATTTGTGCAATATCTGCATGATAAAGTCGCTCAGATTCGGGACGGTCTGGACTCCAATTGGGTAGTTCCGGATGGGATGACGGGAGTGGATCTTGAGAATGTTATCTGGGATGAGTTTGACACTGTGACTCCCGAGGACGTGGACAGGATTCTGGGGAGGCTGAACGCTATCACATGTTTATTGGACCCGTGTCCCTCTTGGCTGGTACTGGCCTCCCGGGAGGTTACACGAGGCTGGCTCCAGGGCATTATTAATGCTTCTCTGAGTGAGGGTGTCTTCCCGGCCGCCTTGAAAGAGGCGGTGGTGAGGCCCCTCCTCAAGAAGCCTTCCCTGGACCCGGCTATATTAGGTAACTATCGTCCGGTCTCCAACCTTCGCTTCACGGCGAAGGTTGTTGAGAGTGTGGTGGCGCAACAGCTCCCTTGTTACCTGGATGAAGCTGTCTATCTGGATCCGTGCCAGTCGGGTTTCAGGGCGGGTTACAGCACGGAAACGGCATTGATCGCGTTGGTTGATGATCTCTGGAGGGCTCGGGACAGAGGATCTTCCTCGGTCCTGGTCCTTCTTGACCTCTCAGCGGCTTTTGATACCATCGATCATGGTATCATGCTGCGTCGGTTAGGGGGTTTGGGAGTGGGAGGCACCGTTATGCGGTGGTTCTCCTCCTTTCTCGCTGACCGTACGCAGTCTGTGTTGGCAGGGGGGCAGAGGTCGACCTCGAGACACCTCACTTGTGGGGTGCCACAGGGGTCTGTCCTCTCGCCCCTCCTGTTCAACATTTATGTGAAGCCGCTGGGTGAGATCATCCGTAGTTTTGGGGTGAAGTGTCAACTGTATGCTGACGACACGCAGTTGTACATTTCTACCCCGGATCACCCCAATGATGCCCTTGCCGTGATGTCCTGCTGCCTGGAAGCCGTACGGATCTGGATGGGGAGGAACAGGCTCAGACTCAATCCCTCCAAGACAGAGTGGCTGTGGCTGCCGGCGCCCCAATATAGCCAGTTGGTGCCATCACTGGCTATTGGGGATGAGATCTTGCCCCCCTCAGAGAGGGTTCGCAACTTGGGCGTCCTCCTGGATGCACGGCTGTCTTTAGACGATCATATGACGGCCGTGGCCAGGGGGGCTTTTTATCAGGTCCGCCTGATTGCCCAGTTGCGTCCCTTTCTGGATCGGGACGCCCTACGCACAGTCACTCACGCTCTCGTCACTTCCCGTTTGGACTACTGTAATGCTCTCTACATGGGGCTCCCCTTGAGGAGCACCTGGAGACTTCAGCTGGTCCAGAATGCGGCCGCGCGAGTGGTTATGGGAGCGACTCGTCGCTCCCGGGTAACTCCCCTCTTGCGCGAGCTGCACTGGCTTCCGGTGGTCTTCCGGGTGCGTTTCAAGGTGTTAGTTACCATCTTCAAAGCGCTCCATGGCTTAGGACCGGGATATTTACAGGACCGTCTTCTGCCAATGAATACCTCCCACCGCCCGATACGCTCTCACAGAGAGGGCCTCCTCAGAGTGCTGTCTGTCAGACAATGCCGACGGGCGGCCCCCAGGGGGAGAGCATTCTCTGTGGGAGCCCCAGCCCTATGGAATGAACTACCCCCGGATATAAGAAAGATTCCTGACCTCCGTGCCTTCCGATGAGCCCTGAAGACCCTACTATTTCATCAAGCCGCTCTGACTTAAATTAGTGCTAATTTTAATAGGGATTTTTAGGGGTTTTAAATTTTACGGCCAAATAGTTTAATTATTTTATTAGTTTTAATTTTTATATGTGACTGTTTTTAATATGGCTGTAAACCGCCCTGAGTCCCCTCGGGGAGAAGGGCGGTATATAAATGCAATAAACTCTAACTCTAACTCTAAATGAGGCGTGTTACAGACCCAGCTACAGTAGTGGGTTTCAAATTTTTTTATTACCGGTTCTGTGGGCGGGGCTTGGTGGACATGGCAGGGGAAGGTTACTGCAAAATCACCATTTCCTCCCAATCAGCTGGTACTCCAGAGGCAGAGAATAGATGGGGGCGTGGCCAGTCAGAATAATTACTACCAGTTCTCTGAACTACTCAAAATTTCTGCTACCGGTTCTCCAGAACTGGTCAGAACCTGCTGAAACCCACCTCTGCCCAGCGACCACAGAGTTTTTGAACACAACACGAAGTACTGTGTCGGACACACAAGTTCCTGTATGATTAAGAGATAAGCAATTTCCTCATTTGAATTTGCTCAGGTTCTTAATCTTAATCTGCAAGAGATCATTAGGGGTGATAGAAAATGACAGTAAGGCAACATCTCCTCATAGGTTGCTTATAGCCTCTGAAACTCCCTGTAAAAGGAGCTCTAATGAACATTGTTTCCATTGTTGTTTTATCAGCAGGCAAACAAATAGCTGATCAGACAAACTTTGGGAATCTGAGGTGACTTTTTGCTGAAATCATTTGAACGTACAAATGCTGGTACTACTGATATATTTGTGATTATTCTTACATGATGGCTTTTAATATTTTAATTAAAATGTGCTACTTTACTTGTGGCATATTCTTAGCCATTTTCAGGATTAATTCTGATGTCAATCCCATTTGAAAGAGCTGTTCTGACCACCGAGTCTAATCCCTTGCTGAATGCCAAAATCCAAATTAATGGATTTTGACAGGTGGTTGTCTTAGCTTCTGGTTACACCTTTCTAGTGAAAATGAGCCCATCACCTCCCTGGGAAATTGGTCCCACTGTCAACTGCTCCTACAGTTAGAAAGGTCATTTCCCCCCAAAAAAACCACTAAACTGGAATCTGCCCTCCTATAACGTAATCTGTTAGTCTGTGTCCTGCACTCTGAGATAAATAAAGAAGTTTTAATCTTCTGTTTGACATCCTTCAGGTATTTCAAGAAGACTGTCATATCATCATGCCACTATCCTTTAGCCTACCAAAAATAAATATAGCCACTCTGTCCATCTCTCTTTATACGACTTAATGTCTAGTCAGTGTAAAATCTTGCATTATCTTTCCTGACCATGGGAAGTGCCATTTATATATCTACAGCTATTTTTAAACATACATTTTCAAGGCTATTGAGCTTGACTTTCTATGCCGCCCCCAGTGTAATCTCTTCCTGAGTTCCAGAACCTAAAGATGCCATTATGAAATTTTAAAACACGATTTTTATGAAAGCATCTGAAGAAAGAACATCTTCGATCGATGTTAGAAGATAGTATCTATGTGACTATCTTCAGATACAGGTAATACTTGACTTACAACTAAAATTGGGACTGGGATTTTGGTTACTAAATGAATCAGTTGAACAAATGACTGATTTGTTCAATGATTCAATCCCAGTTGCAGTTGTTAAACTATATCCGAGGTCGTTAAATGAATGGAGTAAAAGAGCTGCATGCTGAAGGATTTTTGCTTCCCTCTGTGCGCAGAAGGGAACTCCTCCAAAACGCTTGTGTGGAGGTCTGGTTCTGAAGCCCTTGGGTCGAGTTCCCCGCCCCTCTCTGTATGGAGGGGAATTCCTCTAAAGGGCTAAACAAATGGATCAGATTCCGGATCAGACCTTCTGGATCTGAGCTCTGTTTCTATGTATGAAGGGGTGGGAAACCCTTCCCAAGGGCTGCCAAAATGAAGCTCAGTTCTTTGTGATCTGCAGTCTGGAGAAGAGAATGCCTCTGCTAGGCTACAGAAATGGAGTTCGGATCTCCACAATCCAAGCTCCGTTTCCACAGTCTGGCGGAGACGTTCAGCTCCATTTGGCAGGCCGCTCTTTCTTCCGGCTCCATTGACTTTCTGGGAAGCCAGCAGAGAAGATGGCAAATGGCAATCACATGCTCATGGGGAGCTTGGTAACAAGTTGTTAAATGTGAACAGATTGCCAAGCGTCCAAAATGTAGTGTGATCCCAAGGGGAGAGGGAGGCACAATGTTTTACAACAGTCAGAAGTGCTTTGCAGGCCTAAATCACTCTTTCTGAGTCCACGGTAACTTTGAACAGCCATTAAACGACCAGTCATAAATCAAGGACTACCTGTAATATAGGATACAGCAACCAAAGGAGAAAACAGGTCATGGCAATCATCTTGAAGATTGATTTATCCATACTACATGAAAGGAACCAATCATCAATATCTGAGCAATAATTTAACTGCAAACATATTCACAGAAACGTACATAAATATTTAAAATAAGAAATGAGAAACTCTCTGGCAAAACAAATAAGAATAGAACAATAAATCAAAAAAGCACATCGGAAGAGAAGTATGATGAGAAGAAAACGCAGGCCAGTGTCAAAAAAAATGTCTGAACAGCATGAATGGGAGAGCAGCAAAAACAACAATAGCAATGGCAAAAAGGGGAGAAAATGAAACCGCCTCTTACAACTTAAATGTGTGAATTTTAACTAGCAGAGAAGAGAAAGAAAGAAAGAAAGAAAGAAAGAAAGAAAGAAAGAAAGAAAGAAAGAAAGCAGCAGTACAAAACAAATAACATTTTCTGTGCAATATCTTTTGGCCTCAGTGTACTGCTATTCCAAGCATTTGATTCAGAAGATGCTACTGATGCTAAATGGTCCATGGAGCAAAATAAATGAACTAACCAGAATTATAAACTGTGATTTCTTGACGACAAGCAGTAGTGAGCTCCATCGCCAATGGAGCCCAAGAATGAACAAAAGCTTTATGTCAGGTTATAAACTTCTGCTTTCATCTTTCCAGAAATATATCTTTGGTAGGATTTTCATTCAATTTACCATCTTATCACAGCATGTAAGGTAAGATTCGTAGATTATAGTCAAGTCTTGCTTATTTTTTTATGTCGGTCAGCTTCAAAATATGAGGTGCTAATATAAGTTAATAAAGCTGAGATTTAGTTATCAGTGGAAACAAAAGCAAGAACTAGTCTCCTTTAGGCCATTCAGAAGGAGAGAGCAGCACTGGGCTACTTTGAATATTCTTTGAATTTCTTTCTTTGAATATTGTTAACCGCAAAATTAACCATGTGCTGAAGTCTTGCCTCATGCAGGGCACTCTTCATTCTAGAACCATCCTGTTTCCATTCTTTACCCAGGTTTTTGACTGCTGCCCTTTGCATTGAGCATAATTTAATGTCTTTCAGTATTCCTTTGGCAGTACAACAGCTTCTGAAATGTATCGGACTATTTTAGGTTGCCAGTGATTTCAAATGTACTTCCCGTATACTTTCCATATTATACTAGTGCCCAGAACACTTTGAATGATGGGATGACCTTGTTAGTCTTCTGGGTATTTTAATTAGCCTACATCTCATAATATTTTTCTGATCTCCACTCTAAGAAAGTTTGGGAGGCTATAAAACCAGTTTTGGTTGCAATGGATAGGGTAGTATTTATGGGGATTATTTCAGAGGTGGGTTTCAGCAGGTTCTGACCAGTTCTGGAGAACCGATAGCAGAAATTATGAGTAGTTCGGAAAACCGGTAGTAAAAATTCTGACTGGCCCTGCCCTCATTTATTCTCTGCCACCCAATTCCCAGCTGATTGGGAGGAAATGGGGATTTTGCAGTAACCTTCCCTTGGAGTGGGGTGGGAATGGAGATTTTACAGTATCCTTCCCCTGCCACGCCCATCCAGCCATGCCCACCAAGCCATGCCACACCCACCAAGCCACACCCACAGAAATGGTAGTAAAAAGTTTTGAAACCCACCACTGAATTATTTGATTAAATCCTGGAGTAAAAAAAAAAAGGTTAAGAGATATTGGACAAAACATATATGTTTGTTCAGCAAAAATAGATAATTACTTCCCACCCTGTCCAGAGTTAAATCTTATTTAAAAACACTGGCATAAATCCAGTGTTTAAATATCCCACAATATCTTTGGAATAATTTCATAGTTATTCCAGATTCTTCACTGTTTTGGACTCTATTAAATTATTGTACAAAATGAATCAACCTCCTTCCTTTTGACTGGAAAGTTTAATTAAACAATATCTATAGTGTTGAACTCAGTGGTGAAATCTAAATTTTGTTACTACCGGTTCTGTGGGCGTGGCTTGGTGGTGGTGGGTAATGTGACTGGGTGGCTGTTGCCAATTTTTAAAAAAAACTTTTAAAACCATTTTTTCTATAAACCCTTTGGTGAAGAGGTTGTAAAAAATATTTTCAAAAGGCTCTGACGATCCCAGCTGAGTTGCCTGATGGCAGAGACTTTTTTTCTTTTAAATGCCTCTAATGATCAAGCAACTCAGCTGGGATCGTCAGAGGCATTTAAAAGGAAAAAAAGGTTTTTTTTCTTTTAAAAGCCTTTGACGATCCCAGCTGAGCTGCGCGATCATCAGAGGCTTTTTTTTTTTACTTTTAAAAACATTTTTTTGGCTGAAGAGGTAGAAAAAATGCTTTTAAAAGTAAAAAAAAAAGCCTCTGATGATTGTGTGGCTCTGCTGGGCGGGGGTGGGGTGGGTGGGTGGGTGCGGAAGGGGGCAGGGACTTTTGCTACCAGTTCTTTGGACCACCTGCCTCCATCGCGACCGGATTGGGTGATCTGGTCCGAACTGGGAGCATTTCACCCCTGGTTGAACTCCTGAAACTCATAAGCAGAAACTAAGCCCCATTGAGAGGGGTGACATTGCAAACTCCTTTTGTAAGAAGAAGTGTGCTTCTGATATTCTATCTTTGTGCATATTAAATAGACAACCAATTTTGAAACTGTCTTATAAAATATATTTGTTTATGTGAGTGAAGTAAAAATGGTTGAGCACTGTAACCTATAGGGTGAAGCTATGGAATAAGGTATTTTCTTTGTTTGATTGTAATTCCAAAATACTGTGATTCTACTTCATCATAGTTCTTCTAAGTGTTAACATTTACTAAATTCTGAAAAGCCTAATTTTGCCCTGATGAAATGTTATGAGACAACAAGGAATACAAACTGGTTATGTACATGTAACAGTCCATAGAGGCATCTTATAAATGTCAGAGACAATAACAATATCACCTCAGCCACAACTTCATAGGAGAAGCAAATGAAGAGACTACTTGATCACTGAGTCAATTCTTATACCTTAGATCAATAATGTGTGAAGTTAGCTCAGTATAAATCTTAATCAGCTAAGACAACTGGTAAATTTACGTGCTGCTCTTGTAATTCTTCCAGCCCAATGACAACATTTTACTATTAGGCTTCTCAGAACCAGGGCAGAATTTAAAACCTTTTATCTGAATTTTTATCTCAATTTAGATCAACTGCTAGCAAAGTAACTATCTGGAGAAAGTTGCCCCAATAAATATTTACTGTCATTTGCACAGCCAGCACTGATCTGGCATAGCTCCTCTCATTATACCATGTTCATAAGCCAATTATGTGATCAGCATGCAATGCTCAGTACCTTCTTGTTTTTTTTGCTGAAAAGGCTTCATTTGTTTTCTTTTTTAAAAAAATCCTGCCTTCCATTTTGGGAAACATACCTCTCTCTATACTAATCCTTCCATTTTTTGTGTTGTTCTGACAACAAATATAAATCTTTTAATTTTAATCAGATACAGCAATCAGATGACGAAACAGAATTTTTTTACACCCATTTGCATTTTTCTTTGCTCTCCTCTAGCAACTTTTAGATTTGAAAAGGAAGCAAGTAGCATTTGATGTAAAAGTGCTTTATTGAAAAATAAAAGGAAGAGCAGAAATCTGATAAACTCTGCTATATCCTTACCTGTGCTCTGACTGCGGGATCTTTTTTAATCCATTTTATCACTGTTTCGTAAACCAGTTCTTCTGTTTTTGTGTTTAGGCTGTCATTTGACATATAGGAAATGACGTCATCCTTTGAGATATTAAGAATCTCCTCTTGATTTGCCACTTCTGGGAAAATCTGCAGGGCATAGGCCTTCGCCATATTGTATAGTTCGCTGCACTGCATTGCTTCAGCCATGGCTAATATTCCTAAGCAATTGCTAGCAGTCAACTGTTTTTCTAAAAAGAATGTAAAAAACAAAAGATATAGGATAGGTGTTCCATTTTCTTGACCAATATTATTACATGCCACGGGTCACAAATGTACACCATGATAATGGCTTTTACTCATTGTACATGTAGCCTGTTTGTCATTTCTTGGTTCTGATTGTCATAAATAGCAATAACACTTAGACTTATATACTGTTTCACAGCATTCTTTAAGCAGTTTACAGAGTCAGCCTATTGCCCCCAACAATCTGGACCCTCATTTTACCAACCTCAAAAGGATGGAAGGCTGAGTCAACCTTGAGCCAGTCAGGATCGAATTCCTGGCAGTGAGCTGAATTAGCCTGCAATTCTAACCACTGCGCCACATGGCTCATGCTATTTGAATGTCATCTGGAATCTCAAAGAGTGTTTGGATATGAAGGATAAGCACCAGCCTCTAACAAATGTGCTTAATAAGGGTAATAATATAAATACAAAATGAGCCTAGCATATCTTAAATATTAACCTTATTAAGAGGGAACATGAACAGCCAAGAGCAAGGGTAATGTTAAGGGCTGTGTAAACGTGGCAGTTCCATGAGAACATTAAAGGATACAGAAGCTAGCAATAAGATACAGGGTTCAAAATCCTGAGAATCTTAGATTTCATTTTTTAAAAAAAATAATTTTTAAACATTTATTATTATTATTATTATTGTCCCAGAAATCAGAGAAGTTGGGGCCGTTAAGACTACTATTTCCTCCACCTACCCACCCTGCACTGCAGCAGTGACTTTGCAGTTGTTTCCCAATTAAAACTCAAGGATTTGGGATTAAACAATTCTTGAAATTAATTGCATAAATAATTGTAAGTCCTAAGAAAAAGATTAAAATAAGTAAATCCTCAAGAAAGAAACCTCACAAAAGATTAAAATAAATAAACCCTTAGTGAAAGATCCTCCAGGAGCCTTAAGAGTGTCACCCCAGAAGAAAAAAAAATTGAAAGTAAAGACATTTCAAAGGGAAGAGAAACTAATCTGAATCCCATATTGATCAAGGTAAAGATCTACTTTTATTTCGAAAAAATATCCTATTTGGTGGCGGCATGGGTGGAGGATCTCTTATGAGAAAGGCATTTTTCAGTGGAAAGGCATTTTTTGGTGGAAAAATCAAAAATATCTATGTTTACACCAAGGATCTATCTTTATTTATGTAGTTCCTTGGGATACCACCCAACACGCAGTTTCCTGTAATTTAAGGTAAAATGTGCCCTCGACACTACTTGGTAGGAGACTAACCAAATATATACAAGGGGATTAAGTGAGAGACAGCTGTAACTATCTTCTCCAGAAAGCTTGGCCCTTTCTAAAATGGAAACCAATTGGACAAAGTTGTCCAAGGATATCACAGCTACAAAATCTGAATAAATGAATCACTGTGTTTTTGAACAACGTATCAGGACATTGATGACTTTGAAGTTTTGAAAGTGGTCTTGCTCGACATGTGTACTACTAAAATTCTCCTGTTGGTTGTAACCTTCAACTAATCCAAATGGTACATCACAGCACCAACATTTCTGAATAAAGGTATCTCACCAGGAGCCTGGTGGAGCAGTGGACTAAAGTGCTGTTAAATAGCAGCTGCCAGCTGCCTGCAATTACTGCAAGTTTGAATCTCACCAAGCTCAAGGTTGACTCAGCCTTCCATCCTTCCGAGGTGGGTAAAATGAGGACCAGGATTGTGGAGGCAATAAGCTGACTTTGTATAAAAAAGAACACCACTTGGGGGGGCCCAAAAGCCCTACTAAGCAGGCATATACAAAAAAGTATGAAGACTATTGCTTAACGCATTGTAAGCCGCCCTGAGTCTCCGGAGAAGGGCGGCATATAAATCGAACCAATAAAATATAAATTGAACCAATAAAATATTTGCTGACTTAAAAAACATGTACATCTGTGACTCTTTTCTCCTCTGTAAATGAAATTTAAAGGATCTTCACACCAGCTGTATTACCAAATTTGGACTGCCACATTGCCACAGCCAGCACATGATTATGATTTCTGATACTCCCTGCCAGCTTCTCACAAGCAAAGTCAACAGAGAAAGAAGTCAGAAACCATTTCCATTATTTGTTTGTTTTTTGGCCTGGCTGTGGTCATTCTGTTGATCTGTTTAGGTAAGTAAATATCTCTGAAACCATGACTCAACTGGTCATGGGGTTGTCTAGTTTGTCTCTATTACTTATGCTATAAGTAATAGAGTTATGCTATGCTACTCATATTAGCAAAATAAGTTTCATTTGGAAAGTGATTTTTGTGCACCCAGCACTGGAAAATATTTTTTTGGACGGTAATTCAGGCACAATATTTAAAAAAGTAACTTACTAGTCCTCAAGTTTGTTAATGATTTTTAAGGGTTGAAATTATTTTGAAATCTATATCACTCTTATAATAACAAGACTCAGTTCTCTTGAATAATTCTTACTATCAAAGAATCAAGGGGAGATATAATGCTTCCAATTTCTGAAGCATTGCTTTAGAATAATATAAAAACTTGCTCTTAAATTTCTTTTGTTTTACGGCTTCTTTAACCTGTCTGCTTACTAATGATTAAGCTTTATATCAGCATGGTTCATTCTGATTAATAATAGTCCAGGTATAGATTTTAACAGCATCCCATCACGTAGGATTTAAAATTAAGGGGTTGTTTAAACTGAATTGTTTTAGTCTCTATGGCAGCCAATATTAGTGCCAATATAATGCTTAATCATGTTCAGACAGGTGGAAGGAATACATATAGACAGATTGAGACTTCATCACTCACTAACAATCTGTTAACCATGATTAAGATATCTCAAAAACCACATCTTCACTAATCCTAAAATATGCAAATGAAAGGGAGGTTCATGCACAGTGCCAAATCAGGATTTGGGCATGGCTTAACATCATGAGCTAATCCAGCTCTGTTAAGTATGGCTTATAACATATGGCACCCTGCAAATCCATCCAACTATGCTTTATTCAGAACATTTTGCTAAAAAATGTGGCTTGATATATGAAAAAAACTCAATATTCAATATTCTCCAATCTGAATGGCTGACAAGCAGAGGTATAATTGCAGCTCTGATAGTCCACAAGCAGCAATATAATTTCATCATTCTTTTTCCTTCTTCACAAATGAAGACAGTAGATAGAATTATAAATTCTGCTGCATTCATTGATTCCTATTCAGATCATGTTCTTTCTTACCCAGTCAAAACCTTGAGCTGCTGTAGTCAGCTGTACTAATATTGTAAGTTTTCATGGGAAAGCACTGTATTTAGAAATCATATTACATTTCCCCCGTGTATCTGTTTATTTTATTTCCAAAATAATAATAATAAAAACACATTAAAAATCACCCACAAGACAGCAAGGAAAATAGAGAACTGCTCTAAATATTCTCTTCAATCTTTAGGTTACTTAAAGCCATCTAAAAGAAAATGGAAGAGGAGAGGAAGAGGAATACAAATTCAAATAGAAAATTAATCCCTAAGCCAATTTGCCTCTGTAACATGGTGAGGAGACCTAACTAGTTTTTCCATTAGTGTCTCTCAGAAGAACACTGGAAATAGTGCTTTCAAGTGATGCAATGCTTATGATAAAATGAAAAATGAGTCCAGCTAAAATGCTTTTCTCTAAACTTTTCATAAAGCAAATATTCTACGACCTGTTTCTGCAACTCAATCCAGCAAGGGCTATAAATCAAAACAAGCAATTATATTTTATGAATTCTCCAAATGAGAATGCAAGCCTCTAAGTTCCTCATATATAATGAAACTTGCAGCCAAGTCTCCCAATTGCATAACTATAACACAGTTCACTGAATTCAAATATTAAGTATTGGAAAAGGAAAGTTTCACATTGATTTAGTGGAAATAAGTATATTGTGTTATAATAGCCGAATCTTTAGAGATAATGTATACAGATATATTTGTGGGCTATTATAAAATCTATACAATCTATTAAAACATGCTGGAGCACAGTTATTAAATCTGCACTAGGGTGGCAAATACCATGAGATATCCATCTTTAAACTCCATGAATAAAATCTGGACCAAACAAATGCAGTGAAATCAGAAAGCACAAAAACCTTCAGCCCCATTTGGGCATGAGTGAACCCAAGAATGCTCTTCTCATGAGCCCTCCAGATGAGTCTTTCGGCAACTAGAGTGGCTGTAACGATGTTGGTGGGGCAGAATTGGGAAATGATTCAAGCCCTCTAAAAGAAGAGCAAGCTTTCTTGCCTTTGCCATAACCTTGAGGTTGTGACCATAAATAGCAAGTAAATAGGGAAAGGATGTGACAGGAGTGTTGAATTCCATTTTGCTTGTACTTTTTTTTTTTTTTTAACTTTTTGTCCCCAAAAGTTCAAGTGGGCGGAGTGAGGAATCCCAATTTTATAGCGCGTTTTTATTCCAGAGTTATTCTGAATTAAGAGAAAAACTTTGCCGGAATATGGATGATTCCTCCTCCGTTCCACTTGAAGGCATTTCTAAGGGCAATTCTACGGCTCTAAGTTTCTTGGATAATTACAGAATGTAAAATGCTATAGTTCATATACAGAGGAGCTGAAAGGCAAAACAGAAGGAAATAGCATCAATACTTACCTAGAAAAGAGACACAGACTTTGCAGAATGTATGAAACTGGAATTTGCTGGCAGCCTCGAGGAGAGTTTTGGCGTTGGCAGAATCTATTACTAAGGAACCTGTATAAACAAATTCCAGCAGCAGTTCCAGAACATCCGCTGTGAGATTTGATAATTCCAGTTCCAGCTTCTCGCTGCTTCGGCTACTGTCCCGGGGTGACCTAACAACAGCAGACAACGAAATTCTTACAGGACATTAACTTTCCCCCAACGGTTGTCACTTACTGATGCCCAGAAAATCATATTATAAATTCACTGACATAGACTCTTCTTGTTTTTGTTTAAGAATAAAAAAAAAAATACTGTATCTTAAAGAACAGATGAACTTAAAAGGGTTTTTATTACTGGATCTGAAAGAGAAAAATCTGCACACTCAAAAAAAAAAAATCAGTTTATTGCTACTCTGCATATTCATGCAAAAAAATCGCAAACCAACGAAATGAACAAAAATTAAGAACAAAATCAGCCAACATTAATGAAAATATGGAATAGGATTAAATTTCAAAGGGAAACAATACATTTTTATGTTTACAGTTCGCATCTCTCCATCACTGAATAACAAAACCAAGCAGGAGAAAAATAAACCCTGCTTTGTAAATGAACACCTTATCTCTTTTTTTGTTCCCAGGAGCTGCATCCTTCATAAAATACATGGAATTATATCTCCAAATAGAAAGTAAATGGCAAAATAGAGCTTAAAAATTCTTCGTATTCTCAAGGCTGCAGGCAATTTGAAAATAATCTGCACATTTGGTATCGACACATTGGTTGACCCTAAAAATATATTGTTCCCTTTAAGGCGCTTAAAAAAAAATAGAGGAAGGAAGGAGACCCCTCATGGTATTGCTTTGAAAACTAAATACAAGACGAGATAGACAGACAAAATGGTTAGAGCAAAGGAGGGACGGGGGTAGAACAACGACCAGCTCTGCCACAGCCAGCCAGCAGCCATCCTCTCGAAGTCTCATGACTGTGGCCTACCGCTTTTTCCTGCGTAAAGTGCTGAATAATTGGGTGATCAAAATAGCGCCTGCATTTCAAGTGTGCATTAGTGCTTGTGAACTTATCAGACAAAAAATAGATACACGGGGAGGGTGGTGGGGTGTTGGGGGGAAGGGCCCAGTTCCTAACGGCTGGCACATGGATATAGCTGCTGCAAAATGCTAAAGTTGGGTTATACCTGAAAGACAAAACAAAACAAAAAGCATTTGGTAATATCGAGAAAAGGGGAGGAAAGTCTGTTAGCATAGGAAAGCAAATTCCTTTTAAATGGTTAGAGCCATCAGCACCTTCTCACAGAAACCTTAATTGGTTTTAATGTGGGTTCAAGTCCGGGTACTCTGCCATTGAAACCTGTGTCGGAATTAACCCCAACATTTGTATCAGCTTTCAGCAGCTCTCAAGTCTCCCAATGATTACAATGTTATTTATTTTATTATCCCACCTTTATTATTTTTTATAAATAACTCAAGATGGCAAACATACCTAATATTCCTTCCTCCTCCTATTTTCTCCCACAACAACCACCCTGTGAGGCGAATTGGTGTGTGAGACAGAATGGCTGGCCCAAAGTCACCCAGCTGGCTTCTATGCTTAAAGCAGGACTAGAACTCGCAGTCAGTTGATATTTAGCCTGGTGCCTTAACCACTAGATCTAGCACATTACTATGATTCCTGTTTAAGACAACTCTGCTCTGATGTTTTAATACTTTAATAACGTTTTAATACTTCAACTTGATAATATAGTGTATGCCTCAGTAATTAATAATTACAATAAGGTTGCATTTTACCTGGGTAAAAGCTTACAAATTTTCCTATGAAATACTGTAAGCTTTATACAGAAAACAAAATAGAGAATGGTGCACTTGGGCACTGCACGTAGTTCACAACTGTCTTAAATTACTCAATTATTTTGTTGTTTCAGTTTGTATGAAAGTCTCTTTCATCTATGTGCCTTTTTCTCACTGGTACCACGTTGTTATTGATGAGGATGTGCTTACTCATTCCATCATCCATTGCAACTATGCTAAAATACAATAGCTAGTAGTTAAATCTGTTAAGGTAAGGCAGCATTTTTTCTACTTGCTTAATGGGAAAATCATAGATGGGAAAAAGCTCACTTTTTGCAAAAGCCAGAGAAAGTGCAAGGTAGAGCGTGAATCTGGACGAGAGTATTTCTGTCCATGCTTTTGTCACAAGTTGCTAACATTTATATATGTTAATTGTATCAATAGTCCTGCAAGTGATTAATCATACTCAGTTTTCCCTGGAAACAAAGGAAGGTAAATGCATGCAGAAATTTGTGAATAGCTTTAACCACTATTAGAATTTTTTTTTTTTTTTTAAAAAACCCAATATTTGAGACAACTCCAGATGGTTATTTCTCTCTGGAATAATTTTGTGATGATGTCTTCTCTTCATAACATACCATGCAATAAATGGCTGTTCCAATTGATTAAGCACCAAAACAAAGCTAAGGTGTTTAATCAATCACAAAAGCTGCTCATGGAGAGCATAATACCCAGCAGAGATTTATTGATCTAACATGACTTGCCAGAAATGGAAAAGAAAATTATATCCTTTTCTTCTTCTGGTGACAGCTTAATATTGGCAAGATGAGGTAACAGAGCTGCTGTGTGGCACCCAGATCAGGGTATATTGCATGACAAGAAAATTCTTGACCCAATCAACAAAACAAATTACATTAAAACAAATACATTCAAAAAGCAAGCAAACACACGGAGAACAAATATGGCTTCCATGAAGATGGACAGCCTTGAACAAAATTAAACAAGAGGATAGATGGATTTTGATCATGGTTTCTCTGAGATAAAGGATATATAAACCCACCCAAACAATGGCCTTAGTAGATTAACTTCTATAACTAGACAAACATCATCGCCCAATCCCACTAAAACTTATCAATAAAGGAAGGTATTTGTAGAAATGAGGGGTCCTTGGTACTCTCTGAGCTTGGCTGTTTTCTTGAAGATGTTTCAGTACCCAAACTAAGTAACATCATCAGTGTTCACTCAACAACTTTAGCATTGATGATGTTACCTAATTTGAGTAATGAAACACCTGTGACAAAACAACCAAGCTCAGAAATCACCAAGGATCCCCACAAAAACTTATCTGGTAAACTGCAACAAGCAAGGACTGATTAATTAGGATCAACTGCTGTTCCCTCTCTCATGCCAAGGCAAGAGATCTGTTCTTCCAAGGCTGCTCGTATTATTTTGGGAACAAAGGCAAAAGAGCAAAAACAAAACCCTCACAAGGGTTTCCCTTTTCCATCCACTGCACAAGAAGCTGCTTCACTCTGCTTAATGGAAGGAGCTATCCTGAAAGTAAAAAAAATGAGGACAAAATAAACATTGGATACAATAGGGGCATTGAAATGGCCTCCGACTACCTCAGATAGGTGTGAGATCTTGCTGGACAACTCAGGAAGCTCTGAATCCCTTCTTTGGGTGAATTGAGGCAAATATTCAAATTTTCATGATCTGTATTGCATTTAATTGTAGGATTTTCCAACAGTTCCCTAACTCACTTTAGTGCATATAAATGGGTAGCAATCTATGGAATTGTTTTTCACTAAATAACACATTGGGTGCAAGGAGAATATATATATATTTCCCTAACGTTGAAAACAACCCTTTCTGGCTACAATTTTTGGATCAATTTAACCAGCTTTTGTCTAAATACTTTCTCACTCACATATGTATAACCCAACATCCTTTGGTAGGAACAAACAAATACAACATTTCTTATTGCTTAAGAGGGCATCTGTCCCTATAAAAACAGGGGTCTCCAAACTTTAAGACTTGTGGACTTCAACACCCAGAATTCCCCAGCCAGCTGGCTGGGGAATTCTGGGAGTTGAAGTCCACAAGTTTTAAAGTTGCCAAGTTTGGCGATCCCTGTTATAAAACAAGAATGTGCGAAGTATTTCGGACTGAAGTCTGCACCTGAATAGCATACCAAGACCCATGTTGCTTACAGTAGGAACTGACCAAGGCAGGACACCTTTATGAAGCTAGGGAAGAAAATAAGCATATAACATTGTTTCATTTTATTCAAATTAAATACAATAGAAGAGAAGTTATGTAGCTCAGGGTGGAATTGTGGAGTCCCAAATACCCTCAGAGAGCACAGCTGATCCCACAATTAAATGCAGTTAATATAATTCTTCTCCATGTTCTTTAATGATGCTCTCCTTCTGCCAAATTAAAATTACAGTTTGGCGACAAATTCTGGTGGGAAAGGGACTAGGATTAGGGTTATAGCTGTCTTTCCTTGTCTCTCTGTGATTGCCTGAGACTGCAGCAGGAAAACACTGCTGAAACAACTGAAGGCTGCAGTTGCTGAAAATACAGGTAGTCCTCGACTTACAACAGTTCATTTAGTGACCATTTCAAGTTACATCACTGAAAAAAGTGATTTATGATCATTCTTCACATTTCTGACCACTGCACCAGCCCCATGGTCACGTGATCAAAATTCAGATGCTTGGCAACTGATTCATACTTATGACGGTTACAGTGTCTGGGGGGGGATGTCATGTGATCAATCACATTTTGTGAGCTTCTGACAAGCGAAGTCAATGGGGAAACCAGATTCACTTAACAACCGTGTCACCAACTTAATCACCGCTGCAGTGATTCACTTAACAAATGTTTCACTTAGCAACAGAAATTATGGACTCAATTGTGGTTGTAAATTGAGGATTACCTGTAATTATATTTAAAGAGGGGAAAGTTGCATTAGCAATTAAGTATTTCTATGGAAAGGAGTAGATTGGGTTATGCACTGTCAAAATTCAGGGGTGTATACAGTAAATTGGAAAACCAAAAAAAGAGAAAAGAGAATTAAAACTTTCAGATAGTGCTTATGATACTACACCTGAAATGCTATATGTAGTACAAAGGATCAAAATGTGCATTTGCATAATTTTATGTATTACTGGAGGTTGGCTGGAATACATTTTAGAAATCAGTAAATACTTAAATTGTATGGTGTATTAGTTTTTTTCTCTTCTCCCTGAAAGTTTAAATAGAATGATGTCATTTATTGGCCCAGTAATCATTGCTCACATTATAAAGGTCAAACATTTCACATTATGGCAGGAAATCAATAACTTCCCCCAACAATTCAAGGGGGGATTATTTTTTTGGCTTCCAAAGAATAATGTCTAATAATTAATGATTTTTGTCCTTTATTTATCAGCCTGGCATTGGAGAATGGATGCACTGAATAGTTGCTCCATCAGAACTGCACTCAAGGTATATCAGGGGCCAACCAATTTGCTCAAGTTAGTATTCAAGGAGGAAGTGAGCTTTTTAGCGCCTAACTTTTATGAGGTTGAATTATTCTGTGAATTATTCCAGAATTAGGACATATGGAGCCTATAAGGACTACACCAGCAATAATCAAGCTCTTCTTGATTATTGTATTCCTGCTATAGAACATTGTATTAAAAATAATAGGGAGCTATATCATCGCCCCTCCCCCACATGTATATATGTATCATACTCCTTACCTATTAGACTTCTATTACTTAAAGACCTATCTATCCCTAAGATTATGAAGCAAGTATTTGACCTTGGGAGAACGTACAGGTGCTATCAAGGATTGTACACAGAACTACCGGTATATCCATGTCTCCACACTCTGTCAAGCACTGTTTTGCCTCTGAATTCAAATGTTGCATTCCAATATTACCCACTTATTTTGTAGTGTAAACATGGGATGATTAATGAGCCTAATCTATGAAATTAAGAATTTTTTAAAAAAGTATTTTTTACATGATTTGAAGATGAAAGGAGTAAAACATTATAATCTAAGAAAGTATGTTTCCAAATAATCTTAATTTTTAAACTGCTTTTGTTATTCAGTCATACATTCCTCCTCGTCCTTTATAACCACCACAAATGGTCTATTTCTACACACAGTGTGCACATGCGCACACCTTCTCATCAAAACATTTCACTGAAATTGCTTAGTTAAGGCATTATTTTATGGTACTATGGCGTAAAGTTCCTTCAAACTCAATGCTGCTTTCAGAAATTTTAACTTTATAGACAGGATTTGTACACAGCCTCCATCTACCCCCACAGGGCTAAGCTTCATAGATCTCATTACACCTGCTAACCATATTTATTTTGGCTGATTAACCATCTGATTGTATTTTGAAGGCTGGCAATATTCTTTTTTCAAATTCACATTACATATGGAAAGCTATCTATACATATTATAGACAGCTGCCTGCTCTCTAGTTACTTGCCTGAGTTACACTAACAAATCAAAACAAACTCAGGTTGTTCAAAAATGAAGCCATATGCCAGAAGAAGTGGTGTGACTACAGTAATGTGAGATACATAATTCAGAACAATTGTTTCAGCTTTTTTCTATCTGAGGAACGTAGCAGCATTCCCTACAGAGACTGTTTCAAAATTATTGTTAAAATTATTGTTTTGCGGCTAGCAAATTCTTTTGACTGAAAGTTCCATGAAGTTTTGTCTGTCTTAGAAAATATTAGCTGCAGTCCTGTTATCTGTTAAAATCTGTTTACAGTGGGTGAGAACACTATTTTAAGTACCCCAAACCTGTTTTATTTCAAGTTGGTCAACTAGCCACTTTGACTAGAATTAAGCACTGAACCGTATCAATTTTAATAGGACTGAAATAGTAAAAATTCTGAAATTGGTGTGATTGGTCTGGCATTTACATCATACATGCTATATTCATAAAAAGCTGAGGATAATTAAAAGAATTTGGGTTGGGTTATTTACTATTACTTTTTAAAGACAATCGTTCCAATTCTATGCCTCAGTAGTTGGCTTCAAAGACTGTCAGAAACCATTGTTTGTTTAACTACAGTAAATGATTGTGGCTCACTGGAGACTTTTAAAAAGAGACTGGACAGCCACTTGTCTGGAATGGTATAGGATCTCTTGCTTGAGCAGAGGGTTGGACTACATGACCTCCAAGGTCCCTTCCAGCTCTTGTTATTCTGGGTAGGTTTGTATAATATGCTAAATCAGAATTAAGTAAGCACATAATTGTTCAGTGCACTGTGAAAGCCCAATCCATCTCTTTTTAGTATCAAAGGACTCTACATTGTTTATTGTTGTGGAAAAATCAAAGTCCTATCATTAAAAAAATTACCTTACACAAAAGTTAGCATCCACATAGCAATTTCACTTATGTTTTCTATTTTTGGGCTGCCAAAGACCCCATTTTTCACAACTAACAAAAATGTCTCTGCTCAACTGCTGGTGGAAATAAATCCCATAATTTAGGATTATAGCAAGTCAGCTAATCAGAAATGTTTTTGGATTTCTACCAGGTATTAAGATATTCTGATTTTAGCACAAAAATCACCCACCCAAACTTTGATGGCATTCGCTATTACTTCCGAGTCAAAGACCTCTGCATAAGACTTGCTAATTCCATTGCTTTCACTGCGAGTGTCATTAACAGGCTCCATTTTGTTCCTGAAATATGCCTGATGATGGTTGTGATATACCTACTATACTTTTCTGTTACATTTATTCAATTACATGTTATAGAAGAATATCTGTCCTTTCAGTATTTATGACTGTTTTATAATAGTTTTAGAAACTTATCTTGTAAACTTTACACATCTTTTTAGTTATTTTCAATTCTGCAGATGGATGCATTTACTGCCTCAGGATATGAGGATTTACCAGATCTATTTCAGCTTACTGGAAGGATGAATCTTTTGGCCTATGTATACATTTGCTCGGTTTTGAGAAAATATCTTTCATTGGTGCAAATCCATGGATCTAACATTCTGCGTCAGTAAATTACTCACCAGTCACTGTCACTCAGTGAAGCCAAATCTGGCTTGATGAGAAATGCTGTGAGATAAACTTAAGCAAATGTAATGCTATAGTTGCTGAGCAAGTATGCTGAACTACAGATCTGCTATTTGGCTACAACATTTGGGTTGTGTGTGTGTGTGTGTATACAATCTTAAAAGCACATCTTAAAATAAGAGGCAAAAAAATGAGCCAGTTATCCTTGGAACAAAATGTTCCTTAACAAGCTTGTGTTTCTTGGAAAACTTACTGAGTAGGCTTCCTTAGAATCTGTTTCTAGAGGAACAAAGACAATGGACCAAAGAATAATTGTTGGCCCAAATACATATGAAAGCATCACCAGAAGCCAGCTTGTCTACTATACTACATAATAGCTCAGTTGGTTACTGAATTAAACAAAAAAATATACAACCAAAATGCTCCCGAAGCCTCAAGGACAGCCAAGGACAGGATACAAAACGTAACAGGAAAGAACAGAGTTGTCATTCTAGACAGAAAGCATTTTCTCTGGCCTCTTTTAATCATATTTACTGCACAATACTAAAAGAAGGTAAGGAACACAGTTGTTGCTCTAACAATTCATTTTCACTCAAGTATCAAAGTATTTCCTGCTCTAAATTATGCAAAATTCCACATAATGCAGTATAGTTAAATATTTGTTCAGTTCAGGCTGAATTTTATAAACATTTAATCGTTCTTATATTTTGAGTAAATTCCATGTGAAATAAGAATTTATCAAGTGTCTAATTTACTGAGATCAAACAACTCTCTACTATTTTTATCCGGTTCCTCCAACGAGACAGATTGGTTGAACAAGCTAGGAAATCCTTGTTTAAGGATGTTGGATTTGTTCAATTAAAATTTTATGTGAGAGCTTAATTCATGTATTGTTGTTGTTAATTCATATACTGCTGTTGCTGCTATTCATGATCCGATAGATATTATTTCATAGGAGCACTTGTCAGAAACTGTGTTTATGTCTTGATTGAATTAGATGCCTCTATTGCTTTTGCCATTATCTAATAGATGTTAGACCTCAAATGCCTCTGCCTCCTATGAATCTGTAGAACAGAGTAGCATTTTTACAGAGTTCTGATTCCATGCATTATTGAAATCAAGATTGCAAAATCTTGACCATTACCTTACTAACATGAGTTAACTGCAACTATTCAGTACTTTGAGTATTGTTCAGCACTGCCTTTTTAACATACCAAATTGATCTTTTTCTCCATAATTACTTACAAATAGTGTAATGTTTAACTGCAACATCTTGCAATGTTTTAAACTGTGGTATATTCACATCAAACACTAAATAAACATAGCTGTCTAAGGATCCCATTGTTGGAATGTAGAAAAGCCTGTTATGAATCATTAATGTCTCCAGGTGGGGCTAGACAGACCATAGGTGAGATTTAATGGATTCATAGATCTGACTGCATCTTAATATGATTTGTTTTTTCATCAGTGAAATAAGTAAATCCAGCTATTTTGCTGTAGTTTCTGACTTTGTATGTATACTTTCTCTCCTTGAAATACTGAGATAACCATGTCCTCCAGAGATGTTGAAAGAGTTGTTTCAAAGTCTTTCCCAAGTCATCTCCATTTCATTACCTCTTCTGCACTTAGGGATTGTTATAACTGATAAATAATCAGGGGGCTTTAGGGAACAATTTATTATATCCAGATTAAAATAACTTGAAACCAGTGACACATCCATTTGGTGATCTGTATCAGTTGTGTTTTAATACTCAATCTGGTAGAGAAAAATTATATTTGGAACTTAAGACTCCAAAAAGCAACTATACAAATCTTGATGGAATTCTGTTACTATTTTAAGGGTACAAAATTTAAGGAGTTAAGTTCAGTTTTAAAAAATATTAAAACACAATCTGGATTCTCATTTTGCCACAAAAGTGATTTTAAAAAGTGTTGGGAATAGTGTTAAGAACTGAAAGACTATGCTTAAGAGTTTGAGATTGGGTTTTCAAAAGGTGTAAACTGGAGTATGACCCAAATTGAAAAATATGTAGAAATTGCTGAGGACTTTTGCCTCAAAAAGCTTTAAAAAATGAGCACAGCTTGAACAAAACAAAGCTTCAGTAAGTACACTAACACTATGTTGAATGCTTTGGGCTATGAATTTCTCATGTTCTTTGCAGGAACCAGTAAAGTGGAAAATAACTTTGTTCTGTGCAGTCTTGACTATTAATGGTTCAACAGTGTTTTAAAGCTGTTTTTGCAAAAATCTCAATCTCAGATTGTTGCATCATCCACATAAAGTAACCCATTAGATGTCTGTCTGTTATTGTCTGCTCTTTCATGTATATGAAACTCCTGGCAGTTAATTGACTATGTTGTTCGAAACTTGGGATGTAAATATTCCCTATAGAGATCATGATTTCCCTTTGACTTTTATCTAAGTCCCCAAACAGCCAGGACCAGAAGGGTGTAAGACTCAAGTAAATATATGGTTATTGGTTAAGTCATGAAATCACTGTGCACCACTGTAACGCTGCAGCATGCCTCACTGCCTATTTATCCATAGCAAAAGCAAGCATAGTGATTAGTTTGACATTGCTAGGACAAAATTTGCAGTTCTGTTATGACTGAAAGGGAAACCTTAAGTGTAAGCAATAAACTTTCAAAGGAAGCTGAGTGATCCACAGCTTTAATATTAATGAAATAGGTGTCTAATTAAGTTGGGATAAAAATAAATTTCAAGAATAGTCCTTTTGATTTTGAGATGGCAGATTCTGTTTATTCAACAGGTTAATATGATCTCCTCTGACTCTTCAGAATAAACATCTTGTATAAATCTTACTTGTTGTCAGGAAGGTCAACCAATGAAAAAACTCTATTTCATTGACTTTTTAAAGGGTCTGAATGTTTAACAAATTAAAATGACACAATATCATCTGAGTGCAATGCACTGTTGCAGAGATACTATTAAGCTTTTAGGACAGCAATTTTGCTGCTGGTGGTAAAAGAAGCAAAACAACAATAAATAAATATTTTAATGCACTGTTTGATTCATGACATTTACATTCTGCGTGCAGGTTCCTGATCTCTAAAGGACCACAGCACATCTAATAAGTGAGAATTTCAGTATTCATTAAAAAAACAAATCCTAAAGGATACATGCACTGTAGCACAGTCAACCCTTTAAACTGGAATCATGTTTTTTAATTTTACTGGTTCCAGGTAAATTTTATGGCTATTCAGTTCTGACTGCAGTTAGGTTTAAAGTCTTATCTACAATTGATACCTTCAGTCCTGCAGGCTCAGTGCAAGACCAATCACCTTCCGTCAGTGGTGAAATGCACTTACCTTTGCTACCAGTTTGGGAGTGTGAGTGCGCATGCGCAGAGGGTAAAAAATGGGATGTAATAACGTCCCGGTGGGTGGGTGGAGCCTGCTGCCACCCCTACCGGTTCTCATGAGCCGGATAGATCCCACAGATTTCACGGCTGCCTTCCGTGGAAGGAACTGACGTATTTAGAACTCTCAATGAATTTCTGCATAGAAACTCATGAATGTGTAGTCTGAGTTTTCCAGAGGTTTGGCAGCTGTAAAGCATCAAATCTAAAAGCCACCTGAAATGTTAAGGAAGAATATGTTCCACTGCTGAACAAATAGAGCATAAAGCAGAATTCTTATCCCAAACTATCTAAAAGGACATGGAACTATTTTTCCATAATACTATTTAAATGAACTAGCTTAAAGAAAAAAGAAAGACATTGCTACCATTCTCTGGGTACCCATCCAGCTATAATAGGAAGAGTACACTTTGTTCTTTCCACCAAGCCATTGGACCATCTCTCAGATTTTATAACTGGATTAACAGAAGTTGCTGACATTCCTTTGGCTTTAATTCATAACTCAATACCCTTTAAGCTAATGGCTCTTTTCTTTTTAAATAAGGTAGTGCAACCCTCTTTCATATTCTGTCTTCTGGAAGTGCTGGACTAATCTCCATGCTGGCTGGGAAACCACAGGAGTATGCACCTAAGGCCTGGACAGTGGAAGTTAGAATAAATCAGCCATCTAAGCTAGCAGACTTTTAGCATCACGAAAAGGAGTGCAGTGTTAATTTGTCATTCATATGCTTTTATTGCCAGGTAAAGGGAGAAGCGTTTGTGGGTTTTTCTGATTTGCTTCCAAAATAACTAGGATGACTTTGGATACCCTCCAAAGTTTTGACAGCATTTGCTACTCCTTGCCTCAAATGGCAAGAGTGTCTTGGTTAATTGTGTTGTGCTCAATGGCTGTTAATTTCGCTGCTAATTTTGTTGTGTTCCAACAGGCATTTAGCAGATTTAGTATTTACTCAGTTTTAGATACTTTCACTAAAAGTGCAAATTGAAAACAAAAACTAGGACTTGGCTAAACAAGTGCATAATTATTTCTAGCTTTGTTTTCCCAAGTGCACTGAATCTTAATAAAGGAGGCCTAAAGTATGGCTTCATGTGGTTTTATAAAGAAAATCATTACAGGATGCCGCAACCTTCTGCAGAAATTAATAGGAGTTATACATGTTCAGTTTTGGAAGTCATCAGGAGTCAGGTGGCATATAAATGTAATACATAAAGTACTAATCTACTTGAATACACAGAATAAACTTAATCAAAAATCTGGGATATAATTAAAGAATTATCGTTAACAGGATGGACCAAACACAAACAAACAGCTGCTTTTGTGTTGGAAGCATTGAGGCGCTTCCGGGTTGGAAGGATTAGATGGTGAGAATCTATGGAGATTCTCAGTTAACGAAGTCATGGTTGTCCCAAAGGTGCTTTTTCAAGAGGCAACTGGACTTTCTTGTTTTTTCCTTGAAGATGTTTTGCTTCTCAAAGAGAAATGAAACGTCTTCAAAGAAAAAACAAGAAAGCCCAGTTGCCTCTTGAAAAAGCACCTCTCGGTCGATTAGATGGTGACATCACTGTTGCCCAGGGGATGCCCAGTTTGGGGCTCCTTTCATGTCCCCATTAAAACACAATGTTACTATTTTACTTAGTTGTTGATTCATTTCAGCAAATTCTCTTGATCCCACCACTACCATGCCTGAACCAATATTAGGTTTTGCTAGTAGTTTTTGGCTTGTGACCTAAAAAGTGTGAACACTTTCATAGGATGCTGACACCAATATAACAAGAAAGTTAAGATTTGAAACTTCAATAAACTTTCCATGCAGATGAATAGGAAGTTCTTGTAAGTTTCAAAAGCAGCAAATAAAAAAAAATACACCATAAATATTTGGAACCTGAAATTAATTTCAAGTTATTTTCTACCAGTGTCTATAAAGGGAAATATTTCAACCCGAAGCTACAATTCATAGGGACTACAATAGCTAATAGCTAAATACACAAAAACATACACATGTGTGCTGTATCTGTGTGTGCAGAGTTGTCTTATTGACCTACCTACAGATAGATAAATTATTCATATCTCTTATGATATAAATACATCTTATGATATAAAACCATAATCAAAATGTAACCCTCCAAAATCGGAAGAACTGCAGTCACGAATGGTGATGCTTAGCATCTCTGTTCATACACAATGCAATCCCCCAAGTAATTTTAAGGAGAAATGGATGCAGGAACATTCGAGTTATATATGCCTGAAAAAGATGCAAAAAACTGTGCCTGAAAGGAAGTGGAATGGTATCTCAACCAATTTCCAAATCTGTTTAAATAAATTTAAAATACACATCTAAGAAGGCTACAACATTGGCTAAAAATTTATTAAATATATGCTCTATAGCAAACACAAGTTCCCAAAACTATACACATAGTTTCAAAGGAGTCTTTCCCAACATCCTTCTCCAGAATTGCATTTCCTACATGTTGGTATTCAGCTGACATTTATTTGGGGCACTGTGTTTGCTGATGTAACATAGAGTTCTAGCTCAAAATCAATGGTTGAAGCAGTGCTAATGCCTGCCCTTCTCATCCACCATAAGAATGGTTTCCACCCATAATGCTCCCACATTTAATATTCCAGATTTGGAACCCTGTGATAGAGGCTCTTTGCTAAAGACTGTAATTTGGAGCATATCTAAAGGGAGCAAGAAATCTCTCCTCCATCCATTCACTGCTTCTGCATTCTAAAACACAACTTTGTGTATTTGCTCTACAAGTAAAAAACAAAACAAAAACTATTTGGGTGTAATTACACACAACTGTAATACTTAGTTCTTCCTAATTAGAAGCCACATTTTAACAGATAATTCATGATTATTCTTGTTAAGCTATTTTGGTTTTCCATCTTTAAATTTTATTCTGTTTGCATCTCTTGCTATTTGTATTTATATGTTTATATATGAGAGAATGCAGGAGTTAGAAAAGTCTTATGAATGTTTGAGTGTGGACGTTTTAGTTCTAACTAGAGTAATGGAACATACCAGTGTACCAGTGGTGGGAGTCAAGTAATTTAACAACCGGTTCTCTGCCCTAATGATTTCTTCTAACAACCAGTTTGCCAAACTGCTCAGAAAGTTAACAACTGGTTCTCCCAAAGTGGTGTGAACTGGCTGAATCCCACCACTGGAAAATATTATCTCTAACCAGTGGTGGGCTGCTGCTGGTTGTAACAACTGGTTTGCCCGGAATGGAAAATGTGAGCCCATGCGCTCTCTCGCTTAGCTCGTGCGCTTTACGCACACAGCATCGAAAAATTGGCATTTATATAGGATGTGATAGTGCCAGAATGGGTGGGCAGGGCCAGCTGCTGGTTGGAACTACCGATTCGCCCAAACCAGTCTGAACTGGCAGCAGTCCTTCACTGACACTAGCCATATGTATCCAGTTTCACTTATATATACATCTGTCAGAAGATGTTATATAGTACTAGTACTTCTCCTTAAGTTACAAAATTCCATGTTCATCCATCTTTAGTTATAAAGAACAGTAAGAGCCTTTTCTTGTTAACTTTAACTTCACTTTCATGTGATACATATGAAAATGTTACTGTCCTAGAAGGACAATTTCTGGAAGGTTAGTATGAAACAAAGGGAGGGTTAGGTACAAAGTGGATGCAGCTATGTTACATACAAGGTCAGGACTGTCCTAACATTTGTGTTCGAGGAAGTTGGGGTTTTCTTAATAGGCTAAATGTGATTGATAGCAAATAATGTTAACATTTACCAATGTAAAGTGGTAGACATTATATTATCAGGTCCTGGCAATAATAGGAAAGAATTTTGCAAGTTACAAAAAGAAGTCCCAGAAGTATCATCCAGATGCATTCATTGAATTGCTTAATTAAAGCATTTCATCTCATCTTCTGTTAAATTGTTTAAAGGAGGCTCACAAAAGTTGAAGATGCTAAAATTGCAAGAAAAACCATTAGGAGGGTATCAGTGATTTGTCTTAAAGTATTCTACAATTATTACTGAATTCAGACCTGATTTTCTCCAGAAACAGATGGTATCTGACAACCTGACTAGCAAGGAAGAGACTTCGCAATTAAATCAGTGATACTGCAAGGCTAGTCAATTACAGGATTTTTATCAATGGAGCCAAAGACTTTCCCTGCAGAATATATATCTCATCTTGGCAAGAGGCATATAATGTAACCTTCACTAGTAAGTGATAATGAGCAGGCAGGAATATAGAATCCAAGAGCAACTAAAGCTAGCTATAATTTGGTTTATGGAAAGGGGAAAAGTATGATACTAGCTCAACTCTTTCTGAATAATTAATAAGGCAGTTAGTTCAGCTATACAACAATAGTATAGTGTCACCACAATTATTTAAAAACAAACAAATAAAAAAATCCCAAGCTTTAATGAAAGGACATTTTTCTGTTTCTCAGAAAAGAAAACACAGCAAAAATGCAACCCTGGAATAAAATATAGCCACTACTCTGTTAGTGACAACGTTTAAAAGCTCAATTTGAAAGCCAACACAATGTTTTGCAATCCCCATTTTTTTTCTCTTTTTGTACAGTCCAGGTTCAGAGTCTGTTCTGGAAAATACAGTGAGGTGGAAATAAGGATCCAGATTAATTTGCTGATGACTGTAGAAATATGAACATTATTGCATTCTTCTGGGTTCCCCCAATCTTGCTATGTTGATTTGCTAATACTGTAAAAATATCATGAATTTATGAAGGAAACATATTTTAAAATAATCCATGTAATGGTAAATAAATTGTTATCATGCAATGTTACAATCAGATGGAGGGAGAAAATTGCAAAGATGGAAATTTACACAAAGACACTATGGCAGGCCTGACATACTACTTGGTCAAGTTACTCTATCAAGTAGAAAGAATTCAGGATTTTCAAAAAAGTTAAATTTCTCTCTTTGTCAAATAAAGTCATGCTAAAAAGGTGTAATTTCAATATTTGATTTATCATGTATTCACCTTTTTCAATTCCACAAACATCAGATGTCTCAAATGTCAACGTCCAAAGGGTTAAATGTCTATTATACAATACAATCCTTGTTAGTATGAAAACTTTGGCAATTTTTAAATAATATCAGTTATTGCAGCCTGGAGGAAGAGTTAGTAGTATCCCTTTTTTAATTATTAACCTAATAAGTTGTGTTTTGTGATCAACACTGCTTTTCAGTTGTTTGAGTTTGATTTTAAAATGCTCCATGACAGAGCATTTCTCTTCAGCCAAAATGTGCAAATAATGAGATCTGGAATTGTGCAGATCAGCTTATGTGTAAGAAATGAATCTGAGTCTTTTGTTTGAAAAAAATACATTCAGAGTAAGTGGAAAGAATGGCTACTGGCTCTGTGACAGGAGAGTCAAATCTTCATAAACCTGAAAGAGAGGGGAGGAAAAAAAAGCGACACAAATGCGTCCTACAAAAGAACAGACCAGATCACAGCTGGAAGGAAGGCAAACCTTTTAATCAGGTCCTTGAAATACAAGCTGCAGGAAGCTAGAACATTTTGGTGGACTTCAAACTCTTTGCCTTCAACAATAATTTTCAGGTCTGTAAACTCTTTCGCTCTGCGTTGCTGGTTCAACTCCTTCAACATTTCTGCAGAACAGAGAAGACAGACAGTGCCAGGTTTCCCATTAAGAGATTTTTTTTTTCAAAAATGTATTATTTAAAAAGTAAAAATTAAAAACAAGAAGAGTAGAGAAATAGGAAATGTTTGATGGTTTTGTTGGCAAGACTGGTTCAACGTTGGATAGTCAAAGAAATCACAAACATCATACTATATAAATAAATATATGCATATAAAAGTCAGAAACAATATGTTTAGGCAACAAATCCTACATTTCAAAGAGAAAAATAAGTTTTCCTGCATCAATCAAAATTGGAAATGCAACAACCCATCATCACAGAACAGTTAACAATACATTTTGAAACAGAATGCAAGAAGAACTTGCTTGACTTCTAAATATACTGGAATTAATACTGAATAAACTGACATGTATGAAGCAGTATGAAAAAAGTGCAACATTTGCGGAAATCCTTAACTTAGTGATGTTGTAAATTCTTTTAAACCAGGAAGTTTTTGCTAACAGCAGGTCTATCAATGACAATTTGAAAATTATAAAAGCACCAGGAAAACTTTTTGACATATTTCATATTTAATTAAAAAAAAAGAGAGAGAGAATTAAAGGCAGTCTTACTATTTCTTCCATTTCTTCCAATCTGAATTTTCATTGTATTCAGTTTTTAGAGGAGTTTTTACAATTGGGTTTCTGGTACCAATTAATTTCAACCCAAGGCAATACAGGATGACTTTGGAGAACATTTCCCTCCTGCAATAATTCACTTACCATGCATAAAGTGGGGAGAGCAAATAAGCAACATGCCTTAATCCACTTAAAGCAGATTGGGAAACAAGAGATTATTTTCTAAACTAAAGTACCAGAACGGCTATAAAGCAGATGGAACACACACATTTTGGTAAACAGGCAAAGTTTGAAATTACTAATTAAGCTGTGCTGATATTCCATCTGTGGCATTACATTTGCAATAGGTCAAGAACTTCATTTTCTTCAGCCTCACAGCTACAATACTGTACTTCTTGAAGCTTAAATCCATTTGCACTAATAGGAATAAAAGATGACCTTTAAGTGTGTCTGGCCTTCACATACTAAACATGCTTCCTAATAATGGTCACTCCCCAAACGTACCTTGCCAAACTAATTCATTGTAGAAAAAATAGCAGCAATTAGAAACAGCACCAACCATAGTTGACATTATATATTGATAATGTGCAATTACACTCAGAACTAAGCAACAAATGTCTAAAAACACCCTGCATACATTTTTCTTTAAAAAAAATAGAATCACAATGAAATCTCAAAAGAGATTATTCTGCGCAAAAGAGGGTCAGAATTCTCCAGACAGCCAGGTAATCAGAGGGGCACAGAAGTCAACAGCAGGCTGCACTACTGCACTACTGTCTGGGGTCCTTCAAGGAGCCACTTCAACAGAATCCATCTGAGCAAAAATGTAGTAGCATGGTTCAAAAGCACCCATGCTGTAAAGTGGGTCAGACAGAATCGAATGTTTGCAAACTACGAAAACCAAGGATGCCATCCTTAACAAAACGTACAAGTTTCATCTAAAACATCCTAAAATAAGGCACGTGAACTGGTCCATGCAAAGAATTAGAGTAGCTCATGAAGGACATCTTTTAAGAAGTAGAGTTTATTGACACATAGAGCAAATGAGACTTTGTAAAACTGATAAAGGGAGCCAGAATAACTTTTTAATATGCAAAAGCAAACTAAGATTTTGAGTGTTTCAAAGGAATGTGTGTAGGTATGTGTTAAGCAAGAGTGATTTGCAAGTGTGGGACTCTGAAGAACATGGCTCATCCCAAAACAGAATAGAGTAATGAGACAGGATATAGAACTATAGGCATTTCTGCTTCATTCTCTCTCTCTCTCTCACACACACACACGATCAAAATTCAGATGCATGGCAACTGGTTCATATTTATGATCTTTGCTGTGTCCCAGGATCATGTGATCACCTTTTGCAACCTTCTAACAAGCAAAGTCAATGGAGAAGCCAGTTTCAGTTAACAACCAAGTTACTAAATTATCCATAGCAGTGATTTACTTAACAACTATGGCAAGAAAAGTCGTAAAATGGGGCAAAATTCACTTAACAAATGTCTCACTTAACAACAGAAATTTTGGGCTCAATTATGGTTCTAAGTCGAGGACTACCTGCACTGACCAAAGAGAACACATCACAAAAAGCAGAAAAAAAGTGAATTAATTAATTAATTAAACATATACTTTTAAAATAAAATATTTCATTTGTAAAACTGATGAATACTTACTTCCATTTTTATATAAACACCCATACCTTCATCAACCTTTCTCTTCCACAAAGAGCTCTTTCTGTCTATTTTATGCACACATTCTGAGTAATTATTTCTGGAAAAGAAGATTCAAGAAGCAAAACCCTAGTATGTTTGTATTTGTGTATGTGAATGTGTGTGTATACATACACATATGCATGTCTGTGTATACATACATAATGTGAATGTGTGTTTAGACAGACAGACAGACACACACACACACACACGTACATAGCATTGCTATATTGAAGATGAAACTACTCAACCAAAGTTCCAAATAGTTGGAAGCGATTATTGGAATTTGACAAAACCCCTCCCATTTCAAAGGTATTTGGGAGGAAAAAAAATGGTTGACAAAACCGAAAGGTGTATGAAAACTCCATTTATAACTGTTGTTTACCAAAGCCAGATGGCATTCGCAATTTTGCAACTTCCCTGCCACTTCAATTGCTGGTTGTGTTTAAATGCACAACTTTTCTCAAGCATGAGCTGAGAGAAGAGGAAAGCTGACATCATTACCTTTGGCTCCAGATTATAGTTGGAAACTTCTAGAAAAAGAAAAAGGAAGTCTAAGTAACTTGAAATCAGAAGAAAAATCTGAATAACCTGGCACTTGGGTAGGCATACTTTAATTCCTGTTTTTAATTTTCATTTTGGGTGTGGTGTTGCACTCATTGTTGTTTTCTTTGCATACTTTCAGGATTTTGTATTTTCTGTCAGTTTCAACCCATCCATTAAGGAACCTGTGATATTGGTTTCTTCCTTATTGGTGGTAGATCATTGTCATTTTTTGGTCTGCTGGAGTTATTAGTTTTACTTAAGGATATTGGAGCCTTTTCTTTGTAGATGCTGGATCCCTGGTTTGCAGATGCTGGATCCCCGGTAATTTATGTCTTCTAGCAGTGATTACCTGAATTCTAATATCTAAAGCTATAAAGGGTTTCTCTACAATTTTAACTTTTAATGGTGTTAAGTTTTCTTCCATATAGCATATATACTCGAATATAAGCCGAGTCACCTAATTTTACCACTAAAACCTAGGAAAACTTATTGACTCGAGTATAAACCTAGGGTGGGAAATGCAGCAGCTACTGGTAAATTTCAAAATAAAAATAAAATTACATTAATTGAGGCATCAGTAGATTAAATGTTTTTGAATATTGATTTCAAAGAAAAACAGTAAACTAGCTCTGTAAGTGGAAAAGAGGATCAACAAAAACAATATGGTATCAACAATAACTTTAAAAGTACTGTATATGAGTTGGGTAGCTATATAAATTCGTTTAATAAATATAATGAGAAAGGTCTTTGGGGATTCCAGAATTTACATGGCACTAATTGGATTTTTGATCTCCCTTTTATTTTGAGACATAATAGACTAGTTTTACACTATAACTAAATTACACAAGAAAATGTAGTATATATGCCAAAAATAATTCAATAACAATTTAATCTGATACATTGGGTTAAGTGATGTAGGGCTTGATCTAATTTCAGACAAGTTCAAGCCTCTGTTAAGAGATACTTGCATTCTCTCTCTCTCTCTCTCTCCCCTCTTCCTTTTTCTTTCTTTCTTTGTCTCTTTCTTTCTCTCTCTCTTTCTTTCTCTCTCTCTTTCTTTCTCCCTCCCTTTCTCCTTCTCATCTGGCATTCTTAGAGCTCCACTGTTGATTAGCTTAGCCCAGGGTGGGCAAATGTGGCCCTTTTACAACCTGTGGACTTCAACTCCCAGAATTCCTGAGACAGCCAAGCTGGGAAAATTCTGGGAGTTGAAGTCCACAGGTTGTAAAAGGGCCACATTTGCCCACTGCTGGTTAAGCCTGAGCAAGGATAGCTAGCAGCCAATTACAATAAACTCTCAGTTACAATTACAATAAACTCTCAATTACAATAAGCTCTCAACTCAAGCTCAGTGCACATGGGGATCTCCGTAAAGAGCGAGAATTTCTTTATTTCTTTCTCCCTTGAAGCACCCCCCCAGCTTCCATTTTTGCTTCCAGGGGGCTGCAGGGAGTCTTGCTAGGCACCCCTCTCATGCCCCTAGCAAGCCTCCCTGCAGCCCCTGGGAGCCAAAACGGGGCATGGGGGAGGGGCGCCGCACCCCCTCATGCCCCATTTTGCCCTCAGCAAGCTTCCCTGCAGCCCCTGGGAGCCAAAACGGGGCACGGGTGGGGGCACCGCACCCCCCATGTCCCATTTTACCCTTAGCAAGCCTCCCTGCAGCTCCTGGGAGCCAAAACAGTTGCAGGAAAAAAAGGCATCCCCCCCACTCACTCGAGTATAAGCCGAAGGGGGCTTTTTCCAGCATAAGAAGTGTGCTGAAAAACTCAGCTTATACTTGAGTATATACGGTACTTTGGGAATTTATTATTTATTTAGAGGCTGATTCCTCTAGTCACAGGTTTTGGTGCTCTACGGACCAGGAGATGATATAAAATTGCTATACAGATTGTTTCAAAGTTTTATATGTCATGAGCATGCTCAATCCACAACTCATTCCACAAACCTTTACTTGGCCTTCAAATAAATCAAGACACAAATTAAATATAACAATTATTGTATTGTATTTCTTTTACTTAGAAGTTGGCCAGAAAATGACACAGTGTGTACGTGGAGGGTTGTTTCTCTCCCACAATGGAGGGGACAGAGGAAGAATGCCTGAGGAAGTCTTCCTAGGTGATGGCAATGACAACTACAATAGGGTAGGAGACGGAGCCATGATGTAAATCCCAGTGGTTTTCAAGGAGAGGTGGATTGAACTTCTATTGTTCTACACTATGGATTCTGTTGTGCCTCTATATTAAACCTTTTAAGTATAAAGAACAAAACTATCTGTAGCAATAAAAAACAATAACACTAAGCTTTAGATCTTAAGCATACTAATGGTTTCAAAATTTAAATGTATGAATACTTATCAGAGGTGCCAACTGCCATATTGTGAAATGCTGAGCAGATTGTATTCAGCAAATGAACTCGAAATTAAATAGAATGTGTCGCTATCATTTTGACTAAGATAGAACCGCATACTGAGAAGCATATGTGGTATTCTCAACGTACATCTACTATAAATGGAAAAAACTTTCTTTTCTTTCTCTAGTTATGTTTTCACCCATCAAATATGAACTTCAGAAAATAGAAGGAAGCAGATAGGTAGAAGAATAGCAATAATATAAAAATAATGTGTCTACTACATTCTCATCAGACTGAGGAAGCTGGGAATTAATATTTACTGTTGAATATGTCATTCCGCTAGCAACCACAATGTTAATTCGGATGTCACAAATGCTCCAATTGAGATGGCCTTTTGGCTGCTTTCATAAAGACAAAGTAATGTCTAATGCAGCATATCCACAAATACAGGTGCCCCTTTGGGATGGCAAGTATTGTTGTTATGTTTCTAGGCACCTCTGACACCCAAATTATTGGATGAAGCAGACCTGAACATAGGACATCAGATATTATGTACTGTATAGCATGCAAATCATTGTACATGACCACAACTGACTTCAAACTAAGAACAAATCATACCAATATAGAAAGCTACTACCTGGAAACATCAATTCTATCAGCCTGCTCATAATCTTCTTCCTCTTTTGTAGGAATAGAAGTTAATATTAACACTGAAAATAAATATTTGCTTAATAAAAATGTTGCAGGATCTTATAATTACCAGTAATATATGCCAAAGAACCTTAATGGGTATAACTACAAGAAGCAGTTGTGTAAAGTTACTGGAAAGATTCAAAAATATTATGCCAATATTACAAAAACTAAGCAGCAGTTCAGGTCTAGTCAAAGAAGCTGTTCCAGAATCTATTAACTAGAACAGTGATGGCGAACCTTTTTGGCATTGCGTGCCAAAAGTCTGAGCGCGAGAGCGCTCTTACGCTCCTGCGTGCCGGTACCCATAATGCAATGCGTGCCCCCATTTACGCATGTGTGCACGACACCTCCACGCTCCCTCTACACATGCACCCACACTGTGCATGTGGGTCCCCCCAATGCGCCCTCCCACACTTTTTCCAAGTGGGCTGGCATACCTCTTACCAGAGGACAACTAGGTACCGGCTTGTTCCTTGGTGAACAAGCCCGGTGCATGGCGCGTGGCTTGCCTGGGCTCCTTCCCACTGGGAGCTGCAGGTCGATCAGGTGGTGGATGGGGACTGGCTGCATCTATTGTCACCTAAATGGAAAGTAAGGCATCCCAGATGTGTATGCTGCCCTCAGTGCTTCCCCGACACCTGCCTGCCACCACCAATGCTGCGCCTTGCCTGCTTCCCCAGCTCCTCTTCTTTAAATGAGGACTCGGCAGCTGGAAAAAAACAGGATCCTTCACGCGATCTCCAAAGTTTCTTCCCCATTGAATCCTAGCTTTCTCCTGCCTTCCGCAATTTCCAAAGTTTCTCCTCCATCGAATCCTAGCTTTCTTCTGCCTTCCGCGATCTCCAAAGTTTCTCCCCCATGGAATCTTAAATTTTTCCTGCCTTCCACAATCTCCAAAATTTCTCCCCCATGGAATCCTAACTGCCTCCTGCCTTCCACTGTCTCCAAAGTTTCTCCCCTGATTGAGTGCCTCCTGCCTTCTGTGCCTCCTCAGATCTTTGCAGTTTCTCCCCCCATTGCCTGCTAGCTTTCTCCTGCTTTCCTGCCATGGAGAGGCATCTGCAGAGAGTAGAACCTGCAGAGATTGGGGAAGGCCCTGCCTCCGTGCATGCACAGCAGAGACCGGAAGACCAACTGGCCGATGGGAGGTGCATGCATGTGTGGTGGACCTGGGCTGGGGCGATGGCGGGCGTGCCGGCAGAAAGGGCTCTACGTGCCACCTGTGGCATGCGTGCCATAGGTTCGCCATCACGGAACTAGAACTTTTACACCAGAACAGGATGAAACATTTCTTGAAAGATGTCAAATGGTACATGGGGGAAAGAGAAGTGGAGATTTCCCTCTTCTCCACAGAGAAGATTGTCTCAGAGGATTCACTGGTACTTTTTGTGGAAAGAGTGAATTGGCCTTCAAACAGATCAAGACACAAATTAAATTTGGCTTAATACAATAAACCCAGTTAACTCTTTCATATTAAAAATGGCAAGGTAGTGGCAACTTAAACTATATCCAAACCATATACTTTACAAAAAGTTATTTTGTCTGCCACTTACCAGCAAGAGATAATAAAATAAATGTTAAGGAAGTTTTTTAGGACAAATCCAGGTAGATCATATCCTAGCAACATCGGAGAGATTGTTTGTTCAGATTTCTTTTTAACATTAATTTCCAAATCTTCGTGGCTCATATTATATATCTTTATCCTTAGAGGCTGTGAACTATCACAAGGACCATAAACAAAACCCTCTAAACAAAAGCAAGTATTAGTTTGCCCAGCACTCAGCTCCCATTTTAGCCATTCAACTCTCTCTGGGAACTTCACAAGCAGAACATACGTACAGATTAGGGTCTCCAGTTCAATAAGAATTTCAAATCCTTATAGATTTCAATATTGAAATTTATGTAGAGTCATCATGATTAGTATTCACCGTTAGAAGTGTCCTCTATGATGATCAAGGAGCAGTATCATGGCTATTTTTCATGGCAAATTTTAATAGACATGGAATCAAGTATCAAATTCACTTCAATCAACCAAATGTGTTGATTTGGCTCTGGAACTCAGTCAAGCCTTCAAAGATATATGAAAATATATTCTGCTTTAATATCAAATCAATTGATTTTGCTCATTAATTCATAAAGATGCTGCTCTTATGTCTTGAGTTGTGAAAAAGTGCCACCCTCCTTACATTTAAATAAAATCTGGAAAAACAGTTTGAAACTACAGTATATTGCAAGGCTGTAATTTACAGTGACTGAGGAAAATCTTAAGTGAGATACAATTTAAAAGCAGAAACAAAGGGCCACCTGGCTGTAAAAAAATGATAAGCCTCAATGTCAGATGAACCTCTTTGTGGAAATTATTCTACTAATGGGTGGCACAGCTGAGAAGGCTCTTTCTAAACCTGATACATACTGTTTTGCATTCCAAAGGTAAAGCTATCCAGAAAAGAATTATTAGACATTTGATGAGGTTCACAGGGAGAAATCAGCCTTCCAGAAGTTTATGTAACAACTCATATAAAGCCTTATGGGTAGAAGGATACTCTGAATTGAGTGTAGAAACAGAATACTAAGGTAGTTAAACAATCACAAAGAACTGGCATATATCTAATGAAATTAGTTCTAGTCAATAACCTACTCACCACAAATGGACAAGTTTGGTCATGCATAACACACTAGTTTATTGTAAATAGTATGGTGCCCTTTCATGGAAAACTTTGGCCATTTGCTAAAGAAGGAGGAGAATTAAGTGCATTAGATGGCAGAGATTCCTTCAATAAATGTCACATTCAAAATCAAGGCCAAATTCTAACCAAACAAACTTGATTCTTTAAGGAGTGAAATTCTGTCTAAAACAGATTAAACTGACTACAAGAAACAATCTTTTTACAGCAACGCTTCTATATTGTGTGAATAAATTAATGTTCATCAGGTTCCATCCGATTTCTTAATAATATTCAGTGGTCATTTAACACTTCCAGGACCTTACCAGAATTTACGAAAATAAAATAAAACCACTGATATGCCAATATATCAATGCCATCTTGACTTCAGATCTTCACATGATCTCAATTAATCTGCATGGATCTGCTTTCTTGTAAAGATACAAGTTTAAAAAAAAAAAGAAAAACAGAACGACACTGTTTTAGCTATATCAAGGTATAGCTAAATAGGGCAATAAAGGAATTGCCATCGGCTTGTTTATTTATATTTCCTTTCCTGCAGCAAGGAAACTTGTTCTTCAGACAACTAAACATGAGATGGCATAATTCCAACAGAAGCTCAAAGACAGAGGCCTGATTTTATTCAGATTTAGGAGAAATTCATAAGCTTTAAAGCCAATAACAAGCCATGTAAATTTCAGAAGTAGAGACACAAGAGGATCATTGTAATATTGCAAATATGCTACCTTTACTATCTTTTATTACCTATGCTTTACATAATTAAAACTAAGAAAACAGTGGTATCCATATATATATTTTTGGCAATAATTTAGTTCAAATTAAATGAATGGAGGCCTGCCCCCAATCATAGCTGCTAGATTCAGAGTAAGAAGGAACTCTCCCTAAAAAACTGTTTTCACAGCTTAGTTAGCTGTGAAGCTCAAATAAATTTCATGTATTCTTGGAATGGAACAGAAAGATAAACTATACATGCAGGGTCTCTAAGTTCTCTAACTGCTTTTCAAATAGTCACAAAAAATCTCTTCCATTCTTTTTATAGTAATTTTATTAAAAATTACAGTTAAAAAGACTAAAACTAGTATAAACTAAAAAAAGAAAAAATAGGAAGTACAGAAAAGAACTACAATGAAAAAAATAAAATAAAATAAAAATAAGAATATAGCAAAGAAAAATATATAAACAAATAACTTTCCCTTTCATCACAAGTTTAAGCAGTTTTACTAACGTATCACTTTCTCTTAAAAAAATACAGTAAAAGAGTACTTCTTCCCATACCCCATCTCTTATCTATAAATAAATCCTCAATACTTCACTGTTCAGTCTTGATCAACAAAAATGCATTAAGGGTTACCAAAGATGGCAATGTTATTTATTTTAACCTTGATCAAATAAATCAACTTTGTATTACTTTTACTTTTAATAATCTTGATCTATTCTCCCTTCAAATAATATCCTTAGAACTTGATCTTGATCAACAAAAGTGCATTAAGGGTTACCAAAGATGGCAATGTTATTTATTTTAACCTTGATCAAATAAATCAACTTTGTATTACTTTTACTTTTAACAATCTTGATCTATTCTCCCTTCAAATAATATCCTTAGAACTTGATTTCTTTTCATTTTTTTCTTTGTCCCTTCTCACAAACTTCTTCAAAACTCTCTAACTCTCTTCCTCTATGAAGGGTTGTTGAGAAGGAGGAAGAGGCAGAGAAAGAAACTAATCTCTTTGTTGAGAGAATGGGATGATAATCTCAGTCTATTGGGATGCGCCCCACAGAATGCAATGGAATAAAGAGGAATGGCAACTATGTACATTAAATGAAAGTAATATTAGTCAGGCACACTAGTAAGGAAGCATTTTCTCTTCCTTAACCAACGCCTGCACTGTTTGGTACAGATACATCTTAATTTCATTTTCCAAAGGGTTTTATTTTCCCAAAATATTCATGAAAACACCTCCTAAGTATCACCGTGGGGGAAAAAAATTCTATGTATCCATAGAGTAAGACATGCCTTAAGAATCAACTACATTAAAAAAAATTTCACTAGAGCATATGCTATTAATGTATTTATGTAAAAATGCACAAAACAGGAACTCATTATGATGAATAGTGATGAAGTGAATGGCTCTATTTTATTTCGGATAGCATCCAAAATAATTTATTTCTTGGTTGCTTGAAAGTAATACAAATGCTGTACAGGACTCAAAGCAAATCCTGTTCCCTCGGCCTGATATAAAGAATGTCCTCACTGCCAAAAAAACCAAACAAAAAATAACAAAAAAATACACCAGTGCCTAGGGACCTTATTTTCAACTTTGGGCAGTCACCAAAGAAGTAACCAATAGCCCTATTTTGTATAATTTAACAGACAAAGGGGGGAAAAAAAAGATTACTTCACCAAATACTGTTGCAGAGACTGAAATCCTGGGGACTGCCATACATGCTCACCATATGGTCCAAGAATGCTTGGAAACATGAGGAATTACTTCATTGCTAAGAGAAAATGAATGCAGAAAGCAACATAGAGAGGCTGTAGGCGTTCATGACTGCTCTTTATTGATGGAATAATTTCTCAGCTAATGCTGTGTGAGAATAAATATGTGTCCAAATCAGTAGCATTCATTCATTGTCTTCTAGGACATTTCACCAGTTCATTCTAATGATGACAGAATCATCTATCGTATTACTCCCAATAAATTTTAAGAAGTGTAAATATGCACAATATGCCTTCAAGGATACAGTTGGCAACTTAGCTCCAAGAGAGAGAGAACCAGTTGATGATTTGGACAGTGTGCGCGCAGAAACTGTATAGACTCTACTGAGTTCCAAGATGGAACAAAAATGGGATAATAGTGCATTACATAAAGAAAGATCCTATCTGGGCCACAGGGACATATCCATATTCTCTACCATGAGTATAAAAAGACCGCTAACAATATTTTATTTGAGCTTTGGCCTAGCATAGTGATGGCTAACCTTTTTCCCGTTGTGTGCCAAAAGCGGGGGGAGTGTGAAGGGGTCGTACGCCTGCGTGCAACCCCCTGTGCTCCCCCGCTTTTGACATGTGATGGCACAGTGGGCCCGGTAGGCCCGTTTTTCGCTCTCCCCAGGCTCCAAAGGCTTTCTAGGAGCCTGGGGAGGGCAAAAATGGCATTCTCCACCCTCTGGAGACCCTCTGGAGGGCCCGAATTCTGTTCTTTTTTTAAAAATTTTTTTTTATTGAAGATTATTAAAAATTATAGAAAAAAAATATAACAATATGGATAGAATTGCAGAGTAATATAATATAGAGAGTTTTAAAGCATCAAGTTTCACCTAGAAATAGTACAAACCTCCATTAAACCAAATAATCAAAAAAAAAAAAAAGAAAAAAAGAAAAAGAAGATTATCCAGAAGAAACCATTCTCAACTGCCATACAATATTCCTATAAATATTTACCCACAGTCACACTAAGATTATTATTTTACATTCTTCTTAAGATTTCTTTTTTGCAGCCAAGCATACCACTGGTCCCAACTCATATATAGCCCCGATTCTTGTCTATCTTGCAAAAGTCCGGTAAGTTTGTCTGCCTCTGCACAGTCCATGATCTTTGCGGTTAACGTAGCCTCCAATGGGGTATTTTTGGATTTCCATTCTTGCGCAAATGAGATCCTGGCTGCAATGATGATGTGGAGAGCGAGATACCAATTAGATTTGTTTAAGTTCTCTGGTTTTATGCCTAGTAAAAACTTTTCTGGGTTCAATTTTATCCTACATACTTCGATTTCTAAAATCCATTTTTGAATTCTGGCCCAATATTCTCTTACTCGGGGACAGGTCTACCAGATATGAAAATAAGTTCCCATGGTGGTGTTGCATTTCCAACAAACCGGGGAGGTTCCCGGGAACATCTTCAATAATCTAGCCGGAGGGAGATGCCATCTATACAACATTTTATATGTATTTTCGTTATAGGAAACTGACATTGTTAGTTTTAGGGTTTTCCCCCAAATTTCTTCCCATTTTTCAAGCTCAATCGAATATCCCAAATTTCTCCCCCAGGCAATCATTGAGTCCTTGATAACCTCCTCTCCAATCCAATCCATTAAGAGGAATGGATTGGATTGTAGAGGTTATCCACCCCCTGGAGGCCCTCCGGAAGGCCCAAATTCTGGTGGGCCCAGAAGGCCCAAAAATCAGCTGTCCGGTGCGCACATGCGTGCTGCAGCTTAACTAGGACAATGCTCGTGTGCCCACAGATATAGCTCCGCGTGCCATCTATGGCATGCGTGCCATAGGTTCGCCATTACGGGCCTAGGAGATACATAACATTTTGTTAGATTAAAATGTGTTTGGTAGCAAGTAAAAATAAGATGCTTTTGTTAAATATGATATTTCTGCTATGAGTTTAAATAGGATTGTTCCATATGTTACAAGTGATAATTTATGGAGTGAAGAAGCTAAGGTGAATCTTCTGGAATGTGGAAATGCAGTGATTAATGTCTTTGTCATATAAGAAAAGAGGTGCTTAGAAACAATATTGAGAAGACTTCTTAAATGACAGGTACATATAGGGATTTTTTTTAAAGTTCCTTTGGAATTTCCTCAAAGAGACTAGTTATTCCCATTAAAAACAACAGGAAGATCGCAGAATAGTAAATATGCAACCATGGCAGATGTTATTGTATGAATATTTATATATTGGGAGGCCTGGAGGACATTGTGGGCTACCCCACTAGGCATGTTAATATTTGAACAGATCAATCAAAGCTCTGGGTTCATGAAGCAATGACAGGCATATCTCCCCCCTTCTCTTCTATTCCAAGCAGACTGATTAGCTTTAATGTGCTAGTATCTCCTAAGTCTTCTAAGATGAAGCATTGTGTGCATGGTAGAAAAACACAGCATAGATTTTTGTTTATAAAAACAACCTCAATTCTGCCCCCCCCAAACATACACTCAATATTATTGCCTATAGAGATTTTTGTTTGTTTAGAAACAAGAAACATATTCATATAATCTACTATTCTTAATCACATTTAAATGAAGAATGAACAGACAACTATTGCCTCATATATGTTACATGAGGAGAGTAAGAATATATCTCAGAAGACCCTTAATCTGGGAGTTCAGTAATAATTTGGAGAATATGAATACTGTAAGATGACAAGGCAAGTAAGTAGTATTCACCATACATATGAGGACAATGAATTTTGGCAAAAATGAATAGAATATAATAGAATTCTTTATTGGCCAAATGTGATTGGATATACAAGGAATTTATCTTGGTGCATACGCTCTCAGTGTACATAAAAGAAAAAATACATTTGTCAAGAATCATAAGGTACATCACTTAATGATAGTCATAGGTACAAATAAGCAATCAAATCATATTAGGAAACAGTCAATATAAATCTTAAGGATACCAGCAATAAGGTTATAGTAATAAGTGGGAGGAGACAGGTGATAGAAACGATGAGAAGATTAACAGTAATGCAGATTTAGTAACTAGTTTGACAGTGTTAGGGAATTATTTGTTTAGCAGAGAGATGGCGTTCAGGAAAAAACTGTTCTTGTGTCTAGTTGTTCTGGTGTGCAGTGCTCTATAGCATCGTTTTGAGGGTAGGAGTTGAAACAGTTTATGTCCAGGATGTGAGGGGTCTGTAAATATTTTCACAGCCCTCTTTTTGACTTGTGAAATTAAAAAAAGGAACTATGAAAATTAAGCAGTCAAATGTTAAAACTGATTGATTGTTCATATTATTCAGCAGATGATATATATATTGTTTCAACAATCTGCTCTTAATTTTAGCAGGCAGTTTTCAAGCAGGTCTCTGATGAGTAAAGTTTTTAGTATAATAACTAGGAAAGCTCTTATGAAAGAATACCAGTAACTGCCAAGTATAAAATGCAATCTAAATAAATAGTGAATTCAAGGTTTAATCTCTGAGCCTCTATTGCCTCTATGAGCAATAGGTGAGAAAAAAAAGACTATGTCATAACAAGCTTTCCCTTGTTATGACAACAGAATAGTCTGGTTTAGGGTGCTCGCCTCTGACTTTGCCAGAAATAATTAATCTATTATTAATTATTAAGTAATATAATAATTAATCTATAGAAATAATCTATAAAATCCCTGTGAAAGTAATGAAATTTTAAAAAGGAAACTATGAAAACGAAGCAGTCAAATGTTCAAACTGATGAACATTCCTACTATCACAGAAATGCATATATAAAAAATTAGCAACCAACTCACGTTACCTATAAGAACTATAGTTGTGGAAAGATGCATTTACCAGCTAAGACAAGTATTTTAAAATTTAGTTTATTAAAGATAAGATTAAACACACCTCTATTGGAATAATTATGCATCTTGTCAATAACTCTTTAAAAAGGAGAGGGTAACACAAAGACTGTACCCTGCATTGTATTACACAGAATAGTAGAAATTTGATCTAACATCTGCATGGTAGGAGAATTCTACATAATCTTTATTGATCATGGGTAGGTGTATCATCTTTTCCATGCAAAGAAAGAATTTAAATGTGAAAATCATAAGGGGACATTTTATCAAGCATGATGGACTTGTGACAAAACTAAGTTATTTTCTTCTTTTCAAATAATTTTATTAAATATTATACTATACAAACAAACGACTACAAAAAATAAAGAAATAGAAAAAAAATGCAGGAAAGAAAAAGCAAAGAAAGAAAGAAAGAATACAAAAGAAAAATACAAAAGTGTATGAAAGAAAAAATAATGTATTTTCTTCCATTCTGTATTAACAAGTCAAACAGGACTTGTTGACTCCTACCCAGGAGCCTGAGTAGCGTAGGGGAGTAATGCCTCCTACAAAGGCAGCATTTAAGATCCAGCTGCTGCAATTACTTGCGAGTTCAATCCCAAGCAGGCTCAAGGTCGACTCAGCCTTCTATCCTTTATAAGGTGGGTAAATTGAGGACCCAGTTTGTTGGGGGCAATAAGCTGACTTTGTATAAAATATAAATATACAAAAGTATGAAGGCTATTGCTTAACGCATTGTAAGCCGCCCTGAGTCTCCGGAGAAGGGCGGCATATAAATCAAATTTAAAAAAAAAACAAAAAAAACCCAGATGTTTTTCTCCTTTAACTGATATCTTACTTTTTTTTTCCTTTTTAGCTCCGTCTACTTCCAACCTTCAAAGTTCCCATTTTATCATGTTGTTTTTTTCTTAATTCAAAACATAGCTCATTTTCCTACCAGGAGGATTCATTCAATTAATTTTAAAATCCCATTTCAAGTCCATCTAGACCCTTAATCCATTTATAGCTTTAAAAAGAACCCACACTCTAATCACCCTTCTTTCTGTTTATTTCCCCAAATGTCTAAATCCTTAAAGTCACACTTGAAATTTCTTTTGTTTAGGATTGAAGGAAACTCACCCAGGGAATGCCATCAAATGTGCTGTTCGGAAGGTTTCTAACATCCAAAAAAAAAAAAAAAAAAACCCACAACACAGTACAGGTAGTCCTCAACTAATGAGTACAATTGAGCCCAAAATTTCTGTTGCTAAGTGAAACATTTGTTAAGTGAGTTTTGTCCCATTTTACAACATTTCTTACCACATTTCTTAAGCAAACCACTGAAGTTATTAAATTAGTAACACGGTTAAGTGAATCTGGTTTCCCCATTGACTTTGCTTGTCAGAAGGTCGCAAAAGGTGATCATATGACCCTGGGACACTGCAACCCTCATAAATGTGAATCAGTTGTCAAGCATCCGAATGTAAACCACATGACCATGAGGATGTTGCAATGGTCATAAGTGTGTAAAATGGTCATAAGTCACTTTTTTCAGTGCCGAATAGTCACTAAGTGAACTGTTGTAAGTCAAAGACCACCGCTAGTAGAACAACTCCAATGGTGATTAAGAAATAAGGCTCAACTGAGCTTTATGATCATATAGGCTGCATTATGGTTGTGAGCTAGATGGGATCCTGTGACTCTTAGCACCATTGAGAGTGTCCTGACATACGGCATTCTTGCATGGTATGGGACTAGCTCTGTAGCGGACAAAAACGCTCTACTGAGAATCATTAAAACTGCCCAGAATATTAATTACCAGCCCTGGACAACATCTTCAAATCTCACTGTTTGAGGAAGTTGCATAACATTTTCAGAGACTCTTCCCATCCTGCTTACAATCTTTTTGGACTGTTGCCTTCTGGCAGAAGATACGGAACAATTAAAACTCAGACCACACATTTTCTGAATAGTTTTTAATCCCAGAGCTATAATTGCACTCAACAATGAACTAAAGGGCCACCATCAGTGAGCTGTTGGACAGCATTACTTGGTCTGTTGTGTAGATGTTTGGGTGGTTTTAGGGGTGGGGAATTGTGGTGGGTGGGAGTGTGCTGCGGATTATGTGTGGGACCTGGTCTTTGGGTGTCAAGTAAATTTCGTTGTATGTGTATACTGTGTATACACATACAATGACAATAAAGTTTGTTTGTTTGTTTGTTTGTTTGTTTATTTATTTATTCATTCACCAGCCAACTACAAAACCACTGTTTTTTTCAGTTTACCTATGAGTAGTACTGCTCTAAATTGGTGGCCTCTAGATCAAATTAATACAATGGTGCAAAGGATTTTAAAGATAAATATTGTGAAAAAGAACAGAATCTTTTAAATTGGGAATTATATATAATGAACTAGAAAAGACTCGGGCTTACTGAAAAATATACCGATTTTGTACATAGTAATTGCAATAAGACTATTGAATGCTTGACAACGAAAGGTATTTGCATAACATCTAAGAGGGAGGATTATAAAATTGTGACTATTTAAGGTTGGAAATCATTATATTTCACAACTTTGGTTTTCTTTGTTTCTTTTTTCCTTGTACTTTTTCTTTTCTTTCTTTTTCTTTAGATTTGTCTTACTTTATTCAAAATTCTTAATAAATATAATATTTTTAAAAAGGGAGGAGGATCTGAGACTACACATAAGAATTAATATTGAGTCTTCACAATTTTAGTGTGTTTCTCTGATTTCTAAAAATTAAACTGTTAAAAGATTGCATCCGTATAATTTTTACACTACTGTAGTAATTGCTTAAAAATCAATACGTTTACCTTTTATTCAGATGTAGTTTCAAAACAAGGTATTAAGTGTATTTTAGATGTGAAATAAGTTTTACAAAATTGGAATCAGCTGCTGAAACATTCTTATGAATAGGCTGGATGTATATAGGCTTTCATACCTTTTGGCATTTATCATCTTACACATTAACAAGATGATTGGCATTCAGAGGTGTTAATTCAGAGAACTATCCTGTTACGTTTGGCGGTTAGTGACAAAAATGTTAGTCCTAATATAAGCTCTTGGTATATAAATAATCAGGCCTGTAGGCCTCGTAACAATATTGTCTTATATATATTTAATATATAAACATATCTATTGATTTATTACATTGATAACCTGCTTTTCTTCTGAGGAATTCAAAGCAATGTGCCTTTCCCCCTCTATTTTAACTTTACAAGAACCCCATGAGGAAAAGGAGGTCGAGCAAAAATATGTGCCTGAAGATTATTTCCTAACTGACTTGTTTGTAAAACTTTTACCCAGCTAAAAGATCTGTAGAAACCCCTCCAACAAATATTTTTCTGTGATGTCCAATTAAGTCTTATTTAGTTTGCAATTACTAATGTTTTTAAAAAATTTTTATCTTGCCTTTGCTATTTTTATAAATAACTCAAGGCTGTGAAGATACCAAATCCTTCTTCCTCCTCATTTTTTTACCCATAGCAACAACCCTGTGAGGTGGGTTGGGCTGAGTGAGAGGGATTGACCCAAAGTCACTTAGCTGGCTTTTATTTCTGTGGCAGGACTAGAACTCACAGTCTCCTGGTTTCTATCCTGGCGCCTTAATCACTGGAATTACTGGATAGTGGAAGTTGTTGGTCTAATTCTACATGCCAATGACTGAGCAGTGTGTGTATGTATTGGGGGGGGGGGGGAGGGGGGAAGGGCAGCATATTGCCTTGAAAATGATTGTTATATAATCAGGAATTAATTTTATTGTCTCATCCACCCCATCTCCTTCCACTTATGACTATACGACTGTAACGTTGTTGCTTGTATCCTTATGATTTATATTGATATTGTTTCCTGATTGCTTATTTGTACCCTATGAATATCATTAAGTGTTGTACCTCATGATTCTTGATGAATGTATCTTTTCTTTTATGTACACTGAGAGCATATGCACCAAGACAAATTCCTTGTGTGTCCAATCATACTTGGCCAATGAAATATCCTATCCTATCCTATCCTATCCTATCCTATCCTATCCTATCCTATCCTTCTGCAGCAACAATGGTAATTTTAATTCACTGGCAGAAAGGCAAGATAAAGCTTTTATGTAAACATATATCAATAGTTGCTTCTCAAGATCCTAAAGTGACCAGGCTAGTATCTGTTCATCAGGAAGAGTGTGACTGCCCAAGGGAGAAACCTATAGCTTAAACTTTAGAGATAAGATACCTAAAACCTCTGACTTCTTGGCATGGGAGTGAGTGATCAACTCTTAAACTAAAGGCTGCTTGCCTTCAATAAAGATTCTAATCTATCGGACTCTTCTGCTAATCCTAGCCAAGGGCTGAATTGACTATGTGGAAATCAGTTATTTATCCCAGAACCTGGGCGTCAAAAAACAAAAATACAGGCAGGAAGATTTCCTGTGGAAGGAATCTGCCAGGTGTTGTGAAACATCTGGATCATCTGTATTTCACAGAGAAAGAATCAAGAAATATATAAAAAAAACAATTATATTAAATTATGAAATAAATTAAAAGAGATCTTGAAAGATGGAAAGTTTTGTTGCTTAATAATTATGATTATTAAGATGAATTGTCTTACTCCAAATGTACTATTTATTTCAAATGATGCCAATTCCAATCCAAAAGAATGGCAAAAAATACCCTGTTCATAAATTTATATGGAGTGAGAAAAAGAAACCTAGATTAAAATTTAACATTTTACAAGACTCAAAAGGCAGAAATAGTCTTGCTCTTCAAAACTTCCAACTATATTATAGAGCAAGCTGTCTGACACAGCAAACATAATGAATAAAATCCCTAAACAGTAGTACATCAATATTGGAAGGAGTTGGCCTAGTTAGTGGGCTTCACAGATTTTTCTGTTACAGGGACATGAAAGAGGATGAACATTTTAAAGGATGTATTATAAAACAAAGCTTGCTAAAAAATATGGAATGCAATAAAGAAAAGTCCAACAATTTCACTGCTAGACCCTTTGATAAACACAGATAGTCCTCCACTTACAACAATCCATTAAGTGACTGTTCAAAGTTAAAATGGCACTGAAAAATGTGACTCATGACCATTTTTTCACAGTTACGACCTCTGTAGCATCCCCATGATTATGTGATCAAAATTTAGTTGCTTGGCAACTGGTTCATATTGATGAACGTTGCTGTGTCCCAAGGTCATATGATCACCTTTTGTGATCTTCTGACCAGCAGAGTCAATGGGGAAGCCAGATTCACCTAACAATTGCTGAAAGGTCGGTCGTAAAATGGGGCAAAACTCACTTAACAACCGTCTCACTTAGCAACAGAATTTTGGCCTCAGTTGTGGCCATAAATCAAGGATTACCTGTAGCAGGAAAGAACTTGGGAGATGCCGACTGCATAGCAGGGAAGTCCAGACTTATGGCAATGTCCAGAACATAGGCAATAGATCAAGGTCTGGGAACTTCACAAGGAATCCAACAGCCTTGGTAAGCACAGAGAATAGCCCTGCCACTGTGGTTTTTAGCCTGGGAGGACCACAGTGACAAACTGATCCCTGCTACTGAAGGTAATAACTGAAGAGAGGTAATAATTGAAGATCCAGCACAAGACATAAGATGGGAAACAGAATGATCAGGAGAAAGCTTTGTTTGATAGGCATAAAGTATAGGCAGGAGCTAAATACCTGAACAAAATAGACTGGAATCTCAGTTTTGAGGTAAAAACATTCTTCTGATGAACCATTTGTAATAAAAAGACCCGATTATAGGAATTGTCTTACTTCCTGCCTAGGTTTATTGCCATCCCCAAATCAAACAGAATTACAGTCACAAGGACATATTGAAAATATTTACATAACTTGTTCTCCATAACTAAATACATATGTGCCATTTTTGACCACATACTTATTGCAAACACATTTATTTTGTACTCCAAAAAATGGTGGAAGTAGAGTCAGCTGTGTCAGCTTATTTAATATCACCATTCTTATGTCTGCAAAACATGCATGTAGAAAAAACACTTATCTTTTTTTTTTTTTTTTTTTTTGAGGTGATGCTCTTCTGTATCACTTTTAAAATGCAGGATTGAGTTTCATGAAATGAGATTTAAACATATGAAGTTAAATGTGGGATTATAGACTAATCCAACTGAGCATTACAACCAGGTATTCCTTTTCTTTTTAAATTCATATGTAGCATAATAAATACGACTAATGTCTGACTATTAAATGCTGGAGCTATCCATTTGTTCTTCAAAAAGTGGTTTCCTTTTTCAGGCCAGATAATGTTTATGGATTCTTTCTGAGAAAGCTACTGTTTTCCTAGACTATTGTAAGTTGCCAAATGCTTTGCTTTCTGGGTCCCATACCCTTTTATGCACATATGTAGCAGGGGCGGGGTTCTACTTATCTTTACTACCGGTTTGAAACGGGAGCACTCTTTCGCTTTGCTTGCGCACGCTTCTACGTACCTTATGACACAGATCGTACCTTATGATGTCTGGGCGGGTGGACGGAGCCTCCCGCTGCTTTTATTATTGATTCTCAAGAACCGGACAGAACCGGGAGCAACCCACCACTGATATGTGATATTTGCTCCAGGACTAAGTTTTTTGGACTACGTGGATTGTTTTGAGATTCTAATTAGAAAATATAACTTGTAGAATATTTTTTTTTAAAAAAATAGCGATGCTTCCTAACATCACAATTGGAAAGAAGAAGCTTGGAAAACCCTTATAGGAGTGTGTGGAAGAATTTGCTCACTATTTGTAATAATTGTTCATATTTGTTTGCAGTTGGATGCTCGCCTTGTTGCAGGTCTGGGGGAGATAACTGGGAAAGAATCTTGCCCAGTTATCTGGGAACAGTTTGTACCTGTTGGGGCTAAGGAAATAGACAGGTCCTTCAGCTTAGTCACCTGCTTTTAAATCCACGTCCCTCCTCCCTTTAGTAAAGCAGCCCAGGGGTTGCTGTGTGAATGTGTTCTAATAGTGGTGAAGTTTTTTGAGTGAGAGGATTGTTCTTTTACCTCTTAAGGAGGCTGAGTTCACCCCCTATTCACGAAGCTATTGCTGGACTCCACTATAATGGACAATTTTCATCCATTTTTCTAACTTCCCCTTTTGAGTGAAGGTTGAGAAGGTAGTTGTGCAACAGTTTCAGAGAACATTGGATGAAGTGGATTATTTGAATCTCTTTCAGGCAGGATTCAGATCTAGGTATGGGATGGAAAAAAGAACATTAGTCATTCTTTTTGATGATCTCTGGTGAGTGCGGGATGGGGATTGTGCATCCATGCTTGCTAGAGGTGGGTTTCAGCAGGTTCTGACCAGTTCTGGAGAACCGGTAGCAAAAATTTTGAGTAATTCGGAGAACCTGTAGTAAAAATTCTGACTGGTCCCGCCCCTTCTATTCTCTGCCTCCCAAATCCCAGATGATCGGGAGGGAATGAAGATTTTGCAATAACCTTCTCCTGGATTGGGGAGGGAAGGGAGATTTTGCAATAACCTTCCCCTGGATTGGGGAGGGAATGGAGATTTTATAGTATCCTTCCCCTGCCATGCCCACCAAGCCATGCTATGCCACGCCCACCAAGCCATACCCACAGAACTGGTAGTAAAACAAATTGAAACCCACCACTGATGCTTGCCCTACTTGACTTCTTTGTGGCTTTCAATACCAGCAACCATGGTTTCCCTTTAGATCGGCTCATAGTATTGAAGGTGTGTGGCACCATATTGTGCTGTTTCACCTTTCTCCGGGGTCGATTCCAGTTGGTGATTGAAGGGGAGAGATCTCTTCTGAGGCCCTGCTTTGTGGGATCCTGCAGGGTTTGGTGTTCCCTCTGTTTCTATTTAACATCTACATCTCTGCCTGGTGAATTATGTGGAGGTAGAGGCTGTGAGGGTCTGGATAGGGAGCAAAAGTCTTCAGATGAACCCTGGAAAGATTGAGTGGCTTTGGACTTCGGGGTCTGCCTGTTCTAGGACTATGCCTCTTTAGTGCCAAATGGGTTTCACTGCCTCAAAAGGACCCATGTGCAACCTGAGGGTCCTCCTGGATTCATGACACCTGCTTGAAGAGCGAGTGGCAGTCATGGCTAAGAGGCTTTTGCACAGGTTCAAATTGTGCTCTAGAAACAAGGTTGGGGGTGTCCTAGTCATTTCTAGATTGGACTACTATAATGTTCTCTACGTTGGGCTCCCCTTGAGTATCTGGAAGCTTTAGCTGACACAAAATACAGTGGCATGGGCAGTTAAGTGCACTCCTAGAACGGCATGTTTCACCTTTGCTCCGTCAGTTGCATCTCTGCTCCATGAATTGCATTGATTGCCAGTCTGCTTCTGGGTCCAAGTCAAAGCCCTCTATGGTATGAGGCCAGGTTATTTGAGGGACGGCCTCTCCCTAGTTGTATCTGACCACCCCATCAGATCAACAGAAGAGGCTAAGGTCCTTTCTACTAGGGAACTACACTAGATAGTTTCCAGGAGGTGGATGTTCTCTGCTGTGGTGCCTCCTCAAAGGAAAGCTGGCTCCATCCCTGTTGACTTTCCAGAAGTCCTTCAAAACCTGCTTATACCATCAGCCCTGGAACCCTAGGGAACTGGTGAGGTGCTGATGCGTCTCCATTTTTTAAACATTTGCTATCCTTGCTTATTTTTTTAAAATAATAATTATTTTTTAGATGTTAACTCTTTTATAGTCTTTCTGGGTGCTACCCAGAGTCGTGTTTTGGTGAGATAGGCAGCTGTATAGATTTGATGGATAAACAAACAGAAAAGGGAGCCTTGGTGGTGCAGCGGACTAAAGTGCTGTTAAGTAGCACTTAGCTGCCAGCTGCCTGCAATTGCTGCGAATTCAAATCTCACCAGGCTCAAGGTTGACTCAGCCTTCCATCCTTCCGAGGTAGGTAAAATGAGGACCTGGATTGTGGACACCTTATATAAAAAAGAACACCGCTTAGGCGGCGGGGGTGGGGGGTGGGCAAAAGCCCTACTAAGCAGGTATATACAAAAGTATGAAAGCTATTGCTTAATGCATTGTAAGCTGCCCTGAGTCTCTGGAAAAGGGCGGCATATAAATGGAACCAATAAATAAATAAATAAATATTCATTTATAGAGATGCCCCTTTACTCCTTTACTGATGATATTGTTTTCTTTCTTTTTTTTTATTAATTTTATTTCTTTAAAAAAAGTACAAACAAAAAGTTTATCAACAAACAGATCGCGGTGAGAACCTTACTCAATACATTACATTCATGATATTTATTTATTTATTTATTTATTTATTTTGAATACATGATATTGTTTTCTTGATTGCTTCTTAATAATCTATTCTAGAACACTCATGCTTTCATAGGTAAATACAATATAGTGAAATTATGCTTCAATCTGGTCTTTCCTGCCAAGTACCCTCCATATACAGATGCCTGGCACTCTCATTCTAACAACACTCAAGTTGTTGCTGTCAGCATTCCAGAAAAACCTCAACTCCAAGTAAAGATGCGGAAGCATGCATTTTCCAAAGTTCTCTTTACTAGAATAGGAAAACTGGCACATCTGGGGAAACCTGAATCTGAAAAGCCCGGGTTTTCCTTCAGTAAGTCAAAGCTCCCAAAACCATCCCCTTTTCCACCCATTTGGTCACATGCTCCAATCAACCTCCATTCCATCCTGCTCCAGCCCCTTGACCACTCCTTCTCCAGATGCTGGATCGCACTGACCTTGACCGACAGGAAGAATGCTATTATGTCTACTAATTCCCCTCTCCTAAATCCCCCCTCCTACTTTCCCACACATGAGAAGGTGGCAGCATTGGAGCTTCCGGCCTAATATGGCTTCCAAAGCTGACAGTTGCTGTATCTGAACAATTGCAAAAGCTTTTTGAACCATATAAAAACAAGCAACCTATTATGGTAGCAGGAGACCAATGCTTAAAAGTGCCACTTCATACTAACTACAGTTTTAAAGACTGGAGGTACAAGGGAAAGGATGTGGTTGTTCCTCTGGCTTGAAATATTATCCAGAGGGTGAGGAGAAGACTTTCAGAGACCACAATTCTTTCCGTCTCTTTCAACTGTGTTTCTTGGCTATGAGCAGTACCAGGAGGAATGGTGACATTAAGTATGCCTTCCAAATCCATGGGCCCAACACACCTGTCATAACAAAGGGATTGCTTGTCATGCTCTTCTATTTATCATAATTGAAGTGGCATGAAAATTAGAAAAGTGGATGGAAGGAAGACAGCAGCAGGGTAAAGCAGATGGCAGACCCCTAGGATGTGAACCTAGCTACTCTTTTCCACGGAGAAAAGACAGCTGGGCCTCTCTTTCCCCTCCATTCCAACTAAATGAAAGTTAGTTTTAGTTAAGTGAAAATTATCCTAGATTCATCTCTGCACTGATGTCTCCTGTTCTCCCCATTCTACACAAAGCAGAAATATGAGGAAAAAGGGAAATGATATTTGTTGCTTATATAAAGGAATGAAATCTGTTTCTTTTTTCATCCTAAAAAGAAAGAGATACTGTACTCCAAGCACTTTTTAATTTTTTTAAAAAAAAGTTATTTCCCACCTTTATTATTTTTATAAATGTCAGGCAAAGGAAACCAAGAATGACACATGTAAATGCTCATAATAGTTTCTTTACTTCTGTTTGCTAAACAGACAGAATCTTGCCAGACTAAAGCACTATCTGAAAAATGCTTTGAAGAATCAGGGAGGATCCTTTTTGCCCCACTTCCTGCATAGCAACAATTCAAGGCTGCCGTTTCTCCTACTCCTCCCTCCTGTAACTCAGTTGCAGATTCCACCACAATAAATAACTCAAGGCAGCTAACATGCTTAATGCTCCTTTCTCCTATTTTCCCAACAACAACCCTGTGAGGTACGTTGGGCTGAGACAGAGTGATTGGTCCCAAGTCACCCAGTCGGCTTTTATGCCTATGGTGGGACTAGAACTCAGGGACTCCTGGTCTCTAGCCTGGTGCCTTAATCGCTACAATTGGTTTCTTCATACATTATTAAAACCAACAACAGCCATTATAAACCAAAAATCAAATTAAAGGCAGCTTTAGACATTTATTCCTTGGATCTGGAAATAGTCAGGAAAGATAGGCAAGACAGTATAGATCCCACTGCTGGAGGATACTCAGAGTGCAACTCATTTTTACTAATTTAAGATCCATACTGGTGCTGAAAATCCATGTGTGCTAAACCTCCACCCAGATGATTGCTTGGGAGCAATGGTGTGTCCCTTTGGCTTGGATGACAGAACAGGAAGGAGCTTGAGAGGAAAAGAGCAACAAAGCACACTCCCTCTTTCTCCACTGTCTTGGCTGGTGTCCCTCCCTCTTTTGTCCCTCCCTCTTTGTGCCCCTCCTGCTACACATTGCCTTTCCTGCCATCCAGGCCAAATGCATGCGTGCTGTTCCTTGAGAATTGGGAGGAGAAGCTGGTACTCTGCAGCAGTGGTGGCCAGACCAGAGGTGGGTTTTAGCAGGTTCTGACCAGTTCCAGAGAACTTGTAGCAGAAATTTTGAGTAGTTCGGAGAACCGGAAGTAAAAATCCTGACTGGCCCCACCCCCATCTATTTTCTGCCTCCGAAGTCTCAGCTGATTGGGAGGAAATGGAGATTTTACAGTATCCATTCCCTGGAGTGGGGTGGGAATGGAGATTCTACAGTATCCTTTCCCTACCACGCCCACCAAGCCACACCCATAGAACTGGTAGTAAAAAAATTTGAAACCCACCACTGGGCCAGACCTTTGAACAAAGTATCTGGTTCCACTGTTTCTTTGCTGGGAGATGAGATTCTTTTGCAAACTTATTGCACTGAATTCCTGTTGCTCCTAAGCAATCACACTCAGGGAGCTTTAGCATGCTTGGATTTTGGGAAGGAGGATTTTCATTTCAGAGAATGAATGGTACATAATTAAAGAGTGCAGGTTTTTTTTTTTTTTTAATTTGATTTATATGCCGCCCTTCTCCGGAGACTCAAGGCGGCTTACAATGCGTTAAGTAATAGCCTTCATACTTTTGTATATTTATCAGCTTATTGCCCCCACAAACTGGGTCCTCAATTTACCCACCTTAGAAAGGATGGAAGGCTGAGTCGACCTTGAGCCTGGGGAGTTTCGAACTGGTGTAACTGCAGGCAGCTGAATGTTAAATGCTGCCTTAGTAGGAGGCATTAGTCTCCTATGCCACTCAGGCTCCTCAGGTTGCCTCAGGGTTCTGCACGAGTTTCGATGACGGCCAGAGGAGGCTGAATGTTTTCCCACTCAGGGGCTGAAAACCCTGCTTGGATTTTGGCAGGGAGGATTTTCAGTGCCAGAGTGGAGAGACATCCATACATTGCCTGTGCTGGACCAACAGAGTCTTGCCCACCCTTGAGGCATCCCCACACTCCTTACCTGGTACTCCATCTGGTTAACAACCTGTGAGAATACTTAACGACCACAAATGGGAATGCTGAGATGGCGGTCAATAAGCAAATCAGTCACATAATGTCTCACTGAATGATTGTTTCATTCAATGCCCAAGATTCCAATTCCAACTGTGGTCAGAATTTGAGAACTAATAGATATTGCTGCATCCTTTGATTAATAGAAAATATTTTCTTTTCCAAAACTAACAGATCATCTTTCCAACAGCCATTCTTTAAGATCTGGAATAATATCACATTTCCAATTTCTCAATATGATTCTCCCCCCCCCACCCCACTTGATATAATAATTGATAAACACTTAGATTCCAAAGCTTTGCTATATAGTTCAACCTCACGTTAGCATTTTTAATCTTAAAATATTTTCCCATAAATCTATTCATATAAATTAATACACTATTCCAAAAATATATCAAATGACCAACTATATCATAGCATTCACAATATCCATTTACTCAAGATACATTCTAGAGCTCTGTCTCAATTTGATTTGCAAATATATAACTATAAATAGCTATATAGTATTTTATGCATTATACAAGGATTATTTTTTTTCCTTTTATTTACAGTATTTACTAATCTTTTCACAACATCAACTGTAATTGAACCACAAGGAAGAAACTGTTACAGAGTTACAAATTAGTCATTCTTGATAATATTTTCACTTATGGGGATACAATCCCCATAACATTCTATCCATAAATTCAAACATTTTAAAAATGCAAATAGTATTTTATTCCTTTCTCCCTTTGTCTCTCTCTCTAGCTCTCTCTTCTGCTATAGTTTAGTATTCTCTGCTTTATTATTCTCACAAAGACAGCACAACTCAGGCTGGATATTTTCCAGTATGATTTATTAACTATTAGATGATTTTCTCTAGTGCCATAAGTAGCAGCCAGGGACAAAGTCTTCTCTATAGAGTCCCTCTGCCTGCAAAATATTCGACCCAGAAGGGCTCACCTGATGATCTCATTATTATTCTTTAATACTGAGAAAGAACCATGTGGGATTCCCAGGTTTTCAAAAGAAAAAAAATCTCTTATTCCTCTTCTCTCTAAGTTTTAATGTATCTTTCAGATTTTTATCGTTTAATTTTGTTAAATGATTGCATTGAAATCATGTAGTATTGCATTCCAAATACAGGTAATCCACATTTAGCAACTGCTTTTTTTTGCAACTGTTTGCAGTTATAATGGTCATTAAAAAGTAACTTTGCAGCCAGTCCTCACACTTATGACCTTCTCAGATTTTAAAACAAAGGAGAGTTGAAGTAAGATCATTAGCACGGTTGCAATTTCACTTAGTCAATGCCTTGCTTAATGACTGAGCTGCTGGAACCAATAGGTGCTGCACAAACATTTCTATGAGTTTGGAAACACAATTCAATTTTTCAATGGGCATCTGAAATCAGTGTCAATACTATCTTCAACTTGATTTTTTCACATTACTAATTTATTGGCTCTAGAGAAGTGTTACAAGTTGGAATGTTTCTCATATGATGTATGGAAAAACACAGATTAATCCAAGGATGAACAAGAAGTTTTGATCTCCATGCTGGAGATAAATTTTGCCTTTTTTTTTTTTGGTGGAGTAGAGAATTCGGTTAAAATATGTGCAATTTTATCCTGTATTGCCTGGTAAGAATGGATCCAGCAATAAAGCCATAGCAGTCTTATAGAGAGTACCTATTGCTACTAGTATACAGGTACTGTAAAACAAGGTGCTAGTGCAGGTAGTCCTCAACTTACGACCACAATTGAGCCCAAAAATTATACTAAGTGAAACATTTGTTAAGTGAGTTTTGCCCAATTTTGCGATCTTTCTTGCCACAATTGTTAAGTGAATTACTGCAGTTGTTTAGTTAGTAACATGGTTATTAAGTGAATTTAGCTATCCCATTGACCTTGCTTGTCAGGAGTTTGGTAAAGGTGATCACATGAACACCTGGGACATTGCAACCGTCATAAATATGAACCAGTTCCCAAGTATCCGAATCACATGATTTTTCACACATGCAACAGTGTGAAAAATGGTGCTAAGTCACTTTTTTCCAGTGCCATTGTAACTTGTTGTAACAGGGCACTAAGCGAACGGTTGTAAATCGAGGACTACCTATACTACTATGGGATTTTTATTCCTCATCTAAGAGGCAAGGAGTCTGTGTAGCATTTATTCAAAGAGCACAGTTGTGGGATTCAGTACACAGTGAAGCATCTATGTGCACTGCTATAAATGAGTTTTTGTGCATACATGCAGATTTTTACATCATTAGATGTATAAGCCATATAGCCGCGTCATTGGGGAGGTTTTCTTTATGAAGTACAGTATATTCAAATAATATACCCCTTGGTTGCAATTATTTATTTGGGTTTCTCACTTAGAATAATAAAGCACTTTAAGTGATCTACAATGCTATTTAATTTAAATGTCATGTTGAATTAATGATGAATAGCTCAAGAAATACAACTGTTAAATTTTTGGTCTATTTAGCTGTTGTACAGTAAGTGCTTTATTACATGCATAATGATGCCTTATGTGCAATACTAAGTATATGTTGATGTTTCATTTCCTCTCTGATATATGCACTACATTCCCTGGCCACTGTGAGAAGAAAGCTACAGATCTTAATAATTTATAAGTTTTTAGCCAGAATTGTCAATGGCAGGCTTTGAGCTTTTTCTTTTAGTAATATATCACGGTAAAAATGCACAGACAAGCGATGTGTCAGTCTGATTTTTTCCACCTGATTCAGCAACCCAAAATTCAAACGCAGCAATTTAAGCCAAGTTGCACATTGAAGAATTTAAGTCTAAGCATTTAATCTGTTCTTTCCATAAATTTCTGCTACTTGTGCTATTGTAAGAATGGTTCCAGTAGAAGTTTATTTATATATCACGGAATTCCAGCATCAGCACATTGGAGACACAACACCAATCATTCAACCAATAGTTGAGAACGATGTAATAGTATAAATGACACTAAAAAAACCCATATTTAGACAAAGGGTAACTAAAATAAGCCGTTTAACAGCAGAAGAAATATAGTTGCTGCAATACATATAAGCATCGTGGTATCAATTTAACAAGAGATTTTAAGCCAATCACAGGTAAATAAAGCGAAGTATTAACTTTGATTATGATATGATCTGACATGAGCATTTTACAATCTGCAGATCATTTGATTGTCCCTGTCCATGGGGTGGGGGGGGGGAGGCAAGTGGGGCAAGGGCAGGAGTAGCAGGGGAGGAGCAGGAAGTGGCCCTCCATAATAGTGGAGTTTCTCTTGTGGCCCCTGGTGAAAATTAATTGCCCAACCCTATTGTAGATGATTCTTCTATTGCACAATGTCCTTGTCCTGTTTATCAAATTATATATGGATTCCAGATCTCGCCACCCCTTTGCCACATTTTCATGTTTTCCCATCACATGTCCCATTTTCGTTCTTCCTGCATATGCAAAATTGTTAGGGGACCTAATACATTCTATTGAAACCATTCGCAATGACACAACAGCGGCACTCATGTAGAACCTGCTTCCCTCACAAGAGAAATCAGTTGCAGTTTACTAAATACCGTATAAGTAAGCTGACATTATTAATTAATTAAGCAGTATAATTATTTAGGAATTCATATCTCTTGGAAACTTTAAAATGGTTTACTCAAGCTGAGCACTTCCTGTTTTTTCTTCTTCTGGGGACTGGGAAAAGTGTACCATGCCCTAAAGATGCATTTGAAACTCTTCAATGTTACCAAAAGCATTGACTTTGAGATGGCATCATTATTTTTTAAGCCTAATGAATTAACAGGGTAGGTTTATTTATAATTTTGTTTGCAGCAAATGTTTACTGTTACAGAGTCTGCACTGAATTCATGATGGAAGAAGGCAGCCAAAGATAGCAACAAAAGCAACAGAGGTATTTTGAACCAAGTAAATAACTTTTAATGCATGTGCCTATTTCCAGTACTACCAGGATTAAATAATTTTGTGGCTGCCATTTGTGAACATCTATAAAAAGAGCACCTGTTCTAGCCTGATGGTAGCACAGGCACTCCCATTATCTCCTAAACCCAGGGAATTTGCTTCCTTTGTTTAAAATATTATTTGGGGGAGCAAACTGATTCCATTCTTTAGGAAGGTCTCTTGTCTTCAAGATGCTAAAGGAATAATAAAAACACAAACATCCGAGAAAGTTAAATATTTCTAAGCCTGTTTATTTCCAAAGGATCAACAGTAAATATTATTGGAATTAATGGAACTTGCAATGACAACCCTTTGTGCATTTACTTGTGAGTAAAGTGAGCAAATCAAGTTCTGACCAGTTATGTATTGGATTTCATAGGAGGACTTATTTTTGGCTTCACAGCGCCCAGAACGTTTGCCCAGCATTAAGCAAATAATAGATTAGATGAGCTATGAAAATGCAGTCCGCTTATAAAAATGTGCTTGGAAGCTGAATTACCTTTCCAGAAAGTCCAGTGCTTGTTAACCAAACAGAAATATCCTGCCCTAAACAAATTATAAACCAATTATAATGCTTTTAGCCAAAGCTGACATTTACATATATGTATTTGAATCATGCAACATTTCAGAACTAGGTAAGTCCCAGCTGGAGATGGCGGTTGCGGGGAGAAAATCAAATTGTGGATTGCATATCTGTTTTCACAACCATGATTTTATTTTTATTAATATATTAACCAGAGATGTGAGGCCCTGAGTATTTTAAAATGCCTCTTTGAGAATAACCATAAATTGCAATGATAAATTATAACTGATTGAAACATCCTTTCCATATCTCATTCTCTCATAGACTTTTCAAGATTTGATTGAAAGATTCAATCTACTTATAGCCTTGCTCCCTCTTGCTCCAAAAAATAAAAACATCTTTTTATGCATCTTTTCAACCAGAAAATCTGGTGCTTTCTTGTTTAGTCAGGAATACATACATAGAATACTATCTTCACCATTGTGTTGATGCTTTGTTACATCATGTACAGTCCACATGATTCGGTGTGCTCGCTTCAACCAAATGCATCAGATGCTGCAAGTAATTTAATTATCTCAGACTGTGTAGTTTCATGTAAATGCATGTCAGACTCTTAAAATGGATTTAATAGCATTTAGAGAGTACCTATTTAAATAAATAAAGATCACAGGCAGAGCTAGACTTATAGAAGGCACTACTGGGCCAATGGAATTTAAAGAAAGGAATATAGTATTGACTGGAAGCACTGAAAAGGTATGGGAGAAAAAAAAAGTGTGTGTGTGGGGGGAGAGGCAGTAATTTCCCCGGCACCTCTAAACAGTAGCTCAATCTGAAAGCAAATATAACATTTAAGGTGGAAAATCCTAAAGAAAAGTTCAAATGGAATACTGTAGGAAGGAAAATTGAAAACTCTGGACAGATAGCTAGCCGCGTATTATGTATTTTCCTCTGGCGCTTTTTAATCAGAAATGCAGTACTTACAAGTTAGAAGTAATATTACAAAATTTTGTTGGATTATATGATGCAAGTATTAATTCTGCATTGGGAATAAATTATTTAAAATGCAGACAGTTGCGCTGAAGGGTACACTGTAGTTGGGTATTTCCATAGGAAGACACATGTCTAAAATAAAATGAGCAGCTAACCCTCAGAGCAGCACTAGCTGAAGACAAAGCCTATCTAATAAACCAGCTGTAAATATTAAATAAGAATAGACAATATACAGAGCCAGTATAAAATTAGCTTTAAAAAAACCAAATGAAGGCTAGGTGGGTTCCAGTTTGAAAATTGTCTTGGGAAGTGGGAAAAAAGTACAGTCTATATGTATTGTTGAATTATGGCTTGGTATTAACAGTAAAACTCAAAATAATAACAGAAAACTGCATTACTTTTAATTTCAAGACCAGATATTGTACAAGTATAATAAAACAGCCAAATGCATAGAGTACTATGATAAGAGCAGGGAAGGCTGCAAGTATAATAAAATTACCAAAACCCAAGATTGTATTTTATCTCAACCATATTAGCTAAAAAAAGTCATGTTCATAAACTATAATTTATTGATAACAGAAGTTAACTGAAATAAGACTTTTTTTTATGACAGATGACATAGCAAGCTGCTGTTTTCTTCAATGGAAGCTTATGCTAATTCATTCATTTTCAAAATACCATCATTTTAAATTAAGTGCAAACCTTTGTTCTGATCCAAAAAATTGTCTGAAAACAGTAAGGATTGTACATCTACGGTTGCCATGTGATTCTGAAAAGAGATGTCACCACTTTAAAGAGATATAGACAGGTATTATCTTTGTGCTCCTGAATGCTCTAAAGTGCCCTTATAAATCTGATTCCAAAATGCTACATAAGGAAGTCAAGTCAGAATTTGTTCAGGTGAGATAAAAGGAAACATCTTTTCATGCAAGGAGTAGGTTTGATTAAACTGGTAAGAACTCAATGGAAATGAAAGATTGAATCATACAAATCTTGTCCTCTCCTCCCTTTGCTAACCATTCCAAGCATTCCAAGTGGTACAACAAATTATTATTATCACCAAAATTAAGGTTATTATATCTAAGTTGCAAAAATCAGACAGATAGGAGTACAGGCATAGAGCTTTCTATTTGAGTGCTGTCATCTAGTGATCATCTGAATTTTGGACAGTGTTGTTCAGTCATTCAATTGTGCTGTTGCTGTTGTTCAATTGTTAAATAGCTTTTGACATTTTGTGACCTGATAGACAACATTAGTTCAGCAGGATTGTCTTTCAGTAGCTGCTTCTTCAAGTGTTTGTAAGATCATGTGCGTGTCATCAGTGAAAGAATCTAGTCATTTTGTCCATTGTCAGCTTTTTTTTTTGATTGCCTTCGATTTTTCCAAGCATCAGGGTCTTCTCCAATGACTCTTGTCTTCACAATATTTGTCCAAAATATCTAAGCTTTAGCTTCATTATTGACATTTCCAGTGAGCAGTCTATTTTTACTTCATCCAGTATAGAATGATTGGTTCTTCTTGCAGTCAAAGATAGTTTCATCAATTTTCTCCAGCAGCCCAATTCAAAAGCCTCAATTTCTTTTCATTCAGTCTGATGTGGCAGCCCTACTAAAACTCTAAAAAACAAGTCATACAAAAAAGGAGAGAAAGCACAACTTATTTCCAGTTCTAAAACTGGAAATGGAATTAATATCTGGATTCTGATGCATTAACAAAGTAACATCAACTATCTCAACTACCAGTAGTTCCTGCGTCCAAGATCTAATTGTCATCCCCATAGACTGGACCGGGAAATCAGCTCTATTGGATAACTATTACTACTTTTTTTTGGCTATAAAAACAAAATCAAGTCTGATTGTACTGTACCTTCTCCCAGTTTTTATACTTCAGTGAATTAGAGAGACATCTTCCTGATCTACAGTATTTCTTATGAGTCTAGGATCAACACACTGCACCAACTCACTGCCGCCAACTCACCATCGTCAAATCACCTTTGCCAACTCACAGCCAGCAAGTCACCACAGGACAAGTTGCCACCACGGCCAACTTGCAATGGGACAATTTGCCATCGGTGGTTGGAGGGAGAGCTGGGCAGGCGAGTGAGCAAGTGGGTGGGTGGGCAGAATGCTTGGAGCTCAGTGTGGCGGTGTCAGCATGGGGTGTGAAAATGGGAAGCCCCTATCCTCCACCACTGATGCCATCGCCTGCTCTGATGCTCTGCCCACTTGCTTGCTTGCCTGTCCACCTCTCCCTCCAGCCAATATGGGAAGTTGTCCCTGTGGTGAGTTGGTCGTCTGGAGTTGTTGTGTGGCAACTTGGCGGCTGTGAGTTGGCAGAGATGACTTGGTGGTGGTGAGCTGGCAATGGTGAGCTGGCTATGCTGAACTGTCCTTGGTGAGTTGTCCAATTCACTTCCTATTGCTCATTGTTCTGAGCTTCAAAAAAATGCTCCATTCCTGTTTGCTTGGTAACAATTCATGAATATTTCCATCAAGGTTATTTTCTTTATTCTGTCCACTAATGAAAGGCATTCTCCATATAGGAGACTTCTATATTCAGCTAGAATTTCTGAGTGCGTCATAATTCAACTCCCAGGTTAATAATAATAACAAAAAGAGACAGCTGTGATGATGAAAAGGAAATCCCTATGGAGCAAAAATACTGTATGTAATGGCCATTGTGATCTATTTTGTTTTATTTATTTTTTTAAAATTAATTTTTATTGAAGAACTTTTAACAACAACAACAACAAAAAACCATAAGAAAAGAACATCCGAAAAAGAAGAAAGAAAGAAAATAAATAAATAAATAAATGGCTTCAATTTTTCTTGACAGCAGTTATAGGTTCTCTTATATTTTATCCTTTAAAGTTACATCATAATTTTCTTATTTCTGTAAGCTACCCTTTTTAATCCCCAACCCATAAATCAGAAGTTCATTTTTCTCTTTTTTCAGCAAAAAGTCCAAAAAGGCTTCCAGTCACTGATAAATGTAATTTATCTTTTTCTGGTCAAAACAGCTAATTTGCGATCTCTGCTTGTTCTATCATTTTCACCAATCAACCCTCCATGTGGGTATTCAGAGTCTTTCAATTTTTGTGCGTATGTCTTGCAGTAGTAATCATATATAAAAATAATCTTCCATGGCTCTTTTCTAACTTGACTATCCATTAATCCCAGCAAGAAAATTTCTGGTTTTAGTTGAATTTTAATCTTTAAATTTCATTATATGTATTTTAACTCAAAAATTTCTGGCTTTTTTACAAGTCCATTAGGCATTGTAAAATGAACCTTTGTGTTGTCCATATTTCCAATTTGAAGTACCTTTGTATTTTCTAGACATTTTTTCTAGAGCCTTACATCTATGGTACATCATTTTATAAAAAAATCTTTTAAGTTATAACATAATGTAACTTTCAATACTTTTAACCACAGTTTTCTACTGCTCCCTCAGTACGTTGTTCCTAGGCCATTTTATTATAGTCTTTCACTTATTCTTCCGTTTCAAATTTCAATAAAAGTTTATATATTTTAGCAATTACATGTTCGTCATTTGTACATACCGGTAGCTCAATTTCTGACTTCCGCTCCTCAATTCCAAATGTCCTATTAACTACATTAACTGTGCAAATGAAAACTACTGACAACTACATCCCTCTGCAGTCAGTAGCTCTCTTGATTTCATTTGATATTCTCCATGTTCCTGTTCTAACAACTCTCAGTAAGTTTCTTTATTTACTCTTTCTTTCCTGTAAAATGCTTCTTGTACTGAGACCCATAAAGGCATTTTTGGGCACAGTCTGGGTTTATATATAAACAGTATATTTCATTTTTTTTCGAATGGGGCTTCTAATATAATGATTCTTAAAATGTATATTACCTTTAACTTGATCATACCATAAAAAACCATGCCATCTGATCCTCAGATCATGCCCTTCTAATTCTGTGGACTGCTTTGTTTCACAATTGTTCTGTTGTGAGAAAATACTGGTTCTCTTTATATTTCTAAGGTAATATTAGTGTACAAGTTAAACCAAATTTTCTTTATGCTTATTTCAAAAGAAGATAGAAAATTAGACCATGAGCAAACATAATATGCTTGAAACCTTGTATGGAGAAGGCATTCCAAGAATGAAAATAAATCAAATAGGTTGCTGTGGCAATTACATTAAAATATGAGTCTATCAACAATGGCAGTAGCCTACATACAACATTACTAACTCTACATAAAAGGGTAAACTTATTGTGCAATAACACAGAGATCTTGTTTTAAAAAGCAGTACAGGATTTTCAATCATAACTAAAGCATCTATAGTAAGTTGGAAATGTATAAAGCAACTTTCTCTAAGGTTCAGTGTGTAATGTTCACTGGCTGTTATACATCAACTTTGAAAATGAAAAGCATACACAAATGAGCAATATGCATGCTAATCAATAAGAGCAACAGGTGTATTTGTCTAGGATTGAGGCAAAGAAAGGCATTCACATGACACCCACTAGCATTCTTCAATTTATAATTTTTTAACCTTTAGTTCTTCCAAAGGATAGATGACATACCATCTTGGAATGTATTTGTCCTTCTAAAACAGGTGGTGTTGAACCAGTAAATCATGTACAGGTAGTCATCGATTTATGGTCACCATTGACCCCAAAACTTCTGTTGCTAAGGGAGACATTAGTTAAGTGAGTTTTGTCCCATTTTACGACTTTTCTTGTCACAGTTTTTAAGTGAATCATTGCAGTTCTTAAGCTAGTTAACACTTGAATCTGGCTTCCCCATTGACTTTGCTTGTCAGAAGGTGACAAAAGGGGGTCACATGACCCCAGGGCATTGCAACCGTCATAAATATGAGTCAGTTGCCAAGCATCTGAATTTTGATCACGGTACAGCAGGGATGCTGCAACAATCGTGTGAAAAATGATCATAAGTCACTTATATCAGTGCCGTTGTAACTTTGAACGGTCACTAAATGAATTGTTGTAAGTGGAGGACTACCTCTAATTGTATATTATTCCTACTATCTCTAGTCTTCTTTAAGCAACTGCCTTGTTTGGTGACTGTTCATGGTTACAGTGGTGATGAAAAAAGAACTGTATGACCAGTCCTTGAAATTATGACCTTCGCAGGTCTGAAAAATAGAAGGAAACATTAAATGACAGATATTTCTTTCACTGAATCAGTACTCAATTATTTCTTAGGAAGTGGAGATGTGTGTAATTATTATCACTACATGCAACAACTAATAAAAAAATATTTATCTTTCTAAACAATGAGAACTGTATTTCTCATTGATTCTTTCATTTCCACCGCTTCCTTAGTTCAATAGAAGTAGATAGTATGAGCATATAGCATAATCACATTTGGATTTAAACCTGAACACTTTAAATACCTAACACTTAGGTATGTGGATTTATAGTGTGCCTTAATTTGTGTACTTTGTGTAACAATTTGCTTTCAGATGAATTATCTTTCAGTTCAAACATTAGGTTTTAAAGATTGCACCAATGATACAAATCTTTTGGGTATCTATACTTTATTTCAGTATAAAAAATCATAGAGCAATCACTATGCTAAAACAGAAAAATGAACATAGCTGGCATATACATCTGCCAAGGAGAGAGGTTTTCTCTCTCTCTCTCTCCCCACCCCCTCTCTCCCTTTAGTTAATAGCTCCACTTAACAGTTGCACACTGAATCAAGTCAATAAACAACAGAAACTGACAGGATCAGGGCAGGGAAACCCATCAATCACCCATGGGATGGGATTGCGAATGGGAATAACCTCTTCCCTTCAGGAAGAAAGACAAGATTACAAATATTTTCATTATAAAGAATATTAAGCAACACTTCCGTAATCAGCTGTACTCCCTGGATGAAAAGATACAGGACGGGACATGATGCAGCTTGAACATACAGGCTGTGAATTTAATGAATGTGTGGTCTAACCAGTTGTATTGCTTCTGCTGTGAAGCACCCAATTTGGAACATAGAGAACATAAAAGAATAGATTTGGAAGGCTTAATGGCTTTTGGCAGCACGTCCAGGCTTTCAGTTAGCCTGAGCAGCTGCTCTTAGTTTCCCACTCAGCTGCTGCATTTGCTTTGGTGTTGACTTTTTTTAAAAAGGGGAATGGCTGTTTTAAGTTTTCTGCATTGTTTTAGTGGTTCCTGGCACTATCCTTTTGGGGTGTACTTCCCTCACTCTTTTTGAAAGCCTCTAGTGATGGCAAGCTATTCCATTGGTTGATTGGTCTCACCCTTAGGAAATTTCTCCTTAGTCCTAGGTTGCTTCTTGCTTTGGTTAATTTCCACCCATTGTTTCTTGTTGTGCCTTTTGGTACTTCGGAAAATAGACTGACTCCCTCATTTTTGTAGGAGCCCCTCAAATTTCCTGACAGAAGAATTAATCAGGGGAACAACTTGCCTCCAGAAGTTGTAAATGCTCCAACACTGGAAGTTTTAAAGAAGAGATTGGATAATCATTTGTCTGAAGTGGTGTAGGGTTTCCTGCCTAAGGAGGGTGTTGGACTAGAAGACCACCAAAGTCCTTTCCATCTCTGTTATTCTATTCCGTTCTGTTCTGTTCTATTCTAAATATTGCCTCTGTGCTATTTTATTGTGAGTTGGACTAAGGAGAAAGGGTGAGACCAATCAAGCTGGCCACATCCACCCAGTCACATGACCCATTTTCCACAGATAACACCGGGAGTCATAAAACCTGGGTAGGTGTGGCTGGGAGGGGGGGGGTCATGTGACAGGGTGGGAGTGACATTGAGTTGGCCATGCCCAGCCACTTACATGACCATCAAGCCATGTCCACAGAACCAGTAGGGAAAATTTTTGAATTTTACCACTGTCTAGAAATAGTTATTAATATGTATCTCAAACACAAATAGATACAAAATGATTCTCTTTTAGTAGAACCTAAGCACTGTTTTTAATCAACAAAACACTCACCCAGATTACACTTTAATACATTTGAATTCTTTCCTCCTAAATAGCAAAAGGAAATTTCATCTCTTAAAGATATTTTCCTGTAGAATTCATAACTGTGAAGTCAACCATCAATAGCACTTAAGTTGATCATATTACAAACAAGAAGCGTGAAATATGTTCAAACATTCAGAGACATTGTTTCACTCTGTTTTAAGTTTATCTAATTTTTAATCAGACTTGGCAATGTCTAATGTATTTCTAGATAAAATTAGCCACTTTCTTTGTAGCCAATCGATGCTGTATTCAATCCAGTTTCATTCATCATCTATTGATTCTTGTCCCAATCTCTTATATTATCAAACAGACTTCTTAAATATCCTACTCTCACTGCACTCAACTTAATCAAATGTTCATCCAGATCTCAATTCTATGTAACAAAGTACATACCAACTACACATTATTCACAAGGACATAAAAACCTCTAATACATATTGTCAATCTTTGAGAGATATCTTGACAAACAGGTTTTTACTACAGTATATCTTTAAAAAAAGAAGATACTTAAAAGTTTCAGCAGTAAGAAATACTGACATAGAGCTTGACAGAAATTTCTATAAAAACACTAACAAGAACCCCAGACTGACCCATATATTATAAAATTTCCCATAAACCCTCATTTTTCAGAATCTTTTCAGAGGATTCGAAAGAACACCGTGACCTTACACCTAAATTAGAGGAACTTGGTAACACTGTGGAAAACATATTGGAATTCCTGTTTATTGAAAATATATATTTTAGAGCAAAATATTTTAAGAGGAAGCACAAATAAAATCTAGCCTAACCTATATTATTGTTTACAGAGGAAGGTGAGAAAAAAGAGTTCTCAATCCTTGCTGATTCTTATTCTTATCTGAGGAACATTACATAAATCTGATAAATAAAAGGTAAAGCAATCAACTCATTGAAGACTAAAGCTTCTATTGAAACCAATGTTAAGAATCAACTATGTCAAGATTTAAAACCTTAATTAGGGATAGGGAGTAAACAAACTGTCAGTTTCCTTCATAAGAAGATAAGCCAAGCATGATGAAATAATGTCTACCTCTAAAATGCTTGCAACAACATATATAATTGCTCAGATTTTGGTGACCTGGACAGTTATGAGAAGACTGAAATTAAACAATTTGGTAAAGTCTGCAAATAAAAACATTCTGAAATCTACAACATGACATTTGTGTAAGTGATCATCTATAAAGAACATATAACTGGACTTTAACATCCTTCTTCACATTACTGTAGCATTCTCAGTTTAAGAGAGGAATTTCTGATGGTAGTAAAACAGGCAATAAGTTTAAATATGTCTGGGTCTAGCTGTGAGCTTTGCTTTATCGTTCATCTGTTCCTTAGTTCTCTGTTTCTTGTCTATATTTCCCCATTCTGTCTAATTGAGCTCAGCTCAGACAGCTTTGTAATTAATTAAAATTGCAGGATATCATCAGTATAACTAGCTAGACTGCTTAAGACATCAAGAATGACCATGATTCTACCCAAAATAGAATTGAAGGAATGAGAGCAGAACACAGCAGCCAGACCTTTGCAGCTGAATTGGAAGTTAAAGCACATCTGTCCAGCTGTATATGAGTTATTGTAGTGTGCCACTCTCCAGGGGAGCACAAGAATGAGGAATGCAAGCACTAAGACTGCTTCTCACCTTTTCCTATTAGTGTTTACCTGATCATTTCTCTATTATGTCTCTGTACAATAATATTTCTATATTTCTATATTGTCTCATTCAAGAGTATCAGACCTCATCCATCCAGCATCGTTCAACCCAGCCCTAAATAAATAAAATGTAAAAAAAAAAAAAAAAAAAAAAAAGAGTATCAGACCAGAGAATAATTCTGGAAAGACAAAAATAATGAAGGATAATATGTATAAGGCTTAAGCTAAGATGTACGTATGGAGGTTTAGGATACATAGGTAGTCTTCTTCACTTAATGCTGTCAGACAGGGTCTTATTTTCTTTTGACCCCCCCAAAATAAGCACTTGGTCTTATTTTTGAGGAGATCGTATTATTTTTGAGGTGCAAGAGGCGAAGAGCATGGTCACCTCATGGCTGCTGACACAGCTGCTCATTAGCTGTTTGCCCGAGGCTGTGCACGCGCATCCAGCCATGCTTCCCAGGAGTCTGCACCATTCCATCGGCCTAGCCACGCAGCTGCAACCGGATGTCCCATTGCTGCCGTCGCCTCCCTGTTTTCCGCTAATGGCGGCCATTAGCATGACAGGAGGGGCACGGTGTATAGGATTGCAGGAATGGTCATTAGGTAAGGGCATGTGGGGTGCGTGGGGCATGTTCCCCCTCCCTTCCGCCCCTCTGGTCTCGCCTCCTCACCTCGTGTTGTTTGTGCAGCAAGCAACCAGAGGAAATGACGGGGACCGGCTGCGCATGCGTTTAAATATTTTTGAGGGAGGGCTTATTTTAGCACATGCGCTCAAATGCCTGATTGGGCTTATTATCCAGGGAGGTCTTATTTTCAGGGAAACAGGGTAGCTGCCTTAGTCAAAGTGAAGGTTGGGCATATCAGGAGAGACTTAAAAGTAAGCTGAATACAGGGGGAATGGGTTAGAAGAATTAGAGTCAAAAATCATGAAAGTAGATTGACTGGAAAACTAATCAATATGGAAGAAGTATGCTGAGATGATTTGGTCATATGGAGAGAATGAACAAGGATCAAATATCAAAACACGTATGTGAATGGATTGAGAGGAAGAGAAGGAGCAGGAAAAAACTGGATAAAGTTAATGGAATTCTCAGAAAAAAACAGAAAACTACAAGTTTAATAATAAAAAGAAAATGCATTAATTGATATACAGATATGATGGAAACAAAGATGGTTTGTAAGAAGATAAAAGTATCAGGAGGTATAACAAATGGTGTTGATTGAAACTGGATTTAGTTAAGATTTTTTTTTTGTTCTCTTGTCTCCTACTGTTAAAATTTCTTTTGCCTATTACTTCTTACTCTTCACTTTGTATTACAATGCTTACTCCAGAAAAAGAATAACCATCTAAGTATCTATATAATGAAAGTTTTCTAAGTTCTCAAATCTCTTTGTACATATAACCACACATGGAGTCTAAGGCAAGGAAGTAATTGTACAGTTTTTCACAGCTTTCCACAATTCAGGTTTTTTTTTAAAGACGACAACGAAGTTGCATTTCTCAGCTGTTTATTTGAGAGGCACCTTCCACTGTGTCTCAGATTTCCTTTGATACTATTAAATGGTAATGTGAGAATGTATGATAAAGATGTCACTGAAATGCTATGCCATTCTGCATCTGCCAAGGACAGTTTCAACCCATGAGTTATTGGACAACATAATAGCTTCATTAGTCTGCACTTCAGAGCACTTATACATCCATTAGTGACAAGTTCTGGAGTAGACACTATTATATGTCATTTCTTACTGAATAATGTTTAAACCAATGGCCTCCAGAATATACAAAACTGTTAGTTAAAGCCCCTCATGACCCCACGATGGGATAAAATAAAACAATTGGGAGAACACAAAAATATTTCAGAAGTTCCTAACTCTAGAAATTTTAAGATCGCCCTTCTCTGCTGTTTTATTATAGAATATGACAAGCTTTCAGCTAAACAAAATAATTACTACCCTTGACCTTCCCTTCTATAGGAAATCACGGAGATGCTCTCACATACCCTATTACCATGTCTAAATTCTACCGGGGTAGAGAAAAAGAGCCTAATATTCTTTTTAAACTGGTCGTTTATTTACATATTTCCATACCATCCCTTCTTGCTTCTTTGTTACTTGTTTTCCAGCAGAACTCTCCAAACGGAGTATATTTGTCTTTAGTTAAAGATTTCTATTGTTTAGAATTCAGAAGGCTACATTTGTTCATTCACAGGAATTTCTTGTTGTTTCCTTCCCATCCTCTACTGCTGCCCTCTACATGTCATGGTTCAGAGTTCCCCAATTAAGTGGCGAAGCTTGGGGAATGTACATTGGGGAGGAAAAGCTCATTTTGCCGCTAGAAAACATCTTGTAAAGACACAATCACTACAATCCGGTAATACTTAAATACATGTTATTAGTTGATAAATGGCTATCAGGGCGATATTAAAAGACACATGCAAACTCCTTGGAGACAGTGTTACATGTGTTTCTGAAGACTAGGAGGAATGTTGGTTTAAAAAAATTACATTTTTTTCCAGCCCCTCACCCCCCCAAATTCTATTTGAAAATATGACAACCCTATCTGGTAAATATATAGGCCTTGGATCAACTCCACCCAGTATTACTGAGATATTCAAGCAGACTTATCACTAAAGATGCAGCCAAAGTGGGAGAAGTTGCCAAGGAGGGCTCATTTCAATCAGAGAATTTCTTTCTATTTCTACGATGGCCTCCATTGTCTTGCACCCCATAGCTGCCAAAATCTCCAAAATTAAAAATGATAGCCAGTTTGGATAGTGCCTACCCACCTGCAAATGCAAACATTAAGATTGGGAATTTAATTTAGAGTTCCATAAAGTTACAGTCTTCATCTTTTTTGAAGTTGCTCAGAGTTGAAGGAGCTGAAAGCTGTGGCATCGCTAAGCAGCAAAATAATTTCCCCCTGGATTTGAGAAGCTCAGATATGACTGGTGCTATGAGATATTCATGAGTTTTCTACAGCTAAACATGTTTGCCAAAGCATGCAACATTTTTATTAATACATAAGAATAAATACCAGCAGTACTTTATAATATATAATTTATTTCCTCAATTATCCTAATTTTCTTGCAAGAAGAACTCCATTAGCTTTATTATATTTGTTAACTGTTATTGTATAAACATATCAAATTATTGTAGCAATTGAGAGAATGATGGCTGGTCTGAGTCTGTATAATAATCATATTTCCCCCCAAAATTTTATTTAGTCATTTAAACTAAAGCAAGTGGCAACAACCTCAAATCTTGTATTTTGTTAAAGAAACAGCCAAGTTTCTTTAAACTGTTTTTTTAAAATCAAAATGACTAGGTGCAAAAGAAAAGAAAATTATATGAGGAATAGCAGACTTGTAAAATCTCTCAGAAATACAGGGTCTTTTTTTGCTGATGCACCAGTTTAGTTGCCCTCTCCAGTTATTATTTTTTACTGAATGCATTATCTCTATTTAAAATTTAAGATGCACATCTTTTTTTCTGTTCTTACTTTTATTGTATTTTAATAGCTCCAAATGCATTTAATTGTTTTTATTACATATTTCTTTGGAAGGCCTTTTCATATGGAAAAAAGGCATATAAATCTCTGCAAAGAAGGCAGCAGTAAGTAGCTCCATGAAGTCTCTCAGCTGCAACAAAAGTTTTTTTCCCCTGCACTTCTTAATATATTTTCTTCCATATAACATCCAACATTATAACCATAGATTCCAGGGCGGGCATACGCAGAGAGGGCACAAAACGACTTGAGTAGATCAAGCCATGGTCTGTTTAGCTGTGATTTATTGAATAACCAAGAACTGCCTGGATTCACGCAACATGCTAGGTGTAGCTCATATCATCCACACTGTAGCTTGTTGCAAAGTGTGAGTAACTTTTGAAAGTTAGTTTGGGAGAATGGTAATGGATTCCCAAACTTTCTTCCCCACAGATGTTTGCAGGTCAATATGAAGAATGATGGAAGTTCTTAAGTGTTAAAGAAAACTATTGCTATAATGAAAAAAGAAAAAAAGAAGGAACACATTACTATTTTCAGACCACATCAATGTACTGAACACATTAAAATAAAACATGTTCTTGTGTCAATAGGAAGTTATTTCTGATACCATGTAGGCTGAAAGTTGCACCTCACAGATACAACACTTTTGTTATTTCTAAATCAGAAATGATACTAATTATATCATCTGTCTTCATTATAAAAGCCAAACAAAACTTCACAGAGAACTGCCATTTAGTCAATTAACAGGTAAATGACCCATAATACAAAGAAGATTGAAATTTGGAATTACATTCATGTTCGTCTGCTTCCCTGGCTCTCCTCAATTTTGTTTCTTCAGTGAGTGGGAAGAACAGTCTCGTCACTAATTCTTTTCCATTAATGGCTTCTCACAACCCTCGGGAGCTGATCCAAAAACCAGGATAACTCAAATGAGAACAAAATTGACTTTTAAAAGATCATTCAGTCCAGTGATGTAAACAGCTTCCTAAATCAATCTGCCACACTGGCAGGAATTAACTTGGCAGCAGAACAAAAATTGCACATGGAAAAGATTGGCATTTTGAGCCGCATACCGTATTTGATGCCCACGCGTACAGCACCATGCTTATTTACATGCTTAGAGTCTGCATACTCAATTTAGGTTTATCCCCCTATGACAGCGAAACTAACAGCAAATATCTTGTACTGAAATCTGACTTTTGTGCAAGCTGTTTTCTCACTAATCCTGGAGCAATTAAAATAAATTACTTCAATGAACAGAACCAGAGCCAAGGACATATTTAAAGTAACTTCAAATCTCCATGGAAAAATTGCCAGACATCCTTCATTCCTGCTCCTTTCTCTGTCACAGACTCAAAAGAGAACTAATTCCTAGGGAGACAAGCACTTGGCATGCACATGTGAACCAGCGGTGGGTTTCCAATATTCTTCCTACTGGTTCACCGCGCACGTGCACGCTTGCTTCGCATGCACCTTCCGCGGGTGCACTTGGCCTTCCATGCACGCGCTTTGCTCGCTTGCACGCCTTCTGTGCATTCTGTCCAGCCTTGAAAATGTGCCTAGGACGTAATAGGACGTAATAGAGAAGTCGCCGCTACCAGTTCGCCCAAACTAGTCCGAACCGGAAGAATATCACCTCTGATGTGAACACAAAGCACCTACACAAACTTTCAGTCAAGATCTAGAGCATTAACTGCAAACTTAATACTTTTTAGGCCAAAACAGCCTGATCATGCACACACTTCTTCAGTCTTCATTAAATCAACATATTTCTTCGTGTCCTTTTATGTTAGAGAGCATTTTTTTTTTAAAAAAAATGGATTTATATGCTGCCCTTCTCCGGAGACTCAGGGCGGCTATTATTTTAATAGAAATCTTATGGATTTAACTGTGATTTCCTTCAAATGGTATCTTGGCCATGTTGTGATGTTAAACCCATTTCAATGCAATAGCTCCACTGACTCCTCATTAAAGATGACACATTTAAAACGAAGAGTAGCAGAGATGAAAGTTGTAGCAAGAACGTTTCTCCCAAGTACACGGCTAGACAGGCAGTCTAAATATGCTTACAGTTGCGGCTTTTGATATGTCTTTTTTAAAAAAAAATATTTCCAAGATTCCGTCTGTCTGTTTTACCATGATTATAATAGTACCTCAAACTCATAATATAAAAATAACTGTGATGTATTATTGACCTACTTTTTATTAATATTTGAAGAATTATAATTTCATTAAAATAAGTAAGATTAAGAAACAAATCAACCTCATTTGAGGCACAAAGTACCAGACTCAAATTATTCTACTTTGAACACATCATGTGAAGATCTAATTCTCTGGAGAAGACCCTAATGCTGGGAAAGGTAGAAGAAAAGAGAAGAAGACAGCCAGCAACAAGGTGGTTGGGCTCAGAGTGGGAATTAATGCACTGTTGAAAGACCTGAAAAATCAGGTTAAAAACAGATTGTCATGGAAAAAATGTATGTGGTCACTATGAGTTGAAATAGACTTGATGGCACATAATCAACCAATCATCAATCAAATAAATAAATACTTCCCCAAAGCTATTAAGAACTGTCAGGTATACCAAAATTGAAGGTCAAGCATGATGAAATATCCGCTTTTTGCTCTGATGGTCAGTTGCAGCTACATAGCTATTTTCCTTTTATTTTTATCAGTAAATTATACTGCTTGCTATGACCTTTATGTCAGTGGCCCTGAGTTCCACAGTTTAATACCCCTTATCAGTAAAACATAATATATTGATAATGCATGCTACCAATTTCAACTGCTTACTACCCACTGAACAAAAACATTCTGTTTCTGTTTCTGTTCTTTTCTTGAAATTTTTGTTTCAAGGCATAAAACATGTGCCTCTAGGAATAATTATTTTGTTTTGCACAATAATCCTTCTACTGCAGATGCACCTGTGGAATATTAAAAGAGATTGTTTTTCTGAGGTAATATAGCTAAAATGCTCTTTTGTTTATATATATGGATTTCTGTGCTTATTTCAAATACTTGGACTAAAGAAGTTAGTCTGAGCTCAGGGAAATGAAGCATTGGAAAAGACGCCTAGAGGGCTGTTGGAGCTCTTCCCGTTCCGAGCCTGACCGAACACAGTTAAGAATCCATATTAGGTCTTATCTTGTGGCGATGGAAGCGGTGAAATGTGACTATTTTGTTGCTCTCATCGTGTCTACAGAAAATCGCCCAGCAGCCTTGTTTCAAGTGACCCGCTCCCTCCTACATCAGGGAGCGAGGGAGGACCCCTTGCAAGGCAGTGCTGAGGATTTTGCGCAATTTCTGCAAGACAAAATTGCTCAGATCCGGACGGGGTTAGACTCTGACTGAGCAGGATCCGACGAGGGGATGGGAGCAGATCTTGGAGGTAACAGCTGGGTTGAGTTTGAATCTGTTTCTATGGAGGAAGTGGACAGGATTGTAGGTTGACTGGGGGCCTCCACATGTTTATTGGACCTGTCCCTCCTGGCTTGTTGCAGCAACCAGGGAGGTGACTGGAGACTGGATCCAGGTGATTATCAATGCTTCATTGAGAGATAGGGTCTTCCCTGCCTTACATAAGGAGGCGGTGGTTCGTCCCCTCCTCAAGAAGCCTACCCTGGATCCGGCCTCCCTGAACAACTTTTGTCCTGTCTCCAACCTTCGCTTTATAGTGAAGGTTGTTGAGTCTGTGGTGGCATACAAGCTTCCGCAATTCCTGGAGGAGACTGATTATCTAGACCCATACCAATCAGGCTTCAGGTGCGGACACAGCACGGAAACGGCATTGATTGCCCTAGTGAATGATCTCTGGAGGGCCCGGGATGGGGGTTATTCCTCCATCCTAGTGCTACTTGACCTCTCAGCGGCTTTTGATACCATCAACCATGGTATCTTACTGTGTCATCTCGGGAGGCTCGGGGTGGGGGGCACTGTTTTACAGTGGTTCTCCTCCTACCTCTCAGGCTGTATGCAGTTTGCTTGGGCGGGGGGGGGGTCAGAGATCCTCCCCGAGGCCCCTCACTTGTGGGGTGCTGCAGGGGTCAGTTCTTCACCCCTGCTCTTTAACATCTATATGAAGCCACTGGGTGAGATCATTCGTGGTTTTGGGGTGCGGTATCATCAGTACGCCGATGATACCCAACTTTACATCTCCACCCCGGACCAACTTAGGGATGCCCTTTCCGTGATGTCTTAGTGCCTGGAGGCGGTATGGGTCTGGATGGGTAGGAACAGGCTCAGGCTCAACCTCTCCAAGACTGAGTGGCTGTGGATACCGGCGTCCCATGATCTAGCTCCCCCATCACTTTTGATGGGAGGGGAGTGTCTTGCTCCCTCGGAAAGGGTTCATAATCTTGGCACCCTCCTTGATTCACGGCTATCTTTAGAAGACCATCTAACTGCCGTGACAAGGGGGCATTTGCATAGGTTCACCTGGTGTGCCAATTATGCCCTTTTCTAGACAGGGACACCCTCCATACAGTCACTCATGCTCTCATCATCTCCTGGCTGGATTATTGCAATGGCCTCTACATGGGGCTGCCCTTGGGGTGTACTCGGAGGCTCCAACTGGTCCAGAATGCGGCCGCGTGAATAGTTACGGATGCGTCCCGCTACTCTCATATAACACCACTATTGCGCAAGCTGCACCGGTTACCGGTGGTCCTCTGGATCCGCTTCAAGGTGCTGCTTCTCACCTATAAAGCCCTTCATAGCATGGGCCCGGGGTATTTGCAGGATCACCTCCTACCGGCCTCCCTCTGCCCAGTGCACTCACATAGGGCTGCCCTCCTCCGGGTCCCCTCGGCCAGACAGTGTCGGCTGGCGGTCCCCAGGATGAGGGTGTTCTCTGTGGCCGCATCGACCCTCTGGAATGGGTTGCCCACTGGACTCCAGATGGCCCCCGACCTCTGCACCTTCCGCGCCGACCTAAAGACATGGCTCTTTCAGCCACTTCCCTGATCTGTCGTGGATTTTAACTGGGCATTTGGGGATTTTAAATTGGTTTTTAATATTATGTAATTTTATGTATTGTCGGATTGTTTTATCGTTGTGAGCTGCCCCGAGTCCTATGGGAGAAGGGCGGCATATAAATCTGACAAAATAAATAAATAAAAGAAAGAAAGAAAGAAAAAATGAGGAAAATGATTTTTTTTTCATTTTGATAAAACTTTGAAATGTCTTTATCTCTCAAAAGGCATTTTCTTTACCACTTCACTGCTATAAAAGTAAATTAAAGAAACCCTTAATGGAGAAAGGCAAGAGTTCACTTCCTGCTCTACACAGTATAATAAAAAAAGAAAATAATGATTTTGTACTGAGGACTAAAATGCTTTTCTGTGAAGTGTCTCAGGATTGCCTCTATATAATCATATATTGGTTGTTTGAGGGAAAATGCTATAAGCATCAACAATACACAAATGCAAATAGTATTATATTGTTACTAGATCAACTGTGAGAAGATATGTGCAATACATATCTATATCTTTTGTATCAGTGTGGCACTCTCAGAAGTGGCTGAACTACTGCTCCCAGCATTCTTCAGCATGTTGACTTCGGGCTGCTGAGAACTGTAGTTCAGCAGTATCTGAAAAACGAGAGGTTCCTAATCTCTCTTTTATATTGAACCCCTCAACTTCAGTTTTGGAAATTCTTGCTGCTAAACTTTCCACCTCTTATTGCGCTTTCCTCATACCACCATTTTAAAAAACATGTAGTGTATTTAAATTGTTGCTTCCAATAATAAAAGCCACTGTTAAAAGTTTCAATGTACCTCTCAGTAGTGTGATGCCTTCAAATATGGTATCCTTCTGGGATGCCTGGCAGAAAAAGGGTTAGATTATTTTAAGATGCTTCCCCAATTCTTCCTCAGAGATTGGTTACAAAAGATAAAGCTGGCAGAATGTTGTTCAGCCCAGGGGTGAAATCCAGCAGGTTCTGAGAGGTTCTGGAGAGCTGGTAGCGGAAATTTTGAGCAGTTCGGAGAACCGGTAATGGAAATTTTGAGTAGTTCAGAGAACTGGCAAATACCACCTCTGGCTGGCCTCAGAGTGGGGAGGGAATGTGGATTTTGTAGTATCCTTCCCCAGGAGTAGGGAGGGAATGGGGATTTTGCAGTATCCTTCCCCTGGAGTGGTGTGGGAATGGAGATTTTGCAGTATCCTTCCCCTGGAGTGGGTGGGAATGGAGATTTTGCAGTATCCTTTCCCTGCTATGCCCACCAAGCCACACCATGCCCACCAAGCCACGCCCACAGAACCGGTAGTAAAAAAAATTGGATTTCACCACTGATTTAGCCCCATGATATTAGACTGTAGCATTCCTCAGAGTTTGTCCCTCATGTTATTTAAAGTTTACCTGAAACAACTGGGCAAGCTCATCAGGAGATACAGAATACATTGCCATAAACATATGGATATGCTCTTGCTTATCTTTTTCAGCTGCTACTATTAGGAAAGACATGGAAGGGTAGCAATGGGCCCGATGCAAACTAATAAAATAAGGCTTAAATATGGACAAACTATGAATGTTCCCCATCAGTACACTAACTTTGGAAGTAATTTCCAACATTTGTTTGTGTGGGGGAGGAGGGATAATGCCCCCCAAAATAGCTCGTAGTCTAAGAGTGCTTTGGAGGTTATATGGCAGCTGTAGCCAAGAAGTGCCTTTCCCAGCTTAACCTTTATGCATTAATTCCAAGTCAGACCTAGCTATGGTGATGCTTAGCTTTGTTGTCTTTTTCTTGAATTTATGTCAGATGCTCTACTTAGGGCCATCTTAGAAGGGACACAGAAATTGTAGTAATAAAACTGGTAATAGCAGTTTTTATGCATTGTTGTATTCTGCTTGTTTTGAGCAAAATTCAAAAAGTATTAATCTGTTTTGCACCAACTGCGAGTTTCTGAGTGTTTTTGCTTTCTGGGAGGCAGCCTCACGTAGAACCTCTTATCCAGTTGTGTGGTGATAAGGGTTTATTTACCATGGCAAATTCCTTCTGCTCCTGGCAGCATCCTAACTGTCACCTTAGTCCAGGGGTCTGCAACCTTAAACACTCAAAAAGCCATTTGGACCCATTTCCCACAGAAAGGAAAACCCTTCCTGTGCCTGACTATTTCTTGAGCGGCCACAAATCTAGCATATGTAGTTGAATAAAAGTTTCTTCTGAAACTTTTCTTTTCTTGGATTTATCCGTGGTTGGCCTACCAAGGGTTGAAAAGCTCAAAAAATTGTGTGCCGGTGAGTGTCGCACATTGGCGGTTGGGATGCATACTTTGAGTGACAGGAAGCCATGGCAGAGGGGTGAAAGAGCCACATGCGGCTCCAGAGCCGCAGGTTGCTGACCCCTGCCCTAGTCAAACCCAGGCAAAGATACCACTGGCCATGGCATGGCCTTTACTTGCCTATCCAGTAGCAGCTGTGAATCCAAGCCCCCAAATCCCAGACTTGTTCCTTCAAAGTGGTACCTCTTCATTCAGAGTTAACACTGGAATTGGCAGAAAACCTCAGTGAAAAAACAGTACCAATTCTACATAGAAAAAAAAATACATTATAAGTAGAAATTACTTTTGTTAACAAATTAAATTTGTTAATTTCAGAGACATGAAGGCAAAAGATTATATTTCTGTTGACACTAATATGTAAGCGCAGTATTTTTCTAACAAGATGTGTCAGTGTACTTAAATCAAGGATCAACAAATAAACTAGATTAGATCTGGGATAGCAAGATAGCATAAATTGCTTGATGATAGTTGGAAGAAATTAGCTTCATGGCTATCGTTAATCTCATATGTGCTGTGTCTTTTATAATTACTTATTTAGAAAAGCAACCGCAGTTGGAGTATATTTCTTTTCCTTCCCCAAAAAGAATAAAAGGCTACCATTTAATTACTGAAGAGGAACAATACTATTTCTCTTCCTTTTAAAAAATGTATTCTCCCAAGACTAATTATAAATCACAAGAGGATGATCTATGTAAACAACTATTTTTTTAAAAAAACCTTAATGTTGCCTTTGATGTATCAAATTATTTTCTTTTTCCACATAAAGATATTTCTGAGATATGACCTGAAATATAATTCTGTTTGCATGAGTGACTTCTGATATGAAGCAAAGAATGAGAAAAAAATACTAAGCAAGAGGCACTGTTGGACAATCTGAAAGACCAGATTGGGACATCTCCTGGAGAAAATTTATCTCCTTGGTTGCTAAGAAGCAGCACTGACTTCATGGCACATAATCAATCACTAAGCAATAGGAAACAAAGGATGTTGCAAGAGGAAATCATGGCAAAATCAGAACTAAGTACAAGTAAGGTAAAAGTTCCCCTCGCACATATGTGCTAGTTGTTCCCGACTCTAGGGGGTGGTGCTCATCTCCGTTTGAAAGCTGAAGAGCCAGCACTATCTGAAGACATCTTCATGGTCATGTGGCCGGCATGACTAAATACCACAGACGCATGGAACGCTGTTGCCTTCCCACCAAAGATGGCCCCTAGTTTTCTACTTGCATTTTTTACGTGCTTTCAAACTGTTAGGTTGATAGAAGCTGGGACAAGTAATGGGAGCTCACCCTGTTACGCAGCACTAGGGATTTGAACCGCTGAAGTGCTGACCTTTCGACTGACAAGCTCAGCATCTTAGACACTGAGCCACCGTGTCGTCCTGTAAGTACATGATAAGTAGCTAAAAACGCGCAAGTAACAATGCTCACAACAATGCTTATGATGCAAAAAGCAACACAAAGCATATACATACATTTTTGATACCTTTCTCAGGACACCGAAGAGTTACAGAAACAAAACCTTGGCATGTGATCTTTTACACTAATATGAGTCAATTCATTTAGATATAAACCAATTACTCCACAGCCTATACTTAATATGTACCATCAAGTTGTTTTCGATTCCTACCCACCACATAGATATTCTCCAAAATGATCTATCCCTAACCTATTATTTCAAGTCTCCTTTGCTACAACGAATCCATTCAACTTGCTGTTGGTTGTCACCTTTTTCTCTTTGAGAATAAGGTAGACACCCTTTGAGAGCTCTATGTAACAAAATTAAATTTTAATGTATGCTGATTAGTATACATTCAAAGTGACAATAAAGTTATTCTAAGTTCTTGCCTTCTAGCTTCCCAGTGTTAGAGTCTCTTTCAGGGACTCTTTGGCTAATGTATCTGAAATTGGATATAATCTGAGTCTGGTTATTTGTGCCTCAAATGAGATTCATTCAATATCCTATTGATATGTTTTCTTGGTTGTCCAGAATATTTTCAACAGTCTTCTCCAACACAAAGTCCACCATTGTCAACAGTCTTTCTATCCTGCTCCTTTAAAGTCCAACTTTGTTTGCATAGAATGTCATAGAATAGGGCCGTAATAGCAAATCTATGACATGCGCTTTGGGCACTCTGTCCGAAAAAGGCTAGCCATCACTGGAATAGGGAATAACATGGCCCACATGATTCTGGTCTTTGTAGGTATACAAAGGCCACGTCTGAGTGCTAGTCTATGATATATTTCCTCTCCACAGCTCTATAGTAATTTTAATTCTGTTAAATGATGGATAGAATGCGTGAAATGCTCTATCACAAAGGATTCTAAATGATATAAAAAGGCAAAAAGTGACACAAGACAATGTAGATCAATTTCAAATTGTAGATCACAAAATTCCTTATAAAATATCTTCTGTATTAATGCTTGGAGCATAAAATGCTAATCATCATATGAAAGGGTTATCTAGGACAACTAATTGATATAATTTGGTCATTGGTCTGCACTGAAGCCAAGAACTGTTCTTGCTATGTATCAGTGATGGCGAAACTTTTAGACACCAAGTGCCCAAACTGCGCACATGTGCATGCCCAAACTAAAAGGCGTGCGCATGCATGCATGTGTATGCACGGACATGTGAGCCCATGCATGGACATGTGCATGCAAGTGTGGACATGTGGACACATGTGTGGACATGCATGAACATGCACATGCATGCACATGTGTGGACATGCACACATGCGCAGCAGAGATCCGAAGACCAGCTGGTCGGCAGGCATCCCAACACTGGCAGCGTGGCAAGAGGTAAGAACTTTTTCTTTCGTGAGCTTCTGTTTTGTTGTTTGCAGGGAAACAGAAGCTGACAAAAGAAACGCCATGGAGATCTGACCTGGGGCGACAGTGTGCGTGCCAGCAGAGAGGGCCACCTCTGGCATGCATGCCATAGTTCGCCATCACATCTATATATAGTATTTCTTGACTATGAAAGCAACAGGTTGTTTTTTTCATGTACTGAAGTCAGAGCTTCTGACTTCAAGTGCCTAATTCCAGTACATTTCAGTTTAATGATACCTAAGATGTCAACATGTATTTATTTCATTTCATCTTTCTATAAGCATCAGCCAATTGTTTTAGGGATCACTGGTTTCCAGTGATTTATGCCTGACTGATAGGGCAGGCATGCTCTTTGCTCCCCTCGATTAAACAGTGAGTCTTTCGGTACCTAGGAAATGCACTTTAGAAATAGCAATAGCATTTAGGCTTATATACCGCCCCATAGTGCTTTATAGCATTCTCTGGGCAGTTTACAATGTTAAGCATTGTTTGCATATTGCCCCCACAATCTGGGTCCTCATTTTACTGACCTTGGAAGGATGGAAGGCTGAGTCAAATTTGAGGCCCACCAGGATTGAACACTAGGCTGCGAGCATAACTTGCCTGCAATACTGCACCTTAACCACTGCGCCACCAGGCTCCTCCTCCACCTTCTGTATAATGTGGTATGCCCTCTGGAATGAGCCCTCTCCCCCGAAACCCATATGGTTCTGTTCTAATGGTAGAAGGCCTTGAAAACCTAGGGTAAGATATTGGGGTAAGATGGAAGGAACTCCCTTGTTTGTGATGCTCTACATTTTGTGATGTTATCCGGCCCTCTTGCAATTACTTGCAATTCATCTAGGTTTTTTTTTGTCTAATTTATTGTATTTTGTTGTTATGTTGCTCTTTATTTTTATAATCTGCTCAAAGTTTGTTGGAGTTGGGTATCATTGAAACTGAATAACATAACATTTATATTTATCTTATAGGAGAAATGTCTAATTTGGAACAATTAATCAGTGGAATGGCTTGCCTTCAGAAGTCATGAATGCGCCATCATTGGAGGTTTTTAAGATAGTCATTTGTCTGAAATCATACAGGGTCTCCTCCTTGATCAGGGGGTTGCCCTAGAAGACTTCCAAGGTTCCTTGTCCATTATTCTGTTAAATCTGTCACAGTGGTGAGCTTTCCCGTGTTTATGCTTCTTACATGCCATGTTCCATGTAATTTTGTCTTTGCAGCTTCATATTTTCTTTTCCTACATGTCAACGTCAGTATCTGTTTCCAGTATTTTCCTAGATTGCTTTTGTCCAATACAGATGCCTGCTTGCTTTAACTGGAATGACCTTCACAGCTTGGGTGACCCTATCGAAGTTATATACTTCTGGTATGCATTCTCAGCATTCTCTGCTCATCCAGACTCTCTCCCCTGCCAAGATGAGGCAGCACAGCAGGGTGTTGGGTGATAGAGTGTGTGAAGACAATAAAGTAGAATACAATAAAAACCCAACACATACTGTATTTTTGGAGTATAGGGCGCACCTTTTCCCCCCCTAAAAGGGGGGGAAAATTTAAGTGTGTCTTATACACTGACTGTAGCCCCGCCCACCCACCCACTGGCCCCCATCCTTTGGCCTCTGCATCGCAGCAGTTACCTCCTTGCTGCGAGCAGCAAGAAGGAACAGCTGAAGCTGATTTCAGCTTCAGCACAGCCTAATTAGCACATGTTGATTGGATCGGCCTCCTGACACTCAGCTGTTTTGCTCTCAGCTACTTTGCCCGGGTCTCTGCTGCTTGCTGCAAGGAGGTAAATTGCTGGAGCTGATTTTTTTTCCCCTTGTGCTAATCAAGCTATGCTGAAAACAAAAATGAAAGTAAAGCAGGCTGTTTGCTGCAACGAGGCAAAATTGCTCAGAGGCAGAGGCAGAGGGAGATTTCTTTTTCTTCTTTTCCTCACTGAAAAAGGTAGGTGCGTCTTATAGTCTGGTGCGTCTTATACTCCGAAAAATATGGTAATAACAATCACATATTGCAGCACCCGGATTCCAAAGGCATTTAAGAAAAGCCAAGTTTTTGTAAATGGCCAGAAGAGGAATGAAATTGGGAGCCACCCTCATTTCAGGGAGCAAGCTTTTCCAAAGGAGAAAATATCCCAGACAGGATATTTAGTCCTGTCTTTTGATCTTTCCTTATCATACATATTGATAAATGAGTCTTCAACTAATATTCACTTTTTTGGGATTGGGACAGCAGAATATTTCTGAGATAGCCAGTCTTGTAAATTTTCAGGCTTTAAGACTTACAGACATTATGGCCAATAGCCAATACTGTTCCCACAGCAGCAGTGTTGTATGGCATTAGAGATTGTCCAATAAATACAAGGACGTCTGTATTTTGCATCAGTTGAAGTCTGAAAGGCAGCTTCTTGTAAAGTGAATTATAGTACAGGGAGAGAGAGGTTTTAAGAGGGTCAACAACATCTCCATCTAACTTGAATTCTCTGAGTAATTTTCTGTCCATCCAGACTATGACAGCCTTCAAATCAATGGTCAGGATAATACTACATCTTTCATTAGATTCAAGTAAGAAATACAGGTAGCCCTCAGTTAAGGAAATGAGTTGAACTGAAGTTAGAATGACACTGAATGAGCAAACCTATGGCCAGTCCTCAAAGCTGGGTTCACCATAACCTCCCTGAAGTCACAGGATTTATGATTTGGGTGCTTGGCAACTGGTACACAATTACGAAGGTTGCAGCATCCTGCAATTCACGTGATTGGCATTTGTAACCTTCCCTGTCGGCTTCCAAAAAACAAATGGGGAAGCTGCCAGAAAGTTGCAAGGACCAGACATGTGATGTTGTGCATAATTACCATGTGTGATTTGCTTAATTACTGCAACCAGAATTGCTGTTGTAAGTCAGAGTGATCATGGGATTTTTATTTTATTTTATGACTGTATTGCTTAATGACAGATTTCCTATTCCCAATTATGACTGTCAACCAAGGTCTACCTATACATACCCTGTTTCCCCCAAAATAAGACATCCCCTGATAATAAGCCCAATCGGGCTTTTGAGCGCATGGCAATAAGGCCAAGCGCTTCTTTCAAGGTTCAAAAAAATATAAGACAGGGTGTTATTTTTGGGGAAACACGGTAATAGGATATCATCAGCTGAGCAGATGAGCTCTTTCAGACCTTTGTAAAGATATTGAACAGGACATGGTAGAGGACTAAACCTTGGTTTCTCCTATAATGCACTGCTCTGATCTCTTGCCCCTATAATTACTGACTGGATTTGCCCATTCAGGAAGGAGTAGAACCATTGTAATATCTTGTCTCCCAACCAAAACAGCCCCAGAAGGTAATATGGTCAAGAGTTGCCAAGAGTTGGATGAGGATGGCTGTTTTCAGGGTTCCACGTAATATAACCATAGCAAACAAGTCTCCACCCGAATTCTGCCAGAGGTCATTCATGAAGATGACCAACAGAATTTCTATTCCATGCCCATGAATATTTCATTCCATATACACTGCCATGTGTGTATATAATCTTTTAGAGTTGTTTTTAAGTGATGACCCACCACGTTTTCTTCAACCAACAGCAATGAATCTGATAAGAAGATAAATGGGCATCTCCTTCATGGTTTCTGATTGTTCGTACTCCCTCCATAGGTGCTGCAATGCTGACTGTAACTTGTATGCAACATCAGTTTTCCTTTCTAACACTTTAGCCAGCCAAGAGGACAAAAGTCAGGCTCACAACTGGCAAAGCTAAAAACCTTGTTTACTTCTGGATGCACAGGATCAAAAACAACACAGGATGCTACCTCTGACATCTCGGTGGACCTTGTCTATCCAGCTGCCAAAGTGACTGCAAACCAATTTAATTCATAAAAGGATCATCCAGTTAATCACAACTTGCCATCCAGACTACCTCTTCCAAGTAGGGAGTGCACCTCTAAATGGTGCAGTTGGTTGGCATTCCTCAGCTGCAATAAAGCAAAGACGTAATTTTGCCTTGCTGCCACAAAGTTGGCTTCAATTTGAGCTCATGTTCATATCTAATCATGCATGCTTCTTATCCTCTACCAACAATGCCCCAGGCATCTCTTTACCCTCTTGATCATCCAGAATTCCTCAGAGATTTGGCAGGAACAGAGAGGATGCTCAGGAGCAATCTTCTCTAGTGCTACCTTTGCTTCTTATTCCAGAAGCTAACAAAGCATTCAACTGAACCGCTTTTTTGTTGGCAGCTTGTCAACTACCTACCATCACAATTTCAGTTATTTAAATTAATCCTCACCTCTGGAGATTTTATGTAACACACACACGAACACACACACACAAAACCAAAAAGAAAATACAGTGAGCTTATAATATAGCACGATCCTGCAATTCATTGGGTCAGAAATGTGAATGTAGTCATCTTGTTGTGCTTCAAGATATGATATGAGGAATCAAATAAAATGTTTGTGATTGAAATGTTGGAATTTAAAATGGGAAAATGCATATAGGGCTGGTTTGCAGGTAACATGGATACTGGAGAGTCTGTTTAACAAGAGGTTTTTAATTTAAGAAGTACATTTACATTATTTCAGTTGCTAAAATAGGTAAGAAACAAAGAGGTTCTAATCTCTGACCCAGAGTCTGCCAAGCTCTGGAGAGCCATCTGTGTTCCTCTTTTTGTGTCCTCTCTATATACATTTATTATTATTTATAATAAACAGTTTACATGCATTAAAAAATCATTGGGTCTAGCTGTCTCCCATAGTGCTTTCCTTCCCATTTATGCAAAGATATGTGAATTTAGATAAATTCTTATTTTAAAAAAAGGCAAGTGAACTTCGCCATCTGCACTATTTATATTCAACAGATAAAGCTATTCCCATTTAGATTCAGATTCAGATTTAGATTTATTAGATTTATATACCGCCCTACTCCCGAAGGACTCAGGTCGGTCCCATGTAGTTGAATACAGCTGAAACCTACTGGATGGAGCAACTGAAAACAAAAAGTACAAAGGAATACTTCTGCTCTTCTTTATTTGTACTGCTTTATTTGATAGATTCTCCATCTTTCCACATCAGTGAATATTCAGGGCAGCTAATAAAATTTGAAGAAATTACCCAAAGTGTTAAAAATTGATAAAGTAGTACAATTACTTGAGTAGCAAAAATATTTAGCAAAAGAGTTTCTAAGACACTCAACTGTTGTAAATGTACACTGGTTGTGAAACACCCAAATGGCGATAGTGTAACTGTGGGACACCACAACAGTCGTCAAGGGAAAGATAGATCATGAATCTGGGGTTTTTTTTACACTGATGTAACTTTGAATGGTTGCTAAACAAGACAGTTGGTAAGCAAGGAGTACCTGTACATCACTCAACTCAGAGGGTTCTTGAAGAGGATTATATATGTATCCAAAAATTCTTCCATACAAACAACACATACACACAATAGGCCCATTTTTCTTTCTAGCAATATCAATAGCATTTAGACCTATATACTGCTTTACAGTGCTTTACAGTCCTCTCTAAGCAATTTACAGAGTCAGCATATTGCCCCCAATAATTTTACCCATTTTACCCACCTTGGAAGGAAGGAATGCTGAGTCAACCTTGAGTCTGGTGAGATTTGAACTGCCAAATTGCACGCAGCTGACAGTCAGCAGAAGTAGCCTGCAGTATAACACTTTAACCACTGTGCCACCAAGATATTTTCCTTTAGAAAACATCTAAAGGATATTTTCATGGTTGGTAAAATGAAATGTGAGTTTTCTGAGTCTTTTGGAGGAGATACAGGGTTGCTGAGAATATACTGTGAATCAAATATTAACCAAATATTTCTGTTGGAAAAATGAGTTATTCTCACAACACAAATCTAAACTTCATTTGGGACAGATATTTAATGTAATGGGAAAGATGTAAGGCTGATGCTCATCAAGGTGAGATAGACAAACAGTCGAACATACAGTATCTGAAGGAGCCACCAAATTTATTTTAGCATTTCATACAAGTGTTTGATTAATAATTTCTAAGCATACTGTCTGTGAACTATTGCATTTCCTCATAGTTTTTATAAAATGCTTTAAGCAATGTCCTTAAAATTATTCAGCTGATTAAATAATTCCTTAGAGCAACCGATTAGTCTAATTTCAGTGGGAATTAAAACATAATTTTATCTAATGTTGTTATCTAATACTGGGATAAATTAAACTTAAAATAGAGACCCAAAATGATAGAAACTGTCAAATGGTAAAATAGGGAACCTTGCTTTTCTATATGAGATGGGGGAATAATAACTGAAAGACTATGAAAAACAATTAAGAAACATCTGTAGCCAAACTTCCTTATAATGCATACTGGGATTTACCCCAAATAAGGGAGAAAATGTCTAAAAACTAGTGGAAACATTTTTGTTTGTATACTTAAACCATAACTGTCCCCTTTTGTTGAGTACATGCAGCCAGCCATACACAAATCTGAAATTAATCAGATCTGAAAAATGCAAAACATCTAGGTGGGATATTAAATTACTTTCTTTATGGATGCAAGATAATTTATATTAAGGTTTTCATTCTAAATGGCATAACTCAAAAAGCACAACAAAAACCTTCTAAACAAGGTTTTCATTAATAATTTATATTAAGGTTTTCATTCTAAACAGTTGTGAAATTGAAGATTTCTTCTTATTTAACTAGATTATAAATGTACTTGTTTGATGTTAGATCTGACAAGTGCAATTATAGCTTCAAAGTACATGCTTTTAAGGAGGAAAGGAAATGAATCCTCCAATAAATAAATAAATATATAAATTACTTTTGTTTTTCAGGCATTAGTATATGAATTCTTCAATCTCTCCTTACTATTAAATGAGGGAGAATAAATCAGACGGGGATGACTATAAACTGGGAATCTAGTAAAATTTAATTCATGAGAAAACAGTTGCCTACCCTATAATTTATGACCATAGATAAAGCTAAGACTGTCATCGGTAAATGTGAACATTGGCTCCATTTCACTACATGGGATACACACCTCTTTTCCTCTAGGAAAAAAGTTCCTCTTCGATTCTAGGTATGAATTGGAAGGATGAAAACATCTGTGTTAGACCTTCCTACCGAAAGGGCTCATCTTATTTTGGTAAGCTTAGCCCAGGACACACAGGAGAGGAACATTAGCTTAAAATGGTTCCAGAACATGGATATTAAATATTAGTATTTCTGTCAATTTTTAAAGAACCATTTCCAGAAAAAAAATGGAATTATTCTGATGCTCAGGAATAGTTTTCATGAATTATATATTAGCATTTGAATTTTGTCAGCAAGGCATTTTAATATTTGAAAGATCCCTCTCTTATTAACTGTTGAGATAGTTTTTCAACCATATTAATTTTCCTGCTTTTTTTTTTTACTTAGATAAAAATATTCTTTAAAACCTTTAGAAATACAAGGAAGAACTTGGCAGTAAATCCAATATTTTCATGTATCCATAAAAACCCTCAATATAAGGGTCTAAAATTTTAAAAACTAAATTAAATATCTGGCTCTTTATATTTTTATAAGGAGAAATTGCTTATATTTCGCATTGTTAGACATAATTTTAATGGTACTATATACACACATGTGCACACACATTATTGTACACAAACACATGCACACAATGATCTCACATAGACATGAACACACACAACATGACCTCAGTTTCCTTAACCAAATATATTTGCACCTATATATTTTCCCTCTTGACAGATTTAAAACTGGCGTATACCTAGAATGTTGATCCATCTGGGACAGAGCAAAGGGTGAACACACACACACACACACACACACACACACTGCAGAGCGCACAGATCCGATTTGGTTTTGCCTATTTGCTGATTCCTTGCCCTCTTGATTTCCCAGAGTCAATCCAAACAAGATTGGATGCACACCTAATTCTTTACACCAGAGGACTTTTCCATCCTGCTGCTGTTGGCTAACATCAACTCAAAGAGTCTTGATAGTTTCACATAGGTTCATTTCAACTATGCTATGTAATATACCCTTTTTGAATGGCAAAACCCATGGGATGTCCACATTATTTTTTTCAGGCTGATTAATCTATCCAGTACCTAGAGCTGACTGGAATATCAACCTAATTCTAGTAAATGTTAAAAGAAGAAAAATTCTACACTTCATATGAAACGGCATAACTCAAAAAGCACAACAAAAGCCAGAAAGATGGTGGTGTGACTTATAAGAAAGTGCTTCTCAAGAGAAATAAAAGAAAATCCATGACAAAGAGCAACAGCAGTCTCATTGTGCCTTAATATAGGAATCTCTACTTATTTGAGATACTTTGGAAAGTGTCATTCAGTTCCAAAACAAGCACATTTCCCCTCTCTGTCTTCTTGGAAGAGCCAGTTTATCATCTTTAATTCATGAAAAGCTACCTCAGTTACAAGGCAGGAAAACAGATGCCGGAGTGCTGGTGCAAGACTGTCAACATGATAGACGCTTTAATTGGCAGGACTTCCTCTTGTTCCGGCTGCTGGCAGAACTTCAATATTACTATCTTATTACCCTCCACAAAGTGGACATATCCTTGAAGGTACCGATTACCAAAAATATGAAGAGTTTGGGCTGACTTACCTTTTGGATGCCATGGATCTGTAAACTCGTATTTCCCCACACCAACAGTCCGTAGCATCTGCACCCCATTTGTGTTGTCCTGATTGCCCGTCGGGTTAGGAGGAAGCTGAGGAGCAGCCTGCCCATTGGTGGCTGGAACACTATTAGGTAGGGCAGCTGAAGGCAAAGCAGGTGGTGGTGGAGGCAGGATAGGACAAGTCATGTGACCATTCCCTACTGCCCCATGGCCTGGGTGAGTCACCTGACCAACCCCAGTCATAGAAGACATAGTAATGGGTTGACTGTTAGTGTACAAAGGCTGGCTTTGCAGATTCACAACCATGTTACTGAGAGGCCGTGAAGGCTGCTGCGGAAGCTGGTAATGAGCTGGCATTAATGGAAGCTGGGGGGTAACATGTGGAGGGAGTGAGGGTGTGACTCCAATGACAGGGGCTTGGACGTTGACTGCTGGGCTGAAGGTCGGTGGCTGATTCATCCCATAAGAATGAGTTATAAGAGTTGGTTGGCTACCTGCTGCAACTGTTGTAACCCATGGAGCTGTACCTGGAAAAAGGAAAGCTAGCAATAAGAACAATTTTTGCAAAAGGTCAGTCCCCAAAATAGCTCCCTCTGAAAATGTGATTCTGTTGAGTCTGTCCCCTTCTCTCTCATAACGAGAGGGATGGACTGACATCAGTCCAAAATGGTAAGTGCAAAGCAGTAAATGCTATAATATGGCAGGAAAGCATCAGCGTTAAAAATCCTGATCAATGTGCAAGACAGTATGTTTACAGTTTTCTGTAATTTTCGGCTTCCAAGAAAATTAACCTCTTTCTCCAATGTGTTTTTGTGGCTCCCTGACAAACACTCAGTGTGTGTAATAATCATGTTCCAGCCGCTACAAAGAGATTATAATTAGGCGCCTGGCGAAGCTGGATGTGTCAGGAAACTGGAAAATATTTCAGGTGGCTCTGGACACAAAAAGAGACTTTATGTATTAAACACATCTAGATAACACCGAAACCAAAGGACCTAAACCTAAAAACCAGGGGGGATTTTATTATTATTCTGGCACAGGAACAGGAATAAACAGGAACAGAAAGGGCAGAAGAAAGAATTTTAACAAATTTGCAGCATTTTAATACTTTCGTATTAGCCATGGCATAGGCCATAGGAGTAACCTGAAGAGGTCTTTGTAACTAGAAAGCAAAGCCAGCTGTGATATTAAAAAAAGGACTCACAATAAAGCCTTATTTAGAGTGGAATTGGAAAGAGTGTATTGAATTTGCTTTGAACAATTTTCTCCAGCAGAATTGCAAATAAGGCTGAAAGTATACCTGGGTTTTCAGTCTCCCTCATTTGTTTAGATGGTGGCTCATCTGTATCCCAGGGAGTAGACTGATTGATGGGTGTCTGTCCCCACCTTACACTGGTTGCTAATCCTTGTGGTTGATTATCTGTCTTGGAAATGGAAAGTGTCTGTCAGAAAATGAAAGAAAACATATCAAAATTAGATATATATACACAGAATCCTTATGGGGCTTTGCATGTTTTTGTATACAGTTCTATATTGCATTTAACTAGGCCACAAGTGTCAAACTCAATCGCATCACAGGCTGGATCGTGACGCATTGTGATGTTTTTTGCCTTTGCAGAACTGGGGTGGGTGTGGCCTATGCATGACGCATCTGGCCCACAGGCCGCCAGTTTGATACCTCTGAACTAGGCCAACATTAGACAGAGCAAGCTAAATATAATTTTTATTGTTTGGAAGATATTATGATTAATCCAACAATTGTTACCTTAAGGCGGCTGTGAAAAGAACACTTCTATTCCCAATTTACTTACTTGCCAAGGCAATCAATATGTACCACCACAGAATTTCTACCATGTTACTATCGATGTGCAAGGTATTAGATAATTCGTCCCTAATACCATTTATTACTCATCACAATTATCTGAGTTTGCCCAAATAAAATTTTTAGCTATCCAGGGGGCATAATTTCATGCTGGGATTTTTTTTCTGCATTATTCCTATTCCAATAATGAAAAAGCAAATGCCATTTTTGAAGAAATGGACTTTCTGAAAAAGTCAATTGAGATGTTAAAGAGGCCTTATTGCGTAAGAATCTTTACAAGTAAACTAATAATACATGAAGACAATAGAAGTTGCACCAAGTCTGTACTGGCTATTTTTCTGGGTATTAAAAGAAATGAGCAGGAAAGAGTAGGGTTCTGTGATACAAGCGAATAAGACAGCTTTATATAAATATCCAAAGAAAAATAACTGTTTAAAATGATAACCAAGGTGCTTCCCAGTTTCTCCTTATGTCTCTGTCAGAGAAGGGAATTAGGCTTTCAGTATTATATCCCTCCCTAAGCAAATATAACAATACAGACCTTCTTTATCACCATATGGACATCTAGATAGGTTCCAACAGAAAAAGAAGTTGTCCAAAATATGTGTGTTCTAATTTATATGTATTTGGGGAGGAAGTATCATGTTGGCTAGATTAAACAGAATATGATCTGTCAGTCAAAAAATTATTTTATTCTGTCTCCCATCAAAATTCCTGGTTCATAATGAATAAGTTTACCTGTCAGAATGCAAATACATTCCCAAACTAGTATTGATTCAATCAGAAAGAAGCTACAAATTTTAATTTACAGTGCCTAGTAATCTAGGGGTACAATGAAGGCAATCAAAAATAGAGAAGTAGCCCAATAAAATTCCTAATTAATTATTAAATGTTTAATACTAAATGAAAAAACAAACGAACCCTAATAACAGACTTATTTTTCTGCTTTGGAATGCTAAATTTTGATAATTTTGAAGATATAAATGACTGCTTTGGAAATTCAGAGCCATGGTAAAAGGAACTGTTGTGTCTTTGGTAGCACACAGGAACATTTATTTTAGCTTTAATTATCTGATATGTTCGTTGGCCACTGTAAAGAGATGGGCTTTTTAAAATGTTCTGTAGACATCACAGGAACTAATTGCATTATGGTGTACTTTGCTTTTTAGCTTTCATGTCACACACTTATTTGGATTAAATAAGGAACACATGAAAGAGGTAAATTGCTTGAAACACACTTTCAGGTGTGCATTTCAAAAGGAAAGAAAAGAGAGGCCAAATGTCTACTTGTTTGAATAGACAACCTCTGAAAAGGCTTTATGGCTGTGATACTTCAAAAGCATATACTTTAAGAAGAGACAGAAAAGGAAGGTATTAAATATCAAGATGCCCAATGGCATTATTTTGTTTATTTACTTGTAATATTGCTAATCCTGCCTTTCAGTCAACAGATGCACATCTTTCAGTTAAAAAATGTTTTAACCATACACACATACACACTCCCTTGAATCAGTCATAAAAACAGAGCAAAAACTACATAATTCTTCAGACAAAAGAACAGAAGGAAGATAAAAGAAGCTGGTCTATTCCGTCAGAGAAGAGAGTTTTACCAGCTGAGAGTCATCACCAAGAAAGCCTCCAAACCTTGGCCCTTGAGAAAAAAGGATTTATAAACTGAGATAAGGTTCGCTTTTGATAGTAGGACCTAGACAATTTCCTCATATGATGAACACAGCGGGTGCCCTGAGTTACATCATTATTTTTAAAATAATAGAAAGTCAGTAAATGGCCTTTGGAATAACCTGGCTCCAATTGGATTGGGCTTGAAAGATAAGAACCAGAATCTTGAATTGAGCCCAGATGCTAATTGATATACGTATCATGTTATACGTACCCAACTGTCAGCATTCCAGAAAACCCCCAACTCCAAGTAAAAACTCTGAAGCAAGCATTTTTCAAAGTTCTTTTTACTAGAATAGGTAAACTGGCACATTTGGGAAAACTCGAATCTGAGAGAGCTGGGTTTTCCCTCAGTAAATCAAAACCCCCCAAACCATCCCCTCACTTCTCAGTCGATCACATGCTCCAATGAACCGCCATCCCATCTCGAGACCTCACTCTGACCATTCCTTCTCCAGATGCAGGATCGCCCTGACCTTGACACATAGGAAGAATCCTATTATGTCCACAGACCACCCCTCTACTAAATCCCCCCTCCTACTTTCCACATATGAGAAGGTGGCAGCATGGAAGCTTTCAGCCTAATGTGGCTTCCAAAGCTGACACCAACACTATTTTGGCTGATGTAATCAGTCAAATCTATCATTTCAAACTGCTTTCCAAAAGGAGCCCATGTAGCCTATTTTAATCACCTAGTTCAGAGATTATGTAGGTATGATGGTCATCTATTAGCTGCTTTTCCATGGTAGTCACACTCAAAATATTTTACCAGATATTTTTAACACACTTCACAATACTTTATTTGAAAACCTGTAAATGTCACACACCTATCAATAAATATGGTAATCTTCTCAATACCAAGCACAAATTGAACACTAAAAACATGGGGAAACAGGAAAGAATAACCTGCTAAGAGAAATGTTCTAAAGGTTTGCAAGTTCAAATTGTGGAAGAATATGGATGGAATGTAAGTAATATTCACATGCAGCCAGTGTAAAAGATATGTAAGTAATGCTAAACTTGTCATTTTCAATAAACACAAGGGATCTCTACAGTTATACAATAGCACAGTGATGGCTAACCTTTTTGCCATCGTGTGCCAGGAGGGGGGGGACGGAGGAGGGTTGCGCGCACAACCCCCTCCCCCCCTCCGCTCCTGGCACATGATGGCCTGGTAGGCCCGTTTTTCTTTCTTACCTGGTTCCAGATCCTCTCTATTTATTTGGGAAGGGCGAAAACAGCCTTTCCCACTCCCTTGGAGGCCCTAAGGAGGCTGAAAGGGCCCATTTCCCAACTCCCGGTGGGACAGAAAGTGACATTTTTTGCTATCCCTAGCCTCCAGAACCTCTCTAGGAGACCCTCTAGGAGTCTATAGGAACCTCTCTAGGAGTCTCTGGAGGATGGGGAAAGAAAAATGGGCCTTCCCTACCCACCCACCCCCGCCCTCCAGAGGCAGGAAACAGCCTGTTTCCCTACTTCTGGTGGGCCCAGAAGGCCCGAAAATCAAGTCCGTAAGGAGAAGGGCGGTATACAAATCTAATTAATAAATAATAATAAATAATAAACTGAGCTGGTATGCCAACTAATATGGCTCTGCGTGCCACCTGTGGCACGTGTGCCATAGGTTCACCATCACGGCAATAGCAGATTATATTAATATGAAGAAAACATTTCTCTCAATAAACAATAAACATTCATTCCACATCAAATATAGAGAGTATCTCAACAATTAAATAACCATGATGAATCTTCCTTATTATACAGGTAGTCCTCAACTTACAATCATAACTGAGCTCAAAATTTCCATTGCTAAGCAAGACAGTTGTTAAATGGGTTTTGTTCCCTTTTATAACCTTTCTTGCCACATTTGTTAAATCACTGCAGTTAAGTTAGTAATACAGTTGTTAAGTAAATCTGGCTTCCCCATTGATTTTGCTTGTCAGATGCTGCAACTGTCATATATACATGCCAGTTGCCAATCATCTGAATTTTGATCATGTGACCATGGGTATGCTGCAATAGTCACGTGAAAAATGGTCAAAATGGTCACTTTTTTCAGGGTCACATATTACTCATTACAACAAAGGGTTGTAATTTTCTGTTTTGCTTGTAGCAAAATAAACGAAAATCTTCTCAATGAAATGATCAAATTCTAACACTTTTTCAGTTTTTCAAACTAAAGGCATATATACAAATAAAAACCAAGCTCTACACAGATATATAAATTAAGGGAACAAATGCTGTTAAGTTTCTTGCATTCATCTGATGTTTTTATAGCTGTATTAAACTCATAATTCAAGAAATTTAATGAAAATGTTCTGTAACAGCAAAACAGCTGCTTCTTATGCAAAGTAAAAGTTTTACTTTACTTCAGTTTATTTTTAGATTTTTGTTTTGCCATTTTCTATCCTTGATTGCAAATAAACACAAATACATACTTATCTCTCAAAGTTGTTCTATCACTCTACTCCTACACTAACTCATGGCAAAAAAAAGAAAAGAAAAGTAAAGCATGCTGCCTCTGAAAGAGTCTAGAGCAGGCGTGTTAAACTCACGGCCCATGGGCCGGATGCATCACATGCTGGCCACGCCCGATTTAGCGAGGGGGAAAAAAAGCCACGATACATCATGTGACGCCACCATGTTGACGCAAGTTTGACAGTCCTGTTTCAGTATAATCCTGCCCATGAAAACTAAATCACCAATCCTGTGTGAGCTTGAATATGTTTGTATGTAACATCTACTTGGAATAATTTTGTTAGTTCCTTTCTGTCTCCGTCCAATGTACAAATGTAACAATCTTTACACGCACACTTCTTCATGCTTAATTATCAATTACACTGAAAGTTATACCATTAAATAATAGTCCCCAGAATAGAATATCTGTATTGAATAAAGAAGACACAAAATGATGATTCATATAGAGTTCTTTTTGGAAAAGTCAATATATAAATTTGAGACTTTATAAATTTTTTAACCTAGCCATCAATTTCTTACATCCTTACCCTTCATTGGTGAGATGATATCTATCCCTTTATGACCCCAACTGCTTAGCTATACGTAGATGATACGTATAGCTAAGCAGATGATTCTCCTTAAGAAATTTGCTTTTCACAAAGATTATGTTGCTGGTAGCGGGGGACAAAAAGACTTTGATCAGTTATCTAATACAATTCTAATACTTTCTTAGGCTGTAGTTAACACTTCTAATTCATACAATCTAAGCATCTAGAACAGGGCTGTCAAACTCCTGCCCCTGGGCTGGATGAGTCACACACTGGCCATGCCCATGCCTGGTTTAGCAAAGGGGGAAAAAGTCCCAATACGTCACATGATGCTGCCATGACGACGTAAGTTTGACACCCCTGATCTAGAATATAGCAGTATAAAACCAGCCCAATTGAAATGCTTTGAGCAAAATGGAGAGGAAGGGAGGGAGAAAGAAAGGAAGGCGCACCATACAGATAGATAGAATGTAAGGATCCACCGCCTGAAGGAGACAGGTGCTTTAGAGTTACAATATGCTAGTTGGTTTATTCTTAGCATGGATTGTGCAAAATATCTGCTGGGATAGAAGCAGCTACTGAACAAGACAACAAAAGTGAATGAAACCCAATTACCTCTGCTTCAGAATACATACTTATAAAGACAAGGTATTATCAGAACACTATTCAAGGGCTGTTCCAGCTCCATTATCTAGTGGCAAATAGAGTTCTGTGCTCATTTTGGGTTTATATATGGAAAATATTTCAACTGAAAGTAGCTTTTTTCTCTGAAGAAGGATCATGGTATCACTAGAGATAAGTTAAAAAACAAAATAGGAGCAATGGATTAAGACTGCAACAATCTGCAGAATGAAGTTTTCACAACTATCAAGTAGCAATAGGGATATTTCTTCAGCTATGATTAATTTTTCAGGAAGCCTATATTTCTGAAAAGTTTAACAGCGCTCCAATAGTCATCATGATGTGTGCCAAAGCCATAGTTCCCTTTTGAAAAAGGTTGGAATGACTGAGTGTCATAACAGTAACTATTTTCATTATAAAATGAAATGCATTTAACAATAGGGAGCCAAGTGATATAATCAACATGCTTTTTGGATACTTGAAATGTGGGAAGAGATTGTGGGAACTAGACAGTTTCATAAGGATGTACTAGAACCGTGATGACGAGCCTATGGCATGCAAACCTGTGGCATGGAGCCATATCTGTGGGCACGCAAGCGGTGCCCTAGCTCAGCTCAAGTGCACATGTGTGCGCTGGCCAAATGATTTTCGGGAAGTCAGGAAACGGACTGTTTCCGGCCTTCAGAGGGCCTCCGGCCTTCTGACTGTTTCCGGCCTTCAGAGGGTGGGGTAGGCCGTTTTTGTCCTCCTCAGGCTCCTAGAAAGGCTCTGGAACCTGGGGAGAGCAAAAAACGGGCCTACCGGGCCCACCGTGCCAAAAGTGGGGGGAACAGGGCGCATAGAATTATGGATGTGGGCATGCATGTGTGCTCCCCCCCCGTGCTCCCCCCTGCTTTTGGCATGCGATGGCAAAAAGGTTAGCCATCACTGCTCTAGACTCTTTCAGAGGCAGCATGCTTTACTTTTTTTTTTTCTTTGCCATGAGTTAGTGTAGGAACCTGGGGAGGGCCATTTTTGCCCTCCCCAGGTTCGTAGAAAGCCTCTGAAGGCTGGGGAGGGAGAAAAATGGGCCTTCCAGTCCCACTGGAAGTTGGGAAATGGGCCATTTCCGGCCTCTGGAGGGCGTCTGGGAGTGGGTGGGGAAGGCTGTTTTTGCTCTCCCCAAGTTCCAAAAAAGCCTCTGGAGCCTGGGGAGGGCAAAAAATGGGCCCACCGGGCCATCATGTGCCAAAAGCAGGGGGAGCACAAAGGGGTGTCAGGCACACATGCGTGTGGGGGGGTGCGGGTGCATTGAATTACGGGTGTGGGCATGCATGTGCATGACCCCCCCCATGCTCCTCCCATTTTTGGCACAAAGGTTAGCCACCACTGTACTAGAAAATGATGATCAGTGGACAGAGCATCAAAGATTATGGTCCTCGTCATCTGACAAGCTCCTATCTTAATTTCTGCTCCTGAACCTTTTTCTTCCTTTCTTCTTTTTAATCTTGTGCAACAATCAATACATAATAATATGAAGCCTGTGTTCCTCGGTTACCATTTCCAGTACTTTCAGCAATGAATCGCATAGATAACTGTAATCCAGGCTTCCCTAATTTGGATTCTTCAGATATATATCTACCCATCTGGGAGTTACCTATAATACATTCCATCTTTCTACTTTTTTTCCTTTTTCTTTTTCACTTTCTTACTTTCGAGAGAGTAACAACAAATCTGGAAGGCTGCTGTCCCATGTGCATTACAGGCCAAGCCTAATGTATGTTTCTTCAGTTCAATAAATAATAAAGAAATTCAGAACAGTGTTTCTTCCCTACCTTTAAAATTGGGCTAACAGATTTGCCATGACACATAGTTACTCCCCACATCAGGTTTCAAGTTTTGCAGCATAGTTTTCCAAGATTATCTCTGTTGTTTTGATGTTTCAGCTCTACAGCAAACAATATATTATGTTTCCACAATAAGAAATTTCTAGATCAAATATACTAAATCAAACACATTCTTCTGTTTGCATTTGAGCACTTTCATGGAAGAGGCATTTATAAATGTTTTCATCTGGCTTTGCGATCATATCAAACATCCTGTGATCGTATCTTTATGTCACACTGTCAAACATGAATCAGTCAGAAATTCAATCCATTTGCTCGTAATGCCACAATTTTTAATATTTGGGAGATTCTACAGCCTTTCACATATTACTTTACCGCGGTAATTTCTACAAATTTACAGCAGGATGGCTTTTCTTTCATAAAATCATTATGATTCTTTGATGAATAGAAGTAATCCTTGCCGGGGGTAACATGCATGGCTACTTCTTGGAAGAAGGTAAAAGGACCGAGAGCCAGTAGCCCTTGTAGACTCTCTCTAAAGATTGTTAGATCTATTTCAGTCATACTATTTCCTACTGATTAAGCCCTTAAAGGGTCAAGGATGCATAGTAATGAACAGCAGCCTATTTGTTCTTGTACAGAGTGTAATATAAATTGTTTGCCATCCTTATTTAGAATGGCCAAAAAAGTTTTTCTCTGTTTTAGATAGATAGACAATTCCAAACTATTTAAAAGAACACACACACACACACACACAATTTACAATGCGGTATAAACCCGAAATTACTTTTAAAAGAAGAAAAGCTGAAAGAAAAAGATTCTCCCCCCTGGAAAATTATATAAACAAAGTAATCCCCCAAACTTCAACCAGGTTGCTCTAAAATCTTCTTTCCTGTCACATTGAGAGACAAATAAATAAAATCTATCAAATGCTGATAAATAATAAACCACACATTAACAATTCTATACAAATTTATCAAATATCTAAATAAAACAAGGCGCTGTATAATAATATTTTAGGGCAGCGCACCCTTGCCCAGTCTGCAAGTCTCAATGTGTTGATAAATTATTGAGGTTTTCACTGCCTGGGCCAGGTGAAGCATGTTGGTTGTTTTCAAATACTGTTAGGTCACAGTGCATATTTTCACAACTGGAAGAGATGTCATGGGACTATGTGATATTTGTGGAAAGAAAGAAACAGTTGATCTTGTCCTTAGGGATTGCTTGTGTTATGATAATGCCAGATGCCTACTGTTGTAGCCGTTCTCTGACTTGGATGTTCAAGATTTTTATTTAAGAATAACTAGAAACATGCTCTTGTGGATATTTTTACAGGGCCTTTCAGTACATGGTGCTTAATAAGATCTATGGAATCACTTGGGCCAGGAGGGAGGGTCTTGATGCCATCTCACCATTGTTGCCAAGGCTGGGAGTCTGTGTGCAGCTCCTGATTGCCCAGTCTTAGTCTTCGTTTACAGCTGTGATGTGAAGCCCCATTAAAATTCTGACAAACAATAACAAAATTGGGAGGGACCTCCGAGGTCTTCTAGTCTAATCCCTTACTCAAGCAGAAACTCTTTTTCTTTTCAGATAAATGGTTGTCCAATCTCTTCTTAAAAATCTTCAGTGTTGGAGCATCCACAGCTTCTGGAGGCCAGTTGTTCCACTCTGGCTTGTTTGTTTAGGAATCATAAATACTTGCTTTAATGAAATATATTTGAATATTAGTTACTCGGGTTGGTAGCTGGGCTGGTGGTCTGAGCTCTGAGCTTGGCAATCTGGTTACAAACATTTTGTCCCCATCTGAGGCGACATCATCAGTGCGCTTTGAATTGTGCTTGTCTGTCAGAACACTAGCCTTTAAATATCTTTTTATGTGATGCAAATTAGTGTGAATGTTGTTTGTTCAGCTGCTTCTAAGTCATGGGCTGATTTCGGCCTGTTTGATTGGCTTGGTATTGTTACGAAGATATGGTTTTTGATTTTTAAATACCCGTTGGTGTGATATATATTAATGCTGTTTGTTCGGATATTTCTGAGACGTGGTCTGGTTTTGGATTGTTTTATTGGCTGGTTGTTATTACTGAGACATGGCCCAATATCTTGTGAGCTGATGGGTTATGATTTTGTTGTTGCATAGTGGGGTGCCTCTTTGTTCATTTTAAATGCTATCTTCGGGATTGCTGTTGATGCAGTCTTTTTCTTCTCAGCGGTTGGTAGACTGGATCAGTGTCAATATGTCTGTTTATTGACTTATTGGTGGAATCCAAACAAGTATGTATGTATTTTGTAATATGTATTTTGTATTTTTATTTGTTTATTGTAAGTTGCCTAGAGCTATGTGAAAGTGAGATGGGCAGCTATGTAATTTAATAAATAAAAAACAAAGATACAAATATTTGAGAAACTGACATTAATTCATGTAAGACATGTGATACTATTTCCCCAATTTGGGCTGAAATTCATACAATTGGTAACATGATTTTAAAAGAATTATTGCTACTTAACATTGCTCTGCTTAGCTCCATCTCTAAAATTGGAATCTATCAAGACACCAATCAATATACATTTTTCATGCGTTAGGAATAGCCAAAAGTTTTACTTTACAAAGTTAAATATGTATCAGAATTGTAGAAAGGGATTTCTGATATGAGTGATCTAACAATATTTGAATTAGGATTTGAGGTTTTATAATAAGGGAATAAAGTGGCTGTCTTTGCTCTTTGAGACACACTCCTCTCAAAGAAATCACGTTACTCACCACTTTTTTACCAGCATTTGCACATCTCAAAACGCATTCATTCCAGTCCCATTCTTTAGTAAACATTCTGCCATTGTAGACAAATTAATTTACATCTTCTGATTTGGGGGCATTTTTGTGTAACCTGTAGTTCTCCACATCATTTTCATTGTCAAATTACAGCCTCTGTAATCTTCAATCCATTAATTTTCAGATCCATATTTTGTTGCATAATGCATCAAAACTTCTACTACCGATCATTTAGATTCTCTGTAGTGGTCTTTGACCGTAATTAACTGAAACAAACATTTAGGTTCTCAGCCAAAAATAGCATATTATCTAAAAATTAAATGACATGCAAAATTTATGTTCTTGACCAACATATTTTTAGTGTTACCAGAAGCATTCTTTATATTTTTTTCCCATGAATATGTGGAAGTTAATTCATATATTCATTTTTAACTTTAGAAGTTAGCTTAGATATCTAAGAGGCATGTAGCCCAGTGACCTTGGAACGGGTACAGAAAACAGAACAGCTGCCTGTCCTTCGGTGTGAATGGAATGGTGTGAAAAGATGCATATAGATTAAACACCACTGTTTATTGAACATGATAATAATATCTAACAGGATAGAATCCTAGCAGTGTAAAAAGTAGTAGGCAGGTTAATTCTGGTAGTTTATCAAAAGCATTCCAGCTGTAAAGACCATATAGTGATAAAATAGCAATATTTTTCTTATTCTTATCCTATGCAACACACCAAAAGTATATGATCTGTACTCAGAGCTTTGCAGAAAATCAATACATACTATATGTTTTCTTTCTTACAATCCTACATGCTTCACATTCCTGACATTACAGTCCTATGTACTGCTGAAGATAAAAAATCCCCCTGCCTGTTACCGAGCTGCACTGTACTTCCCAAATTTTGTTTATTGGCTTGTAATTTTTTCAATCAGAATTCTGGCTAACCCCTTTCTAGGCATACAGTACTTATTTATTAATCATATTATTATAGCTGCCCATCGCCGTACAAACTAGGTGGCTCGCAAAGGATTAAAAGAACAATATTAAAAATAACAAACCAAGCAAGGACAGAATAAAATCAGAAAACAAGCCGCCCTGAGTCTCCAGAGAAGGGCGGCATATAAATCAAATTAAAAAAAAAGAACCCTATAAAAATGGGTGCAAAAGAGGAGATAGAAAATACAACTGAGAATCAGGCTCTTTTGGATATAGATTTAAAATTGATTGCATACAAGAATAATATTGACAAAGATGTTACATGGGATTTACAAATAAAACCGCTCTTAATAGCTAAAAGGGACACACAAATAACGAGTCAAAAAATAACTTGGATTTCTACTCAGAAAAGTGACTTGGACAATTTTCTTTTTTGCATGTACAAAAAAGATATGCTATATCTATGAAGGGAATTCATGAGAAAAGTTAGAGAGAATGAAAAGAAATAATCTTCTAGGACATTACTTAAAAGGAATAAACATCAAAACTTTTAAAAGGAAAAAGATTTGTAATGTTCTCTTATTCAACTAAAGTTAAAGGGGCTATGTTTTTTTTCCTTAGCAGCTTTTAGTGGGTTGTTTTTTTTAACCAGAACTGAATGATGAGGCTTTAGAGATTTGTTTATAGATAACATATGGGAAGAAGAGATTTGTTTTTATTGTATTTTAGAGAAAGTGATAAACTGTGGTATTAAAATTGAAGGAAAGTGCAAAGAACTTTCTGAGAGGAGATGAAGAGAAGATGATAAAAAATTAATTTCTGAGGGAATATATTTTGATGATTAAGATTGAATGATATGGTTTATTATTTGCTAATAGATAAACAATAAGATATGGTATGAACAGATTTAGGCTGAAATTAGAAAAGCTGATAAGTTACTGAAATTGTTTCTTGTCTTGATGAAGGTGGAAGCGATTTCTATATATTTTCCTTTTTTTAACATTCTGAATCCTTTTTTCTTCCTTCCTCCCTTTTTCCTCTTTGTACTTTTTTATATTTTTTAAATTTGTATTAGATTTTTATCTTTATATTTTTAAACTTCAACAAATATTAAAAAAATAAAATGTATTGAAAGTAAATAGCTTTACATATTTCACCATTAAGATTTACCATTCAGAAAAAGAGTAAAAGACAAGAAAGACTTGCATAAAATAATGTAAGTGCTAACTTTTAAAAATAAATGTAAATTTAGTAACAATTTTAATAACCTAAATAGAAACTGCAATACATGTCATTATTTTAGAGAAATCAGGTATGTTTCCTGTTCAGAATTGAACTTTTTAGAAAATGTTATATTTTTTACAGGCTTGAAAATCTTTTGGAAAGAGTACACTTTCAACAATCTAACTGAAAACCTGGGGGGAAATCCAATTTTCTGCAAATGTAATTCTAAGTTGAAATTGGCACCTATGGCAAATTATTATGAGTTGAATGATATACCTAAAAGATTAAAGAAATCCAAAAATTACCTGAGACACACTATTTGGCAATAATATGGAGGCATTACTGATCAAAAAGATGAAGTGTTTCTTGCTATTCAAGCATGTTAACCCATAGCAATAGCACTTAGACATATACCACTTCACAGTGCTTTACAGCCCTCTCCAAGTGGTTTACAGAGTCAGCCTATTGCCCCCAACGATCTGAGTCCTCATTTTACTGACCTTGGTAGGATGAGTCAACCTTGAGCTGGTCAGAATCAAACTGCTGGCATTGGGCAGAGTTAGCCTGCAATACTGCATTCTAACCACTGTGCCACCATGGCTCATGCTTAGTGTACAAATGAAATTTATCTCAAATCTGCTATAGCAGTAATGGCTAATCTTTTCTGGATCAAGTGCCCAAAGCACACGCCTGAACCCCCAAAATGCAAACCATGCCCGACCACTGTGCACGTGCCCCCGTGCATGCATGCACCCGTTGCACATCCCCCGACACTTGCAAACCCCCCCACACCTTGCACATGCGTGACAGAGACCCGAAGACCAGCTGGCCAGTGGGAGGCACACATAAATGAGCGGCGGAGCTGAACTGGGGTGACGGCTTGTGTGCCCACAGAGAGGGTGCTGTGTGCCACCTCTGGCACACATGCCATAGGTTTGCCATCACTGTGCTATAGGATGACCAACACCCCTTAATTTGACCTGTTTACATTATATCACTATATGCTTCAGACACGGTAAATCCAAAATTACGTAACCTCCAAAATCCTTCGATGTCACTCAAAAGCTCCTTCAAAAATGTCGCTGAATTGTAACATTTAGTGATTAATATCCTATACAGGTGAAACAATAATAATATTAAAATAATTTAATTGTATTAAAAACAAATTAGAATTATTTTTCATGTCAGAGCCATCTATTCTTATTTATTCTTGGTAATGCTCTTTTGCGAGACCAGAATCTGTTTTGCCATAAGTAAACCTTTTCTATTAGCCCAAGGATACCTTTCAAAAGTCACTTTTTTCAGAAAGTAAAGAGTGTTTGCTGTAACAGCACTACACCATGATTGACCAAAACTGTAATAAAAGAAAATCCACAAAGTGACTGAGGGGATCTGATAAACTGTAAAGGGGCAAATTTAATTTTCTGTCAAAATTCAGCTGACTCCAAGCTGGTGATGGAAACTATTTGCTAGATACAAGAAGGCAAAAGGACAAAATGGACTTTTTTTAAAATAATGATTTAAGTGGGACCCTCTACATTAAAATCAACCTAAATGGCATGTTAAGAGTTGCTTCCATGGTAGATGTCTAGCACAGGTCTTTTCCTTGACAGGCTAACAGCAATTGAATTATTGAAGAACGAATCAACCCATTTGGTTTATTTATTTATTTATTTATTTATTTATTAGTTCGATTTATATGCTGCCCTTCTCTGGAGACTCAGGGTGGCTTACAATACATTAAGCAATAGCCTTCATACTTTTGTATATGCCTGCTTAGTAGGGCTTTCGCCCCCCTCCCCCAAGCGGTGTTCTTTTTTATACAAAGTCAGCTTATTGCCCCCACAATCCGGGTCCTCATTTTACCTACCTTGAAAGGATGGAAAACTGAGTCAACCTTGAGCCTGGTGAGATTTGAATTTGCAGTAATTGCAGGCAGCTGGCAACTAAGTGCTACTTTAACAGTACTTAGTCCCCTGCACCAGTATTACTAAGTGGCTATTATTGCTAAGACTTTGTCTGCCTAAGTATAAAGGTCCAAGGCATGGTGTTCAGAATGAGCAATTCAGTTTCATTAAATTGCCATTTCCACTATTGAATAGCTGTTTCTAGAATTAAGAGTGACATTATTGGTCCAAATTGATCAAATATTGAAAAGTTTTTACAGAGTACTCTTACTTGTATATATATGAGCCTCTGATTAGTAAAAGTAGGTGGCTTACCTAACTATACGGTGGTGATTTTTGAAAACATTTCTATTCATTTTGATTATGCCAGTTTTAAATTATAAATAGGTTACTTTATAACCATTTTTCTTAAGGAACAGGTATTTCTTTAAAGAGATACCATTTGTTTTGTAGCACCAGTTGGTAAAGTAATTTTTAGATACGTAGATTTGTCTTAATGCTTGAAGAATACATTTTTCTATTATTTCTATTATTTATTTTCTGTTATTTTTTTATTACAGGTAGTCCTCGTTTTACAACTGCACTAGAGCCCAACATTTCTGTTGCTAAGCAAGTCAGTTATTAAGTGAATTTTGCCCCATTTTATGATCTCTTTTGCCTTTGTTGTTAAGTGAATCGTGTGATTGTTAAGTGAATCTGGTATCCCTTCCCCTTGACTTTTCTTCTGTCAGAAGCCGGCTAGGAAGGTTACATACGGTGATCACATTACTCTGAGACAGTGTGACTGTCATAAATACATGGCAGTTGGCAAGTACACAAATTTTGGTTCACGTGACCATGAGGATGCTGCAATGGTTGTGTGAAAACTGGTCATGTCCCTTTTTTTTAGTGTTGTTGTAACGTCGAACGTTTGTAAGTTGAGGACTTCCTATATATTAGTTTTTCCTATTCTTCCCCAGCTCATGATATTTCCTAATTGAGAATCATCATTTAATGGTATGAATAGGCTCAAATCAGTGGTGGGTTCCTCCCGGTTCTCCCGAGCCGGTAGTGGTGACGAAAAGACGTCAGCAAACCGGTTCTGCTCCCCCCCCCGTGCCCCCCACATCCCCCCCACGTTATTCTTACCTTTTATTTGGCCCCATCCCCAATCTATTGCTGCCTCCTGAGTCCCAGATGATGGCTAGAGGGAAAAAAACTGTTTAAACTCTTGCTGCGGGGCTTCAAAGGGCCGCCCTACAGCTGATCAATGTTAAAAGAAAACAAACGAGTAGATTGGTGCCTGCAAAAATACATGAGTAGATCAATGCCTGCAAAAATAAATAGGTAGACAGGTGCCTGCAAAAAATAAATGGGTAGATCGGTACAGCTCTGCAAGCAGTTAAAAGCCTGGTAGACCAGTACCTCTACTAAATCCTAAATAATTGTCACATGACCATCAAGCCACACCCACAAAATAAGCCACGCCCAAAGAACTGGTAGTAAAAAATTTTAGAACCCATCCCTGACTCAAATACAAAATGTAAATCTAGCCACATGCATTCATCTGTAGCTGGTAGTGAACAATCCATTGAAATTAAAGTAATCCATTATATTTGGACCAGTCAGTATTATTACATTACATACAAAGGTGTGAGGAAGTTGTTTTATTGTAACACCTTTTCTATTTTCCCCCCACTACAACCCTGTTAAATGGCTGGGGGAAAAAGTGATTGTCCCAAAGTTACCCAATTAATTTTCATGGATGAAAGTAGATTAGAACTTGGTTCTTCCTAGTCCTAATCCAATATTTTAATCTTTACATCACACTGGCAATACACTTGTCAGGCCATGGCATGCAACTGACATATGAATAAGATTCTATAATTAATTGTCAGATTGAAAATGAAGGGAATATGAGTTTTATTCTGATTTGTTACTATCTGGCATTATTAGTCATATATTAACTATAAAAAGTTTAAGATTATTAGCAATTAATAAAAACACAATTGCCAATAAAGCAGTTTGTATATTGAAAGAATACATAAGGAGAAAATACATTAAGAGAAAAAAAAGGAATAACTTCGTTTGGATTATATTTGATTTGGTTAAAATATGGACTGCATGTAGCAACTGCTAAAGCTGTTCAATTCTGAGTATAATACTAATTTATAATTATTTGCACAATAGATTTTTTTTAAAAAAAATACATTTTATTTACATTTGTTATATATAATATATATATAACCACCAAGGAGCCTTGGTGGTCCAGCAGATTAAAGTGCTATTAAGTAGCACTTAACTGCCAGCTGCCTGCAATTATTGCAAGTTCAAATCTCACCAGGCTCATGGTTGACTCAGCCTTCCATCCTTCTGAGGTAGGTAAAATGAGGACCCGGATTGTGGGGGCAATAAGCAGACTTTGTATAAAAAAGAACACCGCTTGGGGCGAGCCAAAAGCCCTACTAAGCAGGTATATACAAAAGTATGACGGCTATTGCTTAATGCATTGTAAGCTGCCCTGAGTCTCCGGAGAAGGGTGGCATATAAATCGAACCAATCAATCAATCAATCAATCAATAAATGACATCAAGGGACTATAATAATGGTAATGGAGAAATTATATTGCAAACTATTCAGGTTTTATGTCAATACGGGTTTGCTCTACACACACACACACACACGAATGAAAAAGATGTGTACTTTGAAGATAAAATGAGAATTTTATTTACGTGAAAGTGAAATATTCTGTAAAAGATTTACAACTTCCTAAGATCCCCCATTCATTTTTTTTCCCTGATGTGGTTATTTCTTAAGCATGCTTCCCCAATAATTGTGAAACTTGTAATCTTGTGATCACTCATTTCATAGCAAAAGTCAATTGCTAGAAGAGAAAATCTCTGGAGATACAGATAATTTAAGTTGGTATATGCTGTATTTCAGCTTGGTGTATTCAGGATAGCTATCAAATGCAAACAATTCAGATGAAAACAAGAAAAATAGAAGCCAGCTATATACTCATTTAAAAACTGCAATACAAAAGTTGAACCCCAGGGAAGTATAACTTGGCATACAAGCCAACAACCAAATCCCTTCCCCACATCAGATCTTCAAATAAAAGCAGCTCCTATCATTTTTAGAACTTGTTCTCTCCCTGCCTCCCTGAATTTATTCCCAAAACTGAAGCATCGCTCCCAATTTCTTCTTCTTCTTCTTCTTCTTCTTCTTCTTCTTCTTCTTCTTCTTCTTCTTCTTCTTCTTCTTCTTCTTCTTCTTCTTCTTCTTCTTCTTCTTCTTCTTCTTCTTCTCCTTCTCCTTCTCCTTCTCCTTCTCCTTCTCCTCCTTCTCCTTCTTCTTCTTTTAAAATTCAGGCTGAGCTTGCTATTTTCTTTTTTGGTTGAAATGAGAGTGGGAAGAAAATAAGTTCTCCAACTATCTCCTAGATCTTTGGGAGCTATTCATCCTCAATTTCTTCAAATAAAAATTGACTGGAAACATAGTGTTACTTAGGAAACTTTACCATCATACTAACCCTATTAACTTTTCCAGCTCCTGCTCTCAAACTCACAATATCTAAGTGTAGCATAATGGCTAATGAATAAGATTTGGCAGATCTGATTCAAGTTCCCAAATCTCAGTGTCACTAAATTACAAAGTTGGCAAACAGAATCAAATGGATTTTTGAAGAGAAGACTATAATCAGGAATCAAATGAAATGACTAGGAAGATTCAGGATATTTTTAAAAAGTGGTGGTTGGGAAAACAGGGAAAAAAGGGTCCTCCTGTAATGCTGACAGCACAAACATAAGGCCAAGGTAAGTTGCAGTGTACATTTCAAATATGAACTACTGGAAAAAACAGATATTTTCCTCCTCATCAACCATTCCCTCCCCCCAAAAAGTAAGAGCCTCTGGGAGAAAACCCAAAAGAGAAATTCTTAATTTACACATAGACACCAATAGTGGGTTTCAATTTTGGTTGCTACCAGTTCGCTCGCAGGCGCGCGGGTGCTCACACGCATGCGCAGAGATGTCTGGGCGGGTTTGCAGAGCCTCTTGCCGCCACTGCTACCGGTTTGCCTGATCAGAAAACAACCAAACCCGGACTGCACCAAACACTCCACAAAAATTAATTTCTCAGATATCTCAATCTACCTTTCCCTCTTCACACCTATGCTGGTTAGGCATCATATTCTAAAACAGCACATATGATGAAGGTTAAGTGAAGAAGCAGGATAAAAGGTCCTTAAGAAGCAAGGCTCCATGGACAGCAGTGCAGTGATTTCTTCTTTAACGTATCACCTCAGAACTGATGATGGGATATTTCTCACTAGCATCCATTTCAGTAGTGGACAATGAAAAGGAAGAAACTTACAGCCAGAGGTCAAGTTCTTCAAAAGAAACATGAAATTAGATCCTCTCCCTTAAAAAAGGACAGCACATGTGTGCTTGTACATATATACTCATCAGTCATCTCCTTCTCATTTCAAGAACAAATGGAAGCAATAATATAAAATAACTATTTCATTTTAGCTTAATATTTTGTTTGATTGCTGTGAGCTCTCAGAGTTGTTGGGAGTCAGGTGGCATATCAATTTAAATACTAACTAGATACCCCTTCCCACATTGAGTCAACCTTTCAAATATATCTCCCTAGCTAACAGAATGACCGCCGGAGGGTGGGGGGAAGCAATGGGAGTGAAAGCGACTTCTGACTTCCTACTGGCTTCCCCATTGGTGTGGGAAGCTGGCAAGAAAACTTGGAAATTCATTCTTGGCTGACCTGTGGAACTGCCTGCCACTTTGCTGAGTGAGTGGGGGAACAAAGGGAGCCATGGACTGTGAGGAAAACTGCATTCTCATTCTCTCATCCTTGGGTGTCTCCAACAGCCCCTTCCTTCTAGGGAGGAAGAGGGCTCATCCATTGACTGTTGCGTCCCTCAGGCAGGCCTATCTTGCAAGCAGGGATCCAAGAGAATGTGAATACATACTTTCCCATCTTCCTTTGTGTCACACAACCTATAGGTTTCTAAGAGGCATAATTGGAAGGCTCAGTGATGCTGAAGCAGCCCACAACTTTGCTAAATTTCGGTCCCATGGGAGTAATGAGCCCCAGATTTTGGATACATTCTGCAAGTTAGCCCATTTGAGGTACTTTGGTTGAAAAACTGTCGTCCTATGATACACTGTTTTGCCCAACGGAGGGTTACAAATAAACAGACATGAAACTTTTAATAGTCTATAGTCAATAATAATACAATTATTAAACTATCCAGCTATATTTTCTAGACCTTCATTATAAATGCTTTTTTTTATTGTGAAATTGACTTATAGGTACACATCACAAACTCATGTGCAAATTTTCTTGGACTACAAGTAGTCCTTGACTTATGACCACAATTGAGCCCAATATTTATGTTGCTCAGTGATACATTTGTTAAATGAGATTTGTCCCATTTTATGACTTTCCTTACCACAGCTGTTACCACCAATTGAATAACCCAAAGTGAATCTGGCTTCCTCATTGACTTTGCTTGTCAGAAGATTGTCAAAGGTGTTAACATGATCTGGGGATACTGCAACCGTCATAGATATGAGTCAGTTGCCAAGCATCCAAATCTTGGTCACATGACTAGGAGGATGCTGCAATAGTTGTAAGTATGAAAAATGGTCATAAGTCACTTTTTTCAGTGACATTGTTAACTTTGAAAGGTCACTAAATGAACTGTTGTAAATTGAGGGCTACATGTATAACATCTCTGGCAAATATGTATGTTTCCTCCTTGAAAAAAATCCCTGAACATGAGGATATATTGCGATAGACATGTTCTAAACTGCTTTTCTTCCTAACACACTAAGCTATTACCTGCTGGGATTGGTTTCCATTCTGTCAATTTCCCTAATGATTCTTGGTATTCATGTATATCATAAAGATTTATATCTACATTTTTTATTGATAACTAATGCAGCTGATTTTTATATGCTAATACATTCTTAAGGTTGAATGTAGGGTTACAAATGTTGTCTTTTTTTACATTTACAAGATTTACAAACTCATAATTTAAATCTATAGCATTGACTGTATGTATTTCAAAACACAATACAAAATGCTTAACATAGGATTTATTATTGTAACCTTTTATCTAACAAAGGCGTTCATTATTTGCTTTTGATTTCTGTTTCTTTGCCGATATGCTATTGTAAAGTAACACTATGAACGCATTTTGAATGCACAATAGAAGCAGTTCATGAAGTAACACAAACTAGGAATTGAATAGGTGCCAAATAAGGTAACTCAATTATTTTACGGTACTGTAGTATTTTTTTTTCCATGATGCATTTTGTTCAGATAGGCAACTCAACTTTGTTTTGCACAAAAACTATTTCCCTTTAGAATCTATTAATGGTTACTGTTATTGTCCTCACAGTCACCTCCTCAATTTCTTTAATGAAATTTATTAACATTTATATGCAAACTTTTATTCATGCTTTCATTTTATTATTACAACTTCTCTGAGGCTTACGTAAATTATACTTTATACGTTAATTCAGAAATCAAAGCTATTATTTTAAGAATTTGTTACGTGCATTTCTGTATGGAAGTTACAGGTACTCTTTGGCTATGGTAATTGGGAACAGAGTTTTCATTGCTAAGCAATGCAGCTGTAAAATGGTGTTATGTGACCCCATTGAATAGTGATAGAAATCCCAGCAGACCTTGTTGCCATAGAAAATTGAATCTGGCTGGTCATTAGGTTAGGACCCACCCTGGGCCGATCCAAGTCATTCCCAGCTTGGCCTCTCCCTGCTTTGAGCTTTGGTAATTTAAGATGACTGCCTCCTCTTGAACTCCACCTAAACTGCCTATCTCCCCATCACCACTTCTTCCCTTTGGCCGCCCTGCACAGAAGAAGGTCGTGGCAGTGCTAAGGCTGAAGTAGAAGTAGGAGGCCAGGGCCTTCAGCAGTCTCTACTACTAGTCTTGCACACTGCTTTCTCATGATGCTTCTAGAAGATTACTGAGCCCTTCCATAATTCCACCAGAAGGTGGTGTACAATTTGGAGACAGGTGAATACAATTTGGAGAGGGATAGGCATGGCTTTCTGGAAAGCTTTTAGAAGGCCTCAGAAGTCTTCCAAAGCATTGTGAGAAGGCAGAGCACTATTTGAAGAGGGATGAATGCAGTGGTGGGTTTCAAATTTTTTTACTACTTGTTCTGTGGGTGTGGCTTGGTGGGTGTGGCATGGCTTGGTGGGCGTGGCAGGGGAAGGATACTGTAAAATCTCCATTCGCACCCTACTCCAGGGGAAGGATACTGCAAAATCCTGATCAGATGGGACTTAGGAGGCAGAGAATAGTTGGAGGCAGGGCCGGTCAGAGGTGGTATTTACTGGTTCTCTGAACTACTCAAAATTTCCTCTACTGGTTCCCCAGAACTGGTCAGAACCTGCTGAAACCCACCTCTGGATGAATGTGATTTAATTTGGAGAAGGGTAGTGTGCAACCTTAGGAAAAAGGCCTAGGGCCAGGACATGTGCACCTCATCAGCAACAGGAGAAAGAAGATGGCAAAATTCAGTTTGGTGTGGCAGAGCCTATGGAAAACAAAGTAGAAGAGGCAGCTAGGGCTTTGTACTGTGGTATTGGGGTGGCTGGCCATAGTATGGGGATTCAGGTGGCACTCCACTGCGGTGGCAGTAGTGATGGTACTGATGTTGCAGTAAAGGCCTGGGGGATGCAGTGGCGGGCCGAGATTGCTGAAGACCCCAGGCTATACCTCAGCCCCAGCACTGCTGCCACCACTTCTGAGAAGTGCTGCTCTGTGGAGTGGCCAAAAGGGAAGACATGGGGAGATAATGGTTTTGCTTTGTGCTATTAAGAACTTCCTAGAATGCAGTGGCCAGGTACTTTAGACAAACAATAATAGAATATCAGAGTTGGAAGGGACCTTGGAGGTCTTCCAATCCAACCCCTTGCTCAAGGAGAAAATCCTATACCTTTTCAGACAAAGATTTAAGGCTTCCAGGGCCAGCTGTGATTTTGTCCAGGGGCTTCTTACAGCTCTAGAGCTATAACACATCAAGAAGTTTATTTTTGCCTGGATGTGTACGTGTGTGTATGTATATATGTAGGACTGTGGAAAAATAACAGTGTGTTAAACAGTTTAGAAGAAATTTAAATCTTCTCTTTAAAACAAAAAAATTGGATGAAAGTTTGACATCAATACCCACTTACTTTTCATAAGATTGATAAATGTGATGGAGTACCAGTAATCATTCAAATGCTCAAGAGACGCTTGTGCCTCTGGTTTATTTCATACTTCACAGCGAACTTCTAAATCTTTAAGTCATGCTTTAATTGTACTAATTGGCACTGTAATATAGGAAAATAAATTTAATGGCACGAGTCTCATTTCCCCTTTGAATGATTTTTAAAACTGCTATTCTGTACAAATTTTATCTAAATATACTGAAAATAATCTAGCTGAAGAAACATCAAAGCTACATTTTCAGGTTTATCAAAGGAACCAGATACAAAACCATCATCAGCTCCTTTCTTCACACTTCAACCTCTAAAATAATAATAATAAAAGAAATTACTGTTCTATTATTTCTATGATACAGAAATTTATGTCTTTTCCCTCCCTTTTATTTCTTGAATAATACTTTGCACAATTTCTTAATATATTAACTTTCCCTCCAGAATAGCTTGTTTTTAATCTCTTAGAAGATAACTTTTAACTCACTTTCTCACTGTCAATTGAAGCTATTGTGGAAATTCAGAAAGAATGCATGTCTCTTGAAGATGCTGAAGGACTATATTTAAAAGTGACTGGTTACTTATCTGTAATTGTATTTATTTAAGTACAATGTAAATTTTAAGCCTATAAATTCAGTGTAAATGTTGCTCCTGCATTGATTCACACCAGACTGTTCCAGAGTTCAAGATTTTTAAATGAAATAGAAATATGCTGCATGAGAAAATAAGAGTCCCATCAATTCCCTTCCTTTAACAGACTAGGCCTGTTATTCTTCCTGATTCAGAGCAGGAAGCATGCATAAATTCTGACACAACCAGTCAACAAATCACAATAACTAGTTAATTAGCTCTTCTTCTTTAAGACTCAGATACTTGGATCAGTATCATCAATCTTATCTGAAATTGGGAATTACAAAAAAACACAGAGGACAATACCTCTGAAATAACGGGTAATAAAAGCAGTCAGTGTAACCAGGTTGCATCATGGCAAGTACAACAATGAGGTATATCTTATAGGAATGCTTTAATGGAATGTCTCAATACTGGTAGTCCTTACTTCATGATCCTAATAGAGTTTCCATCACTAAATGAAGCAGTCATTAGGCAAAACATCATGTGACTTACTGCTTAGCAATGGCAGTTCTGCAGCCTAGGTTGCAGTAGTTAGATGAGGACTATACCATCATAAGGCCAGGATCTCATCTTTCCCTCATTGGGTGAAAACAGGTGAGTCTGTCCTGCTGCCTCCTCCTGGACTGGCCAATAAACTCCCTTTGGCAGATGACTCTCTACCATCTTACCTCCACTTCGACATCCAACACCCACCTATGTCTCTCCATCTCTGCCTTTTGACCACCCTATATTCTGCTGTCTCCATTTAGCTTACTACCCATCTCCAATGTCCCCAGCTGACCTTCACTACCTTCTTCCTCCTGCTGCTTGCAAGGCACACACAGGTGGTCCTTTTGGCTAGACTTTTGTGATGTTTCTGTGATGCGGGTGAGCTGCTAAGTGCCTGAATTTTTATTGCCTGATGCAGAAGAGCTATAATGACCATAACTTCGTGGACCAGTTTGTCATGGCCTCAGAGCCAGGTTCCAAGATGTGGCCAGCACTGATCCTTCTTTGGGAAATATGGGTGTCAAGGAGCTGCCATGCACACACAGGCACTTTGTCTTACTTCTCCTCCTGCCTGTTGGTGCCCTCTCCGTAGACAAGCCTTCCTGACATTTTACAAGACTTTCTGCAAATGAATTGCTCCTAAATACTCCAATCCTTTTGGCAGGGTTGTGTGTATTCCCACCCAGGGGTGAAATCCAGCAGGTTCTAACAGGTTCTGGAGAACCAGGAGCGGAAATGTTGAGTAGTTCAGAGAACCATCAAATATCACCTCTGGCTGGGTTCAGAGTGGGGTGGGAATGAAAATTTTGCAATATCCTCCCCCCAGGAGAGGAGGGAATGGAGATTTTGCAGTATCCTTTCCCTGGAATGGGTTGGGAATGGAGATTTTGCAATATCCTTCCCCTGCCATGCCAACCAAGCCACGCCCACAGAATCAGTAGGGAAAAATTTTGGATTTCACCCCTGCTCCCACCTAGCATCTCTGCAAGCCTCGTCCTCAAGCATTCGCATGTGCCCGCACTTTACCTGTCATTTGCATGGGAGTTTTCTCCATTGGCTGAAGCCAGGCCATAAAATGGTCATAACTACCATTTGTTAAGCACCGTTGTAACTTTGAACAGTAGTTGAGAAAATGGTTGTTAAGTGAGGATTACCTGTATTACAGTGCAAGGATGCTTTGCTACATTGTAGTAAAATGTGATCAAGTACCTATTGTGCTAAACGTTACAGGCGACCTCAGTTCAAATCAACAGATGTTTTTATCAGAAATTAACTGAGTGAGGTCATTTGCTCCAGTCCTCAGTTGGTGCCTGTCCTCCGGGGCACCACCAGCCCTAAATCAGAATCTAAATCCATGTTTGAAAGGAATAGAGTCTCTCCTGGAGCATGGAGCAAAGCACTGTTCACTGACCAAGTCAAAAGGTTTCTTAATAGCACAATGTACTAAGAACTTGAGTTTTGTAAAAATTCAAAAATATTCAAATAAAAAAAACATATTTTAAACAAAATATAATGACCCTCTTGATATCAAGGGCATGCAGCCCACACAGAAGAGGTTTTGATGATTCAAAATGGGAATTTACGGAGAATGCAATCTGCTTTCCAAATGACCAAATGATATCAATGAGTAGTCAATGGCTCAACAGCAAAGAATTAATATATTAAAATCCAATTTTTAGCAAAACAACTATAGTTAAGTAAGTGCTTTTTTTTTTAAACAGAAGATCTTGATTTTAGAGTAAGGTCAATGGATTGGAACTGCATATATGTCATCTTATGGTAATAAAGTCCACCAGTGACTTGGCAGTGCAGACTTCAGAATGACTAGTAAATTTCCATACCTTCCAGGTGTGGAAAAATGTCTTTCTATTGGTGTCCAGAAAGAAAGGGATAAGGATTCTCAAAGGGAAGTTGCAGGAAAAAGGCCTCAGCTTGCAACCAATTATTGCATCCACCTTTATCTACCACAGCAAAATGCTACTGACACTGGGATGTCACCAGGATAAAGGAATGCATAGTAAAATTTGAAAGTTTTGGTGATTTACTCTACACCAAGAGCTTCTGCATGTTAAGTAATTCTCTTTTAGTAAGCTATAGCCTCTGTCATACAAAAATGTCCTCAAGTATATATAAAAAGGAACACAAAAAGAGCTCGGGACAGAATCAGATCACTTATTTAGTAACACTGAAAAAAAAAAACTCCAAACTTTTTTTAAATCAGGAAAGTATATTTAGTAGCATAGTTCTCAATATTCTGCAGATGTTGCCCCCAAATTTACAGCTTTTTATAAGTGCTAGAACTGTGTTTATGAATGAAAACTTCGGAATCTTCAGATGTCAAACTTATTGCATAGTAGGAGTATAAACAAATAAGAATACACACACTATGAATAATTAAAAACATTATTCAATGGATACCTTTCAACCATCTATAAAAATAAACTTACTGAATAATTTATTTGATGGATGGCAGCATTATTACATTCATCAACAATATTATTCAGCAAAAAGTGTTCAGCCAGCACTGATTAAAGAGCATTAAAAGTAAATATAGATAGTTCAGATGGTGGTTTCTGCTCCTGGAAAAATAGAGAATGCCTAAGGTCACTCTGATAATAGAAAATATATTTCTGAATTCTAGTATAACTTTTACTTTTATTTACTAAATTGATATTCTGCCTTTCATTCAGCAACTTCTTCTTCCTATTTTTTTTTCACAACATAAACTTTGCCAACAACAATAGTTCAAAATCATCCAGTCAGTTTCCAAGGTTCTGGGCCTCCTTGGTGTTAGTTCAACAACTTAACTCCTACAAAGGCAGCCTATATTGCTTCTTAGATATTATACCCTTAGTAACATAATATATAAATTTGGTCCATATATGTGTCTGATTCTGGCCAACACATTACAAAAAGGATGCAGAGCAAGTGGAAAGAAAGCAGAGAAGAGCAACAAAAATGATGAGAGATTTGGAGGCTAAATCCTATGAAGAACAGTTAAAAGAACTTGATATGTTTATTAATTTATTATTTTTTATTAAAATTTTATGCCGCCATCTTGTCCTGTAAGGCAATTCTAGGCAGTTTACAGATTATAAAACAAATAGAAAAATAATTAAAATATTAAAACATTAAAACTACAGATTAAGATTTTAAAAACTATACTGAAACTATACTGAAGACAAACAGGACGGGGATGAGGCCCTCTTACCCTATCAATCACCTCCAGTAACGAGTGCCCTCCTCAGGGCCCAGATCAACTGCCAAAGCCATATTTTAATACCTTTCCAGAAGGCCAAAAAGGTAGGAGCAATTTCCCACTTCCAGTGGTAGAATGTCCTACAGGAATGGAGCCACAGCAGAAAAGTCTCTTCTCCTTGAACCTACTTGTTGGAATTCCTTAGCAGATGGAGTCCATAAGCCGCTTCTGCTGGTGCAAGTGAGGTGGGCTAGTCCCACTGGAGAGAGATGGTTTCTCAGATATCATGGATGCCAGTTAGCTACACCCCGTTCAGAAAGGTCCCTATTCATAAACAATACAAAGCACTTCACATAATAATAGTAAAATAATAATTAATTAACCACCAGAGTCATTCATAATTTAGAATCATAGGACCAGAAGGTGATCATCTAGTCCACGGGCGGGCAATTGTGGCTCTTTTACAACCTGTGGGCTTCAACTCCCAGAATTCCTGAGACAGCTGTCTCAGGAATTCTGGGAGCTGAAGCCCACAGGTTGTAAAAGAGCCACAATTGCCCGCCCCTGATCTAGTCCAATCTCCTGTCCAATACAGGAATCCTCATACTATCCCAGACAAATGATTGCCCAATCTTTTCTTAAAAACATCCACTGATGGGGCACCAACAACTCCAGGAAGCAAGACGTTCCACTGCTTAATGACGTTCACAACCAATATCTTGAATTGGATCCAGAAGCAAACTGGTAAACAAAGCAAAATTAACTCAGTTGTATTTCCTGTTTGGTTTACCTGGGAGGGCTGATAGAATAAGATAAGAACCAGTGGGTTAACAGAGAGAGATCTAAGCCTGAAATAAGGAGGAATTTCTTGCTTATGAACGTCATTAAGCAGAACGTCATGAAGCAGTTTCTTGCTTCCTGGAGTTGTTGGCGCCCCATCAGTGGATGTTTTTAAGAAAAGACTGGGCAATCGTGTCTGGGATAGTATGAGGATTCCTGTATTGGACAGGAGATTGGACTAGATCAGGGGCGGGCAATTGTGGCTCTTTTACAACCTGTGGGCTTCAACTCCCAGAATTCCCAGCTAAGCTGTCTCAGGAATTCCGGGAGTTGAAGTCCACAGGTTGTAAAAGAGCCACAATTGCCCGCCCCTGGACTAGATGATCACCTTCTGGTCCTATGATTCTAAATTATGAATGACTCTGGTGGTTAATTAAACATTATTTTACTATTACTATGTGAAGTGCTTTGTATTGTTTATGAATAGGGACCTTTCTGAATGGGGTGTAGCTAACTGGCATCCATGATGTGTCTGAAAACCCTAGCTAAGTCTGGAACACCATGGTATTAGAGGGGAAATATAGAACAGCAAGATGACAAGGAGCTGAACTTCTCCTTTTCCATCACTCTTCATCAGACTTTTGGAGCTGCTTTTGTCAGGGTATGTAGATTTAATAGCTGTAAGCTGATGAGAGGTTGTAAGCGGAGGCAACCGGAAGCTGATGCAATGGGAATGAGGCAGCAGGATTACTGCCACTTTAAGAAGCTGTGTAAGAAACTGCCTGTATAAGGGAAGCCAGTAGAGGACATTTCCTTCTCCTCATGTTCTCTCTCTGCATGTATCTCATTGCTCTCCATGTGTCAGTAGCTGTATGATAAGGTATTTAACCACATATAAGTCTGTAAATATTTACGTAGCTGTATATAAACCACTGTTATTTGTCTAAAGGCTCTGGGTGCTGTGTGCTGTTTTTTGCTCCTGGATTTATCTCATAATACTAGTCATGCTGCCTAATCTCTGACAGCTTTCCATCATCAAACTACCTGTTTCCAGTACAAATTTTATTGAGCTTTGCAGGGCAAACAAAATTGTTAAATAATCATATTCAATCATAGTATAAATTAACTCAAAGCCTAGTTGAAAGATAATAGTTCCTTTTGAACCAAGAGGAATCAGTTGATAAATTATGGAGATAAAGTCTATCATATTAACTACAACAGTAATGTTATACACTGAACTGTGCTTTTCTGTTCCTGCCTAGGACAGATCTATATGAAAGGTAAGCATGACAAAGTTGGTGCCTCCTGTTATCCATCTACATTATGTTCTTCTCTAGAAGATATGTGTAAACATTAGATGTAACAAATTGCAGCATGGAGTATAACTGTACACTCCATCAGTAATAGAGTAACATGCCTTTGAAATTGTGGTGCTCTCCCTCATTGACATGTAAGTCAACTGTAATGTATTCTTGCATTACAGTGACATGGCTCTTTTTCTATTTGCAATAGCAGTTGCTTTGAGGCAGGGCAATGACAGGAGAAACGATGAGAAAGGACTGCAGCAAGCCATGCAGAGCTGGGTGGAGTTACAGATCTGTATCATTTCTCTCTTTTTTAATATTTTATGAAATAAAAATACCTGCTTCCAATAAATGGAGCATAGCTCCATCTAAATCTGCATTTTTTTTTAAAAAAAAATCTTCATTTTATACATTCTACAGCTGCAATTTACCCCAAAGTCAGTAACCGACTTCTCTTATTTTTTATATTTTGCAGCTTTCAGGATGCACCGTGTCTGATATGTAGGATTTCATTATGATGATTTAGTTTTATTGAATATGTAATACAAAAGAAAGAGAGGGAGAGAATTAATGCTCTTCTACCAAAGAATATGAAACTTACTGGAGAAGCTGATAAGGATAATCAAATTTAAAAATCTGCAGAACTATTCTTTACAAGGTTTACTTAAGAATCTGGGCTTCATATATTATATTACTGGTATATGCTGAATTTCCAATTGTTTCTAGGATTAACTGGAATGACTATCTCATAAATCATTTAACTGCATGGCATGACATGAATATATAGGTAGTCCTCGCCTTATAACAGTTTGTTTAGTGACCATTCAAAGTTGCAACCTCACTGAAAAAAGTGACATGACCATTTTTCAGTTACGACCGTTGCAGCATTCCCATGGTCACGTGATCAAAATTCAGAGGCTTGACAAATGACTCATATTTATGACAGTTGTAGTATCCTGCAGTTGATAGTTTTCTGGGGGTCATGTGATCACCTTTTATGACAAGCAAAGTCAATGGGGAAGCCAAATTCATTTAACCATCCTGTTACTAAATTAACAACTGAAGTGATTCCCTTAACAAATGTGGGAAGAAAGGTCGTAAAATGGGGCAGAATTCACTTGTCTCACAAATGTCTCAGTTAGCAACAGAAGTTTTGGGCTCAATTGTAGTTGTAAATCAAGGATTATCTGTATATACAAGACTAGTTTTGTTTAGTACGTATAATTTCTTTCTTTCCCTCATTCTCCCATCTTCCTTCATATAATTTTAAGCTAAACCCTATCAAATTTACATTTTTTTCCTCACTATGCTTTCCTTTCTTCAGCAAAACACTATTTTTGGCACCTCCTGGGGAAGAAAAGTAAATATTTCCAGACTATATAGGTCATTTGAAGAAAATGCAGAGGTCAGAGCATCTTGAGTGCACTAAATACTAATTAGAGTTTCTCTGACAGAATTTATTTTATTAAGCTTAGCACGCACCATGGAATTATTCAACTCCTTCTAAACTTCCATCCATGTGGACTGATGTGATGAAAACACATTTCAGAACATTTATATTACTAGAAAAGTAGCAGGGTGATATTTCCTAGTGACTAACTTCCCCCAGGTCCACCACTTTCACAAGAGTCTTGCCTGCTGCTGTAGTCTTCCTGAGTTGCTAGGTTTCCATTTTGGCAAAAGGAGTACACTTCAGAAGCCAGCAAAATGTCTGATGATACTAACTAAGGGAGATTCACTATGACTTAAAATTATCATAAGATACTTTTCTATGTTGCTGTTTCTGTTACCTCTATATTTTTATCTGGTTTTTTGTTTAAATCTCTAATAGCACCTATTGACATTCAAACTATATTTCATTTTCAAAAATATTTGGAGTGGTCAAAAACCTGAATGAATAGAGGAGACACAAAGTTAAATGAGCTTATAAAAACATCAGTACAAGAAAAGAGGATAACAGTAGGATAAGATATTTGAGGAATGGAAGGTTCTTAGGCGTATCTATGAAAAGCAACTGAAAGAGCCTATTGTGAGTGGGCAAAACGCCCTCCAAAAAGCCAAATTTCACATCAGAGCCTGACAGTAAGTCTTGGCTTTTCAGACACTCACTCCTATTTAGGAAGAGGCTTACCCTGGCAGAAGACTCTCAGAAATGACTTGGCTAGATGAGATCCTTTACTGCAGACAAGAAGGAAGCCATAGTCACCCACAATATTTGTTCCCTGCAATGCGAAAAAGGCAAAGCTTCCAAGAGTTTAAACACGGTACATTTTAATTCTGTCTTTTGAAACCTTCCTTCTTTTCTTCCTTCCTCCCTTCCCTTCCCTTCCCTTCCCTTCCCTTCCCTTCCCTTCCCTTCCCCTCTCCCTCCCTTCTCTTTCCAGCAGCCTATCTCACTCAATGACTCTCGGTGGCTTACAATTCAAAAAAATATATTACAATTAAGATGCTAAAAACATTTTAAAATAATAAAAACATCCAGAATAAATATACATAGCAGCCAAGATATTGGTCTGTTAGCAATACAGCCAGGAAGTGAGGCCCTTAACACATTCAGTACGGACATCTGGGAACAAAGCCAAGTTTTTAGGGCCTTACGAAGCGCAAATATGATTGCGGCCATTCTAATCTCTGAAGGGAGGATGTTCCATAGGGCAGGGGTCACTGAAGAAAAAGCCCATTTTCTAATCCCTACACTCTTTGGTTGATGAGATCTGTAGTATGCCCATTCTATTAGATTGGGTTGGAGAGAGAGAGTGTCTTGGAAAAAAGTGATCTCTCAGGTTACAGTGAGTTAATAAACATTCAGTGATTCACTTGGGGAATGAATGGGAAAAACAGTGGGATGAATGCTAAAATACACACAACAAAGGCCAATAATTTTGTGCTTGTCTGAAAGTGCATCTCAGAATACTATTCATTGTTTTCCTCTTCCCATCTCACCAACTTTCCTTTTTTTATAGAAAGTAACAAGAGGGAAAAAAACCCAGTATAGTTCTGTGGGTTTCAGCAGTATTTGCAAAACAGTTGGTTCTATCAAAGCAGTGCACTTTTGAACAGATATCCAAGTTGCAAGAAATATCAGTTTTCGCCTCTGCACAATATAGGAATTTTAACTTTAATGTCAGATTAAACGCAAACTACTTAAGGTCATTTAATCGAATGCGCTCCAAAGGTTTCCAACCTTAGTTTGTGTATTAAGTGACTTATAAAAGTTATTATTAAATGTTTTGATCCCATTGTTTTTCCCTTATCAGTTTTCACCAAGCTTCCACAGTGAAGCCTAGCTACCGTTTTCAAACTCTATTTGGTTGGGTATGTGTTAGACTGCACTCATAATTTCTCTGCTGAGCCAACCCCGAATTAAAAATGTTATGGTAAGATAGGGAAAGAATATAAATTCAGAAATACAAATGCAAAGTGGCATTCTGCCGTTAAAGTGCTAAACAGCATTTCAAATGTTTTATCTCTCCTTCCCCATGGCTATTTTGTTGATGAGCACCGTTAGTCTCCATTGGTTTGACATCCCTGATTGCTCAAGTCTGGAAGCACAAGAGATTTCTGTGCTAACCTATTCCATGCTTCTGCAGAAGGAGGACTGTAAATATCAACACAGTCTTCCAACACAGGAATAAGATGAGCAATGCAAATGCAAGGGCTTAAAAATAAAGAGATTTTAAAATTGGTCCTGTGATTACTCTTCTGTTTAAGCTTAAGAGTTTTCAGCCGATCAAAATGCACAAAGCTCATTAATTCTATTTTTGTAATATTTGTGGTTTAGAAGCCATAGACGCTAAATAATTTGAGTCCTGCTGCAAGCAAGCAAGCAAGCAAACAAACAAACCAAAAACCTGAGCGGCTGAAGATAAATTAATCCCTGCTGGGCATGCACTGAAGTCACAAACTGCTACACATCTTGATGGCTCTCCAAGATTTAATATTGGTGAGTGAGAGATGTTGAAAGGCTAGAGGGGTTATAAAGAAGCTACTGCATACATTTCTAGGGGTAAAAACAACCATAATCACATTATGCATGAGTGGTATGATAGATCCTATACATTCAGTCTGTTTTCTGCACAAAGAAATATGAATATATAAATGTAAGTTTAAAAATTCCTCTACTTTATAATTTAACTAAAAGGCAATTGTATTAACACATAGGACTCTGACCAGAAAGACTGAGGTTTAATGATAAACAAGACATTAAACTTCCTACATAATTTGAGATCAGTATCTCTCAGCTTTACTAAATCTCATTTTATATGCAGTCTTACTTTCCATGGAGAAAAGCTACTGCTATAAGAGATATAAATAAACTGAAGAATTATAACATCTGAATCTCTAACTCTGCAAAAACTGTGAAGCACATGTTTAGGTCATGTGCTTAGCCATTGTGTCAGCACAATGTCATGTCTTAGAGTGTTTCTTACAACTTATAAGGTTAACCAAGGGTTCTGTGCTGTGCAAGTATTGCAGATAGAATGTATTACGCAGGTAACAGCTATCCCACCCCCCCACACACATACACTTAATAACATTGTGTAAAGCATCATGAGGCAGAAGACTCATTTTAGATGAGAAGGCACAGATAATAAGTTTTGCACAACTTTTTCAAAGAAGGAAACTTACACAGTACAATAAACACTGCAGATGATATTGCACTAATGATCTTCCCAATCTGGATCTCTATAACACATTGCACAACACAGCTCTAGCACGTAAGTCAACAGCACATCAGGATTTATCCAGAGAAATAGGTTGAACAAACAAGCTTTCTTTTTCTGCAGCCTCACAATTTTTAGGCTAAAACTTACAAACTACTGGCTATAATCCAATGAGTTAGAATTTCAGTGACGTCCAGCCTTGCTGTGAACAAACCAGTGTAGCGTGTGTAGTATAATTGCTCCTGCATGGCTTCTCCTGTCAGGAGGAGCAAATAAACAGATCATGAGAGTGCTCTTTGCAGTTTGTTTATCATGTCATCTTGACAAGTTTTGATAGTCTGTCTCATAGAACAAAAACCAAAAAGAAACCATGATTTCTGACTCATTAGTGAATAACTAGTCCAGGATCTTGGTTAGGGTGTTCTGAAACACAAAGTGTACAAGATGTTCTTATAATCTATTGCAATTGAACAGTTATTGTAATGTTTATATCTATATTGTATCTGTATTAGCATCCAAGTTTCTTTTTCTGACTGGAATTCAGGCTAGGATGTTTCAGGGTATTGTGATAAAAATCACAGTGATAATCAGAATTGCTACAACTGCCATCATGTATCAGCACAGTCATGATGTTATATTGTACAACTGCATCCTTTAGTAACAGAATTTGTGGTCGCAATTAACGTTAGTAAGCAAGTACTACCTGTACCAAGCACCTTCTTATTCTGAGGATGAACCGCAGGCTAGAGTGTGACACCAATTTGGAGGGGTTGGGGGTGGGGGGCACCGTTCTACAGTGGTTCTCCCCCTATCTCTCTGACCGGTTGCAATCTGTGTTGACAGGGGGGCAGCGGTCGACTCCGAGGCGTCTGGTTTGTGGGGTGCCGCAGGGGTCGGTCCTCTCGCCCCTTCTGTTCAACATTTATGTAAAGCCGCTGGGTGAGATCATCCGTGGCTTTGGGGTGGAGTTCCATCAGTACGCTGACGACACCCAGCTGTACATCTCCACCCCAGGCCACCCCAACGATGCCGTTGAAGTGATGTCCCGGTGTCTGGAAGCTGTGCGGGTCTGGATGGGGAGAAACAGGCTCCGACTAAACCCCTCCAAGACTGAGTGGCTGTGGCTGCCGGCGTCCCGATATAGCCAACTGACGCCATCACTGACTATTGGGGGCAAGACATTGGCCCCCACGGAGAGGGCTCGCAACTTGGGTGTCCTCCTGGACGCACGGCTGTCTTTAGAAGAACACATGACGGCCGTGGCCATGGGGGCTTTTTATCAGGTTCGCCTGATATGCCAGTTGCGTCCCTTTCTAGATCGGGACTCCCTACACACAGTCACCCATGCTCTCGTGACTTCCCGCCTGGACTACTGCAACGCTCTCTACATGGGGCTCCCCTTGAGGTGCACCCGGAGGCTCCGACTGGTCCAGAATGCGGCTGCGCGGGGAATTATGGGAGCGACGTGGTGCTCCCACGTGACACCTCTCCTGCGCGAGCTGCACTGGCTCCGGGTGCGCTTCAAGGTGTTGGTGACCACCTTTAAAGCGCTCCATGGCTTAGGACCTGGGTACTTGCGGGACCGCCCTCTGCCGCCAATAGCCTCCCACCAGCCAGTATGCTCGCACAGAGAGGGCCTCCTCCGGGTGCCATTGGCCAGACAGTGTCGGCTGGCGACCCCCGGGGGAGAGCCTTCTCTGTGGCGGCGCCTGCCCTATGGAATGACCTATCCCCGGAGATACGCAGGATTCCAGATCTCCAGACCTTTCGTCGGGGCCCTTAAAACCCATTTATTCCATCTAGCTGGGCTAGCTTGATCCCATCCTCCGTTTTTAAATTTGAAATTGATTTGAAATTGGGTTGTTTTAATTCTTGGCCGAATAATATTTAATAATTTTTAATTGTTTTTAACTTTTGTATACCATGTTTTATTCTGGCTGTTCACCGCCCTGAGTCCGCAAGGAGAAGGGCGGTTTATAAATTGAAATAATATATATATATATATATATATATATATATATATATATATATATATATATATATATATATATATATATATATATAGTTTAGAGCAGGGGTGAAATGCTTCCAGTTCGGACCGGCTTGGGCGAATAGGTAGCGATGGTGGCGGGCAGTTCGGAGAACCGGTAGCAAAAATCCCTGCCCCCGCTCACCATGCCCAGCTGAGCAGCGTGATCATCAGAGCCTTTTTTTCCCTTTTAAATGGCTCTGACGATCCCAGCTGAGTTGCCTGATCAGGCAACTCAGCTTGGATCGCCAGAGCCATTTAAAAGAAAAAAACTTTTTTCTTTTAAATGGCTCTGACAATCCAAACTGCTGATCAGGCAACTCAGCTGGGATCGTCGGAGCCTTTTGAAAGCATTTTTTACATGGTTTTACATGTAAAAATAGTTTTAAAAGTAAAAAAAAAAAGCCATGCCCATCCAGTCACATTCCCCTCCCCCTCCCAAGCCACCACAGAACCGGTAGTAACAAATTTTAGATTTCACCCCTGGTTTAGAGGCTGCAGTTTGGTCTAATGAAGGTCTATAAAACTCCCGGCCAGTGGGCTGGATGCATCATGCGCTGGCCACACCCACGCCCGGTTTAGCAAACGGGGAAAAAAGTCCCAATACGTCACGTGACACCGCCGCAAGTTTGACACCCCTGGTCTAGTGGATCATACTACTAAAAGAAATGATCAAGCAACTATTTTAAAATATACCTGAAACTGTATGTAACCTTTCCCTTAAACTATTTAATCTATTTAAACTAGTTTTAATCTATTTAAATGTGCCTCATTGATTTCAACCTGCTACTGGTAGTTCCAATATACATTTTTGCTGATTGTACAATATTTACTATTTTACTAATCTCTTCAGAAGTGCAGTATAGAAAACAGGAATAATTAGAATTCACAAGAAAGCATTTATTAACTTTGGTTAATACTTTAAAAAAAACCCCTCAATTTTATTTCCAATGAAGTTTTCTTATATCACAAAATATTAAAATTTCAAAGTGGCTTTGAAACCATGCCTATTCAATAGTAAAATAAAACCTGAGCATTCTTTGAAATTTAAAAAAAGGTGTCCATTTTTATAGGTTCTTTTCACACATCCGTTCTTCTGAAGTTGGTTCATGAACACAATAGCTTCCATTTGCTGTGATACCTTGAAGTAGAAAGACAGATGGACTTTCAGTCTTAAACAAAGGAAACTTGTGAAATTTCTTTGAAGGCCCATCATACCACTTCTTTCAAAAGCAATCCCCTCTTGCAAATCTGACAAATAATCTTTCAGCACTTCTTGAAAGTGATAAAGAAACCAATGGTCAATCGGAAATCTGTCTCTTATCTATATACTTAAAGAAGTTTATCAAGATTGGTTGCTATGTTTAAATTAATGGAAGGGTATGTGGAAGGAAAGGCATTTCTTTTTATTCCTTTCTTTAAACATTCCTATAAAAAGAGTGATCACTGTTCCTTTGCACTGACAATTTTGAGCAGGACTAAATATAAATTCTGCTGCCCTGTAGCCCTCCCCCCCATGTCAAAACTGTTTGCAGTCATATCACTAAACAGAGCCTAAAAGCAAGATTCTATCAATCAGCTGAAACAACTCCAAGTCATATTGGGTTTGGTTGCTTCAAATAGTTTTTTTTTTTTATCTTCCTCAGTCGTAAGGCTATCCTTTGGGCCATTTTGTATTACTTTCATGACCAGAGGTCATTGAAAATAGTTCTAAATAGCAAGCATTATTGTGCAATGAACTGTTCATCAGAGTTGTCATCATAGCATCACATGATGTGGCATATAAGGAAGAAACATTTTCCCTAATATAGAACACGGGCATGAAACATTATCTCTCCACTGTCACAACTATTTTAGCCTGGATGCCACTGACTTAAAGTGAGAGTTAGTCACTTTACACTTTATTCCTAATTTAAATAGGCCAACTTGAGCTGAAAGGTTTTAGATTTTGTTTCAAATTAGCCAGCCAATTGCATCAGATAAAACATTGTTGTTTCCAGTATCATTTGGATGTCAAAACATGGAACGCTGATTGGAAACAATTAAGTAACAACAGAATGGGGGGGAAAAAACCCTCAGGCAGCATTGGCTTCAATAAATACATTTTGACTACTGCATTCGCCATTAAATGTTAAAATGCAAGAAATGAGACAGTAACTTTTGATTCTGCAATTCTGCTATTAGAACCTAGTGACTGTTACACACACATACAGACACACAGACACAAACTGACAAACGCACAAATAGCCCCAGAGCATGAATAGCTGGCTTTTCTGTGATATAATGAAACTCAAACATACTTCAAAGCACAATTCCAAATGCTTTTTTATGTTCATCATAAATAGAAAACTGATTTTATTTCTGCATCAGAGAGAATTATTTAATCATAAAACAAAAGCTAGCTTGATAAAAATTAAGTAAAATTACTTGTTCCACCAATTCAAGCATAAGCTGTTACTATAATGCTCTTAGTCTCTTCTTCGAGAAGTGATGATGATATAACTGAATTGGAGAAAACATTACTGTGCAAGAAAATACAAGCAGGTGAAGGAAAAATAAGTTTACTGTAAGAATCCAATGCTATTAAAGTGCAATCCAAAAGCTTCATTCCAAAATATATTTTTAATGATTCTATGACATGTAATATACAAAGAAAAAAAAATGAAAATAAATTTCTCTAAGGTGCCTTTCCAATTATTCCAAGAGGACAATATGGTCAAATACATTATGAGAATATTTTAGTTTAATAAATCAGTTACCTTGCTGGGATTAATTCAAACAGATGTTTCAGTAATTATGAATCACTTAACTAATTATACCAAATACCTTTCTAGCTATCACTGACTGGTATGATAAACACCTGAAGCCAAATTATGCTAAGCAAGGAACACTGAAATTGTACAAATTCTTGGCTTTGGGAAAAGATAGGCTAGTATTTAGGGTCTAACAATTACTTTAATCAGCATTATAATGGTTCTGCTGGAGTATATATAATTTTTGTTGCTGACGTTACATTATTAGATAATTAAAGTAATTTAAGTAATTACTTGCTAAAAAGACTAATTTTGCTTATCATCATAAAAGGTCTTGGAGCACAGTAATAGAAAGAAATTAAGACTTCAATATGGCAATTTTGGGAGAATTAAAATCTCTGAAATGGAAGCTGGAAGAGCTTATTTAAAAAAAAACAGAAAGCAATTCCTTGGTTAAACTGGAATAAATCCCACACCCATGGTACATGCTTTGCATTCTTTCGTATTATTTAAAGTACTTCTTTTTATAAAGAAAACTCATATACATTCAATTACCGGTAAAAATAATGTCCTCTGAAGCGGTATCACTGAATAATTCCATATGACTATAGAAATACATTAAAACATTTTAAATATGTATATCTATTGCCTATGAATTATCAATATTTTTTCTTATATTATTCATTACAATTTTGCAAAACTGCTCATAACCGAATAAAAAAGTGTTCTAGGTCTAAACCACAACAAAGAACACCACACTCTACTTACCAAGGAAGCCCTTTTCCTACACCAGAGACAGGCCATCCATGAGTAAGTTTCATTTTTCTACTCACTTGGGATGCAAGGCTAAGAAATGCTTTGAAAATGCAACTGGTGGGAAGAAATGCAACTAAAGAGTAGGCTCGAAGTACAGAGAACTTAGGAACTATAGGTAGAAAAGGAGACAAATTAGAATATATGAATATGCTTGCAAACCTCATATATTCCCTTTTCTCTGTCTCTTTAATACATGGGTGTGCTAGATGCTCTGTCTCCTTAAAAAATAACCTCCAGAGTAAAAATAATTGCACATCAGCTGTCCACATGAAGTCCAAGACACTGACACAAACTTGTAATTTTACATAAATAAATATATTTTACATTTATATTTACAGCAGGCAAGATAGTCAGGAACACAGGAACAATCAGGAGACAAATTCAACAGTATATAGTGCACATAGAAGAACAAAGGCAGGAAAAAAGGAAAAATCCCCCTTTACACCCATAGCAAACCAATCATAGCGTACATTGCCTCGTGCATCAGCTGGCATTCTCCAACCCATCATCTATAACTGTGTGTTCTGGTCTATTCTGCACTTTACTCTTCCAGTTATTAAATTTAAAATCCTAACAAACAATATGCAGTTTTCCTATGTCAGAGCCAGTGAATTGTGTCTATGCCCTCTATCATCCAGGTCATGGTTGCCCCAAGGGTGCTTTTCAAAATACAACTGGACTGTCAGTTTCCGTAAAGACTGGAAAAATAAACCTTGGCACGCAAAAGCAGTAACCAAGTTTGTTTATCCTGATATCGGTACTAACTGACCACCTTAAAGTGTTACAGGAAGGAATCTTTGTTGGAGCTGATGCTCTATGCTCCCCATCACCTTTTAAAGCAGCACACAGCTCCACCCTAGTGCAATCACTCAATTATCCCGTTAACCTGTATCCTCCCTTTCCCTCCCCAATCCATCGCAAGTCACTTTTGTTGTTCCGTGCTGCTCCATCTTTGCATAAAGTGATAAAGGTTGATAAACTGCTTCAGTGCATGACCCTGACATCATCTAGCATGCGGCTGGGATGTCCGAGTGAGAGGCATGCTTCGGGGCTGACGACCCAGGAGAGCAGGCATACACAATGTGTAGCAGCAGAATGGCGATCCCCACACAAATGGTGGCCCCAAGTACCGTTGCAGGGCTGGAGCTGACATGGACTTTCTTGGTTTTTTCCCTTGGAAACATTTCGCTTCTCATCCAAGAAGCTTTTCAGTTCTTGGATGAGAACATTTTCAAGGAAAAAAAATCAAGAAAGTCCAGTTGCCTTTTGAAAAGCACTTTGGGAGAGCCAGGGCATCCTATCCTCTCAGAGCTATCTTTAGGGGCAGGTGATTAAATGCTCTAGTCCCTATTGGAAATTATATTTTGTAGCAACTGCTGAAGGAGATTTCACCCTAGACATAAGAATCAAATTTGTAATGCTTTATAAAGGAAGACCATGTGCAGCCCTACAGATATGTCCTGGGTGCTTTGATGTGAATAGTAGCTAAACCTATTCTAGGAAAGGGGATCACAATTCTCTATGTAGCAGGTTTATTTTGAGCCTTATAGGGTACTTTGATGCAAGCCTTGATTCACCTGGAGCTGCCCTGTAAAGCTCTGAGGCCCAGGTGAGTCTGTCAGAAGGAGATTAAGAGGTTGTCTGAAATTCTTAATTCCTCTGTTCTGCTCAGGTAGTTCTTTATTGCTTACTGATATCCAACTTGTGCCAATTATCCTCTAAAGATGAAATGAAATACTCAACCTTGCAGGTAGAACAAAATGGAACTGGATTCCTAAAGATTAATTTCACTTGTTCAAATACTATGAGGCTGAGATGGACACTTTCTCCCCCACTCCCTCCCTCTATCTAATTTATGAACTGCCCATCTCCCTCCATCTCACGGCCTCACTCAAGAGACCATGAAATATGGTCAAACTAGCAAATTGGAGCAGGGGTGAAATCCAATTTTTTTCCCTGCCGGTTCTATAGGAGTGGCTTGGTGGGCGTGGCAGGGGAAGGATATTGCAAAATCTCCATTCCCACCCCACTCCAGGGGAAGGATATTGCAAAATCTCCATTCCCACCCCACTCTGGGGCCAGCCAGAGGTGGTATTTGCTGGTTCTCCGAACTATTTAAAATTTCCGCTACCGGTTCTCCAGAACCTGTTAGAACTTGCTGGATTTCACCCCTGAATTGGAGATACCAGTGGTGGCTGTATTATCTATAGCTATATCTCATGAGGTTTGTGTTAGAAGATTTCCCCTTTTCTATCTTCTGGGAGCGTGTTTTTTTGTTTTTGTTTTTTCCCCTCCTGATTTAATATGGCTCCCATAACAATGCTATCATGTATGCATCTTTTGAGAGGAAGGTGAGCACTTTCAGGAAGCTATGGAGCTATAACCCACAAGAAGCTATCACCTTTGACTGTTGTTCTAGGGATTCCCATGCTGCCTTCTGGACTTTGTTATATGACTCCAGAAAGGGGAGGTATGACATTCCTAGACAAAGAGAACATCTTTGCTGCCTATGGATCCAACAGTGAATACATTGGGATGGGTGGTTCTCGCCATTTTGGAATGTCCTGCTCAACAGGCATTGGCCTTGTGTGTCTCTGAACATGCTTCTACCAGTAGTTTTTCAGTCAGAGGACACACCTCTTTCCACAACCATTAACTGTAATACTCTGAATTCCTGGGGATTCAGGATCTCTCTGGAGCAAATTTTCAGGGATTGTAATTGGCTATAGAAAGAAAAAAGGAAAAAGCTAAATTTCCCTGCTGCTACCAGGGCCTTTTACTGGCAAAATCTATATTTAAGCTGTTGTATTTAGGAATCCATATAAGGAATCCATCTAAAGTTCTGAAATGATTATAAGTTATTTTTAAATAACTTTAAATTGTTGTTAGAAAACAACAGAAGAAGAGGGATACCTTTAAAAATCAGAAAATTGATTGTAAATTCAGTTAACCCGGTTTATATGAAGCTCTGACAGCCGTCTGCAAATCTTCATATGCCATCATCATTTATCAGAAAGAACTGGGATACTATGCTGAATTAGTTGGAACATTACATTCTTCCAAAAACATTTATCATTTAGGTGGAGTAGCTGAAGAAATACCAGAATCAATTAAATTAGAACAGTTCACTCACTGAAGGACAATATATATACATACTTACATTCAGTTACACACTTCCCAAATAAAGCAGAGCCCAAATTATATTCTGAGAAATGCGTGGACTTTCAAGGAATGAATAAATTACATATGTTATTACATTTATTTTTAGAAAGAAGAACAAATCTAAAAATATCCAAGAAAGGCAGAACTGCACACCTTGATAAACCATCTGTCTGTGACTGCAAACACAAGGTGGTTGTCATACTCTTAGCAAAATACAATAGAAAACCCGTACTGTATTCTCAGTTTGGTGCGCCACATATTGTGCAGGCTTGGGAGCTTAAAAGAAATTTTATATAATTGCAAAATTATTTCCAGCTAAACATTACTGTCACAGTGATGCGATAGAGCTTCTATTCTTTTTATACATATTATCTTTTACTCTTTCAACATGAACAAAATATTCTACATAGTACTGTTTCCATGATATGTAAGGACTGTAAAGGTACCTTTATCCTGTCGGTGCTATTTCCCACTCTCTGGCAAACCCCATATGGTTTTAGTTAGCCAGTCAAGTCCCTGTCATATTTAGACCAGCAAAAATGTTGCCTTTCCTTAGTTCCATCCACCCCAGGTTTCCATTTTCAGAGGTGGCATTCACTTACCTTCCTTACCGGGTTTGCAAATGTGAGCATACATCTCTGCACAAGCACATGGCCTTCTGCACATGCGCAGTAGTTGCGCATTACGACTGGGTGGGTGGGTGAAGCCTCCTGCAGTTGTCAATACCGGTTCGCGCTATCCGGAGAGAACTGGCTGAATCCCACCACTGGTATGGGGGCCAAGCTTGAGATATGCTTACAAAATTTCCCGGGCACAATTAGCTGCCTCCGAAAACTCCCTGTGTCCTTGAGGGTGCAACATCCATTTGTTTCTTTTAATGAAGCTGGAATTCTGAACTTGGCTGAAGTGTGGGAAACATTTTCCACCTGCTCCCAGATCTTGCATAAGTTATGATCCTTCTCTTACTCTTCTTTGAACTTCTCTGCTTCATTTTGGAGTACTGCCCCTGACATTTCTATCAGTTCTCTTTCCTCCAGAAAGTTTACTTCTTCAGACTTCTGTAAAGAGTTCAGGTCAATTTAGATGGCTGACTACTCTATTGATATCGGCTTTTCCACTTCACTGTATATTTATTTATTTTTTATTTTATTTTTATTATTAAAATTTATATGCTGCCCTTCTCCCGTAGGACTTGGGGCGGCTCACACAGTAAAAACAATAATAAAAACAATAATGGTAACAACAATACAATATTAAAATCCAATCCAAAATTTAAAATCCCTGAATTAAAACCCCATAATTGGTCAGGGAATTTGATGAAAAAGCCATGTCTTCAGGCCGGTGCAGAATGTGTGGAGATCGGGGGCCGTCCGGAGCTTGGTGGGTAATCCATTCCAGAGGGTTGGTGCAGCCACAGAGAACACCCTCATCCTGGGGGTCGACAGCCGACAATGTCTAGCCGACGGCACCCGGAAGAGGGCAGTTCTATGAGAATGCACAGGACGGTGGGAAGCCAATAGGAGGTGGTCCTACAAGTACCTCGGGCCCATGCCATGTAGGGCTTTATAGGTGAGTACCAGCACCTTGAAGCAGATACGGAAGGCCACCGGCAGCCACCAGATCCAGAAGGCCACTGGCAGCCAGTGCAGTTTGAAGACTAAGTGTCTTCAAATAATAATCCAATAAGTAAAGTAGCAGGATATTTAGGTTACAGCAAACTGCTTCTGCCTTTGGTATTTTACTCTGTCACCTCTTAATTGGACAACCTCTTTATATTCAGTGACTAATGAGGTATCACCTTTAGCATATTTCTTAGATGTTTTATAACAAATACGTAGGTATCTTACATGGATCTATCACTAGCTGAAATGAATGACTAATGGCCAGCGCTCATTTCAGAACTAAGATTCTTTTTACGTTGCTCGCTATGGTGCCCTATCTATCCAATTTACAGCTGAAAAGCAAAAGGTTATATGCAGAGCTTTTTCCACTGTAAACTTATCACCGCTATTTCAACCAGATTTATGTTTTCTGCATCAAAAGAAAGAAACAATGCTACAAATAATTAGCTTCAATCTTTCCCTGCTACTTCTGCAGTACAAACAAGGAAGATGCCACCACTCTGAACTAGAAGGAATCCTGAGAAGGATTTTGTCTGCTTTATTTTTACCTTGTTAGCCAAATTCACGTAACCCCGTTTCATTTTTCTCCAACCATAAAGTTTAAGTTATTAGCCTCCCTTACGATAAATACCTTGCACTGATATGATTGTATTTGTGCAATTGTTAGCAAAGATTTTTTTTATTAATACTTTAGCATCAGTTAAAAAATTATTAAGATTTTTTTAAATTGAAGATATTGTCCTACAAGTTTGTGCATAGAATACTAATGCTTTGAATTATTAACTGCAATTTTTATTGGCCTGTTTGTCTTTGAAAGGCAAGAAGACTTTGTCCCTGTCCATAGCCATCCTATATATCCTTTTGTTCATTCCACGTGGAATACATTATACGATTCCTTCAGAATTTTGTTGCTGTTAAGGCCTTATTTGCTCTCTTCACAATTCTTTCTCGTTAAGGAGATCAAGTGATATAAGTATCACTTGAATTATTCGCCTTGATATAAAACAGTTGATGAAAGTTAAGTATTTTCTTTTCAAAGTTGATGGCATGTAGTGATTGGATGTCAATTTGAAGTGCCATATTTCAAGAAGTGGCATCTTCAGGTTGTGGATTAGAGATGGCAGTAGGTTATGTTTGGAGCTTTACCCTGAAACCAAGAAGCCTATTTCAAGGAGAAATAAAGTATCCCATTCACATACAAGGGGACCTTTGGTAAAAGCCAACCAGGAGAAATATTCTTATTGTTCACTTGATCATTTATTGAGATAAAAATCAGAACTCTCTTTTTCTCCATGTTCCTTTCAACTTCTGTGTGTAACCAGTGAATGCATAACAAATGGGAGATCTAAGAGAATTAAGCAGCTGTTGCCCTTGTGTTAACCCTCAAGGTTTTGATTCTAATGATAATTAAATTATCATTCTATTTAATGTTTTACAGCTATAATTTGTATTGATCTTCAAACAATGGACTTGCATAGACATCAGGGTGGACAGAAGCTATGCCTAACATTCAGATAAAATTTTGATTTATCTTTTCTGTATTGTACTTAATAAAAATTATTAGTAAACTACCAGCATCCTAATAAAATTAGTTCATAAACTAATATTAAGCTAAGAGTCATAGCTTATTTTACTGACATAGTGACACTGTATGTAGCATTCGGTATAATGACTAGTATTCAATTTTTGGCATTCTTTCTGTTTTTTTCTTTCTTAAACTGAAACTCATGGTGTATCAAGTATTTTTCTTCACTAGTTCTTTTCTCACATTTCTGAAATGTTTATATTCCAGCAATTTGGGACTATTTTGTCACTCTGCTGTTCTGTTTGATTGCTATATTTTTGGATTTACCCAATGAATGTTATGTGATTTACACAATGATTTAGTTATTTTACAGGGAGATGATTGATTGATTGACTGATTGATTGAATTTATATTGCCACCTATTCGCCCATGGCAACTCAAGGTGACTTACAGAATATAAAACCACATTGAAAACAATAAAACTAATAAAAAGAATAAAATAAAATTAATATAGTATAATATAATAAAATCACCCCCCAACCTGATGACAGCAGATCACACGAGCCATTTAATGTGCTCCATCCCGCTCTGGGTTCTAATCATTAAGTTTTCTGACAGCCTCGCTTCCTTTTACAGCTGACCATTCCAAGCATAACTGATTGTTACCTTTAAGGACCTTCATGGCTTGGGACTAGATTATCAGAGGGACTGTCTTTTGCTGGTCACATCCACCCAACCCACAGACAAGGAATGTTGTGGGTCCGACCCATAAGGAGGTACATCTAATGAGACCCAGAAGAAGGGCCGTTTCTGTGATGGCTCTCTCCCTTTGAAACATCATCCCTACAAAAATTAGGCTGGCCCCCACTTCGACAATTTTTCGGAAGGCCTTGAAGATGTGGCTGTGTAAGGGGGCCTGGGGAAGCCAGAGTGCAATGGAGCCCATCAAATGGCTTATTTAATCATGTCCTGTCACCAGGGAGGTAGGTGATGGATTATTTTTTATTTGTATGTTTTTTTCTATTTTGTGTTTTTATTGTTTGTAAGCCACCTAGAGTCACTGTGAGTGAGTAGGCAGCTATATAATTTTTCATAAACAAACAAACAAACAAACAAACAAACAAATAAATCTGGAATGAGTTTGATGGTGTGACATGGCTGAAATAAATAAGAACAAACTTGGTGATTTTGCCTTCCAGGGATATGTCTGGCTTTATATACTCCAGTACCTGCTTGTTTGTCACCTTTGCTGTCCAAAGAATAATAAGGAGCCTTCTCCTACATGACAGCTCAAATGAATAAATTGTTCTGTCTACTTTTTTTCATAGTCCAATTTTATCACTGTAGGTAGCTATGGGAAACACAACAATATGAACAAATATGCATTTAGTTGCGAGGCTGATGTTGTGGCCTTTTCATATTTGATTCATGCAGGGGTCATAAGCTTACTCTTTTTGACATTCAGCGAGAGGCCAGCTTTCTTCTTTAATTTTTCTGATCAGATGTTTTAGGCCTTCTTTGGTTTCTAAGAGGGGAGTTGTGTTGTCAGTATTTTGAAGATTGTTGACGGTCATCCCTCCAAACTTTATTCTGATTTTTGATTCTTCAAGTTCTAGTTTCTTCATGATCACTTAAGCATACAAGTTGAATTTTAAAAAATGAAAGAATGCAACCTTACAATGCTCCTTTCTCTATCTTAAACCCATCAGTTCTCCATATGGTGCTCCTGATTTGTGTTCAGTGACTGCACCAACTTGATCACCTGTGTTGGCATCCCAAGGTCTTCTAGGACATACCACAGCTTGACATGATCAACACAATTGAAGGCTTACTTGTAGTTAATAAAGCAGATGTAGCTATTCTTTTAGGCACAGGTGGCTCAGTGGCTAAGATGCTGAGCTTGTCGTTCGATAGGTTGGCAGTTCAGCAGTTCAAATCCCTAGTGCCATGTAATGGGGTGAACTCCCGTTAGTTGTCCCAGCTTCTGCCAACCTAGCAGTTCGAAAGCATGTAAAAAATGCAAGTAGAAAAACAGGGACCACCTTTAGTGGGAAGGTAACAGCATTCCGTGCACCTTTGGCGTTTAGTCATGCCGGCCACATGACCACGGAGATGTCTTTGGACAGCGCTGGCTCTTCGACTTTGAAACAGAGATGAGCACCGCCCCCTAGAGTTGGGAACAACTTGCACATATGTGTGAGGGGAACCTTTATCTTTTTAGATATTCTTTTGATATTTTTCCATGATATAAGAAAGTAAGATACAGTAAAAAATAATATACTGCTTGGAAAAGTGTCTCTCATTCTGTTTACTGAAGATATATTTGTATGAAGAATGGGCGTTGCCTTACCTGAACGCCCTTTCTGGGGACCGCAGGGGACAGCGGTCACGTGTGGGTAATGTGCCCTATCCAGCGCAGATCGAGTCAGGAATTGTGAAGCTCCTCCTCCTGCTGCTGCTTCCCAGCTTTCGGACGAGGATGACGCCTGACGACGCACTAGCCGAGTGGAATCAACGATGAGAACAGTCAACGAACTTGAACTTGAATCTGAAACGAGAAACACAACAGTGGACCAGCCTACACGTCCCGGCGGAAGTACGGGTGGGGGTGACCGCTGTCCCCTGCGGTCCCCAGAAAGGGCGTTCAGGTAAGGCAACGCCCATTCTAGGGATCCAGGGGACAGCGGTCACGTGTGGGACGTGCCAAAGCAAGCCTGTTAACGGGAGGGATCCGGCCGGGACGAGGATGACTGGTCAGCACAGACCTGCTGAAGAACCCTTCGCCCAAATGCTGCCTCGGCCGAGGCAAAGGTGTCAATCCGGTAATGCCTAATGAAGGGAGTGGGAGAAGCCCAGGTGGCTGCCTGGCAGATCTCTAGGAGAGACGCCTGGGTGGCCCAAGCTGCCGAAGTAGCCGCACTGCGTGTGGAGTGGGCAGTAATGTGTCTGGGCACCGCTAGTGAAAGAGCCTCATAGGCCGAAGCAATAGTTGCCCTTAACCAACGCCCCACCGTGTGGGAGGACACCCGATGGCCCATGGTGGCTGGCTGAAAGGATACAAAGAGGGCCTCTGATCGGCGAAAGGAGGAAGTTCGCCTGATATAGATGCGTAGGGCACGGCGAACATCTAGGGAATGCCAGATCCGTTCCCTGGGGTGGGCCGGGTGGGGACAAAAATCCGGAAGGATCAACTCCTGGGAACGGTGAAAGGGGGAGTTAACCTTAGGGAGGAAGGTCGGATCGAGGCGAAGGACCACCCTGTTGGGGTGGAAGATACAGAGATCCGCCCGTATGGAGAGGGCCGCTAGTTCTGAGATCCGCCTAGCGGACGTGATAGCGACCAGGAAGGAGACCTTATATGACAGGAACCGTAGCCCCACCGAGCGAAGGGGCTCGAAAGGAGCTCGTGTAAGAGCATCCAAAACCTTGGGAAGGTTCCAAGTGGGATAGCGGTGAATGGGAGGAGGCCTAATGTTAGAGGCCCCTCTCAGGAATAAGCGAATGAGGGGACGATTGGCTAGGGAGTTCCTGGACCCCAGGCAGAGAATAGAAGATAAAGCGGCTACCTGCCTGCGTAAGGTGTTGGGCGCCAGCCCCGCCGCCAATCCCTTTTGGAGAAACATGAGTACCTGCTTGGTAGAAGCCTTACTGGGCTCGAAACCGTGTGAAGAACACCATGATGCAAAGGATCTCCAGGTTGACTCGTAAATGCGTTTCGTGGCTGGTCGACGAGCTGCAAGGATAGTATCGACGACATCAGCGGGCAGATGGGACTCCGTCAGCAGCTGCCGCTCAACCGCCAAGCGGTTAGTTGGAGCCAGGCCACGTCCGGATGGTGCGACGATCCCTGTCTGAGGCTGTCTTCGGAGAGAGGAAGACGCCACGGAGGAAGGATCGACAACGCTTGGAGGTCCGCAAACCAAGGCCGACGGGGCCAGTGCGGGGCAACTAGGACCAGCTCCGCTTTCTCCTCCACCAACTTCCTGATGACCCTGGACAGAAGAGGAAGAGGTGGAAATGCATAGAGGAGTCCGGTTGGCCATCTGCAATGGAGGGCGTCGAAGTTCTCCGCCAGTGGATCCGGAAACCGGGAGTAAAAACGAGAAGTTTGTCGATTGTCCCGGGTTGCAAAAAGGTCCAGGACCGGCTGGCCGAACCGGTTCGAGATCCGTTGAAAGATGAGCGGGTCCAGCTGCCATTCGGTGTTGTCCACCATCGACCGGCTCAGGGAATCGGCTCGAGCATTGACGATCCCGGAGATATGTTCCGCCCGTAACGATTTCAAGTTGTCCTCCGCCCAGGCTCCTAGGCGTTGAGACTCCTCCATGAGGGGGCGGGAGCGAGTCCCCCCCAGGCGATTCACGTGCGCCTTGGCTGCCACGTTGTCTGTTCGTACAATCACGTGGCGGTCCTTGATGACATCGCGGAAAGCTCGCAGGGCCAAGTGGATGGCCCGCAGTTCCAGCCAATTTATATTGTGAGCTTTGTCGTCCGAGGTCCAGAGGCCCTGGGCCATGCGAGAGAGAACGTGAGCCCCCCACCCTGAGAGACTGGCGTCGGTAGTCAGGGTAATCGGGTCTGGCTCCCTGAACTCTCTCCCTTTGCGTAGAGCCCCGGAAACCCACCATTGGAGGGACTGAATGACGTTCTGGTTAAGGCGAACAATTTGGAGAGATGCCGAATTGTGAGCTCTCTGATACGGGAGGAGAAACCACTGCAGAGCCCTGCAGTGGAGACGGGCCCATGGTACGATGCCTATGCACGAAACCATCTTACCGAGGAGGTGAGAAAGCGTGGCTAGGGAAACCGTAGACCCCTGAGCGACGGAGCTGACCAGAGACCGCAGACTGGAAAGCCTCTCCTCGGAAAGGAAGACCCTACACTCGACCGTATCGATGACAGCCCCGAGGTGTTGTATGCGAGTCGTCGGAATCAGATGGCTCTTTTCGTGATTGATTGAGAAGCCATGAGCCTCCAAGGCCTGGATGGTGGTGTTCAGGTCGTGCCGCGCCCTTGCCTCCGAACTCGAAAGGATGAGAAGGTCATCCAGATAACATTGGATTCGAATTGATTGAGCCCGGAGGTGGGCCGCAACTGCGGCCATCAATTTAGTGAACACTCGGGGAGCCGAGGAAAGGCCAAATGGGAGGGCGCGATACTGATAATGACGGCCCGCATAACAAAACCGAAGAAATTTAACAAAATCCGGATGAATGGGAACGTGGAGGTAAGCCTCCGTAAGGTCAATCGAGGTGAGGAAGTCACCGACCCGAATACTCTCCAAGATGGACTGGAGTGACTGCATCTTGAACCGCCGGTAGGAGATCCAACGGTTCAAAGACTTAAGGTCAAGAATGGCTCTCCAGCCCCCCGAGGATTTCTGCACAATGAACAGACGAGAATAGAAGCCCTGTCCATGCTGCTCCCGCGGCACGGGTTCTATTGCCCGAATTTCAAGGAGATGATCAATGGCCGAAACAAGCAGGAGCCGCCTGTTCCGATCCCGCGAAAGGGGGCATCGGAGAAACCTGTCGGGGGGAGTGGAGAGAAATTCTAGGGAGAGGCCCCACCTGACCGTCTCCCTGACCCAAGCGTCCGATGAAGAGAGCTCCCACTGGCTGGCAAAGAGCGCCAGGCGGCCTCCAATGGGAGGGTTGGACGTGCAGTTATCGGGACCTGCGGAAAGGGCGGCCTCGGCCGCCCCGAAAGGAACGCCTGGAGGCGCCCCTTTGGGATTGTGGCCCCTGGCGGTCCGCTGGACGGGACCTAGCTGAGAAGGGCCTGAAGGAACGCCCGCCCCCCCAGGGGGAGTCAAAGGAGCGAAAGGGGCGAAAGGAGGGAGTTGCTGATCTGTGTTCAGATCTCCTAGAAACGTTGGGAAGGATACGTTTCTTGTCCTTTGACTCAATCAGCAGTGGTTCGAGGGGAGCTCCAAATAGGGAAGGGCCCTCAAAGGCGGAAGATGCCAGGCGCCATTTGGATTTGGCATCCGCCTGCCAGTTCCGTAGCCAAAGGAGGCGACGTGAGGTGACAGATGAACCTATGGCTTTGGCCGCAAAGCGAGACGCGTTAAGCGTCGCGTCTGCGGAAAATTCCAAGGCCGCTAAGATCTTATTGAGATCCTGATGGGTCCTAGAATCTGACACAGGAAGCCTCTCCTGAAGTTGCTTGATCCACAATATCGAGGCTCTACTGAAGAATGAGGAGGCGAGGGCAGAACTAGCTGCCCAGGCCGAGGCCTGGTGATTTTTAACCAGAGACTGGTCTAGGCGTCTGTCCTCCGGGCGGAGGCTGTCCTCCGGGGGCCCTGTTGGGTTTGAAGGGGCCGAGAGGGCCACTACAGGGGGATCTACCACTGGGACTTGAAGGAGGGAGGATAATTCTGGGGCGAGATTGTAAAAACGCCTATCCAGCAGAGTAGGGTTGGGCCCAGATGCCGGGGCAGACCACTGTTTTTTGAGAACCTCCTTAAAGAGGCTGGGCCCCGGTATTTCATCAGTCTCCACCTGGGGAACCTCAAATAAGGGAAGGGAAGCCCCAGAGTCAGGAAGTGGGGCAGCAGGTGCCCGAGGGGTCCCTAAGCCCGTAGTTAACTTTGCCTTATGGAGCAATGATCTAAAAAGTTGGGGCTTGAACAAGCCCACAAAGGAGGGCTGGTCCGGGCTCAGATCCTCATCATCAGAGAGGTCCCTCTCTCGAGATTCCTCATCAATACAAGAATGGTGATCGGAGGGCCCCACAGAAGGGGAAGCGACCCCAGCTGGAACTTGGCCCTCCTCAAGTAGAGAGCCTTCCGGGTCCCTCTCAGAGAAGGTCGAAGCCGCAGCCCAGGATGCTGTCCTGCGGTGCATCTCCTCGTGGACCCCCTGACGTATAGCCTCCTGTATAAAGGCCCTTAACTCGGGAGCAATGGGGTGACCCTGATCCACTTGTCCACTTCCCGGGGCAGGAGAGGCCAAAGGTCTATCTTCAGGGGCAGAAGGCTGGGCCTGTACCTGATCTCCCCCAGACAAGGCAGAAGCCCCAGCCGAGGGAGGGGGAAGGGGTAGGGGATTGCTGGCACCCTCCGGAGGAGGAGTTGGTTGAACCCCAAATAGGGCCTCGCAAACCACAGCCCGAGAAGTAGAAGAGCCTTGTTCCCCATCCGGGGATAAGGGAGGTAAGGAAGAAGGAGGAGGGGGGGTGGAGGCACACAACGCTGAAGGCTGTGCTGAGGAAGGAGGGGTAGGAGGCACGATGTTAGAGGCCTCCAGAGAGGCCTTTGTCGGAAGCTCACGGCTGGAGGCATTTCCAAGGGCCCGTTGTATGGAGCGTTCAATGGCCATGTGCAGGCGGAGCTCCTCCCTAGCTCTAGTCGCTGCCAATGAGTCCTCTTTAGAGGCCCGGGCTTTCCTTGGCTTTTTCTGTTGCCCCGATGTAGAGGGGTCAGATGCTGGCTGGCTAGAAGCCTGGCGCTTCGAGGCCCTGGGCTGTTTAGAGGCCATGGAGTTAAGGGCAGGCCCGAATGATCAAGCTGGCAATTAAAATGGCGGCTCGCAAAAACAAAATGGCGGCCGCTATTAAGCAAGCGGCCGTTAGGTACAAATGGCGGCAGGCCGTTTAAGGCGGGAAAAGAAGGCCCGGGGATCGCCCTTGAGGCTTGAGAGGGAGCGCGCCAACCGCCCAGGGCAGGGTAGTACTTGCCCAGCTGCTACAGTCCTTGGCTCCGCCGCGACGATCCTGGCGTCGAAAAGAGAAAGAAACCCCTCCGAGGAGCCAGGCGGCACTTCAAACGGCCCGCCGAACAGCTGCTGGGCGCGCGCCGATAATTATGATCGGCGGGAGGTGCCTTCGGCGAGCGGGGAAAAGCCCTGCCGCCGGAAAATTGAGCCGCTAAGAAGCGCCCAGCAGGAGGAAGCCTCAACTCGTAAGGAGGCTTCCACGGTGGAGTTGGGCGTGAGCCCTTCACACCTGAGCAAAGGGAGGAAAAACCTCTCCTCTTGAGACCATGAAGGTCCCGGCGGAATCGAGCGTGAGCTCTTCTCGCCGGTAGCACCTCCTAGGCCAGCAAGAGAAAGGCAGATTTGCACCAAAAATTGAAAAAGAAAAATAATAAAAATTTCTACTTTACAAATGCCAAAGGCAGAGCAAGGCTAAGTGCGTCCGATCTGGCTCAGATCGAGTCAGAAAGCTGGGAAGCAGCAGCAGGAGGAGGAGCTTCACAATTCCTGACTCGATCTGCGCTGGATAGGGCACATTACCCACACGTGACCGCTGTCCCCTGGATCCCTAGAACTATTCATTTAAATAAGGAATGGATAGCAAACAGACTTCTATCTGACCATCCTGTCTTTCTAGAAGCATTCTACTTGTAATGGCAATTGCACATGGACTGAATGTTCTTTTATGGCTGCAGCTTCCTTCACAAATCACAAGGCCAGATTGCAAAGTTTGCCCCCACTGTTGCTGTCACTTCAAAAGAACTAAAGTGTAGTGCTGTCAGCTACAGATAAGATGAGGTCCATTCCAATCAGCACCTGCCAGTAACAGAGAATTCTGTTTTTATCTTTGTCCATCACCGTGACCTATCTCAGTGCCAGTTTCAGAGCTCCCAATATGGTTCCATCTAAACCAATAGATTCAACCTTTGGCTCTGTGGAATCATGTATGACAGCATTCCAGTGCAGTAAAAACAACTATCAACTCTCTTCTCACATCGCAACAACAACAACAACAAAAAAAATACTGTAAAAATCTTTATCAAGAAGTCCACTAGAAGAAAACAGCCACAAGCAGGCATGAGCTTAAAAAACAACAACTTTGTCGTAAGTGTAATATAATCATTATGGGGATGTATTTCATAGGCCAAAAATATGCACATGTGGTGTGCTGCCATAGTTATTTGTGACCTTGTAAAAAGGAATTCTGTAGCATTCTGCTGAAATAATCAACAAACAAAATTTGATTGAAAAAATTTAAAAGACAAAAATTTGAGCAAATAAGACAAAGACAAAATATGTAACCATTTTTATATGTATCTAGGGCTAATTCAAACATAAAGAGCAGCACACTCTAGATATACTAACATTACTTGGATTATACTAGACATGTACAATAAATACTCAAGTTTGAGATCAGCAGCTGTGTAATTTTTGTATTTGCTACAAAGGTTTTTCCACCTCATCACTTGAACAAACCAATACATGAGATTAAGATCATGTCAGCCATTCATTGTACTATGACAAAATAAATAGGTATATCAACTTTTGAAGGATCACATGTTATTTATTTGTCAGGAAAATCTGGCAATCTTTCAGTTTATCTGCAATGTTTGGATGAGACTTCTAAACAGTTTGGAAAGAAGAAGATAGCAAAAGATGTGTTGAAGAGATCTAGCTACTTCATTTTACTAAGTGGTAAAGAAATGCATAGATAGGAAAGGAAATGAGAAAATATAGAAACAATGAACGAGCGAGGTGAACCAATAAACATTTATCACTTAGCTGCAAATAGCTAGGAGCTGCTTTTTCAACCAGGACTCGGTGATGAATCCTTCTGATATCAAAGATTAAGAAACTTTCCATTTTCTACCTTTCAAACTTTGTAAATGGTGAAAGGACTATTGCAAAAGAGTTTGGGTTTTTTTTTTCCACAGCAAACAAATGGTGAAAAACTGAATATAAGAAAAAGTAATTTTTTGTTGGGTGTAGAAAATAAACTTTGCAAAACTTTTCTGAAATGTCTACCAAGACTAAATTTCTCTTGCTGTGTGTTCTTTATTCCAGTTATATTTTTCTATCTCCGCAGCAGTTCAGCTTTAGAGATAGCGCACAATAGATCACATACTGTAGTAAAAAAAAAAAGTTTTTGTACCATTTCGGATTACAAATTGGGGATATGCGTTTCTCAGTATATGGGGAAAAAAATCCTCTACCCCAACATTTCAGAGATACAATTTAAACTTTTCTAAGTAACAAATATTTTATATAACATCTTCCTTCACCTTCTCCCAGAGTGAACTAAGGTTTCCCAGAAACTTTTATCTTGCTATTTATTTGCATAGTCTAGACCCTAGCCTGTTTTTGTGACCTATTTTGTTGTATTTTCAACTTTATTTCTAGATGCTTTAAAGAAATTGTTTAAGAAGAGCATGACATGAAATCTTGACACGGAAAAAAAAATCAAAGAAACAACATTTTCTAAAGGAATATCCCTAGAGAATCAGGTCAAAGCTCTCCCCTTGTGTTTTAACATGTGAAAAACTTGAAAGCTGCTTTGTTTTAGAAAATTTAGAGGTTGTACACAATATTGATAATTATTTTCTTCTGTTGTAGCTTTTGCATTGATTTTAATCCAAGATCTGTTATGCATCAAAGAGAGGTTTGTACAAGTTCCTTTAAAGGAAAGGTTTGGACTTTTTCTTTTTCTTTTTAAGCCTCAAAAACTGCCTGGAGGAACAGCATCCCAAAAGAAAGCCAACAACTGTTGAGTATAAAACAGCAGGACACAGAATGGCAGGAGAAAACTAAAGAACTTTCTTCTCAGGTACATTTAGTTTAGGAACTTGGTAAATAGGAATTAGTAGAACAAAGCATTTTGCTAGCAGATTAATTTATTTATCTACTATCTTTTATCTTTGTAAATTGTGCAAATAATTAAGACTCCGGAAGGCAAAGGAAAACAAAGCAAGAATAAAATAAAGCAGGGATGTCAAACTGGCGGCCCGCGAGCCAGATACGTCATGCTCAGGCCACACCCACCTCAGTTCCATGAATGGAAAAAACATCGTCAAACGTCACGTGACAGCAACATGACGCTGTGAGTTTGACACCCGTGAAATAAAACAACAATATCCATTTTTGAGAGAGGGGGGAAGGGAGGGGGGGAGACAGAGAGAGAGAGAAGACTAATCAATAATGTTTACATCATGCATACATAGATGAACCCCAATTTGATATAGAGGTAAAAGGCACTGGACTAGAAACTGGAAGAAACTATGAGCTCTAGTCAGTGGTGGGGTTCAGCCAGTTCGCACTACTTCGGGAGAACCAGTTGTTAACTTTCTGAGCACTTTCTGGTTGTTGGGAGAAATTATTAGGGCAGAGAACCAGTTGTTAAATTACTTGAATCCCACCACTGGCTCTAGTCCCAACTGAGGCACAAAGCCAGCTAGGTAACCTTGAGCCAGTCACTTTCTCTCAGCCCTGGGAAGTGACAAAGGCAAACTACTTCCAAAAATCTTGCCAAGAAAACTACCAAGATACATTCAGGCAGTTGCCAAGAGTCAAGACTGACTTGAAAGAATCATAAATAAATAAATAAATAAACACAGAAAACAGAGCAATGACATCACAAATAACCCTAGTGTATGGGTTAGGTAAAGCTTTTCACCACAGATGACGTTTTTTGCATAATCAATGTTGAACAGGCCTGCTGGCTCCTCTCGTGAGTAGTGTGGCTGTTACACTTTAAACTTAACACGCACACCTTTCAAATACAACAAAGAGGCTATTTCTAAATGGTGCTACTTGGAAAATGTAGCTCTCACTTCTCTTAGTTTATACCCTCTGGTTTTTCTTGATAGAAATAATCTGAGCCCCACATTCCAATGCCATAGTTTAGTTAATTCTAAATAAATCACACAAGCTAGCCACATTGCTTGCAGGAAGAGCCACCGGACAGACAGAATTTTTAATTATAAGCCTAAATAAATGTGACATGTGAACTGACTTATCAAGTAGCAGTATTTTAAAATGTGTAAAGACTTGCCATGCAAGGGTGATCCCAATTTTTCCTCAGTGTATACAGCCAGATAAAGCCAGGAAGCAGGCTGTTAAGCCCACTGTTCATAGAGCAAAGATGACTAATAACTTATATACTATTGCTAACCAGATGTATGTACATTAGCCCTTCAAGGGAGACTTGACTAGGAAATCAAGGTCATGCATTTTTTTTTATTGGTTATGGTAAAAGAGTCTTGCAAGTCTGAATGTATTTCCCCTCTCCCCCCCTTTAACTTCATGACAATTAGAGACATTGTGTAAATGTTTTATCAGTTTACAGCTCTGCCCTGGACTCAGATTTCTTTTATCTGACTATTGTCTTGGTAGAGGCTCTTCTTCCTGTCTGTCAAGATTATTCCTTCTGCCCATTACTATGTGTCCATGAAGTTTCCAAGACTTGAGATTAGTTTCAAGAAGATTTTATAGGGAAACAAATGTATAAAATTCAAGGGTATCAATACCTGGAAACCATGGCGGTAATATACTGCACCTGTGTTAAAAAAATATATTTCTCAATAGATGGTCTATGGCCATTCAGCAAGTAATACATTGCTAATGAGGAACATCATTATTACATTCTGCTGGTAGGCTTCAAAATGACAATGTGAAAGACAAGATACTGGACTATAGAAGACTATGGTCTGATGAAGTGGACTTCAAAGAATAAAGAATAATTTGCAAGAGGACAATGCTCATTTTCATCATCCATGCACATCTGCGCCATGTCTCTTTGACAGAATAAACAACCAATTAAAAAGACTCCTTAAAACAAATGTAATTAATTTAAATTTATGTAAATGTTATTTTTTTTCCCTTTATGTTGACAAAGTAATAGAAAATGAAGATGCTAAGGGGCTCTGAGATTTTAGAATTCAAACAGAAAAGTACCTCCCACAACACACCCCACACTTAACAATTGGTGATAAGAAAGACAAAAAAGTTTAGATGTTGGACATTGTCATACCTGGAGACAATAGATGAGAAGAGAAAGAATTGGAGAAAATCACAAAATAAAAGACCTGCAAATGCAATCCCAAAAGATCTGGAGTACCACTTGAACACCATTGGCATTGGTGCAATCCCTTCAGTCAATTGCAAAATGCAGCTTTAGTTGGAATAGCTTATATCCTGCAACAATACCTTTAACACCATCAAACACAACATCTGCCTACCTCAGTTCTTTGGGAAGTACTTGATAGGTATCTAAAAATGCCAAATCTAGTCTAAACATCTGGCTAATTATGTGACTAACCATAATCATCATCATCACAGCCATCATACCACTGGTAAAGAAAAAAACAATTAAATATCATTTTTGGATTACAAATACTCCTGAAGTTTCAGCAAAGCAATAATTTGAAAGGACTTAGAAAAAAAATAGAATATTTCTAATGAAACAAATATGTACAAATAGAACTACAAACTCATTTCCCAGAACTAATCCTAATGTTGTCCATATTAAATTTATTACTCAATTTGATTAATTTGAAATCAGGATTTGGAATTAAAAATCAATAGTAGTACTTAGACCTATCATCATTTTTGCTATACTTTTAAATAACTGTCATTCTAATTTTGTCAAGGATAAGAACCTTGAAAGGAAAATAAATAATCAATGGAGGAAGTCTGAGCTACTTAAAACACTTGACTTGCTAAAAGGAGAATCTTGCTTTTCAAGACAAAACTGCAATTACTGTCATTCCTGAAGTTCAAAGAGAACTGGTACTATATGTTTATGCTTTCTGATGATCATCGGCAGCTTATATCAAAGCTTAAAAGTTACTCTGCCCACTACCGAGAAATGTGCCAAGAGGAATAGGATCCATACACCTTTTCTGTAGGTGATGTAAGACAGTTTAATGAGAATTAAAGACTCAGCACCCTCCAAAATACAAGTTAGAGTAATCTAACAATTTGATTTAGCAATACCCGGTGAAATCTGCTCTATGTATCTGCTCTATGATATTCTTGATAATAATAGGTAGATAATAGTAATCTACCTTGTGCCTATGGTAGAAATTCCTAATTTTCCAACTTGGCTACTCCTTTCCTATCCAGCATCCAAATTCAGCCCTCCTTTCCTAACCATGATGAAGATATTCACATCAAATTTAGTACTGGTCTTTGTTAGTTTGAAACCAGGACTTGATTTCATACTCTACTCAAAGTTAACCACATTTAGCATTACCCATAAGGAAAGTATTGATGTTGCTACACAATGTTCAGAAGGTTGAGATGAAGAAAAGGGCTGCTTCCAATGGAGTCTGGTAAATGTCACATTACCACTCACCAAAGATAAGTGTGAGGAATATGGACTTTATGTGACTCTTAGGAGCACATTTGCAACTCCCTCATCCCACCCTCATTGCCAAATCCTAACATTCTTCCTGCCAAAATATTCCAGTTCTGGATTTTGAATATTGATACTCTAATTCTAATCCATGTAAATGACCAAGGTATCAACTGTTTTTTTAAAAAACACCAAGATATCCCCTAAATTGATTGCTATTTCCCAAGGGGGAGGGGAAGAAGCTAAGGGGCAAAATGTTCATTGAGCCTCTGCAAAATTTCCCCAAGCATTCTAGGCCAAGATTTTAGTTCCAGCCACTCACATAATACAATGAATACCAAAGACCCCCATGCCAGAAAACCCATTCTTTAAAACAACCCCCCTCCCCACAATAAAGAATTAATGGTGCAATGTTAATTATGCCCTTACTTAGGTTTCTGCTTATATCTAGCCATGTAACTCTCTTCCAGAAAACCCCAGGCCCCTAGGTTCTTGTTTAAATTAGCCTTGTACCAATTCCTTGAATCAGAAGTTCCTTCCAGATTCGATTCTACTTGGCCTTGTCTTTTGTTTATTGAGAAATGCTGAGCTTTACTCTGGGTCTAGGGAAGCTCATTCTTTTCAGCCTCATTTCCAGAAACAACTGCAACTTCCTTTTAAAACAGACGGCAATAAGAATGATTTCCTAGAACAAAGCCCCATTACCTATTAATATGAATCAGATATATTTTGCACTGGGGCTTTGCAAGCTGTAGGCATGCAAAGAAAATGGGAGAGAGCTGGTTCTTCCACAAAATGCCTGCTATGCTCACAAAACATCAGTGTGGTGGAATCTCCAGCTAGACTGGAGGGAGATGTTAAGAGGCAACCAAGTTTAGAGTCCTTGCACTGCAAAAAGTAGCACAGGCCTGACCTCTCCCAGAATTTCTGAAGCCTTAGCTGACCGTTTCCCAAGCAATTTCAGTCAGTCTGGCAAGATTTCTGTAACACAGGTGACTGACAATAAAGCTTCTGCTTGAGATTATTCATGACTGGTTCTGGTTGCTTACATCTAACATTTGTTCACCAGAATCACCATCTTGCGTGCCCTCTAAAGGCCCATCTCCACCCGGATATGTCAACCTCAAGCATGCCTTTGCTTGTTGTTCTTGTCAGATCTATCAACCAAATAGGGGTCTGCAGTCAACATCTTATTTATTTTGTACAAATAGGGCCTGTGTGAAATACAAGGGCATTCTTGAAAATATACATAATATTTTAAACATTGAAAAAGTGTAACAGGGAAGAACGTAGTTGATGCAAAGGAAGGGGGTTGTGGGCACAATGATACCCACTGACTTCAGGTTGGGCATCCCAGATCTAGAACTGCTTAATGATATGATACAATGCTGCACTTATTTTCCTTCAAAATTTATTTCTTTGTACAGGACAGGAATCAAGCCTTATCTCATCCTCTCGTCTATAAGGGAACTACAAAATCATATAATATTAAATCGATGGAGTGTGTATCGAGTGATGCAAAAAGGGGAGAATAACGTAAGTAGAATTTCTAAAGTGGTAAAAAGCACTTTCTGCACTTGAGATAAAATAATAAAGAAATGAGCCATAAAGCTAACTCTAAGGGAATCCTAATATAAAACATTCCCACTGAAGAAGGGAAAGATAGTAGTGATGGGGCGGAATAAGTTTCTTTTTCCATTTTCTTCTTGCATATTGATATGAGGAGTTAATGAATGCAATATATTGGCTGACTAACATGTATTTTGAATGCAGCTTCTGTAGAGCTGAGATGCATATTTCATATACCATCCCACTATCAGAAGAGATACTGCTTTTCTCTGTATATGTCTGTTGAAAAGAAGATATCACTAATCTACATTTTTTTGCCTCTAGGCCAGTTTAAACTGTAGAAATTAGAATGCTAATTTCTACAAACTACTTAATTAAACTTTTTATACAGAAACACCCTTGTTTGGAATTTTCAAACCTGACTTGCTTTTAAACAGTCTAGACTAGAACAATTAAACCCACTGTGACCCTTTTTCATTTTTAAAAATTATGAAGGACCCTGAAAGAACTTTTGTTGTATATGTTTTATTTTCAATGATTACTGTATTCAAAATTAAAATTGATGTATTTGAAGAATATTTATGTATTGAATAGTGTAAAAATAATATTAAACCCAGTAGATATATAACATTTTTATGAAAAGTATCTTATGTTTTTTTTAAAAAATAAAGATAATCAAAAGAGTGACATTGTTTTACATTTTTGCAAATACCTCCAGTATCTGGCAAATAATTTTGATTTCATGGCCGCTGAGAAGGTCTCGAAGGACCCCGTCCCCCAATGGATCTAAAAGCAACATTTTAGGAAATACTGGTCTACACAATATAATTTAAAAAGCTGAAGGGAATGTGGTTAGGACAGTGCATTTATTCAACTGGTAAACTGCATTCTGATCTCAAATATTACAACAGCATTTTTTTTGTGAAATAAATATTTACTAATCAGATTATCTACTCATAACAATAATCTTTTGTTGTTCTGTTGCCATTTACTGCATGTTTGAGTAAACCCCTCTGGCTTCTAAATTCCTATTTAATATAGCACTGTTGTTTTCAACCAAGCACAAAGCCCCTTTGTAGAAATATAAATGCTGAACAGTACGGAGAAGCCGGCCTGCCAGCCATACCACGAAGCCAGTCACAATTTTTATACTAACTCCCTTTTGTAAGGAGGACAAGCCAGGCACCACCCCTGGCCCATCTTTGGACTAAAACTGAACAGAGAGTTTCTGTTCAAAGGTCAAGTCATCCTACTAAGAACATTTTCAGCAAAATCTATCATGTTGAAGACGAAGGTGACAGAAAAAACAGCAATCATGAACTACATTCTTCATATTAAACAGCAGGATGTACTGACAGAACATTTTAAAATATGTATCCCAAAATGTTATGGTGAAATGTTTTCACTTATTTTTTTTTAAAATAAAAAAGATTACATGTTTTATCTGGATATTTAAACCTTATATTGGGTGATCCAAAAATGTCACAGGAGGACAAAAGCCATCTGTAACATCATATGTCTTGCAAAATATTTCTGCCCTTCAAACTCTATATTTATAAAGGACCATCCAATTGTCTGGAAACATGAATGAAGCATTTGGCTGAACTATCCCAACAAGAATGCATTAATAGGTATAATACCATTTTTGTAGCAAATGTCTATTAATTTGAAATAAAAGATTTTGCATTAAACTTGCAGTTGACAACAGAATGGGGGAATAATTTTATAAATGTTTATGCTGTTTTCTGAGTTCAATTATGGTAAATATTAAATATTTTTAATTCAACAACTTCCAAAAACAAATTCAACTAATATTTACCATAATTGAATATTTACCATAATATGAACCCAGAAAACAACATAAATGTTCATAAAATTATTTTTTTAACTCCAAATTAATTAAACTACAACATTAATACAAGCTTCAACTTCACATATTGTTAACATGGACTAGAATACCAGGGAAATTTATCCTACAGCTCTGAAAGATTTAAAAAGTTTTCTATTAACTATTGCTTTCCCTTTTCACAGACTATTTAATAGTTAATAATAGTAGATTTTGTTAATAATAATAGATTATCAGAGTTATGATGCTATGAATTTATCTAAAGATAATTTCACACTAAAAAGAATCTTCAGCAAATGACAAGCAAGTATAATGACTTGAATAACCCAAAAGTTCCTGTTCCTTAATGCTAAATTATTTTATTTTTCCATTTATTCATTTATTCTAATTAGGAATTTTGGGCAGTACTTGTAACTCCAGGAATAATATTTTCTGTCTGCCCTCTCATATAGTGGCTGGAATTTGAGAAAAACATTTCACTATTTTGTATGCCCAGATAAAAGACCCACTTTCTAGTTTTGGACATATATTTGACCTCTTTAACTACATGACCTTCAGTTTAACGTTCTTAAATCAAATAAGCAGTGCAATAAGATTATATTATTTATGAAATTATGAAAAATAATATGAACTGGTACAACTAGCTTCCTTAATCTGTTCAGAGATAATTCCACCAACATTGTGAAGGATTGGGACTTGACTATCAAATTCTATCTGTAGGGAGGCAAAAGGGATGACCTTGCCAATTTCCACCATATTAGATCAGTCATACGCATATTAAACATCTGCAGATTAAATTCCTAGATTGGTTCAATCTGAATTCCTCCTAAGAGACAAACAGGTAGGGTTCTGGACAGTTAGATTTCCTTTAGACTAGACCATACTGCTTCAGACATGGTTCATATCTATTTATGTCTTTCACTGATTTAAAAATAGGCACAGTGGCTCAACAGGGAGATGGTCTCTGCTCCACCGGTTCAAGTTCTAGCACTGTGTAGCGGGGTGAGCTCCTGTCACTTGCCTCAGCTTCTGTCTGCCTAGCAGTTCAAAAGCAAGTTCTATGCAAATAGATAAATAGGTACCACTTTAGTGGGGAGATGAGATAGTGCTTTGTACAAGTTAAAATCCTGCCAGCACAGAACCTTCCTGATTGCGATGCCCATTTGCGAGGCAACTCTGGAGGGAGAGAGGGAGGGAGGAGAGGATCTTGGATGATGCTGTAAGAAAAAAGCAACTCATCTTTCTTGCTGGTGTGAAGCTAGCGCGCCCTATTATGGTGCACCCTGGGAAACTACTACTCTGCATTAGACATCTGGCTAATGGGATGTCATATGCTAAATAAATAAACTGATTTAAAGTTTGCATTTGATTGATCTCCAGCACCAAATTGTAGCAAAAATTTAATGATTCCATAAATGACAAAAGTTTGTTCCTACTAATATTTAAAGTGTATAGGGACATTCTAGTAAAAGTCAGATGTAATGCTTAAGGACATCTAACCAAAGTAATACCAATGAATAAAAGGGTAAATCACGGTACTAGTACTATTTAACTTTTATATAAATTCATTGGTGGCCAATTTAAGCAGGCTAGAATTTTTACCCTCCTAAAATACCCTATAACATATCAATTCATTCATTTGCTGAGGATATAGTAGTATTTCTGATTTCTATTGGTCTTAAAAGAGCTTTGCATATTTTTTATTTCTTTGAAATAATGAGGACTTAAAGCTTTTAAAATCCCAAGTAACAGAACTGGCAAAGCAAATTTAAACCTTTAAATATTTAGTGATGGTTTCTATGGCCTGAATTGGCTATCAAAATACTGCTGTTAAGCTATTTACATCCAATATGTTCTAGTTGTCTTGTTGTATTACAAATATAATGCTTCAGTAACGAAGCAGGAATCACTAGAGTTGAATTGGCCTTTGGATTCTAATCTTTAATGTTGGGGTTGAAATTATTACATAGTTTAGTTGGATTGGCCTCTTTATCTATAAAAGATAATTTTCACTCCTCCTAGAAAAATGACTATTTTTAGGAAACGGCATTTCAGTGGCTTTTTCTGGGACATTCACTGGGGTTAGAGCAGGCCAACTTAATTTTGAAGCAAAGGATTCTAGATGTAGATGGCCAATTGGATTATGCAGCATGTCAGTTTGCAAATTTTAAATCATCTACTTACCTGAACAAGATCACTGTTACAAACCTCAGAAGAGGCTTATCCCTGGTCTATTTTAATACGGAAGAAAATCCCCATTGCTAAATGACAGTGTCCTTTTGATGTAGGTATGATAGAAAATACATTCCATGTTTTATTATGCTGCCAGTTCCATGGGGACCCTTGTTTGCAGTTGATCTCCTTTCTAAATTCCCAGAGCATTTTCTATAGACCGCAAGCAAACAACCAAGCTCAGAGAGCACCAAGGACTCCAGGTGGCATTTTTATTTATTTCACTTACATTACTTAGTGGACAATAAAGACAAACAAAGTTCTTTTGTTATACTTTGTGTAAGCTCTGCTCTACTATAGCAAACTCTATGTTTTATTTTATTTATTTTTTTCTTTTGGGACCTGGTGGCTCAGTAGCTAAGATGCTGAGGTTGTCGATCGAAAGGTCAGCAGTTCAGCGGTTCGAATCCCTAGTGCTGGGTAATGGAGTGAGCTCCCGTTACTTGTCCCAGCTTCTGCCAACCTAGCAATTCAAAAGCATGTAAAATGCACGTAAAAAAATAGGGACCACCTTTGGTGGGCAAGTAACAGTGTTCCGTGCGCCTTTGGCGTTTAGTCATGCCGGCCACATGACCACGGAGACATCTTCAGACAGTGCTGGCTCTTTGGCTTTGAAACGGAGATGAGCACCGCCGCCTAGTGTCAGGAATCACTAGCACATATGTGCAAGGGCAACCTTTACCTTTACCTAAATATAAGCATATCATAGTAGGAACGTCAAGTGAAGATGGCTGACTGACCAGTCTGGAAAGCTCTCCTTCAGACTGAAGCTTTTTCAATGTACAAACAGGATACTGGGTTCCATGAGTTCTCCTGGTTTAGGAAGAGCCCCAGATTCAACCCACAATATTTCTTGCAGTGGTGATCTGCAAGAAAACTCTTGAATAATGCTCCTAAGTAGCCAGGTGAGTCATCCATAAACTGGGAAACAGTTCATTGTTGAAAAAGCAGCCATTTTGGAATTTATTTTTCAAACGAACAGTAAGTCTCGCCTTTCACATCTTAAATACTTTGATTCTTCTCTTTATTAAGCTAAAAGTCACTTTTCAGTGATAGTCTATTAATCCTTTTTGAAAATCTGCACTATTTCGCGGATATTGATATTGATAAGAGGATTGTTGGAGGTAAGCTAAGATAAAGACGTGTTTTTTCTTTTTCTTTTTGATGAAGAAACATAAGGAGTTTTATTTTGTCATTTCCATTAATTTGTCACTTTTATTTGATGTTGGGAGTTATAATTTGCAATTTTGGATTGTATGTTGTGGAAGACTGAAATCTTCCAATTTTAATGGTTTCTGGTTGACCAGCTGATCTACAAAAAAATCTTTTTTTCCAAAAAAGATTTATTCTTTGACCATTAGAGGGAGCTAAAGAATAGAAGAAGATGAAGCACATAAAAGAATCTAAACCAGGTTTACTCTATAGATTAATTATGTTCCAAAGATGTCATCAAAGATGAGCAAGAGGAACAAATTAGTTAAATAATTGAAGAAAAATGTGTAGCCCAGCGATGAAACCAAGTGCAGAAAGTTACCATGGCTATGGCTACTGCCCAAGTATTTGACAATGCAAAGGACTTAATTATAATTTTGGAATATAAATCCGACACAAACAGGTCCTTCTATGAAGATGGTTTAATTACAAGCCCCCTAGAGCAACTGAAAGAAGATGAGTTACAAGTAAATCTACAATTCCCAAGAAATAAGTTTGGAAACTCCACTTCAAAATCAACATGAAAATGGACAATTTTAACCTACTTGTTTTAAAAGTCATTTCATATTTCTATTGAGAAAAAGAAAAAAAACATATTTATTCAATAGAATTTCAAAAGAAGAAAAGTATTTTATTTTATGAGGACAAGCTGTAATATGTGACTTTAATTTAATAAATTAATTGGAGTTAGGATGGATTTAATTTCTCTGAGTTCAATCCTAGCCAGGCTCAAGGTCGACTCAGCCTTCCATCCTTTCTAAGGTGGGTAAATTGAGGACCCAGTTTGTGGGGGCAATAAGCTGACTTTGTATAAATATAAATATACAAAAGTATGAAGGCTATTGCTTAACGCATTGTAAGCCGCCCTGAGTCTCCGGAGAAGGGCGGCATATAAATCAAATTAAAAAAAAAAAATTACCATATTTTTCAGAGTATAAGACGCACCTTTTACCCCCAAAAAGAGGGTGAAAATCTGGGTGCATCCTATAGTCATCCACTGGCCCCCACCCTTCGGGCAGTTTCAGGAGGAGGGGATCTGGGTCGGGGCACAACCTGAGGAACAAACCTCTTTGGGACAGTCTTGGGGGGGGGGAATCTGCCCAGCGGCTTTGGTGAACAAGACGGGCCCTACAGTTTGCGGCTGGACACCCCTCTGGCTGGCCAGCCAGCAGCTCAGGGCAGACAGTGATCATGATGACTTCACTCCCCAGCAATGTGAGGAGTAGCCGCTGCCACTGTCTAAACAGTGGAGCCAAGCGGGAGCCCCTAAAGTGAAACATCCCTCCTTTCCAGCCACTGCTGCCCATTGGTTGGATTCCCCAATGCAATTCTCAGAGCCGCGTTTCAGGTGGTGGCCAGTTCCCCTGAAATGTGCAGTGGGGAACCAGGAACTGTTTTGGATTTGGGGAGAGGATCGCAGCGCTGCCGCCTGAAAATGCTTTTCTTCCCGTTACACATTGCAGAGCCATGTGCCCTCATCCTCCTTCTCAGCAGACTCACCTTCTCTTTTCTCCTGGCAAGATCCGCCACCTGAAACATGATGCACTTTTTTTGTCTCTGCACACCCCCTTTTTGGAATCAGGAAGGGATCACGGGTCTGCCGCCCAAAAATGCTTTCCTTTGGAATCAGGATAGATTCCAAAGACAGCTTTCCTTCCTGATTCCAATTCTTTTGTGCTTATAAAGTGGGTTTGAGAATGGAATTTTTTGTAACCTTTCATTCTTTTTCTTTTTTATATATAACACTTGAGCAATTTCTAAAATTTCTAAAAAGTATTATTGAAAGTGAATTTGAAAGTATGCATGTTAAAGTTTAAAAGATGCATTAGAACTAATTGATTTTAGTTATAAAGATGATTTTTTTAAAGAAAGGTTTAGAGTCCTAAAAAGAATATAAAACAGTTTTCCCTTTAATGTTAGAATAGTTAATGTAGATGATAATAGTTTAGAAAGATTAAGAAGTGTAAATAGAAATATATATCATTTCCCACAACAGTAGGGGGGGAGGAAAGGGGGGGGTAAGATTTGATCAAGATGGCAATCAATGTAAACTGTTTTAAACAAAGAAATTGTATTTGTTCTTGTTTCTATTTGGATAGGGTTTCTGGTTTTTATGCTTAAAAGAGAAAAAAAAATAAATTTAGAATTTAGTTTGAAGGTTTAATAACTGTTTAGTTACAGAACGGGCTTGTAATAATTATAGGTAATGTACAAAGTTGAAGTCATAATTATATTAGTATTTTACTGTGTTGGAAACAGTCGGAAGTTAACACTTTTCCCCCCTCTTCTCTGGGATCCTGCATGCACCCATTTAATCTTTATTTTCATTGTATTGTAAAACAATTGCTACCAACCTGCCTTCCATTGAGGACCTGTATACTGCACGAGTCAAAAAGAGTGCTGTGAAAATATTTACAGACCTGGACATAAACTGCTTCAACTCCTACCCTGAAAACAATTGCACTGCACACCAGAACAACTAGACACAAGAACAGTTTTTTTCCGAATGTCATCACTCTGCTAAATAAATAATTCCCTCAACACTGTCAAACTATTTACTACGTCTGCACTACTACTAATCTTCTCATCGTTCCCACCACCCATCTCATTTCACTTATGACTGTAACTTTGTTGCTTGTATCCTTACGATTTATATTGATATTGTTTCCTGATTGCTTATTTGTACCCTATGACTATCATTAAGTGTTGTACTTTCTGATTCTTGATGAATGTATCTTTTCTTTTATGTACACTAAGAGCATATGCACCAAGACAAATTCCTTGTGTGTCCAATCACACTTCGCCAATAAAGAATTCTATTCTATTCTATTCTATGTTATAATAAACATTATTGAAACTTTAAAAAGAAAAATGCCATGGTAATAAACCTGTACATTTTCCTGTTTGAAAAAAAGTGCACTTTTAAATCATAATAGGGCCTAAGAAAATCTGACCACCACTATGCCTGGGAATGGGGATTTATTTCTCTCCCTCGCCCTCTCCTTCCTCCTCCCTCCCTCTCTTTTGTAGTTTTCTATATTTCATTACTAAATACATAAATATCTCTGTCTAGTTCTTTTTTAATATTCTTTCTTTGACCTAAAGCAGTGGTTCCCAACGTGGGGCCCACGCCCCACAGGGGGGGCAATTTGACTTTTAATGGGGGCAATTGGAACCTTGTTTAAACCAAGTTAATGGCTTCTTAGGCTTCCTCCGTGTGAGTAGGAGTCGGCAGGGCATCAGGATTTTAGTGATGCTTAGGTGGGATATGGCCAAAAAAAGGTTGGGAACCACTGTATTAATCATTCTGCCCAGTGTTATGTTATCTGCAGATATGATAAATGTCCTCTTATCATTGATGAAGCTCATGGTGCATTTTGTTTCAATGAGATTGCTGCTTAGTTTATTTTCTGCTGCTTACCATTATCCCTTCAGAATTTCAAAAGTTATTTACGGGACCGCCTGCTACCGCCTGCTACCACCAATAGCCTCCCACCGGCCTGTACGCTCCCATAGAGAGGGGCTCCTCCGGGTGCCGTCGGCCAAACAATGACGGCTGGCGGCCCCCAGGGGGAGAGCCTTCTCTGTGGGAGCGTCTACCATCTGGAACGAGCTCCCCCCGGATATACGGAGGATCCCGGACCTGCGCACCTTCCGTCGCGCGCTCAAGACCTATTTATTCCAACAAGCCGGCCTGACCTAACTTATTTTCTCCTTTTAATTATGAATTTTAATTTGTTTTAAATTATTGGGGTTTTAATTATCAGCCAAATTATTTAATTCGTTTTATTCTATTTTAAACTTTTGTATTTAAATGTTTTATTTATGGCTGTACACCGCCCTGAGTCCCCCAGGAGTAGGGCGGTTTATAAATCTAATAAATAATAAATAAAATAATAATAATAAATAAAAGTTTAAAAATAAGATTTTTTTTTTTTTGCTAAGTACAGGATATGTGCATGCCATATTATAATTAGGATGTAAATACAGGCAGGCTTTCTTTTTCCAAGTGGAATGGGGTACCAATACTCTCCTGCTGCTTTTGCTAATATACTCATTCCATAAATATTTCATGGGAAGCAAGTTGCTTTTCATAGTTTCTTTGGATGTTTTCTTTATAGTATGTGTACATTTTTTAGAATCCTGTTCATGATTCTGAACATCATGAACAGGATTCTAAAAACACCCAACTCTGTCTTAGACATTAATAAAAAATGTTCCCTAACCTGCTTAAAAACCAAGTTTTTGAAAACAGTCTTATGAGGTTAAGACAAGGCACAATCTTAGCATGTAGCAACAAATACTGAAATACTGATTAAGTCTTTCTCATCATAAATTTAAAAGGAACAGCAATGGAACATTTTTATTTAAGAACAAAACAAAGGCACATTTAACAAAGGCAAATAAGAAGCATTCCTGGCTGGGGTAGGGTGCGGAATCATTTAGGCTATGGAAGAACAATGATTAACGAAAATATATACTGACCTTAAAGAATTTAGAGTTTGCTTTTAAGTCTATTTTTATCAGTGTCCCAGCACTGAGATAATATATGATCACAATAATAAAATTAAGCTTTTTTATAATATAGTAGTGTATCTGAATTAATTTTTTAAAGAATAGTATGAATATGCTTGAGGTAAACATTTGTAGCATATGGAGCAAAATGTGGCAAAACTGATCTGTTCTGTCCTTAGGAGGGACAATAAGTACTATAAGCGCTGCAAGTATTAACAATGAAATGGAATTTTCTGAAAAACAGATGTATCTATGGAAGGGAAGGATAGAACAGTTCCGAATGAAAATGATTTGATTTTGTGGAATGGAATTGATAATGCATCCAGGAAATTGAAAGTGTAGGTTTAGTTTTAAATGAAAGGGCTAAAATGTGGGCTAGAAAGTCTGAATTTGTATTATTTAGGTTGTGGTGGGTGCAAATAGAAATAAATTTATAAGTGGGTGAAAGTTATATGTTATGCTCCAGTGAACACGGAAGAGGGAAATATGGGAAAAACTGTACAACCTTCTGAATGAATGTCATTGCGGATAGGAGAGGAAGACAATCTGCCAGATGACATGAATAGATGGATAGGAACAGGATGATAGAATATACAAAACATCATTGGACATTTAGAGAACAGAGACTGCTGATATCCATTTAAAAAAAAGATTTCTTCTGCATATGTGGTAAAGAAAAGACATGTTTGTAGGGCAATGGAATAGTGGTGCATACTATATTTTTCTCAGGAAAATCATTAATAGCTCAAAACAGTTGACTTCAAAATAACAAATAGCATTGATGGACATCACCACCGGGGCGAAATGCTCCCGGTTCGGACCAGATCGCCCAATCCAGTAGCGATGGAGGCGGGTGGTTCGGAGAATCGGTAGCAAAAATCCCTGCCCACCCCCCCCCCCCCCATGCTCAGCTGAGCTGCGCAATCATCAGAGGCTTTTTAAAAATTTTTAAAAGCATTTTTTCTACAACCTCTTTGGCCGAAAAAATGCTTTTAAAAGTAAAAAAAAAAAAAAGTCGCTGATGATTGCGCAGCTCAGCTGGGATCGTCAGAGGCTTTTAAAATGAAAAGTTTTTTACATGAAAAAATGGTTTTAAAAGTAAAAAAAGAAAAAAGAGTTGGCCATGCCCACTAAATCACATTACCCCCCACAGCCACGCCCACAGAACCAGTAGTAACAAATTTTACATTTCACCACTGATCATCACCCATCTGATAGGCGGCAACACTAAAATAAGAAGTATGATAAAGCAAATAGGCTTGAATTATAAAATGTTTTTGTGCAAATATGAAGTTAAAAGTTGATTTCTGGATGTATTATGAGCAGTACATAGAGGAATAAAGCATGAGTCAGAATACATGAAATGCTTAGTTCAACCACTGGATGTGATGAAAACAGGGATGATTATCAAAAATTTAAAAAAAATATAGACAAATGTAACGAACAGTAATTTAATCGAGTTCAATTGTTCTTCCTTTTCTTTTTCTCATCCTTTGCCTTTAGCTTACTTCTCCTTATTCCTTTTCTATTGTCAGTATGACATTGGTTTCCCCACAAGGTAATAGGTATGTATCAGGGTGGGTTTTACTTACCTTTACTACTGGTTTGCAATGGAGCCGCAAGCGCTTCTGCACATGCACAGAAGCTTCCTGATGACGTCGGGGTCAGTGGGCAGAGCCTCCCGCTGGTTTTTACTACTGGTTCTATAGAACCGGTCCGAACCGGGGGCAACCCACCACTGATATGTATGTATGAATTCTTACTATGCCACTGTAATGTGAACTAAATTTCTTAAAAAATATAGCAGGTCTAAAACAAGTGGAGCTAAATTGTAATTCAATAGCACAAAGTAATAGCATTGCCAGAAAGAGCTTGTTTGATATAATATACATAATAATCTACCTAATAGCATAATTAATATGGGTTACATTTTATGCCGTGCATCTGATGAGAAATAAATGTTCTTCTGGAAGTACCAATACTGTCCTTTTTCATTAGATAGACTGAACTGACTATGGAGGAAAAACTGAGCAAATGATATTTTTGAGATCATGTGAACTTTTGATAGTCCTTACTGGGAGACTACAATTTTCAGCAGAATAAAGTATAATCCTGCCTTATTCCATTCTTCAGTCAATCAATTTAATCTTAAAACACCAATCCACAAATGCTGTGAATCCAGCAATCCCCCTTCCAGTTTGTTTAGGGACTGATACTGGCTTCATTCCAAGTGTGTACGATTTTAAAGGGTTATACCCCAAGTGATTTGACTTATAGGATTCTTTTAAAGCAATGCTCCTTAACTAAACACATCTTCAGGGTGTTCAAATCATAAGCGCAAGTTTCCTGCAATGTTTACCCAGTTGTCTTACTCCCACAGGGTGTTGTTAGACTATTGCTGCAGGCAACAAAAAGCTATCTTTAAGCTAACTTTTAAAAAGTAAATTAATGCTTCAAAGTCTCATAGGTTTTCTCAGTACTTCACAGACACTGAGATTCTTTCATATGGTGTAATGCACAAAGAAGCCTAAAATCTATCCCATGACTGCCAATATATCAAATGGCACTATAGAAAGGGGAGGGGAGAATACAAAGATAAGATGAGGAATAAACAGTGACTTTACACTTCATTTAATGATAGGTAAGTTAAAGCAAATGTTAGCTACAGTTACTAAAAAGGAATATAAACGGCAGCATTTGAAATGATTTTGGGGCTACGAAACCCAAACTCTGCATTCTAAATTTAGGAAAGGGGACTCACAAAACAATCACATTTTAGGAAGGAAAAAAGTTTTCCTAAAATGCTTGATTGTGGCCAGTGGCACTATATACTGCTTGGTACTTTGATTTGATACAAGAGTGAGGCTTGCATATATTTACACGTTTACTTTGCAGAACTTACAAAGCATACACACATATTTATTTCACCTGACACCTTATGTATTCTTGTAATAATCACATACTTGATCCACTTGGAATAACAAATAATAGTTAACAAAGGAAAAATAGTACATATCAGAGTAAGTTATATTTGGAACAATAAAAGCTTACTACTGGGAAGAAGCTTTTTAGATAATGCTGTAAAACAAATGTCAATTTGCCTGTCTCCCATTGAAATAAAATACCAACCTCCAAGTGATCAGATGATTGTCATCAATAAAGTCACCACTTTAAACTTGCTTCAAAATGCAAGTTTGCCACTGCCATGTACTGTTTAAAAAGATGCATTTCATTACCAGCATAATTGTGTCTTGAGTATAGCTATGTTTATGTTCTCTAGTAATTGGAGTCCTCCATTGCAAATATTGCCATATTTGGTATTCCTGCTAGCAACCGTATTAGCTGAGAATTATTCATAATTGCCCTATAGTCTAATCCATGGATATCAAACTCACAGCATCATGTTGCCGTCACGTGATGTTTCGTGACATTTTCCCCATTCGTGAAGCTGGGGTGGTCGTGGCCTGTGCATGATGCATCTGGCCCGCAGGCCTCCAGTGTGACACCCCTGGTCTAATCCCTTCCAACTCTGATAAATGTATGAGATCATCTTGGCTAAATCTCTAAACAGGAAAGCTTTCTTCCTGAGGTTAAACTTAAATGGAGGAGTTTGCTGCTGGAGGATTAAGTTCTTTTGAAACCCCCTGAGATAAACCACACAGGAGTAAACCCAACACCCCATCCAGTTGTCCATTTCAAGCATAGGCTAAGGACTTGCCTGAACTGTTCACCAAATTCTCAGGGAAAATCTCAAGCTTTCTCTGGAACCCCTTGGAATCTATCAATTGCTTGGGGTGGGCAGATCAAATGGGCCCTGCCTCCCTGCAGGGGGAATGATCTTGTGAGTCAAAGGGGGAACAAGGAGTGCCATTGTCCATGGCAATGGGCTGGTGTGCATATCCTCCACTGGCAGATCACATCTCAACTGATAAAAATGATCAGGATAATGATTATGTTTTATGCAAAACAATGATAGTTCTAGGTTTGTGGATATTTGTAGATTTTCAGTAAGGAATATCAGAAACCTTATTCCTTCCATCACCATATTGTGTCGTCAGGAGAAACTCATGGGCTGATGTCTGTCACACTGCAATACTACCTCTATATACAACTAAACAGTGTACAAGAGTTTACACTTTCCTAAAAATTAACTGGCCGTGGAGGAGCAATTGAAGTTCACATTTACTTCAAATTGTCAGTCAAAGCTACTCACTCCAGTCCCTATTACCCTATTGAACTACATGCTTTTGAGGCATCAGCTCTGACAACGAGAACAGTGAGAAGTCAAAAAGATGTCAAAAACACTAGCAAAGTGTAGGAACTTTCTGTATCAAGCCTTTATCAGTAACAATAGCAATTACATTGCACCTTCTGGAGATACCCTTTTACTTCCTAGGTGATTTAAAACAACAGGTGCTGCATGTCAAAACAAACTAGCAGGCCACAAGAGGACAGCTTAAAAATATAACTTTGGAAAGTTCAGGAAAAGTTCTACCTTTATAAATTAATGTTTTAATTTTCTCAGTTTAACTAGTGTGAATCTTTATAGATTTTAAACAATGCTCATTAATAATAAACAAAGGCATAATAGCGGAAGGTACATGGAATTCACAAGTAGTATAAATGTAATTAAAACCATCTGTTTTGAGATAAATTTCTATTACAACTCATAGGTTAAAATTGTTTTAAAATTGTAAATTAGTAGAAATAATACCAACAAGTTACTAAAACAAAGCATGGAATACAGATATGGAAAGTACCAGCTACAAAATAAATAACAGGGGGAAACAATCAAATAATTAGTTTCTTGCTTCACCTATTACAATCAATTCCCAATGAAGAGTTTCAAGAAATAAAAATTTTAAAAAATAATATTTTTGAGCCATGGTGTAATTGAAACCAACGGAACCAAAAAGAACAAAAATTGAAACTGGAATATATCCCAAAAGGCTTTTTATTCAAAATCTGCTACTGTTATAAACACAATTTCAGTTGATTTCAAGAACTAATTTCAAGAAGCAATGCAGAAATACTCTAGAGAAATTTAGAAGTAGAAAATCTCTAGGACCAATTGGATGTTATTACAGGGTATTATAGCTAAAATATTCTTGGCTCATAACAGAAATTCTGATAAAATTCAGTTGAAATAAATACCTTACTATAAAATTAGCAACAGTTATAAAATTAGTAACAATCATGTGCAAGGTGATACAAATATATTTTTGAATATGTTGAATACCTATCAAATATGAACCATTTAATATTTTTCACATTCATTTCAAAGATTCAATTCAAAGTGAGTTAAATTCAGAAGTAAGCTTCACTGAGTTCTACAGGGCTTTATTTTAAATAAAATGATAAATGCTGACTCAAATGTAAATAATTCAGTAACAATTGTTTCATGTTATTGTCACTATTAACACCTGTAGAATGACTGTCTGCAAATTATCCTGCATATTTCTGAATCAATGTTATATGAAAGAAGAATCATTGTTTAAGAATCAAAAGAAATCAGATAAAGTGAGACACATAATTCCTAATAAGTAACAATCCCCATTAAATATGCCTACCTATCATCTATCCATTCAATCAACCACATATTTTATTAAATTTCTGACTTTTATGCAAGTTTCATAAAGTCTTCCTTTGCATAAGTCATTATTTTGGTCTTTTCATTAATGCAGCTTTCTCTCTAAATTTCATTCAAGAGTATATTTGTTTTTCCTAACAAATGAATTATTTTACATTTATGAGAGTTTGCTCTGGCAAAAAAGTAAATGTATATGGTATACACTGAGCACAGTATGGTTTTCTGACTTAGCTGTAATACCCTTCCTCTGGCTGGGACAGTATTAGAGAAAGAAACAACATTTTCACCTAATGCTTTGAAGCAAAGAGGCTCTGCATGAACATGCATGCAGAGCAGAGGTGATTTTCAGTAGGTTCTGGCCAGTTCTGAAGAACCGGTAGCGGAAATTTTAAATTTTAAGTAGTTCAGAGAACCGGTAGTAAGAATTCTGACTGGTCCCGCCCGCATCTATTCTCTGCCTCCCAAGTCCCAGCTGATTGGGAGGAAATGGGAATTTTGCAGTAACCTTCCCCTGGATTGCGGAGGGAATGGATATTTTACAGTATCCTTCCCCTGGAGTGGAAATGGAAATTTTACAGTATCCTTCCTTTGCCATGCCCACCAAGCCACGTCCACAGAACCGGTAGTAAAAAATTTTGAAATCTACCACTGATGCAGAGAAAGCCCAGAATATCTTCTGAAACTTGAACCAAAAAAAGAGAGACAAGGCTGCTTTAATGAATTATAGAGAGATCTGTATATCCTTTGATGCATTTTAAAACATCACTGTTAAAAAGATTTGCAGAACTTTAGACTTCATGATTCTATGTGGGACTGTTACAAAAGCTGACTGAGTCAGCAGTTTAAGGAAACTGATATGTATGGGACTGCAATAACCAAAATGACTACATCAATTCACTAAATGGCAAGGCTATACAAGTAGTCTTTGGCTTATGACCACAAATAAGCCCAAAATTTCTGTTGTTAAGTGAAACATTTGTTAAGTGAATTTTGCCCCATTTAAAGACTTTTCTTGCCACAGTTGTTAAGTGAATCATTGCAATTGATACGTTAGTTGTTAACTGAGTCTGGTTTCCCCATTAACTTTGCTTGTCCAAATGTTGCAAAAGGTGATCACATGATCTCGGGACACTGCGACTGTTGTAAGTATGAATCAGTGGCCAAGCTTGTGAATCTTGATCACATGATAATGGGGATGCTACAAGGGTTGTAACGGTGAAAAATGGTCACAACTCACTTTTTTCAGTGCTGATGTAATTTTGAACAGTCATTAAATGAATTGTTGTAAATCAAGGACTATCTGTAGTCTCAAAAACTACATACAGAATTAATGCTATTTCAGAGGGCATGTACATACAAGTTACTTGCAGGAGTACCTGGTTTTTTTTCAAATGTCAGTTTTATGGGACTCAGTGTGACATTCAGCATTCTTAATGGAAATCTTAAATCTATCTGGTCCCATCCTTAGAGGTATGTAAAGATAAGCAGTTTCCTTGGCAAGGTTTTTCGGAAGTGGGTTGCCACTGCCTCCTTCCTAGGACAGAGAGAAAGTGACCAGCCCAAGGTCACCCAACCGGCTTTATGCCTAAGGTGGAACCAGAACTCACTGTCTCCTGGTTTCCAGTCTGATGCCTTAAATACTACATCAAACTGGATCTCACGGTAAGTATATCGGAAGCCAAAATCAATCTGTGGACAGAATGATTCAACATTCAATAACAAACTCAGCAGGAAATGTGAAAGCACCAGAAACAAATACGGTAAAGGTGAAAAAAGGTTGCCCTTTTTTCACCAAATCTATCTGACTTCTTGTGGATACAGAGTATTCAAATTTCATATGTAAATATAGAAAGAAGCATACGAACAATATTATTACGTCTCCTCAGAGAGCCTGGAATTTATTTTAAGATACTTAAACCTATGGGCTGACTTTCATCATGTCAGATTTCACTGCAATGGTTATCTAAAAAAACCCTAACAAGAATGTAGGAGATAAAGCTTTTAAATAGGTAAAATCTTAATACAATACAATGTGATGCTAAATAGTATTAATATGAACAATTGATTAGTTTCTTTAAGAAAGACGTTCTATAATTACCAAGAAAGTCTCTCTTTTTACCAGTAAATTTTATATCTGTGACTGAATTACCGTATTTTTCAGAGTATAAGACGCACAGGAGGATAAGACGCAGCTTAGTTTTTGGGGAGGAAAATAGGAAAAAAAAAATCTGCCTACCATCTGGCTAGCATCCTTAGTCTGGTCAGCTTCAGCACATTAGTTTCCTGTTTTTTATCCCCTGCTTGGGGATAAAAACAGCTTCTAAAGCACAACCGATCTTTGGAGAGAGAAGCAATGAGAAAAGCAGACAAACCACAGAGATCGCTTCACTTGCTAGCGCCTCGTTAGGGCTGGGAAAAAAAACTTCACAGCTGAGAGTCAGAGGGAGCAGGCAAAGCGCTTAACTCACTAGTGCCTCATTAGGGCTGGAAAAAAGCTTTGAAAAAGCTAAATTCAGAATATAAGCACCCAAATTTTCAGGATTTCCTTCTTTTAGGAAGGAAAAAAGTGTGTCTTATACTCCAAAAAATACGGTACATAGAAAGTCACCTTGGCACACAGGAGAATACAGGCTGATAGTCCTTTTGATATTTGGGTCCCAAACATTTGAAACTTTCAGGGATGAACCAACTAGCTACAGCTTGATTTAAGAGGCAGCCATGATCTCTGTTCCCTTTGCTGGAAATAATGTCTGATCTTGGCTCTTGTGTGAATCCTGTTTGCATAAGAAACCTTGAAAATCTGACCTTCTAACTGGCTGACAACTCAGACATGGCTCTCAGAACCTTGGACTGTTTTTGGACTATTCTTCTACAGGGCTCTTTTAAAAGCAAATCATTCAGGCCAGCTGGTCAGAGATTCTGTTTTGATTTGTATGCTTTGACTGTGATTATCTCTTTGACCTTGAGTAAACTATGAGCCACCATAGCAACTATGTGTGACTACTTCGGGTTTCAGTACTTGAAACCCGAAGCAGGACATGATGAAGCTGGCAAACTTAAAAAACAAGTACTACTTGGAATTCTGGAAAGATCTTTATTGCTTTTGTACAAATCTCAAAAGCCTGTCAAAGCAATTCTTCTGTTCTAGTTATACTTTCAGTTATTAAGGTAGGGCACTCTGGGTCTCTTTCTCATAATTCTAACCTCCCCTGGGCTGAGAAATCTCTTTAGCAACAGTTCTTTTTCTTCTTCTACTTTCCAGAGTCTCACACTAGAGACTCTTAGAATTCTATCACACTAAGAAACTCCAGAAAGTTGAGAAATTAGTTTCTCAGAAGGACAAGAGGTCCCACTGGTTCAACTAATGCATTCAACAATGGCTTTGAAGATTTTGTTAGGCATATTTTGTTTATTCCTCAGATGTTTAAGCCAACTTCCTCCCTGGCTGACCTACATCTGTTTGGCTCAGTAAAAATGTTTAAAGTTCTGCCTAGCTTACATACATCTTTGGCTGACAGCTCTGTTGTATACAGTAGCTCTAACTGTCAGCTCTGAAGCATCCATCTTTTCCATTCTACAGAAAAGATGAAAAACTTAATACTAATATTGTGGTTCTTTTTTAGCTTTCTTGTTAAATGTGTAACTTCTCTCTTATTTACTCCAGGAATCATATTGACACTCAAAACAATTCTCTGTAACTGATCTAGACTGTACAGTAGTTTAGGAATTAATTAGATTGCTACATATAATCTGATAAATGTGCTCCAAACAAATATCTAGTATGTTTTAAATGAAAGCACTTATTGCTACTTATATACTCAAATCCATAAAAATATAAATGCTTTTATATTAAAAATGTGGAAAAAGCCAGTTTATTTTATATTTAAATAAAATGAAATTTAGATAGGTAAGTTTGATTTTTTTAAAGGGTAAACTGAACTCAGAAACAACCCTGAAGTATTTAAATGCAGTGTTGAGGGCCTAATGGCTGAAACGGGCTCTGAGTTGTAACAGAACCTAGAGAAGTCCATACAACTAAAGACTGAAACTCCTAAACATTCTTGTTTGGATTGGAGACTTGATAAGAGTGGTGGGTTTCACTTACCTTTGCTACCGGTTCGCTCACCCATGCACAGAGCGTATTTGATGACGTTTGGGCAGAGCCTCCCGCTGCTGCTGCTACAGGTTCGCCTAAACTGGGGTGAACCGGTAGCAACCCACCACTGCTTGATATTTCACTCTACCAACAACTACCTTTCAGGAGGTTCTTCCGTTAATGTTCTCCCCATGTACTCCATGGCTACTAGACAGTTGGAGCTCTCACAAATCCAATCATTTCTACAGGACCTTCTCTTGGCCATGAAGAATACAGGAGTGGAATCAACATCTCTCCCCCTATATTGGGAGAGACCAATTTCACAAGAGATAAGTAAAATATAGCTGTTACAATGCCCATTTAACTTGAAATACTACAATATGAAACAGTGAAAAAGAATTTCTTAAAAAAATAAAATTCAGAAGATAACTCCAAATATAGACAAGATACTGGTGTACTATAAAAAGGATTTCCTCACTTCGCAGTCCTAGTAAAGGGACAAGGGATTTTCAAGAATCACTAGTATTATTACAAGAAGATTCTGAGTAGGAAAATAAATTGCTCGCTATTCTGGAATATGCTATGAAACTATGAAAAAAGGCTGACATATAATACATTTACCAAGCTTGTAAACAGAAAGAAAGATGACGAGACTTCAGCATAACACACGGAAACAAAAAAGATCAACCAAACCTATCAGTTCATGGCTCAAATGTATCTGCCCAATTCTACAGAAATAGGATTTTTTTTCTTGAAATAAAGACATTCACTTCCTTTGTCCCTAGAAATGCCAACATATAATCTGAAAGTTAATCCCCTTTGTTATCATCCTCCATTCAGCAACATCTTTCCCCTTTACATTCCTGCTTTGTTTTAGAAACAATGTTTTTATATCTAGGCAAGGGGAAAAAATGGTGTACGCCTACATAACAGAGAGAGCATCTTTCTCTTATTAAGATGTTCATTTTATGTACTGAACATAGTGACAAAGAGGGTAGACAAATTACAGGATCTGAGTTCTCTTGCACAATAAACAGCACAGGATACCCCTCAAGGCAGGGGTGAAATCTACTTACTTTCCCTACCGGTTCGGAAGTGTATACATCACATGAGCGTGTGGACCCTCTGCGCATGCGCAAACTCTTCTGCGCATGCGCAAACTCTTCTGCGCATGCGCAGAGGGTAAAAAACAGGTTACTTCCTGGTTAAAACCAGGAAATAACGATGACCGGGTGGGTGGGCGGAGCCTCATGCTGCCATCGTTACCGATTCTCTGAACCACCCGCCTCCATCATTTCACTCCTGCCTCAAGGACAAAGGAGATGCACTGAATTAACACTAACACACTCTGAAGCATCCTGTTGCAATCTGCTTAAGTGAAACATGCATTTTCTATGATTTATATGACTGCTGTGCAACCTTAGCAAAAGAAATAACTTTTTAAAGAAGGCTTGCTCTGAAGAACCCTTCTTTCTCTCGATCCTGATCCCTAAATTGAATTCTGCAAAATGCTGAGTTACGTAAAAGTCATTTCAATATTACAAACAGCTCCTGAACATGTGCTTTATTAGACCTATCAGCTCTCTCTGCCTGCCAGAGAGAAGGATCAGGGATGTGAGAGTACAAATTCTAAGACTTACCAAGTGAGACAAATTATACTACTACAAATAGTGACAACTACTAACAATATAAGAAGAAAAGTCAAAACTCCGGGAACTAAAGGTTGCTCTCACCTATTCTTCTGGTGCAAGAAAAGGATCAGGAAGGTAGTGTCAGCTTTGGAAGCCATATTAACCTCGGAAACTTCCACACTGCCACCTTCTTAGGCTTGGGGAAGTAGGAGAGAGGATTTGATCAGTGGTGGGTTGCCCCCGGTTCGGTCCAGTTTGCAAGAACCGGTAGTAAAACTGGTGGGAGGCTCCGCCCACTGACCCGGATGTCATCAGGAAGTTTCTGCTCATGCGCAGAAGCTTCTGCAAATGCGCAGAAGCACATGCATGCAGTCCCATTGTGAACCGGTAGTAAAGATAAGTAGAACCCACCATTGGATTTGATAGAGTGGTTTTTGTTAGACATAATAGCATTCTTCTTTTCAGTCAAGGTCATGGTGTTCTTGCATCTTGCGAAGGAGTGGTTGCAGAGGTGTCTCAAGGTGGGACAGATGGTGATTGGGCCATGTGATGGACTGATGGCTGCAGGGGCTGGATATGGGGTTTTGATTTGTTAAGGGAAAACCTGGAACTCTCTGATTTGGGTTTTCCCAGATGTGCTAGTATACTTATTCCAATAAATGAAGATTTTGAGATGAAGCTTGTCTTGGAGCTTTTAATTGGAGTTGGGTCGTTCTGGAACGCTGACAGGTAGAAGAAGAATCAATTATGACTCTTTAAACAAAAAGTGCAGGTAGGAGGTATTACTTTCTGGGATTTGGTGTGAACGATCTGGATGATGCACTGGAAGCATGAGAGAGGTTGCACTGCAAGGATTGATAAAAAATGCATTTGGCTGAGATGGCTTTAAAAGTGAAAATGCTGAAGTCACAGAAAAAAAATCTTGAATAGGGTCTTAGATGCAGACTTTTGCTTCGGAGAGGTCTGAAACCTCTCAGAAAATAGGAAGAATAATACTTTTTGATTGTTATGGCCTTTGTAATCCCTATGTTAGTACTTTAAGCAATGGAATTTGTTTTTAAAACTGTCCTTCAGTTCTGATTGCGGGACAGCAAATTTATTTAGGCAACTAAAGGATACAGTTTGTTTAAAGTTCAAGTAAAGGAACTTGGTGATGCTTTGCAGGGGTTATTTAGATTACAATGAAATAAATAAATATAATAGTATTTCTAGCAAGGGAAAGAGTGGGATGATGCTTCCCAAAAGCAAAGTGCAGGGTTTGTTTGTTTTTTTCCCCAAAGAGGCATAAAGTAGGAGTGATAAATATCTGCTGGAAGAGAAACTCTGCCAAACTTCATCCATTCTAGGAAATTCCTCACTCGTCTTTCTGATAACTTCTTTCCTTAGGTGGAAAAGCTTCTTGGCTGAGCTGAAGAAGCTTCTTGGATGAGAAGCGAAACATCTTTAAAGAAAAAACAGAAAGTCCAATTGCCTCTTGAAAAAAGCACCATGGACAACCATGACCTGGATGATTGAGAATCTTCATAGACATTAAAAGCTTACTGTAACTAAATATGGATTTATAGAAAATGGATTTTAATAACCATAGAGCAACGGTAAGTAGGATTCCAGAGAAAGTAATGAGAATAGGAGTTCAAAATGTCTAGAGTTCCTTAAAATTTACTAGAGTGCATTTGCAAGCCCTATCTTAAATAGGGGAATATTTTTAAAAATGTTGACTTCAAAGTCCTTATTTCTTTGTCCTTTTATTGAAGATAAATTATAAAAGCCCATGGTGATTGTTCTGTTCTCACTACCTGTCAGTCTGTTTGCAGCTTGACATGCAGCTAAACCCACCTATCCTCCAATAAAACAGACTGTGTGCGTAGATCTGAATGCTTTATTGAAAGAACAGGATATAGTGAAATTGGGGAAAATAGCGATACATACAATAAGAACCAAATACAGTATTAAATTACTGCTGAACATAACAATTAATAAATACAAACGATTTAAATCTCACTGGCGATGCTCTATGTGTGGGATGTGGGTTTGTCCTTGGATGACCATGTGCCACAGATTAAGATGGATTCTTCTTTGTGCTTCTGCCTTCTCCAAATGCTAAAGGAAATGGAGTCTGGCTTCCCAGCGTGCACTTGTTTCGATAGTTCAGGCTGATGGGTAATGGGGTGGGGTCAGCTTCAAACAATATACTTGGTATTTGTCTCTCCGGCCACTAGATGGGGCTAGAGAGCAACAACAGTATATAAAGTTATAAGCTGGGGCATGACGGTGATTCAAAGATTTGTCTCCCATTTCACCGTCAAGCATTCCAGTGATTCATCAGTGGTGACTGAGAAAACTTTAAAACTCTGAATCTTGATTTTGGAAAGTATTAAGGATCCCATTATAAATTTCAGATTATAACCTACAAAGCAAAACCTAACTCAGAATAAAAGGAAGTGATACTAACATAGTGCAGTGCATGAATAAAGGATTAATAATCTCAAAGGATTATTTGAATCTAAGGCTAGGTACACACATGCCTATTAATTTCATTAGATATGGTAATATATGTAATCCATTGTTATAAAATAAAAATATTCCAGTAGTTTTAATGGCCACAATATAGAAGTGCCTTCTTCTGCAATATTTTCCGATTCCTCAATTTGGCTTTTTATTATTGATCTTCCATCCAAATGGAACAATCCTATTTCGTTTTCCTAAGATCAGCTAACTCAATATTCATATTTTTTCAAATAAATATAGCAATAGTAATAGCATTTAGACTTATATAACACTTCACAGTGCTTTACAGCCCTCTCTAAGCGGTTTACAGAGTCAGTATATTGCCCCCAATAATCTGGATCCTCATTTTACCCACCTCGGAAGGATGGAAGGCTGAGTCAACCTTGAGTCTGGTGAGATTGGACGTTGGACTTACCTGATACGTCCTTTCTCGCAGTAAGTGGGGACGTCTGTCAGGATGGGTGTGACTGGCTCTCTGGAATCCTGGCCGGGTTGACAAATTTGCATGGCTCCGCCCTCTAGTCCCCAGTGTTTCGGCGAGGGCGTAGTCGTCGACAGACGTGTCTTCCTACAATGAGAGAGAATGAGCAAGAGCCCTCCCCCCCCGTCCGGGACCCCAGTAAGTATCCAAGGGTGGGTCTGACAGACGTCCCCACTTACTGCGAGAAAGGACGTATCAGGTAAGTCCAACGTCCATTCTCCGCATGGTGGGGACGTCTGTCAGGATGGGGACATACCAAAGCAGATGTCCACCAGGGAGGGAATAGAGGTCAAACCTGTCAGGAACGGTGCACCGTCTGCAGCACTCTACGGCCAAAAGCCGCATCCGCGGATGCGAAGGAATCAACCCTGTAATGGCGGATGAATGGCGTTATGGTTGTCCACGTAGCCGCCCGGCAGACTTCCTCCAGAGGAGCTCTGGTAGCCCAGGCCGCGGAGGTGGAGGCGCTCCTCGTCGAATGAGCCGTTATCCTGGCCGGAACAGGTAAATGTTGGCGTTGGTAGGCCGTAGCGATGGTCGCTCGAAGCCACCGACCCAAAGTAGGGCCCGTGACCCGCATCCCAATGCAATCTGTTTGAAATGCCACGAAGAGGGCCTCCGTCTTCCGGAAAGACGCCGTGCGAGCCATATAAATCTTAATTGCCCGGCGGACATCTAAGGTGTGCCACGACCGTTCCAGCCGATGTACTGGACGAGGACAAAAATTCGGTAGCACCAATTCTTGGGCCCTGTGATACCAGATGTTGACTTTAGGCACAAATGCCGGATCCAGGCGAAGAACGACCCTGTCTTTATGGATAATGCAAAGATCCGGTCGCACGGAGAGGGCAGCCAGTTCCGAGATACGACGGGCTGACGTAATCGCGACCAAGAAGGCCACCTTAAACGAAAGAAATCGGAGAGAAGCTTCACGAAGTGGTTCGAACGGAGATTCCATAAGAGCCCGCAAAACAGTGTTAAGATTCCAAGAAGGAAAGCGGTGCACCACTGGGGGTCTCAAGGAAGAAGCACCTCTGAGAAACGTCTTAATAAATGGATGTCGGGCTAAGGGGCCTTCAGGAAACCTCGGTAAAACTGTAGAGAGGGCCGCCACTTGCCGGCGCAGCGTGTTAGGGGCCAGACCTGACGAGAATCCGGCCACGAGGAAGGCGAGAACGTCCGACACCGAAGCCGAAAGAGGGTCCAAGGAGGTGCGGCCGCACCACGCCAAGAAGGCTGCCCAGGTGGCCTGGTAAATGCGCTTAGTCGAATCCCGCCTGGCAGCTAGCATAATATTAATAGCTGGGTCCGGAACCTTGGCCTTCACGAGGAAGCGCCGCTCAATCTCCAGACGGTCAATCGGAGATTCGCCGGGTCCGGGTGCCGTAGTGAACCCTGGACCAGAGAGAGTTGAGACAGGGGAATTGTCCAGTGTGGGGCCACCGACAGGATCCGAAGGTCCGCGTACCATGGTTGCCGGGGCCAAAGGGGAGCGACGAAAATCACCTCTGCCCGTTCCTCGATCAGCTTCCGAATGCACTTGGCTATCACAGGTAGTGGCGGAAATGCGTAGAGGAGGCCGGGGGGCCAAGGGCTCCGAAGGGCATTCGTAGCTTCCGCCCGCGGTTCTGGATACCGGGAAAAAAACCTGGGAACCCGGTGATTGGATGACGAAGCGAATAAATCGACGACAGGTATCCCAAAATGGTCCGTTATCTGCTGGAATAGAACATGGGGAAGAGACCATTCCCCGTGGTCCAGAACCTGACGGCTCAGGGCATCCGCTTGGACATTGAGGTTCCCGGAGATGTAGTCCGCTGCGAGAGACCGCAAATGTTTCTCGGCCCATGTCCCCAGGCGCAGGGACTCCGTGAGCAGCAGCTGCGAATGAGTTCCGCCCTGGCGGTTGATATGCGCCTTGGTGGAAACGTTGTCCGTCAGGACCAGAACGTCTTTGCCCTCCAGAAACTGCCGGAAGTGAAGGAGGGCCAGCCTGACTGCCCGCAACTCGAGGAAATTGATGTTCCTGAGACTTTCTTGAGGAGACCAACGGCCCTGGGCAACGAGATGTCGAAAATGGGCCCCCCAACCCTGAAGACTGGCATCCGTCACCACCGTGAGCCGAGGAGGATCCCGGAAGCACGAGCCCTGCTCCAGAGCCCGCGACCTCCACCAGTGGAGAGAAGACCTGACCAGAGGCGGAAGATGGAGGTGGATTAGCGAAGAAGCATGCCCCGATCGTTGCAGGGGAAGCAAAAACCACTGGAGTCGTCTGCTATGCAACCGAGCCCAAGGAACAATGCCGTATGTAGACACCATTTTGCCCAACAAACAGGATAACTTCAGGGCGGAGACCGAGGATTCGGCGAGACACTGGGCCACCAGAGACCTAAGACTAGCCTGACGCTCCGGAGACAAGGAAACCTTCAAAGACCTGGTCTCAATCACTGCCCCCAAGTGAATCAAACTGTGACCTGGCACTAAGTGACTCTTAGGAAAATTCACAGAGAACCCATGAGCCTGAAGGGTAGCAAGGACAGTATCCAAATCCCGGTGAGCCGCTTGCAGCGAAGAAGAAAGGACCAAAAGATCATCTAAGTAGAACTGGAGGCGAATACCCAAGGAATGGATGTGCCCCACCAAAGCTGCCATGATCTTGGTAAAGACCCTGGGAGCCGAGGAGAGGCCAAAGGGCAGAGCCCTATACTGGTAATGCTCCCCCAAATAACTAAACCTCAGAAACTGTCTATGCTGATGAGCAATAGGAACATGCAGATAAGCTTCAGTAAGATCCACTGAAGAGAGAAAGTCCCCTTGTCTGATGCACTGCAAAATGGTAGACAGGGAGTGCATTTTGAACCGGCGGTAAATAATGTACCGGTTCAAAGCTTTCAAGTCTAAGATAGGGCGCCAACCCCCGGAATTCTTTTTTACAATAAACAACCGAGAGTAAAATCCGAAACCCCGTTGGTCTAGGGGAACCTTCTGAACCGCCCTAATCTCTAACAGGTGGGCGATGGAAGCCGAGACCAGCTCTCTCTTATACTTATCTCGCGAAACGGGACAAGGGGCAAAAACTTGAGGGGGGTACGAGGAAAACTCCAAGAACAAACCCGACCTGATAGTCGACAAAACCCAATTGTCAGAAGTAGAGGCCTCCCACTGGTGAAAGAAAAGGGCTAACCTGCCCCCAATGGGAGCCTGAGAAACAGCACTAACGAGGTCTACGCTGGAAACGCCCCCGCCCCCCTCGAAAGGATCTCTTAGGCGGAAATCTGTTTCCTTGGCGAACCTGGGAATCTTGAGCGAGAGGTCTGAAGGGAGCTGATCTGTGAAGACGGTGCTGGTAAGTACCAGACTCGGGGCGAAAGGACTGGAACCGGGGACCAGAAGAAAAACGGGATTCCGATCTCCGGGATACAGACGGAAGGATCTTGCGCCGGTCCCTAGTTTCGACCAAAAGGGGATCAAGAGCCGGGCCAAAAAGACGACCAGGAGCATAAGGAGTCGACGCCAGCTGCCATTTACTCTTTAAATCCGCATTCCAATTCCTGAGCCACAGCAACCTGCGAGAAGTGACTGATGACCCAAGAGCTCTTGCCGCAAATCGGGAAGCATTGAGGGTGGCGTCAGCCGAATACTCCAACGTAGCTGTGATTTTATTCAAATCTTGACGTGAGCGAACATCCGATGCAGGGAGGCGCTCTTGAAGTTGCTTGATCCAAAGAAGAGCGGCTCTATTAAAAAAAGAAGCCGAGGTCGAAGCCCGGACCGACCAAGCGGCCGCTTGGTGACCCTTAACTAGAGTCCTCTCTGCCCGCCGATCCTCAGGCCGAAGAGAGTCTTCGGGAGGTCCCGCCGGATGAGCGGAATTGCAAAGAGCCACGATAGGGGGATCTACTGCAGGTGGAGATAAGGCATCAGACAAGGGCTGGGCTGAGTTGTATAATCGTTTGTCTAGCCCGTTTGGCCCAGGTCCAGCGCCAGGAGCTGACCACTGGCGAGACAACACATCTAGAAACAGCTTGGGGGCCGGTATGGTCTCTGGATTAATAGTTGGTTCAGCAAACATGGCTGAAGCAGGGTCAGCAGTCTCAGACGTGGAAGCCACAGGAGGAACTACCCCCAAGCGCGTGGTAGCAATGGCTTTATGAAGGAGGGAACGAAAAAGCTGAGGGCGGAAAAGACCAATAAATGGTGCCTGGTCAGGCACTGGACTTTCATCATCTGACAAGGGTGAATCTAGAAGTTCCCCGGGTTCAGACACCGAAGCTTGGTCTAGCTGATCAGAAGGATCGCCAGCTTCCTGATCAGACAAGGAACCTTCCAGAGACCCCACTCCGGCCTGTTGTGGAGCAGAAGATGGTTGGAAAGCAGGGAGCTGTTGAGGCAACTGGGGAAACTGAGGCCAGTTCCCTTGTTGAAAAAATTGAGAAAGACCTTGTCGAAAGGCTCTGGCTAACATCCCCTCAAAGGCCTCTGGTGTGTGAGAACCCGCAGCATGCGCAGAAGGAAGGGGTGGAGGCGCTGACTGGTCATCAGGGCTCAAAGCAGTACCGGCAGAGTTCGACTGAAATAATGGTTCAGTGCCTGGTTCCAGAATAGTATTGCCCTGGATTGAAACATCAGGGGAAAGCTCCCTGAAGGAGCTCCCTGCTGCAGATGGAGCTGGGGACCTGGACCTCCCCCTACTGGAAGCATCAGGCAAGCTGACTTGGTGGGCAGCTTTGGCCTGGGCCTTCTCGAAGGCCTTCTCAATCGCCTTATGGCGACGCTCCTCTTCTTTGGAGGGACGGGAGGCCCCGCCCTCCTTTGACTTGCTCTTCTTAGAGCGCTTAGGGAGAGAAGCCCCTGCTGAAGTTCCCTCCAATGGATCCCCATGAGCGGGTCTCTTATGGGCCGCTGCTTGCCTAGAACTGTGGGTGGCTGGAGAATCCGCCATCTTGAAAATAATGGGAGGCCTGCATAAAGAAAGAAAATGGCGGCCGCTAAAAAAGGGCGCGCAAAAAAACCAAGCTCTCCCGCCACCCTGGTAGCCAGCCGCTATATTAGCCAAGAAAACATTCCCTTCTGCCGCCAGCCGAAGGGCTGTTAAAACGGCAAGGGATCCCAGTGTTTGCCCCCTCTGAGCCGTAGGCGCCCGAACCTCCGCAATATACACTCCGCCGCCAGCCGAAAGACTGTTAAAGCGGCAAGGAGGTGAAGCGCCCGCCATTTTAGCCGCCGCCGCCAGCCGCCAAGTTAAAAAGCGGCAAGGAAAAAAAGTGCACCGCCGCCAGCCACAGGCTGTTAGCGGCGAGGGGGCTAGAAAATTAGAGGTGGCGAGGGAGGAGGAAGGGGGGGAAAGAGGGCGGCGAGGCGAAACAAACGAACTCCCCCCCCCCCACCGAGGGAAATTCACTCACAGCCACCGTCTGGAAGCCTCAGAAGGCACCGTCCTCCCTCACGAGCCCTGTAGCTCACTCGCACACACTCTCTCTGCTGCCCGGTCAAGGCCGGTTAATGCAGCGTCTGACAATGCTGAAATTCTGCAATCTCGAGGTCTGACAGAAAAACTGACAGTCCCAGTGTTCAAAGGACAGAGCTGGAGAAGACACGTCTGGCCAGCCAAGGCCGAGTCGAAACACTGGGGACTAGAGGGCGGAGCCATGCAAATTTGTCGACCCGGCCAGGATTCCAGAGAGCCAGTCACACCCATCCTGACAGACGTCCCCACCATGCGGAGAATCGATCTGTCAGACTTCTGGCAGTCGGTTATCAGCAGAAATAGCCTGCAGTACTGCATTCTAGCCACTGTGCCACCATGGTTCTTTATGTACACATCTAACCACTCTTTAGGTGTATGTGAACCCATGTTTAGAGTCATATCCATTACACATTTCAAATATTTCAATTTAGAACCATAATATGAACCTCTGAGGGGGAAAAAAGCACATATATCATGCAGATAACAAAATTCTGGTATAGTTCTGTAATTAGCATATATTCAATAATAATGGTGTAGTTTATACCATGCCCCAAAATTCAGTAAAATTAGCCTGTTCTTGCAAATAATTTTCTGAAGCCTACAAAGGGTAGGCTTAAGGGGAAAAAAGGTTATTATTTTGACAACAAGGCCATTAGAAACCAAACAAGAGGAATTCAAGTGTTTATTTCTTTCTGCAGAGTGAAAAAAAAATCAATCACACAACATTACAAATCATGTGGGTACATTAATTATGAAATTTCACCTCTTGGGTTTTTTTTTCCTCAAGCATTTTGAAAACAGTTTGATGAAATAACCTATTGTGAGTAATCAACAATAATAACATTACTCTTGACAAGCCATAAATAATAATGAAATGAACATCTCAAGAATAATATTTGTAACTGTACAGAGAAAAATAAAATGAGCAGAAAATCAGCCTGTATTCTAAGCATATGGAATGTAGAATCAAGTCTCTTTCAAGCTGAGATAAATTCCTGGTGGTTTCATTGATACATTTGTATAATGGTTTCTTTTTTAGAAATTTACCATTGCTTCTTCCAGATTTTTTTAAAACTTCCCAGTCTAGCCTTTATCCTTGGAAGTCTCCCATTCAAATATTATCCCTGCCCAGCCCTGCTTAGCCGCCAAGTAAATTAGGCATCCTAGTACACAGATTTTGTGTGTAGTGCCTTATTAATTTAAAAGAAGACAAATTAAAGCTCTGCTTCCTCCTCTTGCTTTTAATGGCAATAAGATGTAATTCGCATTTAAATGGAATTAAGAGACAGACGATTATACAAAGAGTTTACCAACTCTGATATATTAAAATATACTATCATTCATAAGCTTTTTTCTCTTCCCAAGTATCTCTTGACTTCTTGCTGACATTTGAAGACTTTTATCAGTACATACAGAAGGAAAAGAAAAACAGAAAACAATTTAAAACAACAAAATTGTTTCAATATTAAAGATAACATATTTATTATGGAATAAGACTTTATGATTCTGGATTTCAAAAGTTTAGCCTACAATTGATCTGTTTGTCTTTAAAGATCCATAAGAGATTATATTTCGTAGACTTCATAACAAGAAGTTGATTCCCTGTTAAACTGTTAAAGAAGTGAACATATCACAGGAGAATAATAGCAAGTATAGATTTTTGCTCCAAAGTAAATTTCTACAGATGACACACTTCAGAAATTGTATTTCAAATTCCTGCCTCTGGCTGTCCTGGCAAGATGGTGCTGAGCAATTGCTGATACAGAAATGTCATTTTGCAGTTTCAATTATAATATAAGGTTCATGTGTGGGACTGTAATATAGGGAATCTGCACACATTCTGCCAACCAGTAATTCAAACAATATATGAAACACAGGAGTAGCATTAGAAGCAGGTTAAGCAATGAACACTAGTGGAGTGATAAGCACCAAATTCAGTGAAGACCAAAAATGCAAACACAAATCTATTCATTTAAAATATTTTCTGTGCTCCTGCAACTAACATCAGCTAACCAAATAATATATTCCCAGGGCTTGATCTGAGGGATATGATATAATGCAGCTAAACAGGTATAGATTTGGCAGTGTCTGAATAGGAGACATCTGGGAACTGAACATATGGCACTTCGCATCTTTCAATGGAGGGAAGAACAGTTATAAAATATGCTAAATAAAAGTATGCAGAAAATAATACTTCCATATTGGAAAAGAAAGTCAGTTTGGTGTAGTGGTTAAGGCGCCAGGCTAGAAACCAGGAGACTGTGAATTCTAGGCAAGAAGCCAACTGGGTAATCTTGGACCAGTCCCTCTCTTTCAGCCCTAGGAAGGAGGCAATGACAAACCACTTCTGAAAATTGTGCCAGAAAAACTGCAGGAACTTGCCCAGGCAGTTGCCAGGAGTCAAAAACAGACTTGAAGGCACTCAAACAAAACAAAACAAGATAAAATGGGAACCCAACCATTAAATAAGGATATCAGAAGAAGAAAGTCACTTTTTTATACCCATCTATTTTCATATAGAAATATACAGTACTTCTAACCTCAAATGTAGGGTTAAAAAGAAAGATGTGGGTAAGGACAGCATGGCACATAAATCCTTTCCTAAGAAAGAGAAATAGATAACATTATCAAAAAATAACACCTATTTTTTCAGAGTTAACTCTTCCTCACAAGTACTCAACGATCTCTAGTGATGAACCAAATGAATGGCAGTGATTAACATCTAGGTAACAATAAAGGAGAATATTTGTAGATCAGGGTTGAATGTTACCTAGTTTGGGTAATTACTGTGTTTCTCCAAAAATAAGCCCTCCCCTGAAAATAAGTCCTCCTCTGAAAATATTTAACTGCATGCACAGCTGGTCCATGCCATTTCCTCTGGTTAGGCTTAGGGAGACAGAGCTGGAAATCAGGTAAGGTGGCAAAATGATCCCTGTCTCACTCCATGTTCCCCATAAGACTTCCCTGAAAATAAGGCCAAGGGCTTATTTCGGGGTTCAAAAAAATATAAGACAGGGTCTTATTTTCAGGGAAACATGGTAATGTCTGCATGAAAACAACCAACCTCAAGGAGCAACAAATACTCTTTATTGAACGTAACTAAGGAATACTTATAGAAATTAAATACACTTCTAGCTGTATGGAAAGGCAATTAGGAGGGACAGAGAACTCATGTACGTTTGTAACTTCATATCCTAGTAAGATACAATCAAGATGTTTACTAAATCTTTATTCTCAAGCTTTTCCATTTTTTTTCTGGATGAATTCTTTCAAACACTGATGCTTAGTAAATGGTTCTTAAGAGATGAAAAATACTTTTGCTGGGATGAATGTTATACAGCATGCAGCAATTCAGTGTAAAGCCAGAATAACATTTAATTGGGGAGGGAGAACGTTAGTATGTTTTAAAAAAGATCATGTGGACGAAACATGTAAGTGACTATAGTCCATTGCTCTTTCTTTCTCTCAGGGGCCTAACGAAAAACGGCCATCTCATGGAAATTAACTTGTTGCTACCTATGAATCTGAGATTAAGTCAAAACCAGAAAAGGTAAATAAACTGACTAGATTTATTTACCTTCTACCTGACTAGATGGCTCAGTGGCTAAAACACTGAGCTTGTTGATCAGAAAGGTCGGCAGTTTGGCTCCCTAGTAGAGGTCTCATGCGCAAGCAGAGGGTTGGACTAGATGACCTCCAGGGTACCTTCCAACTCTGTTACTGTAAACCAACTGAACAATGCATGATTTGAGAATTTGGCATGTTTAAATGTGACTAGTTTATTTTAAATGTATTCTTAGTTTCTCTATAAGAAAAAGCCAATCCCTTGGAAAGAGTATCAAACTTTTTTTTTTCAAAATTGTTTTCTCAGCTATGTATGAAAGCAACAGGAAAGAATGAGAAATTTATTAATTTAAGGTTCTGGTCAGTCTTATTCCAACCTGTGCATAAAGTACTAATATAGGTTAGCACTGCATGAAAATCAACTCGGTAAAAGGCAACTATTTTTTTAAAAAAAACCTTTCAAAATATTTCAAAAACCAAGTGGGATAACCAACTGAACTGTTCTCACTGATGACATACTAATTTAAAATTTAAATGATAATTCCTGGTCTGAATCTGATTACGCATATTGTGCTTGAGATGTTATTTTATTAAATCTACTCCCAGCAAATTGCTATTATTCACAAATCTGATTTCACTTCCATGCTGAGTTGAAGCATCCTTATTTTTTTTTAAAAAAGTTAAGATTCAATTAATTTAAAAGATAAGTAGAGGATGAGTAGGAAAGTGGGAATCCCAGGGTGGAAAGAAATATTCAACTGTATAGGCAGAAGCTTAGACCCGAAAAATTGAAGTTTCACAGTATGAGAATATCGCTTGCCTGTGAAGCATTTTTATTTTTAGAGAATGAAAATCCTTGACAACTTTCAGCCTATATAAATCTGTACATAAAATATGCACTGTGGCTAGCTCCTTTCTAATAAAATGATTGTTTAAGAAAGTCTTAAAAGCATCATGATATTAAATAATAGGTAGCAACTAACAGGTTCCCCCTCGCACATATGTGCTAGTTGTTCCTGACTCTAGGGAGCGGTGCTCATCTCTGTTTCAAAGCTGAAGAGCAAGCGCTGTCTGAAGACGTCTCTGTGGTCATATGGCCGGTATGACTAAATGCCAAAGGCGCACGGAACGCTGTTACCTTCCCATCAAAGGTGGTCCCTATTTTTTCTACTTGCATTTTTTTACGTGATTTCAAACTGCTAGGTTGGCAGAAGCTGGGACAAATAACGGGAGCTCACATTTTACGTGGCACTAGGGACTCAAACCACTGAACTGCCGACCTTTCAATCGACAAGCTCAGCGTCTTAGCCTCTGAGTCACCGTGTCCCTAACTCATAATTTCTAACAATACAAAACAATATGAATATAAGTGGGCATTACCATTTTAAGATTATTATAGTTATTTTAATCAACCCTTGAGGTCCTTCCATCTTCCAGCAAATTCTAGTTCTTTAAAGAAAACAAACAAATGGATCATAAAATAAATCAATTCAAAGTTCTCATGTGAGACATAAATGACCAAGTTGAAAGTATCATAGTTAGACATATTGTGCCCAGTCCAGACCCAGCTTCCTTGGGTAGTCCATAATGAAAGATGAAAAGAAAGGTACATTAATTCAAAAAGTTTTAAAAGTTAAAGTACAACTGAAACCAGAGACATTTCTTTTGGGACTAATGGATCGAAAAAAGCCACAAGACTTTGTTTTTTATATATGATAATTGCAACAGGACTATTATATGCTCAAAAGTGGGAAGGTATGAATTTCTATGAAAAAGGAAAGGTTGATGGAGAAGATGGAACTTGTAGAGGTGACTGAATTAATTTCTGTGCTTAGATTAAAACACCACATTTAAGTTTGACTGGAAAGCCTTTCTAGACTTGTTATATAAAATAGAAAAACGAATTTATGATTTGTGGTTTTGGTGATAATAGAAAAGGATGAACTTTTCTGTAATCATTGAGTAAGAGATAATTTTGTAATGGCACTTGTATTTGCTTTAGAGGAAATCGAAAGTTTTTTCTTTTTCTTTTTTTAATTCTTTCTGCATTTTTTCCCTTTTTCTTTGTTTTCCCCCTCTCTTTACTGCTTTTACTCTTTATTAGTTTATGATTTATGCTCTTTGTAAAACTTTTAATAAAAAGATATAAAGAAAAAGAAAGATGAAAAGAAAGCTGAGAAGAAAACGATTAGAACTCTTAGGGAAAGGATTTGATTATATAGTGGCACCAGGTGCATTGCTAGAAGGCTTGAAAGGCCTGCTGGGGATAGATCATCCTGGAGAAGATCTTTTTAAGATCTGTCAATCCTGGACTGGCAAATAATAGTAAATAATGAATCAAAACTCATATCATTCCAGTTAGTCAGAAGGAAGAACTTTCTTTTATGATTATTTCATGTTCAAGTGTTTTTACTCATTAAAGAGTGGATAGCTTAGGATCCTCCTCCTACTCCTTCTTGCATGTGCACTTATTACCGTATTTCCCTGAAAATAAGACCCTGTCTTATATTTTTTTGAACCCTGAAATAAGCACTTGGCCTTATTGCCATGCGCTCAAAAGCCCGATTGGGCTTATTATCAGGGGATTTCTTATTTTGGGGGAAACAGGGTAATCATAACAGACGTATATTTCTCATCTGCAAATATCTATTTTATCTAGAAATAAAGAGGTCCGAGAACATTTTATCCATTCTATTTAAAATTGCCCATTATTGCAATACAGTATTGTCTTTCCCAGTTTCTTATGGCAGTGTGGAGCTTTGGGTTTGAAGGCAAAAAGATGCTTCAGGGGACATGAGGATGCAAATGTGGCACCTGCCTGCAATTCCTTAAGGCAGCTGCATCTTTTCCTACACAGTAGCCATGTGATCCTGGGAAAATATTTCCCTGGTTTAAGAAACTGGAGAAAGGAGCCATGTTCATGTCTATAAGTAATGTGAAGTACCTTTTTTTCCCTTTGAATCTAGTGTCCCTATTTTTCACTTTCTCAAATTCATCCACAGAATTTGAGTGTTTAATGTATTCGTGTTTCTGAATCTGGGCAGGGAGGTGTAGGGATGAAAGGGAGAAACCGTATACTTAGTAAATTCAATTATTAAATTTTATTTGGAATAAAATAGTTGGGAAAGTATTTGTGTACTATTGCCAAGAAATCAACAAGGTTGTGTCTATGTTGCCACCAAAACTCAAATTTAACTTGAGGGGTTCTTACCTATTTCTGTCTGCGATTCTGCAAAATAATGTATTCCTCTTATTTAGATTTCTAGTTCAACAACGACGCAGCGTAGCATGTGTCAAGGATGATAAGAGAAGTAAAAAACACAAACTAGACTAATGCATTTATGCATTTACTAGGCTTTCACTCACCTGCAATTCCAGCTTTTAAGAGGTGCCCTGCCCCAATTCTTTTACACAAGCAAATTTATAGCCAACTTCAATGATTATTTCTTTGGATTAAACTGAATTAAAACTGCCACTTGACCAATGTTCACGCAATTACATTTTAGGGCTAACTCACAGAACCTCACTGTGTGAAAGAGAGAAATCCATAGAAAGTACATATTTTAGGTCAAACCTTTGCCTTTGGATGCTCTGGCAAGCGAAAACTTACCAGAAGGGTTCTTTTTTTCCTTTTTTTCCCTAGCCCCTAGGTAGGAAACATCATCTGTTCTCCACAGACTGCTAGATAAAATTAAAGCAGAGTGTGAACTACACTACAGGTGCTTATTGCCCGCCAATTACAAGTTGGGAACACTGTGATTTAAATAGTAGGAGAGACCTATTATTGGACTGAAACAGTGTGTTATAGCAAATCCTGTCAAACAAGCTAATGACAGGGCTGGACTGAAACAATGATGCTCTGAAAGGCTTGTCATCTAGAGAGACAACAGACAGTTCCTCTGCAGTGATGTCTCTCCTGCTCATTCGGCTTCTTACAGCCTTGCTGGCTGCTGTAGCCAAGGCTACTCCTGACCAAAAGGCCCTGACCAATAGCTCCTAGGGCGATTTCTGACAGTTTCGTACTTTCTGCACAATATCCATGCCTTTGTAATTTCAAGGCTAGATTGCGGTAAGGCACTATGTGGCCAGCTGCTCTTGGTGAGTATTTAGACTGTTGGCTAATGCAGAATATAAAAGCCCATTTATTTGGTGGGTTGCGAGAATAACGTATTGTTTCATTGCTCCAGTATTCACACTGATTCTTTGGATTGTTTAAAGAGAAAGGATGGATTTTTGAAAATCCTAAATGACATGATAGCATGTAGTCTCAATTTCTTCAAAAAAAGTAACATCCCCCCCTCCCACCCCCACCCCCATTGTCAAGAAGTCAGAATCAAGATCACCCCATTCTTGTTACTTATACCACAATAGACATTTCATCATTCAAATGTAAAACACTGTTATTTAATTGTTACTTATATTTATATATATATATATATAAAAGTGTTGTAAGACTCATTTCTACGTTTTTAGTTATTCTGCTTAGGTATTTAGTCAAGGAACATATCTGATATATATGTATATGTATGTATACATATGTGTGTGTGTATGTATGTATATGTTTGTGTGTACACAAACTCTGTGTACACAGAGTGGCTTTTAAATATTAGAACGATGATAGACAGACAGACAGACAGACAGACATATAGATGATAGATAGAAGCAGTTTATAGGTTTAAACAGTTTTCATATGGAACCTTAGAATTAAGAAGAAAGTATAATAGATGAAATAAAATAAGCTTTCAGAAGTTATATGATATTTGGTAAATCAAAATATCCAAAAACAAAATACAATTCTAAACTGATATAAAAGCATTTACCCTTGCTCTGAAAAATATATTTCCATTAAAGAATGAAAGAAAATATTATAATATAATTATTAAACATCACAAGACTTCATTTTACTTTGAAGGAAATGCTTTTTCAAAATACTTCACTGTTTCAAAACACAGAGTTAAATATGTTGATTAAATTAGGAAACCATGACATTTACAAAATCTATAAATTAGATCACCATGGCACAATAAGCTCCAATGGATAATTCGCTGGATATTTTCAAATTGATTTTTCCAAACATATCAAGGCCCAGCCTTGCTATAAATTACGTAAAAAGAAAAGGATTGTAAGAATTGAATTTGTAATGCTTCCAAAGGCTTTTAGCACTTTGGAAGCATTTTCATATGCCTTCTAATTTTCATAAATATAACATATTACTGTACTTAATATTTTGTTAGTACAAATTATAGGTACATTTTCAAACTAAAATCACACTAGGTTCAAAATTAATTCTCAATATGTATCAGGACCACATTATTCAGTTTACTACTGATAGTTGACCTTAACCTCATGTATGATTTTGTTAAATAACAGACTGTAAGCTACAGCTATGCCCAGTATCATTGTACATTAGTATTTACTAGCCTTTCCATAGAATGACATTTGAAGTATTGTGGTAAGTTTCCATTCAATAAAGCAATGAAATGCCTATTTTAACAAACCTGGTATTTTGTTAGCCCTGCTGGAAATATATATGCTTTTAAAAATATCAACCTGAAAATGTAGGCACATATCTGGAAGAAACAACATAATCCAGTCTCAACAGAGGTCTTCTATCAAGCCATTGAAAAATTAAAATTCTGAAAATGTTTACAGGAATGGTAAAATCACTGAACTTTAAAATAGTGCTTTCACTTGGTCATTGTGAAATACAATATTTTTTCCCTTACACTTTAATGTCAGTATGCATGTGATAGAATATTTTGTATTTCAGTGGGAACAATTTCCTTCAGTTTGTAAGTTAAAAAAAATCCACTTCCTTCTCTAGAAATTAGAAGAGTTCTTTTAGCCAAGACATCAAATCAGAATCTTCACATAGCATGCAGGAGGTTTCAAGTCTCATCCACGTATGGTTAATCTTGAAATTGCCACAAGATCACAAGAAATGGTATTATAAGCATATCATATAAAGATTAAAATGTATAGATGGCTTTACAGCAAACATGATGTCTTAGCAAGTTGGGAGTCTGGAGATCAAAAAAACATACAGTATTTGGTTTTAAAAAGCAGATTATGTAAAGAAAATACCCTTATTTGCATATATTTTTTTCCAACAAGGACAAGTAGGTCACTGTGCTGCAGTAACTTAAGACTTTGTAAATTAAGCTATACATAGCACCAGGAAAAGGTATCTTGTGGTGCCACTAAAGCCAATATTTTAAAAGCCTTCCTGCATTATTGCGGCCTTGATCTCTGCCATCTTCACCAAGATGAGCCTGGATAGCTCTGCAGACTAAGCACCGTAAATAACATTTAGCTGTCTGCAATTACTCTATGTTCGAATCTCACCAGGCTCAAGGTTGGCTCAGCCTTCCATCCTTTCTAAGGTAGGTAAATTGAGGACCCAGTTTGTGGGGGAAATAAGCTGACTTTATATAAATATACAAAAGTATGAAGGCTATTGCTTAACACATTGTAAGCCGCCCTGAGTCTTCGGAGAAGGGCGGCATATAAATCAAATAATAATAAAAAAAGATGCATAGCTAAGCTGGCTCTAGTTATGTACTTCTATGCTGCACTAAAATATTCAGGCAGGCCTTTCTTTTTGTTCACTTTATGAATGGTCAGGAAATATAGTTCAAGCCACACTTTCAATATTTAAATATCCACATTTTGCTCCACAATTGTATTAACGTTGATGTAGTTTCATATTGAATTACAGTTCCAAGAGAACTTCAGACTTCAAAATTGTACTTTTGTCGACTGATGACAGCTTTGTTCAGACATACAAATACTTAAAAAAAAGAACTGGGCTAATGTTATAAATCTATGTGTAAAGCTTAGAGTAATAGTTTGTTCATTATATGAACACAAATTCCTCTTCTTAATACTTTCATTAAAGAGACCACTACACTTTATTCCCTCTTTACTAAATTCACTGTTAACATCTGCTGCTTCTCTTGTGAAAGAGAGGTAAACCGAACACATACATGTTTTGCACTCAAAGCAGTTTGGAGGCAGGCAAGCAACAATGATATAAAGGCTATAAGCCTTTCAACGAAAGACTGAATGCACCACCTTACAGCAAACCAGCTCGCCAGAATGCATCCCTCAATTTCCAAGTGTGAATTCAAATTACCTAATTACAGAGCTATTCAATATGCTTGTTGGAATGCTTACCGAGCAGAAACTTTAAATAAAACGAAGAAAACTGTACTTTAAGTCCAACTCCCTTGACCCCAATCCTTTGGAACACCTACACCTGCTTCATTGACGAAAGTTAATCTTTCCACTGAACTAAAATGTAATGTAAGACTCTCCGTAAATGTATTATCGCGAACTAAATACAACAAATTGTATGACAAACTTCTTAAGGAAGATAGGACTAAACTAGCTCCTCATAAGAAATTCTTTTGGGAATTTTTAAAATGAAATGTGCTCTGAATATACTTCTTTTGGCACAGTAGCCCCCAACTCCAAGTAAAGCATACAGCCAAAATAAAATTCATGCCAGGTTAGTTATTACAGAACAGGAGCCATGCGTTTTATCTTTTTTATTATTAAAAATGAGCAGCAGAAGTGGAGTTATCATGTATGAATATTTCATCAAGAACATGACATTAAATAACATAGGTAAGAAAAATCCTCATATTTTGTAAATATGAGTAAGAGATTTGCAGGTAGATGATTTTGAACTATATTAAAGTAACGCAGTGTCCAAATGTTCAAATGGGAACCAAGGAACCATAATAAACTATGCTGTATGTCTGTGATGTAATGATCCTCAAGTTGAAAATACAATGGAATACACAACGATACATGGGAATCCACTAGCTTCCTATCTACTTCATGAAGACCAAAAAAGCTAGACACTCCAAAACACAGCCACAACTATGTTCAAATCAGAATAGTACTTATTCTTCAGCCCTAGCACAAGTAAGACATATTGTTTTTATATGGACCATAAGCAGATACAAACAGAAATCTTAGCTTAATAGGTACGCATCTTTGAATCATTTGGCAGAATTTCCCACTCTTCTAGGGACAACCTAATGTTAATATAGTGACAAGAGCTTCTTATGAATATTTTCATGTGGATATATATTTAAGAAGCAAATGTATCCTTCACATCTTATAGCACAGACATGAAAAGCATCTTGAATCAAGGAAAATCTCTCTTAATTCTATCAACAGACTCTTTCAAATCATATTTATTCTGTGGCATAACTTGAGAGAATCTGTAGAACATGGTATGGCCCAAATCAAAAAAAAATAATCATAATCATAATAATTCACTATCCGTCAATTGCAAAAGGCAGCTTTCCTGCAACAACACCTCTGACATCATCAAACATCAACATTTGATAAATGGATAAAAATGCCAAATTCAGTCTAAACATCCGACTGACTGTGCGATGAACTATTGCATAGACTGATTACAAACAACAGCATGACAACAATAGCAACAATAGTGCATTGGAAAATCAGTGAGATATAACATTTGCTTGCAAGCAAAAACTGGTGGATCAATAAAATAAAGTTAGTAATCAAAAATGAAGAATTTAAAGTGCTCTGGGATTTTTGAATGCAGATAGGACCTGTCATATAACACACTAGTGTTAACAACTATCAGTAAGAAAGACAAAAAAATCTGGATAATGAATTGGCAATACCTGGAGACAGCAGAATAGAAGAGAAAGAACTGGAGAAGGTAACAAAATACAAAGACTTGCAAATAGAAATGGAATGAATGTGGCAAAAGACAGCAAAGGTGGTACTAATAATAATAAGCACCTTGGGTGTAATCCTAAAATAACTGGACCACCGCTTGAACTATTGACAAATTCCCTATCGGTCAACAGCAAAAGACAGCTTTACTCAGAACAGCTTACATCCTGTGATGATACCTCTAACGCCATCAAACTTCAACATCTTATATATCTCAGGTCCCTAGGAAGGACTCATTAAGTGGCGTCTGAATCCAGTCTGAACATCTGACTGTGCGATGAACCATAATAAAAAATAACTGTATTAATTTGCCTTAAAGGCAGGATACTGAAATGGGGGCTATGTTAAAAGCCTAACTACTACATAAATGAATTTAGGAAGAAGGTTGTTACAGGAAAGAAAGAATGTCTTTCCGAGCTCTGTGATCTCCATTAAAACAAACAAACAAACAAACAAAAAAAAAACCACACACTCACACACGTTTTCTTCATGCTTAATTAGACTTCATACTTAATTAGTTCATACTGACAGTGGGGGCTATTTTGGTCATCAGCACTGACTTCCTCTCAATCCATCTGCCTCCCAGCACCTTTTCAAGTCTTTGGGCCCCACCCCGTCCATCTGGCTGCCCACGCCCACCAATAGCCACCATACGGCGCCTGTATGGCCACTGTGGTAACCACCAGGGCCGACATCCATCTGGCCGCAATCGGTCTCCTTGCCATCCGGAATAGCCCAGCGGGTCGTGCGTGGCTGCTGCAGGATGCCGGAACTGACCAGCTGGGGCAGCACAGGTTCGGCGGGGAACGCCGGAACCATTTGGCGTTGTCAGATGTGGGCCCACTGTCAGCGAGCTGCCGCCATTGCTCCCACTCGCCCGGTATGGCGAGCCCCAAGCCGGGGCTCAACAGGAACCCCAATAGATGTATTTACAAAATTACAGCAAGTACAGTATGTCAATATTTGCAAATACGGATATTGTGAATCATGTCCAAAACAGGAAAAATGAGGAATTTCAGAAGGAATACAGTGTGGCTAAGGAAAAGTTTATAGGAAGGAAGCACTTTTCCCCCCCACTTCACTACAGCAGAAGACAGTGAATAGACAATCTGCTAAGTGAAAAATCAATTGTGCAAGTAGTGAGAGACAGTTCCTTTTCAACACTTAGCAGATAACATGTTAGGGAAGTGTCACCATTTATTTAATAGCTGACTTTCTCCTTCATTTCCAGTGCCACAGATTTCATTTCCCGGACAAGAAAAATCTATAATGACCCATGCGCTACTTTAACTCTAAATTGAGAAAGGTGAAACCAGCTAGAATGTGCATTTCCATGAAATTTACTGGCCAAATGCCATGGCAGAGGGCTTTTCTCAAGTGGTTTCTGCAATATGGCATATTAGAGTATACATTTAAGAAGGAAATTATTTCTTTGCAATCAACAGTATAAAAACATTGTAAGCAGAGAATTCTTTATATCAAGGATAGGAAGAGTTTGTATTTATAAGCTCTGCCACCCTACCCTTTATTAAATCATGTTGCCAGTGAAATTATGGTCGTGTTGGGCCTGAAGTTCATGAACAGCCTGGTGAAGATACACAAGGAGCAAAAAGTTGATTTTAAAACGTAACAACAAAATTAGCCACTAGAGCTATGGGTAATCTTCACTAAATGATCATTTGTTCAGTGACTCTTCAAAATTACAGTGGCACGGAGCAAAGCGGTTATGACCCGTGCTTGAAGTTATGAACATTGCAATGCCCCTGCAGTCACATGATAAACAAAACTGGGCACTTGGCTAGCACACCCATCCTTACTACTACAGGAGTGCTGGAAGTCTCCTCTGCACCTAGGCTGCCTTACACTCAGCCAGAGCACCAGGTCTGGGCCTGAAGTAATGGCCTACAGCAGTCTCAGTCAGCTGCCGTCGGCCCAAACTTCAATGTCAGTCCTAGCACTATCACTGCCACTCAGAAATGCTATTTTGCATTATTCTCCAAGGTGCATAAGCCTTGGAGAATGGCATGATTGCCCTCCACAATCCAGCACTCCCCAAGATCTCCTACACACCACTTACCTTCAGACATTTTTCTCCTGTTACTGAGAGGCTTCTGAGACGTCTGAAGGCTTCTGAAGTCGCTAGAACTGGATTTAAGGCAGTTTCAGGAAAGAAGACCTGGTGTGACTGGGAGCGGTGCCTCTACTTTAGGCCTGAGCCCAAGGGCCAAATTGTGCAAGGCAGCCTGGATTGGGGGAATGATAGATGAGTGTGTGAGGCTGGGGGCCATTTCTCAGTGGCATTGGCAGTGCTATGGATGAAGCCAAGGCCTGGTGCTATGGTTTCCACTTCAAGCCTAGGGCCAGCACTTTACACTGTACTGCAGTATGACTCCCAGTTCTCACATAGCCTGTATTCCTAGAGCCCCCCTCTTATTTCCTGAGGCACTGCTGTGCTCTCCTTAATAACCAAAGCTGTGGGTTCCTTGATGAAGTGAAGCAGTTACGTGGGTATCTCGCTTAATGGCCATAACAGCTTATGCCTGAAGTTCCGGTCTTGAATGTCATAATAAATTTAGGACTATTTGTACCGAAACAGGGATACGATCTCACACTCCTGCAAGCCTGCCTCCCTCCCTTTTCCTCAAGGCTTGTGGTGTGGAAAACTGAGGCCTGCAGGGGAGCAATCACACCAAAAGCCTTTTGCAAAGAAGACAGAAGGGTGTATAAGAAAACGGCTGCTTTTATGACACATGGCCTTGACTGCAGATCTTCGAAAGGTAAGTGAGCAATCGGTGATAGGATGGGGGTGGGTGGGTGGAGAGGGGAAATAGGCAGGGGAATGTTGCAGCATCTCTGCATTCAGTCGTAAGGGTGAATGACTGCCGTGGGTGGTGCAACATTCGTAACTTCGAGACTGTGTTGTAAGTACTTTTAGGGTGTGTGTGTGCCTGCAATATCTTTTTTTGACTGTTCCTTGTCTTTATTTGGTTCACAGTTTATGAATGACATACTTAACAATTCTTAGCTACATAGTATTATTATTCTGCCACCAGCCATTTGCAGTCTTTTGCTAATATTACTATGACAGAAAGGCAGAGGTAATGGAGACAGATTAGGGGTCAAAAAAAAAAAAAAAGAGGAAGCAAATTCTCATGTTTGTATGGTTTTCTGCTGATTTAAGAATGGATCGAACACATTTCAACAGCAGTGGAGAAAAGTCCACATTTATAACAGGCAAACTAACACACACTCCATGCTTCTGTGAGGGGAGTTAATAGTATAAACAAAGCCACAGACCTATGGAAAAAAAAACATTCTTTTTGAGTTAACGGCATATTGCAAAAGAGGATCCATAGAATTTCAGAGGTTGAGATGGGGATTAAACCTTTTAACAAATGCTGTTTGCTTTTGCAGGATCCAGTCTAGGTCGGTCACCAGGACTAGAGTTTTAGTCTACCAAGCTTTCAGAGCCCGTCCTCAGGGAACTTCTCTCTAGCACAAGAGAGACTGCTTTTCCTGTATGGAGGAAAATAAAGGTTTCCAATTTCTCTGAAATCAGACAAATGCGGGCGACAGCAGTGCCTTTTATATCTAAAGAATTCCTTGTTTCATTTGAATCTACAAATAGATTCAAGTAAAGTTAAAAGAAAGAAAGAGAAAATACACGCAGAGAAGAAAATGAACAAGATGATTAAAAAAAGGAAAGAACTCCCAGCAAATACATTGACTAGACTGCGATTACTGGAAAGTCTTTCTCCCATTTTTAAAATAAATTTCCAAGTATAAGGTCTAGAAACACCGTCTTAGAAACATCTTACATGTGGTGCAGACGTAATTTTCTAAGTGTTTTGTGATGTAAATTATAGTTCTTACACTCCTAACTTTCATCCTCAAGACACTTAGGACTAGAATTTGGCCAGAGCTCTTAGGTTTTTAATATACACGAAACACTCAGGAAATCAATAAAACGAACATTGTAACAACTTATTATATTGATGGAGATTTTGATTTTTTGAAATAATTATCAGCTGTGATGGAAATTTAATTTATTAAATACAAAAATACACTTTTGGCTATAGTTAATCTGCTATTAAAAGAGACTGTGTAAGATTTCTGTCTTTAAAGTAAAACACATCTAGTACAAATTATGCAACTGAAATGAAGTCCAAATGTCCCTAAGGGGCATGTAAGGGTCATGGAATTTGCATACCGTTGAAGGAAGATAAGTGACTAATAACTGACCTAAGAAAAAGGAGGTAAAGTGAGGCTTTTTTCCCCCTGAATATGAAAAACATCACATCAAGCTCAACTAAAAATGTAAAAGAGGATCATAAAGCCTTTTGTGTGTTTGCCTCTTGGAAATAGTTGGTTTCATTTTATAGCAATCCCAAATTGGAGAGGGGAAACGCTCTTCTAGAGCAATTAAGCATAATTGTGCAATCTTTGCTGTCTTCCTGATGCCAAGCAAAGACATTTTATTCTCGCAAGTCTTTTAATAATGTGTTAATGCTGCCATAATTTTTAGTTTTTTAATAGCTGCTTTAACGTTCTGTTAATCTGAATGTTTATCCTGTTTGGTGTAATTTTGTATTGTCTTTTATAAAACATCTTAATGCATATTGTTATTAACATATTGTTTTTAACTGTACTTTTTTTAATATTATAGCCTTTTTAGATTTCCTTTAATAGGAAACATATAGAAACGTTAAATCTTGATTTGGGAACAATTTTACAGGGTTCAGAATGAATGAGCATGTAAGAAACAACGATTGCAGTTGCAAAGGTAATAACATCCTACAGCAAAACAAATAAACAAAATATTTATGATTCCTCAACAATTAAATTCCATTTGTATTTATTGTAACTACTCTAAACAATCAATTTCCAGATGTAGGAAATTTTCAGGAATGGTCATATTGCCTGGGGAATTCAGAGAGCTGAACCTACATCATGAAACACTGTTATATCCCTATTTATGGGAAGGCTGAAATACACCAAGATCCATTCAATAGAATGGATGGGAAATAAGTACCGGTACGTTTTCAGGTTGTATTATTTCTTTAGGGCTAGTACCTGGTCTGTAAACATTTAGAAGACCATTAGATGTCAAGAAAAAATTATTAACCTGGTATGTCTTCTCTGCCATCTAGCTTTTTTCAGCCTAGGTATGGCAAGTCTAACTAATGTATTGTGATTTTATTAACACCTATTACTACAGTGACTTTGCCAGCTAAGTATTTATTCTCATGTTTATATCTTTACCTTTCCTCAGGAAGCTCAAAACACCGTGGATGCGTGGGGATTGAACCTGGGTCTCCTTAGTCTCAATCCAGCATTGCAATACTACATCATGCTGCCTCCTCAGTTTGGAGAATGACTATATAGGGATGGTCCCTACAGTGTCCTTCTGAGCAAACTTAAATAGTTTTAATGTCACAAAAGATTTCCAAATCCGTGTGTTTGTCTTTCAAAGCAGGAGGATTTCATGCAAGCTCTGTTTTTATTCTGCAGAAGGAGTTACAACAGAGGAGAAAGGAGGAAAGAAGGATGAAGAGAAAATTGAAAGTGTGGGAGAGAAATTTACAAGCACTGAGCTGGAAGGGAAAGAGCAGGTGGGCTGTAATGGTTATCTTAATCCATTTCAGTTTCTGCCCAAAAGCAACTGACAACCTATCAGTGTTTTACAAGCTGAAGCATTGGAAGAGCGGTATAAGAGAAGCAGATTTAAGGCAAGGAAGAACTCTTTTCTTTTTCTCCTTCATTTTAATGAGTGAGATTGGGAGTCTTGAGAATAAAACTTGTATTTCAGGAAATATGCAAAAGCAAGCAAGCTCATCCTTCCATTAAAAATGTGCATTTATTTATGATTTCCAATGAAACAATTGCATTTCATACATTTATAAGTTTTACCATTATTTTATTTGATATAATAACTTAAACTGAATTATTACAATAGTATATCCATTACTGTCCTGTTTGAATTGCAATAAAAATAAAAATAAAAAATGGTTGTGTAAAATATTACTGTTTCTATAAATGGCTATTTTTAAGTAAGAATCCTTTCTGAGGGCTTCTACTATCAAAGATCCATGCTGTCTAGCACAACAAAGAGTTTCTTGATGGAATTCCTTAAATGACTAGTATTATTTTCAACTAAATTCTTATTACATTTTATTTTGTTTCATGCTTATCTTCCAGTCTGTTCTTGTTTTTGTCTTTTTGTTTTGTTGATTTTTCTTTTATAACCTTATTGAAGCCTGCAGAGAGAAAGGACAGGAAACCTCTGGCTAATAACTACAGGTAGCCAGCAAAAGGTGAAGAAAAGACAAAGAGAGAAATACCCTGAAAACTTTTGCTTCCTAAATTGTCTAGACAATCCAATAGCTTTGGCTGAAATCAGAGTCCAAATCATCTTGAAGGAGGTATAGGGTGAGTTTTCCAAAACAGGCTACATCACAGAAGGATGGTCAAGTTTTGTAGGATATGAAAAATAGGAGACCTAAATGTAACACACACACATATATAGTCACAATGCATTAGTTAGTATATATAATTTTTATTTACATACAATTTTTAAATAAAAAGCTAAAGGCTAACATAGACTAATATAAAGTAAGAAATAAAAAAGTTCAAGAAAAGAAAAAAAAACAGAAGAAAAATAGAAAAGAAAGAAAAACCTGGGGCTTTCAGAAATGCTCAGGTGGAAATCTGTCCTGATTCTGTTCAATATTTAATTCCTCCTCTTCCATTTTGAGCCATAGAAATGTACCCATCAGCCATGCAGAGGCAGGAGTTCCATGAGGAGAGATAATTTTATCTGCATTTTTTTGTGGTGATACAGTAGCTTTTTCATTTTAAGTCACATGAGTGAAAGTGAGAGAAATAACATGCACATAAGACACTGCATTCTTTAAAGAGGACTAGGCAGGCCAAAGGTGGATATTTCCTCTCAAAATACTTATTTTGTGCTTGGTGGAAGTTAAAGCAGCAGCCTTTGCCTTTATGTGTGGAGAAGGCCAATCATTTTCTGTGACATCAGACAACTCAACGCTGCTGGGATTCTGCTGGCCAATTTAATCTATATTGACATGGAGAACATGAATATCCCAGAGCAGCAAAAAAAAAAAAAAAAAGGGGGGGGGGGAGGAAATCCTAACAACAATTGATTCAAGTGACAACTTCTATCAGTTGCTTTTCTCCCCCCCTCCCCCCCTCTTTTCTTGGTGCTACTTGAAAACCCTGACTCTCTCTCAAAGGAAGGAATGTAATGTTAAAATATGTTAATTTTGTTAACAAAAGAAGCCTTGGTTTTAAAACTTAGTTACATAAAATTATACCACAAAATCCCTTTGTTAAAGTAATGCCAAGGAAAAAAAAACTCTATCTTCCCTCAAACTTGGGGCTTGAATAACTTTAATTAAATATTATTAGAAATATAAAACTTGAAAAATGTATCTTGCAGTTTAAATGTTCCAGATAAAGGATTTTTCCAATGATAAGTGTGAAACCAAAGAAAGGATTGTATAGATCTTTATATCAGAGAAAAACAGCATATCAAGAAGACTCCCAAGATCAGTAATATAAAAATTTGCTTGTTATGTCATGCACACAAACATTGCCCTGAGCTGTTTGTCCTTTCATGCAAGCAATGTAATCATGAGGTTTGATCAACGTATCTAGAATTGATTTGTATAACTATTGGGCTGAAATACATGATCAGCTATCCCTTTTAAAACATTTTCACTTCATTTTTTAAAGAACATTTAATCACAATACAGTTATGACTTAATCTTCTGTGGAAAGCTGTCTTAAAAATTAGTTACAGTAAAACCTCAATTTAACTGACCCTCAGGATGAATGGGTTTTCATTAAAGCCAAAAATTCGCTAAATCAGAATCATATAACTCATATAATTTATATCATCTGCACAACTGACATTTGCCATGTCATCTGCACTAATTTGCATCATTTACATAATTATCTAAAGGACATAAATATCAATTGATGAAATGATGTAAAAATATCAAATAAAATAAAAATAAATAAAAAGTGTATTGTCTGGATAGATTCAGAAATAGCCTTGTTTCTGCTGCTTGGATGTTAAGCCCAAAGGAAAATGTCCTGAAGAATCTAGGTTTCACTATATTACCCACAGAAATATTGTTTTCAGAATAATTATTCGATCAATATTTTCCTTTTGAAAACAAAGACTGCTCAGTAGTTTCAAACATTTGGAGCAATAATAGTTTAACAGCAGCCAACAAATGGGCTCCATAATATCCAGGAGTTGAGGTCAAGACAAATGAATCCATTGTGCTGGCTTCAGAAGCTTGCCTTCTGCTCTTCTCCAATCAAAACACAGTTAAACAGCAATTTCAAAAAAAAAAATTGCAGCTTAGTTGAAATATTATTTCAGTTTCTCTGTTAGCAAATGGAAATTGTTGCATTATACTGAAGCATTTTTTAAAAGACACTACCCTTATAAATCATTGTTGAAGTGTTTTCCTCTCTTTTGCATCAATTTATTTGTTTAATATGTGTGGTAGAAACAGTGTGAAATGGAAACATAGTTAAAAGAATCAAGCTTGGCTTCCTTTAAATAAATTTATTGTTGCCACCCCCTTACACATCTGTTTCATTTGGCACTTAGAATCATTAAAAGGCTCTAGGAAAGCTTTTTGTCTGTTATAAAGTGAAAACCAGAAGTGCATGTATTTCCATTCAACTATAACAAACATTTCCACAAAATCTGCTGGTCTGCCTTTTACTCTCAAAATATATTTTTATACATCTTAGCTATTCTATAAACTTGACATAAAGAAAAAAAGAACCTTAAATGTATTTGTTTGTCCTGCACATACTGTCAGTGTTGGAGTTTAGTATTTTCCACAAAAGAGGATTGAATTACACAACTGCTCCCAAATAGTTTATTACTTACTTATCAGTGTCCTAACTAAAGAGGACTTGGATGATAGAAACAGGGAAAAGAGTAAAGATTAGAGAACAACTATTCCCAATAAAATATCAGTATAAATATTTATATCATCTGCCTATCCTAGATCCTTGGGAAGAACTTGATAGGCTGAAGAAAAAATGCCAATTCTAGTCTGAAGATCTGACTGACTGTGTGACGAATTTTTATATCAAAAGGGTCTAGTATTTAGGTTGATATTGATGGTAGCATCTGTGTGTGGTTTTTTGGGGGGGGAAGAAAACCTTCCCCAAAATATAGTCATGCCTTGAGACACATTTCTTTATACTGTTGCTTAGCTAGCTGGTAGTACTGAATTATGTCTGCTATCCTCTTTCAGGAGAACTTCTATGAAGCAACATCTTTGCTCTCATTGGGCGCATTGACTTCAGAGTATTCCTTAATCCCATCCAGATAGATAGAAAGACCACAGCTGCGATATAAGGATATCTGCAAGAGGGACCTAAAGGTCCTGGGAATGGACATTAACAACTGGGAAACCTTGCCCTCTGATCATTCAGCTTGGAGGCTAAAGACGCAGCATGGCCTTCTCTAATTCGAAGAGACACTTGTTTGGCAGGCTGAGGCAAAGAGGCAGTCCTGGAACCAGCAAAATCTGGGGGCTGGGCAGGGGACAGTATGTATCTGCCCTCAGTGTGGGAGGGATTGCCACTTTCGAATTGGCCTTTTTAGTCACACTAGTTGCTGTTTTAGGACCTCTTTCCAGAGCACGATACCATAGTCTCTTGAGACTGAAGGATGCCAATGAGATAGAAAGAAAGAATTCCACAACATGTAGAATGTTATAGGCATGAGGGCTTTGGTGAGAAAACTGGAATGTTTATCCTAGAGCAGGGGTGTCAAACTCAGGGGTGGGTCCGGGCTGGAAATAGCAAAGTACTAGCCAGTGGTGTCTCTGCCAGTGAAAACGGAGCTGGGGGTGGGGGGCTGAACTCTGTTTTCGCTGGCAGAGGGCTAGCAAAACAAACTAAAAACAAAACAAAAGGAGAAATATTTCCGCTTTTGCATTTGAGCATGCAAGAAGGGACAGGAAAAAGAAAGGGAAAGAGAAAAAATAAAGAAAAAGAAAGGAAGATGGGAAGAGAGCACGTTAGGAAAAATGAGGAAAGAGGGGAAGGAAGAAGAAAGAGAATGAAGAGGAAAGGAAAAAGAAAAGAAGGAAGGAAGGAAGGAAGGAAGGAAGGAAGGAAGGAAGGAAGGTGTTGTGGCTCCGTTGCCTGAGCCTGCGTCATCAGCAGGAGAGGACTCTGAGAGTGAGGGAGAGGAGTTGGCAAGGCCTCCTTCTCCAGGACCCTCCTCTCTGGCAATGTCTCCGGAGGACACCGAAGGGCAAGAGATAGGCCCAGAGCCAAGCACGTCCCCGCAGCCACAGGTGGACAGTGATGAGGGTAATGAGTCTTGGCTGGACCGTCGCCAGCGTCGCAGAGACAGGCGTGCGCAACAGAAGAAAAGGCGTGCCCGTGATTAGCTGACTCACTGGACCACACTCCACAGGCTATAAAAGGGGGTGAGTTAGCCATTCAGACTTTGTGACGGACAAAAACTAAATCCTTGGAGTCACTTTGCATTTCGGCTTCAGATTTATTCCTGGACAATTGTTGTGGTGTGTATTTTCTTCTATGTAGATAAAAGTTCTTGGCAAGCAGCTGCTGGGATTGCTGCCAAGCGTCTTATCGGACTAATTGGTTGCCTGCCAGTTTATTTAACCCCCGGCTGTCTGAGTGTGTGTGTGTGGGACGGGGACAGAACAGAAGGAAGGAAGGAAGGAAGGAAAGAAGGAAGGAAGGATATTATAATAAGAGTGAGGGAGGGTCTCAGGAAAGTCCTGCCTTAGCACTTGGCCACCACAGGTGTCCCTGACATGAGTCACATCAAGCTGGCCATGCCCACCATGCCCACGCCTCCCCTCTCCCAGCCCTCTGAAGTCAAACACAACCCTGATGTGGTCCTTAATGAAATTGACTTTGATATCCCTGTCCTAGAGGAATTAATGTGGAGGACCTCTTTTGACATTAACATATAAAAATGCCTATAGAGGGGTTCTTTGCTGAAAAGTGAGCATGATGGTCCACTAGTGAGGAGAACAATTTCTTCGAGGTTATAGCCAACTTCATATTCTATCAGTCAGGGGAAGTCCGTTATCAACCGAATGAATTTCAAATAATACTTTTCATATGTTAATAGACTAAATAGCACAGAAACTCATTATTTAAAGGAGCAGCCCTCCCTTTATTCTGCTCCCTTTATTACCTGAAATTATTTTAACCCTCTTAGGGATGCTGGAACTAATTATCCAATAAGGATGTCCATAACTGTGAAATATCTATCATCATGTAACAATTGTAGGTTAGTGTTTGGTACCTGCTAAAACCCATGGATTTTTTTTTTATTACTCCAGTTAAAATCCAGTTCTACTAAGTGATTGATTTAATGGACTGTACTTTACTTTCTATAACAAAAAAGACATTATACTGTTCCATCTTAACAGGTCTCTGTCAGCTTTTCCTTCCTGTGATATTAACCTATTTTGTATTCTAATTGATATATTGCTCTGATATTATTTTGTGATGAAATATGGATTGATAAAGACAGGGATATTCATGTACACATGAACAAACAACTCTATAGTGTCTACTGAAAGACTGAATTATGAAGTGGAAATGGGAGGAATTTTGAAATCTCAAGTGGGAAAATTGTGGGAAATATTATCCTAAAAAGGCTAATGAAAAATAAAAGCAATCTCCTACTGCCAAATAACCTGAGAAACATATATCTCATAACAAATAGTTTTTAGAGTCAAATACATCATAGACAAAATTATTTTGACAAGTAATCCTCAGTTTATGAACATTTGTTCAGCAACTGTACAAAGTTAATACAGCACTGAAAAAATGGAATTTACAACTGGTCTTTGGAGTTCCAGTTATCACAGGGTCTCCAAGATCACATGACCTGGGTGTTGAGTGCTCAGCTTGCAATTACATCCCAGCAAGCCATAATCACATGATCATGATTTCTATGGTCAAAGGGTAAACCAGTAGGAAATTAGAATTTATGATCACACAGGGTTCTCATTTAGCAACTCGTACAATCCTTAGGTTATTGAGGAAAACCAAGACCACTAGAATTGCTAAAAGATGTAGTCACATGAGGTCATCCTTCATGAACACATTGCTTAGAGATGGAAATTCTGATCCCAACTGCTGTTGTAACCCAAAGACTATCTTAATCAATAGGGGAGGGGGGGTCATTATAATTAGTTTGATGCAATTAAACTTAATAAATATGCCTAGACTAAGATGTTAAAAAGGCCAGGAAGAACTCAATAGAAAATAATTTCAATACTGTTGTTTAATAAACAACATAAATTTGTCTCCATAGACATTACAAGCCAAGATCATCTTTTATTCCTTTATTTTTTTATTCTTCTCCAGACAAAGCATTTTTGTTATTTATTTATTTATTTTATTTTATTTTATTTTATTCAATTTGTATACCACCCTTCTCCTATGGACTCAGGGTGGTGCACAGCCAGAACTAAAACACATACCAATACAAAATTTAAAAATTTAAAAGAATTACATAACTTTGGCCAAAATTTAAAAACATTCAAACTAAAACCCATTGACAATTTAAAAAGCTAAAAAAAAAAAAAAAGAAAGAAAAAAAAAGGTGTGGGGGTTAGGCCAGCCCTGCTTGATGGAAAAGAAAAGTTTTTAGGGCACGGCAAAAGGCCCGGAGATCTGATATCCTTCGTATTTCCGGGGGCAAATCGTTTCAGAGGGCAAGAGCCACAGAGAAGGCCCTCCCCCTGGGGATTGCCAGCTGATATTGCCTGGCTGACGGCACCCGGAGGAGTCCCCCTCTGTGAGAGCATACTGATCGGTGGGAGGCTATGGCGGCAGAAGGCGGTCCCGCAAATACCCAGGTCGTATGCCATGGAGTGCTTTAAAGGTGGTAACTAGCACCTTGAAGCGCACCCGGAAGACCACCGGAAGCCAATGCAGCTCGCGCAGGAGAGGCATCACATGGGAGTACCCCCTTGCTCCCATAATCTCCTGCGCGGCCGCATTTTGCACCAGTTGGAGCCTCCAGGTGCTCCTCAAGGGGAGCCCCATGTAGAGAGCATTACAGTAGTCCAGGCGGGAATTGACGAGTGCCTGAGTGACTGTGCGTAAGGAATCCCGATCCAGAAAGGGACGCAACTGGCGAATCAGGCGAACCTGATGAAAAGCCCCGCTGGCCACTGCTGTCATATGCTCTTCTAAAGACAGCCGTGCATCCAGGAGGATGCCCAAGTTGCGAGCCCTATCCGTGGGGGCCAATAACTCGCCCCCAATAGCCAGCGATGGCACCAGTTGGCTATATTGGGACACCGGAAGCCACAGCCACTCGGTCTTGGAAGGGTTGAGTCGAAGCCTGTTACTCCCCATCCAGATCCACACAGCCTCCAGGCACCGGGACATCACTTCAAGGGCAATAGTATAGTATAGTATTATTACTATACTGTAGAAATATCTGTAAGAAGCTACAATGACATAGAATTATGTGTACTGTACATAAAACCCTTATCCCACAAATGATGCAATAATGTACTTGAGTCCTGATGCCTGACTGAAACAAGTAAGTTACAAAGGCATCTGAGAAAAGCTCTTATTTACAAGCCACAAACAGTGGCGATTTGAACTGAATGAAGGTATGCAGTACATTGTTTAAGTAAAAAGAGAAGTCAAGAATGGAATGCTTGAAACAGAGTCTTACTATAGTGAGAAAAAAAGATAAAAGTGGGGCAGGGCAATATGCTGGGTAAATATAGGTGTTGAAAAGTTGAATTTTTTAAAGGCTGAGAGATAACAGCATCTCTGACAGCACGTGAATACTAAAAATGTTCTGGATGTTAATTTCCAAGAGAAGCTGATTTGCTTCTGGAAAAGAAGTAACTTGTACTTATGAGAAATATACTGAGGTTCTGTAAGAATATTTAGTACATCTTAATTATAAACTACTAAAATAGATAATTGTTTGACTCACATTACTTCATAGTTTATTCAATAATGAACAGAATGTGTCATACAAAACAGCAAGATATAAACCATGATTCACAAAACACGAAGGTTGAGCCAAGCAACTGCACTGTTGCTTAGTGTTATGAGAGACCCCAGCTAATAATTACAATGTGCTACACGTATAACAGGATGAAGATCACCATTACCAGTACTTTAAATAATTCTGTAATACGAGAGAGAGAGAGAGAGAGAGAGAGAGAGAGAGAGAGAGAGAGAGAGAGAGAGAGAATATGTATGTAGGTCTTTGGTTATTCGGGTCCATCACAATGTAACAGTTGTCTATGGACATCTAGGCAATTGAGCACCATAAACTAATATGAGAGCAGAATCCCAGTGCAGACTGCCATCAACAGGCAAGTCAACTGAAAGCAAAAATTCATACCTTCTAAAAAGTTTTAATTCGTTATCAATTTTTTAAAAAGAGCACAAAGAAGCTGCTTCTTACTTTGGTTGTTGAGGCTGCAGAATTACTGGCTGCAAGGGTAGTTATCACATCGCTGTTCACAGTAGTGCAAGCCCCTGTGGCCGGTGCATGCAATCTGGATGGGACAATTGGTACAGGCAGAAGACCTGGCCTATTGTTGCTATTGCTGTTCACTGTGCTGTTACAGTTACTGTTGCTGTTTACATGATTCCCGTTGGCATTCCACTCCCGGCGATCCCATCCTGTGCGATAATCTCTTTCAAACCGGCTGTGGTGCCGTGACATCTCGGCAAAACCAGCAATTGCCGTTTCTCACCAGGATTTTATCAGATTGCCTATCAAGAACCAAAGCAAAAAACAAAGAAAGTTAATAATTTGAACCTCAGGAGAAACACGAACAAACACATACACACACACCAGAAACATGCCACTAGAGGTAATTTCCTTGTTTTAATCCTTTGACTTGGCAAAGTTCAATTTAAAGCTGTGAACAGCTTTAAATTGAACTTCTGAAGCCCTTTAGGCAAAAGGCAGGATAGAAACATCAGAATTTATCTCTGGAGAAGAATGGCCTCTAACACATAGAGGAGGTACTATAATGGCCCAGGGAGACAAACCAGAGACAGGCTACAATGAAACACCAGACCACATAAATTACCATTTCAGGTCTCAGAGACAGATTAGTTTCTGAAAGTAGGATTATGTTTCACTTTCCCTCCCCAAATACCCTTTTGGGTCCTGTAGACGGAAAATTATTTAGTTTTAACATATAAAAGGAATAAAGTGCACAATGAACAGTGCCATACAGTTTTAGAGTATGATTGGATTTCTAAGGGCAGATAAATACTTTTGATTTAATTGCTATTTTTCTATATATATTGCTTCCAATTAAAATATAATTTATTTTGGATTTAAATAAATTTAAATCCAAATTTAAATTTAGGTATTATGAAGGCAAGGCTCTCTTTATGTTAAATGTCAACATCCTTGAGAAAAGCATCTAAGCTTTTTTTTTTTTTTTTTTTTAAAGAGCCTCCTAGAATGCCCAACAAACGTAATTTGATACAGAATTCCAAGCTGGAAATACATCCAGTATAATGGTTTTCCCTTCAAAATTCCTAAAGGTCAATTTCTTTTCTTGGAGAATCAATTTCTTATCTGCCAAACTCTTAAACTCCCCCTATTAATTTCTCTGTTCTATTTTGTAAAGTAATAATATTGTTTTTACAGTCTGCTAATTCAAATTCGTAGGAGGATTTTTTAAAAAAAAATGTAGTTCATGCCTACGGATTAAGCAGAACACCCAAAGTCAACAACAACAACAACAAAATCTTTTTTTAATGCATTTTTTAGAAACAAAAAAATACTGCAATAATTCCCTCCTCTTTAATACGAAGAATATCAGTCAGAAAATGGGGAAACTTATTTATAAATTTGTAGGCCATCTGATTCCATTGTGAATCTGGGTAGCATGTAACATCAATTTAAAACAATGCAATACAGAACAATATAAAAAACAAACTTGAGAGAAAAATGTCATAACTTCTAAACATCAATATAAAAACAAACTTGAGAGAAAAATGTCATAACCTCTAAACATCACACACTCCATTCTAGCCCAAGGACTGGGGAAAGAGTCAAGTTTTAAGGGGTTATTTCAATAAAGCCAGAGTGAGGGCTGACTGGATCTAGGGGGGAAGCTGTTCCAGAAGGGAAATGGTACAATATAGAAGGTCTAGTTATTGGATCCCATGAAGTGATACTGCTTAATCAACAGAAGCTGAGTGCCATATAGGACATATATGCCATACGGTACAGGTAGATACAGAGGGTTCCTTAAGACAGAAAGACTCTCATATAACCAGGCCCTATGGCAGAGGTCTTCAAAGTTGGGAGCTTTAAGACTTGTGGAGTTGAAGTCCACAAATCTTAAAGCTGCCAAGTTTTGGGGACCCCTTGCCTTATGCTATGAAGGGCTTTATAGGGGAAAACAATACCTTGAATACCAGAAGCTTATTGTGAACCAGAGCAACTCATGAAGCAGTGTTGTTACACATTGTTGTTGCTGTCTTCAAAATCTAATGAGAACTCTTTAATTTGAAATTTTCTATAATATAGCACATTTAGTCCATGGTTTCTACGTAGAGATAAAATATTATACCAAAATATACATTCAAGAGTTCCTATAAAAATATCTACCATAGCTTGTTATTAGAGGGGAAAAGAAAAAAAAAAACACCATGGAGAGAGATCTGTGCCTTTACAGATAAGCATGTACACTGCACTAAAAGTTGCCCAACTAGATATTTTGACAGGCCCTACTTTGTTTCACATTCCCCGTACAATGGCTGCAGAAAGATTGAAAGCTTTTCGGTAATCAGATCTTATGACAAGGACTGCATCTGCTAAGTGTGAAATACTCTACATCTTCATAGCAAAGCCAGAACCATTTCAGAGAGATATTCAAAAGCGGAAGCATTTTATCTGAAAACATAAAATAAATAACACAGAAGACCATGATACTAAATTCAAACAAAATGTGCTAATGTTAACAGATTTATGGGAATACTTTCATTCTTGGACCACAACAGCATATTAAAAACAAAGCACCGTGTTTTTCTCTTGTCAAAAACATGAAAAGGATGCACTACGTGCCAAATGCCTCTCTGCGTGCTAAATTATTGATTTTATCTGGATTAACAGAATATCACTTTTAACAAGAAGCCTTTTAAGCTACATACTGCCAAATGCAGAAATGAAGAAAATATTGTAAAGGTTTTTTCTCCCCTTTCTTTCTAGGCCTGGGTAGTTGCTTTTTTCTCTCTTTGTTCCTGCTCTTAATCCAGAATTGTACCACTGAAGCCATTCAGGAGCTTCTGCACTATTTCAAATGTTTCATACATTGCTGGGTTATTCATCGATTTCCTCTTCAAACCAGAGTCAGTTCAAAGCTCGGGTTCTGAGCCCTCTGATCTTCTCCCCTCCTCCAAAAAACATATTGATTTGCCCTTATTTCACCATATGCTCTTTTAGTTTCTTATGCTCCTCCGACTTTCCTTTCTGTTTCTGATTACAAGATCCTAGGGTTCTGTCTCCATAAATCTGAAACCAGTTCCCACTTACCCTTCCCTCTGTGAAAGTTTAAATACTTTTTTATTTGACTAACAGACTAATGTGTGTGGGCTGTTCATATCACACTACTCACAGTAAGATCTGTAGTTTTCAGAGTAGAGTAGAGTAGAGTAGAGTAGAGTAGAGTAGAGTAGAGTAGAATAGAATAGAATAGAATAGAATAGAATAGAATAGAATAGAATAGATTTATTGGCCAAGTGTGATTGGACACACAAGGAATTTGTCTTGGTGCATACACTTTCAGAGTACATAAAAGAAAAGATACGCTTGTCAAGAATCATAAGGTACAACACTTAACGATAGTCATAGGGAAACAGTCAATATAAATCTTACGGATACTAGCAACAGTCATACAGTGGGAGGAGATGGGTGACAGGAGCGATTAATAGTAATGCAGACTTAGTAACTAGTTTGACAGTGTTGAGGAAATTATTTGTTTAGCAGAGTGATGGCGTTCGGGAAAAAACTGTTCTTGTGTCTAGTTGTTCTGGTGTGCAGTGCTCTATAGCGTCATTTTGAGGGTAGGAGTTGAAGCAGTTTATGTCCAGGATGTGAAGGGTCTGTAAATATTTTCACAGTCCTCTTTTTGACTTGTGCAGTATACACGTCCTCAATGGAATGGGCATTGGTCCTACCTGACACACCCTTCTCTGAGTAGTCCCAGGAGTGGTCAAAGATAGGTTGATTTGTCTGTTTCCTGTTGAGACCAAGCTATCAATTTCTTTTGGGCCACGCCCGTTTTCCTCCTCTCTGCCCCAGTTTCAGTGAGGACATAGCTGCAAAGACAACTCAATCAAGGCAAGCATTAATTCCTGGACCACTGGTCAAGTGGTTTGTAGGGTGGGGCTTGGCTACTCCTGGGACTACTCAGAGAAGAGGTGTGTCAGGTAGGACCAACGCCCATTCTCCTGAAAGCTCCCAAGAGTGGCCAAGGATGGGACTTACCAAAGCCTATCCGATGTCACAGGTGAGAAACCACTTGGCTGGTACCTGTGGCATCCTCATGAACTCATTGTAACATCCTCCGCTCAAAAGACGCCTCAGCCAAGGCATACACATCAACCTTATAATGGCGAATAAAGAGTGAACGGGAAGCCCAAATGGCGGCTCTGCAGATGTCCTCAATGGAGGCCTGCATTGCCTATGCCACAGAGATGGTAGCACTCCGAGGTGTTGGTAAGGCCTGAACCTGGTAGGCTGTCGCTATGGAAGCCTGCAGCCAACGGCCTATGGTTGATGGGGTCACCTTGGCACCTGTAGATGAGGGGTGGAATGACACAAATAGCGCTTCAGTCCTCCGAGTGTGGGGTGTCCTCTTGAGATAAATTTTTGGGCCCTCCAGAGCATGGGTAAGTCCTGGGTAGAAGTCTGGCAAGATGACCTTCTGAGCCTTATGGAACCAGAAGGTTACCTTGGGAATGAAAGAGGGATCCATCCAGAGGACTATTCTGTTAGGATGGAATACACACAAATCCTCCCGGGCAGAAAGAGCTGCCAGTTCTGAAATGCGTCTGGTTGATGTGATAGCCACCAAAAAAAGTGACCTTAAAGGTTAGGAACCTTAAGCTCACAGTCCTCAAGGGTGCTGTTCGAAGGGTGCTGATGTCAGGGCCTGTAGTACTTTAGACAAGTCCCACATGGGCTATCTATGGACTACCGGTGGTTTGAGGTTAACCGCCCCTTTGAGGAATCATCTAAGAACTGGGTGGTGAGCCAGGGATGTCCTTTTCCCACACCTCAAGACCGTGGACAGTGCTGCTATCTGTTGACGGAGGGTGTTGTGGACAGGCCCCTTTCCACACCATCTTGTAAAAAGTCGAGGACGTGGGGCACTGATGCTGAAGTGAGGTCAAGGGTTCTCACCAATTGGTAAAGGCTGTCCATGTTGAATCATAAATAAGATTTGTAGATGGTCTGCGGGAAGCTTGAATGGTTCTAATGACCTTAGAGGAGAACTTGTCTGTCCTCAGGAGTCTCCTCTCAAGTGTCAGACAGTCAAGTTGAGTCACTGAGGCTCAGAATGGTGCAAGACCCCCAGCTGAGGGAGATCCCCTCCTGAGGAATTCTCCAGGGCCATGAAACTGAAAGTCCCACTAGCACTCAAACCATGGGCATCCGGGCCAGTGGGGGGGTGGTCACAAGTAGGACTTCTGCCCGCTCTAATGTTACCATCCGTATGACTCCCTGAATGAGGGGAAGGTAACACTAGAGGTAGGTAGAGGTAGGTAGAGTCATTTAGGAAGGTATGACTCCCTGAATGACTACTCTATGCCTTTCCATAAAGTAGTCTATGGTAAGGCATAGAGTAGTCCCCTGGGCCAAGAGCTGCATAGGGTGTTGATCCCCTCCGCCCCCTGTGACAGGAATCTGATGAAATACCAAGGTAGCTGAGCATTTTGCAGGGAGGCTGACCGAATCTCAACAGTCAGCTCCTGAAAAAGATTGGGATGCAGTCTCCATTCCGCATGGAGGACTTGCTGAGGCAGTCTGCCTGGGTGTTTGCCGTCTCCGTGATGTGCTCCACTTTGAGGGAGAGCAAGTGCTTCTCCGCCCACCTCCCCAAGTGCTCTGCCTCCGTCATGAGGCCCTTGGAGTGGATGCCTCCGTGATGGTTTATGTGAGCCTTGGCCATCACGTTGTTGGTGAGTATTAGGACATGTTGATGCTGGAGCATGTTCCTGAAGGAGCGAAGGGCAAGGTGTGCCGCCCAAAGCTCCAGCCAACTGATGTTGTGGGTCAGATCCGCTGGAGTCCAATGGCCCTGAGCCATGTGGCCTTGAAGATGGGACCCCTCAACCAAAGAGGCTGGCATCTGATGTAATCGTGATGCAGCTGGGCTCCTTGAAGAGGCAGCCCTTGTCCAGTGCTGGAGACATCCACCAGTGGATGGAGTGTAATATGTCTGGTGTGTGAGTTGCTGCTGCCTGACCATTGGCATGGGAGTAGGAACCAGTGAAGGGTTCTGGCATGCAGTCTCGCCCAGGGTACTACTGAAATGCATGACACGAACATCCCCAACAGCCGAGGTAGGAGGGCAACTGGCACCTGTCGTTTTGATCTTATCTGCCAGATCATGGAAGTCAGGTTGTCCTTGCAGTCCTGGGAGAGGAAAACCTGTCCTGTCCTGCTGTCGATCTCTGTACCCAAATGCAAGAGCCTTGTGGCTGGAACCAGATGACTCTTTGGGAGGTTGACAGAGAATCCATGCTGTCGTAAAACGGGGATTGTTGTCTGCAGTGCCTCCATGGCCTTGTCAAAGGAGGATGCTTGCACAAGAATATTGTCTAAATAGTATTGTAGATGTATTGGTATTGACCGGAGGTAAGCGGCCAGTGCCGCCAGAATCTTAGTGAAGGCTCAGGGTGCCGACACTAGTCCAAAGGGCAATGCCCTGTACTGGTAATGAGTCTGTGTGAAGCAGAAGCATAGATATTGACAATGTGCTGGGAGGATTGGCACATGGAGGTAAGCCTCTGTAAGGTCTATAGATCCCAGGAAGTCACCGTCCTGAACTCCCTCTAGGATGGAGGTGAGGGAGTTCATTTTGAATCTTTTGTAAACCAGATACAAATTTAATTACTTTAGGTTTAAAATTGCTCTCTAGACACACACGTACCCTGAAGACTTTGGGACCATGAAAAGGGTGAAGTAAAACCCCCGTCCCTTTAGGCTTTCTGGAACCATCTCAATTGCTTGAATCTCCAGCAAATGCTGGATGGCGGTGTCCATGAGGCCTTTCCTTTCGCTGCTTCTTGGTATGGGGCAGCGAACAAAGTGGTTCAGAGGAGTGGAGAGAAAGTCCAAGCTGAGGCTGAGCCTCACCGTACTGAGGACCCAGATGTTGCTCGTAATCATCTCCCATTGGGGCGCAAAGAGTGCCAATCGGCCTCCAACGGGGGCTTTGGTTATGTAGTCATCTTGGTCTATGAAAGGCACAACTTCCTGCCCCTCGATAGGGCCACTTGCTCTGGAGGTTCTGCCTGGGCTGGTTGCGAAACCCTGCCCTATCCAGTTGATGCTCTGCTCGCTGGGGAAAAAAGTATTATTGTTGAAAAGAATGACTCGAATCAGGCTGATACAACGGCCTACAATAGTATGGTGTGGTGTGTCGATCACCTTTCTTAAAGGATGATGGAAGGACCTTTCACATGTCCTTATTTTCTATGAGAACTGGTTCCAGAGCTTCCCGAAAGAGGGTACCCGCTTTATAAGGGGATGAGGCCAGTTGCCATTTGGATTTGGCATCCGCTTGCCAATTGTGGTGCCAAAGCATCCTCCTTGATGTTATGGAGGAGGCCAGGGATCTAGAAGCATACTTAGCTGCGGATAAGGTTGCATCCGTGGAGAATTGCGTGGCAACAATCAGTTTATTCAGGTCCTGGTGGAGCCTGGTCTCACTGGGTGGAATCCTCTGTTTCATCTCCTGTAACCACAGCAGTGATGTGCGATTAAAAAAATGAGGCTGCTGATGTGGCTTTTATCGCCCAGACTGAAGATTGGTGTGCCTTGCGCAACGTCAACTCTACTTTCTTATTGTCTGGCTTAAGCCCTTCCGCTATGTTGCTGGAGACTATTGTGGATGACACAAGTGATGCCACTGGAGCATCTACCTTGGGCAATTGCAGTTGGTTCTCCAATTCTAGTGCCAGATTATAAAATCAAGGGTCAAGGCCACTTGGAGTCGGGAATGACCCTTGCTGTTCTCATTGTTGCACCACGTCTATAAATAATTGTGGGGCAGGAACATCTTCCTGTACAGTGGCTGGCTGAGAAAAGAGATGGTCACTGGAGCTCATGGGACACCTTTGAGACTGGAGTGGGATCCCTGCAGTCACCTGTGCCTTATGCAGAATTGATTAGAAGATTGTAGGAGGGAAAAGGCCGGAGAAGACCGGCACATTGGGGGTTAACCCCTCATCTTTTGATAATTCTGCCTCTCGACTCCCTTCTTGCATCAGTGAATCCTCTCCATCAGAAGATTCATTGGATGATTGGGACTCCTGCCAATAGGACTAGTCCCTTGTTAAGTGCACGCCCTGTGGGAGCCTGGTAGAAGCCTCCACTGGAGGGGCTACAGGCCTAGGGATATTTTGCAATTTATCCTCTATGGCCTGAGAGATTGTCTGTGCTATTAATAATTTAAGTTTAGCAGGTAATTCCAAAATGCAGTGCTCACCTTGTCACAAACCTGCAGCAGTCGGTGTAAATGTTGCAGAAACCTCTTTTCTGGAAGAGGAAGGCTGTGCTGCACACAGCTGCTGCTGGGCAGAAAGTAGAATCTGAGACCATGACATTATCAGTATGGGGAGACAAGTTAAAAGAATGCTTGCTTGGTCCCTCTGGTGACCAAGCCTGGGTAATTACAAGCTTTTGAATATGCCCAGTTGCTCCAGGTCAGGGATTCTACCACTCCTGAGGTCTTCAGCCACTGATTGTACCTAGCCGAGACTAAGCAGAGACTCCTTCCCGCTCTGGCGAGACAAGGTGGTGTCGTGCACACTTTCCTTGGCTCTGCTGCTCAATTTGAGGAGCCCTAGATCGCTCCCACAGATGAAATCTGAGCTCCCATGGGCTGACAAGCAGCTGCTAAAAGCAAGCTACCCTTAAAAAAGGTTCCCACTCACGATCTCGCTGTCTGAAATTCCTAGGAATGGCCAGGAATCACTTGAAATGTCTCTGTTAAGACCAAGCTGAAACTGGGGCAGAGAGGAGGAGGATGGGGGCATGGCCCCAAAGAAATTGATAGCTCAGTCTCAACAGGAAACAGATGTATCAACCCATCCTTGGCCACTCCTGGGAACTTTCAGGAGAAGGCAGGTTGTTTTTTCTGCAGTTCTAATTATCCTCTGAAGTCTGTGTCTGTCTGGTTGGGTTGCAGAACCAAACCAGAGAGGTACAGAAGTGCAGATGACAAACTCAAAAATTCCTCTGTAGAACTGTATCATCAGCTCCTTGGGCAGTTTGAGCTTCCTGAGTTGGCGCAGAAAGAACATTCTTTGTTGTGCTTTTTTGATGATGTTTTTGATGTTGGGTGTCCATTTTAGGTCATCGGATATGGTAGAACCTAGTTTTATATTCATTAAAGACACAATGTAGTTCATATAGTTCTTTTAAATAACAGAATGACAGAGCTGGAAGGGACCTTGGAGGTCTTCTAGCTCAACTTTCTGCAGGAAACCTTATAACATTTCAGACAAATACTTGTCCAATCTCTTCTTAAAAACCTCCAATGTTGGAGCACCCACAAAATATGAATGGTTAGGTTTGATCGTTTTTTTGTTCTAAATCTTGGTTTTATTGGTTGTTATTAAGATATGAACTCAATCTCTTGGTTGAAATTTTCCAACTATTTCGTTTTTCTTTTAATCTGTATTTTAATGAGCAGCATAGCCAGGAGCCATGCACTAAAACACCAAATGGGTTAACTGAAAAACTATATTTGGTTTTGGTTTAGCACAGGGGTGTCAAGCTCACGTCGTCAGAGCAGCATCACATGACGTATCGGAACTTCCCCCCCTTCGCTAAACTGGGTGTGGGTATGGCCAGTGTGTGACGCATCTGGCCTGTGGGCCATGAGTTTGACAGCCCTGGTTTAGCACATGTAGGAATCCAGCCATTCTGATTTTTTCAAGAAATCATGATTAAAACAAGCCATAACTTTCTGAAAAGAGTTTAAACTATATAAGACTAGATAATGGGCACAGGGCCATCCAGGAAACAGCACTGCATGGATTTTTCTTCTGCTAAGTATTTCAGTAATACAATTTTAAGAGGATTTTAAGGGGAAGATGAGTGAAATACAATGGCATGGGTGAAACAAGTAGTATCTACTCAAAAGCAGATGGCATTTTTTTAGCAGTCAACATCCCGTCTTCTGAGAGTTTCCCCTAGAAGCATTTGAAAGCTCTGGCTATCTATCTACCAAAGCCTTGAGAGAGAAGGGGATCTACAAGAGACCCTGGTATTTCTCTGGTGGGCTCAACACTATCCTGTACTTAAGATGAAAGGAACTGCTCATGGCCTCAGTAAATCTATCCAGACAGCATTTTGTTAAACCACATTAACCAGTAGGTTGTAACTGCCAGCCCAAAAGCATGGTCAGGAAATATTTCCTTAGTATTTCTGCACATCCGTAAATATAATTATTATATTGATTGTTAAATTAAATCCTACCTGCCCATGGCAATTTGGCCTAGATTTCAGCTGCACTGAGGATGCTTCTGAGCGCTCAGCCAATACCACAAAAACACAGATTGGCTCTTGTTTGCTTTCACTTTGTAGTCTTTTAGTGGATTACAACTATTTTTATCACACACTGGGTTTTTCTGATTTTTTTTTTAACCAAAATCTCTCGTTTCAGCTTCTGCCTTGATCTCAACCCTCTGAATGTTCCTCAAAAAGGCAACAAATGCACTCATTTTCTTCTAAAGATTTGTCAGACCATAAATGTATCCTTGCTGGATCAGATCTAAAGTTTATCTGGTCAGCCAGAAGTTTTCAAGAAACTCACAAGCCAGACATGAAGAAAATGCCTACAGCCTTTTGTTCTGCCCAAACAATAGGAGGTATGCTTTTGTTTTCAGAGATATGCTGCTTTTGAACATAGGCGCTCAGTAGGCTAACAAAAAAACAGAGAAAAATCTCCCCAAAGCAGAACACAGTTTGGGCTGTATATTATTTTTAATAATTAAATTTCAGTTGCAGAAAAACATTATTTTTTTCTTATGGTCTGTAAACATGTAGAGGTGTTATTTTAGGACAATTTTGACAAAGGATACTGTATTATTTTTCCTCTGCAAAGAAAATTCTATAGAACCAAGGAAAAATGTATGATTATTTTTTTCTCAATGTTTAACATTTTAAAGGAGTTCAATTCTCTGGATAGCATACAAAATTCTGAAACACAATAGTCGGGAAAATAAAGGAAAGCTGCCTAGTCACCATTTTAAAAAAGTATTTTGTGATACAAGTTAAACCAATGATAATCCAAGTACAAAAACAAGGTAACATCTGCAATAAGGTATCATTGAACGAAAGTAAAAGCAAGATGCTTTAGGGAAACACACAATCCTCAAGAGACCCACCACTTCCTTGAGAACAGTACAAGATCGTGCAGTTGTGATTTCATGGTGAATCTGTGGTCAAAAAATAAACCAAAATTAAGAAGCAAGGAGGGAAAAAAATTAAAAAGTAACGTTTCCTCTTTGAGCTTGACTCTTGGTGACTTCATGGACCCATTCCTGCAGTTCTTTTGGCATCTCTACAGAAGAATTTTACCACTGCTAGTCCCGGAATGTTTTCCTCTAGTCTAGTCTCCTACCAATTCCCAACCAAGCCTGACTCTGCTTAGCTTCAGAGACCACCCTCGGCCAGGCAGATGCTGACACCTGAGGAGATATAAGGGAGACAGATGGGATAATGTTCCCTGGACTTGACCTTTTATTTAACCCCTTCCAAATCCCCAAAAAGTGTGTGTGTGGGGGTACGGGACAGGCTGTCATTCCTGTCTGCAAGTTCTCCATATCTTTGCTATGTAATTTCTCCATCAGTTATAAATGCATACAAATTGAAACAGTTTTCCATAAACATTTTTTTCCTAATGTACCTGATTTCCTAATGTGAAATTGTCAGCTCAGTTTTGACAAATACAGGTAGTTTTGAAAGCATTTTACTTTATTTTAATGCGTTTGTGGCATACAATTTTCCCCAATATATAAAAACATGGTTTTGCCTTTTCATAACGTGTATATTTTAACACCTCCTTATCGGTTAATTATATTGCAACATTAAGAAAAGTGCAAGTATTGGAATATAACTATTTTCCCTTCATATTTTAGCTGTGAAGTGCAAGTTAAATATTTTCACACTAAAATGGAACAAAACTACCCCAATCAAATGGAGCAGTTCAGTGGCACTTTAGTGGTACCTCATCCAATCCACTGTCATGCCCAAGCATTATTTTCTCAAGTGTCTTATCCATATTAAATGGACATGTTAATTTGGGTTCTATTTGTGTTTTGAATCAGACTTCACACTGAATGTATATCACTGTACAGCTAGTCCTTGAGTTATGATCACAATTGAGCCCAGCATTTCTATTGCTAAGGAAGGCATGATGAGCATACATATTAAACTGACAAGCTTCGATAAATTAAGGAAAAAAAAAACAATTCTGCATATACATCCAGTTGCTATATATAGCTGAGTCACGCCTCATTTTCTGTCACAGTTAAACAAATCATTGTAGTTGTTAAGTGAATCATGCTGTTGTTATGTGAATCTGGCTTCCTCCATTGACTTTTCTTGCTAGAAATCACTTGGGAAGGCTACAAATGGTGTTACATGACCTCAGGACAGTGCAACTGTCATAAATAGAATATAAATATATAATATAGGAAATACTAATGCCTTATGGTCATTTCGAAAAATCCTTTCTTAGTGAGCACCTAGGAGCCAAGAGGAACATATGTGGCAAATTTCAAGTTTGTCGACTTTACGGTTCTGGAAATTTTGTGATTAATGCGTGAGTGGTTTTCACTTTTATATATATACATAAAGAATAGAATGGGAATGGGAATGAAAATAGAAAAGAACAGAACAGAACAGAACAGAACAGAACAGAACAGAACAAAACAGAACAGAAGAGTTGGAAGGGACCTAGGAGATCCTTTAGTCCAACTCCTTGCTCAGGCAGGAGACCCAATACCAGTAACCTTTTTGCCATTGGGTACCAGGAGGTGTGGGGGGGGGGTCACACACGCGCATGGCCACACCCATAATTCTATGAGCCCTGCCTCTGCGCATGCGTGCACAAACCACCCATGCTCCTCCCGCTCTGGCACATGATGGCCCAATAGGCCCGTTTTTTTCTCTCACCTGGCTCCAGAGCCTTTTTAGGAGTCTAGGAAGTCTAGGGAGGGCAAAAACAGCCTTCCCCCTGGAGGCCAGGACCTGGAAGTTGGCAAATTGGTCATTTTCAGCCTCTGGAGGGCCTCCGGGTGAGTGGGGAAGGTCATTTTCGCCCTCCCCAGACTCCTAGAGAGGTTCTGGAGGCTGGGGACAGCAAAAATGGGCCTTCCCCACCATCCCTGAGGCCCTCCGGAAGCAGGAAACAGCCTGTTTCCTTATTCTGGTTGACCCAAAAGCCCCGAAAATCATCTGGCTGGTGTGCACATGCATGCCAGACCTGAGTTCACGTGCCCACTGATATGGCTATGCGTGCCAGCTGTGGCACGCATGCCATAGGTTCGCCCTCATGGCCCTATACCATTTCAGATAAATGGTGTCTATTCTCTTCTTAAAAAGTTCCAGTGTTGGAGCATCCACAACTTCTGGAGGCAAGTCATTCCACTGATAAATTGTTCTAACTGTCAGGAAATTTCTTCTTAGTTCTAGGTTGCTTCTCTCCTTGATTGGTTTCCAAGTTGCCAAGCATCTGAATTTGCATGATCATGGGGATGTTGCAGCAGTCATAAGTCCCTTTTTGCAGTGCTGTTGTAATTTAGAACAGGTTGTAGGTTTGTACAATGAGTGTGGGATACCTCTCATACATTGGTGAAAGGGGGCAAAGGCAAAACATGTGTGAAGCTGTTATCCAACAATGCCTTATGTCCCTGATTCAAATGTCACAACACAAATAGGTAATGGAGGCATTTGCATGACAACATGCATTGTTATATTAGCCTCCCTGGAGTTTGCTGCCCTAGGAGCTGTTGTAATATGGGTCCCCTTAAGCAGAGATATCTGCAGGAACCATTGTTTCCCTCAAAATTATGAAAGCAGCTGTCTACTGTTATGATGCAAGCTCCACCTCTTGCTTGTGTTGCCATGGTGTGACACTGTGTTTGTCATTTTCCCTCCTTTATCCCCCCCTCCCGCTGTCTCCCCCATCCCGCCATTGGGTAAACCCTTCAGAAACGTAGCCACCAAATTCTGTACTAATAGGAACTTCCACATTGTTTTAAAGGCCTTTGCAGTATTTCAGCCAGGAGGTTAGGAGAGAGAAATCTTTTAATGAGTCTGCTTTTCCCAAATACCATGCTCTGCAATATCTCAGCCCTGTGGTATTCTGTTTGCTTTATTAATAAGAGAAGACCAATTTTGAGAATATGTGCATCTACAACAAAGGCGGGGGAATAAATGAAGCATTTAAAAATAAAAGATGATTTTTGGCTTGAGGGGATATTCTAATAACAGCAGCGAAGGAAGTTCAGTTTTACATATTAGTTATATACAACAACTGGATGTACAAGCAGAATTGTTTTTTTTATTTATTGAAGCTTGTCAGTTTAGCATGTATGCTCATCATGCTTATTCCCGGAGTATATCAATGTGCCTTTTGCTGTTAATTGTATAGATCCAACCGCAGATCGTTACCTTTTTATTGATCTTGTTATTCTCTATTTTTAGTAAAATACGGAAGGAAAAATGGTATTGATTTCATCTGCTAGTTATTTCTGTTTTGACATTAAAGACAATGCCTGAAGAGCAACGGGGCCAATGCCAGCTACCGTAACAAAAAAAAAAAAAAAAGTAGCAGTAGCTTAATTGCAAAATTAAGCATTTCTCCTCCAACTCCAAAGCACTCTTCCTTTTCTCTTTGCTAAAAGCTATCTCACATGCCTGCTATGCAATTTCTTTAACGCTATTAGGTCAATACAGTTTTAGTTAAGCACAAGAGTTCAGCATGGCTAATAATCAAGATCTTCTGTTATATCTCTTGACACTTTTCCCTGGATGCTGCAATATGGGCACAAATTATATACAAACCAAACTGATATTCTGCTTTATCTCAACTGAGTTATTCTGGGGGCTGTGTTCCCTTGTTCCCCAGGCTGCTTTTCAGGGCGGATTAGAGTCCCTGATTCCGGAGGCACAACCTTTTTTACTTTCCAACACCACTCTATCCTTTCTGTTTGCATATATGTACATCAAGACAGAGTGAAATATAGTATGAATTTACAGAGTCCTTCCTATGAAGAAAGAACTCTTCTTATCTGAGCTTCATTACAGCAACTACAATTGGGGCTGGTACTTTTCTCCGTCCCCCTTTCTCCTTTTGAAACCTCAAACAACACCTCAACTGTCTGCACATTTCCTCTAATCTTGGGAGGCAGTGGCTCTGATGTTCCCCCTCCCTTTCTCCCCCTGCACATGTGTCTAAGTATTTTGGGTGGGGGGCTTATTTTAGCGCATGCGCTCAAAAGCCAAATTGGGCTTATTATCCGGACATGTTTTAGTTTCGAGGAAACATGGTAGCTAAATCTTAATAGGTAAATTGCATCCAATCCAAGATCACTCAGGGTGCTGTATCCACTCAGCACCCCTCTTAAAGACTGACTGCATGATGTCATATAATTTAAAATAGTAGCAAAACTTTATTGGTTATATTATATACGTTTGTTCTTTTAACACACATCGCACTCATCCACTCTTACCCACAGACTTCTCAGCTAGGATGGCAGGCACTAGCCAGAGGGATGTAGCTTCTGGATCCAAAAATCACCCAAAGAGTGGGCAGGCTATAGGACCCCTTTTATGTCCCAATGTCCTTGCTTTGTCGCTTCTCAAGTCTGATAGTTCTTGATGGGACTTTTTGTGTGCTCTGGACTAATTTCTTCTGTCTGGATTCAGATGTTCCTGTTTTCTTAATGACTTGGTTCTTTCTTAACTACCTCCCCTAAAGCAGGGGTGTCAAACTCAAAGCTGCTTAGATCTGCCAGCGGGGCTGGCCTGAAAATATCAAAGGACTGGCCCGAAATGCCTCTGCTGGCCAAAACAGGCCATGAGGGGGCTGCACACAACCCATTTTTGGCCTCCATGGCCTCCTGCAGCACTCTACTGGCCTACAAAGGGCCATGGAGGGGGCACGCAAGGCCCCCATGAGGCCTGTTTTCAGCCGGCTGACTGCCCCCGCAGCCCATTTCAGCTGGCAGAGTGCTGCAGAAGGGAGCACCTTCTTCACCTTCTCTTTAGCAGCATCTACGAACCAGAACTAGATATCCTCCAAGATCTGGATGGCTGTTGTTCAGGAGCCAAAAATATCTGGCTCTTCACCCAGGTCTTTGATGAGAGACAGTGAGCCCCCTCGTATCACTGAGTTTGTCATCTTTTATCTTAATTTTTTATCTGTGATTGATTTAATTGTAATTTTTTTTATTGTTGTGAGTCACCCAGGGTCATTGAGAATTGGGTTGTATATCATTTTGTAAATTATTACTATTATTAAGTCCTCCTCTAGAGCTGTGTCAGATGTAGTAACAAAGATTGATAGACAGATAGTTTTTAGAGACATCTGGAGAAATTGTCAGTTCATTTATGCTCTGCTCCTATACAAAAGAGTCAAGACCTATAACAGCTGGGGACTCATCGTGTCTTTAATCTCTACATTATGGAATTGAGACTATTTGTGCCAGAAAGTAAATCTCCCTTTGTTTGGAATAGATGTTTTGAATGTAAAGGGAAAAAATCCATCTTGAGCCTGTGTCAAACGCCCACCATGGCCATGCCCCCGCAGCTGTGCCCCCCCAGATCCTCCAAGGTCAAACACAACTCTGATGCAGTCCTCAATGGAATCAAGTTTGACACTCCTGTTCTAAGGGATCTTTTAGACAAAATTCCTGATTTTGGTTCACCCTACATCATCTTTAGGCACAGCAGCTTCTGCCTAGTCTCACAGGTTAACAATCTTCATGTGTAATCTTCAAAGGAATATTTCTTGTAATTTAAGAAACTATTAATTTTTCCAAGTATGAATCGGTATTATAAAGACAAGTTTAGAAATGAAAATAATACCAATTTACTAAATAACAGTAATTATATACTTTATAGTATAGAAATGATATTACTTTGTGGATGCAATTTCTGTGAAGAAGCAATTTACCAAGCCTTGCTTCTGTGCTTCATGCCATTCAATAAACATATATTAAATGGATATAAAGTTCCAGTTTAACACATAAAAGCTTTGTATAATTTTCTCTTGTATATATACATATTCTTTCTAATTTTCTTGTTTACATTTTTTATTTTTTGTCCATAAAGCAGAAGGCATAATATAACTATAAATATATTATAACATCAGCCCAAACAACCATTACATTTATGGAGTATCTATTAATTTGGAAAAAAATATTCAGAAACTTTTTTCATTCTTTTTAAAAAATGTGAATCATTTAATAATGATGTATTGAAGTACAATCCTGAAAAAATAGGACTTTTTTTCTTGTAGTAATTGATAGTGTTACTGGAGCATGACAGGATGTTTCAGCGGGATCTATGTTATAGTTATGTATTCAACCAAGGATCAAAATAGTAAGAAATCACTGAATCAGAATAAGTCTGAAGTGTGTGTGTGTGTGTGTGTGTACATCCTATTAAGAATTTAAAAATTGTCATATACCCTGAAAATTAAACACCTACATGGAATCTTATAGCACTTTTCCTGTATGAGAATTAAATACCATTGGAACAGAATTACAGGCAGGCCTTGACTTACCTTGACATTTTAGAACTGGATTTCCAGTTGTAAGTCGTTATACTCATAAGTAAAGGCACCCAGGTGACCAGAACCAATTTTCACAGTAGTCGCTAAACAAATCTGTAATTATTAAGCAAACACTACAAACTTATTTTTCCAAATGGATGATTTTTGCTAGAAAGTGGTAAAAAACTTAAAAATCATGGTCATATAACCACAGGATGCTGCAACAAGTGATAAAGATTTGCTGTTTGCCAGGCACCCAAAATGAAGTCACATGACTGTGTATGTGTGTGATGGGGGGGAGAGGGAGAGGGAGAGGGAGAAGGAGAAAGAAAACATTTTATCATAGCCAGAAGTGCTTTATAAGCTGTTAAGTCAGTTTCAGGCTGTCGTAATTTCAAATGGTCATTAAGTTGAGGACTACCTGTATGATTTAACACAGGATCAAAATCTTGATTAAATTCTCCATCTGTAATTATTTGATCCAAGGTTAAACCAAAACATTAATTTAAAATTCTAATATAAAACATCTGAGTATTTCTTTTGAATAAGTGCAATAACATTTATTAAAATATTTAATCAACAAATGAAAAGACCTTTGGTGATGCAGCAGACTTAAGTGCTCTTAACTAACACCAGCTGCCTGCAATTACTGCAAATTTGAATCTCACCAAGCTCAAGGTTGACTCAGCCTTCCATCCTTTCGAGGTAGGTAAAATGAGGACTCGGATTGTGGGGGCAATAAACTAACTTTGTATTAAAAAAAAAGAACACCGCTGGGGGTGGGGGGTGGGGGGCGAAAGCCTTACTAAGCAGGTATATTCAAAAAAGTATGAAGGCCATTGCTTAACGCATTGTAAGCCGCCCTGAGTCTCCAGAGAAGGGTGGCATATAAATTGAACTAATAAATGAATAAATGAATAAATAAATAAATAAATAAATGTTTTTTTTAAATCCTTCTGGGTCATTTATTTCTTTTTTCTCTACACAGTCTGAAGATGTGATAATGAAGAAATGTATACAGTTATAGAACTTGAGGTAAAAGGATAGATATAAAACAGAGTAAAAGTACGTCAGATACATTTAAATACAAAAATATCAAATTTCATGTTACTCGATTTTAATATAGGAGGAAAAAAATCTACATTAGAATGTCACAATAATTTCTACGGGCCAAATTTAATATGGAGAGAGATGTGTAGCATAGCTCTACCTCCATTTACAGCCTTCTCAATCTACAAACTCCCTTAAGGGTACAAAGTAATTTAAAGCTAACTTCATGGGTTTTGCTCCTGATCGGTCAATTATTCCAAATCAGGCAGAATTAAATGTGGCATTTTGGGGATATGGAATGATATTAGTCAGTGACCAAAGTGAAACCAATAAACCCAATTTCTTTTACAGCCTTTGGCAGTTTTCAAAAATTGAAGTCTCTGAGAAAGCTGTTTTATTTGTTTATTGCCCAAACTCTTTTGCAATTTATCATTTTAATGCAATTTTTTTCAAACTTCTGTGAATAATTCTGGTTATGGCTCCAATGAGAATAAAAATGATGCCAGAGTACATAGCATTCTGTATTGTTGGAAGTTACAGAAAAAAAAAATCCTGAGAGGGAAAGAGGAGCTAGTTTTTTTCACTATTATCTATACAGGCTTTGTCTTGCTGGCTGCAAAATTTATCTATGTCAATGTCAGTAAAAAAATAATCAACCTTAAATATCAACAGAAGCCACTTCAATTTAAAAGGGTATCAATAATTCAAAACCCACAATTATATTTCAGTCATTTTGTGCTTCCTACAGTGTTTCCCTGAAAATAAGACCCTGTCTTATATTTTTTTGAACCCTGAAAAAAGTGCTTGGCCTTATTTTTGGAGAGGTCTTATTATTTTGGGGCACGTGAAGCAAGATGGGGCTCCTCTTGCTGTCTTACCTGATTTCCAGCTCTGCGTTTAAATATTTTTGGGAAGGGCTTATTTTCGGGGGGGGAGGTTTATTTCAGCGTTATGTGCTCAAAAGCCCGATTGGGCTTATTATCAGAGGATGTCTTATTTTCGGGGAAACAAGGTAAAGGAAGGTCCCTTCAATTTACTATGTACATTATTTAGGATATAGGAAGGAATGGTATCATTTCAAGTTATCTAGTTGAAAAAACTACACAACACATCTAGTGATCTTAAACTGAAGCCACTGGTATTTTTTTAAAAAAACTTTTCAAAGGATCAAGAATATGATTCCTTCCACCGAAGCCTCTTCATATCAGCTCAGAATAAATTACCTGGGATTCTTGGGTCAAGAGATATTTGTCCATATGTGGGGAGGAGGCCTTTCCCATTACCCTGCTGATTAGAAACCTTCTGATTCAGTTTGAAACCTTTTCTGTTATTATCCTTCTCACAGCACTAATTCCACTGCCAAGCTTTAAACATGCAAAACAAGGGCATTCCAGTTGATACAGTCTGCGTTCTAGCATTGTGCCTAGCTGTTTGAACAGCTTGTGTGTGGAAAATTAAGCTTAGATTTCTGTTTCCTTTTTGTTTATTTTTAGCTAAGCCATGTATTTCTATTCATTAGTGTTTGTATTTCCTTTGAGAATGCAGGTGTCACATCCTTTATACAAATTGTTCAGAGGATTTGCATCATTATTACCTTCTAGACTTACCTCTCCCCACGGAAAAGCTATTAAGCATCTTCCTGTTTAATTTGTTTCTGCTCCTATCCCTTATTATGCTTTACCAACTACTTCTGCACAAGGCAATGGGACCCACTGACAAAATGGCAATCAGTATTTTTTCCCCAACTGAAAAAGTCTTTTGTTTCATTTTGAAGTTGTTGATTCGGAACAAAGAAAGAAGGAAGACACTTTCCTTTATGAAGTGTGACCTCTGATAGACTGACCCAGATCAGCTGAACGTAAAATAAACAGAACTCCTAGTTGGCTCTGTGACAAGCTCTTCTCATTCTCTAACTCAGAAAAACAGCATCTGTTAAGGCTTAGGCTCCATCAAAGATATACTCTCAACCTGTTAGTGCTTTAGAAATGGCAAAATCTAAGAATCAATCAATCAATCAATCAATCAATCAATCAATTTATATGCTACCCATCTCACTACTGAAGCAACTCTGGACACTTATACAATGAGAAAAAAAATAATACAGAAAAAGTTAACAAGGATTAAATAGAAACTAAAAACCAAATAGGACTGATGGCACAAGGGTTGTAACTTCTCTCTATCCCGTCAGCCACCCAGCATAATGCACCACCTTCGGGGGGGCCAGGCAAGGTTCTAAGGTCCTTCTAGGTCTATAGCAGGAGTATCAAACTCAAGACGCACAGGCCGGATCTGGTTTCTTGATTAAATCTGGCCTATGGGGCCAGCCTGTAAATAGCAAAGGATCAGCCCGTGGGTCCCCCCATGCCCTGTTTTCAGCCTGGACAGTCTCCTGCAGCACCCTGCCGGCCAAACTGGGGCATGGGGAGGGGCTGCATGCAGCCCCCAGTGCTGCATTTTGGCCAGCAAAGTGCTGCAGGAGGCATCCATCCAGTCTCTCCCCCACTCCCGCCCCGTTGGCCCGCAGAGAACTACATTTCTGATCCAGACCTTGAAGAAATCCAGTTTGACACCCCTGGTCCATAGGGATGCATGTATCCTATGTCTGTTGTCTATTCCAAGTATTCCAAAGGGAGGGGGACCACAGCAGAAAAGGCTCTTCTGGATCCTGCCAGCTGAATTTCCTTGATATATATGTTCCATAGCTATCCGTTTCTGCTGCAGTGGGACATAACAATCCCAATGGGGTGTCACATCTTCTCAGATACCCTTTATACCATGCCATAAAGGGCTTTAAAATAATAACCGATGTAATGAATTGGACCCAGAACCAAAATGGCAACCAGCGTATCTTGTGCAATAGAGGCATTTATTTCTCCCAATGCATAACATATTCTGGCTTGATTTCTACAGAGTTTAATAGCATGCTATACGTTTTGTAAACAAAATACTACGTGATCAATCCATAGCTTCTCCAAGTAGAGGTGGATTTTTATCCTGATACAACATTCTGGAGAACCTTACAGTCAGTTGATCTGAGTTGACATAATAGCAGCATTCCAGTATTTGAAAGGCTGCCACAAAGAAAAAGGGGTCAATTTATTTTCCAAAACACCAGAAGACCAGGACAAGAAACAATGGATGGAAACTAATCAATGAGAGAAGCAAGCTGGAATTAAGGAGAAACTTCCTAATAGTGAGAACAATTAACCAGTGGAACAGCTTGCCTTCAGAAGTTGTGTGTGCTTCATCACTGGAGGCTTTTAACAATCACTTGTCTGGAATGGTATAGGTCGGGTCTCCTGATTCAGCAGGGTGTTGGACTAGAAGACCTCCAAGGTCCCTTCAGGCTCTATTCTGATTGAGATAGCTGGATATAAAGACACCTTCATCAATTCCTATATTCAGTGGCCTTCCATTCCTGTTCAAGAACTCTTGTATAAAGTTAACACCAAAGCTATGCTAAAGCTATGCTCTACTTACAAACATGGGAACAAGAAAATCTACTTGCAGATACATAATTATATCCCAGAAGAGCCAGAAATGTTCAAAACAAACTGAGTAATGCTTTGCAGAAACAAAAAGGAGCAGCATAACAAACAAAAAAAAGCAGAACAAACTCTGCTCGTTATATGGAAAAAAAATGGTTTCTTTTACCCAAGTGTAAATACACTAAGAAAGCTGGAGTCTTAAAGCAAGAATCCAAATACACCAGGACTTTAAACCTTCTTGCTTATCAAAGCATTAATATTTGGGGCTTCTGCACAGGGGTTTTGAGTGCAAAACTTAAGATTTTTTTTAAAAAAAGGTACATGAATTCGCATTTCAAATAGTAACCTGCATCACATTGTTCATATGTGCGGTTTCACTTCAGCTCAATTTTTAATTGAAGTAAAAATTGTATTTGCAATTTTTCTACCAGAGACTGCTAATGTTGCTTCAAGCCTCCATTGTATTTTTAAACAGGATCACAGTATTATCTACAGCATGTTGCAGTTATTAAAAAAACAGTGGTGTTGATACCACATAACCTTATGAATATCTTACAAAAATGTGAAGGAATTAAAAACTGCTATTTAGCAATACACAGGCTCCTTAATTAGTAACCTCATTCTATTTAACTTTAAATAAATGTTAAGAGAGCCAGTTTTGGTATAGTGGTTAAAGTCCTGCCTAGAAACTGATATAATGTGTTGAGTTCTAGTCCCATCTTAAACAGGAAAACCGTCTGGGTGATCTTAGGTAGTCACCTCCTCTCTGTCCAGCCCACCTCTCAGAGCTGTTGTTGTGGGGAAAATAGGACATGGAAGGAATATTATGTATGTTCATCGCCTTGATTTAGTTACAGAAATAAAAAAGGCAGGAAATTAAATAAGCATGTGTAAGCAAAAAGAGTTTGAGAATTCCTTTCCTTTGTAATAAACATTAAATATATCTTGCTGCTTCTTTTATATGAATTTTTTTTCATGATACTACAGTATTAAGATAAGAACTATAGCAAGACTGACAATGAACAGAAAAGGGTAAGACTCACTTGATAAGTATAAAAGTCATGATTTATTATGGGTGGCACATCAGATTGATTGATGGTATGTTCTATTATTGCTTTAATCATATGGTTTTGCTCCTTGTAATCTAGCTGTTTAGAGGCTGTGAGAATTGAATGGAAAAATAAATAAAAACCATCAAACAATTCTTTATTTTTAAAGGCCACACATCTTTATCATTTAATTTTCCAAGACAATTGATTAAACTTCATTTTACATAATCAAGACAAATAAATAAATAAATAAATGGTGCAAGCAATTATTGCTAAGAGAGATTTAAAAGAGGAAAAACTTCAGCAGTTTCCCCAGCAATACAGCCAAGCTGTAATATAACATCTCTAACTATCGCTTTATTAAAATGCAAAAAGTAAAAAAAAAAAAATTGTGGGAAGGAAGAAAGAAAAGAAGGCAGCTCACCAAGAGATATTAACAGCTGGTAGAACCAATCATTTTGAAGCACAAAATGTAGCTCTTGAAAGTTTTGGAAACCTATGTATTTTTACTGTTAGAAAATTCTTTCTTGTAAGCAACCGAAAACAAGAGTCATGTACAACTAATTGCCTAGTACAGAAAATGTACAATTTAAAAACATTCCATAATATAATGTACTGTAGATCGGTCATGTTCAACTGATAAATATTTCATGGGCTGTAATACGTATTTATTATAGACTTTTGCTTGTATTAAAAATTAAAAGTAAGCCTATAAAACAACTGAACCCTCTGCTTCCCCCAATAGCATCCTTATCGTCAACTCCAACTCTGCCCCCAAACTCTAGAGGATCGATTTACTTTAAATGCCATTTAAGTTATAAACCCTGTGATCACAGTACTTGCATGATGGTACTTGAATTATGGATGATCTAACAGCTTTGAACTCTGAATGATCTCAGCAAACACTTTTGGGTCAGTTTCACGTTGCCATTTCACAAGGTTTAAAGCAACCATTTTCAAACCTGTAAAACTCTCCGGCAACAAGCATCTCAATTTGCGATACACAAAGGGAATAGAAAAACGCTAAGTCACAGCTTTTCAAAATCTGGGTCATGACCTTCCAGGGAGTTCTGAGTTTCTTGGGGGGTGGGGTCATTTTTTTAAAGCTGATCAGGTATGCAGAGACCACTTGAGAGTGCTATCAATCTTGTTCTTGCTTTGCCTTAGCAAGACTGTGGATGGCTTTTGCAACTACAGCAAGGAGAAAGTCTAGAGAAAAAAATGGAAAAATATCTGGCTCAAATCATCCTCCAATCAGCGTGCTGTGGAGCTTGTAAAAATGTCTAGTCTTTCAAAATGGAGAAGTTTTGTTGGTGGCAAGAGGAAAGCTAATCTACCAGTGCTACTGATAAAGGTCTAAATCAATGAATAAAATGTCATGAACCTTAATATCTTCAATAACTGGTATGTTTATTTTTTTGGCTAACCCTAAACTCAATTAATTTTATTCATGAGTAAGTCATGCCCATTCACTTATTGTGTACAGCCTGGTAAATAATAGATTATCTATGTTATGACTCAACATTCTATACAAACATTATTAAGTGGGGTATTATCACTTAATCAGCAAACTACAGAAAAACGGTCAACTGTCTCAAGGAATTCAGTACATAGGGCAAAGCAGTGTGACTTCTGCAACTCAAAAATGCAACTCTGAGTCAATACTCTACAGGAGTAATTGGAGTCCGTAAATCTGATGCTGCAGAACAAAAACTGTTTGTATTCTTTTCAGTTTAATTATTCTAGGTTTCTATAGGGGAGGAAATATTGGGCTGCTAAATTAGAAAACTGTGAGAGATTAGCACAGAATTTCCTAGCACTCATGGGAACAAAAAACCCTCAAACTGTAAAATATTTGTTTCCATTAATGTGCTTCAGAATATGTAGAGAAACAAATCTAGTGACTGTCCACAATTCCTTATAGCAACTGTGTCTTTTGCTGGGATGACAGGGCAGGTATAATGAGCAGTCACAAAGTCCTGGGAAAATACAGAATTGCTTTAAGGAGTTACAGAGAGATATCATCGCACACCTGCACATTGCAAAGCACCTCTCTGAAATAAAAAAAACGAAGCACTGTGTAGTCAGCCCTAATATACATAGCAATTACTTATTATACTCCTAAATGCAAATTGCTACAGAAATGGATTATATAACCACAACATTCTAACGCACTGAAGTCCATTTAAAAAACGCTAAAATGGTTTATATTCAATATTGAAATCACTTGATTGAATTAAATTTATTTGCAGAGAACAGGATTTTTAAAAAAAAAATCATTCTAATTTTGAGCCACACAAATAGATAGCCCTGAAGATTAAGAGATTGTAGGCATGGAACGTGCCAGAGGGACTGCCAACGATGGTAAGAGTGGGCAGACGTTAAGTGTCTTTCATACACACTAGTTTCCTTTGGTATCAAATAAACTAGGATTGAGGATTCAGGACACAGTGATTTAATAAAAGAAAGCACTGTAGCCAATCACTCTTAACTTTATATAGTAGTTATATATGACAAAATGAAAAATAGAAGGTTCATAATTAACATTTTTTAAAAATAGATGTGGGTAGAGATAATTATGTGTCAAGGAATTAGCAGGTGTATTTAAAAATGTCAGCTATGAAAATATGCAGAAAGTAAAGAGGCAAATTAGACATCTGTCATAAAGTAACATAAAAACCTGATTTGAGGAGAGAAAAAAAAGGGGGGGGGGTGACGAACCTGCATTTCCTATCAGCAGCTTCCTTCCTTCAGTCTGTCTGTCTTGAAAGAATACCACAGCCAGGTTCTGCTCTTGGGAGGGAATCAAAGGAGGAGAAAAACTGCCTGGTTTGGGCAAAGACAACAGTGGGTAAGCCAGAGGTACAAGATGGTTTCATTAGCTCACACACTCTTGTGCATTATACATGACCAGGTCAGACTCATATTTAAAACAAAAGATCTTCCTTCAACATATCCAAAGGACTCACAGTATACACACAAAAAATCTGAGATGCTATGAAAAGTGCCTCATACTTCTTACAAGGAACAAAAGCAAGACAGATTGTCTTTAGGAGAAAACTGTTGGTTAATATTTTTTTTTAAAAAGTAAAAGATTATTATATTCAATTATTACCACAGATCTCAATGTGTGTCTTTTTTTTTTTGACAAGTGCAGTAAAATAATTTACTGAACAAGAACTAGACATAAGCTTTTTTTTTTCAAGAAAGCAGTATTAATAATAAGCTTTACTTGGAAAAGCTTACATCTTACAACAATACATCATCAAACTACATCACTGAACTCTCCCAGGTCCTTAAGAAAGACTTGATAAGTGGATAAAAATGCCCAATCCAATCTAAATATCTGACTGACTGTGGAATGAAGCATTGTCACTCTCTCTCAGCACAACCCACCTCACAAAGTTGTGGTTGTGGGGAAAACGAGTTGAGGAAGTTGTGTTGGATAGGTTTGTCGCCATGTTTTATTTGTAAAAATAATAAAAGCAAAATACAAATATCTTGCGAGGGGCTTGCGATGCTCTGATGGGGTCCAGAGAAGGGGTAAAATCCAGCAGGTTCTGATAGGTTCTGGAGAACTGGTAGCAGAAATTTTGAGCAGTTTGGAGAACCGGAAAATACCACCTCTGGTTGGCCCCAGAGTGGGGTGGGAATGGAGATTTTGCAATATCCTTTCCCCAGGAACGGGGAGGGAATGGGGTCTTGCAGCATCCTTCCCCTGGAGTGGGGTGAGAATGGAGATTTTGCAGTATTTTTCCCCTGTCACGCCCACCAAGCCACACCACGCCCACCAAGCCACGTCCACAGAACCAGTAGTAAAAAAATTTGGATTTCACCACTGGTCCAGAGCTCTGTGGCAGTTATTTGTTATACTGGAAGAGTCACTCATGCAGACAGGTCTTTAAAAAAGTGCCAGACTAAGGGTAACCACCAACCCATTTAATATGGTGAGAAAACAGAAAAGGAATCCTATAACAAGATCAGTTGTTGCCCAGGTCAACAAGGAACATGTCAGATGTGAGAATATCTGGACATCTTTTGACACATGGGCAACGGGACTCAGGAACTAGGTCTGGGCAACTGGGGCCTAATCCTGTAGGCAGGGGTGAAATGCTCCAGGCAACTCAGCTGGGATCATCAGAGCCTTTTGAAAGCATTTTTTCTACAACCTCTTTGCTGAAGAGCTTGTAAAAAAATGGTTTTAAAATTTTAAAAAAATTGGCCACGCCCACCCAGTCACATTACCCCCCCAACCAAGCCACGCCCACAGAACTGGTAGTAACAAATTTTAGATTTCACCACTGCCTGTAGGGTTAGTGGAAGAACAACCACAGCAGGCAAGACAAAACTATACTGTGTTTGAAAACTGCACCTGCTATTATGCCCTACTATTATAAATCATAACCAACAAAATGTGGATACTTAAAATGAATGTCTGAACATTGAAAAAGAATTTATCCAGACTCAAATTCACTGAATAACAATTAACAAATCGAAAGAAGTTCCATTACCAGAAATTAAATATTCAGGGAAATAATTAAATATCCAATCATCTCCTGGCACTTGGAAGAAAGGCCAGGCCTTCAAAGCTTTTATGAAGGCTAAGTGAATGAACTTCAGGAGGAAGAGAGTTCCATAGGGCAGCAGCTGTCATGGAAAAGGCACATCTTGTAGCTCCCATAAGGTGGCAATATTTAGGGGACTAGGAGCTCTATCTGACTTGGTAGGTAAATATCCTTAGAGAAAGACGCTGAAATAACAGGAGAAATGTTCAAAAATCAAATGAAAAGGATTAAAAACTGGACAACTCATAACAGAAGACAAGGTAACAGAATAACAGAGTTGGAAGGGACCTTGGAGGTCTTCTAGTCCAACCCCCTCCTCAAGATGGAGACCCTATATCTGTGATGGTGAACCTATGGCATGCGGAGCCATGTCGCCTGGCACGCACGTTGCCTGTTCCTCTTGTGGGTTTCTGGCGCGTATGCATGCGCAACAATCAGCTGGCTTTTTTGCGTGTGGCAGTGCTGGTAACTGGAAAAGCGGGTCTTCCGTTTTCCTGGAAGTGATCATGAGCGCCGGCCAGCTGATTGTCGCACGTGCATGCGTGCCAGAAAACCAGAAGGGTAGCTGGCCGGCTTGCATATGGATGCCGGAAATGGGAAGTTCATTTTCAGGGGGAAAGACATGCGCCCTGGGCAACTCCTATTCCGGGTTAGTTCAAAAAAGTTCGCCATCACTGCCCTATATCATTCCAGACAAATGGCTGTTCAGTCTCTTAAAAGCCTCCAGGATGTGGCACACCCACAACTTTTGAAGGCAAGCCGTTCCACTGATAATTTTTCTTGTACTCTGTAAACTGCTTAGAGAGGGCTGTAAAGCACTGTGAAGCGGTATATGAGTCTTATTACTATTGCTACTGTTAGGAAATTTCTCCTTAGTGCTAGGTTACTTCTCTCCTTGATTAGTTTCCATCCATTGTTTCTTGTCCTGCCTTCAGGTGCTTTGAAAAATATGTTGAAACCCTCTTCTTTGTGGCAGCCCTTCAAATATTGGAACACTTCTATCACGTCACCCCTAGTCCTTCTTTTTCGCTTGACAAACCCAATTCCTGCAACCATTCTTCATATGTTTTAGCCTCCAGTCCCTAATCATCTTTGAAATGATCAATTGCATGGCTTTTGGCTCAGATATCTAAGTAGCTTACATCCAATTATAGCTAAATAGCTTCATGAAATATTGCATAAAGGAGACATCTGTGACTGGTTAATAACTGGCAAAACGTATCTGATTCAAAAAGAGCGAGGAAAAGGGGCAACATCAGGAAACTATACACTGATAACATGCTTGCCTGGACTATTTATATTACTCGCAGGTATAACAACAATTCTGGATGGCTCACAACAGCCAAACAAAGAAATTATAGTAAAATCAATAAAAGATAAGATAAAAGAATTGAAGCTTGGGGTTCCACTCTCGGGAGAAGTAATAATAATGATAGCTTTTTAAAAATGGAAATATGTAGGTGATCCATTTGATTAAGACACTTTTGACATCAAATTCCAGTGATGAGAAAAGTGTTGATATCATTCTACTGATATAAAATTCCTGGCAGTTTTGTGGCTTGAATACACAGATTTTGTAGAGCTTTTTTTTTTTTAAAGAGATTTATAATATAATACAGAGATCTGCACTTATTAAGTACCTTTACATTGAATTATTTGCTTCTTTAGCCATAGATAAAATAGCCTTTTATATTCTCCTACTATAAATACAATCTTAGCATATGTGAAAGTGACAAGCTGGCTTTTCTGCATGCTATCAAAAATGAATCACACTCTGCATCTCACACAGCAGGCAAGAAGCTTTTCAAATTTTGTCTGATGTTTTCACATTTGGGGTATATTTGAATTTTCCACATACTACACTGATTTAAGATCCCAGACATATGTCAATCCAGCAGCAGAACCCAAATGTCTTCATGTATAAATCAGACAGCTAATGTTTGAATTTCAGATAGTACTCTATTTCAGGTCCAGAAGTGCATTCTGAAATGCTGGCTTACTCAAAGGTGGTCAGGAATGAAGAAGAAAACCTGAACAATTTTGAAGTTTACATCTATTTCTTTCAACATGCATTTTTTAAAAACTTAGCCATCACAAACCAGGATTAAATGGACATGAGAGGAGTCACCCAATTCATAATATTCCAACATATATCTTTGATACATTTCCTAGGTTAGATGTTGGGATCTCTCTCTCTCTCTCTCTCTCTCTCTCCCCTCCTTCTCACCCCCCCCCCCAAACAGTTGGAGCGGAAGCTATTTCCGTTTTCTTTATTTGTTCAATTTAGATGGCGTCTATCTTGCCTGGAGGCGACTCTAGACAGCACACAATCATTAAAACATTAAAACCATAAATAGTAACATTAAAATAGTATAAATTGACACTGATGGGAAGGAAGGGAGCAAAATGCACACAGAGCAGGTAAGAGTCTTATATTAGTTCACTAGCCACCTCCAAAATGATGCACCCCTTCTTGCTGATTTCCCCACCCACTGATTTTCCTTGGAGAAAGCTGGTAGGGAGCATTAAAAATGATGATCACATGATTGTGGCTGATTGCAGAAGTCTGGCAATATAGCAGCACTGAAAAAGACTCAACTTTGCCAAATTTCAATTCAATGGGAATCATGGATTCTGAATCCATTCTGTAAGTTAGCACATTTGAGGTACGTTGATTCAAAAAATGTGGCTCTATGATGGACCGCTCTATCCAATTGAAGGTTATAAACAATCAAAAGATATGAGAGTTTTAGTATGCGTAAACACTCACATAAACACACACACTGTATATCTAGAGCCGTGATGGCGAACCTTTTCGGCACCGAGTGCCCAAACTAGAATGCATGTGTGCGTGCCGGAGCACCAGAAATCTGAAGACCTGTTTTTTGCGTGCGCTGGAGCACCGGAAACTCGAAGACCAGCTGGCTGGTGCACGCATGCCTGTTTTTCGGGCCAAAAACTATACTATTTTTTGGCCCGAAAAAAATATACTATACTATACTATAACTATTGTATATATAACAATATACACTGTATATTGGTAAGAGAACTTCATTGCCTTAACTCCCCCACCCCCATCCCATACTCTCACACAAAAAGAAATACAACAGTGAAAGGGTTTTCTGATTTTTAAATCTAGATTATATAGTTTTATAAAAATTAAAATTACAGCTACTGATCAAGGAAGGCATGATTGAATCATTAAAAGAAATATCCTGTCTGAATGTACTGCTGTAATTCTCTCTTAAAGAACATGTTTTAAAAATTGTGCTAAAACCTTGTACTTTCCAAAATTATCCCACTTTTTTTTCCTACAGAATGGTGGGGTGCAGGGTCTAATTAAGTAATTCCTGGTTGGTTAAGCATCATTTCTCCATCCAGGCTTTCTTAAGCATTTTTTGCTTAAGGCCAAAAAAAGGTCAATATCCTGGAAATTCAGATTTAGACACAGTGAATAATTAGGGCTGTAATCCAAACTCTAACCTTTACTAGGATTATTAATAAATGCTGCACAATAGCACCTAATGTTACGTTTCAGTGACTTCCTTTAACATCTCTTCCTACCAAGGGAAACTGTATTATGAAAATGTAAGAAGAAGCATGCTTAATCAGAACAAATTTCCCATTTAGTCCAGCAAACTTGTGTCCACGCTGCTCAATCACTGCCACGGACAGACCACATGCAGAACCTGTCATCATTAGGACATGTTCGTGTTTCTTTATCCTTGATTTTGTATCACTTATGGTGCATGCTATGAATATAAGGGAGACGGGGTGGGGGTGGGGGGAGGCTTACTTCAGACACAATGCACATTACTCAGAAAATTTACCCTGCAAGTCCCAATCAAGAACTCAAAGCTTTCATCCTGGCTATCTCAATGTTCAGAGAGCTACAATCATAAGCACAGGTGTTTTGTCCATCCAATCTGTCTCCCTTCACACCCAGTAATATCCCCGCACAGATGAAACAACTCCCAAAGTTAATTGCAAATTGCATAGCAATTAATACCTGGCTGCCTGCAATCCCATTAGCCTTTTACTCCTAGCCAAAATTCATTTTTGACTATTAGCATGCTCTGTCTAGATTCCCTCTTTTTCCGAGCGCCCGTGGCATTTAAATAAGGCCATTCAGCTGTTGTTGCATAGTGCTGAGAATGCTTGCTTTGCACTTCTTCCATTTATGCAGTGGTTCAAGGCTGGGGAAATTTCTCTCAAGTGCTTTATATGAAATACTAAGACGCAGAAACCGGAGTTTATAATTTAAATGGATTTCCTAAGGAGCCTCTTCAGAATGCATTTCCTCTTAATTTTGAAGACAGGCTACAGCTCTGCAGATCTCCAAGACATAAGAGCAGAGACTGGGCATTGGACAGAAATAAGGCTCAGCATGGAATTATGTAAATACTGATAACATAAACAACAACCTGAATGGCATAATGTCTCCATAACACAGAACTGATGTTTGGAGGGAATTACATGCCACAGATTTGTTGAATGCAATGCCTAGGCTGAAAATTCATCTCTGTTTACTGTGAAATATAGCAGAGATTGGTCCTTATTGTCCAAATAAATACTCATATTCCACCAAATAATGCTTAACAAATGAGAAGCAGCAACATTTATTACTATGTTGTTTTACAACAGTGACAAAGAAAAATTAAACTCTAGGCAATTCATAAGGGCAGCTATTACCCACCAGGTCTTAAATAATCTGGTCTCTTAGAGGCTGCTTTAGTAAACAGCATGGCAACTACTAAAGGGATGACTATGTTTGGGCTCTGAAGGTAAGCAGGGGTAGATCTGGTTAGTAACAGTAATAGGGGACAACGAGGAAAGCCCAGAACTGTAGAGTAATCCACAAAAGTCAGGGAACACTTCAACATTTCTGCCAAGAAAACTATAGGTAGTCCTCACTTAATGACTCTCACTGGGACCAGAATGTCCATCATTAAGCAATATGGTCATAAAGGGAAACATGACTGCACTGTTTAGCAATGGCAGTTTCAGTAGTACTGGTTACTTAGTCTAACAACTAAGTTCAGTAGTACTTAGTTGTTAGACTAAGACTATGCTATTGTTAGGTAATATGCTTCTCCTGTCCTGCTTTGCTGCAACTCGCCTTCAGTTCAACTCTCCTGCCTAACTCTTCCCATCTCTGCCCTTTTGGCCAGCCTATACTCTGCCACCCTTCATCCCATTGTTCCTGCCACCTTGCATTTTGCTAGCAGGTATGCCTTGTCAACAGCAGGGGGTAGAGATGGTGAAGGTCAGATGGTGGGAACGGAGGGCAGTAGAGGCCAAGGCAACAGCTCTGGCCAAAAGGATAAATGGGAGGGAGCTATATGGTATTGGGGAGCTGTGCAGATAGGGCTGCCAAGTGCTCGAATTTTTAACATGTGGCCACAGAGGAATTGCAACAGCTGTAATTTCAAGGACCAATTGTAAAAACCATTCATTCAGCGTCATCACACAAATGATCATAAAACAAGGACTACCTATATATGGATGCATCCATGAAGTCAACAGAGCTAAAATTAATCTGAAGACTGCTACATTAATTACTTGCCTCCTGTATTAAAAGCTCAACAAAAATAGGGCTGTTTTAGCTATTATTAAATTATTGCATCCCTCAAAGTTCCATGGCCAATTACTGTTGACTCCACAGCTTCCTCACCCTGTTTTTAAAAGAACCACTGGTTTATGAAACTGCAGGGGTGAATAAGGAAAATACAATCAAAAATTACAAAGCATACTTACCAGTAAACATTGAGAATTACAAATAAGGCAATTAGGAATTGAATACAATATAAATAGGGGAGGAAAACCTTATCTAACTGAAACCGGAATGCTGCCATCAACATCTTCATCATCTAAGATAATGCTCTGCTTTTCTACTCTAGCAAATAAGTCAGAGTGACTAAAACTAATAATCCTTCCTGTCACTTTCTGAAAAAGCAAAATAAATGTACAGTAAAATTTCAAAATACACTACTATAATCAGATTCAGATACTACCTATCAGAAATGAATGCTAATTAGTATATTTATGAGACGGGATAATCATGTTCGTACAACAAGCTTAATTTGGTGATATCTTCTAACCAGTGACAGGAAGTATGTGATTACACACAGTATTTTAGGAACATTGAGTCTCCTCCCACTTCTCATGACTGCATGACTGTAACTTTGTTGCTTGTATCCTTACGATTTATATTGATTGTTTCCTAGTATGATTTGATTGCTTATTTGTACCCTATCATTAAGCGTTGTACCTTATGATTCTTGACAAATGTATCTTGTCTTTTTATGCACACTGAGAGCATATGCACCAAAGACAAATTCCTTGTTTGTCCAATCACACTTGGCCAATAAAAAAGAATTCTATTCATCTGGGTACACAACAGTCTTTACAGTAAGATTGTAAAGAAGATCAGTAACACTGTGGAAGAGTTAAATAATACAAGTCGCCTTCAACTTACAACCATTTGTTTAGTGACCACCCAAAGTTGCAGTGTCACTGAAAAAAGTGGCATATGGTTGTTTTTCATACTTACAACCACTGCAACGTCTCCATTGTCACATGATCAAAATTTGGAGGCTTGGTAACTGGCATGTATTTATGGTGGCTAGTATCCCAGGGTCATACAATCACCTTTTGCAATCTTCTGACAAGCAAAGTCAATGGGGAAATCAGAATCAGTTAACAACTGTATTACTAAACAATTGCAGTGATTCACTTAACAACTGTGGTAAGAAACATGATAAAATGGGGCAAAACTCACTTAAAAACTGTTTCACTTAGGAACAGAAATGTTAGGTTCAATTGTGGTCGTAAGTCGAGAACTACCTGTAGTGCTTTATATGCTTTCAGGACCTACTTCCTAAATCATATGTACAACCGTGATGGCAAACCTATGGCATGCGTGCCACAACTGGCATGCGGAGCCCTTTCCGCGGACACACGAGCCATCGCCCAGCTCAGCTCCACCGCACATGCGTGCGCACCTCCTGCTGGCTAGCTGATTTTCGGGATGTGGGGGGGGCATATGGGAGATGTGTGTACATGCATGCGCAGGGGGAGCGGGGGGTGCGGTCTGCCCCTCCTGCGGCCTGTTTTTGGGCCCAGGAGGCTGCAGAGAGGCCTACTAGGCCCAAAATGGGGGGCAGGGGGGTTATGCGTGCATGCGCAAGGGGGGCACATTGCATTATGGGTGCCGGCACGCACGCACACTATCATGCGTGGTGCACACACGCTTTCGGCACACGAAAAGAAAAAGGTTGGCCATCACTGATATACAACTATACTAAGAAATTAGTGAAGGAAGGGTTCAGAAAATTCATGGAAGATATTCTCACAACAAAGGCTGTGACCACCATTAAAGTAGGAGAAATTATGCCACATATATGTAGACTAGAGCCGGACTTTTTTGTTTTTCTTTTGTTTTGGGGAAGAGAGTCAAGGTTTTCTTAAGATTTTCCACTCTAAATGCATGGGATTATGATGAATGAAAAGGAGTTTCGGTCTCTTTGTAAGCATGTGTTTTGCTCAACCAGACACAAAATCACATGGGATTGACAGCTATTTAATACTCCTGGTAGCCATAGTAGAGAACTGGATTATTTAATATTTTCCAAGGAAGCACTCAAGTTGTGGTTTCTATTTGTGACACACTTGTAAATGCACCTATAATAGCTAAGTTCCTTAAAGCCACAGGCCAGAACAAACTTTAATGTTGAAAGCCACACTCCTTAGTTAAAGAGTAAAAGGCTAAAAGAAGAATTGTGATTACTGTAAAAGAAGATGAAGTTTTCTCTTAGGATAGAATCAAGTATGACTTTACCCAAACTTTCTGATCCAAGGTACATCTGTGTTGCACTGTAGACTAAGATGCTAAGCAATTACAATACTTCCTTAAATTTTCTTAAGGTTGTTGCAAACAAAAATGGTGGGAATCAAAACTACCTATACATTCATATCTTAGCCTATCTTGCCCTGAACTGCCTGTTTTACAAACTACAAGGCACCCCAGCCTCTGTTGGCACACAAACAGAAGATATAGGAAAAGATTATTTGTTTTGATACTTCAGCCAAGAATATCCTATCTTGGTTTGTATAAAATTATCCTAATAGATATATAGGCAATTGCAATTGCTCTATTTCAATGTCAGTACTGGTATATGCATTTGAAATACTTGTATAGACTCCCTTTATTTATTTGCGCACTGTAGTCCAATAGTGCATCTCATATTTTTCAGGTTAATTAAGAAATTTCTAGAATTCCTAAGAATTTGACTATGTATGTAATGGAGTAGCACTAGCATAGTCTTCAATGCACAATAGTAACTCACAGAAACGGATACACCTCGATCACATTTGAAACAGAAACACAAATCATAAGATACCTACTGTCTTTCTCTCTACTGTCAGGGTAGTGTTTTCTTAGGAATTGGTACTTGGTCAGCTGTAATTAGCTTGAGGAAAGAAAAAGAAGCCAATGAGATAGCACTATCAATAGCACTTAGACTTATATACTGCTTTACAGCCATCTCTAAGTGGTTTACAGAGTCATCTTATTGCCCTCAACAATCTGGGTTCTCATTTTCCCGACCTCATAAGGATAGAAGACTGAGTCAACCTTGAACCTGGTGAAAACTGAACTGCCAAATTGCAGGCAATCAGTAGAAATAGCCTGCAGTACTGCATTCTAACCACTACGCCACCACAGCTCTTGTAGCAGATAGGCTACATTTCCACCCATTTTGCATGCTTCAGAAAACAAAGCAAGAGCCATCATAGAGGAGTCAGATTCTGCTCCACTAGCCCAGCCCAGCCCTGCCATGTCAACTGTTGTTTCTCTGATTCACCAGCCAGAAGAACAGCACTTGCCAAGCGGTTAATTGCAGAATTATATATTTAGCCATATAACATGCTCAGGGTATTGCAGAAGACCTCAGCTGGAAGCCAGCTAGCTGTTGTCACTTGAGGACAGCCTGCAGCTTGAGTCACACAGTCTCGTGTGTTTAGTATCACTGACCCAACTCCCTGGAGTGATGAGCAAGATGGCAGCTGTCTCAACCGTGTAAGCAAATGCACATGAAAGAAAGCTGCTATTAACTTAAATCATCTGAAAACCTGGGCATGCTTGTGGCAAACGTGAGCAACATTTCTAATTACACCCTTCCTTATTTATTGTTTCAGTGCTGCCAATATATGCACAAAGTGACAGCACTATTAAAAAGAGGAGTGCTATCATAAAGGCCTCTGGAAGCAATTGCGAGCAAGCGAGAGAAAGGCTTCCCGCCTTACCACTCCCCCCTCCCTATTCCCTGAAGACTTTTCCATTTATATTCTGTCACTTTTAAACACTTTCACCATTTTAAAAATACTCAACACTTTGGTGAAAAAAAATATTTCCCAGAACAAAAATGTTAACATTCATTAGAGAAGTTTGCAGTGTGAACAATTCAATCTTGTTAAGTACCATATGGCTGCCCGTAGGAAAACGCCAACAAGTTTCAACTCTACAGCTGGGCCATAGTTCCTTCTATTCATTGTGCAGATGGCTGTAATTGACACCACTGCTAAAACAGGTCTCCAGGATGTCTATAGGATCATTAGAGTAATTAGTTATTAAATACAGCTCCTAGTTTTAGGAAGCAGGTTGCAATTCTTATAATGCTTGGCAAGTGAAATACAAATTTTGGCTACAGAGGAAAACAATAGCTAAAACTAAAAATCCCACTGAATGCATTAGGAGGTGTCGTGCAAGCTGACTCACTTGAAAATCAATCATACTGGCAGTGATCAGCAAAAAAGGAGAAGGGCCACCCTAGTACCTGTTGGCTGGACACAAAAAAGGATGACCATGGCAAATTTGAAGGAGGCAGTATGAGAAAGAAGGATATGGGCAGCGCTGATCTATAGAATAGCCAAGGGTCAGGCATGACTGAATAGCTGACAATGCGCCTAGAGTAGGGGTATCAAATCTGTGGCAGCATGTTGTCATCCCGTGACATATTGTGATTTTTCCCCTTCGCTAAAATGGGGGTCAGCATGGCCAGCGAGTGACACATCCGGCCCATAAACCTCAAGTTTGACACCCCTGACCTAGAGGCTTATCCAAAGAAGGAGGCAGGGGAAGAGATAGAGGTATCACCTTGGAGCAAGATTGTCATTGCTAGCTCATTCCTGTACTCAGATGCCGCCTTATGAGGTAAAGAGCCATGGTGGTGCAGTGGTTAAAATGCAGTATTGTAAGCCAACTCTGCCCACTGCCAGGAGTTTGATCCTGAATAGCTCAAGGTTGACTCAGCCTTGCATCTTTCTGTGGTTGGTAAAATGAGGACCCAGATTGTTGGGGGACAATATGCTGACTCTGTAAACCACTTATAGAGGGCTGTAAAGCACTATGAAGCGGTACATAAGTCTAAGTTCTATGCTTTATGGAGACCATCAAAGCATGCTGCCATGCTTTCAGGCCTTTCCCAGTCCAGAAGCTTTGCTTTTTCTCTTTAGGAATCAACCACAACCACCCTACTGATTGTCATCAACAGGAAAATCCACATCGGCCTTTTTATTAGATTTTCTTCCTCTCCATCTATGAAACTACATGCTATGTTTAGTGGACCATTTTCCAAACTTGCATGGATTAATCCTATAGCCTTTCATAGGCAACTTCCATCCAAACTCATCCATACTTTCATTGTTTCCTCCTGGTCATGTAATATCCTAGCACACTTCTCCACTACCATCCACTCAGTGTGCTGGGAAGGGGGAAAAAATGAGGTAGAATAGAAAAAAATTATACTGCTTTAAGGAATCTGTTCATTAAAATTAAATTCCTAAAACAGCCATAGCTTTTTCCTCAGGCTCAGTGGAAGAAGAAAAGGTCCTTAAATGAATAGCATAGACGTGCTCTACTGATATAACGACTAAAACATTTTTTCCCCAAATGATTTTTGAAATATCCACAATCAGACTAAATATGTTTATTCAGAAACGGGGTCAGACTGCATTCAATGGTTCCTTCACTTTTGTAGCTTCAATCTTTCATGCTTGCCACAATGACAACGAAAAGCTTTTCAGTCAAGAGCCAGGTCTATTTTCTTTTCTCTTTAGAATGTATGCTCTTCTTATTATGCACATATTAAACCCATAAATTATTATTTACTTGGTTTATACATGTAAGACGTCTACTGTGAAAATTAAATGCATCACACAAATACGTGCCCACAAGCAAGTATCTAATGATATCTAATACACTGCAGTGGGGATCATGGAACAATGGCCGATCAGCAAAATCCTGTAAGGACAGTCCCCAAGCTTATTAATACTGGCGTTCCTGCCACAATGCATAATGAAATCATTTCCTTTCATCTGACTGTTACCGATTATGCTTTACACTGAGAATATACTCTTCAGGTAAGTATAAAGGTTTAAAGCTCCCACTTAACTACTATTCATACTTAAAAGTGCAACATCATGGGTAGTTGTCAAGTGAGGTACCCACTACGTGGAATTCATAATACCCTCTTCTTCGATATTATGTTCTTATTTAGACAGGGGGTTTTTTATTCAGATTTTTTTTTCTTTCCTGCTAATGTTATTCCTTATGATAATCTGAATCACTTACTGCTATGCTGACTTTAAATACATTCTCACTCCATTTGAATGCTTCTATCTTCCACTAAGAGAAGTTTAACTGTTCTTAGTAAAACTAAGTCATCATACATTTTCTTTTTCTCAACTGTTTTATTAATTTATAATATAGCATAAAAAGAAAATACAAAAGTAAATAGTAGGGAAAATAGGGAAGGAAAAAGGGAAAGGAAAAGTGAGGGAAAGGAAAGGGGAAAAGGAAAAGAAAAGGCATTGACTTCCGACTCCCTTTGGTGCAGCAGAATAAGATAATAACATAAAGCCTCAACTTTTTACTTTTACATAATAGTATAAACTAGCCATTTCTATAACAACAAATCTATCTAATCGGTAAAAAAGCAAAATCAAAAGTTTCATTTTTTGTCATCATTTTTTGTTTCATTTTTTTGTCATCATACATTTTCAATTAAATATTCATAGCATATTGTATTCTATAATTGTTTTTTAACAGATTATATTCTCTTAAAAGTTTGTATAGAATACTTAAATAGCATCTTTCTGCATACTATTCAGAAGTAGTGACTTATTTGGATACTTTATTGTTTTGGAATAGAGGTGTCAAACTGACGATGACATTTTTCGTCACATGACACATTGCAACTTTTCCCTTCTTCACTAATCAGGGGGTTAGTGTGGTCAGAGCATGACACATCCAGGCCGTGAGTTTGATACCCCTGTTTGGGAGCATTACACTTAAAAAAAACAAGTTCTGAATTATTTGAATACTTCACATACTACTATTTTCTTAAACACAAATTAAATCTCTAGATATCATCCCTAACATTAAAAAAAAATCCATGTTAAATTTCTAAAGCAGATGATGGAGGTCTTTGGGAATAGGCAAGTGGAAAATTGAATGCTCAGATATGTATGGAGTTCCCAGCAAATAAATATTCAGATAAATGCTCAGATATGTATACACAGCAAATAAATATTTAGGCAGCATTTCACATTACCACATTTACACACCTCCATATACACACAAATACAGAATAATATTCCAACCCCCAGTCCTTATGGTAGAACAGTCCAAAATTAATCACATGTCTGCTCTGAAATTCTGTTAGATAAATTGACAGGCTGAAGTCTCACCATTTAATCTGCAAAAATCAGCAAATAAAATTAGGGCTCCAATCTTAAGAACACTTATCAAAAAAGCAAATGCGACTAAATTGTGGAAAATATGCTTAAGGTTGCTTGATAGATGCAGTCTGAGAAAGTTTAAGTTTGACTAGGGTATCTTTACTAAAGTAGTAATGAAGGTGCAGGCCTAGAAACCAGGAGATGATGAGTTCTAGTCCCACCTTAGATTCTCTCTCAGCCCAACATACCTTGCAAGGAAAAAAGAAGAAAGGATTATTATGTATTTTTGCTGCCCTGAGTTAATTAGAAAGTAATAAAATGGAATAAAAATCTAATAAATAATTGTACATTAATTACAGTATGAGATCTACCCTATTAGTATGAAGAGAAGCAGACAAATATTGTCTGTCTGTCCATCTATCTGGTCTGAATCATAAATTTACAGCTAGTTTTTGAAACACTAAAGAAAAGATATTAAACGTGAGAAAGTATACAAAAATATATGTGTTGCTTTCAAAACTATTCAGGATGAATTAAAAGTTTGTAATGCTGAAACATTAGTAGAAGAAAGAAGCTTTTATGCAAGACAGAAGTTTCTAGATGAAAAGATCATGGGTATGAATTCACTTTATGATTTTGGGCGTGTAAAAATGGGCATAGTCAAACTAACAAGGTTGTTTAAGAACTTCTGCGAAGTTGCCTATAAAATATATGGAATACAAGAGTTACATGAACAGATAATTTTTTTTTCTTTTTGATGATAAAATGTTTCCATCATTTTCTTATGCAGGGTATACACAGTAAACAAAAAGATATTTTTAAATGCACACAAAAGTATATCTATTCTTTCTCCTCCGGCAATATAGATATTGCACTCCATTATAGAAAATTCAAGATCCTTGTCTTATTACAAATGTAACGTAATATTTGTAACCCGAAGATTCGTAAGAGTGAATCATGTCAAAGGTGATCAATCCGTGCTTTTGCCCACACATTTGCTAATCAAATGTGCAGGTTAAGTGCGCATGAGGTATCTCGGGGGGGGGGGGGGGGAGACCTTTTTGGACCTAGTGATGGAACAGGCCACCTGCTTCAGACCACCCAAGGCATCCCCCAACTGAGATAACTCACGCTCCATCCCCTGGGGTCCCCACAAATACTTCCCCCCCTCATCCTGCCACACCAGATCATTTACCTTGTGAAGATCTAGCGAGCTGCCTTCTCTCCAGCCACTTTGCCGCGGTTTCTTTGCCTGCTTGCAGTTTCAGTGCAAAAAGCGTTTGCAAGCCAACGAGACCTTGGGGCAGCAAAACCGCATTGCTTCCAGCGTCCCATCAACTTGCAAACGTTTTTCGTGCCATTCCAGTCTTGCCACAAAAAGCATTTGCAAGCTGATGGGAGACTTGAAGCATGGCGATTTTGCTGTGCCAAAGTCTCGTCATCTTGCAAGCGCTTTTCGGCTGGATCTGGTGCAGACCTCGGTTCGCTTTAGGCCTCTGTTCTCTGAGAATGCACTGAAGCAAGCAAAGGAACCAACAACTGGCTAGATTGTCACAAGGTAAGTGAGTCTCCACAACCTCAGTGCTTCTGGAGACCGGGCAGGGGGAATAGACAGGGTAAATATTGCATTGCCTCTGTCATCATTCATAAGTGTGAACGATTGCCATGGTACTGCAACATTCGTAACTTCAGGACTGTGTTGCAAGTACTGGGGGGAGGGGGTGGGCTTATGTCTTAACTTTGAATGGTTGCTAAGTGAACTGTCATAACCTGAGGATTACCTGTACGTAAGAAAAGGAAGAAAACAAAGAAGAAATTAGAAAAAAAGTGAGACACTTTTTTTTAAAAGCTATAATCAGTTTACAGAGAGATAGCAGTATATATACATAAGTGCATGTACTGTTCTACTTCAGGTCATGATATCTGGCTCCAATCAACCAAGGTTCAGAATTGGTAATTTTAAAATTCAATTCCCCTGTGGCTTTTGCAACATTTTGTTAGCTAAACTAGCTGAAAATCTGTACATAAACTAAAAAATATCCTTGCATGTTATTACAGCATTTAAAAAAAAACACCAGTAGAAGGTTGCCAGGTTGTCATTCCCAAGATGTTCAAATGCATACACAGAAGAGTGTAAGCAAATCCCACAGGAAACTTAACTTCATGTATGGCATACAAAAAGATATGGGCGGAAAGCACTCTGGGGCTTTTATATATTATACTTACACTTACAAATATACACATGCAAAGAAAATAAATTTGCCAAGAAAATGCACAGTAGCTTATCAAAGCATTGTGCTCCAGAAAGTATATGAAGAGAACTACACTGAAATTATAGAAACACAGCACCTTAAATTTTGGGCAGTAATTCTTTCTAAACACTACAGGTCTGCCAAATCTCTTTTGTTCGCTAGGTTTTTCTTTGTCTTTATAAAGGGAGCAGAAGCAATTTTGTACTATAATTTTTTTTTCTTTCACCAATAGCCAAATGTTCTTAATTTAAATGCAAAGACAAAACTCCAAATTTAGACCATCTATCTGGTGTCCTTCAGGTATGCTCGGACCACAAGTTGTGAGAATTGCAATTCCAACCTATCTTGAGAATGCAAGATTAGAATATCTGGGACAATCAGCAGCATATCTCAGTCATATTAAAGACAACACAAAAGTTCATCTCCTATAAAGCCTAAAGCAAAACGTAACTAATTCATCCCATTTTCACACATGGGATCTTCCTTACACTTGGGGTGGGGGTGGGGGGAGAAAGAGTCCCACAGGTTGCATTCTGGTTTCCTTCCTTTAGGACAGTTAAGTTCTGATTAATAAAATGTAATTGCTTTTTTTTATTTAAAAAAGAGCTCTCTCAATGGGGGCCTTTTAATTAAAAAGCAACTATACAAAGATAAGATTCCCAAATGTTTCTCATACAAAATACCAATTCCTTGATGAGTGAAGTTGAAACGGAAAGAATTATAAAACTGCTGAAGTCTGTTCTACCAGCACCCCAGATCACTGAACACTGTAAGAGATTTGTTGAGGCAGACGTACAATAAAACCAGAGAGAACTGTCAGAGCAAAGCCGTTCAATACGTATTGCAGGGACTCTTCACTTCCATGTTGCATTTTGTAGTTTCAGAAGCATATAACTCACTCAAAATTTTTGCAGTTACAGACTTATTGGAGTGGCACAAACAACAACTGTCATTGTTGGATAGAATTTCAGTGATGAAGATGAATGTTCTACCTAGGATGTTATTTCTGTTTCAGACACTGCCAATATTGACGACTGATGTACCATTTAAACAATGGCAGAAAGATGGTTTTTTTAAGTTTGTATGGCAAAGTAAAAAACAACAGCCAAGAAGAGCCTGGTGGTGTGGCAGACTAAAGCACTGTAATTAACATTCAGCTGCCTGCAATTATTGCAAGTGCGAATCTCACCAGGCTCGAGGTTGACTCAGCCTTCCATCCTTTCTAAAGTAGGTAAATTGAGGACCCAGTTTGTAGGGGCAATAAGCTGACTTTGTATAAATATACAAAAGTAAGAAGGCTATTGCTTAAGGCATTGTAAGCCGCCCTGAGTCTCTGGAGAAGGGCGGCATATAAATCAAATTTTAAAAAAATTAAATATAAACGGTTGCAAGTTGCCAAAGAAAGAGGCAGACTAGGATTACCTAATTTAAAATTATACTTCGCTTCTTGTTGTCTGGTATGGATGAAAGATTAAGTGTCTCTGAGGAATAGGTGGCTATTGGGGCTGGAAGGACATGATTGAGTGACCTGGCTATTTATGATATGACTAAGTTAAGGTGATTATGGATCTTCAAAAACATTTTGTTAGATGTGTCATAATGAGGGTTTAGAATACAAACAAAACAAGACTGACCTCTAAAATTCCTTTGTAATTGTCATCCCAATGAGGTTTCTTTAGAAGAAAAATGATAGTTAAACAAACTTGGTTAAACTATGTTCCGCCTTAGCCATGAAAGCCAGTTGGGTGACCTTGCACTAGTCTCTCTCTCTCTCATCTCACAGGATTGTTGTTGTGAGAAAAACACGAGGAGGGACGTGTGTTGAATATGTTCGTCTCTTTGGATTATTTGTAAAATTAGTGAAGGCGGGATACAAATAAATAAACAAAAATATAGAAAGGGGAGCTTCAAGAAGGATTTTGGATAATGCAGGTTAGAGACACACATTTTGATTAAAAGTCAATCCAAACTGCTTCATTCCATTTTGAATTTAGAACTGCACTATCAGGGTGGACATTCCTATTGATTAAAGTAAAAATATATACCTTCCCTTAACATGAAATCAGCTTTTGGTGAGTTAGAGTTACAGATTCATGATTTTCTTCAACTACCCAGTCTAGCTTATAGTCTTGGCATTTCCTGGTAAATTCCCATCCAAACATTCACTAAGTAATAATAATAATAATAAAAACCCCACGTCAATGCCAGTGTCACCAACAACCTTGTTGAGATTTTTTGAGTGTCAACAGGCAATCACCCTGTCAACATTGTATACTTACATTCCTTTGGCAACATTTCTCATTAAGGCTAATGGTTAATTGTCATGACACAAAAGGGAGTGCCTTCTTATGGATAGCCAGAAAGGAAAGAGGATTATAGGAATAAATGGAAATTTTATCAATGGAAGGAAGTGACAGAGAAATCCCTTAACAATCATGGTGACAGGGTTTTGAAGAGGCCTGGCAAGAGGCTCCTAAAATACTTTTTAAAGTATTTAAATTGTGCAATATCCCCAAAACACAATAATTGAGCTATAGCCTACCGAAAATAGCCTATGTCATACAAATATATTGGGCTGGCTGATTGCCAGGCTAAAAGAAGCAAACCAGCAAACTCTTAACCTTTGATAATCTATGACAGCCAAAAATCAGAAAGAGTATGATTTCATCAAAAGCTATAAGACAATCACCCTCCTCTTCCCAACTTAACTCCCATGTTTACTTAGCTACTCCATGAAAAATTAGACTGAAGAAATTAAGAACGCAGATTATGAAAAAATAATCCCTACAGTTATTCATAATTATAATTCAATACAATATCCTAATTCTGTTCCAAATACATTTTAGTTTATTTCCAAACACCAAAGATTTTTCTGTTCAAGTTTTATAATAAAAGTTACATGTTCTTAATTACACAAACAAAAATGGTTGTTTTGCAATAAAGACCAAGATGCTATAGTCTCAGTTCTCCTCCCTTTTTTTATTGCAAAACTATGTGATAGATGTTTACCATTTCTGTAAATGTTGAGGTGTGGGCTGCTTATAAATATTAGAATTACTATGAATGACAGCTTCAAAAAACACCCCTTTGTGTATTTTCACTAACAATTTGATAGGCATATTATCATATTAGAAAATTCCTCAGTGAAAAACTCTTGATCTTTGATTAAGGTAGATTAGCATTTGTTTAGGGCGTGAAAAGAGAAGAATTCTTATGTACTGTTTTGTATACAGAAAGCTGTTGTGCTACCCTCAGGCACTAAAACATAGGAGACAGGGATAGCAATTTAACACTATTATCTCATCTACAGCACTCAATCTTCTTTTCTTTTTACAAGGTGTCATTGTTTTTTAAGTGGCTATCATCAATTGTATTACTAGTCCTAGTAATGAGAGAGAGAGAGAGAGAGAGAGAGATGTTTACAAATTTAACATCAACAATGTAATGTCAGTCTAACACAGTTACTCCTCGACTTATGACCACTATTGGAACCGGAATTGTTGTCAGATTATTGAGTGAAGCAGTTAAGTAAAATTCAAGCAGCTCTTAGGGGAGAGCTATTCTCTAGGCCTCCCCATATTTCCCCCACCCGAGGCATCCTGCGCACCTTAATTTACACACTGCCTCTTCACTCTTGATGCTGAAAATGTTCTCTCATGAATTCTAAGCATGATTTTCAGTTCCTGAGTGGAGAGATATGCCATGTGCGGCCTTTAAGGGATCTCTGCAACTCGTAAGGCACCTTGCACCCATTACCTAACTGCAGTGTCTCTCTGCTGTGGCACTGAAAATTTCCCCTAGTGAAATTCAAGGATTTTCAGCATGAGTCGAACGCTGCAAGATAAGGATCATGGTGTTGTATCTCAAGGGAGTGAGGGAGGTCCTAGGAGGCCAGGCTCAGGCTGTGTACAAGTATTGTAACCTGAGGATTGTATTATCTCCGTGCCCTGTACTAATGTGTGGCAGAGACCTAAGGCTGAAGGATTTTTTCTAGCACCACCAATACTTCCTGAATGTGTGGTTTACTTTCTTAGATTTCATACTACTACTAACAATCTATTTTTTATATAGATATTTGGATCCAAATTTGCACCTTTATGAACTGGAGGATTCTTCTTTGGGAAAAATTCAGGATATGGGGATGTGGTGAGAGAACTTGCAGCAATATTCATCTATATTTTTCTATTCCTATACGTTATTTTCTGTGAGACTCTGGGGGCCTTTCATGCCTTCTGGAGATAAACAAGAATGAAAAGTGAAACAAAATGAGGATGACTCCTCTGTCTTTTCCTCCACAGAGTACAAACCTATTGGTTTCCATTCACTGAGCACAAACATGGATTCAATCCAGTTACTCATATTAAAAGCAATATAGTTATAAACAATTGCACTAGCACAGGGATCAGCAACCTGTGGCTCTGAAGCTGCATGTGGGCTCTTTCACCCCTCTACTGTGGCTCCCTGTCACTCAAAATATGCGTCGCAACTGCTAATGTGCGACACCCACCAGCCTGCAATTTATTGAGCTTTTCAACCTCCGGTAGGCCAACCATAAATAAATCCAAGAAAAGAAAAGTTTCAGAAGAAAACAAAACGTTAAATTCAACTACATATGCTAGTTTTGTGGCTGCTCAAGAAATAGTCAGGCACAGGAAGGGTTTTGTGGCTCCTGGTGTTTTCTTTTCTATGGGAAATGGGTCCAAATGGCTCTTTGGATGTTTAAGGTTGCAGACCCCTGCACTAGCAGAATCTGTCAAAGATGACCTGTAAAATAAATCAATGGAATATGGGCAGAAAGCATGGCTTGGGGGTGGGGGGGGGGGAACGAACATTGGCTTACCTGAATGTTCCTTTTCGAAGTGCTGCGACTGCATTCCATCGGCTGGGTTGATGTTCTAGTTGCTGTTTGGGAACTGAGTGTAGCTCTATGAATTTTTCCTTGGATCTATCTTCCTCCGTTCTTGGTAACTCCCTCTCTGTAGCTCCTCCTCCAGTCTGTTCGCGAAGTTGCGAGTAAACAATTGAATCTGGAACTAGAAAACTTCCAACCAAATATAAATATTACAGTAACAAACGCAGTCTCAATAAAAGGGAGGGTATGGAATGCAGTCGCAGCACTTCGAAAAGGAACATTCAGGTAAGCCAATGTTCGTTTTCCAAAGTGCTGCTCCTGCATTCCATCGGCTGGGACATACCCAAGCTCCAGAAAAAAGGGTGGGAGACTGTGCACAAATTTGTCATGCCAACACAACTTGTTGTAGTACCCTTCTTCCGAAGGACGCCTCAGCAGATGCGTATGTATCAATTTTGTAATGTCTAATGAACGGTGTTGCCGACGACCACGTAGCTGCACGGCAAATGTCATAGAGAGAAGACTGGGTCGCCCATGCAGCCGAAGTTGCTGCGCTCCTAGTAGAGTGAGCAGATATGCGTCCCGGATTTGGTCGAGAATGACTTTCATAGGCAGTAGAGATACATGCCCTGACCCAGCGTCCCATAGTCACTGATGAGACCTTCTGGCCCAAGGTCCGAGGATGAAAAGAAACAAACAAGGCTTCAGATTTCCTAAATGCAGAAGTACGTTTTATATACCTACGCAATGCCCTTCGTACGTCGAGAGTATGCCATTCTTTCTCCCTAGGATGGCGAGGGGAAGGGCAAAAGTCAGGTAGAATCAACTCCTGCGCTCTGTGAAAGGCAGAGTTAATTTTTGGTAGAAATGTTGGGTCAAGTCGTAGGACAACCCTGTCCGGGTAAAAGATACAAAGGTCTTTGCGGATAGACAAAGCAGCTATCTCTGAGATACGCCTGGCGGACGTCACGGCAATCAAAAAGGCAGTCTTAAAGGATAGAAATTTAAGGCTCGTGGAAGCTAACGGTTCAAAGGGATCATCCGTAAGAGATTGCAATACAAAGGGTAAATCCCACGACGGGAAACGATGAATAGTCGGAGGAGATAAGTTGGATGCTCCATGTAAAAACTCCTGGATCCTAGGATTCTGCGCGAGGGTGCGGTATGGTTCGCACTTAAGCACTGTCGAAATCGCTGCCACCTGGCGACGTAGAGTAGCTGGTGCTAAACCTTTTGTCAAGCCGGCTTGCAGAAACCCCAGGACATCCGGAATACTCGCTGATGTAGGGTCCACATGTCGCGAAATACACCAGGAAGCGAAAGCCTTCCAGGACGCCTGATAGATTCTGGTGGTTGAAGGACGCCTCGAGGATTGTATGGTGTGCACAACGTCCTCTGGTAAACCATCTCTCCTTAACTGGATCCGCTCAAGCGCCAGACGGTCAACCTGAGCCATACTGGATCGGGGTGCGCGATGACCCCCTGGTAGAGAGCGATCCTGGACGGAGGAATGTTCCAATGCGGAGCGATTGAGAGGCTCCGAAGGTCGGAGTACCAGGGTCTCCTGGGCCAGTCTGGAGCTACAAGAAGAAGCTCTGCTCTCTCCTTGATCAGCTTCCGAATCACCCGTGGTATTAGAGATAGTGGGGGGAAGGCGTACAGGAGGCCTGTTGGCCAAGGACAACGAAGGGCGTCGCAAGCTTCCCCTCCTATTTCCGGATATCGGGAAACGAACCTTGGCAGTTGAGCATTCCTCCTTGTTGCGAAGAGATCTACCTGTGGACGATCGAACCTCTGAACAATGTCCTGGAAAATCTGCGGTTGGAGCTGCCACTCTGCGGGATCCAGCGTCTGTCTGCTGAGCCAGTCTGCTGTTGTATTTTCCTGACCGGAGATATGATCCGCTTGAAGAGACAGGACATGGTGTTCCGCCCAGGTCAGGATTCTTTCTGTTTCTGCCATCAGGAGCCGGGATTTGGTGCCCCCTTCCCGGTTGATGTGCGCTTTGGTGGTAACATTGTCGGTCAGAACCAACACGTGCTGATTCCTCAGAATAGGTTGGAAAGACCTGAGTGCAAGGCGAACTGCCCTCAGCTCCAGCAGATTGATGCTGAACCCCTTCTCCCTCGGAGACCAAAGACCCTGAGACACTTGCCTGTCCAGGTGGGCACCCCAGCCCTGTAAGCTGGCATCCGTCGTTAGTATGCGCCGTTCCGGCTCGAAGAAGAAGCAACCCTTCAGTATTGCAGGGGACATCCACCATTTTAGGGACAGACGAACATGGGGCGGTACTACAATCAAGAGAGGAGAAGATGCTTGGCCTTTCCTCTGAAAGGGCAGGAGGAGCCATTGGAGAGTTCGGGAGTGCCCACGAGCCCAAGGGACAATGGCCAGGCAGGAAACCATTTTCCCCAATAACTGTGACAAGAGAAGAACCGGGGACTTCCTCTGCGATCTGACAAGTTTGACCATGCTGACCAGACTCCGAATTCTGTCCGGAGACAGGAAGACCTGTCCCTTCACTGAATTGATGACTGCACCTAAGTGTAGAATTTGGGTGGACGGAACAAGCTGACTTTTCGGGTAGTTGATGGAGAACCCGTGACTTTGAAAGATCTGTATTACAGCTGCAATGTCCGCTGTTGCCTGATGGACAGAGGACGACAGAATCAAAATGTCGTCCAAATAACAAAGGATTCGGACAGGAAGAAGACGTATTTGAGCTGAAATCACCGCTACCAGCTTCGTGAATGTCCTGGGGGCCGAGGAGAGCCCGAAGGGCATTGCACAATACTGGTAGTGCCTGCTGCCATACTCGAAGCGGAGGTATCTGCGGTGGGATGGAAGAATGGGGATATGGAGATAAGCCTCCCTGAGATCTACAGACTGCATCAGGTCCCCTTCTCTGATGGAGGCCAGAATAGACCGCAGGGATTGCATCTTGAATCTTCTGTAAGAAATAAACTGGTTGAGATGCTTCAAATTCAGGATGCCTCGCCATCCGCCCGAGGACTTTGGAACTAAAAACATTGTAGAGTAGACTCCTGTCTTCTCCTGTCCCGCAGGAACAGGTTCTATGGCATGAATTGTCAAAAGGTGACGAATTTCGGCCTCCATCAGGGCCCGCATGTCCGGTAGATGAGGAACTGGACAGCTGACAAATCGATCCGGGGGAGGAGATTGGAACTCCAGAGAAAGTCCGAATTTCACCGTTCTCAAAATCCAAGGCTCGCTCGTTGAAGTCGCCCATTGAGCATGGAACAGTTGGAGTCTGCCTCCAATGGGCGAGTCGCCGGCAGAGTCATTTGCCCCTGCGGAAAGCTCTGAAGCCGGAACCTCGAAACTGACGTTTCGCAGGAGCAGTGGTCCGGCCTCGGTCACGAAAGGGCTGCCTGTCTGCTGGACGATTCGAACCTTGAGAATTGAACCTTTGAGAGTAATAGTTGCCAGAACTGAAGGGGTAACGGAAAGACTGACGTTGAGAATAGGGAGAAAATCGCCTTTCAGGACGTCTATAAGATGATGGTAGAATTTTCTTCTTGTCCTTATCCTCTATTAAGAGGGGTTCAAGGGATGGGCCAAATAGGAGAGGCGACTTGTAAGAGGAAGTAGCAAGCTTCCATTTTGTCCTGGCATCCGCCCGCCAATTGCAGAGCCAGAACATCCGACGTGATGTTACAGAGGAAGACAGGGCACGAGAAGCAAATTTAGCGGCGTTTAGGGACGCATCCGCGGAGTACTCCGCTGCTGCAATTAACTTGTTAATGTCATGATGTAAGCGGATGTCATCCGTTGGCAAAGTTTCCTGTAATTGTCTGAGCCATAACAAGGACGCTCTGGTGAAGAAAGAAGTCGCTGTTGCAGCCCGCACTGCCCAGGCCGAAGCTTGGTGAGTCTTCCTAAAGGCGAGCTCAGCCTTTCTATCTTCAGCTCGAAGGCCATCCACTATGTCGCCTGTGAGCAAAGACGAGGAAGACAAAGCAGCCACCGGCTGGTCCACAGAAGGTAAAGCTAGAAGGGATTCCAGCTCTGGACTAGCACAATACAACTTCTTGTCTAAAGAGGTTGGCGCAGGCAGGGAGCCTGGTTGGGACCACCCACTTTGTACAACTTCCGAAAAAAGAGGTGGACAGGGAACAAAATCTTTTTCCGGTTTGGATACTTGAAACAATTGGTCATGAGGAGCTGGCAATTGTTGTGACCCCTCAGAAGAAGCCGGGGTAAGACCAAATTTAGTGACAAGTTTTGCTTTGTGAAGCAACGATTTAAAGAGAGCCGGCCGAAACAGACCAGAGAATGAAGGTTGATCTGGTAAAAGTCCTTCGTCTTCTGACAGCTCCATATCGTCAGGAAATTCTTCATCTATGTCAGAATCATCACTAGAAATCTCCTGCTGATGGCCTGTCGAGGTGATTTTGGTAGGAGTTTTGCTTGGACCGGGCTGAGGCTGAGCTGAAAGATGGCTCGAGGCCGCTCCTTGATGAAGACTGGCAGCCAACACCTTGGCCAGAGCGTCAGACAATACAGAATGAATGTCCACTTGAGGGTTTGCAGGTGGGCCTTGAGAACTATGAGGAGCAGAAGGCACTTGTGACCCCCCTGCTGAAGCTGGGGCCTGAGAAGGTTCTCCAGATGATGATGGTGCTGATGAGTCAAGAGCAGTCTGATCCTTTGCAGAATCTTTGTTAGGAACTGGTGGAAGGTGGTGAGGCAGGGAGCCAAACACAGGTTGAGCAGGAGACTTATTCGAAGAGGCCTGAAGGAACGCAGCCTTACGAGCCTTGTCAAATTGGCGCTCAAGGGCGTTGTGACGACGAAGAGCACATTTGTCAGCAATTTTAGATGCTCTGGTTCGAGGCCTAACGAGCTTGACAGCCCTGCTCTTGGCCTTAGCCTTGCCAGATTTGGATGGCTCAGGATCAACTGGGGTATCAGAAATCTCAGGCTCAAGGTCTGAAGATAATGGAGATTCAGACATTTTGTATCAGATAATCAACTCAAACAAGTTAATCAAATTCTCTTATTAATATTAATAGTTATTTAATAATTAATTATATATATATATATTTTAAATTTTTGAGCAAAATTAATCAATGTCTCCAATAATTAGTGGAATTAATTATGCCACAGGAGATTGAGTTGAAACAAAGAGAATTGCGCCTCCCAGCCAGGTGAAAAAAAATTGTAGGAATTTTTGAAAAGGCTAGGCTCGTGAGAGCCAGCAATCGCCTGATGCAATTTTGAGCCTTCAGCAAAAAAAGGAGCCCACTGACAGACAGGCCTGGCAGGCAATCTTCAAGATCTTTCTATCGCTCAATAGAGGCTAGGCTTTTTTAAGCCAGCAAGCGCCTAGGTCCCAAGCGGTGGTGGTGTGGGGCTGTGAAATGCGGGGACAAAATGGCGCCCGCAACAAAGGTGAGTTTCAAAATGGCGCCCGCCACTTAGGCGGTCTTCAAAATGGCGCCCGCCACAACTCCGACTTTCAAAATGGCGCCCGTCCTGTCAGCAGCAAGTTCTAACAGTCCTCAGGACGTCCAAAATGATCCAAAATGGCCGCTGCAGCCAAAAACGGCGGGAAAATCAACCGCCAAAGGATAAGAAGCCCCCAGGGACGAAACACTCACTGCGAAGAAGGCGCTCGATCCGCAGCGCTACCACCAACCGCTACACACATCAGAGCTTGCCAGGCACATAGGCAGAGGCCCCGGAGCCGCTAAAAAACCGCTGCTGACGCTGAGGCGGTCGCGGTCTTAATCGGCCAACCGATGAGCCAACGGACCCGCCTGCGGCTATAAGGAGAAGCTGGGAGGCTAAAATAAAGGGGGCTGTCAGGGAAAACGCTCTGGACTGAAAAAAAAACAAAAAAAAACGAAGCTGCCTGGAGCCCCAGGCGCTTCAGCGCTCCCTGACAGCAGGGCCACGAAGCAGCAGTCAGCAGAAAATAAAACGTACACAACTAAATAAGAAACTAGCTAACGCAACAAGAAACGACAAAAATAAAAAAAATATATATCTAAACTAAACTAATCTAAGCACAAAGAACAGTAATTATCACAATTCTACAGAGCTAGGCAAAAAAACACTCCAGTTCCCTCAGCAACTGAGTGAACAGACTGGAGGAGGAGCTACAGAGAGGGAGTTACCAAGAAGGGAGGAAGATAGATCCAAGGAAAAATTCATAGAGCTACACTCAGTTCCCAAACAGCAACTAGAACATCAACCCAGCCGATGGAATGCAGGAGCAGCACTTTGGAAAATGCAACAGCATGGCTTTGTATAAACATGACTCTGATTCTGGGTTTTATTATTTATTATTAATTAGTTACTTGGTTTAAAATGGGATTTTATTGTACATGTTTCTTAACTTGTGTTCGCCGCCCTGAGTCCTTCGGGAGAAGGGCGGTATATAAATACATGTAATAAATAAATAAATAAATAAGTACAATGGGAAGAAGGTTGCATACACACATGCACACACACACACAAATTGGTTAGTAGCTTAACAATGCCTCACAGAACCAGCCGAAAGTATTTTTGTGCAATAGCAATAGGAAACAAAGGACTGACAGACAGACAGACATGGTTTATTCAAATAATACTATAATTAACTGCAAGGGAAATGTTTCTTAACAATAATAATACAGGTAGTCCTTGACTTATGACCACAAGTGAAACCAGAACTTCCCATCGCTGAGCAATGCAATCATTAAGGGAGGCGTGCCCAATTTTACATTCTTTTTGCCATGGTCATGAAGTGAATTGCCATAAATGTATCTGGAGTTCTTCACTGACTTTGCTTCTTGGAAGTCCCCTGAGAAAATCATAAATGGCAGTCGTGACTCGAATTCTAAAACCATCATGAATACATGCCAGTTGCCAAGCACCCAAATTTTGATGATGTGACTGTGTGGATGCCGTGGCAATTGTAAGTGCGAGGCCCAGCCTTAAGTCAATGTTTTCAGGGCCATCGTAACTTCAAACAGTTATTAAATGAATGATCAGAAGTCCAGGACTACTTATATAGTAGCATAAAACAGGAATACAAATACTGTCACTCCACTACCATCACTACCACACCACACACACACACACACACACACACACACACAGACACAGACACACACACACACGATTAGGAAATGCAACTCTTCAATGACAAAACAATAATGAAAAATTGTGATAGAAAACTGGGTAATAAAAGCTAAGGTTCCTGATCGAATGGTTGGCTCTTGCTATTGTGTTTTCTCATCACACTCAATGGTCCACGAGAGGTGAGGATGATATAATCTCTAAAGCACTCCCTACTGTGCTCTAGAGATCAGGATCTTAGCCAGCTTCACTTGAATTATATTACTGCACAGCAGAAGCAGGGTGAAAAGCCTATATATATCATGTTCGAGAAAAACAAAAAATACTGTTTACTTTCTAACAAGTCAGAAAGCAGGCTAAAGGAAGCAATGACGATGAAAGGTAATTTTACAAAAAAACAGCTTTCACTTTTTTTAGTACCACAGTGCCATAATAGCCTAAAGAGAGCCACATGTTCTTTTTTAATTTTAATATTTTTTATTAAAGTTTATACAAAGATAAAAAAAATCTACTACAAACTAAGAAGAATATAAAAAGGAGAAAGTAAAATAAAAAGATATATAAAGAAATAACTCTTCCCTCCAGACACGTTACAAATAACTTCAGTAGCTTATCCCCTTCTCTGGTATTTCAATAAAAGATCTGTTCTTCCCATATCTCCGTGATGGTGAACCTGTGGCATGCAGCACCTTCTCTGTGGGCATGTGAGCCATCGCCCCAGTTCAGCTCTGCTGTGCATGTGCGTGCGCCTCCCCTCGGCCAGCTTGTTGTTGGGTCTCTGCTGCGCATGTGCAGGGCATGTGTGGGGGCACACACGTATGCTTGAGGGTGGGGCGCTGCAGGGGCACATGCGGGGGCCGTGCATGCATGCGCAAGGTGGTAGGGTTAGAGTTAACAGCGTGCGCATTGCGTTCTGGGGGTTTGGGCACATGCATGTGCATTCACACACACACACTATGACCACTCAGTCCGTAAAAGGTTAGCCATCACTGCCATATCTCATCTATGATCAGATGGAATGTATGGATGACCTTGGAGAAAGAGGGAAAGAGATGCTGCCTAAGAAATAATCGGACAAGAGAGGCAGGAGCCCCCAGAGAAAGAAAATCAGGAAAAACTAGTGGCCTAATTGTTCAAGCAGTTAAATCTAGTGGTGGGAAGTTTGTATTTTTAGGCTCGCAAGATTCTGTTAACATAGCCTTATAGCAAACTAGAATTACTTCTGCCTGCACGTCCTGTCTTGTTTACTTGGGAGGCCTGACATCAATAGACAAATTATAAAATATCATCATTCAGTCCTAATCAGCAAAGGTCCATTAAGGGCTACCAGGAATGATAACATATATTTTTTAACCTTAATCAAATAAATCAGTTTTAAGCTCTTTTACTTTTAATGCAGTAACTTACCACTTTCTCTAAAAATTCAGCAAAAGAAATCTCTTCCCATAACGTACCTATTATCTAGAAACAAATCTTGAAAGTTTTATCATTCGATCCTTGTAAAAAAAAGTCTATTAAATGCTATCCAAAACAACAATATATATTTTTTGATCTTGATCAAATCAACCTACTTTATATTTATTCCTGTTTACAACTTTTGAAGATTAAAAGCTTGATCTTTGGATCCTTTTAAATAATGTTCAACGAGCTGATTTCTTAGCAACTTTTCTCTGTGTCTTTTCTTTTGGTCTCTGCTAGGAAACTTCTTCACGTCTCTTGTAAATCCAAGTTTTTTAAAAAAATATCTAAATCATTCTTCTGATTTATTACTTGAATGTCCCCTTTAATTATTAAGGCATCTACTGATTTTTATTTGTAAATCCAGTGTGACATCTTTTTCCATCTCATTCTTGTACTCCGGGCATTTTTAAATCCACTTTTAGATCCACATTCAAAGTCTCAATCTCTCTTTTGTCTAGAAAAATCTATTCCTTTTCTGTAGCCTCTTTTAAATCCATTCTCATAGTACCAGACAATCTTAATTTCTGAGTTCATTGTTCCCAAATATCGCTGAATTTTTCTACAAGTAATATTGCTCCATTATATTAATGGGGCTCTTCTACAATTGTAATCTTTAGTTCTCTCTGGTTTTCACTATTCAATTTTCAAAGTCCTCTCTTATCTTGTTTTGTTTTTTAATTAGCAATACTTTCACATCATAGGATTTCTTACAGTTAGTTTCAAAATTTTCATATATACTTTTTTGTAATTGTCAGGTTAGCACCCCACTGCTAACAGCTCCCCTTCCACCTGCTGAGTCCTGGTGGTATCTTCAAACATTCCTGAAGGGTGGCCAAAAAGAGGCCTAGGTCTCCTAATTCCTCAGCATGCTCTCCGTATAGGTCCGCTACCCAGTCGGCAGCTTCTTCCTCCATCACTGCAATTACAGTCATTACCCAATCCCATTGTGAGGTATACAGGTGACCATATCTGTCCATATGATTTGATACCTGGCCGATGAACAGTGCTATCTTCTCTGGGCTTCTGTTGAATGTGGCCCTTGCAGCAGGAGGGTCCCAGTGGCCTAATACTGGAGGGACCTGTCCAGTCCCAATCACTACGTGGGGAAGGGGGCTGTGGTCTTTGTAACCCTGAGCCTCTCATCTTTCTCCCTCGGGCCATAAGAGACCCAGGCAGGCCGTGCCATGCCTGGTTGTGACCTATGGGCCTGCATTCCCTGGGCCGCATACTGTTGGGCCTCAGTGGGTACCCTGAAACATCCAGGCCCAGGGCCCACATGGTGGGACTCATGCAGAGAATGAGTTGCAGCCTTGGGGTCCTGCCAACTCCTATTCTGACCTGGGCCCCTGAACCCAACAGCCCCAAACATTTCTTGCAATACTTCAATTGTCTGACTGCCAACAGCTATAGAATAGCTCCAGTCATCATCTGATATTCTTCTCTTATATTCTTGGGGATATTCTTGGGGAGCTTCAGCCCCAACTCTCCGATGTGCAGCCCTCGGGCTTTGCTACTCTGCAGCGGAATACTGTGCACCTGTATGGATAAACAGCTCACATACAGGACTTATTGATGTTCAACTTAACCATACGATGAGGCTAATTACTGGGTGCATAAAATCTACACCTAGTTACTGGTTACCAGTTCTTAGTCACATACTCCCCCCCACACTTACGACGACAAGAAGCTCTCATTTGGGAGTATAGTAAGATCCTGTTAAATTCCTCTCTACCCATACATGGAGACATTCCTGATCTCTTAAGATGCCGATTAAAGTCAAGAAATCCACCAATCTTGACAGCACGTAAGTTGATGGCCGATCATCAGAACACCGCACAAAAGTGGATGGAGGCGTGGAGTAGCTGTTCCCCCAAAGATGTCTCCGAGCATATCAGTCCTAGTAGTATACCTCCAGGATTTAGCCTACCCCGACACATATGGGTGACATATAATAGAATTAGAACAACTCATGGGGTGTGTGCTGACTCCCTGTATAAATGGGGAAAGACACCTTCAGCACGTGATTGCGGGGCCCCTCGACAGACTATCCAACATATAGTGAGGGAATGCCCTAACAGAAGGTATCCAGGAGATTCTAGGGACTTCCTCTGCATAACAACGGTAGCTACTGACTGGATCTCCAAACTCGACATTAAACTTTGAAATGTTATTTCTGTTTTTCTTTTAGGTTTTCTTACTGCTTTTTTATTGTTTTTAATCTGTAAAAATGAAGTGTTTTAATACTGTGTGTGACTAGCCATACGCTAAATAAATAAATTCTTCTCTCCCTCCATTGGGAGAAATGGGCCCCAGAAGGGTGAGCCCAGGGCCTGTGGGTGGAGGGGCTCTGTAGTATGCAGTCCCCGAAGGCCCCAGCCACCATTCCTTTGCTCCACCCTAGCCTGCCTCCAAACCCTCCTGGCTTGTCATAGGGCCCAGCCCCACAACCAGGCGTTCCTTCACCTTGACTGCCAGGGGAATGCCCTCAGTTGGATCCACAGCCTCCAATACAGTTACCTCCGTTGCATCCACAGACTCTTTTAAGTCTGCTGCCTCCAACCCTGGCACTGGACCTTCAGCCATGACAAGTAAAAAAGAAGAGCTCTAACAAACTGTCAGGTTCCGATTGGGAATGAAGGACTCCAAACACAGAAAATGGTTAGAACCTTGTTTATCCACATCGGCACATACTAACAACCAAAATGAAATGAGAATATTGTTAGAGCTCCTGCTCTGTGCTCCCCACCACCTTTTAAACTCATAACCCCAGCACGTGATCCCGCATTTACCTAGCCCCCCCCACACACATCGGGCTCCTTGAACTGGCAGTGTTGACTCTCAGTTGGATTCCATGCCATCGGGAAGCGCCTGTGTCCCATCCGGGCGCGCTACAGCAAAAACGTCAGGGCCTGCTGCACAGCTGAGCCACAAAGCATGTGGCCACTTCTCAGCTGTCAGAGGCAAGACCATGTCATCTGGAGGCGCCTTCCTTTCATCTGGGCATGCGGCGATGACTGCGCTGGCTCTCACGGCCGTCCCAGCTGTTCCTCAGCTGATCGAGCCATGCTTCCTGCAAGCGGTTCCAACAGGCGGTGGAGGTATGTGGCCACACCGTTCCCCTGGCCCATCGCATCCACACTGTAATGGCTGCACCAGGCCACCAGACGTACCAGGGCTGACAGTAATATTTTAAACAATCCATTGGAAACACTCTTTCAAATCTATCTGTCTCCTTAATCCATTTATAATTTTCTAAAATCAATGTTCTAGTCACCCTTTTGCTGTTTATTCAAAAATATTTTTCTTTTTTTTTTAACTCCTTAGACTTGCATACAATATCTTTCATCAAGGGTAAAAAGGAATTCACTTAGTGTAATACATAACTGTATTAGCCGTTAACTGTATAACTACTAGCTGATACATAACTGAGAAATTGAGAGTACATGGAAAATTCTATCTTGTAAATGTAATCGTCAATAAATACTAATATCATTTACACAAGCAGCCTGATTTTGAAACGTATTATTACATGCACAGATAATATTCATTTTAAAACAAGTAATATATTATAGAAATCATAGCTACAATTAAATAGAAACAGACAGAATTGTGATATACCGCAGTGTCAACATATGGCTCTCAACATAGATTCATCTGAGATTTGAATAAATAGACAAGACGTCCTACTGTGAAATTCAATATGATTCATGAGCATTTATACCAATAAATTGGTACAATAAAATTTTATCCCTATATTTGTATGCAATACAAATTGAAACTGAATTGACAAATAAAAAATAAAATATATGAAAAAGTCAAGAAACTGAAAATTATAGTTTTTGTTGGCAAAATAATGCTGGTAAAACCAGCATTTCTACGTTATATCGTATTTTTATATTAAAAATGGCAATTTTTGGCATCTAATTAAGTCTCTCTCCTGGTAGAACTGCTTTTATCAGAAGAATGGATGACAACAATTTCTATCTTATCTTCCAACCCTTATCCATTCTCAGAATTTGCTCCAAGAAGTTAACCTGGGAACATTTTGGAAGACTTGGAGGAAGGGCTCCTGGAGGAGAAGGAAAAATCCTTTGACATGATCAGATGTCTCTCAATAAATCCCCAACATTCAGAGCTCATTTCTTCCTAGGATTTCAAGAATCTATCCTAAATACATTCACAATGATGCTTCTTTACACAAAATAGATGATTTCAAATGCAACCATATTTCCCCAGAGAAAAACTCCAAATTGTGCATTTGGACAATACTTATTGAGTTAGCTTAATATCTCTTCTAGAAAACTGATTCATTTGCATGCTACTGTGACCTTTCCGTTGACCTAATAAAGATCATATTTGGAAACTTTTTATTTAAGAGGTAACATCAAGTGAATCAATCAAATTTGGAGAATGTATTTCCTATTCTGGCTAAAACAGAATATTGAATACATTGGTTGCCCTTGAATTCTCTAGTCCTGAGATCTCTCTTCAACTATGATTTAGAACAAAAAAGTTCACTGATATCATGCTCCAACTTGTCTCATCCCTAAAAGCAGAATCAGGGAAGGGAAAATTGAAACATTAGAGCACTCTATTCAAAATATGAAACTATTATTGGGAAGATGCAGAGTTACTATAATCAATCAACATTAAGATGTAGCATTAAAACCAGAGGTGGGCTTCAAAAATTTTAGCAAAGGGTTCTTTGTCTGGTTGCTGGGTGGGCATGGCTATGGTGGGAGTCGGCCTCTTGCACCATGGTGGGGAGGGGCTGTTTTTGCCATCCCCGGGCTCCGGAGGCTTTCCTTGAGCATCTGGGAGGGCAAAAACGGCCTCCCAAGGCTCCGGAGGCCCTCTAGAAGCGGGAAACGGGCCTGAATGTCTGGTAGGCCCATTTTTCACCTTCCCTGAGCCTCCGCGCACATCCTGCACTTACCTGCTTCCAAAATGGGCTGCATGGGGACTCCTCGGAGAGGCTGGGCAGGGCCAGCCAGGAGTGGGATTTGGAGCGTTCTCCGAACTACACAGAATCTCAACTAGAGGTTCTCCCGAACCTCTGCGAACCCCCAGCAGTCCACCCCTGATTAAACCTAGCCAGAAACTGACAATATGGAACTCACTAGGTATTTCAGATGACAGTTCACAGGGTCCTCTCTCACTGGCTACATTTAGGAAACCAAAATCCAAAATACTTGGAAAGCAATAGCCTAGCTCTGCAGTAACTTACTTTACCAAATAATTCGTCTGAAATTCTGGTATCTACAGATAAACTAAAATAAAGGATTTATACTATTTTAAAAGAAATTGTGTGAAACCTTCTAATTATTTTTTGCACTGCTTTCAGTTTCATTTCAAGAGAATTCAAAACATATGTTGGATTGGAAACTGAAAATGGTTAAAAGTTATCAAGTGTAACAGAGAAAGTGACAAATTCCTCTTTGCTTTGTACATCTGTGTGTGAGGAAATGATACCAACTCTTCTGAGCCTTAAAAATGAATTATGAAATACTTTTCATAATTTATTTGCCATAAGCACGTTAGTGTGTTGGTTTAATAGATTTACAGTCCAGTTTTCACAAATTGACTTACAGCTTACTTTAAAATAAAAACAATCATATTTTTCAATATGTCATATTTTCAATAGTTATATGAAAAAGGCGAGGCACCATGGGTTTACACACACACACACACACACACACACACACACACACACACACACACTACAACAGGTAGTCAAACTCACATTGTCACTATGTTGTCACATGACAAATCATGACTTTTTCCCCCTTTGTTACACCAGGCATAAGTGTGGCCAGTGCATGATGCATCTGGACTGCCGGCTGCGAGTTTGACACCCTTGTACTACAAGGGTACAGCTGGCTATAGAGTGAGACAGAAGTCTCTTTATACAATTCTACAGGCAATTTCAATACAGATTCACTTACAATGCCTATAAAATATCAAAATTCCATAAAGGCAAAATATGAGGCCAATTTAAATTTTACAGATTTATCCTAAATTCTCATATTTCAAAAACACCTCTTCAGGCAAAAGGAATAAGAGAACATTTAGCTGACTGTAGAGGCATGTGTGTACCAGACTGTGTGGTTGGAGAAATAATCTTCAGATATGCAAATTGGGTTTTTTTTTTTTTTACATACAAAGTATTATCCTTGCACTTGGAATTTCTCAATACAATACGATGAGAAGCAACACCAAATGTTTGCAAGTTCCATTTCTTGCAAACATACAGTCCAACTATTGAGAGTCATAATTGTTTCTCTCTCTGTGTGTGAGATCCACAGATCCTTTGGATGGTGAGAAAAAAAAGAGTGTATGAAACAAATTCAGTAACATTTGTTTCAAAACAGCTTGTTTCCCAATACTAAAAAAATGTTTTGGGATGCTTTTTAATCTCTTACAAGTAGCATGTCAAATCCACAAGACAAATTTCTATACGTAACAGACTGATAGGATAAGGGTAGAATAAGATGAAATTGGGAATGGTTTCACAGCAAGCACATGCACTAAGTTTTTGCTTTTTTGTTTTATTATTTGGGGGGGAGTGTTTTATTTTGTTTTTGTTATTATTGCTGTGGTGATCTGCCCACAACTGCTTCTTAACACAGGTGTACATAGAAGTCCAATAAATAAATATATTTTTTAAAAATGAAGTAGTCTTGTTTGAAGAACAAAATTTGAATTTTTTTTCTCTAGATAAAAATGACCATTGCAATATTTAATGTTTAATAAATTTCTTTTGGACCATTTAAAACACAGATATCATGGGCACAATAATCTAGTAGAACATGAATTACTATTATCTTGCAAAAGAAGTAATCCTTAATGCAGTGTTTCCCAAACTTTTGACATATGTGTACCCCCTCTATAATTTTGTAACTCTGAGTACCCCTCATAAAAAACATATGCTTTAATAAAAATCAAAATATATTTATTTTTTCTTTTTTTGGTACATACACAAAATAAATGACAGTTATTTTGTTCCTGTTTCCCAGTTCCTGTGTAAAAACTGCGATACGCGCCTATTTCTTTCTTTGTTCTGTAGGCGCAGCTAAGCACGGTGCAGTGGATATTCCCACGTGATCCCCACTAAACTCCGGTGCAATGCGTACTCCCACCAAACTCTTCCCGTACCCCTGGGGGTACGCGTACCCCACTTTGGGAAACACTGCCTTAATGCATTGTAAGCTGCCCTGAGTCTCCAGAGAAGGGCGGCATATAAATCAATAATAAATAAATAAGTAAAATAAATAATAAATAAATAAATCCTTACGAATATGCAAAACCCTTTGAACTGAAAACTTTTTGGGTCAGAAATGCCTTGTTTTTAGCTTCAAGCCATTGCTTTCAGCTTGAAGGAAACTGTTCCCTGGAAGATGTCTAATGCTGTTCTGATCATTTCAGAAGTATGATGAGCTCAGGACAGTTTCCAGTTCAAATATAACATCTCCCTCTCAAAACAAAAACAGGGTATTGTGAACTCAATATATTTTAACCTTTAAATTAAGTTCTTTGTTCCAAATTATTTAGAGAGTGAATAAAATGGTAACTATCAAGCCCTGGGGTGGCGGGGTGGCTCAGTGGTTAAGATTCCAGGTTTTTCGACTGGAAAAGCCAGCAGCCCAGGATCAAGACCCGAATGCCACACGACAGGATGAGCTCCCATCCTTGTCCCAGCTACTGCCAACCTAGCAGTTCAAAAGCATGTATCTACATAAATAGGTACCACTTTGATGGGAAAGGAGTAGTGCTCTGTGACATCATGCTGTCCACATGACCGCGAAAATGTCTTTGGATAATGGCTCAATGGCCTTGAAACAGAGATGGGCATTGCCTTCTATAGTTGGTTAACGGAGTAAAATCTGCAGGTATTCCTTTACCTATTTTTTTATAATTTTTTTTGGTAAATCAAATCCTGTAAAGTTGGCAAGTTCAGTTAGTACCTCTTAAATTTCCAGAAAGATCTTTATTATTACTATGTAGGGTAAAGTATTCAAATCTGCAAAGCCTACCAAAGCTGTTCTGCACAACTTGTGCCGTGTGTACCTTATTTTTCGGAGTATAAGACGTACTTTTTTCCCTCCTAAAAGAGGCTGAAAATTTGGGTGTGTTTTATACTCCAAATGTAGCTTTTTTGAAGCTTTTTTTCAACCCTAACAAGTGAAATGATCTCCGTGCTTTGCCTGCTCCCTCCAACTCTCAGCTGTGAAGCTTTTTTTCAGCCATAACTTGCTTTTCTCATTGCGTCTCTCTCCAAAGATCAGCTGTGCTTTAGAAGCTGTTTTTTATCCCCATGCAGGGGATAAAAACCATCAAACTAATGTGCTGAAGCTGACCAGACTAAGGACACTAGCCAGATGAATACCTGGTAGACAGATTTTTTTTCTTATTTTCCTCTCCAAAATCTAAGATGCATCTTATACTCTGGTGCATCTTATAGTATTATACAGTAATTAAGGCAAACTCTCCCTTCATCTGACTTCAGCATGGTTTATGTCAACAGCCTTGTTCCTGTTTTACTGCCTTCAACAATGCTGATCTTTACTGTCATAGAACTAACTTTATCCTCCGTAATTTTGCCTTCTCACTAAGATTAATCCCGTTTACTTCTCTAGCACACTTTACTTATAGTCAACCTGAAACCCATATTATATTCATTTTTCATCTTTACTTTCAGAAATAGTTCTTTTAAGACTTTGTTATTTTCAGCTAACAAAATGATGTTATCTATCCATCTTTATTTGCTAGCATTTCAATCTCCAGTTTTGAATCCAGATGTGAACTCTTGCCATTTTTATAATGTATTTGTTGCACAAGTTCAACAGATACTGTATGTAGTCATATCCAACTCTATCTTATTCCGTCCTCTATCTTGGTCACATGGATCAAGACTAGCAGGTTTAGAGATTGGAAATGATTATTGCTAATCATTATATACTAATTCTGAAGAAGGGAGATGCAAGAGAATGCAGAATTTATTGGAACATTATATAAATTCCTCACAAGAGCTGTTTCCCCAATTAAGATAAGAGAAGAATGTAACCATAGATAAAGAAATGCTAGACGAACTGACAATTTCAAAACAGCAGGAGAGACAGTATATTAGATTGCTAACATTAGATAGATAATAGAGCAAGAGAGTCTTAAAAAGTGGTTTATTTTTGCCTTATAGTTTACAGCAAGGTTTTTGAGTTTATAGACAGTGCCAAAGTTAGGAATATATTAACACTTAATCAGTGTGACACTTATTATATGCAGGAATAAAGTGTGCTAGCCTTTTAAAGGGTCCCTGGAGTTTGCTACACATTTTAATTTAGATGCTTAATAGCTTGGCAATGAATATATAATATATAAAAAAGAGGCATGATGTTTTACTTCATTGGGTTTCACATCTGCTAGCAGAGCTGCTGCTGAAAAGATCTGTTGTTCAGCTTATCATATACATTGAATCCTTGAATATTAATCTGCTTGAATGTCTCTGAATTATAGTACTTAAACTCCTCCAATTAGTTGCCAGAATAATTTTATTTCTTGAAAATATGCAAAGAAATTTATTTCAGGTGAAGAGAGCCTGCCTTTGTAAGCAATTTTTTGTACTATAAATATCCCCACAAATTCAAATATGGAATGGAACTCAGCACACTGAGTTAGTAAATTCTCATGGCTGTAGTTAGAGACTCATTTCTTGTGTCATTCCAACCTGTGTAAAAAATTATATATAAAAGCAAAAACAAGCAAAAGGACCACAAACGAGATGTGACAGTAAAGCACCAATGGTACTGGAAAATTAGAAAATATACATAAAGCACTATGACAGATGTAAGAAAAAATGAATTACAAATAGAAAAAAGATATATTATTGAACCACTGGTACAAAACAATAGCTTATACTGGGTGCAAAGCAATTATATAAAATGCAACCCCCAAAATGAAAACTTTGGGAAAACAACTTAAAATAAATGTAGATCTTATTAAATGTATACTTAGCTCACATAACCTACCAGAGTTGATTATAAAGTGGTTAAAATAGAGTTAAAATAATAGACTATGCATCTTTTGTGAGAAAGACACAATGGACCATAGCCCACAAAAGAAATTAAAATCCCAAATATTCTAATAAGGTCAATAAAGAAATATGCATGTATGCTATCCTAAGACAAGGCTCTTTATAAGATTTCAGATGGGTGATGCTGTACTGCCATTTTACTCAGCTTAAACTCTAATTTCCTAATTTATACCAACTAAACCTCAATGGTATCTTTTATCTCTTACAGAAAACCAGCATTCTTCCCAGATAGCACTTAGAAGCCACTACTGACCAGTTAGGTGAACAGGCCAACAAATGAAGCAGGGAGTATTTTTCCCAATATTCTGCAGAGGTTGGTAGGTTTCTCATTTCTTGGACTAGAAGTGTGAACGTATTTATTTTTTTAATTTTAATAAACATATTTATATGCATACAAACATGTACATAATGTACCAAAAATCAGGCCTCCATAACAATCTAGTATGTAGCTTACATTAAATGTTCAAATTGGTTGCCATTTTTTTCTAAACATTTCCTTACTCTTTTGACACATGGTCTTTCAACATGCTTACATTTTCTCTGGAAGGAAAAATAATTAATTAATAATTTAATGTTCTTGGCCTGTGGGGCCTGAGTTTCGGTACATCCTGTATATATTGCTGGGGTAGAGCCAGAGAATGATGGTAGGTTGGCATCACTAATACTTTATAGTTCAAACATACAGGATGTTGCAAAAGAGAGGTTAAAATGTGTACAGCTGATCCTCTCAATATTGCCTATGAGTCTTCCCTAGTTAAAGCATCCTACAGAGGTGGGACTTCCATATATACAAGCCTCATGATAGTTACTTTTGCTGAGAAGCTCTAAGAGTTGAAATTCATACATCTAGAATGTGTGTAGATTTCACATGCTGTTTTCCTGCCAACTTTTGGGGGGGGGCGTGGGAGGAGGATACATCTATCTGATGTGTGCAGTCTGTTCTGATGAGGTACGTCTGTTCTCCTTGATTTGTGTATCATTATGTTTATTTTTTGCTTTGTTTTTAGGTATTGCGCTTGCTTTTAATGTGACTTACTGAGCAGGGTCAGAGCTGGCAGTCTTATAATTCTGCAAGTTAAACTTATTCTTTGTGACTTGTCAACCTAAATTATGATCTGGCTGAGTGTATGGAAAGGACAGAACATTCTGTAATATGTATACATTACCTTAATCTGTATACATACACACACACACACACACACACACACACACACCTACACACACACCTTAATGTGTATTACAATGTGGCCATTCCAGGGCTGGAAAGAGCGGGGATAATTTTCAGTTAAAAAGAAGATGCTGCTCTCCTATAACTTTGATTTTTTTTCCAAAGTGGATGAGCTATTGGGGGGCGGGGTTAGGGGAGGAGACAAGATATGGCAATCCATATGACTTAACTGAGATAATTTAAAAGAAAGAGACAATAGTTTTCTAAGTAAAACAAAAAATACTAAAATATGTGTTATTTTGTATTAGATACTTAAATTTTGAATAGAAGGAAATTCAGTCTTAATATCAATACTTTTTTCTGTTACACACAAACATAATTGTTCCACCATTTTACAATTGGAACTGTATGCACATTAACTGAAGGGAAAATTAAGAATCATGAAAAATTATTTTAGAACACGGATTAAAAAAACTCAAGAGTTTTGATCTATACAATTATGTCATGTCGAATATCAAACTTAAAAACTATAAAAAGAAAACTGAAGCATAAATATCTGGCTGACCATTTATGTTGTTGCAAAAAAATAAGTAACCAAGAACAGTTGGAGAAGCTAAAGCAAATGCAAGACTCAGAGAGAGTCTAAAGAGAACTGTTTCTTTAGAAAAATTACGAACAAAATATTCTACTCTTATTACAACTCTATAGACGTCAGCAGATGAGGATTAGCTTATTACACTGTGAAACTTTTCCACTTCTATCAGAGCAACTACCTTAGTTATTACATTTTTAATGTTCCTACATTTATGACCTATAGTTTACTGTATTCACTAAATGAATTATTACTATTATTATACTGTCAAGCAGAACAGCTAATAACAGCAGTTTGGTAGTAATCAAGTGAATGCCATGCTCCATCTCCTCCTTGAAGCTGAAACACTCAATGGAGAAGGTAGTAAAAATTAATGTTGTACAACAATTGTTGTTGCAGACCGAAGATTTTTCTTCTTTTTTCATATATAGTTATTGAACTGTATTTTTCATGTTTCATGCTTTCATGTTTCAAAATGCTAGAAAAAGCAGCCCAACAGCATTCCAACAACATAAACCAAAGTGATTAGTTAGAGAATTGGTATTTACTATCAAGATATTCAAAGACACTAAGTCTTCGTTTATGTGCATTTTATCCCTAGGACAAGACAGCAGTTCTTCCTTCTTATCAGTTTTAGAATGTGGTTAGAAAGCTTGGAAATATTAAGGTCTTCCTTCAGTGAGAAGCAAAATATTTTGTAGTTCCAAAGTCTTGTTCTCAACTTCAAGTGTTTAAGTATTTGGGGACCTGAATACACATAAGACTTCTCTTTTTGGCAATCTAAATCTAATTGGGCATTTCAGTCATCCCAAAAATGAACAGATCTGTCAAATAAAAAATGCCCACAGGGAGGAAAAAAGACTCTTGCAATTTTCCAGACGGTTCAGTATCTAGGGTAAAAGTAGAAGCAAAATTGTATTTTATATGAACTATAATATTAGTTATAAAGGTTTAAAAAGGATAGGGGTAAGGAAAACCTATATTTTGAATGGGGACAGCAAATCGCTTTTTAATAGATATTCTGTCAATAGGTATAAAAAGTGCATCCTATGTTTCTGTTATCTACCGATGCCTTTCTGCACGGCAAATTATTGGAGGTAATTTAGAGAGGGGGGGGGGGAGAGACCCTACAATGAAATGGCACTCCCGTCTATTCTTTACATATGAAGTTGCAACAAGTGAAGCTGCTGAATTTACTACCAGATCTTAAATACTATTTTTCTGACGTGAAATTTATGACTGCCATCTACCAATCCGCTCCCACCCCTCCATTCTGTTCCAAGCAGCTGATAAACCAGTCTTCTCAAGGTGTAAAATTAGCACCAGGATTATCATCTCTAGAGTTTCTCTAGATCAAATCTCGTTTCATCCGCCTCTCCCAAAGTAAAGATGTTTGAATTCAGAATAGCAAGACTCCCTGCTGGAGTTGCACAGATAGCTTAACAGGTGTGCAAGCTTTTCTCAGCAGGCATCAAGTTATGCAGTCTGATCTGCTAGAATGCAAATCTCTCAATCTCTGAAGAAAAGACAGTGTAGGAAGAAGTGCAAAGGAGAAATGTGCAGTGAGAGACTATGGAAAACACAAGCTGCTACTACTGTTACTGAGACATCTTTTTCTTTTGAAAAAAAAAAAAAGCTAAACTCAGTCATCAACTTTACTTGCACTTATTTTTCTATAAAAAGTATTAGCAAGTTTCAGTGTCACTTTTGTTCCTTAGTAATCATGTTCACAAATATTTGACTTCTTTAACCTACAAAATGTTCACCAAAGGCTCATTTTACAAACTTCTGGATAAATATTTTTTTTCCAATATCAAGAGAGCAGCAAATGAGTAGTGGCTTAGGCCCGGGGTACTTACAGGATCACCTCCTGCCTTCCTCCCACCATCCAGTGCGCTCCCATAGAGTGGGCCTCCTCTGGGTGCCGTCAGCCAAGCAATGTTGGCTGGCGGCCTCCAGGGGGAGGGCTTTCTCTGTCAGAGCCCCGACCCTCTGGAATAGTCTTCCCATCGACCTCACTACAGCCCCGACCTCCTCTCCTTTCGCCGGGGATTAAAGGCATGGCTGTTTAAAGAACATTACGATCATGGGGTTATATAGTCTTTTTTAGAATGATTTTAATGGATTTTAATGTGTTTTAATTGTGTTTATTGTGATTTGTATTTATGATTGTTTTTGTAAGCCGCCCTGAGTCCTTGGGGAGAATGGCGGCATATAAATCACATAAATAAATAAAATAAATAAATAGTAGGGAGGTTTCTATTTCCCCCCTTGAAATGTTAATGTATTGATTTTATTTGCATTTATACCAATAGCACTTATATACCACTTCATAGTGCTTTACAGCCCTCTCTAAGCAGTTTACAGAGTCAGCATATTGTTCCCAACAATCTGGGTCCTCATTTTACCCACCTTAGAAGGATGGAAGGCTGAATCAACCTTGAGCCTAGTGAGTTTCGATCTGCCAAACTGCTGGCAGCCGGTGATCAGCAGAAGTAGCCTGCTGTACTGCGTTCTAACTACTATGCCACAGCGGCTCATTTATAAATCACTCCAAAGCAACTGAAATAAAACTTTCAGAATGAAATTGCAAAGTACCTCTGGGCAATTCTGTTTTCCCTCTGCAGTCCTATCTATGGGCATCTACGAAAACTTGTTGCAAATGACAAAAGCAGAATAGCATTATTGCACTGCGAGTTCTTGGTCACTAATACAGAAATAATTCGCTATTAGTTTCTTCTGGAATGTTTTTTCAATTTCCCAGACATTTCTGGAATCTGGTAATTTCTAATAGTCTCCCATCCAGATAATAAAACATGTTCAATCCTGCTTAATTATTTGATCTTAACCAAGATTAGTTAGATGCTGCCTTCTAGTTAGGTTGTCAATTAAAAATGAAAGAAAACTCCCAAACAATTAAATGTAAATCTGTATACACTTGTTTTGTGCATAATGAAAGTTAATTCCAAAGAGTAGCCTATTCACTATTCAACAAAAATAACAAAGATTTCAAGTAAGTAGGTACTTTCTCCAAAATCTACACGAAGAGATGCCGCCCAAATAATCAAGAGTGTAAATCAACCCATTTCTAATCTCCGGTGCTTTGATTTAAGTTGCTGTTGACAACATAACTAATAAAGATGTCAATCCTGGGGATCAGATATCTTCCAGTGCTATGAAAGAGATGTTTATGCTGAGTCTCTCCAAACTGTCCATCTATCAAGGCACATTTATTTAAATCAAGGAGATTTAAAGCCAGTAATTAAAATCACCAAGAGAAAATTCATATTAAAGCCAAGGTGCTTTATGGATAATTCTTCACGTTTATCAAAACAAAGCAATACATTAGCTTATAACTGAATGTTACACAGAGAGGAACACTTTCTGTAGTGTTTTGGTAACCTTGGAATTAATCACGTCAAACTGCAGATGTTGCAATAATGCAAAGCAAAGTTCCATACCTTTGTTCATTTCTACTTTGCCTGTAAACTGCCTTTACTATTTTAATATCTATTACTATTTGCCTTCATTGGCCAGACTTCTTTACAGATAAAAGCCTATGCCTTTGTCCTAGTCTGCAGTCAAGGCAAAGTGCAAAACTTGGTGATTAAGTTGGACTGATCCAGTTTTATTACATTAAAAACTGAAATGAGTGTCCATGTTTGCTAAACAGATAATTCAAAAAATGACATACTCTTTATTCATTTGTATTCATAAATTTCCAATTCTCCCAGATGATATTATTGGGTATGATTTTCCAATGTCAGTTACCTCAACTGGATGTCAATGATACATCCCATGTAGAGTCTTGTATAGCTATGGCACTTCCTTTACTTGATCTTCTGTCCCTGTCTACCTCTGCCTCAATAGCTTATCTTTGGATGCTACCTTACTGATATATTCCTGGATGCTCTGAGTTTCATCCATGACAGTGGCTTTGATACTCATCGGATTAGTAACAACCCAAGTGCTTGTACTCACATATTAGAGGTAACCCTAAATCCATTTTAATCCCACCTCTAATTTACAAGAAAGAAGGATACCCTCTACTATATAACAGAAAACTCAAAGTTCTCAAAGTCCTTTACCATTGTCTATTCTTTTTGAGGATGATTACTGAAATCCAAAATACATGGAAGGCACTAAGTTGCCCATTCTCCTAGATCTGTGATGGCAAACCTATGGCATGCGTGCCAGAGGTGGCACGCATGCCGAAGGTGGCATGCAGAGCCCTCTCTGCTGGCACGTGCACTGTCGCCCCAGGTCAGTTCTCTGTGGCGTTTCTTTCGTGAGCTTCTGTATCCCTGCAAATGACGAAACAGAAGCTCACGAAAGAAAAAGATCTTACCTCTTACCGCGCTGCCGGTGTTGGAATGCCCCGCCTCCTGCCAGCCAGCTGACCTTTAGGTCTCTGCTGCACATGCGTGGATGTCCACATATGCGTGCGTTTGTGTCTAAAATGCACTTGGTGTCTAAAAGGTTCGCCATCACTATCCTATATAGTGATGAATTATTTTTTAAAAATATGTTTCATATAATTAATATATAAATACATATATTTAAGTGTGACACAAAACCTGAACCCTTGTGGTCCCCAACAGTGAAATCCTCATTTGATAAATTACTGTGAGATTCTGGAATCTGATCCTCTGAGTTCAGTTTCTGTAACAGAATACCAATCTATGACCCCAACAGTTGTTTGTAGAGTAGAGTAAATCATAAGATTATATAAATTGGTTCTGCTTTATCTTCATAATGTTGATTTCATATAGGGAGATGTATATTGGTGTAGTGACAGGCATACTCACATTCAATTTGCACAATCAAACAAGGTTTGTCTCCTCCAAGTCTCTAAATCCAAACAGCTCTTGGCATGCAGACAAATGTATTGGTTTTCTCACAGCCTGTCGAAGTCCTTCACCAGAGCAAGTCTCTACAAAGTCAACAAATCTTCTTGAAGTGTTCCGTAAGGACTACACTTTTAATATACTCAACTGAGCCTAAATAAATCAGCCAACTTTTACATGGCTAGAATTCCAATGAGGAGGAGAGAAGCTAATCTACTCTTACTATACTTGATAATTAAGGAATTTGTGGCTTTGCACTTCCAAAACTGAGAGCAGACTGAAACTGAAAATATCACAGGCCTAGGAAGAACCTAACAAACTTCATTAATGTTCTCTCCAATTTTATTTTGAGATTATGCTTGTCAAACCAGAGGCGATATTATTTATGCAACATGGAACTGATCTGTTCATTTAAATTAGTCTAAGGAAATCACACTGGTATCTAATCTGGATTAGGACTGCACTTTAACATCCTTCTCAGGGCAGGAGAATTAAGAAAAAAAGCTAACTTTGGGGGTACAGTTTTGGAGGTTTGATCTTTAATTCACACACCCTTAGCCTTCCTTGGTCTGAGAATAGCGTTTTCATTTCAGACTGGGTATGATACGCTCATACAATAATTGTAATGGTTATGATCATCATATATAAAATAAACCCCAAACCATGATTTCTTGATTTCCAGTTAATTGCCACTATCCAGTTAATTGCCACATTTCTTATCTTTTAAATATTTTGCTAATGCTCAAAAGCTTTTCACTAATATACCCTTTGAGTTATTCTGAACATCTGGATGTTCCTTATCTGCAGTGGTGAAATTCACTTACCTTTGCTACTGGGAGCATGCCTCTTCTGGGCATGCACAGAGCCTTCTGCACATGCGCAGAGGGTCAAAAATGGGACGTAATGACGTCCCGGCAGGTGGGCGGAGCCTCCCACTGCCGGTGCTACCAGTTTACGCGAGCTGGATAGATCCAGCCAGATTTCACCACTGTTTATCTGTAAAGAGAGAGGGAGGGAGAGAGGGCGGGAAAGAGAGATTGCAGTAGCCAATGTACAGTTATGAAATACTACAATAGTGGTTTCAGATAAACAGTATTAGAATAAACTAAACTTCCTATCCTAAAGTTTACTGTGCTTGATTTGTTATTTAGCTACTAGTGAGCACAGATTTAAAAAACTGGCAGACTATAGTACTCTTGTAATTCTTTTCTTATATGAGTCTGTCCTCCCCATCCACATGTTCTCATTTTTAAAGTAATATATATTAAAAAGTGACACAGTATTCATTAATAAACCAAATGCGCCCTAAGTAGAGAATGTCCAACTCAATTTAGATATTAACATACAGTATCAAGAATTCATTACTCTAAAATTATGAAACTCTTAAGCCAAGACAGATATAAAAATGGCAAGTAAAAACTATGCTGCTACATAAGATTTTTTTTTCCCTACAAAATGCTTTCCCGCAAATGCAGATCTGCTGGAGTTCTCCCCCACCCCCGATCAATCAAGTGTTGATCTATTGGCTGTAATAGAAATTGACCAACTGGCTTGTCACTGGAGCTTGATATCTGGACTAAGAGAGAGCAACTGGTCCAAAACTACCCAGCCATCTTTCTAGATAATGTATGAAAACCTGATATACCTTGGAGACTTACAAGGTTATTTTCAGCAAGCTGTCTCTGTATATTTATATTGAACCCGAAACCCATGCCATGTTTCCCACTCTCAGCAATTACAAATTATTGTGGGATCAACAGTCTCTATAGAAAAACTGTGCTATGCTTTACTTTCATTTGCGTGTCACTAGATTGTTCCACTTGGACCCACTACTTCAATTAAGTAATATGCATGATTTTATTAAATAGTGATGCTAAATTGGTCGACAAATGAATAAAATGCTTTAGAAACCAGAGCTTTCAATAACTAGCATTAAAAAGAAGCAAACCCACTTCTCAAAGTTTTACCCCAAACCAGTTTCTCCAAAGTTTGCGTAACACCCCACTCCCCCAAATGTATGGACTTTAGTGCTGAGAATTTCCCAATCACCGTGGACATTAAAATTCTGCAAATTAAAATTTACACAATGAAGAATACTAAGGCTGATCAAAAGTATCCCAGATTAAATAGATGATAGAAATATTTCCTTTCTCCAAACTTCTAATCCAAACTTCCCAGATTTAGTGCCTGAATTGTTGTAATTTTCTCTTGCCCCAGAAAGTTTCAACTCCAATCAGCTAATAGAGGCTGTAGTCCAAACTATTCAAATGAGATTGAGAAAACGTCTTCTAGTTATTGCTCAGATTGTCAGCTTGACAAACACTTTTGTGTGTGTGTGTTTCTGATAGAATTCCTTTACATCTTGACCCAAAACAATTACAGCATGCAAATTTTATTACCTATATCCATATATTTGTAATTCATTATAAAAATACTTGTTTAGATGGAAAATAAGGCCAGAAAACATTATTTTAATTTAAAAATATTAATTTTATTGATTTTAAATACTATGTCTGATATACATTAAGAACAGAACATCTAATTACAGCCAAGATGAAAGATGCTAATTTTTTTTTTAAAAAAAAAAGACAAATCAACAATAAAAAAAAACCAACCACAGGGTCAGTCAGTTTGTTCCGGAGAATAGTATCAGAGAGCTGGTGGTAATTACCACTTGTTATAATTAATAGATAACTACTGCATACAAACACACATAGTAAAACAAATCAGGAAAATATAGCATTTCAATTAAGTTTAAGACTTAAACTGGATGTCTCTTCCACCCTAGCCTTTTTCCTCTCCAACCATGCCAGAGAAAATGAGTATTTAAACAAGCATGGACAACATCCCAATTTAAACAATCAGAATTGTCCTGAATCCAGAGACCATCAGCTACAGCAAGCTATGGCCCGCAAGCCAGGTACAGCCCACCAAAGCCATTAATTCAGTCCATGCGGAATGCAATTGACCCAGCCACATCACCCCACCTATTCACTGGCCCCACCTGTCTTCTGGAGGCCGAGAAGGGCAAAAACAGGATGCATGAAGGCCTCAGGAGGCCAAAAATAGGCCCATTTTTGAGAAGCAGAATGGTTCTGGTGGCCGAGGAGACCAAAAATGGGATGAGTGGAGGCCTCCCATTTTCTCCCCAGCAGAGAGAGGGGGGGGGAGAGAGAGGGAGAGAGAGAGGGAGAGAGAGAGACATACACAGAAGTCCCTCACACACACACCAAGGCAGCCACATCCTTCCACTAACCTGCTTTCTACCCCCCCCGAACATAACAAATTAAAGTTTAATTCGTGTGTATTGTTTAATAGACTGCTAAATTGGCCACATGCACTCAATCACATGACCATCTAGCCATGCCCACCCAGCCATGCCCACCCAGGCGGCCCAGCCCTCCAACAGTCAAAGGGACTGTGAATTGACCCCATTTAAAAAGTTTGAGGACCCCTGAGCTACAGTAATGGTGAGGAATTGTGAATTTTGCTGTTCTGAATAGACAGGATAGGAGAAGTAAAAATTAAACAAACCTTTCTCTGCATTTCTTGGCAGCTTTTGGCTAAAACAAAGGCAGCAGAGAAGATAGAAAGGAAAAAGCTGAGATATTTGGTAGAAGAAAATAAAGGAATGTAAGCTAAAACAGGTGAGAAATATGGATCTTTGGGAAAATACCAGGGGTGAAATCCAGCAGGTTCTGACAGATTCTGGAGAACCGGTAGTGGAAATTTTGAGCAGTTCGGAGAACCAGCAAATACGACCTCTGGCTGGTCCGAGAGTGGGGTGGGAATGGAGATTTTGCAGTATCCTTCCCCTGCCACGCCCACCAAGCCAACCCGCCATGTCTACAGAACCAGTAGTAAAAAAAATTGGATTTCACCACTGGAAAATATTTATTTTATTACGTCACTGCTTTGTTACCTTGATAGTTACACGAAATTTGAAAAAAATTAGAACTTTGCAGGGGGAAAGTTAGGATGGTACATATTTTATATAACATAATGTCAGTTAAAGTCACAAAAATGACTATTATTTTTTTTTAAAAAAATAAATAGGGTTCCAAATTTTTATCTGAAAAAAAAAAGGACAGATGGCACATACAGCTTTCCATAAAATGTTTGGGTTGAAAATAAGAATTCTGGAAAGAAGTGTTTAGCATAAATAAGATGATGTCAAATATGCCTATCTCCCAACTGGGAAATCTGTCTTATGTTCAATAGTTCCAATATTATGAGTCACTACACAACATTACTGGATAACATGATACATCATCTTTCTCCTTTGGATTCTTCTGCATTTATAGCCTGCTATCCAAGACTCAGGGAGATAAGATTTCCTGAGAGGCTGGGCACAAATTATTTCTATGCCAGAGACAGAAAATCAGCACCAAGACAAATACTTGCTCGAAACTGCGTTCGAGAACCTTCAAATGACTATTTCAGATCTTCAAATACAAATGAAAATACCCATTCCACAAAAGCAATTGTAACATTCAAAAGTTCAATTTAAAAACAGGAGTCACAGATATGGCAGGTGCTGCACAAGAAATGTAAAAAGGTTGAAAGGTTGGCAGGCTTTGAAATAGCTACAAAGGTGAAATATCTAGGAGTTCAAGTTGCAGCATCCAATATAAAACTTTTTCAAAATAATTATGAGGAACTCTGGCATAAGATTCAAAAGGATCTTGAAACATGGAAGAAGCTGCAACTATCTTTGCTTGGTAGAATAGCAGCTGTTAAGATGAACGTTCTACCTAGATTTCTGTTTTTGTTTCAAATGATTCCGGTGCTTAAAAGTGATAAGGCTCTGATGGAATGGCAAGCAGGTCTAAATAAATTTATCTGGAATGGGAAAAAACCAAGAGTTAAACTTAAAATTATGCAAGATGTTCGTGAAAGAGGTGGCCTTAAAGTTCCAAATCTACGTCTATATTATGAGGCTGCAGTGCTGACACAAGTTGGAGATTGGATTGAAACAACAAAAACAGAAATTTTGAATATAAAAGGCCACGACTTGCAATTTGGATGGCATGCATATTTACTTTATGAAGATAAGAGAGACAGTGTATTCAACAGTCATATCTTAAGACATGCTTTGATGAGAGTCTGGAAGAAGCACCAGCTTCAATTGGATTACAAAATACCTTTGTGGTTGGATCTTGGGCAGATTATGCCAAATATAAAGTCAATCGGGGGGTTGTTGTATAAAGAGATACTTTTTAATGATGGGGGCAGATGGAGTTTGAAACCTTTGAATACCCTGTTGGAAGAAGGAGTGAATTTAACTTGGTTGCAGTATTATCAACTACAAGCGAGAAGGAGAGAAGATCAGAAAATTGGACTAATGTTACATGAAGAAGATTTGGTGATTCAGATAAAATGTAAAGGGCCGATGCATATTAAGCGAGTGTATAATTTACTGTTAGGAAGAGATTCAGAGGGTGAATTAGTTAAAGACTGTATGATAAAATGGGCACAGAATTTTGTAGAACCAGTAATGTTGGAAACATGGGAGAAGATCTGGGTCCAGAATGTTAAATTTACACAAGCACAGAACTTGAGGGAAAACTTTTATAAGATGTTTTACAGGTGGCATTTAGATCCTAAAAAGTTATCATGTATGTATCCAAATGTTCAACCTAAATGTTGGAGGTGTGATTGTTTGGATGCAACATATTTTCATATTTGGTGGACGTGCAGAAAATTGAAAGCATTTTGGATTAAACTTTGGTGGGTAATGCAGAACATTTTGAGGAAGAAGCTTGAATTTTCTCCTCAGTTTTTCTTGTTGGGAGTAGTTAAGGGCTGTTCATCAGCCGAAACGAGATTAATTTTGTACATGCTTACTGCAGCTAGATTACTGATTGGACAATACTGGAAGAAGGATAGTGTACCTACTATAGAGGAATGGATTTTGAAGATGTCTAATTTTGCAGAAATGGCTAAGATTTCTGCATACCTGAAAGATAGGACCCATGAAGCTTTTACTAAGGAGTGGAAGAAATGGGTAGTATACATGCAGAATAAATATCAAAGTAAGAAGTTTCAAGTAGCACTTGAGTCATAATAAGTTTTATTAAATATATAATTGGATTTATATCTTTATGATGAGGTATTGTTTGAATTTGATATATTTTTCTTAAAAATAGATTAATTCTTTCTATTTTAAAAGGTTAAATTGGTTATCTTATTTGATGTTTTTTTGTTTATTCTGTTTAATGATGATTTTTATATTTGAATGATTAAGAAATATTATTAAGAGTAAATTTTGGGATTTATATGATATTTTAATTCAAAACTTAAGATGCCCAACATTATTTCATTATTTAAAAAAAAAAGATAAGTGTTATATTTTGTATGTGAAAATTTTCTATGATTTTTTATAAATGATTCATGTGGTTATATATCTGGGGGGGGTAATAGATTTTAAAAGTTTAGAATATTTTTTGTACTAAATAAGTTTTAAATTGTTTTATTGTTAGCCAGATCTCACCTAAAAAGTTGTTGGTTGTTGATTGTAATACATGATTGTTTAATAATGGAAGTCAGGGGGAGGGAAGAGGGGGTGGTTGTTGGGGTGGGGGGTTGGGGGGGAAGGAATATGAAAAATGTATTGTAAAACTTTTTCAATAAAAAAAAAAGAAATGTAAAAAAAATATTTCCTGGAAATGTAAGAAATTATTTCCTAGAACATTAAGTGATAATCTAAGGCTTTAAAGTTTGGATTTGCTTTTCTTCCTTAGTAATCCTCCTCTCGCATGCTTTTAAAAACACTGAGTATCAAGTATACAGCCATAGCTTGGTTTCATTACCATGCTGTTAACATCTGATTTCAAGCACACACTGCAGTGCAAGTTTGGTTCATTTTGTTTATTTTTACCTGTGCAAGTACTTTATACCTTGGATACTGTTTTTTAATTTCTTTCTTTATAGATTTCCCTACTTGACAGAGCAGGAGAAGAACAAGGGAATCGGCAGTAAGGTGCCTAAGTGACAGTTAGCATAAAAATGCTTTCTTATAACAACTTGGTGTTTTAAGAAACGCTTAAAAATATTTTCAAGCCGCAACTGAAGTGACACTTTAGAATGGCTTTATTCAGAAAGCAACCATATAAAATGCTTATGTATTGATTTATCTAAACAGATACATTATCCCCTCCCCAAATTCCAAAACACAAAAACATCACAAACAAAAATACCATGTGCCTTGCAATCCCACCTTCCAACCAAAGTGCACCCTCATCCTAGCTAAAGAGAGAAGATGTGATGAGAGAAACCAGTAGTGGGTTTCTACTGGTTCGCCCCGGTTCGGGCGAACTAGTAGTGGCTGTGGCGGGAGGCTCCGCCCACCTGCCCAGACATCATCATGGACACTCTGCCCATGTGCAGAAGTGACGTGTGCGAGCAAAGCACTCATGTGTGCACGCTCCCGATTCCGAACCAGTAGCAAAGGTAAGTGGAACCACTACTGATGTGATTGAATGATTTTTGACAGGATGGAATTCCAAAAAATAAGGGCTGCCACCAGAAATGTGACAATTCTGTAGGGATGAGACCTGGAGGACATTGAACCTATTTCATTTAAGATGAATGAGCAGATGAATATAGGAGAAGACGTTCTCTAAAATCACCCAGTTCAAAGTCATATAGGCAACCAACAACTTGAGACACAATTTAGAAGCCAATTGGCAATCAATGCACCTTCCAAAGCTCTGGGATCATCAACGCATATCTAGATATAGACACCACTGTTCGGGATCAGTATATTGTGTACTGGTTGGTTTCCTAATGTTTTTCAAGGGTAGTCCCACAGAGAACATATTATGTAGTCCAAACCTGTAATGAATAGGTCAGGAATGATTATGAGCAAAACCTCCTCATCCAGGAATAGTCACAGTTGGCCTACAAAACTGTAGCAGTGAAACTGTCCTACTAACTTACAGTTGCCACCTGTTCATATATAAGCAGCCTAGAATTTCCAAATTGCAAACCACCCTTAGAAGGGGAGGATAACCTCATTCAAACGTAAGGGCTTTCAATGGCTGTCTGTAGGCTTGAGTAGACTCTCAGGCACCCCATTCTACAAATAAATCACACCTACTTCTAAATACAGGTAAGTCCTCGGCCTTCAACAGTTCATGTAGTGATGGTTCAAAGTTACAACAGCTCTGAAAAAAGTAACATGGCCATTTTTCACACTTATAATCATTGTAAAATCCCCATGGTCACATGATCGAACTCCAGATGCTTGGCAACTGACTCATTTTTATGACGGCTGCAATGTCCAGGGATCATGTGATACCTTTTTGAGACCTTTTGACAAGCCACATCAGTGGGGAAGCCAGATTCACTTAACAACCATGTTACTACAACAACTGCACTTAACAAAACATAAAACATAAAATGGAGCAAAATTCATTTAACAACTGTCTTGCTTAGCAACTTAAATATGGGACTGCATTGTGGTCATAAGTCGAGGACTATCTGTACTGCAGAAGACAATGAATTGAGAAGGCACTGAGGCATATAATTCTAGTAAACATGCACTGAAAGAGGAGAGACTTTTGGCAACAGTTTGAAAGTTACAAGTCTATACAGTTCAGTCAAAATGATAGTATGTAAATAATAAAGAAGCTCCTTTACACTTCAATCTCAGACCCAAGTTTGCATTGGTGCCAATCTAGTTTGCTGGCAATTTGTAGGGGTGGTGGTGGACCCAAACCAACTCCCTACCACCCACATATTGAAGATAGGATGATGAGGGGCCTTTCTGAACACCTACTCCTAAAATAATTTACTAAATACATTAACATTATGCATACCTCTTAACATATTTTCTTTAAAAAACATCATTCTAGACAGAGGTTCCACATAAATACCAGTATTAGTGGAAAGAGAACTACATTTTGAATGCATATTAAATTTGTATAAATTAAGCCGAAACAAGAAAAAAAGAAAAGCTAAACACATTCAGGGGAATAATAGGGTATTTGATAATGTGTATAAAGTAAATACAATGTATAATATAATTTCTGAGTCCTATCTCTAGGCAGTTCTCTTAGATATGTCAAAGTGATTCATGCTTTGCTATTAATCTCAGTTTGTATTATTTGTATTAAAAGTTATTCCGGTAATATGGGAAAAGCCTGCCACTATTTGAAATAAAGCATGCAGGCATTCTGTCTTTTAAAACTTTATTACAGTCTCCATTATACTTTATCTCTGGTTGCCAGAAAACCAACTCTAAATTCCGGGCTGAGGAAAGAGGGAAATGTTTTCCCTTATAATAAAATTAAAAAAAGACACTGAGCAATAATGTTTCCTTTAATATATATTTAATTGAAATCATTTATCATTGGGAATTTTTCAGCATAAATAAAAAATCTTTGCCAAGTAAGATACATAAAGTATTTCTAGGATAGAATGATGCGTCTTTCTGAAATTGGTTTAATACACTTGCCATGTGTGTACAGCAAGCAGCTCACAAAAAAGAAGAAAAAAAATAAAGTCATCAACATTTATCTGACTACAAAAAGTCTGTGAGATGTGAGGGATTACTTGGGAGGCCTCTCCAACAAGGTAAGCCAAAAGGAAGCAACTACATAAATGCTCAGGACCTGGATCTTAACTTAAATTTATACAGGTTCAGTTTGTGTTGGAAGAAGTGTTTAATTAAAAACCTTTGATATCCAAGTTTATGCAAAACCAAATTTTGGTTGTAGCTTGTACAAGAGTGCTATACACATAGTCAAACTGAGTACCTGGCTTAGAAACTTGGTTACCCACATTTGCCTTCTTTGGGTGTTTCTTCCCATCCAGTAAACTCTAGCAGGGTTGGCTTACTCTTATTCTTCAATAAACCATTCTTCCTGGAAGGGCCACATAAATGAGCTTTTTCTGGGACTGTCCCTGCTCCCCTTTAGCAGCATTCCCCCAAAGGGTATATAATTGTAAACATGCAGCTCCTTTGCAAAGTGTTGAAAACCTGTGATTCCTCTGAGAAACTCTCCAGGTACTTCAAATCCATGTACAGGTAGTCCTTGATTTATAGCCATTTGTTTAGCACCTGTTTCAAAGTTACAACAGTGCTCAACTTACAACTGTTGCATTATCCCCACGGTCAGATGATCAAAATCCTAGTGTTTGGCAACTACCCTGTTTCCCCCAGCATAAGACATCCCCTAATAATAAGCCCAATCGGGCTTTAGAGTGCATGGCAATAAGGCCAAGCGCTTATTTCAGGATTCGAAAAAAATATAAGACAGGATCTTATTTTCGGGGAAACATGGTAGCATATACTTACGATGGTTGCAATGTTCTGCGGTCATGTGATTACCTTTTGTGATCTTCCTTGCCAGCTTCTGATAAGCAAAGTCAACCGGGAAAACCAGATTTGCTTAACAACCAAGTGATTCACTTAACAATTAAAGTGATGTACTTAAACAGTACATCAGTACATCACAGCAAAACAGCTCATAAAATCAGGCATGACTCAATCAGCAACCAACTTGATTAGCAACCAAAATTCTGGCCCTAATTGTGGTTTTAAGTCAAGGATTACCTATAATGGGTTTTATTGTTTCCCCGTTGTTGGTTTTTGTAAATTATATTGCTTTGCTATTATTTCTGAGCTAAAAAAAGACTGTTTGGTCTCATAAACAGCTCAATCCTAGTCCAAGCTTATTTTTGGGATTCTTTTTCAAACATCAACAGTATAAAACAGAAAAAATGAAGAAGAAAAAAACCTCATGCAAGCAGCTAACTGATCAGATATTTTTAGACTGACAAGAGAGGTTAAATGAAAAAATGCAAACTACTCTGAAAGTAAAAAAATGTAACTCACTTATTTTGTACAAAATAATTATGTATCAGAATAAATGTCTATATAGGAAAAAAAGGGAAAAAGCTTTAAAAATCAATTCTTAAATATTTAAAATTATGGTGATTCTATGTTCTTGAAAGACTATGCTATATTCACTATGATTGTATGGAGTTTTTGTGAATGATGTTGGCTTTAAACAGTACTGTGTTCCTAACATCTCTTGAATTCCAGAACTAAACCCTATGAAATCAAGGTATCCAAGAAACCTTAAGAATCTCATCTTCAATTTTAAAGTAACAATTTAGACTTTTAAAAATAAAGGATCTAATTTTGTTGCAAGAAGCTAAGAGCTTTTTAAAAAATATATGAATGTGAATCACAATCAAGTAAGCGCCCCATACAAATCCAGAAGTGGAAAAATAAATCCTGGCACTATTATTTTCAAAGTTAGGGGGTCGTGATATAACTTTTTTTTAAAAAAAATATCTGATGCATTTTGCTTGCTAAACTGAGTAGCCAATGAAGGGATTCACTTTGGGACTCTCCTGCAATAAGCTTTTAATAACCTCATTAATTCAATTTAACAGTGTGCAAGCCTCTAATACTGTAACTGAAGTTTCACTTCTAGCTTATTCTCTGCCCCACATAACCTTCCTGAGGTAATAGGCTAAAGTTATTAAAAACAACAGCATCATAGCTTAACTTCTAATACTTGTTCCTATTACAGTCTGTAGATATCAAAAAAGAAATGAGGGATAAATTTCTGCTCCCTATCAAAAGTTATTTTTGATCATCCTTTACATTTTATTAGACTGTTTCTCTGTGCTGCAGTATCTATATGGTGTCTCTGAATGTAAAAAAAAAATCCACCCCACTAGAGTGCAAGGAAATTCAGAAATAACCATCAAGAATAAAGATCATAGCAGGCAAATTTTACCAATCCAAAGCAAAGTCCAAGTCAACTGTTGAAAAAGTGGGCAGTACAATTTAAATTAGAGTTTTTATACAGTACAAGACATCAACATTAATGCAAACGTGGGTTTTTCTCTCTTTTTTCTGAGCCTCAAAGGACATCGGAATCAGCTATCAGGAAAATAAAAATGCAATAGACAAAACAGGGGAGATTTGCCACATCAGCACAGGTTGATCTTTATTACGATGCTGCGAGAACATGACTTTCAGAACAGCTAATCTGAACTCTGAGAAATCTCAAACTTGGTTCTAACTGCTGAAATATGACAAAATTTAAAACCCAGGACAAAAAACGAATAGGCTAGAGTTTAGCTTTGTATTTTTAAATATTACAGAAGCAGCATATTGCTATATACCAGGTTCCATGTCTACAAAGCAGTTCCTAAAGACTACTCCACAGAAAAAGTACAATGAACAAAAAGTTTGGAATTGGAAATAGTCTCTGGGCATTGTTTTAAACTGTTTCGATAAAAAAACTGACCTTGGTATCACCATGCAGTAACTCATTCAACTGCAGCAGCTTGACAAAAAAATTAGCAGTATATGTGCCTGTATGTTTCTCCATTCTACCAGATATTGCAGGTCATTCCCAAAATAGCTTCACATGTAATAACCTCGAGAGAGGCCGGTAAACTAATACAGATTATAAACAGTCACAAATTAGGAAACTGACACCAGTTCACAGGCTCACGTACCCACAGCACATAGTACATGGGCATTTTTAAAGTGCACTAAAAGCTTACCTTATACTTTCCAGAATCTGTTTTTAATTCAATATCTTGTAAATGAATGTAGTAGCCCCAAGGTTCTTGTCATTTAAAGAAGATGCTATTTGTGAAACCAGATCACCTGAAAATAAAGAAAGAAATTAGCTAAATGGCTTTCTGAAATTAAGAATTTTACTTAGAACTAAATTCATCCAAAGTATAAATGAATGCTGGCTTTTTACAAATCATAAATAAAAATCATGCAAGGAACGTGGGTTGCTTCCATTGCCATGTTGCCTGTCTCAATAATTTATACATTTAGCAGAATTGTGCAAAAAAATTTCCTGGATGGTTTGAAGAATCCATCATATCAATATAAATCTATTGCATGGAGAAACTTAACACTAATAGTCCAGTCTAGTCAAGCCTTCTCATATAGCATTTGTTGCCATTTTTATATAATGATTACTTTAACTTATATATTTGATATTATATAGGGCAAAATGTATTTAAATAATTGATTAATTCTGTTAAATAGATAAATTTAAGTCTTTCTCTATGTCTCCATAAGAAGTATTTGAGGTAAACAATGGGGAGAATCTAGGCAATTACTGAGGATTGTATGATTTTGTGTTTTCTAAAATAAAAAAAACCCACAAAATGTGTGCGCTTGTGTTTGTGTATCTATGTCTATCTAATTATCTAACAATTCATCAGGAATTGTTTCTTCTTCAACAGAAGAAAGTTTAAATGGACAGTTTCTATCCATGGCCTATCTTGGATGTAATAAATGTGAAAATAATCCTTATCGCAACTATGACATGTAATTCTATAAATGAACTGCTGGTAGTGCCCAGGAATTCTTTTTTTTTTTATCTTTTAAAGTGAATGTAACACTATATATTGATTTTGCATTTTTACTACAACACAGAACTTTGTGTTGTATAACAAAGATTTTAGGGAAGCAAAGAACAGTGTCTAGGAAAGCTAAATGAGTTACAGCTATTTAGTTCTAGAAACTTTGGGATGTGTCAGTTTATCTTCTTCCTGGAAAAACAGATGAAAAAAAAAACAAAATCCACATGTGGTTTTGCACAAACTCCCCCCTCCTCCAAATTTATGCTGAAAGACTGTTCCGTCTTGTTATGTGTTCAAGTAGCTTTTTCTACAAAGCAATACTTTATATGCCTAAAGTCACACATGAAACTGTTACATTTGACAATGTAGAAAGCCAGACTTGCTGTCTTTGTACTTTGCGTAGAAAGCAAATTTTCACAAATGTATTATAAAAATAGTGCTTTGTTCTTTGGTTCCATCAGACTCACACACATTATATTAATATTTCATAAAATACAGTACCGTGCAACTATTTAAATAGCCATTAAAGACAACACTTACACAGCAAGAAAGTATTTCAAGCAGATTCTTGGTTAGAAGCAAATCAAAATTATTTAGAGCCCTTAAGTCATTTTAGAGGTGTAAATGTTAACCTCTTCTAAGAGAGTCCTGTGACACTTTACTGTGCCTTTATAGTGACTTTATTGTAGAGATGCTTTTGTTAGCTGGAGTCTTCTTTGTCAGAAAGAGCAGCCAGAAAATAAAGCATCAGAAAAACACCTAACAATAAAAGTGGTTTTACCTCACAATCTGCTTATAGCACCGTTTTTCCAAGCTCCAACTTGGAAAATAATTTACTGTAATTCACTTTTCATCATTTTATTACAATTTCCCCATGCAGCATCCTAAGGCTAAAATAAATAAATAACTAAATAACACTTATACTGGTAATTGCTCAATCTCGTGCAATGCATCTTCTATAGCATTTTTAAAATTATAAATTTGCTATACATTATAATGTTCTTCTTGTACATTATTTGACAAGTAATCAAATGTCAATTTAAGAATAAGACATGCAGACATCTTAAATTCTTGTTCTTTTTAGGATTTAGTAAGAAAAAAAATATTCTAATAGGCAAAGGAATACCTGCACTATTTTGTGTATACAGGTAGTCCTTGATTTACAACTACAATTGGAACCAGATTCTATTGCTAAGCATGACAGTTGTTAAAGAGTCACACCTGATTTTACAACTTTTTTTGCCATGGTTCAGGAAACCATTACAGTTTAGGTGACACATGGAGTCATTAAGTGAATCCAACTTCCCCGTTGAGTTTGGTTGTCAGAACCCAGTTGGGAAGGTCATAAATGAAGTTCACATAACTCTGGAACAATGCAACTGAGGTAAATACATGCTTGTTTGCCACCTTCAGACCACCTTCTGCCACCAATAACCTCCCACCGGCCTATACGCTCTCATAGAGAGGGCCTCCTCAGGGTGCCGTCGGTCAGGCAATGTCGACTGACGACCCCCAGGGGGAGAGCCTTCTTTGTGGGGGCTCCCACCCTCTGGAACGAGTTACCCCCGGGGATTCGATTAATCCCAGACCTCCCCACTTTCCGCAAGGCATTAAAGACTTTTTTATTCCAGCAAGCCGGGCTGGCTTAACGTAGATTTTAATGGGTGAATTTTAGGAGGGGTTTTAAATTTGGGGCAGCCAAAATTTGATTTAATTATGTTTTTAGATTATTTTTAACTTTTATATTGCTTGTATTTTAATGTTTGGCTGTTCACCGCCCTGAGTCCGTCAGGAGAAGGGCGGTATATAAATCTAATAAACTAAACTAAACTAAACTAAGTGCCAGAAGTTCGATCACATGACTGTGGGGTTGTTGCAATGGTTATAAGTGTGAGTAGCAGTTGTTAGTTTCTTTTTTCATTGCTGTTGTAATTTCAAACTGTCACTAAATGAATGGTTATAAGTCGAGAAGTACCTGTACTATCCTGAACAAGTAAAGACTGAAATTAAAAGCATCCGATACTGCTACTTCCATCACCCATCACAATATTCAATACTGAACTATTGTTCAAGTAATATGAAAATGTCACACTGTAGTACTTTCTGCTGATATCAAGAATTATTTTGCATCTCATAAAGGAGTAGGGTAAAAAACTAAATTCATGTAATACGTACACTCGTAAAAGATGAAGCATAACAAGAGCCTCTAACACAGGGGTCCCCAGCCCCCGGGCTGTGGCCCACTACCAGGCCATGGCTATTCAGAACTGGGCTGTACGAGAGGCAGGCCAGTGTGCAGGCGAGCATGCATAGCTCCACTTGCAGTCGAGCTGCATGGCATATGGGTGCACACTGGCCTGCCAGTTGCCCAGTGTGGCTCCCCTCTCACCCCCCAGCCAGGAAGCCAAGCCACAAAAATTGGAGACCGCTGCTCTAACTGCTCAATGCTGCTTATTGTACCAACATGCCATTTTTTCCCCCTAGCAGTTTTCTTTTTTCACTCAAAGTGCTTCGGATCAAGCTCCTATTGTTTAAAAAAATAGAATGCATACCCAAGTATACAGATCAATTTTATGTTTAGTTCGTGTAGGCCTGTTAAACTAATGTCAGAAAAGATCATTTAATATTTATGTATCAAAGGATTTTAAAGATAATTCTACTTACTTAAGGAAAATGGGTTTTATTTTTTTTAAAAAAGTCTTTAGTTTTTAAAAGAAGCCCACAGGAAATACTCTATGTTTTAATTATAAATGATGCAGTGATCTCATTACACAATGAATTATGTCGGGCACCTTTTCAATAAAACAATATCATTTTTTAAAAATAATTTTGTTTAAATAAGAGTTCTGTTAGTATTTCACTTAATATAACCAAATGTATTTATTGATTGATCAAATTTGTATAGCTGCTCATCTCACCAAAAATTGGTGACAGGTAGCAATCAGAGAAAAACCATAGATATAAAAGATATGAAAACAAAGGAATTGCATTAAGAAATAAATAGTATTAAAAAAACCAAATATACAAATCCCAGACAAAAAGAGGATAAAAATAGCCAGCTCAGCAATGGAGTTGTGTAAGGAAATCTCTGATTGCTTGGGAGCCCCAGGCCTGATAACATAAACCAAGTCTTAAGAGCTTTGCAAAATGACAAAAGCATGGAGCTAATCTAATTTTGGGAGAACAGCGTTCTATAACAGTGGTGGCTAATCTTTTTGCCATTATGTGCCAGGATTGGGGGGGGGTTGCACACGCGCGTGGCCACACCCATAATTCTATGTTCCCTATGTCCACACAACTCCCTGCTACCCCCCTAGTTCCTGGTATGCAATGGCCCGGTAGACCTGTTTTTCTCTCTCAACTGGCTCTAGAGCCTCTCTGAGTCTGAGGAGGGCGAAAATGGCCTTCCCCACCCCTCCAGAGGCCAGAAACGGCCCATTTCCCAACTTCTGGTTGGACAGGAAATGACATTTTTTGCTGTCCCCAGCCTCCAGAGCCTCTCTAGGAGTCTCTGGAGGCTGGGGACAGCAAAAAAATGACACTTCCTGTCCAACTGGAAGTGGGGAAACGGGCCAATTCTTGGCTCCAGAGGGCCTCCGGAGGGGCATGGGAAAGGCCTTTTTTGCCCTCCCAGACTCATAGAGAGACTCTGGAGCCAGGTGAGAGAGAAAAAACAGGCCTTCCCCTCCTCCAGGCCCTCCGGAGGCAGGAAACAACCTGTTTCCCTACTTCTGGTGGGCCCAGAAGGCCCAAAAATCAGCTGGCCAGCGTTAGCATGCGTGCCAGAGCTGAGCTCACATGCCCACTGATATGGCTACACGTGCCACCTGTGGCTCACGTGCCATAGGTTTGCCATCACGGTTCTATAAGGAGGGGCACCAGGGCAGAGAAAGTCTGTCTCTTAGGACTCACCAATTGTAGATCCCTAGCTGATGGTATTTGCAACATGCCCTCTCTGCCAGCTTTAATGGAGTGGGCTGACATAACTGGGGAGAGGCAATCTCTCAGGTAGACCCGTCTCATGCTATGAAGGGCTTTAAGTGTTAAAACCAGCACTTGGATCAAGAAGCAAACTGGCAACTAGTACAACTCACATAGCAGAGGTATAATACAGAGGCAGTCTGCACCAGTTGAAGCTTCTGGATATTCTTCAAGGGCAGCCTTATGCAGAGTGTATTGCAGTAATCCAATCTGGTTTTATTCTGCTGCATCTATCTGTCAATGATGCAAACCTAGGTAGCACAATAGCCACAGCTATTCTCAAAACCAAACAGATTATATTATGGGAGGCAAACACAGAGGCAGAGGAGAGAAAGGCAATTTGTACACCCTCAAGACTCATTCACATGATATTGAACACCACCCACTGAGCTCTTGTTTGTCAAATACTTTTACCTCCTACACAGGGTAAAGTCAGCTGAGAAATATTTTCAAGTGGAGAATTATAATTATTGTCCAAAAATGTTCTTGTTTCTAAAAGCAGAATGTGACAAACCCCCTGCTATAGATCATTCAGAGAAAACAATGTATGGATTATGTGCATGACCATAAATTCTAATACATACTGAAAAACTGTAAGATATCAGGGTTATTTTATCACCCAACACTCAGTTCATAATTCATTACCTGTTTCCTAAAGCTGTGCTAAAGGTATTTTTAGATGACTGACTTAAAATTAGAGAAAACAATTAATTGCTTTTATTTATTTGTTTTAAAAAATCCAAAACATACCACCAAGAGAAATTTACAGCAATAAATCAAAAACATAGAAAAATAGCCCTAAATGAAATAGCTGGGTGAAAAATTAAGTATTAGGAAATGTGGTTGTTTTCAGACACAGAGCCGCCAGCACTTTTCACATTATTGCATATTATCTATTTATGAGAGGCTTTACGTTTATTGAGCCTAGAGAAAACCCAGAATATATATTGTTGGTAGGAGGTGGAGGTATAGAGGTTTGCAAACCACTGAATACAGACATAGCTGCCAATATCTTTATTAATGTAGGAGCTTGTTTCAGGTTCAACAGGCAGAGATCTGGAAATGCTGTTTCATTCAAGCTGTTATGGTTTGGAAATATGGTTGTGAACTGGCAAAGAAAAGCAAGGATTTCAAATGCTTAAGGTCCGGCATGAAGGGAAAAACCATCACCTGCACAACTTCACACTGTCCTAGTTGCTTATTTAATCAATCTGCGACATGAGACTATAAATAAGTGTTCATTTGATTACATCTTTCTCCATATTAAACATTTCTTCTACACAAAGTGCAATCTTCCTGTGCAATTCTATCGGGTCAATGTCAATATTTTTAAGTCATGCAGATCAAAGTATATTTGCTTTCTAGCAAGAACCAGGCACGAGTCAATAGATACTACAGTTTATATCTTACCCATGTCTAACTCTCCCAAATAATACTAAAGCATTTGTAGCACCTATGATTTCAGGCAGAATTTTCCCGAACAGTACAGTTTAGATCAGGGGTGAAATTTACTTACCTTCCCGACCAGTTTGTCAATGTGCGCGCACATGCGCAGAGGCTTAAAATGTCTCAAAAAAGGGACATCATGATGTCCGTGCGGGTGGGCAGAGCCTCCCCCAGCCGCCACTATCAGTTGGCCCGATCCAGATAGAACCGGCTGGATTTCACCCGATTTAGATGCACTGAACACCCAGTTTCAGCAACCAGACTGAATATTGCTGAACACAAGCATGCAAGTCAAGGGCAGAGTCTGGGGATCAAGTGAAAATACTGTGATAGGACAGAGATGGATTTATTAGGATATTTTCACTCCCCCAATGATCAGAATATCAGAGTTGAAAGCGATCTTGGAAGTCTTCTAATCCAACCCTCTTGCTCAAGCAGGAGACCCTATACCATTCCAGACAAATGGCTGTCCAGTCTCTTCTTAAAAGCCTCCAGTGATGAAACACCCACAACTTCTGAAGGTAAGCTGTTCCACTAGTTAACTGTTCTCACTGTTAGGAAGTTTCTCCTTAGTTCTGGGTTGCTTCTCTCCTTCCATCGATTGCTTCTTGTCTTGCGTTCTGATGCTCTGGAATTTGCATTTGGTGTTTTGCATTTCACTTAGTAGGAAATGCTGCCACAGGCCCGGGAAAAACAAGCCAACAGTAAATTATCTTTTCCAAATATTTGTACTGCCCTTATGCAGTCATAGTTTCCGATGATATAGCTCAGCATTTCTCATCTATGCGGGAGAGCAATATTGGTAGTCCTCGCTTACTGACTACTCGTTCAATGACCATTCAAAGTTACGACAGCACTAAAGAGGAGATTTATGACCAGTCTTTGAACTATCAGCCATCACAATATGCCGACAGTCATGTGATTGCAATTGCATTTGACAACCAGTGTGCATTTACAATCAGCATCCCATAGTCATTTAATCATCATTTGTGGCTTTCAACAGGCAAAGCCAATGGGGACACCAGAAGAAAGCTGTCACAATTATGTGACATTGCTCTTAACAATTGTGGGTGGTTTGCTAAACGATCTCAGCGGAACTAACACTGTTATCCAGCATGGTCACAACGTTGCTTAGAGACAGAGTTGCTGGTTCCAACTGAATTCAGTAAGTGAGGACTATCTGAAGCTGTTTTTGAAGTTTGCACTTATTTCAGTGTTATTACAGAACCTAAAAATAGCTGAGAGAGTATTTGCCATTTAGCAAATAACATAAATTAGACAAATGAGTTATTTTCTTCTTATTCTACACTACTGCACAACTATATAAAAATAATTACCCAGATTAATTTCTGGGACTTTCCCACTGTCAGTAGAAACCTGTCTATCTGTGTCCTGGGATATTGCAAGGAAGCTGCAAACTAGTAAGAAGATAACTTACAGATGATGAAAAAGATATGTGCTGCAAACCTAGTTATTTCACCCTCTCTCCAGATGCTTCTATGCCATTATAAAGGTTTTAGGATATTCTTTTTTTGTTGATTGTTGTTAGCTGCCCAGAGTTCATAAGTTAAAATGGCAGCCATTCACAGTGTATTTTCAAAAATGAATCAATAGGCAAAGAAAAGTTCAGTTTCCCAGCTAGAAGGTCAGTTCAGAGGAAAGCAAGAAGTTTTTCTATCAGTCTATAAGAAAACATAGGTAATAAAAAGTGTACATTTTCTAGAAGTTAGATCAGGGCTGGGCAATTAATTTTCCTAAGGGGCCACACACAAAACTGACTGTTTTGCAGGGCTGAAGGGGTGTTGGTTCTATCTAAATGCCAATTTTCTTTGGCTGCGGGATGGTTCAGGAATGGGTTGATACAGTCTGATCTTCCTGGAGACTGGGTCATAATTTTTTGGCCACACCTCCAAGTCTATCCGTCAGGCCCTAGTTTTTGACTCAGTCAGCGGTGGTGTTACCAGCCAAGACTGATCTGGCCAGCATGCAAGCCAGTCAATTGTCCAAAAAACCTGAATTTTGAATGGTCCAGGAATGGTTTGAGTGAAGAGCAACTGCCAAATACGTGTCTCTGTCAGACGACTGAGTCGAAAACTAGGGCCTGATGGAGAGACATGGAGGCTTGACCAAAAAATTATGAGTCAGTCTCCAGGCAGATCAGACTGTATCAACCCATTCCTGAACCATCCCGCAGCCTATTAGGAGAATTAATAGTATCATAAAGCACAAATGCTTCACTTAGCGATGTCAATCTCTGCAATCCCAATTGCCGTTGTTAACCAAATCCAACTGTCATTTGGCAAGGAAACTTCCTGCTGGTTTTCCATAAATCAAGTCAGTGGGGAAACCAGCAAAAATGTGGTTTGCAAAACAAGCTGGAAGATAGATGATTGCTGACAGGTGGGGAACAGCATAAACGGATGTGCAAGGGAGCAAGGGAAGCAAAAGGCTTGGGGAGGGTGCACAATGAGGCACGTGGGCACAAGGGAGGCATGGGAAGTTTTTGGAAAGCTGTTTGTGTAAGAGTTCAAGGGAGGCTGAGCAAGGAGCAGGTAGAGTGCAGAAAGGAGACTTGATAAAGAGGAAGCACAGGGGTGCCTCCTCTTTATCTTTTTATAATAGGATCTTTTATATAATAGGATTTATCTTTTTATAATAGGATCTATGACAGAATATACTAAAAAAACAAAATACTAGGAAACAGTTTGGCCACTTAAAAACAATTACCGTATCTTTATAGCCTCAATGCTTCTCTTACTTACAAATGATTCCTTTCTGTAAAAGTCAAGGTGTTTCAAGCTTAATTTAGATTTATATAACATTTTCTAAGGAATGGGCTATATCCACAACAGTGTACTTCAATTCATTTACAAATCTTGTGGTATATATATAATTTGTCTTTTTGCAAAAAGAGAGAGAAAATACAGAAATATGTAATTTAATCAAAACTGTTCCCATTTGTAGCTATGTAGGCAGTCAATTATCAAGAGCACAAAACAAATGAGATAGTTCATGCTTCGTTAGCCTATACACTGAAATGGGAGGAGGGGAGAGAAACTAAGGGCTAAAATAGTGTAGGGAGAGGAGACATTTACTTTGGGCCTCACCAGAACAAAGGGCCCTGAACTTATTTTCATGACCCCATACCTTCAACCTTTAAAAAACACTTTCTCCTGAGGACTCTGGTAAGACCCATAGTGGAGGAGTGGAATGATAAAGGAAGGAGGAAAGGAGTACTACTACCAGCCCTGAGTCAGCCTTCTTGGTCAGTGTCTGAGCTCCCTCATATTACAGGGGCAAGTTGAGATATTTGCCTTAATTCTCACAAATCACTACCACCTTTACTGCAAAGGACTATTTTCAAATTAATACCATAATTCAAAAAAATAGATGAAACAAAGGGAAGGTAATATATGTTTTTATGATGCCCAATGAAGTTCCATTTCCAAAGACAGAGACATGTTATTGAATGTCACATCACCAGAAAAAATCATGCCACAAGAACACTTGATTAAGCACAAATTCAACCTAAGCAATCGTCAGATGGCTCTATATGGGCGTGATGCAGTATATTAACCCGAGTAACAGCCAGCCAGTGTTTTTAGAAATCTGGCTTGCTTTATTTCCACTGCTACTTCTTCCACCTCATTTAAGCAAGTGAGCACACATTTTAAATCATGATGAGAGACTTCAATTTTCACATCTTCAGGGATGCAGTGTCAAATATATTTGTAATGGCTTCATCTATTATCTGTCACTGCTGAGCAAACTAGGTGAGAAAATAATGGTTAGTGGTACATTAGGTAGAATCCAAGCCTGATGAAAAGGAACTGTGCTAATGGAGTTGTTAACAAATTTTGTTTGTTTGTTCAATCCATGCAGGCCACAACAAGTTCATAACCGATTCCCATGCATGAACTTCAGTTTAATGAGCAACAAAATTCTTTAAATCAAGAAAAAGGAATGTAATAAAGGAGTTCAAATGACTACACATGTAGTCACAGTAGTAGCTGCGCTAACAGAAAATATTAGTTTATAAAATCTGCCAAAGACATTACAACTACAAAAGAAGTTGCCATATAAAAGCAAAGAACAACCTTGATGCTAAACAAAGAGCTAAAACATAGATGGATGGATGGGTGGATGGATGGATGGTAGACTGATAGATTTTGGTATCTGAAAAGTGTTTCTTTCTAATTATGTGTAAAGACCAGAGCAGAGCTTTGAAATTATATGCAGAACTAACACATAACTAAACTTGACCTTTTTTCCTTTAGAGACTCATAGTTAGAGTTTTAAAAATATTACGCAGAAGCAATTATTCCAGGTTGACATAGAATATTGCAGTTTCTATATGAAAACATGTATAAGATGAGACTGTGAAGCCTTCCATTCTGCATTCAATGTGAAAGACATAACTGTTTACCCAATATTTGATCAAATGCATGCTAAATAAGATACAGCTAGACTTATTTTATTCTGTATAGGAAGAATGTCTTGGATCCAATGGAAACACAATGGATGGCAACTCTAGTTTTATACATGGCGGAGAAGGAGAATCCCTGCCAATTTTAATCTCCAATTGCAGCCACAATAGCTTTTATTTATTTATTTATTTATTTGTTTAGATTTGTATACCGCCCTTCTCCTTGCGGACTCAGGGCGGTGAACAGCCAAATAAAATAGTACACAAAAGTTAAACAATTTCTTTAAAAAAGCTTTTGTTGGGTACGCAGTATTTCAGCATAAAGGAGATATATATAAGAAGCCCATTTCCATGGGGAGAAGAGGAAATCCTCGGTACACAATCTTCTTACCTTTAGTCAAAAAAGGGAGAGGAGAAGAGGGTGGGAGGACCTCCACAAAAGGTCCTCCCTATTATGTGAAATTTTATTTCACATAATAAAATTTGACTTATGAATCAGCTGTACAGGATTCCAAGTCCTACAGTACTATTTTACTGAAGATGAGCAGGCTATCCAACTAAAAATGCTGAGGCTACCGTCAGAATCATATTAAGCTTCCCTACTAATCACTGCCAATGTAACAGGATGAAATGCAACAAAAACAGGGATATATATTTAATGCATCTAATTGCTGATGGATGAAAAGAGGGCCTAAAGTTTTCTTTTTCAAATTAACATAAATGTTTAATATTCTGGAGAGTAGTGCTTTATGAAGATCTACATTATTCAGTAACTTTAGCAATTATAAAAGTATTTTGCACATTATCACTGTTGAAGGCTGTCCATTGTCTGATATAATATGCTGTTTAAGAAGCACTGCTTTGCAGCATGCATAGAAAACTTTAGCTATTACTAAACTGTAATCCCTGTCATTCCTCTTTCCGGATCATGGTGGCCTACAGCTACTGGGATGAAGTTCAATATCTGAAAAGGGCACAACTTATATATAAAAAAACAGAATGCTATCTAGATGGAGATATCCACCACCAGTCACAGTGTTGTAAAAATGACATGTGTATTATTAAGGCATTGTGCAAATAATGACACACTTGTATCCTTTAACATGCATCAAAACATACCATATTTTTCGGAGTATAAGACAGACTTCCCCTTCCTCCCTAAAAATGGGAGAAATTTTCAGTGTGCCTTATGCAGTGAATGTTGCAGCGGGGCTGAGGGAGGTTGGTGTGGTGCCAATTAGCTGTTATAGAATGGGCCACGGTGGCGGGGAACAGGCAGCGGCAGCGAACAGGCAGTGGCGAATGGGCCGCAGCAAGTGGACCATGGCAAATGGGCCACAGCGCCGGTGAACAGGTCTTGCTGAATGGGCTGCGCCGGTGATGGGCAGTGGCAAATGGGGCACAATAGCAACGGCGAATAACTGGTGGTGAATGGGCTGTGGCAGCGACAAATGGGCCATGACTGCAGTGAACGGGGCGTGATGGCAAACAGGTGGCGGCGAACAGGCTACAGCAGCAAACAGTGATGGCAAATGGGCCATTGTGGCGGCTAACAAGTGGTGGCAAGCAGACCATGACAGTGCCAAACAGGCCACCGCAGCAGCGACAAATGGGTGGTGGCGAATGGGTGGCGGCAATAGCGAACAGGCTGTGGCGACAGTGGTGAATGGGTGGCGGGAAATGAGCTAGATGAATACCTGAAAGATGTGGGAAGAAAAGGCAGATTTCTTTTTCTTGTTTTCCTCCCCAAAAAAGGTAGGTGCATCTTATAGTCCGGAGCGCCTTATACTCCAAAAAAATACAATATATGCAATATGTCCGTCCGTCCCCAAACCTCACAGAGAATAAGGAAAGTGGCAATGATGGAAAAATGCTGGAACTGTTGTCTAAGCAAAAGGGAATGAAACATTTTTTAAGTCCGAGGAAAATAACAAAACATTTGGAAGTGGTTCAGGCAAGCATATCTCTAATTCAATGAGCTATAAGGAAGAAGAGGACGAAGAACCCCACAACCAGACTTGCATGATTTAGTTATGATTATCCATCTCAATAAAAGTAGTTTTAGCTTTCCTATGGAATTTATTCCTACCTAGTGGGGCTTTCATACCTCCGAGTTTAAATGTGTTATTATACAACTTCCACGACCCACAAAACCATCACCTTGGGTTAGAGGCATGAAATTCTTCTGAAAGCAAGCAAGTGCCTTCCACCTCCTCCCTCTTCCCCCTCCCCACAAGAAAGTAGGCAATAATACACAAATTATCTGAGATGACCTCAGCTTAATTTATAGCACATCTGTGTCCTAAACCAATTATCAGCATTTGACATCATCAGCAGTTGCTAGTTTCCAAAAGCAATTAAACATTCCAAGCTGACTCTTGTAATAAAAACACAATCAGAAACAGAATGGCTAAAGAAGTTGCTATGCTCACCCTTCATTCCAATTCTGCCTCCATCAATCATGTCAGCTTCAGTGAAAAATACCAGAGGCAGATGAAAAGCAATACTGATCATCTGCAGCTGGTGGTACTTACCATTAACAGCCGAAAAATAGTCAATTGAATTAACATTCTTCATTCCTCTGCTACCATTTGTGGTTTGACAGACATATCTGGAGCCCATATATATATGACTTAAATCAAGAAACTTCACTAGCTCTGTGACATGAAATTAGCAACCCTGTGGGATCCCTGTTGTAATTAAACTCTGGAAACAGAGAGGGTTATACTATTAGAAATATTCAGGCACTGTGACCTACTTTGAATGTTAATACTTATCAACACAAAAAGTGTGTGCTTCTCTTTTAGGCAGGCTAAAATTGCATAGTGTTGTGCCTATTTTTATCCATAATTTATCTTGATAGGTCAAGGATTAGGGGGAATATCTTTCAAACACTCCAGAAATCTTGTATTTACCCATACTTTGCTTCTTCATAGGTTTTATTTGGTGGTGAAATCAGAATAACAGAAATTGAAACAGCCAGCTCATTTTTTACAAATTATTTTGCATTTTTATGCTGATTTTAATATTTAGCTGGCCCAGAGTAATAAATTTGAGACATATAAATAAATAAAGCAAGCAAGCATCATTTACACTCTTGGATCAGGAGAAGTTTATTTAGTCAATCGAACCCTGCAACTGTTAGAAATCATAAAAACAGCCATTTAGAACCAAACCCAGACACGTAAAATTCAAGAGTGAAGGACAGAATTATTTCAGACTTCAACCCAGATTCTGATCAGCATTACACTTCTTGTACTAGAGACATCAATGGAATGCAAATATGGAAAAAGATTGTTTTTATTGTGAATTGACATTCAAATGAAACAAACAATATCTTAAAAAGTTATGATATTTATGTAGTTACTTACCAGCACATGTAAATTATATTAAAGCAGGGGTGTCAAACTCGCATTGTCACAGCATTAGCACATGACGTATCGCAACTTTTCCCCCTTCACTAAACCAGGAGTAGCGGGCTGCGAGTTTGACACCCCCATTTTAAAGTAACCAAAATATCTTTACAATCCCCAAGGCATGTCACAACTTTTGAGCACCCCTAATGTTTGGAAATTGAAAGTTGAAAAATTTGATGCATCTAATAGTAACTCCCCTATGAAACTATACAACTGCTCTCACACTGGAGTGAACTCAAACTTACTCCAGCTTTAAGGCAGAAATAAGCAGACACTGAATTATGTCCATCTTTTTAGAGCAGGTGGAGTGGGTAGATACCATTAGACAAAAGAAGTCCCAAAATAACTGGATCCTGTACTATATAGGATATTAGTTACTGATATAAAAAAAGCCTGTTTGAAAAATAATCCAAATGTCACTTCTGGACATATTCCTCTCAGCACTCAAAACCTTCCGAAGAAAAGAAGTTGCCCTAGCTTTCTATGGTTGACAAGCTTGCATGTATGATGTTTCCCCTTTTAGAAAATATCCAGAGGGGAATTTTTTTTTTTTTTTAGATCGATCTTATGTACCCAATGCAGCCCTCCAGTTAGAGGCTAGTTTCATCTCCCTGATGTTGAAAGCCAAGTAAATCAATATCAACTATTGTCTGAAACTTGTTTGATTTTGAAAGATTTGGTTTCTCTTTCACTTGCAAGCAATTTTAAGACAAGCAGTATAAAATTGCTAGAAAGTAAACTCTTGATATCTGATTCCTCTTCCCTAGTTTAATAGCTATCGGCTCACAAATAGCTTTGCAAGATGTTAACAAACATATCAACGATACAAAAAAAGTATTAGCAGGACATACAGAAGATATCTCTCCATCAAAAATTTTAGTCCAACAGATTAAACATTTTGAAAGTTCCAAAATGAAGAGCATTCATGGAAGATAAAGACGCCTTTGGCTGAGCATTTAGTGTGTACCGTAATTAATTGATCACGTTTCACTATATTGTTCACTACACAAGGGCATTCATCGCAGACATATCACATCGCATCACATCACATCGCAGATCATATAATATGTTATTTCCCTGAATAGACTGGGTTCTTTTTATACTTGGCAGACTTAAATGTAGTGTGTTATTTTTTTTAAAAAAAAGTCAGGTTTACTAGAGATCAAGCTTTAGTTTATGTCTGCCTGCCTGCCTGCCTGCCTGCCTGCCTGCCTGCCTGCCTGCCTGCCTGCCTGCCTATCTATCTATCTATCTATCTATCTATCTATCTATCTATCTATCTATCTATCTATCTATCATCTATCTATCTATCTATCTATCTATCATCTATCTATCTATCTTATACCCATACATTGGGGGGGGGGGGAGCACAGTGGCTCAGTGCTTAAAGATACTGAGCTTATCAGCTGGAAAACTTGACAGCCCAGATTTGAGCCCCAAGCACTGCGCAACACAGTGAGTTCCCATTCTTCACCCCAGCTCCTGCCCACCTAGCAGTTCGAAAGCATGCAAATGCAAGTAGATTAGTAGGTGGGAAGGTAACAGCATTCTGTGAGCCTTTGGCATATAGCCATGCTGGCTAATGATCACGGAGTATGTTTTCGGACAACACCCTAACTCTCCTGGCCAAGAAACAGAAATGAGCACCATGCCCTAGAGTCGGACAAGACTGGTACAAGGAAACCTTTATTTTTATTCATATACTTGCCCATTTGCTTGGTCTAGGACTAAAACTTTAAGGAACTATACACCATATACAAAACTGACAGTAAAAATGGATAGAGGAAATGCAGAATGGTCAAGATGATATTCATTGTTCAGTCACTATTTTTCTCCACTCTACTTGAGAGTATTTTATGATGTCAAATTTATGAAAGTGACCCAGAAAAGATCCTATTTTCTTCCACTGACAGGTTAAGCAAAGGTCATTTTCTCTAAAGTTCCATTTAGCTCATACAAGTGAACATATTCTCTGCTGCTTTTAGCCCTTGCCTGATTCTGTACAGGATATTTTATTTCATTCTTCCTCTTTTAGGAAGTCTTAGGAGAACACTGGCTCACTGAAGATAACCCAAGGAAAAAGCTCCAGGCAACTTCCACTTGCCAAGAAAACTAGAAAATCTCAGAGGAAGATGTCAAATGGAAGAAAGGATAAAAAGTGACCACTGGAATTATTTCATATCATTCGCAAAGCATCACTCCAAGAGCCTTTCCCATTCCCCCCAGATCTGCTCCAAACTACCCAGTAGGAGGAAGAATAAAAATAGCTCTTCACTTTAACCCCCACCCACCCACCCACCTGATACTCTCTTATAAATTAGAACCCTTCATTAATAGCTACATCCTGCTCCTCAGAGTCTATTAAAAAGTTTTCACATCAATCAATCCAGAATTCAGCTGGACAGAAGCATACATCCTAGCTTGCAATTAACATTTAAACGCTTTCACTAAAGTGATAATCTTTTTTTAATCTTTAGGGAAAGAGGAGGATTCCCTGACTGATGCTGAGCATAAATTCGTAATGGACTGAAATATACAGCTATCAATTGGATCTAAAGACCGCAATATCAGCTCTCAAGGCTCTGCACCAGGTTTGGAGAAATAAAGAGCAAAGAGGCTGTGGTTTCCCTCCCCCTCCCCCCAGGGAATACATATTTTGGTTTGGATAATTACTTTATATTCAAGTGTTTGATACCTAACAATTTTCATAAGAGACAAGCTTTTTGCCATAGCTTTATTCCAAAATTCATTTAAAATATAGCAAGCAATGATGGTATCAAAGAACAAAGTATGTTTTGCATCAGCCTTTTACATATATTCACTGAAATAAAGCAATTATGTTTGGAAGAGTTAGAGGTAAAGGGGGGGGAAAAAACCAGGCCATCAAAGAACACAGTGGCTGGGCATCATCAAAACTGACAGCAGCCAGAGCATAGAAAGTAGTCGTCCAAAATCAGATGATGTGGAGAATCCTGAATTGCCAAGAGTCAGACACAAATGAATGGATAACAACAGGTTTCATTGAGGGCTGCATCAGGGTTGTGTTTGAACTCGGGGGGGGGGGGAACAGGGTGGATGTGGCCAGCTCGATGTCACTTGTGTCGGGGGCACCTGTGGTGGCCAAGTGCTAAGGCAGGACTTCCCTCAGACCCTCCCTCCCTCTCATTATAATCTTCCTTCCTCCTCCTCCTTCTTCCTTCCTTCCTTGCTCTCTTCCCATCTTCCCTTCTTTTTCATTGTCTTTCCTCCTTTCCTTTCTCATTTCCTGTCCCTTCTTGGATGCTCAAATGCAAAAGGGGAAACATTTCTCCTTTGTTTTGTTTTGCTTTTAGTTCGTTTTGCTAGCCCTCTGTCAGCGAAATCAGAGTTTATGGGGTACAGCCCTCCCAGGCTCCGTTTTTGCTGGCAGAGGCACCTTGGGCTGGTCCTTACCTGTTTCCAGGGCAGTCCTGTGGGCCAGATCTAAGCACCTCATGAGCTGGATCCAGCCCGCAGGCCTTGAGTTTGACACTCCTGGATAACATCATCATTTACACATAACACAATTAACTTACTAGAGCAGTGGTTCTCAACCTTCCTAATGCCATGATCCTTTAATACAGTTCCTCATGTTGTGGTGACCCCCAACGATAAAATTATTCCTAAAACCATTGAAAATATGTGGTATTCCGATGGTATCAGGCGACCCCTGTGAAAGGGTCGTTCGACCCCCAAAGGGGTCGCAACCCACAGGTTGAGAACTACTGTACTAGAGAGCTAGCTATGTAATGCAAACACAGAAGAGAAGTATATTGATTATGTATCACCATAATCATTTATTCTCATAACAAAATATTTTATATATAATCATTTCTTCATGCTGTTGGATCAAAGTCTTAGAGCAGTCCCACAATATCTAAAGATTCAATCTCCCTTCCCGTCTTATCACTTCTATACCAAACCATACCACCAGAATAATAAGAACAATGTCTCACCTAGCAAAATACATCTATTTGCAACCTCACCTTCCAGGTCTGATTCATTTGCTATGAAAAATGCTGTACTTCAATACTATTATGGCATTGCTTGCCAAACCAAGTTTATGAAATGCCCATAATTACAATGTTAGACCGATTCCCCTTTTAAAAACTCTTCTGCCTAAACATCTCTGTTAGAAATGCCATTCTAAAGAAGAGAAACAGAAGCCATGAAGCGAAGTTGGCTCAGTAGCAGTTCATAGAACCCTTTCCCTTGGCCCTGGAAAAGGGGCATTGTAACTCCTATTATTTATATTAGCCACTAAAATTAAAACACATTGAACAAATGCAGTGATTGTTTTACTATTGATAGACATCTGCCTCCTGAAACCATTTCCAAACCAATTCTCCTTTATTCTAGGATTCCAAACCTTGTGCAATTTGTAAGGAATTGTGAACTTCAACAGGATCTGCTACAAGGTCTGAAGAAATCTGTTTTTTAAAGTGATGGAATGACAATGGGAAAAACCAGCTGAGGTTTTGCTAATTAGTACTTTTAAAAAATCATGCATAATTCATCTTACAGCAGCAATACTTTTGCTTCTTTATAACAAACTGGAGGTTCTAATATTATTGTAAGGGTACTGCTGGCTAGGTTTTTCAGTATACCCGTATCACACTCTTTAATGAATGGAGTTTGGACTTATGAAGAGATCACATTTTTCATTACCATTACTTGGTTTTGTTACTACCTTCATTTCATGGAAGGTTTTAATGGTAATTTCAACTCAGAAAAAATGTATCTGGTTATGTTTTACAGAATTTATCAGAAATGTTCACATTTTGCCCAAATATTTACTGACAGATTTGTCCTGTTAAATGTGTTAGCAAACATTGACCAAGCTTAATTACCCTGCAGCTACAACAATTTCTAGAGTGAGCAATTGATTCATTCAGGTTCTTAGAGCAAGTAGATGGAACGAACATTGGCTTACCTGAATGTTCCTTTTCGAAGTGCTGCAACTGCATTCCATCGGCTGGGTTGATGTTCTCGTTGCTTTATGGGAACTGAGTGTAGCTCTATGATTTTTTTCCTTTTGGATCTATCTTCCTCCCTTCTTGGTAACTCCCTCTCTGTAGCTCCTCCTCCAGTCTGTTCGCGAAGTTGCGAATAAACAATGAATCTGGAACTAGGAAATTCCAACTAAAAGATAAATATTTCAGTAACAAGTGCAGTCACAACAAAAAGGGAGGGTATGGAATGCAGTCGCAGCACTTCGAAAAGGAACATTCAGGTAAGCCAATGTTCGTTTTCCAAAGTGCTGCTCTTGCATTCCATCGGCTGGGACATACCCAAGCTCCAGAAATTAAAGGGGGGGACAGACTGCCCACAGAAGTTGTTAGGCCAACAAAACTTGTTGTAGAACCCTTCATCCGAATGACGCCTCTGCGGAGGCGTAGGCATCGATTTTGTAATGTCTAATGAAAGGTGTTGCCGACGACCAGGTGGCCGCACGGCAAATCTCAGATAGAGAAGACTGGGTAGCCCAAGCTGCCGAAGCTGCTGCGCTCCTTGTAGAGTGAGCAGAGATACGTCCCGGAGCTGGGCGAGCATTACGTTCATAGGCAGTAGAGATACATGCCCTGACCCAGCGTCCTATAGTCACTGATGAGACCTTCTGGCCCAAAGTTCCAGGATGAAAAGAAACAAACAATGCTTCAGATTTCCTAAATGCAGATGTACGTTTGATATATCTACGCAATGCCCTCCTGACATCGAGAGTATGCCAGTCTTTTTCCCTAGGATGGCGAGGGGAAGGACAAAAGTCAGGTAGGATAAGCTCCTGCGCTCAGTGAAATGCAGTATTAATTTTCGGGAGAAAGGTGGGATCAAGGCGTAAGACAACCCTGTCCGGGTAGAAAATGCAAAGGTCTTTGCGAATAGACAAAGCTGCGATCTCTGAGATATGCCTGGCAGACGTCACAGCAATCAGAAAAGCCGTTTTGAACGAGAGAAGTTTAAGGCTTGTGGAAGCTAACGGTTCAAAAGGCTCAGACGTAAGAGACTGCAAAACAAATGGTAGATCCCACGAAGGGTATCGATGTACAGTTGGAGGGGAGAGGTTAGATGCTCCATGTAAAAACTCCCTGATCCGTGGATTCTGTGCAAGGGTGCGGAATGGTTCGCACTTAAGCACGGTCGAAATCGCTGCTACCTGGCGGCGCAGAGTAGCCGGTGCCAAACCTTTCGCCAAGCCGGCTTGTAAGAATCCAAGGACATCTGGGATACTCGCTGATGTAGGGTCCACATGTCTAACAACACACCAAGAGGCGAAGGCTTTCCAGGACGCCTGATAAATTCTGGTGGTTGAAGGACGTCTTGAAGATTGTATGGTGTGGACCACGTCGTCTGGCACTCCATCTTTCTTTAACAGGATCCGCTCAAGTGCCAGACGGTCAACCTGAGCCACCCTGGATCTGGGTGGGCGATGACCCCCTGGCACAGAGCGATCCTGGATGGAGGAATGCTCCACTGAGGAGCTATTGAGAGGCTTTGAAGGTCAGAGTACCAAGGTCTCCTGGGCCAGTCTGGAGCGACTAGAAGAAGCTCTGCTCTCTCCTTCATCAGCTTCCGAATTACGCGTGGTATTAGAGATAGTGGCGGGAACGCGTACAGAAGTCCTGTTGGCCAAGGACAACGAAGTGCGTCGCAACCTTCCGCTCCTATTTCTGGATAGCGAGAAAAGAACCTTGGCAGTTGAGCATTCCTCGGTGTCACGAATAGATCGACCTGTGGGCGACCGAACCTCTGAACTATGTCTTGGAAGATCTGCGGGTGGAGTTGCCACTCTGCGGGATCTAGTGTTTGTCTGCTGAGCCAGTCTGCTGTTGTATTTTCCTGACTGGAGATATGGTCCGCTTGAAGAGAAAGAACATGGCGCTCCGCCCAGGTCAAGATCCTCTCTGTTTCTGCCATCAGTAACCGGGATTTGGTGCCCCCTTCCCGGTTGATGTGTGCTTTGGTGGTAACATTGTCGGTCAGAACCAACACGTGTTGATTCTTCAATGTCGGTTGAAATGACTTGAGCGCAAGGCGAACGGCCCTCAGTTCCAGCAGATTGATGCTGAACTCCCTCTCCCTCGGAGACCAAAGTCCCTGAGACACTTGTCTGTCCAAGTGGGCCCCCCAGCCCTGTAAACTCGCATCCATAGTCAGTATGCGTCTTTCCGGTTCGAAAAAGAAGCAACCTCTGAGGATTGCAGGGGACATCCACCATCTGAGGGAGAGACGTACATGTGGAGGGACGACAATGGAGAGATGAGACGATGCTTGACCTTTCGTTTGGTAGGGCAGGAGAAGCCATTGGAGGGGTCGAGAGTGCCTGCGAGCCCATGGGACAATGGCCAGGCAAGACACCATTTTCCCCAACAACTGCGACAAGAGGAGAATTGGGGACTCCCTCTGCGACCTGACAAGTTTGACCATGCTGACTAGACTCCGAATCCTGTCCGGAGACAGGAAGACCTGTCCCTTCACTGAATTGATGACTGCCCCCAAATGTAGAATTTGAGTGGCCGGAACAAGCTGACTTTTCGGGTAGTTGATTGAAAACCCGTGGTGTTGAAACACCTGTATCACTGCTGCAATGTCCGCTGTTGCCTGATGGACGGAGGACGACAGAATCAGAATGTCGTCCAAATAGCAAAGGATTCGGACAGGTAGAAGGCGCAATTGAGCTGAAACCACCGCTACCAGCTTCGTGAATGTCCTGGGGGCCGAGGAGAGCCCGAAGGGCATTGCACAATACTGGTAGTGCCTGCTGCCATACTCGAAGTGGAGATATCTGCGGTGAGACGGATGTATGGGTATATGGAGGTAGGCCTCCCTGAGGTCTACAGACTGCATCAGATCCCCTTCCCTGATGGAGGCCAGGATAGATCGTAGGGATTGCATCTTGAATCTTCTGTAAGAAATAAACAGATTGAGATGCTTCAAATTCAGGATGCCGCGCCATCCGCCCGAGGACTTGGGTACTAAAAATATTGTGGAGTAGACTCCGGTCCTCTCCTGTCCAGCCGGAACAGGTTCTATGGCATGGATTGTTAATAGATGACGAATTTCTGCCTCCATCAAGGCCTGCATGTCCGGAAGAGGAGAAACTGGACAGCGGACAAATCGATCCGGGGGAAGTGACTGGAACTCCAGAGAAAGTCCGCATTTCACAGTTCTCAATATCCAAGGTTCGCTTGTTGAGGTCGCCCATTGAGCATGGAACACTTGGAGTCTGCCTCCAATGGGCGAGTCGGTGGCTGAGTCATTTGCCCCTACGGACAGCTCTGAAGCCGGAGCCTCGAAACTGACATTTCGCAGGGGCAGTGGTCCGGCCTCTGTCACGAAAGGGCTGCCAGTCGGCTGGGCGATTCGAACCCTGAAAGTTGGACCTTTGGGCGTAATAATTCCCAGAATTGTAAGAATAACGGAAAGACTGTCGTTGAGAGTACGGTGAAAAACGACGTTCGGGGCGACGATAAGATGAAGGCAAAATTTTCTTCTTATCTTTATCCTCTATTAAGAGGGGTTCAAGGGATGGGCCAAACAATAAGGGAGACTTGTAAGAGGAAGTAGCAAGCTTCCATTTTGTTCTGGCATCCGCCCTCCAATTACGGAGCCAGAACATACGGCGTGATGTCACAGAAGACGACAGGGCACGGGAAGCGAATTTAGCAGCATTTAGGGACGCATCTGCAGAGTACTCAGCTGCTGCAATTAATTTGTTAATGTCATGATGTAAGCGAATGTCATCCGTTGGTAATGTTTCCTGTAATTGTCTGAGCCATAACAATGATGCTCTGGTGAAAAAAGAAGTAGCTGTTGCAGCCCGCACTGCCCAGGCCGAAGCTTGGTGAGTCTTCCTAAACGCGAGCTCAGCTTTTCTATCTTCAGCTCGAAGCCCATCTACTATATCACCTGTGATCAAAGCCGAAGAAGATAAAGCAGCTACCGGCGGGTCCACAGAAGGCAAAACTAGAAGAGATTCCAGCTCCGGGCTAGCACAGTATAACTTCTTGTCTAAAGAAGTTGGCGCAGTCAGGGATCCTGGTTGAGACCATCCACTTTGAACTACTTCTGAAAAAAGAGGTGGACATGGGACAAAATCCTTTTCCGGTTTGGCCACCTGAAACAGCTGGTCATGAGGAGCTGGCAATTGTTGTGACCCTTCAGTAGAAGTCGGAGCAAGACCAAATTTAGTGACAAGTTTGGCTTTGTGAAGCAATGATTTAAATAGCGCCGGACGAAAGAGACCAGAAAATGTAGGTTGATCTGGCAAAAGCCCTTCGTCTTCAGACAGCTCCATATCGTCAGGAAATTCTTCATCGATGTCAGAATCGTCACTAGAAACATCCTGCTGATGGCATGTCAAGGAGATTTTGGTAGAAGTCTTGCTTGGACCAGGCTGAGGCTGCAAGGGATCATGGCCCAAGGCAGCTCCTTGATGAAGACTGGCAGCCAACACCTTGGCCAGAGCGTCAGAAAGCACAGAATGGATGTCCACCTGAGGATTGTTAGGCGGGACCTGAGAACAATGAGGAGTAGAAAGAACTTGAGCCCCCACTGCTGAAGCTGGTGGCTGAGAAGGCTCTGCAGACGTTGTTGGTGCTGTTGAGTCGAGAGCAGCCTGATCCCTTGAAGGATCATTGTGAGAAACTGGTGGAAGGTGATGAGGAAGGGGGCCAAAAACAGGTTGGGCAGGTGACTTGTTGGAAGAGGCCTGAAGAAACGCGGCTTTGCGTGCTTTGTCGAATTGGCGCTCAAGCGCCTTGTGGCGACGAAGAGCGCATTTGTCAACCTTCGTAGATGCTCTGGTTTGAGGCCGAACCACCTTAAAAGCCCTGCTCTTGGCCTTTGCCTTGCCTGATTTGGGAGCCTCAGGTTCAGCTGGGGTATCAGAAATCTCAGGTCAAGGTCTGAAGATATTGGAGAATCAGACATTTCGTAGCTGAGTAATCAACACAGGCAATTAATTCAAATTTAAATAACTATTAGTAGAAGAAATTGATTTTTTTATATATATAAAAATAAATCTGGGAGCAAATTTAATTAGTGGCTCCAATAAATTGTGAAATTAATAAGGCCACAGGTGATTAAATTGAACTTGCACCTCCCAGCCAAATGAAAAACCGTTGGTGGTAAAGGCTAGGCTCAGGCGAGCCAGCAAGCACCTGGTTGTGGTAAGGAGCCTTCAGATAAAGTCCACTGAAAGGACAGGCCAGTCAGGCAATCGTTGGTGGTAAAAAGGCTAGGCTCGTTCGAGCCAGCAAGCGCCAAGGGCCCAAGCAGTGGTGGTGAGGGAGCGGTCAGATAAAGCGGACAAAATGGCGTCCGCAACAAAGGAGAGCCTTAAAATGGTGCCCGCCACTCAGGCGATCTTCAAAATGGCGCCCACTAAGCCAACTTTCAAAATGGCGCCCGTTCTCTCAGCGGTAAATTGCAATGGTCTCCTGGCCTTTAAAATGAAGGCAAAATGGCCGCTGCTGCCTAAAACGGCGGGAAAGTCAACCGCCAAAGGAGAGGATGCCCCAGGAATGAAGAACTCACTGCGCAGTTTGTGCAGAAGGCGCTCGATCTACAGCGCTACCACCAGCCGCTAACTACATCAGAGCTTGCCATGAACATAGGCAGAGGCTCCGGAGCCGCTAAAAAGCCACTGCTGACGCTGAGGCGGCCGTGGTCGTAACCAGCGCACCGGTAAGCCAACGGAACCGCCTGCGGCTTGAGGGAGAAGCTGGGAGGCTAAAATTAAGTGGGCTGTCAGGGAAAAATGCTACGCTTAAAAGCGAAGCTGCCTGGAGCCCCAGGCGCTTCAGCGCTCCCTGACAGCAGGGCCACGAAGCAGCAGTCAGCAGAAAATAAAAAAGAAAGGACACAACTAAATTAATTAACTAACTAACGCAACAATAACGACAAAAATAAAAAAAATTAACTAAACTAACTAAGCTATAACTATAAACAGCAATTTCTCCGTAATTTGACAGAGCTAGGCAAAAAACACTCCAGTTCCCTCAGCAACTGAGTGAACAGACTGGAGGAGGAGCTACAGAGAGGGAGTTACCAAGAAGGGAGGAAGATAGATCCAAAAGGAAAAAAATCATAGAGCTACACTCAGTTCCCATAAAGCAACGAGAACATCAACCCAGCCGATGGAATGCAGGAGATGCACTTTGGAAAATGACATCCTGATTCGGTTGTTAAATCAGTTTTACAAATTCCGTTCTCTTTGACCACTTTTTAGCAATCTCCTGAAACAACTTCTAAAATAACTCAGTCAATAACTCAATTCAATCTCTTGATGTAGAAATGAAATTATTTAATTGCAGCCATTTATCGCTCACTTGACATTAGTAATCAGTTTATGGAGGAATAAACTTCACTGACTCAGATCCTCCTCTGGTGATCTTTTGAGAATTTAATAGTGCATATAAATCTTACATTTTTGGCGGAAGAGCATGTTCAGTGTTACCATCTTAAGATATAGCACAGTTAGGAACCCCATCTTCCCCATTACCTAAGCTAAACTGTCAATTTAGTCTGAACTAGGTTTGCTTTCTACATCTAGTAGTATCTTTAGGGAAGCTCAGCCTGATCAATACATTATCAATTTTACTTTCTAATAAACTTCCTTTTTCTCCAGTTTTCCCAAGTTCAGACCTGGCCAATTTTATCAAGCTGCCAACTCCTCTCCTTCTACCAGTAATTTTCCAGATTTGAATTTAATGGAATCAAAATATTTAATGAATTCATGACCTAAATCTAACCTTCAATAATCTTGGTTACTTTAAAATGGTCATCCACTATTGTAGAAGTTTGAATTACTCAGCTACACTGAGTATTACACTAAGAACACTAAGAACACTAACTACACTAAGTATTATGCAGAAGAACTCAGCAGGTGGAACTATTTAGATAGTTCTATTGGTAACTAGGTTGAGAAAAAATATTAAAGTATAACTGAAGGAAAACCTTAGTGAAAATTGTAAACTAATTGCAAGATACCACATTTCTTAGAATTCTTTTTGGACAAGATACCCAAAAATTAGAAAAGAGGGAAAGACATAAGTAATATTTAAGTTGTGTCCTCTACTTAAGAGTCCTCTACAAAAGCTACTATATATTCCATGTGCTCATCAAAGTTCTGCAGCTACACCCCCAGTGTAGCTGGGAACAAATGCTACAAGAACAGGTCTCAAATATTAACACTTGAACTGCAGGGCAATTAAGAACCCTTGTTCATTTTGCTTTCCGTCTCCTCAGTTTCCTTATCCTTGCTGAAGCTAATGTACCATCACAGCTAACAATATTTCACTGTCTTTTTAAATCAAGTGACATTCATGTTTTATTTGCTGTGAAAATAAAATACTGATGAAGATCAGGAACACTGAAGGACCACCTACCTGCAGTACTTTCTACCCGGCTTATATCTAGCATGCTTCATGTCCCATCACTCAAACATTGTCACCTGGTACAACTCAGGAACTGGTTCTTCTCTGTCATAGTATCTGTCTCTGTGAGATTCATATGGTTCCAATCCTGGCTTTAAACAATAACAACAACAACAACCTCCTGAGGTCCGGACCATCCCCACCCTATTGGCCTTCCGAAAAGCGGCGAAGACCTGGCTTTTCCAGCAGGCCTGGGGCCATTGATCTCGCTGTTGCGATCTTGTGAGATCCAGCCATAAATGGTGTGAATGGGTTTTAATATTTTAATTTTAAATATTTTTATAATGGTTTTTTAAATGCATTGTAAGCCACCCTGAGTCTCCGGAGAAAGGTGGCATATAAATTGAACTAAAAAATAAATAAATAAACCAGAACTTGGCTCTTTCCCCAGCTTTGGGCTGGAGTAGAAGAGAAACTCCTTGTGTTTAGATTAGATGGTGTGTTTTTCATAACTTTTTCTTTTGTCTATGCATGTCTTACTCTATAAGGCACCCAGAGTTGTGATAGATTGGGGTAGTCTATAAGCTATCTAGCTATCTAACTAGCTATCTAGATAAACTAACTAACTAACTAACTAACTTACTTACTTACTTACATACTTACTAACTTAACTAACTAACTAACTAATCAAGCAAGCAAGCTTAAAGCCAATTTGTGCAGATACTCACTGGGCAGCAAGAGGAAATGGTATAGGGCAGTGATAGCTAACCTTTTTGCCATCACGTGCCAAAAGTGGGGGGAGTGGGGGGGTTGCTCGCGCACGTGCCCACACCCATAATTCTGTGTGCCCCCCGCATGTGTGTGCAACCCCCCCCATGCTCCCCCCACTTTTGGCATGTGATGGCAAGGTAGGCCCGTTTTTCACTCTCCCCAGGCTCCAGAGCCTTTCTAGGAGGCTGGAGAGGGCAAAAATGGCCATCCCCACTCCCACAAAGGCCCTCTGGAGGCTGGAAACAGCCTTTTTCCTGACTTCCGGTGGGCCCAAAAGGCACGAAAACCAGCTGGCCGACGCATGTATGCATGCCGGAGCTGAGCTCGCGTGCCCACTGATATGCCTCTGCGTGCCATCTGTGGCAACGTGCCATAGGTTCACCATCACGGGTATAGGGTTTCCTGCCTCAGCAGGGGCTTGGACTAGAAGACCTTCAAGGTCCCTTCCAACTCTCTTATTCTGTTCTGTTATAAATGTTGATCATCTTGGGATTACTCAGCACATTTATGAACACATCCTTGGTGATGCCCTTGTAAAATGAAGCAAAATATTTCTGAATATTTGGAAATAGGTACATGGATACAGTGATGGACAGCCTCTAGTTAGGCACCCTGAGCCTTATCAGATATTAGATGGTTTTACATTGGAACAGGCTTGTTCAAAAGATTACTCAAAGGAAGAAACAAGTCAATGACTTTGTTCTCCATATTTCAGATAGCTCAGTCTCAACTTATTCTTCAAAGTTGTCACTAGTCCTATCTGTGACAATTTCTGTAGTCTTTAGATCAGGATATCTTTTTGATCTTTCCATCTAATTCACACCAACAGCCTTTCACCATTAAAATGTTCAACAAATGTTTGTAGAGAAAGACAAAAAAGGTAAAAACAAAACAAAGTTTCAGTGTTGTTCTTTTGCCTGTGTTTGAAGGAAGATGCAGAAAGATTCCTTTAATGGACCATTTATATCATGGTGAGTAGAAACCGCTAAACATGATACCATTCACTGTACATATAAGTGTTTACAGCAGACATTACTTAAGAATACCATGCCCATGGATGATTTCTGGATACTAAAGCTTCCATTATTTACAATAGGTTTTGTGCATCACATACAGAATACAGTGGAAAATACATCTAAACTGGACTATAAATATTCAATATTTATATTTTGATTTTGCTTAAGTTAGAATATTTTACAGACCTTAAATCAATTGACTTACCTATTTAAGTTTTTTTGGTTTTATAGATTTAACTTTGTTAGTATTTTATAGTGCATTATAAATTTAATAAATAGTTTATAGGATTTAGATGTATATAGGCTATTTGCTTGAAGGATTTTTTGTTTATGGATCTTAACCTCATGGGTATTTTATAGTAAATGCATTTTATGTAATATGCTTGTAGTAATTGGTTTATAGATCTTAGTCTCATAGGTATTTTATGTTATTAACATTTAATATTATTCAATGTCTTTATGTTATAAAATATTTCATAAAGTTGAGATTAATTTTGTTTTGTTCTATAATTTATGCTAGTGAAAGACCAAAATAAAATTGATTGATTGACTGATTGAAGTTTGGTCTATTTTTATCCACCAGTCTAAATATAAATGGTTTCCTATAGAGAAAACAATAGGCTGGCTAGAGGCATGATGAAGTCTGCAGTTATATACCAAGCTAATGTTGAGCTAATTTTTACTAACAAAACATATAGAATTGCTAATTCTGGGACTTCTAATTGATAATTGAACTTTCAAAGAACTTAAGAGTTGTCTAATGGAAAAAATAATAAGAGCCAGTTTGGTGTAGTGGTTAAAACACCAAGCTAGAAACCAAGAAACTGAGTTCTAATCCAGCCTTAGGCATTAAACCAGAGGGCAATTTTGGGCCCGACATTCTCTCTTACCCTGTGTAGGTGGTAATAGCAAACCGCTTTTGAAAAACCCTTCCAAAAAAACCCTGCAGGCACTAGTCCAAGCAGTCATCAAGAATCAACACTGACATGAAGGTTCACGTACTAATACACACAAATTTACAAAATACATTTTGTTCTGTTTTCTTATGCAAAACATAGAGCTGAAGTGAGCTATTGTATATAAAAAGGCTTTCTGTGTAATAAACAAATATCCATTGTTTGTTGTTACATGTACTTTATATTAAGATCCTCCACAGTACTGAGCTTTAGATTCATCCATATGGTTTAAAAAAGTAGAAGACTAATTGCAGATGTTCAGAGAAATCCAGGAAATGCAGTAAAAAGGGACAACTTCAATAATGAGATGGGTTAAAGACAGGCATTTGATGAGGTCCACGAAACAACGCTGATGTGCCCAGAAATATTTCCTTCAACAGGTACAAACTATGAAAAAAACAACAACAAAGGATCTTGTATGGATTTGATCAGCTCTTGGGAGCAATTAAAAATGACCTGGTATTGCTTGTTGCAAATGAATGACAGATGAAGAGGTTCAAAACAATTTAGAAGAACAGCACTGTAATTGAAGGCGTTCTGCACAAATTCAATTCCGCCACCAACATATCCTTATATTATGACTTAAGCTAAATCTCTGAAGACTAAAAAAGAACCCTGAAGTGTGCTGTAACAAAATCGTGTAGAATTTGAACGAACAGTAAAGCGAGTACAAAATACCATACAACTCTCCTTGCACTTGTGACACCGCCAGGGTCACTGCTGATGAAAAAGCAATACACAAATCTATTTTTGAATGCAGAAGGATAAATAGGATGTTGAAACAAGACAACAACTATGGTTCCTTGAACAATTAACAAGAACTCAGATTGCAAGGCAGGAGAAATGCGAGAGAAGTTGATGAAGACATTTATAAAACTGGTCCCCAGTAAACTCACTGACAAAATATAGATTTAAGTTCCTTATTTGAACTAGAGGACGTGAACATTTATCATAGCAATGTAAAACAAACGAACAAAGAATGTTAATTTAAAGTAAATGAAAACATGTTGTCCTAGAGCAAATGCTTTCTTAACATAGGACTTTCATCATACTGAGCCTGTATGCTAATAGTCAGGAATAAAAGGAATTGTAGCCCAACACTTCTGGCATATATTAGACTAAGGCAAGGTATTTTAAAAAATCTGTTACACAAAAAAGAAGTGAAATGACCCAAGATTAGAATTTACATTAAAACAGATCATTAATTTTTTTTCCAGCTCAGTCACTTATGTTCACATTACACCTCTTACTTAGCACTTCAACAGAATATTAAAGAGAAAGAAATTCTATCACAAGACTACACTCATTAGTAACAATTTAATCATTTCTTACTATCAGTATTTTCAAAACTCTTACACCATAAATACGGTACATAGGTTTACATATACAAGTATTCAAATACTGCATAGGTTTTGAAGAGACAACGGAATTTTATTGAGGCTTGAACAGACACAAATCCTATTACTACAACATAAACACATTATTTTCTAATATACCACATTAGTTATAATTAAAATAGAACGGTACACTAAAGTTATTTCAAAATGAAATAATGAGAAAATATAGCACCAAATATATTATCTCCAAATACATGAAAAGGTTAGAATTGGTTTTGCAGTAGCTATTTTCAAAAGGAGAAAAAAAAAGTTTTTATGCTTTGCAATTACTTTTTTTAAAATTGTTTTATTTCATTATAAGATGCAAGTAATGCCTTATGTTATTTGGGTACAATGCAAAGGAAAATGAGGAATGTACATAAACAGACAAGAGTTTAGCTCCTATTTTGGGAAACAAACATTCCTATGTGGAAAAGGAATGAAAAAAAAATCAGAAAACCAAATTAATAAATAAAAGGATATGAGACCCTTCAAATTTTCTTAGTATACAATTTTAATTTTCAAGGACACTAATATAAACCTAGGGGCAGAAGGCAATGATTATGGATATGATTATATATTTGTTATTGGCAGACTAAAATCAGCCCCCCAAATGAAAAGGAATTTGTGATAACTCTAGTTTTAAAATCTAGTTACCTGCAACAGCTGGAAACTGGCCAAAGAAAAATAACATTGAGTGTTATATGGCCAAAATGAGAAGGGTCTTATGCCTAAAAATCTATGTAAAGGAGTACTTCTAGTATTTTACAGTAATAATTATTGTTAGCAAAAGGGCGTTGTCTTACCTGAATGCCCGTTCTGCTGAGCAGGGGGGCTAGCAGTCAGGAGTGGGGTAGCTCTGTCATCTGTCCTGGACTGAGTCTGCCATTTGTTAAGCTCCTCTTCCTCCTGCTTCCTAGATTTCTGACGAAGGATACACTGCAGACTGGGGAGCTGAGCTGAAAGGACATTATTAGTATCCGTCCCCACCCCCACCCCAGTGAGGACCGGAAGAATAAGGATGAGGCTGACTGCTGCCCTCCCTGCTCAGCAGAACGGGCATTCAGGTAAGACAACGCCCTTTCTACTGGAGCGTGGGGCCAGCAGTCAGGAATGGGACATGTGAAAGCAGACCTCCTATTGGGTGGGAACTGACTGGACTGAAGCCGCCCCTCCCGTATGGACTCGCTGTAAAACCCAGCGGCCATAGGCTGCCTCCGCCAATGTGTATACACCCAACTTATAATGGTGGATAAATGGGGAAGGAGACGACCAAGTGGCCGTCCGGCAAACATCCTCCAAAGAGGCCTGAGTGGACCAAGCCGCCGAAGTAGAAGCGCTGCGGGTTGAGTGGGCAGTGATCCACTGAGGAACTGGCAGGGCCTGAGCCTCGCAGGCCGTGGCAATAGTTGTCCGAAGCCAGCGACCAATGGTGGAGGAAGTGACCTTATGGCCCAAGGACGCCGGCTGGAAGGACACGAAGAGTCTCTCTGAATGCCTAATAGAGACGGTCCATTTAAGGTAAATACAGACAGCTCGATGGATGTCCAAGTTATGCCAGATACGTTTTAAACGATGAGCCGGATTGGGACAAAAGTTGGGAAGGACCAATTCTTGAGACCTGTGAAACAGTGTACTAATCTTTGGGATAAACATGGGATCCAAACGCAGGACCACCCAGTCACTATGAAAAATACAGAGAGGTCTGGTTTTGTAGAGTGCGCGGTCAACTCCGAGACCTGGCAGGCCGAAGTGATGGCAATCAAGAAGGCCACCTTATAGGAAAGAAAACGGAAACCCACCTCCCGCGGGGGCTCAAATGGGCCCCTAGTGAGCGCACTGAGTACTTTAAGAAGGTTCCAGGTAGGGGCGGGAGGGCGGAGTTTCGTGGCCCCCTGAGGAATTGCCGAATAAGTGGGAGCCTGGAAAGGGACCCCATGGACCCGCACAATAAAACAGATGAGAGGGCAGCTACCTGTCTCCGCAGGGTGTTGGGCGACAAACCTGACACCAGGCTGATCTAGAACTCCAGGACGTGTTCCATGGAAGCCACAGTGGGGACCAGGTTCCGTCTGTCACACCAGCCACAGAAGGAGGACCAGGTAGAGTTGTAAATGCAGTTGATGGAGGCCCGTCTCAATGCTTGCAACGTAGCTATGACCCCAGATGAAAGGTTGTGGCCCCATAAGATCTATCGCTCAACTGCCATGCGGTCAGCTTCAGCCATCCGATATCTGGGTGGAGCAACGACCCCTGACTGAGTGTCAGCGGGTCCTGGGAGAGCCACCAGTGGGGGGGCACCGACAAGGACACCAGGTCTGCAAACCAGGGATGAGGAGGCCAATGTGGGGCAATCGAGATCAGCTCCGCCGCCTCGTTCAGCATTTTCCGAATGACCTTGGAGATTACTGCCAGAGGCGGAAAGGCATAAAGAAGGCCCTGAGGCCAAGGGCTCCTCAGAGCATCCATGCCCTCCATCCCTGATGTCAGGAATCGAGAGAAGAATCTGTCCGTCTGGTTGTTGGTGTTGGAGGTGAAGTGATCGACTGCCGGGGCGCCAAACCAAGTGGCTATGTCCTTAAAGATGGAGGGATGCAGCGGCACTCTCCATGGGCCATAGTGGCCCTGCTGAGAAGATCCGCCTGTACATTCACTGTCCCGGAAATGTGGGAGGCCCGGATGGATCTCAAGTGCCCCTCCGCCCAGAGGCCCAGATGTTTGGCTTCCAGCATCGGATGCCGGGAATGGGTGCCCCCCAGGTGGTTCATGTGAGCCTTTGCGGCCACATTGTCCATCTTGACAAGAATATGATGGTTCTGCACAGTGTCCTGGAAGGCCCTGAGGGCCAGGTGGATGGCCTGAATCACCAGCCAGTTTATGCCGTTGGTCAAGTCGGCTGGAGACCACTGACCCTGGACAAGGTCCGAGCCCAAGTGGGCTCCCTAGCCGTAAAGGCTGGCATCTGTCGTTAGGACCAGACATTAATGTTCCTTGAAATACCGACCCTTGCACAGAGCTGGGGTGGCCCACCAGCGAAGAGAGAGGGGTAGCCAAATCAAGTGAGCAGAGGAGCTCATGTTGATATAGAAGAAGGAGCCACTGCAAGGCCCTGCAATGGAGATGTGCCCACAGAACGATGCCAATGCATGACACCATCTTCCCAAGGAGCAGTCCGATCAGAATGGGCCGATCTGATGCCACCATCCTGACCAGTGACCACAAGCTGGTCAGGCACTCCTGGGAAAAATAGACTTTGTTCTGGACCGTATCTATCACCACCCCGAGGTCCTGAATGCAGGTTGTCAGAACCAGGCGGCTCTTGGCCATGTTGATGGAAAACCCATGGCTTCGCAGGAACCGAATGGTGGTCTCCAGGTCCTGCCGCACTAGTCACTCTGAACTGGACTGGATAAGGAGATCATCCAGATAGAACTGAATCCTTATTGGCAGTGTCCGGAGGTGGCCCGCTAGCACCACCATCAATTTGGTAAACACTCGTGGGGCCAAGGAGAGGCCAAAAGGGAGAGCCTTGTACTGGTAGTGATGAGTTGTATGGCAGAAACGAAGGAATTTGCGATAGGCCTGATGAATGGGAACATGGAGATAGGTCTCCATCAGGTCGATCGATGTGAGGACATCCCTGTCTCTGATGGTTTCCAGAATCTGGAATCTGGTCTGTAAGGACTACATTTTGAACCATCGATAGATGATTTGACGGTTCAGGGACTTGAGATCAAGAATTGCTTTCCATCCCCCCGAGGATTGCTGGATGACAAACAGATGGGAATAAAAGCCTTGTCTGTGCTGCTCCGGTGGAACCGGTTCCACAGCTTTAATTTGTAGAAGATGGTTGATTGCAGATTCCACCAGAAGCCTCAGAGAAATCAGGTCAGGGGGGTGGAGAGGAATTTCAGGGAGCGGCCGCAGCGGACCATCTCCCTGTCCCAAGCATCGAAGGCGATGCCTCCCACTGGCTGGCAAAAAGTGCCAGGCGGCCTCGAATGGGAGGGTCGGACGAGCCATCATCAGTACCTGCGAAAGGGGCAGATATTCTTCCCCCTGACAGGATAGGTTTCAAGATAGGCAGGCCGGTCCAGGCCAGAGAGGTCAGGCCCATAGACCCTTTCGCAGGGGGAAGAATATCTGTGAGCCCTGGAGGTGGAAAAGCCAGAGCCTGACCTCCAAAAGGAGTGAAAGGAAGGAGGACGGGAATACACCTGTCCTCCTTCAGGACAATTTGTCCTTTGGGACAAATTGGGAAGAATTTTATGCTTATCCTTATATTCAATGAGCAGGGGCTCAAGAGGAGCTCCGAAGAGTCGATCCCCTGAGTATGGGGAGGACGCCAGCTGCCATTTATTTTTGGTATACGCCTGCCACTGCTGAAACCAGAGAAGGCAGCGGGACGTGATATTTGAGCCAATAGCCTTAGCGGTGAATCTAGAGGCGTTCAGCGTGGCATCCGCCGAGTACTCCAGAGTGGCCACAATTTTGTTCATATCCTGATGGGCCCTGGTATCTGAAAGCATTCCTGTAGCTGTTTGACCCACATAAGGGTAGCCCTATTAAAGAAAGAAGCAGCTGACGATGCTCTAATGGTCCAGGCAGCTGCCTGATGGGCCTTAGTCAGGGAATGCTCCAGCCTCTTGTCCTCAGGCTGAAGACCTTCCTCAGGAGGGCTCGTTAGAATAGAAGGAGTTGTGAGAGCAACCACCAGGGGGTCCACTACAGGTACCTGCAGGATAGAAGACATATTATGAAGACATATCAGAAGCCATATTATACAGACATCTGTCCAACGCATTAGGATTAGGGCCTGAGACTGGGGCTGACCATTGTCTCATGACAATGTTCTTGAATATCTTTGAGCTGGGAATTTCCTCCACCCTGAAGGTGGGTTCCTCAAATAAGGAGGCTGACAGGACTGCACCATCCCCAGACAGGCCTGCTCTGGGCATAGGAAGGCCCAGCCGGGTAGTGAGCTTGGCCTTGTGGAGAAGAGACCGGAAGACCTGAGGTTTGAAAAGACCTACAAAGGAAGGCTGATCTGGAGACAGGTCCTCGTCATCAGACAATCCCGGTTCCCCAAGGTCATCTCCTGCTGTAGAATCCTGACTGGTCGAGGCCCTGGTATACCCCTGGTCTTGAGACTGATCGAGGTCCGCAGACCCTTGTGAATGATGAAGGACTCCTTGAGACCTGGCCTGTTCTGAGACCCAAGAACTGGTTCTGCACTGCATCTCATTGGCAATGCCCCTCTGGATAGCTTCTTGGATAAGGGCTGCCAGGTTTGGGACAAGGAGAGGTTGGGTCCCTGCTTCAGGCCAGGGTGCCTTAACCTGGGAAACTGGTGCTTCTGATGGAGACTGGGGGGCAGCCAGGTCTGTCTTCATCATCTAGACAGGGGTTGCCACCTGGGGAGGTAGAATAACCTGGCTGGGTGGATCGGGTGAAGGTTGTAGAGCCCCAAATAGCCTAGCACTGGCCTCAGCCTGACCAGAACAGGAAGAATCCGGGTCCCCATCTGGGGACCAGGTAGCAGGGGGAGGCTGGGCAGAAGGTGTCTCCTGGAGAGCTGAAGGCAGAGGCTGGGGGAACAGGAGAGGGAATCAACTCCTTCCTAGAGGCCTTCTCTATGGCCTTTTTGATGATCCGCTCAAGGGCCTTGTGCCTCTTGCTTTCCTCCCTTTCCCATGCCTTAGAAGCCTTCTGGGACTTATGGGCCTTAGCAGCAGGAGCTTTGCCTCGTTTGGAAGGGCCCGGTTGTGAAGAGCCATCAGGCTCCATTGAGGTGAGGCTAATAGAGCCTCTCTTGGCAGGTCAGACCGAAGAAGTGGAGGCCATCTTGAATAGTAGGGCAGGCCTGAAAGCTGCATGAGGCAAGTTCAAAATGGCAGCTAAAACAAAATGGTGGCCGCTGCAGAAGTGCCGGCAGGAGCCGGAGAAATAAAGTGCCAGCTACAGTCTCCGCACGCTGCTAGAAGGCCTGGAATAAATGTAACGGGCTTACCGGAACTGCTCTGATCAGAGATGAAGTGGCTGCTGCCCTCGACATCGCTTGGCTCTGCAGCAAAAACCCCACCGACACTAATCAAAATGGCAACGGGAGCCCTCCGCAACTGCCGCTGCAGTCAGGCGTGTGGACAAGCCCAGGGACGCCGATCCAAGGTTCGCCAGCCGGTAGAACTGCTGTAGCAAGGGCGGCCTTCAGCAGGGTTCGACCAAGGCCATTCACGCTGGGATTGCAGGATCTCAACTGGACAGCCGGGAGAAACCTGCAGAAACCAGCAAAGTGGTCTTAAGCGGTATCAGGCATGAGCCCTTCACGCTGACAAGGCAGGGCTCTACCAGGTCCCTGGGAGCCCTGCAAGATAGTTAGTCAAGAGAAGAATCCAGCTGCAGGGGAAACTGACAAGCTGGGTAAGCTCAACCGGTGTTTGGGGAACTAAAAGATCTGCCAAGGCAGTCAAGAATGGCAGCTCAGCAAAGTCTTTCTGTTCAGATCGACTGAGTCTGAAATCTGGGAAGCAGGAGGAAGAGGAGGAGCTTAACAAATTGCAGACTCAGTCCGGGACGGATTACAGAGTTAACCCATTCCTGACTGTTGGCCCCACGCTCCAGTAGAATGAATAGTAATAATCATTAATGTAAATAAATTGTATCAAATTTAGTCCAGAAAGAAGGAGTTTCAACTAGTCAGAAAGCAGAACAGAAAATGCATGCACCAATATAACAATTTTTCCAGACATTCTTACATTTCAAGCATTGTAAGAGAGACATGCTGTTGCAAAAGGAGCTTATTTCTGCACATACTTTTTACTCTGTTTCATCTTGCGCTTTGTGGACTATGTTTTTAAACCAGGGGTCCCCAACCCCCAGTCTGTGGATTGGCACCAGTCTGCAGCATGCCAGAGACTGGGCCGTGCAAATAAGTGAAGTGCCATCTACAGGATGTAGGCAGCATGCAAAACCACATACCCTTCAAGTTCCCAGAAAACCTCTCTCCACGGAACCAGTCCCTGGTGCCCAAAAGATTGGGGAGAGGGGGCTGCTTTACATTACATTGTGAAGTCAGACATAGGCATTCTAAGTAAGGCCTTTAAAACAAAACAAAAAAAAAATTCTACATACATCAAAACTCTACACACATTAAACAGCAGAAAATGTCAAGTACAGGTAGTACCACTCATTCATTATTCAAACTCTCAATGGCACTGAATAAGTATGGTACTTAAATATAACCAGTCCTTGAAGTTCCAGCCATCGTAGCACCTCAAAGTCATGTGATCATGATTTGGTGACTGGGCAAACAGCTTACCCTTAGAACTCTTGCAATGTCTTATGGTCAGCATTTGTGACCCTCCCCACTAGCTTTCCATAAGCAAAATCAATAGGAAGGTCTGGTAATTTGCTCTCAGCCTTCCTGGGGTTGTGGTAAACCACCTACTCACCAGCCTTCCTGGATTCATGCCCCACTGTGCCATCCACTCTCTGACTTTCCTCGGTCCCCTTTTCTGCCCCACCCCCACCCCAAATTCACACACAGCTTGTTCTGGCCCTCCCAAGCCCTCCAGTATCTCCCTGTAGTACCCCCCTGCATTCCTTACTTGGGAAATTACCTGGAATTATAAAAATTACACTCAGACATATATAACAGAAGTATTTAGAGAAGCGAGATGTTTTAATGCCAAGGTTTTAATTGTATCACATTGAATTTTAATAAAATTCACTTTGGGCTGCAAGGGGAATAACAGGTTATATATTACATGAATTATTTTACAGCATAATGTCATAAACCATACTTAGTTTTGCGTAAAGTCTCCCTTAACATGTGCATGATTTTGCCATTATGGGTAAGAACTAATTAACGAAGGAAACTAGGTGATGAATCAGAAAAGAGCATACAGCTGGTTTTGCCTTCCCCATATAGAAAATGATCTAATTAGATAGTGTTACAGTTTTCATATGCTGTTCTAGTGGAGGTTTTTCACTGAAGATATGTGATGGAGTGGCAATTTGCTTTGATTATTGAAATATTCAGCATCAGTAACCATACCATTCTGGAAAATCTCCAGAACAATATTTTCAAAGAGGGAGGGAGGGAGGGAGGGAGGGAGGGAGGGAGGGAGGGAGGGAGGAAAGGAAGGAAGGAAGGAAGGAAGGAAGGAAGGAAGGAAGGAAGGAAGGAAGGAAGGAAATCCTGTAACATTTCAGACAAATGGCTGTCCAATCTCTTCTTTAAAACCTCCAGTTTTGGAGCACCCCAACTTCTGGAGGCAAGTTGTTCCATTGATTAATTATTCTAATTGCCAGGAAATTTATACTTAGTTCTGGGTTGGTTCTTTCCTTGATTAGTTTCCATCCATCGCTTCTTGTCCTGCCTTCAAGTGCTTTGGAGAATAAGTTGATTCCCTCTTCTTTGTGGCAGCCCTTTAGATACTGGAACACTGCTATCAACCTGGCACCTTCCTCTAGCAAGGGTTTTTAAAACTTTTTCAATTGCAGAAGCTATTAGTTTTAAAACAAATGTGGTAGCCATGGCATATTGTCACAGGCCTCACCGTTTCCTGTGCATTAAGAGTAAGAGTGAGAGTAAGAGTGAGCAGACTAACTCTGCTCACTGCCAGCAGTTCGTTCCTGTAGAGGCTCAAGGTTGACTCAATCTTCCATCATTCCAAGGTTGGTAAAATGAGGAGCCAGATTTTTTTGGGGGGGGGGCATATGCTGACTCTGTAAACCATTTAGTTCTGTAAAGACTATGAAGTGGTATATAAGTCTTAAGTTCTATTGCTATTTTGTTCTTTTAAAAAGGATTGGCTGATTGAACTAATTTCCCTTTTGGTTTCAGTCTCTCATGAATTCCATTAAGTTCTCGCAAAACATCAGAATTCTGCAGAAGACAGTCTGAAAAACCCTACACTAGCATAGGACTAGACCACGCTTGAGCTGGAGAGTACAACTCAGTCCAACCTTCTGATGGCTTGTAGGAAGCCATCTGGTTTTTTTAAATGGGGGAAGAATTAAAAATGGGAATGGAAAGACAAGATCTCTGAGACAGGTTGCCTGTCTCTGCTCTAGCATCACAGATATTCTGTCGAATTTAGGCTCTTTCACACCTATATTTTAATGTCTATTATATTAGTCAAGTCAGTGGAATCATTGTGTGTGAGCCTTCAAGTCAACCTTGATTCTTGATGGCTACACGGACAAGTCCATGTAATTTCTTAGCACCGTTTTCTATACCCTTGCAGGTTTTCTATGACCCTTGCCTTCTTCCTAGGGTTGAGGGAGGATAACTGACTCAAAGTCATCCTGCCAGCTATCCATTTATTTCTAGCCCTCTACCTTTAACCACCACACTAAACCTGTTCTGCACGGTAATCACAGTTCCTCTATAATCAGCCCCACAGCACAAAAATCTATGTTTTTTTTAAATTAAAAAATCATATTTTTTTATTTAAATTGTAGTTTTTTAAATCAAATTTATTTTAATAAAATGTTTTTGGAGTAAAAATCTGTCTAAAGATAGTGTCCTATTGAAGATACATTAATAATTTAGTTTATTCAGCATGAAATGGAGCTTAGTTATGTAGCATGAGGCTGTATATTCTGCAATATTTACATTTTTTGTAAACTCATTCAATGAATCCAAGCTCTGCAAGCTGAGATAATACGCACTGCATTGATGCATTCACACAATTTCACAGTAACCATGAAATAAATCATAAAACAGAGTTCAGGAATATTCCTTTATCCCATTGTTTTGCAAATCTATGTTCACTACAAACTATATGATTGTTTGAAGAAAAATACATCTGTACCACCAGGCTCTAAGTGCAAGGAGGAAGGGAAAGCAGTAAAAAGGAAAGTGAAAGCTTCTAAGCAGCTTATAAATATAATATTAAAGAGCACCTGTCATTTCAGATCCATCATGGCAGCACCTATTAGCGGACATTCACTCACCTGCTGCCTGCCACGTCCCTCACCTTGTTGTGTCACTGCCGCATCACCAACCATCTCATTAAAGTGAATGGGACTGTCGATGAGTTAACAATGGGTCAGAAGAAGTGCCACTGCGGGACAGAGATGACAGTTGCTCCTTAAAAATTATGATTTAAATCAAGCGTTTTTACTAGTGATTTAAATCATGATTTAAATCGAGTTGATTTAAATCAAATCCATCCTGCCCCACAGTCTAAAATACTTTCCATGATGTTTTAATTTATATATTTTATTAATTATCTATTATCTACTTTACTTAATTTACCACTTAATTTGTATACGAGCACAATGCTACATTTATTTCATCTAACAACTTAGCTAAGCCATTACCCTTTTACTCATTTTAAAACTTGCTATAAAATTCACAGCAAATAAATCAAGCCTATAACCACATTCTTTTGTGACCTAAATATTCTCTTTTCTAAAAAAAAAAACCAAACAAAAAACCTAGCAACTGATTCACTAAGAATAATTATAATTGTGAAGAAAAATTTTTTTTTCCAACTACAGTAAAAGACAAGAATACAATCCAAACATTAAATCAGAAAATTTGCTGGTAGCTTGCGGGAACCACACTTCAAATTCCTAAGTAAGAAATTAAACATGTTTCAAAACAGAGCAGTACTTTATTTTTAGTTATAAAATAAAAAAAAAAAGATATTGGCAATTATTACTAAATCCCTATATGGATTTTCCAGCATAGGTGACCCATCTTTTATAACAAAGATACTCCCTTATGTGTTATGGTCAGAAAGAAGGCAAAATCTCTTCTAATTTGAATTTTGATGAGTTCATCTATGTGCATATCCACATAATTTTCTTGGCAACACTACAGAACTGATTTGACACCACCTTCTTAGAGAATACAGATCGATTGATTGATTGATTAAATTTATATTCCAGCCACCTCAGTATTAGTGACATTTTAAGACTTTCTAATTTACAGACAAGGAACTTCTCTAGAAATCTCCCATTCCAGCCTGACACTACTTAACTTATGAATCCAGACAGACAAGGCCAAGTGCTCAGATTTGTTTAGAAAAATAGGCTATGAACTGAATAAAATAAACATATGGACGCTGCAGTTTACAAAGGCTTAAAGGTGAATAATGCACTTATAATAAGAAATATTACAGGTAGGCCTTGCTTAGTAACTGCTTCAGGCAGCAACCATTTGAAATGACAATAGTGAAAAAATAACTTTGTGAACAAGACATATGTTCACATTCACAGGGTGTTTTTCAGTATATATTCACAATTACAGTCAATTAACAAGTGCTTCTGTTCTTATAATTCCAGCAGTTTGAAGTGGGGGGGTGGGGGGAGGGAGAGAGAAGGAGAAAGAGAGATGCACCCACAATTTTTTTTTTAAAATTTGATTTATATGCCGCCCTTCTCCGGAGACTCAGGGCGGCTTACAATGCGTTAAGCAATAGCCTTCATACTTTTGTATATTTATATTTATACAAAGTCAGCTTATTGCCCCCAACAAACTGGGTCCTCAATTTACCCACCTTAGAAAGGATGGAAGGCTGAGTTGACCTTGAGCCTGGCTAGGATTGAACTCACAGAATTACAGGCAGCTGGATGTTAATTGCTGCCTTTAGTAGGAGGCAGCAATTAGCCCCCTACGCTACTCAGGCTCTTATTTAAGCAGAATATTAGTGGGTGTTGACAGAAAAGTATTGAAAATACAAAGGAATGTTATAGAAAAGTTTTAGGTTTTATGTAATCAAAGGTTTAGAAATGGTGGACTTTATGGATAGGTCCACATGATTTTCTGGGTAACAATACATAGTGAATTATTTGAGACTGTTTTCCGCTATTTTTTTAAAAAAATTACAAGTTAAGCCTGAAATCCAAGTATTTTCTGGTGATCTCCCATTTAAGTACTAACCTTTCTTAGATACCTGCTATTAGAAACCACTTCATCAACATATTTGAAATGGTTGTTTCGCAACCTAAATCACGTAACAAGAAATCTATAAAGAAAATAAGTGAATACATGAACTGTGAAATGTAAACAATTTGTGCATAATAGAGACCAACAGTATTCTATTTTCTGATTAGAAAATTGCCTGTAATACATTATAAATTTTTGTTCATGTATAGCGACTGACCATATGAAGGCTATATATTAGAAAAGGAAGTCAAAATACATCCCAGAAGGTACAAATAGTCCTCATTCAATGACTGCCCTGTTTAGAAACCATTCGAAGTTTCATGGCACTGAAAAAATAACTTTATGAATGATCCTTGTGCTTACAAGCATTACAGCATCCCAATGTAAGATCTGGGCATTTATGCCCACTTTCATGTCCTACTGTCATGTGATCGCCATCTGTGTGCTTCAAAGCCAGATTCTAACAAGCAGTGTCAACTGGAGAGGCCAGCAATAAAATCACAAATCATGGTCATGTGATGTCTCGCTTAACAACTATGAAAGATTCACTTAACACCAATGCTGGAAGTGAAATTGTAAATACATCATGGTTATGTGATCTTGCTTAATGATTAGGTCACTCAGCAATGATCCCAATTGTGCTCACAAAGGAAGAGCTACCTGTATTGGCACATACACCTTTGTGCTGTTGTCAAGCAACCTGCATGAGTGCATCCACAAATTTCCCAAGAGAAAAGTTATATGACTTCATATTGTTACCTTTTGACTTCATACTGATACTGACTTTATACTGTTGTTATCTTATGTATGTGGTCTTATATTACGAATATTATTTTGGAAAGCATTGTTTTTCCACTCCAAGAAAAGCTCACCTCTTGGAGAGGAACAATATTCTTTCTGTTATTATATGCTCAATAAACTCAACTGCAGTACAATTCTTCATATGGTATATTTTGCAGCTTCCTAAAAGCTCCTTTTTGCCTATGTGTTCATTCAGCCACAAAAAAGCCATAAGCAAAAATTTCTAAAACACATTAACATTCCCAGTAATCTTCAAATCCATATACTGTATTTTTCACACTATAAGATGCACTCCCCCCCCCAAAAAAGTGGGTTATACAGCGAATATTGCGGCAGATGGTTGGTGCAGCAAGCTAAGGAACGCTGAAGCCTTCACTGCTGATTGGCAATTAGATCGGCCTCCTGGAATACCACTGATCAGGTGTTCTAGGCGGCAAAGATCACCACGAATCACTGCCGCCACCAATCGTTCGGCAGCAATCAGTGGCAGTGAACGGCGGCAAATGGTGAATGGCCGTGATAGGTGGCAATGGTGGCAATCCCTGCCACCTAGAACAGCTGATCAGTGGTGTTCTGGGTGGCCGATCCAATCACCAATCAGCTGCTCAGCAGCAAAGGCTCTAGCATTCCCCACCACCAGCAGCAACTCAGCTCAGTTGACCGGTGGTGGGTGCAAAGGAGTGGAGCACTGACAAGTCTTGTGCTGGAGCTGCAATAACATGCTGAAGCTGACCAGGCTGTTTGCTGTCTGCTGCAAGGACGCTAGCCAGATGAATACTGGATGGATGCTGGGAGGCAGAGGCAGATTTTTCCTCCCTTGTTTTCCTTCTCTAAAGCTAATGTGCATCTTATGGTCTGATGAGTCTTATAGTGTGAAAAATACGGTATGTAATAAATATATATATATTTATTATATATTACAATATATTGTGATATATATTACAATATATTGTAATATACAATATATTACAATATATTGTAATAAAACTATCAAGTATTTGTTTAAAAATTCTTTCTAATTAGCATAAAATATACATTTAACACCTAATTCAATATTAACATACCATTTATTGCTTAATGCTTCTATAAGGTGATTCTTACATACTTACCAACAAAAATATAAATCATTCTTCTGATAATATGAATCCTGCCAGTTTATTAAAATCAGAAACTTTATCTTGTAATAATTTCAGTCATTGGTTCAGCCTTTCTAAATTTTAAAATCCATTTTTTACTAGTTGTCTCCAATGAAACCTCTTTAAAAAACATTTTTTCTAGCTAGTTTACTTTTAAATAATCAATCAACTTTATGAATTTGTTAGAATCCTTATCATCCTGTGGCATATGGGAAGCCAAGAAATTTATTACAATTCAATTTGGAATGGGCTTTCGAATGAACATAATGTATTTTATTCTGACAAGATTATGTTTAAAATTATAACCAGCCTGAAACAAATGGAAAACATACCTGGTAGTTTCTCTAAGGGAGAATTTGGAAATATAAAGTTTTGTCTATATCGAACCATATTCTGTACATTATCATAACAGCCTTGATGGAATTATAGTGCCAAATCTCAGCATGTAGACTACTTCTTTTTTGGAAAAACATTTAAAGAGAATCACTTACTATAAAAGGCTAGGAGGCACAAAATTAGCTTCTAACTGATAATCTATGTATATGATCAAATAACCTTATGTCTTTCAAATATATCAGAAAGAGAGATAAATGTAAGTATCTAGACGACCATTTCCAGTGAATCCGGCCAGTGGTTGCCACCCAGAATATTTTCTGATATGTCTTCTGCCAATGCTAAAATGGCTTTCAAAATAAAAGGAAACCAAACTTATTTTATTCTATTGTGGTTGAGCCACGGAAACACTTGCAAATTGTCTTTTATGAGAAGCTTCAATTTGGAACAAAATGAGCTAAGGATCCCAATGATAATCCATTCCCCCCCACCAGGGGTGCGTTCTAAAAATTTTTTACTACCGGTTCTGTGGGTGTGGCTTATTTTGTGGCTGTGGCTTGATGGTCATGTGACAATTCTTTAGGATTTAGCAGAGGTACTGGTCTACCAGGCTTTTAACTGCCTGCAGAGCTGTACCGGTCTACTCATTTGTTTTTGGAGGCACCGGTCTACTCATTTATTTTTGCAGTGACAGGTCTACTCATTTATTTTTGCAAGCACTGGTCTACCCATTTATTTTTGTGGGGACCGGTCTACTCATTTGTTTTCTTTTAACACTGATCAGCTGTAGGGCGGCCCTTCGAAGCCCCGCGGCAAGAGTTTAAACAGTTTTTTTCCCTCTAGCCAATCAGCTAGGGCTCAGGAGGCAGCAATAGATTGGGGGTGGGGCCAAATAAAAGGTAAGAATAATGCAGGGGACGCGGGGCAGCGGGGGGCAGAACCGGATCAGTGACATCATATCACCACCGCTATTGGCTCGGTGGAACCGGGCGGAACCGGAAGGAACCCACCATTGCTCCCCACCGTAAAAATATTTTATTTCAAAATAAAAAGTAGTAGTGCCTTAACCATTATACCAAACTGGCCCTCTTCTTCTTTTTATGCAAAGCCATTATTACCTTTCTAAGCTTCCAATCCACCTTCAAACATGGAAGGTTTATGGATGATTTGGGGCCAGTGACTCCACCTCAACCAATCTTGGGGAGGGGTAAAATTCATGAAGGAAAAGTTAGATAAAAAGCTAGCAAATATATGCATATGACTGATGTTACTCTTGATTGATCCTAAAAGACAGAATCCATCCATCACTTTGGTATCTTGACAGTCAATCCTAAACTTGCTTGTGGTACTTATTGTCTATCGTTTGGCCTTCTTTGTATTTCATCTTAATTCTATTTTTCCACTATGCTCCCTGACTTTTATTAACGGACCTTGCAGATACTTTGGATTTATTTTTTTTGCTAATACAAAGATCAGAATTAGTATGAATACTCCATGGAAATGAAAGTTGGACTTTGAAGAAGCAGAGTTGAAAGTGTAGTGCAGGTGATCATCAACTTACAACAGTTCAGTTAGTCACTGTCCAAAGATAAATGGCACTGGAAAAAAGTGACTTATGACTATGTTTCACACTTATGACTGTTGTGGCCTCCCTATGGTCACCTGATCAAAGTCCAGATGCTTGGCAACTGAGTCATATTTATGATGGTTGCAGTGTCCCAGGATCATGTTATCGCTCTTTGCGACCTTCTGACAAGCAAAACCAATGGGGAAGCCATGTTCACTTAACAATTGTGATATCAATTTAACAACTGCAGTGATTCGTTTAACAAGGTCATAAAATGTGGTAAAATTCACTTAGCAAATGTCTCCCTTAGAAAACAGAAATTTTGGGCTCCACTGTGGTCATAAGTCAAAGACTACCTATATCATAAGCACAGTGCAGAATATTGATTTTTTTCTCCAGTTTTAAAATCACACTAATCTGCCAATCCAGCTCATTTTAATATATACTCAGATACAGCAGGTTTAATATATACTTTAACCCACCATGGTGGCACAGTGGTTAGAGTCCAGTACTGCAGGCTACTTCTGTTGACTGCCAACTGCCTGCAATTTGGCAGTTCAAATCTCACCAGGCTCAAGGTTGACTCAACCTTCCATCCTTCCGAGGTGGGTAAAATGAGGACCCAGATTGTTCAGGGCAATATGTTGACTCTATAGCAATAACAATAGCACTTAGACTTATATACTGCTTTACTGTGGTTTTACAGCCCTCTCTAAGCAGTTTACAGAGTCAACATATTGCTCCCAACAATCTGGGTCCTCATTTTACCCACCTCAGAAGGCTGGAAGGCTGAATCAACCTTGAGCCTGGTGATATTCGATCTGCCAAATTGCAGACAGTCGGCAACCAGCAAAAGACACCTGCAGTACTGCATTCCAATCATTGTGCCACCGCAGCTCATGTAAATCACTGTGAACCATTTAGAGAGAACTGTAAAGCGCTGTGAAGCGGTATATAAGTCTAAATACTATTGCTAAATACTAAGATATAGCCTGAACAAATACGGAAAGAGTAGACGGCCTTGTCACACCCCTTTGCCAGCTTTTGACCAACCTATTTTTACCATTTTGTGGCTTCCTGACCTGTATGTAAATTTTGCATGAGAACAAAGATGTTCTGGGATTCCTGTTTTTCTCAACATATTCCAAGCTTGAGCTAATACAATGAATTCTCTAATCTTCATTCTACAATCCGTGAAGCACGTAATTATTTCTTTTTGATATTCTTTGCCTTTCTCACTTATCTAGCATGTATCAGGAATAATGTTTCCTGTTCCTTAGCCTTTTCTAAAGTTAGCTTGAACATCTGTTATCCCATTTTCTATGTGGAGCTCTAATCTGCATTGAATGACCTTAACAAAAAAAAATTCTGCTAACATGCGAAATTAAGGGTATTGTACAATGGTTTGCACACTCTGTTAAATCTCCTTTTTTACTGTTGAAATGTAAATCGATCTCTTCCAATTAGTTAGCCACTGTGTTGTTACTATCTGTTTGTGGATGTCCTTTAGCAGATTACACAACACTAATTCAAGGTTGGAACCTCCATCTGAGTACAGAGAACTTTTAGAAGACTTTTGTTTTTCCATATCTGTTTCTGCACTACCTTTACAGATTTTTACAGAACAGATGACATTGCTTCTGGTTTCTTCCAAAAACTCTCTGGAACTCTTTCAGTTAAATTTCTTTCTGGGATTTTTGACTTTCTTGGCTTTGGCTTCTTTTCTCTTTTAGGCAATTTCCATGTTTGTTCAGACATTTGGTTTGCTTTCATGTGCGTCTTCATTTTTTGGCAGTCCCTTGTCATATTCTTTAAATTCATTCCACATTTCTTCTGGTTCTCTATCAATGAGATTGTCCTTGAAAGTGCTAGGTGTATACTCAAGAACATATTTTGGAAACCGTTTTTATTCTTCTTTAGCTTAAGTTAGAACATGACCATGAGCAATTCATGATCTCTTCTACAATGAGCACCTGGCCATGTCTTTCATGGTGTAACTGAACTCCACCACCTTCTTTTAGCAATAATATAGTCAATGTGATTTCTATGTACTCCATCTGGCGATGTCCATGTATATAGATACCATTTTGTTTCTTTGAAGGCAGAGTTATCTATGAAGAAATTACTGACTCTATCTAAGGAGATATTATTGGACTGATAAAAATTGATAAGATAGGTCTCCTGATTCATTTCCCCCCCATATATACCCCCCTAGAATCCACATACATTTTCCTCCTTAATTTTTCAAACTTTGCCATTCTAGTCTCCAATCAGAAGCAGTACATCTTGCTTGCATATTGTTGATTTCAAATGTACTTGAAAAACTCATCAACCTCCAATTATGATTGGAAGAAAAACTTGGATGACCGTCACATTACAAAGTCTAACTGATACTTTTTGATACTGACTGCATTGTAGCTAAGTACTATTAAACCTCCTAACCATACAGCTAGTTCTCAATTTAAGACCACAACTTAAGACCACTCGCAAAAGGAGACCACATGACCCCAGGACACTGTAACAGTCATAAGTACATGCTAGCTGGCAAGCATTCGAATTTTGATCACTTGGCCATGGGTATGCTGTAACGGTTGTAAGTGCGAAAACTGGTCATAAGTCACTTTTTTCAGTGCCACTGTAACACTGAATGGTCACTAAACAAATGGCTATAATTCAAGGACTACCTGAAAAAGCAACACCATTTCTTCTCTGTTTTTCATGTCCTCAGTAATAAACAGTGTGATCGTCTGAATAGAAGTAACCAATCCCAGTCTATCTCAACTCTCTGATGCCTAAAATGTCAATCTGTAGTAACTTTCATCTTTCTCATGTTCTTGCTTCTTATGTTCCATGTTCCCATTGTAATTCTACCTTTCTCCACTTCCCTCCACTTCCCCCCACTCCCATTCTTTTTCTGAATGGCCATTATCAGTAACTAGACACCCAAAAGGCTTTGTTCTAGCCATGTGATAAACACCATTAACATTCCAAAAGATCCTCAGTATTTACTTAGAAGCATGTTGAGTGTTGTCCAACTTGAGACACCCATCATCTGCACCACATTGTCAGTTGTTTTATATTTTCTATCCATGTGGTTTTCTTGATAAAAATGCAAGATGGTTTATCATTGTATTATGCCACACAGTATGAATTGATGCCTTCAGCATTTTCTTATGTTGCTGATGCCAAATATAGGTGCCTGCTTACCTCAGCTGGACATTGGGATGATCTTCACATCTTGAGTGACCCTACTGGGAATATATACAGTTAGTCCTCAACTTACAACAGTTTGTTTAGTGATGGTTCAAAGTTACAATGGCACTAAAAATATGACTTATGTCCGTTTTTCATGGTTACGACTGTTGCAGCATCCCCATGATCATGCGATCAAGATTCAGATGCTTGGCAACTGGTTCATATTTATGGCCATTGCAGTGTCCCAGGGTCATATGATCACCTTTTGTGGCCTTCTGACAAGCAAAGTCAATGGGAAAGCCAGATTCACTTAATAACCGGGTTACTAACTTATCAACTGCAGTGATTCACTTAACAACTATGGCAAGAAAAGTCATAAAATGGGGCAAAACTCACTAAAATTGAGGTCTACCTGTATTCTTGGCATACTCCCATCGTTCTTCATTTATCTCTTCTAGGAACACCCCTATCCACCCTATGATGAGACAGGGTAACGTGGTAGACAAGGAGAAAAATTGTTAATCAAACTGAATAGATTTCCTACTAAGAACTGTCTAAATTAAGAAATTTACTCAGTCCAAAGCAGCTACTGACATCACTTGATAACAAAAGAGAAATCAAAAACTCTTATTTGAAGTGCTACCCAAAAATTAAATAAGATAGCATATTGGTATCTCCTTAATTTCATTTTCCACCCAACAATAGGTTTCATTAGTAATGACATGAACAAATCTAATTTTAAACTTGATAATCACTACTATATTTTCAGAACAGAAGTATAAGTACAAATATTTCATTTCAAAACCACGGGGGTAAGGCGGCTGTGGTAATAAGTAGGCCAAGGGCATCCTGCATTTATCTTAAATTTAGAGGCAGGTTGCAATGTTTTTCCACAGTGCATATGAAATTAAACATTAAAGGAACAGAGAGACACGTAGGTAAAGTAATAAATGTGATACACCCAAAATATAAAAGTTACTTTTATGAAGAACTAGTAATTGCAACATTCAGTTAAAAATATTAGGTTTTGTATACATTTTAAAATTCATTTAGAGCCTACATATTTGGAGAAATGCTCAAGCAAGGGGAAAAAAAACCCCAATTCTGCAAAACTGCAGAACTGTTTTTATAAGAGAACAAGAACACCAGAGTCAATGGCTTGTCACCAATGTGCCCAAAAATTCCAGATGGCTTTTTCCTGATTCTCCATATATTTATTTTATTTATTTATTTTATTTAGTAGAGTACATATTAGATAATATATATAAATATAAGCATGAATTGAATACATAAAATGAATACAATTAAAAGGAATATTAGGACGGGGATGGTAGGCACACTAGTGATCTTATGCACGCCCCTTACTTAGGAATGGGGTGAGGTTAACAGTAGACAGTCTTAGGTTAAAGTTTGGGGGGTTTGGGGATGAGACCACAGAGTCTGGTAGTGCATTCTAGGCATATTTTCTGCAATCGAGTTTGAAGCGCTTCACTTTAAGTTTGTATCTGTTGTGTGCTCGTGTATTGTTGTGGTTGAAGCTGAAGTAGTCATTGACAAGTAGGAGATTGTAGCAGATGATTTTATGAGCTATGCTTAGGTCATACTGAAGGCGGCGTAGTTCTAAATTATCTAAACCCAGAATTTCAAGTCTGGTGTCATAAGGTATTTTGTTGGGAGCAGAGGAGTAGAAGACTCTTCTTGTGAAATATTTCTGGATGCACTCAATTGTATTAATGTCTGATATGCATAGTTCCCCAATGAATGCATCTGATTTCCTCTTGAGTGTTGTCTGCCAGCAAATTCTATCTACTGCTGAGGAACAAAACCTAAAATAATCCCCAATTTGTTTTAGGTTTGTTTCTCTTTTTAACAACGGGCGGAGTATCAAAAGGACATAAATCTTTAAACAAACCAGCAGCAACTATAGGCAAGGCATGTAGCAAGCAAGGAATCAGATGACGTTTTATGCATTCAAGAGACGCTGTATCCTATGGTTAGCAAATCACGCAAAGAGGATCAAGCTTGCTTTGTTAAATTGTGCCACAGTGGAAGGACCCACTGCTAATCTTATTGCCTTTGCATGGTCTATTCACTATGGCATATGGCTTGCCCCAACACACAATAAACTCTCAATTCAAGTTTTCAGACATTATAAACATACCATATAAATAATTATTTTAAATCCATTGTAGTCACCTTGTTTTTCTAGGATACCGTGCCCTGAAAAAATTCAGATATAATCCGGTATACTTCCAAGTGCTAATTTCAGTAAGCATATAATAACAACATATATCCAGTGCTTTATAACTACTTGGAGAATCTAATACCTAACACTATTTATTTTCCAGAAGGATTTTAGACAGAGCTGCTTCCGAAGTCTCCTCTATTATTATAAATAATCCAAGAAAATTGTAGGTAGTTCTCACATACTGTTGTTGCACAAGCTAATTTTTTTTTTCTAACGTGATCTACTTCTCGCACCCTTGACACTATTTATTCTATTAAAATTACATTATTATTGGTACTGTATTTTATCCCAACCTTTTGGCAAGCATACCTAAAACTCCTCCCTTCTCCTTTGTTTTGCACCATAGCAACCTTGTGCAGTAGATTGGGTCAAGAGCCCAAAGCCACCCAGTACAGTAGTTTTCATGCCTATGAGAAGCCTAGACCTCATTCTCTCCTGGTTTCTAGGCCAACTTCTTAACTGCTACTCCAAATTGGCTTTCTAAATCCATCTAATTGGTAAGCATACATTCTGGATAATCAATCCTTTCACCATAAATCCAAACCCAGTCTAGATTATTTAAGACCTGAACTGACAAACAAGCATCAAATAAACAAGCATCAAATCAGAACTAAAGCTATATTATCCTATTAAAAATGGCTATGAAGCAAAGAATTTCCTTCAGAATAGGTCTACAATGGAATAAGATACTCTGTATGTAACTGACATTTTAAAACCTCTTGTTGCACTGTACCGTTATTTCATGGTCATGCGGTCAAAATTCAGATGCTTGGCAAATGGCTCATATTTATGACAGTTGCAGTGTCCTGGGGTCATGTGATCACCTTTTGCAACCTTCTGAAGAGCGAAGTCAATGAGGAAATCAGATTCACTTAACAACTGTGTTATTAATTTAACAACTGCAATGATTCACTTACCAATTGTAACAAGAAAGGTCATAAAATGGGACAAAATTCACTTAACAATTGTCTCACTTAGCAATATAAATTTTGGGCTCAATTGTGGTCATAAGTCGAGGATTACCTGTATATAGCAATAATAACACATATTTCTTTGTGGCTTACTTATTGTTTTATTATAATAATATTTATACCGCCTAACATTTTGGGTGCTGCACGAACAATATAAATGAAGTATCCAACAACTACCTCAATAAAAACTCAGTTAAAATCTTAAACAAAATAAAAACCCAAAACAGTGACACAACTAAGACTCAAAAATCTGTTTAAAAAGAAAAGATTTTTAACATCTTCTTGAATGCCAGAAGTAGGGTGCACTGCACTGCATAATGTGCACCACTAAGGCAGCCTGTTTTCTGGGCACTTATACACTCTGGTGCTGTGCTCTGTATGGTTTTATAGATGATAACCATCACTTTGATTTGGGCCTGGAAACTTACTGATAACCAGAGCAGCGATTAAAAAATAGATGTTTAACAGTGGCTATTGCCCACTGCCTGGCTGTTTGTAGCTTCTAAGTCATCTTTAAAAACAGACTTTCTTATGAAAGCCCTATTAAATTATGTTAAAGAATTACAGATTGTGGGGACGCAACTTCCAAGAGCCACGCAAAGCCTTCAGTGCTGGGCATATGAAAATTAATTTTTAAAGTAGCTTTTTCATATTTAATTTAAGTGAAATTTAAACCAGAATTTCAACACTTTTAAAATGTCTCATTTAAAAAATGAACACAGGTCAAATATACATAATGATTAATATAGCTTACTCTGTCCTAGTTGCTAATCTAAAAAGAGAAATTCACAAACCTAAAAACATATAAAGACCAGACCAACAAACAAACATAACTAAAACGATTTAAAAGTTGATGGTAACACCTTTCCTTGCACATCATGGCAAAAACTTTCTCTGAAGTCTCACAACTATCACTGGAGGTAATTTAGCACTGGAAGAAAAGGGCCAGGTAGACCAATATTAAGATGCCATGTGAGAACGGTGGCAATGACTGGAGGAAGGGAAGGCGCTGGGAGCTCAAGCTAGACTCTATCCAACAAAATGCAATTCAGTGGTGAGAAAAGTAAGGTTTTACACTTAGGCAAGAAAAACCAGGTATAGAACAGGTGAAACCTGGCTCAATAGTCGTAACTTTGATCACCTCAATACAAAAAAAGATGTTGAGAGTCTAGAAAGAGTGTGGAGAAAAATAAGATGATTAGGGGCCTGGAGGCTAAAACATATGATAAATGGTTGTAGGAACTGAGTATACCTAGTCTAACAAAGAGAAGGACCAGGGATGATATGATAGCAATACTTTTTTTTTAATTTGATTTATATGCCGCCCTTCTCCGGAGATCAGGGCAGCTTACAATGCATTAAGCAATAGCCTAATTTGAGGGGCTGTCAAAGGGAAGAGCAGCTCAACCTATTCTACAAAACACCTGAAGGCAGGACAGGAACTCATGGATGGAAACTGGAATTCCAACATAAAACTAAAGAGAAATTTCCTGACAGTAAGAACCAGTGGTGGATTCCTTCCAGTTCCGCCAAGCCAGTAGTGGTGATGATATGACATCACCAAACCGGTTCTGCCCCCCCCGCTGCCCCCCCATTATTCTTACCTTTTATTTGGCCCCATCCCCAATCTATTGCTGCCTCCTGAGTCCCAGCTCATCAGCTAGAAGGAAAAAAACTATTTAAACTCTTGCTGCGGGGCTTCAAAGGGCCGCCCTACAGCTGATCAGTGTTAAAAGGCAGTGCGGTAGTACACCGGTGCCTCCAAAAACAAATGAGTAGACCGATGCCTCCAAAAACAAATGAGTAGACCGATGCCTGCAAAAACAAATGGGTAGACCAGTGCCTCCAAAAACAAATGGGTAGACCGGTACAGCTCTGCAAACAGTTAAAAGCCTGGTAGACCAGTACCTCTGCTAAATCCTAAAGAATTGTCACATGACCATCAAGCCACACCCACAGAACCAGTAGTAAAAAAGTTTAGAACCCACCCCTGGTGAGAACAATTAGTCAGTGGAACAGCTTATCTCCAGAAGCTGTGGGAACTCCGTCACTGGAGATTTTTAAGAAGAGATTGGAAAGGATTTGTCCAGAATGTTATAGGCTCCTGCTTGAGCAGGGGTTGGACTAGAAGTCCTTCAAGGCCTCTTTCAACTCTGTTATTCTGTATTTGTACAAGTGAATACATCATGAGAGTGAAGATCTTAAAGTCTGAACTCAGTGGAGGAAATACCATCAAGGCAATTAAGACCTAGGCAACTCCAGTCATTAGATATCCTGTTTTCCCCAAAATAAGACATCCCCTGATAATAAGCCCAACTGGGCTTTTGAGCTCATGGCAATAAACCCAAGCACTTGTTTCAGGGTTCAAAAAAACATAGGGTAGGATCTTGTTTTCGGGAAACACGGTACATATCTGGAATTCAAACAAAATTAAAAATCTTGGGTAGGAAGACCAGAAAAATAATGACAATGAATCATGCCCTTCATCCACACAGCGTTGTTAACAGACATCCCCCTGATTCGCTGGAATATAAGACATCAAGAAGACACAACACAACCAGATTTGCCAGATTCGGTTAATTCTCAATAAATTACCTTCTCAAGAAATTAGTTTTAGCCTTTCTGTGGAGTTGATTTCCTGGTCTCATCTACCTAGTGGCAGGGAATGGATGGTCTGGGGAAATACTGCAGGGAGCAAGCAAAAGAATCAAATCAGCTTATACAAAATCATTTGAAAGAATGTTTGAAATTCTGTGCTTAGAACAAAACCGTTTCTGTACAGGTAGTCATCGACTTATGACAATCGAGCCCAAAATTTATGTTGCTAAATGAAACATTTGTTAAGTGAGTTTTGCCCCATTTTACAACTTTTCTTGCCACAGTTCTTAAGTGAATCATTGCATTTGTTAAATTAGTAACATGGTTAAGTAAATCTGACTTCCCCATTGGCTTTGCTTGTCAGAAGAGCTAAAAAGCTGATCACATGACCTCAGGACACTGCAACCATCATAAATATGAACCAGTTGCCAAGCATCTGACTTTTGATAATTTGACCATGGGGATGCTGCAATGGTCATAAGTGTGAAAAAATGTCATAAGTCACTTTCTCCAGTAACTTTGAACAGTCACTAAATGAACAGTTATAAGTCAAGGACTACCTGTATTCTGCATTTCTAGAAATCTGTATTTCCCTTGTAGTACTAAATATGCATTCAGATTTTATGAAGTAAGCTGAATACATTTTTACCAGAAGTTATCTTAGAATCTTTCAGCTTTGTGAATAAATCATGATTAAAATAATTAACTGACCCTTCTGTATTGGTATCATTAAATATATGATGAGTAATCATTAGTTTAATTCCTCTTACACAAAAATGTACATTAAATCAAAGCAGGATTTTACCCTAATGCTGCCCACTACTGGGCAGTCTCCACAGTAAGAGATGAAAATGTTGATCCAAAATGAACTGCATATCCCAGGATAGACCACAGAAGTCAACAAATGTGTCTGCAAAATTTTCAAATGTGCTCTGATGCTTGAAAAAACAGATTTTCTCCTTTCTGAAAAAAGGTTTAACCTTCATGTCAAGATCCAAAAATTTACTTTTACAATTTAGTTAAAAGAAACTTTGTAATTGTTTATCTATCTATTTTGCATTATTACGTTTCTGTTATTATGAACAAGGAACCTATCTCAAAAGATGATGAAATAGGAGACTTGAAATTGATAAAATATAAGTCACTAGAATCAGCCACTAGAGGGGGCATGGTTACATAAACTAGACTTGTTTAGTACCAGCTCATTCTGTCTACAATTAATGGAGTTAGTTTTATGTCTTCAGCTATGAGACCTATAGATATTTACACTGGAGAATCAAGAATCAGTATGCAGCGAAACTGGATCGTATTTCTATGAGACAGCAAAATTGAGAAATGAATGGCTTCTCTTATAAATAGGAATCCTGTCCTGTCATCTACAACACCCTAAAGTTGTGACAGCTTGCAGAAAGGGAAAGAAAAGTAGATACCAATTCAAAGAGAAAAATGCAACCAAACTACCTATCAATTCATATCTGCTGCTGCCATGAGAACAGACAGCTGAGTAAAAGGTGCACTGAGCATGACTCCTGGTGATTTAATAGAAGGGGAGGAAGATAGAACGAGAATATCGTCTAAATAAAACTGTAAACGAACGGGGAGAGAATGAATATGGCCAACTAGAGCCCCCAAGACCTTAGTAAAAACTCTGGGGGCGGAAGAAAGGCCAAAGGGTAAAGCCCTGTATTGAAAATGGGAACCCTGGTAGTAAAATCGGAGATATTGGCGATGGGCGGGGAGGATAGGGATATGCAGATAGGCATCTGTCAAATCAATAGAAGAAAGTAGATCCCCAGGACGGAGACATTCCAAAATGGAAAACAAGGTATGCATTTTAAAACGTCGATACACAATGTATCTGTTCAGGGATTTCAAGTCTAGAATGGGCCTCCAACCCCCCGAGGACTTCTGTACGAGAAAAACGCGGGAGTAAAACCCCCTACCCAGTTGGGAAGCAGGAACCCGCTGGATAGCCCTAATGGAGAGGAGGTGATTGATGGCGGAATCCATTAAGGCCCTCTGTTCAGGATCACGGGAAAGAGGACACGAGACAAAAAGGGGGGGAGGCTGGGAAGAAAACTCTAGAGAAAGGCCCGACTTGATGGTAGAAAGAACCCAGGCATCAGTGACCGAAGAAGACCACTGATCATAAAACAAAGACAGACGGCCCCCGATAGGAACTGCCTCCAGAGACCTATCTACCACGTCTGCCAAAACGACCCCGCCCCCCTCGGAAGGAGCGGCGAGGGGGAAAGGTGGCTCCAGATCTAACCTGAGATTCGAAGTTAGAAGATCGTGGATTGGGAGCACGCTGGAATCGAGACTGGGAGAAAGAAGAGTCTGAATTCCGAAAGGACTGGATCCGGGGATACGGAGAAAAGCGAGAGTCCGAGCGACGATGCTGAGAAGGAAGAATCTTGCGCTTATCACGGGTCTCAATCAAAAGGGGCTCAAGCGGAGGGCCAAAGAGGCTGCCAGCCGAATAAGGGGCAGAGGCGAGCTGCCACTTGCTGCGCATGTCAGCCTGCCAACTTCGGAGCCAAAGAAGACGACGAGAAACAACCGAAGTGCCCAAGGCCCTGGAAGCAAATCTAGTGGCGTTGAGGGTGGCATCCGCAGAATACTCCAGGGCCCCGACAATCTTATTAATGTCCTGATGGGTCCTGGAGTCAGACCTGGGCAGGCGGTCACGTAGTTGCTTGATCCAAAGAAGAGCAGCCCGATTGAAAAAAGAGGCCGAAGAGGAGGCTCTAACGGCCCAAGCAGCAGCCAAGTGACCCTTAACAAGGACTTTTTCCGCCCGCTTGTCTTCAGGGCGAAGGGCATCCTCTGGAGGACCAGTGGGATGAGATGAATTGGCCAAGGAAACAATCGGAGGGTCCACAGTTGGAGGTTGCAGAAGATCAGAAAGAGCGGCAGCAGAGTTGTACAGACGGCGATCGAGATTGTTTGGACTGGGACCAGCCCCTGGTACCGCCCATTGTCGCTGGAGAACATCCAGAAAAAGTTTCGGAGCAGGGATGATTTCAGGGGACACCTGGGGCTCAGCAAACATAGCAGAAGCAGGATCCGCATTAGGAGGAGAAGCCGTTGATGATGGTAGATCACCCAGGTGAGTGGTTGCAATTGCCTTGAACAATAAGGACCTAAACATCTGTGGCTTGAAAAGCCCAATGAAGGGAGATTGGTCTGGAAGCAAGCCCTCATCATCAGAAAGGGCTAAATCAAGATCCTCATCCGGCTCAGAAAACGGGACCTGATCAGCCATAAGGTCAAGGTCCCCTTGGTCATGATCCGAAGAAAACTCCTCAGGTTCTCTATGTTGAGTAGGCAGGGAAGCAGCCGGGGCACCTAGATGCAAGCCTACCTGCTGCATGCATTGGGTGAAGCCCTCTCGAATAGCCCGGGTAACCAGAACCTCAATGGGCACAGGCTGTTGTGACAGAGAAGGACCAGCAGGTTGATCTGCTACAGCCGGAGGAGGAGATGGGGCCCTGACAGAAGGGGGAGCAGAGGCCGTTTGGAACAAAGGTTCCCTCCCTGGAGGAATAGCTGGTCCAGCAGAGGGAGGGCGATCTGGAGAAAGCTCCCTCACAGACAAGGCATCCCCTGAATCGGAAGCAGCAGAGGTGCAGTTGCCCAAAGTGGAACGGGGCAAATTAGGCATCACTGAGTGGGCCGAAGCCCTAGAAAAAACCTTTTCTATGGCCTTGTGACGCCGCTGTTCATCCCTTGTGGGGGGGGGGAACTGCCACAGAAGCAGCAGGGACTTTCTTAGACTTAGCCCTTTTTGATGGAGGAGGCAGGGTGGCAGAGTCCATAGCAGCGCTCTTGGAAGCTTTGGAGTGGCCTGAGGAGGAGGATGGGTGAGGCCTTTCCATGACTCCGTACCAAAAAAACCAAGCGTTGGGTCCAAAATGGCTACCGCGAAAAAGCGCGCCAAAAACTTAACGGTTGGTACTCACGGGGAAGCCTCAACAGCTAACGCCGGAATTAGAGGCAAACAGGCAGGCAAACTCATCAAATAAAGGAGAAAGCCGATCGCTAGCTCAAGGGCTATTATTGCGATATCGGGGCAATCAGGAAGCCTCTTTGTTATGCTGGCTGCTCGGCAACAAGCCGCTAAACGCAGCGGGGAGCCTTCAACTTGATCGGGAAGCAGATAAAGCTGAGGGAATCGCCGCTGAAGCGCCCTGCCAGCCGGCAGGTCTGGCGGCCTCCCTGACAAGCGGCGAGGAGCGGAAGGCTCGTAAAAAAGCCGCAAAAAAATCAGCAAGGTGGTGAGAGGCTGTAAAAGCTCTAAAAATCTGAATTAGCGAGAAAAAGACTCTAAAATCACTAGCGAGGAAGGAAGACACAGCCTTGCAGCATAGGCTGAGTCGACACACTGGAGGAGGAAGGGCGGAGCTATTCAAATTAAGGTGTGGACTCAGCCAATGCGGCATAAGGAGAGGATTAACCCAGACTGACAGACGTTGCTTCCATCGGAGAAGAGTATTCATCTAAGCCCAGTTTCTTTTTCTTGTATTTCAAAATCAGCTAAAGTCAGCTATGTGCTACACCTTACCGTATTTTTCACAGTATAAGTTGCACCTTAGTTTTTGGGGAGGAAAATAAGGAAAAAGCTGATTGGCAGGTGGATCAGCCTCCTGGAATACCCCCCATCAGCTGTTTCCAGAGGTGAATTTTAGCAACAGGTTTGTTGGTTGTGAGGTCTGTGCCTTGCTTTTTTCTTTTTTTTTCTGCCTCTGAAATGTCTGAAACTCTGTTTCAGAAAAAACTTTTTCCTGCCTCTGAAAGCCTCCAAATTTCAGAAAAAAAGACTCTGAAGCTCTGTTTGGGGGCTTCTTTTCTGAAGCTTCCTTTCTGATGCTTTTTTCAACCATTGAAACCTCCGTTTGAGAAGCTGGTGGGGCTACATTCAGAGTATAAGACACACCCAGATTTTCACCCTCTTTTGGGGGGGGAAGGTGCGTCTTATACTCCAAAAAATATGGTACCTGAACAACATACAAATTATAATCTAAATACAAAGACTGATCAGTTATGATTATGAAATGCAAATATTACCCAAACAAACGAAACCTAGAGATTATTCTATCACCATTAGAAAATGTAACCATTTAACCGGCAATAATTTAATCAGTGTAAATATATTGTTATCAATTTAGAGTGCTTTATAGTATGATAAGTAAAACTCGCCTCTAGACTTCTAACAAATTACACATAGAAGACAAGCAAATATAGGTAGGCTCACAAGTCATTTAATTTTTTTTTTCATGCACTCAAAACCTAATCATTATAACATTTCCTAAAAGACAGTCAATCAAGATGATGGTTGCAATGATGAGATTCCACTTGCACTGTTGTCTTTGTGCAATGCCTGTGCGGCATACATAAAAAACAGATGAATCTTCAGTCATACTAACAAGGTTACCCTCTTCACTTTGTTATCATACCCTGCAACATTCCTGAAAACTGTGTTTCTCCAGTAATTGATTCCAAGAAGCCTTTTCTTAAATATCATAAGACAGGGGGAGGGGGTGACCCTTGGTGCTATGGAATGGCACCAAGCTGCAGCATGCCAGAAACCAGGCTGCACAAATAAGCTAAATCCACCTGCGGGATGCAGGCAGCATGCAAAACCACACCTTCTCAGGTTCCGCAAGAAATCCTCTCTCCACGGAACTGGACCCTGGTGCCCAAAACAAAATTAATTGCTTTTTGCAATTAATGCTCTTAATTGGACATTCAGTGTATAGATAAACCTCGGCTTGTAACTGGTCACTTAGTGATTGTTCAAAGTTTTGATGAATCTACTTGGGGGTATTTAAAACCTGGATTCAAAAGTTCCAACAATTGGGAACCCTCCACAGTCCTGTGACTAACTTTCAAGCACCCAACATTGATGTTTGCAGTCTCACAGTTGTGTGACTGCATTTACAATAGTTTTTAACAAAAAACCAATTAATTTAATATTTGTCAATTGTCAATTTAATATTTTGTTCTGTATCTTATACATATCTTTTTTTCCAAGCATTTTTGCTATCTTCCTTTTTAACAATATTTTTTTTCATTAGTATGTTTCTCAGGTTTGACTGAATGATAGCTTTAGGGGATTCCCCAGGATGAGAAGCTTTCTGCTTGTCATAGTAGCTCAACAACAGCTTGCTATCTTCAGGAGAGCAGCTTCTAAATTACCGTATATTTCAGTGTATAGGACACACTTCCCCCCTCCCAAAAGCGGGTGAAAATTTCAGTGCATCTTATAGACCGAATACAGGCCTGTTTTGGGGCTCCTGATCGCGTTTTTGCCCTCCACAAGCACTCTGCAGTGCTCCGCATGGGCCGTTTTCACCAAAAACAGGCCTGCTTTTGGGCTCTCCATGTGACACATTTTCACCCAGAAGAACTCTGCAGGCCAAAAATGGGCATGTTTTTGGCAAAAACAAGACACTTGGAGGGTTTGGGAGGCCAAAAATGGGCCTGTTTTTAGCCTGCAAAATGCTTCTGGGAGCCAGGGAGGGCAAAAACTATTTTTTTTCTTGTTTTCTTCCTCTAAATCTAGTTGCATCTTATAGTCTTGTGCATCTTATAATCCAAAAAAATACGGTAGATGTTTCTCACTCTTCCTTTGATTTGAAGATATAGTATTGTGATTCTACTTTTAAAAGTTATTGGTATGTGGGAAGATTACGAACAGCAATTTAGCCTTCATTTTAATTAATCCAGTGATATTTTAGGAATTGAGTGTAACCCTTCCATGCTATAGATTCTGTAAAATTTAGAGTCTAAAATCAACTCTCCCTCTTTTAAGCCCTTTGGTATAGGCCAACAAACTGGCATTTAACTCAACCAGAATGGTTTATATTTGGTATTTGATTTCAAATGTGAGAGCCTTATGTACTATATTAGGAAGGCTGTCATATTTTTCCATTAGTTTCTAGAGTTGGGCTAACAATAATTTATATTTAACCATTCTGACCGGTTCTCTTTTAAACACCCATTTGCCCCCAAATGTCTATCAAAAAATCTGACCTCTCCTTTACTAATATTTGGTATGTGCAGGGCAAATTTTCTCTTGTCTGTGAACAGGAACTTTTTTTCTTTTTGTTCACTATATGAACTGCCTTCGCCCACAACATTATTTGTATTTCTCTTTCAGAAGAATAAGTAGATTGTATTGTTGGTAACAATAATTTGAGCACATCAGGAAATGAGATTAAGAAAATTCAATTTAGCTTGTTCAAGGATATGTATATTCTTCCTCTGAGGATACTTTGCAGCACAAAAACTGTACATAAATGCATGTTTCAAGAGACAGACAGAACCTTTATTAAGTCAAAATGCCCAAAGTTCTAAACAAAACCTAACCGGAAATTAAGGCTCAACGGGTTATTATGATCAAACCCCTCATTAGTACAAGAGGACAAATTTTAATATTTGTTGCAATTCAGTCAACTGTATTGGAAACTGCATTCTTCAAGACTAATGAATAGAATAGAATAGAATAGAATAGAATAGAATAGAATAGAATAGAATAGAATAGAATAGAATAGAATAGAATAGAATAGAATAGAATTCTTTATTGGCCAAGTGTGATTGGACAAACAAGGAATCTGTCTCGGTGCATTCGCTTTCGGTGTACATAAAAGAAAAAGTACATTTGTCAAGAATCATAAGGTACAATACTTAATGATAGTCATAGGAAACAAATAATACTGCCAAGGTGCATAATTGCAATATAAATAAGGAGAGCTTCCTAAAGCAGGCAAAATGTCAGCACTACAAAAATGTCAGCATTACAAAATAACATAAATGTACAAAATATCCTGTAATGCATACTAGAAAGGGCCACCTCCTCCCTTAATAATCCCATAAATAAACCAACTAAACACAACCACTCAGGCAACAATTTATAATAGAATGTTCACAAAAATTAGCTGTGCTACACAATTGTAAAAAAAAAAAAAAAGACGAGGCATGAAAGCCATGTTGGGTCCATCGCTGTCTCAGCCCAACAGTGGTGGGATTCACCAGTTTGCACCACTTCGGGAGAACCGGTTAACTTTGGGAGCAGTTTGATGAACTGGTTGTTGGAAGAAATTATTAGGGCAGAGAACCGGTTGTTACATTATTTGAATTCCACCACTGAGCTCAACCCACCTTATAGAGTTGTTTGGAGGAAATATCAGAAGGAAGGAATATTAAGTATGCTTGCCACCTTGGGATAAAAACCAAATAAATACATAAATATTCCAGATGAATAAAAGAACACTGATTATGGCACTACACAGATGTATAATTTTGGAATACTGATTGCTTTTGACATCACCCATTGCAAGAAATACATGGAACCTGGTAAATGGTGAATACTGATAAGTACATTATTTTCCAAACAAAAAAGTTATGATTGGTTTAGGAGACGAGGAACACCTCTAATAATTCAGGGCAATTTTGCTTTTTTAAAACAGAGAAATAAATTATCTTCCTCCTGGTACTCCAAACTGCAAAACAATGTTTTAAAATGATGCTATAATCCTGAAGGCATCCTCAATTACTGAAGTCATGTCACTACATACAGACTTTATTGTTTGATTCCTTTTGGAAATAAATTATAGCCTCTGAATTATTAAAAAGAAAAATCTCAAGAGCACATAAATGATCCTGATTTTCACATATTAACAAGCTTTAAACTCGACACCTTCCAACAACGTACTGATAGTTCCCAGGAGGAAAAGATGGAATGAAGAGGCATAAAGATTTCTAGAAAATGGTTTTTTTAAAAAAAGATAAGTGAACTTGGTTTGATTTGTTAAGAAACAATCAGATTTATTATTTTAATTTAGACTGAAATGAAGTACAGCACTTTACAAAAGCGATGAGCAGTTAATGGTATTAAAGCCTTTTACCAGAGCAACCTAGAGAAGACATTATTGTCTGCAATGAATCTTAGGCAGAGTGCTGGTGTTTCCAATGTAATTAAAGATTACTTTGAGGTTAATGTTTTGCAGTGTTAATTTCCCAAAACAAGGCTTTCAAATAAACACTCTCAAGAAGTTCATGCCATAACTCTACACTTCGATTTCTGGGGCATGCACATTTCAAATAGAAATTTAAAAAGAACATGCCCAAAGAAACTTTGAAAAATTATTTGCACAGTTCTTTGGATCCCAGCCTACAAATGCTGAAGACATGAAAATACAGAGGTTTTTTTTAAAAAAAGTGTGATAATATTCTATTCTATTTAATCCCTTAGGATTATCTTCACTCAATTAAAGAACATTACATTTATCTGGGAGATATATGCTCCTTGACTGCCAACTGTTTATTTAAACAGTAACTATCTTAGTTGGATGCTTTTTAATTTGCAGGTTCTAGAATCCTATAAACCAAGCCCCTAAATTGGTACTTTCTTTCCAAAATGCTGAAGAGTAAGACTGTGGAAAGTATTGAGAAGAGAGGATTTGCAAAACGCTGAAGTGCATACAAAGTACCTCTCTTTGAATTGCGAAAGCAACATATTTTGCAAGACTCACATAACTGCTTCAGAAGTTGCATCTGGCTGTCTCTGTGTACCGGTCAAAATACCTCCTTTGGATGCTTTTCAGGTCTTACTAAAGAGTCCTATATTCACTTTTGCATTTATTTCACACAACCACTCACAGAGTTTTTCTTGAAAAATGCCTCCATCATATTTAGGTTCATAATGGCTTACAACTACATTGGCTTTAGAAAAATTTCTGCTTCTCTCCATTTAGCATAAATTTTCCATGAAAAGAAGGAGAAATGCATTTTAAAATGTTTGGTCTTTTCCACAGCAAAAACAAGAAGAAAATAAACTGATAGGAATGGTTTAAAGCTTAATCTTCTCCACTGGGTTGAGCGTATCCTTTACATTTAATCTTCTTTACAAAATTATGAATTTTGTAACGAATAAGAAATTTACATTTGCGATTCTAATTATGGACCTCTGAATTGGAATCAGAATTGCCCCTTCTTTTCCAATAGCTATCTTTAACATAATATGAAAGCAAAAAGGGGAAAACATTACTAGCTAGCTCATTCATAGTATGCAAAACCCAAGACCCCTAGATAGAAATTCTAGCAGTTTAATATTTTTAAGACCGGGTGGGTAAAGGGAAGTCACCAAAAGAATTCAAGACAAGTTCCTAAAGGTGAAAAAAAAAGCATTTTCCAGAACTGATGGAAGTATTACAAGGTTTAGAAAAATATCACAACTTATGATAGGCTTTTCCTGCCCTGCTTTGCAGGCTCTGCCATCACAGTCCATCAGATTGGCTGGCACTACAGACATAACCTTTTCAAGTGGTAACCTGAAGGAAGTAATTTATAGCTCCATCTTTGTCTAGTCTTAAATGTAGGTGAAAATTGGTTTCATTTAGTGATTATACTGAAGAAGTTTTAGTGGGCTTTTAGACCACTGCTTTCAGTTTTTCAACCAGATTGTTTTATATTAACTATCTGAATCACATTTGGGAGGGGGGGGGCTTTATGGAGAAACAATATTCATAATTAAGATGCTATCATTATATTTTAGAAACAGATTAAAGAAAAAACAATACTCAACCTATTATTTGTAAGAAGCCCTGAGTAAGAATAATAATCCAACAATATCCAACAATAGTCACAAGTACTAAAAACTGAATCAAAAGTATGTGTTTGTTTACTAACCAAGGAGAGAAACAACCTAGGAATAAGAAATTTCCTACTGGTAAGAGCAATGGAATAACTTGCTTTTGTTGTGGGTGCTCCATCACGGGAGGCTTTCAGAAAGAGACTGAACAATAATTTATCTGAAATAGTATAGGGTCTCCTGCTCAAGCATAGAGTTGGACTAGAAGACCGCCAAAGTCCCTTTCAACTCTTATTAGTTTATGTTCTATGCTACCTACCTATCTACCTACCTACCCATCCATCCATCCATCCATCCATCCATCCATCCATCCATCTATCTACCCTACCTATCAGCTGAACACTGTTAGAAAAGATAATGCCCACCATCATTCATGGAAATAAAAACAGTCAAGTAAAGATAGTCCTCCACTTACAGCAAAATTGGGATCAGAATTTCCGTTGCTAAGCAAAGTGATTCACATGATCTTGGGGATGTTGCAGTACTCATAAGTGCAAGGACTGGTTGTAAGTCTCTTTTTTCATTATCATTTTAACTACGAATGGTCACTAAACAAATGGTTGTTAAATCAAGGACTACCTGTAACTCTCTACTTCCTGTTTATCAGACTCATGAAGGTATCTGCTAGCCCTTGTGAGAAACAAAATGTTGGACCAAGACAAGACATAGTCTGATCCAAGTGGTTGTTCTTATAGGCAAGCTAAAAGAGGTAAGAGATTATATTTATGGAATATTTTATATATATTTATTTATATATAATATATTTATGGATTATCTTTATGATATATTTATTAAATAAATATATCATAAAGAAGAATCTATAGGCACCCAAACGAAGTGAAAAACTTTAAAAGGGGAAGACATCTCATTTGTTTCTGACGGTGAGTTAAGAACTATGATCTGTCCACTCCACCTGCCTGCTCAAGTCCTCTAGAAGAAATTGAGGGGAATATTAAAATGGGCTGATATCTTAATTTTTGTTGCACTTCTTATTCAACAATTAGTACAGATCTAGTCAAATGTATATTCCAACAACACTGTAAGCTGCATTTTTAGACTTCATGAATTCCAGAAGACATTACTGGCAATAGAGTTGGGAAATACAACTCACACACTGTAATGATATCCTAAAAAGGCCACATATCAACATTTAAGACATTTGGCATCAACCAATCCTTGCTATTGCTCCCAAATGTGGATACCTAATAAAAATTCAAATGCTGCACAGTGTTGCCTTGTAGAAATCTTATTATGTGTACATGACAGTGTCATCTACAAATTGTTTGAAAAAGCTCTCTGGCACTTTCCTGGAGATTTTTCAGCAGAATCTACAGATTATTCTTGAAAACTTTATACTTTCCCATATCCTGAGTGTATATGTGCATGGGTGTGCGCTGGTGCATGTATTCATTTGTTAGGGCTATTTTATATATTCTGTTGTGTTATCCATAGCCAGTATTAATCTGATACAAGAATTAATGTGTACATAAAAGCTCAAGATGATGATTTGAATCAATTCTATAGAAACAGGGTGCCCAACCTGTGGGCCATGACTATTGGCCACATGACTGGCTGGCCAGTGTGTGTGTGTGCTTACGAACACACACCCCACACTTGTGCTAGCCTCGCTTCAAGCACCATGCAGGCGCTAGCATCGTGAGGGCATTAGCATCACCACGAGCAGCACACAGATGCTATCGTCGTTACAAACAGCACGCACACGGCGCGTATAAAGATGCCTGTATCCATGTGATGATCAGATGACAAACTGGACCTAGGAGTAATATAATGTCTCTTGCATTGTAGGGAAGAAAAATCAACCCCAGTAATATTCTGCTGTTTGGAAATGAAGTACAATATTTGTCCAGGTTAAACTGCCGAATCTTAGAGATTCAGACTAAGGAATTATTGAATCAGCAAATCACTGTATTTCTTCCATTATAAAACTAAAACAAATACTGTAGATGCTTTAAACTTGCTCCCATTAAGTAATATTGTATATATTTATGAAATACCATACAGTTTAGGGATACAGTATGCTTGGTAGTTTGATTTGAACATTTTGTTTATAGCTAGTTATCTTATTCAACTATGGATGTAATTGATTTAATTTCTAACATTTCCTTTTACATTTCCCTTGGTTGATTGGGAATCAAGGGATTAGTATCCCTTGATATTAATCATTACTAAAAATAGCTGGATTGCAAGCAGGGATTCAACCTTAATAGAGTAAGATTTTTCTCTTGTACCAAGGAATAACCATATAGGCAAAATAAAAAGAGGTTATTTAAGGCTTCCTATTTAAATAAGACTCTGAGCCACTGGCTATCTAACTAAACACATTAGATATCACAAGTTTGCTGTGGCAAGCATAAAGCAACAAAAGATTGAGGCTTGCATATTACTTATTTCCTTGTTTTATTGGTTTGTTCCAAATATCACAATTTCTAGTCGTATCACATTTTATTTTTATAATCTGATTTGTTAGCTGTGTTTTAAGCACACCACAATTTCAACATTCAAATAAATGAAACACTGCAACTTAAATAAGCAACCAATGGATATCGCATCAGATTAAAAGAGGAAAAAAGAAAACAATATTGTAGAAAACCACTACAAATACCCTACAAATGCACAACTTTCCAAAACACAATTTGAAATTCACAAGTAAATAAAAGCTGAAACTTAATGAAATTTAAATATATTGATTTGACAAAGAAAAATAAAATCTTCATTTTTATATCAGTTCCACATAATGTTCAGTAATTCAAGACAATGAGCTATTTGATTATATTTATTTTGAAATCTGTTATCTATAAACATTTATCAAATCTTTACAATAATATACATATTTTAATACTGGATTTACTTTATTACTGTTCTGTTATCCAATTATCTCATTAAAATGTGTAAAATTGGCTAATTTATTATTATAAAAATCCCTCAGCTTCATGCAGCTCTATTTTTCTTGATACTTCTTTTGGGGGGGGGGGTCATTTTAAACTAGCTTTCTTAATAGCTCTTTTTAACTACAAGTATAAATTGTGTTGCTTAGTATAGAACTTTGAATCTCTTCTCCGTATTTTATTCCATATTCACTTATATTGCATAGGGAATTTCATGATATTATAAGAATAGCAAGAACAGCTAGTCTTATAAACTATTAATTATCCAAACTTTAACTGTTCCCAAAGCTTCAAGACTTCCTTATCTTCCTCTTTCTTGTATAAAAATTACCTTTCATAGCACTTCTAACAGTTTCTTTTTTAATAAATACAGCAGTTTTTAAATCTAGGATAGATTAATTTTTTGACCCATTGAGATGTATACTGCTTTAATAGCTGAAATAACTCTACATTTTACATATTTCAAGAAACATTTTTCTTTTCTTCACATACCAATAATTCTGACCAGAAAATAATTTTTCAGGTAATCATTCCCACACTGTAGCTTCTGTTTCAGTTTGGGTCACTGAAAGATAAGATTCATGATCTCTGACTACCAACAAATAGTTTAATGGTACTCTTGCATTTTCAAAAGCAAGAAATATTAGGAAAAATAACAGCTTTTGAGATGTGATAAATAATTTGGCTTTCTAAGATTATCAAATATACTACATAACATTTTAAGGAGAGTCTATTTATTTCAGTAGATTTCATATGAGAAGTTATTTAGACAAATATAAAAATAAAAGCATAGGATTAGTAAATTCTTACATCTTCAACCCCAGTAACCTCAGGAGTGTTATGAAAATTATCAGCAATTACTGAAAAAGGAAAGAAGATGTGAAAATCTATTAACCATAAAAAAGTGTTTCTATTATATTAGGAAAGAAGGGCACAGATATATTACAGGTATTCCTCGACATACGATCCTTCGTTTACCAGTCCTTCAAAGTTACCATGGTGCTGAAAAATGTCACTTACAACCAGACATTGCATTTAAGATCATCACAGTCACATGATCAAAATTTGGACAGTTGGCAACTGACATTTATTTACAATGATTGTTGAAAGGGGTTTGTGTATGTCACATGAGCACCATTTGCAACCTTCTTAGTAGGCTTTCAACAAGCAAAATCAACGCAGAAAGCCAGATTCATTTAATGCCCACATGATTTACTTAACTGCAGCAATTCACTTAATGGCCATAAGCAATAAAATTGAGTGTGATTGACTTAGTGATCATTTCAGTCCCATGGACTGAAATTATGGATGTAAGTCAAGGACTACCTGAATTTAAAGTTACAGTCATTTTGGTCTTCTATAAACACCAAGAGAGCTTTGAGCTCCAAATTTACTGATAAGGAGGAGGCACCATAATTTAATACATTTTTCTATTTCAGCTTCTGTGTGGCTAGTCTTTTGCAGGCTTCCCATCTTAAAGGAATCCTATGTACTCCGGTATGTCTACAGCAACCCTAACCTGTAACACATAAAACCACCTTTAAGCCACCTGTGGCTGATTTAAAATTCTTCAATGTCAAATACTACTCTCAGTAGTGTTAAAACACCTCAAGATGAGGTTACGGTTAAGAAATAAGAAAATTTCGCTGAAGGGTTACTTTTCATTTTTATTATTTTACAAAGAAGTAGTTCTGTTAGTACTGTATCAGGGCCCTGGGAAATTCTATCCTACCAATGCACAGCCTTATAGATTACATTCTGGGTGCCATAGTCTGGTTAATTCCCTACAACATGGCACCAGCAACATTTGAAGACAACTAACAGTCCAATCTACATAGTTATATTAAAGTTCATTAACTGAAAAGAGTGATGCTGTGTCTGCCTATTTCTCTTTCTTGGGAATAGCTCATCCGCTTAATGATAAATACATTTTTAAGATGGTCTGAATACCTATTCGGTGACCTTATATGATGTTTTAAGGCAGCTAGTGTGGGTTAAACAATCTTTTGTTACAAACATAGTACAATCCAATGGTTATTTGAAAGTCACATTAAATCAATCTGCATCCGAATGCAACCAAATCAACCTCTCAAAAATAATTGGTCTTTAGCTTCCATTATCCCCTGCTAATATAATTTTCGCCTGTGATTGCTATAATCCTACACAGGCAGTCCCCAGATCAAGAACATCTGATTTATGGACTACTTGTACTTACAACAGGCTATTACTAAAAATGGTTGACAGTATTGTCGTTCCTTGAGCTGATGAAACTGTGCAATGTTTTTATAACCTGCTGAATTGTATACTTGTAACATACAGCTTGTTGTAAGTACAGGTAGTCCATAAATGTTGTCAACAGTTCATGAAAATATTGCATGGTTTCTGAGGTTCATTGTTCAAGAAAGATCATCACCTGCCATTTTTTCTACAAGTAGTTCTCAACTTACGGCCATAACAGAGCCTGCCCTTCATGGTCATAACTCATTGACAATCATCAGTTGGGTCACTCACATGACCAATCCAATTTTATGACCATTTCTGTGGCGGCATTAAGCAAACACTATCTTTATAATGTGACTGTCGTGACCATTAAGCAAATGCTGCAGTCGTTAGGTCAACCAATGGTTCATTATGGACCAGTTATGCTAAAGCACAGAATTTAAATGTCTTCTTGTGTGACCACGGGATATTGCAAATGGCTGTAAATGCAGTCCGGCTGCCTAGTACCTGAAGTGTGATCACATGACCGCAGAGGGCCAACTGTGGAAACATTGAATCCAGCTCATAAATATTCCCATGGAACTCCACTGTAGCAATGTCTAAGTAACCAATCATATGAAGAGGACTATGTGTAAATAGACAGTCCATTCGTAGGTGCAAGTAATTACTTACATACAAATTCAACTTAAGAAGCCAACTTGTTCTTCACCCGGGGACTGTTTCAGTGGTGGGTTGCAAGAAACTGGTGGGAGGCCCCGCCCACCACCCCGGATGTCATCATTGGCGATCTGCGCATGCACAGAAGTTCTGAGCATGCACAGAAGCTAGGTGGCACGCGATCCCGTTGCAAACCTTAGTAAAGGTAAGTAGAACCCACCCCTGGACTGCTTATATAAAATTCTCTGGAGAATCTTAGTAAACATAGTTAAGTCTAACTCATAAATGAAGATACCATCATAACGTGCTCAGGAATTTTGTGAAAATTTCTCCTCACAAATGAAGGTGAATATACCTGTCCCAGTATAATGATGCAGGATCCAATCTAGGTCAGTCACTGGGGCCAGAGATTTTGTCTTCCAAGCTTGTGGCCTTGTGCTGGAGCCCATCCTCAAGGAACTTCTCCCTAGTCAGCTTCTAGCTAGAGAGAATTTCCCTGAAGATGGCCTCCAGCATGAGTCTGAAAGATCAGAAGACAAAATCTCTGGTCCAGGTGACCCAGCCAGATTAGATATTTTTCCTCATTTTGAAGCATCTTGTACATAAAGAATGGATTGTGTGTGTGTGTGTACATACACTTTTATACTTTTTTTCTGGCTTATAAGCTTTTTTTGAATAGAGAGAGAGGAGGAGAAGAGAGTCAGAAACAGTGTTGAAGGACAAAGTGTAGTTCCCTGTAGGATAAGCAAAACTTGTGCCTATGCATACACCTCATCCTCTCCCTCCTTGCTGTGTAAATATATTCCTATGATATTTACACTGTAGTTTTGAAAACATATAAGGCCAGCAAATGCAGTAAACTGGGATTTAATATCACCTCCTTTGTCCTTTTATCATGTAAAAATGACAGTTAAGTAGAGTTGATAAGTCAAGGCTGTGTTCCCTAGGAGAGTAACCTAGTGAACATTGGGATTTTTTAAAACCCTCCACTCGTACAAGAACAGAAAAAGAGCGGAACTCATAGGGGGGAATCTAATTTCAGAAACTCTCTCTAGATCTCAGTGATTTCTTTGGGGTTTTCCTGTCTACATTATTTCCAGAACTGGTTGTTAACTGTAAAAGAAAATAAGTAGTTTGGGTAGATTTAAGGCCACTTCCATAGGCAATTCTTCCATCACAAAAAATTAATATGGTAAACAAAGCACACATATAATTCTTTATAACATTAGCATTTTTATTATATATAGCAAAGGGATATAGCAAAAGGGTTTTTTTTTCTTATTTTGCACTGGACAGCAATGTTTTCTTCTACATAAAATATAAAAAAGGATATATGTCAAAGGAATCTGCAGTTCCAAGACTTACAGTACATATTGCTATCCTTTTTGATAAATGTAAATAATACCTATGCATTCTATGCAACTTTACCTATGTGTCAGTTATTTCTGAAAACAGTGAAACCTGTGAATAATTCTATGTAAAAACAACCTTATTGGATCAGGCTAAGGCCTAATTTAGGTAGCATTTTGTTTCCCCAAATAGGCATTGAGATGCCCCTGGGATACATGGAAGCACAAGATGGAGAGATAATCCTTCTGCCATTGCAGTTACTCTGCAACTAGTATTGGAACCACATTGCCCATAATCTGAAGATGACAATGAGGCATCAAGAATCTGCTCAACATTGCAATGGAATTTTGGACTGGACAAATGGCTATCCCCACCATCAAAAGGGGAAAAATAATGAAAAATAATGAAAACTGAAGGAATCGAGGTGCTCTACGTTATGGGAATAAAGTAGAGTCTGAATGAAGATGATAAGTACAAATACCTAAGCATCCTTCAAGCGGAAAGCATCGAGCACATTGAAGTCAAGACAAAAGTTGGAAGCAAATACATTAAGAGAGTGAAGATATCTTAATTCAGTGGAGAAAATGTCACAAATGCAATTAATACCTCGGCAATTCCAATCATTAGATACACAGCTGAAATAGTGGACTGGACTCAAGCAGAACTAAAAGCCCTGGATAGGAAGACCAAAAAAAAAAATAATGACAATGAATCATGTCTTTATCCATGCAGTGATGTTGACAGACCTTACTTACTGGGAAAGCCCGTGAGTATGTAATGTTGCAACTACACCAAAAAGTTGAAGAAGGAAAAAGGGCTTTGGAAAAATATTAGAAGGACAGGAAAGATGATCTACTGAAGCTAGTATACCATATAGACTTACTGAATATTGGAGAGACCAAACTGGCCTACAAGAAAGACTATATGAAGAATGGAAAAGAGACAAAGTATTGTATAGCCAATACATTAAAAAGTAGCAGGCAAAATAAATGGCAATGGCAATGGTTAGGGGCAGAAAAATTAAAGAAGAAAACAAAGGAGCTAATCCTGACTTCACAAGACCAAGCCTTAAAGAACAAATGCATACAAAGTCTGAATTAAGAAGACAACAGCAGAAAGCGGTTGCCTCTGGAACAGCAATACTGGCTCTGGAAAGAAACTGAAGAAGATCGTACAGACTGACTACAAACAACGGCATGACAAAGTAGCAACCATGGTGCATTGAAAGATCTTCAAGAAATATAATTTGCCTACAAGCAAAAGCTGGTGGGAGTATAAAATAAAAAAGTAATAGAAAATGATGAAGTTAAAGCACTCTGGGGTTTTAGAATTCAAACAGCCACGCACCTACCACATAACACCCCAGAATAACTGTTGATAAGAAAGACAAAAAAGTCTGACTATTGGATGTGGCAGTATCTGGAGTCAGAAGAGAAGAGAAAGAACTGGAGAAAAATCACAAAATACAAATACCTGCAAATAGAACTAGAACGACTATGGCGAAAGATAAGTCAAGATAAGGTCAATAGCAATAGGCATCTTGGGTGTAATCCCAAAACATCTGGAGCACCACTTGGACACCATCAGCATTCACAAAATTACCATCAATCAATTTGCAAAAGTAGGGTTACTTGCAGCAGACTCAAGAAGTGGATAAAACTGCCAAATCTAATCTAAACATCTGTCAGACCAGCTATAACAATAATGAAACAAAAAAGCAACAGAGCAAAAAATAAAAATACCTCAGCTTAGTAAAATGTATGTGGTCGCTAGGAATCAAAAATTACTTCATGGCATATAATCAATCGATTATGATATAGCACCCAGAATTCAAGGAAAAAGTATGTTTATATACTGCCACCAGAAAGAGGCAAATGTTAATTTGAAAGTCTTTCGGTATTTTAAGCAGCTCCATGCAACTTAGAGCAACAAATGCCTGTGTGTGTGTGTGTGTGTGTGTGTGTGTGTTTTATAAGGAAATTCAAAGCCCTAAAGTAAAATGTTCAAGTATGAAGAACTTCAATATGGGATTCTACCTATCAACTCTCCTCTGGCATACATTATAAATTCCTCACCCCAAGTTTTCTGCCCCCCCCCCCAAATACTTAGCATTCCAAGCTCACTCAACCCATGGTCAGCCATTTGGGGGTGAAGTAATTGGGCATTGGTATTTTTCTGTACTTTCTTTTTTAATATAATCTGTATTTAAAGTTTTAACAATAATAAGAATTAATATAAACCGAAATACAACAGAGAAAACAAAATGGAAAGAGAAATAAAAGAAAAACTACTTTCTGGAAGTCCCTTATAAACTGGTTTTAGGTTTGGGGTTCTCAGCGAACAGGTGAGATCTCCTCGCCCCCCGCTGATGGAGCAGCGGACTAAAGTGCTGTTAAATAGCACTTAGCTGCCAGCTGCCTGCAATTACTGCAAGTTCGAATCTCACCAGGCTCAAGGTTGACTCAGCCTTCCATCCTTCCGAGGTAGGTAAAATGAGGACCCGGATTGTGGGGGCAATAAGCTGACTTTGTATAAAAAAGAACACCGCTTGGGGGGGCCTGAATGCCCTACTAAGCAGGTATATACAAAAGTATGAAGGCTATTGCTTAACGCATTGTAAACCGCCCTGAGTCTCTGTAGAAGGGTGGCATATAAATTGATCCAATAAATAAATAAATAAATAAATAAATAAATAAATAAATAAATAAATAAATAAATAATCTCTACTGTGCCATATGTTTTTCTAACTTTTTAATAATGATTGGAGTTTTTTATTGTTTTATATCTTTGTGTATGCCACCCAATTGCACTTCATTTGAGATGGGCAGCTGTATAGATTAGATATATAAATAAAAAGAGAAAGCTAAGAAATCAATAAGAACAAAAGTAGAAGGAAATAGAAAAAAAAGAGATATAAAAATATATAAAGATGTGGCTTCCTATTCTTCACAGCAGTTAAAACTACAATTATATTTTAACCTCTCTCTCTAATGTACTTCAACAAGCTTTGAGATTCTCACAAACCTGTGGGTATATCTCCCTCTTGTGTACAGATGGGACTGTTTTGGTTACATAAAGATTTTATTTTGATTTTATTTTTATTTTTTTGGAAAATTACAATTAGGAGAAAAAGGGACCATACCAAAACATGTTGGTTTTACCTAGAGTTCATCATGTGCATTTCTATCCCAGTGTGACAGATCTGCAAAAACAGTAGGACAGAGAACAGCAGCCTAGTCTATTTAGTCAGATACCCAGACTAAGGCAGAAATATGTTCAAAATTGATATTCTCTCCTAAGTGATTATTTTACATTTGTGGATTTGAAAAACAAGTGTTATTTCTATTACATTGTTCAAAGCAGCTACGCTATGCTTCTAAGCAGCCTCCCTTCAAAACCAAGATCTGCTTAGCCTTCTTAATACTCTTCAACCACTACAGCTCAGAGTCTAAAGCTATCTTTCCCCAGTCCCTAATTAGACAACCATAATGAAATCTGTTTTCCAATTTAGCACTTTAATATATTCCAAAGCACAATGCTCTCGTAATGGATTTTAACACATTCTTACAGTTCAAAGAAAATAATAGATATGGATGACCATGAAACACAACTGAACAAACTGATGTCTTCTCAGAAGCATTTCAGTCCATGCTTCAAACTAACCCTTTTTCAGGACAGTTTTAATATTTATATATCTATTAATGCATGGGTGGAAGTCAGTCCTTATATTTTTAGCATTTTGAAAGCATTTCAAAGCAAATCACAGTATCTTTGGCAGGTTTTTTAAGGTACGAAACCAGGCAAAACCAGTAAGCTATTAAGTCATTTTTCAGCTGCCCTATTATCTAGAAAATGGATCATATATTTTTTTAATAATCACCTTCAAACATGTACCATATTCAGCTTAATTTCTGTGATACACTGCAATCATGATAGGTATCATTTTTTCCTTATAGTTAATGTTATATACTAAAATAAAATCTGTATAACAGGAAGTAAACAGAAGAAAAAATAGATGGAGCTATTTCAGAAAACTGAAGAATAGTTAATGCTACATACAGCAATACCATTGAAGAACTGGGTACTGTATTCCACTCTATCTGCTTCCCCCAGTTATATACCCTGAAAGCTAAAAGTTGATTGTTGTCATAAGATACAGAGACCAGATCCCATCAAAAATAAAAAAAAAGACACAATGGTAACATAAGCTAACCAAGGAAACCAAAGGATAACAGCAAAATCAAGAAAAAGTAGGAAGCCATGATAAGCTCTTTTTATATTGTTTGATCACTTTTCCATGTGTTCTTATTCCAGCAATGTCAAACTGAATATCTGTATTATAAGTTAATTATGATCCCTATAACTTATTTGTTTTCCTATACAAGCTATTATTATTAAAGGAAAAAAATAATGATGAGTGGTAACACAGGAGCTATTTCTTGTTGAATTTTACACTGACTTTCCCACAAAAGAATAACTTGGGGATACTGATGTTTTCACACACTGTGGATCTCATTTTTGTCAACACAAATCATGTTAAATGTTGGAAGCTCCAAACGAGATTAAGAGAAAAAGAAATTAGGTAGATTGTAAGTGGTTGTGGAAATGGGCTGAAGTATACAGTACCAGCATTTCATAAAATATTGTGGTATACTGCAACAGCAGTGGTCTTTATTTTCTATTGAGAAAGAAAGGAGGGAGGGAGGGAGGAAAGAAAGAAAGAAAGGGCAGAGGTTTTTTTTGGATTCCATCTGAGGGCTACAGATTATAAAATAAATTGGGAATTCTGATTTTTTAATTTGAAATGCCTTTCCTCTAATAATATATAATCATATAAGAATTGGTACCATCAAATTCAGTTTTATCTATCCTGATTTGTTAAAAGGTAAATGATGAAATTTAATGTTAAATGAACTTGGTTAACTTAACCAAGATAAAACGCAGAACATCAATGCACCAGTAGTTATTCAGTCAGTTCTTTAACCAAAACAACAACAACAACAACCCCACCACCAGCCAAATTCCAAGATGAATTCCACAAGGAATACCTGCAATCTTCCGGTGAAGGATCTCAAAGCTTTCTGGACCAGTGCCCCCAAAATAGAATAAACTGATGCAATGACTTAGGTTGACTATTTTTCTAAAGACTAGCATCTCCTACTTTCAACATTGTTTTGACCAGTAGAATAGATGCTATGGCAACAGCTGGGCTATTTTATAACACTGCTCACCTAGTTCTATTGTTCCTGAACTGGGGAAATATTCACCACAGGATTACATTCCATGAGCTCTCCAAAAATCTACTGGAAATCCACTAGACAAGATGGATTTAAAGCAATAACTCCCGAAGTTACTGATCTTCTTTGTCACACATTTTCATCTAAACTAGCCTATCCATATATAATGATGAAATGAATAAATAAATCCAGATTAAAGAGGCTACCATCAATCAAATTTGTGAACACAGTTCTGCTTTTCCTATTCTTACCACTACCTTCCCCAGTCATTCCAAAGATATTTTTATTTTGAAGGGCTCTTTTGAACTAAGAGCCAGTTTATGACCAGACCAGTCATCAGGAATAGTTTTTACTATGTTGATCTTGCAAAGGTGGCAACTTTTGAATCCAGATTAATTGACAAGCATATTATTTCTGCATAGATATATATCATGTTGAACTCACAGCAAACTAGAAGGAAATTATTCAAACTAACATTGAGGAAGACTGTTTTATTATGGTTAGAAAACAGGGTTCAGAGCCATCAAGCTGATTACTTAAGCATCCTTGGAAAATTTGACATATTTATATCCATATTTCCCATATGTGTATTAAACACTTTTTCACCATAAAAAATCAAATAAAAAGAAACTTTGGAAAGCGGTGGACTGGGTGATATAATTAAGCTATATTTAACTGATAGACCAATTTGCTGTGCTTTAGTTGTGAACATGCTAGCCTAGAAACCAGGAGACTGTGAGTTCTAGTACTCCCATTGACATGAAAGCCAGCTGGATGACTTTGGGTCAGAATTCTCTCTCAGCCCAACCCACCTCATAGGTTTGTTCTTATGGGAAAGAAAGGAGACAGAAATATTAGGTATGTTTGATGCTTTGAATTACATATAAAAAAGATGGGATAAAAAATGTATTATACTAAGAACAAACTAGTTTTTTAAAAAAAATTACACTAACTCTGTATCATGCAAATTACCGATCTACTCTTCAGTTCTTCCAAAATGGCTACTTTCTTTTCAGATCCTTTGAAACACTCATCTTAGTGCATAAGCCTCCATATCTGGAAGGAAAAGGCAACCTTATTGTGAGGGTTTCATGTCATGCCTTCTGGGTGCACAGTAAAACAGCTAGTCATTTCTCATCCAATAAGGTGTTGGTAATCACCTTTAAAGCGCTCCATGGCTTAGGACCAGGGTACTTACGGGACCGCCTTCTGCCACCTATTGCCTCCCACCGGCCCGTTCGCTCCCACAGAGAGGGCCTCCTCAGGGTGCCGTCAGCCAGACAGTGCCGGCTGGCGACCCCCAGGGGGAGAGCATTCTCTGTGGTAGCCCCCACCCTCTGGAACGATCTCCCTTCAGATCTGAGAACTATCACTGACCTCCGGACCTTTCATCGGGCTTTGAAGACTCATCTCTTCCAACTTGCCGGACTTGCCTGATCCCTCCTATTTTTAAATATTTTAAATTATTTTAAATTTTTAGAGTTTTAGAGTTTTTATTCGGTTTGTATCTTCAGCCTAAATTTATATTGATTTTAGTACGTTTTAACTTATTGTATTGTATTGGTTTTAATTGGCTGTTCACCGCCCTGGGTCCGGAAGGAGAAGGGCGGTATAGAAATTTAATAAATAAATAAATAAATTTTAAATTTAAATGTAATGTGCGTTTCTTGATGGTACAAATCTGATCAATACATGTTAATTTATTACTCAACATTTTACAACATCAAGAAGGGCACATTTTTAGATTTTCTTACTTTAGAAAAGATTCCATAATTCTCATTATTGATATTCTATTGCTGCCTCTGTAGATTGACAGTAGGAATGTCCATTACTCCTTTATATTCTGCCCCCAACTGGCCTTTGCTATATTATCTCCCTGACTTAATTAACTCTGCCTGGCTTGACTCATCTCCATCACTGCATAAGGACAGAACAATCCTGCCTAAGCTATGTATTCAGTCAGGGAAACAGACTCTGAAAACTCAAAGTTTCTAACAACATCAGTTGGCACTTAGCCTGGACAAATCTATTTTGATAAAATGAAAAATGTAAATTATGCTAATGTTGCAGAGGATGCTCATTGATAATACCAGAGCATTGTTTTCCCCAAAACTATTAATATTGGTTTAAATCTGTTAATAATTTATAATTATTTTTAAATAGAAGTAACATTTTCTTTTTTTAAAATAGGAAAGAAAAAACTCATTTTCTATGGTGTTAACGTTTCTACACATTTGGCACCAACATTTGCAACTACTATAAAAAAAATTCTCACAGTTGTATTTTAATCCCTTCATTTTAAAAAAGTTTTAAAAGAAATATGTAATAAATTATTTCTTTCATGTTCAGATCAAGGTATCATAATTCGAACTCAGAGTATTTTACATTATCACCCATTAACAAGTCAGAAATAGATCTTAATAGAGTTGTATTCTATTGCACTGAAAGTAGATCATGAAAGCAGGTTATTTCCAATCCTCTTGCTTCCTTTAAATAGTAAAGTTACAGCAGAATCCAACAGGCTGTTTTTCCTCCATAAAATATTGTCTAAGTAGAGAGATTATTTTGATATTTAGATTTTAAAGATCCTTTATGAAACTGCAATAAAAATGCAACCAAATTTTGGACATCTTAATAAAAGTGAAAGTCAGTTCATGATAAATTATATATCTGGAACTATATTACATTTTAAAATATATGCAATCAGTGTATCTTTTAAAAAGTTTTGTGTATATATACATTAGCGTGGCAAAGAAAAAAAACATGGCCTTTATTTCAAGAATATTTGTCCTAAAATAGTTAAATATAAGGGGTATAGGGAAATGGAGAGAATACAGTAAATGAGGCTGAAATGAAAATGATCACACAGAAGCAAAAAGCAAAGATACGTGCCACAGATCAAGATGCAAAGAAATTATGGCTAACTAACATTAATAATTACAACACATAATGCAAAATTATGGTACTACTGCCCTGTAAGCAGTTGTCTGTGAATACATGGCAATAATGCTATTGAGCTGTACATAACAGGGAATTTTCTTTCCCTATGATTTCTTCAATATATATTTGAAAAAATGGTGAGATAGCACCATTAGCATTTTCATGTTGCTAAATAAACAAAAACAATGTGATTCTTAATTTTTTAAAGGATAAAAAATGGCTCAATATCTATTTCCCTGTAGTGTATGACTAGAATCACTTTCAGTTTTTTCCATTAAAGTTACTTTTATGTGTGTATTATTTACTTGGAACATGCCATTGCTTGGATTATACAGGAAACCTTGGGGTATAGGGTTGGACTAGATGACCTTTTTTCCTTCAATCCTTCTATACATTGAAGGAAGAATTTAGCCACACAGGAAAGCTTTTTATTCTAAGCAAGGTCTTTCCATAAAATCAATTTTGCATGCATTGAACATCTAAAGTTTGGATACCATTCATTAGAAACACAGTTCAAAGAAACAAAGAATTTGAATTCTACCCTCCTTACCACTACTTGTTCAGGTGAAAACCAGCTACGGCTGCTCTAATTGTAGTCATGACAACCATAAAATATTCTTTTCCGGCAATAATTCCAATTGAACATTTGTTCATGGCTTCTATTGTCAAGAGAAAGCTTAAAAAACTATGACTGTAGCTCTTAAACTATACTATGCTAGATGGAACTGGAAATTTTAGCTCATATAAAACTTTCAAATGCATTGGTTCTTCCAAAGTATATTTATTTTCAGAATCACCCAAGAAGCTATCATATAGAATGCCCAATTTATCTTAAATTTTATCAAATGATAATGCAGCTGACAAAACTTCATTTTTTTAAAAAAAAAAGTTATAATAAAATTGCCATATTCTAAATTTATTATGTCGGTTTCAATACTTAACTAGTACATCTTTTAAAGATATTCATTCCAAAGAAGCACACTGCCTATATTGGAAGGGGACCTTTTCACAAAACATTATTCTAAATACTGCACTGATTATTAATTTTCTTTTATAGAAGCCAATATATTAATGCCATACTTCATTGCAAGCTGGGAAAAACTCTCCCAGAGACAACCACTATGAGGGGGAGGACTCTTTATCGAAGAATAAAACCTTGCTTCTCATGCAAATAAGAGCAGGTAACCCACTGTGCATAACTAAAGTTTCAAACAGCAGAATATCAATAAAATATGATTGTATATCACTTTATAAAGTAAATGCTATTGCTAATTTAATCCTGTCATAATACTGAGCTACTGCTGATTTATTAAAAAGGATTCAAACAACACTGCATTTTTTTTTATTAAAAAAAATCCTACTACTGAAGGGGACTTAAAACTTTCAGCTCTTTGCTTAATTTGAGGAGACAGCTACGTGATACCTGCAGTCTTAAAGGCATACAGTTAGAGCCTGTTTTAGTAAACTCTCAAAAATAAACTCTGACGAACGATAAGTCAAAGAAGGACAGAATAAATTAGCTTAAGAACCAAGTAGTAATACAATAACATTTATAGTCTTAACTATTGGACAATTTCACAAGTTCATCTATACATTAAATATGTCAGTAAGGATTGTTTGCATTTGTTTAGATTACAATATATATTTTTAATCAAAGAAGAGAAGAACAAGAGGTTATGCTTTCATAATACACTGGTAGGATGGGGAAACACAGAAAATAGATAAGAGCCATACCAGATCCTGATTTCTTTAAACAGTAAAATGTTAATGGCTCCCCACGAAGAGAACAAGAACACACATAGTCTTAACACTATTAACAAGGCTCCATAAAAAATGTGTGTATGTGAGGGAGAGAGATCTGATCCATAGATACAACTTCTGCCAACAGAGACACAGTACCTCTGAGCCCAGACTTATCTACTTTCAAGTGAGACTCCTCAAATTTGACAGAATTTATTGAAAAGCATATCAAAGACTCCACACTTTGGGATTGGTTTCCAACAGTAAAAAGTGGGATTCAACTGTTACAAATACATAACAATCACCTCAAGCAATTTTTGGACACACCTTCAACCTGGCACTGTGTACATATTGGCAGACACCAGGTACAAGAAAAGGAATTCAGTCCCTGCCCTAAAGACACCTAAGCCACTTTAAGGAAGTAGACTAGGATTGAGGAGGGGGCGCAGGAGGAGAGGATAGGATTAAAACCATGGGGAGAAAAGCCAGTTCAAAAAGGAGATAGGCAACTAAGGCTAATATCTGGAAGTTACCAGACGTGGGGGTTTTATTTTTTTTTTAGTGCATTTAAACAAAACCATCTTTTAAAAGATCCGTGAAAAGTGACCGATGGGCACGAGGAGAGACTTGACTTGCTCCAGAATCAATTCCGAGGTGGGAGCTTGTCATTTTTTCTTCCTTTCAAGATAGCTTTAATTAAAGATAGCCTCTGCCTTGTGGTGATGATGGATGATTTTGCAGTGGTTATGTGGTGTGCGTTCCCATCCCACCCCCCACTCTCTTTTTTAATAAGCCATCTATAAAACGGAGCCTTTTAAAAACACACGTAGGGCCGACAAACAAGATGACAGCCCCTGGTGTCATTTACCTCCTCGATGCGGAGGAGAAAGTCAACCACCTTTTTACATCGTGCGGGGTGAGACGGTGTCTCCAACCCGCACCGGGAGGGAAGTTAAAAAGGTCTGGTACAGAGAGAAAGAGCATGGCAAAGAAGGTGCCGGGAAGAGACGAGGGTGGCAGCCACGGGGAAGGAAAGCTTGATGTCGCCTCCCGAGCAGATCTCTTCTTCTCCTACATCCCCACCACCACCACCCTCCCACCCCGCGTCCCCTTAGCCCGAAACCCTACCTCAGAGCACCCCCACGCTACCGCTCCTGGTCTTGCACATCACCCAAAAACACCCAAGCAGGAAGTTTTCCCATGCAGGCAGCGAGCGCAGGCGCGAGGGGATTCATGAGCCAGGCGTTCAATCCACTGGAGGCGACTTACTCTTGGCAAAGCGGCCAAGGCTCGACTACAACAAGCGAGCCACCCCACGGGGCGCGCAAAGAAGTGTGGCAGCGAGAGACGCCTCGGCCAGCCAAGCCAAGCCAAGCCGGCAGCCTCCTCGGGCTCTTTCTTCCGCGGGGCCGCCACAAGCCCTCCGAGCCCCGCTCCTCCCCAACACCTTTCGCGACTGCTCTCTCCCCCCCCACCACCACACATACACCTTCTGTCCTTACCTTTCGCCCACAGGGCGGGCGAGCAGCGGCGCGGGAAAGGGGCGACACGCGCGCCAAGTGTGCGTGTCCTTGTCGGGCGAAAAGCGGCTTCCTTTCCCCCCCACCTTCTTCAGGCTGGCGGAGAAGGAGGATGCACAGAAACAGCAGGGGGAGGAGGAGGAGGAGGAGGCGAAGGAGGCGGCGGCTTAGGCATTGCAGCCTCTCTTCCCTCCACCACCACCACCGCCACCCCGCCGCCGCCAAAACCCCCCACACAGCTGGGGCTGCTTTCTCTCAACTCCGCGGCGCGACGAGGAAGAGGCCGAGGCGGCGAAGCTGCAGGGCGCGGAGCGAGAGGAGCCGCCGCCGCCGCCGCGGGGGCACTTGGGCAGACGGAGGCAGCTGGCGCAGAGTCGATTGCATGCTGCTCCCTTCTGGCTCCGTCCTATTCACATACTGGCCGCTTTAGCTGGGGAGGGAGGCGGCCTCCGAGCCCGGACGAGGGGCGGGCGAAACCAATCGCGGGCGTGGGAGGGTGGGACAAAGAGGAGGAGGGCGGGACAGGCGGAGAGCTCGGCCCACCCGCCGCTGCCTGTTCTCCGCCGGGTACCCCACCCGCGCGAGGCTCGGCTGGGCCCACCCAACCCAGCCTCTTCCCCCTCCCGCGCACCCCCACCCAAGGGAGGGCTTGGAGTCGGCAGTTTGCACCCGAGTGCGAGCAGCGCCGGTGGTTTTCCCGGGGTTGCTGCAAGCAGCTTGCGCTCCTTTTCTCTCTCTCCTTCTCGGCCTGACTGGAGGCTGAGCTGTGCCATCCTTCAGGCGGCAGAGCGTGGGGTGCGAGGCGAGAGGGGAAAAGAGATCGGAGGCAGCGCTTCTGCTGATAAAGTTACCCGGGCGCAGAGACCGAGCAGCTCCCGCAATTGGCGTGAGAAAAGGGAGCCGGCGAAAGAGCTCCTCTGCCAGCCCGGCGCTTGCTCCATACGAGCGCCGTATTTCCCCGGTCTTTTTATTTATTTTGTAATCATCCAACTGCGCGTACGCTCTCCTCCTTTACCCGACGTTTCGGGAAAGAGAGAAGCCGCTGTTGTTGCGTTTCTTTACATTTCCGAGGATTCAGAACCAAGGGTTGTCATATTTACCTCGGTTACGCTTATTACCACAGTCGTCGCGATTGCCGCCTGTAATCGTATATCTTCCGTGGGCGGTGGAACAGAGGAGCCCTATGCGAGGCTGTCTCGAATCCTCGCTACTTTGGGGTCGGTTTAAATCAACCACTGCAATAACCCCAGAATTCGACTGTACGGTAGTCGGGTTTCCCGAGGTAGGACTGGCAACCCGATCCTACGCGTCCTTACTTAACACTCTTCCCATTATTAGTTACGTCTTCAGAAGGGGCAGCCTAAGTTACTCTCGACCGCTAAATAGGTATTTGCCAAAGGATCTAACCAGACTGCCACTGAAATTAGTGAGCGATTTTCTCTTAATAAGCCAGTTATAAACAATTTTACCAGATATCTAGCTACTGTAATACCAAAACATTCAATATGAAATATTAGACTTGAAACGTGTATTCACTGGCAACAACCTTAAGCTGAAATTTAAACTCACTTAGAATCCTCTGCATTTTAGACGTTCCTAGTCACTTAATTCTTTGGACTGGGGACTTGGGGCATCTCTCTCTTTTTCCTTTTAACGTGTGTCAATCCCCTGGACATAAGTAGCATTAAAAATATTTTCAAGTTGGAAGCTTGTACGTGAGGCAATCTGTTGGCAGCGACAGACCTTCCGAGTAAGTGATTTGTAGATTGTAGCTCTTGATTTATCAAATCATACGTTGGAGGCGGAGGACAGGAAGCAACCAGCACACTTGAATGCCTGTTAGAGACAGATGTGCTCTTCCATTCTGAAAATAAGAGTCATGCTAAATAAGAATCATAATAGCAATCAGAGCTGTGATGAGTAGGGGAAAGAAAGTATGGAAAATAGTGGCTTGTGGACTGATCGAAAGTGAAAAGTATGCTTTAATATAAAGGACCAATAATGGCTGAAAGAAAACAAACTGACTTTGGAAAGATGCCATCAATGTTTGTGGGCACAAAAACATTTTATTAAGTATTATTAATGAGATTATGTTAGTTATATTTTATCCTGAAATGAAATGCTTGATAAGTTGCTGGGTAGATTATCTGTTTTAACGCTGAACTTCTAATACTTCAAGGTGAGGGGTGAGAATAAAAAATACAGATGTGAATTATTCAAAAAAATCAAACATGGTTCATTAGTCTTATTTGAACTGGAACCTGATGGGAAACCTCAATAGGTAGCTGACTTGATATATAACATGGCAATCTCTGAGCAACATTCAGATCTTCAAACTTATAGAAGTGTGAATCAAAAACCTTCAGCAACATCAAAGCCTGGGTGGTCTTAGAAAACTAATTTGGTGTATTATGAGATTATTACACATGGTCTTTAAGATACAGCCTAAGGTTTTCAAACCGTTACCTGGTGACAAATTAAAGTTGACATATTACATAGACATGGAAGGAAAACCAGTTACTTTTGAAGTGAGAGAGTATTTTAGAGAATACAATAATGGTGACATGAATTTTCCCTCTTGAACTTTCTTGTGGGTATGGGAGCGCCATCTTAAAATCTAAGTTGTCTTCTTTTTCAGTAAATACTATATTTTTCAAAGAGATTAATTTTAAACTTTTGCCTCTGTTAGGATAATGTTTCTATCCTGTGAAAGAGGACAGTGTTCCCTTCTGATTTGATGTTGCCAACACATACCTTGGAGTCGTCGCAATTCTGAAATGCTGTGATGACACAAAATTTGTAGAGGGTTAATGGTCTATGACACGCAGATGAGAACCAATACAGTGCATTTGAAGCTGGAATGACTTTCAATAATGGTATAATGCATTCTATTGGAAAGAATCATAACTTAGTAGAACATATTATGGCATGTACGTTATTTCAGCGTCAGACTCAGGCAACTCCTGTTTAAAAAACAAACAAATGAACCTGGTTGCTAGTTGCAGAGACAGAAAATTTGTCCTCTTGAGACTTAAGGAAGCGTTAGCCTATCACAGTGACCCCTGGGATAGAGGGATTAATTCAGCATTATGCAAGTGGATCTCTCTGTGCAGCAGAAGTTTCTTTCTTCATTCTTGCAGCCCTTCGACATGGCTCTCACATCTCTCTGCTTAGAGGTTAATTATTTTGTGGGGTAAGAACATTACTGGGGTAGCCTATGAAAGGATTGTGTCTTTTTCTTTTCCCTTCCTCCTGTATGTCTCCATGAGTCTCATTGAAAATATTTTTTGATACAAAGGGCAGCCAAAGACACTCTTTAATTTCAACAGCCTTTTATTTTAAGAGTTTACGGAGAAATATAAGAAAGGAAGTCACGAATGCTAAAGGTGTTGATCAACAGGTTGCATCTAATTGATAGAATTAGCAGCACACAGGTTGCCTACTCAATCTGCTCCCACTATGATTACAGGTAACTCATTTGTATTTAAATTTTATTTTATATGTGTATCTACACAAACACATTAGCTTAGCCATACATCAAATATCTTCCTTATAATATGTAAAATGCTACTACATAATCTTGGTCTACATAGTAATTACTTCAAATTTATACTAGGAAACCTGATTCTGTGGAATCAATGAACTTTACATATCACTATTTGTACAGCAAGTTGTTGGGTAACAAAGTGGTAGGCAGGGGTTGTTCAGTATTATTTGAAAAAGTTTTTATTGTGAGGCTGAAAAAGAAATGCCAGTTTTAATGTTTGCTTTCTCTTAAGTTTTTACTATGTAAACCATCTTGAGATGTTCTTGAAGTGGTTAGAATGTCGAAATTGCCTTCAAAATAATATTAGGGTTACTGTTCTTGTTGCTAAAGGAGATTAAGAATTTTTAGTGTTAGCAACTTCTCAAAATTTAAATATTTTTCAGTTGCTTTTCATTCACATGGGTGCCAAGGTAATTGCACCAATATAATGCAATGAAGTTTCTATAATAATTGAAATAAACGTGACAGATAACAAATTAAAAATTACAAAACAAGCAGGGACAACATTACCATTTAAAATTACTTTGCCAATACACAAAGCACCAACAGGTAAAGTACTGGGATGCTGGATGTTATGTAATATAAATTTACCTCATTATTTAAATATAAATTCTGGGTATTAGATGACCAATTAATGATCATGTTACTACCGTGTTTCCCCCAAAATAAGACCCTGTCCTATATTTTTTTGAACCCTGAAATAAGCACTTGGACATATTGCCATGTGCTCAAAAGCCTAATTGGGCTTATTATCAGGGGAAGTCTTATTTTGGGGAAAACAGAGTAGGAATCTTTGAAATTATAATCCAGTATCATCCTAAAGCAATGTGAACTTTTTGATTGTATAAGAACATTGAGAATACAACTGTTTTTTTAATAAAATAATAGGATGCAAAATGGCTAGGAATTATTTGTAGAAATATCATTATCTATCAGATTCTGGGAGAGGAGATAGAGAATATTTCTTACTGAGATAAAGGAATCAAAAGTTTCCAGCAAAGTATTTTGTTATTGTACTTCAAATAAGTACTTCAAATAATTTAGTCCAACATCAGGTTTCTTTAGCATTTTATGGTACCACAATCAGGTAACAGCTGATATTTTTGGATAATCAGAACAGATTAAATATTTTGGATGAAGCTTTCGACCATCATCCTGCTTTTCTGTTGAAACAATTTTCAGGTATGAGGCATTCAATATTATGTAATCAAATGATACACATATGGATAAAAGTAATCAAGATTCCTAGGGAATTTGTATTATAAAATATAGCAATTATTAAAAAAATGCAAATTAATTACATTTTCAATAAAATCAGTAAAATTGAAGACGAAACCAAAATCCAGGACCAATGGCTGTTGCAAATTTCGATTTCATTAAATATATCCATTATTTTTTAAGAGGAGAAAACATTTCAAGAACAATTAAACATGACAGTTCTAAACTTTATAACCTATCTCCTAAACATATCAAAGGATCTGATTATTGTCTGTTGTTTCAGTGATATAAAACTACAGACATTCTTCAATTTACAATCACAACTGAGCCCAAAACTTCTGTTACTAAGCAAGACACTTATTAAGTGAGTTTTCCCCCTTTTATGACCTTTCTTGCCACAATTGATAAGTGAACCACTGGAGTTGTTAAGTTAGTAACGCAGTTATTAAACAAATCTGGCTTCCCCATTGGCTTTGCTTGTCAGAAGAGCTAAAAATGTGATGACATGAACCCAGGACATTGCAACTGTCATAAATACACGTCAGTAACCAAGGGGCCAAATTATGATCATGTGACCTCGTGGTAGTAAGTGTGAAAACGGTCATAAATGACTTTTTTTCATGCTGCTGTAACTTTGAATGCTCACTAAATGAATAGTTGTAAATTGAAGAATACCTGTACACTGTGTGTACACGCATGTGCCTCCGCGCCTTATATCTATGTTCAACCTCCATCTAAATTTAGCAGAGTATTATAACTTCATAATCACTGCCAGGAAAGTTCTAATTAGTGTGTTGGTCTGGTTTGGTCTAGTGGTTAAAGCACCAGGCTAGAAAGTAGAAGACTATGAGTTCAAATCCTGACTTAGCCATGAAAGCCAGCTGGGTGACTTTGGGCCAGTCGCCGCCCTCTCAGCTTACCCCCACCTCAGAAAGTACTGTTGTGAGCAAAATAGGAAAAGGAAGGTGAGTGGGATATATTCACCTCCTTAAGTTATTTGTAAAAATAAAGGCAGGATACAAATAAATTAAAAAAATATTATTGATAAGATCTTTTCTCCACCATAAATCTTTGATGATATCCCCCTAGCCATTCTCTTCCAGTGCTACACCTTAGAAAGTCATTTGAAAGGCGAAGATATGATCTCTTCTGCCTTTGGTTGGAAACAGTAAAAAAAGAAATACACTGCAGATAATCTTGTTCATAGAAAATAATAAAACAAAACAAGTATGCTGCAGTCAGTTAAGGAATAGAACTATTGTCTCTGTCCGCAAAATCTAGAAAATATCAATTCGTGGCCATCACCTAGTTGTCACCTGGAATTTGCATTTCACATCTGGTATAACCCTATTATAGGCCAGTGCAGCATTAGACTTCTGTTTCATAAAATACCAGATGATCATGGTCGGTACTACCTCCTTTTTTTGTGTATGTTTTATTCAAGCCTTCAAAACAGCTGATATCTCTGTAGGCAGATGCGCTATTGGCAGTGCAATGGAAATTTTAGTAGAGCAACAAACAATAGTATTTTAGAAAGGTTCTCTCAAATGGTTGCCATATGCCATGTGATAAAAAGCCCTTGGCTTAAGTCTCAGTGTGCAAGTGGAATTCCACGCCCCCTTCCTTCCCGGCATATGTGTCCATGGAACTGACCCACTTTTGAATAAGGTGGGTGCTATATTTCCAGTATTTTTTGATGGACTGGGATGTTTTTGGATAAACAGCCCTCCTCCTATCTGTTTAGAATATCTCTTCAGAAAAAAAGAATACATGTCACATTTGAATACATTTGAATATTATTCAAATATGAACTTTGCTTAGACTTTGAAAATTATTATAGTGTAATCCTGTCTATATGAATGCTCCCAAATCATAACTGAATGTAATTGATCTTATTCAAAGATAAGGAAATGTAGAATTCCCTATGGTTTGGTACACATGAACTGAACTATGCTTTATTTAACTATGGTTTGGCCATATTTCAGTTGCCTGGGTCTGCAAGATATAGTAAGCATAAGCCAAGTTAAGACAAAACTAAAATCACAATATGGCTTAGTATAGCTTGTGAATCTGGACATTCAATCTTATATCTTCTTACATTACAGCAAGCCCTACTGAAATCAGGACTTGGTTGAAGGAAGAGTGAATGACTTAGTGAATGAGAGTCAGAATACACAAACACACAGACACAAACACCCACACAAACACACACTCTTTCTCCTAGGCAGCACATGAAGGCAAATAAATATACTAACTGTATAGAATAAGGAAATATAAAGGGAAAAAAACCGCAAACTTGTATCAGATGAGGAAGGTGGAACTCCCCCAAAGATTCAGAAACAAACAGTTCAAGTCTATAAAGACATACCTCACATGATCCATCTTGGTTTTTTTGCAGGCAGTATCATAATTATACATTGCCATATGTTGGTTACAAATATGAGCCAGGATGAAAGCGTTGGTTAGGAATATGAGCCAGGATGACAACCAGTGACATGTGGAATTGAAGCAAATCCTTTCTCTAGATGATTTCAGGTTAAATTATCACCCTTGTCCCTTCTGGAGGTACAGAAAGAAAGCAGCTCATCTGAACATAGCCTATAATAAAATAATGGAGGTTGTTACCCTCCAATTATTTATACAAATTGTTTCTCTCACAAAGCCGATTTGAACGACACTTCATTTGAGGATTACAGCCTTAACTACAATAGTAAGCATATTGTTTGTGGTGTGTCATTTGAAGTCCTCCTTCTCCTTCTCGCTGTAGGCATGTCATATTTATAACCTTTTCATTCTTTTAACGAAAAAAGAAACCGGAAACAAAATTCCAGTAATATTGTCTGTGGGAAGCTAGCACTTTAAACATGGCTGAATGAAACTGAATACAGTAGAAAAATAATGTTTCCATGTTGCTCTTCTGCTATGCACACAGATAGCACACTAGCACAGGGTTGGTTCTGCATCCAGAATATAAGCTCAAGTGCCTGTGTGAAATACTTTGGTTGCATTCAACTAGCACTTCCCACATTCCCTAGCCATCCCTGCCAATGTGAAACTCGTCTAACCAGGAATAGATCTGTGGCAGGAGTGGATTCTACTTACCTTTACTACCGGTTCGCATCGTGCCCACGCGTACTCTTCTGCACATGCGCAGAAGTTTCTGCGCATGTGCAGTTCACCTATGATGACATCTGGGTCAGTGGGTGGAGCCTCCCGCCAGTTTTACTATTGGTTCTTGTGAACCAGTCTGAACCAGGGGCAATTCACCACTGATCTCTGGGTCAAGACTAAGGGAGTTCAGGTTACAAGAACTAGAACACAGCAAAAGACAGATTAATTCAGGAACAGCTAAGATTCAACTGAGCAGTTTTATATTATATTGCTATTGTTGCCCGTTCCACACTTTGGTGTCTTCACCCAGGGAAACAATTCACAAGTTCTATGGTACATTGTTGGATAGGTGATAACGGTATGTGGGAATAACCTTGGGACAGGTAGAAAAGCCTTCAGCACTTTCAAACCTGCAAGATTTGGTTAATGTAACCTTACAGTAAGTTAGAGCTCTTCCTTCTACACATTGATAAAACAGAATATTTGCAACTCAGTTCAACTATGGGGTCCTTGGTGCTCTTTGAACTTGGTGGGTTTTCCTGCAGATATTTCATTAGCAAACTAAATGGCTAATGCATTGATGATGTTACCTAGTTTGGTAATGAAATGTCTGCAAGAAAACCACTCAGCTCAGAAATACCAAGGGCCATGCTTCTAGTTATGCTCCTTGTCTGGTCTATCTTGCAAGTCTTACATCAATCTTGCAAGTCTGAAAGTACATTCCCCCCCCCCCCCCGCATATACAGTCCAAGAAACTAGGGAGGGTCCTTTCTTGTCATGCTATGCACACTCCCAGTTTTGGTTTATAGTCACTAATTAACACACTCACTGGAAAACAGCTACTCTCAAAGCATGAACACTGAGGTATAACTGGACCTTCAGAATACATAGTAAATTTAAAATACTGGCAAGACTTTACTAGTTGAGGCACTAGCCAGAAGGATGGAAGCCACCAAGTTTGGATCCAAAGATAATTCAAAGAATAGGCAGGTTTCAGGACGCCTCAAAATCCTTGCTTTGTTGATTCTCAGATCTAATACTTGTTGATGGGACTTGGAGAGGGGGGATTTTTTTTTTTGGTCTGGTTCAGGTGACACTTTTTCCCCTTTTAATGACTTGGTTCTTTCTTAACTACTTCCTTTGAGGGGTATTTCAGACAAGATTCCTGGTTTCTGTCATGCCATACTTTAGGTATGGCAACCTCGGCCTAGTCTCACAGCCACACCCACATTCCTTCTGCAGACTCAGCTGCCCATTTGACCATTGTGCTGTCTGCGGCTCTTCCACATGTGCCCCAAAGTCCTACCCACATTACAATTCTGCTTACTCTGAACTTTCAGCTTTGTATCTTTTGTAATTCTGGTGGATCTGGAGCAAGGCTATGAGGCTACAAGGGCACTTTCGTCTTGGGGTTGGGTAGTTCCTAGAAGATCATCTTATGAGGCTTATGGTCATGTCCCAACTTCTCTTGAAATCTGAAAACAATAAAACAGTTGTTTTCCTTGTCCAGTTTCAGGGTGGTCTTACTAGAACAATTGTAACACATAACATGCATATCTACTACATTGATATGCAGCCTGATTTATCTAACTAATGCAATTAAGGCCTGTAAGATTTTGTGTTCCCCAACAAGCATCCCAAAATTCTTCTGCTGAAATGAGATGGCAAAGTTACTAAATCTTAGCAGTGTTTTTTTTTTCTGCTTAAGCAAAAAAGATAGATAAGTTTCATAGGGGCATTTAGAAATAGCTTCTTAGTGTAAACAAGGCTTGATGAAAGAATGACTTGGTTCTCATATTTTTATATCTTTCTATCTCTTTCTTCATATTCTTTTGCTCAGTTGCCTCAATTGTCCATTAAGTTCCCCCGAGCTACAAAAAGACTTGGCACCTACTCCTAAGCTTGGGAAACAAATAACAAGCAGAACTTGCACCAAGATTACAGCATGAAAAGCTGGGCACTGTTTATTTATTATTTATTTCAAGATACTTTATTTTATTTGCTCTCCTATCAGATTTTTCATTCCATTATGGGGCATGAGGGTGTGGGGATAATTTTCTCTGTTAAGCTCATTTTTCTGTTCTGTTCTGTTCCGTTCCGTTCCGTTCCGCTCCGCTCCACTCCGCTCTATTCCAAGCTGCTCTACTCTGCTCTGCTCTGTTCTGTTCTGTTCCACTCTGTTCCAAGCTGCTCTGCTCTGCTCTGCTCTACTCCACTCCAGTCTATTCTATTCTATTCTATTCTTTCTCCTATATATAGTATATTCCTATAATGTGTTCCTGAGCAGGCTGGTGCCATTCCTCCTCTTTCTTGTAATTCAAGTATATGGGTACACTATATCATGTTCACAGTGTATATAGAAACCTATAAAGAGCATGGGCTATATACATAAAATAAAAATCAGAATCTGTTCATAAATCTGGAAAGATCACTCTTACTGTTTCAAAAATAATCCATTAACTCGGACAGTAGGAACTTGACAGTTCCAGGACACTGTCAAAATGACAAAGATTCTTTTGTACCACTGAAAATAAATTAGTTTCTCTTCTGCCAAAAATAATTTTGATCTTAGGTTTAGCTACACAACCCCCTGATACAGTGAAGGAGAGAACAGAGCTTTACATGATCAATTTAAAGTCTTGATTACACAATTATGTTGCACCAGAAACAAACAAACTATGAAGAGGGCATCAGAGAAAACGTTCAGAAAGTGGCCTTTCAGTCTGGATTCCATTAGTTCTCAAGTTTATGAAAAATCTTGCCTAATGGCTGAATATAGTTTCTTTGCTGGAAAAATCAGTTTTCCATTCTCTAGCCCTAAAAACTTTCATTAAAGTTGTTTTGGGGTTTCATGATCAACTCAAGTCAGGTTTCAGGAACTGAAACTGGTCTCGGCAGGACTATACAAACAAGGAGAAAATGGCAGCAGTTAAGGGAAATCATTTTTTCTAATTCAGAGTTTATTGAATACGCTGTGCATTAAATTCAAACCAAACAAACTATAACAGGTCTGAAGCAACGCATGAATTTATCTTGTTCCTACAGAGGAATCATTGTGCTTGACAGACTGACAGAACCTTTGGCTTAACAACCAGCCAGAAGTGAAGCAAAAAGATCTCTCATCTGAGAATTGTTGGATTCCAGATGGAGCTTGAAGTTTTTCCCTATTAGATACTTGGGCCAAGGCTTTGGCTAAGTCTGGAATAGGCATGTGATACAGGCCCTGGACTGTATTGCTCGTATGCAGGTGCTTTCTGCGTGCTGATTCTGAGGTGCACCTTTATTTTCTGAAGAGCTCTGGGAAACAATTTATGGAGCACCATTGAAGAAAGACAAAGAATGAATCTGACTGAATGTCAACAAGAGCCCAGATCTGGTCCTGCATCGTGGCAATAAAAGTAGAGACATATTGCTATTTTTCCGTTTTGATTTTGTCTGTCATAACTCCCCACCAGCCCTGTTTAGAGTGGCCTGCAGAGGTTTGGATTGCAGAATTATCTCCATGGCTGTGGTGAGGTAAATTCATGCTATCTAGCAGACAAAGTCACTCAGATTCGATTAGAGTTAGATCCCATGTCTTCTGCTTGAAAGGTGGTAGAATCTCCAATAAAACTAAAGTTCTGTTGGTGAGAGAGAATTGATAAATGTAATCTCCAAAACTACCTCAGATCCATCAAAACTGAAAGAGAGAGGGAGAGAGGGAGGGAGGGAGGGAGAGAGGGAGGGAGAGAGAGAGAACTGTAAAATAGTTACTTTGTGAAGAAAGATGCTCTCAGATCAAATCTAAGATCAAATCAAATTTTCTACTTCGGGAGGGAGAGATCATCCCTAATACCATAGAATTATAACTGCTTTCTCCATCTTGTGCCTTCCAGATGTGCTTAGCTACTTCCATAGTTTATTTAAATTGCAGATGTAGATTAAGTGATTTATGGTGAAGCACTTGGCTAGCTACCATATTGGGGAGGCCGTATTACAGCTGAAGTGTCTTTAGGACAGCACAGCAGCTAAATGAATATATTGATTAAAATTTATCTTGGGTCTCTCTCTCTCAGGAAAAGCCTGTAAAAAGAAAGTGGGGCCGTTAATAGTTATCCTTCTTCTCTTTTATATGCCAGATAAAAGTTAACAGACTGGAAACAGTCTTAGGTATATTGAAGATTAGTCTTCTCTACTTCCTTAGAAATTGAGTTTGCTTGTTTTAGATGCATAGTTTCCTAATAGGAGAGATTTATAATCTGGGAATGTCGAGTCAACCCTTGGAGAGTGGTTCTGTCAGGTAGTTTTAGTGCCCAGAATTTATTTTGCATGTTATTAGTTTTCCAATGTTAATAGCCCTTTGCAGGAACTGTAATCCTGCCCAACAGGACAGCATTGGTATCAGATTTAGGACTGTTGGTGACAGGAAACACCTTCCGAATTTCCCAAGCTGGATGTCTTATATAGTGTGAATATCAGTTGCCAGCATTATCATCTGTGACTATCCAAGCCAGGGAATTCTGGGAATTGAAGTCCATATTTTAGAGAATGACCACAGACCAGAGTGGGGAAACTTGAGGCATGAACTGATAACTTCTCAATTCCATCCTGAGCTTTAATATCCCTTATCTTCTACTCAGTACAAGTTTTATCACTAGCATGTAATTTACTGGTTGCTAGAGACTAAGAATCTGGTTACTGTCAAGAGTACTTTAATAATGTCTTGACTTGATTGTTATAGAGTGCTTAACACGAGCTGTCCTTGGGCTTCAAAAGAAAAATATATTTACTATCCCTGTTCACAGAGCATAAAATCAAAAATTCAGGAACACACCCATTTTAAACAATACATTCAGATCCAAAAGTACTTGGCCTCAGTATTTGAGACCTATCAGCAGCAACAGCAGAAAAAAGACCACAAAAGCCTCACACTGTTAAAACAAAACAAAACAAAAACAAAATCAACAGAATATCCTAGAATGTAGACAAGGGAAATAAGCAATCCTCTTAAATCCGCATAGAAAACTAAAAGATAGAAGTTTGTAGGATAATTATTCAATCATACCTGTTACAGAATCTGCAGTGACAAAATGGGGCTTTAAATCTACCTGCCTTGACTGTCAATGATTTTTATAAAGCCCTAAAGGTATTTTAATTTGTTATAATTTCTTATGGATTGTATATGGATGGGCATTTAACTTTAATCTGGACTTGCTATCTACATTAGGGATTACAAAAACTAGATTTGACTTTTGCCATCCCTAGACACACACATCCCCACCTAAAACTGTTTGTAATTGTAGTACAGGTGTGGGTTTTTTTCCAATTTTGAGGCATGGAAATAATACTGTATTGCAAGTCCTATTGATTTGGTTAGCCATGATATAATTAGCTGACTCTCATTTGAAGTTGCATTGCAAAAGCAAATTCATATTGTGAATCTTATATTGACGCTATGTGCTATATTTTCATTGAAAATAATACGGAACCAAAAATGGAAAAGTATCCCACTTTTAAAATTCCTACTCAGGTTTAATGCTTTATGCCCTCCAATATTTTAAAAGATTTTATTATTTATTTGGTGGGAAGGAAAATTCCGGTTTGCTTATTTGTTTTCCAGTGATCTGCAGCTACTTTGGCTTCCCATATGTCAGTTAAATCTCCAGTGGATTTTTCTCATTGGGCTTTTTCAGGACAGAAACCATGAAATGACAGAATACAGGTAGTCCTAAATTTACCACAGTTCGTTTAATGACCATTCAAAGTTACAACACTGAAAAATGCGACTTATGACCATTTTTCCCAGTTACAATCTTTGCGGCCTCCATACGATCATGTGATCAAAATTTCAGATGCTTGACAGCTGATTCATATTTATGACCCTTGCTGTGTCCCAAGGTCATGTGATCACCTTTTGCAACCTTCTGACAAGTAAAGTCAATGGGGAAGTCAGATTCACTTAACAACCAGATTACTAACTCTGCAACTTCAGTGATTCTCTTAACAACTGTGGCAAGAAAGGTCGTAAAACGGGACAAACCTCACTTAACAAATGTCTCACTTAACAGCAGAAAATTTGGGCTCAGTTGTGATCATAAGTCAAAGACTACCTGTACAGGGAGATTTGTAACAACAGGACAACAGTACACTCAAAATCTCATAGTAACAAGGTTCAAAAATTCCACCAGTAGAAATTCTACAGAAATTCAAAAGTGCTGTAGAGAACAAGAAAGAAAACCAGAAGATTCTTCCACAAGAGTAAAAAAAAATCATTTTATTAAGGAAATAAAATGATATTTTTGGTATAAAAACAAACAATTCTCACTTTGCTTCACCAGTCATTGTGTTTCCAGGCTAAATTTAATTTATCACTTCTTTGTAGATACTTGTTGCAGTAGGTTAAGAATTAAGAAGAGAGTGTTGATCCATTTCATAAACAAAAGATAAATGGAGTGATAAAAGTATGATCTCTGCTGCTCTAGCCACCCAGGAATGGAGAAAGGATGCAAAATAAAAACCAGAGAACATACTGTATTTTCCTGCGTATAAGACTACTTTCTAACACACAAAAATCTTCTCAAAAGTTGGGGGTCATCTAATACGCCGGGTCTCATTCTCCTGTAACCAGGCAGACCAGCCCATAAGGCTCTGATGAGCCTTAAATGGCTCTGAGGAGGGTCGTCTTATATGCCCAGTCGTCTTATATGCCGGAAAATACGGTATATGTGTGCAGCCTTTTGGCTCCACACTGCAGCTTAGTGTCTTTGCTTATATTTAAATAGTCAGTTTGGTTGACTGCAGCAGCACAATGGTTTGGATTCATTTATACACTGTATTTTATTCCAGAAGAGGCTAGGCTTGATGCTGCATGAAGAGCAAAAGTATAGCAAAAAGAAATAGTTTTATGTAAAAGCTAAGCAGGAGCAGCTTAGTATTTGGAAGGGCAGATTCAAGGAATTTGATGACTGTAGGTTGAAAAGGCGTTTTATCCATTTCCTGGTATTTTATTCCAGAAAAGATTAGGCTTGATGCTGTATGAAGAGCAAATGTACGGTAAAGGAAATAGTTTGATGTAATATAAGCAACTAAGCTATTGAGACATGGTGAACATTTATCTAGTGAACATAGAATTTGAAAGAAACATAGCATCCCTCTGTGCGCGCCATAATATTCTATACATTAAATTCAGTTATTCTTCTAGAGAATATTTAAGTACTCTATTGCGGCTTGTAATTTTTGGAAGTTCAGTGGTATTTTTATGCCTACGCTGTTTACCTCTAGAAAATGGTTTTCTGTCACTTGATCTATTTCAGAGACGGCGTATAGAACCAACAGAAAGGAATATGTGCAGCTCAGGGTTGAACCGTGGAGTCCTTGGTGCTCTCTGAGCTTGGTTATTTGCTTGCAGATCAGTGGTGGGTTTCAAAAACTTTCACTACTGGTTCTGTGGGTGTGGCTTGGTGGGCATGGTAGGGGAAGGTTACTGTAAAATCTCCATTCCCACCCTAATCCAGATTAGGTTACTTCAAAATCCCCATTTCCTCCTGATCAGCTGAGACTCAGGAGGCAGAGACTAGATGGATGCGGGGACAGTCAGAGGTGGTATTTACTGGTTCTCCAAACTATTCAAAAATTCTGCTACCGGTTCTCCAGAACTGGTCAGAACCTGCTGAAACCCACCTCTGTTGCAGATGTTTCATTACTTTACACTGTAACATCTTCAGTGCTAGAAGTGTGTGTGGTTTTCTTTCTGTTTATACACACAGCATTTTGGTGTTATGTGTTTGTGGCAGTGGTGGCGATGGGTGTTTTCTCCTTGGTAGTTCCTTGATTAGGCTATTATTTACTGCTTGATTGTTTGTCTAGGGGCAATCTTGCTATTAATCCCTAGTTGTCTTGGAATTGATTGCTGGTTTATGTATGGATCTAGGTCACACCTTTGTCATAAGGTGTAGACTACACCTTTGTCATAATAAAAAAAGAACAATTAAGAAGACATATGAAGAAATCAGTATCCCCTCCAGAGGAATAAGATTCACTTTGGAAAGGAGAAAAAGCAGCACACTACCCTTCCTAGATATCCCTAACAGCAGAGAAAATGGTAGCAAATTAGAAACACAAATGTATTGAAAAACTACCCATGCTCCGCTACCAAAATAATAAACCAAACTCCCATAAGAAGAGCTGTGTAAGAAAATTACACAGCTATGAAAAAGATAACACTGCCATACATCAAAAATATCTCAGAAACAACTAACAACTGACTATTACAAGCATACGGTATCATCATAGCACACAAAACAACTAAAGCCTTATGAAACATTTTAAGTAAATCTAAAGACCCAATAGCCCAAGAAGAAAAAACTGGAGTTATCTATGATATACAGTGTAAGATTGGTAACAGCCACTATATAAGACAATAGGCAGAAGACTAGCAAATGCATCCATGAACACCAACTAGCAGTCAGAAGATACAATAAAAATGCCTTAATTTCACAACACATGGACAGATTTAACCGTAGTTTCAACTGGGAAACTGTGAGCATCCTAGAGCAAGCTAAATCCAAATATGTTAGGGAGTTCCTAGAAGCTTGGCACTCAGACAAATCAGCCATCAACAGGCACATAGAGGTAAACCACATTTATATGCCATTCAAAAGAGATAATAAAAAAGCTGAAAAAGAAACCTAAAACACCAGAATACCTCCTCACCAGACAATACCAAGACAAGCAGAGATTAACACCAGGATTAGTACTAGAGAAACAATCAATCAGTAAACCACACCATAGTCAAGGAGTTACCAACTCAGACAAACAATCAAGCAGTAAACAACAGTTTAATTGAGGAATTACCAAGAATGCTCCCACCAACTCTGACAGGGCAAGCTACTGCATATAAACCAGGGGTGAAATCCAGGAGGTTCTAACAGGTTCTGGAGAACCGGTAGCGGAAATTTTGAGTAGTTTGGAGAACCGGCAAATACCATCTCTGGCTGGCCCCAGAGTGGGGTGGGATTAGAAATTTTGCAATATCCTTCCTCCAGTAGCGGGGAGGGAATGAGGATTTTGCAGTATCCTTCCCCTGGAGTAGGGTGGAAATGGAGATTTTGCAATATCCTTCCCCTGAAGTGGGGTGGGAATAGAGATTTTGCAGTATCTTTCCGCTGCCATGCCCACCAAGCCACACCCACCAAGCCACACCCACAGAACTGGTAGTAAAAAAAATTTGGATTTCACCATTGATATAAACAGTAAGTAAACCCAGTCCCATCAAGCATTGAAACTGTTACCTAGTCTGATAACAAATTATCTGCAAGCAAGCAACCAAACTCAGAGACCACCAAGGACTCTACATGATGTTTAGTGTCATAATATTTTTTTCATATCATTAATATGACATTTTCTACCAGGATATTTAAAAAAGCAAACACCAAACCCAGAACTTGTATGTTTGTGTGTTTCTGTGTCTGTGCGTGCGCGTGCGCGTGCGCGCGTGTTTCTCCAGAAAATATTAATTTATAAACCCCCATCTTTATTTCATGTACCAAACTCAGATTGATCTTCAGAAGATGTCAGCTAAGTAATGTTTGGAATGGAGTATGCTTATCATTTCCAAAGCTTGCTCCTTTGTTGTGCGGAATAAATATAACTATATTGTAAATATTGAATATACAAACAGGAAAATAAATTTCATATTGGGCCAGCAGCTGGGCTCAAGACTACTTAGACTCAAGTTCCACCATCAGGTAAACATGAGCTAAGCCATGTCCTCTTTCTGAGAATATATTCATACAGACTGGAAAAGTAAAGAAACAGGGCAGCATTTCAGTTTGCCTTGTATTTTTCCTCCCCATTGTAGTAGAGATCCAGAGAAGGAAAGGCTAAGCAAAAGAGAGGTGATTATTGTTAAGTTTTCTGAAAAATGGTTAAAATATTTCCAGAAACTTGATGCTAATTTTAATTTTATACTTTGTTTTTAAACAGACACACACATGCACATCAGCATTCTAAACGTGGACACTATTGTTCCCTATAATTGAAATGTCTTGCAGCTTCTGCTTCATTTTATTGGGGAAAAAAACCTCAGTAGAAGATTAAAAAGACCTGGTAAATTTAACAGATGTCTCATCTTATGGGGTGAGGATTTGATATTTCCATTTAAAGAAAATGATAAATTATATTGAAGATGTAATCCTTACTCTTCAGACAATGTGGATCATCCCTGTAGGCTTCACACCTTAAGCTTTCTTTAAACTTGTCAACAACTGTGTGTAAGTGTCAATGCACACCTATGCTGCAAAGGGGTTGATGGGTAAATGTAGGTTGCAGACAGACCAATGGGCACACCTCCCCAATCTCAATTACGGTATGTGTTGTGTGGTGTTGTGTATCCTGCATGCTAATTGGTTGGCTAATCCAGCTTCCTATTGGGAAGCAGGTAGAAGGCCAGGCATATTCAAATGACTTTATCATTTGCAGAAGTATAAATGAAACAGCTGTGCAACCATCTCCAAATGATAGACACATATGTTCTCTGACATGCAGTGATGCAGAAATGTACTCCAAGCCTTAGACTGAGGGATCTTTTAGGAAGCATGGAAATCAAGAACTCCTTGTGAGCAGCAGGCAAAATCCTAGTTGACTCTGAAGAAGAGATACAAATAAACTAGGGAAGAAAAAAAAAACCCTGAACATAGAAGGCATTTTTTTAAAAAAAAGAAAGAAATGACAATTTGAGGGAGGACAGGTGGTTCATATGCATATACACACATATCTTCAAAAATGACTAGTGTCTGCCAGAGAGGGTAAGTTATGAACATATTGTATACAAAGAACAGATTGCTGGGATTGGTGAGGGCAGGAAAGAGAGCAAAACCTCTGATACCATCTGGTACTATGAAAAACTTACACGCCTCTCTATAAATTGAAATGTTGTAGAGGACAAAAGCCAAAATGCTCTTTTTGGTCAATCTGACATGAAGCAACTCACACCTTGTATGCACACGATACTTCTGAGCTTTTTAACGTATTAGCAGATACTAGCCTGCAATCCTTAGCACAGCCACATAAAGTCAATGTGTATTATTTTCCCCAGATTGTATATTGGCTGAGGCTGAGAACTAAAATCTAGCCTAAGGTTTCCTAGTGAACTGATGACACAACCAGAGGCAAAATTTTGGGAGAAGATGAATCTGAGCTCTTAGCCGCTGTACTATACAGCCAGCAGTATAACAACTGTACTCTATGTGTGATCTTTTTTCCCATTCTTCCATAACACTGAAGTGGGCTTACATGTCAGTCACCTTTCTGATTTGATTTTGTGGTTAGTGACACAGACAACATTATTCTTCCCATCAAAGGCTCATAGACAAGAAAAGATGGAGCTTCATTTTATAAGCTGAACTGTCGGGCTGCTTCTTTTCTCCTCTTTCTTTGTGAAGGGGACCAGTCTTGCCCTGATCACTGGTGCATTAGCAATGTCTGAAAAAGCTTATTGTGTGATTTACTAGACCTCTGATTGCAAATCCCTCACATTCAGGATCTTTTGTTTCAAATTATATCGGGAAAGGGTTTGCTTGTTTTCTTTCTATAAAAAAGGAAAGCCCACTTTCATATGCATACTGGTATATTACCATTTCAATTTGGCAACAGTATTCTCTGCAATATAGCTTGAAAAGAGCTGTGGTGGTGCAGTGGTCAGAATGCAGTATTGCAGGCTAATTCTGCTGGCTGCCAGGTGTTCGATCCTGACCAGCTCAAGGTTGACTCAGCCTTCTATCATTCCAAGGTCGGTCAAATAAGGACCCTGTTTGTTGGGGCAATATGCTGACTCTTTAAATTAGAGAGGGCTGCAAATCACTGTGAAGTGGTATTTAAGTCTAAATGCTATTGCTATTGATGGCTGCCACATGGTACTATGTCCAGCTTAAAGGGCATAGTAAGGGCAGCCACCCCCCAAAAAGGAATAAAAATACTAATATGCCAATTGTGTCCTGTGTAGAACCAAACTCCATCTGTTTCGGAATGCCTTTGCCTTATCCTTATTTATTTATTTCTTAAACAATTATAAACACAGTGATTTCAACTATTTGAACATCATGCTTGGCTGAAAAAAAAACGTGAGGACAGTCAACAACATTTGGGAATTTCAGAATACCGCCTTCCTAGAATAATCTTGGCCAATCTCCTGTCCAACGTGCCAGAGATAACCTGTATCAAATAATCAGATTGTTACAGCCTGCAATCTTGAAAAGCCTTTTCGGCTTCATAAGATGATTATCTATTGACAGAACTTTCTTCCCCAAATGAGTGTAATTGTTTATTTTTAACTCGCTAAATTTAGTTGTCATTATTTAGTCTGATTGGGATCAATCAGACCAACTAATTGGGACTGGTTGGAATTTATGGATCCTTAACTTATTGCTAACTTTCAATTTCTTCCCTACTTATTTGTTGACCAATTGGAACTTAAACCAATTGGAGGACCACCAATTCTTCTGACCCAATCTAAGATGTTCAGGTAGAAGGATGAAGTATCCACAGATATTAGTGTATTTAAGCATCTAGTGGCTGTATTTCTTATATCTGCTCTTACATTTACTCCCTCTCATGTTTTAGTTCAGGAAACATTCCAGGTACATATGCACTAGCTCACTTTTCTCAAATCTAATGTCCTGCAGCTTTCATTCTGCTATTATATTTTGACCATGGAATATTCTATTTCTTGGGATGTCTAAGTACAATGAAAAATTTCCAGTTAAATATAGGAAAAATGAAGAATTTTCATTCAAATATGGGAAAAATAGATCAACTTCACACCCGTATGATCCCATGTTTGGCAGCTGAGCCTATTTATTTTGAGATTTATCATGGTTTAATGAGACATCCATAGCAGCCAATTTTCCAGTATGTACATTGAACCCTCTGTTGGGTTGTTTTTGCATTCAACAGAATGCAAAAATGTTGCCTAATTCTGCCTCTTCCCAATTTCCATAGATGTTAAGCTGCTGTTGCTTTATTTTATCATTTCTCTACTGAGCAGAAGAACACAACCTCAGCGGCATGGTGTCTTCACAGTTTTGCAGTTTTCCTTACTGTGAATGCTCAGATGTTTTAAAAGCTAAATGGAACTGTTCACAGATGGGAGGAAACTGTATGGATGTCATTTTTTTGTATGTCCTATTGCTCAACTGCATGTGGTGTTGCTTGCCTCATGGCAGTAAGGAAAAGAATGGATTGGATTGAAATAAGATGTGGTACAGCTAGTCCTCTACTTACAACCATTTCAGTTATAAGTCATGGCAGTCATTAAGCAGGTCACTATGTGAGTATGCCTGATTTTATAACCCTTTTTTATCAGTCATTAAGCAAATCCCACAGTCATTAAGCAAACACTGTCATTGTTAAGCGAATCCATTGTTCACTGTAGTATGTATGTATGTATGTATGTATGTATGTATGTATGTATGTATGTATGTATGCATTATTTATTTATTTATTTATTTATTTATTTATTTAGCCAGAAAACAGAAATAAACACTGGTTTTTAGTAAATTGTATTCATCTAACTGTGGGATATTGCAATTGTGGGCCAGTTGCTGAGTGTCCAAAATGTGGTCATGTGACCATGAGTGGAAGCAGTAAATACCAGAACTTCAAATCTAAATTGTAAATAATTTTTGGGGAGTCTGCTGCAATTTCAAACAGTTGCTAAGTGGTCGTAAGTCGAGGACTAGTTGTAGTTTGGAAGAGACCTATCATGTATGTCAAATTGGTTGGGTTCTAATAGTGAAAAGAAGGAATCGGATGAATCTACAGAACCCTTCTGTACTTCTGATGGCAAAGAGCTCATAATTAGCCTTTTGTTAAAAAAAAGAACAAAGCAAACTACTAATTAAGAAAGCAAGAAGCAACTTAGAGGCAACTCAAAAAAGGGTTGATCTGTCTGTTCTTAACACTCAGCTGACATCATGATAAAAGAAACCTCCGCTATCTACATGACTTGAAGGGTACACATAATAATAATAATAGTTGTTTCAATGATGGCCACATACTAAGATAATTCAACTGCAAATTTACAGTCTATTTTCTATATAACTTACTGTAAGCTTCTTTTTATAGGATCTGCCTAAGTTGAAAAGCAGCTAGAGAGCTTTCCTCCAAGCCTCCTCTCCTCCCTAGGTCAAGATCCGTATATAGAGATCCACTATAAGTAAGTGAGCCTTTTTAGTGGTCATTCCCGTTTTGCAAAAGTTGTGCAAAAGCATGGTCATGTGACATCATCCTAATTTGAAATCTTCCCTCCTTTGATAGTAAAGGAAGTCTTCCTTTCACATCCCATTGTAATACATCATTCTTGTTAGAAAGCAATCATTGTTGATCTGGTCATAATTTTAATACTAACCATAAACATAACCATAAGTTTACGCGTGGAGCCATTTTTGCCCCATTACATCAGCCCTCCCACTCGGTCAGTCAGGGAAGGTATGCTGTGGACCCTGTCATTTAAAGACATTTGACTGGTGGGGTCTAGGAAGAGAACCTTCTCTGCTGTTGCCCCCACCTGTTGAAATTCTCCCCAGAGAGGTGAGAGAGACCCCCACTCTCTTGGCCTTTTGTAAGTGCTTGAAGATCTGGCTCTGATGACTCACTTGGGGCTTTTAGAAAATCAGGCAGAGATGGGGCTGGCTAGCACCCTGGAGCCCCTTCCCTGCCTTTTTAAAATTTTAATTAATGTATTCTTGTTTTTTATTATAATATTTATAAACAAATTTTATATCTTCATCAGGGGTGAGTTCTATTTACCTTTACTACCGGTTCACAACGGGAATGCACGCACGCGCTCGCTTCACTCATGCACGCGCCTTGCTTCTCCAGATGCACAGATCACTTCTGATGATGTCAGGGTCAGTGGGCGGAGCCTCCCGCCGGTTTTACTACTGGTTCTATAGAATAAGTAGTAACTCCGAACCAGGGGCAACCCACCATTGATCTTCGTGTCTATTTGTTGACCACCAAAGTTGCTGTATGGGGAAGATGGGTGGCTTCCAAATAAATAAAAATAAATAAATAAATAAATAAATAAATAAATAAATAAATAAATAAATAAATAAGGAGGAGGATGATATGATGATGATGTTATGATATGATGATGATGATGGAACTGTAGGAACTCAGCTAGATAGAAAGAGGTTTTTTTTTTGAGGAGGCTAGATCCCAAAATGAATCTGGATACGGTAGTCTGGAGTGTGAACATTTAGAGATATCCAAGATCTATTGACTTTATGATAAACATAGTGGCCCCTGTCAGAATTGCTGATCTCTATCTCAGGCTGCCTTATCAGGTTCTGTGTTCTTGTAACTTATTGCTGAAGAACTTTCCTGACTTGCCTGATCAGGTGGGCAATTCATTTGGCCCAGACAAAGAGGAATATATGTTGACTTCTTATCTCAGTCAAAAAAAAAAAAAAGGTGTGATAGACAATTTTTACTTGAGCCCTTGAATGTTGTATGTTTCAAGGTCCACTTTTCAGTACTGATTCCCGTTGGGTTTGATTTGTCCAAATACAGGTAGTCCTCAACTTACAACACTTCATTTAGTGACCAAAGTTACAACGGCTGTGAAAACCATTTTTCACACTTACATGTTGCAGCATCCCCAAGGTCACATGATCAAAATTCAGATGCTTGGCAACTGGTTCATATTTATGACGGGTTGCAGTGCCCAGGGATCATGTGATCCAGAGGTGGTATTCACTTACCTTCCCTACCGGTTTGCAAATGTGAGTGCACGCACCACCTCTGCGCATGCACATGGCCTACACATGCTCAGTAGTCTTTCATTACATCAGGGCGGGTGGGCAGAGCCTTCCGCAGTCGCCGCTACCAGTTTGCATGGCCCAGAGAGAACCAGCTGAATCCTACCACTGATGTGATCCCCTTTTGCGAACTTCTGACAAGCAAAGTCAATGGGGAATCCAGATTGACTTAACAACCGTATTACTAATTTAGTAACTGCAGTGATTCACTTGCCACAACTGTGTCAAGAAAAGTCATAAAATGGGGGCAAAACTCAGGTAACAAATGTCTCACTTAGCAACAGAAATGTTGGGCTCAATTGTGTAGTAAGCCGAGGGTTACCTGTACAGTAGGTATTGATTATCTGTTTCTGGTAGTTATTCAAATTATTCCCCATAGACACTAAAGGAGGACAGACTATCACAAATGCATTTATGAGAATAGAAGCAAATGTAGTTGTTATGGAATTAATATTTGATTAGTTGGCCCAACAACAACAACAACAACAACAAAAGTAGAGGAAAGAAACAATTCTGATTCGTAACCACAGTGGGATGAGGAATAGTGGATATGAATTATGTCCCTCAGTTTACAAAAGACACCTTTCACTTTCCTCTTTATCCAAAAATATTTGATAAATTTTAATTTGAACTGAAATAGGACACAAACTTGTTAATAGGGATCCATAGAATAAACCCAGAGCAACAATATACAGATTTTATATATCATGCAATTAAGTAAATATAATTGATTTCCAAAGGAAAAGAATGTTCCCTTACTTCCCTTCCCTTCATTTTTAATAGGAACAGCTTAAATTTTTATAAAAGCTGCAATAAAATCTTTTCTTTTTATTAATAAATTCATATATCATTTTTAGAAGCCACTCTGTTTCACTGCCATACGATTCCTATTCATGCTTATCAGGTTACAGTTATGCAAAGTTAAAATATTATTATTAGTATTATCAGCATTCAATCTAAATGGGAAAGTAATTGAATTTAAATAGGAAATGCCCTCAATTTAAAGCCACAGGGGGAAATGATTAAATTTAATAAAAGGCAAAGTTGCTAAACACAGGCAGGCAGGAGTTTGTGGCAAGGTCTAAAATGAAAACTAACATTATGCTTATCCATGCTGTGGCTTAGTAATGCTGTGTGGAAAGTTTATCCTATTAGGCAGTCTTCTCTGTCCTCGTAGCTTCTGCGTCAGCTGGAAATTGTATGAGTGGAAGCCCAGCACATCTTGAGAATTCCCCAGGCCATAAGAGTAAAATGCAAAAACTCTGATCTATCTCTCTTTCCCTCTTTCTTACTCTTTGTCACAATAATCTCAAATCAATTTCCATCCCTGTAGTCTCCATTATCCTCCTCCTCCTCCTGACAAATAATTACATTTGTTTGCACTTCTGAATTCAGAAGTTTGCTGAATCAAGGCATTGTTACTTGCAGTCTCTTAGATCTTCCGTTTCGTGTTTTTTTTCATAGCTGTTTATTGAATGCTGTATTAATTAACTTCTTTTTTTCCCTTCGTTTTCTTTGATACTGCAATTGTCATTCCCCCCCACCTCTCTTTTGATTGCTGAGACTCTTCTATATGCAAAAGGACTAAATCATGAAATGTGCAAAAAATAATAAATTTAATTCCAGAAGGAAGGAAGGAAGGAAGGAAGGAAGGAAGGAAGGAAGGAAGGAAGGAAGGAAGGAAGGAAGGATGGATATTGGAATATATTCATATTAGCCGGATGTTTTACTATAGAAACAGGAAAACTGATTTTATATTTTGAATGTCTGTGGGAATATATTAAGAGACTTATTATTTGTAATGTCTACAACATACTGGTTACATGATTTGCAAGCAGTAGCTTTTGCAGTTGGAAAAAATAGAAGCTATTTCATAATAATTCACGATAAATAAGAAATCATAACTAACTTCCAGCTAAAGCCAAAGCAGCAATCCAGAGATAGGTTCTGACTATTCAAGGCCAATCAATTAGAGAAATAGAACAACAGCAAAAGATAAAAACAAAGTTAATGTGGACAAGAGCAGCAAAGTAAAAAAATACAATGTAACAGCTCAATACTAGAAGCACTTTTCTGTTTTAAAAGGAAGGGGAAAAATTGTCTTTCACTGAACCAAATGAGAATCAAGTAATTAAAAGTGATGTATTAGGCTGGAAGGGTAGAGATGTTATTTGGAATTTGACTTTTTTTCCTGTAAATTGGAATTTATCAGTAGGTCAAAAGGTCACCTCTTCTGTTTATAAAGTTGGCCACCAGAGGGAGACGTATTTTACTATTGCCTGATGCAAAACAGATTCTATAAAACACTTTCAATAAACTCCAGGATTTCAGACAGTGAGAAGCCATTCGGTATTGATGATCTTAAATTGATGATCTATTTTAAATCCTAAACAAAAAAAATAAGACTGCATCTAAAACAAGTATTTTCTTCCTTCCCCTACTTCTTGTGCAATGAGGAGCTTGAGTGTGAAACTGGTAGGGGAAAAAAATGAGCACAAAGAAAGAAAGCCATTTTAGATTTAAGAAGAGAGGGTGGTTGACAATGTCATACAATGTCACACTGAGCCAATGTTGGAGTCCCCTCCTTATATGGATCCCGAGACAACTGCCCCACATTGATCTGTTCATTCCATAGGCAGAAAAAGGCTAAACCTTTAGCGAAGGAAAAAAATCATCTTAATGGAGTGAACAGTTAATCTGCCACATATTTGCTGTCATATTGTGATGAATTCTGCGTGGACATTTTTGTTGTTGTCAAACTTTAACCTTTAATATGAAAAAAATCAAAGTAGCATACTTGTTTAGTGCATGGTGTAATACAATACACAGTGAGAACTGAGCAATAATGGTTTTGAATGACAGCTGCCTTAACCTCTTACAAGGTTGAGTTACAACTCTGATTTGTCCCTTTTGATCCCTTCATGATAGCCAGAAAGAAGAAATCTTTTTTGTAGCTTTTATCATTTTGAGGGATGTTGTAGATACTCTGTAGATATGGCTGCTAATGGGAAGGTAAACTCTTATAAAATGGCTGCTAAAGGGAAGAAGGCAAGGCTCTTTTAATAAGAAACAGTCTGGTGAGGTAATTTCTTGCCACTTCCTATGGCTTACCAAGAGTTTCTCTGTTGCTTAGCTTAGCCTTTTTTCAAACAACAACCCCACCTTTATTATTTTTATAAATATCTTAAGATAGTGAACATATAGTATCTAATACTACTTCCTCCTCCTATTTTTTTTTTTTTTTTTTTTGCTCTCAACAGCAATCCTGTCATATGAATTGGGCTGAGAGAGTGAGTGACTGGCCCAAAGTCAACCACCTGCCTTTCATCCCTAAGGCAAGGCTAGAACTCACTGTCTCCCGTTTTTGTGGTTGATGCCTTAACCACACACCAAATTGGCTCTATTAGCTTAGTGATTCTTCTGGGCAAGTTTTTTCCAAACAAAATTTTGAGCTCCAATCACCTATCATTTTTATTTTTTAATTGTCTGCAGGCAGTAGCAAAAATCAGAGCGAGCAGATGGAGCCTGATGAATGCAAAGGGAAGCTCAGTAGATACAGAGATGCTTATGGGTACTAACTTACTTATCCCTATATGCGTTCAAATCTCTCCTGGTTTCATACCCACTTACCATAGACATGTAGCACACACATTTATTGCACAGGATTTTAATTTTTTTCCTCTATCTGTTCTTAATCATGGAGAGGGTATTAATTCAAATTCAGGATCATCTAACTTTTGGATAGCTACAGTATAGTATAGATAATCTTTCTTCAGTTACGGAAGTGGAGCCAGTGGTGAAATCCACTTCTTATCTTCGCTACTGGTTCGGGAATGGGAATGGGCGGGGCCGCGCATGCACTATGCACGCATGCGTGCATGTTCAGAAGGTTCTGCGCATGCACAGATGGTAAAAAAGCAGGGTGTAATGATGTCCCGGTGGGTGGGCAGAGCTTCCCACCACCAGCGGTACAAGTTCGGCGAGCCAGATAGAACTGGGGGAATTTCACCGCTGAGTGGAGCCTATTTGGAGTGGAGTCATGGTTGACTCAGCCTTCCATCCTTCCGAGGTAGGTAAAATGAGGATCCGGATTGTGGGGGCAATAAGCTGACTTTGTATAAAAAAGAACACCGCTTGGGGGGGGGGGCGAAAGCCCTACTAAGCAGGTATTTACAAAAGTATGACGGCTATTGCTTAATGCGTTGTAAGCCGCCCTGAGTCTCCGGAGAAGGGCGGCATATAAATCAATCAAACAAACAAACAAACAAACAAACAAACAAACAGATATTTGTAAAGTAGGGGAAGGTAGTGTTTAGCCAGTTGTCGTTGGGGGAAAATAGGAGAAGGAAGGAATATTACGTATTGTATGTTCACAGCCTTGAGTTATTTGTAAAAATAATTGAGACAGGATACAAACAAACAAATAAATGTTAACCTACTCCTTTTTTTCCTTTCAACTCTCTTCTATAGGAACTGCAAACATCTGGAACAGGCCTCTGGACAATGTAAGGGAAAGGAGACGTTGGTAAAATTATCCCTTAGCAAAGGAAGCACTCTGCAATAAAATTGTACTCAAGGCCATTCTGACCATCAAGAGGATCTTCAGTATCCAATATCCATGAGTTTTATTAGCCTAAAGAGTTTTTCTTTATGGCAGATTGACTTTAGGCCTGTATATTTGCCTTGCTACATTCAAGAAATTATTAGACTTGACACTTCACCAAAAGTTAAAAGAGGCCATGAGATCTAAGTGGAGAATGAAGTACGTATTTCCACATATCATGCAAGCTTGAGATTATGTCATTACAGAATTCTAATTGGGATCCTGCAAAGTCTTGAACTCTCTGCTCCATAAAATTATGTAGTGGAGTTGTAGCTTGCACATTGGAACATGGACATCTTGTTCCCTGTGAAATTCTATTGACATTTTCTATATAATTCAGATTTAATATGGACTTCGCTCACCAAAACATTGACTTGGAGCAGGGCTGATTTCTTACCCCTAAGCTCATTCTACCGTACTACAAAAACAAAGGGATTCTGCCCTTATATTGACCTTTCATGACAGCTTTATTCTCCAGTATTTTCATAAGTTGAGTGCTATTCATCAACTAGCTGCCCTCCAGGTACCTTATGACTGCAGCCCCAAAATTGTTGGCTTGTGTTGATTGTGAGTTCTAGTTGCAATGCACCTGAAAGACAAGTTGGGGAAGAAGGAGTTAGAACATATTGTTCTGTCAAATCTTTTGACGAGAGAGAGAGAGAGAGAGGGAGAGAGAGAGAGAGAGAGAGAGAGGGATCCAATGTCAGGGGTGGGTTCTACTTACCTTTACTACTGGTTCGCAGCGGGGCCGTGGGCGCTCTTCTGCGCATGCACAGAAGCTTTTGATGATGTTGGGGTCGGTGGGCGGAGCCTCCTGACGGTTTTACTACTGGTTCTATAGAACCGGTGTGAACCGGAGGCAACCCACCACTGTCCAATACCATATCCATTCTTAAGGCAAAACAAAGAGTGCTTTAAGATAAAAAGTAGAAAAAGGAAGTTAGGTAGCCTTGAATTTTTAGATTTTTTTTTTCATAGCCAGACGACTTAATTCCAAATGAAAGCCACTGAAGCCTCCCTGAGCATGTCTTAACAGTGTATCCCAAAAAATACATATGTGGCATCAACTTCTGTTACTTCAGTGGGACTTGCCTCCAAGAACTAGGTCTGCAATTAGGCAGAAAGGAAAAATCGTCAAGGCTTATTCAAGGGTTTGTCTTCTTTTGTGAAGTCCTGGCAGATATACTGTCATTTAAAATTGTTAATATAGCTGATTACCATGGTTACCACACAGATGTATTATTCACCTTGTTTGTAACTTTAACTGCACACTTAGGAAGGGAAAAAGGAGAAAAGTCAGAAAGCACACTTCAGAACGGCAGGTTGTACTTACTTACTGACCTTTTAGGAGACTGCTGGGGTTAAAATAGCGGATACTTTTGTAATGCTTTAGAGATTCCAAGCATCATTTAAGTGACATGTATTAACATTCTTATAGGTCCTGGGAAGAAGAAACACACCATTTTGAAACTGTCTGATTTCTCAAAAATATTACATTTGTTAACCTTGACCAGAAATGTTTTGTGGCTTCTTATTCATAGAGAATTAGGTTAAAACTATAAACCTGCATGCGTGCCAGGGAGTCAGCTCTACTGAACTTAGTCTGACTTACTTCTGGGCAGACTGATTCAGTTGCCCTATGCTGATGCCCTTGCAGCAAATTCAATACAGTAATGAGTCCAATTCTGCCTCTTGCAAGGCTATTTTCCCTTCAGTCATTTGCAAATGACTTCCTGTTCCTGAATATCAGAGACAAAGGATGTGCTTGCTGCAAACAGCAAGGTCACTGTTTCATCTCCTTTTAGATAAACCATTTTAATGAATGTTTTTGTATGTTTGTTCCCTGTCTGAATTTGCTTTGATAGATGGGTAGCCATATAAATTGGATGGATGGATGGATGGATGGATGGATGGATAGGATGGAAGGAAGGAAGGAAGGAAGGAAGGAAGGAAGGAAGGAAGGAAGGAAGGAAGGAAGGAAGGAAGGAAAGAAAACAGTCTTACCTGAGATACTGGAGAACTTCTGGCAGTTGGGATATAGTATATATATTCTACTAAAGTAGAGTGATATGATCTTGGTTTTTCCTTCCATTTTAACCCTTGTCCGAGATACGTACAACTTTTGCTAGTTGGTAACCCATATTTTTGTAATGTACCACCTAAAAGCAAGCCATTTCTTTTTGCCTGCTGGCTTTGTGGAAATTTCATATACCCAGTGATGGGATTCAATTTTTTTAACAACAGGTTCTGTGGACGTGGCTTATTTGGGGGCATGGCTTGGTGGTCATGTGACCGGGTGGGCGCGGCTATGTGCATAGGGACTACTCAGAGGGCTGAAAAAAATCATTTCTGACCGGTCCTCGCACTTTTGACTGGTCCTCACACTTATGACCATCCTCACATTTATGCCCGTTGCAGCATTCTTAACAACCGTGTCACTCATTTCACAACTGCTTTTCTTCACCATGGTGACAAGATAGGGAGAAAAATGTAAAATGTGAGGAGAGTTGTAAGTGCAAAGACTGGTCAAAAGTGCAAGGACCAGTCAAAAATAACTTTTTCAGCCCTCTGAGTAGTCCATATGCACAAAAGTGCTGATCATTACATCCCGGCTGGAAGAACTCCAACAGGAGAATATTTCCTCCCAACAGCGGTGTAATAAGCTTAAAACAACCCTTCCCCTTTAAGAAAGTCAAGCAAAAGAAAAATCTCTGAGAATCTCCAGAACTGCTTTTTGTGCGCATGTCCAAGATGGCGGTGTCTGCCTGAACCGTGGCTTGAAGATGGTGGTCTATTTACCTTTTGGGACCTTTTAGGGTCGGTCTGAAGATCTACGACCCCTGTCCCGGCTAGGGGAACTCTCTACCAGCCAGTTGAGGGCTTTTGCCCTTCAGGACATCGAGGCTGAGTGAAGAAAATGGCGTTGGTGATGTCCGGTATGGCGGATCATATCAGCTGGGCGGCAGTAGCATTCCTCGAGCTGGAGTCTGTTCGGAGGTCGGAGCAGCGGTGGCAGTGAGTCCGCTGGGGTCGTCTGTGGCACGGCAATAGCCCCAGGCCCTGGGGTTTTTCTGGGCTGCCTTGGGGCTTGCCGGACTCCCTGGAGAGCTTTGGGACGCTGCCAGAATTTTGTTTGGCAGTGGTAGTGGCAGCGGCATCAGCAGTGACAGCTGCGGCTGCAATGGCAGCCATCTGACGATGGCGGGGAGGAGAGCATCGGCTGTTAGCCCTACTGAGATGGTTGATGGGGGTCAATGAGGCTGAGAAACATCTACTGTTCGAGATGGGCTAAGACCTGATGTGAAGGCTGCCCATTTGATGGGTCAGTTCCTCGCAGACACTGGGAGGCTTCCATTTGGATTTGGGGGGCTGGGGGTTGGAGACCATCTACCCCCTATTTTCCATCTTTTTCCCCTTTTGTATTATGTCCATCTCGGACTGGCTGCCGCTTTATCATCTTACTGACGCCGACATCAGGGTCATCTCCATCTGAGTCTTTTCCCCCTAGCCATTTGGAGGATTGTCAAATACGTATGGGAGCTGGTGTATTACTCCATCTCACCAGTAGAGTGGACTGACCATCAGACCAACCACAGTGAGAGGGTGGTTCTGGCTTCGAGACCCTCAGGCTGAGTTGGTATGGCACTAGCTTACTTTTTGCATCTTGCCAGCAGAGGGGACTGACTATCAGACCAATCACCATGAGAGGGTGGTTGGATTGCATCCCCCTTGAGCTGTGTTGACTTGGCAAGACACTCTGCCCACTGTTGTGAGGGGATAGTGGACTTTGGACCTTGGATTCTAGATGCTCCCATCATATTTGCTCTCCCTTGGAACTTTTTTTTTCTCCATCTGGACTCTTTGGGACATGGTCACTTTTATCCTCCTGTGGCAAGATGTATTCGGCAGCTGAGCTTCTTGTTCTGTGAGACTCCCCCCCGCTCACAGGATTGACCCTCCACTCTATCGAGGGCCTACCTTGATGACGGGCTTTGGAACCCGGAGAGATGGCATGCCGCGAAGAGGGGGTTGAGGGGTTTTTTAAAATTGTCATTAGCCAACCTTTTAAGGGGTTCTGGGGGGTGGGGGGTTGTTTGGCGAGGGAGGGGTGTGTGGGTGATTTGTTAAGGGGGAGGCCAGGCCCGGCACAGGGTCATGTCATGGGAGGCACAGAGTGGGGTGTTGAGGGGGTTAGTGTTGGTAGGGAGGAGGGCGATTCCATCAGGACTGTGATTGTGAGTGGCAGATATGGTAGGAGTACGGGGCCAGATCATGTTGTGGGGGCATGCACCTGCTGTCTTCAAGCAGTGGTGTGCTTCGGCCCCCAATGCTCTTCTCATTCCCTGGGTTGCCCAGAGCCTCAGAGCCTGAGCCTTAGGCTGATCTGTGCAATGCCAGGTCCATGGTTAACAAAAACCCCCTCATTTGCAAGCTGATTCAGGAGGGGGGAGTGGACCTGGTGGGTATTACAGAGACCTGGTTGGGCCAAGAGGGGGGGTCCTCCTCGTAGAGGTGTGCCCACCAGGTTTCCACGCATTTCATCAGCCGAGGGCCCAGGGTAGGTGTGTGTGTGGGGGGTCATTATAAAGGAAGGTCTTGATCCTAGGGAGGCGACTGTACCTCAGATTGCTGGATGTGAGTCTCTCCTTGTGAAGTGGGGTCATGGGATGCAGGTGGGTTTGCTGATTGCATACCTGGCTCCCTGCCACATGACAGCGGCCCTGCCTGAGCTCCTCAACGTTATAGCCGGGGTGGCGGTTGATACCCCCAGGCTTTTGATCATGGGGGATTTCAACCTGCTGTCCATTGGTGAAACGTCTGAGGTGGCTTGGGAGTTCATGGCTTCCATGACAGCCATGGACCTGACCCAGTTAATTCATGGTCCTACTCACATGGGAGGACACACTCTGAACTTGGTTTTTGTCTCTGGTCAGTGGTTGAATGGCCTAGATACAGGGGATATAGCTATTGAACCCTTGTTATGGTCAGACCATTCTCTCGTTAGGCTTGATTTTCTGACCGCTACACCCCAGGGAGGCGGAACCAACTAGGTGGTTCCGCCCCGGGCACCTGATGGATCCTGATAGGTTCCAGATGGAGTTTGGGCCATTTCCTGAGACTCTAGCTCATGACTCGACTGAAGACCTGGTGGCCGCCTGGGATTGGATGGCTGCTGGTGCTTTGGATCGAGTCGTGCCTTTGCGGCCTCTGACCCGGTGCTGAACCTGCCCAGCTCCTTGGTTTTCCGAGGAGCTGAGGGAGATGAAGCACCAGAAAAGATGCCTAGAGAGTGGTTGGAGGGCTAGTCATTCCGAATCCGATTGAACACTAGTGAGGTCTCATATTAAAACCTATTTAGTGGCGATAAAAGTGGCAAAGTGTAATTACTTTTCTGCTCTTATTGTGTCGGCAGATAACCGCCCAGCTGCCCTGTTTAGGGTGACCTCCATCTGGGCGTATGGGAGGACCCCCTGCAAGGGTGAGCTGAGGATTTTGCGCAATATCTGCATGATCTGCATGAGCGATTTTATCATGCAGATATTGCGCAAATATCTGCATGATAAAATCGCTCAAATTCGAGAAATCTTGGACTCTGACTGGGTAGGTTCAGACGAGGTGTCTGAGGCGGGTCTTGAGAATGTTATCTGAGATGAGTTTGACCCTGTGACTCCCCGAGGATGTGGACAGGATGCTGGGGAGGTTGAACGCAACCACATGTTTATTGGACCTGTGTCCCTCCTGGCTGGTCCTGGCTACCCGGGAGCTTACACAAGGCTGGCTCCAGAGGATCATAAACGCTTCTTTGAGTGAGGGTTTCCTGCTTCCCACCTTGAAAGAGGCGATGAGGAGGCTCCTCCTCAAGAAGCCTTCTCTGGACTCGACTGTTTTGGCAAATTACTGTCCAGTCTCCAACCTTCGCTTTGTGGCAAAGGTTGTTGAGAGTGTGGTGGCGTGACAGCTCCCACAGTACCTGGATGAAACTGTCTATCTAGAACCATTCCAGTCCAGCTTCAGGCCTGGGTTCAGCACGGAAACAGCATTGGCCGCATTGGTTGATGATCTCTGGAGGGCTCGGGACAGGGGTTGTTCCTCTGTTCTGGTTGTATTAGACCTCTCAGCGGCTTTTGATACCATCGACCATGGTATCATGCTGCGCCAGCTGGAGGGATTGGGAGTGGGAGGCACCATGTTATGGTGGTTCTCCTATCTCTCCGACCGGTCACAGTCTGTGTTGGCAGGGGGGCAGAGGTCAACCTTGAGGCACCTTGTTTGTGGGGTGCTGCAAGGGTCGGTCCTCTTGCCTCTCCTGTTCAACATTTATGTGAAGCCGCTGGGTGAGATCATCTGTGGTTTTGGGGTGCAGTGCCATCTGTACACTGATGACACTCAGCTGTACATTTCCACCCAATACCACCCCAATGATGCCCTTGAAGTGATGTCCCAGTGCCTGGAGGCCGTGCAGGTCTGGATGGGGAGGAACAGGCTCCGACTCAACCCTTCCGAGTGGCTGTGGTTGCTGGTGTTCTGATATAGCCAACTGGTGCCTTCACTGGCTATTGGGGCGAGTCATTGGCCCCAACGGAGAGGGCTCGTAACTTGGGCGTCCTCCTGGATACCTGGCTGTCTTTAGAAGAGCATATGACAGCCGTGGCCAGGGGGGCTCTTTATCAGGTTCGCCTGATACGCCAGTTGCGGCCCTTTCTGGATCAGGACTCCTTATGCACGGTCACTCATGCCCTCATCACTTCTTGCCTGGACTACTATAATGCTCTTTGCATGGAGCTCCCCTTGAGGAACACCCAGAGGCTCCAACTGGTCCAGAATGCGGGCGTGCGGGTGATTGTGGGGGTAACATGGCGCTCCCATGTAACACCTCTCCTGTGCGAGCTGCACTGGCTTCCGGTGGTCTTCTGGGTGTGTTTCAAGGTATTGGTTCTCATCTTTAAAGCGCTCCATGGTTTAGGGCCTGGGTATCTACGAGACCACCTTCTGCCACCGATAACCTCTCACAGGCCAATACGCTCCCACAGAGGGGGTCTCCTCAGGGTGCCGTCAGTTGAGCAATGTCGACTGGTGGCCCCCAGAGAGAGCCTTCTCTGTGGGGACACCGCCCTCTGGAACGAGCTACCCCCAGGGATACGACTGATCCCGGACCTCTGTACTTTCCGCAAAGCCCTGAAGACTTTTTTATTTCAGCAAGCCAGGCTGGCTTAAAATTTTTTTAACGGGTTAATTTTATGGGTAAGGGGTTTTAAATTGGGGAAGCCAAATTGATTTAATTATGTCTTAAATTATTTTAATTTTCATACTATATGTATTTTACCACCCTGAGTCGGAGAAGGGCGGTATACAAATTTAATAAATAAATAAATAAATAAACTGGAAGTGACAGTAAGTCTATGCATACTGCCGGAGAGGCAGTTTCTGTAAGCAGGGCAATAAAGATTAGGCTAGGAAACAACACCGAATGTTGTAATTTCTTACAGGGTTAACCCTGTAAAGTGGAAAAAAACAAAAGGAGATTTCTTTTAACAACCGGTTCTCCGAACTGCTTAACTACTTAACTACTTAACATTCGGTTCTACCGAACTGGTGCAAACTGGTTGAATCCCACCACTGCATATCCCCTTTAATAGGAGCTTATTTTTTGCATGTCCCTTTGTTGGGGCTGAATTCTATAAGTCACATCTATTTATATTGTAGTACAAGTGAATATTATATAAATATAATAAACAAACAAAGTCTCCATAATTAGATCTTGAATGCAATACCTACAAAGTTGTAAACTGAGTACTATGTGCTGCTTTTCTTTTGCCCTTTAGAGTGGAGGAAGTGTGAACTAAGCATTAGATACTGGAATTCGGGGTTGATGCTTAGCATGGTACTTGCTGAAATGGCTGCCTGCATGCTAGGTTGTTAAATTGAGATTGCTATTCATGGTATATGCATTCATCTCACTTTCTCCTTTTATAAACACATTTGACAGGTGTTGGTTCAGTTTCAAAACTTTATTTGAAGAGAGTCAGCAGTGTCAGAAGATAAAACAATCTATGTCTAGCATGTGAAGCAATTCCTCTTCCCACCCGTTTCCAAGGCTCCTAAAAACTGTGCCTTACTACACCTAGTGAAGGCAGGCAAGCACAGGGTTTGTCAGCCTGAATGTGTTTTCACCTGGCCCTTAACCTTCAAGCTTTTCAGAGTAGGGATGGACAGGTTGAGTGCATTACTGCCTTTGTCAACTTTTTACACATCAGTACATACTGTAAATATATTGTGCCTTGTTATCAGATGAATCTTCAAGTATGTTTTAAGAAACAGCATGCAAAGTTTCATGTTTAAAATTTCATGCATTTTAAGGGTCCTTCTTATAAATCACACAGTTCTTAATATATTTATTTCAAACACATGAGTTTTCTCCTAAAACACATGGGTTTTTCTAGAAGTGCTGCTGCACTTTTTGTTTTCTTTACAATTGTCGGGATTTCATTGTTGGTAATTGGTTTATGCAAAATCTGTCTTGCAAAAATCAAGGAGCCCTGGTGATACAGTAGTTAGAATGCAGTATTTATTACAAGCTAATTCAGCTCGCTTCCAGCAGTTCATTCCTCACTGGCCCAAGCTTGACTCAGTCTTCCATCCTTCTGAGGTTGATAAAATGAGGACCCAGATTGTTGGGGGCAATAGGTTGACCGCTTAGAGAGGGCTGTAAAGCACTGTGAAGTGACATACAGTATAAGTCTAAGTGCTATTGTTACAGCTATCAAAGTGGGAAAATCAAAGAACAATAGTGACCCATTATGAATTTCTGTAAATTCACCGTTCCATGTCTAGGCAGTGAGACAACAAGCATAACAAAATGCAATTAACTTTCTGTCAGGGAATTGTGCATCAGGTGTCCAAATGAAGTCAGAGAGGCTGACACAAACTTGTAGTTTGATAAAAATGAATATATTTTACATCTATATATACACCAAACAAGATAGTCAAGCAAACAGGTGCATCATGAGGTAAATCACAGAGCACACAGAGCACACAGAAGAAAAAGATGGGAAAAAAGGAAAACTCCCCCTCCGCACCCACAGCAACCAATCACAGAGCAGATTGCCTCATGCAGGCACCAGCACTCTTCAACCAATCAACTCTAACCATGTGTTCTGACTCATTGCACAATTCCACTGCTCCAGCTACTAAATTTAAATATCTTAACACTTCCCAAGTTTGAACCCAGTTCTTTCTGTCACTTTTTGTTATACAGGTAGTCAAAGTTACAATGGACCCTCCCTCCCCCAAAGTTATGATGGACCACTCAAAAGATACTTATGACTCGGTTCCAAAGTTCTGATGCCTGGGCTCCTCTGTATGGTCATGTGACCACATTTTGGGCTGTCAGGAATCAGCCCACACTTATGGCTGTTTGCAGTGTCCTATGGTTACCTGACCACAATTTACAATATTTTTGTCAAAACCCAATGTTTACTTCTGGTTTTTGACTAAAGTGCCCGATAGTAAACAGGAGGGTTGACATGATGAGTGCAGGTTCACTTAATGGCCATGGTGATTCATTTAACAACCACTGCAAAAAAGGTCATACAATTGTATTGGTCACATGATGACTTATTTTACGGCTATCAAGACACACAGCCATGTTGATTGAGGAATTCTGAGAATTAAAATCTGTACATCTCAAAATTGCCAAGGTTAAGAAACATGCATTGCATATTTATAACAATGATTAAGAACAATCAGGAAATTAACGTTTAACCTTCATGTTTTTTAATTGTTCCATTGCAAACAACAACTCTTTTTTTCAGTCAGAGGAGCTAAAAAAAGAGGCAGAAATCAAAACATTTTTCTTGAAAGAAGGGAAGGTATGTGGGTTAAGCCGTTGCAGGATTCTGAAAAAAAATAGCATGAATGATAAAAAATGTTTTAAATAAGCAAAATAAATATTCAGGAGTAGGTTTCACTGAATTTGATGGGATTTATGGAAAAGAGTTTCAGGTTTACTAGATTATAGAGACAGTGTTTGTAAGAATAGCTTGTATGAATCCTTGTAATTTATTTATGCTATTCAGGATTTAAACTTTTAAGTATAATGAACATAGTTTTCAAATAAGTTACCAATATTATGCCTCATAATTCCATTCTGCAAAAGTAATATATTTTTCTTCATTGAACTGGATATTATATAGGCTTCTAATATTTTATATATCACTCAAAATTCTTGATGTTTTCCCAAGGCTGGTGAGTGAGGCTGGTGACTTGATATCACCATCCATGTTACATCAGACCCAGCAATAAATACCTTTAGGATGGATTCCAAAAGTAAACAGTTATAAAAATCCCAAGCAAAGTCAGAAGAATATGCCTCAGAGAAAAGGATGAATTAGCTTTAGAAAGGACAAAACTGCAGAGATATTAGTCTCTCCTACTGCTCCACCAAAACAATTATGAGATAAGAGATAAGGCAAAAATGGGAGTAAATTCATTCATTTTTCATACTGGAAGCTAGAAAGAGCCAACATCCGGCTTATAAAGAACAATAAAGACGATGCATGCATTTGTTCAATGTCTTGTTTATGAATATATGAGCCATTCTGAAAGAGCAAGGATTGGGAATCAGGACAGATCAATGGGTTTCTTTTGTTGGTGGAACTGTGCCAGCTGCATATTTGAGGATTATTTCCTCCCCACTCCCCAGCCCAAGTTCCATTGGCAGAAAGAGTGATTTTTATGTGCATTTTCAAAACACAATCAAAATGAAGCAGATGGGAGCCTGAATTAAATGGAGCTTAAATAAGGTAGAAGAATATCAGTTACCTTTTAAACAAAACAGTCTCCATCAAGCAAACAATCTGAATCTCCACCTCCTGGTTAATTTGAAGCTATAGAAAGGGGCGGCTGAAGGGTAGTCAGAGAAGAATACAGCTACAAGTAAAGGCCCCATTTTTGTATTCTGCTCTGTATTATTAAATATAACGGAGACTACTGATTTTAAGTCTATATTCAATTCAGTGCTATTTAATTACATGTTAATTGCTAGCTAGAATGAGCAGAAAATATAAAATTAGATATGTTATGTTGGCTATTGTCAAGCATGCAAAAAGAGACATGCCAGTTTTACATGATACTATTGATACAACTTCAAGATTTTTTATCTAGGAATATTTTTTGGATATTCTAAAATGGGAGAGGGAGGGAGGGAGAGAGAGAGAGAGAGAAGAGCCTGGCATAGATTTCTGCTTTATGAACAACATTCACCTTATGGCATATAGTACAAACTTTTTCCTGGATAGAATTTAGAAATCGGGAATGATTATTATAAGAATGTAGAATGAAGTATGAATGAAGCAATAAATAAAGTAATCTCCATTTTTAAATTAATGAATTATAAATAGGGGGAGAATCCATTGGCAAGGGAAGATCTTTCTTTACAGGTAAGAAGAGAGTGTGAGCTGATGGGATCATGGCCCAGAACAGAGGCAATCACATCCCCTTTCCACTGGCTCTAGCACCTCCTGATTTTCTCAAAATATTCAGCAACCCCAGAGATCTAGATTAGATAATTTGCTGTGATTGGTTTAGCATATATGATGCCAACAAATCCCTCAGACCTTATTTTAATTCAGCAGCATACCAGTTTTATTTTCCATATAGTAACCCAGTTCTTTGACATACTGAGTGTTATATTAATGTTGGCTACTTTATGTTTATCATTGCATTGGGAAAACAAACCATTTCCCTCACTCCCTGCCCTGTGTGCCTTCCATATAGTTCCAGAGTGTCTCCCAATTATCCAGAAAAATAATTTTAGGCAAATGCAGAGACAAGAATCAGTGAAAATTGCTAGCTTTTATCCGAAGAATATGTCCCTTGAGCTGACTTCTTTGGATTTCAGGGCAAAGGTTTCTTTAAATTATTTAATTATTATTATTTCTATTTATGATTTACTTATGAGTACTTTGAGTATCTCCATATGATATTATTCTTGGAATCCATCCTCATGTGATTCTTGGAATCTGTAGTCATTTTTTCTTAATCTGCCATGAATTTTTGATGGCTTCCACATTTACAGAGGTTCCATCTACTGTGGATGTATCAACTGTAGCATGGAATTGGGTTTAGGATGTGCAATACATCAAGGAACATCATTTTTTTGCTCAAAATTATGTCTCTTTTGAATAGAAGTTCTAGAAAAGATAAAACATGGTTTGTGTACAAGCCATCTAAATTTCTGTCTTCTACTCCAGAACTTGAATTATTCCACACATTCCTTGTATTTTTTGGATCTCCTGTTCTTGACTCTTATTAGACAATGTTAAAAAAAGTAGAGAGCAGAAGAAGGTTGCTCTTTAAAAAAAAATGATTACAGAAAAAGAACATATCTAAGGGACATCTTTTTTGAAAGAGGATTTATTCTTCCAGAATCTTTTCTGTGGATGAACAAGACTTGTTAAAAAGAAAAGAAAAGAAAAGAAGAGAGAAGCCTTCTCTTTCCTGTTTTTCGAGATGATCTTTCTAAAAATTCTTCTTGTGAAAGGTATGAGAACTTGGAGCACAAATGTAGGGAAATGCATTTTTATTATTGAATTTAAACATAATTTGTATGGCTGTTTAACTCTGAACAAATACAAGAATATAGAACAGAAACATAGGGTAGAAACATAGTTCCTATCTTTTGAGTTACTCCATAAGACAGGCAGAAAGCAATAGATATTCTCTTCCTCAAAAGTCAGTATAAAATAGGGTGTGATCCAGGCAGAGTAAACATTTTTGTACTTCTTCAGACTGTTTCTAAAACATGCCATTGGGGAAATCCTTTGTTAGCGTTACAGAAGAAGGAACAAAGTTTTGAGTTTCCCTAAGCACTTCATCCATCTGGAGCAATGGGTTTTGTATGTTTGTGTTTGTGTCTGTGTGTGGTAGGAGGGGGAGAACCTGGTGGAATTTGCAATACAGAGTTCTCAGTCTTAGAGAGTCACAGTCTTCTTTTACTCATGCCAGCCCTTCTTGGTACTGATACCCTGTTTTTCCAAAAACAAGATCCAACCCGAAAATAAGTCCTAGCATGATTTTTCAGGATGCTCGTAATATAAGCCCTGGCTCCAAAATAAGCCCCAGTTAAGACTGTCAGCCAGATGGATGCATTTACTACCGTATTTCCCCCAAAATAAGACCTAACCAGAAAAATAAGACCTAATGAGTCTTTTGGAGCAAAAATTAATATAAGACCCAGTCTTATTTTTGGGGAAACACGGTAGTCCTTGACTTACAACCACAATTGAGCCCCAAATTTCTCTTGCTATGTGAGACATTTGTTAAGTGAGTTTTGCCACCATTTTACGACTTTTCTTGCCACTTTTGTTAAAATGAATCACTGCAGTTATTAAGCTAGTAACACAGTTGTTAAGTGAATCTGGCTTCTGCATTGACTTTATTTATTTATTTATTTATTTATTTATTTATTTGTCAACAACTACAAGGAAACAAGTAACAAGTATAGACATAGACATGGACACATGAAAAAAATTGGCACAAATAAATGGATATAAATAGGCAAAACATAGCCATAAACACATAGAATGTGGCTCTCCTCACGGTCACTCATGCCCTTGTCACCTCATGGTTAGATTATTGCAACGCGCTCTACATGGGGCTACCCTTGAAAAGTTACACCAATTCTCCGTGAGCTGCACTGGCTCCCTATTGGTCTCCAGTCACAATTCAAGATGTTGGTTATTACCTTTAAAGCCCTACATGGCTCAGGGCCAGGGTATCTTCAAGACCGCTTTCTACCACATAACTCCCAACGACTGGTAAGATCCCACAGAGTTTGTCTCCCCCGGGTCCCATCAGCTAAACAATGCTGGCTGGCATTGGGGGAGGGCCTTCTCTATGGCTGCCCCAGCTCTCTGGAACCAGTTACCTCCTGAGGTCTGGACCATCCCCACCCTATTGGCCTCTGAAAAGTGGTGAAGACCTGGCTTTTCTGGCAGGCCTGGGGCCGTCGATCTCACTCTTGCGATCCAGCGAGATCCGGCCATCAATGGTGTGAATGAGTTTTTATGTTTTTAATGTTTTTAATTCTTAAATGTTTTTTATAATGATTTTAAATGCATTGTGAGCTGCCCTGAGTCTTCGGAGAGGGGCGGCATACAAATTGAATAAATAAATAAATAAATAAATAAATAAATAAATAAATAAATAAATAAATAACAAATAGAATGATTACATATAAATGGGGACAGTAGGACAAGGACAGTAGGCACACTGGTGCGCTTATGCATACCCCCTTAGGGGCCTCTTAAGAAACATGAAAGGTCCATGGTAGACAGTTTAAGGTAAAAGATATGGGGATTAGTGAGATTAACAACAGAATCAGGTAGAGTGTTTCAGACATTTACTATTCTTACAGAAGACATATTTCCTACAATCAAGATTAGAGCGGATTACATAGAGTTTGAATCTATTGATAGCCCTTCTGTTATTACGGTTGAAATTAAAGTACTTATTTACAGGTAGGACATTTTGCTAAATAATCTTATGAACTAAGTATAAGTCAGAACGTAGACGGCGTAGTTCGAGGCAATCCAGACTTAAAATTTCAAGCCTGGTGGTATAGGGAATTTTATTTTGAGCAGAAGATTTGAGTACTCTTCTAGTAAAATATCTCTGGACCTTCTCTAATGTATTGATGTCTGAAAAACAGTGAGGGTTCCAGGCAGGTGAGCAGTATTCAAGGATAGGTCTGGCAAAGGTTTTATATGCCCTAGTTTGAAGTATAACGTTACCAGAGAGAAAACTTTGTAAAATAAGATTGACAACTCTTCATGCCTTTTTTGCAATGATGTTACAGTGAGCTCTTCGACTTAGATGTTTTGAAGTGAGTACTCTTAGGTACTTGACAGAGTGTGGCTCAACTTTTGGATTGTTTCCAGTCAGCAAATATTTGATGTTCTTATTTCTATTGTCAATTTGCAGGACTGAGCATTTGTTAGCAGAGGTTTGAAGTTGCCAATTGTTTGACCATTCAGATATATAGTTTAGGTCATGTTGAAGGGTAGTAGAGTTGACTTTGATTGTCAGAAGGTTTCAAAAAGTGATCACATGACTCCAGGGCACTGCAACCTTCATAAATATGAATCAGTTGCCAAGTATCTGAATTTTTATCATGGGACCATGGGGATTCTGCTGTGGTTATAAGTGTGAAAAATGGCCATCAGCCACTTTTTTCCATGCCATTGTAACTTCCGATGGTCACTAAATGAACTGTTGTAAAGCGAGAGCTACTTGTATCTAGTAGGCCGGTGCAGTGCATCAGATTTGCAGACAATCAGACAGTTCTGAGTGTGTGGCGTAGCATCTTTCTGCCACTCCTTAAACTAAAAGCATGGTTGATTCTTCAAGGCAGAGGAAAACAGAGACGACAAAGAATACTACATCTCTACTTTATTGATGGAAGCTATAATAGTACAATGTTGAAAGCCTGACTGCATTTCCCCTTACTGTAAATAGAGAGAAGGTGGGATAATGTTCCTTTTCTTTCTCATGCTTTCTGGTTTTCCAGAAATACCATAATGGTTGAACCTCTTGAGGAGGGAAGCAGCCCTTCCCAAGAAAGGGCAATTATGCAGACTTTCCAGCTTTCTCAGTGTTGTGCTTATACTTGGACACACACACAGAAGCACATGCATGCACATATGCAAACACCCAGACATCCTACAAATAAGGTGGATGCAAATAATAGGTTTTATGTCACCTTTCTCCAAAGCCTGAGATTGTACTAATGTAATATAATGTACTAAGCTACATGTTGATCATGCTACGATAACATCACTAAATGTGTTACATTTGCACTGCAGAAGGAACACTTTGTGAAAATATAATGCTGTGTAAAGAGGATACCAAATGACAGTAGAGGAGTGACTGCTCCCTCTAGGGCCCCTTTTCTCCAACAGTGAATGACAAAATAATTTTCTTCTTGTTTTTAATAAAAATGTATACATTACATAACTGAGCCAATTATGCATCACATGGCTTATCTTGTCACAGTTCTCGCTATCCAAACAGTACATTAAAAGCCATCCTGATTGGCGTATGAGGGTGGAATTTTTTTTCTCAGTTTCTTAACTAGATCACTTTTGAACAAGGAACATTTGATGATATAATTTCAAAGCTTTTAAGGACTGCTGACATTAAATCTGGGTAGGTAAAGCAGAACATTTTGTCTCTTTTGACCTTCCAGCATGAACTTACATGTTTGCGCGCGTGCGCGCGCGCACGCACGCACGCACACACACACACACACACACAGATACAGACACACAGCTACCTACCAACCCACCCATTGGATCTATGCAGCTGATGGGTGTGCTTACAATTCCCTGTTAAATCTACTTATCTTTCTTACCGGTTCTAAAGTGCATGCACTGAGCATGTCACATGCATGCACACACCTGTGCATGCGCAAAACCTTCTGCACATGCGCAGAAGGTAAAAAACACATTACTTACTGGTTAAAACCAGGAAGTACCAACACCCGGGCACATGGGCAAAGCTTTGCTCCGCCATCGCTACTGGATCGCCAAAGCAACCGCAACGATCGCTACTGGATCGCCTGATCCGGTCTGAACCAGGAGCATTTCACCCCTGTCCTATACCTACTAAACAAAACAGCAACAGAATAAAACAGAATTGAACAGTACTGTAGTAACTTTAGAGACATCTCCATTTAATCTTTTACAATGCTGCTGTTGTGCAGAGCTCATTCCCCTATAGATGAACATTTTTGGCTCACATTACCTTCTAGACATGTGCTATTATTTCAAAAGTCCTTTAAGAAGAGTGAAAGGTTTGTGGCTTTGCAGCGTGGTGTCTTCACAAATTTTCAAAAATCACCAGACAGATGCCCACAATATGATTTAAGAATGGGAATGACAGTGGAGAGTAAATAGGTCTCTTGTCGTTTTGCATAGAGTGGGGGTGAATTTGTTTTTGTTATCATAGGTTCAGTAGTAGCTTGGGACAGAACTACGGTCAAATAATTCTTCTCGGCTCTCTTTGTTAAGATCTCAGTTTCAATGAAAGTAAAGACACTTGTGACTTGGCGTCAAGGAAATTTTGAGGGATTGGAGAATGGAAGCGATGGTGATATTTTGAACATGACTCGACTGAAGACCTGGTGGCTGCCTGGGAGAGTGCAGCTGCCGGGACCTTGGACTGAGTTATGCCTTTGCGGCCTCTGACCCGATGCCAATCTCAATTAGCACCTTGGTTCTCCAAGGAGCTGAGAGAGATGAAGCATCTGAAAAGACGCCTAGAGAGCATGTGGAGGACTAGTCAATCTGATTCTGAAAGAACACTGGTGAGGGTTTATATCAAGATGTACCTAGTGGCGATAAAAGCAGCAAAATCTAACTATTTTTCCGCTCTTATCACATCTGCAGAGAACCACCCAGCCGCTCTGTTTAGGGTGACCCACTCCCTTCTTCGGGGGGAAGTGCGGGAAGATCCCTTGCAGGGTCAAGCTGAGGACTTTATACAATTCCTGCATGATAAAGTCGCTCAGATTTGGGAAGGCCTGGACTCCGACTGGGTGAATCCAGGGGAGGAGACCGGGGCAGGTCTTGAGAATGTTATCTGGGAAGGGTTTGATCCTGTGACTCCCATGGATATGGACAGGATTCTGGGCAGGATTAGTGCTGCCACATGTTTATTGGACCTGTGTCCCTCCTGGTTGGTACTGATCTCCCAGGAGGTTACACGTGACTGGCTCCAGGGAATTATAAATGCTTCTTTGAGTGAAGGTACCTTTCCTGCTGCCTTGAAAGAGGCGGTGGTGAAGCCCCTCCTCAAGAAGCCATCCCTGGACCCAGCTATTTTAGCTAACTATCGTCCGGTCTCCAACCTTCACTTCATGGCAAAGGTTGTTGAGAGTGTGGTGGCACGACAACTTCCCCAGTACCTGGATGAAGCTACTTATCTGGACCCGTACCAGTCGGGCTTCAGGCAGGGGTACAGCATGGAAAAGGCACTGGTCGTGTTGTTGGATGATCTCTGGAGGGCTTGGGACAGTGGTTGCTCCTCTGTCCTGATCCTATTAGATCTCTCAGCGGCTTTTGATACCATCGACCATGGTATCATGCTGCAGCAGTTGAGGGGGTTGGGAATAGGAGATACTGTGCTATGGTGGTTCTCCTCCTTCCTCTCTGACTGCTTGCAGTTTGTGTTGGCAGGAGGGCAGAGGTCGACCTCGAGATGCCTCAATTGGGGGGTGCTGCAAAGGTCGGTCCTCTCGTCCCTTCTGTTCAACATTTATGTGAAACTGCTGGGTGAGATCATCCATAATTTTGGGGTGAAAGTCCACCAGTATGCTGATGACACTCAGTTGTACATCTCCACCCCAGACCACCCCAACAATGCCCTTGATGTGATGTCCCGCTGCCTGGAGGCCGTGTGGGTCTGGATGGGGAGAAATAGGGTCAGACTCAAGCCTTCAAAGACCGAGTGGCTGTGGCTTCTGGTGCTCCGATATAGTCATTGGTGCCATCGCTGACTATTGGAGGTGAATCTCTGCCCCCCCCACAGAGAGGGCTCGCAATCTGGGCATCCTCCTGGATGCATGGCTGCCTTTAGAAGAGTACATGATGGCCGTGGCCAGGGGAGCTTTTTATTAGGTTCGCCTGATTCGCCAGTTGCGACCCTTTCTGGATCAGGACACCTTGCGCACGATCACTTGTGCCCTTGTCACCTCCCGGCTGAACTACTGTAATGCTCTCTACATGGGGCTCCCCTTGAAGAGCACTTGGAGGCTCCAACTGGTCCAGAATGTGGCCGCACAGGTAGTTATGGGTGCGACTCGTGCCCATGTGGCACCTCTCTTGTGCGAGCTGCACTGGCTCCCAGTGGTCTTCCAGGTGCGATTCAAGGGTGTTGGTCACCACCTTTAAAGAGCTCCTTGGCTTAGGACCTGGGTACCTTCGAGACCAACTTCTGCCACCAGTAGCCTCCCACCGTTCGCCAGTTCGCTCCCACAGAGAGGGGCTCCTTAGGGTGCCATCGGCCAAGTTGTATCGGCTGGCAACACTCAGGGGGAGGGCCTTCTCTGTGGGTGCTCTTGCCCTTTGGAACAAATTGCCCCCGGAAATACATAAGATTTCGGATCTCCGTGTGTTTTGCGCCCTCTTAAAACCCTACTGTTCCGCCAGGTTGGGCTATCCTTGTAAATGATTTTAAATTGGGTGTTTTAATTGGGTTTTAATTCTGAGCAAAAATTGTTTATTACTTTTAATTGATTTTTAAATTGACGTATATATATTATGTTTTAATTGGCTGTACACCGCCCCGAGATCTTCGGGAGGAGGGCGGTATAGAAATTAAATTATAAATAAAAAATTAATTAATTAATTAAACTACCTGCAGTGGAATTTGTGGACAAATCAGAACAGATGACATATTTCTGAACCAATCATATGTCTCACTCATGTGTTTAATCTCTGGGAAATTGAAAATGTTTGGAACTGGCCAGAGTATGGAACTAATGTGGTAAAAAAACCACACATAGTCCTCAATTTACAACAGTTTATTTAGTGACCGTTCAAAGTTACACACAACACTGAAAAAAGTAGGACTATTGCAGCACCTTCATAACCACATGATAAAAATTCAGATGCTTGGCAACTGGTTCATATTTATGAATGTTGCAGTGTCCGAGAGTCATATGATCACCTTTTGCGACCTTCTGACAAGTAAACTCAATGGGGAAACTAGATTCACTTAACAACCGTGCCACTAACCTAACAACTGCAGTGATTCACTTAACAACTGTGGCAAGAAAGGTCGTAAAATGGGGCAAAATTCACTTCGCAATAGAAATTTTGGGCTCAGTTGTGGTCATAAGTCGAAGACTACCTGCATATAACTTCTGTACTGATTTCTGTGAAATCTTCATGCTTAATTTCATAATAGTTTAAACTTCATAATCCTGATTGTAGATATTTGAGAGGGGAGAGAAATAAAAATCAGAGAAAGTATGTAGGTGAACTAAAGAAACATACCTAACATTTCATTGTCTATGTATATTCTGGGGGGAAAATACATTTTTCTTATATACATCTGCATAAAAGAAATAGATAACAGTTATCTGAAAGTGATATGGGTCCATAATTCTGATGAATTCTGAATCTGTTGCGATAAATTCTAGAATTCTTAAAACACAAACATTGCAAGACGCGTGTACAGCATACAACCCTTATGCCTGGCAAAAATAATGTATCACTGTACATCGCACAAGCCCTAAAAAGATTTATGCTTATTGGCCATTGATTTTCTTACTTTTAAGCACTTGACTTTGTAAAATGATAATATAATGGAAAGCTATACTGCATACCACTTAGCAACTTCAGTGCATTTTTACAGTACAATTTTGGGTATTTTTGCAGAAATGGTAGTGGCTACCATGCAGTTACATGTGGTGATGGTGACTGAAAACAGAAATCAAGTTCATATTTCCCTAGGAGCTTCAGAACTAATATTGGAAAAGCTATTAAAATAAATGCTGTGCTTGATTACAAGCAATGAATCATCTCGGTATATTTACAATGACTGTGATCAATGAGGGAACAATTGGAACAGGTAAATATATCACCCAACAACTTTATTCAGGTTGATTTGGTATTTTACACAATTCCTACACGATAATCACTTTCGAATAGCAATTAACACAAAATCAAATGCTTTTTGTAACATGTGGCCATCTTCCATTCTGGAAAGGCCTGGGGAATCACTATGGCATATTGTAATATTGGGTTGTTTCCATCTGCCTGTCAAAACCTGGACTGTTAAGAGATGCTCAGGAGAATATCTGGGGGTACTGGAACTGCTGAGAGGAGCATACTAATTGGACCTAAACATGTATAACAATGTATTGCTGCTATAATAATGAAATTCCATTTTTCCAAGCCCAAAGCATATATGAAGCTTTAATGCAAGTAGACTTGCTCATTAATTTCAATGAATGTAATATCTCCTTGTTTTTACCTTTGTGCATGGGTAAATGCAACTGAAAAATGAGGATCTCTCTATGGGTATATATTGGAGTCCCAACTAGGCAAAAATTCATAACTCATCCAGATATCTATGGTTTATAAGGCCATATACTCATATTCTACTTGGTGTGGCTTATCTTGAACATTTGTGCTTTAGTGTCAGATAAAATTGCTGTTATTTAATTAATTTTCCAAGCTGGGTATAAAATAGATTTTAAAATTCACCTTATGGTTAATGATTGCTGGTTAAACAAAAATAAGATGTATCTTTTCATATTCTGCATTTGACATTTATGACCATACATGTTTAACATTTTTAATTTCTTCAGTCAAGGAAAACAAAACGCCAAGTTGAGGTAGAGTGTAATTATTCATGGTTCATATAGTTCATTTAAGAAAAATGTTCAAGAGAGAAAATATAGTACACTTACGCTATCTGTTAAGCAGGAAGGAGGTGGATGAAATAATCCACTTTACGAACAATTAATTATTACATAAATTTCTCTTTCCACTGAAGCTACTATATAGCAAGATAAGAAAAATAAATGCTGAAAATTCTATACATTGAATTGAACTTCAACTCTACATTTCTATAAACCTTCAGGTTAGCTAGAGGATTTCTAGATGGACCCAATGAACATTTGATTTTGAATATGTGCAGAGATCTATATGAAGTGACACAGTAATACAGAGGAATCATGTAACAGATCCAGAGAAGTCCTATTCGTTGCTGGTAATGCAGCAATTTCACCCCAGTCTCAGTCAGGTTAATCTTTTAAATGCACGTCAGTGATAACTTTCCTAAGTGACAATTTACTATTCAAAAGGTGAAGAAGTTGTTCCTTTTGTCATGAATTTGTTTTGCAGTCAAGACTTTAGTGCAACCTCAGCATGCAGTTCAGCTAGAGCCTTATTCCAATCACACGAGTAAAAATAGCACGACCCCAATTTTTTAGGACAATGGTGCTGAAAACATCTGGTAGTACAGCCTTGTTTGTGGAGTCTGGCCCACCTAGGGTGGTGAACCAGGTTTGCATTTTTGTAGCTTCTGATTAAAACTGAACTTTTGCTCATTAAGTTTGGTACACTCAATAGTCCTGGATAACCACTGGCCAGCCTTATCAGACAAATTGCAAATCTATGGCTCTCCAGTAGTACTCTTGCTATCGATAGCATATGAAAAGGCAAGACATACTCAGGTCTGCAGACTGAGCTAACACTAGTTTCAGAGAGAAATTGGATTTTAATATGATTAGTTAACCATCTAACTAATTTGGAATTGCCTAGATAACCAGAGGGTTTTTTTTTTCTTGAGCCCACTTTAACATCTAATCATTTGCCATGTTGGAGGACTGGCTTAATAAAGAATGGATGTTATCTTTTTGGTTATGGACAATCAAAATCTATCCATGTATTATAATACAAACAAGTTTGATAAGCGCATGTAATTTTTTCAAGATTTTCAGGTGAATTCTAGATTTCCCTTATAATATCAGATACACATTTAAACATTAATGTATTTCTTTAGCATTTAACCCATTTGGTTGTAGGACCATTGGTTTTCTATCAGAATTATTTAGTTCCTGCAGTCCAGGGGTGGGTTCTAAATTTTTTAAATACCGGTTCTGTGGGTGTGGCTTATTTTGTGGGCATGGCTTGATGGTCATGTGACAATTATTTAGGATTTAGCAGAGGTACTGATCTACCAGGCTTTTAACTGCTTGCAGAGCTGTACCGATCTACCCATTTATTTTTTGCAGGCACTGGTCTACCCATTTATTTTTGCAGGCACTGACCTACTCATGTATTTTTGCAGGCTCTGGTCTTCTCATTTGTTTTCTTTTAACACTGATCAGCTGTAGGGTGGCTCTTTGAAGGCCACCACAAGAGTTTAAACAGTTTTTTTCCCCTCTAGTCATCAGCTGGGACTCAGGAGGCAGAAATAGATTGGGGTGGGGCCAAATAATGTGGGGGTGGGTGGGGGGACGTGGGGGGGACGGGGGACAGAACCGGTTCAGTGACGTCATATCATTACCGCTACCGGCTCGGGAGAACCGGGCCGAACCGGGAGGAACCCACCACTGCTGCAGTGAAGCCCTCAGTTTTGAGAGTGACTGGCCCAAGATCACCCAGCCAGCTGCAGTACCTAAAGGAGGACTACAGGCTACCTCTCCCCATTCCTAGTTCAGCATCTTAAGCAATATACTGCAGTGGCTCTCACTCAGTGATGGAATTCAAATTTTTTTACTACTAGTTCTGTGGGCATGGCTTGGTGGGCGTGGTGTGGCTTGGTGGGCATGGCAGGGGAAGGATACTGCAAAATCTCCATTCCCACCCCACTCTGGGGCCAGCCAGAAGTGGTATTTGCCGGTTCTCCGAACTACTCAAAATTTCCACTACCGGTTCTCAAGAATCTGCTGAATTTCACCCCTGCTCTCGCTTATCTATTACTCCTAATGTGGTCCATATCTGAAACCTGACATGAAATAATAGCCATCTCTTTGTAACACCATCAATATATCACTTTCGTATTGTTTTGTGATCAATGTCATTGCACTTTGCCTATAATAGATTTTACTCTGTGTGTGACACTCAAACTCAGGTCTAGAATAGATTAACTTTGATAGACTTCAGTAGGTTAACTATAAACCTGGCTCCAGGCTAATCTGGTTTTATCTGTTATCCAGTTTCATCAGATGTAACTTAGAAGGAGACCTTAGCAGTTGTCTAAATAAATCTAACTTTTGACAAACCCAGTTAAAATAATGCATTTGGCTGGTTAACATGTTTGACTACTTGTACAGATATGCTTTAAACTTTTTCCCCTATTCAGCTGAAGTTTTAAATTAACAGAAGACTTCATTTCCCCCCCCCCCCCCATTTATTGTCATAGGTTCCACAGCCCTGTTGGGGTCATTTTAAAAGATATTATCTAGACACCAAGGGTCAGAAATTAATGTCACCAAGGTCTCTATGAGAGTAAAACCTTTGCTATTTGCATAAAAATAATCATATTAAGTAGGAGATTAAAAAACAAAGTGCAGAAGCTGGGATTCTCATTTCAGGAAAATTATACATGTGCACAGAAGAAAAAAAAAGAATAGGTAATTGAGCAGCCTGTACAAAGTCATTCAAAGGAAACACATTTTGAAAAAGTCTGCATGCCAATGACAGTAGTTTCTCACTTGTTAGGCCATCATGAAGAGAAGTGCGTGACCCATGCTGAGATGAGTGCCCTTGCTCTCTGATCACTTTTAATCAATATCCTTCAAGTTACTTGTTTTGAAACCATTTAGACATTGATTAAATAAAGCTTAAACATTGATTAAACAGAAGATAAACCAATCCAGGCAAAGCTAAATTCTCAGTCAATTCAAAATGTAATGGGAAATTTCATCAACACTCTGCTTATGCAAAACTGCAGTTGCCCTGTGGCCAAATTAAGATGGTTAATGAAGGCAATTAGCATGCCTTTATCCAGCTGAGGTTGTCTCCAGGCGGAGTGGACAGCTGTGGATTTCAAACATCATGTGATATGTGTTGCTTTATTTTCCCTGTTGAATTTGCTGATGATACCAAGGCCCATATTATGTGTCATGAGAAGACACATGGGTGCTGTCCATCTGCAATTTGTTTGGTAGCCCTTGGATGAAATGAGCTATGTTCAGACATAGCCAACATAATAATTGAAACTAAAAACAAACAAATGAGCAGCCAATAGTAGTGCCAATATGATAGCAGAAACAGATTTTGGATGGCAACTAGTGTTTATATATAAAACATCATTCAGATTATGGCTGACAGATTTCTTTTTAGAGAAAGCTACTTAGGGCTGTACTCTGAATGCCTCAGCAAAGATATCAACAAGCTTAAGAGCCTTAGGTGGCAAAAACATACTATATTAAAAATCTATAGGTCCTATATTTTTTTGAATGTAAATGCAGTTGAACCATATTTAATACATGAGTAAAGCATATTTTCAGACCTTTACTGTAAGAATAGATTTAGGGTTGTAACAATAAATATATGAATAAGGGTTGCGAAGTACTTCCATTAAGATAATTACAGTTTATCTGATTAATAATGATGGTACCCATTCTGAGGTTGCTGTGCTAATTTCAAAATAGCTTTCAATGGAGTGTTTGGCCAGATTTTTTTTTTATTCTGGTGTGTGTATCTTCTTCTTGTGCCACATTCGTCATCGGACATTGGAGATCATGTTGGCAATCCTATTTTTGTCAACAGGCGCATGAAAAAGTGCTGCTGAGTTTTGTCCAAACCAGTCCCTTAGGTTTTGAAGCCATGATGTTCTTCTTCTGCCTGGACCTCGTTTGCCTTCAATCTTTCCCTGGAGGATTAAGTGAAGGATGCCGTATTTTTCTGGGTGTTGAGTCACATGTCCAAAATATTCTAATTTTTGCTTTTTAATGGCTTTGATAATTTCCCTTTGCTTTCCCAGGCGGCTTATCACGTCCTCATTTGTGAGTTTGTTAACCCAGCTTATACATAACTACTGTCTGTAAATCCATATTTCAAATGCTTCTAGTTTCTTTAAGTGGTTTTCTGTCAGAGACCAACTCTCTACTCTCTGGAGAGTTGTGTGTATGTGTTTTCTTAAATAAGTGCTTTGGAAAACCATACTACTTTGTTCTAGATCAGGGGTGTCAAACTCACGGTGTCATGGCAGCATCACGTAACATATCAGAGGTTTCCCCCCTTCGCTAAACCAGGCGTGAGCATGGCCTGTGCATGACACATCCAGTCCACGGGCCGGGAGTTTGACAGCCATGTTTTAGATGAAGCAAATATAAAGTCTTTTAACAGCTTTGAAATTTCCAATCCATTCTCGGCAATTTTTAACTCCTTTTTCCCCCCTTTTGACAATGCAAAAATTCAGGGAATAAATATTTTCTCTCTCTGCTCTTTCTGACTCTTGCATGGAGAGCATGAAACAGATATAACAAGATTCCCACTGCTAGCTAGTGAAAAATGTCATATTTCATACCTTTCACATAATAGCCATCTGTTCTGAAAATGAAACACAATGTCCAAATGTCAGCATACTGCAGGTATCTTCAAATCTCTTTCCTGTTTTGTGTGTATACGTTTGCCTGTGCCTGTCTGGTTGTTGAAGGTCTTTTTTTTGGGGTTTGTTTCCACGTGCTGTGATATTGTAGCATATGATTTTTGTTCTTGCCAAGAGGCCAAGGATCTCAGTTCACTGCTACAGGTCTATAGCTATGCTGTTAAGACCCTGTTGATGATTAATGTAGCCCAGCATTGGGCCCTGCATGAATGAGAAGACATCACCTCCATTAGGAATTCATGTTCTGGCTGGCTTGGAGCCAGAAGCAGAAATCTGTTCTCATGCTGATGTTGTGGGCCTGTTTGGCCCTCAGGCTTTAGTAGACCATTTTATTAACTTCATTCTCTCCTAGTTTAATACCATTAATGTGCCCTTCCATTCTACCAATTTTCATATATTCTTCTCATGATTCTGCTAAATTAAATATGTATTCATTTGTGCAATACCAAGGGTAGGGTTCCTCCCCCCCCCCCAAAAAAACTCTTCAAGTCTTGCCTGGATGCTGCCCTGATAGAGAACAGCATTTATCTATCAAGCTATCTTGTCTTCCTGTCTCTTTTTCTAATGGAAAAGTAAATGCTTATTCTCCCTTTTAGCTGATATATGACTCCAGTGCATTATAAAGATGTGAACCTGATGGAATCCCTAAATTATAAAGCAGGAGCTCTTTTTTCCCCTCTCTATTACTGTGAATAACAATTGGATAGCTGTTTCTTAACAGTAAGTTATTTATTCTCCATTTTGAGGTTTTCTCTTCACCCCAGGTGGTGGCCATGTATATTTCAACAGGTGCCACCACAGAAGCAGTTGGGCTATTCTCATACTGTATTAGATTGTATCCAGTGGAAAGAAATGGAATTGAAAGCAAGACATACAGAATGATGGGGAAGGTATTTTTGTGTATGTGAAGTCTTTTCTTGTTGAGATTCTCTCTTTGCTTCATATTTAATATCAGCATTGTCATCATGTAAATGCATATTTATGATTTAGTGCACAGCATGCAGACAATATGTCACAAACAGAGAGGACTAAGAAAGAAATCGGAATAATAGTGAGTATAAAATACATTGTGTCTGGACATTATTTTTTAAAAAAGCTTTCCCAGTATTTTTTGAAAATAATAATAAAAAAGAGGATAAAGTCAGTGCTTGTAATCAAGCTTAAACTTTTTAAGGATGCTATAAAAATATACTTTAGCTGGCCAGTGCTCACCAGATGTTTGGATGAGAATGCTCACTAACCCCAGTAACTGTGCTGGCTAGGATGAATAGATATTTAGGATACCCAAGTAAGGGAAATCTAATCCACATCAATCTAACATAGTGTTTTTTATTCATTCCCTTTAGGAACCAGGGAAAGATGAGGAAAGAAAATTGAAAGGAAAGCCACCTAAAAGGTCTTCATTGAAAACATTCTAGCAAATGTTTTCAATGAAGCTCGGATTAAATTAGAAAAAAATTTTCAAAATTTCCACCCAATTCTCTTTATATTAATGTGAATGATACTTTTACAAGTGGCATTCAAGTCTAAAGTAGAGGTTACCTTAAAAGCTTATTTAATCCAATCCTTCCCAGTGCAGCTAATCTAATAAAACAGATTTCCAGGTGTGTATTCAGTTTCCACACAAAAATATCTAAAACGGAAGAGTCTTCTATCTTCTAAGGCAAACTGTATGTATCATATTTTTATGATTTGTCATTGCCAAATCATAAAAGATGTTGCTGTTCCCACTTAAAGTTTTGACATTTGCCAAAATTTGAAGTAAGAACACTCATATAAGACTTGGTGGGTTTCTTAAGATTTTAGACACAGAACTTTAATGTTCGCAGTCAGGATTATCTGTGTCTCTGCAGATGATCAATGGCCCATAAATACCAGTATGGGAGCTAATGATATGAGTGATACAGCTGCTAAGATATCTTTCTTCTTCATTTTTCTATGGAGCCATGAAATCATTATATACCCAAAGAATTAGGCTTTTCTATGCTGCTTCCATCTATTGCATTTCTTTGAGAAAAATGGGCACAAAAGTTACTATCCTTACAGAATATTTGATCAGGATGACTAACTGTAAGACAGAAGTCCCAAGTAGGAGTGTGTTAGACTGTACTGTTCCCATAAAACAGGGGTGTAAAACTCACATCGTCACATTGTCATCATGTGACGTCTTGGGAGTTTTTTCCCCTTCGCTAAACTAGGTGTGGGTGTGGCCAGTGTGTGATACATCTGACCTGTGGGCCAGGAGTTTGACAGCCCTGCTATAGAGAAATAATAAAGAGGAGCCAATGGCTACATTCACAGATAGTATTAAACTGTGATTTGTTAGAGAACAAGCTAGAGAACAATAATTCTTGATGATTTCATTCATGCAACAGAGTAAACCAAAATCAAACCATATTATCATTCAACACAGTGCTCAGGCATGTTGCCTTATCAGTTCCAAGAGACTGACTCTTGATATGCTGCATCTTAACATTTATAAATATATTTGAAGAGATGGGTTATAGTCTCTAAGGTGGAATAGCCTGGAATATGAACATTCTCACTTCAGAAGCTTAATCTCAAATCTTGGGCTCTTTCACCCACATTTCCTAGGTATGGAAGGGGAAACATAGCTACAGTGCTGCTATGATAGCACTCCCTTCAATATGGTACCTAAGAGTGTCCCAAGGATAAGGAAACTTAGAAAACATGGTTTTGAAGATTTTGGAGTCCATTCTGTTTCACTCATTTCCTGAGATCTTCATTTGTGTCAGTGACTTTTATTTGGAATGGTGTCCTTCAAATACTCCATCCACTTTAGTACAGGATTGAATGAAAAATGAAGACACAGGCAACCAGGCAACTGTGAACTCTCAGGGCTGTATGTGCCTTTTGAATACTTTCCCCAAATCTAGAAACGAACAAAATGATGCAGCTCTATCCATCTTCTTCTTGTCCTCTTTCAATGAGGCCCTCATTCCATCTCCCAACTTCAAAAAGTTAGTGCGGCCCCTAGCTAGAGAAAGGATCCAGAGAAGGGAAAGGGGGATGAGTAATTCTTTTGATGTTGTTATTGCCTGCCCCACTGCTAAGTGAGAAAGGAAGGCCATGTTGTGGCCCGTCGGCAGCCAGAGGAGCTGGCAGCAGAGACAGACAGTGAGGAGGTTGGGGAGGAACTTGGGCCAGTCCTGGGGGCTGGGGAAAACTTGGACAAGGGCTCTGCATCAGAGGCAGAGAGGGAGTTAGACAGCAGCGAGGCAGAGGAACAGCTGGAGCCCGTTCCCAGTGCGCGCATGCGCAGAACTGCCAGAAGACAAGAACAATTAAGAAAGCAGGGTAGACTTGGGAGTAAGGCCACACCTTGGAGATCATTGGCCCCTCCTATAGGACATAAAAGAGGAGCGAACGGGATGTGGGCTTTTGAAGGAAGCAATTAGTTCATCTCGTTTCAAGACTGAAAAGTTTTGTTTGTGACTCTAATAGACTCGGTGCCAAGTTTGGCCTTGCTCTGGAAATTAGTTCTCTGACAGCATTCCAAGTGAGATAAGGTGTGGGTTGATAAACATTCCTCTGAAAGACTGTTTGCCAAAGCCTTGTTGACTGTGAATGAATGGAATTCACAGTCGTGTTAATAAAAGAGAGTTTACCAGGGTTAAGGTTTTGCTTCATGCTTTCTAAAAAAAGCCTAGGTCAGAACAGGCTAGTAGTATTTGCCTAAGGCAGACCTAGGCAATCTGGAAGCCATTAGATATTTTGAACTTCATCTCCTATTAAGACCAGTACCAAAAAATAGTGGGAAGTGTATCCCAAGACATCAAGAAGGCAGTATGATGCCTATTTATCATCTAAGGATGGGTAAAGAAAGAGAGTGCATAAAAATAGGGTGGAAATTTGGGCATGTCAAACAGCATTTGCACATATTAACAATGCATTCACATGTGCATACACATACACATTACTACATAGGTATTAGAACCAGTTTGGTATTATGGTTGAGACCATGAGCTCTAGTTTCACTTTATACACAGAGCCAGCTGGGTGAGCTTGGGCCAGTCATTTTCCCTCAGCCCTCGAAAGGAAGCAATGGCAAACCACTTCTGAAAAGCCTTGCCAAGAAAACTGCAGGGATGAGTCCAGGAAGTTTCTGAGCATCGACCACAATTGAATGGAGGGGGGAAAAAGGGCTAAGGAGCAAACCTATCTTCTAATGCAGAAAAATGAACAATGTAGGGGAAAAAAAATCATTTAGACTGCAGGTAATTTAGAATGTTGGCTTCCAGATGCTCTATTGTAAAGCTGAAGGGGAAAAAAATACTAACAAAGAATGTAGCAAAGAAATACTGTACTGCATGGAAATAAGAAAGCCAGGTATAACTGTGGCAAACATACAATTATGAAAATAATTGTCTCATAAATTCTATAGTGGAGACCCTGGTGCCCTTTGAGCTTGGTATTTGCTTGTGGATGTTTCGTTTCCACACTAAGTATACAGTATATCCTCTCCCAGAGGAAGCCATTGTCCTTGACTGCAATATGCTTGTCTGAGGGAAATACTAAACTCTTTTAATCTGCTGCCATAGGCCAGAAACCTGCTTTGCCTATCACTAATTGTTCAGCAACCTGAACTGGTCACATAGATACAGATGAATTCAAATCTTGATTAAAATAGCCTTCAGAAATGCTTTCTTGTCACGTTTCATCATTCTCAACCAGCATAAACCTGTGAATTATGGGAGAGAGAAATCTAACACACCTGGAGAATTGGAAAAAAAGTGGCATTAAGATATATACTATTCTTGTGCAGGTGATTCAAGATGTAATCCTATCCCCATTTTCCGAATACAATGAGACTACCATGGAATTAGATCCCTTGGCTACCACCATTTAGAAAAAGGAACTCATACCACTTTCTGTTCAGAAGGAAAAGGATATTTTGTGTCTTTACTATACAGAGCAAAGTCAGCATAGAAATTTGTTTTTCTGTGTAGAAGGAAAAGGGAAAGCTATAGTCCTGCAATGGTAGAATAACTTTACTATTTATGAGGCCCTAAAATGGTTCTTATTTGCTTCATAGTCTGATGTATGAGAGACAATAGTTCTATTTACTATATTCACAATTAATATAGTTTCTACCTCATTTAAACTTCAGAATGTCTCTGGGCAGCTTCTTAATGACTTTAAGACAACACTATAAAGATCAGACCCTTATTTATTTACTGACTGAGTTCTGGCTTTGCTTGCTGGTTTCAGTCCTAGCTTCCTTCAGCTGAATTGCTTAGACAGTGGATAACACACAAAATTTCAACCAGGAGAGTACTTTGGATAGACTAGGGCAGGGGCGGGTTTCAAAACTCATCGCTACCAGTTCACTTGTGGATGTGCGCGTGCTCACCCGCGACACTTCTATGTAGGCAATCAACCTGCTGTGAAATGATGCAAATTATCATCCCACAACACCTCACAATCTACACATGATGTGGATCCCAAAATCCCTGTCCCCCAATAATTTTATTAAGAATTATATTGAACAAAGAAAAATATAAAAACCTAATATATATGTATGTGTGCGTGCGTGCATGTGTGTGTATACTTAGTAACATGGTTAAGTAGGTGTGTAAATTAGTAACATGGTTAAGTGAATCTGGTTTACCCATTGACTTTGCTTGTCAGTAGGTTGTAAAAAGGGATCACATGGCCCTGGGACACTGTAACCTGGGACACTGCAACCATCATAAATGTGAGTCAATTATCAAGCATCCAAATGTAAATCATGTGACCATGGGGATGTTGCAACAATTGTAGGTGTGAAAAATGGTCATAAGTCACTTTTTCCAGTGCCATTGTAATTTTCAGTGGTAACTCAGCAAACTATTGTAAGTCGAGGATTACATGTAATATATCTGTATATTTATACATGTGTGTGTGTATCTGTATCTGTATCTGTATCTCTATATCTCTATATCTGTATCTATATACATCTCTATCTCTACCTCTACCTCTACCTCTACCTCTACCTCTACCTCTACCTCTATCTCTATCTCTATCTCTATCTCTATCTCTATCTCTATATATCTCTATCTCTATCGCTATCTTTATATATCTCTATCTATATATCTCTATCTATATATCTATATCTATATGTATATATGTATACACATATCTCTATCTATCTATCTATCTATCTATCTATCTATCTATCTATCTATCTATCTAATAATTGCAGATCCCACCGAAAACACACATACACACACAAAAATAAAAAAAAAATAAAAGAAACTTCTCCCTTCATCCCCAGCAAGTATTCAACATTAACATTTTATCACTGTCTCTTAAAACACAATTAAATACCTCTTCATTCCACACCTTTTTCCAATTTCTAAAAACCCACTCACTTAACTGTGCTAAAAAGAATAATGTGGAAAACACAATTGGGCAAAACCTTAATGGGTGACATTAGGTTAATATCTACGGACTCATCTGTGACTTGGAAAGGAACAGAGGTATACATTAAGAAATAGTTGAATGAATAATATGAAAACAGGAAAAGACAGTGTGAGTTTGGATAAAGGGAAAGTATAGAACTATCTGAATGGAGTAGAGTTGATTAACATATGCGGAGGAGTGATTGGAAGATGAGGCTATTATTTGCCAATAGGAAAAAAAGAGGAACTATGGGTTGAAGAGATTTTGGTTGAAATATTAGAGAAGTTGTTAGTGAAAATGCTTGTACTTGTCTTGTTGAAGGAGAAAGTTGTTTATTTCTGTATTTCTTTTCTTTCATTTTATATCTATTTCCCCCCTTTTCCCTCCTCTTTTTTCTTTTTCTCTTTCTAATTTTTCTTTTTTAGTTTGCATTAGTTTTTTTTTATATTTGTATTTGTTTATACTTTAATTAAAAGTTATTTTAGAAGTGGATGTTTGGGTTTAATTATGAATAAAAAGGTTAAAATTTACTCCGGAATGTATAAAATTTTGTCCTTTGGCTGCTCAAGTGAAGTATAAAAATGGGAATTCATAGATAGGTGTTAGTTACATGTTTCACTCAAGTGAATGGTGATAATCGAAGAACCTGGGATGAGTTTTGGGGAAAATTGTGCAAGACTTTAAATGAGATGCAGAGTGGAAAAAAATTCTATTAGATGACATGAATGGATGGGTGAGGAAAAGATGATAGAGTGCAGAAAAAGTGATTGGGCCATTAGGAGACAAGAATGAATAAGAATGGTGATTATTTGCTTAGAAGAAGAGTTGTTTATTTTGAATACGTAAGCATAAGTCTATTCATACATACACTAGCAAAGGGCTTGTCTCTAAAAGCATGATTGATTTGAATGCTTATGATGAAAGACTGAGAGAATTAATGAAGGCTCTTTAGGTGGCACAGACCATTATTCGATTATGTCAAGAGTGGCTCTTGGGAAAATAGATATTGAAGAAAAGGGAAGGTAGAAAAGAAATCTGAGTGAACATAGTATGATTGCAGGAAGAGAAAGTTAGTTTTCTATATGAAAAAATATTAGATGACAGGTCAATCTCTTCGCTGAAGGAATGGAATGTTGATGCATACAAAGAAAGAGAGTGAAGCTTCTTAGAATAGAGTGAAAAAGAATTATGTTACAAAGTGCCATAAAAGTGAATCATGCTAATGAGAAATATACAAGAGGATCCTTGCAAGATGAAGATAAAGGTGGAAAGATGAAGTGGAAGAGAAAAAAAAGAAAACAGGTAAGAGAATGATTGCTTAAGAATGAGAAGGGAAAAGGTTATTTATATAGTTGCAAAAAATGTAGTCAAATAGAATAAGGAGCCAGTAAGATTTTAAAAGACAGAGAAAGGGAAGAACAATTGTTATAGAAATACAAACTAATTTGGAAGTAGATAAAAAAGGCTAAACAAGGAGCCTCCAACTGAGTGAATGAACATGTAAGTGATGAAAACATTTGGTATGAAAGCAAGGTGAAGAAATGCTGGGAGGATATCTTAGAGATCTATTTGAGAATGTGAATTATATGTTGAAATAAATGTTATCAATGTTAGTATCCACTCCTTCAAAAAAACCAAGATGATAGGATTCATAAATTCCATGAGAATGTTGAAAAAAATTGCATGGCTACAGCTATAAACAAGTTAATTGCAGAAAGGTTGATGTCTATGGAGATTCTCAGTCATTCATGTCATAATTGTCCCAAAGGTGTTTTTTCAAAAGACAACTGGAAGCAACTGGAGAAAGGTTGAAATATTGATCTGATCTGCCGTGGAGTGGGTGGGCAATTTGCTTAAGTTATCTGTGAAATTGCATTTATACCTGACAATTTATACCTTTATATTGACAATTTATACCTGACTATTTGAATTGCATTTATACCTGACAATTTGAAGAGTGCCAGATTTGCTTCTTATACAGAGGAAATGGTAGCAAGATAGAATGCAAAATCCACAGGAGAATTGGTTTATTAAATGTTCCAGGGAACATTTTTGGTGGGATTGTGATTGAAAGATTATGAGATGACAATGAGCAAAATTTGGAAACTACAGTGCGATTTTAATTCCCATTTTGAAGTGTGCAGACTAGATTTACTAGTATATTCTTCAGCAGACCACTGAGAGATGTAAACAAATGATGAAGAAAGTGAATTGTATGTTGATTTAGATGAGTATGATCAAATGAACTCCCTAATGGCTTAATATGTTTATGGAAAAAAACTTTAATGGTGCATATGGTGATATTAGGGTTGTGTTGATTGGGGAGATAGGATTAAGCATGTAGAACATGAGTGAATTGTAGCAAATATTCAGATGATGCGATGCAATAATTAATACGAACCTGAAAATTACTATATCAGAGACTGTAGTTATAATTACCAGTGAATGGTTACAAATTATAATAAAATACTTTGGCTACCTAATGAGTGGATGCATTGGGAAAGACCCTGATGTTGGGAAAGTTCGAAAGCAAAAGGAGAAGAAGATGACAGAGGATGAGATAGATAGTGTCATTGACACAGTGGACTTGAGTTTGGCCAAATTTCAGGGTTCAGTGAAGGAGGAGGGGGGCAGGCATTCTATGGTCCATGGGGTTGCAGAGTCAGACATGACATAGTGACTAAACAACAACAGATGAAAACTAGACTAGGCAAATGAATGCATGTACCTTGGAAGAATATTAAATATGGAAAAATTGATGGGTAAATATTAAGGCATGCAAAAGCTGATAGACAAGCAGTGGGTAATATATGGTCTGTTGTCAGGAATTTAGTACATATTTCAAGAAATAAAAATGGCTGTTTATAACAGTGTATGTCCACCCACTTTGTTATGTAAAATGAAAACGTATGTCAGCGGAAACATAAAATAAATTGAATATGGGGCAATTAATAAAAGAATAGTATATGGCAAATCAAGCAGAGAAGAATGGCTACTGAATTAAGGTGGATTGAATAAAAAACAAGCATCCAATATTAGTATGTTGAGGTGATTTGGTCTTTTGGAGATAATAAGGATCAAACTGCTAAAATACATAGTTATTTATCTTATTTATGGAAACAATTGGATGGCATATATTAAAATAGAAAGTAAGGGAACAACAACAACAAAAGAACCTCTATGATAGAAAAATAAATTATATAAACAAACATATAAATAGTACACATAGAATAGCCCAAAACACGCATTCTGTTAGAGAGAACTTCCCTGAGGATGGGCTCCAGCACGAGTCTGAAAGCTTGGAAGACTGCACTTCTGGGACACATGTCTATTTGCCTTCGTTCATTATATAAACAAATGCCTAAGTACATAACAGCACAAATGTCCAGATGAGCACCCACAGCTAATCAAGTAGAGCTGAATGCTAGAGCAAATAAGGTTTTAAAAGTTTTCCAAACACAGGAGAAGAGAAGGTGCCATTTGTGTTCCTGAGGAAACAGTCTCTATAAAACAGTGGCCTAATACCTTGTTCAATTATATAAACTTACAGAGTGAAGGACATGCTAGTAGGCTTACTCAATATCAGGGCTGTCAAACTCGTGGCCCATAGGTCGGATGTGTCACGTGCTGGCACTGCCACTGCCTGGTTTAGCAAAGGGGGGGGGGAAGTCCTGATACGTCACGTGACGACGCGAGTTTGACACCCCTGTTCAAGATGTTCCAATGAGTGAATAAGTTGAGAGGAAAGGAAAGACTACGATGTCATAGTGGGATGGACCTGATAAATTCTTCCAGAGAAAAGAGACAAGCAGTTTAAAGAATAAATCTCAGCATTTGAAACTTCATAGGGTCACAGTGGAATCAAAGGCAGTGTGAAAAGATGTAGGGAATATTAGACTCAGCTATAGAAATAGTGCTAGCTGAGAAATCACTATTGGGACTGGGAACTCCATCGCTAAGCACCATGGTTCCAAAGTGGAAAATCACATGACCATGCTGGACTTATGACATCACTTCTCATTTGGTTGTTAAGTGATTCACTACAGTCATTAAGCAAGACATCCTGTGTCTGTGGTTTGCCATTTTATTTCTGTGTTCTCCATTAATTCTGCTTGTTGGTGATTCTGTTCCGCTGGTTGTAAAGCACTTAACTGGCAAGACTATGAAAGCAGGATGCTGCGACAACCATAAATATAAGGATTGGTCACAAAGCTGTTCATGTTTTACATGTCATAACTTTGATCAGTTGCTAAATGTGGCACTCAATAAGCAAGAGCTATCTGTATTACCTTTTCTTTTTCAATCCCATGTCTTTAATTACCATTACTTATATCTTTTTCGCACTTTGCATAATGTGGCTTACCCTGAAAAGAATAGCATGATGGGTATGTATGTAGGCATACATGTATGTACTATTTGCAATTTGGTTGAAGTATTAGACTTTATCCTATATAAGAGATTCAATTAAGGATCTAATCTGCCACACAGCCAGAGATAATCCTGCTCTGGCTGAAATTTGGTGCTAATTTCAAAAGGACACTTAATGGAATGGTTGAGGGGAAATGATGGCACTCCTGGGATATCAAAGGCAAGGATAAAGTATATTTCCGTGGCTATTAAAAGCCCTGCTCATCTTTTTCATATCTTTTTTTCTGATCAATTTCTTTGAAATGTGCTTTCCTGTATCAAATTGAGCTTCTCAGGTATGGTTGCATGGGAGGCTGTGCTAAAAGCCAGATTCATCTACTTGCAGTGTGATTGCAGGTTAATCACCTGTCAAGAAAAAGATCCAGCTGTGGCATCCAGAGGTTGTAGAGGCTTAAAATAAGGGCTAATAGATTACAGAGCTGCAGTATTGAAGCACATTAGGATGGCTAATGGCACACTTGGGGGAAAGGCAAATAAGTTACAATTGCCTGTATGTCTTAATGTGCAAATAGAAAAGTACAGGTGAAACCAAGGGACAGCTTATTTGGGAGTGAGAAGCAGGCTACAGACTGTTAAAGGGCAAATGTTGGAGATAGGAGGACAAAGGACTTCTGACTAATCTCAGCCAGGCAAACAATTGCATTTGAAAGAATTCCTATTAAACAGCCCTCACTGGGCATTTTAACCTATAGCCTTCCAATTTCTTCCTGATCTCTTCCCATCCTGGGGCCTGGCAAGTCTAGGAGAACTGAAGCTTCTAGGATTCTCATGCATTATGGCTTTGAATTGCAGGTTGGTAGCATCTAGGACCTCTGGTGGCACAGTGGTTAGAGTGCAGTAGTGCAGGCAAACTCTGCCCACTGCCAGGAGTTCGATCCTGACCGATTCAGACTGCCATCCTTCTGAGGATGAGGGGTGTCAAACTTAAGTTGTCACGGCATCGTCATGTAACATATCGTGACTTTTAACCTCCCTAAACTGGGGGTGGGCATGGCCAGCGCATGACGCATCCGGCCCGTGGGTCGCGAGTTTGATAGCCTGACCTAGATTGTTGGAAGCAATATGCTGACTTTGTAAACCTCTTAGAGAGGGCTGTAAAGCATTATGAAGTGCTATATAAGTCTAAGAGTGCTACTGCTATTGCTATCTAAAGAGGGTTTAGTGGGAAAGGCACCCCCTACACAGGTGCAAATGAAGGAAATAAGCTTTTTCTTAATGTTTTTCCTACTGATTGCAGAGTCCACATTTTTTATTCCCTGTGCTTGCCTAGTTCCTATAGCAAAAGTAGCACCAGATGATGCAGTTTATTATTATTTTTTTTAGTGGGATTGATGAGGATTGAGAGCATATGACTAGCTCGGGGTCATTCAGCCATCTTCCTTGCCTAAGAGATGATTAATACCTGGATGGCCCTGCACCTAAACCAGCACCCTTACCACTATGTCACATTGGCTCCCCAGGAGGAAAGAGATTAACAGAAGAATGTGCATCTTTCCAACAATGTATCATTCTCCTGTTTTAAATCCTACCCCTTGACATATTATGATCCTCAGCACCCACTATTGGCTTACTGCACCTCTGGCCATCAGCAAGTCCAAATGGGGCCTTGTTGAGGCACTTCTCTGGTTGCCTACCAGAAGCTTTCCCTAAACAGGAACAGGTCTGTGCCTAAAATCCTGCTTCCTTGCCTCGCTTGCGCAAGCTGCTTATATAAATCACTTCTTTACTTTTCAGCCCTGCTTTCTCCATGCAGTTCTGTTTCTCCCCAAAATGCAGGCATGTGCTTGATTTATTCTGCCAGCAAAGGCTTTTACTGCTATAACTGTGCTTGCTGTCTCTTGTGTCCCAATCAAAGGCTAATAGCTCGTTCCCTTCTGCTGGATGAGGTCCTTGCTAATCCCCCATAGAGGCCTGGAATAATATATATATATATATATATATATATATATATATATATATATATATATATATATATATATATATATATATATATTAAAAAGTCAAAATTTTTTGTCTTTTTCAACATACTGTCTGTCTCCTGCTATTCCCGTGGTTTAAATTGTTCGGGTCTCCCAACGTCATGGTACAACCTGAGGTGCTTACAGAGCTTTCAGCGGTGCCATTAAGTGCTTTAAACCCTTTCTCCCTGTCTGGACTTAGTTTATCTCATTAGACAATTCTTGCCCTGAGCTCCAGGAGAGAAACAGTAGCAAACTTACAGAGCTTCATAATGGCTTTCAGATTTCGGATTTATGCATTGCGACCCGGGGCTCACAGAGCTGAATATATAAAACTCAACCACCACCACTGCCGCCTCCTCTTCTCCTTTACAGCCAGACACTATATATTATGCCATATCTTCATGGTTGTTTTTGATATATTATATACATGACATCTGAGGTTTTCTATTTGAGGAGCTGAATATGGCTCTGAGCACACAAAGGATGCAAATCTGGCTAATTGACGAAAAGAAAAAAAAATCCAGTCTGTCAGCTATTTCCTTAATTTTAATGGTACCTTAGTCAGTCACTTTAATCATAAGGTAGACCTTGCCTCACCCTGCTCCCAACTTGATAGCACTTTACTCTCTATAAGAAATCAAAGCACTTCACAAAAGCACTCTAGCATAATATAATCCACCTTCCTTCTCACCATGGAATGGCAATATAACTGGTGATGAAAGGGAAATAGCGATTTAGTCTGCACCACAGTTTCAACCAGAGAGAGGAGAATAGTAAATTACACTATTTGCATCCATTATTGATTGAGTTGTGTGACAAAATTATTCCCAGATTAAGCAATCTGCTGATCCTGTCAATCTGATTCAGCAACAAATAATTCTGTATTTTAACTTTTAGGCAGGTTCAGCAAAATAACTGGCTCTCCGATACCATAATATTACTTCATGGGTTAGATTGTTGCATTTTATCAATGCGTGGGAATAGGCAAGCAACACTCCTGTTAGCTGAGACCCAATGGAATGGATCAGTTAAGTCATTCTGATTGGCATAAATCTTTTCTTTAGGCAGTCAACCAATTTATTTAAGTGTAAAACTAGACATAAACATGTTTTTTACATTTATGTTGCACATTGAAAAATGAAAAAGCAGTTATAGAGGAGTAATTAATAGTCACATGATTTCAAAGACAGGAAAAGGAGAAATTTAATCCTTTTAGCATTAGTGTAAATGTGGTGAAAATCATTCCTCGGAAGTTGCATTTGCAGAAATAGACACAGAAGAGGTATTCATTTCAGGGGAAGAGCAGGGAAGGAAATGGTACCTATTATCCAGGCCCACTTAGTTCTTCCTATTCAGAAGAACTCTCAAAGAATAAAGGAAAGGTCTCATTGACCTATCTATGTGTGGCAATTAAGGTAACCTTGGATCAGCTCTGCATCCATGTGATCGTGTATTATCTGCATCAGTGCAACTCTATGTTGCTTGAACTGAATGTAGACCCCATGATTTCACTTGAAAAACATTGCAAAGATGTGCAAAGTTGTGTAACCTGCATGCAAGAGTTTTGGAGTGGATGATTTCCTGTTGAAATCAAGAACTCTTGAAATATCCTATCTCCTTCTTAGACCACCATATAGAAGTGTGGTGGCTCAGTGGCTTAATGTGGCTTTCCTCTGGTTAGAGCACCATAGTAGAGGCACAGTGGCTCAGTGGCTTAATGATTCTGCATATAGCTTCTGCTCCTGCAGTTCAAGTCCTAAGATTGTGTGGCAGGGTAGCTCCTGTCACTCACCTCAGCTTCTGTTCACCTAGCAGTTCAAAAACATGTTGTATGCGGGTAGATAAATATGTACCACTTTGGTGGGGAGATGAGTTGATGCTCTGTGCAGGCAGTCAGATTTCTGATGGCTCTGAACCTTCCCAGTTGCTGTGGCCATTTATGAGGTGGTTCTGGGGAAGGAAGACCTGCTATTCTTTCTTTCTGGTGCAAAACCAGCTCACCCTCCTGTGGCACACCTTGGGAGTGTGTGACTGTGTGAGTGTGTCCTACAACAGAGCTGGTAAATTGGCAGTCCTACTACTTCTCTGCAATAGCATTGTGGTCTCCTGGCTAATGTAACAACACCATACACTAGTAATAATAATAAGCATCATAGTATCTACTCTTCCTTTAAAAAGGAGTAGAGGGATGGATCTGAAGCCTCCCATTACAGTGAACAGCTGTACAGGTAGTCCTTGACTTACAACCATCCATTTAACATTCAAAGTTACAATGGCATTGAAAAAAGTGACCTAAGACTGGTCCTCATGCTTATGACCATTTTACCAATGCATGGGAAGTATCCTCATAGTTACCTGCTAAAAATGTTGGTGCTTGGCAGCCAGCATGTATTTATGACAGCTGCAGAGTCCCTGGGTCATGTGATTTTGTAAACTTCAGACAAGCAAAGTCAATGAGGAAAGCCAAATTCACTTAATAACCATGATGAAAAAGGTTGTAAAACTTTGTTGTAAGACTCCCTGAACATTATCTTGTTAGAAATGGAAATTCTGGTCCCTATTGCGGACATAAGTGGAGGACTACTTATATTTTGAAATTGCTGAGCAAAAAAGAATTGAGGATGAGGGCAGTGCTGGTTGTCTGGTGATTTGTGTGCTTCATCACACAAGGATCTTGAGGGAGGTTTGGTCATCTTATTTGTAAATTTCATCTGGAGATCTCATCTGATGGTCAGCAGAGAAGACACTTTTGAAAATATTTTATTATGTTGGTTAGCAAAAATAGTGACTGAAAACACCCACTGTTTTTTCTCATTTGATTGATCACACTTATATTCCATTTTTCCTTAAGAAGCAAAAAGAAGTGGGAATGATTCTTTTTATTCACTTGACTCAGAGAAAGAGGAGTTAGCCAAACCTACATCAAATATATTGTGGTCAATATTTCTGCTTATAAAGCTGAAATAAGTAAAGACAGGGAAGCTATTTGAGGATAGTAAGTAGAAGTTTTGATTGTTTGATTGATTATGCACCATCAAGTCATGGTTGACTCTTAGTGACCATAAATATCAATTTTCTCCAGGATGATCTCTTTGTAATCTAGTCTTTCAACATTGTCATCATCATCACAGTATCTGAGTCCATTCACCTTGCTGCTGGTTGTCCCCTTCTTCTTCTCATTCAAACTTTCCCAATATTACAACCTTCTCCAGAGAGTAGATACTATAGTGCTTATTACAAACACGTTGCATAATGTGCCCCAAGTAGGGTAATTTGACTGTGGTCACTTGTGCCTCGAATGAAAACTCTGGATTGATTTCTTCAACGATGTAGATAAACAACCATTTTGTTTGTTTTCCTGGCTGTCCATGGTACTCTCAGGAGTCTTTGTCAACATCAAAGTTCAAAAGGATCATTATTCTTCCTATCCTAGTTTTTTAAAGTCCAGCTTTCGCTTCTACAGAGTGTCACAGGGAATGTCATGGCTGGTACAATTCTGATCTTCAGCTATATTAATAATGAAATTAACCTAGAGACACTGGAGATCATAAGTTTTATATTCTGAATGTTGATTACGTCTTTGGTGACCGATTCTAAATAATCTGATGCTTTAACAACCGTTATTATGAAATGAAGTTCAAACAGCCATTTGAAGGTATTATTTGCAACTATATAAAAAAACTAAGGTAGTATGTGTATATATATATATATATATATATATATATATAAATCTAAAATATGGTTTACTTGTTTGTGGCCTATTAAAGTAGTGAATTTAATGGACAGGTGGCTTAATAAATGAATCCATTCATAATTTATGGATTATATGGCTCACTTTATTGATGAAACCAGACAATTAAATTTCATTCATTAAATCATGGCCAAGCAGCCCATATGGGCAAAGAAGTAGGCACTTTTTTGCAGTGATGCAATAAAGATATCAGCACAGTAGGATTAACTTCTTTATTATTTTTTTCAGGGGAGGCTTTTAATTTTTATTTATTTACTTAAGAAAATTTATATAGCTACACAATTCACTCTCGGTGATTCCAGAAAGCTTATAACAATAAAAACCCAATATATAAACAATAAAAAACAGTATCTCCCCTCACCTTCCCTGGTGTCAATAATCAAATAAGCCATTTGGTGGTTTATTTGATTATTGTGAGTGATTATTGTGAGTTCATCTCACTCTGAAGTCCCCAGGCATGATGGAAAACCAAGTTTCTGGGCATTCCTTGCAAAAGAATGTCAAAGTGGGGGCCAATCTTCTATCTATGGGGATGATGTTGCACAGGTAGGGAGCCACTACAGAGAAGGCCCTTCTTCCTGGTCCTGCTAGATGGACTTCCTTAGGAAAGGGGACATGTAGCCTTCCCTGCCTCCCCTCTTTGGTGGGTTGGTTAAATGTGACTGGAGAAAAATGGTCCTTCAGATAATTGGCCCCAAGTCATGTAGGCTAAGTCACCTAGCATGCCTTCGGATAGTGAGACCAGTGGCCTATAAATGTAATAATAAATAAAATATGGATTCAGATCTTAAATTTCATCATTGATACGGTTATGTACAGGGAGGGCTCAAAAAATAGCTGTTTGGAAAAAATCTTTTAAAATAATTTCATCATGATTTTTCTTTGACATTATGAGACAAACTACTGTACTTTCATGTGATTTAAATATGTGTTTCTCAAAAGCTCTTGCACCTCATTTTGGAGACTTAATGTTTTAATTAGTTTTAGATTAAAATTCTTTTCGTGGTACCCATAAAATCCGCTTATTAAACACAGCCTGTTTAGTGGGAGAATGGTAAGCGAATTTGTCATGGTGGTAGTGGTAATGATGATGATATTTTACATTTTAAAAAAAAAATCCTTATAGTGCTATAAAAAAGGCTATAAAGATTTACCATAAGGTAAAGAAAGCAGTAGGAAAGCAGCATAAAAAAGAAAAAAAAAAGCAAGAAGGGTTCAAAATGAACAAAGGAGGTATTAATATCAGCAACAAGTTAGCTGCATACATGTTTAGCTTGTCACTTAATAAGGCTATAATTAGCCTATCTGAAAAATGTTAACAACATGACAGGTAATGACTATGAATCTTAATTGCAAGAATAATGCATTTAATAAAGAAGACAATTTTGCCTTACTCTGTGTTCATTTTACTGACAGTGACAGACACGGTTAAAGCTGCCGAAGTTCTATGAACATCTGTATTGTCAGTTGTAGTAGATATCTGGAAAGACTTCCTACTGCTTCTTTGATCTGTGTTTATTATCTCTAATATTATGTATATACTCACAGAAAGATCAACAGGTGAATAGAAATAGACACACACACACACACACACAACACACGCATACATACAATTTGGAAAAAAACTGAAGCTTCTGAGCAAATGCTAGAAGGTATATATTATTTAAAAAAATATATCAGTGAATGTATTTTCAGACATACCAATCCATATTAAAAGTGGAAACTGTGTGCTTCAGATCTGGTCCTAAGATACCAGAAAACTGTACCTTCGGTTTCTTTAAAGAAAGTATGAATAAGAAGTTGAAACCGAACATTATCTTTAACTTGATCAAGGACATAAATGTAAATTTTTGCTGAAGGTGAGAATTCATATCAACAAACACTCACAGTGAGAAAAGCATTGAAGAGATAAATAGAATTTATCTGACAGTGCAAGTTCCAACTGAAATCTAAAATGATGCAGTGAACAATGTTAAACAAGATTTTCGTGACTCCTGTTGCCTTTATAATCTGTCTAGTCTTTTGAAAAGGTCCCCCATATAAATGTTTAGCCCAGCTGTCTGGTGAGATTAAGAGCTTTCTACCATGTTCCCGTGACAGACCAGAGAGGCTTTTCATAGAGTAAACTTCATGGGTTGCCATGAAATTGTAAGAGCAACTAAGCCACTTTCCAACAGCCACTGAGAACATTTTTTTTTTTTGCCATCACTTTAAAGAGTGCAAAGAAGAGGTAGAAATCAGATATTTTCCATTAAATTCCATGAAGGTCATGCAATAGCAGTCTTGCCCAATCTAATTTTTTATTTTTGTCTTTTAATGACTCCTGTAATCCCTTACATTGGGGTGGAGTCAGGGCAACTGAATGGACCTTAGTGTTTACTGGTCTGATATCCTTCCTGTCAACCAATGCAGAGTTCTCAGCAGATAATTACTCATTATGCCTAGTAAGAGAAATATCTGCCACTACTTAGGATAGAACTCACAGCCTCCTGATTGCGAGGCGAGAGCCCCACCTCTAGGCCACTATACCACTCATCTTGTCCAACCTAATACCCTTGCATAATTCACAGTCAATATTGCCTTGAAGTCTAATCCTTCTGGAGTCTACTAGGATGGGGGAAAGCAGACCCAGGATGTCACAATTCTGTGGCCCTGTTGACAAACCACCGTATTACAAATTACCATTTAATTTTGTTTTTAACATGTTGCTGAGGGTAAAATAGGATGATTGGATGTATGATACTATGAATCCCTTAGAAGAGGGATGCTAAACTCGCGACCCATAGACCAGATGGGTCACCTCCATTTTAGAGAAGTGGAAAAAGTTGCAATACATCACGTGATGACAATGTGAGGACACGAGTTTGACACCCCTGCCTTAGAAGGATGGTATAGAAATGTCATAGATAAATAAATAACAAACAAAAAAAATCATATACAAGATTTACTACAGAGCACCTAGTTATTTCATTTATTTATGGGATGTCTTAGGTAGATTGTGTCAAGTCTGAGTTCAGAGTTGAGTAACAGTACAGAGGTAACTTTGAAAATCTCCTAATCTGTGGTTTGCAAGAGCAGAATTTACTAACAATCAACATTTTCCAGTGCTGTTTTATATATATATATATATATATAAAACTTCCTCTTTTTTCCTTAACAATTGCTTTGCTGCAGTTGAAGTTCATTTCTTTCTGTCTTGCTTCTAATGCTATCAGTGAAACTGACTAAACAGTCTCTTCTCTCCTCATAAGGACATTAATTGGAAAGGCTATCTTGATTTCCTGTAATCTCTCACTCCCGATCTTAAAGTAATTATATAGGTGTCAGACATTGCCAGATTCTTATTTGGCCATTCATTGCAAAGCACTTAATTCTTAGAACATTTTTCTTATTTTTGAAAACTGAAGGTGAGTGTAAAGTATATATATAAAATATGGATATGTGTGAGTGTGTATATATATGTGTATATATATATATATACACACATATATATACACATATATACACTTGCTCCTGGGAGCATGAAGCCGAGAACACCAGCTTGAAGATGACGAATGAGACTTCGTCGAAACGTCGCCAAGATACTTCCAATTCTACTCGGGAGAAGACCCGAATAACCAAAGACCTACATATAAACACCCGCGAAAACCTCAGAAAACATATATATGTTTATATAGAGAGGGGGGGAGGGGGAGAGAGAGAGAGGGAGAGGGAGAAGGAGAGGGAGGAGTATAGTAGGAGGTTGGGGCTGATATTTTCTTCTCCCCTTTTTGGGGACCCTGTGTGTGTGGTTTTCTTTTAATAAGTGGTAGAAAGTCTATGCAAAGCTACATTTCTGAACTGTGGCCATGAAAACTGCAAATGTTCAGACACCATCAAGCTTGACTGAAGAGTGTCTTTGCCTTTAGAACCTGATCAGACTTCTCATTTCACAGTCCGTAACAAGGAAATCTGGTTAGTATATTGTGCCGCTGTTTCATCGATATGTTCTGTGAATTGGAAAATGTGGTATACTGTAACTCTCTGTCCATAGAAGGAATTGATGTCTGTTTTCTTTGGCTCAATGCATATTTTCAAACATCAAGAACATGTCTATTTTCCAGTTGCTTCCATGCTTATTGTCCGTATGTAATATTGCTGAAAGTGTCACTCACCTTGCACTGCAGGAAAAAAGGCTTACACTGAATGCTAAAACGATACAAAAATTGTAAGAAAAATCTGCTCTAATTTACCTTATTAGATCCAATTATTATGGTTTCATCGCATAGTGTGTTTTGCATCTGGAAGCAGATAACAAACTACAAAATATCAAGGTACCCTGTCAAGTATGAGTGGTATAGTTCTATTTGAAACACATTGCCCCACGTCAAAATTGAAATCTGACTAGCTAATCATATCATAGTTGTAATCAGTAATTATAACCTACAATTTGCATCTATTTCATGCCTGATTGTAATTTATTTTGAAGTAAGAAAGGCAGCCTATAAATTTTATAATAAATAAATAAATACATACATACATAGATAAAATAAATCTGATTTATAAAATTTCTGGGAGGTAATCTTCAGTTTTGTATACAGTAACCTTATTCACATATAATGCTAATCCATAATATAGCATGCTTGATTTTGGCATATGATATTATGTGAGCCCAGTCATTGTGGATTGTAAGCAATTATTTAGTTAGGTATAATGCATAAACACAGGGATTATGGATTATTTAACAAATCATGACTAAAACAAGCTATGGACTTAATGCAATATGTTTGAACAAAGCCGTCCTGTTTTCAAAATTAGTTTTCCAGCTTTGAATTTGAAGGGGGAGCTGCAGAAGGGGTAAAAAGCCAATAAGAACATCAGCCGTAGCATAGTGAAGACCCTGCAGAAGATTATGGAACATCTATTTGTGCAAATATTTTATGGCATATGCACAGTAGTGGGTTTTAATTTTCTTCGCTACCGGTTTGCTATTGGGAGTGCGCGAATGCACTCGCTCACTCTGCGAGCGCACAGTGTTGTGACCCAGGTCCAAGCAAGTAGTAGGAAAATTAGTCAGTGAAAAAACAAACTTTATTCAAACACCTGAGAATTACTTCATTCCCAGCGTTGTTCAATTAAATTAAAGGAAATTCCTCCCAACACAAATTCCTCAGTCCTATCGCAAATCTTGGTCCAATTAGGCAAACTGCCAAAGGCCTTTCTTGGCAAATGTTCAGAAGTCACTCACAGATACAAAAATAAATACAAGACGTAGACAAAGAAGAAGACAAAGCTACCAACGTTGTTTTCCGGCAAAGCCCAAATGCTGTTGCTGGTCTGTTTTAAGCCTTATGGGAGGGGCCAATAATCTCTTGGCCCTACTCACGAGTCATCCTCTTTGCTTGAGCTGCTCTTGCCTTCTGGCAGCTCTTCTCATGTGTGCATTAGGAACAGGCTCCTCCTGTTCCTCTGCCTCTCTACTGTCAGTCTCTGGAGGCTCTGGAGTCCACATCTCACTCCCCGATGGCCCTGGTCCCATCTCTGCTTCTGACACAGAGCCCTCATCTGGGCCTTTCCCAGTCTTCAGGACTGGCCCATCCTCATCTTCTTCAGCCTCATCGCTGTCCTACTCCACTGCCAGCTCCGCAGGCTGCTGGCGGACCACAATACACAGTGCTTCTGATCATGCACAGAGCATTTTTGATGACATCTGGGTGGGTGGGAGGAGTCTCCCACTGCCACTGCCACCGTTTCGCCCAAACTGGGGTGAACTGGTAGCAACCCACCACTGAATCTGCATTACTCTGAATACATATGAACCAATCATTTTAAATTTCATCCTGTGAAAGTCTGCAAAAATACAGAGATGTGTTTGAAAGTTTGTGAGTCAAGGAAATTTGTAAAAGAACACCAGCCCAATGTCAGTGGCATTTCTGAGGTTAATGTCTCTCGAATACTATTTCCAATAAATTACTGTTCCTGTATACTATTCACACTCAATTTCATTCTTTCAAGGTTTCAGTAATAGAATCAGCCAGGCAATTGCTGCACTGAAGTTTCCTTTGAATCTGAAATTGTATAATTGAACTATTGAACTGATGTCCACTTCTTGGTTTCTTGCTGGTCAGAATCCAGGAGAGTTGTTTTGATGACTTTTATTTTGTAAAGCTTTCCCTGCTACTTCTTTAATTTTATGTGCTGATCTGTATTATTTGTTTTCTCTTCCTGCCCAGAAATGCTTTAGAACCACAAAGGAGCTGGTTTCCTTTTGAGGGTAGCATTTCTCATTTACAGAGCTGCTTTCATTGAAACTTTTCTAAAGGCTTGATACAACCAGCAAATCTCACATTATCACCTCTTTGTAGCTATAGTTTCTTCGGAGGTGATGGCAGGAAGGAGCTTTAATTTTCCTCTGTGTCTTTATTATTGTGCCTTCACTAAGCAAAGAGAAGCCCGTGGGATGGATTAGAAATATGAATTGGTAAATTCAGTCAAGAACTTATTCAAGCCATCTGCTTCTATCATATCAACATTTGAGGACAATAGATCTCAGATTCATGTACAGTATATTGGTGTATCTGAGTTTTCATATCCACAGTAGTATTTAGTAGGTCCATTAGAATTTCCATTTCAGTGAAGGTAGAATTGTAAGCATCTTTATTTTTTTTCTGCCTTTACATTTAGTAATTTAGTTGGTCATAGCATTTATGTGGGAAACCTCCAGAAAATACAATACTATCAGCCAGACTGGGAAATCAAGAAAAGTTACTAGAATTGAACTTGGTTCAAGAAAGAATTTATCTATACTATACCATACCATACGATATGATACGATACTATACTATGATACTATAGAGACACAATCTCTATGCCGGCCTCAGAATGTGAGCTATAAACAGTTGAAGTTTAGATTTTTAGGCTTCAAAAAGTGGAAACCACATATCTTTCTTTTACTGGAACTCTTGAAGTCTGGCAAACCGATAGGAAAACCTTTGGTTGGATTTGAACAACCCACGAGGCTAAAATTTAGTTGCCTAGTTTAAGGCTCATTTTGTGAACTCAACCACTGTACTATTTTATGCTTCAGTGGGTTGTACAAATCTTGACAATTAAGTTAATTCTATAAATCATGATTCAGGTCATGGTGTTTCATGGGGCAAACATAGCCTCCGAGTGACAGATTGCTCTTTTCTAATCTGGATTATGAAGGCTCTAAAACAGAGGTGTCACTCATCTCATTGATGCAGACAGCTGTAAGGGTCATTCGTTCTGTCCTTCTTAATTTCCAGCCTTTTCTAAAGGTTACAGATCTCACTGACTGATGTTCTAGTAAGGCCTAGTTTTTCATTTAGTGCAAAACCAGAATGCTGGAGTGAGTCTCTGTTTCTTCATGACAAGTTGCTGAGACCTTCAGAGAACAGCTAGGGAGCCTAGAAATCAATAAATCAGGAAGAAAAAAAAACAGCTGAGATTGCTGAAGGGGAAATACAGAACAGGTCTTCATGTATGGCCGATATGTATGTATGTGTTTTGGAGTATGAGTGTGAACATGTAAATGTGAGTGTGCCAATTAGACAAAAAGTAAATAGGTGGTCCTCGACTTGCGTCCACAATTGAGCCCCAATTTCTGTTGCTAAATGAGATGGTTGTTAAGTAAATTTCCCCCCATTTTATGACCTTTCTTGCCATTTTTATTAAGTGAATCATTGCAGTTGTTAAGTTAGTAACCTGGTTGTTAAGTGAATCTGGCTTCTCCATTGACTTTGCTTGTCAGAAGGTCACATGACCCTGGGACACGGCAACCATCATAAACATGAGCCAGTTGCCAAGCATCCAAATTTTGATCATGTGATCATGGGGATTCTGCCATGGTCATAAGTGTGAAAAACTGTCATACATCATTTTCTCAGAGTCGTTACATTGAACAGTCACTAAATGAAATGTTGTAAGTTGAGGACTACTTTTACGTGTTCACTTGGGTTAAGACTGCAGAGACTCAGGCTCACTTCAGACTCACTTCATTTACTGCCTGTTTTTCGTGGAAGTGAATGCTGATGTACCTGGTAATTATAACCATAATGTTTGACTCTTCTTAGTCTCAGACATTTTTAATAGGGGAAGTTTTTAATAGGGGAAGTTTTTCTGGAATTTAAATAATAAAATAAAGTTTCATGTCCCAAAACAGCAAGCCAAGTTGCTATTTCAGTCCCAGAAAAGAACAAGAGAAAAAGAAGAATCATTGGAGAAGTACTTGTTCTAAGCTTTTTTTTTTAAAGGGTGGGGGGGGGGGGTTTAACAATTGATTGAATAATATATTCATTTGATTTTCCAGTCTATTTTTGTTTGTTCGTTTCTTCATTTCTCTGCATGCCAATTCTTTGCTACAGGGAGTTTGCTGCAGGCAAGAGCAAACAACATTTTAAAAATGTTTAAAAACATGCAATTTATTCATTTTATTACATTTTTAAAAGCATAGCCAAAGGCCACAGAAGGTGCATAATCCCTAAACCAGAAAACTGTGCTACTGTCATTCCACTACTTGCTCTGGAATTGCAGGATCCGTGTAGTTCATGAGTTGTCCACACTTGCTTTATAGGACTGGTACTGCTATTATACCTTGAAATATTTCCTTATTTATTAGATGTAAATCCTGCTTTTCTTGGGAACTCAATGCAATGTCAGCCTGATCTAGTGGTTAAGGGACTAGGCTAGAAAGTGGGAGACCATGAGTTCTAGTTCCACCTTAGGCATGAAAGCTGATTGGGTGACCTTGAGTCAGGCCCTCTTTCTCTTTCTTGGGGCAACCCAATTCACTTCACAGTGAGGAAAATAGGAGGAGGAAGGTGTGTTGAAAATTCCTTTTATCTTATCCCCCATACCAACAGCAATAACTATGTTAGGACTATTTGGCCAAATAGTTTCGTAGGGTAGATTTGAACCCGTGTTTACTTGATCCCAACCCGTTACCTTAATCATTACACCCAGGGGTGGGTTCTAAAATTTTTTAGTACCAGTTCTGTGGGTGTGGCTTATTTTGTGGGCATGGCTTGATGGTCATGTGACAATTATTTAGGATTTAGCAGAGGTACTGTTCTACCAGGCTTTTAACTGCTTGCAGAGCTGTATCAATCGACCCATTTATTTTTTGCAGGCACTGGTCTACCCATTTATTTTTGCAGGCACTGATCTACTCATGCATTTTTGCAGGCACTGATCTACCCATTTATTTTTGCAGGCACTGATCTACTCATGTATTTTTGCAGGCATTGATCTACTCATGTGTTTTCTTTTAACACTGATCAGCTGTAGGGTGGCCCTTTAAAGCCCCTCTGTAAGAGTTTAAACCGGTTTTTTTCCCTCTAGCCATCAGCTGGGTCTCAGAAGGCAGCAATAGACTGGGGGTGGGGCCAAATAAAAGGTAAGAATAACGCGGGGGGTGGGTGGGTGGGGGGCACCGGGGGAGGCAGAACCGGTTCAGTGATGTCATATCGCCACCGCTACCGGCTCGGGAGAACTGGGCCGAACCAGGAGGAACCCACCACTGATTACACCATAGAACCTTGTTTAATGTGTTGCCCTAAGCATTTTGAAGGCTGAGACTGAAAAGTCAACCAAGGCTGATTTTATCCCATAACCTTTTTTTAAAAAATTTGATTTATACGCCGCCCTTCTCCGGAGACTCAGGGCGGCTTACAATGCGTTAAGCAATAGCCTTCATACTTCTGTATATTTATACAAAGTCAGTTTATTGCCCCCACAAACTGGGTCCTCATTTTACCTACCTTAGAAAGGATGAAAGACTGAGTCAACCTTGAGCCTGGTGAGATTCAAACTTACAGTACCTTTTATGAAGATAACCCTGCTTTCTTAGAGATCTGAATTCGCTGTTTCAAATGGCAAGTTCTGAAGACAAGTTCTTTATTGGCCAAGTGTGATTGGCACATGAGGAATTTGTCTTTGGTGCATATGCTCTCAGTGTACATAAAAAGACAAGATACACTCGTCAAGAATCATAACGTACAACACTTAATGGTAGTCATAGGATACAAATAAGCAATCAGGAAACAATATCAATATAAATCGTAAGGATACAAGCAACAAAGTTACAGTCATGCAGTCATAGTGGGAGGAAATGGGTTGATAGGAATGATGAGAAGACTAATAGTAATAGTAATGCAGCCTTGGTAGATAGTTTGATAGTGTTGAGGGAATTATTCCTTTAGCAGAGTGATGGCGTTTGGGAAAAAAAATGTTCTTGTGCTTTATTAATAAGAGTTACTTCATGAGAGTAGAGCCTAGAAACTCAAGATAACCTTAGCGGTGTCAAGGATCTGAGAAAGCTATAGGCCCAGAGCTATAAGGGGCAAATTCAGTACATGCAACTCTATCCTTAACTTGAGCACTCATGCATTCATTAAAGCTACAACAGTGGAGTGATCCAAGTTCTGGCATCTGGATAGGTTCAGAGTCTTTTTGAAATGCAGGCATTTTACAGGCTTTCTCTCTGCTTTCTGCTGTACCATGACCGAAGCAAGCAAGGCTGAAGTACTCTTCCCTCCTAGTGGGAATACTTTAAATTGGAGCATGTTGTTCCATCAAGGATTGAAGCTCTTGGCTTTCCTCCACCTCCTGGGGCACTTGGGTACACATACATTATTGACTTAAGTATGAGAATGTCCAGATAAGTTTCAACTATTGCTGGCCTTTTCTTTGACACCTTAAGGCTACTGCTCTGTGCATGGTCATTCCACACATCGAAGTAGAACAAGAATGTCAACAACATGTCTCTGAAGCAATAGCACAGAGTGCTCTTTGCAGAGCTATTAAACCTAACACCAAATGACCAGGGGCTGGTTCAAAATGTTAAATTCCTTCCTGCAGTTGTGGGTGGCCCAGAGACGTGACAAGAACAGCAGCAAAGCTGTACATTAGGACACCAATCCCTGAAATGGGTTCCATTTATAGAACTGCATGGATTGTTTGAGAAGGTGAAGTGACCCTAAAACTAAGAAAAGTAAAAAATGTAAGGTCTTCTGGTGTCCAGTTTCAATTCTAAATAGTTTATACAATTAATTTCAATTATTTTTAAGTTGTCAAAAAAACAAAAAAAAGCTCAGCAACATCATGATTATTAAAATATCCTAGAATGGTTTGAGGGAATAGTCCTCTACATCAAACTCATCACCTTTCTCGCATTCTATCTATCAAAGGACAAAGTGACAAGTTAACTATCTGGACTGGGAATTTCCATTGGAAGCCCTTGTCTCCATATTTCTGCACTTGTATGAATAAATGCTTGAGAAAAATCTGGGTCAGTAGTGTTTGAAGTGCTTTTCACTTGAATCTTTAATTGACTAAACTTTAAACAAGCTCCTTTGTGAACCTGAGTAGGCTGTGTTAACAGTAATTTCATTTGAAGAAAATGTCAGATATCCGGCTTTCAAGAGGAAAGCCATAACACATCTTGAACTTTATCAGTATCCTATTTTTTTTTCCAAATTCACATTTGTTTTCTGATCTCCAAAATGTCAAAGTTTAAAGCTATTGGAGCTACTACTTCTTTTTTGTACTGTGGATAGTTTAGAAGTTATTTGTATAATGATTATCTTTCCATCTACCTCATCCCTCATTTTAGAGATGGTTCATATTTGAAAATAACATATATCACTAATACCCAATTCTTGTACCCACATTTTTACTGAAAATGGTGCCTCGGTAATTATCAGTAGAAAGAAGTCCAAAGTTTACAAAGATCTGAAATGTATTGTTTAAAATATCATGACTAGCTGAAAAGGATCACCTGTATTTATTCTTTTTCTCAGTTGGTTCTGGAAATAAAAGTAATAAAAGCTTCACTGGAAAATAAATGTCTTCAGAGATACAAATTTTCACACTTTATTCTTCTTGAGAAAATCCAGATTTTTGTTTTTAAAGAGAGAAAGTCTTCTGAATATATTTTGGGACACATTATAGGTTTGGGGGAGTAGCTTTTGAATCAGTCCAACATTTAATGCATTGATTTAGATGCCTAATTTGTTTTAAAAACAATCCATTGCATTACTGAATTTTAACATTCCAATCTTGTTGGGTGTGAAAAATGAGTCTGGAGATTGTTTTACATTCTAGACTACATCTGCTCATTTTTGTTTAGTGCATTTTTGTTAAGTGAAAGTTGGAGGCATGGTGTTACAGGAGTCTTGTTCATGCCTAAACAGGCATTTCCACACTGCGAGGTTGTCCCAACCCAAATACCATCTTACTTGTGAAAGGCAGAGATGAACATCATGTCTGTTACCCCCAACAAATGCAACTTCTACCTATCTTTTTCTGTTCTGCATCTACAGATCCCCGAGTGACACACTTCATTAGAGCCACATTATACCTCTAACTGATGCTTTCCTTTGGCTATTTCTTCCCTTTGATGCTTTACACCCAACTTGTCCATTGTGTTCTTTGAAGGGGAACATGCTCTGGTTCAATGTAAGGCTCAAAAAAACCCAAGAAAGACATGTGATTCTTTCAATTAGATTTCTTTATTGTTCCTTACCTGCAGACAGAATCTTGCCAAAATAAAACAAACCACCAGTCACATAAAGTATATAATCTGGGAAGTATTAAGAAGGAGCTGTCCTCACTCTCTTTCTCTCATGCAAACTATCTGAACTGAGTTGTCCCTTGCTCCTCTGGAATGCATCCTCTCCCTCCTAAGAATCCAGACCACATCCCAGCATCTCCAATGAGCAATGCTTGGATACTATGGCACCTTTTCTGCAGCATCACCAGTGGTAAAATTCCCCTAAACTGCTGAGTGTATCCAATCATTGGGTTTACTTTAGTTCTATAGCTCTTGCAAAAGCATTTCCTGCTGTATCTTTGTTGCTGTACACTGTTCTCTGGTCACCAGATGAACAGAGCTGTACAGATTAATTAATTTAACAAATCTATATAGCTGCCCATCTACCAAAAGAAACATTGGGCAGTGAAGAAAATAAAAAAGTACAATACAATCAAATGAACACTTAAAGCGATGAACAATATTGATGCTCCAATGAGTTTCCATCTATACGTGTTGTTGTGCAGACTTGAAGGAAGGAAGACAGTCATATTTGTAAACACTATGAGTGAAGCAGGGTAGTTGCAGTGTAACAGCCTCATCTGGAAGAATTATTTTGATTTTTAATATTCAGAAAATAGTGATGCAGCTTGAGTGGATGTCTTTTTTTTAAATTTGATTTATATGCTGCCCTCAGGGCGGCTTACAATGCATTAAGCAATAGCCTTCATACTTTTGTATATTAATACAAAGTCAGCTTATTGCCCCCACAAACTGGGTCCTCATTTTACCTACCTTAGAAAGGATGGAAGGCTGAGTCGACCTTGAACCTGGTGAGATTCGAACTTACAGTAATTGCAGACAGCGGGTGCTAATCACAATGCTTTTAGTCTGCTGAGCTATCCGGGCTCCTTGGCAGAGGGCATTCTTGATAAGCCACGACTAATGATTGGAATTTGTACAGCATCAGCCATTAAGGGCTGGAAATGTTTTCATTCTGTTTTATGCTGCTGTGCTTCTTTGGACCTCAGAAGGCCAGTCTTTCCTCCAAGCAGGCTAGTCTTTCCTGAGGGAGCCTGAATGGCGTAGGAGGCTAATGCCTCCTACTAAGGCAGCATTTAACATCCAGCTGCCTGCAATTACTGCAAGTTCAATTCTCACCAGGCCCAAGGTCGACTCAGCTTTCCATCCTTTCTAAGGTGGGTAAATTGAGGACTCAGTTTGTGGGGGCAATAAGCTGACTTTGTATAAATATACAAAAGTATGAAGGCTATTGCTTAACGCATTGTAAGCCGCCCTGAGTCTCCGGAGAAGGGCGACAAATAAATCAAATTTTTTTTTAAAAAAAGCAAAATATTTTGTAGCATTAATACCCTCTGAAGGGTTGAGGTCTGAAAAGATACAGTAATCCTCGATTTACAACAGTTCATTTAGTGGCCATTCAAAGTTACAACGGCACTGAAAAAAGTCACTTATGGCCATTTTTTCACACTTGTAACTGTGTGCAGCATCCCCATGGACATGTGCGCAAAATTCGGACGCTTGGCAACTGGTTCACATTTATGACGGTCGCAGTGTCCGGGTGTCACGTGATCACCTTTTCTGATCTTCTGAAAAGCAAAGTCAATGGGGATGCCAGACTCACTTAACAATCAGGTTACTAGCTTAACAACGGCAGCGATTCCTTTAACAACCGGGGCAAGAATGGTCGTAAAATGGGGCAAAACTCACTTAACAAATGTCTCACTTAAACGAAAGAAACGTTGGCTTCAATTCTGGTCATAAGTCAAGGACTACCCGACATATAGAGGTCACCAAAAGCTGCTTCTGCAAAGCAGAGTTTGTCCAAAGTCTGTCCAGAGTTTGTCCATACCTCTGGATGGAAGATTTCCTTCATGCCAGGCCACGTTGTTTGTTAAGAAGCTTTACAAATATTATAACCTGCTCTGGAGCTGCCAGCTGACGGCTATAACATTTTGAATAGGCTTTTAAATTCCTTGTCTTAACAACATTTTTATAAGCTCCTTGATTTAGCATATGCGTTATAAACCTGGAAGGAACACTCTGGACAATGCCTCATTGATGGAATTCCTGTTATTTCTACTTCATTGTGTTTGTTAAGCCTGGATGTCTGTCAGTATATTACTTTGGCATAATATAGATCTGTATCTACTCTGCTTAAAAAAAAATAAATCTGAAACCATCCCACGGACATTACAACTCTCCAGGTTTATCAGTTTTCTGACTGAAATAATTGTTTCATGCTCTTCTTCAGATCTGGCAAGTATAATAAAGCAGTTCTTCAAATTTATATGCTGGACAGGCAGAGAGTTGCTTTATCTACTGCTTCAGTTAAATTCTTCTGGTTTCTATCAGATGGTATATTAAAAACTGGGTTTATTAAATACCATTGGCTTAAAAGGTGACAGGCTGAAATGTTTTTAAAAGTAAAGAATTGATACCCAGCATTTTGGAACAATCCTCATTTTAGCAACTGCTATAGCAATAGCAACAGCAATAGCTTTTAGACTTAAATATTGCTCCACAGTGCTTTACAGCACTTTCTAATGGTTTACAGTATCAACATATTGCTCTCAACAATCTGGGTCCTCATTTTACTGATCTTGGAAGGATGGAAGGCTGAGTCAACCTTGAGCTGGTCAGAATCGAACTCCAGACTATGAGCAGTGTTAGCCTACAATTCTGCATTCTAACCAGTGGTAGGTTGCTCCTGGTTCAGTCCGGTTCTTGAGAACAGGTAGTAATTTTTTTAAAATTAGATTTATATGCCGCACTTCTTCGGAGACTCAGGGCGGCTTACAATGCGTTAAGCAATTTACCTACCTTAGAAAGGATGGTGCTTAAAAATGATAAGTTTTTGATGGAATGGCAAGCAGTTTTAAACAAATTTATTTGGAATGGGAAAAAACCAAGAGTCAAACTTAAAATTATGCAAGATGCTCGTGAGAGAGGTGGCCTCAAAGTTCCAAATCTACGTCTATATTATGAGGCTGCAGTGCTGACACAAGTTGGAGATTGGATTGGAACAACAAAAATAGAAATTTTGAATATAGAAGGCCATGACTTGCAATTTGGATGGCATGCATATCTACTTTATGAAGATAAGAGAGACAGTGTATTTAATAGTCATATCTTAAGACATGCTTTGATGAGAGTTTGGAAGAAGCACCAGCTTCAATTGGATTACAAAATACCTTTGTGGTTGGATCTTGGGCAGATTATGCCAAATATAAAGTCACTCGGGGGGTTGTTGTATAAAGAGATACTTTTTAATGATGGGGGCAGATGGAGCTTGAAATCTTTGAATACCCTGTTGGAAGAAGGAGTGAACTTAACCTGGTTGCAGTATTTTCAACTTCAAGCAAGATGGAGAGAAGATCAGAAAACTGGACTAATGTTACATGAAGAAGATTTGGTGACTCAGATAAAATGTAAAGGGCCGATGCATATTAAACGAGTGTATAATTTACTGTTAGAAAGAGATTCAGAGGGGGAATTAGTTAAAGATTGTATGATTAAATGGGCGCAAAATTTTGAAGAACCTGTAATGTTGGAAACATGGGAAAAGATTTGGGTCCAGAATGTTAAATTTACACAGGCACAGAACTTGAGGGAAAATTTTTATAAGATGTTTTACAGATGGCATTTAGATCCTAAGAAGTTATCATGTATGTATCCAAATGTTCAACCTAAATGTTGGAGGTGTGATTGTTTGGATGCAACATATTTTCATATTTGGTGGACGTGTAGAAAATTGAAAGCATTTTGGATTAAACTTTGGTGGGTAATGCAAAACATTTTGAAGAAGAAGCTTGAGTTTTCTCCTCAGTTTTTTTTGTTGGGAATAGTTAAGGGTTGTTCAGCAACTGACACTAGATTAATTTTACACATGATTACTGCAGCTAGATTATTGATTGGTCAATATTGGAAGAAGGATAACGTACCTACTATAGAGGAATGGATACTGAAGATGTCTAATTTTGTAGAGATGGCTAAAATTTCTGCATACCTAAAAGAAAGGACCCATGAAGTTTTTGCTAGGGAGTGGAAGAAATGGGTAGAATACATGAAGAATAAATACCAAAGTAAGAAGTTTCAATTAGCACTTAACTGAATTTATATTTTTTTATATTTAGAATTAATCTAAAAGAGAAATGTATTGAATTTCATATTTTATGTAATTGAACTTATATTTTTAATATTCAGATTTAATTTTAAAGAGAAATGTACTATGTACTGTTTGATTTTGATTTTGATATATGTAATATTGGGAATTATAGTTAACGTTATATATTTATATTACTTAAATGACACTTCAATTTAAATCTTATGATGCTCAAAATTATTTTACTAGAGTTTTTTTTTAAATAGATTAAGAGTTAAGAGTTTTTTATATTCGATTTATATTGTTATACATTGGTTTAAAAGAAAAAAAATTTTTTTATTACCAAAGGTTAAAATCGGTTATAAAATAAGGTTATAGCTTTTTCTTAGTTGGATCTCACCTAAAAAAATTGTTAAATATTGAATGTTAATGTTTGTTTAATAGCGGAAGTCAAGGGGGGGATTGGGGAGGGATAGGGGGGATAGGGTGGGGGTGGTAGGGGGGTGGGATGGGAAAGGGGTTTTAAAAATAAACTGTAATGTAAAACTTTTTCAATAAAAAAAAAAGAAAGGATGGAAGGCTGAGTCAACCTTGAGCCTCGAACTTGCAATAATTGCAGACAGCTCAATGTTAATAACAGGCTATCTAGCCTGTTGAGCTATCTGAGGCTCTTGTAATGGTGGAGGGAGTAGTAATGGAGAGAGGCTCCGCCCACCCACCCTGATATTTTCAGTGACGATCTGCACACATGCAGAAGCACACATGGACGCAAGCAAAGTGATCACGCATGTGCAGTCCCATTGTGAATCGGTAGTAAATGTAAGTGGAACCCACCCCTGATTCTAACTACTGTGGCAACATGGCTCCAAGATTTACACTGGCAGGTAAATCTTGGAATAATAACTAACAGCTAATATTTTGACTATCTTTAGATAAACCAAAGCATAATCCAGCCAAAGTTAGGTGTTTCAGGACATAAATGCATGTTCATATTCTTCTGGTTGATCGTAAGAGCACTTATAAGAATGACTAACTTTGCTCAGATTAAGTAAGGATTAAATCCAGGCTGGAAATGAACTGTCTCTTGAACTTTGGATACAACATAATTCCAGGCTAGTCCAACTTGTCAACTCCACCCCTGCCCCCAAAGTAAAGACCTTGCCTTTCTCCTAAGTGGTTGGATAAGGAAGAATGAAGTTACTACTATCTTTTGGAGTATGTGTCACCTACTCACTTTAACCTCTAAAGGACTGCATAGAATCAGACTTTGCAAAAGATACCGTATCTGTAGGTAGCTCTCGATTTGCAACCATTTGTTTAGGTACCATTCAAAGTTAGAACAGCAGTGGAAAAAATGACTTATGACTGATTCTCACATCTTTGACTGTTGAAGCATCCCCATGGTCATGTGATCGAAATTTGGATGCTTGGCAACTGGCATATACTTACGACATTTGCAATGTCCTGACATTTTCTGACCTTCCGTCGAGCAAGGTCAACGGGGAAGCCAGATTCACTTAACAACAGTGTTACCAGCTTAACAACGGCAAATGTTGTATAATGGGGCAAAACTCACTTAACAACTATCTTGTTCAGCAACAGAAATTTTGGGCTCAATTATGGTCGTAAATCGAGGACTACCTGTATTGAATGCCTACTAAAAGAGATTCTTCCAGGTTATTAAGCAGTCCATCAAACCCTCTTTCTCACACGTATTTCTATGAAGCAGGACATTGTTTCTGCAGTTGAATTGCCAGGCTTTTAATGCCTGATACCTACGGGATAAATGTAAATACCCTTTTCTTTTTGAGCTGAAATAGGGATTCTCTCCTTCCCCAAGCCTCCTTGGAACTTTAAAAAAATATATTCTAAGATGGTGCTCTCTACATTGTGGGTTAATCTGGAAAAACCAGGGCATTTGTCACACACTTGGCATGGTACACCGTGCATGGCTGGTGTATGTTTAGGACACAGGTTGGTGAAATTTTGTAGACAGTATTTAGTTGTATGCCCTTCTGTCATGCAGAAGTGTAGTCCAGGGGTGAAATCCAGCAGGTTCTGACAGGTTCTAGAGAACCAGTAGCGGAAATTTTGAGTAGTTCGGAGAACCAGCAAATACCACCTCTGGTGGCCTCAGAGTGGGGAGGGAATGGAGATTTTGCAGTATCCTTCCCCTGGAGTGGGGTGGGAATGGAGATTTTGGAGTATCCTTCCCCTGGAGTGGGGTGGGAATGGAGATTTTGCAGTATCTTTCCCCTGGAATGGGGTGGGAATGGAGATTTTGCAATATCCTTCCTCCAGGAGTGGGGAGGGAATGGAGATTTTGCAGTATCCTTCCTCTGGAGTGGGGTGGGATTGCAGACTTTGCAGTATCCTTCCACTGTCAGCCCACCAAGCCACACCCACCAAGCCACACCCACAGAACCGGTAGTAAAAAAAGAATTGGATTTTACCACTGGTGCAGTCTGCATTATGGATTACCTGTGAAATAGTCCTGTTCCACCCCAAAGTTGTGATATAATGAGCAGTATTTAAATGGGCAGTCCCTTCTAAACTTCCTTGAGAATGAATTCCAATGAACGCCATGGGGCCTATTTTTGAATTGACACATGTATAGCATTGCTTTGTTAGCACTTGTTCGTCTAACTATTGTGTGATTTTTCTGCAGGGTAAAAAAAAAAATAATCCGTCCTCATTCTGTTTATATAGTTCTTGACACAATGAGGTTCTGATCTTTGGCCTTTTTGTTGCTGAAATACTAATAATAATCATGATATGTCTTTTTTAAAACCTGTATTTATGGTAGGAGGGAAGCTATTCAGTCTGGTAGACTAACAAAGGAAACAACCTTTTCAAAATCTTAGGAAATTAATTATTGCCTTCACTTTTATTGAACTAGAGGGCTGTTTTACAGCATGCAGTTATAAACAGCTGCGCGTACTTTTTATGCATATATGAAGTTTTCCTACTACTTACTAATTTTTCTTACTGCTTATAAGCAAGGTCACTGCGGCACATTGTAAAAGCTTCATTTAAACTTTTTGCATATATTCTTTTTAAAATAATGGTATTCGTGAAAGAGGTCACTATGAAAAAAAAAATGTTTGTGGAAATGTCTGTACAGTTCTAGACGTGTCTCCTTAAAAGCAGATGTATTAAATGTAAGAGATCTTCTTCCTAACCTCTTTGCACTGAAGGGCAGGGATCTTATGACCCTCCGGATGTTGCTGATCCAAAACTCTCAACAGCCTTAGCTTTAATTGTCTTTGTTGAGGCTTCTGGGAATTGTAGTCCAGAGCTATCTTGGTAGGATGAGTGCAGGGAAGTGGCAGATCTTGTATCATTCTCAAAACTGTCCAATTTTTAGATAGGTTTGAGATATTCAGTCCTGCATGGTTCTTTCCTCTATTCCTTATGGGAATCAGGCTAGTGTAAATAAATTTCAAATCTTGTGATCTCTCAGCTGAAGACAGGTTTTTATATAAAACTTTTTCTTTCCTCATCGCTGGCCACATTTCATTTCCCAACTGCCTTATTTGGGGAGAACTGTCTCCTCCTCTTCCTCCTCCTCTTCCTCCTCCTCCTTGCCCAGTGCCCACCCTTGGGAGTTAAAAGCCACAAGTCTTAAAATTGCCAGGTTTGGAGACTCCTATTTTAACTAAAGGATCTCATAAAGAAAACAGAATCCTATCATCTACCCACCCATCCACCCACCCACACATAACTTACAAATCCTAGGATGCACAATCATCACACTGAAGACCCTGTTAGCCTTTGAAATGACCCATTATCAATAGTTTTTGTGCATTGCTTTTATTAGAATTAAATCTTTAGAATTTGGCATACTCATTCAGTTTATAATTCCAGCTGACTGCGACCTGTGATATTTCAAAGCATAGTTTAGTTCTCACCTAATTGCATTCAAAGCAGCCTGCTCAATGACTTTCTTAACCCAGAATGAATATGGGTCTCTCCCGCTAGTTCACCATGCCTCAGTAGGAAAGAAAATCCAAATAGAGGAGGAAATAGAAAGACTATCAGTCTTCAATTTATTCAATTTTGTTTGTGTCACTCGCAAAACATTAGTTAATTGCAGCTTTCTATTTTTGCAAGTGCGGCTTTTTAGCTTTGGGCAACAACTCTAGCAGGATGCTTTTCATCCCTGCAGAGATGGAAACAGAAGTTGATAGATGTACTTGAGCATGATGGTGTACATCCTATGGGCACCTCCCTCCCTTACTGTTTGCCAGGCTGCCTGCCACCAGTAACCTATTTTAATAAAATTATAACAAATGGGAAACTGTTCTGCCTTCAAAGCAAAGCATCAGCTTCTAATATTATCTTTATTTCTCAAATGGCTTTTGGACCACATAAAAGCCTTGCTTTATAGACACTTTTAGAAAATAAAAAATGGGTGACTGCAACCCTTGCTTGGAGCTCGGCCAAACTTGTCTTCAAAAGGCAAAGGCAACTTGGAAGGAAAGAGAGCAGCCCAAGAGATTCGTGGGGTGGACGGGCAACAACCTTGCCTTTTTACCTTTTTAACAAATTGTTTCTGGTTTGCTAACAGTCCTGCAAAATTGACTTAAACCCATGCATGATCCCCATAAAACAGTGTTTCTTAAAGTGGAGGACCTCTGGGAGTTCCTCAAGACACTTTTAGAGGTCTGTGGAATCAAAATGATTTGCCCACCTAGGTTATTCTAAGGTAGAATATCCAAATCAGGTTGAATATGACCTACTGACATCATACAACTCTTAAGTTGGAATCCTGTTGCAGAGGACAGGTGAGCTAAGGTGACAGATAGCCATTTGATTTTTTAGAGGACCTGAACTGCTGTGAATAGTCTCCAGAATTGCAGTAAATCCTTCCTTCCTTCCTTCCTTCCTTCCTTCCTTCCTTCCTTCCTTCCTTCCTTCCTTCCTTCCTTCCTTCCTTCCTTCCTTCCTTCCTTCCATCCATCCATCCATCCATCCTCCCTCCCTCCCCCCTTCTTCATTGTATATTTTATTTATTTATTTATTTATTTATTTATTTATTTATTTATTTATTTATTTATTTATGTGATTTATATGCCGCCATTCTCCCCGAGGACTCAGGGCAGCTTACAAAAACAATTATAAATACAAATCACAATAAACACATTAAAATGCATTAAAATCCATAAAATCATTCTAAAAACTATATAACCCCACAACCGTAATATTCTTTAAACAGCCATGTCTTTAATCCCCGGCGAAAGGAGAGGAGGTCGGGGGCCGTCCTGAGGTCGGTGGGCAAACTATTCCAGAGGGTTGGGGCCGCGACAGAGAAAGCCCTCCCCCCTGGGGGCCGCCAGCTGACATTGCTTGGCTGACGGCACCCAGAGGAGGCCCACTCTATGGGAGCGCACTGGACGGTGGGAGGAGGGCAGGAGGTGGTCCTGTAAGTACCCTGGGCCTAAGCCATGTAGGGCTTTATAGGTTAAAACCAGCACCTTGAAACGAACCCGGAGAACAACCGGTAGCCAGTGCAGCCTGCGCAGGAGAGGTGTAACACGGGAGTAACGAGAGGCCCCCGTAATTACCCGTGCGGCCGCATTCTGGACTAACTGAAGTCTCCGGATATGTCCCAAGGGCAGCCCCATGTAGAGGGCATTACAGTAATCCAACCGAGAAGTAACCAGGGCATGGGTGACCGGGGTGAGGGCATCTCAGTCCAAAAAAAGGGCGCAACTGGCGTACAAGACGTACTTGCGCGAAGACCCCCCTGGTTACGGACGTCAGATGGTCATTCAATGATAGCCGAGAATCCAGGAGGACACCCAGATTGCGAACCCTATCGGATGGGGTGATAGTCTCCCCACCGATCACTAGAGATGGTATCTCAGGATCCCGAGATGCCGGCACCCACAGCCACTCCGTCTTGGAGGGGTTCAGTCTGAGCCTGTTCTTACCCATCCAAACTTGCACCGCCTCCAAGCAGCAGGACATCATGGAAAGGGCATCCCCAGGGTGGCCCGGGGTAGAGATGTAAAGCTGGGTATTATCCGCATATTGGTGATACCTTATCCCAGAGCCACGAATGATCTCACCCAGCGGCTTCATATAGATGTTAAAGAGCAAGGGGGAGAGAACTGATCCCTGAGGCACTCCACAAGTGAGAGGCCTCTGGGAGGATCCCTGACCTCCCGCCAATACATACTGCGAGCGGCCCGAGAGGTAGGAGGAAAACCACTGCAACACAGTGCCTCCTATCCCCAACCCCCTGAATCGCCACAGTAGGATACCATGGTCAATGGTATCGAAAGCTGCCGAGAGGTCAAGAAGGACCAGGATGGAGGAACAACCCCCATCATGGGCCCGCCAGAGATCATTCACTAGGGCGACCAATGCCGTTTCCGTGCTGTGGCCTTGCCTGAAGCCAGATTGGTAAGGATCAAGGTAGTCCGTTTCCTCCAGGAAATGAGGAAATTGCTGTGCCACCACGGTCTCAACAACCTTCGCTAAAAAGCGAAGGTTGGAGACAGGACGATAGTTGTTAAGTGAGTCCGGATCCAGGTTAAGCTTCTTAAGGAGGGGTCGTACCACCTCCTCTTTTAACGGTGATATTGATTTATGTAGTCACCTATTTATAATTACAATTGTGAGAAGGGAACATAGGATTTAAAACAATAACCATATGAGATAGAATAAATGAAATACTAATACATATACAATAATAGCATAGTGCTATATGTGGACAATCAAATGTAATCCATGTGACCATATGACCATAACAAAGTTGGCTCGCCCAACCTCTAGACTCCAGATGAATGAATATTCAGGTCTTTAAGGAGGTTGGAAACGGCCATGAAATGTAGGCGAAATAAATCGCAGAGTTATAGTGTTCCAGATAAATCACACTTCCTGGGTCTCATTACAGGTTTAATGGATGGAACCTGGACCTGAATCTCCTGAATCTAATGGGGTGGGCAGAAAGAACCAAGAAGGGTGGTCTGACATAGCCTGGTTCCATGCCGTAAAGGTCTTTATGGGTATTAACCAGTATCTAGAGTTCTACTTGGAAGTCTACGGAGAATCTCTGCAGCTCTCAGAGCACATTCTGTACTGAGGTGGGTCTATAACTGCCTTTATTACTACATTCTGGACCAGATGCAGCTTTTAAGTGGTCTTGAAGAGCAGCCTGATGTAGAATGTAATAATCCATTGGCAGGTCACCAAGGCGTAAATGGCGGTAAAAATGCTTCCCAGTCCAGGAAGGGATGCAGTTGGTGGCAAGATGAATTGGTGCCAAGATCCTTCAGCCACAACTGCCACTTATTCATTAAACAGCAACCATGAATCCAAGAGAATCCCCCCTAAATTATATACTACTTGTAATGGGGAAAGTGCAATTCCAACAAGAATCCCCAGATCCTGGGCCGTTAAAACCCAGAGCTATTCTTGGTCTTGTTGGGGTTGACTCAAAGCATGTTTTGTCTCATAGTCTCCATTTGTCATGGTCTTGCAGAAATAATCATACACAGCCAAGGGCTTATCATAATCTTATACCCAGCCAATTAGAATGTGCAAAGTAGTTTGATCTTTTATGTGACAGGTTAGTCTGAATGACACAGTATCTAAAACTATATTACACTTTCCAGTTAAGTGGAAATTATTTCTCAATTTTTTTTGCAATGTTCTCAGCAGTATCATAATTTATTTACTTTGGTAGTTCTTCATTGAGGAGAAGGTCAAATGGTTCTGTCTATCAATAGTTCTTAATAAGCTTGGAAAAAGTGCATTCTCCAGATCCAAGCCAGTATGCATTCTGAAGCAAATACGCCTCTCAGGGAAATATGCTTTGAATATTAATTGACTGCAATATATTATGCAACACTTGTGAGAAAGATGAATTCGGAGCATTGTGGTCACTTAGTGGGACCTGGTTTCTATTTTTTCTCAGGTTTGAAAAGAATACCTAGCACCTCTTTATCATCCTTCTCAAGGGGAAAATGCCATCAATTCTATAGTTTCATGATCTAATTGTTGAAATGGAACAGAGAGAGACATTTGCAATGTCTTAAATCCCCCAACTTCTGTCCATTCTCCCAATTGGTTTGTTTTTTACTTCAGGACTTTTCCCCATGGTATGCATACCAAATATTGATTCAGAGAATCTGGTGTGCACATTTTTGGCTCCTGCATTTTTATTTTTATTTATTTATTTATTCTTTATTAAATTTTAATTAAAAAGAAAAAACAAACGTATTACAGTACAATACATACAATGAATAAACATAGATCAATTCTTATGACTTGTATTTTAAATAATCACATTGGTAAGCCATATTCCTCTATATATATTTCTACACATTTAAATGTATAATAATATTTTAAATTCCTTCTTCAATTTACTCTTTTTCCTAATTGGTACTCAGTTTTTGTCTAAATGTCCCATTTCCTTTTTTGTATCCCTATTTTTCTTTTTTTCTCCTTCTCTCCAGCCAATCGTACCATTTTTGCCATACTAAATAATAATCTGTTTCTTCTTTTTCTTGTATCTCTTTCATAAGTTTATCCATTTCTGCACAGTTCATAACTTTGAGAATTATTTTGTCTTCTGATGGTGTGTCCCCATGTTTTCAACTCTGAGCAAATACTATTTATGCTGCCGTTAAGATGTATGTGATTAAATATTCTTTCTTTTTCATAGTGCACTGTGAATATTCCTAATAAATAGGTTTCTGGTTTCATTTCTATTCTCTGGTTTGTGATTTCTTCTATTTGGTTCTTGATCATCTTCCATAACTGTTTTGCCTTTGGACAGGACCATCACATATGGTACTATGTTCCTTTTTGCGATTTACACTTCTGACAATCTGGAGAGGTATTTGGGAACATTTTTGCTAGGCATGCAGGAGGGAGGTGCCACCTGTAAAACATTTTATATATGTTTTCTTTATAGGGTGCAGACATTGTTAGTTTACTATTTATTTTCCATACTTTTCCCCATTTGTCCAATTCAATGCTGTAACTGAATTTTTTTGCCCACTTCCTCTTCTAATTTATATCATAATAGATAGTTATAGATTTTAGTTATTAATTTATCATCTGTCCCCAATAAAATTTTATCTAATTCATTTGGTTCTTTTTGGAATCCAAATTGTGCCAAATCTGCCCTATATCTAAATTCTATTTGTAATTATGGCCACCAATCAATGTCTGTACCCCGTTTTTTTCAACTCTTCTCGTGGTCTTAGCTCTCCTTTACCATTTAGCAAGTCTTTGTAAGTTCTCATTTTATTCATATCCATGGCATTTGAGTATATTTGGGCTTCCATCATTGAAAGCCATTCTGGAATTTTATCGTAATGGTTCTTTTTGCTCTCTTGCGAGGTCTTAAGGAGTGCTTCTCTGATGATATGCCTTCGGAAATATCCATACTGTTTATCTCTCCCATCCCATAAAAATGTGTGCCAACCCTTCAGTAAATTGAAACTTTCTAATGTCAATATCCTTTTATTTTTGAGCTCTATCCAATCTCTTATCCAAATCAATGATGTCGCTTTATAATATATTTGCCAATCTGGTAGTCCTAGTCTGCCTTTCTCTCGTGTGTCTTGGAGATGTTTTAGTTTGATTTTTACATTCTTTCCTTGCCAAATAAAGTCCGCAATAATTTTGTTAAAATCTTTAAAAAAATATTTTCCTGGGTTTATCGGAATCACTTGGAATAAATATAGCACTCTAGGTAATACATTCATCTTAATGGATGCAATCTTTCCTAAAAATGATACCTGTAATTTACTCCATATTTCTAGGTCCTTTTTTTTATCTGTTTTGCCAATTTATTGTAATTGTCTTCCCTAAGTGTTGATCCTTTATTAGTGAGTCAAGTTCCCAAATATTTTACTTTTTTTACTATTTGTATTCTTGATTTGTCCTCTAATCTTTTTTCTTGTGAGTGTGTGAGGTTCTTCGTTAGTGCCTTTGCTTTTTGCTTGTTAATTTTAAGTCCAGCCACTCTTCCATACTCTTCTATTTTTGCTGACAATTTCATTCCTGTTTGTGCTGGTTGTTCTAAAATGAATACTACGTCATCAGCAAAGGCTTGGAGTTTAAATTGCTCTTTCTTGATTGTTAATCCTTTTATTTCTTTGTTTTTCCTGACCTCATTTAATAATGTTTCTAATGATAATATAAACAGAAGAGGGGATGAAGGGCATCCCTGTCTCACTCCTTTTGATATTTCAAATTGTTCTGTCGTATCTCCGTTTATCCATATCTTTGCTGTTTGGGTAGAATAAATCTTCCTAATCATATTTAGAAATTTATGGCCGAATCTCATGTTCTCTAATAGTCCTAAAAAAAGATTCCAATTCAAATTGTCAAAGGCTTTTTGCACATCCAAGAAGATTAGTGCCAATTGTTTGTCCAATTTTTTTCCCATAATACTCTAAAACATCAATTATTAGTCTCATATTATTTTTGATTTGTCTCCTTGGAATAAAACCATTCTGGTCTGGGTGGATGTAATCATTAATAATTTTTTTTCAGTCTCTGAGTAATGATCAATGCGAATAACTTATAGTTTACATTTAGGAGTGATATTGGTCTGTAATTTTTGATTTGTGTGGGATCTGTTTCTTCCTTTGGTATGAGTGTGATAATAGTTTCAGTCCATGATTTGGGAATTGTGGCTTCTAAAAGTGCATCTTTCAGAATCTGTAGTAGAATTTCATCCATTGGGTGTTGACATGATTTATAGAATTCTGTTGGTATGCCATCTGGTCCTGGGGTTTTATTGTTTTTCTGTTTTTTTCTTGCCTCTGTTAACTCGGTCATAGTAATCAGTCTGTTCAATAGCTCTCTCTGAGTCTCATCTAATTCTTGAATATTTGTTTTACTTAAATATTTTTTGATATCTTCTTCTCAGATTTCTTCTTGTTTGTATAAATTCTGAAAGAAGTTTTTTTACTATTCATTTTTTATCTTCCTTTCTGTGGTATGTTTTCCCTTCCTCATCTTGCAGTTGGTGTATCATTCTCTTCTCCTTTTCTTTTTTAATTTATACGCCAACCAGCATCCTGTTTTATTTGCATGTTCAAAATGATTTTGTTTTCCCAATTTGATTTTCCTTGCTGTTTCTGTTGTTGTAGTTAAATTAATTTTATGTTTTATGAGATTTACTCTTTCTTTAATTGATTTATTCTGTAGCTCTGATTTGTATTTTCTAAGTTCCATTATTAGATTGTCTCTTATTTGTCATTTGTCTTTATTTTTCTTTGCTTTATACACAATTGTTAGACTTCTTATATAGGCTTTGGCTGTGTCCCACAGGTTTTGGAGTGAAGTTTGTTCTTTCGTGTTTATCTGGAAGAATGTAGTCATTTCTTTCTCAATCATTTTCATGTAGTCTTTATCTTTTATTATTTCTTTGTCCATCATCCATCTCTTTTGTCTTTGGTATCCTTTCCATATTACTATTATTGGGCTATGATCCGCCCATGAGTTTTCCACTATTTCGATTTCTTTTATGTCCTTTCTAAAATCTGTAGTCATCCAGGCCATGTCTATTCTAGATACGGTTGATGTAGACTAGAATAGAATGTATATTGTTTTTTACTTTTATTCATTCTCTCCATACATCTTGTAATTGTAATTCCTGAGCCATGTCCTTAAATGTATCTGGAAGTATTTTTTTTCCTGGTTTTATTCTTTTTGGTACTCTGATAATCCTTTTCCATATCCATAATTGCGTTGTAATCTCCTATAATGCAAATATTCTCATAATCTAAATCTTTGATTATATTGTGTATTCTTTTAAAATATTAGTTTTGATTTCCATTTGGTGCATATATCGATATTAATAGTATGTTTTTTGATTCCATCTGGATTTCAATCATCAAAATCCTTCTGTCCCCATCTGTATATTTTTGTTTTGTTTGTAAGTGTTTTTTAATGTATATTGCAATCCCCCTCTTTTTTTGTTCTGCTAGTGAAGTGTATAATGTTCCTAATCGTTGATTTTCTAATAGTTTTTGATGGTGTTTCTTGATGTGCAAATTTATGATATCCATCTTCAATTGTTGCAATTTTTTGAATATGTGTGTTCTTTTAGTTGGTATATTTAATCTGTTTATGTTAATTGAAATCATTTTTAATTCTCATTCCATTCTTCTTTCTTATCTGTTTGTTGTCCTTAGTCTTCTTGTGTTTCTTGTTATTATTTGTGTTTTTCCCTCACTCCCTCTCTTTCGATCCTCTCTCTTTCCAATCTTCTCTTTTCTTCTTGTTCTCTTTCCGTTTCTTCTGTAGAATGTTCCTCCTGGGTCTTGTTATCTGGTTCTTCTCTGGTTTCCTGTTCTTTTTCTAACATGAAGTGATGATCGAAGAATTCTTGAGTTTTTTCCAAAGTATTAATTTTACATTTCTTATCTTGCCAGGAAGTCAGGATACCTTCCAGTATCAACCAGTGGAACATTATTTTATACTTATTTAGTTGCGCTGTTAAGAAGTTATAGTTTTTCCTCTGGTCTCTTATCCTCCTTGGAATCTGTTTTAGCATTATTATTTCCTTTCTCTTGTAAAAAATTGCATGGATTCCCGCCATCAGTTCTCCTAAGTCTTCCTCTTTATTTTCGGCTATATTCTGAAACCTGAGATAGAAAGACACTTTCTCCATCTCTAAATACATATTTGAATCTTCTAGTTCTTTATTTAATGTTGCTTGATTTTGTTCCATCAGGTCCATTTTCTTATCCGTTTGTTCCATTTTTGTTTCCATCTTCTGAATCCATTGTTCATTTCTCACAATATTCTGTTGTATTTTCTCAATCTTATCATCCATTTTTTAAAATATTATCTTTTATTTTCAATTCACATCTATTTTCAATTTTTCATGATTCTTTTTTGTTTCTTCGTGATTATTTGCAATGGACTCTTGTGTTTTATTCATTCCTTCTTGAATCATAGCTAGGACCGATTGAATATTTTGTATGTTGAAAGTGGAGATCGTCTTTTCTTTCTCTGTTCCTAGCATAGTATCAATTGATTTTTGCTGCGCAGGTGAGACTGTAAGTGTTGTCTGGTTTGAGGTTATTTTCTTGCTTATCTTAGTTATCGATGCTGGGCCTGTGGTTGCCATTTTTATTCTTTGTTTTATGCTTTCCCAAATTCTCATACACTTCTTTACTTTTTAAGATTTCCTTACTTATATGTCTATGTTGGTGCTTAATTTGTTTGGTATATAAAACCTTAAATGAGAGCCAGTAAATAAATCTTTAAATAGCAGTCTATCCTATAATGTTATAAATTTTCCTATCTAAGTATTCTTATCAATCTAATTAATATTTGTACACTTAACCACTCTATCTATTAATATCTAATGCTATGTATCATTTAATAAACTTATTCAAGTCCTACAAAGGTTAAATTATATCTATACGCATATACTTAAGTAAGGGAAAGGAAAAGCAAAATAAGGGAGATGAGGGAAAAAACTTAAAATTCTAGCAATTCATTAATTAATTCTTGATCTAATTAGTACAATATATATATTCAATCTATCAAAATAAATAGTAGATAGAGTAAATAGATAAATAATACTAGATGTTATTAAAATTACTATCCACCAATACTAATTACCAATCAATTATACCACAATCAACAATTGTTAATAATTATTATACTATTTTACTGAAAGTAGTCAGGTATATGCGTAGTTTGTTATGCACTTGTCATACAGTTCTCTTTCACTCTTGCATCATCTTCTGCTTAGTCATCTGTACAGTTCTTTGTCCAGGTGTTTTTAAAGTATAGTTTTTAATATTTCTCACCAAAAGTATTCAGATATCTAAATTGCCAAATGTCCAGGTTTAACACCTTAAAGTAGTATGTTCAGAGTTTGTTACTTTCCACTTCAATTCTCTCCATTACTTCTTCGCCCCTTCTCAAACTGCCGTTCTGTTGGCAGAACCACACTCTCTCTTTCACCGATCTTTAATGACTTCCATCAGTCTCAAAATCCTTAATTCTAAATGCTGTCTTTCTGTCTAAAATAAATTATTTTATAGTCCACCCTTCTTTTAAATCAATGTCCAGTTATATCTGTTGGGGTTTCCTTCTTCGTCTCTACCGCTCTCTCGCCTTTCATGTAATCACCAGCTGTCAAAGCTCCTTCTTTCTCCCAATGCTCGTTATCCCTCTGATCTCCCAATACTTCCATTCAACTCACAATTCAGGTCCAAATCATCTTCCTCGAGTCAATTTATGTATTTTGTAATCCACACCTCTTTCCAATCAAAGTCAAAGTGAAAGTAAGTCACTGGAATTTCCTCCTTCCAAGCACTCTTTCTCTTTCACACAGTCACTAGCTGTCAAACACCTCTCTGCTCCTCTCATGTTTTTGTTGCTGCTTTATCATTCTGCTGCTTATTTTGGAGCCTCAATCTCTCTGCTCTCTCCTTTCACTCTATAGGTGTGCCTCTCTCAATATATTTTTTTCATTCAATTCACGTACCATTGCAATCTGTTGATTCAGTCTTCACTTCCACCTCTTCGGCTGTCAACGATTCGGGCCAGCCAAGATGGCTGTTTTTTTCCCCTCCAGAATTAAGAGGTTTCTGCTGAACCTTCAGGGTGATTGCTTTCCCCCCTGAGGTCCTTGCAGATTCCTCTTTTTTCTATTGATCTCTTCGGGATCAATAGCGCCTAAAATGGCTTCCTGGTTGGGAATATTTGGAATTTCAAGAACGGAGCTCCGTTCTGTAGTTCCAAGCCCATTGACATCACCACTAGAAGTCCCCGGCTCCTGCATTTTTATTTACTTTCCCAAATCCTCTCTGCATTCCTGTTTCCTTTGCTTTTGTTGCAATCCACCATTTTCAGGAAGTGTTTCTGATAATATCCTATCTTTCTCATGTAGATAAATAGTACACATTCTAATTCACAGGATGTAGGCACCTATAAATTGGTTTGAAAGATAGGACATAAATTAGAGATCCTAACTTGCACAGAATAGTATTAGCATGTCTAGATTTTATTTGTGCTTGTGGCATGCTGACCAAAATGCAGTTCATGGAATCACAAAGTGAAAGTGACTGGGAAAAACACATATAAGATAATAATTGTTGGAATACATGAGGGGAAGATAATGCATAAGGGGTATAATGAAGAGAATGAAGGCTACCAAGCAATGGTTAAAAAAGGCAGAGACAGGCAATCTGGATAGCATGACAACTATTTCGGGAGGGAGTGAAAAAGGCTAAACAAGGAGCCTCCAGCATAGTGAATACAATTAAAAGAATAGGAATTGAAGTAAGAAAAAAATGAAAAGAATATTGAAGAAACCTATATGGGCAAGAAAATCATGAAACTGCACCTCACTTATTTGTCTTGTCATGTCATGCAGATGAATTCATTGTGGAAAGCAATTATGTTTGGAAGAGTTAGCAGTAAATTAATACCAGGCCATCAAAAAACATGGTGGCTGGATACCATCAAAGCTGGCACCAGCCAGAGCATAGAAAAAAATCAAAATAGTAGTGCAAGATCAGAAGATGTGGAGAGACTGGCCCATAAAACTGCCAAAAGTTGGACATGACAGAATGGATAACTTTATCATCATATGAACATGATTGTGATCATGTTGAAAAGTCAAACTGGGAAAAAAATGGCATAAATGTTAATATCCAAGACAGAACTTGAAAGGTTGGCAGAACAATAGATTGTATGATGCCCCAAGGAATATAGATCTGAACAAATATTATAAACCAAGGTGGCTATTTTGACAAGGAAAAGAGAGAAATAGATACAAGTTATAAATAAATTACAGTAAATGATTAAATGTTGAACCTTGACTCTTTAGCATACCAAAGAAGGGAAAATGGAGAAATTATAAGATGCCTGTAGAAAGGGGTGGGGAATACAGAGTCTATCATTTTAAAAAAAGTGGAGGCTTATCAAAAGAACTTAAAAATGGCTATGTTCAAGGGCATGCTTCTGCCCACCTCTGTTACACAGAAATGCTTAGTATAGAAAAAAAACATATATATGCATGCTGAATACAGTGGAATGGGTAATGGAACTGTGCGGGTAGTAAAACAAACAAATGTAAGATCAAGAATGTATGAGTGCTGAATGAATATGAAGTGAAGTGAAACAGGAATAACTGGTATGGAAACCTGGGACAAGTGGCTCTGACACCCCCACCCCACCCCAGTTGATTCCATGAATAGTCAAACAATAGTCAGATCAATAGTCAAGTATTTTTGCTCTGCTTTTTATTCATAGTAATTTTTAAAAACAACAGCTCTTGATTTCACAACCTTTAAAAAAAAAAGAATTCGTTACCAGGTGGCTTCCTATTTGTTCTGACTTGGTTCCAAACTGATTTGTGCTTTTACGTGTTACATGCCTATCCAATATAGGATTACTGAATGGAACTGATGCCTAGATAAAGCGGCACTGAGAAATGAATGTATGGTTATTTATTACCTTGCTCAAGGTGAGAGCTTTTCATACTTGATATTGAGGGTAAATATAAATGCCTATTTGCCTAGTGGCAATGTATCTTAACAAGCTTAAAGCCACAGGGAGCGTTAATAATTTGTAGCATCCTGCTGTATGGTCAGGGGAATCGGCCGCACATCTGTACAAGCAGAGATTTGCAAGTCCCTTTTTAAAATTCCATCTCCTCCTACCCCTGTTTGATTGTTTTAAAGATTACAATTTTATATACTAACTGCAAACTCATTATCGGAGTGTCATTCTGGATGCACCAAAAATGATACCATCCAAACCTATCATAGAGATATTAGCATGCTGGTGGGAATCCCAAGCTTTACAAATAGAGAAAATAAATAAATAACATAAAAATAAAAGGAAAAGCAGAAACATGGGGTTGGGGGGTTGGGAAGGAGAGTAATTGAGCATACTCAATGGCCAGAGAACGTTGCATCTATGATGAGAGAGAGAGAGAATAAAAATAGGGAAAGTGAGAAAAGAACATTGTAATTTTCGAAGACGTACGGTAGACTGGTGGGATTTCTAAATAGGGGCATCCAATTCTGCAATATTTTGTTGCAAGTCATACCTGTGTGTCACTGCTTCCCATTTGTGATGTAGTCTCCCTTCTTGCATGAAGCCTGAATGAAAAAGATGAGGAAAATACCCAGACATCTTCCTTCCAAGCAACTAAGTAAGGACCTGTGTATTTATCTCATGCAGATGAGACAGGTATCTGAAGATCATCTAAAACTGACAGACCTCATTGTGGAGCCTGTAGGCTAATCCTGTAAAATGGAGAGGTGCAAACAACTTTTAGGTATTTTCAGCAATGCTATCTTTAGCTGAAGCATGGCAAACCATCCTGATAAAATTGAAACATTAGTGGCAGTGTCTTTCTCACACACAGAATCTTAGACATTATATTTTGCTGTCTAGTCGATTTTCTGTTTTTCAGTTTCCTCTTTTGCTTACTTTATACATTCCAGCTTTAGCCTTGATCTCTTTTTCAGCTGTGAATTCATTGTACTTCAAAACATATCAGCTGTTATTATTTTCCTTGTTTCCTTGTTTGGTGTGCTCATACTTTTAAAATCTGCTTTGCTTATACACAACGGTATAAGCCATTACTTAGGAAACAATGGCAATGTAATACATAAATAAAATCATTTGTGGTTGTTAAGGGGGTTAGGTTGCTCCCGTTTTGGAATCTAACGGTGTGATAGCAATTACCCTATAAAAATGTTCTGCATAAAAGAAAACCTTCCCTGGCTTCTCGAGGAATGATCCCTGTTAGATCCTTTGTAGAAGTCTTGCCTGAATATTTTGATATCATATCTGCAATCCTTGCCACACAGCCAGTCACAGCGTATGAAGTGGGAGCAAGATTTAAGTGGTGTTTACATATCCCAAAGGTGCTTTTTCAGGAGGCAACTGGACTTTCTTGTTTGTTCTTTGAAGATGTTTCACTTCTCATCCAAGAAGCTTCTTCAGCTCTGACTGGATGGTGGGGAATGGAAGGATTTATATTCCTTGGAGACAGCTGGTCATTTGTATCCTTTTAGAGAGTCATTGAGGCCACTTGGAGGCTTATCTGTGTCCTCAGGTCACCTGAGTAGTGCAAATGGGTGTGGAGCCTTCTTGGCTGCAGGATGTTTTCTGCCCTGTGTCCCTTTACTGTTGAAGATATGAGCAGGCTGTTGGGGATGAGTCTGTGTGTCTGCATCTCAAACTGAAATGCAGATGGTTCCTGTAGTCTGCAATTTTTCTGGAAATCTGTTCATGCTCCCACACCATTCAAAGGGTGTTATCTAGGGGTGGGTTCTACTTACCTTTACTACCGATTCACAATGGGAACGCGCGCATGTAATCGCTTCACTTGCGCATGCTCTTCTGCGCATGTGCAGAAGCGTTCTGATGACATCGGGGTCGGTGGGTGGAGCCTCTCTCCAGTTTTACTACCGGTTCTATAGAACCAGTCCGAACCAGGGGCAACCCACCGCTGGTGTTATCCCAAAGTGCATAGCTAAAAGTCTATGGAGATTCTCAATCATTCAGTCATGGTTGTCCCAAAGATGCTTTTTCAGGAGGCAACTGGACTTTCTTATTTTTTCTTTGAAGACATTTTGCTTCTCAACCAAGAAACTTCTTCAGTTCTGAAGAAGAGAGCATGAACAGAGGAAAGAATTGGAGCCTTTTCCATATCAGGAGTAGTCAAAGAATTTGATTTCGAAGATGGCCTTATTATTGTTATTGTCATTACTGATCATCACACAGTCAGACAGATATTCATACTGGGTTTGGCATTTTTGTCTACCTATCCAGACCTTACCAAGGACCTGGGATAGGCAGGTGTGGATATTTGATGATGTTACAGATATCATCACAGGATGGAAGCTGTTCCCAGTAAAGCTGCCTTTTGCAATTGACTGATGGTTAATTTGTCAATGCCGATGGTATTCAAGTGGTGCACCAATTGTTTTGAGATTGCACCCAAGGCATTTCTTATTGTTACTACCCTTGCTTGCTTTTGCCACAGGTGTTCTATTTCTATTTGTAGGTATTTGTATTTTGTTATCTTCTCCAGTTCTTTCTCTCCTATTTTGCTGTCTCTAGGCACTGCCAAGTCCATTGTCCAGACTTCTTTGTCTTTCTTATTGACAATTGTTAAGTCCTGGGTGTTATGTGACAGGTGCCTGTCTGTTTGAATTCTAAAGTCCCGGAGCAATTTAACTTCTTCATTCTCTATGATACCAGTTCTTGCTTGCAGGCAAGGGATATTTCTTGCAGATCTTCCAATGCACCTTTGTTGCTACTTTGTTGCTACTTTGTCATGCCACTGCTTGTAGTAGTAGTAGTAGTAGTAGTAGTAGTAATTATTATTATTATTATTATTATTATTATTATTATTATTATTATTATTAATATTACTCATTGTTAACAGTAGCCAAGAGACCCGAATGCTATTGCAGAGTAGTAGTTTGGCTGCTAATGTACCAGCTTTGTTGTAGAACACACTTGTATGTTTCCCAAGGTGCACCACAGGAGGGAGAGCTGGCTTCACACTAGAAAGCTCTTCCTGCAGTGTCATCCTAGATTCCCTCCCTTCTCTTGAAATGCCTCGCAAATGGATGCCACATCTGGGAAGATCCAGAACTGGCAGGAAACTGGCTGCCTACATGGAGCACCAACTTTCCCTCCCACCGAAGTAGTATCTGTTTATCTACTTGCATAGAACATGCTTTCGAAATGTTAGGAAGAGAAGCTGAGGTGAGTGATGGGAGCTCACTCCACCACACAGTGCTAAGGATTCAAACCACTGGAAAAGAGACTATCTCCAGAGTCATTAAGCCACTGATCCACCATGCTTCTAAAGGTGGCATGACAAAGACTTACAGAACTATATGTGGATAGAAAAAGTATATAATATAGATGTTCTACACAGAGATGTTTTTCTTCTTCATACATAATACTATGACTCTGGGCAGATTAGTCATGTGACCACAACAATACATAATATATGAGGCCTGCTGGTCATATGTAATTCAAATCTTCATTTTGTAGAAATTGGCTAAAAAACTTTTTCCCACTGTTTCTGCCTAAGAAAGTATTAATAAAAAAATAATTTTGTTTTAAAAAATTAAAACAATGTTATCTAATATGATCCAGGTAGCCTACCTTCTCTGTTGTATCCCTCTCCTCCTGAGACATGAGCATCCCTGATTCTGCTATCCTTTAAATAGGCTTGATGACCTGGCCCTTAGAAAATATATGCCTTTTTGTGAGAATTTTATCAGGCTAATATTATTTTAGTTCCTTGGATGTCTCCCTTTTCTGTTTTTCTTTTAATTCATTGGATTCTTTCTTAAATCTGTATGCACTCAATGTTGTTTATGAATGGCCTATAAATTTGGTTTTGAAATAAATACCTTTATGCAGCAGGAACGTATCATCCTCTAACCTTTTTCAGACGGTAAATTCCACCATTCTGAGCCAGAATGACTGAAGATTGTTGTAGCAACAGAGTTGAGATGTTGGGGATCTACACAACCTAGCTTCACTTTAATATCTTGATGTAGTGGTTTGGTAGTTACCATTGCTACTAATATTCCTGGGTGATGTTGTTATCTGGTATCTTCATCACTAGTCTTGGTTTATGAAACAGGCTATTCTCACAACCTGTATGCCTTAGTGACAGGTAAATGATGAAAACATTCATTATAACCTTAAATCGAGGCTTAGGAGAACAGTGATACCTTTCACCTTTCCCTGGTATTCTGCTTTAATCTTTCTTACAATAGGAGAAAATATTTTCTCTCTCTCTAACAGGAGAGAAGGATGGGGATCATGCCGCAGAAGATATATTGACTGAGAATGCTTTCCATCTGCCTGTTGTCCAGCTGATTGTCTGGACTGTATTACAGCAGCTTGGAATCTTTGTCAGTCTTGTCAGAGCTCCTGACATATGTGCCGTCTCATGTTGTCTTGTCTAAGAAGCCCATCTCATTGTCACAGACACTGCCAGTTAAAGTTCAAAGGAAGGAACAGAGATCCAGTGATAGAAAACAGTGTTCCCCAGCTTGATATGCTAGCTCTGAGCATGAATTGATACTGACAAGACAACACCTTGGTGCTAGATTCTAAAATATGTTAGTAAACCCCACAGATGCAACTTACTTCCAAGTCAATGCGCTTTATGATTCTGTCCACTATTTGTATACAGATGGTAGTTATAGCAATGACATTACTAAGCAGGCTATTTTGCACACTACACTAATAATTAATATAGATGTCAAGATCAGGAACCTCTTCCCACAGCCTCTGACCTGAAGATGAGAAGGTATTCCATTATTAATAAGTTTTCTGTCAAGGCAAATATTATGTTCACAATAAATATAGTCGATGAAATAGCTAAACAGTTTAATCAGGGCTTGGACTTCTTCGTTTTAACTGCTCAGCTACTTAAGAACTATGAATTATGAGACATTTAATGTTAAACTTATGTTGTTGTAATAAATTTATAACTCAGTATACTCAGATTACAGTCTATTTGTTTCATATACAGTGGGGCAAAAAAGTATTTAGTCAGCCACCAATTGTGCAAGTTCTCCCACTTAAAAAGATGAGAGAGGCCTGTAATTGACATCATAGGTAGGCCTCAACTATGAGAGACAAAATGAGAAAACAAATCCAGACAATCACATTTGATTTGGAAAGAATTTATTTGCAAATTATGGTGGAAAATAAATATTTGTCAATATCAAAAGTTCATCTCAATACTTTTGTTATATATCTTTTGTAGGCAATGACAGAGGTCAAACATTTTCTGTAAGTCTTCACAAGGTTGGCACACACTGTTGCTGGTATATTGGCCCATTCCTCCATGCAGATCTCCTCTAGAACAGTGATGTTTTGGGGCTGTCGCTGGGCAACACGGACTTTCAACTCCCTCCAAAGGTTTTCTATGGGGTTGAGAACTGGAGACTGGCTAGGCCACTCCAGGACCTTGAAATGTTTCTTACGAAGCCACTCCTTTGTTGCGCGGGTGGTGTGTTTGGGATCATTGTCATGCTGAAAGACCCAGCCACGTTTCATCTTCAATGCCTTTGCTGATGGAAGGAGGTTTGCACTAAAAATCTCATGATACATGTCCCCATTCATTCTTTCCTGTACACGGATCAGTCATCCTGGTCCCTTTGCAGAGAAACTGCCCCAAAGCATGATGTTGCCACCCCCATGCTTCACAGTAGGTATGGTGTTCTTTGGATGCAACTCAGTATTCTCTCTCCTCCAAATACGACAAATTGTGTTTCTACCAAACAGTTCTACTTTGGTTTCATTTGACCATATGACATTCTCCCAATCCTCTTCTGGATCATCCAAATGCTCTCTAGCAAACTTCAGATGGCCCCGGACATATACTGGCTTAAGCAGGGGGACACGTCTGGCACTGCAGGATCTGAGTCCCTGGCGGCATTGTGTGTTACTGATGGTAACCTTTGTTATGTTGGTCTCAGCTCTCTGCAGGTCATTCACTAGGTCCCCCGGTGTGGTTCCAGGATTTTTGCTCACCGTTCTTGTGATCATTTTGATCACAAGAGATCTTATGTGGAGCCCCAGATCGAAGGAGATTATCAGTGATCTTGTATGTCTTCCATTTTTTCCACCATAATTTGCAAATAAATTCTTTCCAAATCAGACAATGTGATTGTCTGGATTTGTTTTCTCATTTTGTCTCTCATAGTTGAGGTCTACCTATGATGTTAATTACAGGCCTCTCTCATCTTTTTAAGTGGGAGAACTTGCACAATTGGTGGCTGATTAAATACTTTTTTGCCCCACTGTAAGTGTTGTGGCAAACAATGGTAAGTTTGCTTTGTACACAGATGAAGTAAGGCCCTAATACATTAACATTTAACACCAGATACTTGTAAAGGTGAGCTGGATGTTTTAGATTTGCAAATCCAAGTTAGCAATGATTTATTCTTAGCTTTGGGCATATTTCCTGGACTGTTTCCATTTGAATTGTATTTTCATAAGAAAGTTGTGTATAAAATATGACCCAACTTGGCAGTATGAGGGCGGGGTGGGGGGTGGGGGGAGGAGGAGGGAAACAATTCAGTGGTTCCTTTAAAAAAAAAGTTGAAATAAATTAATGACAATTTTATTGGAAAGAAAAAGGGCTACCTGTTCAAATATTTCCATCCCTGCCACATTTCACAGTTCAAAGCAATTGTTTATAAAGTACATAGACTGAACTTGCAACCAACTTCATACAACAAGACAAATATTTGTTTCTGTATCCACATATTAAGAAGCTGAGAAGCAAACACCTTAGAGGGAAGATGAACCGGCTTCTTTATAAGATTTAGAGATGAAAGTCAGAAGATAAAATCTTTCTACCACTTATTTATGTCTTTATTTTCAGCATTCTCTTTAAATTGATGTTGGGGAACCATACAATGAAGGGAGTACAACAAAGCATGAAAATGTTTAAATATTTCAGAAAAAATATAGGCAAGCTTTTTGTTAAAAAAAATAAAAGTTGTTAACAAAGGAACAAGCTACCCTCCCTTCCCTTTCTGTTTATGTGCAGTATATCTGCACACAGACACATAAAATACCTTTTACATATATTTACGTGTGTATTTATGTGTAATATTATTAGACAGATAATTATATACACAATAACATATCTGAACCGTTTCCACAATGGATCAAATTGATGATTGGGCTAATTTAATAAACTGTATCCATCAAATCCACATGCTTGCTGATAGGTGGAAGATAACCTGACTTCTAGGAAGAACAGCAAGAGCAGTTCGTGGCAGCAATGGTAAGTCATCAGTTCATCTCTTTTTGCTTTCCTCATCTGAGTAGTTAATTGTAGCAGTGTGGAAAAGCATTGAGGTAGTTACTAACAGTTGGATATTTGAAGCAAAAATAATACAATATCCAAAGCTTGTTTAGAAATACAAGCAGTCCTCATTTAGCAGTTCCTTGTTTAGTGAACACTTGCACTTATGAAGGTGATGGAAAACTAATTTTGAGATCAATCCTCATACGTACAACCTTCGCAGATCTGCAAAGCAAAGGAAAGCTGAAGTAAGATGGTTAAGTAGAGTCATTTAGCAACCGCTTTGCTTTGTTCCCAATTCCACATTGCCAGTCCCAATTGTGGTTGCTAAACAAAGACTTCCTATAGCAATGATGGCTAACCTTTTTGCCATTGTGTGCCAGGAGGGGGGGGGGCGGGTAAGGTTCACGTGTGCATGTATCCACACCCGTAATTCCATGCGCCCTGCCTTCTAGGAGTCTCTGGAGGCTGGGGAAAGCAAAAAATGTCACTTCCTGTCCCACCGGGAGTTAGGAAATGGGCCGTTTCAGGCCTCTGAGGGAGTGGGGAAGGCTGTTTTGGCCCTCCCCAGATGCATAGAGAGGATTTGGATCCAGGTGAGAAAGAAAAACACCCCAGGCCCTCCGGAGGCAGGAAACAGCTTGTTTCCCTACTTCTGGTGGGCCCAGAAAGCCCAAAAATCAGTTGGTTGGTGCACATATGCATGCCAGAGCTGAGCTGGCGTGCCCACTGATATGGCTACACATGCCACCTGTGACACGTGTGCCATAGGTTTGCCATCATGGTCCTATAGCATTCAAGGAATGTCTGGGACATGGACACTTATTTTAGCTGTTTGTGCATCTGATGGCTCACTTATGCTGATGGATAAAGCTGGTTGTGGCTTTAAAGGCAAGGTGTTCTTTTGTTTTTTTAGCAAGCCCAGTCGTTATTCTGAGCGTAATGCTGGACAGTTTTAACCACCCATTTAATCTTTTACTATGATTCAAAACAACAGTGATTATTAGTGCTCTAGGGAGCTAAAGAATGTGTACACCATATGAAATATCAGGCCAGAAGAATAAAATATGGGTATCCCAATGAGAACTAGATCCCACTCAGATGCTTGAAGCTTGGTAGGGACCCCAAACAAGCAGGGTAGTTACCAGTAGTGGGATTCAGCCGAACCAGATAACCAGCCACCCAAACTAGCAGTTCAGTGTGAAATATTAAGCAAGGAAGTGAGGGCTGTAGCTCTGTACAACATCTGCTATATGTACAACATCTTCTGCACTTTAGCATCCTTGGCATTTCCAATCAAACAGGTTTTGGAATAGACACTGAAAGACTTCTGCCTCAGACTTGGGAGAGTAATTCTGCAGACAGTTCTGAGCTGGACGGATAAAGAGTGTGACCTGTATAAAGCAAACTGTGCTTTTCCTGGAAAGTGTGATAAAAAGAGGCACAATGCTTCCCACAGAAAGCGCTGCTGCTTCAGCTTCAAATGCAGCCTCAAAGGCCAAAAGGTCGGCTGCTTTTGACAAGCTGCTTCTATGGTTGTGCTTCTTCTAAGGATAAACTGTCTTTGCATCCGCCATCCATTTTGTATTGGTGACCGTAGCGAACAACTTCTGATGGTGTGCATTTCCCATGAATAGATTGCTCTGAGTTTATTTATGGTGTTTATTCCAACAATGTGATTTCCCCCCCCCCGCCCCCATTGATAGAGAACATAAAAAGAAAAAAGAAAACCACCACCCTGCGCCTCGATGGGCTGCACATATACATTTAACATGAATTCACTCACCCCTACCTTAAAAAAAATGCTAGAGAGTCCATACCCATAGCGGTTCAAGCAATAATCTAAATATCAGTTTCATATGTGCTTGCTGGGATTATGAATGATTCCTTTGTTGTATTTCCTCTCTGGGTTGCACAGATACGACAGAAAATTGATCTAGGCAAGTATTTATTGATTTACTTTCAGGCAAGCAAAAATGTACATTAACCTGAGCTCACTCAGGTTTTCTTCTTCTGTCTCTTTATTTTGTTTCCCTTCTGATATTACTGTTCCAATGAAGACGGCATTAATTCCATTCCTATATATTCACAAGCAAAGGCTGTCAGGAAAAACTGCAATTGGTGCTGGATAGTTGGGGGTCTCCCCACTCACACAGTCCTTCTGCCCCCCACTTTCCTCTAATTTTAGTTCTCTCCCTCTTTTCTCCCTCCCTTTTTTTCTCTCCCCCCTCCCTTCTACCTCTTCTCCTTTCCTTCTCTTAGGAAAATGGTATTTGCTTTTTTATTTTTCAATATTTTAGGTTTTCTAAAAAATATAATAGAAAGCTAATAATTTTTAATCATATTAACATTACTGTGTTGAACTCTGCATTGAAATAATACAATGTATCAAGATTTATAACATTACAATAAAAGGAGAAAAAGAAATGTTAATGACAAAAGCTAATATACAGTTTTTAATGTGGGTTGATTTTAAACTACCAGTAGGTTAAAGAGCTAGGAGAGTGTATGGATTAGCGCTTTAAAATTATGATCAAATAGTTCTAGACGATAAAATTAAACTTTCTAATCCTAATAGTACAGTTTACATACTGTATCCTAGTTTGAATTAAGTACTTAAGTACCTGGAAATAAATCATTTAGACAAATACAAAAAAAAAAAAAAAAGAGAGAGAAAATGGTAATTGAAAGGAACATTTATATTTTAGAGAATCCTGGATGCTAGAGTGTAAGTTTGTAATGAGGCAGGAATGAAAGTCTCAAGGCTCCCCAGAGGTTACTAAAATTTTGTGTTCAAATATTCCTCTCCATCCTACCTGAAGTTGCACTTCAGTGACATCTGGAAGAAGACAGGTTATTTAGTCCTATTCTATGGTTTCTAGACCATGAAGTTTAAGGCCAATCCAAGGCATTTGACTGATTGAAGTAGGACAGTAGATTTTATGCCTTCAACTCAGCCAGTGCAAAAATATATGCAAAGCCAGCCAAATGAGTTAGGCATATGAAGTATAGCTCTTCCATCTCTGCAAAAATGGAAATTAATTTAAAAAGGCAACAGCTTTCTGCCCTTTATGGCCCTCAGATTGGCTGCCTAAAGTGGCCAATATTAGTTCCCTATATGATATGGGTGGTAATGGCTTATGTTAAGCACCAAAACAAAAAACTGAAATATTACGGGAGGCATAGTGTGTACCCCAGGGCTGCTTCAAATAATTTTGATGTGCCTCCATGTTGATCACACAAAAGGACCATTTTATAGAGTTGTGTGACAGATGGTTGACAAGATGGAAGTCCTCAATTTATCCACACTTAATGTATGTCCCCCTTGGTCTTTTCTCTCAATCATGAGAAGTGCTTGATTCGAAATAATTGATTCGATCCTGAATCAGGAAGAGGAAGTAAATGTAGGATGTTTCCTAGTTAAAGGCTAGTGTCTTCTCCCAAAGTGAATTACAGGCAACTGATTAAAAAAACAAAGTTATGATGGCTAATGGATCAACATATAAAAGCACAACTTGAAAGCATAGCATTTTATTCTGGAGCAGTTGAAGGCACAATCTTTAAGAACCTCGCAGTTTTTCAGGAGATGATTAAGTTAAGTGATTGCCAAGTGTATTGTAAGTTTAACAAAGCTCACATCATATTTCCTCCTTTACATGCCATGCAGTAATTGTGCAAAATGCATGATTTACTTTGGCAGCATTATTCAAACTTAATTACAGTGCTAAGAAGCAACCACAACTGAAAGAGAAAAAAGCTACATTACTCTAGATATCAGCATGACACTTCTGGTTATATACATATAACTCCCCCACTCCCCTAAACAAGTCCTTTGTCTGTGAAATAAACTGTGAAAAAACTTTTTGGTGTATAAAAGCATGAAACAAACTACACTGATGTCTGAATAGCTTTAAACAGCTATTTGGTTCCGTGACTGTTGAGATAACCTTTTGTTCTTTTATTTGTGTTTCCTGTATACACAATAAACTAACATTTTAAAGAGGTAGATTTACTTTGTAATAAAGCAGATGTTAAAATTCAAAAGGCAATACATTCGCACTGGGATGACTCACAAGACAAAGCAATAATAGTGTGGGGAAGAAATTTGGCTTAGATTTCATCTGCATGCATACTCCTGATCACGATAGAAAAGTTTTCCACTTGTGTGGCAAGAGCGCTGTAGATTATACACTCTACTTGTAATAAAATAGAACGGTTAATGTACCCATTAATTGTTCAGATTAATGCTTGCATATTATATTGTATTATAAATATTTAGAGAAAGGATTGACTAGAATACAGTCCTTAATATTTACTGTGGAGAATAGATATATTGTAGTAACTGTAGGTAGAAGTTGGGCAATACAATGTATTGAATAAGGAAAAAATATTTTGTTGCTAAATTCAAGGGAATCTAATGGGGCTCAAATTACAGTAGAAAAGAATCACTTGATTGTAAAATATGATTGGAAAGTCAAATTTATTCTATATATTAAAAATATTAAAATTATGTTTGATCTTACTGCTTTAAAGAAAGTTTGGAACAAGCTCAAGCTTTCTCAGTTGGCTGCTGTCTATTTACTGCTATTTTTCAGTAGTGCAGTCAGACTGGTTTGATAAAAACATTATGATAGGCCATTTAACTATGGCAATTTCCACTTGGATGGAGTTAAACAAAAGATGTACCTCGTTCCACTTCTCAATTTTTATGGAAACCCTATAGTGGCACATTTAAAAGATTTGGAACACCGTGTCTTCCACACTTGCAAAGAAACAAGGGGATGACATGGTACTCTTATTGCTTTCAACAATTAGATTAAGGAGAGTTTGAAGACAATTGCTTTTTTGTAGAGCGAGGTGTCTGCAAATAAATTAGAATAAAACCAAGATGATAGCCTTTGCAAAAATAAATAAATAAATAAATAAATAAATAAATCCCAAGAAACATAAGTGGAATATCAGTGGATGCAAGGTCAGACAAGTGTTGTTTTTTAAATATTTGGGAGTTTTTTCAAGCTGTGGTAGGCAAACCACAAATCATGATATAACTCAGAATCCCCTGAGAGATATAGCAATGATTATGCTTGGTTCTATACAAGGGAAGCAGATTATAAATATGAGTCATAAAGCTTTTCAAATCTAAAGAGAAATCCCAGCTTTTATATGGGATTCACTTTATATCCTACTTCAGTTTTGATGTAGTGGGAATAATTCCAGTGACATAGTACAGTTCTTCATCTGGAAGCACAGGAAACTAGATTATTACTTTTAATTCCTAGTTTACTTCCTGAACTTCTTTAGGAATTGGCTTGTCTTATCCCTTATAATATCTCATTCATTTGTTAGAGGTCTATACATATAGAGTTATATCTTGCTACCTTTGGATGTTATCCAGTTTAGATTGTCTTACACAAAGAATTCCCTTTGATGTGGAAAGTTAGAAAGAAGAAATCCACATGCCTAGCAGAGTGATCTTTTGTAATCCACTCTTCACCAATCTGGTCAAATATCGTAACCAGATTATTGTTCTGAAATATTGCAGAAGGTTTTAATATTATATCTTCTCTGAGCTCAGAAGGAAGATTCCTTATAAAGAATGAGTATGTCTCTGTGGTTCTTTAGAAGTAGAAACACTGGCGCGCCTAATATTTTACTGCTTTTCGTGTAGAGATCCATGAAATGAAATTTTAGCCACATTATAAAGAATGTATTAGGATGATCTGATAAAGATGGTGTTTGCTTCTTTCTCTCTGATCAGAATTAGAATGCATTGTGCAGTTTAACAAGACTTTGTGTGACTGCCAGCAGGATCTGCCAACAGATAATGTCTCATTTAGCTTAGCTTCACATGCTTTTATCTAATAAGCTATGAAGTCTGATTGCATGGTAATAAAATGGTATATATAAGCCTGTGGTTTAAATACTCAATTTTCAAAGATTTTGCTATATTTTGTTATTTGTTTTCAGCAGAACTGCATGTTGCTATAATTTGTGGTGCCCCTGGCCAGGCTTCATCATGTCCCAGCAATTAGGCCAAGGAATGTGGTGTCCTTACAAATTTAACATGGGACAATTTTAATCCAGCAAACATGGAATCCCTAGCTTCCTTTCCTCTGCCCCAGTATCAACTACAAATACCAGGAACCATCAGCAATAATTATAGAGAATGCAAAATAGGGCAGGCTTGGGGGACTCCAGGAGCATCGCAGCTTCATTGATAGAATTATGTTCCACTTTTTACTTCTCCCTGTAGCAGAAGAGCAGGCACACCAGAGGGGCAGAGTTAAGCATGTCATCACTCTAGACTCATTATGTTCCTATAAACAGTCTAACTCCAACACTCTTGAATTCTGTTGGCTCTCTTCTGGCACCAATTTACTACTGAACTGTACTTGACTAGATTCTTGTGTATAGGGTTGAGCAATAAATCTGAACTCTAACTTAATGTCTGGTCCTGATTCTTGGCACCTGACACTTCCTTCTTTTGCTCCACAAACTAGTCAGCCAGGTAAAATAGTGTGTCACTTGTCTATATGACACAGGACTATTGATCTCCTGAGGCACAGAATCTCAGCTGATAGGTGTAGGCCTACTCTGAACAAGCCAAGATTTTCTTTCAGCCCAGGCCAAAATGGATGTACAGTTTATTTATTCATCTTATTTATATAGGTGCCATCTCACAAACAAGTGACTTTTGATGGTATACAACAAAACTAAAATAATAAATATCTAAAACCATTATCATTAAATTTTCAAAGAAATGTTAAAAAGTAATAAGAATGAAAATAAAGCAAGAATAATAAACAAAGAGATGTTAATAACAAAGGAGCCACCTCACTAGTTCACTTGTCACTTGGGATCCCCAAGTCTGTTGGCATAACCAGGTGTAGAGGGATCTTTGGAAGTTCAGAAGAGATGTCATCCTTACTTCAGGGGATAGAAGATTCCATAATGTGACACAGCAGGGAAGGCCCACCACTTGTGGCTTGACCGATATCACTCTCTCATTGACAGAATCCATAACATGCCTACTCTGTTGGATCTGGTGGGATGAGCAGATGAAATTTGGGAGATTTGGTACCTGAAATAACTTAGTCCCATGCCACATAGGGCTTTAAAAATCAACACCAGCACCTTGAACTGAACCCAGAAACAAAGTGGTAGCCAATGCAGTTCATGCAGCAGAGATTTAACATGTTTTTAATAAAAAACAGAAATAACTGTGCTGCTGCATTTTGTACCAACAGAAGTTTCAAAATACTGTTCAAGGGCAGTCTCATGAAGACCATACTGCAATAGTCCTCACCAGGAAGTGACTAGGGCATTGGCCATGAATAAGGTATCTTGATCTAGGACTGGGTACACTAATTCACAGTACAAATTGAACAGGAGTTATGAATCCAAGTGGACCCCCCACATGATTATGCACATGATCTGTTTGGGCAGTGCAAGCCCATCCAGCACAATAAATAGTATAGCCCTAGAACCAGATGGTCCTTCAAAGCCACTCATTCATGCCAGGGTTCACCAGAAGGCTGTTCCCCATCCAAATCCTCATAGCATCCAAACACTGGAATAGGATGCCCACAAATTTTCCAGAGACAAAGCTGTACAATTGGGTATCATCAGCATATTAATAATATCTCACCCCATGGTGATGGATGAACTCACTCAGTGGTCTCATGTAGATGATAAAAAGGAGAGGGGAGAGGATTGATCCCTGTGGCATTCCAAAAAGTAGGGGCCAAGGGAGTAGTCTCTCCTTTACAATCACCACTGACTGGAATGGACTCCAGAGAAAGGAAGTGAACCAGCACAACACCATGCCACTCACTCCCAATCCTCTGAGTCGATCCAGAAGGATACTATAGTCAATGGTTCAAAAGCCACTGAGAGGTTAAGTAAGGCAAGGATGGATGCACCACCACTATCATGCCCACACTAGAGACCATCTAAAAGTGTGTCCAATGCTAGGAGATAAACTAAGACATGAACCAGCACAAGACCATGCTGCCTTATGATCCTATACAGCCTTCCTTCCTATGTAGGAGGTTGAAACAGATGAAGATGGGGCTCTATGAAATTTCTGTATCCTGCACAATATAGAATGCAGTTTAAAATTTGAATCTAGAATGGAGAAAAGTGAACCACCATTTCTAAGTTACTAATGAATAAGAGGAGTATAATAAATATAGATAAAGAAAAGAGAATTTACTGGAAAAGGCAGGGAAAGAAACTAGCTAAGAGTAGTTGAATCAAGTTACTGGGATGCCTTTGCAAGAAATCACTGACTTTTTGTTTAGCTTCCAAAAGTTCCATTGAAACAAAATATTTTGATTTTATTATTCTATTTCTATGACCACTCTTGATTCAAACAAATATTAAATTATATTTTTCAAAATTTATATGCGCTAGAGTGAGATCTAAACTATCATGAACTCAGATTTATTCTCTGTTTGTATTTTTATCCAACTATGTGCAGCATTAAGCATACAAAGTGCAGTATAGTATTGCAGTTTAATGTGCTTATGGTTTGCCAAGAATGGTGGGAAAAGAAATTACTGTTTCCTTCAAGCAACTGCTAAGACTGTTCATGGTAGATTATCTGTTGAGATAAAACTAGATCAGAAGAAAAGAGGGACGCTTGGGAACAGAAACATATTAAGACAAAATGCTTTGGGGACATGAGATGAAATGCGATTTATGTGGTCATTTAAGATATACAGATTTGATTTCAATGAATTCTGAAAAAGTTGTTAGGCTTAGCAGCTGTTCTAAAAGAGTGCTTTGTGTTCCCTACAGGCCAATCAAACTAATAAAGACAAAATGTACACTGACCCCCCTCACAGACATAAAAATGTTAGCAAACCACAGAAGAATATATAGTAACACTAAAATGCAATGAGTCTGAGCAAGAGTAGAGGGAATTAAGATAGTAATAATTATGAGACTGTTGTTCTACATTTCTTCAAGTGTTTAAAGTAGTTTACATGGGGATTTCTATTCATTTTATAGCTACAGCAACTGCCCCATGATGTAAGTTTGACAAGACAGATTGCTTGGCTCAGAATATGAATGAGAGTGGATGTGAAACTTTGGGTCACCCCAGTTCAGCATCTGAATCAGTAAACCACACTGGTTACTATTTGACATATTCCTACCTGTAAACCTATATCATTTATATCTACCCGCTAATCTACTTATACAAGATAACTTCTAGTAAAGGCCCAAAAGCATCCATTACAATGACTAAATTTGCAGGTGAATCTGGCAAAAGCTATGGCCCAACAGCTATTCAACTATTTAAAGCTAAAGTTTTGTGTCTGATGCTTTATAGCACCATTGTGTACACAATTGAGCCCCAAATTTCTGTTGTTAAGTGAGACATTTGTTAAGTGAGTTTTGCCTCATTTTATTATCTTTCTTGCCACAGTTGTACAGTGAATCACTGCAGTTGATAAATTTGTAATCCAGTTATTAAGTGAATCTGGCTTCCCTGTTGAGTTTGCTTGTCAGAAGGTCACAAAAGGTGATGATCAAGATTAATCTCCCAATTGTTAATAATTCTAACTAATACTGTGATCAGGATGCTGTTACTTTTCACCTTGGTGACCACTCTTTGAAAAAGCACTAAAAAGTTTCAAAATTGGAATTAAAAAAAAAAAACATTTTGAATGGACTATTCAATCAATTAATATTACTTGAAAATATCTGAGTTGATTCATAGTTACAGTTCTTAGGCTAGTTTATGAAGATATTCGGGTATTTGGTCAAGCTTTTGATCTATTGTCTGTTCTCCATCTTTTTTGCCTGAGTTGTCAGTTTTTGATCTTGTATTTGATTCTTTTTTCAGTAATAGATTAATGTTTCAAGCATCCTTTTAAGTGTCATTGAAGAACAGACAAAAATTTTATTCATATCCATGAAGACATCTAGAGGACTAGTCCATTAGTATCTAACTGTTCTGAAGAACAGTTATCAAAAACTTTAGATTTCTCCTTTTTTAAAGTACATCTGGAAGTATATCTAGTAAAATCAATGATGGCATCTTCAAATTTTAGAAGGTTTCATTTTCCCTTTTTATTCCAGGATTGTCTCTTAAAATATATAAAATTGACAGTATATTCCATGGCAGTTTTCTCCTTCATGGTACCCAAGGTATTTTGTGTGTAAATTTTCTAAATTTCCTCTACATCCCAGTTAAGGTACGTCATTAGTAAATTTTCTTTCTCTTTCTACATCTTCCTTACCAAAATTCTTTGGTATCCCTCTGAACTATAACTTGTTTTTAAGTAATTCTGTTTCAATCAGTTTTAATTTAGTCTCCAACTTGCAAAGTTCTGTCTGCTGAATATCTTGTCTGGATTTTTTTTATTTCTTTGTTCTGATATTCAACTTTGGTTATTAATTTATCATATGTATCTTTAATATCTTCCTTAACAGAGTTGAATTTTGCTTCCATATCTTGTATTCACTGAATTAATTTGGAAATATTATCTTCCATTGTATGCAACTCTTCATTAAATTCAAAGAAAATATTAAGAATAGAAAAGTTAAAAAACTGGAAAACTCAATGCTCAAACCATGATAAGTATCCAAAGTCTATAGTTCGGAGAAAGGAACACAAATAAAGCTCTCAATATTAGTTTTTAGCACGCATTAATCCAACAGTAAAGTTCTTAACAGTACTGTTGCATTATAAACCACGTTATATCAAAGCAACATTCTCTTTGGATTTCCAAGGGAAAAATTACTATCTCTTCCTGTGTCTTCAGTAACTCTTCCTGTAAATAAGATTTACAATTTTGTATCTTATTAAAATGAATCCATTAAACAATCAGAGGAAAAAGAAAAAAAATATGAAGAGTGGTGTAGAGAATGCAATTCTTTAGTTCAATTGGGGTTGTCATCCATCCTTTCAGTTCAAGGAAGAGAACTGAACAGGGAAAGTAGAATACTGCAAATGAATGGCTTTTTATGGAAATGGTATTGGTGGGAGAGATTTTGTTTTTAGAGCCATGGCCTGATTTATTTGGTGGGGAAGAGCAGGCGGCTGGAAATGATGGATGGCAGGCATGGATGGTAACAGTGTGTTTGTCTGAAGCATATTTCATCTTGCACCTTTCACTCTCAGTTCAGAAAACCAAATATGATGCAGTTAGTATAATAAGAGACTTCACACAATATACGGTATGATTGGAATATAGCAATTGAAGAATATAATTTGTACAGAAGCAATAAAGAAAGATGAGTTGCTTTGAATGCAAAAAGAATTGCCACTGGTCAAATATCGAAGTGACAGGAGTTGTAGCAGTATTTGGGTTAAATAATTTAACAGAATAACAGAGTTGGAAAGGACCTTGAAGGTCTTCTAGTCTAACTCCCTGCTCAGGCAGGAAAACCTATAGTATTTCAGACAAATTGTTGCCCAGTTTCTTCTTAAAAGCACCCCCTCCTCAACTTCTAGAGCCAAATCATTCCACTGATTAATAGTTCTAACTATCATGAAATTCCTTCTTAGTTCTAGGTTAGATATCTCCTTGATTAGTTTCCAGCCATTGTTTCTTGTCTTCAGGTGCTTTGGAAAATAGGTTGACTCCTCTTCTTTGTGGCAGCCCTTTAGATGTTGGAACACTGCTATCATGTCACCCCTTGTCCTTATTTTGATTAAACTAGACATACCCAATTCTAGCAACCTTCTTTCTGTGTTTTAATCTCAAGTCCCCTAATCATCTTTGTCGCTCTTCTCTGCACTCTTTCTAGAGTCTTAACATCTTTTTTACATTGTGGCATTCAAAGCTGGATGCAGTCTTCCAAATGTGGTCTTACCAAGGGTTAGGGTTATAATGCCATTATAAAGTGGTATTAACATTTCACATGATTTTGATTTTGTGCCTCTGTTAACTTAAGGCATGAATGAAAATAATATTGTACTTGAGGTCTACTCTCATCCACCAACAAAGAAAATGGAGACGAAACATGAAACGGTTATGATGGGGGATTTTAATTGGCTTGCTCTTCATTGAGGAAAAAAAATTCTTGAATCTGTTTCTTTCCTTCCCATTCCTGATTTTTCCTTGAGATGATGAAAGTCAAGTGTTCTTGACTTAGTATTGATCAATGCTGAAGGGAAGTTCTGTCAAGGTAACGAAAGTAACAAAATGTTGGGAGAAAATATATTGGAATTCTTGATTTTAAGGAGTTTTATTTAGGATTTTAATGAAGGGTTTTAATTAGAGTAGTTGCATAAAAAAAATTAGTGAACTTCTGAAAAATAGTAAAAAGGAGTGGCACAAGAAGTGGAAAGAGGGGCAGGAATAACTAAAATATTTAAGGATTACTCAAGCTGTAGAAATGTTACTAGAAAAGTTAAAGCTCAGAAAAGACTGAGTTGGTAAAGGATGTAAAAAAAAGGCAAAAAATCTTTCTGTTTACACAAATGAATGCAAACATCTGCAGCCAGATGAATTACATCCAAAGTACTGAAGGAACTTACTGATGGTCTGACAGATTTTTTTAGGTCACCTTTGGGAAATACTGGAGAATTTATGGAGTGCCAGATGGCCTGAGGAAGTAAATATTGTTCTTATCTTGGAAAAGTAGGAAATAGGATAAGGATTAAGATTAGATTCTTGAGAAGATATTAGAATAGATCATAAAAAGATCGAACCATGTATATCTTGAAAACAGTAATTATCACACGTCAGCGTGGCTCTAATACAGGCAAATCTGCTAGATTAAATTTACCTCAGTTTTTAGATTGGATAGTTTCCTTAGGAGGTTGTAAGAATATCATGGATATAACTCATCTATTTTACAGGAAAGCCTTTCATAAAATATCCATGACAAGCTGATTAAGAAGCTAGTTAAGTGTGAGCTGGATGACACAACAATTAAGAGGATACATAGCTGGCTTAAAAGTCATATTCAAAGAATTATTATCAGTAGTTCCTTGCCCAACTGCAAGGAGCCATTGAATGGGAAGCTATATAAGCCCGGGTACTGGTTTCTTCAATGTTTTTATTTTTTTAAAAAAACATTTTTTTAAAGGATTTTACAGAAATGAAAGATAAACATGAAATGATAAAAAATAAGTTTTAAAAAAGAAAAAAAATGTGAAAAAAGATATATAAAGAAGTTACTTTGTTTTCTTTACAGCAGTTACAAATTTATGATCTCTCCTCCCTCTTAAAGTTCCATCTTATTTTATTTATTTAATAGATTTGTATCCTGCCCACCTTGTCTAAAGATGACTCTGGGTGGCTTACAAACATTAAAAACCAGTTAACTAAAACAAATAATTTACAATTAAAAGATGGGGAGAAAGGGAGCACAAAGTACATGGGGAGAGGTGGAGGGGTGTCTTTTCTTAATCCAATAGCACCTCAGTTGGGGCTCCAACTGACAGAGCTAGGTCTTTGGGAAGTGAGTGTGGATCTCACCAATGTTCCAAAGGGCAGGAGCCACGGTAGAAAAGGCTCTTCCCTTTTTTTAGTTCCCCTTTTTAAATTACCAGTTTAAATCACCAGTTCCTCCCCACCCTCATTTTCAGCAAAAGGTCCATAAAAGGTTTTTAGTCTTTAATAAAAGATTTACTGATCAGTCTTCCCAGTGGTGAAATCCAGATTTTTTTACTACCGGTTCTGTGGGCATGGCTTGGTGGGTGTGGCTTGGTGGGTGTGGCAGGGGAAGGATACTGCAAAATCCCCATTCCCTCCCCACTCCTGGGGGAAGGATATTGCAAAATCTCCATTCCCACCCCACTCTGGGGCCAGCCAGAGGTGGCATTTGCCAGTTCCCTGAACTACTCAAAATTTCCGCTACTGGTTTTCCAGAACCTATCAGAACCTGCTGGATTTCACCCTTGAGTCTTCCACAAGAAAAGTGGTAGCCCTGTCAAAACTCACTGTGTTCTCTAATCTTATTTTCTTTGTGCCAGCCACAGTTAGGCTAGCACAAAGTTTGAGAATCCATGCGATACATGGATTAAATTAAGTATTTAAGAGTTGTTTGCTCAGCTGTAATAACTAATAGGAAGAACAGTTTGACAATTAAACCAATTACTCAGAAAGGTGGTAGGCTTTGGTTTCTTGTCATATGTTCAAGCAACTGATGCTTTCAGAAATTGGATGTCAATAGTTGTCCCCCCTTGAATCGTAATTGTAGATGTATGTGTAATTGATGTTTTCTTTATTCTGTCAGAATTAATATTTGTACTTTTCTGAATTATTTTTCTTTTAGATATACTTTAATTTATTATTTATAAGTAACAGTGTGTGTGTGTGCATAGTATATATAAATACTAATATAGTGTAGGTGCATATATTTAGTTACATCATAGACCATACACAATAACTGCTAGGCTCTGCCTTGTTCTTTTGGCTTTTAAATCACCCTACCCCTCAGGTTTTGCTGCTCAGACAAATGTTTTTCTCCTCAGCTGTATCATAAAGCAATCTGTGTGAAGCTAGAACCTGTGATACATCGATTTCCTGATATTTGAGGCTCTACTTGCCAATGTATTTTTAAAAATATATTTTTTCCTTGCTATGCATTTACCAATCTAAATCCAGATTTTTTCCCCTATAATTGAGCCTTTCTATCTTTACAGGATTTTTGACTGCCATGTGTTAGGCTGGCAACTTGGGAGCAGGTCAGGTAATTATTACAATTACCGGCACACAATCATCTGATTGGAAATCTTCACAAATTGTATGGCTGTATCATAAATCTAGAACATAGTTATAGACTGCTGTGAGTTGCTTATGCAAGTGAAGTAGGTAAAAGTATTTAGAATTAAATCAATACCATACCATATTGCTAAACAGCTTGCCCCATTCCTGGATTCCGACTGTTATGAAGTTCATAAAACACAAAGTAGTAATACAAGTAGTCCTCAATTTACAACAGTTCATTTAGTGACTGTTTGAAGTTACAATGGCACTAAAAAAGTGGCTTATGACTGTTTTTCACACTTTTGACCATTGCAGCATCCCCATGGTCACGTGATCAAAATTCAGGAAAGTGACTCATATTTATGACGGTTGTAGTGTCCCTGGGTCATGTGATCATCTATTGTAATCTTCTGGCAAGCAAAGTCAATGGAGAAGTCAGATTCACTTAACAGCCATATTACTAACTTGACAACTGCGATGAGTCACTTAACAACTGTGGCAAGGGAGGTTGTAAAATGAGGAAAACTCACTTAACAAATGTTTTACTTAGCAACACAAATTTTGTGTTTGTTTGTGATCATAAGTCAAGGACTACCTGTACGATGACCGATCCATCATATTAAGGATTAAGGATCTTCAAAGCAAAAATATTTTCAGTGCCAGCCTTATGACATTCAAAGTATTTGCTCCATTGCTTTGCACATCATATCCAATTAAACATTCTGAGCTTGTCTGGCCCCAGCTGTCATTGTTTTCTAGTTGTCTGCTTCTGCACGTAGACAAAAATCTATTGAAGTGCATATAGACTATATTACATCTTCTTGCTTGATGTAATTAGTTGAGTCTCTTTTGGTTTGAGAGAACTTTTTCCCTGGAACAAAATGGATTTTTAAGTTATCTGATTTGTATTGAATAGAGTATCCAAATCTCCTTTCCCAGAATTCACAGACCATCTTTTTCCAAACTGCATTAAAAGAAAACACCTCAGACTAGTTTTAACTCAAATGCAATTCTCTTTCCAAGGAAAAGGTAATGCTGTTTGTTTGAGCTGGGTTCCCCCCACTCCTCCTTTTCTTTTTCCCTCTCCCAATTCATTCTTTAAAGCCAAGTTCTCATTTTCTGAAATCTCTTCTCTCCAGGGTTGAGTATGGTAGGAAGAGACATAGCTGAGCATATAAATTAATGCATATCAGCATTATTGTACATTTATAGCACAATGCATAGTTATGCTTTTGGTGAAGATATCGTGCTTCAATATGACATGGCATTTTTATTCTGATTAAGAAAATATCTCCCATTTTTTAAAAAGAGAAAGACAAGAGATGATGCTCTTGGAATTCAGCAATTACAACAGGTTTCCGGAGCCCCACACTCTTCAATTAAAGGAAAAACTGTGTTCCTTTCCTAAGAATAATCCTTTCTTTAGCAAGTATATGTGTAAACTGTTTGTTTGTGAATTTTCTAGTGATATACTTTAGTTTAAAGATGGCTAATCGAACAATAATAATTTAAACGTATCTGGATATGATTAAAGGTGAGAATAACATGTGCAAAACTGCTTAAGGAGCAGTTAAGTTTGGAACATAGAACATAGAATAATAGAGTTGGAAAGGATCTTGGAAGTCTTCTAGTCCAACCCTTTGCTTGAGTAGGAGACCCTATACCAGGGGTGGGTTCTACTTACCCTTACACGCACTCTTCTGAGCAAGTTCAGAAGTATTTTGATGACATTGGGGTCAGTGGGCGGAGCCTCCTGCCGGTTTTACTACTGGTTCTATAGAACTGGTGTGAACCGGGGGCAACTCACCACTGCCCTATACCCTTTCAGACAAATGGTTGTCCAAACTCTTTTTGAAAACCACCAGTGATGGAGCACCAACAACTTCTGAAGGCAGGCTCTTCCACTGATTGCTCTCACCATTAGATTTCTCCTTAGTTCTAGGTGGCTTCCCTCCTTGCATAGTTTCCAACCATTGTTTCTTATCTTGCCTTTGGGTGCTTTGGAAAATAGTTTGATATCCTCATCTTTGTAGGAACCTCTCAAATATTGAAACAGTGCTATCATGTCAAATCTAGTCTTTCTTTTCATTAGACCAGACCATCCCAATGCCTGTAACAAGTCTTCTTATGCTTTAGCCTCCAGCTATGGAGGTGTGGAGTAACTGTTCCTCCCAAGATGTCTCCGAGCATATCAGTCCCAGTAGTATACCTCCAGGATTTAGCCTGTCCCGTCACATATGGGTGACATATAATAGAATTAGAACAACTCATGGGGTGTGTGCTGACTCCCTGTATAAATGGGAAAAGACACCTTCAGCACAATGTGATTGCGGGGCCCCTTGACAGACTATCCAGCATATAGTGAGGGAATGCCCTAACAGAAGGTATCCAGGAGACTCTAGGGACTCTGCATAACAACGGCAGCTATTTACTGAATCTCCAAACACGACATTAAACTTTGAAATGTTATTTCTGTTTTTCTTTTAGGTTTTCTTACTGCTTTTTTATTGTTTTAATTATTTTTAATCTGTAAAAATGAAGTGTTTTAATATTGTGTGTGACCAGCCATACGCTAAATAAATAAGCCTCCAGCCCTCCCCTCAATCATTTTTGTTGCTCTTCTCTGCACTCTTTCCAGAGTCACAGCATCTTTTTAATATTGTGGTGACCAGAACTGCATGCAGCATTCCAAGTGTGGTCTTACTAAGGCTTTGTAAAGTTGTACTAGAACCCAGGGGTGAAATCCAGCAAGTTCTATCTGGCTCAGGCCTAACTGGTAGCAGAAGGCTCCACCCACCCATGCGGACGTCATGGTGTCGCTTTTTTGCGACATTTTAAGCCTCCGCACATGCACAGAAGGCTTTGCGCATGTGCAGACGATGGCGCGCGCACACTGGAGAACCGGTAGGGAAGGTAAGTGAATTTCACCCCTGCTAGAACCTCATGTAATCTTGATTCTATCCCTCTATTAACGCAGCCTAGCATTGGCTGCCGGAACTGTTGGCTCATATTTAAGAGATTGTCCACTAGGACTTCAAGATCCTTCACAAAGTTACTTGTCAATAAACCAAGTTTCATTTAGTCTAGATCTATACAGTTGGCTTTTCTTGCCTAAGTGTAAAACCTTTTGTTTATGTTGAATTTCATTTTTGAACTTTTTTTTTTTTAACATACGTTGAGTTTTCTCATAGGGCTTGATGTGCTTGAACTAAAATAGCTTGTGAGCTAGGTGTTACGTTTGGGTCATCTATCAGAGAAAGGAACTTGACATAATTCAGACTGGAACACTAGCAAGATAGCCTAGAAACCTCCTAGGCTTGAAATCAAAGTGATACTTGAGAATTAGACCTATGCTATTGATTGTTATAAAGCTGTCACCTCTAATTGCTTCAGACTATGCTGCTACAGTACTTCCTGAGACTGCCTTCCTGACTCAAGAACTTTCCTGTTTTGAATTATGAAGTGCCTGACAGTTTTGTACCAAGTTCTGATCTCAAATGCTTCTAGCTTTTAATCAGCAGATTCCCTGAACCCACTAAATAAGTTTTCTTACACCTCAGTTCTAGCGGCTTTATACTTTCCATCTGCTTCCACACAAAAAGCTTTACACTATTGATTCGATTTAGCCATGCTTAACCATATTAGGCTGTGCTGGTGTTTATAGAGAGAATTTAAACACAGGCTTAAACTCCCATTGATGTCAATGTGAGCGGAAAGTAAACAATAGCTGACTTTTGTCTTTCTGTCTATGGATCTGTGCTCCCTAACTGATCCTTTCATTCTTAGCATCCTTCCACTTTCATTTTGTCATTTTGTCCAACCGTTTGAGTCTGCTTAATTACATTGACATTAGACTCAAACCACGTACCGGTACTCCCTAAGTTATGGGAAGAATTGGAGCACAGAAGATTTGATGATAAGCAAGATATTAATTTCTATTCTTGCAAACTCAAATGTGGACTGGGATTTGGTGAAAGAGAAGCATAGAAAGTGAGAATAGAATAAGAAGGACAAATAATACCCTCTCATGGCAATATAACTGAGTTTGTATGTAACCATCAGCTATGCAGAGAAATTCTATGCATTTACTTATTGGACTCTTTGGAGAGAGTAGGCAGAGTAAATTTAGAAAATCTATCCCCAAACATATTCCCTAATTTATGAAACATTTGAGGAAAGAGGAAGATCATAGCTTCAGGTTTTGAGCATGATGTGGACCAGAAGTATTACTATTTTGTATATGTTTTTTGACCTTGGATAAAAATCTCAGGAAGCCGCATGACTAGTTCAATCACAACCACTTGACACAATACATGAATTAAAAAATGTAGAATCTTTTTTTAAAAAGATAACTTGATTGACTATAATTTGAGGGTTTCTTTAAGTCAGTGTTGATTACTGGTGCCTGCTTGGATAAGTTTTTGTGGCACAATGTTGCCTTCTTCCTAATATTAAGAGAGAAGGACTGGCTCAAAGTCAGCCTGCTGGTTTCGTGCCTAAGGCAGAACTAGAATTTATAATCTCCCAGTTTCTAGCCTAGTGATTTAACCACTACACTAAATTGTCTTTCATAATATTATGTTTCACCATACCATTAACATTGAACACATTTATTATGTACTGGATTTTAAAATAGCAAAGAGGAAGAAAGAAAAAGAGTGTGAATTCATTTAATATCAACATAATAAAAATAATAAAATTAATGGGTACTTTTCTTAAAGAAATATATTTGTTCCCAAATTTTACTGTATAAAACTGAAAATACTGAAAATAACAGAGGCAAGGTTGGAAAATGGAAGCAGGGGGCAATAAGAAAGCAATATGTGGTAGTTTCAGTTACATGTACTTACACTTGGTTAAAGGCTTAGCAAAAGCTGGTTTAAAAAACCCCAAGGAATGAAGTAAAAACTATTGAGAAAGGTTGGATTTGGACAGAAAAAAAAGAATTTTGAAGCGCATAGATGAAAAATTATCTTGCAGATTTTCTAGGAGGCAATTTGAAGTAAGGGAGACAGGATTATTTTGAGGTGGCAGCAGACTCTAAGCAATGAAGATTTTTTTGGCAAATAAATAGAGAAGGATCCAAGAATTATTTCCCCTGCTTACTTGTCTGACTGCCATCCGTCTCATCATCAGGTTCCTTTCTCTTTGGCTGAACTCATACAAAGATTGAATCGTGCATTGACCAAAATAAAAACACACAGACAAAAAAAGAGAAATATGTCACTACAAAAAGTGGACAAAAGTCAGTATACATATATATAAAATGTAGAATGTTGTTACACTTTGAATAGAAATATAATTTTCTCATCCAAAAGAGAACGTTATTGAATGACTTAGATTGTGGTCCTTATGCTTATTTTTGTTAGGTAATTTCCAGGGTCTTGTTTCTCTTTGCTTTCATCTCAAACTAGAGAACTTTTCCACAGGAGAACGCCTTCAAATGTAAAGTCTTTTGATGTAGGGTTGTCTTTCATAAAACAAGATTCACAGTCTTTTTAACTATGAGGAAAAGTGTAGTATGCTGTCTTAATTTTAAGATTTAAGCAAAGATTTGTCCTCCGGGCTTGCTGTTTGGCTCCTAGAAGTTTCATTACCAAAATGGGTAATATCTTCAGCTGGGGTTGTTTGGGTGAAGTGTCTTGTTCATTTACATAGATCCTGGGTGGTTCTTTTGTGGCTAGTTGAATCACAAGACTGATTCTGTGACTTCTGATGGGTTGCCGTGAGTCAATGAGGCGTGGAATTCAAGTGGTAAAGTGGCAGAGGTGGGCTGTTGCCAGTTCAGACTGGTTCAGACGAACTGGTTGTTACAATTCTACAAAGTTCAGCGAACCAGCAAATCACAACACTGGTTGAGATGTCTGGGAGCCAAGCAGCAACCTTGGAGAACAAACCTCTGCCTAAATTTACAACATGAGCTATGAATATTCTCTACAATTTCTACTTTAAGATTTCTTTGGTTCTTAAAATTAGACTCCTAAACCTTTTTTGGGGGAGCAGATATGAGTCTTTCACTATCAGCTCTCATTTAGCCCTTTGGAAAAGATAGAATTCATGGAAGAAAATGAAAGAAAACATTTCACATCATGCTACTTGCCTTTTTTATATTGCAAGGTGTGCTTTCTTGAGTATAATGCTGCTTCATTGGCTAGTTTCATAAGCAATTTCTCCTAGTGAGTCAGGAGCATACTTCAAAATATTTGGCTCTGAATAACACTGAGGTAAAACTCTACCATCCAGAAATTAGTTGAGGAAATATTTTATTACGTTTAAAAGCCCTTGGTGGAATAAAAGTAAATCTTAGAAGCCTTCTGTAGTTACTCATTTTGCTAGCATTTACATTCCAAATCCAAAATAATTGGATTCCATTTGGCAGCAAAGACTGCTACTCATAGGATTGCAGATGAAGAAATAGAATCATTACAAAATTGGTTTCCTCAATACTTTTTTTTTTTTAAGTTCTCCTGTTTTGGAAACACTTCCGTTGAATTTTTGTTATCAAACTCTTATCACCAAAGAGCAACTTCTGAAAAATACAATGGTAAACATGCAAGTTCAAAATATTCACTCATTTTATTTTCAAATTTTATATCTTGCCCTTTGAGGCCCAGCCAGAATTCCTATCTGCATTCCTGTTTTTTACTTAAACATGCATTTTGCATGCCACAACCAGATCAAAATCTTAGCTATACTTTTAACTATGGAGAACAACACAATCAAGATGTAATTGGTTGCAGTGTCAAATACTGTTTTCTGTTAAAAATAACATTCTTTAACAAGTTATTAATCTTTTAGGAAATATTTAGGTGCATTCCTCTAGCCTTGTTTTCCACCTGTGTCTTATGAAAGCACCTGGCTGGCTAGTTCTGGAAACAAAATGCTGGAGAAACCATGCCATTAGTTCAGGGGTAGTATTCACTTACCTTTGGTACCGGTTCGCAAATGTGAGTATGTGTGCGCCTCCTCCATGCATGCACAGAGGGTAAAAAACAGGACATAATGATCTCTGGGTGGGTGGGCGGAGCCTCCCTCAGCCAGCGCTACCGGATCGCATGATCCGGATAGAGCCAGCTGAATTTCACCACTGCATTAGTTTCTTAGCAACAGCCACAGATTACTGACTGGTTTTGGGTCATCAGAACCTACAGACCAAGAGGCATCACCACAAAGTGCAGCGTTTTCATGATCAGCATCATTGTCTGTTTGAAGATACTTGTGAATGAAAAGAAGATATATAATATGAAAAGAATCATATCAGGCAAAATATTCAAAAACAAAGTTCTAAAATAATTAATCTACTGCCTAACTGGAAAGAAAACGAAGGCATTTTGTAATTGAATGAAGAGTCAAGCAAAAAATAAAAAATAAAAATCCTAATCCAAATACTGTATATACAATATTCACAAATAATCCAAGAATTTTGCCCAAATTCCCCAGTTGGGATTGCTTATCTGTGGATGTGTTTATCCACAAGAACGCATGGCAATACTTTTTAAAAGCACCTGTGTATCCTATATTTATTTGTGTCTAAGCACATATGTGGATAAACTCACTCTCAAATTATTAACCAAAATACTATGAAAAAATTAGATAATTTATGCACTATATTACCCATTGATAGACCAATTGTGAAAATTAAAACATTCAAAATTTTTGAGAGCTGGCTTATTTGCGGGAGGCAAATGATCTCACCTATCTCACCTTATTATTAGCCACATTAACCTATAAATGCTGTAATCAGATCAAACGATCAAAAGCAATTTATATTGTAATTTACATAAATGTATGACAAAGGACTGTAACTCCTCCTCTCTTTAGGCTTCTCTTTGCCTATCACCCTGATCAATAAACCAATTTGTGCTTCCATGAAAGTGTCGAGGTCTTTGGTATAAATGAACTCAAATATTCTACTAGTTAACCAACATGCTTACTTGTTTATTTTCATCATCTGTATCATGTGGTTCTCAGCCTATACTAAAAAAAAAAAAAAAAAAAAAAAAAAAAAAAAAAATCAGGACTGAATTTAGGAAAACCGCAATAAAAAGAAAATATTGCAGAAGTAAAATTACATTAAGACACCAGGTAGCAATGGACATGAAAATAAAACCCCAAACTGAGAAAATTAATTTCAGTGTTTGAAGTGGCATACAGGAAATGATACTTTGGCTGTAGTCTATGAAAATGTTACGGGATAATACCAAAAGTTTGAACTTGGACTAGAAACAAATAGGAAGTTAATGAAGATTGCATAATGTACCATAATACTGGTATAATATGAGTGTGTAATTTAAAGTATTTAAGATAGTGGAGTGAACCATACTTTCAGATAATGAATTTGGGACAGTCATTATCTCTTAGGACCAACCAATACAATTAGGTGTTATTAGAGGCTGAAACAAGGAGAGATCCCATATTCACCTTTTACTGTTTTTGAGAAAGGCTGAATGTAAACAGAATTCCTGTCTTTTCCTCATATCTTCTTCTCAGAAATTCAAGACAGTGCACATATGGAGTCTCTTCTCATTTTATCCTTAAAAGAAAGAAACAAACAAACAACAAACAAAATTTCCTAATTCCAATTAGCACTTTATCCTATTTGGCACTCTGGAATGTGCTAAATTAATGAAGCCTAAGATTTGACATGTCCTAATAATTCATTAAAGCTAGCCTTAAAATGCACATTCACATAAATTTCCCAACCTAAAAATGTAATTCAAACATAAATTTATAGAATTTTGCACTGGCTTCTATAGTTGCTCTAATTAGAAATGCTTGACTCAGGGATTAATGATGTTCTTTATGTAAAACTGTTCAGCCACATATAGAGTGTACCTGTCAGCCTTTACTGCTCCCACAGAGGTGCCATGTAAGGACAGCAGCTTTTAAGGTGTTCCGAATTTAAAATTGAGCCACTGCAGAGGCATTGGTTCTTACAAATGTCACCTGGCATGAACATAATTACTTGTGTATCCAGCAGTAATCTCTTATATGCTCAGTGTGTTGCTTACAGTTTGGGAATGAGGTTTCAAAAAGCCTTAAATGTTTTTTTCCCCATTAAGTATTAGAATTAGCATTGTTGTATCCAACTGCCCTTTGAATCTCACAAGCCTTTAGTTGATCATTTTCAGATTTAAAACAGAAGTATTCACAATGGCTCAGTGGTTAAGATGCTAGGTTTGTCAGCTCGAAAGCTAACAGCCTAGGTTGGAGACCCGAATACTGTGCGATGGGGTGAGCTCCCAGTACTTGCTACAGGTCCTGCCCACTTAGCAGTTTGAAAGCATGCAAATGTGAGTAGATAGAGTAGTAGATTCCATGCACCTTGGTTACATGACCAAGATGCATGACCATTGTCTTTGGACAATGCTGGTTCAGTCGTCAAGAAACAGGGATGAGCACTGCCCCCTAGAGTTGGACATGACTGGAAAGGAGAAACCTTTATCTTTTTATTGTTAATGTACAGTCATCATAATAAGAAACCCTATTATCCAAGTCTTCAGGTCTTGTGTTAGGATTGCTATAATGGACTGATATCTATCTATATCTAGTATATTTAGTGTCTGTACACACACACACACACACACACACACACAAACACAGCAAGTAGGAGAACAAATATGAATGTGGCTTATAGCTTCTTTTTGTTCACTCGACAAAGAGAATTTTGTTTTCCTTGGGGGAGGTTGCTTCATAATCCTAATACATTTTTAAAGGCAGGATCCTCATCATTATGCATTTCAAAAAGTCACTAGTACTCAGCATAAGTTTTCCTTTATTTAGATTCAGGCACTTTGGTCATTGGTTGAGATGTAGGTGACTGGAAAGCAAGGAAACTTATTAAAGTTGAATTTGCAGTAAATTTTTTTTTATGGTTTTTCACTTCATCTGGAAATATGCTGCTATTATATTATTTGCCATAAATGCAAGAAAAGCACCTAATACTTCCATAAGGATTGGGCTCCAGCTGTGCTAAGTAATCCTCAGAGGTGCATAGATACCCAACAATTCAGGGGAAGAAAGTAGATAAAAATTGCTTGGCTCCATTTTGGGCTCTGTTTTTGTTTTTGTTTTTGTTTTTTATACGCACGCTGAAACATTTTTGGCTCAGATAAGATATTGGAAAATTATCAGATATGCAGATGACATCACAAAGGCGTGTTAACAAATTCATTAGAGGATAGGATCAAGAAAGATATTTTTTGAAGATCTTGACATGGCTGAACCAAAGATAGACAAACAAGATGAATGTCATACTGACAAATCAAATCAAATCTTTATTGTCAGTGCACAACATATGTGCAATGAGATTGGTTGAGCTCCCTCAGTGCCCCCCCCAACACAATACAACTCACAGTGAAGACAGAAAATCCCTAACCCAATAAAGCATACTAACAAAACACCCAGTCCTATTGCACCAGTGAACATGTTACACATTGTGCTGGCCCTGCAGTCCATCATACTACATAGTTATGATGTTATTTCTCATTCAGAGCAAAGTAAATTCCCATAATTTGAGAAAGAAAAGGAAAGGAAAAGCACAGGTTAGGATAAGGAGACTATAGTAATAGCAGCATATGCAAAAATATGGTAGCTCACTGGCTGAACATGAACTAACTATGAGATGCAGCTACAAAAACAAAACAAAAGAAAGCCACAAATGGAATCCTAGGTCCCAACAGAATAATTCAGAAGTTGTTCCTCTCCTTTGCATTGATTAGCCTGCAGTTATGATATGGTATCTGTTAGCTCGGCGCCGGAAAGAAACGCGACTCAGCTGTCCGTTCAGAACCTTTATTAGATGGGTGAAACTGCATGCCGGCTGGGCTGCTGAGCCTCCTTATATCCTGCTCAGGCATGCCCACCGGCCAATGACAATCATTTAAGCTTCCCGCCGGTGGAATCTACCAATCCCCCGGCGGATGTCCTTATAAGGACATAACACCCCTCCCCTCCTAGTCCTTAGTCCGTCAATCCGTGTGCGCGATCACGTACTCGCGCAGGTAGGCGGGACGCCTGACAGTTCTACTGGACCTGCGCGGCCCAGTCGGTGGGTGGATGCTGCTCCGGACGGGCCGAGCCCCGGTTGGCGCCTGTCCCTCCGTTCGGGAGTCTCCGGACTCTGCCGTCGAGTGCGCGGGGCCTGACCTGGCGTTTCCGGCAGGAGTTGAAGTCATCTCCTTGGGCCGTTTCCTGGGTGCGCCGCCGTAGGTCCGGTGGTCCTCCGGGCTGTTCCAGTCGCCATGGTCGGAAGACGGTCGTCTGAACCTCGGTAAGGTTTCCGAGTCCTCGTCCCGTGTCCGAGATGCCCCCGGGTCAGGGGGCGTGGGGGCCTCCACGGTGGGTTGACCCCCGGGTGGTGGTGGGTGCGACGGTCTCTCCCTGGCCTCTCCGGGTCGGCCTACCTCGCCGGGGTAGGGTAGGTGGCGTCCCTCCAGGCCGGGGATTGGCTGGTCCTCCTCCTCAGGGTGCGGTGGGCCTCCTTCATCGTGGTGGGGTAGGCCTACCTCGTCGGGGTGTGGCTGGCCTACCCTGTCGGGTCGGTGCAGGTCTACCTCGTCGGGGTGGTTTTCCTCGACCTCCTCAGTTCCCCTCCACCTTTTCCGGAGCTGGTCGATGTGTCGCCTGCAGATGCGGCCGTCGACCAGCTCGACTTCGTAGGACCTCGGGCCGGTCACTCGCATGATTTGACCCTTGAGCCATTTGGGATCGCCCTGGAAATTTAGCGCGAAAATCAAGTCCCCGCACGCGAAGTTCCTTGGCGGCGGAGGTTTGTTCGGCCTGTCTTTTGGGTTATACAGCGGGTGCAGGCGGTCTAGCGGTGAGCGCAGCTTCCGTCCCATCAGTAGCTCGGCCGGGCTTTTTCTCGTCGTTGTGTGAGGGGTGATGTGTTGGGTCAAGAGGAATTGGTCAATTTGTTCCTGCCAGTCCCCTTTTCCCATTCTGGTTAGTGTCTCTTTCGTTAGCCTCACCATTTTCTCGGCCTGTCCGTTTCCGGCCGGTCTGTACGGGGCGGTGAGCGCGTGCCTTATGCCGTGGCCTGCCAGGAATTCCTCCATCGCCTTCGCTGTCAGCTGTGGCCCGTTGTCGGAGACGAGGGTGTCCGGAAGGCCGTGCGTGGCGAATAGACGTCGTAGGGCCTTGATGGTGGCTTCCGTCGTGGTGGAGGGCATGGCTATGACTTCCAGCCATTTGGAAAATGCGTCGACCACGATCAGGAGGGATTTACCGTTCATCGGCCCGGCGAAGTCGATGTGGATTCTCGACCAGGGTCCGGATGGTGATTCCCACTCTGACGGTGTCGCTTGCGGGGGTGCTGGTCTCGTTGCCTGGCACGGGTCACATCTGGCAATCCACGCCTCGATGTCTTTGTCTAAGGCGGGCCACCAGACGTAGCTCCTTGCTAGGGCCTTCATCCTGACGATCCCTGGGTGACCGCAGTGAAGGGTTTGCAAAGTCCGTTTTTGGAGTGACTTGGGAATGACTACGCGGTCGCCCCAGAGGAGGCAGCCTTGCATCGTGGTGAGTTCTTGCTGCCTTCTGTGGAATGGGGTTAGCTCCTCCCTCTGGGCTTCGTCTGGCCATCCCCGTAAGACCCAGGATAGCACTTGCCTGAGGATTCTGTCCTTTGCGGTGTGCTGTGCAACCGTGGATGAGGACACCGGGCTGGACTGGTCGTCATCGATGTGGTGGAGTCCGAGTGTGGGTGCGGGATCCTCGAACCGTTCGTTCAGCGGGCACCTGCTGAGGCCGTCGGCATTTCCAATGACCTTACTGGGCCGGTGGGCTAGGCGGTAGTTGTAGCCCGACAGGAAGATGGCCCAGCGTGTCATCCTGGGCGACATGAAGGTTGGGGTGGGTTTGTCCCCCGCGAGGAGGCCAAGTAATGGTTTGTGATCTGTTATGATGGTGAATGCTCTGCCATATACGTATTCATGGAAACGCTTAACGCCTGCCACGATCGCTAACGCTTCCTTGTCTATTTGGCCGTAGTTCCTTTCGGCTGGTGACATCGTTTTGGAGAAGAAAGCAATTGGTGCTTCTTCTCCATTCGGGAGTTGGTGGCTTAGGACGGCCCCGACCCCGTAGGGTGAGGCGTCGCAGGTCAAGGTTAGCGGTAGCTCCCCGTTGTACTGGATGAGGAGGCTGTCGGAGGACAGGAGTCTCTTGGCTTTCTGGAAGGCTTCCTCCTCTGCGCTCCCCCACTTCCAAGGTGCCGCCTTCCCTAGGAGTCGGTGCAGTGGTTCAGCGACGGTGGCTTTCTGTTGTAGGAATACACTATAAAAGTTAAGTAATCCCAGAAAAGCCTGAAGCTCCGTTTTGTTTTTTGGGGCTGGAGCCTCGTGTATAGCCCTTACCTTGTCTTTGGTGGGGTGGATGCCCTGGCTATCAATTAAATAGCCCAGGAACTCGACTTCCCTGACTCCGATCACGCACTTGTCCCGTCGGACTCGTAGTCCCTTCGCCTGGAACCGCTGCAGGGCAAGCCTGAGCCGTTCCATTAGTTGGGATTCCGATGTCCCTGAGACTAGGACGTCATCAAAGTAGGGCACTACCCCTGGAATGCCTTGGAGAAGGCGTTCCATCATCGATTGAAAAATCCCCGGGGCGGCACTGACTCCGAACTGGAGCCTGTTGCATTTAAAGGCGCCCCGGTGCGTGACGATCGTTTGTGCCTCCGCAGTTGTCTGGTCCACTGGCAGTTGCTGGTAAGCCTGCGCCAGGTCCAGTTTGGCGAAAATTGATCCCTTGCCCAGTGAGTGCAACAGATGTTGCACTACTGGCACCGGATATGCGCTCTGCTGCAACGCGCGGTTGATGGTGCACTTATAATCGGCGCAGATGCGCACTGATCCATCCGGCTTCATGGGGGTCACAATGGGAGTCTCCCATGCAGCGTGATCGATCGGTTCGAGGATGCCCTGGGTGATTAGCTTATCCAATTGTGCATCCACTTTCGGTCTAAGGGCAAACGGGACTCTGCGGGGCTTTAGCCGAATCGGATTGATTTTGGGATCTAAATTTAGAGAAATGGGTTTCCCCAGGAATTTACCTAAGCTCCCGTCGAAGACGTCCTGGAAGTCTTCTAGGAGTTTGTCGAGCTGACTATTCCTAATCTGATTAATTCCTCCGATTGTGAGCCCTAGTGGCCTGAACCACTCCACTCCCAGTAGGGTCGGTCGGTCGTCCTTGACGACGGCGATGGGGAGGTCTCCGCTGAACCCTTTGTATGTCACTCTGATGTTCGTTCGTCCCAGGATGCCGATGGGGTGGCCGCCAAAGTCTACTAACTTCGCCTGGATTGGCTTCAGGTGTCCCTTCGCGATGTTGGGCTGGAGTCTTTTTAGGTTCTGCCAGGCAATAATGGAGAAGGGTGAGCCCGAGTCTATCTCCATGGGGCATGGTGCCCCGTCCACGTGGACGGTCACGTGGAATTTTTCGGCTCCCTCCGCTGCGGTGTTGGCGATGGTCGTCTTGTTGACCCGCCGGCCGTTTGCTTGCCGCTCGTCCTGTCGCCTCGGTTGCTGGGATCGTCTGGATGACCTCTGGTATTCGCGGTCTCCAGGTCTCTGCCTCTCAAAAGTTGGTTCTGCCGCCCTGCAGGCCTCGGCAATGTGGCCTTTCCGTCCGCATCGGCGGCAGGTTGCATCTCGCCAGCGACATCTGGCGCGAGGGTGATCTCCCTTGCAGCTGGCGCATCTGTCCTCTCGGGTGCCATCTTGTTGACTTTCCCGCCTTTGGGGCCTCGTGACCTCGTGGACGGCCATTTCCCCTTCGGACTCCGAGCACGTGGAGAGGTCCTCGGATGACTGAGGCTGTTCTCTGTGGATCTTGTGGATCCCTTTTGAACGTCTCATCGCTGCTGCCGCTCTGTCGGACGTCTCCGCCGCGGTTGCTTCTTCTATGACGTCCTTAAGAGAGATCTTTTTCCGGCTGAGGAACTTTTTCTGGACTGAGCAGTCCCTCATGCCGAATACGATCCGGTCTCTCAGCTGGACGTCCACATTCTCAAACTCACAGCTGGCCGCGATCTTCCGGAGCGCCGATACGAAGTCCTTGAACGTTTCCCCTTCGTTCTGATTCCTTTGGTGGAATTCAAAACGGTTGGCTAGGGGAGTGCTCGTGGGCGCGTAGTGCTCCTGAAGGACGTCTTGGAGCTCGGACCATGGCATCTGTTCGATGTCCCTGGGTGCCACGAGGTCCATCGCCATCTCCAGGACTTCGGATCCGCAGTGAGCCAGGAAGAGAGCCCTCTTCCTGTTGTCGTCCAGTTCTGTGAAGCCGCTGCCCGCCAGGAATTGTCTGAATCTCACCATGAAGGATTTCCATTTTTCCTGGCTTGGATTGAATGGAGCCAGGGAAATTTGTGGTCCCGACATGGTTCAGTGACTTAGCTCGGTGATTCAGCTCCTGATGGCGGTAGCGTTGTGTTGCAGGTCGTTGGTTCTTTTCAGTCCTTCGTCGCCAGTGTTAGCTCGGCGCCGGAAAGAAACGCGACTCAGCTGTCCGTTCAGAACCTTTATTAGATGGGTGAAACTGCATGCCGGCTGGGCTGCTGAGCCTCCTTATATCCTGCTCAGGCATGCCCACCGGCCAATGACAATCATTTAAGCTTCCCGCCGGTGGAATCTACCAATCCCCCGGCGGATGTCCTTATAAGGACATAACAGTATCTAATTCTGGGAATCAGAGTTTAGGTAGAACAATAACAATAACAATAACAGACTGGAGACCAACCATGATAATATAGGGTCTGGAAAAAAATGAGGAATGGTTGGAGATGGAAAGTGTATTTAGTCTGTCAATGAAAAATTATGGTAGTTATCCACAGAAGGGCTGTGATATACAAGGTAAGTAGAAATGTTAGGGCTGTTCCAAAAGATGAGATAAGAAACTATGCGTTCAGATTACAAGGAATTTGTAGATTTTGATTGGAGATTGTAAATTTTAAGTGCTGCAGTGGACTGGACTTAACTAGTATCAAGCCTGGATGTCCATTTGTCAACAATGCTATGCTATTGGATTCTTGTACTGGGTAGGCGATTTGATTAAATGATCTCTAAAATCACTTCCAACTTTACATTTTGGGATTCTATGAATTACCAAAAGATGATCAAGGTGATACATGGCATATGATGTCAATATCATGTGCTTCTGTTGTTTGTATTTAATTAGCCAAAAAGCAGATGGTCATATTTACACATTAGGTGGTTGCCTGAAATTATTCTATGAATATTTTGCTCAAATATATTTTAATAGACGCTCTTTTGCCATGATATATACCATTAGAATGGCTGTTTAGTTTTGTTTGTTGCTGTTGAGCAAGGAAAGCTTTCTTTTGTAACTTTTATTTAGCTTCAGAATTCCAGGGATTGAAACCTCAACTACCTCAAATGCTTAACTATACAAATGGCACTGATGTTCTTGATAGAGGGTGTATAACCTATGTACATTCAATTGTTTCTCTAGGGGTAAAAAGATTAATGATCCTAACTAGTTGAAAAATCTACATTGAATTCTATGTGAGTTTAAGTATAGGAAGTATTCAGTTCCAAGTTTTATTATTTTCATTTAATTTCAAACATGTATACTTCTGTTTCCTAAGGGAGTTCATAGTAACTACTTCTTGAATTCCTTTTGAATTTGTAGAAGGGAAATCCACCACTAATAGAGTAGAGCAAAGTTGTTAACCTGAAGCCTCAGGGAAAAGAAGAGGCAGGAGGAGGAGATGAAACTTCATGCTAGATTAAAAGAGTAAAATATTGACAAATAGCGAGAGCAAAAGGAACGAGGTTTTAGAATTATTTTCCCAGACATAAGCACAGTTTCTGTAACTTGATACACACACACACACACACGTGCACACACACCCTTAAATAATTGCTGGGAAATATCTTTGCTACTTTTTGAATGCATGCAATGAAACATGTATGTAAAATGTCTCAGGAAATGAGAAGTGTTCCTGTATTATGTATCGGTTGGACTACAGTAGATGTTCAATTGGATTGCATAGCTTTTAAACATTCTGCATTTCACCCTAGAAATCATGACTGTGAGATTCATATCCATGGAGGTTTTCAGTATTCTCAAAAGGATTTTCTGAGAATGTGTGCTGATAATCTGTTTTAAAGGAAAACTGAGATTTCAAGTAAAAGAATTTGAGAATCACTAGGCACTCCTTCACTTGCTTTACAAGACCTATGAATAATTTAACATCTGGCAAGTTTTATTTTAACTTATAGTAATAATAATTTAGAAACATGAAGCAAGTTTTTAAAGCACATTTAAACATCACAAACATTTACCAATAAATTGCACTAAACTCATTTGGAAAACATCATTTCCCCTTCATATAAGCTGCCAAGGACACAGTTAGTGCATCAGACTTAAACTTAGTATTTTTTGACACTAGAAGACTTAAGGCAGCCGCTATTGTCCCCAAAAATAGTTTCACACCACTATTCACATGTATATCTCACTCTTCTTCCTCATTGTGTTGCGACATGGAAAGTTCAGCCTGAGTTCATTTAATCATCAATTCTGGGGTGCACCAAAGTGACAAATTTATGACATACTTTCCTGAGAAACCGGCTGACAGATAAGGGTCATTTTGTTGTAGTAGCCTTTCATCTTTAGTAGGGTTGGCTTGGAATTAGATAATTATGTCAATAATACAGCCTCCAAAGAATACACTGAAAGTAAGTAGCTGGTTGAGAGTCATGTGTTAAAACTTCATAGCTAAATAAGGACTTGCACCAAGGTCTATTTGATCCAAGTCCATCAGCTGCAGTGTTCTGGTTCATTTTTCTTAAACCTTTTGACCAGTTCGTCTGGCACTATTAAGCAGAGAACATTGCGCTTTCTATTGATCGTAATAATACTTTGCAGTGCTTTCTTCTTCTGATATAATGGACTTTGATCTGATGATTTCCCTAATGAACATTTATGCAGATAATTTTAGCAGAATAATAGAGTTGGAGGTGTTCTAGTCCAACCTCCAAACCCCATACCATTTCTGACAAATGATTGTCCAGTCTAGTGGTGAAATCTGAACCGGTTTACTACTGGTTCGCCTTGCGCGCCATGTGCCAAATGCATGCTGTGTGCATGCGCAGCGCACACCAAATGCAAGTTGTGGACGTGCACACACAGTGCGTGCCAAAAGGAGGCTTGGGAAGGTAAGTAGAACAGCGTGTGTGTGGGGGGGTGATCAGCTGTGGCGCACTATCGTGGGAACCTTTTAAAAAACTTTTTAAAAGCCTTTTTTACTACCAGCTTGGGCAAATTAGTAGTAAAAAGTTTTTTAAAAAAGTTAAAAAAAGGTTCTGACGATCGTGCATCACTCAGCTGATCGTCGGAACTTTTTAAAAAACATTTTTTACTACCGGTTTGATGAATCGTTAGCATTTTTTTACTACAGGTTTGGATGTAGCATTTCACCCCTGGCCCAGTCCAGTTCTTAAAAGCCTCCAGTGTTAGAGCACCCACAACCTCTGAAGGCAAGCTGTTCCACTGGTTGATTGTTCTTACTGCCAGGAAATTTCTCCTTAGTTCTAGGTTGCTTCTCTCTTTGTTCAGTTTCCATTCATTGCTTCTTTTCTTGCCTTGTGGCGCTTTGGAAAATAGGTTTTCAAAAATATGAAGGCTATTGCTTAACGCATTGTAAACTGCCCTGAGTCTCCAGAGAAGGGCGGCATATAAATTGAACTAATAAATAAATAAATAAATAAATAATAGGTTGACCCCTTTTTATTTGTGGCAGCTCCTCATATATTGGAACACTGCTATCATGTCACCTATGGTCCCTCTCTTCACTAGACTAGCCATGCCCAATTCCTGCAACTGTTCTTCATATGTTTTAGCCTCCAGTCCCTTAATCATCTTTGTTGCTCTTCTCTGCAATGTTTCTAGAATCTCAATATCTTTTTATATATAGTGACCAAAATTGGATGCAGTATTTCAAGTGTGGCCTCACCAGGGCATTATAAAGTGGTAATATTTCTCGTGATCTTGATTCTAGCCCTGTTAATACAGCCTAGGATTCTATTGGCTTTTTTGGCAGCTGCAGCACATATGTGATTGTCCATTAGGACTCCAGGATCCCTCTCTCAATTACTGCTGTTGAGTCAAGTTTCACCTAGTCTGTACCTGTATATTTGTTTTTTCTTGCCTAAGTATAAAACCTTACTTTTTGCTATATTGAATTTCATTTTGTTAGATAGGGTCCAGTGTTCAAGTCTATTGAGATCCATCTGGATTTTAAGCCTACTTTCTGGGGTGTTGGCTATTTCTGCTGGTTTGGTGTCATCTGCAAATTTTTCCTGGGACAATGTGAATTTGCAGTATATGAACTCATGTGGAATAACTGCAAGTTTGTCATTCAAAAAATGAACTTTTACTGAGTGTTAATGAGGAATGTCCCAGATTCAGGGTCCAGCATCCTCAAAGAAGATTGGACAACTCTACTTGAAAACTCAGAACAAAACCATTAAAATGTAACATATTTAATACTGAACTCAATGAGTTAATGGATTTATTCCCTTACACTAGAGAAGAAGAAGAATAAAAATACTTCACTGGGCTATTAACTCACTTACCTCAGTCTTAAGTCTCCTGCTCATTTTAATACTTTTTCAGATTCAAGGCATCAATATGCTTCAGAAACTAGCATCTAAAATTCAGAAAAGAGTTGCAGTTAAACGATAACACTCTTGAGAAGACAAATCCTTATAGCCAAATTAAATGTTGCTCCTGAGTCTCATTCTACAATATTTTGCACTTCACTGCTCTGTCAGTTATTCCTCATTTAAAAATAGATTTTAAAATGCTGTCACCTTTATAAATCAGTGAAGAATTTCAATTCAGTGGAGTCTTCTAATTTGGACATATGCTACAGAGGGAAGTCTAAGCAAAGGAATAAGTGATTATAGAAACTTCTATATACAGTAGGCAAAATGCTGATAGCTCAGTTGGTAAAATTTTGCTTTGTCCTTTTATGCTATAACTGTACAGGATATCTTGGTTGGTTTGATTCAGTGCATTTCATACCCATAAGCCAATTTATGCCTTTATATTTTCTAAGTTAAGTCCCAAGAATTTACATTAGTTGAAGGCACTTATAAAGTATCAAGAACTAATAGTGGAAGCTTAGATAATCTCTCCAGAACTTATTTTGTATTTTGGCTGCTGGCTATTGAAAGGGATAAACTCAGTATAAACTGATATTTAAGAATGGCTTTCTGTAATCCAGAAGAGAAATAGTAACATCGAGTCAGATCTTCCTGAAAGAAACTGGGCAGTTTCTAATTCTGAGTGTTCCTAGTGTATCAACCCATGAACTTCTGGAACCAAGGTAACAGATTGAAATATGAGAGAACAAGGTGGCAGAGTGCTTGGGTGATACATGGCCCAAAGTGCCTTCTCTACAGGATTGTTTTTATTATGAAAAAAGAGAAGAACAATCTCTAGTCTTTGTCTAATTAGAGCTAGGGTGGGCCCTCGCTTGCAGCGGTGGCCCACAGCTTTCCACTGTTCTCTTCTTTGCCTTCTGTGCAGCTGTGCATCAGACACTGGATCCAGCTGTTCCTCCTCTTCTTCATGAACCACCTCCAGGCCTGTTGACTCTCTATCTGAGGGCTGATGGATGGCCCAGGCTCCGCCTCTCTCTCTCTCTCTCTCTCTCTCTCTCTCTCTGCCAACTCCATTCTCTCTTCCCCCTCAGAGCTCCTAGTCTGACCCTGGCTCCCACAGCCCCTCTTCCTCTGATTCGGCTGCTGGAGGGGCTGGCAGCTGACCATAACAATAATTACAGGGGTGAAATTCAGCAGGCTCTGGAGAACCAGTAGCAGAAATTTTGAGTAGTTTGGAAAACCGGCAAATACCACCTCTGGCTGGTCCCAGAGTGGGTGGGAATGGAGATTTTGCAATATTCTTTCCCCAAGAGTGGGGTGGAAATGGAGATTTTGCAGTATCCTTCCCCTGCCATGCCCATCAAGCCATGCCCACCAATCCACACCCACCAATCCACAACACGCCCACCAAGCCACACCCACAGAACCAGAAGTAAAAAAAAATGAATTTTACCACTGAATAATTCCCACAATTGAGCCAGGCTGGCTGGAGACAATGGGAGTTGTAATTCAACCCATCTTGAGTAGATTGCTACTTCAGACAGTTCTTCTTATGGTTTAATCAATAGGAAGAAGCTTCTCGATGTACATTTTCTCATACAAATCTGACATGTACTCTTTATTTGTTCCAACATTATCTTCTTGAAAATTGCTACCAGAAAGCTTAACTTTGGTCCCTGTTTTCTTTTTCTTGTTTCTTACACAACTCCCTGAACTCCCTTTTCTGTTAGCTTAATTTCTAGTCTCCAGTTTGGACTCAAGAGAAGCTACTCAAATCATCAACACAGGGCAGCTTTAATATGAAACTTTATTGTGTTCTAGGATGGGTACATTTATTGATCTTTCTCAGCATGAAGAAAAGAGTTATATCTTTGGTGAGGTAATTTCAGTGCTGCTGTTTTCTGCATTTACAATTTTTTAATGGGTATATTAGTTTTTTCCCCTGATATTTATTTAAGCAATTGTTGGTTGTTTACATAACCAATATTTTTGCCCTTAGAACTTTTAGCTCCCAATATAACTCCCACAGTTGCTTTCATGTTACACATTCTCTTATATATATATACCGTATTTTCCGGCGTATAAGACGACTGGGCGTATAAGACGACCCCCAACTTTTCCTGTAAAAATATAGGGTTTGGGCTATACTTGCTGTATAAGACGACCCCTCTTCCAACGCACACCAAATAAAAATTAAAAAACATCAACTGGCTCACCCACAATGTAAAAGCAGCTGTGCTAGACCCAAAATGGCCCCTGCAATAAGCAGGAACCTCACACAGCCACAAAAAGCCCAAAAAAAGAACTTTTACATTGTGGGTTTACACACACAAAATTCCACATACACTTTGTGAGATTTTGTGTGTTTGTGTAGTTAGAGTGAAACACTACAGAAACACATTAAATCTCAGAAAGTTGCACACATTTTATTTTTATTTTTATTTTTATTATTTTTATTTTTATTTTTATTTTTATTTTTATTTTTATTTTTATTTTTATTTTTATTTTTATTTTTATTTTTATTTTTATTTTTATTTTTATTTTTATTTTTATTTTTATTTTTATTTTTATTTTTATTTTTATTTTTATTTTTATTTTTATTTTTATTTTTATTTTTATTTTTATTTTTATATGAAAGCTAAATTTAAAACTTCCTAGCCTAAAACTTAGACCTAGCCTTTAAATGGCTAGGTCTAAAAAAGAACAACTAAAAAACCCCCCAATTAACTATTTTTTTTAAAGCTCCCAAAGGGGGAAAAAACTTACCCAATAGAACAGGGGTCTCCAACCTTGGCAACTTTAAGACTTGTAGACTTCAACTCCCAGAATTCCTCAGCCAGCTTTGCTTTGCTGGCTGAGTAATTCTGGGAGTTGAAGTCCACAAGTTGCTTGTATCAGCAAGCAACTAAATCTCCCTGCCTGCAATCAAGCAGGTAGGGAGATTTAGTTGCTTGCTGATGCAATGGATTGCAGGCAAGGCAAGGCAAGGCAAGGCAAGCGTTGCGGCTAGCAGCTAAGGTAAGCAAGCTGGGGGGGGGGGGATTTTTGCTACGGAGCAATTAGCAGGCAAAAATTAGCAGCTGGGATGGCCAGCGTTGTATAAAAGGAAAGTTTTTCCCTTTTACACAGCGTTTGGCCATCCAAGCCCTGGGGATCCCAGCTGAGTTGCCTGCTAATTAAGGCTCCTCAAAGCCTTTCGGGCTGGTCTGCCTGGTTACAGGAGACCGACACCTGGCGTATAAGACGACCCCCAACTTTTGAGAAGATTTTTGTGTGTTAGAAAGTCGTCTTATAAGCCGGAAAATACGGTATATAAAATGTATTTTAATGTATTATAATTTTTAATCAATAAAGATTTTGTATTTTTTTAAAAAAAAATGTATTTTACATTCTCCTTCTACCTCAGTATCTACATGCTTCTGCTGTAATAGTTTAAATTTTGGACGTTGATTTTCTTAAGGCCTAAATAATAAGGGCTGATTGTGCAGAAGAAAAAGTAGATCATATACTTAACTCATGCAAAAAATATTTCATAAACTAATTATAAATAAGGACAAAACACAGTCACCAAAATAATTCACTGGAATGTGTAAAAATTGTCATGAAAAATTGGTGGAAGCATATATTTGAAAATGAAACAGTTAAAATATTGTGGGATTTCCAAACACAAACTGGTAAAGTCTTGGCACATAATGCACCAGATTTAACTGTGATTGAAAAGAAGAAAGTGTAGATTATTGATCTGTTAATTACCAGGGGATAGTAGAGCAGAAGAGAAAGAACTGGAGAAAATCACAAAATATTAAGATTTGAAAATTTAAATTGAAAGATTATGGCATAAAGTAGCTGTGGTGGACCCAGTGGTTATCTGTACACTGAGTGCCATACCAAAAGCCTTTGACAATACTTAAAAAAACCCTGCATATTGGCAAATTTTCCATCTGTCAATTATAAAAGGCTACATTGCTTGGATCCACACATATAATACATTAATATGTTATGACATCCTAGGTTTTGGGGAAGGATGTGATGCAATGATTTCATGTTGTTTTATATACAATAATGATAAAAACAACTGCCACCAAATCAAGGGACATCTCTGTAACTTCAAATATAGCTCTGTCAAATGATATTAAAATGGAGCAGAAATCCCATGAAAGATATTTGGCAATATTTTTCCCCCTCCAAGCTGAAATAAACTTATCCAAAGTCACATGATCCAATGACTCATCCCAAAAACGTTATCTCAAGCAATATGGTGACAGATTCTCATGCTAAAGAGGGACATACTAATTCTGTCAAAAGAATTAGACGTAGACTGAAGGATTTACAATAGAATTCTAATAATTTTTGATTGAATAGTTTCAAAATGCAACTGGTTAGAATAAGCACATCACTGTATATTGAACAATAGCAAACTGAAACTTTTGCATTAAATAGTTTGATTGCAGCAGGAACTGAAATATTTCCCATTGCAGCTGGTAAATTAATAATTATGATTGCAGCATTTTTGAGCCAAGGCTCAGATGTTAAGAATCTAGTGCATCCAAAAAGCAGAGGCGTGGAAGAAAATGCTTCAGTATTTGAGCACCTTTATCTGCTAAAGTTGAAAACTATTGATTTCCCATATAACTGCAATGTCTCTTAGTGAAAAGGAGTTCCTCCAGTTTGGAATAATTTGTTTCCAAACCTTTGTCCTGGCAATGTTTGGCTAATGCCATGAGAAAAGGATGAAGGTCGATGTAGGCCAGTGGAAAAATTGCTATGTCTTCAGCACAAAGAAACATGGAAACTATTCTGTGGTAAAATGGAGTAAAGTTCCAATGTAAAAAAGGGTTATACATACAGTACAAGTTAGATAGGAGGAGAGCTGTTGAGTATTGAATGGCAGATTTGAACGGACCAATCAGGGACATGACCGGGAAATTCAGAGTAACGACAGTGGCTGAAGCCGCGGACAGCTCCTAGCTATAAAAGGAGCTGCTGCGGCTAGGATTCCTGATTGCGATTTATGGAGCTAATAAAGTTGTTGATTCTACTGCGTGTCCTGTCCATTCTTGCACCCACGATCTAACACTGGTGATGAAGGTGGGATTCTAGGACAAATAACAAAGCACTGAACCTCCAACAAGCAATCATCAGCCCCCCAGATCAATGGCCATGAGCATTGGTCAAATCATCGGCTACCACTATGCCTTCAAACAGCCCACCTGCACCATTCAACTCGGCTGGAGAAGACTGGGAATCTTACATGGAATGATTCCACATGTACATGGAAGGAAACGACCTATTAAGCCTGTCAGAGCAGAGAAAGAGAGCAATATTCATTATGCACTGCAGAGCTGCCATGTTCAAGATGACAAAAGTGCTCGCAGCCCCTACCGAGCTAAGAACGATGTCCTGGACGGATCTACAAAGCATCCTCAAGGCACACTACACTCCCCAAGCCTCGTCCCTGGTAAGGAGACATGAATTCTACCGGAGGGACCAGAGGGAAGGCGAATCAATCAGTGAGTTCATCGTGACCCTAAGGGAGATAGCTGCAGCCTGTGACTTCTTAAATCTAGAGGAAGCTATGAGGGACCGGCTAGTGTTGGGATTAAAAGACCTCACTTTACAAAGTAGGCTACTGGTCAAGCCTCAAATAACATTCAAGGAGGCCACCGCATCAGAGGCATCCCAGAAATCCATGGCAGCCATGAAAAAGATGAACTAGGGGCCACAAGGAAAAGAGGAATCCACAATCCATTATGAGGACATGGAAACAGAGTCAGAGGAAGAAGAAGAAGATGAGGTCCATCACCTGCAAACAGACCGAAGGGGCAAGCCATGAAGAAAAGGGAAGCCAGAATTCCAGCGCGCAGGCTGTGAGGGAAATCACCCCAGGGCAGAGTGCAGATTCCGTGACGCCATATGCCAAAGATGTGACTGGAGAGGACACATAGCAAGAGCCTGCAGGGCATCTCAGCCAGCATCCTGAAGGAGCTGACCAAACTGCCCACCAAGCTCACTGCCCCGTAACCGACCTTTCAAGGCAAGCGGGAAAAAACAACTGTTTGGAAGAGATCGCAGAAGTGAGGATTCCGAATCGGAGTGAGGTGAAACCCACCAAATGTTAATAGTGGATCATGCAAGCGTGGGAAAATCGAACAAGATGGCGGCGACCGTACTCATCAAGGGGAGACCCTGCAAAATGGAGGTGGATTCAGGGTCCTGCCTATCCATGGTTTCCTGGACAACTGGTTCCTGGCATCAAATCCAGTGCACTCAAGCACCAAAGACTGATTCTCATAGACTATCAAGGGAATCGAATCCCAGTAGTTGGCACGGGGAGGTTCAATGTTGCCCACAAAACCTTCAAGGCAAAGCTAACCCTCACCATCATGGACCAAGATAGACCTAGTCTATTAGGTCTGGAATGGTTGAGCTGTTAGGCCTGGCTGTAACGGGCATTGACCACATCAACGACTGTGGCTGGGAAGAAAAGCTGATGGCAGAATTCACGGAGGTGTTCAACGGTGAATTAGGCAAGCACATGGGGTCCCCAATATCCTTTAGTCTAGACCCTCAAGTTGCCCCTGTCCGGATCAAACCCAGAAGGGTCCCATTTGCTCTAAGGCCCAAAATAGATGAACAGCTAGACAAGCTAGTTGCCCAAGGAGTGTTAGAGTGTACCGACCATGCGAAGTGGGAGACCCCAGTAAAGCCAGATGGGTCGGTACGCATCTGTGGTGACTACAAAAGTACAATCAACAAGGCACTACAACAGAGTAGTGTAGGTAATCTGATCAATAATTTATCTGATAATACTCAGAAGGATGATTCCTTCTATAGGATTCATGTGAAATGTGATTTCACTGGTAACCTCATATCCAAATCTCCACCAAAGACGGGGAAAGAGGGGGGTTAAAGAAATAATTCCCAAGTTAGTGAACATTCCAGACTGTTGCAGGTTGGTTATCCAAAACAAATCTACCAATTGGATTTTTGTTGGATATTTTTATTATAAGAAACAAGCAAAAACAGGTTTAGAAGTGTTCATTTGCTTTCAAAATACTATTAAATAAAGAACTAACTAGGAATCGGAATCTTAAGAAGAATACATGAAAGGGTGAGATAATATGGCAACTAACCCAGTCTCACCTCTTTCCAAATGTACAAAGGTGAAGAAAGTTCTTTCACAAGCAGTAGTATTTATTCGGCTGTTGGACTTCTCCAAAAAACAGGGTGGAATTCAAATCAGATAGTAACTTCAAAGGACATGATTTTATTTCCTACAGATTATTCCTGCATATGCTATGTAAAAAAAAAAGAGAGGCCTTTTTAGGCCTGAGGACTGGGCCTACTTCAAGGGCTGCATTTCAAAAAGCAAGTAGGGCAAGGCAAAGACTAAATTGGATGTAATTTAATTTTTATTAATAAAATGCAATTACTTTAATTGTTCTGTATGCATTTAATAATGTTTCATTTTGTATTGAAAATTGAAATTGATAGCCTCTTTTGCAAGGATTCTAGAAACCATAGTTAAATTTTAGGGATCACACTTTGTGCTATGCGATAAAGATGGCTCTGGACATATAGCAATTGTTATCTGGTTTTGTTTGATTATGTTTTCAGGTTGTATGATATTGTATTATGCTGCAGGACCAGGAATAGAGATATTCAGACTTAAATCCATGTTTAGAAATTCCTGGATGAATTTGGGCTGGTTACTCTCCCTCACCCAAACCTACCTCCTAAGGTTCTTATGGAAAAAATGGGAGGAGGGAGTGCTGTGTATCCCACTTTATGCTCCTGATGGAAACATAGGATACAAGTCTAAATTGGGTTTGGGAATGTGTTTGGTATAAAGTTTGGATTTTGCTACAAAATAAAGACATATGATAACAAAGCAAACCACTTTTACATGATTCGTTCTATTCACTATGTGATAAAAACGTCCTGCTTTTTAGAATTTGAAACAAATTTTAAAAGGGGTTGGGTAAGAAGATGTTTGACAAATGTTGAATGTGCCTTCTTCACAAAAGAAGATCTACTTTTTTTTTTTTTACATTGCTTCACAAGGTATTGATAATTTAGCAAGCTGACATGATTCAGCTCTGGCCTAAATTGCAGTATGAAATGTAAGAACTAGTTATTTGTAAAAATAATAAAGGCAGGATACAAATAAAATAAAATAATGGAAGAAACTAGCCATAGGACAAGTTGCCAGGGAGAACTCAACACGAGATAACTGTACTGTTCCATTCTTAATATTATTAGTAATATTATTATTGTTCTTAATAACATTAATAAAATCCCAGTGATTTTAATAAAACTAAGAAATGAGGAAGAGGTAGATGGTTGCTCTAATAATATTAAGAGAGGAATGGGTCTAGAGTACAGTTATCCTGTGTTGATTTGTCCGGCAGCAAGTTGTCCTGAGGTGAATTGGTCTTAGCAATAGCATTTACACTTATATACTGCTTCACAGTGCTTTACAGCCCTCTCTAAGCAGTTTACAGAGTCAACATATTGCCCCCAACAATCTGGGTCCTCATTTTACCGATCTCAGAAGGATGGAAGGCTGAGTTGACCTCGAGTCTGGTGAGATTCGAACTGCCAAATTGTAGGCAGCTGGCAGTCAGCAAAAGTAGTCTGCAGTACTGCATTCTAACCACTGCACCACCACGTGGGTGGTAAATTGGCTGTGGCGAATTGGCCCATTCTGGAAAGAAATAAAAGCTGACACCATCAGCCTCAATAGTGAAAATAACACTTCAGTTTTATAAATTTATGTTGGCATTGTTTGTGTGTGGACTAGAGTTTGATCATCAGATATCATTATTTAATATCTGCATGATTCTCCTTTAATAACATCTTTGGAATTATGGTATATACTTATTAGCATAAACTCATTCCTTATGATATAAACATTACAGCATGGCTGTCTTGTATGTAGAGTACATAAGTTGTAACTTTTGCTCAATCACAGTACAAACATTTAATAAATGCAAAGTTGCTTCATAACCATACTTCTATTTTATGTCAGTTTTTAAAAAGTTATTATTTTATCCAAGTGTTTTACTGAAAATTGTTCTATTGATTTCTTGTGCCGTGCTCAGAATCTTCTGGGACTAAGAATGTTATATGATTGATTTAGAAACATTCATTTGCTTGGGATGTTTAGCCACTTTTTTTTTTGTTGGAAATCAGTAAATTCTTTATATAGCCTAAGGTCAAGACAAGGCTATTTAAATAGAGGAGAACCTAGTAAAGATAAAACTATATTTAAATATATATCCATTTATTGAATTTAAGAATACATTTTGCAGAAGAAAAATCACTAACAATTTATTGACAGTAATGATTTACAGTACTTAAGACAGTCACAGATGAATATATAGGAATTTGTTTTCAATTTCTATTATACAAGATATTTTATTGTGAAATTTTGTTCTGGGGATGCAAATTTGATACAACAATCCTACCCCTCCCCTCCCAAAAAATATTGGGGGCAGATATATCTAAACTATAATGCTAAGCATTTGATGAAATGGGGTTCAGTCCTCCCAAATAAATGCTGAAATACCTGATACTTTTAGTACAGTAAGTTTCTTTTTTGTGTTTATTGAATTTCATTATCATGAATTTTAAAAGGAGGGCTGATTAGTCCTTTTGGCAATGATTTATTTTTTCATAAATTGGAAAGGACTCACTTATATCTTGTTCCATCCTAAATAATAGAAATCATGATTCTAAATTTAAAAAAAGGAGCCAGAAAACTAGCAGCAGTTACAAAAGATAATATAGTCAAAGTAATCAATTTATGCTTTATTGTCTCTTTCTAGTTCGCTAATGAATAAAGGTAGCTTTATACATGTTCTGTTTAAAGCTCATTAATTATCTTGACAAAATTTGCTTTATTCATGGAGCGGTCACCTAAGGTTAAACTAATCCCTGAGCATTTAATTTTTCTTGTAATAATGAAAAAAAAAAATACAGTATCTATATACTGCTAAAGCTCTCGTGTCTGTTTCTTTGCATCGTTCAGTTGGGTGAAAAGGTGCATCATAGGGCATCAATGGAACAGCTTGCCTCCCAGAGTTGTGGGTGCTCCAAAAGGTTGGACAACCAGTTGTCCAGGATGGTATAAGGACTCCTGCTTTGGGCAGGTGGTTGGACTAGAAGACCTTCCAGCCTTATGATTCTATGAATTTTGGAACCAAGGTACCTCAAATGAACTAACTTACCGAATATCATGACCTGTGATAATGAAATTTTTGAAAGTTGTGGCTACTTCAATGCTTCTGTGCTGTTGTGGTGAGCTGCAATCACATGATCCTCATTTTCAATGCCCCTGACAGCTATCCACAAGTCAATGGAGAAGCCAGCAGGAAAGGCACACGTTGCTCAAATAAGTCTCCCCCACTCGTGTAACCTCTCTAGCCTCTCTCTGTGCTTGTGCTGCTCTGGCCACTCATATACCCAGGCATCCTTCCTAACCTGCACACCCATATGGTCTCCGCCAGCCTGTGTCGCTTTCACTCCATGAACCCCCTTGTGTCCTCCAGGGGTGGGTTCCACTTACCTTTACTACCATTGCAGCAGGAGTGCATGCACAGATCACCCATGATGACGTTGCAGCGGGTGGATGGAGCTTCCCACCAGTTTTACTACCAGTTCTATAGAACCGGACAGAACCGGAAGCAACCCACCACTGGTGTCCTCCCCACCTGGCCACAGCCACTTATCTGCCTACTTACTTTAGATTTGTAACCTCCTGCCAATTTCCCCAGTGACTTTCTTACTTCAAGTTTCCTACAAGGAAAGTTAATAGGACAGCAATCAGAAGTTATAGGAAGGAAGGAAGGAAGGAAGGAAAGAAGGAAGGAAGGAAGGAAGATTTCTGATGTTTCCTGCCAGCTTCCCACAAGGAAAGTCAATGGGGAAACCAGTGGGATATTTAGAGTTGCTCCTGCTTCCACTGCTATTTTGCCTACAGGTGTTCATTATCTTTTTCTCTTTAGATAAGGAAATGTCTCTGAAACTATGACTCAATGGATCATGGGTTGTTTAGTTGATTTATATTTTTAGGAGCACATTATTTATACTGTCAGTCAGTACCTTAAAGATTCTCTTTCTATAAGAATTTGATCTACTTCTCTCTTTCTCTCTCACTCAAAAACAAGCAGGTGCTGCACTTCAAGGTCTTCATGTTTAAATTTCAGCATTCATGAAAGCTCCATGCATACTGCATTACTTTACTACTGCCACACTGATGCTTTTAATTAGTTCTCATTGGCTCACAACTTTGTTGAACGTTTTTTACAGCTAATCTGAAAAAAAGGGTAGAAAAAGGAAACCCCTTGTCTGATGCAGCAACCAATTAAAAAGGAAAAACACGGCTGTCTTAATTTTTTTAAAAAAACCATCCTTATGTTATAATATTACCTAACTATATACTGCATTCTTAAAAAATCAAATTGTAGACTTATCATCTTAATTTTCCTAACTACTATTAAACATATCTCATAGAATTAGTAGCCATCTTTGTACGTGTAGCAATAAATTGTAAAAGCGGGGGGAAAAGCTGAAAGACTAGAAGTCTCTTGGAGCTGTTAGTGAGCCCCCTGGCTGGAAATGATTTCAAAAATGCTATGGCCAACTATATATTCTTTCGTAACTGCATCTCAGGAGAAGGGAGACTTGTTTGGATGGTTGCATCAGAAATGTTACAATTGTTTATTATTTTTTTGTATCTCATCTTTATTATTTTTAAAAATAACTCAAGGCGGTGAACATTTCCAACACACCTTCCTCCTGATATTTTCCCCATAACAACAACCCTGTGAGAGATAATGACTGGCTCAAGTTCACTCAGCTGGTTTTCATAACTAAAACGGGACTGGGACTCCCAGTCTCTTGCATTCTAGCCTGATGATTTACCACGAGACCAAACTGGCTCTCAAACTGTTAAATTTAAATTTTAACTTAAACTCTTAAACTGTTCTGCCCAAGCTTTTATTAGAATGTCAAATAAGTTAATATGGTTTTAGATTGGCATGTACAAACTGCTTTCATTTTCATTGTGGAAAAACCAACGTTTAGCATGAACGCCTCCAAACAAAGGAAGTATTAGAAATGTTGGTTTCATGAAGCAAGAAATAAATTCCTGCTTGTGTGCAATAGCATTTAGACTTAGTGATCGGTGATCGGGAACTAAGGGTTGCTTCAATATTCAGCAGAGGCAAGTGGTAAAAACTTTTACCGGACTTCAGATTGCTGGTGAAGTGATGAATATCAGCATGCTTCTCACACACTGAATTCCTGAAGATAAGGGAAATAGTTCCACAGGTAAAGGCTGGGTTAAATAACCATCAAGATAGTGCTGCCTTACAAGTCAGCTGATGTTGTCATTTCTCAAGATTTCAATCTGAAGAAATGCTGCTCAGACTCACAAGGAAAGCTGTAATGCCTGGTTCCAGGCAAGATATCTAAGGGTGAACATTGAATGGTTTCCTCTAATTCAGAACGCAATAAATTTGAACCAGAACCATCTTCATTAAAATGAGCAGAGAATAACTATGTTTTTAAAAATTGGCCCTAATGTTTTCTGAGAGAACTGGGTGATTGACTAATGAATACAACGATATCAAAACTTGGTTTTATTCTGTGAAGTAGCAATCAACATGCAGAATTGATTTAAAACAAGACAGCAGTGCTGGATTTTAGCTTTGAGCTGGGATCTGCCATTACTGCTGTCAAATACAATTTCAGCTTGGGAAGAGCAAAAGCATTGATTTTCCAGATTTTTTTTTGGTATTATTCCCCCCAAACTATTATAATAATTAGAGTTCCCATTTGCAACCTCTATTTCACTTGCTAAATTATGAAGAGATAATTTTTACCCATTAGCTTCCTCTTCACCAACAATTTCACTGAGATCAACTATCCCTTTCCTTTTATTTAATTGTGAGCAACTTTTATGATTTTACAGAGCATTTTCTTTGTCAAGACAAAGGCACTGGTTATTCTTATTTAAAGTTCAAAGTGAAATAATTTTGCTTTAAATTTATGCAACCCTTAACTAATATAAATTGCCCCAAATTTGCTCAGCGCAGTGCATCCAGGAAACGTTAAATAGGCCAATTGAGACTATTGAAAAAGGGATCTTCGTTTCTAACATTTTACTGTCATACTGCCCCAGGAATGACCTGCATCTACTTATAACAAATGACTAGGGCTCTAATTGCATGTGGCATGAATGTATTTACAGTATTTGCTAGGCCAAACTACAGGAGAATAGAATTTTGCAAAAACTTTTCTCTCAAACGTTTGCCAGATCTGGTTTTTTTCAGAGGGAATTGCTTCTGCTTTGATTCAGAATGGCATCGGATAAACAGGGATAGCGTGGAGGGATTCAAGCATTATGACTTGGAGTTTTATGAACCTTTGTAAATAGAATAAGGCAACAGGGACCAGCAAAAAGAGAACACCGAAGAGAGTGAGAGAGGGAGCAAGCTGTTGTATAGTGAACAGCTTGCTCCCTCTCTCACTCTCTATCGCTGACCTCCGGACCTTTCGTCGGGCTATCGCTGACCTCCGGACCTTTCGTCGGGCTTTGAAGACTCATCTCTTCCAACTTGCCGGACTTGCCTGATCCCTCCTATTTTTAAATTATTTTTAAACTTTTTAGAGTTTTAGTTTACTTGGTTTTACATTTTCAGCCTAAATTTATATTGATTTTAGTACGTCTTAACTTTTGTATTTGTATTGGTTTTAAATTGGCTGTTCACCGCCCTGAGTCCGGAAGGAGAAGGGCGGTATAGAAATTTAATTAATAAAATAAATAAAATAAAATAGTGGGACAAATATAAATACTACTAACATCTCTTAATTAAAAAACAAATCTTAACAATGGAATCTAACATAGTGAAAACAAGGACTGGACCAGATGGATGCAGCATATCCAGTGGCTCTTGGCTAGATCCCAACTGTATATTGTTATAGGCCCCCAAAACTTTCTGAAGAAATTAAAATAGAATAGCAATAGAACTTAGATTTATATATCACTTCATAGTGCTTCACAGCCCTCTCTAAGCAGTTTACAGAGTTAACACATTGCCCTTGACAATCTGAGTCCTCATTTTACCAACCTTGAGAATGGAAGGCTGAGCCAACCATGAGCCGGTGAGAATAGAACTGCTGGAAATCAGCAGAATTAGCCTGCAATACTGCATTCTAACCACTGTGCCATCATGGCACAAATAGTAATAGTTGCTGCCAGTTCATTTGGTACTTTGATCCTTAACTACAGAAGTATTTCTGTTTAGATTCTAGTCAACCAGCCATGCCTTCTTTCACAATGTATCCGTTGTAAGGCATTCCAATGCTTCCCTTTTACTTCTCATGCATTGCTCTGTAAGGCCAAGGGTCCTTCACTGACAGGGTCCATTTAGATACCATACTGATATCTTTTCCTCTTTCTCAGATCCAAATTAGATGTGAACTAAATACAAAATAGGTTTGGCTTTGCCTGCATTCTATATTTAAAAGGGAAGAAACCTGGATCGGGACGATAGCTTGAGCGGAAATGGAGGAGTTTAAAGCATTTGTCCTTGCTGTATTTCCAGTTGGAGCCTGTCATTAAATGAAAAGCACTATATGTGTCCCAAGAAATTGTTAAAACAATCTTGTTGCATCTCAATTGATTCTGAATGGTCTTTTTTGGACTTCATTTCCGTCAGCATACGTTCATGTACAGTGGAAAGAGACTTAAGATAATGGTTCTGAATAAGAATAGGAAAGTTAGAATCATGAATACTGCACAGACTCTTATGAACAGATGCTAGATGGAAAATAGGGTGCTTAGCTCTGTAACTTAAAACAGACAGCTTTTGTCCTTGCAGAATTGAGACCTAGGCTTTGATTATATCCATCTGTTAGGAAGACATTTAAAAGAAGTCATATATTTGTATCTATATATCATATGTTTGTCAGAAGCAGTCAAAAGTCTATCTGCACACACTCGATCTAATATATTCACTTACATTCTTATAAATGTCCGGGCTTCCAAATAGGCTGATCTATTTTCAAAAATAGCTTTTTGTGTTCCAGTGGGATAATGGCTGCTCTTGCTGGTATTTCTACAAAGCTGAAAATTTGCAGCTCCTGAATCGGTTTGCTGCCACCAACATGAAAGAGGAAAAGTGGGGGATTTTGTAGGTAAGAAAGCCTACCTCCTAGGTACCAGGTGAATTTTACCTTATATTCAACTTGCTAATTTGGATGCTGACAGAGTTAACAACTGTAATTATAGTGTTCACATATTCCCGGTAAAGGGTAAGAGTCAAAATAACTTTGCTGGTGAAAAATATATTGGAATGCCTGTGAGAAACTAACATATTTTAGAATAGCAGTAAATGAACATCCATGTCTCCTGGCTATTTGCATCTTATTTTTTTCTCCAAAGCACTTTTAGCTGTTTAAAGGTGGATTTCCCCACATTTTATCCTTATAAAGAATTGTTGAGGCAGTTTAGACTGAGAAATACTGATGGATTCTAAGAGTTCGAGGGAGCATTTTGGATATGGGCATAAATATCCCCAGAAGGAATTTACCACCCGAGTTGTCTTCAACTTGCTGTTCTTCACAAGTGTTTAGATAATTCTTACAATTCTAATTTGGCCAGGAATTCTGGAAGCCCAAAACTTTATATCATTTGAGATATGAGCTTGGGGAAGACTGTTCTACATAAAAAATAAACAAGGGCCATTTCTTGTTTTTCCCCTGAAAGAATAGGTTACTCTATAAACACATGTTTATGGCATACTTAGTCTATGAAGTGGTTTTAAATTACGAATAGGCTGATTGCAAAGGATTGCTGGGGAGTGCTGAGCTGTTTACTGTTAATAGCCATATTATTCACAAAGAGGTGATTGTTTTTGGAAACTAGGATGCAGATTGTCTTTCTGCCAGCCATTTGTGTCTCTACAAACCCCATTATTTTCAAAAGTTCTAAGATGGACTGTAGATACTGATACAGAAATCTGACTAACTGGAAACAAGCTCATTGAATTAAAATCCAGAGTTACTGGATTCTTGCAAAATGCTGCAGAATATAGTGATCACTGGTGGGGTGCTCCTGGTTCAGACCGCTTCTATAGAACCGGTAGTAAAATCGGAGGGAGGCTCCACCCACCGATCCCAACGTCATCAGAATGCTTCTGCGCATGTGAAGAAGAGCGCATGTGTGAAGCGCGTGTGTGCACCCCCCCATTGCAAACTGGTAGTAAAGATAAGTAGAATCCACCCCTGATAGTGACCTATCCCTGATTGGGTTTGTTTTCAGGTGTAGTACTAGAGATTGGAACATAGGCAAAACACATAAAACTTGTACAGTTCTGGTTAGACTTCTAGATTCAGAGTGCTTCCAGGCTTTAATAAACTTCATTCCTTCCACCCAACCCTTCAAAATTGATTCATGGCTGAATTTCTTAGAAATTGCTTGTTGCTGCCAACAATGAGGAAGTACTGAAATTGGCAGCCTGCTATAGCATTACTGCCCTCGTGGTTGTCTTACTGTGTTTGCTTTTGCCACAGGAAAAACAAACAAACAATCTGGTTTTCCTGCAAAAAGCCTCAACGTAGACACTATGGTTTTCTGGAGGATTCATAATTATACTACTGTATGTAGGGAGGAGCCACTGAAAAGTTCTCACCGATGGGAAACTGAACCACTCCCAAACTTCACTAACTCTCATGCAGTGTTTCTCAACTTGGTAACTTTAAGAGGTATGGACTTCCACTCCCAGAATTCTATTCTTTCCCTAGAAAGCTATGCTCTCTGGGGAATTCTGGGAGTGGAAGTCCACATCTCTTAAAGTTGCCAAGGTTGAGAAAGATTGCTCTAGTGCAGGGGTGTCAAACCCACATCATCACGGCGATGTCACATGATGTATTGGGACTCCCCCCCCACTTCACTAAACCAGGCATGGATATAGCCAGCGCGTGATGCATCCGATCTGTGGGCTGGGAGTTTAACAGCTCTGCTCTAGTGCATTTGTAGCTTGGTCTCTCATTTATATGAGACTGCCCTGCTCTACAATTAAGTTGCTTGGGCAGGTATGGATACCATTCAGTTTACCCATGTAACTTCACTGCTTCGAGAGCTGCACTGATTACCAACCTACTGCCAAGTGCATTTCAAGGCTCTAGTTGTCACCCGTAAAGCCCTTCATGACTCAGTTCTTGGCTGTCTTTAGGACACCACCTACTTCCAATGGCTTCTACCCATCCATTAAATTCTGGAATAAAAGGCTCTCTTTGAGATCTTCTTTAGGGAGTGCCCTCTTTCTTTAAGTAGTTGCTAATCCCCTTCTTTCAAATGGTATTCTCCTGAAGATCAGATTGGTCCTGCCCTTCTGAGTTTTCAAAAAGCTATAGCTTTTCTGTCACGCCTTGGGAGTCCACGCCTTGAACCCTCCTGCAGAGGGAAATGTTGAATCAGACTGATTGTTAGTGATGGCTGGTGTGTATGTGTGTGTATATGTCTAGTATTTTATCAGTCCTGTTAATATATTGAAAACCCTGTTTATGTATTGAATAGATGCAACAATGATGGTAGGAGAAACATAAAACCAGAAGGGAAACAACAACAACAACAAAAATATCTCAGAACAAAAGTTCTGGCTTCAAAGCTGTGTCATTAGCCAAGTTGGGAAAAAGTCATCCTAGCTGCCTGAGGAGGTCATAGGGGCATGGTGTTGAACTGATAACAGGGCCAAAGTTCCATGTTTTCTGCTGAATCATTTTCTCTCTTCTGCATGCAATTTGTCTGTCATCAGGGCTCCTTCTATTGTTAAATGAATAATATAACTTGGTTGAAAGTAGAAGAAGTAGGATTTATTTTTCCTGCAGTGTAATAAGGAGGCAGAGAACAAGCACTACTGCTTCTGGGAATAAACATGATAACCCTGTGTTTCAGCAAAGGGAACAAGTACAGGACTTCAGGACATCAGCAATGCTACTAGTCACATATGTTTACTGTTCAAAGTAACATTAACTTTGAAAGCATTAACTTTGAAAAATCTTAAATATATTCCCTAGACAAAATGGCACATAAATAACAAACAGTTGAGCTGCTTTAAGCTGACTGTGAAGTGTGTATCTTCTCTCTTTATCTTATTACGAACTACAGAAGACAGAATGTGAAGAGTTTCGGCATATTTTCTATTGCACCAGCTTCCATGGTAGTGTCTCTTCCCCAAATTATGAGATGTCCTCTTTCAGCCAATATATCATCAGGGATGTTCTTCAGAGAGTAAAGAAGATGAGAAAGTTATCTTCTACAAATCTTTCAAATAATGGTTGACTGGAGTCAAGATGGACAGATGTTTGCTGTTAAATGCTGCAGAAGAGCTGCCAGAAGAAATAGAAATGATCAAGAGAGGAAAAAAATAATCCATTGCTCCTCAAACTGCTGTTTCAGTTTCAGTTAATGCTGGTTAGAAACTGAATGTGATAGCATTCACTTATTTATTTGTATTTCTTATTAATAATTATGTTCAAGGGCTAGTTTCACCCGAGTACTAGCTGGTATTTTACTATTAGCAACCATGAGTTAGCAATCTAAATCTTATATTGAAAAAAAGGATTAGGGACTGAGACCAAAGATATAGAAATGAGCTGTTAGAGAGAAAAGAGGATTGCAACTTAATGAACAAGGCTACTAACAGATGGGCAAAATAGAAGTGGCCCTTATGATTCAGTTGAAAAAAAATATTTGTCAAATGAGTGTGGAATACCACTAATTGCTCACAAATTACCATTCAGGAAATGCTGTGTAGGCTAAATCTGGCTGACTGCCTCATTATATACAATTTGTTGTTTAAAATGAGGAAATGGATTAGAGCTGTTCTAAACTTTTATTATCATAGCTAATCATTCTGCTGCAGTTGTGGTGTTTGCACTAACATGGACATTTGGACTTCTCTAAATTTTTATACTAGAATAAACTACCAACATAATTTGGAGGGGGAGGTAGAAAACATAATTTTTAGAATTTGAACTTCTTCCTAGTAATCTTGATGTTTCTGTTAAATGCGCTAAAATAATATAAGGTCTAGATTAGCAATGGTTGTGCCACTTAACAATAAACAAAGACAAAAATTTCAGGCACTGAAGAATGGAAATCAAAGGGGAGCTTTCCATTCAGGGCTACTTTTCCATCCCCCTCCTACTCCCAATATTAGCAATTGGAAAAGTCTAACTTCAAATAAATACATTCTGGAGGAAGTAGTAGAGTTCCAGATGTTATGTGCCCTCAGTATGCAGTATTATTGTAAAACAATAAGCTTTGTGTTGTGCTGTGCTGTTTTGATCACATGGAGTGCTTCCAGAGGTATAGGTACCTTACGAAGGTCATGCAGCAGGATTGATGAAAGCTAAAATATCACTGCATTGTAAAAGTAGTTCACTTCCATTTAAATAAAGATGACTGAGCATAAAATTAGGCTTTCCATATCCTTTTAGCCCACACCTTTTAAAAAAATCAAACAGAAGCCTGTAACCAGGATGGAAGAACAATTTCAGGCTCCTGCTTGGGTTTTCTTGAAATTGTTTATTTTTATTTATCTATTTAATTGGAAATTTATATTTCTACCTATTCGTACATGTTGACTCAAGGTGGCTTACAAGAATATAAAACCTAATATAAAAATAATAAAACTAATAAAAGAGAGAATAATATAATACATAAATAAAATAATATAATAAAATAATACCCCACCCCACCCGCCCCGACAACAACTCATCACATGAGTCATTTAATGGGCTCCATCTGCTCTGTATTCCCCAGGCCCACTGGCAGAACCAGGTCTTCAGCACCTTCCGGAAGAGTGTTAGAGTGGAGGCCATTCTAATCTCTGGGGAATGATGTTCCAGAGAGAGAGCCACCACAGAGAAGGCTCTTCTTCTGAGTCCCACTAGGTGTATCTTCTTCGGGGATGGGACCCACAACATTCCTTGCCTTCCCACTCTAGTGGGTCGGGTTACTACAGGTAGTCCTCAATTTACATCTGCAATTGAGCCCAAAATTTCTGTTGTTAAGTGAGACATTTGTTAAGTGAGTTTTGCCCCATTTTACTATCTTTCTTGTCACAGTTGTTAAGTGAATCACTGCAGTTGTTAAGTTAGTAACATGGTTGTTAAGTGAAACTGATTTCCCCATTGACTTTGTCAGGCTGATCAAAGCACTACAACTGTCATAAATATGAGTCAGTTTCCAAACATCTGAATTTTGATCACGTGACCATGGAGATGTTGCAATGGTTGTAAGTGTGAAAAATGTTCATAAGTCAATTTTTCCAGTGCTGTTGTAAATTTGAGCAGTCACTAAATGAACTGTTATAAGTTGAGGACTACCTCTATTGAAAGGTGTACAATATCTGATATGGGACATAATCAATAATCAAATGAAGACTTGAGGTGATCAGAGGGGATAGATGGCTGTCTGATTGTTGGAGGAAAATAGAAAATAGGACAAATGTATTATCTGGCATCCCAACAAGTGTTATTTTTTTTTAATTATTTATTTATTAAATATATATGCTGCCCATCTCACCATCGAGCAACTCTTTATTCTTTACACTTCAGCATTAGGTTGAAGATATTTCTAGTCCAGAGGTGTCAAACTCAGGGACTGGGTGGAGAATGTGGCCTGCGGGGTGCTTAGTTCTGGCCTGTAGGGCTGCCCTGGAAACAGCAAAGGACCAGCTCACAGTGAGTCTGCTAGCGAAAACAGAGCTTGGGAGGACTGCATGCAGCCCTCCCAAGCTCCATTTTCACTGGCAGAGGGTTGTAGGAGGCCGTCATAGCTGAAAATGGAGCTTGGGAACCCGTTTTCGCCAGCAGAGAGCTTGGGCCATCAAGGAACCCCTGACACGAGTGACGTTGAGCTGATCATGCCCATCCTGGCCATGCTCACCCCAGTCCCCCAAGATCAAACACAACCCTGATGTAGCCCTCAATGAAATTGAGTTTGACACCCCTGCTCTAGTCAATAGTAACTAAATAGGCAATAAAATACTAAAAAGAGTTCCATATGTTAAGTTCTTATTTCTGAGCTCAAAACTCATTTAAAAAATACCCTAAATACTCTCATATGTATGCACACACGTCTCCTCAAACATGATAATTGCCACAGTGAACACTGCATATTTAAGGCAATTGAAATAACCATATTTGGTGCTATGTCACAAAAAGACAATGAGAATTTCAGTATTATGCTTTTTATTCTCTGTTTTGAAATGAAAGTGATTGTAGGTTTTAAAAATGTTTTTACACTGAACAGGTAATATACGATTATTTGCAAGACATACTTTAATGTAATTTCTGAAAGTATATAGTGTTAGGATAAAATACAAAATTCCTTGTCTATAATGTTAGAACAAGCAGGATATCTGATGTCTCTTATTAATCACGCATGTTGCTTGGATAATCTGCAAAAACCTGCACAGAGAATCTTGCTGTGAAGTAATAGAGCCAGTTTGGTCTAGACTAGAGGTTAAGGCACCAGGTTAGAAAGCAGGAGGCTGTGAGTTCAAGTCCCACCTTGAACTCCATGAAAACCAGCTGGATGACTTTGGGCCAATCACTCACTCTCAGTCCAACCAACCTCACAGGGCCGTTGTTGTGGAGAAAATAGGAGGAGGAAAGAGTTATTAGGTCGATTTGCCACCTTGAATTATTTATGAAAATAATAAAGGTGCGATATAAATCATATAAGCCAAATTCTTATGAGAAGCATATTTGCCACTATTTCATACATACTATGAATAACACTCAGGCAATGTTGATGTTGATTTGGTAGCAGACATGATTGAACTGTGGGATCCTTGGTGCTCTCTGAGTTTGGTAGTTTTCTTGCAAACTTTTCATTAACAAACTGGGTAACATCATCAGTGCATGATTTTTATGATCAAGACTCAATGGTTGTTGAGGTCCAATACATACAGAAAGACAACAGATTATAATACCAATTTGCCTGTTGTAACTGTAGCTCTGGTGGCTTGTTATACAGGATAGGACTAAATAAATCTTAAATTAGATAGACCTAGATCCAAAATTTCCAACAGTAACACACACACGAGTAGAAAAAAGATATATGGAAAAATTTAATAAGAGATGTTCTAAATTGGTAAGCTTTATTGAAACAGGTTAGGAAATGCCACATCTTATTTGGTTACTGGAAAGACTTAGACATTTAATTTAGGATCAGAGTTGGGAAAGAATTTGGAGCTAAAATGCTGAATGTGAAATATGGCATCTGAATGTCTTGAGTTGATTTTGAGTAGTTGGAACAAAAGTAATAAACAAAAGCTAATTTTACCCACATAGAAGGATAATTTTAAATGAGAAATTTGATATATTAGGAATGAAAAATATTTTACATACAGGCATGCATTGAGAATATCACAGAGGAAAGATACACAATAATATTTATAAACAGATTGGATATTTAAAGCCAAATGTTACACACACACCTGTTTTTATTTCTGTCCTGTTAATGACCAGTTTTAATAATAGGAAGAGTGGCTAAAGAACAGAAACAACATATTGGCATTGACAAAATTAGAAATACCTATTTGTTAGAGGAATATGCCAGAATTGTCTAACAGAAGCTGGAATATTACTGCAATTACTAAGTAAGCCAGTTTTATAGAAAATAAAGACATCACAATTATTTTTATTATTAGTCTTGGATAGTAAAAGAGTTAATTCTCTTAGCATTTGAATAGGGAAACCCTTGGGAATTCCAGATCTGGAGAAAGACAGTGGTGAATCACTTACCAAGAAAATGACATGGATATTAGAAGAGTCAAGTTCCATTTTATTTTTTAAAAAAACTCTCAGCCTACCCTGAAAGATGTCCATGCTCTTAATAAGCAAAGTATTGATAGCGTGGGAATCAATACTCTTTTCTTCTATAATTGAAATTAGATTTAGCTATTTTATTTTCTGCTGAACTTTCAGGGAAAAGATTTGGATATTTTTTATACTTGATCAATGCATAAGTAGCTAAATCTAACATCAACCAACAAAACAATCTTTTCACACTTTGATTATATGTCATCAAATTGGTGTTGATTCTTAGCTACTTCATGCTTAGATTTTCTCTGTGATGACGTATCTCTGTAAGCCTTCCAACAATGCACCCATTGAGTTCATCTACTTCGCTACTGACTGTCACTTCTGCTCTTTTCCTACCTCTTTCCTGACATTACAGATTTTTTCAGAGAGCTAGGTCTTTGCATCATGTGTTTATGTAGGATAATTTGAACCTGGTCATTTGTGCCTTGAGTGAGAACTCTACAATAATTTTTTGGTGATTTTTTGGTAATTTTTTGTTGGTTTTCTTGGTTCTCCATAGTGTTCTTAGGTGTTTTCTCCAATGCCAAATTTCAAAAGTGCCCATTATTCTGTTTCAATATGCAATATCCAAGTCCAATATCCAACTTCCACAGATTGTGATGTAATACTTGCATGATTATGATTGTTGTCCTCGTCTCTAGTCTTTTTTATATTTTATATTTAATTTTTTGCATCATGCTCCTTGACTTATCCTCCTCCTCCTCCTCTTCTGTATCATTGATTGGAACATAAAAGTTGGATGATTGCCATATTAAAGGACTGTCCCCGAAGTCTAATTAACATTTGCTTATTAATTGCCAAGCACTGTTCTTGCTGTATCCTCTCTAATTCCTTCTTTTTTGTTTTTCCATCTCCCAAGTAATAAACAGTATGATTTTTCTTATGAAAAGTGTCCACTCCTAACCTACCTCAATTTGCTGATATATAAGATGTCAATTTGAATCATTTCTTGTCATCTTTTACTGGGTTGAGCATTCCCAGCTCAGACTTCTTGCATGTTCCCACTGACTTTGCAGTTTCAGATTTTCTTTTCCTGTACAGCAACTTAGCAGGTAGACATCTCAAAAGTTTTAATCTAGCTATGTCATCAACACCATTAGTACTTGAAAGGTTCCTTTAGTAGTATGCTGAGTGCCATCTGAACTTGAGGAGTCATCATCCAGCACTTTATCACCAGTCATTTCATATTTTCTAGCGTGTGTTTTTCTTGGTAAAAATACAGGAGTAGTTTACCATTGTCTGTCCCCATTCTGTATGAATTGATATATTGCCACTGTCACTGAGTGGTCATCTGCCTCCAGCATTTTCCAATATCTCTCTAGCCAAATATACAGTTGGTGACTCCTTGCTTTACCTGATCAACTGGGACAATTATTACACTTTGAGTGACCCTGCTGGAAACATATATTCTTATCTCTCCTTGCTTATCTGTCTCAGGAATCAGCCCCCCCTGCCCCCAGTGAGCCAACACCACAGGATGGAGTGTGTTAGGTTTATCTTAGGTTTAATTTGAAATTTACTATATTTTATCCATCTTGTGTTTTCACGGTTAAGTGAAATTTATTTGCAACATGTATCTGGTAATTTTCCTCAAATTATGAGTTTATCCATAGGACTGTGCTGAAGACATCTTACTTCTGAATTAAGAATTTATTCAGGGATGAGAAATTAAACCACTATTAGTTTAATAATTGACAGTAACTGGAGGGAATTCTTACGGCATCTATTTCAGGAAACCTATCACTGAAATCAAGTCAAATTGTTATCAATGGGAATATGTTACTAGTCTATCAGGGAAGTTGATGTGACGGACAAAGGAGAGTCTGGATTTTGAAGAGTTGTGAATCACCTCATCATCGCCCCTGAAACAACTTCCTCCTCCTCTTCAGGAGAGATGTCTTTTGCAAAGCTTTAATCTTAGCACTTATTCTCTGGCACTATTATCCTATAATTTTGAAAAGTTGTATAGCACTTGACTGCAATAAGTCATTGAGCCGAGCTTTTGATAATGGATTAAGAAGTGGGTGGGTGGACGGAGATTACATTTGTCTAGCTGAGATGGATCTGTTTTACATTAAAAGATGGTAAGCCTTCTGCACTGGGGTTTATATATCCGTTTGTGTGAAATGATGGATTAATGATCCCAAGGAAGGCTTGACTAAAGTGCTACTTAGTGCAGTTACAGTATTTGGTCCATTATTGGATCACAAGCAGAGCCTTGTCATCCCATTTGGCAGGGCTCCCCATTGTCTTGTTTGTCATGCTGTGCATTAGCTTTAAGTGCCTTTCCCCAGTCAGTTTATATTTTTGGTTAAGATGGCCCTTTAAGCTCAGTGTGACTTGAGGTATTCTTAGTTTTTGAGCGGAGGGAAAAGGAAAATAAAGAAAAACAGAACTTCAATATGAAATGTTGGGTTACTCAAAAGCTCCCTTTCTTTTTTTCCAGAAAGTTTTGAGGAGTTCCTTAAAGGACCTAAGTTTGGGTACTGTTTATACTGGTGCAGACAGGTATTTATACGGATCTGCCAAATCATAGGAATCATGTGGCTGGAGTTCCTTCTGTCCGCTTCTTAAAACATCACAGTATTTTTTTGAAGGTTCCACTATTATGATAAACTAAAAATGTGGTCCAAACATTGGTGTAATGTGAAGGCAAATCTGACTTTAGATATTTTTGTGGTAGAAACAAAATGTGAAAAAGATGTTTTATGACTTTTTTTTAAAAAAAGAAAAGAAATATAAAGGTGGAAATTGGAGGAAGGAAAATCCTCCTCCTCCTCCTCTTCCTCCCTGAAGTGATTTCTTCACCACAAGAACAAGGATGCTATCAAGCAGCATTGCAATTAACGGTGGGTGTGAATAGCACGCTGTATATTTTTAAACTGCTGATATTTTAAAACTAAGGATTCAGTGTTTGCAGATGTGCAATTTCTTATTCTGCTTTGACAAAGGATGATGACGGGCAGTATTTTTTCCCCCTCCCCAGTGGGTGGACATGTGAGGTATCAAGCTATTTAAAGCTATGAAAGCTTTAAATTATAACCTGGGACACAGCATTTTTAAATATTATTTGGCATGGCAATACAGTGAAGCAATTTTGGATATTAATTTTAATGTCTTTGCTGTGAACTATTTCTGATTAATGTCTAGTTTAGATGATAATACATATTACACACTTATTTCAAAATAGCATGTTTCACCTTGTTGCATTAGGAGATCTCCTGGCTATTCTAGCCTCCCCTCAGGCATGAAAGCCAGCTGGGTGACTTTGGGCTAGTCACTCTCTCAGCTCAACCCATCTCACAGGGTTGTTGTTGGGAGAAATAGGAGTATTAGATATGTTTGCCACCTTGAATCACTTATGAAAATAATAAAGATGGAATTAAAAAAAAACAACCCTGAACTCTTATATACCTGCCTCTCCATTCAGTCAAGAGAGTACAAATGAGCAATGTGATATGATCTGGGGGGAAAAAAAAGCATTTTCAACCGTTTATAAGTGCCTCAAGTCTCAGATATTATTGCATGCTGCAAAAACCCCCCAAAAAGCAGGCTGGCAAAAAAGAGTCTATTCTTCCAGAAAATATAAAAAGAATCACAAATTTCATGCCATTTTACATTCTTTTAAACCTTTTTCCTGGTTTCCACTTCAGTTGTGACTCAACTTCTGAGGTAATAATTTGTGTGGAGGGGGAGAGGAGAGGGAAGGAGCGAATGACGCACTTGGTTTTTTAATTATGACTTTTCTGTTCCATCTCAGGGGAAACCAAACATCTTGTTTAATTTTTGCAGCACCACTTGAAACAAAGTTCATCCTCATTGAATTCAGACAAATATCCTGTTTTCAAAAAGACATAGACATCATACTTAGGACCAATTTCTTAGTCTGATTAGCTTTTATAGATTTTGGATTCTGGCACTACCTTCCAGATTCTGTCCTGTGGCTTGGACATTCACGTTTCCCCATGTCTACCTGCTATCTTTAGCCAAAAGTCAGAATGCAGTCAGCACCTGATCTTTTGCAATGTAAATAAGAATCAAACGAATAAAACCCTTAAGAATTAATTAGTAGGATTTATGAGGCCATCTGTGGAACCATAAAATACTGGGAAATTGCAAAAAATGGTATTGTCTTTGCTTAAACTGTGCCTCATTAAGGGCAAAGTTGTAAATTACTTACTACTGTGCGGGGAAAATGAGGCAGTAGCAACCAGTCAGGCTAGGAAATCAATGTTACATAATAAGTCATAGGTGTCTTATATTGCCTTATTGGGCAGAGCAATTGGATTTAGTGAGTATCAAGAGATTTCAAAGTGAGCTGTTAACTGGAATAGCTAGCTTTGGGCTATTTTTCCATTATGATCTTTGCGTGATATCTCAGCAGATAAAATACCTGGCCACTCTTTGGCAGGGCATGGAAGTTAAGCAGGGTTGAGATTGGTTAGTAGTTGGATGGGAGACCATGTTGTAATTCAATAGCTTTAGATTATACTCAGAATTTTTTTAAAAAAGTCCCAGAAAAGGAAGTGGCATATGACTTCTCTCCTGTTGCCTACAACACTGTGGGACATTACCTGAGGTAATGGTAATTACCAAAAGTTGAGGTATACTTGAAAGAAGTTTGTGTGAGAGACAGAGAAAGGAGTGAACTTTAGGGACAGAAATTTCAAAACTGGTTAACTGGCACAATTAATGTAAAGTATTCAAGTAGGTCCACTCTGTCATTTTACAGTCTAAGAACACATCTGCTCAAATTTCCTTTGGGCTGTTATAGTACCCCTAGATGATACAACCTGGAGATTAGAAACAGAAGTGTCAGGTATTGAGTTTCAAGTCTAGTACATAATTCTGCTAACTTGGGTTAGAGTCTTATTAAACCCCAGTGGCTTACCACTATTATTAGTGACAAGTACAAAGACACTTAGCAATTCACTTGTGAGAAAAAATTAATACAGATGATTTCTCACTTGAATTTATAAAATTGCATGGCAATGCTGTGAATATGAGCCTCGTTGGTGCAGTGGTTAGAGTGCAGTACTGCAGGTTACTTCTGCTGACTGCCGGCTGCCTACAATTTGGCAGTTCAAATCCCACCAGGCTCAAGTTTGACTCAGCCTTCCATTCTTCCAAGGTGGGTAAAATAAGGACCCAAATTGTTAAGGGCAATATACTGACTCTGTAAACTGCTTAGAGAGGGTTGTAAAGCACTGTAAAGTGGTATATAAGTGTAAGTGCTAAGTGCTATATAATTAAACTGGATAACTGATATGGAATTCCAGAAAGATTTGTTACAAGTCTCAGATTCTTAACATGTTAGAAAAGAAGTGCCCACCCCACCCAAAGCTCCTGCTAAACACCTATATATGGACAGGACAACTACAATATCCTATCTCAATTTTATACCAAAGGTTCTCCTGATGTTACAGCTGAAGTGGCAAGATTTTGCTTCAGGTTTATCCAAAAACCTAAAAAGCTACATAGACAATAGTAGCATTAGGTCCAAATAGCCAAATCTTTATACATGTACTGTAATTTATTTATTTATTTGTTTGTTTGTTTGTTCGATTTATATATGCCGCCCTTCTCCGGAGACTCAGGGCAGCTTACAATGCATTAAGCAATAGCCTTCATGCCTTTGTATATACCTGCTTAGTAGGGCTTTTTGCCCCCCCTCCTGAGCGGTGTTCTATTTTATACAGAGTCAGTTTATTGCCCCCACAATCCGGGTCCTCATTTTACCTACTTCGAAAGGATAGAAGGCTGAGTCAACCTTGAGCCTGGTGAGAATTGAACTCGCAGTAATTGCAGGCAGCTGGCAGCTAAATACTACTTTAACAGCAGCAGTTTAGTCCACTGCGCCACCAAGGCTCTTATTGGCTAATTAGCTTATCTCAATCCTCTGAATTCTTTTCAATTAAATAAAATCTAGTTTTATAGATTTTAGATGAACTTCATAACTTTATTATGTTATATAATTACATTATGCTATTGGTTCTAGAGTTTTTAAATGTTCAATGGTATTTATATATTGTATTGGTCAATGACTGAAATTACTACTACTACTATTGCTGCTGTTGTTAACTATTTTCACTGTTGTTGTTGTTGTTTAGTCACTAAGCCATATAAAACTCTTTGTGATCCCATGGACTACAGCACACCAGGCCCCCATCCTCCATTGTTTCCTGTAGTTAGTTTGCCCAAATAACTTTATTGCGTCGATGACGCTATCTAACCATCTCATCCTTTGCTGTCCCCTTCTCCTTTTGCCTCCAGTCTTTCCCAACATCAGGATCTAATTATCTTTACACTTAAAATACTTAATGTGAAACAACATTTTTTAAAAAAAAGCCAGCAAATCTCTTGCAGATAAGATGATTGCTTTTCTTGAAATATGATGGCATTTAGCAGGGACAGAGGCCCATCACACATGAACCCTGGGGGAAAGATCTGGGGTGACATTTCCTTGCCTCAAATCATATCCTCCATACCAGTTTATAGCTAGTAGTTTAACTGTGCCTGGACAATACAACAGAGTAGCCAAGAATCATGTGGAAGACAAAGTTATCATAAAAAGGAATTCAGTTATATCTACAATATCTTCAAGAAAACTTGTTTTCTCCACCATCTTCTGGATTCTCTTTCAGGTACAGTACAAAAATGACAACATCATTCTTATCTCATATTGGTTAGAAAAGAGAAGCTTCTTCTTTAATTGCCAACATATAAAGCTGTCCCTCAACTTAGATGATAGCCTGAATGAATCCATCAAAATCTATTTCTCAGTAAATATAGAATGGATTATTTGCAAAGAAGATAAAGTACTGTTACATTAGGCATTACATTATTTGCATTAGGCAAAGTCATAGAAATTATAATGTCATAGGTATTACAATGACATCACACATAATGACACCATTAACTTTTCTTGTGATTCATGACAAGCAAATGATGCAAATATCATATTTTAATGTTACAAACTTTGCTGCTTCTCCTCTAATAATTAATGCAAATCAATTACATTAATATTAATCAATTTTGTTGTATACATGATGTACAATGACAATAACAACAACAACAACAGTAATAATAATAATAATAACAATAACAATAATAATAATAATAATAATAATAATAATAATAATAATAATAATAATAATTTAATCTGTAGTGAGATTTACAGCCTTTGAGGCTGGTTAATACAGCCTAACCAGCAGCTCGAGTCCTAACCAAGGACCTAGGAACTGTTAAGGTATCGTGGGAGGATGTAAGCTGTTCCGAGTATGCTGGTTTTTTGTAGAATCAAAATATTCAAGTCCGGTAAATTTAGAATTTCTAAATAGTGGGGTAGTCCTTTGGGTATTGCTCCATGGGCTCCAATTACAATCGGGACAACACACAATTTCTTTTTCCACAGTCACTCAACCTCAATTTGCAAGTCCCGGTACTTTGTGATTTTTTCTTGCTGCTTATCTTCAATCCGTGCATCACCAGGTATTGCAATGTCAATGAACCATATTTTTTTCTTTTCAACTATTGTTATGTCAGGTGTGTTGTGGACCAAGTGCCTGTCAGTCTGAATCCTAAAGTCCCACAAGATCTTGAGTTTCTCATTCTCTAAAACTTTCTCAACCTGATGTTCTCAGTGGTTTTTGCTGTACTCAAATTCAAACTTCTGGCACAATTTCCAGTGAATGATCTTAGCAACGCGGTCATGGCATTGTAGGTAGTCAGTTTGTGAAATTTTGCTGCACCCATTGTTCAGGTGGTCGACTATCTCATTTTTCTCATTACAGAGGCGGCATTTGCTGTTGGTGGTAACATGTTGAATTTTTGCCTTCATGCAGTTTGTGGCTAGGGCTTGTTCTTGAGCTACCAAAATAAAGCTTTCTGTTTCTTTTTTCAGTACTCCTGATCTTTATTATTATTATTATTTGTTTAATATGCTATACTGTACCTTTTATTCTAATTTTAACCACAGAAATGCTAGATTGAAAATAGTTTTGAATTTGAGGAGTTAGAAAAGGGCAAGGAACCAATAGCCATGAATTATTTAAAAGTCTTTTAATAATAACTTCTAAAACTGAGGAGCCTCTGTTTTGGTATTTCATACTTGTGTTCAATAGATGAAAATATGCTTGATATTTGATATATCAAAGCACTTAACCATGATCTTAGAAAATGGAAGTTAATATTTTTTTGTACTTAACTAAACTGAGTTTAAAAGTACTACAGACCTGATGTGCTTCTTTCAAAACAATGTTATTATATTTATTCCATCCATCCGTCCATCCATCCACCTACCCACCCACCCACCCACCCACCCATCCATTGTGTTATTAGGTTGGCAATGACAATTATGGACATAACTTAAAAAATGAGCTGGGTTAATATAAGGAGAGGATAAAGATACCTTTGAATTAGATAAAAACAAACCTAATTATTAAGTGCCAAAAGCATACAAAAGAAGTGCTATCTGAAGGTGAACAAAGAGAAGTGTGTGCAAAGCATAGAGACAGTTTAATCCCATTGAAACCTGCTGAATTTACACATAAATGAAATAAGGACTTTAGGGATTAAAAGGGGACTTGGGGCACACTGGTTGTTTGACTCGTTCTGCATCTGGACTTGGAGGCTCCCATTCCTCCAGCTGCCATAATGCCTAGTGAGCATAGTTGAGTAGAATTTGGATGTGTGAGGCATGAGTGAGATTGTGTGAACAGGGGAACAATTGTACACTTTAAATCAATAGAGCTTTGTTGTGGCTTTAAATTCAACCGGTCTCCATGTATTCCAGTGATGTTGCAGTGCTTGAGTGAGGGGGGGTTGTGAATATTGCCACTTCTTCCTCCTGCTGTTGACTGGGACTGTGGGATCTATCTGCCTCAACTGATTGTGTGATTGGAGTAAGTGATAATAAAATAAGCCTGGCTGTTCTCTAACAACATCATGTGCCTATTCATCTATCTATCTTAGCTAAAATAAGAATCCCATTGCTATTTTCTCCCATATAGCTAACAAGCAGGTATTTAAAATGTTGCCTATTTTTGTGACATTAAAAAAAAACACCTTAACTTCTATTGATTTCAGTGTGGTATTTATATCTACAGAGGAAGAAGTACACAGGAATGCATTAAAATAGTGCAATCAAACAGATTTACTTTTATTTAAAACAGTTATATGGCTGCCCAAGTTGAACACCGTGACTCCGGGTGACTTACAATTAACACAAAGACAAAACAAAATCGTTAAAAAAAATTCCGTACAAAACTCTTAAAAGGTGGTCTGGAACTCACTACTAAATACCCTCTGGCAGACAAGATTCCAATCATTTTGGTCCCTGTATCTGAGGAAAAAGCCAGATATTGAATTTCTTCCTAAAGAACAAAAGAGTTGGGGCCAACCCTATGTTGGCGGGAGATCATTCTAGAGGGCAGAAGCACAATGGACAAGGCAAACCTTTGGGTTCCATCCCATGGCATTGTTTTAACAAAGACCTCCATTCAAGAGAAATCCTGTTATATTTTTCACCCCAATTTATATTGGAAAATGCAGCTAGGGTTATCAAATTTTGGTTGCTGTAAGGGAAACAAGATCAAAATTAAAAGTTTAAGAATTACGGGTATTTTTGGGGAAAAAAAGAGTACACATTTATACAATGGTGCAGAAGACATTATGGACCAACTTTATGATGAAACCAGAATGATTCTTACTGTTTATTCTTTATGGGCAAGGAATTAGAAAAGAAATATGGGGAATTAATATTTTATATAATAAGTGTGTATGCATAAAAGTTGGAAAAGCAATAAAATGCCTAAAGTGGTAGACTGGATAATAAAATTAACTGACCTTGCAGAAATAGTGGAGCTGACTAGTTTGGTCAAAGAAAAAAGAATAAAGACATATGGATTTTTTGCAGAAAGAAGAAAAAAAATTAATTGATATTTTAAGATTCAGGGATTAAGTTGGGTGGAAATCATAATTATATGTTTTTTCTTTTTAATTATTTTCCTTCTTCTCTCTATTTCTTTTTCTCTCTTTGTTCCCGTTTGTTCTGCGTGTGAGTGTATAAAGCAAAGGAAAGCCGAAGTAAGATCATAAGCAAAGTTGCAGTTTCACTAAGTGACTGTTTCACTCAACAGCAGAGTTGTTAGTCCCAATTGTGGTCACTAAAAAGAAATATTTGTAATCTCTTCTTGGCCTTGTGATTAACGTCAAGTGTAGAATTACAAATAGCAACCAAATACTGTAATATTTAATACAAATATTAAGGAAAAATCTATTTTTGGTTAATATAAATTTTTAGATAGCATTCCATATCCTGAACAAATGAAATTGTGCAAATGATTTCAGATGGGGGAATACTTCATTCTGCATCTCTGGATACATGCCAGTTACTATTAGTTCAAATTTTGAACCAGAAGCTATTTATCTTTTTCCTGCTGCCAAGTAGATGACATTTATAAATTCTGTTATGTTATAATCACTAGAATGCATAGATTCACATGGATTTATATGGTCCGTTAGTGACACTGAAGTCTTGTGCAAGAAGTGATAACAAGCTATCCTGACATTTTACTATATCTAGCAAAAAATTCTCATCACTTCATTATGTTTCCAGCTGCATTCTTGCAGAAAGTGACACAACGAATATTTGTAAGTGGTTTGTAGATCATGTGTAACTATGCTGAAAACTTGGCACAGAAGAATGGCTTCAAGGAGAAATGAAAAGGCAGTATTAAGAGGACTTGGTGATTCCATTGTATAATAAACTACCATATTTCTAATCATCTAATCATCCATTGGATTTATTGACATCCAAGAGAAAGGGATACTTCAAGAAAAGTGGCTTTTCCACTCTGAAGTTCAGTAAAGCAATTAGAGATCAGGAAAAAAGAAATAGATAAAATGAAGAGCTAAATTCAAATAATTGTGAATATAGTAAGTAATAAAATATCAATAAAGTAAAGTGCTAGAAATTGCAAAATTGGATAGATTTAGATTTCAGGTTCCATGAATGAGAAAAAGACAAATTGATCATTTGGAAAATGAATTTCTGTACTGTGGAATGGATTCAGCTAACACACATGCATTTTTAAAAATGAAACATCAACACGAAGTAGAAAATAAATAATTTGATTTTATATTATGGCCTATAAAATGAGATTATCAATTAATTTAGCCCTGCCTAGAAATTCCAAGTATAACTTTCAGTTTAAAAATGAATGGATGAATAAATAAGTTAAACCGAAGATCTTCTCCTTCCCTTTTTCCTAAGATTAACTCATCACATGTCCAAGTCACTTGATTGAGTGAAAAAGAAGGAAAGAAGGATGGACATTTGATTTGTCAGCCAACATTTGTTTTAGGACATAAAAAATGAAATTTGTTTCTCTTATACCTTTGCCTCCTTTCCTTTGAGCTCATCCCTTATCAGTGGAGTCATCCCTTGTGCTTTTAAAATAAACATTGGAATTGTAACAAAATAAGCTTAACAATCACAAAAATTTTAATTGATACAATTGCTCTTTTTCTATTCATAGACAAACTCTTTGGTAAAAATATTAAAACAGAACTGAGGGAGTAACTAAGTGCCCTGATGTTCACTTGTTCATCTTAGAAACTGAAGAAAATTTGCTCATCTTAGAAACTATTTATGTGCCAACATTTACTTATAGGTATCCTGCTACATACATCTGAGAGCAGTGCAGGGGCCTAGAGGTGAAGATGGTTGCCTCCCACTTGGAAAGTTGAGAGTTCACTCCTAGGCAGCAATAGATGTTTCTCTATCAGGGTGCGAAGAGAACATATTTGCTGTGAACTCCGCATAGGCATCAGGAAGGGCATCTGGCCAATAAACATTCAGCTCCATTCAATTGCCCTGACCCCACCCGAAGCAAGGTATTACAGGATCATAAAAAGAAAAAAACCCCTGCTATATAGCAGTGCTGATATGCTTCTTCTGCCTTACAAGAATGATGTTAATTTGCTTTCTGTTCCAGCTACTTGTGTTATAACTTAAATACAACATGTATTTTGTGGAATGTCTCTGAGTCCCAATTGTTTTCCTTTCCAATGTTTTTTAAGCATTCAATTTAAAACTTTTCAATTTTGTTCACTTTGTATTTTACTCCCATCTTAGGTTTGCTATAATGCTGTATCGATGCTTTTATCTTTATTTTTATACCAAATATCCTGTTTTCCCAAAAATAAGACCTCCCCAAATAATAAGCCCAGTTGGGCTTTTGAGCGCATGTGCTTAAATAAGTCGCCCTGAAAATAAGCCCTCCCCAAAAATATTTAAATGCATGTGCAGCCAGTCCCCACCATTTCCTCTGGTTAGGGTTAGGGAGATAGAGCTGGAAATCAGGTAAGATGGCAAGAGGAGCCCTGTCTTGCTCTATATGCCCAAAATAATAAGACCTCCTCGAAAATAAAGCGCTTATTTTGGGGTTCAAAAATATAAGACAGGGTCTTATTTTTGGGGAAACACAGTATTGTTTTCATATGCATAAGCTACTTGTGGGGAGAGTATGTAACAACCTGAAAAGTAGAATGCAAATATGTGCATATTTTAAAAATAATATAATAAGTATTGCTTTAGAATAGCTCCTGTTGGCTTTAATGCGAACGAAGTAGGAACTAATACAGTACAGATGACTGGATTTCATCCAATTATTTGTTCCTGATTGTACAATGTTCTGTAAATCCTTTCTACTTTGTATGGCAAATAATATGTACAATATAGCACTTCCATCAACTCCTCTGCCTCCCGAAAGCTGATTGGAGCATTCAAACCATAAGAACTTCCACTTCTCAGAACAGAAGAACTTTAGAACAGAACATATCCAACCTATAGAAACATTTCTAACTGTACTGTTAAAATACTTCTCGTAAAAGTATACATTTCTGTTGTATATATATTCAGAACTAATATTTAATTTCTTCTCACCCTTTCTCCTCAGGTTTATGTTTATGTATATTTTATACATAAACATACTTTATACATATACACAAATATATTATATACATATATTTATGTATATAAACCTCCTCAGGTTTATGTTTATGTATGTTTTATTAAATTTATATACCGCAAGGAGAAGGGCGGTATGTAAATTTAATAAAATAAATAAATAAATAAATAATAAATAAATAAATAAATAAATAAATGTATGAACTACATGAGAGAGCATGAGGTTCAACAGTTAAAGATGCTAAGTTTGTCAGCAAGCTGAAAGCCCAGATTTGAGACTTGAACGCTTGCTCCAGCTCCTGCCCACCTAGCAGTTCAAAAGCATGCAAATGCGAGTAGATAAATAGGTGCCACATTGGTGGGAAGGTAACAGCGTTTTGTGTTCCTCAGCATGTAGCCATGCTGGCTGCGTGACCACAGATGCATCTTCAGTCAAGGCTTGCTTCCTCAGCTAAGAAACAGAGATGAGTACCGCCCCCTAGAGTCAGTCATGGCTGGACAGGGGAAACCTTTACCTTTATGAACTACACTGAAGCCCATTGAAAGTCTTAGAGTTAGGTTATTAAAATCTTTTGCAGCTCAGACTTACTTACAAATTTTTAAAAAGTCAGTCTGTTGTTCCAGGGATTAGTATAAGTAAACAGCCATGTACCTAATACAATGCTGATTACAGTAGATTTCAGTTGCCTTGTAACTGAGGCTGCTGTTCTGTTTGTGCCATTCATGATATTAACTCACATGTTTTTTCCTGACTTTTATTTACAACAGATGCCCAAGAGATATTTACAAAAACTAAAATAAATTAAATTATCACTGCCAGATGCTTTACAATATTATTATTTTATCTCTTTGTTTCAGATCAGTATAAAACTGGAGCACATTGTACAGAAACAAGCATGTATTATTTTAACACATCATGCAAGAAAACCTACTTACAACAAGAAGTGGCATTTAAATAGAGTTTTTCATCCATTGATCCCAGGACATTTGATAAATTTTTCATACTAATTCCATTTGTCCCTAATCTTTTGTACAGAATTTAATTTGACAGCAGTGGGAAATCTCCATATGTTATGAAATCCAAATTAAAATGTAAATACCTAATTTTGTTTACAAATATGAAATTGTTGCATATATTCTAACCTTCTACTGAGATCATACATTTTCGGCTAACTTTACTATATCACTGTCCTCATTTTTCCTCTTTTTCCTCTTTATCTTGTAGAGATTTTGCTAATATGAATTATTCAAGCTGCATTTCTTCAGCACTGATCTATTCTCCAAAGTTCTCTAGAAGCTCATACTGTAGAATATATGGAATGGTTACACCTCAGCTTCTGTCCAAACTGCCCAATGAATTTAGCTCCGCAAAGCATACTGTCAAAGATAGTTCCATTATGCCATCCCCTCCTAATGTCTTATACAGAAATTGACCAAATAGCAAATAAACCTAGTGAGATCTCATTCTGTGCTGTGACCAAAGGCAGGAGTCTAATTTAAAAGGCAAACATCTACATGACATTCATAGGCCCAGTCTGCTTCTCAGTTTTCTTGCCTAAAACAGCTGCTTCAGCCAACAGTTGACTATCAACTGTTGGCTGAAGCAGCTGTCTTGGGCAAGAAGATGTCTTGGGCAAGAAGATTACCCTCTTTCTTCTTCCCTCCCTCATTTACTCACTAGAATAATTGTTTTAATCTCACCTGCAGGCTGAGTGGTAGGTAAGGAAATGATATGTATGATTTCTTCATGTAAATGCTTCATGTACAGTAGGGTGTCAAACTCGCGGCCCAGATGCATCACGTGCTGGCAATGACCCCCTCCCAGTTGAGTGAAGGAGAAAAAAGTCATGATACATCATATGATGATAATGTGACACCACAAGTTTGACACCCCTGATGTACAGCATATTTAATGTTCAAGTACTGCAAATACTTTTGCCTTTGTTAAACTCTTTTTTTTAAAAAAAAAATCAGGTTATATTCACCTTCCTCTAAAGCATGGGTATCTAATTTTTTGACTTGCCTAGGCTGCATTGAGTAAAAGAGGAATTGTTTTGAGCTGCATATAAATATATATATATATAATATAGTTAATATATAGAAGTCACACCATTATGTTCAAAATAATCTTGTGAGGCTACATTACTAGCTGTCCAGGATCGCATGCAGCCCATTGGTCAAGGATTGGTCATGCCTAATCTAAAGTGTACCTCCTGGTGTAATCTCTAGTTCTGGGGAGGCCACAAGCAAATGGCCTGAATCTTTCCACTTGGCCAAAAGTGTGACAAAAATAAAAATCTTGAATTCATGATAAATAAAGTGTCATTATATACTTGGTAACCATGTGTACTTGGTAATGAACTTCTTTCCTTAACAGCTTTCCTAGTTATTGCATGAAAACCTTTAGCATAGTTCTGTATGTTTGAAATATTATATCTTTCAATTATTTTGTGTAACTTCCATTTTGACTAGCAGCCAAAAGACTCCTGATGCCTGCTTCATCACTCAAAGGGTCTGTAGGCCAACTCACCACAGCCAATTTGTAGCAGCCAACTCATTTCAAAACAACTTGCTGCAGGTCCAGAGCTACATTAATATTAAAAAAATGGTGGAATAGAATCATTAAATAAAAGATGCAAAAAGAGGGACAAAATGAAAGATAAGTGACAAAAATTAGAATATTGTTAGAATTATTTTAAATAATTGAATTTAATTAAGTTTAAATAATTAAATTGTTGAATTGTCCTGTGGCAAGTTGACTGGGGCAAGTTATCTATGGCGAGTTTGCCATGGTGAGTTGTCTGCAGTGAGTTGTCCCATTCCACACTCAAAACCTAACTATGGTTCTTAGTCTAAAATAATTACCCTGGTCTATAGTGCATACTGTTGCTGTGTCATGATGTCATACATCCTCTACTGCAGGGGTGTAAAACACAAGGCCTTTGGGCCGCATCCGGCCTGCTACGTGATCAGATCTGGCCTATGGGGACATCCTGGAAAAACTAAGGGGCTGACCCGTGTGGCTTTAGCCCAGTTTACCCAATGAAAAGAGAAAACATCAGGCCAGTGTGGCTTTGGTCCAGTCTACCCAGTGTGAAGAGGAAACATGCCAGCAGTTTGGGGAGTGGTGTCAAGCTGGCCACACCCACCCAGTCAGCCATGCCTAACTGGCCCCCCGAAGACAACCACAGCCCTGATGGGGCCATCGATGAAATTGAGTTTGACACCCCTGCTCTACTGTATTATACATTACCATTTATAAGTAATATATCAAACTTCAGGGACTGATGAAACTCAGATCAGACTAGAGTGGTAATTTCCTATCTACTAGGCAGAGATCTCAAAAACCAGAGTTAAAAACACAGTACTAAGGAATGTAATTCAAAAGGTATCTTACATGATGAAGACTTTAAACTTGTAGAAAATGTCCTAAACAATGCATGTCCTTTGATAAAGTATACTATCATACCAAAACCTGAGCAATGAGAATAATCACTTGTGCAAGGAAGGATTCAGACAACTAGCCATAACACATCCCTTTCTCTCTCTGAATAACCACATGCTAGAAACAAACAAAAGAATTCTGATACTCTTCCTGTTAGATAGAGGTTTGCCAAAATAGTACTTCATGTTGACCAGAAAGGAAATCCTCAGCACAGCATTCCAATACCTAAGGAGCTGCCACAAAGAAGAGGGGGTCATCCTATTCTCTAAAGCCCCTGAGAGGTAGGACAAGAAGCAATGGATGAAAACTAATCAAGAAGAGAAGCAATCTAGAACTAAGGAAAAATTTCCTGATAGTGAGAACAATTAGTGGAATGACTTGCCTTCAGAAATTGTGGGTGCTCCAACACCCACAATTTCTGGATGTTTTTAAGAAGAGATTGGACAACCATTTGTCTGAAATGGTGTAGAGTTTCCTGCCTAAGCAGGGGGTTGGACTGGAAGACCTCCAAGGTCCCTTCCAACTCTGTTCTGTTTTTTTGATTGATCACATTGTTACAGATCTGTTATAGTAAAATTAATGTTACAGGCAATAAAGGAAGGCCATAATTGCTTGAAGCTGAACAGAAGAACTTTAAAAGTTTTAGTTAAAACACTTTTATGGAACAGCAAGCAACTTTGATATATCTTAATAAAACACACTTATTTTTATTGGGGCATTTAAGTTTAAGAAACCAATCTAAAACACATTTTAAAAATCTCATATACACACATCTCTTTAGATAAAGTATGCCTGTAAGAAACGAGAAATGTTTTATAAAAGGATATTACAAATCCTTAAAAAACTAACTTCAGAGAACTTATTAACTTACCAACTGAAAGGATTAATTAAATCAATATTTGGACCGCAAACAAACCTATCTCCTTCAATATAGGATGAGCTAAACAGCATGGTGAAAAAGTTTTGAATTTTTGAATAGTTTGAATTTTCTCGATTTCTGCATATCTTTGCCACTGAAAATTGCCAAAGTTTCATGAGGCGCAATTCTTTTGGGTAAAAGTCTTCAGAAATTTCCTTCCACTTGGGTTTCCCAATTGTGGCATCTTTAAGACACATGGGATTTCAATTCCCAGAATTCCCCAGCCAGCATAATCCACCTGTCTTAAAGTTGCCAAGGTTTGGAAACTCTGCTCAAAATGCCGCATAAGTGAGTCTAGGATCTATGAATGAAAATGCTGACAAAAGTCAGCTCTGATTTTCAAATGAATTATTTGCCCAGCTGTCCTAGCTAGGTTACTGAACTGACTGAATTAGACACGATTACAGGCATTCGTCAGTTTACGACCACAATTGAGCCCCAAATTATTGTTCCTAAGTGAAACATTTGTTAAGGGAATTTTGTCCCATTTTATGACCTTTTGTGCCAGAGTCTCTGGATCACTGCAGTTCTTAAGTTAGTAACATGGTTGTAAAATGAATCTGGCTTCCCCATTGATTTTGTTTGTTTTGAGCTTGCAAAAGGAGATCATGTGACCCCAGGACACTGCAACCATCATAAATATGAGTCAAGTGTCCGAATTTTGATCACGTGACTCAGTGGTGGGTTGCTCCTAGTTCTCATCAGTTCGCAAGAACCGGTAGTAAAACTTTGTAGTAGTTCAGAGAACCGGTAATAACATTGATTGGCCACGCCCCCGAACTGGTCTCCGGCCCGGTCGCTGCTCACTTACCCCGCCCACCTCATCAGAGGCTTTTTTTTTTAACTTTTAAAAGCATTTTTTCTACAACCTCTTTGGCCAAAAAAATGCTTTCAAAAGTAAAAAAAAAAAAAAAAAAAGAAGTTGCAGAAAAAAAATGCTTTTAAAAGCCTCTGATGATCGCGCGGCTCAGTTGGAATCATCAGAGGCTTTAAAAGCATTTTTTCTACAACCTCTTCAGCAGAAGAGGTTGTAGAAAAAAAAATACCTTTAAAAGCCTCTGGTGATCCCAGATGAGTTGCCTGATCGTCAGAGGCTTCTAAAAGCATTTTTTTCTGCAACCTCTTAAGGTTGTAGAAAAAATGCTTTTAAAAGTTAAAGAAAAAAAGTTGGCCACGCCCACCCAGCCACATTACCCCCCACCAAGCCACTCCCATAAAATATGCCACGCCCACAGAACCGGTAGTAAAAAATTTAGAACCCACCCCTGACGTGACTATGGGGATACTGCAACGGTCATATGCATGAAAAATGTCATAAATCATTTTTTTGAGCACCGTTGAAACTTTGAACAGTCACTGAATGAACTAGGGCTAGGACTAATGAGGATTACCTGTGTTTTTTTTACACTGTCACATTCTATGCCGAATGAATTTGCTTATATAAATATGTATGAAACAAGCAATATATATTGGTAGCATTTATTCATTTAGATCTTTTTCTATATCACCATTGGAAACACATTGGAAGCGCAGACAACATTCAGAGGCAAAGATATGTAATAATTCTGAACATTCAGAAAGGGTGAATTCTCTCTCAGTGAACTGCAAATATGAATCTTGGAGCAGAATGGAAGCAAACTATTGATTGTTGTAGTACACCATTTCCTGGGCTTCTCCCGTAATGCTGGAAAAAATCCAGGATGCATCACAAATAGAGTTCACACAGGACACCAGAGTTCACTTTGATGGCCTTTTCCATGACATCTAGGATCTAGAACTCTGCAGAATCTTTTACACGTAGTCCTCGACTTACAACACTTCATTTAGTGACTGTTTGCAGTTACAACGACACTGAAAAAAGTGACCTATGACCATTTTTCACACTTCTGACTATGGCAGCATCCCCACTTAGTAACATAAATTTTGGAGTCCACTGTGGTCGTAAGTCAAGTACTACCTGTATTTTGTATCGTACTAGGAATGAAATGGCACGGATGTTCATTTCAGGCAATACTTTGAGAAGCCTTCTAATTATCAAGACTTTTCAACAGTGGTCAGAAGGCTGTGTGTGTGTATGTGTGTGCGTGTGTGTGCAATCTTTGGATGAAAGTGTTTAAACAGAAACTTTGCAACAGTTTTGTAGGGTGCCAAAATTGCATTCTGAGCAGAGGGAGGACTTCCAAGGTGCCTTCCAGCTGTAAAGTTTTCTGTAAATTTTAACTGTGGGTGGTTTCACACATTGTGCTAACTAAATAATTAAAGATATATGACTATTTCTTTGGTTGGGACTTGGAATTTTGTGTAAATCTAGGCGCCATGATATGTAAATCTTGGTTTATAGTTTATTTATTTATTTTATTTATTTTGTCGAGTACATATTAGATGATATATATAAGTATGAATTGAATACATAAAATGAATACAACTAAAGGGAACATTAGGACAGGGATGGTTGGCACGCTGGTGCTCTTATGCATGTCCCTTAAAGACCTCTTAGAATGTAAAGTTCACTTTGAGATAGGTTAGGTTTAGGTTTGACTCCTAGTGAGTATCTAGACACTTTTGTAGTGATTGGTTTTGGGCCTTTTGGCTAAGATGCAGTGCAGTATCTGTTTTTATCAGTATCATGTATATAATTTTCTTGCCAGTAATATGGGAGTGATTTGTTTTTGCCAATTTAATCACCGTCCTGTTATTTCTAGTGGTCTCCAATCCTAGTACTAATTAGGTTTGATCCTGCTTATCTTTTCAAGATAAGCCAAGACTGATTAGATTCTGAACATGGCTTCATCGGGGTTAAGGTTTGAACTCTCAGCTACAATGGTTTATTAATAATCCATGTTTAAAAACTTTTGGGGCATACATAATATGAAGATAGCCTTAAGGAACCCTTGCAGGATTGGAAATTTATATAGAGAGCTTCAGGTGTAAATTACCTGGGGATTATGGGAGGTGACGTCTATCACATCCGAAAGGCACTAGGAAGGCTATCTTAAAATCACACACTAGTTTAGAACTCGACATTAAACTTTTTAAGATATAAGTGCTGACTTAGCTGAATGGTTAGTTCGTAACTTAAACCTGCGGCTCGCACTTGATTTGCATATTTGTATAATGTTTGACTGTTTTACCACCAAAGAGGGTCAAAGGCATTATAGCTGTATTCACAAATGGGAAGATTGAACATGCTGATTGATTGCATTAATTATATTTAGCTAGAATCCATAACAGAACTGTAATGAGATTTAATTGGAAGACTGGGTTAGAGCAGCAGTGGCACAAATTGTAAACAGATACACTAAAATGACACTGAAATAGGGGGAAAAAAGCCTGTTATATAAGAAAAGAGAACCTGTTTGGTCTAGTGTAGGGGTATCAAACTCAAGGCCCATGGACCAGATCCCGCCTGTGGGGTGCTTAGATTTGGCCCACATAAACTCCGTTTTTGCTAGCAGAGGGTTGCAGAAGGCCATTCCAGCCAGTAGTGGGTTCCACTTACTTTCGCTACCGGTTCAGATCTGTGAGCATGCGTGTGTGCGTGTGCATTCGCTTCACCCACGTGCGGTGCTTCTGCGCATGCACAGAGCATCCATGATGATGTCTGTGTGGGCGGGCGGAGCCTGCCACCACCACCACTACTAGTTTGCCCAAACCGGGGCAAACCAGTAGAAACCCACCTCTGATCCCAGCCGAAAACAGAGATCAGGAGCCCGTTTTTGCTGGCAGAGCACTTAGGCCACCATAAGCACCCCTGACACGAGTGGCGTCAAGCTGGCCATGCCCACCCTGGGCCCCCAAAATCAAATATAACCCTGATGCAGCCCTCAAAGAAATCAAGTTTGATACTCCTGGTCTAGTGGTTAAGGCACTATATAGGAGACTATGAGTTCTACATTAGGCATGGAAATTGGCTGGATAACTTTGGGCCAGTCAGTCTTTCTTAACTCATGACAACAGGCTCTAGCCTGTCAGTCAGTTCCAGTGGCAACCAATAGACACTCAATTGATCTGGGAAAAAAAGAAAAGCAGATCCTGAAGGTGCCGGAAAACACTGGGTAGAAAAAAGTAGTTAAGTAAAATCTTAATAAAAAGAAGACTAAATTCTTGACCCCCCCCCTTTTTTTTTGCCAGGTAATTGGGAGTTTGGGCAAGAAAAGGAGAGAGGCCTGTTCTTCTCACAAGACCTTTTACTATCCAAAAGTAAGTGTCCCTCTAGGCTTCAAAAAACTTTGTGGAAAACTATAGGATGGCCTCTGGAAATCTACATAGTCACATTTAAACTATGGCGATTTTTAGGGCTTCTAAAAGAATTTAGAAAGCATATTTATAAATTCATTTTAATTCATCATCCAAGCAACTGTTTCCTATTCCACGTTGTTCTGTGAATACATTTTACTGCTATATATAGTATCAAAGTGAAACCTACAAAATGAATGTATATGTTTCAAATGCTCCAACCCACATCAGCTTTAATGCTAACAATACCTTCATCTTCAAATTTACTTCTTTCAGTTTGAGAGCAGCATGATAGATAGATGATAGATCAAACATAGATGAAAACGTTTATTGAACTTAATTACATACTGTTAACAGTATGTTAACAAGGATCAGAAATAGGGATGATTTGATCAATGCATGAAAAACAGTGAGAATAGAGTTTTGCTTATCTGTAGAGCCTGATTATCTTTTCTATTCTATACAGGGTTCCTTCTATGCCTGAGGACATATTTTGTTTTTTAACCTCTAAAGAAATGGATCTAAACAAGGCAGCAGTAATAGGTGCTGAAGCACCTGCCTGGCAATGTGAGAACAATCTTTTACCATAACCCCACACTTTAAATGTTTAGATAAGTAGGGACTGAAGCTATGAGAAACATCTTCCCCTAATCTCAAACCAAGAAATGTAGCCAAGTAATGAGAATGAAGAAAATTTGACCTGTGAATATTTGGCTACTCTTCCATTTAAGGAATATCAATTCTGTATTTGTGCTGAATCCATTAAATAGCTAGGTAAATGCATAGCAAAATATATCTCAAGTTAGTAACATGCAACATAAATAATGTAGACACAGCTTGGTGAATGCTCTCCAAATGAATTTTATTCCCAGATTAATTTATATTTCAAGAGGAATCCCAGTTCATAAATTTGGAAAATATTTTCAGAAAATAAATTCTTTGTTTGGAAAATTTCTATTGGGTTCTTTGATTCCAAGGCTATCATTACAGAAAATTAATGAGGGAAGGGTCAGTTTTTCAAATTTGGAGCTATATTATCATGTTTATCTAATGTTAAGTATGAAATGCTGAAAAATTTCCAATTTTTAATATTAATTTTAATGTTAATTTTAATGTTAATTTTCTAATTTGGGCAACTGTAGAATATACATATATAGCACCTTTGGTTGAATGGAAATACTAGGCTTGAAATAACACTAGGAATCTAATATCTCTGGAAACAAATACATCAATTAGAAAGTTATAGAATGTAATCTCTAATAAAACAAGATTTGACCCTTTTTGCCATGCTAAATTAACTTTAGGAGAAAGCCATCTTTAAGAATTGGGAAAAAGAAGGTGACATGGAATAATTGGATGGAAAGCAAGATCTTGATTTTGGACCAACTAATAGATGATGAAGTTGAATTTTTAACATATGCTGTGTTAAGAATAAATTACATCTATCAGATGTAACCCAATGGCAATATCTACAGCTGCATCATTTTTTAACAACTTTCTTTGGACCTGCAGCATTTTCAGCTTTGGAGAAATCTGAAATACTAGAACATCCCTGCCATTCATTCTTATAGATAGTTGTTATCAATAAATCAATTTGATATGCAGATGCTAAAAAATGGGTGGAATAAAGAATTAGAGATTCCCATGTTGCTTAGACAATGAGAAAGTGCCCTAATTTCTATACAAGAATGTTAATGGATATTAATCTACAATTTATATAACAACCACAAAAGTAATATTTGGGAACAGAATATTTGAACAGAAAAGGTCTGCTTAAGACAGCATTTTTGTTGGAAATGTAATAATGTTTCTTTAAAGCTTTTTATAATGTTTTTATAATGTCCAATACTGACTAAATTTTGGGTAAGAAAAAGTGAATTATATAAATATAACTGCAACAAACATTAAAATTTTCAGAGGGTAATATAGTTCTTTTGAACTATATACCGGTACTTAGTACATGGAATTTGACAACTGGATGACATAAATGGATGCTTGGTGCCCTTGCTATGGCTAAAAGACTGATATTACAGCATTGGAAAGATAAATGTATGGTTCCTTTCAGCCAATGGATTGAATACCTCATTGCATTTGACACCTATGAGTGGATTGTCTATAGATCTAGACTTCGTGTGGACAAGTATAATGAAATATGGGACTCATACAAAATTCGGTATGTTAAAAAAGCAAGATAGTTATATAAGTGTATTAGAAATGAATATATAAATACTTGAATAATATTTGCATTAGATAAGTATACCGGGGCAGGTTCCAGATCCCTTCCTACTGGTTCGCTCTCACAGGGCACTTCTGCGCATGTGCAGAAGCTTCTGTGCATATGCAAACCCAACCACGAAGTATATATAGCTTTGTAAATGTTGTAACAATATATACTTTGTGTTTTTTTCTGTTTTACTGTTCACTTTTTAAAAGCACTTTTTAATACATTGTTTCTTTTTTTGAGAACGTATCTGCATTATAATTACTTTTTTTCCCCCTTTTCCTTTTCTTGGTATTATTACTTACTTTACTTCATTGATTAGCCCTTGGGCCATATCAAAATGCAGAGTTCCAGACACAAATTATTACTAAAACCTGAAAAAAACAATTTAAAATGGAATTGGATAAAATACAATTTAAAATGAAATTGGAATAAAATATGATTTAAAATGAAATTGGAATAAAAAACAGTTTAAAATGATAGCTTTCATTAGCCTTCAGGTCATATCAAAGCACAAGGTGCAAACACATATCGCCAATAATACCTTATACAAACAATTTAAAAGAAGAGTTAGGGTAATATTCAATAGTTATAGGATAAGATACAATATAATTTAATACATAAATATATAAAATAGAATAAAATGACATAAAATTATATTTCGGCATTACCCTTACAATCTACCCGAATCAGTCCCATGATTCCCATCAGTTCTCAACCGAACCATTTGGTTTAAGTACTGTGCTGTGTTAAATGTTATTTTCAGGTTCTGGCCATACATAAGGTAAGTTGTTTTGATATGGGGATCCCAATGGGTCATTTGTTTAGTTATTATTTTAAAATCAATAAACATTGCATTTATTCTCATATAAAGGAGAGTGACAGAATACATGCACTAAAGGTCTTGGGTTCATTCTAACTATAAAGAAAATTTCTCTGATTAAAAACCTCCCATCCAATACTGCTCATCGGTGAAAACATTAGAATGGGACAAAATAAGAAAAAAGAAAGGGCTTTATAAATCAGATTGATAAAGGAGAATATTTGTGGCTCAGGGCTAAAATCAGATTGAACAATTAGTTGGCAATTCTGAAAAGTTTCCAGGAAGGAATGGAAACAGTTCCGCTGATTTTTTCTCCCCCTTTCCATCTTGATGCATCAAAATCATCAAGGATGAGTAATTGTAAAAACTTCAATAAAACAGCATCTAAGGCTTTTAAGATATTGTAGGTGTATTTCTGAGTCGCTTTAGAAAGTGAGATAAGCATCTAAATTTAATAAATAAATAGTACATTTGGGATATAGAGTTAACTTAAACAGCTTCAATAGTAAAATATAGGCATCTATTACTCTTAGTTCAGTTTTTTAAAAAAAAGCCCAGGAGTATCTTGGCATTATTATATGCTTTGGCAGAAACGACTTTTAGATTGTTCCTGCCAAATTCCAGAAGCTTGAGAAATGGATCCAAGATATTTAAAAGCTGGAACTGGTTCTATTTTGTTAATTCCGGTTTGCCATTGATGTTTACGGCGGCTAAATCCTCCCAAGAAATCCATAATTTCAGTCTTGGGGTGAGTGACTTTCCTCCTTGTAGAATTCCATTAAGGCCTGCCAACTTCCCTGAACTCCCACCTGTGTAACTGAGACAATTGCTGTGTCGTCATCATATAGCACCATTGCCAAATGCTTGTCCCTGAGCTAGGGGTGGAGGTGATTTTTCTTTCTATTTTGGTAAAAGTAGCAACCCCTGAGTATATAAAGATATTAAAGCAGCAGAAGAGCCAAAATGTGACCCTCTTTCATTCTTTGACAGATTGGAATGTAGTAAAAGAGCCAGCTTCGTTGCACTGTGGGGCACTGTGTTTTTATGCAGAATCCTATGGCAGTTGGTTGATATAAGAGATCAAATATTAGGTATCTTCCTAAAATGTACGGGATATCTTCCACCAGAGCCTATATCAGTGATGGCTAACCTTTTCTGGACCTAGTGCCCAAAGCATGTGCACACATGGCCAAACCTCCAAAATGTATGCATGCACATCCTCACACATGTCCCCTGCCCATGCGCGCAGGGCCCCCATGCCCCGCCCCCATGCATACTCAGCAGAGACCCAAAGACCAGCTGGCTAGTGGGAGGCACATGCAAGGCAGACCTGGACTGGGGCAATGGTTTACATGCCCACAGAGAGGGCACTGTGTGCCTCCTCTGGCACGCGTGCCATAGGTTTGCCATCAAGGGCCTATATCTTGGGATGGAATTGAAGGCTGATTTTAGACTGATAAAAGCAGCATGTAAAAGGTATTGCTGTCCATGTGTGTATTTTTTTTTAAAACTAAGAATTGCAAGATGACACACTGATCCATTGTAAATCTGCCCTCGCTAAATCCTAGTGTCTTGTCTGCCATGAATTGCTCCTGTGTCAGCCAGTCCAGTACGGTAGCTTGTTGTACAAAGAGCAGACTTATACTGTAGCTTGCTGGATATGTTCAAATGTATTGGTAATGTCTATATTGTTGCTTGTTTTAGGGATAAGAATAATTAGAAGCCTATTTGAGTCATCTGGAACTTGGAATGTGTTGTCGATGTGAGAAGGAGGGAAGGGAAGGAAGGGAAGAAAGGAAGGAGGGACGGAAGAGGACAGGCAGGCAGGCAGGCAGGCAGAAAAGATAGAGGGCAGTCAGTCAGTCAAGAAGGAAGGAGGGAGGGCATGGCAGAAGTCCATTATTCAGCATTTCCCTTCTGCACTTCAGGTAGTATTTGATTACTGCTAGGGAATATTTCACTTTTCCATTTTCTGTTTCATTACTTTCAGAATCTCCAAGTGGGAGACTGGAGACCAAAGAAGGATGCTATGTATTGTCTCATCTGGAGGACAATCAAGAGGGAAAGAACAACTCTAAAGTATAATATAAAATTCTTTGCATTTAGCAACTAGAATCCTAACCTTTGATTGCTGAGTTCTCTTTTGTGATAAACGGGTAATTAGCCTTCAGAATTGAGAGGCATTTTTATTATTGTAGTTTGAAAAAGTTGCTTCTAGTGTTTGGGAAAAGGGATTTTTTTTCCATTTTAATTAGATTTTGCAATACTTTTTTTAATCTTGTGAACAAGTTGGATTTTTGTGTGTGGATAGTTGCTCAATCTATGGTTTTTGAAGGCTGTAATTCTGCCCTGCCAGGGTTAGGGTTAGGGTTAGGGTTAGGGTTAGGGTTAGGGTTAGGGTTAGGGACAGGCCATGTTTTCTGTGGGATCTGTACAAGTCTAAAGGCAGATTTTAGGAGTGGCTGGATGGTGCTTATAAGATCTGGATATATTGCTAAGACTGCTGGACTTGAAGTTGATCATGGAATGGATGCTCCTAGAGGTTGGAGAACTCTTTCATTAAGTAGCGAAAGTTGCAGCCGAAGTGCCCATTTTGTGATCAATTTAATCCAATGACTGATTTGAACTCCACAGATATCCTTGACTCCCATCATTAACTGAATGGGAGAAATGGTCGTTATAGTCCAGGAGTAATATAATACAGGGGTAATATCTCCTAGCAGAGACTAATTTGAATATTGGCACCACACTAAAAAATCGCATGAGGTCAGCGTGTAATAAATTGTACTTGACCCCTGGCCTCCCAAATATGTGAGATCTTCCTCTGTACTATCCTTTTCTATACCATTTAAAATACAGAATTGAAACCCACCTACCAGGTTAATTCCAAAATCCCTGGAGTGTCACATCTCCTCCTCCTCCTCCTCCTCCTCCTCCTCCTCCTCCTCCTCCTCCTCCTCCTCCTCCTCATCATCATCATCATAGCTATTGTCTATCCAATGCAGGATGAAGGCCTCTTCCACATGTTTCAAACCAATATGGTCTGAGCTTTCTTTTGCCAATTGGATCTGCAATGCTTGCAGATGTTGTCATCCATCTTGTTTTAGTTCTCTTTTGTGGACATTTTTTATCAAGTGGGATCCATTCTATGACTGCCTTGGTCCACCTGACATCAGTTCTTCCTGCTATGCGACAAGCCCATTTCCATTTCAGTGCTTTTACTCTCTTGATGATATTGTATACTTTCATTTGTTTTCTAATCTTTCTATGCAGGTCTTTTTATCTTGTCTTGTGATGTCGAGCATGTATCTTTCCATGTTTCCGTTGCGTCACTCATAGCTTTTGAATACCTTATTATAGAAACATTGAAAACTGATGGCAGTGGTTTGAGGTTTTTTTCTTTTCCTTTCAATTTATATATTATTTTTGATTACTATTTTTAATTTTTATTTATTTTAATTTTATTTTTAATTATCTGGATATCCCTCAGAAAAGGAGAGACACCTGCTGAAACAAGAGATGAGCACCATCTTCTGGTCTCCTCAGAAATCAGGAGACTGTTAGTTCTAGTCCCACCTTAGTCACAAAGCCAGCTGGGTGATCTTGAGCTAGTCACTTTCTCTCCGCTATGAGAAGGAAGCAGTGGCAAACCACTTCTGAAAAACCTTAACAAGAAAACTGCAGGGACTTGTCAGGCAATCTCTGAGAATCAGACATGATTGAAAGGAAGGAAAAAAAATGAGTTTAGAGATGTAATATTGATTGGGTAAGTTAATTATGGAGTCTAAAGCCAGGTTTTCACAGGATTCAAGTTGCATGGTTATAACATCCAAGTCGTTTCTGACTAGTGTCTGAGAACGACTGCCATGGACTGGAGTATAAGCAATTTGTAGTGGTTGATTTTAGACATGCCAACCCACTCATCACTGCAGTTTGCATTGCTCCTTCTGATATACATCATGGCTAGTATATCTGAGAGAGATGTTCAGGGGGCTGGAATGATGATGTACATGTAAGGGAGGGAGATTGCATAGTGATGCTTGTTTTGTCATTGTCATTGTGAAATATATGTCATTGTGATATATATTTGAACCTTCCCTTTCCTACCCCGTAAATCTAGTGCTGGAACAAGGGCTTTGAGAAGCTATGCCTTCAATCAGGAGGTGGGAATTGGAGGAGATGAGCTGGCTGAGCTGGAGGCAGGGTTAAAGGTGTAATCAATTTGGAGTCATTGCGCAGTTTGGAGTCATTGTGCAGTAACAATAGATCCAAGTCCTTATCTAGTGCCAATTTAGTTGGGACCTATTAAATGTTTAAATTCCTGTGTAAAGGTGAGAAGAATAAACTCTTAGTGTTTTGAACTCAACTCTTGTTTCTGATTATATGTGCCTGATGGGGATAGGACAATACTGCAACTTGTTTCCTTCTTCTGCCACCACCACCTGCCAGCTGGGATCAGGGCATGGGATTTTACCTTTTCCAACAGGGGGACTTGCTTAAATTATGATTGGTCCTGGTTTCATCAAAATATCAGCTCGTCTGAATTTTTCACCAAGTTTCTGCCAGCAGAATCTGAATCATTTAAAGCAGAATTCCCCAACTTTTCTGACTTTGCAAATTGGCAGTGGTGGTGGTGGTGGGGGAGAGGGGATGGTTCCAGGTGAGCGGCCAGCAAGTGCATGTGTGCAGCTCCATTTGCATGAGCGATGGCCATAGATGCCCACCACATAAATGGAGTTCACATGGTCTTGCGTGCTGCTTGTGCCATTGGGGATGCAGAGTTTGAAACAGCTCATGGCCCAGGAGTAAGGCCATGGCCTGGGGATTGGGAACCCCTGATTTAGAGTGTACAACTGAATAACTTAAATTTTAATGTTTTATTTTAGTATTTGCCATACCAGCTTTTTATGGCTAATAGATTATGGCTGTCAATTATCTAGATTTGGGTTTGCATTATAAAACCCACTACTATTTTTTTTTAATTTGAATTACAGGCTACAAATACATATTGTATATGTTGCTTATAGTAACATAACATTGCCTTCTTGATATAGTTATTATATTGTCATTTGTTGTAAAAAAAAAGCGGAGGGTGGAGATCCAACATTTTATTCTTAATTTTGAGGTGAATTTGATGGCTTAACTTTGTTAGCAGTGTTAGACTACATTTTATGGTCTCTATAATTTGATATGAAAGCATTTGGAATTAGCCTAATGGCTTTGGTTCAATTATCTGTTTGAAATAAGCTTATAAAAGGAGATTATAGCCATGAGTGTGTGTGTGTACATAGTAATTGTCCTTCAGTGCCAAAAAAATGTCTTCCTTTGCTGACAGAACTTCTACAAGTGAGATTGAGACTTGTTAATAAAAAGAGCAGATTGCAATGTTCAGTCTTTGTGACTTAGGTTGAATGCAAATGTCTTAAACTTCCAAGCTGTTAATTTCTATTTTTTGTCAGAGTGCTTATTCAAACAAAGGAGAGCTCTATGGTTGTATCACCTCAACTTGAAAGAAATTATGATTACATTTATCACAAGCATCTTACGTAAATGCAGTCTTCTTTTTTTAAACATGATGGTGGCTACTTTTTTTTCTAAGAGAAAGTCAGATTTGGCAAAAGAGTTTATTAGTAGTGTCTTGGCAATGTAACGACAGTCAGCTTGGCCTCAGGCCTTGAATTATTTCTAAGTAATGAGGTTAATGTAATAAGAAGAGTATTAACAGCCATTTAGAACATACTTTTGCATATAGTCAGATATATTATTCTTGTTTAAACCAGTGTACATAGCAATTATTCAAGCACTTAGCATCTTGTCTGTTGTTTCTGAATAATAGAATGCAATATATATAATTGTTCCACATTCACATTAGAAATAAAATTCTGTTGCCTGCTTTCAAAAGAAAGTATATATCAACCCTTACCCATACATACACACATATACACATATACATGTTACATGATGTATATATATATACCTATATATGTTTTTGTAGATTTTCACGGGTACAGGTATGCAAGTCTTGGCGTATTTGGGTCTTTTCCCGTGTAAGATTGAGAATATCTTGGCGATGTTTCGATGAGATTCCACTCGTCATCTTCAGGCTGGTGTCTTCGGCTTCGTACTTGTGTAAGCAAAATGTGATCGGAGATGCCACCTCTCTATAAATACTGGTGGGGAGGTGGGGAGTGCTGATTTTGTTGTTGTAAGTGGGTTGGTTGGCTACATCTTGATTAGTAGATGGAGTTGATGTTTGCAGATTACTCGGCTGTTTCGTAACTTCCTGTGTGGCCGAGGTCTTAGCTGTGTGCCCATTAGCCTTTTAGAGAGCCTTTAGAGAGCCTTTAGAGAGATGGCATCTCCGATCACGCTTTGCTCGCATAAGCACCAAGCCGAAGACACCAGCCTGAAGATGACGAGTGGGACCTCATCGAAACGTCACCAAGATACTCTCCATCTTACACGGAAAAAGACCCAACTACGCCAAGACTTGCATACCTATATATATAGCCAAGACACTTTCAATTTTACGCAGGAGAAAACCCAAATAACCAAAGACCTACGTGTGTGTGTGTGTGTGTATACCCATATACACACCCACACACCCACACACATATATACAATACACACACACACACACACATGTATATACACATACAAATATAAATATTAATCACTGTCTAGTTTGAGTTCATAGCAGAAAGAGGAAACTTAAGAGTTCACAAGGTTGATGATATATGGAACAAAACTGTGATTGAATCTAGATCGTCTGCTTCGAGTACCACAAAGCCTCCTTCCAGAAGATAACAAGGAAAACAAGTCATAAAGAGAATGTATAGCATCCCAGCCAATCCTGTGGACCCTGTTCAAACATCACTTAAGTGCTATGTCCTGGATAGAAGGAAGTGAATTGCCAATGATCTTTACTGCCATCCTCAACACTCTCTGCACCACCTTCCTGTCTGAAGCATCTAAATACCTACATCTGCATATACACATTTTTCCCTCTGTTCAGTTATGTCCCATTCTCAGATACTGAACTGAAAGACCCTGCAGTTGTCTTGGCAAGGCTTTTTAGAAGTGGTTTGCCCTTGTTTCTTTCCTAGGGCTGAAAATGATGGGCCTAAAGTCACTCTGCTATCTTTGTGCCTAAGTTGGGCCTAGCAGTGGTGGATTGCCCCCGGTTTGGACTGGTTCACAAGAAGAGTAGTAAAACTGGCAGGAGGCTCTGCCCACTGTCCCGGATGTCATCATCGGTGATCTGCGGATGTGCAGAAGGAAGGCGCGCACGCGAGCGAAGCAAGCATGTGTGCACGATCCCGTTGAGAACTGGTAGTAAAGGTAAGTAGAACCCACCCCTGGGGCCTAGAATTCACAATCTTCTGCTTTCTAGCCTGAAGCCTTACAGCACTACAACTGACCAGCTCTCCCATATAATTTAGGGTCTATCTGACTCTAAACAAACCTGGGAAACCTACACTTTAAAAAGTGAGAAGAATAAGTAAAGAATCAATATCAGATGCATTTTGAAGGCAAATTCTCCATAACATTAAAACATCTTACAGCAACTCAAACCTCATTGTTCCCTAAGGCCTAAGAGGACAACCAGGTTTTCAGTGACTTTTGAAAATGGGTAAAGACATACCGATCTTTGAGAGGGATGTTGTTCTAAAGCAGTCACATATTTCTCTTCCAAAGGAGCCTGAACTATTGATATTCAAAGAAATTATCATTCCACGAAAATATAGATATTAAAAATATTTTTTTAAATGCCCAAAAAGCCTTGTAAATTAAAGTGGCAACCATCATAAGACAAACTGAACTTATCCATAGAAAATCCAGGGATCCTGCTTTTCCATAAACATTTTCTCAATAATTTATCCACCTGCATAAAAGAGAAATTAACACTGGAATTCCTAATAAAATACACATCAATCTTGATTCCTTCTAATTACATTAATCTTTCTCATAGAATTCAAAGGTAATTTGAACTATAAATTTATATCTACTAATATTATTTCTATACACTTAGACATATTTAATTCAACACATTGTGATATGCCATCTGTATGAATTATAAAACCCATTTTTTTACAGAAATGTATTAATATTTTTAATTTTAAATGAAGCCGATTGGATTTTTTCCCCAGTCAATGGTAAAGCCAAAATTTAAACTATATTATTGCACAGCTTCCACAAGCTAGTATTACATAATATAAAGTATTGCGTAGTAATAGTCAAAATATCATTAGTTTATAAGAATCTTGTATTCACTATCCACTGCTACAACTGCCATAACATCTTGTGACTCTCTAATAAAAAGAGCCAGAAGTTCAAGAACCAAGTTAAAAATTAAAGGAGGCTGTGAACATCCCTGTCAGGTACCACAATATATCTTAGCAAGTGCAAAAACACAGGAATTCATTATAATTCTGACAATAGGGTGGAGATACCAAATTGTAACCTCATATATGAAAGATGGTGGGAAACCATAACTTTTAAAACCCAGCCGAGAAATATACTCTAAATTATTACAAGCCTTTTTAATATCTAACGATGCGAATAGCTGTACAATATAATAATAATATTTATTGTTTGTCATTTACTATTTGTACCAGAGGTGGGTTTCAGCAGGTTCTGACCAGTTCTGGAGAACCGGTAGCAGAAATTTTGAGTAGTTTCGAGAACCGGTAGTAAAAATTCTGACTGGCTCCGCCCTCATCTATTCTCTACCTGCCAAGTCCCAGCTGATTGGGTGGGAATGGGGATTTTGCAGTAACCTTCCCCTGGAGTGAAGTGGGAATGGAGATTTTACAGTATCCTTCCCCTGCCACAGCCACAAGCCACACCCACCAAGCCACACCCACAGAACCGGTAGTAAAAAATTTTGAAACCCACCACTGATTTGAACCTTTAAGTCAGTATTGACTCCTGGTGACTGCCTAGATTAATCACTGCAGGGTTTTTTTGGTGAGGTTTTTTGGAAGTGGTTTATCATTGCCTTCTTTTCCGGACTTTCCAGAGAAAGTGATTAGTTCAAGGTCACCCAGCTGTCTTCATACCTAAGGCAGAACTAAAACTCAGGCTCTCCCAGTTTCTAGTCTGATATCTTTAATCACTACAACAAACTGGCTCTCAACTCCAATACACCTGATTCTATATCTAAAATATCAACCACCAGACAAATAGCTCCATGCCTTTCTAAAGTAAGTCCAGACTGTGTTGGATAAATTATCCTCAGTTTCTTAGCTTGCTTAATTCCTTGTTTCTTCTTTTTCTTTAGTATGTGAGCAGACAGCCATTTCATCTTCATTAATTTCATCTTTAATAACATACTATATTCCAGTCCAAAGTTCTTAAATCTCAGTAAGTTAAATCATATCCGTATATTATATCTCTTCAGTTACACCACCAACACCTGTAGCACTACCATTTTTCAACAATTCTCATTGTGCATACGGGTAGTCCTTGACTTAACAACAGGTCATTTAGTGAATGCTCAAAATTACATCACTAAAAAACCCGACTTACAATCATTTTTCACACTTATGACCATTGCAGTATCCCTGTGATCACGTGATCAAAATTCAGACATTTGGCAACTGACTCATATTTATGACAGTTGGAATATCCCCAGGTCATGTGATCCCCTTTTGATACTTTCTGAGAAGCAAATAGGGAAACAAGATTCACTTAACAACTGTTTTTCCTAATTTAGCAATCGCAGTGATTCCCTTAACAACTGTGGCAAGAAAGGTCGTAAAATGAAGCAAGTTCACTTAATAGGTGTTTAGCTTAACAACAGAAATTTGGGGCTGAATTGTGGTTGTAAATTGAGGACTACCTGTATAACTTTCTTTTCATCATTTTTATTGGACAGTATATTTATAGCATTTCAATTCCCCACTTCTGATATATCTTTATCATCCCTATATACAAATCTTTAAAATATTCCTTCCAGAGTTCTCTTAGTTCATTTCCATCCTTAATTATAACTTTTATTTTTAATTTCATTTAATCTGCTCCTTGTTTAGCCCTTTATACCCACTCCGATTTTTAAAATTTTAATCAGAATCACATAATCATTACCTGCCCCTCTTTTAACCTCAACTATTCCCTGTTCTGTTTGACTACACCATTTGTAATTATCTTTTTCTCGGCATACAATTATATAACATCTTTCCCTCATGCTCACTTTGCAGTAGTTATTTTCTTATAACACCCCCTCCCCAAATCTACAGACTTGGTGACTGCAGCCATGAAAAAAAAAATATATCCACTGCTTATAAGAATATGCCTTAGAAATGACCTACAATGAATATGTTGAAATATCGGTATGAATATGACTCAGAGTTTTACTTAAACTATTCATCAATTTGTTATTTCAATATAAAAATGTATGAAAAAATGTGATTGGCAGTATATCTGCTAAAGTGCTGTCTGGGTGGAGGTCTTTTTCCTTATTTATTTATCATTTTTCTCTGAGAGATACATTTTTGCCAAGGTCTGAAAGACTAATAGACTGCTGGGCATGCTACCTAGGCTAAACTCAAAACTTAACACCTCTATAATCTGCCACATTACTAATTCAGAAGGAGACAAATCCCTCATATCCTCAACATATCATCCCTGGGAGTAAGAAAACATGTGATATGACAGCAGTCTGCTAGAGCTTCTATCCTTCAGTGTGGCAGAGCTGGATAAGAACATTTAATACATTCATCACAAGTGAACCAGTGAAAGGTTCTCCAGGCTGAATAACCAACAAGCAATGTTTCTGGCTTCTAGCCAGAAGCTCTGTGCTGGGAAGAGTTTGATAAAAAAAAAAAAAAAACGTAAGGAAGTAACTTTGCTTATATCCTTCCTTTCAAGAATCTTAGAAGTTTGGTTAAGAATATAAAGCAGAATATAATTTTATTTTAATTATGTGATGTGAAAAGAAAATGTGTATTTGTGTTTCACACAGATATGCCCACAGTCATTTTGCTGAATCATTCTACAAAGTCCGGTTTCCTTTCTTTGCTAATAGCCTGTGACTTTTACCTTGCTTGAGCAAATCATGAGGCCAGTAATATTCCTAGATCAGGGATGTCAAACTCGCAGCCCCCAGGCCAGATGTGTCACACACTGGCCATGCCCACCCCCAGTTTAGCGAAGGGGAGAAAAGTCACGATACATCATGTGACAACATAACACCACAACTTTGACACACCCGCTCTGGATGAATGAGGACAATGTAGTCTTGGTATGGCCTTCTAGTGTTCCATTTTGATTTGAAATTCACTCAGTTGTTTCTATGATTTTGCATTAATAGTTAAAAGATGTGGATGCTCTCTTAAATTATATGCTTAGAACATGGAAGTGGGCTTCATATACAGGCAGACATTTCAATCATAAATCCTAGCTAAGGAAATTATCATCACTGAATGGAGAATTAATTACAGCTGATGCATATCCACTTTCAGCATTAAAATTAGCTCTTTTTGACAGTTAAGGAAGGAAACTTTCACTTGACTGGCTCTTTAGTAAGCTACTTCCTTTATAAAGATATATTTCCAAAATATTTTTCTTCTTATCTCTACCAGTCTACCTTCCCAAATGGCTACTCTAATAAAGACAACTGTACTTTACAGTTGAGGTTGAATGGAAATTTCTCAGCCCTCATTGTAGACCTGACCAAGAAATAAATTCCACTAAGACAAATACTACTTTTATTTAAATCAGCTATACCAAGAATGTCCAACAGCTAGTAATACAGTCCCATGAAATAATTAAAATAAATAAATAAATAAATAAATAAATAAATAAATAAATAAATAAATAAATAAATAAATAAATAAATAAGGAAGTTTATTATCTACCTATATAAAAGCAAAAACCACTCATGCATCAGCCCAAAATCTCCAGAACCAAAAAGCCTACAAACTTGAAATTTAGCATGTATGCTGCTCTTGGCTTCTAGATGCTCGCTAAGAAAGGATTTTTTGAAATGACCATCAGATCATTATTATTTCATATACAGTATTAGTCACATACTATGATGATAAGGAGTTAGATGTTCTACTCCCACTCTCCATCTGAAAGGAACTCTGTCCCAACTGCCAGTTGCCTTATTGTTCTGCCCCAGGTCCAGATTCCCAAGGATTGTGACACACACCAATGGTCCTTATCGAAGTTATAACGTACCAAGAATAAACAAAGTCCGGCAAAGGTTGGCAACCAGCCCAGAAGACAAGATACAATAAGACACTCACTCTTCAAAAATGCTCTTTAATAATTACACGTTGTTTCCAGCAAGAAATTACTAACTGCGTGCAACTTAAATAGGCTAAGGGAGTGGCCAATTATCCTCAAACCTTACTCTCGAGGAGACCTCTTCCTCTGAGTAGCCACTCCTGCCTTTTGGCAGCCCTGCATGCTCAAGCATTGAGGAGAGGCTCCTCCACTTCGCTCTCTCCACTTGAAGGAGCCTCTGGAGGTTCTGAAGGCCCAGGCTGAGTCTCTGCCTCTGGCACCACATCCTCTTCAGCCTCCTCACTGTCTGACGCGAGTGCCAGCTGTGCAGGCTGCTGGAGCGACCCCACACCAGCCTCCTCGTCGTCGGGATCAGCCATGATCCGCGCATGCTGCTGGCGGGCCACAACACTTATATTAACATGCTCTGATGCTACCCCTTCGCTAAAGTGGACATGGGCATGGCCAGTGAGTGACTCATCAGGCCTATGGGCTGGGACATTCTACTCCCCCTCCCCCTCTGTTCCAACTGCCAGTTGCCTTATATTAACATGCTCTGATGCTATGGAGTTACACATTCTACATTAAGTTTCAGGTTTTAAATGTTAATTTATCACACCTGATCACATAGTTTCGTAGCGAAGCATGGGCATCCAGCTGGTCTATACATATTAACTATAATATATACTTACAGAGAAATTTCCTGACAGTCAGAACAATTAATTAGTGGAACACTTTGCTCCCAGAAGTTGTGGGTGTTCCCATACTGGAGGTTTTTAACAAGAGATTGGACAACCACTTGCCTGAAATGGTATAGGGCAGTGATGGCTAACCTTTTTGCCATCGTGTGCCAGGAGAGGGGAGGCAGGGAAGGTTTGTGTGCATGCATGGCAACACCCATAATTTTATGCGCCCTGGCCTACGCATGCACAGGCAACACCCCTCTCCCCTGCTCCTGGCACGCAATGGCCCAGTAGGCCCATTTTTCTTTCTCACCTGACTCCAAATCCTCTCTATGCATTTGGGGAAAACAACCTTTCCCACTTCTTTGGAGGCCCTCCAGAGGCCTGAAATGACCCATTTCCCAACTCCCGGTGGGACAGGAAGTGACTTTTTTGCTGTCCGCAGCCTCCAGATACTCCTAGAGAGCAAAAAATGTCACTTCCTGTTCCACCGGGAGTTGGGAAATGGACTGTTTCAGTCTTCTGGAGAGCCTCTGAGGGAGTGGGAAAGGCTGATTTTGCCCTCCCCAGATGCATAGAGAGGATTTGGAGCCAGGTGAGAAAGAAAAATGGGCCTTATCCACCCCTTACCCCCAGACTCTCCGGAGGCAGGAAACAGCATGTTTCCCTATTTCTTGTGGGCCCAGAAGGCCCGAAAATCAGCTGGCTGGCATGCACCAGAGCTGAGCTGGCGTGCCCACTGATATGGCTATGTGTGCCACCTGTGGCACTCGTGCCATTGGTTCGCCATCACGGGTATAGAGTCTCCTGCTTGAGAGGGGGTTGGATTAGAAGACCTCTAAGGTCCCTTCCAACTCTGTTATTTTGTTATATTTTAATATGTGGCCCAAGATAATTCCTCTTTGCTCAATGTGGCTGAGACAACCCAAAAGACTAGACAACCATGAACTATAGTAACATAATCTTCTTAATTGTGCTCCCTTCTTCTCTCTTTTATAACCTGTGATTTGGGAAGGTCTCTGTGTGAGACATTTTTGCACATTTTCTACATGTCCCAGACTTAATTTATGTTTTTTTCTTTTAGTCTCTTTAGTAACAATTCTCCCCTTTCTCCCACAAGGCCATCCTCTTTACACTCTGTAAAATATATATATATATATATCTCAAAAGCAAAAGAACCAGTGAATGGTTTTTGAGACACAAGTCCAGGCACCATGTGCCTCATAATATGAAAGGTACAAATTCAAGGACCATTGAATTATTGACTTGGGTGAATTCATCAAGGTGCTCTTCAGTCAAATTCTGTGTCATAGGCAGAAATGGCCACAAAATATACAATGTTTCTCTGAACAAGAAACACTGACTGGATTCTCTCTCAAATGAATTATACATGAGATATTCCCATGTCAGACACATGCCTTGTGCACTGATGAGCACATTTCCTAGTTTAACATAATTTATTCTTTGGAAGAAAATGGCTTTTTTTTTACATAAATTTCAGAAAGTTGAATTTTGCACAGCAGAGCAAAGTAGGCAGAAAATGAAATGTTTATTGCCACATACTAAAATAAATATGAAAGGGAGATTAACAGGGTACAATTTTTTTTTCAGGTAATATTCGTGGTCCAGGAGGAAATGACATTACTTCTTGATTAGTTCATTTCAAATATGCTTCGACAATCAATGAGCCCTTGGACAATTATTTTAATTTATTTTCAAACTTACTAAAATAACAATATTAAACAGATTAGAGAACGTTCACGTTATGTTTCTCTATTTTAGGTCTCCGATTGCACAAATTAGAGAAATGAGAGTACAAATTACTAAAATGAAATATTGTCACATGATTGGAAATCTTGGAGAGGGACTTTAGAAAAAGGCTCCCATGATGCTTTTTTCGTCTACTGTGTACTTGACAAGCTATGCCTGACCTTCAGTGCTATTGATTAATCGCTTACTTGTGATTAATTTTCAGAATCTTCCTCTCACAAATTGAAGGGGCTGGAATCTAGTAGATACTCTTTCTAGGAGAGTAACATTACAGAGGAGTAAAAGACTAGTTACCCAGTGGCTCAGTGGCGAAGATGCTGAGCTTGTTGATCAAAAGGTCAGCAGTTCAGTGGTTTGAATCCCTACTGCCACATAATGGGGTGAGCTCCCCTTGTCCCAGCTTCTGCCAACCTAGCAGTTTGAAACCACATAAAAAATGCAAGTAGAAAAATAGGGACCACCTTTGGTGGGAAAGTAACAATGTTCCGTGCACCTTTGGCATTTAGTCATACTGGCCACATGACCACTTAGATGTCTTTGGACAGCCCTGGCTCTTCATCTTTGAAACGGAGATGAGCACCACCTCCTAGAGTCGGGAATGACTAGCACATATGTGCAAGAGAAACCTTTACCTTTTACCTTTAAGCGACAATTGAGTCAGATATGTGTGAAAGAAAAGGGTAAAGACAAACCCTTCTTCATACACTTCCCAGAGTATATTTAGATGCAGATACCAATAGCAGTTAGACTTATATATTGCTTCACAGCCTTCTCTAAGCGGTATATATATATGCTTTACAGCCCTCTCTAAGCAGTTTACAAAATCAGTGTATTTCCTCCAACAATCTCACTTTACCGATCTCGGAAGGATGAAAGGCTGAGTCAGCCATGAACCCAATCAAGATTAAACTCCAGACTGTGACCAGAGTTTGCCTGCAATACTGCACTCTAACCATTGCGCCACCAGGGCTCTGTGTGAAACAGATCAGTCATTTTGGCAGGATTTTGTCCATAGGTGTGAAACAGTAAGGAACTCAGATTGCAAGTATTGTCATTTTTGGGTTTGGGGCATGACAAATATATATGAGAAAATCCTTTCCTTTAAAGACAGCATTATGAGGGGAGGATTTCTCCTTTTTGTGTTTCCCGAAAAGCTGCTTTGCAGGGATGGGTGATGGCTTCTCCTCTAACATTGTTAGAGGAGATTGTCAGGTTGCAGCAAAAAGAAAGAATTTATCAAAATCAGTGTCTTCCACTCTTTCGGCAGAACCTCATTGACCTGAGGTGTACCAAAGCACATGCATTTTAAAGATCACAGCTTCAATTTCTGATGTCTTCAGTTATAGCTAAATGCTGAAGATCTAGACAATAGTCAGCTTAGTATAAGGCAGTTTTGTTATGTGATTTACTGATGCACATTGACAAGTTGAGTTTACATATCATTTGATGAAGTAAAGAAATAAGACAAGAAGTGCACAAATAAATTAGGAAAAGACCTCAGAGGACCAGGGGAAGTAATTCTTCTCTCATGAGCTTCAACTACTGTATCATAATTCATCCTCAAGTTCAACTATTATCAAATTACTGCATTTTGACGATAAATCAAGTTGTAATGTGGAAGGTGATTTTGGTTTCTTTGCGAAAGAACCAAATCAAGAGTCTTCTTTGGGGAAAAGTGATCATATGCAAGAAATGGCAGGCATGAAATGACCTTCTGAGCTCTTCTGCCATTTCCTCCCCTTTCTTTCTATTACTTGACAGATGTTGCTGAGATGTTGATTCACCTTTCATCTTTGTGCCTTCAGTGTTTTTTGCTGCACACCACCCAAATTAGTATGCCATGGGTATGACAATATGTTATTTGACTTTTCAAAATAAGAACTATTCTTACAATGTGTCTGAATAATGTTGGAAGGAGGAACTTTATCCATAACAGATGCAGGTGGTTCTCTTAATTTTATCCTCTGTGCTGTAGGTTCAGCTATGAAATACTAAATGGCCCAAAGTTAGTCTGTGAACTTCCGTGGCTGAAGGCAAGTACAGTCTGAATGTTCCAGAGTTGAACAATTATACACCACTGAGACTTTAAAGTAAGAGAAACTAAAGTGGGATGCAACTTTAAAGCAAGGGGGGAGAGAGAGAGAGTGGGGGAGAGGGGGAGGGAGAGGGAGAGAGAGGGAACATGGCAGACAAGTTTGGAGAGAGGTTTTTAATCACATTTTAAATTCTAAAGCAGTGGTGAAATTCATTTTTTTTACTACCGGTTCTGTGGGCGTGGCTTGGTGGGTGTGGCAGGGGTAGGATACTGCAAAATCCCCATTCCCTCCCCACTCCTGGGGGAAGGATATTGCAAAATCTCCATTCCCACCCCACCCCACTCTGGGGCCAGCCAGAGGTGGTATTTGCCAGTTCTCCAAACTACTCAAAATTTCCGCTACCGGTTCTCCAGAACCTGTCCGAACCTGCTGGATTTCACCCCTGTTCTAAAGTGATGTTAGAGGTGATATTTTGATGATATCAAATCACAAAGGCAGAAACCTGAATAGTTTTGTATGGGAACATAGAACAAGAATGTTTTTATAGATTTCAATACCATAATGAGCATCTACTTATTCTTAATATAGGGAAGAGCTTTCCCCCCCTCTTTTATAGGAGAATTTTCAACTTTCAGGGTGATGGGTAGGAAATTATGTAGCAATTTTATAATGACTGTAAGGAAAATTCAAATTAGGTTCATTAATCTACAAGCAAATCCTTACCTAATGCAATAAAGATGAAATTATATAGAAAGGAATAAGGGCATTCTTTTCACATTGGACTCTGGCCACATTGCAGCTGCAAGGAAAGAATAAATCAAGAAGAAATCACTCTTTCTGTTAGGCTTCATGAAACCCTGCAATTTGAAAATGTTTGCGTTTTTTCAAAGCAGACTTGAAGATGCAAAAGTAGTATTGAACCCAACTCCATGGTTTTCAGTATTGATTATCTGTCTTTCATCACTATCTCTCATATACATACAAACATACATACATACATACATACATACATACATACATACCCAAGCTCTAGAAAAATCTGATCACAAACCCAAACTCTGGCTCAGATACACCTTCATAATCTGGCCACATGGGAAAGAAAAACTGGACAACTTCCTCACACACCTCAACAGCCTACACCCCAAAATACAGGTCACCATGGACACAGAAGCAAACAACCAACTTCCCTTCCTGGATGTCTTAGTCTACAGGAAATCGGATGGCTCCCTAGGACACACTATCTACCAGAAGAAAACACATACAAACCGCTATCTGCATGCACTCTCACACCACCACCCAGCCCAGATCAACTCTGTAGCCAAGACACTCATCTATAGAACAAAACGCTTAGCTGATGAACAACACCTAAAAACCAAACTACACACTCTCACTAACATACTAACATCCAATGGATTCCAAAGAAATAAGATTACCAACCTAATTCAAAAAGAAACCCCCAGTAAAATCCAAGACAGAGAACAAGAAAACGGCAAAGCCCTCCTCCCATACATAAAAGACACCACAGACAGAATAAACAAAATCCTCCACAAACATAACATCAAGACAACATTCTGCACAAACCAAAAAATATCCACCATCTTAAGGAACCCCAAAGACAAAATTGAGTTAGAAAATCAAGGAGTATATGAAATCCCATGCACCGCCTGCCCCACCACATACATCAGACAAACCAACAGAAGAATAAGTGCATGCATTGAAGAACACAAGAATTTAGTCAGAAAAGAAGAACCAGCTTCTTCCCTGGTCCAACACCTTAAAGCCACAGGACATGAAATTGACTTTAAAAAGACCAGAACCATCGCCAAAACTTTAACAACAGAATAATCAGAGAAGCCATCGAGATAGAAAAACGCCCACACAGCATGAACAAATGAGACGATACCTCCCACCTACCAGCCATTTGGAAACCCACCCTTATTGACAAATGAGTCCCTAACACGACGAATGACACCAGACCCACACTCACGAGAGCCACACAGGATGTCACCACCACACATCCATGCAGAAAGCAGACTCAAACCCACACTGATAATGAGGCACGACCAAGGACCAGAAGCCAGACCGCAGCTGCATCATTAGCCACTTTAAACCCCTCCAATCCATACATGAAGCAGACTGACACCCACCATGAAGAGCTCTCACGGCCACAAACACGAAGCCAAGCAACAACAACGCAGCTCACCAGCTCAAATCCCCCTGCAACTCAAACTAAGCCGAGCACAACCAAGCCCCCACCCAAACAGAACACACCCCCAGCCAATCAGAGCACAACCAACCCCCCATCCAATCAGAGTACAGCCAAGCCCCTAACCAATCGGAACACACCTCCACCCAATCAGAACACAGCCAAGCTCCCACCCAATCAGCTCACACCCCCACTAGCAGTTAAAATGAAGAGACAGCTGTGATCTCACATTGCTCCTGGAAGCACGAAGCTGAGAACACCAGCCTGAAGATGATGAATGAGACTTCATCGAAACATTGCCAAGACACTTCCAATTTTACGCGGGAGAAGACCCGAATAACCAAAGACCTACCTACCTACATACATATATACATACATGCATGCATGCATGCATGCATGCATACATATATACCTGTGTTTCCCTGAAACGAAGACCGGGTCTTATTTTCTTTTGGCCCCCAAAATCAGCACTAGGTCTTATTTTTTGGGGGGGTGTCTTTCTTTTTTCCATGTATGGAAAGCCAACTTCTTGTGCTTGCTCATGGTGGGGCAGGAGGCCATGCAGTATGCCAGTGCAGCCACTGTGAGATGGTGGTGGGGTATGTGGCTGCCCCACGCACTCTATCTATAATGGCTAACCTCAAGGCCCCACAGCCAAGCCATCCATGCCCCGACCTGCCTCACCTTGCGGTCATGGCTCTGGCAGTCCTGTCCAGCAGGACCCTGCATGGCTGCTGGCCCATTTTTTCCGCTTCCTTGAGGCCACAATGGAGCAGAAGGCCGAGCAATGCACTGGTGCCATGGCCACGAGGCAAGGCAGGATGGAACTACCCCATGCACCCTGCACTGGCTTACCTCAGGGCCTCCACAGCCAGGCCATCCATGCACTGACACCTGTCTTGCTGTCGCAGTCACAGTCACGGCACCAGCACACTACTTTGTCTCTTGCTCTATTGTGGCCACGAGCAAGTGGAAGAAATAGGCCAGCATCCAAGTGAGCTCTTCCTGTACATGGCTGTTGGTGCTATTGCTGCAAGACAGATGTTGGGGCATCGATGGCCTGGTTGCGGGGCCCTGAGGTAAGCCAGTGTGAGGCATGTAGAGTGTCCTGGTTGCGGGGGCCCTGAAGTAAGCCAGTGTGGGGCATGTGGGGCAACTCCACCACCCCCCACCTTGCCTCATGGCCATGGCATCACAACCAACCAAATGAAATGGGCGGCCGGCTGGCTGTGCAGGGGCTTAAGTATTTTGGGGGTAGGGCTTATATTAGACACATGGGTAAAAAACATGCTAGGGCTTATTTTTGGGGATAGGTCTTACTTTCAGGATACATACATATATTCCCCGATGTACAACCACAATTGAGCTCCAGATTTCTGTTGCTAAGAGAGACAGTGTTAAGTGAGTTTCCCCCCATTTTCTTGCTGCAGTTGTTAAGTGAATCACTGCAGTTGTTAAATTAATAACATGGTTGTTAAGGGAATCTGGCTTTCCTCATTGACTTTGCTTCCCCCATTGACTTTGAAGGTTGCAAAAGCTGATTACATGACTCCAGGACACTGCAACCGTCATAAATATGAGTCAGTTGCCAAGCATCTGAGCTGAACTGTTGTAAATCAAGGATTACCTCTCTCTATATATATACGCACCCATACCCAGCCATCTTATACTGGATGCCTTATAATTCATTACATTTTTAAACATGAAGTCTTTTGCTTAAATCATACATCAGCCTTCTACCTTTCAGCCTCTGCACAAATAGTACACAATGGCTTACCATATGCACATGAGATAACAAAACAACACATCAGCAGTACCTTGAAGATACAAAAATACATGTTCATTAATAAACATAAATAAGACATACAGTATATAAACAGAAAAATAGATGAAAAACATATTTAACACTCCTATTACTAGTGTAATAACAAAATATATAGAAGGGTGCTTCATTGTGAAAAAGATGTTTATGGAACAAGGAGGGATTATGATGGCATTACATAAACAACTCAATTGGAATTGATAGTTTTGTGATGAAAGTACTTTTTTTTAAAACTGAAGAGTATAAATGACAGGTTCTAAATTCTTTGTGTATTTTTTTAAAGTCTGCCTTGAAATGTTTTTAATAAACTTTGCATGATTTTCATCTTGATTGCAGCTTTGTGTTTATAGTCAGTAGACTGACTAAAAAATATTTTGCTATAATGCTTTAATTCCTAGGAGGACTTCCAAGGAAAACAGGTTTTTTTTGGAAAATCAGGAGAGTGGGTATGCTTTAGGTGATGGAGAGAGAGAGAGAGAGAGAGAGAGAGAGAGAGAGAGAACAGAATAACTATGTCCAGCTTTTGGAAGAAAGGATTATACCCATCTAAGTCCCAGTGGAAAACTTGGCAACCATTAATTTCCTGATATCAGAACTGCCACACTGGAAAGACTAAGCTGAATAGATACTTTTTATTTACTTTTTACAATATCTTTATTAAGTTTCAAAAGCAAACATTAAAATACAAATTAATCTAAAGGGGAAAAAAAGGAGGGAACCACAGGACAGGTTAAAAAGTGACAAAAGTACATCAAACAAATATATAACAAAAGTCACCTCCAACTTTTTTCAGTACAGAAATAATAATACAATACCGTGACCACTCTCTAATTTAAATGAATAATCGGTATTTAAATCATCTTAAAATGTTAATAAAAATTCTACATGATCAATATTTATATTAATCTAACACATAATAAATTGTCAATTGGCATATATTTAAAAATCCACATTTTTTCTATAGCTAAATTAGATCCAATCCTTAAATCTCATAATCAAGAGTTAATTTTTCTCCAGATCTTGTAAGAAATCTAACAGTTCACATATTCCCGGAATACCCATAAGAAACTAAAAGAGGGTTATAACCAGACCTGTAGCCATCACAGATCATTTTACTGTCTGTGGGAGGCACAAGATGAACCCAGAAAGTGTCGTGATGGCAGGATTTGAGATTCCACAGAGTCTCTGAAACCGTAGCTCTGTACATGAGTACCTAAGTATTCTCCTGGTAAATAAAAATAAAAATATGCACATGAACCCATAAACTCAGAAGTCAAGGTAGATTATTCTACCTAAATTTCAAAAGTCTCCTTGACATCAGCAAAGATATTGATGTACTTTAGGAGTTCCCCTGTTTTCCCAAAAATAAGACCTATCTGGAAAAATAAGCCCTAGAATGTTTTACGTGTCTGCCTAATATAAGCCCTACCCCCACAAATAAGGCCTACTTGAGCCTGTGCAGCCGGCCGCATGCCCATTCTGTCTGGTTGCTCATGGTGCCCTGGCCATGAGGTCAGACAGGGGAGTGATGATTCACTTAACACAGAGGTCTGCAACCTTAAACACTCAAAGAGCCATTTGGACCCATTTCCCACAGAAAAGACAACACCAGGAGCCACAAAACCTTTCCTGTGCCTGACTATTTCTTGAGCGGCCACAAAACTAGCATATGTAGTTGAATTAAATGTTCTGTTTTCTTTTGAAACTTTTCTTTTCTTGGATTTATCCATGGTTGGCCTACCGGGGGTTGAAAAGCTCAATAAATCACGTGTCAGTGGGTGTCGCACATTGGAAGTTGTGACACATATTTTGAGTGACAGGGAGCCACAGCACAGGGGGAAAGAACCACATGCGGCTCCAGAGCTGCAGGTTGCTGACCCCTGGTTTAACATATGTGGCAAGAAAGGTCGTAAAATAGGGCAAAACTCACTTGACCAATTTCTTATTTAGCAACATCGATTTGGGGCTCCATTGTGGTTGTAAGTCGACGACTACCTGTATTTTCAAACGGAGATTACTTTGTGGGGGAAAAAGATTACATAGCCTGAGATTTGATCAGAACTACCTCAGTGTTACTTCAGGCATTGCTGTTAGAATAAAATACGTAAAGAGGAGGGAGAAAGAATATTTTGGGACCTGTGCACCTTGGAGGAAAAGTTGGATAAATAGGGAATATTTTTTTAGGAATCTGCAGTGAACAAAAGTTTAATAGTTGAGGCTACCTTGTTTGTTAGAATCAACAATACTAGTATAAATGGAACAATGACCTAATTTGGAATTGGCAACTTTATTTGCCTGCTCCGGAATATTTTGTTCCTCAAAGAATTTTTGATAAACCAAATGAAAGAGCAACCTTAAAAAACAGTTAGTGTCTATGAAGAAGGTCAGATGATGTCCTTTAAACTTTTATTGTTTAATATATATAATTTTTACTGCATTGGCAGGGTGAGATTTTCAGAGCAACTGCCAGCATGAAGAAATCGTGGCCCTAAACAGATTTGAATGTATATTGCTGGTGTGTATCAGCACACAATTTGTTATAAATAATTCAGACATGCTGCATATGAATCTGCTGCCCTCAGTCAGCTCATTTTGCTTATGCTATGCTCAGTCACGTCGTCACAGATGCATCAAATGTAAACATCCAGCATTATAAAATCCAGTTAAGGTAAGAAACCCAGCAAGGTGTTTATCCAGCATTACTTGTTTTAATGCAAGCCTTTTATAAGTTCATTCCTATCTCTGGGTCAGACTTCTTGGATTATGGTGAACTCGTGAGAGGGCAGAAAATGAGTTTGTTCTTTTTGTCTTTAAAAAAAACCCAACAACAATTGGCTTTGCTTAGAGGAAGGCAGCTTTTAACAAGGAGACAAATCTTTGCAGATTTCAGAGATAGCAATAGTTGCTCCAAAATACTTCAAGGACAGAACGATACAATTTTTTTTTTAAATGTTTGGAACTGAACCAAGTCTCCCTTTCAAGGGAACATGTGGATGGAGAGCCAAAGATAAATAAAAGTGAAGAGAAGTTGAAATTAAAAGCTCAGGCATTGTGGGTCTAATTGGTTCTATCTGCATATTGGATATTAATTATTAATCAACACCAGGACCCCTTGCTGATTTCAGAGTGACTGGTAGTCTGATTGTGTAGAGCAAATTGTTCACTCCTAACATTCTTTTCCAGGTGTAAATTGGTTGCTGCTGACACCAGTTGGCATATGGGGCTCACTAGGTTAAAACGTAATTTCCAATGAATAGAATACTAATATTAGAAATGAGACCTTTGTCTCTTGAAATTAAAGTGCTTGTAAAGATGAAGCTGGCAGCTCCATTTATTAGATCCCAAAGAGATATTATACTGAATCATTCATTCCACCCACTCCTTTAAAAAAAAAACTTTTCCCAGAAGCACTGGCTATTTCAGTCATTTTCATTCTATAATGAATTTAGCACTGTCAGATTTGCTGTCAGGCAAGATCAGTATTTAGATATTTTTCATGTTTCCATAAATGCAGAGAATGTGATTTTTTTCTTCATTAATTTTAGGAAGATTTTAGCATATGAACTTCTGTTAGATTTCATCACTTATCCAGGTCTTGCTAAAGAATGGAGGGACTCATCTATTTCATTTTCTCCCACATCTGATTTTTCATATTCATATTCATACATATACAAGCACGGACACACACACCTGAACTTTTCATTCATTTGCCTCAGTCAATTTATATAGCTATTCCTTGCTTGAAAAGGATTGTGTTGTGCCTGTTACGGAGCTGTTAAACAGCCTGCCAAAGAGCAGTAAATCTAAGGCACTACCATAAACATGATTGAATAGCCCAGGATTCAGTTCTGGATTTTTTAAGAGCGAGGCACACAAAGCCTCCATTTGAATTAACCAATTTATTAGTTTTGTCTTCTCTCACATTCAAGTCAGTGAAGGTATTTGGAATAATACTCTAACCCAGGGGTCTTCAAACTTGGCAACTTTAAGACTTGTGGACTTCAACTCCCAGAATTCCTTAGCCAGACTTGGGGAATTCTGGGAGCTGAAGTCCACAAATCTTAAAGTTGCTAAGCTTGCTCTGACCCATTGAACTCTAGATGGGATATGAAAGATAGCATGTTAGGATATTCTTTATGTAATTTGGAGACCCGAAGACCATGGTCATCAGGGTGTTAATGCAAAGCAGGCAGCAACTTATCACATATGCACTGTAGGAGTTTTCATCTTTCCCCACTATTTTTTTTTTTTGGATCTTAGTGTGATTTGTGTTTCAAAATGCAAGAAACTACTTAAGTAATTTTCAGCAATTGCAGCTTAATGGTTTTGAAGAAGCAGATTTCCATTTTATCTTCTAGAGGTCTTAAGACCAGAGGTGAAATGCTCCTGGTTCAGACCGAATCACCCGATCCAGTAGCGATGGCAGCGGGTGGTTCAGAGAACCAGTAGCAAAAATCCCTGCCCCACCCCCTTGCCCAGCTGAGCTGTGCGATCCTCAGAGGCTTTTTTTTTTTTACTGTTAAAAGCATTTTTTCTACAACCTCTTTGGTAGAAAAAATGCTTTTAAAAGTAAAAAAAAAAAGCCTCTGATGATTGTGCGGCTCAGCTGGAATTGTCAGACGCTGTTAAAAGCATTTTTTCTGCAACCTCTTCAGCTGAAGAGGTTGTAGAAAAAAGTGTTTTTAAAAGCCTCAGGCCAGCTGAGTTGCCTGATTATCAGAGGCTTTTAAAAGCATTTTTTTCTGCAACTTCTTAAGTTTGTAGAAAAAAATGCTTTTAAAAGTAAAAAAAGAAAAGAAAAGTTGGCCACGCCCACCCAGTCACATTATACTCCTCCCCCCAAGCCACTTCCACAGAACCGGTAGTAACACATTTTACATTTCACCACTGCTTAAGACTATAATACTACGTGTCTATAAGAACATCTGAAAGAATTGTCGGTACAGGTAGGCCTCAACTTATGAGCGCAACTGAACCCAAAATTTCTGTTGCTAAGTGAGACAGTTAAGTGAGTTTTGTCCCATTTTACGACAGTTTTTTGCCACAGGTTTTTTTTTTTTTTGCCACAGTTGTTAAGTGAATCACTGCAATTGTTAAGTTAGTAAAACAGTTGTAAAGTCGGGCTTTCCCCCATTGACCTTGCTGGTCAGAAGATGGCAAAAGGTGATCACAGGACTTTGGGACATAGTAACCATCATAAATATGAACCAGATACCAAGCATCCAAATTTTGATAATGTGACCATGGAGAAGCTGCAACGGTCGTAAGTGTGAAAAATGGCCACTTTTTTCAGTGCTGTTGTAACTTTGAACGGTTACTAAAAGAATGGTTGTAACTTAAGGACTACCTGTACTGCAGAATAGTAGCCTTCTACCCTATTAAAGGTAGCAGGCTCAATATCCCAATCTCTCAAAATGTTCCTTTCTTTACCACAGACACAGTCAAGAAATGTTACTTTGCAGGTCATTTCTTGAAAAAATATTTCTCTGGGAAGCTACGGAAACATTTTAATAAACTTTGGCCAACAGCCTAACCCTAACCCATAAAGCTTAAAAATAGAACATGATGTCTTAATGTAGCAAGCTACCATTAGCACAGAAGTAGATCAATGATGCAAACCTATGTATTTCCGTTAAGAAGTAATTGCTAATAAGTTCCATGGAATTTGTTGTCAGGTGACTTTATTTATTGTTATTTATTCCAAAAATAACAGAGAATACTTGAGCTGTTTCATCACAATCTTGTGACACTAAAAAGATTTTATTTTATTGATTAAATTATTCAGACGTTTTCATGTTCATGATGGTGATAAAAAGGATTTACAGCATCCAAATTGAATTAATACCTCAATTAGCATGATACTATGAAATAAAAGTTTGTTCTAGTTAGTATTATTGACACATCAGTTTCAATTATTTGGGGAAAATACAGTAGGTGCTGAAAAGGGAACCGAAAGAAAGCAAAATACTTGGTCCCAAATGTAACCTTCCTCCATCTTGTATTTTCTAGCATTGCTGGACTATAGTTCCTATATCCCTCACAGCCAGTGTTGCCTTGATGTAGATGTTTGATAACATCTCCCACCATACAGAAAGCACAATCCTTCTGAGTCTGGAAATCTTTTTGGTCTGGATTTGTCTTTAACAATAGCAACAAGAATAATGGCTGGGTAGTGATAGTAGCAGCTACTTCTAGCTACTGCTTGGGGAAATAAATATCATAGTTTATATCCAGCCTGGATAGGCTTAAGATACAGAAGGATCCTGACCAGGGGTGGGTTCTAAATTTTTTTACTACCGGTTCTGTGGGCGTGGCTTATTTTGTGGGCATGGCTTGAAGGTCATATGACTGGGTAGGCATGGCTAGCTGGTCATGGGAACGAGTGGCCATGGCTATGTGTATAGGGACTACCCAGAGGGCTGAAAAAAGTCATTTCTGACAGGTCCTTTCACTTTTGACCGGTCTTCGCACTTATGACTGGTCATCATTTATGCCCATTGCAGCATTCTTAACAACCATGTCACTCATTTCACAACTGCTTCTCTTCACCGTGGTGACAAGATAGGGCAAAAACGTAAAATGTGAGGACAGTTGTAAGTTCGAGGACTGGTCAAAAGTGCGAGGACCAGTCAAAAATAACTTTTTCAGCCCTCTGAGTAGTCCATATGCATAAAAGGATACAGCAATAGAGAGGGATGAAGGAAGGGAAGGGAAATTAGAGTAGGAGTGAGGGGAAAAGAGAGAGGAAGAGAGGAGGAGAAGGAGAAAGGAAGAGAAAGTAGGGAGGAGGAGAAGAGGGGGGGAAAGAGAAAATAAGAAGGAAAGAAAAAAGAGAGGTGGTAGGTTTGAGGAGAAAGATTGCTGTACAATAAAAAAGATGAAAGGGAAGAAAGCCAACCTCAAACAAATATAAAGATATTAAGATAAAGAATGAATTGTTAAACTTTAAAGAATAAAAAGAATAAATATGAATAAATAGCAATAATTAGAAACACACATACAAAAATACAATGTATTTTCTTTGAACAGAGTATTTGGCCAGTTCACAAATTTAAACTGTGTTTAGTCATTTCAGTTAAATTTACAATTTCTATATTTCCTTTTTGCCATATTTATTCCTCATCTATTTTTTTAAAAAACCAATATTACCCTTCATCCTCATCTCTAATCTTAATCAAATTCAATTTTTCCCTTCTATTCTATATTATACCCCTTCCCATTGTCATCTATTTTTATACCTATCCTCACATTGGTTAATTATGTAATATTACAGTTGTTTAATACAAATTCAATATATTTATATTATATTTTAATATAAATCAATTAGTTATATAACTACCTTTTTTGTATATTAATCAATATGAACATGAATATTCCAATTATTTCCATGCAATCCAATTTCTTATAAATCAATTAATTATTTTTAGCAATAATAATAAACCAAATAATTTCTCCCATATATTCCTCCAAACCACAACTTAACCATTTCTGCTTTCAACACAATATTTTTTTTAATTTATTTTAATTAGATTTATATGCCGCCCTTCTCCGGAGACTCAGGGCGGCTTACAATGCATTAAGCAATACAATATACAATTAATAGTATCTCAATTATTACAATTCCCTAGTTAAATAGAGCTTTTCTGTTTTAAAATCTTGAACTCTCCTCTTTTGCCCTAAATTTCCCATTTTTTGCAGTTTTGTACCTACCTCTTTTGGTGAGGAAAAAGAAAAAGAAATCTCTCTCTGCCTCATTTTGTCATGTAGCAGCAAAAACCCTGCTTTACTTTCAGTTTTGCTTTTTCAGCATAGCTAGGGGGAAAAAAACCTGCTCCAGCACTGTTTGCACCTAGCAAAAGACCCCTACGCACTAGGGGAGACATGATAGCAGTGTTCCAATATCTCAGGGGTTGCCACACAGAAGACGGGGGCCAACCTATTCTCCAAAGCACCTGAGGGCAGGACAAGAAGCAATGGATGGAAACTAGTCAAGGAGAGAAGCAACTTAGAACTAAGGAGAAATTTCCTGACAGAACAATTAATCCATGGAACAATTTGCCTCCAGAGGTTGGGAATACTCCAACATTGAAACTTTTTAATAAAAGATAGGACAATCATTTGTCTAAAGTAGCAATAGGATTTAGACTTATAGACCACTTCACAGTGCTTTACAGCCCTTTTTAAGCAGTTTACAGAGTCAGCATATTACCCCCAACAATCTGGGTCCTCATTTTACCAACCTTGAAAGGATGGAAGGCTGAGTCAATCTTGAGCCAGTGAGACTTGAACTGCCAAAATGCAGTCAGCTGGCAGTCAGGAGAAGTAGCCTGCACTACTGCATTCTAACCACTGTGCCAACACAGTATAGGGTTTCCTCCCTAAGCAGTGGGTTGGACTAGAAGACCTCCAAGGCCCTTTCCAACTCTTGTTATTCTGTTCTGGAGTTTCACACAGCCTCCTCTGCCCTTGAAATACTGTAGAACAGACTGTGGCTTGAGTTTTTGCCTTTTCTGAGTTGAGATCAAGAGGAATTCTGGAGTGGCATCTGCCTGGTAACATGCTTTAGTAATCCATGTTCAGAGCAGCCTATTTTACATTCCCACAGCTGTTTTATTTTTTTTCTGTCTTTTGGGGTAAAAAAGTTGACTGAGAGGTGGTTCCCTTGGGCTCCTTAAATGGATTTCTCGTTGTTGTTGCTATTGCTATTGTCACTGCCCAGTGGTGAAATCCAAACTTTTTTACTACCTGTTCTGTGGGTGTGGCTTGATAGGCGTGGCAGGGGAAGGATACTGCAAAATCCCCATTCCCTCCCCACTCTGCGGCCAGCCAGAGGTGGTATTTTCGAACTACTCAAAATTTCCATTACTGGTTCTCCAGAACCTGTCAGAACCTGCTGGATTTCACCCCTGTCACTGCCTTTCTTCTATAGTGCTTAGATTAATTTTTATTTTTAAAGCTACACCTCATTATAATTTAATGTTTTTGTCTACCTCCGTTTGCATATTTCTAAGACAAGACTAGCTCAAATGAAAGCAAAAATAAATAAATGTAGGTTAACATTTTCAAGAAGAAACTTTGGTTGGGTATTTAATAGCCAGTTCATTCTTTTCCCAGAGCTGGATTGCTCTGTAAAAAGTTTGAGGAAAATTGGTTCAGCTATTTTCTACTTAGCCAAGTGTTTTTCAGCTGTTAAGAAAATTGGTTCAGCTATTTTGCTGGTGACTAGCTCAGTCTTGTTTAAAATGTCAAAGTCAGTATATCTAAGTCCTGAAGTATGGATGGGTGTTACGTCCTTCCTTGGAAACTGGAAAGATACTACTGAGTTAATGAAGATCCATCCCATTGTTTATTTGCACACATTACTACAAATAGTTGCAAAATTGAGCTTGATAAAGTCTAAATATGATTAAAATGACTAATTGAGGGTGGCAAAAGACGATTCAGCTGCAGTTTGGCTTTAGGTCTTTTCATCATTGTTGTCCCCATCTACCCTCAAGGGCAGAAAACAACACCAGCATGAAATTTACTGTCACCTTTACAGATCCCTATGACTATATGGGTGACCAAGCCTAACTCATTTTTTCCATCTTGAGACCGTCCTTGAATAGTAAATGGGAAGATCTTATTTAACACTGGTGCTACAAACAATGGATTATGTTTGATTCATAGTTGGGCTGGGGATGAGATGAGATGAAGCCAAGCAACATGATGGGGGCATGCTAGAAAAAAGTTTTCTACAAGCCATATTTATGCTGTGGTTATGTGAAAGTGGGGGAAGGGTCTTGAAATCATGCTGAATTGGCTGTTCTAGATGTTGGTGGATGGATGGAAACTAATCAAGGAGATAACCAACCTAGAATTAAGGTGAAATTTCCTGACAATTAGAACATTCAGTGGGACGACTTGCCTCCAGAAGTTGTGGGTGCTCCAACACTGGGTGTTTTTAAGAAGAGACTGGACAACCATTTGTCTGAAATGCTATAGAGCCAAGATGGCGAACCTATGGCACCCGTGCTACCAGTGGCATGCAGAGCCTCTCTGTGGGAATGCCATCTGTCGCCTTAGTCCAGCTGCACCACGGATGCGCACGTACCTCCCACTGGCCAGCTTGTCTTCAAGTCTCTGCCATGGATGCCAAGGGGGAGGCACACACAAATGAGTGGGAGGCGGGGCGCATGCGTGGGGCATTTGCATTGCATTTTGGTGGTGCACATTTTGGGCTTGGAAGGCCTCCTGCACCAACCTAGAAGCCAAAATGGAGTGAGGGGGGGGGGGGCGGGATGCATGAATGGGGGGTGGGGCGCATGCACGGTTGTGCTTGCATTGCATTTTGGGGATTTGTGCATGCATTCACACCCTGTTTTGGGCCTGGAAAGCCATCAGCACCAACCTGGAAACCAAAAATGGATGGGGGGTGGGGCACATGCGCACATTGCATTTTGGGGTTTTGTGCGTGCATTTGCGCATGCACGCTTTTGGCACTCGGCACCAAAAAGGTTAGCCATCACTGCTATAGAGTGTCCAACCTGAGCAGAGGGTTGGACTAGAAGACCTCCAACATCCCTTCCAACTCTGTTATTCTGCTTGTGCCCCTAAATATATTGGCAGTAAGATGAAAATAACTGAGCAAATGCATGAGATCCTCACTGAGTGGAGAGAAAATTAGGCAATTCTAATGTAATAGAGCGGAAACAAATATTTTGCAATATTTTAAATCTTTGACAGCAGATTAGTAGATGCTGTATGATTGCATTGACAGCCAGGTCAGGTCATATAATCCCTAAGTGCATCGAGTTCTATTCAAATTAAGGGAACGCAAATGCAGCTCTGCTTCAGCCCTCCTGATTCAAGATAATGAGGCTTAGAATATCTGCCCGAGGGCAGAATAGGTATGGAGGCCAGAATAAGTGGCTTTAGCTCTCATTCTGAAGAAATCCAACATCAGGTTAATGCTCACAACTCTAGATATTAACAATCACTGGAATAATTGTGAAGAGAGAGGATTCTTCTGAACAGCTGTCTGTCCACATTCATAAGTTCTGGCAGTGCTTTTATACTTCCTTACGGTGCAGTCTTAAGTGTTGTCTTTTTAGTCAGGCTTGGAGTTATTACCACATAAATTCTATTCTTTTTCCCCCCTCTTCTATTGTAAGCTGCAGAGACCCCTGAAGGATTTAGTAGCATATAAATCCAATAAATAAGTAAATGAAATTCAGTTCAGCTACTACCCTTAGATATATGTATCTATAATTGCAGGCCAGTCTTTTTATTTTAATGATTACTTTTAAATACCAATTCATAAAAAGACATGTGCACTATTCCACCTAAATCAAAATGAAGCTAAAAAAGAGATTCAATTGTCTAATTCAAATTTATATAAGCAACTCATTTTTTTGTTTTGAAGAATAAAACAGTACTCTTACCTCAGAGAAACTGGGTACCACTTCAATCTGATAAATTAACTGAGAGTTTGCATAAATTAAAATAATTCAGTCTGTAAAACTATTAACTTCCTTTTCTTTTCAATTCAGAAACCCATCAATAGCACATGTGAGCCAAGTCTTTTTTTAAAAAAAGTGTTATAATACCAGAAGTTAAATTACTTTTTACCACAGAGATTTGTATTTACAGGTGGCTTCAGTTTCATTGTCCAAATAATTTGTGTTGGCCATAATAGTTTAAAAGCAGGCCTTGATAGTGCTGAAGCAGCAGACTTTTCAAATCTCCACAAATTAGGCAGAAAAGCTGCTGAAGCAAATAATATATTTAACTATGTGAGAAATAAAATATAACAAGTGAATGGAGAGGTTTTTTTTTTAATCCAATTATAAGTTCCAGTGTTCCTATTATGATGGCTGCTTTGCAATTTCTTTCTGGGGCAGATTGCTTTAGTAGAGTCAGGAGTTAACATTTCTAGTTGACATAATGGTATGAGGTTTTACACACACAAGTTTTTAATGCCAATTAATAAGTGGAAAGTCTGTCATTCATATAATGAAGCTCTGATGGCAGGTGGGTGCTTGTACAAGAGCTCTTGAGCCCAACTTATGCTAATTAGCAATCCCCCAATAATGCATATACTCTTGGGTGGCACTAAAAACACCAATTAAATATACTTGAGAAGTACATTACACTCGTAGGTGAATTGGTAGTTCTTGTTTCCATATGTTGAAGTACATTTCTGAAGCCATCAAGGAGCTGCTTTATTTTTCGGGTGAGAGTCTACTGGAAAAAAGGTGCATTTTCGGTATTTTCCAGGCTGGCATTTGTTAGATCCATTATAAAATGCTCTCAGCTTTAAATCAGATTGTTGCTGCAAGCACATCTGCTGAAGTCTGAGACATTGGCCTGATAGAAATGAAGCATTCCATGTAATTAGTTTCCAGATGAAAAGGAAGAAAAGGGTTAGAGGTGAGGACTCAGATGGATGCTTTATTTAAGGGCTATACTTGATGTCAGTGCTTGGCATGATGGAGCAAATACAGAAGGGTGTATCATAGCTTAAACTCAAATTATATATATATATATAAATTTCATTTTCGTTGGTCTTTATGTGTATATTTCTTTATGCCAGGGATTTTCCTACGTATATCAAGATGTTTCATGGCCTAATTTTCAGTGAAATCTCCATTCACTAGTTTTTAGACCTTCTTAAACATTCCAGCATGCTAACTGTTTGAATTTATATATATAAAATTTCAAGGGGAAAAAAGTCCTGATACATCGTGTGATGCCGATGTGAGTTTGATACCCCTGTTCTAGGGGCTTGATATCTTAAAAAGAAGCAACTGACCAGGAGATCAGAACCATTTAAAAGCTAAAGACATTAAGGGAAATGAAGTTGATAATTGTGCTTATTGAATCTACTTCTCCTGGTGCTATATCCCTCAGCACTGGGCTGAAGGACACTATCCATTCCTACCTACTCTGATGTCATGTTTCATAATTTGGCAAGTCCTCACCTCTAACTTGGGTGAGAGATAGTGATGGTTATCTCCCTCAGCCATCTCTCAAACCTGGTGCCAATCCTCGGATGACAAGTATCCTTTGATTACTTGTTGCCATGGTTTTCTGAGCAGATTGAGCCTTGAAATCTTTCTTGAACCAATTATCCTTCTCTTGAATCCTGTTTGCCCAAGTCTGTTGCCACTATCCACTATCAACTCTCAAAGCTATGTGGTTGTGAACTATAAGAAAGGATAATACATTTCTATCTTATTCCTGATTGGCAGCAATAGATTTAGGTTCAGTGGTGGAATTCAATTTTTTTTACTACTGGTTCTGTGGGCGTGGCTTGGTGGGTGTGGCTTGGCTTGGTGGGTGTGGTTTGGTGGGTGTGGCAGGGGAAGGATACTGCAAAATCCTTATTCCCTCCCCACTCCTGGGGGAAGGATATTGCAAAATCTCCATTCCCACCCCACTCTGGGGCCAGCCAGAGGTGGTGTTTGCTGGTTCTCCGAACTGCTCAAAATTTCCGCTACCGGTTCTCCAGAACCTGCTGGATTTCACCCCTGTTTAGGTTATGGAATTCCCAACCTACGTTTCTTGTACTGGTTGCTAATCTTGTTTTCAGGTGTAATTCAAAATGCTCTCGTCATATTCAGGCCTCTCCAAGGCTTTTGACTTCCAACTATCTTTGTTATTTAAGCCTGCCCCATGTTGAAAGCATTTATGGAGGGTCGTCACTCCACATGAACTGATAGGAATGGGACTTTACTTCTCAAGATACAAAACACACTGAAACTCCTGACTGTTCAGAAATTGCTTGAAATCTGACTCTTCCAGTAGGTCTTTGGTGTGTTTGACTGCCTGTTGGGTAGTTATTTGGTATCTCCTGCTTTTTGTAAATTGCTTTGTGTTCAGTGGAACTGGAGGGTATATAAAATGTGTACAGCAGGGGTGAAATCCAGTAGGTTTGACAGGTTCTGGAGAACCAGTAGCTGAAATTTTGAGTAGTTCGGAGAACCGGTAAATACCACCTCTGGCTGGCCCCAGAGAGGGGTGGGAATGGAGATTTTACAATGTCCTTCCCCCAGGAGTGGGGAGGGAATGGGGATTTTGCAGTATCCTTCCCATGGAGTAGGGTGGGAATGGAGATTTTGCAGTATCCTTCCCCTGCCACATCCACCAAGCCACACCCACCAAGCCACACCATGCCCACCAAGCTACGCCCACAGAAACAATAGTAAAAAAAATTGGATTTCACTACTGGTGTACAGTGTACATATACACACATATATACATTGATACCTATTTTTTCTAAATGTATTGGCATGATGCTGGAGCCAGTGCCAGTGATTCTACCTGGTGACAGCTTCCAGACATTAGTTCACCATTGCAATAGCTATTTTCATTTGTTTAATTAAAGAAAAGAATGAGCTAGAGCTAATCAGAAAGTCAACATGAGATATCCCAGTCCCAGCTTTGATTAGTTTCTGCTAATAGTTTCTGCTTTATAAATATATTAATACAAGTGATACAACTTGTCTGATTGGAAACATTTAATAGTGGGAAGAAGTGGGAAATGTTAATACTTCAGAAAAGGGGAAAAAAACCGTTCTCTATATCCCTAGCAAATGTTTGCATATAAGAATTGCTGAATAAAGCAGGACTGATTCTTGCAAAGGTCCACAGGTTATGATTGTGGCGCTTCAGTTAGTAGGGCTGAAATCAACTTCAGTGGTAAGACTGTTGTAAAATTGTAGTTGCTAAACAAACTGAGCTGTAGAGCAAATTAGGCCAAACTTCTTACAGGATAAAAATGTTACTGTAGATCCTGTTAGTTCCTTTTTTCCTCCTATAAACAAGAAAACCAGACAAAGAAACTTCTTTGGCTTCATCTAGTTACTAAGAAACATACTTCCACTGCTGTTAATTAGCTGTGTACTCTGGGTGACCTCTTTATTTCTGAAAAACTCTAAGGGTAATTGGTATCTGTCAGGTATAATTCCTTGTCATCATTATTCCAACGGTATCCATAGTGGGATAATGAAAATGCCTCAGACTGATGACAACGTAAGTGTCATTAGCAGATTGAAAAGAAGGGTGTTTCTCTGGTCTCCTGACTACAAGTAACAAAGGTATTTTATTTCGCTGATCACAAAATTCAGTCTGGTGATAAAGTTCAGTTTGAGGCAGCATAAAGACGGTCCCGGATATTTATTTTTATTTTTACTTGTAGTTATTTTATTTATTTATATCCCACCTTTATTTTTACAAATAACTCAGGGCGGCAAACATATCCAACACACCTTCTTCCTCCTATTTTTCCCACAACAGCTGAAGTAAAGTTGGGCTGAAGTAAATTGGGCTGAGAGAGAGAGTGACTGGCTCAAAGTCACCAAAGTGACTTTCATGCTTAAAGCAGGACTAGAACTCACAGTCTCCCGCTTTCTAACCTGGCGTCTTAACCACTAGGCCAAACTATCTCTTTTTTTGTGCCCCTAAAGAACCTGCTGCAATAGTTTCAGTTAATATTGTCTCAGAGAAACCCTGATGGACGTTTCCTGGATGTTGTACCTAAACCCTCATGTATGTACCTGCTATAAAGTATCTATCAAGATCCAGACTAATCTTAAGCATGCTCCAATGTCATTTAGTTCCCAACAAGAGGCTTTAAGCTCCAGAAATGAATAACAGAGTTGGAAGGGACCTTGGAGGTCTTTTAGTCCAACCCCCTGCTCGAGTAGGACAGTGTATACCATTCAGGGCAAAAGGCTGCTCATTCTCCTTTCCTTTCCTTTCCTTTCCTTTCCTTTCCTTTCCTTTCCTTTCCTTTCCTTTCCTTTCCTTTCCTTTCCTTTCCTTTCCTTTCCTTTCCTTTCCTTTCCTTTCCTTTCCTTTCCTTTCCTCTCCTCTCCTCTCCTCTCCTCTCCTCTCCTCTCCTCTCCTCGCCTCCCCTTTCCTTTCCTTTCCTTTCCTTTCCTTTCCTTTCCTTTCCTTTCCTTTCCTTTCCTTTCCTTTCCTTTCCTTTCCTTTCCTTTCCTTTCCTTTCCTTTCCTTTCTCCTTTCCCCTTCTCAGGCAAGACTATGCAATGTACAGCCTGCCAAGCAGTCTTGTGTGACCTACTGGTGTTTCTTAAAAAGTCAATGAACTGATTGGTGACTCATGATTATTTTTAATTTATTAAAATAGTCCTTTCCCCTTTGACAAAGTATGCAGGCCTGGTCTAGACTACATTTGAATCTCAGGACTTACTTGGTGGCATGTCCTGCAAATATTGGTCTGGGTCTGCATGAGTCTTGTGGACTGCATGCTCTACTGTAGGGAGGTAATATCACTGATTCTGTTGAAGGAGGAGTAAGGCAGATGGTCCACCACTCCAATGAGCAGAATGAGCAAAAGAGTTTCTGAACCAAGGAGAGATAGCTTGCTGTATTTTGAAATAAGTTGTAAAATAGCAGTTATATCTGGCTGCAGGTTTAAAACAAAGTTAGAGTTTAAAGCTTACTCATCTTGATCAGGGTTGGGTTCTACTCACCTTTACTACCGGTTCACAACGGGGCCACGTGCGTGCACTCGCTTTGCTCATGCTCACACACGCTCTTCTGTGCATGCACAGAAGCATTCTGATGATGTTGGGGTCAGTGGGCAGGGCCTTCCTCCGGTTTTACTATGATGATGATGATGATGATGATGATTTATTGATTTGTATACCGCCCTTCTCCCTGGGGACTCAGGGCAGTGAACAGCTGAAATTAAAATACATACAATATAAAAGTTAAGATAACTAAAATAAATTAAATCAAATGGCCTCCCCAATTTAAAAACCCATATCTGTACAATTTAAAAACTAACCCATAAAAACCTATTTAGGCTAGGCCGGCTTGCTGGAACAAAAAAGTCTTCTATAGAACTACCAGTTCTATAGAACCGGTCTGAACTGGGGGCAACCCACCGCTGATCTTGAACCTTTTTAGTGTCTCCAAAGAGTGGAGAACACTGATAAGTAAATCATCATTGGATACGAGATGGGCAGCAAATACATTTCATAAATGATAAATATATAATTTTGTAGATTGATAAGTTAAACATTTTTTTTCAATGTTTAGTACTGACCATATAATTTTTTTAAAAAATTTAAATGCTTGAAATCTTGGCATAACTTCATTGTAATGTTTTCCATGCAGAGAACGTCCTGTGGAAAGAAAGGACTAAAGATACTAAGATAATTGTACCTTAATTATAGTGTGTGCCAAAATATGATTGGGTCAATTAATAATTAATTTCCCATTGATAAACTGTAAGAGAGGCTTATATATATAACAGCAAATTTTACTTCATCGTTACTCCTGTTTCCTGTGTCCAAACATGGTGTTTTCTGTAGTGTCCAAACATGGTGTTCAAGAGTAATGTGTCAGGGGTGGGTTCTACTTACCTTTACTACCGGTTCACAATTGGGCTGCACACGTGCGTGAGCAAAGCAAGTGCACACGCTCTTCTGTGCATGCGCAGAAGTGTTCTAATGATGTCGGAGTTGGTGGGCGGAGCCTCCCTCTGGTTTTACTACCAGTTCTATAGAACCAGTCCAAACTGGGGGCAACCCACCCCTGTAGTGTGTGTAAAAGAAGGAGTAATCTGTTGACCTGCAAAGTTACAAAAATATTTAGCAATTTTTGAAGAGCGGAGAGGGAGAATAAGTAACCTTGAACAACAGCACTTCAGTCGCTTGTCATGGAACCCACTTTCAAAATGCGATTATGGAGGATAGCAGTGGGAAAAAAATATCTTAAAAACCCTGGCAAATAATTGAACAGCAAGCAATCAAAGAGTGCTATGTTGAACAGAGTCTTTTCTTAAGGACATAGGAAGAGTCATGTTGAATCAGATTAATCCAATAATCTGTCCATACAGCAGCCAGCCTGGTGCCTCTGAAAAGCTCCAACAGGGTTAAAGGCAATAATCAGCTCTCGTCATGCTCCAGAACTACCATAGTTAGGATGGGGAAGCAAAAGTGATATTCAGCCAGTTTGGACCAGTTCGTGTGAACTGGTAGTGGCAACCTGTAGGTGGTTGCCTACTCGCCTGGGCACAATCCCATCCTATAGCATTGTGTTTTTGACACCACGCACATGCACAGACGGTGCATGTGAGCAAATTGTCGGGTTGTTTGACATTGCACACGTGCAGACGGCATGCTAGCGCTCACATTTCTGGTGCTGGGCAAACCGGCTGCTACAGTTCGTGAATCCCACCTCTGCTAGGAAGACACTGTGTAGTTTTGACTTTCCAATATAGTACAGGTAGTCCTCGACTTACCACAGTTCCTTTAGTGACTGTTCAAAGTTACAATGGTAATTCTGAGCTGCCATTCGGAAGGGAGGCAGCCACTGCTCTCCCTGGCTGTCCTGAAACGTCCTGGATGACTGGCCAGGAAGGGTCCTCCTGTAAAGGCTGACTGGTAGTAAAGGCCGAGTGGAAGAGGACCAGTCCTCCTTAAAAACTTACTGGTAGCGGAGGAGGAGGAAAAGAAAGGCTGGACTTAAGGCAGATTCTGGCTTCTTCACGTGGGTTATCCCCTGCTCATTTCAGGGTCATGTTGGAGGGAGCTGCGCGCATGAGTGAGTGGGTGGTTCTTATAGTTTAAAAGGTGGTGGGGAGCATGGGCGGTTAGCCCTGACAAGAAGTTCCTTTTGCAATTGTCAGCGCGTGCCAAAAAAGAAGTCAAGCAGGCAGCAAGAAACCAGGTTTGTGTTTGGCTGTGTTTCTTTCTTTTTCTTTTTGTTTGGAACCTGGCAGGTACTGAAAAAAATGACTTTATGTCCATTTCTCACATTTCCAACCTTTATAGCATCCCCATGATCATGTGATCAAAATCCAGATTCTTGGCAACTGTTTACATACTTACATGTGATCCCCTTTTGCAACCTTTGGACAAGCAAAGTCAACAGAGAAGCCAGATTGTCTTAACCGAGTTACTAACTTATCAACTGCGGTGATTCACTTAACAAGTGTGGCAAGATTAGAAACATCATAAAATGGGGTAAAGTTCACTTAACAAATGTCTCGCGTAACAGAAATTTTGGGCTCAGTCATGGTCATAAGTCAAGGACTACCTGTATATAAACAGCCTGTGACATGCAAGAGGGAGGAAGTTTATTCAGTTTTTAAATACATGGGGTAAAATGCTAGGATAGCAGCCGTGATCAATATTGTAAATCAAATCACTGCAAAACCTCTCTGGAGTACTTGAGAAGCAAGCTATATGAAAATGATGGTAGATAAGTTGAAAATTAACATTCCAAGAAATAAATAAGCTATACCTCATATAGTCCTTGGAACAAATAATTAAGTATGGTCTTATCAATTTTTTCATTAAATGAATTTTTTTTTTAAAAATCTACTTTTAATGCTGTGCAATTTGACAGTCATCCCTGCACCTTGGAATTGAATTCCACAGTTCCAATGTGTGCAGTGTGAAAAAACACTTACTTTAATGTCTTCTGAATTCATTTAATTGCACCAGATAGCACCAACTCTACATGTTACTCACTTTCTCCACATCATTTTACGCATCTTTATTATGTCCCCCTTTACCAAACTTGCTTTGAACTGGGTTTTTTTTACCCATCTATATTGAATAAATCATATTGGTTAAGCCATGAACTATGGCATGCAAATTACAACGTGTAGATTCACAGTTGTTCATTAGAGTAGGAAAACCCTAAGAAATGAGTTTGATGGGTAAGTTAAACACCCAGCCCATATAACCTTTTGGGTCCTAAGGATATAGTTCTAGTCCTCTGATCACTTGAGCTGACCTTTTCAAGAGAAACCAGCTAATTGAAAAGGAACCTGGATTTCAACAAGCTTTATTTGACTAATTAGCCTGTCTACATAAACTGTGATTGTTCAAAGCTTTTGCTATTTTTCTTCTGCTCTTGCTGACATTGGTAGCCTTGAGGCAAATCACTGGCTTATCACTTTTCTTTCCTTGAAATCAATATAAATGAAAGTTATAAACAGAGTTGTTTATTATGGAGCGTGTAAGGGAATATGCCAGGATAAATGGATCAAGACTTGCAACCTTGTTGATTAATTTGGTCTTCTAAAAATTGTGGTGCCCTTAGTTGCAAGAAAGCATGTGTTTATTTATTTATTTATTGGTTCGATTTATATGCTACCCTTCTCTGGACACTCAGGGCGGTTTACAATGCGTTAAGCAATAGCCATCATACTTTTGTATATACCTGCTTAGTAGGGCTTTTGGCTCCCCCCAAGCGGTGTTCTTTTTTATACAAAGTCAGCTTATTGCCCTCACAATCCGGGTCCTCATTTTACCTACCTCGGAAGGATGGAAGTCTGAGTCAACCTTGAGCCTGGTGAGATTTGAACTTGCAATAATTGTAGGCAGCTGGCAGCTAAGTGCTGTTTAACAGCGCTTTAGTCCACTGTTCTACCAGGCTCTTGATACTCATCTGCACATACAAAAACAAACAAACAAACAAATAAATAAACAAAGAAGCCCCTGAAGATGGACTCCAGCAAGAGTCCGAAAGTTCAGAAGACAAAACCTCTGGTCCCTGTGACCAACCCAGATTAGATCCTGAAAGAAAAACAATCTGTGGAGTTTATGAAAAGTCATATTTTATGGGCCAGTTGGCAAATAGCAATTGCAAAAACCACCTAGTTTTTGCAAATGTATGAGCCTCCTTAAAACAGAAATGAAACGATCCTTGTAGGTTATTCTTCAAAGATATCTAAGATGCTACCCTTGAACACTGAGATATAAACTAACCTGAGGACTATTCAGTGTGTTTTTTTTAAAAAAAACTTGTTTATATACAGGTGAATAGTTATTCTTAGAGATATTCTTAGCTTTTCATTGAGTTCTTAGATATATTAACTTGAACAATTCATTTGTCTTTCTTGTATAGTTATTTAACACTGCTTGACAGCTGAGCTAATTACTCACCTATACCTGATTATTTAATATGGTTTGCTGGCATAAATATTCTGGATGTGAATATTTAATTGTCTAGGTTGACAGTTGTAATGTTATTTTTAATTTCAATAATATGATATGAAATAATTTTGGGATTTCAAAAAAGATATAAACCCACCCCCCACCCCACCCTTTCTACCTGCAATTGTCTACTGTTTTTTGTTTGATTTTTTTGTGTTTTTTTGTGCTTGATCAAACTTTTTTGTCAAAGTAATAGTTCACAATTGCTGCCATCCAATCTCTACTCTCATTATTAGTTGATTTAGGTCTAAGCACTAATGTATTCAAAATCCTAAGGAACTGACTTTCCATTCTGTTGATCTTGTAATAGCACAATGTATGTGGGGATTAATGACTTAGTTCAGGGGTGTCAAACTCATGGCCTGTGGGCCGGATGCATCAGCTGCTGGCCTCACCTACCCCCGGTTTAGAGAAGGGGAAAAAAGTCACAATACATCATGTGATGACAATATGATGCCACAAGTTTGACATCCCTAAATTAATCTTATCTGGATTTAGGAGTTTAGGAAGGTTGCAGTCTATTCACTACTGCTATGGGGAATCAGCAGGTAATACCAGGGTTGTAGGCTGGACTGGGGAATTGAAAAAAAAATATTGGAGGACAGTGGGAAATGACTTTAATGAATAGCTAGGGAAACTATGACAATGTTTCTCTAAAGCCATAGAATTAAGCCCAGCTCAAAGGAGATCTTGTCCAAAATTATGTGCACTATATATTTTTTTCTTTCTGAACTAAATTAGAAATGCAGTCAGTAAGAACGAACACATGTATGAATGCAACACAAACACAATGTAAGAGAAATTTCATTCATTCTAGACCTTCAGATATGTTTGTGAGACAAAGTAAAAGAGTAAGGGGATGCTCATCGACTGAGCTGAGTTGTAATCTTACTTGAGACAATGTGTCAGCTGTAAACTGTACTTGAGACAATGTGAGGTAAAGGTAAAGGTTATCCCGCACATGCGTGCTAGTCGTTTCTGGCTCTAGGGGGCGGTGCTCATCTCCATTTCTAAGCTGAAGAGCCTGCGCTGTCCAAAGACATCTCCATGGACATGTGGCTGGCATGACTAAATGCCAAAGGCGCACAGAGCGCAGTTACTTTCCCACCAAAGGTGATCCCTATTTTTCTACTTGAATTTTTTATGTGCTTTCGAACTGCTAGGTTGGCAGAAGCTGGGATAAGTAACAGGAGCTCACCCCATTATGTGGCGCTAGGGATTCAAACTGCTGAACTGTCAACCTTCTTATCAACAAGCTCAGCATCTTAGCCACTGAGCCACTGCATCCCTAATTGAGGTAATACAATTACATTGATAGTCTTAGATCTCACAACAAGGAAGTTGTGAGCATGCTTTCATGAAAAGAGCCAAATTGCCCTCCCAATCCCAAGGAATTTCCCATTTTTGAACAGGAATAATGAATATATAAAATATTCTGACGGATTCAAATTTTGCCCTGAGAGGAAACATTAAGCCGCAAATCATTCTTTTGACTTTGTTTATATATTCAATGTTTATGAGTACCCAATTCACAAATGTAATTCCAGCAATTATCTTCAGATTAAAACAACAAGCAAAATATCAGATGTACACTAAAAATCCACTACATCACCCCCTCAATATGGGCTCACCTGGTGCCCTGGCCCCAATGCTCAAGAGACTATCCAAGTTTTCAATATCTTATGAAAAGCCAGCAGAATCGAGATTGTTCAATGAGGCACTGTGCCCTTACGGCCCAAAGGTATGCCTCCTGGGTCCCATTCAATGGCATTTAATAAAGAAGCCCTAGACTTTGTGGGATGGGCAGAAATAATTGGAGTCCTATAAATAACCTGGCTTTGTGCCATGAAGGAACTTATAGGTGGTAACCGCCATGTTGATTTGCATCCACAAGCCTACTGGAAGCTCATACAACTCATGAAGTAGTGGTGTTACTTAGGTGTCCATTCTGGACCACTTGCAGCTTCTTAATTTTTAATTTTTAAATTTTTTAAAAAGATGGTAGGGTTTCTTTGATTATTCTCCCTGCTTCAGGCTAGGAGGCTGTATAGTTTGCCATGGCTGGAGAGTGTGTGTGGAGAATAATAATTTGAATGTCTTCAGATGAAGCAACATTTTTTGTTAGCCTGACTGCTCTGAACAACCTGACCCTAGGATGACTTTCAATATTAATTAACAAAGATGAAATGATACGTCAGAATTAGCCTCAAAGAACATTGAAAAAAAAACCCTTATGTATCAGAGAAAATTATCAGAGTAATAACCATTTATATGTCAAAAATGTTATGCAGGTGGCTGCTTTAGTTAAACAATTGGAAATGATTGCCAGGGACGTAAAATAATAGTGCTTCTTGGAGGCCAGACAGAGCAGGGACTCTTTCAACATTGAAATTAGCTAAATAGCATGATGGGAAGATACTTGATTTCATACACAAAGCCTCTTCCATGGAATGTATCGAGGCATTCATTTTCATAGAGAAAACGGCAAAGCCCATCCCATCCATGGAAATCAAGGACTGCTTTTGTTCAGGATGGCAAACAAAATTGCTGCTGATAGCGAAGGGGTTCCTGGCACTATGACTCATAAAGGCAAAATGCATTTGTCCTTTAATGCATTTCTGCTTGATAAGAAAAATGTGGGAAGCAAGTAGTGGGAAAACATAAAAGAACTACTTGTGGAAAATGACTGTCTGACTTTATTTCCAATAAAATTCCACAAATGAGGTAGTGTGATTTCACAGTAACGACCTCATCTGAAAGCACTTTGATCTTTTACTGTGGCAGAATGTAGGAAAACCTGGAAATGTTATTATTTACTGTATATAATTATCTATCTATCTATCTATCTATCTATCTATCTATCTATCTATCTATCTATCTATCTATCTCTACCTGTCTGTCTCTCTGTCTGTCTGTCTATCATCTATCTATTATTTACCTACCTACCTACCTACCTACCTACCTCTCTCTCTCTCTATCATCTAGATATATATTCTATCTAGATGATAGAAAATATATATATTTTCTAATATATATATACTTGCTCCTGGAAGCACGAAGCCAAAGACACCAGCCTGAAGATGATGAATGAGACTTTGTTGAGACGTTGCCAAGACACTTCCAATTTTACTTGGGAGAAGACCCGAATAACCAAAGACCTCACATACAAACACCCGCGAAAACCTCAGAATATATATGTGTGTGTGTGTGTGTGTGTGTGTGTGTGTGCGCGCGCGTATCATTCTTTATGCCAGGCTTTTCCTATGTAAATCAAGATGTTTCACAGCCATAGTACAGTGAAATCTCATTCACCAGTTTCTAGGCTTTCTCAAACCTTAAAGCAGCATTTTGCTGTCTGTTTGGAGATTTGAGAGAGACTGAGATAGATCTATTTCTGGCTTATTTGCCTTCGTCAGAAAATAAGATAAAATAAATATTTGACCATTACAGGGCGGAGTCATGAAAAGGGGGCGTGGCTGGCTGACCAAGGCAAATAAGCCAGAAATAGATCTATCTCAGTCTCTCCCAAATCTTCAAACAGATAGCAAAATGTTGCTTTAAGGTTTGAGAAAGCCTAGAAACTGGTGAATGAGAATTCACTGTACTATGGCTGTGAAACATCTTGATTTACGTAAGAAAAGCCTGGCATAAAGAATGATGCACATAAAAGCCTACGAAAATAAAATTACACACACACACACACACACACACACACACACACTTTCCTGCCTTTATTAATGTTTATAAATTATTCAAGGTTGCAAACCTATCTAATCCTCCTTTCTCCTCCTTTTTTTGCCCCCAACAACCTTGTGAAATGAGTTGAGTTGAGAGTGACTGGCCAAAAGTCACCCAGCCATCTTTCATGCCTGAGGTGAGACTAATACTCAGTCTCCACCTTCACTGTTACTCCAAAGTGGCTCATACTACTTACTATTCAGCAGAAGCAGGTGGAATCTGTCAGAAATTTGGTTTTTGTCTATACCTTGGTAACTACGGTGGAATGTCTAGCTAGATTGGGAGGTGTGAAGAGGACGCTAAGCTTTAGAGTACTTGCATAACAGGAAACAACAGGTTTTACCTCCCCAGAATCTCTGAAGCGTTATTTGACTGTTCCCAAGAGAATAGAGTCTGACTGACAAGATTCTTGTAAGTAGGCATGCAACAATAAAAAAGTAACTTTGATCAGCTCATGGTGTCATTCTAATTCCTTGTGCCTGACAGTATCTGTATTGATTTTTGGATGCATCATGTGTTTGCTTTGCATGTAGAGAGATGGGTATTGTATGGAGCTGACAATTACACTTGGATCACCTTAGTTTCTTCTATCATAATTGCTGATATCTTATTATTACAGCACTAGAGTCAAAATCACCAACTTCCTATTGAACTCCTCTGATTTTCAGGAAGAAACTAGAGTAGGTTGTGAAGGTATCAGTCATGCACCTTTATGGTATTTTGTAGGTTTTTAGGGGTTTTGCTTTTCAGAAGGCATTTTTTATTAACTGAGGGGTAATGACATGCCAAATATCAAGAACAGAGCAACAAAGAAAAACAAGCATCCAAAACATAGCAGTAGATGACTCATGCTCCCAAGAGGTAGCGCATTCACATTAGAAACATTTTTGATTTTGAGACCAGTATACTGAGAAGATCATCAGCTTCCTTCCTTCCTTTCTTTTTTTCTATTTTAGTAATGCATTAGCTTTTCATTTGTAGTAGTGGCACACCATGAATAGGAAATGGAAAATGAGAAAGACAGTTCTCAATTTTTTACATAAAGAGCATTTCATTGAACCAAATAATACAATTTTACAAATATAGCTGTTTGTTGACTGATACTTACTTTCAGCCTAGAGTCTACCTCATCACTGTTGAAATATCATAGAGCTAAGGACTTCTACTAGAGACATCATAGAGTTGCACTACTAGAAGGGAAAGATGTATATCATCTAATTCAATTCCCCAACTGATGCCAGAAATTCAGAACTAGGACATCTCCTCCCCCAATTTGTTGCCAAGAGTGTTGTTACTGAAGAATAGTGGGTGACAGTCCTGGAAGCCATCTTTTACTTTGGATCTTCAGGGTTGCCACATTTAGTGATGTGGGAAACTGGGAGGGGGGATTGTATGGAGTTGGAGAGATAGCTAGCCATAATTACATTACGGAGTCTTCTTTTGTTGGGGGTGTTATTTGGAACCCGGACAACGGAAGTTGCAATCCTAATGTGTTTTGGAGGGGACCAGTTTGGGGAAGGCTGAGTTGCAACATCACCAAGAGATGTCTGTCCAGTGTATGCTTGAAGACACTGGAGTCTTGCTTCCAATAATTTGTTCCATGATTAAATTGCCAAACAAATTTTCCACTTTTCTGTATGAAACTTCTTAAATGTTTTAAAAAATCTTAGCATTGTCATCTACTCCCAGTTTTCTCAGGGAAAGCACAAATCACTCCCATCAACTGTTCCACACAGGGCTGGTGTTCCATAACTATTTTTCTGTTCATTTTCTTGCCCTTCTCTGAACCTCTTCTGGTTCATCCTCTTTCAAAAACGGCACTCAGAAGTGACTCATGCAAAATGTAATAAAGGAAAAGGTTCCCCTCGCACATATGTGCAGTGCTCTTCTCCATTTCAAAGCCGCTGTCCCAAGACATCTCTGTGGTCATGTGGCTGGCATGACTAAAAGCCAAAGGAGCACACAACGCTGTTACCTTCCCACCAAAAGTGGTCCCTATTTTTCTGCTTGCATTTTTTTTGTGCTTTTGAACTGCTAGGTTGGCGGAAGCTGGGACAAGTAACAGGGGCTCACCCCGTTACACGGCACTAGGGATTCAAACCACTGCCGACCTTTTGATCAACAATCTCAGCGTCTTAGCCACTGAGCCACCGCGTCCCTTTTTAACTCTAAAATCAAGTTTGTTTTTTTTTGTAGTTACATTACACTTTTTGTATGCTTCTTGGTTTCCCTTTAATAGGAGTAGTAATCAGTGAAAGGATGCTTGCAAAGTTTAGACGCGACACATAATTGAGCTGGAATGCTGGCAATGTCAATTAACTGTGTCATTCTGAGCTAAAAAAGGGGCACTTCACCACATTAGTTGAATGTAATGATTCCCGGGCATGAATCACTCAAAATTTACAAATTATTTCAGAGATGTAATAATATCATACATGAGTCAGAGAGAAATATGAAGGAGTATGGAAGGTATTCATAACTGTAATATTGGAGTGGAGACTTAGAAACTGAGAAGCCGTTCAGAAAATTTTGTGATCACAGACAGACATAATATCACATCTTGGTCACATCATGAGATCAACTCAATATTAATCTTGTGGTTAAATGTAAATACCTATCATTTTACTGGGCAAATAATGCCTCTCTCTTTCTCTGTTTCTATGTACACACACTCACACACACACACACACACACGCACACACACACACACCCTCCCTCCTTAATGGTGAAATAATCATATGCAAGAAAAACAATTAAAGCTAAAAGTCTGAAAGATTTTAGAATCTAAAAACTCCAAATGAGTTGGGTAAAAATAATTATTTTAATTCTCCCCTAAACTGTAGCAAGGAGAGAGCTAGCTTTCAAGGGGTAAACTGTCCCATAATCTAGGTGCTGCAATGGAAAAGGCAAAAATCACAGTTGATTGGGAGTGTACCTATAGTGCAATGTATGAAAATGGCCCCATTTAAAATTTAAACGTGGGGTATTGCTAATTATAGCGTCAAGGACATGGCCAGGTGCTGATTGTGGAACAGATTGTAAAGCGCTCAAGGGCAAACTCCAATTTAAGCCAGAAGAAGAAGGCCAGTCAGCATCCACAACATGGTCTTAACACACACACCAACCATTTTCAGGGAGAACATCAGGAATTGCTTTGAAGTCCTGAAACTCATTGATAGAGAATGGGAGCAACTAGGAAAAAGTTTTGAATTTGTGAATAAATCAGGAAAATCATTAGCATGTTAATTTGAAGAGGAAAAAAAATGATATTGAAATTACAAGAGGGAGATACTGTATGAATGGATAATAATATTGCTGTACAAAAAAACATTTTATCAATACAGGTAGTTCTCAACTTACAACAGTTCATTTAGAAATCCGTTCAAAGTTGCAACAGCACTAAAAAAAGTGACTTAGGATCATTTTTTACAGTTATGACCTTTCCTGCATCCTCATGATCATGTGATCAAAATTCAGATGCTTGGCAACTGGTTCATATTTATGACCATTGCTGTGTTCCAAGATCATGTGATTGCCTTTTGCAACCTTTTAACAAGCAAAGGCAATGGGAAAGCCAGGTTCACTTAACCACCAGGTTACTTAACTTATCAACTGTAGAGATTCATTTAACCACTGAGATAAGCAAGGTCATAAAATGGGCCAAAATTCACTGAACAAACGTCTCTCTCTAACAACAAAAATTTTGGGCTCAATTATGGTCATAGGTTGAGGACTATCTGTATTATTCTTTGAATAAAAGATGGAATATTTCAGTGGAGAAAATAAATGATTATCTCAGAAAACAAAATTTACAGGGGATTACAGAAGAACACAGGAAAATTATGAATGAATTATGAATGACACCAAGAGAAGCTTGTGAAACAGTGAATCAGGAAAGGTGTCTGGACCAGACTGGTTATTGGATTTGCATTGTAAGTGTTTTGAAGATGAATTTTTACAAACTCTGCAAAGCATGAATAACTCTATTTTAGAGGGCTAAACCCTTAGAAAGATACTAATATAGCATCTATATTAGCAAACCAAAATTAGATTAAAATTAAAGTAGCAACCAAAGATGGACAAGATATGACTTTAGCTAGAAACTACAGACTAGTATCGTTATCCAACAGTGATTACTAGTGCACAATGATTTCTCCCCTGTTCCATTTATTTTAGTTCTTGAAATGTTGAGTAGAGACATAAAACAAGATGAGAGGATTGTGGGTTCAAAGATTAAAAAAAGAGACAGATGAGTTAAAAGCTTTTGCAGGTGACTTGGTTTTAGTTTGCATAGATTCTTTAAAGGGAATCAAACCTTTAATGAGTAAATAAAAATAATTTGGAGAATTTGGGTCACTATCAGGTTTTAAGACTAGCAGATAAGACAAAGATGTTAACAAAAATAATATACCAGATAATGATATAAATATACTAGATCAAACAGATCTGATGGGAAAAAAAGGATTTTAAGATTGAGAAGAAAGTAAAATACTTGGGCATGCATGACTATGACAAATATTAATTGTATATTATTTCAAACTAACTCTGTTAAGACATGGAATGAAGTTAAAAACGATATGTTATAAGAAAGGATAAAATACCATTGTCATTGTTGAAGAGAATTTCTGTGATTAAAATGAATGTTTTACCTAGGATGTTATTTTTGTTTCAGACAATACCTGTTTTGACAACTGATGTACCATTTAAACAATGGCAGAAAGATATATCTAAATTTGTATGGCAGTGGATAAAATGAGTGAGATAAATATAGAGTTTTACAAGAAGCTGAGGAAAAAGGAGGATTGGGTCTACTATATTTGAAATTCTACTTTGCAGCCTGCTGGTTAGTTTGGATAAAAACAGTGTTGTTAAGGTTATTGAAGTTAGAAGGACATGATCTGAGATTTGAATGGTATGAATATCCATGATATGACAAAGTTAAGATTAATGTAGATTTCAAAAATCATTATGTAAGGCAGGCCATTCTTACAATATGGAATAAATATAAATTTAGGTTATACCAACCCCCTCCTCCCAATCTTTGTAGCTGTCCAGCATAGGCAGCATTTTATAAATGAGAAATGATAAGTAAACATAAATGGTTAATTAATTGTGATGTATAAGAATTTTCTAATGAGGGTTGTAAAATTAAAATCAAGGGAAGATTTAACATCAGAAAGATATTCTTGTCAATGGTTTCTTCTGAATAATTATCATAAACGTTTAAAGTGGACAAAAGGTTTTATGGTGTTGAACAATGCAAGATTGAATTTGAAATGGAATTATGTAAAAATGATGAACATTTATTAGTTATATTTATTAGTTAGATTTATATGCCACCCTTTTCTGGAGACTCAGGGCGGCTTACAATGCATTAAGCAATAGCCTTCATACTTTTGTATATACCTACTTAGTAGGGCTTTCGGGCTCCCCTAAGCGGTGTTATTTTTTATACAAAGTCAGCTTATTGCCCCCACAATCCGGGTCCTCATTTTACCTACCTCGGAAGGATGGAGGGCTGAGTCAACCTTGAGCCTGGTGAGATTTGAACTTGCAATAATTGCAGGCAGCTGGCAACTAAGTGCTACTTTAACATAACTTAGTCCACTGCGCCACCAGGCTCTTTTATAGCTAAAACTTATAAACTTTGTTGAAATATAAGACAGAAGAAGAACAAGCGAATGTATGAGCAAATGGGCTAAAAATCTAGTTACAATATACAAATGGATCAATTTGTGGTTGAAAAGATTTACATTATGTTCTAGCCTTAAAGAGAATTTTTATAAAATAATATATTGATATTTGTCACCATAGAAATTGTTTAGACCAGGGGTGTCAAACTCAAGTCATTATGGTGGCGTCAGGTGACGTATTGGGACTTCTCCCCCTTCGCTAAACCGGGCATGGGCTTGGCAGCACATGGCACATCTGGCCCATGGGCTGGGAGTTTGACCGCCTTGGTCTAGACTAAATAAAGGTATTTTGAACTTTTACTGGAAATGTGAATAATATGTATGGTGGTTATCAGCTGTCAAAACTAATGATGGTCTTTTATCTAAGAACTAGCTGGGATAGATTCTACTTAACTTTAAAAGATTAGTCAGCATCAGTTTAGTGCTGTCACTTGAACAAAATAATGTATTTCCAACATAGAATCTTTCAGTTTGGTTCCCTCTACTGTTTTAAGTATTACTATAGAAACTAATGTATGGTTTATGGGCCTACCTTTGAAGAACATGTAGAAAGTTCAAGATGCAGAATGTGGTTGGTTTGGGTAGTTACAATATAGGTGCACTGAAATTTGCCCATGTAACATCTCCATTGTGAGAGCATTGTGGGCAACCAAGTAGTTTATGGATGCAATTTAAGGTGCTGGTTGTCACCTTTGAACCATATATCAGTTAAAGTCTGGCTGTCTTAAAGTAGCTTTTGTGTGTGTGATAACATGAGGGGGAGAGATCATGGTCCTTCAGTTAAGGAATCACTTTTTTGTGTTTTCTTGAAGATACTTGATGTTCTTTAGAACCTTATTCCTTATTCCACATATTAAGCGTATGAAAAGCTTTGACGTCTCTGGTTTTTCAGGTGGCCGGCTGGAGAAAAGATAGAATGAAGAATGACTCCCAAAAGTATAGGTACTGTATCTTTTACTGTTATTGGAGGAATATATCTCAGGTCTTTGCTACTGCCTGATGTTTGTTATTTATATGGTTTTTATAAGCAGAATGTAAATTGCCAAAAATTTCTTGACTGAAGCATTATATGTAAATATGAATAAATAAATAAAAGTGCTCCAAGGAAAAGAAGGTTTCATTTGATCTAAAAAGTATGCCTAAAATGTTTACAGCTCTTTTCAGAATGTCTAATAATTGGATGGTTCTGGATAAGAACCTTAAAGAACATTATCAATTCTGCCTGTCTGTTTATTTATTGGTTTATTGATCTAACAACTAGAATTCCACACACTAATTTCTAATCTGCTTTAATTGGATAGTTCAACATAGTATCAACATGTTTCTGAATCAGGGTACTTTTCTTGACATTTTAGAAACATAGAAAGTTGCCTAATACTAAATCAGACTAGTGGTTCTTTAAGCTGCACCAACTGGAATGGCTGTTCAAGATTTCAGACCTAGAAATGGCAGGGACTGAATGTGGACTTTTCTTCATGTGTACTATCTCTTCCCTTTTAATTCCCTAAAAATTCCAGTTTATCATTCATCACTTTTTACGGGGATGTTTAAATTAAAGAATACATTGACATATCTTATGGTAGCTGCTGGATATATGTGGAGATATAAAGTTTTTGAGGCTAGTAGACACCATGTGAACTGTCACAAAATGGCTGGTGAGGAGAGGCATGTGCAGAGTCCTTCCAGTTAGACCAGAGACATTGCTCCTTATCACATCTACTTCTCCAGGATGGTCTCTACCATTTCACAATACAGGTAGTCCTCAATTTAAAGCAATTCACTTAGTGACCATTTGAAGTTAGAACTACATCAAAACAAGTGACTTATGATGATTTTTCACTTATAAACATTGCAGCATCCCCATGGTCACATAAATAAAAATTCTAGATGCTTGGCAACTGGTTCATATTTATGATGGTTGCAGTGTCCCAAGGTCACGTGATCACCTTTTGTGACCCTGGGGAAATCAGTGGGAAAACCAGATTCATTTAACAACTGTGTTATTAACTTAACAACTGCAATGCTTTGCTGAAAATATTATAGCAAGAAAGGTTGTAAAATGGGTCAAAATTCACTAGATGACTATCTCGCTGAGCAACAGAAATTTGGAGCTCTATTGTCATACGTTGAGGACTACCTGTACCTTCTCTCTCTGTCTCTCTCTCTCTGTCTCTCTGTCTCTCTCTCTGTCTCTCTCTCTCTCTGTGTGTGTCTGTCTGTCTCTCTCTGTTCTCTCTTTCTCTTTCTCTCTCCCCCTCCCTGTCTCTGTCTCTGTCTCTGTCTCTGTCTCTCAGTCTCTGTCTCTCTTTCATGGGCAGGTGGAAAGATTCCTAGCAAAGTATTGAGTTTCTTTTTTTTAATTTTATTTTGCACAAATACAATACTACGGAAAAGTGCCTTATTTTGTGGTGTCAGTTTCCAATTTATTATTTTAAATTCAAAGAATAAAAGATAGATAAAATTATATGGTTTGAAATGAAAACGGTGTGCCCATGAGTACCAAATTATCATTTTGAGAATCCAAAAGCAGTTGGAGAAAGCGCAGTGAAACTCCTCCCATCCACTTTGTTCCTTCCTTGTTTTGACATCATTTCACTCCCCTTCACTTTTTGTGCTCTACACCTGGAGCTCTGTTTGCGACAGCAGATGAAAGGAAGTGAAGTGGGCAACGGGGTCAGAAAGGTAACCCGGTAGGAGGAACTCCGCTTGTCATCTGTCCTCCACTGCAAAGTTTGAAGCATGTAGACACGAAAAGTGGTGCATAACTGAAAAGCAAAGAACCGTGGCTGTTTTAAGCACTGCTGCTGAAAGACGGTCCCTGCAAGATGATGCTTCTACAGATTTGGAGCACTGAATGAAGAAGCTATTATTTGCTGCAGCTGTTAAGGCTTATGGCCAATCTTTATAGCCAAGTGCTGGCAGATTGAGTCTGGTTCTTAGGGAAAGCTTTCTGTCCTGCTTGTTGAATTCATTTTTTTGCTTATTTCTCTGTCAGTGTACGTGTGTCAGATAATCAAACCAAGCAGCCCTGAGACTTTGAACTTAATTTGCGCGAATATATGGCGGCTTTTCCACGAAAAAGAAAATATAGTGAACAAGGACAGGTAAGAATAAGGCTGAGGGTGCACACAGTTTGACGCTAGCTAATCCTGGACTTGGGGCTGGTAGTCTAGATAATTATGCTTTTGGTGTTGGCTTTGAGCTCTACTTAACAGGTGCTCCATTGTATTCAGTGGTACTTAATAACAAGTGCATGTTTTAGCTGGCGGACTGTACAGTGCTGTTATTTCCATTGGCTTTCTAAAGCTGCACCAAAATCAGAGCATGTACTTCTGAAGATACATAGATGGGGTGGTCTGGAATGTGTCACGTTCCTATTAGACTAACCTTTCATCAGTGAGCAAAGGAATGATTGATTGTTTGGACCCGTACAAGTTCCTAGAGCCACCAAGCTTTCCAAGAACCACCAACAAGCATTGTCAGTGAGCTTCCTACATGATACCTGCTATTATGAGGAGAAGTGCAGGATCCTGGTGTATAAGACAAAGGCTTATGAATTTTCTGCACAAAGGCAGATCTCGTCAAGGTACACACTCCTTTGCGCCAGAAATTTTGCCAGTAGCAGGAGAGAAGGATCTTCAGTGAGATTCTCTGGGCTCTTTGATTATATATATGTTGGGAAATCTTCAGGACCCTGACACAGAGTTTTTGCCAATTCTCACTTCTCCTGCCTGTTGCATGTTCACATTAAGTTAAAAAAAAAAGGACTTATCCCTTTCTTTTAGAAACATAAGGAAGGATTGTGCATTTCAACTTGGTAACAAGGCAATTCTTATCCCCCTCTCTCCCGCTCCCCCCCCCCCAATTAAAAAAATTATCAGGAATTTCAAAGTCAAGGGAGAATAGGAGAAATACAGTAAGGCCTCTAAAAAGACCTTTTCTCTTGTTCTTGTCCTGGATGTTTTAAATGCTCTTTTTTATACATGATCTGCAGCACTATAAGGAGCTTCCCAGATCACAAATAAACACAGATATGTCAGAGTGCGCACAGTGTGACCATGTGAGACAACCCAGGAGCAAATACAGTAAACAGAGGTTTGTAATAATCAATAGTGGTTTATCTCTACAAAAGAATATACATACAGTACTAGGCAAAGGTCAAACAATCAATCAGCAGCTACAGCACGGAAGCACACAGGGAGAGAGAGATATGCCCCAACAGGGCCTCTCTTATAATACAGATTCCTAAAGTGATAGCAGTCAAATAACTCTGCTGACTCATTACTACCATTACAGCATTACAGTATTACATCATTACAGCAGCTGGCCAGCTATTAAATCATCATTACCCTGACAAGCTATCTCTCCATATCTGCAAATAATCAGCACTCAAATACTTATCTTACAAGTAGAAAGAACATTAGGTAAATCTGTAGTTTCTAAGTATCCAGAAAACCTGTCTTGTCCATTCTGTTTTTCCATCAGTTTAAGTAGCTAGTGGCTGCCTACAAATGAAACAAACAACATGTTAAAAAATTACAATATTTATGTAGTTTCTTACCAAGCACATCTAAATTATATTAAAGTAACCAAAATATCTTTATAATCCCCAAGGCATGTCACAATTTTTGAGTATGCCTAATGTTTGGAAGATGAAGCTCAAATACTTTGGCCAACTAATGAGAAGGAAATGCTCACTAGAGAAGAGCCTAATGCTGGGAAAGACTGGCAAAAGAAGAAGGGGACAACAGAGAATGAGGTGGCTGGATGGAGTCACTGAAGCAGGCGTGAGCTTAAATGGACTCTCGGGGATGGTAGAGGACAGGAAGGCCTGGAGGAACATTGTCCATGGGGTCGTGATGGATTGGACACGACTTCGCAACTAACAACAACAACGTTTGGAAATTGAAAGTTGAAAAATTGGACATGCCCTACTATTCAGTAAATCAAAAGAGAATTGCAGACACATACTCCAGGGAACATCTAGGGATGTTTATCATTTGGAAGGTTTCTGCTTTTCTACCTACTTGATCCCTTGTATTCCTTGGATCCTAATGACAAACTATATCTTGTAAGGAATACTCAGTGATTGCTGTTAAATTAAACTTTCTAACAGATTTTACTGGTCAGAGTTTAGGATGTTGACTTCTCAAATGAGACTGGAGGTCAAGCAAAGCCCTTTAGGATGTCAAAGCAAATGAAGATGTTTCCCTAGACAAGTTAGGCCAATGTGAGGTATGAAATTCATTTGGATGGGTTTTTTGGTCCTCGTACGAGAGTCCCCATGGGACTAGCTGTAGCCACCTAGATTTGTAGCCACATCCACAACTCTTGCCCTTCCCCCTTCCCAAAGAAGTCTAGGGCAGCAGTGGGAATTCAGATTATAACTTTAGGTAGGATGAAAATGTCATATAGCTTCTGAGTGTGCTTGGCATGGTCATTGGCATACAGTACATAGTTATCATGGTGTACATCAGAACAAGGCTTCCCTTTGGGATACCCCATCCTGCCTCCTTGCTTTATCAAAGGCATCCATTGTGATGGGATGACAAAGATAGAAATAATGAATCACTTAGAGCACATTTAGCATATCTTAGATGATCAGCCATGGCTGCCTCTCTCTTATCCCACGTCTAGACTGGGCCCTGATCATTTTACATGCTGACTAGCCAGTGTTGCAGTCTAACACCACTGTGTGGTGTCAAACCCCTAGTTCCTTTTATATAAAATCTCTAAGGCTCAATAGCATGACAGCAGCGGCAAAGAAAGCCATCTGAACATCAGCTAGACCTGAAAGTAAACCAGAGACTGTATATAAGCAAACAGGGTGATGCCACACCAGACTGGATGAGAGTCACTGACCTTGAAGAAGACAAGATTCTTTTGTGAATCTTCTGAAGTGAAATGAAGAAACTGAGATTACCGGTAATTGCCAGGTAATGAATTCCACTCAGTGTTTATAACATCCAGTGTGTAAACAGCTGAGACAGAGAATGAGGGAGAACTGCAGATGCTGGATAAAAAAGAAGAGTTCTGCACAGGAATCTGGCTGGAAGACCTCACCTCTATGTACTACCATCAGAACTGTAAAGTACCGTCTCCTGTTCTACTCACATTACCTGGCAGGTCTCTATGCTGGGGTTAAGTGAATATGCATTATACTATATTCAGTAAGGCTCAGAAGTTAGATATGTGCCATATCTCACTTTCTCTGTGTTGTCAAGAAACCTTGACAACACAGTAGCGACATGTTGTCCCCGTTGAAAGGGCTGAATGAATTATTTTATATGAACTTGACTGTTCCACAAGATTGTACATTCTGAAGCCTCGGCTACATCTCCTAATCTCTCGGTAGACAGCAATGGGAACAGAGATTGGTGTGGGGATTTTCATTTTTCTACGTCTCATTAGTGAGGTTTATTGTTATGCACATTTCAAAAATTTAAAAACTTTATGTGTATTTTATCAAAAATATACATTAAAAAGTATATTAGGGAGAAAAAAAACAGTTTAGTATAGTGGTTAAAGGCACCTTGTAGAAACAAGAAGAATTGTGACTTCTATCTTAAACATAAATCCAGATGGGAGGTTTTGGGTGAGACCCATTCCCTCAATTCTAAGGAAAAAACAATGGCAAACCAGTTCTGAAAATCTTGCTAAGAAAATGGCAAGAACTTGTCCAAGGATTACCAGATGTCAAAACTTCCAGAAAGGGATAAAAAAACCTGAAAGAATAAGAGAGTGAGAGTGAGTGAGTGACTGTGTGTGTCTGTGTGTGTGTGAAAGAGAGAGAGGGAGAGAGGGAGAGATAGGGGGAAAGAGATAGCACTTTTAAAAATACTTTCTATTTGATCCTCTTTCTAATTGTCTCTAAATTCAAAGGAAGATAAGGTGTGTTGCTTCCCTTTTGGCTCATGTGAAAGTCTACTTATTTGGGAATATTTTGGGAAGATCCATTCCTAGTCCCATCCTCAGATGAGTCTATTGTATCAAAATTCTGTCTCTCTCTCATTAGGACAAAAGGTAGAGACTAATTGCCTCACTGAACTTCATTAAGAAGACAAGGCAGGCAGAGGACACACACCATTCCATACCAGTTTGCAGACATAAAATGGTACAATTATGAGTTCTTCACTGCAGCACAAAGTATCCTCCTTGGACGCAACTTACTTATGTCCTTGCTTTCTTACAAGACATAATACCTCCTTCCTGGTCTTCTTCAATCATACCTCTTCTTGGAGAAGTTTCTTTTCCAGCCTATGTTGTCTAATTCACTTCAACATTCACCATATTTAGCTCATATCCAAGCATTACAGCATCGGGAATTATGGAACAAAATATGATGAATGGGACAGCTTTTTTTTTAAAATTTGATTTATATGCCGCCCTTCTCCGGAGACTCAGGGCAGCTTACAATGCATTAAGCAATAGCCTTCATACTTTTGTATATTTATATAAAGTCAGCTTATTGCCCCCACAAACTGGGTCCTCAATTTACCCACCTTAGAAAGGATGGAAGGCTGAGTCGACCTCAGTTAAAGTACTTGTATATAGATCAGGGTGAAATTCAGCCAGATCCTACTGGATCGCGCGATAAGGTAGGGCCAACTGTGCAAAGCCCTGCCCACCTGCATGGACATCACAATGTCCCTTTTTTGGGATGATTTTCAGCCTCTGTGCATGTGCAGAAGGCTTTGTGTGGACGATGGCAGGTGCAAGCAAAGCAAGGGGGCGCATGGCATATTGCAAACAGGTAGGGAAGGTAAGTGAATTTCACCCCTGATGTAGAAGTTGTCTCCCAAGAGCTGAAGCAGTATTTACTTATACAGTCATCAACTCAATGACCAGAGTCTGTTTGATCTGAAGTTCCTGGGTTTCCAGTCACAGCCCTCCAGTCTTCCACTAAGATTTCCATCAAGATTTCTTGGTACAGGTAGATGCAAAAGGCAAGCAATACTGATAGATTTCCAGCTCGGTATTGCTTTGTGTCTGCAAATGTAATGAGTGGTATCTCCACTCACTTTCTAGGCTTCTTTCATCTTGCTAGTTGAACATGGCACAGTAGTTAGACTGCAGTATTGCTGGCTAACTCTGCTGATTGCCTGGAGTCCAATCCTCACCAGCTCAAGGTTGACTCAGCCTTCCATCTTTCTAAGGTCGGTAAAATGAGGAGCCAGATTGTTGGGGTCAATATGCTGATTCTGTAAACTGCTTAGAGAGGGCTTTAAAGCACTGTGTAGTGGTGTATAAGTCTAAGTGCTAACCACCTGAATATGCAGCAGTACCTTTCAACCTGTTTTCTTTTTTACAATATAAGTTCTTTTGTTCCCTGTGAAGACAGAACACTCAGAGATGCAGGTATTCATTCATAGCGTGACTTTCCTCAATAAACATTGGCTTTCTGGACCTTAGACTGCCTTTTTTGCATATGCTTAATGAGCTTCATTCACTCCTGAATGAGTGAGTAGGCTGACTCTCCTCCAGTGAATGGATTCAAGGATTCCATCCATAGTTATTTCAACATTTCTCCTCCATGTAATTACAGGCAAATTCAGGTAACATTTCCTAGTACCCACATTATCTGCCAGCCTCACCGACTGCTGCAAGGAAAAGTGCTTGAAAGAATGGCTGGCAGGGTGCTTCCAAAATTGGCTGAGGTCTGCCTGAAATTGGACCAAGAGCTTAGGTCGCCACCCTGATATAAAGAAAATGAAGACCAAGCGGTGAAAAATGCAGGAATTCACTCTATGTTCAGATTGCCTAACACAGATTAGTTATCTCTTCGGTTACCTTTTCTTGTAACCAAAGGTGGCAAAAAAGTATAAATGGATTAATTCTTTTCTCCTCCCCCCCCCCCACCCTCCCAAGCATTTCTACAGTGTAGTGGAAGCTGCTACTTTCCCTTAGCAAATTTAAGGATAGAATTGAAAGGTGTAATTATTCCATGTTAAATTAATCCAGAGTTTTAAAATATAATCCTAATGCACATTTAAGTTGGAGTGAATCTTATTGGCCAGCATCACAAATCTTATTATACACTATCTTATTTATATTCCATCTTTCATTTTTCAATTCCTTAGCATAGCGGTATAATAAAACCAAAAGATAAAACAGTAATTTGAACGGCAGCAGCAGAAATGAAAAAACGTCACTAGCAGGCTTTTAAATTCCTAGGTAAATAAAAAAGCAGATTATGCCTCAAGAGTACGATTTTGTGAAGGTGTTAAACCTGTCATTGCGCAAAGAAGAGGGGCTTGTGAAGACTAAACATTAGGGTAAGGTAGCAAAGGGAATCTGGTAGCAAGTTCACTTTCTTTTCACTTGCAACAAGCAAGGCCTTTCAGATGCCTGTTATTATAATGTGTGCAAAGGAGGAGGAAAAAAAAATGGAAGTAAGGTTCTTTGTGTAGAGTTACTTTGGTCTGTCATCCCATCACGGCAGTAGGTAACTTCTGTACTTGTTCATGCAGACAGTATAATCTTTAGCGTATGCTCTAAAGCACTATTTGCTGGAGGAAATAACACGGTTTCAATAAAATCCACAGTAACCAGAAACTTCTTCTCTTTTAAAATATTTTACACCATTCCCTGGGATGTTGATAAAGGCCTGTGGAGTTTTTGTATTCTGAGATAACCTAATTACTTGTTCATAAACAAGGTTGGACCTGCTCATCTCTACTTTTTTTCATTGGTGACGAAAGAAGTAACTTATTTAGCAAGCAACTCTTCTCTAGTTTTGCCTATAAAACCTGGAACAAGTTTGAAGGACAAAGCTTGCTTGCTCTGTCTGTCTGTCTGTCTGTCTGTCTGTCTGTCTATCATCTACCTACCTATCTATCTACCTGCTTACCTACTTATTCATCCACCCATCCATCCATCCAATGGTGGGCTGCAGCCGATTTGGACCGGTTCTAGTGAACTGGTAGTTTCGACGATCAGCTCCAGCTTTTATGTCCATGCTAGTTACAAGTATTAAAATATTCCTATTTTAACTACACTCACGGAGGTAGCTTTTAATCCTCATAAAAAGAAAGAGAACAAAAACAAAGGCAGGGATGCCCTGGGGAAAAAGAAGAAGGAAAAGTGAGTGTCCTAGCAGTGCTTACAAATGGGGCTTAAATTATAACAGACTTTAAAGATAAAGATTTTTCTCAATCCTAATCCCCATTCCCAGCAATACATGAACCCTTATGTGCTCATAAACTTATTGGCTTATGAATTTCTTATTGTTTGTTTTGAAAATCAACCCAACTTATGTTTTCTACACTTACTGTATTTTTCGGAGTATAAGTAACATTCCTCCCCCCCCCAAAAGATGCTGAAAATTTGGGTGCATCTTATACTCCGATTGTAGCTTTTTTGAAGGTTTTTTTCTAGCCCTAACGAGATGCTAGTGAGTGAAGCGATCGCTGTGCTTTGCCTGCTCCCTCTGACTCTCAGCTGTGCTTTAGAAACCTTTTTTCAGCCCTAACGAGGCATTAGTGAATGAAATGATCTTCCGAGCTTCACCTGCTTTTCTCATTGCTTCTCTCTCCAAAGATCAGCTGTGCTTTAGAAGCTGTCTTTTTATCCCCAGGAAGGGGATAAAAAGCACGCAATCATGCTCAAAACCAGCAAACTAATGTGCTGAAGCTGACCAGACTAAGGATGCTAGCCAGATGAATATCTGGTAGGCAGATCCCCCGCCCCATTTTCCTCCTCAAAAACTAAGTTGCATCTTATACTCCGGTGCATCTTGTACTCCGAAAAATACAGTAACTAAAAGGTACCATATGATGTGTTCAATTGCTTTTCTTTTTATAATGAATTCATGTTTCCCTCTTCATGATGAAAAGAAAAAAGGAACTGAACAGTGATGCTAAGGAAGAGGAAGAACAAGTACTTAATAAGGACTACCCAAGTGGGAAGGGTTTTTTTTCCCCCCAAAAATAAAGGACAGACATACTTTCATAAGACATGCTTAGTGTTAAGGAGCAAGGCTGAGATTTTAATCAGATTTTGAATTCCACTGGGACTTCTTAGTAAATATATTGAAGTGATCCAAATGCTAGAGAAGCGTTTCACAAGACTGCTTACTGTTTATGTCAATATATTGTAACTTCTACCTCCTACTTGCTGTTTTGCCCTCAAAATAATGAACATAGATTAGAATTAACATAGCACAAATGGGATTGAAGAATTGGGGGGAGGAATGCTATTTTACTCTGCTGATATAATAGGAGCAGAAGCAACATAACAGTATGTATGTATGTATGTATGTGTATATATATACATACATACATACATACATACGTATGTATGTATGTGTATGTACGTAAAATTGGAAGTGTCTTGGCGACGTTTCGACAAAGTCTCATTCGTCATCTTCAGGCTGGTGTTCTCGGCTATGTGCTTCCAGGAGCAATATATATATATATTTCTAATGTATATATATATATACACACACACACACACTCACACACACAACCAAGCCCCCACCCAAACAGAACACACCCCCAGCCAATCAGAGCACAACCAACCCCCATCCAATCAGAGCACAGCCAAGCCCCCAACCAATCAGAACACACCTCCACCCAATCAGAACACAGCCAAGCTATCTCCCAATCAGCTCACACCTCCACTAGCAGTTAAAAGGAAGAAACAGCAGTGATCTCGCATTGCTCCTGGAAGCACGAAGCCAAAAACACCAGCCTGAAGATGACGAATGAGACTTCGTCAAAACATCGCCAAGACACTTCCAATTTTATGCGAGAGAAGACCCGAATAAACAGAGACCTACCTACCTACCTACCTACCTACCTACCTACATATATACATATATACATATATACATATATACATACACACACACACACACATATATATATATATATATATATATATATATATATATATATAGAGAGAGAGAGAGAGAGAGAGAGAGAGAGAGAGAGAGAGAGAGAGAGAGAGAGAGAGAGAGATTCAGTTTGTATCTGCATGGTTGATAGTGACCTGCCAGTATCTTCTTCTTCTTTTTTTTAAAGCAAAAGTGCTAAACAGGGGTTTCAGGTTTGCAGACCAGGAAGATCCAGGCTGACCTTGGATTAATGAATTAGTCAGTTATCACTGAGTTTGAGAGAATGCAACTGGTACTTTCTACATGTAAAGGGGAGGATTACCTGCAGGCCATAGATCCATTCATGGGCTATTTGTACACAGGGGTGGGTTCTACTTACCTTTACCACTGGTTTGCAATGGGGCCACGCATGCTTGCGTGCTTATGCACATGCGCATGTGCATGTGCAGAAGCTTCTACGCATGCACAGATTGTATCTTATGACATCCAGGCAGGTAGGTGGAGCCTCCCACCGCTTTTACTACTGGTTCTCAAGAACCGGACAGAACTGGGAGCAACCCACCACTGAGCATAGTCCAGCTTTATGTGTTGTGTTTAGCTTTATCCCACTTTGACTTGAATCACTAAAACAGATTGGTTTTACTGAACTCCATAGCAATTGTGAAATCTTGTCCCACTTATCTATATTCATTGAACTGGGAAAGAAAAAAAATAATCTCCTGTTCCTTGTAAAAAGCAGGGATATGTTCATAAAACATTGAAAAAAGCTAGCAATTGTATACTTTACCCTCTCTCCCAAGAATTGCCCTTTCCAATTGTCAGCCAAACTTTGGATATTTTTTGTTGCTCCCTGGGTTGCATCCATCAAGACTGTTGAGTCACCAAATCGGTCATCCTGAAGCTATTGATCCACAACATGCCCCTCTTTTTAGGGATTTCTCCCCTGGAGATTTTTTTTTATATTCAGTGGGTTAGTTCACATTTGCCGAGAGTGTGATGTGGACACTGTTTAGCCACTTAACCTCTCTCCCAGGGGTTTCATGGGGGATTATGATAATCCTTTTCTGCTGCCAACGGTGATAAGTTAGCTCCTGGTAGCTCTGTCTCTTGGAATTGTTTCTGAATGATTTGTGGCTAAAACAACAACAAAGAGAGTTATTTCACATCGTTTAAATATTGTTTCTGACCTCAAAAATGTTAGAAAGAATATTATGTTTCTCCCCACCTCTGCCCTGAATTTGAGTAAGAAAGTTATCTTTTATTTAGGCATACCTAATAACTGAAGAAATAAGTGTATTTCCTTCACACCTGAATAAGATTTATATGTTCCATTACTGTGGGAGAATTCTATGTCCAAATGCCACTGTCAAATGAGTGCCTACTTTATAATAGAGGTTCAGCTTTCCCTAAGATACAGTTGAATCCATTTAAGGGTCACTTGGCTTGGTAGGGAGGAATTCAAAACATGTTGTTGGCCACCCCCTCCCACATTTCTCATTAATGGCATATACACTTCGCTAGAAATAATCCAGTCAAGCATAACAAAGGAAAACAGAACAAAAAAGCACAATGTAAACCTCAAAATATGTAAGACGGTGGATCAAGCAGATGCAAATTCAAATCCTCATGCACTCATGGAGCTCTTTTGATGGCTTTTTTGATCATTCAAAGGATTGCTGAAATGAATCGACCTCAAAAGCCTGTGATGGAGCTAACACCGGAATAAGGGAGAATTATATATATATGGTACTTTTGAGTGTCTGGTTAAAGAAAAACATGCTTGGATTGTGCAAAACTATATTTTCCTTCTTTGAATGGAAGGACAAAGGGAAATGGTCTCAACTGCGAAATCCTGAGAAGAAAGTGTCAGGGTTCTAAGTAGCACCCCCAGTGAAAGAAGACTTCAAGGCTTGAGTTTCTTCAAAGTTACATTTTATTAGAGATGTCATATTGGCACATCTGGGAAAACCCAAATCTGAAAGTTTCCAGGTTTTCCCCACCCAAAGGAAAGTCCAAGTCCCTTCTCCTGCACCTACATGTCTATCACATGGTCCAATCAAAGTACTGTCCCAACTGGAGATGCCTCCCAGATCTCCTGGGGAGCAAGTCTTCTGTCCACTTTTCAATGAGTTGCTGCTTGTATGACAGCTCATTCCCTTCTCTTTTTTAAAATAGGATAATTATTTAGGGCATATTTCCAATCTCATACAGGTCTCTCCCTTGATCGTCTTCATTTCTAAAAAGTCAATCCAATATAAGCTGATTCTTAAAGTAATCATTCTTAATTGCTTTTAGTTGCTTAGATTGTTTCTTTTATTCAATTGAGGCAGCTTAAAAGCACCTGTCATCAATAAATTAAAATATGTAGGATATGATTCTTGATTAGTCAGTCAAGGGCTGCCACAAAGAAGAGGGGGTCAAGTTATTCGCCAAAGCACCTGAAGGCAGAACAAGAAGCAATGGATGGAAACTAATCAAGGAGAGAACCAATCTAGAAATAAGGGGAAATTTCCTGACAGAACAATTAACCAGTGAAATGGCTGGCCTTCAGATGCTGTGGGTGTGCCATCACTGTACAATTTTTAAGAAGAGAATTGGACAGCCACTTGTCTGAAATGGTATAGGGGCTCTTATTGACCACCAGAATCCGGAAGAGAGCAGCTGGCCGGTGTGCATGAGTGCAGCGGCCAGTTGCTCTTCTGGATTCTGTTGTGTGCATGCATACCGGCCAACTGCTCTCTTCCGGGTTCCGTCATGCACATATGTGCCAAACAGCTGGTCTGGGGCTCATGTGCGATGGAACCTGGAAGAGAAACTGGTGATGAAACACTTCCTCACAGAGAGGGCTCTGCATGCCATCTCTGGCATGCGTGTCATAGGTTTGTTATCATGGCTCTAGCCTCTTCTTCCCAACTCATAGTGATGTCCTATTACCGACTCCTATGAGGGGGCTTATATTTTGTAGAATCTCTGACCACTCCTGAAAGGTATTTTGCCTTCGTTGAGAATTAAAGCAAATTCTTTGACTCTAGAATTAAGAAAACTGCTATATTTGGCCGCTCTGTTCTAGCGATGTTCTAAAGCACTTTCTTATAATAGGAAGAATTAGGCAAATAAATAGAAAAAAAATAATTAGTGGATATGACTGAAGATGCTGTTGAAAGGAATGAGGATGCCAGTGGTAGTAAAATTATTTTTTTCAGTTTCCATGTTATGCAAATTGACAGAACAAGTTATATGTCTGACAGTATTAATTTGTTTACTATATTTATTTCCTGCTTATTTTTATGCAGTCCGTGTTTATCCATGTTTATGCAATCCAAGTTAAATTGATTTGGTTTGGATCATCTCTGTTTTCATGAAACAAATCCTAATGATATAACCTGAACAAAACTGGGAAGCATTATGAGAGTATTGATACTTTTGAGCACTCTAAAATGGTAGATAACCACTTCCCAAATCCATACAATGTAAATTTACTCTGTACCCCCAAATAACTGTATTTTGAATAGAGCTCACTTTGAAACTAGGAGATTAATACATCCTTTTTTCCTCTACCCAAATTTATAAAGACTTCTTGTACAAAAAAAAGCTGTCTTCCTATCAGTCTGAAATTGAACAAACCTAATTCCTTCAGGAGCAGACAACCGTGTCTGTACATGTCATCTAATTCTATCTCAAGGAAAAGAAGTTATGTGTGTTCCTTTAAAAAAAATGAATACAACAGTAAAACTCCAGAATCTCTACACATTGGCTTTGGAGATTTCCCTCAGAACAGTCTACCATGCATAAAATTTACATTCTATTCTGTTAAAGAATAAAGTGCTGTAAACATTTATTGGTTTTATTGGCAGTTAGGGGGAAATGGATAGCTTTATTTTTTATTATTTATTTATTAGATTTGTATTCCATCTTTACTACTTTACTAAATTGGTAAGGTAGCAAGCATACTTATTACTCCAGTGGTGGGTTTCAAAATTTTTTATTACCGGTTCTGTGGGTGTGGGTTGGTGGGCGTGGCAGGGGAAGGATACTGTAAAATTTCTATTCCCTCCCCACTCCAGGGGAAGGATCAGTGGTGGGATTCAGTCAGTTCGCACCACTTCGGGAGAACTGGTTGTTAACTTTCTGAACAGTTGGCAAACTGGTTGTTGAAAGAAATCGTTAGGGCAGAGAACCGGTTGTTAAATACTTGAATCTCACCACTGGGAAGGATACTATAAAATCTCCATTCCCTCTCCAAACCAGGAGAAGTTTAGCGAAAAATCCTCATTTCCTCCTGATCAGCTGGGACTTGGGAGGCAGAGAATAGATGGGGGCGGGACTAATCAGAATTTTTACTAATGGTTCTCCAAACTACTCAAAATTTCCACTATCAGAACTGGTCAAAATCTGCTGAAACCCACCTCTGTAATACTCCTTTCTCCTCCTATTTTCCCCACAATAGCAGTCCTGTGAGATGTGCTGGGCTGAGGGAGAGCGACCAGCCCAAAATCTCTCAGCCAGTTTTTATGCCTAAAATGTGACTAGAGGATCCTGGTTTCCAGGCCAGCACCTTAACCGCTACACTAAATTGGCTCACTAGCTTAGATTTCTGAAATTCCTATTTTGATTTTGACACTCTTTATTCAGACTCTTATCTGGTGAAGAAGTATGTTAAGTATTGCTTTGGTAAGGCCACATTTGGAATACTGTATCCAGTTTTGGTCGCCACGATGTAAAAAAGATGTTGAGACTCTACAATGGGGGTGTCAAACTGGCGGCCCATGGTTGGATGCATCACGCACAGGCCACACCCACCTCAGCTCCGCAAAGGGAAAAAAGATCATGAAACATCATGTGATGGCAATGTGAAGCCACAAGTTTGACATCTGTATTCTAGAAGGAGTACAGAGAAGAACAATAAAGATGATTAGGGGACTGGAGGCTAAAACATATAAAGAACAGTTTCTGGAATTGGATATGTTTAATTTAATGAAAAGGACCAGGGTGACATGATAGCGGTGTTCCAATATATAAGGTGTTGCCAACCTATTCTCCAATGAACCTGAAGGCAGGACAAGAAACATTGAATGGAAGTTAATCAAGGAGAGAAGCAACCTAGAACCAAGGAGAAATTTCCTGATAGTTAGAACAAACAATCAGTGGGACTACTTGCCTCCAGAAGTTGTGGATGCTCCAATACTGGATTTTTTTAAAGAAGAGATTGGAATGGGCAGCCATTTGTCTGAAAAGGTATAGGGTTTCCTCCTTGAGCAGGGTAGAAGACCTCCACGGTCCTTTCCAACTCTGTTATTCTGTATTAGCTTAATTTGCTTAGAACATTGAGCCATTGTTCAGTGTTTTATGAAGGAGCCTCATGAAGTTTCAGATCAGTCATGCTTTTTTGTGCAACTGTGAGGAGCTTAGAAGCATCCATTCTTGGCCTAAATTAACTACCCTTTATTGTTATGCCTAAAGTGGAAACCAGTAAACTTCCGGTCAACTTCAGTACTAGAGAATTGATTTAATGGAATCTTGGACCTTCATTTCAAATAGACATAATGGATTTTCCATGCAGGAAGCAATACATGCCAACTGGTTTTATGGCTATATTGCAGACAGGTGACCAAATGTAAATATCACTGACTTAAAATGTATTTTGAATGTGGCGATATCGTTCTCTGATATCTTCCATATTTTCCAGATCAAGAGATTGATATTTTTATGGCTTGAATTTTTTAAAACAAACCTCCTCCATCTTCATACATAATTACTACAGTTTAGAAAATCTTTCTGCGCTAAAAAGGCAGCCCAAATAGGCTATTCTGTTATAGTTATAGTGTGCTATGGTTACCTCTTTTCAAAATTGCAAACCCTGCTTAAAAACCTCAGGAAAATGATCCAGCAGTACAATAGCCGAACTGATAAAAGCCAGGGTGTGGAAATACTTCTTAATAAATCACCCTGCTTAGACACAAAGTGTAAAAAAAAAAAGCAATCCCTCTCCTTGGCACTAATAAATAAAGATTTGATTATAAAAAGAAATGCTCGGTTACCATTCTGAAAGAATGAAGAAGCAAGAGACAGGGTCAGTAACTAGGTTATCAATACTGTACAGAAAGCAATAATAGAAATGCATTGAAAATGTGCATATGACCTTCCCAACAGATTAGTAGCCAGTGTAACATGTTAGCAAAATGCAGCGTATTGTGCTTCTGCACATAAGATATTTTGCTATTGTAAGGACAAAGGCACTGATGTAATACAAATTTTCATTCCAGATTGCATTATCAGTATTCCCTTGCTGTATTGATAAATAATGCCTTGCTTAATGCTCCAGCAGAATAACTCCTGATTCTTCTATCTTATCCTCAGATTCTATTTGTTTGTTGTGTCTGATGGCTTTTTCATTGGGAAAGGTGGGCAGCCTTCTATCTCTTCTCTTATGAATTCTTGAGGGGGGGGTTAAGAATTTATTATCTACCAATTCACTGGATAGCTGAAAAATTAATCCTCCTATTCCATTTAAGTGTAGCTTTAAGAATAGCCATGCAAACATTTATTCCTGGGAAAATCATTTTATTCTTGTAACTGGGTTTTTTAAAATAGTAATTTTGTTTAGAATTGCAATTACAGCAGGAAAAACTAATAGATTCTGAAAAAAAACAATGAATAAAAAGTAGATGTTGCAGAAAAAAGGAAAAAAGAGGAAAGAAAAAAAGAATATAGTAAAGAAAAAGAAAATAAAATGCTTCATCACAAGTATAAACAATTTTAGTAACTCATCACTTTTCCTGTATAGCAAATGATCTCTTCTTCTCATAGCCCATCTTTTATCTATAAACAAATCTCTAAAACTAGCTTTCAGTCAACAAAAGTCCATTATGGGTTACAAAAAACACATATATTTTGGCCTGGATCAAATAAACCAACTTTATATTCCTTCCTTTTTTTTCTTGCAACTTTATCTTTAATCCCTTTAAATAATATTTTAGAATTTGATTTCTTTTCATTGTTTCTTTGTCCCATCTCACAAAATTCTTAAAAAACTTTAAGAAGCCTCTTTTGTCAATCCAATATAGTAAAATTATGCAGGTCACTCTCTTGGGTTATTTCAATATCATTTTTAATTATTAAAATATCAACTGATTTCTTTGTATGTCCAATATAACAATTTTTCCATATCATTCTTGTAGCCTCTCATTTTTAAATCTACTTTCAAATCAATCTCAATCTTGTCTGCTAAAACTGGTTCCTCTTCCATAACATCTTTTAAAGAAAGTCTATTGACAGAGACTGACACTCTTAAAATTATTTTGTGGGTCCATTGTTCAAAAATACCCTTCAATACATCCAATGTTAAAATATTTCGCTCTGTTCTGTATTAGCAAGTCAAAGTTAAATATTCTTCTCCTTTGATTGTAATATTTAGTTCCCTTTTAATTCCCTCTAGTATCCAGCCTTAAAAGTCTCATCCTATCATTTTCTTTAAAGAATTCAAAATCCTTAGCCCATTTGTAATTTTTCAAAGTCAAAGTTCTTATAATCTTTTTGCTACTTATTAATTTTGCTGCTTAAACTTGTATTTAAAAATTCTTTCACCAAGGATTGATGGAACCTCACCCTGGGTTTTCACATTTGTTGGACTTTTCAATCCAAAGATTCCTATAAGCATTTAAGAAGCCATTTCCAACAGTGATTAGAAAAGGTAGAATGTGAATCCAGTGTCCTTTCCAAGGTGCTGACCATGGTTTGAACAAAATGGCTATTCCCTTGCCTTCCAGAATTATAAAGTTTCTTGAGATCACTATCTTGTAGTTTCCTTGCAATGATTAACTGTCTGGAGCACTTGTGGGTAATCTTAGACCCTCTCCTCTGGGGAGGAATTATTATTAAAGAGCCATTCTACTCACCATTTTTATTTTGCCATAGTCATTGGTACTAGGCCTTCAATCTGTCATTTCTTTCCTAGAAGTCCTTGTTCTTGAAACTTTGGAAGTCTTATTCAAATCCAACTTGTTCTGCTGACATGACCCCAAAAGGCAGAAAATGGGGTAAACTAATTAGTATTGAAAAAAATCCAGACAGTCCCATAGATGGCAGCAGAAGGGTACACAAATTTATGCTGCAAATTGGATTTTGCCCATCCAGATATGGTAGCCCTAAAACAACAAACAAGCAAATAACAGGTAAGAGCACTTCTACACAGATGTGTGAAAAATCAATTTCCCTGTTCTTCAGCCTGCAGAAAAGGATGTTGGTATGGAATTGGCTGCTATTATTGCTAGACTCTATTCTGCTTTAATAAGGCCAGTAAATTGATTTTCCTAACTTCTAAATATTTATTAATGAAATATATAAAGGTAAAGGTTCCCCTTGTACATGCTAGTCATTCCTGACTCTAGGGGGTGGTGCTCATCTCCATTTCAAAGCAGAAGAGCCAGGGCTGTCCGAAGACATCTCCGTGGTCAAGTGGCCGGCATGACTAAATGGCCAAAGGCACATGGAATGGTGTTACCTTCCCAGCAAAGGTGGTCTCTATTTTTCTACTTGCATTTTTAATGTGCTTTTGAACTACTAGGTTGGCAGAAGCTGGGACAAGTAACAAAGGTTCACCCCATTACGTGGCACTAGGGATTCGAACCATTGAACTGCTGACCCTTTGATGGACAAGCTCAACATCTTGGCCGCTGAGCCACCACATTCCTTAATGTATACGCTTAAAGTATAAACTGTCTCAAATTGGATTCTACTCAGATTCATTGTTACAATATGATGATGATATGTAGACATATAAGCAATGCTCAGTAGTACTAAATATTACATTGATTGTTCTAAAATCAAACATGAAAACTTTCACAAGGCTAGGGTTTTACAACTTTTCATAAGAAAAAAAATCTACAGAGGATTCCCAATCTTCACAGACTGTACAATCCTTCCAAATAACATTATAAGGCATGACCTATCCAGGCCCTCCTTCCCTGGCATATTCTAAATAGCGCAGCTGGCTGACATTCTGCAGATGTAGTGATATTAGAGAAGCAGTAATGCAGACTGGGCTTGAACTTGAATTGGTCAGCATCATTTCAGGAGTCTCTTTACCCACTTGATTTTACAGAACTGCTTAGAAAACCAAAATAACTGATCAGGCTTGATCGGTGGAGATGGACTGTTCAGGAACAATCTTGTCTAATGCCCTGAATGCAATCGAATTGAAAGGGCTGTTAAACAGGATTCTCCTCCGGCTTGCTTGGTAAATCTCCAGGTGCCATTTGGATGCATTCTAAGATTCAATGAATGTCTACATTGGAGCATTTTAATTGAATCCTCCATCTGAAGAAACTAGCTGCTCCAATGGACTTCATGGTCACAGGAATTGATTAGTTGATTACAGGAACGAAGGGAAATGAACATAAGGACCTGATCAGAGGTGAGTTGCAGCAGTTCTGTACAACCGGTAGCGAAAATTGTGAGTAGTTCGGAGAACTGGTAGTAAAAATTCTGACTGGCCCCACCCCCATCTATTCTCTGCCTCCCAAGTCCCAGCTGATTGGAAGGAAATGGGGATTTTGCAGTAACCTTCCCCTGGAGTGGGGTGGGATTGGAGATTTTACAGTATCCTTCCCCTGCCACAGCCACCAAGCCATGCCCACCAAGCCATGCCATGCCTACAAAGCCACACCCACAGATCTGGTAGTAAACATTTTTTAAATCCACCACTGGACCTGATTATATCTTGTCTACTCCAGGTAAAGTCCTGATCTAAGGTGTGGTAGCTGTATGAGTCAGGGAAGTGTTGACCTGCCAGAAGTCTATGGTTGTTGGGCAGCCATGATTCCCTGAGCCATCTCTGATCCAGAGAAAGGGAGTTAAAAATCACCCATTACTAAGAGTTGGGATGGATCCACGACCATCCTTGCAATGAGACTGAGCAGCTCATGAAGAGATGTGGATATATGGCTAGGAAGACAGTATAATAGCAGCATTTTAGACTTATCCCTGTGATCTAATCTCAGTAGCATCTCATATTTGGCCACACATGGAACTCTGCTCCCTACAAAAGACAGGTCTGCTGAGGGCAATTGTCACCTTACCTCTCTTTCCTTGAGGTCCAGTGGAAGACAGGAAAGCAAGCTAGACAGAACTTAAAATTTGTTTAGGTTACCGAACAATAAGTTCCAATAATCATTATGAAAACAATAACGAATGATGATGATTTCTTAAACAACTGCTATGACACTTAGAAACATTTTTCTCTTTGTGAACTTGCTCCCTGATTTCTATCTTCCAAAGATACACTATGCAGTCAGCTAGCTTGTTAAGCAGTTTAACAAAGTGGAAAAGATTCAATTACTTCCCATGTGTTTATCATGCTGTTGCAATGTTGGGAAGTAACAACATACTGACTGTCATAGTTGCTTCTGCTGATCAGATTTAACTGTCTTAACTTGAGAAAAATTGGGCTAATATAAAGACATTAATATAGCTCTGGAGTCTGGACTCATTTTTTTTCAGGTCACAGATCTCTCTTAAACAGCATATTATTATATGATATGATATGAATAATTATAATTATAAATTACATTATATTATTATATATTTTCCACATTTTTGAACTGCCCATCGCCCTCAAAGAGGGACTCTGGGTGGCGTACAGTAAAACATCAAAATGTAAAGCAGTATATAAAAATTAAAGTATTGGAATATTTAAAAAAAAAATCAAAAGATTTTAAGAAAGCAAGAATAATTAAACCTTGTTAAAATTAATTGACAAATGCAAAAAGAAGGTTCTCATGGCATCAACCATCCTCACAACTGCATGCTCCTTTGGGCTCCGCACACAAGGTCGCAGTGCCATGTTTCAATCCCTTACGCTGAAATCTTGGTTTCATCCAGTTGGAATTACATTACATTATGGGCTACTACTACCTGTTGGGAAGGTATAAGAGTCTGTGCATAAAGCAACAAGTAAGATAGCTCTGCTTTTACACCTAACTTTATCAGGAAAATCTGTCACTGACCTCTATCTTCAGTATCCTCTTCTTTTCTTGAGAGAAGTGACATCTCACACTTGGTCTATCTCAAGGGTCGGCAACCTTAAACACTCAAAGAGCTGCAAAGGTCCTAACAGGAAGCCCCTCATTCAATTCTGGAGCCAACCAGAAGTCTGGTTCCCCCACCATAGAGTCTCCTCCTAGAGTGGCATCCTTTTTCCTCTACCTGTCCTAACCAAAAGCCCTAACAACTGTGGAGCTGACAGGTGACAGGGAGCCACAGCAGAGGGATGAAAGAGCCACATGCAGCTCCAGAGCCACAGGTTGCTGACCCCTGGTCTATCTGAAAGGCTAAGATTGGGCAACCATTATAAAACTGAGAAGCTGCATGTCTCTCTCTAAGGAGCCACCCTAGTATAATGGGAAAGCATCCCAAGAGGAGGTAGCTGAGTTGTATGAACCAAAATCTCAGTACACGGAGATTTTTTTGGTTAATATATGATTACTCGGAGGCTCTCTTTGGTTAATATATGTGGGGGTGTGGGGGAGAATATACCAACAAGCCTTCTTATGAATTGAGTGTTCATGACCATGCTTTGGCCAAGACAGCAGGTTTTACCTGTGTGTATTCATTTTCCTTTCTAGCAGGCTATTTAGGTGCAGCAGATAACCCACGTGGAAAGTTGAGTGAAAGCATTTTTATTACAAGCTACTATTGGTTTTCAATTTGAGTCTTCCAACTTGTTCCCAAGACACACATGTTCAGCAAGAGGCATTCCTTTCTTGTTCTTGTTTAAAAAGAACACAAAATAAAAAGGAGAAAAATCTAAACCTGCTTCTTTTTTCTTGAAAGTGCTTCTGAAACGGATAGCTTATGTTTTGTCTCTGGGCTTTTGCCATCAATTTTTCCAAAATATCTCCAAGCATTTTCTGCTTATACTTAATGAACAAATGCTTTCCATCAACAGCTGAAAAACACTCAAAAGTAAATCATCCGTGAGCTAGATAAATGTAAGTGATTTTTTTGGGGGGTGGAAGATCCTATTAAAAAGAAATCTACTCTATTATCATTATCATCATTATCATCATCATCATCATCATCACCACCACCCTGAATCAATCCATTACAAGATGAAAACCTCTTCACTGATGATTGTGAGCCATAATCTACCATCCTGGTCCAGTGTGAGTTGGTAGATAGATGTTTTGCAACTTTCTGTATGTATTCCTAAGGCAGCTAATAATATGAGAACAAGTTGATGGTTCGTGAACAACTTGCCTCTCTCATGGCTGTTGAACAGAAGAGAAGTAAGGTTGGAAAGTTATATTGAAAGTTATGCTGAAAATGGAATGTGCTAGATTATGCCTTGTGACCTAGGCTTCCTGAGTCATTAAAACACACGAGTAGTCCCAAAAACCTCTTTTATTGCAACAGCTGTGAATTACGTTCATTCACAGCTGAGTCCCAATTAGTTTCAAAAAATCCTTCGGGAGAAGTCCTTTGGAATAATCACCAATCTTTATCTTCCTTCACATGCTGCCAAAGACCTACTTGGCAAAGCCACATGGAGTCCAGAATCAAACAGATGCCGACTGGGAACAGAATTAACAACATTGCTTTCCTGCAAAGGGCCACGTGCTTTTGCTCCTCTTTTAAGCCTTATGGGAGGGGACAATCATCTTCAGGCCTTGCTCCCAAGTCATCCCTTTTGTTTTAATTGTTCTTGCCTTCTGGTAGCTCTGTGCATGTGCGCACTAGGAACAGGCTTCTCCTGTTCCTCTGCCTCTCTGATGTCCGACTTTGGAGGCTCCAGAGTGTGTGCATAACTCCCAGATGGCCCTGGCCCCATCTCTGTCTCTGATGCAGAGCCCTTGTCTGAGCCTTTCCCAGACTCCAGGATTGGCCCATGTTCCTCCCCAGCCTCCTCACTGTCTGACTCCACTGCCAGCTCCACAGACTGCTGGTGGACCACAATATTATACTTGTTTTGAAGACTGAGGAAGCTGCAGTAGAACTTGATAGGATGACTTCCTTCAGTTTATCAATCTGTCTTTTCATTCTTTTGGGGTGGAAACTTAGCTATCACTAAGTTTAATTTAGGGTTATATCATTTGGGATTGCCTAAGCTAAAAGTGCCTTCACTGAGGAAAAAGATGCCTACGGGACAGATGTGTGTTTGTATGTGTCTGTATGAACCCAAGATTGTGAGAGGGATCTATTGTGAAAAAAACCAAAAAATAGATTAAAGTACCAATCTGCTCATGGCCTCCTCTTGGGATCCCAGTAGTGCTTCTTGGATATGAGAGAGAGAGTGAACTGAAGAAATATGGTAATTAAATGGATAAAGCACAAATTAGAATAGTTTGCTCCATACCATCCATAGCAGGTGATTGTAGTCAAGACCTTCCTTCGTCATCATTTCCCTTCTCTTACCACATTTACAACATGTGAGGGGTGTCAGCTTCCTCTTACCTTATAGAGTGGCTATAAGTATTACAATGAAATAATGAATGTGAAATAAGTTGAAAAACTTGAACCTATGTTTATTAAACCACGAATAGAGCTTGGGGAAAGAGTGGCTGTAGGGAAACAAGTGAGGTTTCCCATGCAAAGTTTAACTTGTGGAAACAAATATCTATGTTTTGCAGTGTTCATTAACTTTTTCCCAAGCTTCCTTTCTACTTGGCTGGATCCAACCACACCCAACTATTACAAGTACCCATTTCTCTCCCCTAGCTTTGGGAATAGAAGAATGGCTTGCAGAGGTTCCCTTCTCATACAAGGTGGCAATATGGTATTTATGGGTGCCGGGACATCTGAGTTACTGTAAACAGCATCTACAGCTCCCCTAAAATGTTCAATTCACAAAACTGTAAAATGCTCTCAATCGTATCAGATATCCTGATCATATAAAGGTGATAATTTGCATATTATCTTGCATGAAGACAATAAAATATCAGGAGACTTGCCCAGAGTACCAAAATCTTATGACACTTTACCTGCAGTTGTTTAAGATCTCAGAGGTTAATTTGGCCCATTCTACACATTCCAATGCAAGTTCTTGTGAGATTTTCCCTCAAGTCCTGCTATGCTGCCTGATTGTATTCCTGGGAGGGATGTGCATGGAACATCAGGGGTGCATGCCAAGAGTATATAATCCCACCAGGGTCACCCAGGAGGTCAATCTATACTCCGGTATAAAAGAGAGAGAGAGAGAGAGAGAGAGAGAGAGAGAGAGAGAGAGAGAGAGAGAGAGAGAGAGAGAGAGAGAGAGAGACTTAAGAAAATGTACAAACAAATAATAACCTTAATTTCTCATGCTAAGCAAAATAATGTTTATAATCAATCAACACAGATTAGAGCCCGGCATCAAAAAAAGAGATGCCAAATATTTAAGCTGGTTTTAGAAAAAGCTGAAGAACATGAGATATTATTGCTGATGCATGCTGGATAATTGAGAAAGCTAAATGCAAAAATAAAAGTCAGTATGTGCTTCATTCAATAAAGAAATATCTTCAGTTGTGTTGATTATGTCAAGTTGCAGAATGTGCTTCAAAAAATAAGAATCCCAGAACATTTCATTGTTCTTGAAACAGGAAGTCACAGTATGGACAGAACAGACTGGCTCCAGATTGGCAAAGGAATAAGGCAAGGCTGTGTACTTTCCCCTTATTTATATGATCTATATGCTAAATAAATATTAAAGAAAGCTGGATTGGAAAAAGGTTTATTCCTCCAATTTTTAAAATTGGAGGAATAAACATTAATAACTGTTATGCTAATGATGCAACTCTGATAGCCGAAAGTGCAAAATCTATAAACTCTGGCAATCAAAGGTTAGGAATGCAGTGAAAAAAGGGACTAAAATTAAATATGAAGAAGACCAAATTAAAGACAACAGATATAACAACCTGGTTTAGAATTGATAATGAAGATATAAATAAATAAACTGATAGCTTCTGCATTTTAGAATCAAATATCAACAGTAGTCACAAACATGTTGGTAAAGATATTCAGATGTTGTGGTGTGCCTAGACCTACCTACAAAAATCAGAATAATGCAAGCAGTGTTATTCCCTGTGACACTTAATAGAAGTTAGAAAGGATAGAGTGTTGATATTTGAACTTTGGCATTGAAGAAGACTTTTGAGAATACGATGGAGAGCGAAGAAAACAAACAAATGGATCATTGAATGAACCAACTTGAGACAAAATAATCAGGCTCATATTATCCTGCTTCAGACACATTGCATTAAGACCTAACTCTCTGGAGAAGGCTGTAATCCTGGGAAAAGGAAAGAAAGAGAGAAAAAAAGGGCAATAATCACATTATATATGTGATCACTAAGAATCAGCAATGACCTGGTAGCATGTAATGAATGAATGAATGAATGAATGACTCAATCAATCAATCAATTTGTGTTTTTTTAAATGAGAAGGATAGCATGCCAATTTATTACAAGATAAGGATGGGAGCTTTTTTATGTAAGATGTTCCCTCAAATAGTGTCACTCATCATTTAAGAGTCCTCTTCCTTCTATTCCCCTCTCTTCCATTAAAAAGAAACAAAGACTTTGGACTCATTTGGTTTGCTATGGAATACATTTTCTACCAGTTTCTTCTGATGATATATTGTTGAGCAAAAATCATTAACTTATTACCCCCCCCCCCCCCCCCCCTCAATTTCATGAAGTGGTGAACGTTGCTTGGTACTGTAGCACCAAAAGAGGCTGGTAGAAAATTCATTTTCTAGCAAACTCAAGTAGAGCTGTTCCTCTTCAGGTTTCCATTGTTTCAACCAAACAGATGCTAGGGGGTGGGGAGCTGGGAGTGGGGCAATACATTTGCTATGCAACATTAGCTTACATGTCAAAAGAATAAATTCCAACTGCTTGGATATTCAAAGCTATTTTTTAGTTTAAATACTTGGTTGTAGCTTATTTACAATATCATAATGAAATGAAAATCTCCCCTGTCTTTTAGCTGCAGTATTTCCTATTAAAGGGCAGACATTGTGGTTTGCCAAGCATTTGAAGTGAAGGTTGTTAAGCAAAGGATACAGATTAGTAACAGATAGTCAGTGAATTGTCATCACTGAGGATCTTTGGGAGAAGAAAGGGAGAGGGTGAGAAGACCTTCAAAATACATTCTTAACATTTTTAAAGGAATTATTCTAATAGAAAATAAAGAAGAGATGAGAAAATGCCTAAAATAAATGATATTTGCAGATGACTGCCTATTGAAATGTCAAACTGCATATGCAAGTTTAGTATCTGGAACTAATGCCCCCAAATAAACCTTCTGGTGAATGAAAGACAACGAGAACATTATGCAGGCTCAAACTGACAAAGGCTAATTCGTAAAGGACTTTTATATTGTTTGTTATGATAAATATGTATATAACCCCACTACATAATGTCAAGATGATACATTGGCTAAGATTCTGTATTGCCACAAGTAGGGATTGTGATGTAGAATTCATGCTTCAGGGTAGAAGGAAGTCAGAATGTTTGTGATGAGAAAAAATCATCATCATCATCATCATCATCATCGAGTGACAATTCTTCATTCATTCATTCATTCATTTATTTTTTACAGCAATCCAATTCAACCAAGTGATTCTGGGCAGCTTACAATTCCAAAATTCTAAAACAATTTAAAAGATATTAAAACAATAAAAACATCCACAAAATAAATAAGTATAAACCGAGGCCATGTTGATTAATCAACTAATAGTAAAGACAAGTAATGAGGCCCTTCATATATTCCAAGACTCGGGTCTGGGTACAGTTGTGGCCCAACCTAGAATAGGACATTATGTCTTGACTAAATTTTGGCAATGCACTTGACATGGAGATTAACTCTAAAGGGTGGGGTCTTGGAGTCTTAGCGGACAATCAGCTAAATATGAGCCAGCAGTGTGCAGCGGCGGCTAAAAAAGGCAACACAATCCTAAATTGCATTAACAGAGGGATACAATCGAAATCAAGGGAGGTACTAATACCACTCTATAAAGCCCTAGTAAGACCACACCTGGAGTACTGCATCCAGTTTTGATCACCACACTATAAAAAAGATGTTGAGACTCTAGAAAATGTGCAGAGGAGAGCAACCAGGATGATTAGAGGACTGGAGACTAAAGCATATGAAGAATGGTTACAGGAACTGGGCATGGCTAGTCTCGTGAAGAGAAGGACCAGGGGAGGCATGATAGCCATCTTCCAATACTTGAGGGGCTGCCACAGAGAGGAGAGGGGTCAAGCTGTTTTCCAAAGCACCTGAAGACCAGACAAGGAATAATGGATGGAAACTGACCAAGGAGAGATTCAACCTAGAAATGAGGAGGAACTTTCTAACAGTGAGAATAATCAACCAATGGAACAGAAGTTGCCTTCGGAAGTTGTGAGAGCTTCATCCCTTGAGACTTTCAAGAAGAGATTGGACTGCCATTTGTCAGAAATGTGTAGGGTCTCCTGCTTGAGCGGGGGTTGGACTAGATGATCTTTAAGGTCCCTTCCAACTCTGTTAATCTGCTACCACTTGGAAATTGTGGTTAGTGCAAATTGCAATTCAAAATGCTATATAAAAAGACCTATATTGCTTTGAGTCTAGGTTCCTGTAGGACCACTTCTTTAAGCAAAATTGTCCTGTCCAATTCTTTCCAGGAAAAAGTGCTAGTAATTTCCAATTATCATGGGAAGTTTTAGTTTAAATGTAGTTCAATGTTTATTTTGTTTCTTTAAGATGTATTTTGTTTCTTTAAGATGGATTGTAATCTTTAAGATGGATTTTCTCTTGCTATTGTTCTGAACTGGCTGTTCTTGCAGACTAAAGTAGCATGCAACTTTAAAGAGCAAATAAATAAATAACTCACCCTTTACTCAAGCATTACAGAGCAAGTTACAAAATAAATCATATGGAGACGTAAGAATAATGAATATGAATGTGAACCAGTTTAGTGTAGCAGTTAAGATGATGGTCTAGGAACAGGAGATTGTGAGTTCTAGTCCTGCCTTAGACATGAAAGCTAGCTGGATGATTTTGGACCAGTTACTCTCTTTCTCATTCCAGACCACCTCACAGGGTTGTTGTTGTTGGGAAATTAGAGAAAGGAAAGAGTATTATGTTTATTTGGCCCCTTGAGGTTTTTTTAAATAAAAATAATAAAGGCACAATAAACAATCTAATAAATAAAATGAAATCAATAGAGTATTATAAAGGCATTTATACTATTAAAAGTTATGCTGGAAAAGCTGCACATTCAAAACAGACATTGATAATCACATCAAAAGGCACCAAAAGCCTGCACTGGGTGAGCCAATGTTTCTTAAAAGGCACTAGAATTTTCATCTGATGCCTAGTAAACTGTTCCTAATTTTTCAGCATCACAATGATGACTCCTGGTGACAAGGTAGCATAAAAGACTGCTGTGATTTGAATTTCAGGTGAGTCAAGCAGAAAAATGGCCTGTTGATAAACTGGGTACCAAATCTAGATTTAGAGAAGCTCTGTAAAAGGACACCTCTGATTTAAAAATAATTTGGTGTTTTTTTAAAAAAAACTTTTGGGCACCTGGTTGAAATATCCTTGTAAATTCAGCCAATAGTTGGGGATTATGGGAGCCGCAGTTAGCCTAAAGTAGCCAGACAGAACTTAGTTGAACAAATATATACCTGATAAATGAGTACCCCATTTACCAAACATCCAAATAAGAAATTTAATCCTTGTTCATTACCCTATTATTTTTGCTTGCCTCATTATGCCAACTTCTCTTTTGCTTGTAACACAGCCTCATTTGAACAGCTTGTGAGTCTTTTTTTTAAAAGTATCATTGGCAAAGTCATTTCCTTGCTGTTCCTAGGGTATTGCAATAATCTTCCTTATTCCACCTTTTTCTTCTTACCCGTAAAGGAGACTGACTCCGTTCCTCCTGCTAAGTATAAGATGGTTCCCTGAAGCATATTGCTTTGTCCAGTGTAGTTTTCTAATGTTGAAACTAATGGAGCATTTCTAATTCCTGTTGGGAAAAAAGCTATGCCACACTTTAATAGCTTTCACTATGGAGGATAGTTTTCCTGATATTTAATGTCCTTCCTCTGCGCTTTAGAAATTTGTATGCTAGTTATATGCAGTCCTAGGGCTCAAACATGGACGAAAGTCAGGTCTCAGGCATGGCAACAGGCTCTGAGAACAGAAGAAGCCTATATTACTGTAAATTAATTTTAGATTAATAATTGTGTTTTGATAATGATCTTTTAAACATAGTATTTTTCCCCTTTTCCTTAACACCAGGAATACTAAGCAGGTCTCCTTAATTTTGCTGAGATACAGCAATAAATTACTCATCAGTGCCATTAAAAGGTGACCGTAGCTTTCAGCAGGAACCACACTGTTACTACTTACTGCAATTGCTATTAATACTGCATTTTGATTAAGTGCAGGTCCTTTCTACAGCTAGTTTTGCAAAACTTCTGTTAAAATCATTTTTATTATGGCATGTTAAAACTAGCAATCTTTCAAGCCTGAAGCCAGGATCCCTTTTGGAGGTTGAGGGTGGATTCTGATTTTGTCAAGGATAAAGTTATATGGATTATTTGTCAATGGAGAGATACTTGGATTTCTGACCTGAGGCCAAATTGGCCAGGTCCAAACATTCAAAAGCAAAGCAATTATTTCTGAAGTGCAAAACGATATCTGAAGTACAACTTGCTTGGTGCTTCCCCGTTTTGCAATCTCTTTATTATTTATTTTGGGGAGGCAAGATCAGGATAGCAACAGAAAAAGAGCCTGGTGGCGCAGCAGACTAATAGCCTGTTATTAACATTCAGCTGCCTGCAATTACTGTAAGTTCAAATCTCACCAGGCTCAAAGTTGACTCAGCCTTCCATCCTTTCTAAGGTAGGTCAAATGAGGACCCAGATTGTGGGGGCAATAAGCTGACTTTGTATAAATATACAAAAGTATGAAGGCTATTGCTTAATGCATTGTAAGCTGCCCTGAGTCTCCGGAGAAGGGCGGCATATAAATCAATTTTTTTTAAAAAAAATAGCAATAGCACTTAGATTTATATACCGCCGCATAATGCTTTACACCACTCTTTGAGCAGTTTACAATGTCAGCATATTGTCACCAACAATCTGGCTCCTCATTTTAATGACCTCGGAAGGAAGGAAGGCTGAGTCAGCCTTGAGCCAGTCAGGATCAAATTCCTGGCAGTGGGCAGAGTCAGCCTGCAATGCTGCATTCTAACCGCTGTGTCACCACGGGTCATCTACAGTAACCTTTGATGTGCCAAAATGGTGGTACCGATGAGGACATCATCACAAAATGCTGTTGACAAGAAATATAAATTTGTGAAGCATTCCTGACCTGCTCTCAAGTTGCCATAGGCAGGGGGATGGGGAACTGAGCCTCGCAGCTGCATCAAGGAACTTCTATTTCAGTCAAAACAAAGCACATTCCAGCCAGCAATGTCAAAGTCATCTCCAGGGGGACCCACAATGGCTGGAGGGAGTGACTTCTGCAACCCGCGAAATTGCTTTGTTGGGGAATGTGACTGATGACACATCTTGGGGGGAGGGGGAAACAGGGTGAGAGCCAAGGAGCCAATTAAGTGAGATCAGAGTTGGCTTCACTTGGTTCATGCCGACATGAAGCTCCTAATAAATAACTGGATATCTTTCAAAGCTTGGCTTGAGGCTCATGATTTAATTAGGGCATCAGTCGGAACTCTGACACCACCCTTGTGTACCTCATATGTATGTTTTAACATATAATGCAAATAGTAGTCATGTTGTAGTTTGCTTCTCTTGTTCTCCATAGACAACCATGAGCAAAGTTAAAAATACTGTTATGATAATGATTATGCCAATTATAATGATTGAGTCATGATAATATACATAGACTGAGGACATTACCAATTTAGATACCTTATACTGTATTGGTTTTCTTTTCCAACTGTTCTGAAAAATCAACCACTTTTCCTAGGGTGGAATATAATTACATTGTTATTTTCTTAGAGTCTTCCTTAAGAATTAAGGATATAAAAGAATGTAGCTGTGGCATCATTGGTTTTGCTGAACAAGCCATAATGGTCTGGTTTGCAAAAGGTGCTAAACCATAATGGATTGGTGCATCCATTATGCTAACTTGAACGCAAACTAATTACGCTGTAATTTATAGGGAGTAGTGTAACTCACTGAGAATGTAGGGCTAGGGTTAGCTGGTAGAAACCTCGCCCCTTGTAGTCCTCAAACTTTTTTTCCTGCTTGTAGAACCTCTTCCAAGGCTGAAATTGGTAATGGATTTTTACCACCATTTGGAGTAAGAAAACTTACATTTAGCTTACTTTGATTTTTTTTACCTCTGGAAAAAAGGAACAAAGATTCTTCATCAAAAGTGAACTCTCACATTCTGGCCCTCACTCTGAGATGTGTGATGCAGCACTCTTGCCTTTGCCTCCTTCTATGACTTCTGGGTACAAAAAGTTACTCACTTCTGCTCAGTGTGACGGTATGTCTAGACCTTGTGGCAGAGGGGAAGAAAGCCTAGCTGTTGTGACTGAGGCCCACGTAGTGGTTACCAAACACAATATAGTCCTGAACAAATTTATTTTATTAAAAGCTGAGAATTAATTCATTTAGTCCAAAACAAATTCTTCGGTCTTATCACCAACCTTTGATGTCTTTGACAACCAGCCAAAGGCTTTTTTTGGCAAACCCCCCACAAAGTTCAAGAGACACTGATAAGAAGCACTGGAATCAATGTTGCTTTTCTACAAAGAACCCAACAGCTCGTTGCTGCTCTTTTAAGCCTTATGGGAATGGCCAATCTTCTTCTGGCCTTACTCCCGAGTTGTCCTTTTTGCTCCAGCTGCTCTTGCCTTCTGGCAGCTCTTCGCATGTGTGCACTAGGAACAGGCTCCTCCTGTTCCTCTGCCTCTCTGCTGTCCACCCCTGGAGGCTCCAGAGTCTGTGCATCGCTCCCAGATGGCCTGGCCTCATCTCTGCCTCTGATGCAGAGCCCTCATCCGGGCCTTCCCCTGACTCCAGGACTGGCCCATGTTCCTCCCCAGCCTCCTCACTGTCTGACTCTACTGCCAGGTCCGCAGGCTGCTGGAGGACCACAACACTAGCTTAAGGCAAGTGTATATATATATTTTTCCCAATGTCATTTCCAGACCTGTGCATTTCAAGCTTTTGAAAAAAAATATATGTTCTGTGATTCTGAAGGGTCACTAGAACAAGTCCATTTAATGTATAGAATTAAAGAATTGAGCTCTGTTTAAGTGTGTCTGCAAGTACAAATGCAATTGTCTCCTCCTTCTCTTCCATCAATGAATTATTTCATCAATTTTGCAGCCATTTCCCCCTCTTCTCTGCACTGCTGCATAGGTCTTCTCACTATTCTTTTGGTGGGACCAGCTAGTGGCTCCCAACTGGGCTTTAGAATGGGAAAAGAGAGAGAGAGAGAGAGAGAGAGAGAGAGAGAGAGAGAGAGAGAGAATAGATTTTCAAGGGCTCTTAGAATCACACAGACACACCCGCCCCTCAACAATCTCTTCAGGGCACTGCTGTGCTTATTTTCCTATCAATTCATTTTCCCGTTTGTTGCTGCATTTACTCTATATTTAGCACATTTTAAGAAAGGCCAAATAGATTGTGCAGATACAATAATACTCGGCAGGGGCTTCAGCGCTGTTCTGTAACAATTATGTGGCTTAAATCTAACTTTTCCTTATTACCTCCTCTTAATATTCCTCCACCCCTTTCTTTCCCCTTTTTATTATCTCCCTCTCGCAGTGGGTGTTACATATACCGAATCCCCCAGGGGGAAAAAAAACCCTCCACCACAGAACACTTTTAGATACATTCGGATGATAGAAATTAGTGCTAAACACTAAGGTATGAACACTCAGTTTAATTGTTTTATAATTGAATTGTAGTGTTAGTGCTATCCTAGGAAGAGTCGGAACAATGCTTAAGTTGCCTAATGCTTTAACTAGAAAAGATACCCGTGGCCCCTTTTTAAAGCTTTTTGACAATGGAAGCCTTTAAAATTCTGTTCAAATAAGGCTTTCACTCTGCTTCTTTCTCTTAGATTCCAGCATTTTGGCATGAGAAAAACTGAAAAACTATTTTTATTCAGCATAACGATAGAATGAGAAGATATTACAAAATTAAAACCTTATAACTAGCTGTGGGCCTAATGTTAGGGGAGCTACAGTATATAAATTGATAAAATTAAAATAGGGGATTTCTTGTTAATTTTTGTCCATATGGATTGACCTTATTCATTCATGGGATTATGCTCCATGTCAGAGGTGGGGAACAGAGGTGGTAGAACCTGGAATAGCTCAGCAGACAAATGCACTGCAATTTAACTCCAGCTGTCTGCAATTAGTAAGTTGGAATCTCCAGGCACAAGGTTGACTCAGCCTTCCATCCTTTCTAAAGTAGGTAAATTGAGGACCCAGTTTGTGGGGGCAATAAGCTGACTTTGTAAAATATACAAAAGGATGAAGGCTATTGCTTAACGCATTGTAAGCCACCCTGAGTCTCCGGAGAAGGGCATCATATACATCTAATTAAAAAAACAAACAAACTATGGTCCCTTTATGACTTGTGGACTTCAACTCCCAGAATTCCTCAGCCAGCCATGGGAGTTGAAGTCCACAGCTCTTAAAGGGGCCATAGTTGCCCACTGCTGCTCTATGTTGAAAACGGTGGATAATGGAACTGCAGGTAATGAGAACTTGAGTTTGAAGAAATCGAGATGATCAGTTTGGAATTTTTTTTGTAACCTGGATTTTTTTAAAAAAGGTTCCCCCTGTCCAATCGTGTCCATCTCTAGGGGGCAGGACTTATATCTGTTTCCTAGCCAAGGGAGCCAGCATTGTCTGAAGATGGTTCTCTGGTCACGTGATCGGCATGCTTACATGCCGAGTTGCACAGAACACAGTTACCTTCCCACCAAAGTGGTAGCTATTTATCCAGTCGCATTTGTGTCAGTGGTGAAATTCAGCCAGTTCTGTCCAGATCACGTGATCCGGTAGTACTGGCAGCAGGAGGCTCTGCTCACCCACCCAGACATCACGTCTCATTTTTGACCCTCTGTGCATGCACAGAAGGCTCTGCGCAGAGGAGGCACCCACGTTCACATTTGTGAACTGGTAGCGAAGGTAAGTGAATACTACCTTGCATGCTTTCAAACTGCTAGGTGGGCAGGAGCTGGAGCAAGAACAGCCTGTCACATGGTAGGGTGACTAGGAGCCGCCTGACCAGGTGGCTCAGTGGCTAAGACACTGAGCTTGTCAATCAGAAAGGTTGGCAGTTCAAATCCCTAGTACAGGTCTCCTGCGTGAGCAAGGGGTTGGACTAGATGATCTCCAAGATCCCTTCCAACTCTGGTACTGGTACTGGTACTGATACTAAGACATGATACCCCAAATACAGAAGAAGACTTGTTGAAAGAAAACCAGCCTCACTTCTGCAAAACTAAACCTTTCTTCCCCAATCTTCTATTGTTTCCTGAAAGTGTCAATAACCATTGGATGCAAGTGACCCTGTCAGTACTCTATGCTTGCATTTCGAAAGGCCTTTGACTCCCTCAAAAGCTGAGTAAATTTAGCAGTCATAGGATAAGATGCTTTCCTTTTATGGATTGCTGACTTTTGTATATACTTGCATATAAAGTCCATTTGTGAATAAACCAGCCCTGGAGTTTTTAATTAAAATACCATGAAAAATGTGTCACATACAAATAAGCCAATCAATATAGTGTTTTGGTTAAAAATTCAAAGGCTGTCTTACCCACAAGTATATATAGGAAATACTTTAAAAGTATTACTGTATATACTCATAGATAAGCTCATCCGCAGATAAGCTGAACCTGGTTTGGGGGATGCATTTTGGCACTTAAAACTCTCAGTTTATCCATGAGTATTTACACTACAAATGTAAAATAACAGGAGATGTTCCTTAGCATTCATATTTTATTTTTGTTTGGCTCTTCAAAAATAAGTCTAGGCACATCTTCTGCTTCTTCTGGTTTCTCATCCTCTTGGTAGCCCAAGGTTGTCCTGTCAAGAAGCACCAACCATGTGTACTGACACTACCTTTATTGTCAAGTTACAGTAGCAAAATCTTGCCAGTCTGAAAGCACTCTCCCCTCTCTTATAGTTATCTCCCAGAAAACTAGGGAGGGTCCCTTCTAAGGTACGTTTGATTGCCTGGTTTATCCTTGATGGATTATGCCAGCCAACCCTATGGGTTGACATAATGTTTGCCAGCTGCTCTGTTAACTTGTAATTGTAGGAGAAGGAGAAGTAGAGACAGGGTGAGTCAAGAGAGGAATCAGCCTAGAATCTGTATGTTCCCACAAATGTGCTAAATCCAATCCCTCTTGAACACCATTAACTCTTTACCTAGCTCCAATTCAGCACTGATCATTGGTTGACTCGACTCTTGTGTATAAGAGCAACTAGGATGATTAAGGGACTGGAGGCTAAAACATATGAAGAACGATTGCAGGAACTGGGCATGGCTAGTCTAGTGAAGAGAAGGACCAGGGGTGACATGATAGCAGTCTTCCAATATTTGAGGGGCTGAAGGCCAGACTAGGAACAATGGATGGAAACTGAACAAGGAGAGATAACCTGGAAATAAGGAGGAATTTTATGATGGTGAACACAATCAACCGACGGAACAGCTTGCCTTCAGAAGTTGTGGGAGCTTCATCCATGGAAACTTTCAAGAAGAGATTGGGCTGCCATCTGTCAAAAATGGTATAGGGTCTCCTGCTTGGGCAGAAGGTTGGACTAGATGATCTACAAGGTCCCTTCCAACTCTGTTAATCTGTTATCTGAGGTGTTTCCACACACCTTTTTCTTCTGTTGGCTAAGATATCTTTTGCATGATGGTTATGCAGCCTATGACTCTTCATCTTATCCCCCAAGGCCATTCTCACAGACCACACACTTCTCCACACATGTACTCTTGGTTTAAATTTGGATGAGTTGTAGAAAGCAATATAATAAATAATCAAGAGGCTGGGTAACTCTCATAAAAGAATGACATCTCTTGTTGCTTTTTAACACAGCAAGATGAAAAAGGCACAGAGACTCAGGCATTTATAGCAGTAAATAGAACTGTTAATGGCAGCCATAGAGAAGACGAGGAAATGCTTTTATTTCAAATCTACTGTATGTTGGAATTTTGAACAACCAGAAGGGACATTTCATCATGGTCAATGGATGTTCAAAAAAGCTGGAAGATTTTGGGTTCAAGTGGATATACTGATTCATAGGATTTTAAAGATTAATATATAGCTGAAAGCAGAACTGGTTCTCTTGGGGCTGCTGGATGAACAGTTTTTTAAAAGACATGGAACTTTGTTTTTATACATGGTACCGCAACAAGATTACTGTACGCACCAAGATAGAATGAGTTGACAATGCTTATAATGGAGAAATAGTTGGTACAGAAAATAGAATTCACTGAGATGACATGTTGCCCTGTTTGATTGGAGAAAAGGTAATATCTACATTGATTGCTGATTGGAAGCCCTTTATGGACTTTTTGTGCAAAACAGAAAAAATTAACTTATGATCTATGGTTCTGATGATTAGCTAGATAGATTATAGAAAGAAGAAAGTCTCAATGTAATTTTTAAAAAAAGAGATGTAGGAGAGACCAGGTTGAGCCCAAGGGAGGGGTGAAATGTGTCATCAGTCATGAGTCCCTGTGCACCCACAAAGATCTAAGTCCTTTTAAGTCTTTTTAATCAGATTAATGAATGTCAAGGGGTGGGGAAATCAGGAGATTCAGGGAGTTAAAATGAGTATAAAACTTAAGCTCTCTACAAGAATCTGACCAACTAAAGGTCAAGGGAAATTAGCTGGAGATAAGAGAGGCATTTAGGTGGCTTGGACTTAGATCTCTTGTGGGTGCACTGGACTCATGATGGATGATGCATTTGACCCCTCCCTCAGTTTTAGCTACAGGAGGTTGTACCTGCTACACAGAAAATAAGAAGACGCTTCTTTATATCATTTTTCTTTCTTTTCTATTTTTCTTCTTACTTTTTTCTTTTCTTTTGTCTTTTTATACTTTAACTTTCTCTTTTATTTCTACTATTTTCTTTTTTCTTTCTTACACCATTTCAGTTTGTATCTTGTTTTTAAAACTTTCAATAATTATATATATATATATATATATATATATATATATATATATATATATATATATTAAAAAATGAACTATTTTTGATTCTTTCTATCTATGACCACCCCATATAGGGTAGCAGATTCAGAAGAAACAAAAAGAAGAAGTAGCTTTTTACATGGTGCAAAACCTGTTTTTTTTAAAGGGGATTTACTGATGGCCAGCCATGGACTTGAAAAACTGGTAAAGGCAATTATGCAGATTCATTGAGAACAGGACTGTCAAAAGCTCCAAGACACAATGATTGTCAGAAACAGAGGCAGCATGCTTTTTTCCTAACTGCTGGGAAACCCATTCAACCTCATATCCTGCTTATGGAACTCCCATAGACCACCGGTTGGGCTATTACTCACCCTGGGAACAAATTGCTGCTGTTATGTGATCCTGTCAAGTTCTTTTGATTTTACATCTGAAGGTCAAGTACAAACTTGCTGGTGCAGATGAAATGAAATGACACCCAGTGGTTTGTTCAGCCTTGGAACTAATTAATTAATCCGAGTGTAGGAGGAGATGTAAAGAGAGCGGAGATGAGATGGAACCATCCCCCCAATCTAATCCACACAGTAGGAAACTTGTCAAATCAGTTGAACTGATCTGCTGATTCTTCTTAGGAAGTTCCCGGTAGCAAATAATCGAAAAGGGTGCGTGAGGATACCCCAAAGCTTGGGTGCTGCCCTAACAGCCCGTCTAAAAAGCTGCCACCAGACCAATTGTGAAAGTGATGAAATTCATGAGAGTAACAAAAAATAATATTCATCTAAATTACATTGTCATTGTTTCCATCTGCCCATAGCTGTTTTCTGGAGCAGAGAAATAGATTCTCACTCTCCTAATGAAAATACCCTGTTTCCCTGAAAATAAGACCCAGCAGAAAATATGCCCTAGCATGGTTTTTCAGGATGCTCGTAAAATAAACACTGCCCCCCAAATAAGCCCCAGTTAAGATCATCAGCAGAAGGAGTACTGAATTTAGTATTGTATTTCCCCCCCAAATAAGATCTAACCAGAAAATGAGCCATAATGCGTCTTTTGGAGCAAAAATTAATACAAGACTCAGTCTTATTTTGGGGGAAACACGGTACACAATTATACAATGAAACATTGTTGCACTAAATAGGTGATCTTCCTCCCTTTTATCCAGAACTGGTATTAGATAGGAAAGCATATGGTACAGTGGTTAATGATAGATCATTTTAATCATTGCTAGGAAGAGGAGGGGAAAAAATGGTTCCGATAAGGTCTTTTCCTCATGTTTCCTGCACAATTTTCTTAACAGTCAGGGTTGCAAATAAGGGATAGAAAGTTCCCAATCAAGTGTGGCCAGGCACACAGTAATTTTTAATGATAGGATTTTCATAATATGAACATTCTGCCTTACTGATCAGTTCAAGATGCCAAGTGGAAGAAAAAGACTAAGAATGGCCAGACTGAAAGTGTTTGGCTCATCTTCAAGTATAACGATGGTCTTCCAAGTCCTAAATAATTTAATGTGGCTTCAGGATGTTTTAATTGGCAGAGGCAAAGAAAGAAGGCGGATCTGAGCTGCTTAATGCCACATAATGCTCGTTTAAACAGAGGCAAGCTTAGATCATATCTCAGGTGTCCTGACACTTCATTCTCCCTTCCACATCCCACTGATTTTTTATTAATTTATTTATCAGCACTGAATGATGGATCATCACTGATTTCATTTGGATGTTGTATAACTTCCCTGTTCTTTAACTGTCAGTTTGACAAGCATGCAGTGATTAATTAACGAATCTTTGCAATGTTCTCTTATTATTCCTGCTTAGTCCATGCTAGAATTGCCTATATTTTTTTAAAAAAAAGAAAGATGAAAGAGTTCGTTATTATTAATTATGGAACTGGTGAAATAATGCAGCCAAGAGTCATGTTAAATTCACATCCTAGAGAATCAAGATATTTGCTGACTATTTTGAGTTTTATTCAAAAGGTTAAACATGATGGATCTGATTGCTTTTGCTGACATTAACCTTTTGACTCTGAAAATTAGCAAGGGAAGGAAGATCCTAATCAACCAAGAATACAGTCATACCTATGCATCTTTATAAGTCACTCCACATTACTTTCAAGAATTGTAGTCCAAATCTCTTATCCATTTCTGAAGCAATCTATTGCCCTAGGCAGGATTGTCATCCCCCCTCAACACAAATGGTGTCAGCAACCTGTGGCTCTTTGGGCCCCGTGCTGTGACTCCCTGTCGGATGATCCCACCACTGTCTGGCCCCACCCCTCGCCCTCCCCTCCCAGTCACTCCTTGCCTGGTCTGAGAAGGTGACGGCGGGGGATGGAGAAGCAGACGGGGCAGAGTCAGAGAGCTACAGAGAGAGAAGGGGAGGGAGGAAGGGAGAGAGAGAGATGTCGAAAGGGTTTTGTGGTTCCCGGTGTTTTTTAACAACCGGTTCTCTGCCCTAATGACCAGCTGGATAAGTGTGGCTAGGGGGGTCATGTGACTGGTGGAAATGAATGACGTCGAGTTGGCCACGCCTACCCAGTTTTTGTGGCTCACCAATGTTTTCATTTCTGTGGGAAACAGGTCCAAATGGCTCTTTGAGTGTTTAAGGTTGCAGACCCCTGGTCTACATTGTCTTATCTGGTTTCCTTCATCCAGCTCTTCTCTTCTTCTCTTCTAACAGTCGGCCAGGAAACATTCCTGTTTTCTGGAGCTACAAGAAACTTCTCAAGAGGGAAGTTGTACAAGATGAATCTTAAGACTCCAAAATTCATACAGTTTTCTTCAAACTGTCCCTTTTTAAAGCGGTGTCAACCAGATGGGATGTTGCAAAGATAGTTTACATCTAGAGGTAGTCTTCGACTAATGATCACAATTGATCCCAAAATTTCTGTTGCTAAGCAAGACAGTTGTTAAGTGAATTTTGCCCCAGTGTATGACCTTTCTTGCCACAGTTGTTAAGTGAATCACTACAATTGTTCAGTTAGTAACAAGATTGTGAGGTGAATCTGGCTTCCCCATTGACTTGTCAGAAGGTTGCATAAGGTGATCACATGGCCCTGAGATACTGCAACCATCTTAAATACATGCCAACTGTTCACAGGAACTGGAAATACCTCACAGGAGCAGCTGAAGGCAACTCCTGGAGAGGCAGGAAATGCATCTCAGAATAAACCGGCCAACACAGCTGACAAAACCACTGTAACACCAACTGCTAAGCATCTGAATTTTGATCACATTGTTTTAGGGATGCTACAACAGTTGTAAGTATGAAAAACAGCGATAAGTCACTTTTTTCAGTGCCATTGTAACCTCAAATGGTCACTAAACAAATGGTTTTAAGTTGAGGACTACCTGTATAGGATCTCCTGCAACCTTCTCCCTAAAGATTGACTTCTTTTGCTTTAGCAATGGAGCAAAGATGTTTAGTAAGTTTCAGTTAAGCCCCAGGGTGTTCATTAATGCAAATATCTTTGCATAAAAAAGGTGTCATGTTTAATTCAATAGTTGTTTGAACTTTATTGCTGGAGTCAGTTGATACTAACATTTGCGTACTGCTTTCCACTTGCCTTGGAATGCGCTGAATGGAAAATTACCAATGGACTGGTGATTTAAAAAATGAAGCACAGGTGGATCCTAGAAATTATAGACTGATTAGTGTTAAATCTATTCTGGATAAATGAGTGGGAAAACATTGGGTAGCATAAAAATATCTGCCTTAATTTAGGAAAAATCTTGCTGAAGGAAAGTCAACACAATATTTACAAAGTAAACCAAGAATCACATGGTGGGAGTCATGGTCTCAAGACTTTCAATAGTCTTTTTGAAAAGTTCTTCAAAAGAGATCCAAAAGCAAATGTAGCAATTGTAGGAAAAGAAGTAGCACCTTTAATGGACTGATGTTGAAAGGATTCAGTATGTCATGCCCCCTTTGGAGCCTGAATCTTCAGAAGAGGATGAGCTGGAGCTGGAGCTGATGGAGATTGAGTGTGTGGCTTCATTGGCTTTGAAGGAATGTGGGGAGGAGCAGGCTGAGGCAGCCCAGGGTTCCTCAGGATTGGACGGCTTGTTAACAGGGAAGAATGGGGGCAGGATGACTGAGAGAGGGCAAGCAGTGGAAATGAGGAGTGATGGAGCTCAGGTGATGAGCAAGGACCACCACCTCCTGATCCCTGAGTACAGAGAGTGAAGAGAAGACAGGAACTGTGCAGACCGGCCTGACAACTCGGGAGGAGAGCACTCCGCCCCTCTTCACAAGGCACACCTGGAAACTTAGATTTAAGGAGATGCTGTGCTGTGCTGTGTAGACTTTTGTGTGCCGTTGAAGACATTTGGAGTTTGCAGGACTGCTTACTTCTTTCTTGCTCCGTGGACTCATTGTTTGGTTCTTGCTTCATGGACTCATTTCCCTGTTCCTTTGCTTTGCTGGACTGCGCACAGCCAGAGACTGCCTTGTGTGTGCACGTGCACACTTTACTGTGGGACTTGCCAAGAATATGGGAGCGTTTGGGGAAATTTGGAGCATTAAAGGGGAGTTTGAACTCTCAGATAGGTGTGTGGCCTTCGTGCCTTGTCCAGGGTCATCACACAGCACTAACTGTGACTGATCAGGAGTAGTGACTAGCAGCATGATGAAAATATCCACAGAGCTAATTAGTTCCCATTCTCTGGATTTTTCCATCCTCAATATCCTAATAATTTCCACTTGAAAATCTTTGGAAAAGTACCATAAATTATAAGGCAACCATATCGTGTAATGTTAGACCCAAATTATCTGTGAGATGATCTTCTCCTGCACAAGACTTTTGCGACAGTCTTAGATATTCAATGGGGCATTTTTTTCAAGTGCAACCTTGGTAAAGCTAATCCCAACAGCTAATTCTATGCAGGATCTGTATTCTCTGGAATGAATTGCTGTTGAAATTGACTTAGGTGCCGGGTATTATTAAAATTTAGGAGGGAGGTTAAAATCTACAATTTTATCTTCTAAATTTATTGAGGTTTTTAGAATTTGGCTACAATGTTAGTTTTCAAGTTTTAAGTGATATTGGTATATATTTATTAACTTAAAGATTTATATATATATATATATATATATATATATATATATATATATATATGCATATATATATATGCATATATATATATGCATATATATATATATATATATATATATATATATATATATATGCATATATATATATGCATATATATATATATATATATATCTTTAAGTTAATAAATAAAATCCAATTTCCTGCACTTGAAAACAGTTATTATACAACTCAGAGATGAAGTAGTGCAATAACAATGGAGTATTTCAGCTTAGAATAACTTTGTGCTTGACAAATATTTTGATTCATAACTCCTACTTTCCCTTGCCATTGGGTGGAACTACTGGGAATGTAATTTCAAGGAATTTGGACGGGTCCATATTATCTTTGTATGCAATAACCTAAGACTGTGAGCACATACAATCCCAAAGTTTCTTTTGCAGGTTTCCTACAGTTCACCAAGATGATGAGGTTAAATTTGATGATCATCCACTGAAGAACAAAAGACTGACTTTTCCACTGACTTTGGAGGAGAAGGACTGGCGCAGAATCATGAATGGGACTAGAACTCACAGTCTCTCAGTTTCTAGCCTGATACCTTAACCAAACTCTTGGCTGTCTCTTTCTCTTTAATACTTACACGCAGAGAAATAATATCCAGAACTGAAGAATAAGGAAAGCAATCCCTATCTCTTTCACAATGTCATTATTCCATTTATAGCTATGTATGGAAGACAACACCAATTAGGAACAGAATGGTAATCTGCCCCCAAAAGTTACCAATTCCTGCTTTAGAATAAAGAAGATTAAAACTCAGAAGACCATAATCATGGTTTGTAAAATTATACATAAATTGAGAGAAGTGGTTTGGGAGAGGAGGTCCTTTTCTCATAATAATACATAATCTAACTTCATGTATGAAAATGGAACGATACAAGATTTTAGGCACAGAAATAGAAACACTGCTTGTAATTAACATATAGTAAAACTGTGTCAATTCTTATCAACTTGAAATATTTTGAAAAGCTATTAGGCGTAAAGAATAAACTTGTCAGTTTGTACAGAACATAGTGTTTAGATATTACTTTTAGGAACTTAAACACAATCAGTGGGGCAAAAAAGTATTTAGTTAGCCACCAATTGTACAAGTTCTCCCACTTAAAAAGATGAGAGAGGCTTGTAATTGACATCATAGGTATACCTCAACTATGAGAGACAAAATGAAAAAACAAATCCAAACAATCACATTGTCTGATTTGGAAAGAATTTATTTGCAAATTATGGTGGAAAATAAATATTTGTCAATATCAAAAGTTCATCTCAATACTTTGTTATATATCTTTTGTTGGCAATGATTTTGTTGGTCAAACATTTTCTGTAAGTCTTCACAAGGTTAGCACACACTGTTGCTGGTATGTTGGCCCATTCCTCCATGCAGATCTCCTCTAGAGCAGTGATGTTTTGGGGCTGCCACTGGGCAACACGGACTTTCAACTCCCTCCAAAGGTTTTCTATAGGGTTGAAATCTGCAGACTGGCTAGGCCACTCCAGGACCTTGAAATGCTTTTTACGAAGCCACTCCTTCATTGCCCCAGTGGTGTGTTTGGGATCATTGTCATGCTGAAAAACCCAGCCACGTTTCATCTTCAATGCCCTTGCTGATGGAAGGAGGTTTGCACTCAAAATCTCACGATACATGGCCCCATTCATTCTTTCCTGTACACGGATCAGTCATCCTGGGCCCTTTGCAGAGAAACAGCTCCAAAGCATGATGTTGCCGCCCCCATGCTTCACAGTAGGTATGGTGTTCTTTGGATGCAACTCAGCAATCTCTCTCCTCCAAACACGACGAGTTGTGTTTCTACCAAACAGTTCTACTTTGGTTTCATCTGACCATATGACATTCTCCCAATCCTCTTCTGGATCATCCAAATGCTCTCTAGCAAACTTCAGATGGGCCTGGGCAAGTATTGGCTTAAGCAGGGGGACATGTCTGGCACTGCAGGATCTGAGTCCCTGGCGGCGTAGTGTGTTAGTGATGGTAGCCTTTGTTACATTGGTCACAGCTCTCTGCAGGTCATTCACTAGGTCCCCCCATGTGGTTCTGGGATTTTTGCTCTCTGTTCTTGTGATCATTTTGACCCGACGGGGTGAGATCTTGCGTGGAGCCCCAGGTCGTGGGAGATTATCAGTGGTCCTGTATGTCTTCCATTTTCTAATTATTGCTCCCACAGTTTATTTCTTCACACCAAGTTGCTTGCCTATTGCAGATTCAGTCTTCTCAGCTGGGTGCAGGTCTGATGTCCTTCAACAGCTCTTTGGTCTTCACCATAGTGGAGTTTGGAGTGTGACTGTTTGAGGTTGTGGACAGGTGTCTTTTATACTGATAACAAGTTCAAACAGGTGCCATACAGGTAATGAGCGGAGAACAGAGGAGCCTCTTAAAGAAGAAGTTACAGGTTTGTGAGAGCCAGAAATCTTGCTTGTTTGTAGGTGACCAAATACTTATTTTCCACCATAATTTGCAAATAAATTCTTTCCAAATCAGACAATGTGATTGTCTGGATTTGTTTTCTCATTTTGTCTCTCATAGTTGAGGTCTACCTATGATGTCAATTACAGGCCTCTCTCATCTTTTTAAGTGGGAGAACTTGCACAATTGGTGGCTGACTAAATACTTTTTTGCCCCACTGTACAAAAATAAGAAATAACACCTCCCCAAAACAGCATAATAAAAAGATAGGGATTTCTGTTTTTCTCAAAAACAAGAGAACTATATTTTTAAGGTTTATTTACTTATTCAATTTGAACCGCTGCCCACCTTTCCCAAATGAGTCTAGGCAGTGTACAACTGTTAAAAACAACAATTCAATAAAAAAATTTAAAACCAATAAAGAAACATCTAAAACATCAGAAGCCATTTAGAAAATAAAAATAACTATGGTCGGCAGCCAAACTCTTTAGAATGATGTTCTAAAGTAGTATTTCTCAACATTGATAACTTTTAGAAGCATGGACCTCAACTCCCTGCCTTTGTGAAAAATGTGCTTTAAGCTCCAAATTAAGATGTTGTAACTCTGGAGGCAAACCTGGCACCTTATGCCACTTTATGCCACCAGGCTTGAAATTTTGGGCTTTGACAACCTAGAACAACGCCGCCTACGGTCTGACCTAAGAGTAGTACACAAAATTGTCTGCTACAACATCCTACCTGTCAATGAGTACTTCAGCTTCAACTGCAATTATCTATGGGAAACAATAGATACAAACTCAAGGTAATCCACTCCAAACTTGATTGCAGAAAATACAACTTCAGCAATAGTGTGGTCAAAGCCTGGAATGCACTACCTGACTCTGTTGTTACATCCTCAAACTCCCCAAAACCTTAACATTAAACTCTCTACTGTGGACCTCACCCCATTCCTAAGAGGTCTGTAAGGGCGTGCATAAGCACACCAGCGTGCCTACCGTCCCTATTCTACTGTCTCCATTTATTCATACTTGTTTCCTACGTTCATGTCCATGTTTATACTTATACCTGTTTTCTCATATATGTTTGACAAACTAAATAAATAAATAAACAAAATAAATCTGTACCCTTTTCCCTTAACCTTTGGATATGTTGGAACTGGCAGAAATTCTGAGAGCTTTGATCCCAATTTATTTGGAGAACATCAAATAGTATAGAATAGAATAGAATTCTTTATTGGCCAAGTGTGATTGGACACACAAGGAATTTGTCTTGGTGCATATGCTCTCAGTCTACATAAAAGAAAAGGTACATTCATCAACAATCATAAGGTACAACACTTAATGATAGTCATAGGGTACAAATAAGCAATCAGTAAACAATTGAGGAAGCCTGTCCTAGGCTAAGGAATCACCTTAAGCAAACGGATTACAAAAGCTCGAGTATCAGTTTTGTAACAGATGTGTTTTATGTATCTGCAATATATATCCTTCCTTCACAACCTGCTAAGTATCCAAAGTGATAAGTACCTGCATATGCCTCCTTCTTCCTCTTTATTACCAACACTAACTTCAACGTCTGGACGTTTTATCATTAAGTGCGGCAGCCTATTGTATTGTTATGTGTAGATAAAATATAGTTGCTAAGAAACACCAGGATTAACATGCTGACAGAGCAACCTTCCTTTGATAATTTAGGCATCAGTTGTCTGCATCTCTAATTGGCAAGGAAATAATTTCCGGAGAAAAGCTGTCAGCCTGGGGAAAAAAAAAAAAAACCCAAACACTGAATGTTATGAATGAATGAGAATAGTCTTTTTCCATGCCCGTTTCTGAAATTGAGGGGATGTTATCTATTTTGTTGATTTCAGAATGCACATTGAGTTCACCTGAACCACCTGAAAAAGTTGTCTAAAAATCCAATTGTTGCCAGATGCTATCAGCCTTCATCACACTCATCAAGAACATGAGGCCTTTGGCGGATGTTAAATAGGGTTGCAAGAATGGGAATTCTGTTCATATGAGTCTTCAGAATGCACCCACAGCTCTGAAGCAGGTGGACTAACTCTTGGAAATAGGTTTTAATCCTTTAAACTGAGAGGTGTATAAAATATCAAACAAATTGAATCATGTTAGCATTTAAAAGAGCAAAGCAAAGAAGATGAGCTCTGGTGGTGCAGTGATTAAGGTGCGGTATCCCAGGCAAACTCTGCCTACAGCCTGGAATTCGATCCTAATGAGGCTCAAGGTTGACTCAGCTTTCCATCCTTCTGAGGCCATTAAAATATTACCCCCCAGATTGTTGGGGGTAATATGCTGACACTGTAAACTCCTCAGAGAGTGCTTAAAGCACTGTGGGGTGGAATATAAATCTAAATGTTATATTATTACTATGGTAAGGTATAAGAGACAATCGTGGCTAAATTTATAGTCAAACAATGCTTTTTAAGTCAAAATGTTACAAAATAGTTATCAAATTTTCAAGTTCTTCAGAACTCTTCAATAGGTTGAATAAAAGAAAAACTGACATCATACCACCACTAGTGGCTTGTAATATCTTTATTGCACAATTTATCAATTGCTGAAGTGAAATAAAGCAAATTATGTTATTTAGACATAATGGTATCCTGTTTTCCCCAAAATAAGACATCCCCTGATAATAAGCCCAATGGGGCTTTTGAGCGCATGGCAATAAGGCCAAGTGCTTATTTCAGGGTTAAAAAAAATATAAGACAGGGTCTTATTTTCGGGAAACATTGTAGTTAGATAACTCTAGCAGATGCTCTAAGTCAGTACAGGCAGTCTTTGATTTACAACCACAATTGAGCCCATAATTTCTGTTGCTAAGTCAGATATTTGTTAAGTGAGTTTCGCCTCATTTTACGACATTCCTTGCCATTGTTGTTCAACAAATCACTGCAGTTGTTAAGTTAGTGACACAGTTGTTAAGTGAATCTGGCTTCCCCATTGATTTTGCTTGTCAGAAGGTTACAAAATGTGACCACAGGACCCTGGGACACCACAACTGTTATAAATATGAGTCAACTGCCAACCATTGGAATTTTGATCATCTGACCATGACTCATAAGAAAAATGGTTGTATGTCACTTTTTTCAGTGCCATTGTAACTTTGAAATGGTCACTAAATGAACTGTTGTAAGTCGAGGACTACATGTAGTGGGGAAATTGTCATAATATCTGCACTTAGTCAAAATGGACTACTGTAATGCTCTCTACATGGGCTCCCCTTGAGGAGCACCCGGAGGCTCCAACTGGTCCAGAATGCAGCCGCGCGAGAGATTATGGGGGCAACACGTCGCTCCCACGTACAACCTCTCTTGCGCGAGCTGCGCGAGCTCCCAGTGGACTTCTGGGTGCGTTTCAAGGTGTTGGTCACCACCTTTAAAGCGCTCCATGGCTTAGGACCGATTGCCTCCCATCGACCGATACGTTCTCACAGAGAGGGCCTCCTCAAGGTGCCATCGGCCAAACGGTGTCGTCTGGTGACCCCCAGGGGGAGTGCCTTCTCTGTGGGGGCCCCTGTCCTATGGAACGAACTGCCCCCAGATATTCGAAAGATCCCTGACATCCATGCCTTCTGTCATGCTCTGAAGACCCTTTTGTTCTATCAGGCCGGTCTGACAGGTCAATAATTTTAAAGGGTTTTATAAATGGTTTTTAGCTAGGGTTTCAATTGCGGCCTGATATTGAATCTTTTTAAATGGTTTTTAACTTTTGTCTTGTTATGGTTTTAGTATGGCTGTACACCGCCCCGAGTCCTTCGGGAGAAGGGCGGTATAAAAATACAATAAAATAAATACATAAATGAATGAATGAATGAATGAATGAATGAATGAATGAATGAATGAATGAATAAATAAATAAATAAATAAATAAATAAATAAATAAATAAATAAAAAATATAGCGTAGAGGCAAAATATAGCATAGAGGCAAAATATATTTATATAAAAAATATAAATTATATAATTTATATTATATAATTATAATATATATATTCTAGAAGCATAAGGCCGAACTCACCAGCCTGAAGATGACGAATGAGACTTTATTGTGTGTACAGGTTACATATATATATATATATATATATATGTATGTATGTATGTATGTATGTATGTATGTATATACACACACACACACACACACATATACATACACTAGATGTATATATATATATACATACACTAGATGTATATATATATATATATACATATATATATATATATATATATACATATACATATACATATACATATATATATATATATACACACACACACACACACACACACACATACACTCTCTCTCTCTCTCTCTCTCTGTTTTTCCTTTAAGCCAGGTTTTTCCTACGTAGCCAAGATTTTTCTGGAACCACAATTGAGCGAAATCACATTCACTACATTCTGGGTTCTTTCTCCATCTTTTCACTCTGGCAGCAAACAGAATCTTGTGCTGCATTCTGGGAGACCTAAATAGCTATTTCTGACTCGTTAGCCATCATCAGTAGGCCACACCCACATCTCATGTTCCTCCCTGTAAATGCCCAGTGTCTATTTTCTTACTTTTCGTAGGTCTAATGTGTATTTTTCCTTTAAGCCAGGTTTTTCCTACATAGCCAAGATTTTTTTAAAATATATATATGTGTGTGTGTGTATATATATATATATATATATATATATATATATATATATATATGTATGTATGTATGTATGTATGGGTTTTTTTTTTTTTTGTATTAAGTCATCCTGGATTACCACGAATGGAGGAGATATCACAAATCTCCAATTTTTGCCTTTCAGCCCAATCTCATGGGCCATCCAGACAGTATCATATAGCCGACAAGCTATTTTTCTATGTTTTTAATATTTTTGCTGATAATACTATAAATAAAGGGAGGCTGTTATAGATCTATTTCGAGCTTATTTGCTCTCATCAGACAGTCATACATATATATATATATGTATGTTTTCTGAGGTTTTTGCAGGTGTTTGTATGTAGATCTTTAGTTATTCAGGTCTTCTCCCGCATAGAATTGGAAGTATCTTGGTGACGTTTCGACAAAGTCTCATTCATCATCTTCAGGCTGGTGTTCTCGGCTTTGTGCTTCCAGGAGCAATGTGAGTTTGCAGCTGTCTCTTCCTTTTAACTGCTAGTGGGGGGTGGGAGCTGATTGGGTGGGAGCTTGGCTGTGTTCTGATTGAGTGGAGATGTGTTCTGATTGGTTAGGGGCTTGGCTGTGCTCTGATTGGATGGGCGGTTGGTTGTGTTCTGATTGGCTGGGGGTGTGTTCTGTTTGGGTGGGGGCTTGGTTGTGTTCGGCTTAGTCTGAGTTGCAGGGGGATTTGAGCTGATGAGCTGCGTTGTTGTTGTTTGGCTTTGTGTTTCTGGCCATGAGAGCTCTTCATGATGGGTGTCGGTCTGATTCATGTATGGATTGGAGGGGTTAAAAGTGGCTAATGATTCAGCTGCGGTCTGGCTTCTGGTCCTTGGTTGTGCCTCATTATCAGTGTGGGTTTGAGTCTGCTTTCTGCATGGATGTGTGGTGGTGACATCCTGTGTGGCTCTTGTGAGTGTGGGTCTGGTGTCATTCATCGTGTTAGGGACTTGTTTGTCAATAAGGGCGGGTTTCCAAATGGCTGGTAGGCGGAAGGTATCGTCTCATTTGTTCATGCTGTGTGGGCGTTTTTCTATCTTGATGGCTTCTCTGATTATTCTGTTATTAAAGTGTTCAGTTTTGGCGATAGTTCTGGTCTTTTTAAAGTCAATTTCATGTCCTGTGGCTTTAAAGGAAGAGACAGCTGCAATCTCAATCTTGAAAACAAATATATATATATATATATATATATATATATATATATATATATATATATATATATATATATATATATATATATATATATATATATATATTCTGAGGTTTTTGCTGGTATTTGTATTTAGGTCTTTGGTTATTCGGGTTTTGTTTGAAAATATATCTGTATATATAAAACAAGATATATGTAATAATACCCTGTTTCTCCCAAAATAAGACATGCCCTAATAATTTTTTTTAAAATTTGATTTATATGCTGCCCTTCTCTGGAGACTCAGGGCGGCTTACAATGCGTTAAGCAATAGCCTTCATACTTTTGTATATTTTATACAAAGTCAGCTTATTGCCCCCACAAACTGGGTCCTCAATTTACCCACCTTAGAAAGGATGGAAGGCTGAGTTGACCTTGAGCCTGGTGAGATTCGAACTTACTTTAATTGCAGACAGCTGGTGTTAAATTACAGTGCTTAGTCTGTTAAGCTATCCAGGCTCAACAGACTAAGCCCAATTGGGTTTTTGAGCGCATGGCAATAAGGACAAGCTCTTATTTCAGGGTTCAAAAAAATATAAGACAGGGTCTTATTTTCGGGGAAACATGGTACAACCAAGCACAACCAAGCCCCCACCCAAACAGAACACACCCCCATCCAATCAGAGCACAGCCAACCCCCATCCAATCAGAGCACAGCCAAGCCCCCAACCAATCAGAACACACCTCCACCCAATAAAACACAGCCAACCTCCCACCCAATCAGTTTACACCCCCACTAGCAGTTAAAAGGAAGAAATAGCTGTGATTACACATTGCTCCTAGAAGAAGCCGAGAACACCAACCTGAAGATGACGAATGAGACTTTGTCAAAACATCTTCAAGACACTTCCAATTTTACACGGGAGAAAACCCGAATAACCAAAGACCTACATACAAACACTCACGAAAACCTCAGAAAACACACACACACACACATATACTATTATCCCTCTTATTTCTATCTCAACTTTTTTTCATGTTACCCTAATATTCAAAGGCATTTCTTTTCTATCTTCCATCTTTCACCTGCTTTGTTATTCACATTTCCCTTATTTAGCTCTTCACATCTATTTATATTAAAGTTTCATCCTTCATGTTTTCATTGTTCAATGTTTCAGTGTGTATCTCTTCTGACTGCAGTGAGAAGAACACTTCTCAAAGATGGATTCATCATTTGGAGCAATGGATATTACAGATGAGCAAGATCTCATTGTGGGAAATGAAACTTCTCTCTGAAGTTCTGCACCTTCAACCAAGCCCAACCCTCAAAATCAGTCTCTGGACAAGACAAAATGGAGGACCTATGAAGCAAACAATCCTTGCCTTCTCTTCCTGCAGGATAAGGAACTGGACGGTATGAAAGTTAAAACTGAATCTTAGCAAGATAGAATTGTTATCTGCCTAGAAGTCATTAAGGTTGGTGCTGGCTCTCAGCTGGATTGCACTGTCCTTGAAGAATGAAGTCTGAGACTCTCCTGGACTCATAGCTTCCATTTGATCAGGGAGAAGTGCATCCCGTGCAGCCTTGGTCCAGCTCCCATCTTGAATCCTGCAACAGGATTATCTTAGAGCTGCTTTGTAAATCTACTCTGCTTTGACTTTAAAGCTCTATGTTACATGTGGGAGTGTCATCTTCAAAACAGTTTTGTACATCGTGGGAGATGGACCAGAGAAGCAATGCTTCAGTCCTTTCCTTTTGGGATACCATCAGAGCACAACCCTTCTCCCAAGTTGTGCTCTGACAGTCCGATCATACTGCATTCTATCCCTGTGATCTGGGTATTCCCTCATTTTTGGAATCCAGGAGGATTATGAAAATGCTGCTATTTTGTTGGGCTTTGGGGGATGGGGATGGGAGGCTGAGATGCCTATGATACATTACTCTTTAAGGTGATTTATTGTTTGATGATATTTATGAACTTTTCATAGAAACTGCCTGGTTTTTGTAGTCTCAGATGGGATTATGTATTAGATGGAAGAAAGATAGATAGATAGATAGATGATAGATAGATAGATAGATAGATAGATAGATAGATAGATAGATAGATAGATAGATAGACAGATAGATGGATAGATGATGGATAGACAGACAAACAGACAGACAGACAGATTAACCTTTTCCACCCAATAGGTTCAGCTTTCTAGGCTACTTTTTCAATATCATACCCAACTATGAGAATCTCAGCCATTGGTTGATTGCGGTTTGGGGAAGCTCATTGTTTTTCTGACCTATGTTTTTCCTGATTTCCCAATTTCCCAATTTCCCAGGAAGGTCATTAGCATGGAGGGATTTAGTTAAACTGTGACTTGCGTTTAGCCAGGCAGTATTCATTATCTTCCTCCCTCCCTCCCTCCCTCCCTCCCCCTCTCTCTCCCTCTCTCAGTTTCTCTCTCTCTTCTTGAAATCCCTCCCTCAATCCCTACAAATGTGCCTACAGCAAAGTAATTAGGAAAACCAACTATGTAAATCCCCTATGATAAGCATGCCCTATTTAGGATACAACTACAGGCTGAACTTCAATAACACCTTTGACATAAACAAATATCCTGGAGTCTTTTACAAAGCCATAAATTACTCACCTGTAAAATAATGAGTGCAGGGAATTAGGATAGCTTCCCTGAGTCCATTGATCAATGTTGGACTAAATGAGGCAGCAGAAAGGCTGCAGAGCAGGGGTGAAATGTAAAATTTGTTACTATCGGTTCTGTGGGTGTGGCTTAGTGGTGGTGGGGTAATGTGACTGGGTAGGCTTGGCCAACTTTTTTTTTTTAACTTTTCAAAGCATTTTTTCTAATGCTTTGAAAAGCCTCTGCCGATCAGGCAGCTCAGCTGGGATTGTCAGAGACTTTTCAAAGCATTTCTTTTTTACCACCTCTTCGGCCAAGAGGTTGCAGAAAAAAAATGCTTTGAAAAGCCTCTGATGATCCCAGCTGAGCTGCACGATCATCAGAGGCTTTTTTTTTTACTTTTAAAAGCATTTTTTTTGTCAGAAGAGGTAGAAAAATGCGTTTAAAAGTTAAAAAAAAAGCCTCTGATGATCGTGAGGCTCAGCTGGGCATGAGGGGGGGGGGGCACAGGGATTTTTGCTATCGGTTCTCTGAACCACCCACTGCCATCGCTACTGGATTGGGTGATCCGGTCCGAACCGGAAGCATTTCACCCCTGCCGCAGAGTGCCTTAGTTTCTTTTCCCCCTCCTTTCTCTCCTCCCCAACAGCCCTCTGCTGCCCTTAGAAACTTTCCCTCTGTCTGAAGGAAAACAAATGAGACCTGTAACAAAATGTTACAGCTGCAAAATCAGGTTGTTTCTCACTGCGACTTGATGATTGGGTTCAGACAATATCTTTTACCTGATTTCTGAAGGATCTCATTTCCTTGCTTTGCTTTGAATCAGAAGCAAGCCAAGTTCTCACCACGTGCTTTACCACAAAATATTAAGGGTTACGCTCCACAAGCTTAGCATCTTGTAAACATATGTCTCTTCAACCTTCTCCCGAATTGGTGAAGCAGGTTATATAGACCCAGTAACTTGCCAGAAGTGGAAACTGGTACATAAAGAGCCTTGGTGGTGCAGCAGACTAAAGTGCTGTTAATTAGCACTTAACTGCCAGCTGCCTGCAATTACTGCGAGTTCAAATCTCACCAGGCTCAAAGTTGACTCAGCCTTCCATCCTTCCGAGGTAGGTAAAATGAGGACCCGGATTGTGGGGACAATAAGCTGACTTTGTATAAAAAAGAACACCGCATGGGGGGGGGGGGGCAAAAGCCCTACTAAGCAGGTATATACAAAAGTATGAAGGCTATTGCTTAACACATTGTAAGCCGCCCTGAGTCTCCAGAGAAGGGCAGCATATAAATCGAACCAATAAATAAATAAACAAACAATCTGGTCTTTGATTGTTCTACCTTATTTATAGGAAGACTGCATTTAAAGCAGAGATTCAAATCTTGAGAAATGGCAGATTGTGGACTGCAAAAACCTAGATCAGGGGTGGGCAAATGTGACTCTTTTACAACCTGTGGACTTCAACTCCCAGAATTCCTGAGACAGCCAAGCTGGCTCAGGAATTCTGGGAGTTGAAGTCCACAGGTTGTAAAAGAGCCACGTTTACCCACCCCTGCCCTAGATGATCACCAGAGGGCAACATAGAGTGTTCTGTAGCTAATTGTTGCCACCTAATGGTCCCTTGATTGGTTTTTTTGAGTCTAAAAATTATAGCCTGAAAGGTTTAAATATATTTCTGGCCAAGAAACAAACCTGCACTTAGATACTGATAGCTGAAACTTTAAACACCCCCTCCCTCCACCATTCTTTAAATAGTTTTTGGCTTTGTCAGGCAAACTGTAGTCTCAACATCTGGCACTTTCCTGTGTTTTATTCTGAGCTCTTGCAAGACTCATCCCACTTATGTTGGAGTAATTCCATTATCCACTGTGGGACTGTCCCAGAGCTCTTGAAAATCCAATATGCCCCTTTGATAGTATGCCATTAGATTGTCACACAATGGCAGCTAATTATTTATTTAATAGACACTCCAGTTCTGCCAGTCCTACTTGCAGTCTACTCTAAAGTACACAGCAGTCAATCCCACTGAAAATAGCAAGGCTAATCAGTTTTGGATTGTACTTTTAACAGAAGAGGCAACATTCCAAACTGTAGGCATTAAAGTAGACGGCTTCAAATAATCTTCCCAATATATTACGCTAATCAGATTCGCTTCCCCTAGTGTAGTGAAATAAATGCAGTTTGATTAAAGGGGTAATTGTAAATCATTAAAAAAAACCCACTGAAGTCTTTTCAGAAAGCAGAAGGACTGATATTAGAAAGGAGGTTTTGTCTAAGATTCTACTTTATTGCCTAACTCCTTCCCTCCAAAGTGGAAAGTCTGTTTTAAGATTTTACACAAAAAAACTGGAGTCAATAAATTTAAAATTGTAAAGGAACCATGCTTTTCCTTTTCATGGACACATTAGGGGCGGTGAGTGCCTATTATGCACAAATGTCCATTAAATATAAAAGTACATCACTGCAGTCATTTGAGTCATTACTTCACCATACAAGCCACATCATTTGGGTCAAGTTGATCTAAATGACAGTTTGTGTAATTCATGTAATGATTTCATTATACAATTCATGTAAATTGCTGCAAGAACTTATAAATGGTAGAAAGAAACAAAAAAAGGCAATTATAGAAATTGATGCCTATAATATAATTGTGCTACCTCCATAAAGACACCCATTGCACACATAATGCAAATCAAACAATATACAAATGATGTAAAATTGTCCCCATGGAAATTAGACAACTGTAGATGATTTCTTTAGGATACTCTTAGGGTTTGATCTCCTCTTCATTGAAGTCATCCAGCCTGGGGACTGGCTTCTAAACTTCACTTTGATGCAGGGGGAGAGGAATGGCTGATAGATAGTCCTGCTTTTAGGATGGTGAAGAAACATGTCTGAAGGTCTTTACATGTCTCCCTTTTCCAACACAAAGGTTTCAAAATAAAAGAGAGACAGTCCAAATACATTTTTCCTATTAGTTGGAGCATTGAAGTATTGTACCACTCAAGTCTGGAAAACTGTTAGAGTTTGCAGCAATCCAACCAGCACACAAGTAAATAATTCAGCAGGATTCATGTATAAAAGAAACTTGTTTATATACAATAATATACAGTATGATGCATGTACACAATACCCATGCAGCAGAAGCCAGAACAACCAGAACTCACAGAAGCACAGAATCAATATAACCATCTTTATATATACAGTATACAGACCAGTGAACCTAAGCCACATCCAGGCTCTGAGTTTCCATCATGGCTCTCAGTCACCAAATAGTTCCTATGGCTGACTCGTTGTTATGGCTATCCCAGCTCATAATTACACTGACAAAACCACACAACTTCTGATAAAACCAAAGTTGGTCTTGTCATTAGGTTCCTTAGAATAATGATATTGTTCAATAGTCAGCAATCGATTTAATATAATTCTGCTAACCTGGATATATTTTCAGAAACACGTGCTTTTAACAATTATAATAAAACGATCTTCAGAACTGTATTAACAAATAGAGAGACTTAAGCACTATCTTGCTCCTTGCTCTTCCTCTCTAATGGTACACATGCAGTTACAATGGTTTTTATTCAACTAATTAGTGATTTTGCATTTTTTTTCTTTGAGAAACATCTGACTATGTGCATGTTAGGCTATAGAGGAAGGTCCATATCATTTCTTCACTCTCCTCCTCATTCTTTAAATTAATTTAGGAAATGTTTTAAAAATGATTTACATTATTTTGTCATATTTGGAAACCCTAATGGTTCTTAAGAGAGGATGCCAATTTTATCTCCTTCCCAAGGAGAAAGAGCTACTGGATCTCTCTGTCTCTATCTGTCTGTCTGTCTGTCTGTCTGTCTGTCTGTCTGTCTGTCTGTCTGTCTCTCTCTCTCTCTCTCTCTCTTTGTCTGCCTGTCTGCCTGTCTCTCTGTCTCTTGATCTGTCTGTCTCTCTTTCTCTGTCTGTCTGCCTGTCTGCCTGTCTCTCTCTGTCCCCCTCCCTACCCTCTCTCTTGTTATGCCTCTTTAGAACAACCCTGGTCTTTTTGAGTCCCTTCTCTATCTCTTCTGAAATCTCTTCTGAAATCATTTAAAGTTGACTAGGAAAAGGAGGAGAAAATACATGGGGAAGGATAATCTTCAGGAACAAGATTGTTAATGATGTATTAACAATCATTTCCAACAAAAGTTTGGAAAAATTTGCAGCCAGGTTAAATTAATAGCCTTCACCCAACACACATAAATTAATTAAAGAGAAAAATCAAGATAGCAACGATAACAATAAATACTTAATCAGCAGCCTTTTGTGGGGCTGGAAAGTGCCGAACAAGTCTGTTCTGCCTTCATGGAGATCTGGAAAAAAAAAAAGAGCGGGGGAGAAGGGCAAGCAGAATTCTCTCTCACTCTCTTAGCAGCCCAGTGGTAATTCTTTTAAATTGCCTGCACAATTCTGCTTCAGCAGAAATGCACGGATGTGAGCGTATTATTATTATTTTAAAGTAAACTGCAAAATTGACTCCTGTAATTAAATGGACAATTTCAGTTGCTGGGCTTGAAGACAACTCATTTTGGAAAGACACAAGTTCAGGAAATAACTGATCAATGATAGCTGAAAGAGCCAGAAGCAGAATGTGCTTTACTAGATGCTTAGCAAAAAAAAGACCAAGCAAGCAATTAACACATATTAAAGACAAAAGGCAAAGCTCCTTCAGAAAAAGTTGCTGGACACAAAATGGCTTGGCAAGTGGAAATTTCAGGGAAAGGAGAGGTATCCCCAAGTCATCATCTTCCTTTGGGCAACATCTCCCTCAGCTCGAAAATCCATTTTCCTATTCTTACTCTCCCTTGGACTGCAAGGTGATCAAACCGGTCAGTCCGAGAGGAGATCAACCCTGACTGCTCTTTAGAAGGCCAGATCCTGAAGATGAAACTCAAATACTTTGGCCACCTAATGAGAAGGAAGGACTCACTGGAGAAGAGCCTAATGCTGGGAAAGATTGAGGGCAAAAGGAGAAAGGGACGACAGAGAACGAGATGACTGGATAGAGTCACTGAAGCAGTAAGGGTGAGCTTAAATGGACTCCAGAGGATGGTAGAGGACAGGAAAGCCTGAAGGAACATTGTCCATGGGGTTGTGATGGGTCAGACATGACTTCGCAACTAACAACAACAAATTCTTACTCTTGCCTTGCTAATCTGGTTCCAAAGATGCTTTTCCAAAAGATGATTGGACTTCCTTGTTGTTACTGTTTTCCCTTCTAAATATTTCACGTCTCATCCATGAAGTGGAACTGAAGAAGCTTCTTGAATGAGAAGTAAAATGTTTTCAAGGAAAAAAAAACCCAAAGAAAGTCCAGTCACCCTTTGGAAAAGCACATTTGGCACAAACCATGACCCGGATGATTGAGAATCTCCTTAGACATTTGCTATTCTGATCTTGCCTCCTTCTTAAATTGGCTGTGTTAGGATAAAAGTTAGGAAAATTGCTGAGAAATTATAATCACTCTCCCCTCGGTGATACATGTGTTACTCCACCTAGAGCTACACTGTGCCTTGGTGGAGAATGGCAGAATGAGACGCTGGTGGCTGAACTACTGGCTGAAACAAATCAGCTTATCCTGGCTGACAAATTCATCTTGTCAGGAAAAAAGACAAAAGAGCTGTGAAGCTGTCATGGCACATTCTGCCTAGAATGGACAAGAGAAAACATGGCCAAAGTCAAGTTTGACTCAGATGTATCCAACAACAGAGTCAAATCCTTAGTAGCCGCTCTCTTGTTCTCTCTGGCGTGCCTTCTGCCATTCTTAAATACTTCAACTCCTACCCTCAAAATGACGCTATAGAGCACTACACACCAGAACAACTAGACACAAGAACAATTTTTTCTCGAATGCCATCACTCTGCTAAACAAATAATTCCCTCAACACTGTCACTTATGACTGTATGACTGTAACTTGATGCTGGTATCCTTACAATTTATACTGACTGTTTCTTAATATGATTTGATTGCTTATTTGTATCCTATGACTATCATTAAGTATTGTACCTTATGATTCTTGATGAGTGTATCTTTTCTTTTATGTACACTGAGAGCATATGCACCAAGACAAATTCCTTGTGTGTCCAATCACATTTGGCCAATAAAGAATTCTGTTCTGTTCTGTTCCATGATACTCCCTCTGCTGCACTTAAAAACGTGTCCATCCTGATGAAATGTGATGCAGTGCCTTCAACGGTAATAGAAAAGAGATTTAACAACATCTCCCTTTCAAGAAAGCCTTCTAGGTCTGTTTTGAATGCAGAGGTTGAGACCTTGGCATGCGTTCTTCTGAGCTACCATCTGGATCATACTTGCTGCTTAGAGATAATCTCTCTCCTCATCAGCAGATGCTTGGACTGGTCTGTGCTCTTTCGACTGAGAGATCAGTCCGTGTAATCACCACCAAAGTCGGCATTGTTGCAATTGCCATTAGAAGCTCACCGGTTTGAAAGGAATGGCTTTGACCCCAAGTTTAGCTAATCCACTCTGACTGACACACCACATACTTACATCCTTTCATACAGATCTAGGTATATATGCACACTCACACACACACACACACACACACACACACGTATCTCCTTTCTCTCTCCTTTCTCTTTCAACCTCTAATCCGTGGTCAGGAGATTCTTCTCTGATCCATGTTGGTTCATCTTTCCCCAATCTTTCTTCTTTCTTTTTAAATCTTTGACTATATAGCTAACGAACAAATAATAAGTAGCCATTTACAACACAACCTCTATCTCCTTGCTTGTTAGCTCTTGGGCTATCTCCTTTTGACCTTCGATTTAGCATTCTTTAGCAGGTTCCAAAGCAATCCAGCGACTAGACAGAGTGAGGTTAGTGTTGGGGAGCTCTTTGTCATTTCACAGTGCAACCCCTGCTGTGGCTGTCAGCTGTTGTTTTCATGGCTTCTGAAATTTGGTGTGTGTGCTTGTGTGTGTGCATGTGTGTGCACCATGAAGCAGTAGCAAGGAGAGCACTAGCTTACTCTCTCCCACCTCACTGTGCGGGATGCACATCCACTGCCATTGCCATTATAGATTAAATGGAACTTTGGACTTGGAGAGCTATAGGCCTATAGCTATAGGTAAAGGACCTCCTATTTCATTTACTTGTCATTTCCTTCAGTCAGATAACTCATATTCATGCTGGGAATAGTGGTTTGAAGATGATTGGTGGTGGTGGTGGTGGGGAGTTCCAATAGATGGCCAAACTATCCTGCAGATACAAGGCAGAATAGAAGCAACTGGGATTTGCAAAATCCATACCTGATTGGTTTTCTTCCATTCCCAGATGGAAGATAGTTTAATTGGGCTATTGCTCAATCAGGCTACTATATCTGAGCTGCAAAAATCTGGATAGAAGCTAGATAAGAGTTAAATGACACAGAAAAGTCTTTGTATCCATCCATTGGGCATCTGAATCTTTGTAGCCCAGATTTGCTATTCAAGGCTGCTTTTGGCCAAGCTTTACTGTCTCTTTCCCAAAGCTTTCATTTGGAATTAGAACTGGAGGTGTTTGTTACTAATTATGATGACAAAACAATGATCAAATGTGTGTTGTGACCAGTGGTGGTATTCACTCACCTTCGCTACCGGTTCACAAATGTCAGCATGAATGTGCATGCGCAGAGCAAGAGTGATGACATCTGGGTGGGTGGGCAGAGCCTCCTGCTGCCACCGCTATTTTTTTAAAAAAATTTGATTTATATGCCGCCCTTCTCCGGAGACTCAGGGCGGCTTACAATGCGTTAAGCAATAGCCTTCATACTTTTGTATATTTATATTTATACAAAGTCAGCTTATTGCCCCCAACAAACTGGGTCCTCAATTTACCCACCTTATAAAGGATGGAAGGCTGAGTCGACCTTGAGCCTGCCTGGGATTGAACTCGCCAGTAATTGCAGCAGCTGAATCTTAAATGCTGCCTTTGTAGGAGGCATTACTCCCCTATGCTACTCAGGCTCCGGTTCACCTGAGCCGATTAGAACCGATAAAATGCCACCACTGGTTGTGACTCATGATGCAAATCCTGGCCTTTTATACTGACATCCCATGTCTGCATCCAACCAGTGATGAGTTCCAAAATTTTTTACTACCGGTTCTGTGCGCGTGGCAGAGGAAGGATACTGTAAAATCTCCATTCCCACCCCACTGCAGGGGAAGGATACTGCAAAATCCCCCTTTCCTCCCGATCAGCTGGGACTTGGGAGGCAGAGAATAGATGGAGGCATGGCCAATCAGAATTTTTACTACCGGTTCTGCAAACTACTCAAAATTTTCACTAGTGGTTCTTCAGAACTGATCAGAACTGGCTGAAACCCACCTCTGGATCCAACCTATGATACACCAGGTTTTGCAACATGGGTCACAATGTGTTTCTTCTCTGAAGACATATGGATGGATCCTCTGCTTGTTCTAATTGATTAGCAGGGATAATTGAAATAAAATTTACCTTGATAGAATGACCAGCACTGCTTCCTCTGTCTCTAGAACAGTGAATATCAAGTAACATCATCAACACTTAATAAGGTCAGAATTCTGCTCCACAAATGGTATTATTGCTTTTGTTCTAAAAATAGAGCTGGTTTGCACCTTTTTAAAAAGCAACTTCCAAGATAGCGCTTAGACTTATAAATCACTTTATAATGCTTTACAGCCCTCTCTAAGCAGTTTACAGAGTCAGAATACTTCTCCCAACAATCTGGGTCCTCACTTTACTGACCTCAGAAAGATGGAAAGCTGAGACAACCTTGAGCTGGTCAGGATCGAACTGCTGGCAATACTGCATTCTTACCACTGCACCACCATGGCTGATGGCTGTGCAGTTTCTATATTTCCCCAGTAAAAGATTTATTGTTGGATCTATTATAAAAGTATATTGAACAAGTTGAATTTAGTCAAAACTGAACTATGATTTTGCTGTAGGTACAGAGCTAAAGAATTAAAATACCTTTTCTAACCTTCTCTGAGTGGGACACGGTGGCTCAGTGGCTAAGATGCTGAGCTTGTCAATCGAAAGGTTGGCAGTTCAGCGGTTCGAAGCCCTAGTGCCGTGTAACGGGGTGAGCTCCCGTTACATGTCCCAGCTTCTGCCAACCTAGCAGTTCGAAAGCACGTAAAAAATGCAAGTAGAAAAATAGGGACCACCTTTGATGGGAAAGTAACAGCATTCCGTGTGCCTTTGGCATTTAGTCATGCTGGCCACATGACCACAGAGACATCTTTGGACAGCACTGGCTCTTTGGCTTTGAAACGGAGATGAGCACCATCCCCTAGAGTCGGGAACAACTAGCACATATGTGTGAGGGGAACCTTTACCTTTACTTTAAGGTTGTCTTCTAAATTTCAACAGGTGTACTTTGAACAGAGGACTTAGTGGCTCCAAGATTCTCCTCAATTTATCCTAACCTGGCATTGTCTGGTTCTATTGGGAATAAAACTCTAATGACACCCCAGAATTCTGGATGGGAATGTGTAAGATCTGTAGTTCTAATGCACCCGGGTGAACACAAGGGTTTCTAAATTCTTACCCAAGAAAATATCTGCCAGATAACATGGGTTAATTCAGAAATATCAAATAAGCTGTGAAGTTATTATCTCAGACTGAGAGAAAAGGGGGGGGGGGAGCAAGCCTAAATAAATACACGAGATATAATCAGAATGCTGATTTGGTTTTGAATTAAGTCTATATAGTCCTGGATGGGAAGTTAGTCCCATTTTGTAAATGAATATAGGATTTACAAAGTATGTTTCTTTCACTGTAACACGGCTAATATGATAGGACTGCAGGGAGCAGATGGTTCTGCTTTCAAATAGTAATCATGAAAATACTCTGAATGCTGGTCTTAGCTATCCTCCATGTTGCTGTAATTTATTGCCTTGGATACTGAAAAAGAAAATATATAAAAAGTGAGAGTTTCTGAATAACATAAGCCATGCTGAACCCTAAAGACTTAATTTAAGGAGCTGTGGAAAAGGGTTTAGCTAATTGTGCATTTCCTTCGGTGGATACACTCAGATGAATTTCAGAAAATCTCAGCTGGATTTACATCTGGTCAAGAAGGCACTAAGAAACTCAGGCATCCTGAGCAATCAGTACTGCTTCCCAGACAGAGAACCGTTTTGCTGCATCAGTTCTGTAGGGTCCACTTATATCTTTTAATGTGAGCAAATTATAGCATATAATGTTTGCAGGTACAATCTGATTAATTAAACAGATTTTTCTTTCTTGCCTGGAAGACATTTCTATTCCCATTGCTCTTATAAGGCTTAGGGTAGCTGGGCCATTTGTGTGTATGTATGTGCCAGAGGTGGGTTTCAGCAGGTTCTGACCAATTCTGGAGAACCAGTAGTGGAAATTGTGAATAGTTTGGAGAACCGGAAGTAAAAATTCTGACTGGCCCCGCCCCATGTATTCTCTGCCTCCCAAATCCCAGCTGATTGGGAGGAAATGGGGATTTTGCAGTAACCTTCCCCTGGAGTGGGGAGGGAATGGAGATTTTACACTATCCTTCCCCTGGAGTGGAGTGGGAATGGAGATTTTACAGTATCCTTCCCCTGACATGCCCACCAAGCCATGCCACATCCACCAAGCCACGCCCACAGAACCTGTAGTAAAATTCACCACTGAAATTGAAATTGAATTGCAATTGAAATTCACCACTGATGTGTGTGTGTGTGAGACAGAATACAGGTAGTCCTTGACTTATAACAACAACTGAGCCCAAAATTTTGCTGCTAAGCAAGACAACTGTTAAGTGAATTTTACCCCATTTTACAGCCACTCTTGCCAGAGTTGTTACGTGAATCACTGCAGTTGTTAAGTTAGTAACACAGTTATTAAGTGAATTGGGCTTCCCCATTAACTTTGCTTGTCAGAAGGTTGCAAAAGCTGATCATGTGATCCTGGGCAGGGGTGGGATTCACGTAATTTAACAACCGGTTCTCTGCCTTAATGATTTCTTCCAACAACCAGCTTGTTATACTGCTCAGAAAGTTAACAACCGGTTCTCCCAAAGTGGTGAGAACTGGCTGAATTCCACCACTGATCCTTGGATACTGCAATTGTCATAAATACATGCAGGTTGCCAAGTGTCTGAATTTTGATCACGTTACCATGGGGATGCTACAAAGGACATAAGTGGGAAAACCGATCATAAGTCACTTTTTTCCCAGTGCTGTGGTAACTTTGAAAGGTCACTAAATGAATGGTTGTAAGTTGAGGGCTACCTGTATATCTCTGCCTTTCTTTTGCCAACCAAAATTTTTCCTTCCTTCCCATCAACTATTGAAGTCCGTGATGCAATCGAACAGGAATGTGTTGGGAAGCTTCCCATAATGAAATTATTTTGAGGACTGATGATGTGACCTAGTTTGGGTAATGAAACGTCTGCAAGAAAACAACCAACCAAGGACCCCTCACTCTTAGGGTGTCATTCTTTGTCACTGGTATGTCATTTCCTTTCCTTTCCTACTAGATGTGTTAATCACTGCAATCTTGCAATTCTGCGTGGTGTACTACCAAGTAAAAACAACCAGATATAAGTAATAAAATAATCAACCAGAGACACTACAATATGTGTATATAGAGAGAAATGTGAGAGAGTCATCCAGAGGTGGGTTTCAGCAGGTTCTGACCAGTTCTGGAGAACCGGTAGAGGAAATTTTGAGTAGTTCAGAGAACCGGTAGTAAAGATTCTGACTGGCCCCGCCCTCATCTATTCTCTGCCTCCCAAGTCCCAGCTGATCGGGAAGAAATGGGGATTTTTCAGTATCCCAACCTGGATTAGGGTGGGAATGGAGATTTTACAGTATCCTTCCCCTGGAGTGGGGAGGGAATGGGAATTTTACAGTATCCCTCTCCTGCCACGCCCACTAAGCCACACCCACAGAACCGGTAGTAAGAAATTTTGAAACCCACCACTGGAGTCATCCGCCTGAGCCAAAGTCTTGTTGAAAAAGATTCCTTTTCACAATCTTTCTGAATACAAGAACAGAGGGCTTCTTCCTATTCTTTTTTTTTTTTTGGGGGGGGGGGGTCTCCTACGTTGTCTGAGACCCACACATTTTATCAGAAGGGACTCTTAGCAGGCCTTCTCAAGATGTTTAAACAAACGGGTGTGTCAGAGTGGCAATCAGCCCCGTTACCTTGCCCTCATTTTGGGTTGGATCGTGACGTTCTCCTTGTGTATACTTTGATCAATAAAACCAGAATACATCTTCTAATTAAACTCATATTTATTGTAAAGAAAATAAAAATCTTACTAATCTAAAATAATTACATGTTGGCAAATATCCCAGCCTGGGACCTTCCCTACTGCAGCGTTTCTTCTCGGCCGGAGAACAAAGGAAAGTTTTCAGAAGAAGAAAAAAAAATGCAGGACATGCGCAGTAGATACTGATAAGGAACTTGGCAAGCTACGGTGAGTCTGAAAGTCCAGAAATTAAAGCTCTGTTGGTAAATATAAAAACGCAGTGACAGGGTGGAGTTAAAAATGGCATGCCTAATGCCTGGTGGTATAATCTGGCTTTATTAGTAATGACTGTGTGAATTGTGCCTTGAGATTAATAGTTATGACTTTGAAATCAGTGTTACTCTCTGTGGTGGGGTTGTTCTACCAGCAGTTGTTCTACCATTGTACTCTGGACTAATTGAGGCTTCCAAGTTGTATCCAAATGAGCACATTGCAATACTCCAGTCACATAATGATCAGAATGGGTGTCTATCACCAGAGCATCTTGATTGAAGAAGGGCTGGGCGGCCTTGCACAAAAATAAGTCATTGTTTGATCACTTCCAATATTGTACACTACTTTGAAAGGGAAACATTCTATCTGAAAGGCACAAGACAACTGCAGAAGTAGTAGCAACAGTTGCTACTAACCTGCCTTTCATTGGGGACCTGTATACTGCACGAGTCAAAAAGAGGGCTGTGAAAATATTTACAGACCCCTCGCATCCTGGACATAAACTGTTTCAACTCCTACCCTCAAAACGATGCTATAGAGCACTGCACACCAGAACAACTAGACACAAGAACAGTTTTTTCCTGAACGCCATCACTCTGCTATATTATAAACAAATAATTTCCTCAACACTGTCAAACTATTTACTAAGTCTGCACTACTATTAATCATCTCATCATTCCCACCACCCATCTCCTTCCACTTATGACTGTATGACTCTAACCTTGTTGCTGGTATCCTTAAGATTTATATTGATATTGTTTCCTGATTGCTTATTTGTACCCTATGACTATCATTAAGTGTTGTACCTTATGATTCTTAATGAATGTATCTTTTCTTTTATGTACACTGAGAGCGTATGCACCAAAACAAATTCCAGTCACACTTGGCCAATAAAGAATTCTATTCTATTCTATTCTATTCCATTCCATTCCATTCCATTCCATTCCATTCCATTCCATTCCATTCCATTCCATTCCATTCCACTCCACTCCACTCCACTCCACTCCACTCCACTCCACTCCACTCCACTCCACTCTACTCTACTCTACTCTACTCTACTCTACTCTTTATCACCTTAAAAAAAATCCCTCTTCCTTCTTATGGCTAAACTTCATGCCTTTTTTCATCCGCGAGGTCAATTCTAGCGCCATCAAAGCATAAGCATTAAGAACTTTATTTGTCCTTATGGTTCTTCAAATGCAGAACTGTGTTATTAAAGGATAGGAGCTTAAATGTCACTTAGGTGCACTGTGACATATTTGGGAGGGAAGACACAGCTAATTTTACTCCGTTCAAGAGCATTCTTTATCGTAGATCCACCAAATCTGGACTGTAAAAAGATGTTGTGTGTTATGGTCATGGAGCAAGAGACAAAGGCATGCCTGAACGTCTGCGGGAGATACTGTTTTAAAGGCACAAGTCTTTTCAAACCTACAATTTAGTCTCATTTTAAAGATGCCACTGCAATTTCTTAATGGATCAAGACATTAAGCAGTTTGATTTTTTTTTTCAAAGCCAGAAGTACTATAATGTGTCCAGACTTTTTACTACACGGAGAGGCAAGGTCTTTGTTAAAGAGCAAAGGACATCACAAAGTTCTCACTTCCAATCATTAAACTTTGCAACCAAATACGGATTTGTCCTTTTGCTCTTTTCATTTGGTGTTCCTTCTAAAAGCAATCGCCGTCATCCTAGAAATAACTCCCCCCCTCCTCCTCCTCATCTCTTCTCTAACTTTCAAAAGGCCTGTAAAATTCTAAACTAAGCTGGATGATAAGTACCAGTTATATTTTCTAAGCCATTTATTTTAAGGTTGGGCTTTTGTTTCTTTTTTTAGGCCTTACCAACCATTAAGTTAAATGCAACTGTAAACAATTTATTGTCAGCGGGAGTTATTCAATTGCTTCTTTGTCCCAGCACGACAACTTGAAACATGTTTTGGCACAAATGAATATGCTTAATATAATCTTACCTTCAAGAATTTAATTTCCATCTTGACTTACTCAATCTAGGAGAAAAGGGAGACCGAACTTTCACTAAGTAACTGCAGTAAATCCATTCTCTGTTTTCAGGCACTTGATGGGGGAAGAGTTCTCCGTCTCTCTTAACAGGATCATGCCTTCAACTGTCAATACTGATCCTAATGGAAGGCTGAATTGTATTGATCTTTGAGGTGATTGTTGATGTTGTTTTTATTACTGGACCTCGAAGAAGTGATCTGATGTCTTTTATGGTCATTCAGAAAGAATGAAAAAGTACAGAAAATTTTAATTTCCTAAGGTGGAGGCACAGATGAGTTTTTCCACCAGTCACATGTCATTTCTATCTTTCTATCTAAAATAGCATCTGAATGTTGCACTTTTGCTTCTCACAGCGTTAAGGTCACATAAACAACCTATAAGCCATGGAGACTGAAGCTAACACAACGCTGTGTTAGCTAGAACCTGGCTCCGTAACATCATGACCTTTTTTCTTCGGTGTTGAAAATGTCATGGCTAGACTTGTCCAGCAACTTTATATGAGATGATGAACAAAGATTGGGAGGGAAGGATAAAAAATTATGAGTGGTTATGGCACTGGTAATAAAACTTGTTCTATAGTTAGAGGATTTCTTGTGAGGAGGAAGAAACAGGAGGAAAAAAATATGGAAGAGGAAGAAACTGCAGACGATAGGAATTTGTTCCAAATGTGTTGCTCTTATAATGGAATCTTTCCACTGCCTGCTTTATTAATAAAATTGGCCTCTCTCTCCCCCCCCTCTCCCTCCCTCCCTCTCTCTCATCATTTTACTGCTATATTATTTTACATGACTTCCTAATGACCTACAAGAGTGTTTTTCAACCTTCACAACTTTAAGATGGGCTGGCTGAGGAATTCTGGGAGTCAAAGTCACCAAGATTAAGAAACACTTTTCTACAGTTCATGAGAGGCTTATCAAAGGAAAGTGCATTCTGAGATTTTGGTTCATTGGATTTATGGGTGCCTGAAATCTAGCCAGAATTAAGCCTGGCTGGCATTTATCTGTGCCCCTCAAATACTTGTGATGGGAATCTCTCTGTCTGTCTCACGAGTGAAAAAGCTCACTCAATCAATTCCAACTTCCTGAGATCTTTTTCTTTTGCGAGAAGTTGGAATTGATTGAGTGAAGCACAATGGAGAAACACAATTGGAACTGGGCTGGGGCAACGGCATGCATGCCCACAGAGAAGGCTCTGCGAGCCACATCTGGCACATGTGCCATAGGTTCACCATCATAGCTATATCATATACCATTTATATACATACTTTAGTTATACACCCCTACACCCACTACACATCCACCCACCCACACATATGTATGTATGTTTCAGCCAGCAAATAAAGCTCATAAAGTAAAGATCTACTGTCTACCCCTAGCTTTACCCTTGAGAATTTTCCTATGGATTTTAATTAAACATTGGGAAAAAAGCTATTAGATTGGAAATATGCTTTTTAAAGTAGGTAGTGAAATGGAATGGAGCTATTCTGATTTACTAATTTTGATGCAGACATAACCTTTGAAAGCAAAGTTTTCTCAAAAATCAATTCTTCCACTCTAGCTAAGATTGCTGATATTATTCCACCTCATTTTTAATGGATAATTTGTATTTTTGGTGCTGTAATTTTGCTTGTTTAAAATTTGCTAATTTAAAATCATCGCAGGCACTTCAATAAGATGTTTCACAGCAATGTCTCCAAAATTAGCAGTGTGTTGACTGAATATTGAAGAATTGAAGTCCAGCAAATCTAGTGAATACAACTTGGAAAAGGCTGTTCTACAAAATGCAGAGGAGGAAAACTGTGATAAATTAATTTCTTGCCCATAGAAACAAGTGAGGCTGGCAGTGATGTTGCTCAAAAACTGTGACACATGACTTAGTTTTAATGTTTATATGCAGAACGCTATACAGAATATAACCAAATCTACAAAAAAGCATACAGATAGAAAATCAAGCTGAAAATAAGAGAAATATAATACTCTGAAATCACTCATTGGCCTTCATTTTTTTTTAAAGTCTCTGATTAATCAGGATGACATATGAAGCCCTGCCCTCTGGATCATTTCAACTTAAAATGTGAACCATAAAGGAGCCATCAGGGCACCATTCTCTGTTTGGAAACAACAGATGTGATGATTTGCCTTCCACATGTCCAAAGGACTCTTTGTTGTATGTTTCCTTACAAAAAACACTGGAAGTTTTTAAGATGTCGGATAACCATTTGTCTGAAGTAGTGTAGGGTTTTCTGCCTATGCAGTAGAAGACCTCCAAGGTCCCTTCCAACTCTGTTATTCTATTCTAAATCCTATCCTGGTGTGATTGATCAAAAGCATTGATAAATGTCAGCCCTAAACGTATTAATGGAACAAAGTCTTCTTTCTTACATTTGTGAATCATTGGACAAACTTTACAGATCAGGAAGAGAGGAAAAAATGGGTATTTTGGCACAAAGCCATATGAATACATAATAGTGCTGCCATCTCCAGATGTATTGGGCTGGATTTCATTCCCCATAATTCCACAGTTAGGACTGAAGGCTTTGTCATTGTAATGGGCAGTTGTAGGAATCACGTCAGATACTATAGGGTGATAGAGTGGGAAGACAGAAGCCTTTTCTTACAAAGAAAAATATCCAATCCTGGTTATTTTTCAAAAAACCTATGTCAAATCTGACAAAAACATATGGGAAAATGTGTTATGATCTGATGAAACCAAGGTTGGACGTTTTGGTCATAATTCCAAAATGTATGTAAAAACAACATTGAACATCACCAAAACGTACACCATATCTACAGTGAAGCATGGTGATGGCAACATTATGCTTTGGAGCTGCTTTTCTTCAGCTGGATTTGAGGCTTTAATCAAAGTGCAAGGAATTCTGAACAGTTTCAAATATCAGTCAATTTTGGCACACACACACACACACCCCTTCAGGTCTCTTCTAAAATGCTGAAGATGGAGATGAATTTCACATTTCAACTCAACAATAACCCAAAACATACTTCCAAATCAACAGAAGAATGGTTCCACCAGAAGATGATCAAAGTTTTGGAATGGCCCAGCCAGAACCCAGATCTGAAGAGGATTGTACGCTGGACGTACCCTGGCAATCTGATAGATTGGGAGCACTTTTGCAAGGAGAAGAGGGGGCAAAGATTCCCAAGGCAATATGTATCATGCTGATAGATTCCTACCCCAAAAAACTTAATGCTATCATAAAATCAAAAGGTCTTTCAATGAAGTATTGTTGCTGTCCCACCCTGAAATAATATTTACTATATTTAGTATGGTTTTGTAGGTACTCTGTTTTTATCTTATTTTCATATATAGCTTGCTTTAGGTACTTTAAACATTTTTTTTTGCAACGTGCCTTAAGTTTTAGAAGGGCGAGGACTATAAATCTAGAATAATTATATTTGCTGTTTTTGTCAAATGCAGGACAACAATCTAAGCAGGCATTTAAATTTTTCATTTGAAATCAATAGAAGCTAAATGTGCCTACAATGTGTACTTATAAAATTTGATGAAATTTCTCCTAGCTGCTTTAACTCCTGTTTTTAATAGGAACATCGATATTGTGGAGAACTGGATGTGCACTCAAGCTGAATTATAATTACATAGGCATAACACTATTTATATAAATATAGCATCTCATATATGTGTTTTTGTGTACTTTCATGTAAAATCTCAAAGAATGTAATTTTCTTTACTATACCAGTTTATATCCGTTATTCTCTAACTGAATATTTTATTTATTTATTTATTTATTTATTTATTTATTTATTTATTTATTTATTTATTTATTCGATTTATATGCTGCCCTTCTCTGGAGACTCAGGGCGGCTTACAATGTGTTAAGCAATAGCCTTCATACTTTTGTATATACCTGCTTAGTAGGGCTTTTGGCCTCCCCTAAGCGGTGTTCTTTTTTTATACAAAGTCAGCTTATTGCCCCCACAATCCGGGTCCTCATTTTACCTACCTCAGAAGGATGGAAGGCTGAGTCAACCTTGAGCCCGGTGAGATTCGAACTTGCAGGAATTGCAGGCAGCTGGCAGCTAAGTACTATTTAATAGCGCTTTAGTCCACTGCTCGACCAGACTCCTTACTATTTTTCAGAAAAATAAGGGTGGATACTATTTGATAGATATTGACAGGATAGTTTTCCCTCTGGTCTGCTGTTTAAGCGGGAAGAATGCTTAAATGTGATTGGCTGGTTTCCCTGACAGCTCCCTATAAAAGGGCCGTCTGTCTTAGAGGCTGGCTGCTGGATTGTAAATAGTTGCTGAATAAAGAGCTGTTGTCTGAAGCTTGTCTCCAGTCTCTTCAATCCACCTATCTAACGTTATTAACCACAACCCAGTGACAAACTGAAAAGTAAAGAATCAGTATTTGGAAAGTTCAACATCAGGAAATGATGTGGCTGTTTAAATAGTGCACAGGGGGACCATGTACACACACTTGCACTGCCCAAAACACTTTTTTGGAATCAACTCTGAACCAACTCCATCCTCCTAACTGGTGTATCATGCAATAGCAACATGCTAACAGGTAACAAAAAAGGCAGAGTTACGCCACTCCAGTGGTGGGTTGCCCCGGTTCGCACCAGTTCTATAGAACCGGTAGTAAAACCGCTGGGACGCTCCGCCCACTGACCCTGACGTCATTAGAATGCTTCTGTGCATGCGCAGAAGAGCGCATGCGTGCGCTTGCTTTGTTCACGCACCTGCGCGGCCCCTTTGTGAACCGATAGTAAAGGTAAGTAGAACCCACCCCTCTGCCACTCCAATTGTGGTTCAAAATCTCCTTTTAACAAACAAGTATGTTCCATTAAGAAATCATGATCAAAGCTGGATGAAAAAGCTGGACTGAAGCTTGATTTTAATAAGATCAACATCAGAGAATGTTTGAGCTGAACTCCATAGGACCCAACAAACTGAATACAAAGAAACTGGCTAGTGTCTGGCTGAACGCTATCCCCGATCTTCAAATATTTTTAAAATCAGGGGAAAGGAAAGGAAAAATGATCAAAATACAGATTATCCAGGCTACAATAATAGTAGGAAAGAGTCTAGAAAAAATCAAAGATTTGGGCAATTTAAAACCACATACGTTTTTATTTCCCAGAAGTCAGCATTGGATCTGGAAAGAACAAATCTTACAGATTAAATTTAACTAAACATTAATGAGGGCAGGATAAAGTAACAATGCACATAGTACAAAAAAATATATATACATATATACATACATACATACATACATACATACATACATACATACATACATATATATATATATATATACACACATATAGCTTGAAATTTATATTCAATAAACAAAGAGGATAGGGCAGTATTTCTCAACCTTGGCCACTTTAAGATAGGAGGACTTTAACTCCTAGAATTCCCTAGTGAGGATGGCTGGGTGGGGAATTCTAGGAGTTAAAGTCCTCCTATCTTAAAAGTGGTCAAGGTTGAGAAACACTGGGTTAATGGGCTGAAGAAGAATGACATTTAAGAGATGAAAGCACAATTCTTTTTTATAGATATTTCTTATCAATAAGCTAATGTGACATGCAGATATTAAGAAATGAACGGAATTATTGCCTAGGGCCTAGGCCAGGGGTCGGCAACCTTAAACACTCAAAGAGCCATTTGGACCCGTTTCCCGCAGAAAAGAAAACACTGGGAGCCACAAAACCCCTTTGACATCTAAAATGAAGATAACACTGCATATATCGTTTTTTACCTTTATGCTATGTATAAAAAAAGTGGTAGTGTGTTGCATTGATGAAATCAATGAACTGCTACAGAGAAAACACATTTGTATTTTTCCGTGCAACAAAAACATTTTGAAGTCAAAAAAAAAAAAAAATGGATCGAAAAGCTCAATAAATCACGTGCTGGCGGGTGTCGCACATTGGCGATGGTGACTCATATTTTGAGCGACAGGGAGCCGCAGCAGAGGGATGAAAGAGCCACATGCGGCTCCAGAGCCGCGGGTTGCAAACCACTGGCCTAGGCAATAGGAGAGTGTCTTAACTTCTATAGCAAAAGTGTCAATGAACTATGACTTATACAAAAAAAAAAAAAAATTAAGAATATATTGCACTCCACTATGGTTTTTTTTTTTTTTTAACAGAAAAGGACCATCAAAGACAGCCCTTTTCTATAAAAACATAGTGGAGTGCAATATATCTGTCAAAGGCAGCCCTTTTGTTGGAGATATAATAAGGATAATACTTCTTTAAAACACATGTTTTTACAATGTCCTACTGTATTTTGGAAAAAATAATGGATGATATAAATACAATAATATGACAAAAGCCAAACTTTTCAGATGATAATAATACATACATAGAAACACAGACACACACACTAACTAGATTACATGTAGAACTGTAACTAGGGGTGGATTCTAATTTTTTTTACTACTAGTTTTGGGGGCGTGGCTTATTTTGTGGGCGTGGCTTGATGGCCATGTGACAATTATTTAGGATGTAGCAGAGGCACTGGTCTACCAGGCTTTTAACTGCTTGCAGAGCTGTACCAATCTACCCATTTATTTTTTGCAGGCACTGGTCTACCCATTTATTTTTGCAGGCACTGATCTACTCATTTGTTTTCTTTTAACACTGATCAGCTGTAGGGAGGCCCTTTGAAGACCCAGGGCAAGAGTTTAAACAGTTTTTTCCCCTCTAGCCATCAGCTGGGACTCAGGAGGCAGCAATAGATTGGGGGTGGGGCCAAATAAAAGGTAAGAATAACACGGGGGTGGGTGGGTGGGAGCATGAGGGGGGGTGCGGGGGGGCAGAACCAGTTCGGTGATGTCATATCGTCGCTGCTACCGGCTTTGGAGAACAGGGCCGAACCGGGAGGAACCCACCACTGACTGTAACCATTTATTGTTATGAGCAAAAAACATTTTTTGGTTCATACTCATATGTGGCCAGGAAAGTTTTGCCTCCCGGACATCAGCAATATGCATCTTCCTTTGCAACTTGGCTCTCTTCCTTTCTTGTATGTGTCCCCCTTTTTTTTGTACTCAGAGAGTCACTAACCATTTTACAGTCATGTTGGCCTTTTAATTTTCTTTTTTTGGCTGCTCTCTGCTTTTCTCCTCATTAGAACTGTTCACAGTTGTGCATTTAATATCAACTTCTTTAAGAACTCCTGCTCATCTTGAGCCCCTTTTCCTATTAGCATTTCTGCCATGGGATTCTGCTTATTATTGCTCTATTAAAATCCACTATTTTAAAGCCCAGGATACATATTTGGCTATGCTCTCAGTTTTAGCCCATCTTCTAATCAAGCGCTCCAGATCATGTGATCACTTTTCTTTGTTCCTGCTGCTTCCATTTCTTTAACTTAAAGCATATTTATACAAATGTTTTCAGCTGCTCCTATCCTGTACCAGTTGGAAGAAATATCCTTCTGGGTTCAGTTCCAAATGGGGAAAAAGACACTGGATTCATGGAAGTTGCTTGGAAAGAAGGTTTATTGATGAACAGGATCACATGGCTTGAGATCCTGAGCAGAAAAAGGGGTGAGATGCTAAGAGTGCCTTGGTTTTATGCCTTCTGTTGGGCTGTGAATTTGAGCTTGTATTCTGATTGGTTTTCAGACTCCCATGGGGCCATGCAGGGGCAACTCTGTAGTCTGTCCTGAGTCCCAAGCTTGGTTGAGCCTTTCTGGATGATGCAATCTCCCCAGGTACCATGTGGTGAGTTCTGTTGCTAGATGGGTTATGGCTTATCCTATTTTTGTTGGATCTTGGATGAGGGCAATTCCTACTATGGCTCTGCCTGCAGGAGATAGATCTTTGTTATGTAGAATAGATTGGCCCAGGCCTTAATGGCCCGTTGACAAAGGTGGGGTGGGGCTGAGTTTCTGCCACCCTTTTACGGGAAATATTCTGCCCTTTTAATATTTCCTAAAATATCTCATTTTCCTAGGAGAGGGGTGGGTGCTAACTTCCTACATATCCATGCCAGCTCAACTCTAAGAAAATCATTTTAAGAAAATCTTACTTAGGGTGAGACTTTTCACAACTCCTAGGAATTGCCAGTTGCCTCCCTCCCTCCCTCACACACACACACACACAACATAACACAAACACAAAAATAATTTTGTGGTGTGTGTGCATTTATATATGCCCATATACAAAATATCTGAAACAATATACAATATATGTCATTTTGTGTATACATGTACATATACACTACACACACTCATACTACATGTTCATATCAGACACACCCATGCACATATAGATTAGGTAAAGGTAAAGGTTCCCCTCGCAATATGTGCTAATCATTCCCGATTCTAGGGGGAGGTGCACATCTCCATTTCAAAGCCAAAGAGCAGCGCTGTCCGAAGATGTCTCCGTGGTCATGTGGCCGGACTGACTAAATGCCAAAGGCACACGGAATGCTGTTACCTTCCCACCAAAGGTGGTCCCTATATTTTATACTTGCATTTTTTACGTGCTTTTGAACTGCTAGGTTGGCAGAAGCTGGGACAAGTAACAGGAGCACTAGGGATTTGAACCGCTGAACCGTTGACCTTTCGATCAACAAGCTTAGCGTCTTAGCCACTGAGCCACTGTGTCCCAAGCACATATAGATTATATCTATAGTTATCAATATCAACACACAAAATATATACACAAAATTAAACTGAATATATACAAAGTGAGAGTATTGAAATTCATATGTGTTGGCATAACAACATGCTTTTTTTAAAAAAAAATCCTTTTGCCATTTTTAAAAATGAATTTTAGAGTTATTCTTACTATGAATGTAAAAAGACAAGGCTATAAATCTTGCCTTATAGATAGAAAGTTGCTACTTTGAAACCTGCCAAAAACATGTTTCCCCTTGTCCTGAAAAATGCTATTTTTCTTGCCCTGAGCTTCCACCTTTTCCCTGTGCTTTTTTTTTGTTCAGAGGTGCTCCATTTCATTACCCCATTCCTAAAGCTAAAATGTTTTCATTCTCAAACCCCAAATATCCACAGATCATTTGGAATTCTACTTGGGACCCCAGAGTCTTCCATGATTTTCAGACTCTGGTATAATCCTGTATCATCCTTTTAACACCATAGTTTATTGCTTTCTTTGAAAATACTAAATAATAATAAAAAAATCAACTTCCTATATCTGTCTGTCTGTCTGTCTGTCTGTATCCTGCCTTTGGTATTTAACCCAAGGAAGCAAACATACTTCTTTCTCTTCCTATTTTCCCCAGAAGAACAAGTCTATGTGGTGGGTTGGGCTGAGATATGGGGACTGGCCCAAGGTCCCCTCTGGCTTTCTTGGCTAAGGTAGGACTAGAACTCATGATCTTCCAGTTTCTAGCCTGGTGCCTTCAAACCAGACCAAATTGGCTGTTTACCTTATCTTTATATAAATCTGTAAAGCCTCATCATTCAGTCCTGGCTGAGAAAAACCCATTGAGAACTATTGCACATATATATATTTGTTAACTTTGATAAAATAAACCATATTTATATTCCTTCTTATAGAAGGAATATCTATATTCCTTCTTTTTGCTTTTAAAAATTGTGGTGTTTATTCCCTTTAAATTGTGTTCCAAAAGCTAATTTCATTTTCATTTTGTCTTTTCTCAAGAATTCCTTTGTGAGTATAATGCTCCACTTTCAAAATAAGAATAAGAAAGTTTCCAAGTCACTCTTTGGATTTTTTTAATTATTAAGACATCTTCTGTATCCTCTTCTATCTTTTCTTTTGAACCGATTTTACTTTAACAGATGATCTGAAAAGTAAGTGCTGAGTGCATTGTTGCCAAATATCCTCATATTCTTTCAAAAGTTAAAATACTTTTCTCTATTCTGTATTAGCAAGTCTGTTCTGCTTTAATTACAATCTTTGGCCTTTTCTGGTTGCCTCTATTGTCCACCCTTCAAAGTCTTCTCTTATCATATTTTTCTCTAATCATTTTCTCATGGGAAGGTTTCTTACACTTAGATTTAAAATCTTCACACATTTTTAATAGGATTTTAAACAACCCATAGGAAGGGTTCTTATAATTAGTTTCAAAAACTTATTTTCCATCCATCTGGCCCCTTACCCCATTTAAAAGTTTCCAAAATCAATCTTTTAATCACCTTTTGTTGTTTATTTCAGAATACTTTTTTAAAAAGTTCTTAAAGTTACGATGGGAAAGTTTATAACTATTTGTAGACCTGTTATGTAAGGGGAGGGAACCATATCAGATTTCTTATGCATCTTTCATCATTCAGCCAGGGTTGATTTTTAATTTTATTTTTAATGTTAGATGTATTTGGTATCTGGGAGTTTTTTGTACATATTTTTTTCTTTTTGTTGTCAGTGATGGATGTTTGTTAGTCTGTTTAAAAAATCTTTTTTTCCTTTTCTGTGTTTTGTATTTTATCTTTTGTGATAAAATATAAAAAAAAATGTTTGAAAATAAAAGCTCTTAAACTTACATGATAAATTTTTCAGTAAGGATATAAGGAAAATCATTGAGTGTAATGGAACTTGTTGTGCTGAAGGTTCATAATATCCAAAAAGCAGATAACAATCCATTTCCTGAGGCAATTAAGAGAGGGAATGTGTGAACCAGTGTCTGTCTGAAGGCACCAAAACGTGGTTTGGGCACAGGGGTGAAATGTAAAATTTGTTACTACCGGTTCTGTGGGCGTAGCTTGGTGGTGGTGGGGTAATGTGACTGGGTGAGGGTGGCCAACTTTTTATTTTATTTTAATTTTTCAAAGCATTTTTTCTGTAAATGTAAAAAAAAATGTTTTGAAAAGCCTCTGCCGATCAGGAACACAGCTGGGATCGTCAGAGCCTTTTCAAAGCATTTTTTAAACCACCTCTTCAGCTGAAGAGGTTGCAGGAAAAAATGCTTTAAAATTCTCTCTGATGATCCCAACTGAGCCGCGCAATCATCAGAGGCTTTTTTTTTACTTTTAAAAGCATTTTTTCATGGAAGAAGTTGTAGAAAAAATGCTTTTAAAAATAAAATTAAAAAAAAAGCCTCTGATGATCGTGCGGCTCAGCTGGGCATGGTAGGTGGGGGTGCAGGGATTTTTGCTACTGGTTCTCCGAACCACCTGCCGCCATCGCTACCAGATCGGGCAATCCGGTCCAAACTGGGAGCATTTCACCCGTTTGGGCAGTGTGGACTTTACTAGCTCCCAGAGTTCTAACCCCCCCTGAAGATCACTATTTTAGTCTCTGCATGGGGAGCAACTGTATCAGTGGTGGGTTGCCCCCGGTTTGCACTGGTTCAATAGAACCGGTAGTAAAACCGGCGGGAAGTTCCACCCATCAACCCCAACATTATCAGAATGCTTCTGCGCATGCGCAGAAGAGTGCACACACAGCCCCGTTGCAAACCGATAGTAAAGGAAAGTAGAATCCACCCCTGAACTATATGGAGTACTTATAGGCGATTCCAAGTCTTCCTCTTTATCCAGAGAGGAATTTTGCAGTACCAATCTACAGTATTTCATAAGCTCCTACTTCCAGTGCGATCACTGGCTCTGTGGAAAACGAATCTGTTTTCAGTCCACCATTGCTTCCCCTAATGTCTAAAACAAAAGTGTTCTGATTACATTGAATACAGAGATTTATTATCCTCTGGAGTGCTTTGCTATCTTTCCCCCAGTAATTGGAGAGACCCATTCTATTAACTGTTCCTACTTTTTTGAAATGTTAGTTCATGTTATTTAGCGCATATATATGTATACCTGTTTGGGTGTGGGGAAGAAGGGGCTTTGGAATTTTCATAAGAATCTTTTGACATTGAACAAGGAAGTTGTCGTGGAACTTTTGAGAAGGAAGGAGCACAATGCTGAGGAGAAATGGTAGAACTTTATTGAATAATCGTTGGGTGCCTGCTTTGCAAGAAAGAATAATGCAAAGACAGAGGTCTTTATTCAGGCGGTAATCCAAAGGATCTGATTTGTGGGAATGTTTTCTTAGGAAGTGAGATAGATAGGAAAGATATATAACTATATTGGAGGAAGTGAGATAGAAAGATAGAAGAACAGACGGACGGACGGACAGATGGACTGACAGGCAGATAGATGGAAAGATATATAAATATATCTTTCTGAATGTTTGTTCTAGAGACATGGTGGCTCAGTGGATAAGATGCTGAGATTGTTGATCAAAAAGTCTGCAGTTCAGTGGTTCAAATCCCTAGTGCCACATAATGGAGTGAGTTCTCGATACTTGTCCCAGCTTCTGCCAACCCAGCAGTTCAAAAGCACATAAAAAATGCAAGTAGAAAAATAGGGACCACCTTTGGTGGGAAGGTAACAGCGTTCCGTGCACCTCTGGCATTTAGGCATGGTGGCCACATGACCATGGAGATGTCTTTGGACAGTGCTGGCTCTTCGACTTTGAAACGGAAATGAGCACTGCCCCCTAGAGTTGGAAATGACTAGCACATATTTGCGAGGGGAATCTTTACCTTTACCTTAAGGTTGTCTGCTAAATTTCAACAGGTGTACTTTCATATGCAAGGGGAGAAGTAGAAACAGCAGAAAAAATGGGGAAAGAGTTTGCAATGGGAGAGGCAGAGGGGCACACAGAGAGAAGACGCAGAGAAAAAGGGGAGGAGAGAGTTTGGAGAAGAGTTTGAAGCTTTATTCTATTGTTTTTCCATCACAAAGGAATGCCTGTAAAACTGAAACAAATTGGGGAAGGCTGACCTATTTGTACACCTATGCTTTTAAAATGATGTATGGATTTAAAATTATCAGCATTTGCACTGTCGTTTAATAATCACAGTCTAATCCAGATAATACCATAGAGTGGTGTTTCTTAAACCAAAGACCTCTGGGGGGAGCGGGTGTCACAAAATAGGCCGCAAAATCAAAATTATTTGCCAGATGCTGAAGATATTTGTAAAAATTAAAACAATGTCACTAATCTTCTGATTAGTATTTTCTTCTTCTTCTTCTTCTTCTTCTTCTTCTTCTTCTTCTTCTTCTTCTTCTTCTTCTTCTTCTTCTTCTTCTTCTTCTTCTTCTTCTAAAAGAAGAAAGATACTTTTTTCCTCTGAAGTACCTCTGAAGTACCTCTGAAAGATACCTTATTTATGTTAATATATAATGGCTTTAATATTGTTATTTTTACATGATCCAATAAATTAATATTTGATGAATGTCAGTTTTAATATTTAATACAGTAAATATTGAAAAACATAACCCAAACAAACCAAAGCTCTTCCCATTTAAAAATGGGAAAAGAAAAAAAAGTTCAAGCCCCAGAGCAATTTGATCTCTCCTTTTGTAGAGACTATGAGGGACGTGGTGGCTCAGTGGCTAAGATACTAAGCTTGTTGATTGAAAGGTCAGCAATTCCGTGGTACGAATCCCTAGTGCTGTGTAATGGAGTGAGCTCCTGTTACTTGTCCCAACTTCTGCCAACCTAGCAGTTCGAAAGCACATAAAAAATGCAAGTAGAAAAATAGGGATCACCTTTGGTGGGAAGGTAACAGCGTTCCGTGCACCTTTGGTCATGCCGGCCACATGACCACGGAGACGCCTTCAGACAGCGCTGGCTCTTTGGCTTTGAAACAGAGATGAGCCCTGCCCCCTAGAGTCAGGAACGACTAGCACATATGTGCGAGGGAAACTTTTACCTTTACCTTTGTAGAGACTGCTAAAGTCTCATTTGTCATATTTTTCTCCTCTCTTGTAAACAGTTTTGCTATCACCAGTAGTATTAGCAAAAGCTTTGAATGTCAGGTTGCTGTTTGGTAAAAATAAATGACTATTAATCAAACAATAAAAGTCACAGGCCTCTTTGTTAATCTTCTGTGTGACAGATTCACCTATTAACAAATCTTTAAAATGAGGCACAGAATAGTTTTGGAGGTAGGCCTAACGTGTTTTATGGCAGCGGTAATCAACTCAGAGTGGAATGAGTCATTCAAGTGCCTGTTATTCTTATGATCATTACTGTACTAAATATCAAGGGCCAAGAAAATAAATTGTAAATAGAATCTTTAGCTTTTGTAAACAGGAAACAAAAGCATGAAGAGTTTGTTCAGAGAAGGGTGAGGAGGCAGTAGATGCATTCACAGGGAAGTAAAAATAATTGATAGTCATCAATAATTGACCTTTTTTATATATATGGTTGCACATATGATTCATTGTAAAAGAGGGCATGGCTTCAGTCACAAAGTTGTGGCTGCCGTCTAGAATTATTTGACCTGCCCTCATCCCTGTAGACTTTTTTTTTTTTTGAAACACAGGATTCTTTCCACCTCTTTTATTGGGTCAAGAAACCCTTTTTTATTCAAAATTAAGCTGTATTTTATGCAGAGTGAAGCCTCTACATAATAAAATGAATACAATGTGATAGAGTGAATTGTAGAATGATGCCATTTTTCTCCTGGGAGAAAATAGAGGTGTGTTTAATACGTTGTTTCTCAACTTTAGCTACTTTAAAATATGTGGACTTCAACTCCCAGAATTCCTCAGACGGTATGCTTCCTGGGGAATTCTGGGAGATGAAGCTCACGCATCTTAAAGTTGCTGAGAAGCAACTTTTTAAGAGGACATATAATTTAAGACTGAATACATTTGGGTTTGCAAAATGTATGCTGCCATATTGTCATTACTTGGGCGTGACAAAATAGAGGTCACATTTTTATTGATTAATTTATAACATTTCCCATCTCACTGCATAACTCTGGGAGGTTTACAGATAAAATACAGAATCATATAAAAGCCACAGTTAAAAAAGGAATTAAAACAAAGTTAAAAATAATAACTGAGAAAGTTAAAAAGGTAGTGGGAGCACCGTCAACCTACCAATCAACCCCCAGGGTTACAAGGTACTAACCCCCATGCCAGTTGGCAGAGCCAGGTTTTGATATTCTTCTGGAAGCCAGCAGAGTAGAAGCCACATGGCCTCCATGGGCAAGATGTTCCCTATCCAACAAAGAACTTTAAATGTGATAATCATCACCTTGAATTGCACCTGGAAACAAACTGGCACTCAGTGCAACTCACATAGCAGAGGTGTTGCATGCACAACACTAGGTCCTAGGGACACCCAAAATCCTTGCACTACTGCATTCTGCATCACACACAGCTTCCAGATACTCTTGCAGAGTAGCCCTACTTATAGTACACTGCATTAGTCAATATAGGAGATAACCAGGGCATGAATGATTAAATGAAGAAATTCTTGATTCAGGAAGGGTCGTCACTGGTGCACAACATAAAGTTGAGCACTGGATCTGTCTGGGGCAGTGCAGTCTCACCCAGAACAAGACTGTAGACTCCCATGTACAGAGGACATCCTTCCTCCTAGTTGCCTCATTTTACTAGTTTTCAGCAGAAGCCTGTTGTTTCTCACCCCACCCTCAGCCTCCAAGCTTCTTTGAGAGGGCATCCACAGTACCACTTAGATCACAAGGGCAGAGATATACAACTGAGTATCATCTATATTCTGATTTCTCTTCCCACAAAGATGATTTATCTTCATGTAGATGTTAAAAAAGAGTAGAGAGACACTGAGCTCTATGGCACCCCAGAGAATAGGGGTTGTTGCTGAACCTCTCACTCTCTATCAGCAATGATTGGGACCAGCCTCAAAGAAAGGAGATAAATCAGTACTGTGCAAGAAAGTTGGTCTTTCTTTCCTTCCTTCCTTCCTTCCTTCCTTCCTTCCTTCCTTCCTTCCTTCCTTCCTTCCTTCCTTTCCTTCCTTCCTTCCTTCCTTCCTTCCTTCCTTCCTTCCTTCCTTCCTTCCTTCCCTCCCTCCCCCCCCTCCGTCCCTCCCTTTCTTCCTTTTAGTAGAGTGGACAGTGTCTTTGAGTTAGTGTTGATTCCTGGTATTTGCCTGGGCTACACCTTGCAGCTTTCTTGCCAAGTTTTTGGAAGTAGTTTGCTCTTGCCTGTTTCTGAGCACTGAAAGAGAAAGAGATACTGGCCCAAGGTCACTCAGCTGACTTCCTGCCTAAGATTCACAGCCTCCTGGTTTCTAGCCTGGTGCCTTAACCACTACAACCATTCTGTTTCTGTACACAGGAAGAAAGTTCATATCGCAGGTGCAGAAAGACTCCTATTGTCGTCATGCTTCTTTTGGAAACAACAATTTCACATTTACAGTGGCTCCTATGTAAATTAGTTTAGCACTCAGACTTAAATTAAACTGAATTAAGGTTGCTGCAGTGAAACATTTAGATGCATGTTCTAGTCTTCTATGGGAATTATGTCTCTATCTGGGGGAAATTGGGTCAAGTGGTGTTAGAGTCATAAATTAGGTCCTTTGTTCCGAATGGTAGAGCCAACTGCTTCCCTTCTACACAAGCTGCAGGGCTGATCTATGGGGAGTGCAAAATATGATCAGCAAATCAATTGGACCAAAGTAGGAAGTGGAAGCTATAACAAAGCAAAGCAAATTGATCTGATATTGTTTTCGGATCAAGCCCACCAGACCAAAACCTGAAATTGGATCAGCAAATCAAAATGACTAATTCAATTTTGTTCCTGAGCTGGAACAAATATCATACCAATTTGATTTGCCAATTATATTTTCTGCTGTGTGTCCACTGGATGGCTTATCTGGAATCAGTGCAGTTGGCAGACCCGGTTAGTTCAGAAGAATTCTGTGTCCCCCAAATGGCTTCTGTGAACTCTCATTTATTAATAGTCTAGAGAAAAGCACCCCAGAAATTTTTCCTAGGATCTCTATAATGCATAGGTTTCCTTGGCTACCTCTTAAATACAGATAGTCCTCAGAGGTGGGTTTCAGCAGGTTCTGACCAGTTCTGGAGAACTGGTAGCAGAAATTTTGAGTAGTTTGGAGAACGGGTAGTAAAAATTCTGACTGGCCCTGCCCCCATCTATTCTCTGCCTCCCAAGTCCCAGCTGATCGGAAGGAAATGGGGATTTTGCAGTATCCTTCCCCTGCCACACCCACCAAGCCATGCCACACCCATCAAGCCACACCCACAGAAAATTTTCAAAAAATTTGAAACCCACCACTGGTAGTCCTCAACCTACAACCTCAACGGAGCCCAAAATTTATGTTGCTAAGTGAGAATTAAATGAGTTTTGTCCCATTTTACTACTTTTCTTTTGTTAAACGAATCACTGCAGTTGTTAAATTAGTAACATGGTTGTTAAGTGACTCTGGTTTCCCCATTGACTTGGCTTGTGAGTCAGTTGCAAAAGATGATCACACATCCCCGGGACAGTGCAACCATCATAAATGTGGGTCAGTTGTCAGGCATCTGAATGTAAGTCATGTGACCATGGGGATGCTACAACAGTCAGAAGGGTGAAAAACGAACGTGTCACTTTTTTCAGTGCCATTGTCACTTTGAACGGTCACTAAGCAAAGTGTTACCTGTATTGCTTTATTTTTTGCCTTATAGAAAATGTAAATACTATTTTTTTTAGCTTTCACCACAATGAAAACATTTTGCATCTCCCAGCATCTATGAAGAACACACTCTTAAAGCAACTCTACCCCTTTTCTGAATAGTGGCTTTTTCAATAGGCTTTCCCCAATTGTGTACCAGCGGAATAAAATAATTAGGATGCTGCAAAAATTTGCCTTTCAAACTCCCTTTTGTTTGCGAATACATTTTCTGCCTCTTGCGAGCACCAGATGATTACCGAGTAACAATGAAGCTGTAATATAGAGAATCCCAAGGCCTCAGCCAAGGGGGAACACTGCTTGTATAATATAGAAAGATTGCAATGTGTACGCTACAATTTTTAACACATTGACCCAATTTCCCATTCCATTTCTAGCTTTAATTCTCCTGTCACTTACACCCACTAAACAATGGGATCATTCCTCCAAAATCAATCTACTTTCCCCCTAATTTGCATGGCTGGAACCAACATCTGGGATTTAATCATCTGCAGCTGTTGCTCAAGCACAAGTGAAGTGCTGGCAATCATTTCCCTTGATTACAAAAGGGTGACTCTGTGTGTGTGTGTGGGAGGGGGAAGGTTGGGGTTGTACCATTCATAATTTTACTTCCTGAGAATAGTTGATAAGAAAGGGAGGACGCAAAAGGCCATTTTATGCATGGAAATAGCAGGGGCATCATGAGGCTCCCCTCCATGCCTTCTATAAAAGGAATCATTTTAGAGAGCACAGCACTGGGGAGAGAAGCCTTGTATCCTCTTTGTGAGTTGCTTATGAGTAGCACTATATGCATTTATTTGTTATGCTGTTCTTTTCACAGCCATCGCAACCCTAGCTTCTCTTTAACAATGGTATATAATTTGCCAGACTCATGGCCTTTTTACAGCAATAGAAAAATATCATAAAATAATAATAATAACTTTATTGTCATTGTACGTGTATACACAGTATACCCATACAACGAAATTCACTTAACACCCAAACACTAGGTCCAACACACATAACAATCCCCAAACACACTCCCACCCACCACAAATTCCCCACCCCTAAACCACCCAAACATCCACACAAAAGACCAAGCAATGCTGTCCAACATCTCACTGATGGTGGCCCTTTAGTTCATTGTTGAGTGCAATTATAGCTCTGGGATAAAAACTATTCAGAAAACGTGTGTTCCGAGTTTTAATTGTTCTGTATCTTCTGCCAAAAGGCAACAGTCCAAAAAGATTTAAGCAGAATGGGAAGAGTCTCTGAGAATGTTATACAACTTCCTCAAACAGCGAGATTCGGAGATGTCATCCAGGGCTGGTAGGTGGAGCCTGATGATATTCTGGGCAGTTTTAATGATTCTCTGTAGAGCTTTTCTGTCCGCTACAGAGCTGCTCCCATACCATGCAAGAATGTCGTATGTCAGGACACTCTCAATGGGCTGTGATTGTAGGACAGAAGTAGATGCTGAGATAGATTTATCTTCCTGAGCATGGCCAAAGTAAGAATGAATAACCCATAACCCAAAACAAGGTTAACTAAATTTGTAAGACAACCAAATGACTGTAGTTCCCAAGAATTTTTTAAAAAATATTTGGGGGGGGAGGGCAGAATTCTTTGAAGGGCCTGCAGGAACGGTTTGGAAAGGGTGTAGCTTAATCTCTAGGGAGGAGTTTTCCCACAGTTTGGCACTATGATTAAAATCAAGACTTTCTAGTCCCTCCTCACTTCATGAAATTGGAGATCTACCATCAGATTCTCCTAGATCGGGGTCAGCAACCTGTGGCTCTGGAGCTGCATGTGGCTCTTTCGCCCTCTGCTGCAACTCTCTGTCACTCAAAATATGTGTCACAACCGCCAATGTGCAACACCCGCCGGCACGCAATTTATTGAGCTTTTCAACCATGGATAAATCCAAGAAAAGAAAAGTTTCAGAAGAAAACAGAATGTTTAATTCAACTACATATGCTAGTTTTGTGGCTGCTCAAGGAATAGTCAGGCCCAGGAAGGGTTTTGTGGCTCCCGGTGTTTTCTTTTCTGTGGGAAATGGGTCCAAATGGCTCTTTGAGTGTTTAAGGTTTCAGACCCCTGTCCTAGATGAATGGATTTAGGTAGGGTATGTGGCCCTGCCAAGCCGTAATGTTTCATAAGTCAGAACTAGCATTTTGTCTTATATCTGGAAACCTGGTAATCAATACAGGCTGAGCCAGTGAGAATTGAACTCCTGGCAGTGAGCTAGCTGAATTAGCCTGCAATACTGCATTTTAACCACTGTGTCACTAGGGCTCAGTGTTGCATGCAGATAAGTGGTTACTGGGGGATGGAAGGAGGGAGTGTACAGGGATGCTGGTTGGGAAGGATGCGCAGAGGTGTGCAAGAGGTGCCAGGTCAGGGAGTGTGCATGGGGAACAGCATGGGTTAGGAAGATTGTGCGGGAGTGCACAAGACCCGCTTGGGTCAGGGAAGGTGCATGTGTGGGGTAGTATGAGTTGGGGAGGATGCATGGGAGTTTCTTCTTCCCTATTCCTCCCTCCCTCCCTTTCTTCCTTTCTTCATTCTTTCCCTTTCCTTCACAGCAGGCAATTAAGTGGCTGCTGCTGGGTGGTGGAGGAAGAGAAGAATTGTGTGAGTGGCCTGGAAACTGTCAGGGAAGATTGAAAATGAGGCTCGTGTGATTGGAGCAGCCCAGCAGTGCTGAAGCAGCCACCTCTTTTCCAAATTTCATTCCCTTGGGTGCAGTGGGTCCCGGCATTCTGTAAGTTAGTCCGTTTGAGATACAGTAATGTTTGTTGACAAGGTTTGCCCTGTAATGCACCATTTCACCCTATTAAAAGTTACAGATAAGATAGTTTTAGTAGTATACAGAAATTGCCAATTCAAACTGAATGGTGATAAAAGGTTGTAGCCTGCTCTTTTTGCTGCAGATAAGGCCAATTTGTACATCAGCCACAGCTAGGGAAAAACATTTCCTGGCCACAGCCTCTCATCCTTTTGAGAGACAAATTCTGGAGCTGTTGCTGAACACATGACAACTCTAGCTTGCTTAAGTTTCACTTAGATTGTCTCTTCCACTTTAGCTTGCCTTGTCCCCTACAGACTCAAACAACCTTCAGACTTTCAGAACAAGACTTCAGTGGCATCTCAAGCTGAGCCTGGGGTAGCAATGTAAAGCTAAATATCATCAGCATACTGAAGGTATCACATCCAAATCACCAATTATCTCTCTCAGTGGCTTCTTATAGATATTGCTTAATAAGAGGGAGTGGACTGGTTCCCACAGCACTCTTCTCCCACTACTGCTGTTAATCCCAGTGCTCACAGGTGCTCTATGAGTTACAATGGTTGTTAGTGCTGAAAACTGTTAAGAAGTCTTGTAAAATCAAGAGGGATGCACAACTCCCATCAAGGCTCCACAAGGTCACCCACTAGAGCAGGGGTGCCAAACTTGTAGCCCATGGGCCAGATGCGTCACACGCTGGCCACAACTACCCATTTTAGCAAAGGGGGGGGGGAAGTCACAGTATGTCACATGACGTGAGTTTGACACCCCTCCACTAGAGCAATGAATGCCATCTTCATTTCATGCAATGATGAACCCTGATGGAAAGGGTTAAATCTAGATAAATCGGCTTTGTCTAGACTGCTCTGCAGCTCAATCCCCAACATAGTTTCAACATGTCCCAAAGGTTCTTTTTCAAGAGACAACTGGACTTTCTGATTTTTTTTTCTTTGAATGTTTTGCTTCTCATCTGAGAAGCTTCTTCACCTCTTCTTCACCTCTTCTTCACCTCTTCTTCAGAGCTGAAGAAGCTTCTCGGATGAGAAGCAAAACATCTTCAAAGAAAAAGCAGGAAGTCCAGTTGCGTCTCGAAAAAGCACCTTTGGAACAACCATGGCCTGGATGATTGAGAAGGTTTGATAATTTCCCTGGATCTAGTTTGTCAAAACTCCTGGCCTTGTGCAGGAGCTAAGAGAGGGCATGAATCAAGCTTGTAAGTGACAGAAGTCATTCCACAGAGCATCCTGTCTACTCCAAAATCTATAAGCTAAAGGATCTGCAACCTTAAACACTCAAAGAGCCATTTGGACCCGTTTCCCACAGAAAAGAAAACACCGGGAGCCACAAAACCCTTCCCGTGCCTGACTATTTCTCGAACGACCATAAAACTAGCATATGTAGTTAAATTAAACATTCTGTTTTCTTCTGAAACTTTTCTTTTCTTGGATTTATCCATGGTTGAAAAGCTCAATGAATTGCGTGCCGGTAGGTGTTGCACATTGGTATTTGTGACGCATATTTTGAGTGACCAGAGCTGCAGCAGAAGGGTAAAAGAGCCACATGTGGCTCCAGAGCTGCAGGTTGCGGACCCCTGAGCTAAACAGAGCCCAAGATAAACATAATAGATAATGCACCAGGAACAGACAAGGCTCTAGCAAATCTGAGCAACTTTGTGTGGAAAAATGCCATGCAAAGCAGTTACAGAAGCCATTTGGGAGATCTTCATAACCTTCCCTCCCTAAAGGGAAATTTTGTGTTCCAAGCAAGACTGCTTCTAAAGCCCATTGATACAAGAAGGAAGTAGCAACACTTCGCTTCTCTGAATGTCATGGGGAGATCAGGTTCACTTTTTCCATATGTGCTCTAAGTGTCATTTCTGATGCTTCATTTTTTGGAGCTTCTCAATAAGGCAAGCCATGTCCTGGGTTCAGTGTGCAGAAAGAGGATTCTCAGGGCAATTTCATCAAAAGCCTGGATCACCTCCTGTTACCACAGGCTAATCAAGCAATCAGTGGATTAGCTGCCTGCCAGTTCATTGGGAAACTTCAGAAGCCCTCTAAATCCATAGACAGAGGTTTAACAGAGGTCCCAGGCTAATTTCAATTAGACCAGGAAGTGATTTGACCAAGGCATTGGTGCAGGGGTGGGTTCTACTTACTTTTACTACTGGTTTGTAACGGGATCTCGCGTGCTCGCTTGCTTCGCTCATGCACATACCTTGCTTCTGTGCATGTGCAGATAGCTGATGATGACATCCGGGGTGGTAGGTGGGGCCTCCCACCAGTTTTACTACCGGTTCTTATGAATCGGTCTGAACCGGGGGCAACACACCACTGAATTGATGTAGGTGCACAGATCACAGCACAACACTCCCAAAGCAAATATAAGATCTGCCAGCATATGTTAAGCCAGAGATTCATAGTCATCATCATTTTAGTCATTGTCTATCCACTCCAGGATGAAGGCCTCTTCTGCATTATTTCCAACCAATACAGTCCAGAGCTTTCCTTTGCCAATTGGGCCAGCAATACTTGCTGATGTCATTGATCCATCTCATTTTAGGTCTGTTTTGTGAATGCTTTTTATCAAGTGGAATCCATTCCATGACTTCCTTGGTCGACCTGCAATTAATCCTTCTTGCCATTAATCCATTTCAATTCTTTTACTCTTCTGAAATCATATACTTTTCATTTGTTCTCTAATCCACGTGCAAGCCTTTCTATCTCAAATTGTAATGCCAAGCATGTATCTTTCCATGGCTCTTTGTGCCACCCCTAGCTTTTGTATCCACTGTGAAGTTAGTCTCCATGTTTCACTGGCATATGATAGAGCAGGTAGCACACACTGATCGAAAACTGTTGTCTTCAGGCATAGGGAGGTTGTTCTGGAAAATTATGCTTAGCTTGCCAAATGCCTGCCAACCACATTTAACACACCAATCAATTTCCTTTATTGTATCACCTTCCATTGTGATCCATTGGCCAAGGTATATGGTCTACTATCTCTAAAGCCAGAGATTACTTATGACAAAGTCATGGTTGCTATGGAGGTCATGAACTTTTCTGGCTCTAACGCATCAGGAGTATGATCAATAAAGCTAGTCAATTAAAAAAAAAAACCACAATGTTTTAATGGCACTATCCTGGAAACCAGAGCAAAGACTCAAATGGGTCACAAATCAACCATCACACTGGAAGAATATTCAGCTTGTTTCTAAAGCCCAAAATAATATGCAGGCCAGAGGTGGTATTCATTTACTTTCTCTACTAGTTCACAAATGTGAGCGCGCGTGGCTTGCACACAGGCACATGACTTCAAAATGTGCCTAATTAGGACGGCATAGCTCTGGGATGGTAAAACAGGCCCACCAGTGATTTCCGCTACCGGTTCAGACGAACCGATCCGAACTGGCTGAATACCATCTCTGATGCAGGCACTAATTCCCCACCACCTCATGAGCGGGATCATTAATCAGAAATAAGATCAGTGGACAGGAAGAAGCCACATAGAAGCAACGTAGGCTGAGGCTCCACCAAGTCCAATAAGCTAGATTTCAGCTTGGTGCTCTCCTGGGGATTGGGCTACAACTCTTAAGAATATAGTCCCAATACACCAGGCAGGTATCAGGGAAAAGAGGCATAAATCATCTCTGAAGAATATACTTGTACTGAATACAGGAGTAAAATAAAATGCATAGTGCATTAAAAAAAAAAAACAAATTGGAACCTTTTCGGTAGTTTTGAAAAGAACAGATAACTAATCTAACACAATAAGGACATGAGATTCAGAAACATCTGGAAGTTTTTGGGGAAGAATAGTCTTTGGATTTTAATCCTAATCCTAGCTTTCTGGTTAAAATAATTTAACTCTTTTTTTCTAACAGTCCTTGCCTGGCATCAAAGAGATAGCAAAATAGGCCCTGGGAGACCCATCATGAATTGCAAGGCTTCTGACCTCTCATAGTTGAGGTCCCTGAAATGGGGCCTTAATTTTAATGCCTCTTAATGTGAATGTTAATGTGTTTCCCTTTTCTTTTCTTTTTTTTTTCACTGTTACCCATCAGGAATGAAAGACTTACTGGGATAACAATTCCTATGTATGGAGATGTTCCAATGTCTCTTTTGCAATTATTTCCAATATAAATTATATTTCAAATATAAATCGTTTACATGCTCATTGCTTTTAAAAAATAATAGATAAATGGAACATGATGAACTGGAAGAACATTTTGGAATACAGAAGGTTATATATACTGGGCCACAGAGCAGAATCTTGGAGACCACCAAAATTGGGAAGCTTTTAAAGGAAATTAAGAACAAGGTTATGGGAAGGAAAGACAAAGGTGCTAAATGAAAGAACAGAATTTTGGAGAGAGAGAAACAAGAAACGAGGAATTATGCAACAGAAAAATAGAGAGTAGAGTGTCTGACAGTGTTACTGGCCATCCCCATGGCCATCTTACCCAGAATGTCTATCATGATAAATGAGAAAGCAATATCAGACAAATGAGCTTCAGCGGGAAGTATATCAAGAAAAACACCACGAAAAAAGAGAAACATAAGTTCAAAGTCAGTAGAAGTTATCCATAAGGCCTATTCAGAGCTGATGTAGCATCTCAAGGTAAAATATTGGAATCTGTAAAATAATGTCAGTATTATTGCCTTGCTAAATGTGCTGTGGAAAATAACTCTGAACTGGCAGAGGATTAGCTGAACTAATTGCTTTGATACAAAGATAACATGCAACACTCCCATCATAACAGATGTCATCACCTTACAACTAAAATTCCCAGCAGAAGGCTAAGAGGCACCATCTGTGAGAGGAAATTTCATTTTCCAAAATTATGGGCGTGAAAGGACTAGAGCATCAGTTAGCCTGTTGGCTTCATCTTTTTTTAATGTCCAGACTGCTGCATAAAGGGAAGCAGTTTGTGAATTTAAACTATTTGGGGGACTCTCTTGTTACTCTTTCAGCGATCAGTTCTAAAGTATGTGTTTTAGGGACTCTTAGACTACTATAGCAGTATCATGGCATGGCTTGTCCAGCAGCAAACATGAGCAATTCCTTCATTCTTGGCATAACAGAATAATAGAGTTGGAAGGGACCTTGGAGTTCTTCTAGTCCAATTGCTTAAGCAGGAAACCCTATGTCATTTCATGAATAATTGTTGCCCGATCTCTTCCTAAAAGGCTCCAGTGTTGAAGCATCCACAACTTCTGGAGGCAAGTCATTCCACTAATTGTCAGGAAATGTCTCCTTAGTTCTAGGTTGGTTCTCTTGATTAGTTTCCCTCCATTTCTTCTTTTCCTGCCTCAGGTGTTTTGGAGAATAACTTGACTCTCTCTTCTTTGTGGCAACCCCTTAGATATTGGAAGACTGCTATCATGACACCCCTAGTCTTTCTTTTCATTAAATTAGACATACCCAGTTCCTGCAACCATTCTTTGTATATTTTAGCCTCCACCTCCCTAATCCTCTTTATTGCTTTTCTCTGCTCTCTTTCTAGAATTTCAACATCTTTTTATATTGCTGCAACCAAAACTGGATGCGTTATTCCAAAGGTGGTCGAACCAAGGAATGATAAAGTGGCATTTAGGCTTAGCCTAATACAGGTCAGAAACAGCAGTAGGTGAAGGTGCAACTGTGGCTTTGGCAGGAGATGAACTTCTTGCTGATCAAAGAAGGGGGCCACTAGAGGTGAGCCATTCAGTTGTTTTCTTGAAATGCCATTTTCAGGGAGCAAATAGGGAAGAATGAAAAATGGCAAAACATCCAGCTGGATTAAAATAATGCTCTACACTCTGTAATTTGGTTTCTGGGAACACCAGGAACTCTTCCAAAACAGTGTGGAGATTATGGATTTGTTGAGAGGAGATCCTTAGGGTGAGTAGGAAACCTCTGCAATAACTTGAAACTGAGAAGCAATCAGCAATTGCCTGCCTCGGTTTTCACCAGCAATCTTCTTTTTCTTATAAGACAGAGGAATGGAGTGAAAGAGAGAAGTACCCTTTACTTCTAGATGCTCAGTTAGCCCTGGCCTGCCCTCCTACACTAGAGCAGAAGGCACTCAAGGAGTTGAGATTGATTTAATGTGCATTTAAAATGTATCCAGAAGGGTTGGGAGACAGAAAGCCTAATAATCTGGAAGTGCTCAGAGTTTCTATTATCTAGTCAACTGCTTTGGATATTCTATATCTCCTGACAGCTAATTTAATATAATCTAAGACTATCAGTCAATCAGAATGGAGCTGGAAGGGACATTCAAGGTCTCCTAGTCCAATCCCCTGCTTAAGCAGGAAACCCTGTATCATTTCAGGCAAGTGACTGTCCAGTCTTTTCTCAAAAACCTCCAGTGATGAAGCACCCACAACTTCTGAAGGCAAGCTGGTTAATTGTTTTCAATTAACAATTGTTAGTAAGTTTCTCCTTCATTCCAGTTTCCATCCATCATTTCTTGTCCTGCCCTCTGGTGCTTTGGAAAATAAGTTGACCCCCCTCTTCTTTGTGGCAGCCCCTCAAGTACTGGAATACTGCTATTATGGCCACCCTAATTCTTCTTTTCTCTAGACTAGCCAAACCCAAATCCTGCAACTGTTCTTCAGGTGTTTTTGTCTCCAGGCCTTTAATCATCTTAGTTGCTTTTCTTTGAACTTTTCCCAAACATCTTTTTTGTAATATGATGACCAAAATTGGATGCAGTATGCTTACTAAGGCTTTATAAATAATAATAATAAGCTGACTTTGTATAAAAAAGGCACCTCTTGGGGAGAGGGGGGGCGAAAGCCCTACTAAGCAGGTATATACAAAAGTATGAAGGCTATTGCTTAATGCATTGTAAGCCTCCCTGAGTCTCTGGAAAAGAGCAGCATATAAATCAAACTAATAAATAAATAAATAAATAAATAAATAAATAAATAAATAAATAAATAAATAAATAAATAATAAAGCAGTACTAATGCTTCATGTGATTTTGATTCTATGCCTCTGTTTATACAACCAAGGATTATATTAACTTTTTTGGCTGTTGCCACACACTGCTGGCTCATATTTAAGTGATCGTCCACTAGGAATCCAAGGTATCTCTCACAGTTACTGTTTTTGAGCTGGGTTTCACCTAATATGTACTTGTACTTTTGTTTGTTCCTGCCTAAGTGTTTGCTTTTCTCCATGTTAAATTTTACGTTGTTGGATAGGGCCGATTGTTCAAGTCTGTCAAGATCTTTTTGGATCCTGAGCTTGTCTTCTGGGGTTTTGGGTATTCCTGCCAGCTTAGTGTCATCTGCAGATTTGATGAGTTCCCCTTATATTTCCTCATCTAAGTCATTTATGAAAATGTTGAAGAGTATTGGGCCTAGGAGAGAACCTTGTGGTGACCCACTGATTACTTCCCTCCATTTAGATGTAGTACCATTATGGATGACTCTTTGAGTACAGTTTGTCATCCAGTTACAAATCCATCTGGTGGAGATGTTGTCTATCCCACATTTTTCTAGCTTACCAAGAAGTAGGTTGTTGTCTACTTTGTCGAATGCCTTCCTGAAATCTTAAGTATACTATGTCCACAACATTTTGCTGATCTACTAATTTAGTCATTTTATCTAAGAATGAAATGAGCTTGGTTTGCCATGATCTGTTTTTAACAACCCATGCTGGCTTTTAGTTATAACCTTATTTGTTTCTAGATGTTCACAGATCTGTTTTTTGATTCTCTTTTCCAATATCTTCCCAAGTATTGATGTTAGGCTGATTGGTCTGCAGTTTCCTGAGTCAGTTCCCTCCCCCTCTTTTTTTGAAGAGGGGAACCATGTCAGCTCTTTTCCAATCCTCAGGTAATTCCTCAGTGTTCCAGGATTTTTGAAAGATATGGTACAATGGTTCTGAGATAACTTCTGCCAGCACCCTCAGAACTCTGGGATGTAATCCATCAGGTCCCAGTGCTTTGCATTAATCAAGACCAGATAGGTGCTCTCCAATCATTTTCTTATTTGAATTTTTATTTCTAGTCTGTCTTTTACAGCTATGTTTTTGGTAGGGTGGGCTATAGTTTCTTGCGTGAAGACTGATGAAAAGAATGAGTTAAGAAGTTCTGCTTTCTCTCTGCTGCCTGTTACTTCCTTGCCATATTCTTTCTTTAAGTGGAGCTACTGTTTCCTTGACTTTTTCCTTGTTATATATATGTTGAAAGAGACTTTTTTTAAAAAAATCTTTGACTTTTATTGTAAGTCTTTGTTCATTCTGAGCCTTTGCTTTCCTGACTTCACCTTTGCAGATTTGGGCTATCTGCCGATACTCTGCCTTAGTTGTGGGAGGAATACATTGCAACCAGCATTGATGTCAGCAAATAAAATTAAAACAGAGAAAGGAAAAGATTGTCTGAAACTTTGTTTGGAGCCTCTCTGCTGGATATAAGCAATCTGGGTTATGAAGCTTCATTAGTAGATTTGTTTAGATTTCTTGTAGGAGCTCTCACATCAATAAAAGAATTTCAGGAAAAAGCTTCTAGCATTCATTCAGAGAAAGAGGCAGCAATGATTTTATCTGTAGGCTTCCAGTTAAACTATTAACACTATTACATTGAATTTACCTATCATACCACAGCAACAGCATATTTTTTTAAAAAGAAGCTATGTGCGCATACTTTCCTACGGGGGCTGATATAGTATACTTTAAGAAGTTATGACCAATCTAATATTTGGCAATACTATTTTTTCCAATGTCAATTCTCAATAATACTCCACTGCAATTGTAAATGCAATCAGGGTGAGTTTTCCCTTTGGGCAGAACCTCCCACAGCTTTGATAACGGCTTCATATTAAAACTTTTCCAAAGACCATATTGGATTGCTCATAGCCATGATGAAGCCCTTTGGTGTGACAGATTCCAAATAGAACTGTTATAATCAGTGCAGGTAAAATCCCAAGCAAAACCACCAAGCAACTAAAAAGCACAACTGAGCTGCAAGTTTAATTGTTCCTGCACAATTGCTGGGTTTGTACCTTAAAAAAAAAATGACAAACTCAGTGTGACTTTAGTAAAAAATGATCCAATCCAAAAGAGACCTGCAAAAGATCATGTAGATATAGCGTAAGAGATAGATGATGGGATCACAAGAAGTAATTGTTTCTGGAATGTACAGTATATTTTTTGGGCTTGATGGCAAGCATTGTGTACAATAAAATGGCCCTACAGGAGGATTAATGTCCATCTGCTGGATATTCATGACCTCCCAAAAATAGTCAACACTTGGTATCTTATATTAAAATTATCCCTCTATATGCAAGAGTATACACAAATCATTTTTCTATCTATGCACAATTTAATCATCATTTTGATCAGATGTTTTCATTTTTCATAAAAAACAGTCATATCTAATTAAAAAGCCAATAGCCCAGGAAATCCATACATAGATGGCTGCATTTGGTATCATCCAATGACAAGGAAATTAACAAATAACCAAACCATTTCTATGGATAGAACATATATCGTGTGGATACTCTTTTCTGAGATTTTTGCAAAGGTTTTGCCATGAGATATATCATATCTGATAGCTAACTAGTTTTTGTCTCTTTGGACGCTATAAAATTGTTCTACTCGGTTGCTTCACCAAAGTGAAGAGGGGAAGACTGAATCCAAAATGAATTTGTGTGCAATCCAAACTTCTTTAATGGTTGGCAAAGATAAGCGGAATTACCATGAAACCAATTAACTCCTTTGGATCAGCGTTCTTCAGAAAAGTCTGCTTTCTGCTTCAGAAAGGCACTGCTTTTGTTGATAACAATTCTCGCCATCCTTGAGATGAAATGCACCTCTTACAAATACCTTTAGTCTTAATAGAATCTTTTTGAATTGCTTAACTATTAGGAGAAGGGAATGTTTATTGGCTTTAAAAAAAATACCTTAAGTGATTCTCATAAGCCTACATATCTTAACTTTATGTTTCTTTCAATACTTTATGTCTTTATTATACAAAAATATAAAATGGTTTTCAAAACAGAGTTCTTTTTTCTTTTGTTTAGAAAAAAGAGAATTCTGATGCATAAAATCCTATCTTTGCATCTGTTCCTCAGCTCTGTTGTTTATTGACAGTTTATTAAAACCTCTTAACTGAGATACTTAAGAAGCTTCTGCTATATCCATCTTTGTTGAAGCACAAAAGGGAACAAGACAGACTTGGATTCCACTCTAGGAAAGTGACATCTGGGCTCGCTTATGTTGCTCCCTCCAAACTCTTCAGCGGTGCCTTTTTCTCTTTCCAGTTATTTTTCCTGCCACTATTTCTATCATGGGTTTCTTTTAGAGTTAACGTGGATTTTGTAGCATGACTCCGTTCTGTATGTTTCAATTTAAAGGCATTATAATTCCCAATGGGGGCGTGGTGTTTTACAATAGCTTTTTCCAATCGTTTCTTTTAATCACAAGCATGAAGTGAGAGATTAACATTTTTTCCTCCCTTTGGGTTTTGGTTGAAATGTTGCTCCTGCTCACTTATAGAAGTATACAGTTGTGAATAAGCACTTTTTTTTTTTAAAAAAAGAAACCTTTGTTCCTGTGATGCATACAAAACACACAGAGACACACGTGCAGGTATGAGACTATTTTTGAAAGCAGTAGAAAGACTATGAAGATGAAAGTAAACTGAAAATTTACTGTGCGCCACCAAAAGTATTAATGCCCACACAAAGCAGCCTGTACAAAGCATGTGTTATCTATATATTTTGCTTTTATCTTCTCAGCCACCTCTTACACAAATAAAGATCTGATAAACAACCCCCCCCCCCCAAGTATCTTGCTTGAGAGCCTACTCTCTACTCTACTTTACACATTTGCTTGTTGTAACATAATGGCATGCATGCAAGTCTGGTGGGAAGCTTCTCATAAACAAAGATCTCATTGTTTAGGATATTGCAAGGGAGAATTATTTAATCGAAAGGACGCTATTCATCCTACGTATTGGTATTGGGGTAGATGACATTGTTCCTCTTCAACCTGAATTCCCAGCCAAAGCATTGGTTTCTACTCTTAAAACTTTAGTGTACTTCTTCCTTACTTTTCAGTCAATCCATGGAGGTTTCCTGAAATGAAACCAATGACTTCAAACTTTCCTGAAAAGGTAAGTGGTTGGCAAGTTTGCATGAGCACAGAAACTTTCTGCTGTTCTTTAAAGCAGGCTGATTTTCTTTTTCTATTTCCACCTGAGCTGGGAGCTGAAATCTACACATTGGCATGTTATTTTGGAAAAAAATGCTGCTATTTGCCTTATCTGTAACTCTTATGAGTTGCTTTGACTGTAAGTCTCAGTACAGATAAGGCAACTCATAAACCAGCAACATCACTTTCTCAAGCTCCCACAAAAGCTATAAAAAAATTCAGTTTTTTTTTTTCAAGGCCGAAAGCCTTTCTGAATCTTTACAAAGCACATACAGCCTTGGGACATATAAGGTATGGTTAGACAAGGTGAATGTAAGTGAGGCAGGATTTCTGGATAACTAAAGAGCAATAACGCTTAGACTTATATATTGTTTCATAGTGCCTTACAGCCCTAAGTGGTTTACAACATCAGCATATTGCCCCTAACAATTTGGCTCCTCATTTTACTCACCTTGGAAGAATGGAAGGCTGAGTCAACTTTGAGCTGGTGAAAATCAAACTCCTGGCTGTGGGCAGAGTTAGCCTGCATTACTGCATTCTAGCCACTACACCATCAGGGCTCTTAAATTAGAAGATGGTTGCATAATGAAACTGATGTATTCATATCTAAATATGATATGTTGAAACTATTTGCAGATTGAAGCAGTAATTTTATCCACCACCCTGTCCTATAAATTAGTTGGTATAATTAAATGTGTATACATTTTTCAGTTTGGATTGTCCCATTTTTACATCACTTTTTAATTAAAAAACATACACACATAGAAATATTCCTAATTTACAGTTACCTAATTGAAAACAATTTCCCTAAATATCACATAACTTTCTCTGTGTTATTTTCACACAATCTTACACATTTTCATGTTTATAGTACACGTTTTTAATCAAAGAACTATCTTGCAAAATTCAGAGAAGTGAAAAATTCAAAGAGTAACCGAATATCGGATTACCTCTTAATTTGCAAGTGGGAAATTAAGTAAAGTCATATTAAAGTGTAAGATGAACAAATCCTGCTTCTTCTCATCTGAGACTACTTAAATATAAATATGTTTTCAGGGCTTTTTGGAGGGATTCTTGAAAACTCCTTGCATGAAGGAAGGAATTAATATCTGAGAAATCATGCCCAGAATTACAAAAATGGATTCCTAGAGGCAGGGCCAGTTCTACGTATGAGAAATACGCAATAAAAAATCTGATCATCCTTGCTTATTGCTTTAGATCTAAGCCACCCAGATTTAAGTTTAAGTTTAAATTTTATTTATTTGTCAAGCATATATAAGATAACAGACAAAAGTATAAACATAATTTGAATATATGAAAAGAGTGAGTCAAAAGGAATATTAGTAAGTCAAAAGGAATATTTGCTTTGCAAAGTGAGATAGGCAGCATATAAATTTAATAAATACATAACTTTTTTTCTTTCTATACTTTTTGACAACACTTACCCACAAAGTCCCTTTCGCATGGTAGCAAACAGTACACTAACCAGATGTTGCAAGTCACGAAAAAGAAATTATTACTACAGCTAGGAAGCTGATAATATAACTAAAAGAAGATAAAGATCTGGCAGGAAGGTACTGAAAGAGTGAGCTGTTTGATTATTAGTGATCCCAAGTTATACCCGGAAAAGCAGTAATGGCACACACTTTGAGCCAGCTCATGGCTTAAATACAATTTTGCAGAATTATTGACATGTGACAACAATGGGTGTTAAAAATGTTCAAGGAAAAAAAAAAACATTGTCCAGGTCTGAAAATTGTAAGCATAAAACTAAAATTCTTGGAGGAAAAAAAAAAAAGAAATAAGAGGGCACTTTTTGAAATGCATAATGAAATTGAAAGATGAGCCAAATCAAAGGGGAGACCAGAATATGACTTTGCCTATGCTTAGAGACCTGGAGCCATTGTCATCACTATTAGGGCAAATGTTTAAATAAAGTGCCTGAATGGACAACTGCCAGTACTTCTTTTATAGTCCTCTGAGCATGCCCTAGTAGTACCTCCAGAATGGGCAGGACCAATATTTTTGATACTGTTTCCACTTTTGAAAGGGAAATTGCAGAGGATTAATTGCCCATTTTTTCCAACAGGAGTTAAGAGAGAGACCAAAGATGGATAGGTATATAAAAGGTGAACTATACACTTTGAGTTCAGAAAAATCTCCATTTCAATACCATGGCCAAATAAAAACATCGCAAATACCATAACAAAAATGCAGCCAGGGAATTTGGTCTGCTAATGCTAACCAGGATATGTGGTTTATCCATCCAGGCCAGAGTAGTACTGGAATTTGATAGCGATCAGAAGAATAGAGATGGCCAGAAAAATGTACAGTAGGTAGGAATTTGTCAGATTATTCATGAACTGGCAGAGACATGGTAACAAGGTCAGCCGATGAATAGGCATAGCAACTAAGTCAGCCAATGGGAGCCGAGACAGACTAGAGCCAGAGTGTGTCTTAGTCTGCAGCTTCTGAGTCTGTGCAGAGAAACTGAAACTACTCTGCTCTGCTGAAATGAAACCAGGGGTGAAATGCTTCCAGTTCAGACCGAATCACCTAATCTGGTAGTGATGGTGGCGGGTGGTTTGGAGAACCGGTAGCAAAAATCCATGCCCCCCCCCCCATGCCCAGCTGAGTTGTGAGATCATCAGGGGCTGTTTGGGTTTTTTTTAACTTCTAAAAGCATTTTTTCTACAACCTCTTCGGCTGAAAAAATGCTTTTAAAAGTTAAAAAAAAAGCCTCTGATGATTGTGCGGCTCAACTGGAATCGTCAGAAGCTTTTAAAAGCATTTTATTCTGCAACCTCTTCAGCTGAAGAGGTTGTAGGATAGATAGATAGATAGATAGCTTTTATTGCGGTCAGAGACCAAATTAAAATACACATAAAAGGGGGGGTGGTAAATTTTACAAATGTAAATAGATCATGCGACAATACACCATCTACTACTTCAGATACAATCTGTATTAAAAGCCTCTGGTGATCCCAGCTGAGTTGCCTGATCATCAGAGGCTTCTAAAAGCATTTTGTTCTGCAACCTCTTCGGTTGAAGAGGTTGTAAAAAAAATGCTTTTAAAAGTTAAAAAAAAAAGTTGGCCATGCCCACCAGTCACATTAACCCCTCCACCAAGCCACACCCCCAGAACTGGCAATAACAAATTTTAGATTTCACCCCTGAATGAAACTATCTGTTCTCTCCTGCCTTGTGTTTTGCTTGTAATTGCTACTACGTTGAAGAAGAATCTGTATTGGTATTGTACATTTGTTACTTGTATATAAAGAAGTTAATGAATCCTGCTGCATCAGTCTGGCTGTGGTTGCTTTCTGGATTTGATTTTTACTGCAAACTCTGCCAGAACTGATTGTTGAATCTCTGGCAGATTAGCAGGAGATCAGGTCATGTTTCTGATTCCCAGTTACTTTTTTTTTTATAACAGCAGCCAAAGGATTTCTCCACCAGCATTAAATTATAGGAAGAAAGAGAGTTTGAGATCACCAGGAGTGGATGTTTGCATGCTCAGATCAATTCTGGTTCCAAAGACAAATTCTTGATGCTCCCAGCTGCTCAGGGGTAAGACTGCTTGCAGTTCTTTTGCCCCAGGCTGTGGTTGGTACATATTAAGACAATAATGGAGAACTGACAAGCCTGAAGTCCTCCCACCCCAGGAGAAGCAAATAAAGGTGTACATGAAGCTAAACTGCCCATCTGAAAGAGAAACAGGAATTGCTAGCTTTCACTTGGGTGCCTTTCAGGCACCGTCATTTATTATCTGTCAAATTAAAGGCAACCGTACTATCCCTCGGCTTGTATGAAATCCAGAAATCAATGGCACACAGCCGCTTAGGCCTCTTTCAGGGCCATAAAGTCACACCAGCATGCAGCATAATTAGGTACGTTTATCTTTGGAGAGAAAGTGGTCTCTCTTGTGCTGCATTTTCTCTGTCTCTGGCCATTTTGCCAAGCTGTATTGAGTTGCCACGTTATTCATGGGACCAATTAAAAGCTTGCTTTTGTGATATTCATACAATTTTTACTATGAAGATTTTTTTTCCTTTGCCCCATCCCAAGCATCCATCTCTAACAGCATTAGTGGGATCCTACACCGATGCTATATTTTTATTATGACATAGAGGTAAGGCTGATTTATTTCTTCCCTTAAGTCCTTATTTTGGCTGTGAGCATTGGTTTAAAATGGGTAACCATTGAAAAAGAGGAAATAATGTTGGTCCTCTTATTTGTGATCCCACATTTTTCCAAGATATTCTGTATCTTAAAAAAGAAACAACTCTAACTCCTGTTGACTATATCCATGCAGCTTATAAGACAACCTTATGGAAGGGATTTGCTTCCCCCTTCTGTGTTTGTCATTTTCCCAGTCTGGCTATAGCAATAACACTTAGATTTATATACCACTTTATAGTGCTTTACAGCCCTCTCTAAGGGGTTTACAAAGTCAGCATATTGCCCCCAACAATCTGGGTGCTGGTGAGATTTGATCTGCCAAACTGTTGGCAGCCGGTGATGAGCAGAAATAGCTTGCAGTACTGCACTCTAACCACTGCACCACTGCGGCTCTTAGCTGGAAGCCTCGGAATTTCCTTGTGATCTTCTATCCAAATGCTAGCAAAGCCTGACCTTGTTTGCCTGCTAGCTTTAAAATTGTTTATATGTACTGTATACAGGCTGGTATACAGGCAAGAATTGTGACAATTTACTGTAATTTGAAGGGTGGAATTGAAGGCATCCCAGATCATATGAACAAGACAGCCATTGGAGACCTGTGCTCAGTGGTGTGCATCTGAGTAAATAGTCCTTTATGATTCAAAGCAGAGGGGCAGAAGTACTAAAAATGGACCATGGCCTGGTTAACAGTCAACTTTGATGTCATTAAATAGTGTTGGAGACTAAGGTTGTGCACTCTTAGTGCCAGACACTCTTGCCAACATTACGACTTGAGTCCCAAGCCTCCTTCCTTTCCTCCCTCTAATCCCATTTCTCTAACCGCTTCTTTGAATACTCTGCTTGAATGTATCATTCTAGTCTCAGACTTAAATGCCACATGTCATTCCAGGAAACTACAGACCTATCAGCCTGACCTCAATACCAGGGAAGATTCTGGAAAAGACAATCAAGCAATAACCAAAAGCCAACATGGGTTTGCATTCTTTGACAAAGTGACAAAATAAGTGGACCAGAGGAATACTGTCAATATAATTTACTTGGACTTCAGTAAAGCATTTGATAAAGTAGACCATAACCCACTACTAGATAAAGTAGAAAAAATGGATTAGACAGCATCATCACCAGATGGATTCATAACTGGCTGACCAATCACACTCAACATGTAGTCCTCAATGGAACTGCATCTACATGGAAGGAGGTATGCAGCGGAGTACCTCAGGGCTCTGTTTTAGGCCCAGTATTCTTCAACACCTTCATCAATGACTTGGATGAGGGGAATAGATGGGGAATTCATCAAATTTGTAGATGACACCAAATTGGCAGGAATAGCCAACACTCCAGAAGATAGGCTCAAGATACAGAAGGATCTTGACGGACTTGACTATTGGGCACTATCTAACAAAATGAAATTCAATGGTGAAAAAAGTGAGGTTCTACATTTAGGCAAGAAAAACAAAATGCACAGGTACAGTATATATGTTATCTTGCTCAATAGTAGTAACTGTGAGAGGGATCTTGGAGTCCTAGTGGGCAACCATTTAAATATGAGCCAGCAGTGTGCAGCAGTTGCCAAAAAAGCCAACACAGTTCTGGGCTGCATAAACAGAGGGATAGAATCAAAATCACGTGAAGTGTTAATACCACTTTAGAATGCCTTGGTAAGGTCATACTTGGAATACTGCATTCAGTTTTGGTCGCCACAATGTAAAAAAGATGTGGAGACGCTAGAAAAAGTGCAGAGAAGAGCAACAAAGATGATTAGGGGACTGGAGGCTAAAATATTGGAAAGAAAGGTTGCAGGAACTGGGTATGTCTAGTTTAATGAAAAGAAGGACTAGAGGAGACATGATAGCAGTGTTCCAATATCTCAGGGGTTGTCACAAAGAGGAAGAAGTCAAACTATTCTTCAAAGCACCTGAGGTTAGAAGAAGCAGTGGATGGAAACTAATCAAGGAGAGAAGCAACTTAGAACTAAGGAGAAATTTCCTGACAGTTAGAACAATTAACCAGTGGAACAACTTGCCTCCAGAAATTGTGAATGCTCCAACACTGGAAATTTTTAAGAAGATGTTGGATAACCACTTGTCTGAAGTGGTGTAGGATTTCCTGCCTAAGCAGGGGATTGGACTAGAAGACCTCCAAGGTCCCTTCCAACTCTGTTATTCTATTCTATTATTCATCCATCCTATTAAACATACTAAGATTAAGGTAGCTTTGGTTCTATTTGAAACTGCTCTTCATTGTTGTTTGTATCCAATCTATTACCAAATTGTGTCTTTTTGCTCCATTACAATTTCTAGTCTCCCTTCATCTAGACTAATTATCTATTGTCTCTTCATGATCTCCTAATGTCTGTTCCATACTCTGCTGCCCAAATGATTTATTTCTTTAATTGTCCTGTCACATGGCAATTTAAATCCCTCCACTGCTCTTTTTCTAGCAAGATTCAGGTAAGAAGCTGCTGCTTCTCCTTTTCAAAATTTCATCGCCTTTGCCTTTCCTGCTTATATCTGGGTTCCTATAACTTGATATACCCTCATGTGTGATCTTCACTTCACTCATGGAGAGCCACCAACTTCAGCTGTCCAAAGGTGAACAGTGAGTACTTCACTCACAAGTACTGCATTCCATTCTTTCTCCATGCTTAAAGCTGCTTCCCAGAATACCTGTTATACTTCCACCTGTCTCAGATTCTCCCTTTTTTAATCTTTAGAACTAAATCCAATTATTACACAGAAGGAGACCATGCAATGATGTAGAACAGGGGTGTCACACTCACGTTGTCTCGGCGGCATGATGTGACTTATATGGACTTTTCCTCACTTCGCTAACCCAGGCTTGGGCGTGGCCAGTGCATGACGCATCTGGCCAGTGGACCGGGAGTTTGACAGCCCTGATGTAGAGGCATTAGGGTGCTTCCAAACACTACCCTGCTCATCACTAGCCTTTCTCACTTCGACAAACCCTAAATGCAAGACAAAAGAGATTTGCTTGTGGTATAGATAAATATTATCTCAGCTTGTGCAAAGATCAGGCATGATCCTTTGTGGCCAGACCTGGTGCTCCTGAAAAAGCTCAAGTCATTTATCTAAGACACTTGGTAGACTTCTGGACCTGTTCCTGCTTCCCAGCATGAATTAGGAAAAACTGGATTCTGTTTTTGCTAAGGGCATTCCTCATGTAGTGTGTAGTGAATAAATAAATCTGCCTCCTTTTTTTCTTTGGAGTCCTTATTGCTCTCTGAACTTGGTTGTTTGCTTATAGGTGTTTCTCTACCAAACTAGGTAATAGCATTGCTGCCAATTTCTTTCCTTTGTTCTTTAACTGGTAAAATGGTAATAATCTACTTGTAGCCACTTATCTCTTTCCATTTTCTCCATAGCCAATTTTTCTGGCCATTCCCTCTCACACTTTAATTAATGTTTTTATTTTGATTTAGGTACTCACCATTCTTACCAAAGTGACTCTGGGTGATGAGCAGAGTTTGGGGTCAAAACAGCAACATGGATAGCTATAGCAAACATACACCATGTAATCCAAAGGAAATAAAATGACAGCCAAAATTACACCCCTCCCCTTAAAGTTATGCAGGATATCAGACCTCCAGACTTTTCATCAGGCCCTTAAAACCCACTTGTTTCATCTAGCCGGACTGACTTGATCCCATCCTCTGTTTTAAATTGGAACTGATTTTAAATTGGACTGTTTTAACTGTCGGCCAAAAATATTTAATATTTTTTAAAATTGTTTTAATTTTTATATATATCATGTTTTACCTTGGCTGTTAACCGCCCTGAGTCCGTGAGGAGAAGGGTGGTTTATAAATTGAAATAAATAAATAAATAAATAAATAAAGTAAGTAAGTTGTGGTAAACCACCTATGCTTCACTAACTTCCTGACCTTCACACCATGTTTTAAAAGCTTTCTGGAAACACTAGGGCCAATCTCATCTCTGCTAGTGACATGTTCTAGAGCAGGGGTCTCCAACCTTGACAACTTTATGACTTGTGGGCTTCAACTCTCAGAATTCCTCAGCCAGCATTCTGGGAGTTGAAGTCCATAAGTCATAAAGTTGTCAAGGTTGGAAACCTCTGTTCTAGAGCAGGGCTGTCAAATGCACAGCCCATGGGCTGGATGTGTCATGTGCTGGCCATGCCCATGCCCGGTTTAGCAAATGGGAAAAAGTTCCCATACGCCATGTGACACCGCTGTGACGATGCGAGTTTGACATCCCTGTTCTAATGGGCAGGAGCTTGGACCGAAAAGGCTCACTTCCTGGACCTTGTAAGATGATAACTTTTTCTTTTACAGTTTATTATAAGATAAAATACAAAAAGAAACAAAACTTAAGGAAAAAGGAAAGAGAAGAGCAGAAAGAAGTAGAAAAGAAAGAAAAAAAAGGAGTGACTTCCCACTTTTTTCATTGCAGTAGAGTACAAAAAAAGTTATAGCCTCATTTATTATTATTATTATTATTATTATTATTATTATTATTATTATTATTATTATTATTATTATTATTTGCTTTGCATTTCTAAGTATTTCAAACCATTTCTACACAGTTAAAGCCATTCTAAATCTTCAAAATCTAAAGTTACTGGTTCATATTTTTTTAAATTTTTGGATACAAAATCCTGAAGTGGTTTCCAAATGGAAACAAATGTAGATAAATTCTTCTCTTTAATTAGAAGAGTCAGATCTGCCTTCTCCACCAAGTCCATCACCTTCACCATCCATTCTTCCACTGTGGGAATTAGTGTTTCCATCTTTGTGCATTTAAGATTCTCACCACTGTCAACATGTATGATCCAAATTTCCTTTCAAGCTATTTGTTACATCTAACTTTTAGATTTTCTAGGGCTAAGCAAAATGGCATTTCTTGACAAGACCCAAAGTGTGCCTTCCTGCTACATCTGATAGGACATAGAGAAACAAGTGAAGAAAGGCAGTCTTTCAAGTCGCCTGACCCTATAACAAGGACTCTGATGGCTTCCAAGCTGGATCAATGACCTCATGCTCCATAATAGACATCTTGTTCTTTCTGCCTGGAGTTTGGACAAGCTATTTCCTCAAACTATGTCTGTCATATTCCCCAAATTCCTAACACTATTGAGGAAGCAGAGTTTGATGGATATCTGCCCCTGTCTCTATTGTGACCCAGGCCCAAGTAAGTAGTAGGAAAATCAGTCAGTGAAAAAAACAAACTTTATTCGAACAGCTGAGAATTACTTCATTCCCAGCATCGTCCAACTAAATTAAAGCAAATTCCTCCCAACACAAACTCCTCAGTCCTATCGCAAACCTTGGTCCAATTAGGCAAACTGCCAAAGGCCTTTCTTGGCAAACATTCAGAAGTCACAGATACAAAAATAAATACAAGACATAGATGAAGGAGAAGACAAAGCAACCAACATTTTCCGGCAAAGCCCAAATGCCATTGCTGGTCTGTTTTAAGCCTTATGGGAGGGGCCAATCATCTCTTAGCCTACTCCCGAGTTGTCCTCTTTGCTTGAGCTGCTCTTGCCTTCTGGAAGCTCTTCTCATGCGTGCATTAGAAACAGGCTCCTCCTGTTCCCCTGCCTCTCTACTGTCAGTCTCTGGAGACTCTGGAGTCCGCACCTCACTTCCCAATGGCCTTGACCCCATTTCTGACTGTGACACAGAGCCCTCATCTGGGCCTTCCCCAGTCTCCAGGACTGGCCCATGTTCTTCTTTAGCCTCATTGCTGTCCAACTCTGCTGTCAGCTCCGTAGGCTCCTGGCGGACCACAACACTCTCATCATCTTTGAGTCCTCCCCTACTGCCTTGCCATGAGTCATGGTGGCTCGGTGGTTAAAATGCAGTATTGCAGGCTAATTCAGCTCACTGCCAGGGGTTTGATCCTCACAAGCTCAAGATTGACTCAGCTTTCTATCCTTCCAAAGTTGGTAAAACAAGTACCCAGATTGTTGGGGGCAATATGCTGACTCTGTAAACTGCTTAAAGAATGCTGTAAACTGTGCAGTGATATATAAGTCTAAGTGCTATTGCTATTTCCCACAATTTCATTTGCCCACCAAAAGGCTAGGATTGGGCAATTGATGATGATGTGCCCAGAAGCATCATTTTAGTGGGAGAATGTACTTCTTGATTTCAGAATTCAGTGCTCCCTTCCGTCCTCCTCCTGCAGGTGTTTAATAAAAGCCAGCAGCAAACTTTTTTTTTTAAGTTTCCCTCTTTGTTCATGGCTATTGCCCTGGGGCCCAAACTGAGAAATTATGGCAAGGAATTAAACAGGGGCAAATTGGGATAATTTCTCTTGCCTTGGGTGAGTAAAATTCTGTCTCAATTTCCCTTGTGCTTAACCTTTTCCCTGAGACAGAGCCCAGTCCTACAAATATCTAACTGTACTGTATGAGTAATTTCAATTTCAAATCTTTATTGTCAGTGCACAACATATATATATATATATATATATATATATATATATATATATATATATATATATATATATATATATATATATTGGAGATTTATTATATATATAATTTATATATATAAATTGGAGATTTGTTTTATCTCCTCCATTCGTGGTAATCCAGGATGACTTAATACAAAAAAAACATACAAATAACCTACCTGGAAATGAGCTGGTAATCGGGTAAGAACCTGTGGCTTGGGGGTTAAATCAACTGCCTTGTAGGCAGACGGCCCAGGTTCAAATCCCAGTAAGGGTATGACTGTCTGATGAGAGCAAATAAGCTCGAAATAGATCTATAACAGCCTCCCTTTATTTATAGTATTATCAGCAAAAATATTAAAAACATAGAAAAATAGCTTGTCGGCTATATGATACTGTCTGGATGGCCCATGAGATTGGGCTGAAAGGCAAAAATTGGAGATTTGTGATATCTCCTCCATTCGTGGTAATCCAGGATGACTTAATACAAAAAAAAACATATATATATATATATATATATATATATATATATATATATATATATATATATATATATATATATATGTCTGTGTAAGTTTTCACGGGTATATATGTGTGTACAGGTGATATCTCGGGTTTCTTCCCGTGTAATTGCAAACATATCTTTGGAAGTATTGCAGCGACGTTTCGATGAAATCTCATTCATCATCTTCTGGCTGATGTTCTCGGCTTGGTGCCTACGGGCAAACTGTGTGATCTTAACTGATATCCCTCTTTAAAAGGAGGCAGAGGTGTATTCTGATTGGTTGACAGTGCTGCTTTATTCTGATTGGCTGATGATGTAGTTGTATTTTGATTGGGTGGAAGCACTGTTGCTGGGATGTGGGTTGATGGATAAGATATGTTGGAAATGGTGGCAACACAGGTCTCCTGATGAACCTTTGACCTATGGCTTACACTTTGTGTTAAGATTCATCTATTTATGAGAGCAGGTTTCCAAATAGAAGGCAGATAATAATAATTCAGATAAGAAGGCAGATAAGAATAATAATTATTCTCTAATAATCAGAGAATAATCAGAGAGGCCATTGAAATAGAGAAAAGACCATATTGCATGAATAAATGTGATGACACCTCCCGTCTGCCTTCTATTTGGAAACCTGCTCTCATAAATAGACGAATCTTAACACAAAGTGTAAGCCATAGGTCAAAGGTTCATCAGGAGACCTGTGTTGCCACCATTTCCAACATATCTTATCCATCAACCCACATCCCAGCAACAGTGCTTCCACCCAATCAAAATACAACTACATCATCAGCCAATCAGAATAAAGCAGCACTGTCAACCAATCAGAATACACCTCTGCCTCCTTTTAAAGAGGGATATCAGTTAAGATCACACAGTTTGCCCATAGGCACCAAGCCGAGAACATCAGCCAGAAGATGATGAATGAGATTTCATCGAAACGTCGCTGCAATACTTCCAAAGATATGTTTGCAATTACACGGGAAGAAACCCGAGATATCACCTGTACACACACACACACATATATATATACACACATATACATACACACACACACACACACACACACACACACACACACACACACACACACACACATATATATATATATATATATATATATATATATATATATATATATACACACACACATTATATATATATAATGAGATTGGTTGAGCTCCCTCAGTGCATCCCACCCCCGACACAATACAACTCACAGTGAAGACAGAAAATCCCTAAGCCAATAAATCATATTAACAAAACACCTGGTCCTATTGCACCAGCGTGAACATGTTACACATTGCACCGGCCCTACAGCCCATCATACTATGTAGTTATGATGTTATTTATCATTCAGGAGTCTGACAGCCCACTGTTCTTCAGACTGTTTGTGCGGTTGGCTATACTTCTATATCTCCTTCCTGATGGTAGGAGGGTAAAGAAGTAATGACCAGGGTGAGAGTCGTCCCCCTTCAGTAAGTCCAATTCTTCAGTATCCTAATCTAATTTTCCACTGTGGAAATGAACAAAAGCGACACAACATTATCTTCACATGGCAAGGATAAATCCCTGCATTAAAATTCTGTTTCAGGAGGAAAACAGCGACCCAGATAATTCAGATAATCATCAACCTTAACAGTCACATTGAATCAAATGCTTGACTTTTATGTGGCTGTGATTTAGTCTTGGGAGAGGCTGCCATTTTCAGCAATAGGCCTATGGTAAGAATAGCAAAATCTGTCATACAGGCTGGATATGGCTAAAAGGTTTTCTTTGTTTCTTCTGTTTATTCGACACCTAGCTAAACAATAGCACTCAAAGCAGAAGTGCTAATCAGAGTTCATCCCTTCTGGGTAACATCACCTTAGCCTGCAACCACCCACTACCTAAATATATAATCCAAAGTCCCAAGGCTGCACACAGCCTCTGAAAAAGTTAAGTACAGAACCCAGAGCAATTTTGAAAAATTGTCATCAAGTTTTATAATGTGACATGCAGCGAGATTGTAACAAAACATATAAAGACTGTGAGGTCTGAATAAATTTGGAGCTCATTCTACCCATAGATTCTGAGGACTGAAAATGTGTTCTTTTTTTTTTAGCCAATGAGAAGTTGGGTCTTGTACAATGGTGAAATCCCATTTTTTTTACTACCGGTTCTGTGGGCGTGGCTTGGTGAGCGTGGTGTGGCTTAGTGGGCGTGGCAGAGGAAGGATACTGCAAAATCTCTATTCCCTCCCACTCTTGGGGGAAGGATACTGCAAAATCTCCATTCCCACCCCACTCCTGGGAAAAGGATACTGCAAAATCTCCATTCCTACCCCACTCCAGGGGAAGGATACTGCAAAATCTCCATTCCCACCCCATTCTGGGGCCAGCCAGAGGTGATATTTGCCGGTTCTCCAAACTACTCAAAATTTCTACCGGTACTCCAGAACCTGTCAGATTTCACCCCTGGTCTTGTAACTTCTTCATAGGCTGGTTGGCCATTAAAACAGCCAGACTAAACATCAGTTCCAGAGCTGGGCTGATAACTGAAAGCAGATTTAGAGAGAGAGAAGTGTCTGTACAAGACACACACACCCGTCCCCCTGGAAACTTCCCCATTCCCTAGCTAGACATGTTGCTGTTACATTATTGTTAAGGGAATTCATAAGAAGAAACTGCCCAAGGGGTAGGTGGTGGGGTGCTGTTTGGTTCCCTTCCCTTAATGTTATGGCAAGGAAATGTTTTAAAATGGGGGCTCTCTGCTCTTGTTAGTAACTCTTTTAAAGGTAGTTTCATCTTCTTTCCCTGATACTCTCTTCACATTCAAGGTCACAAGAAACCAGTTTTGTTTGAAAGTGTCTGAATTTCATGTCTTTGTGGACAATCCCCAGTTTGCTCCAGTTTCTCTCTTGCCTGCAGGCCATTTTCTTCTTTGGCTTTTCTTCTTCAGATTTATCCCAGTTCCTGTGGTCAATGCAGGGTATTTATCTGCAGTTGCTGAAGCTATCATCCATTTTTCCTCCCAGCACTCTTTGCCTGTCTTTCTTATCAGACCGGCTGGCATGTATGAAGCAGGAAGATGGAAGGGAAGAAATTATTTATCTCTTATTCTCTGCCTGACTTCTAATAAGCAGTGTTAAAGAGCACAAGAACCTAGAGAATGAGGTCCTTTAAAACACCTTCAGGAACTTGAGAAAGAACTAAAAAACCCTCCAAACTTCAGTATTTCTAAGTTACAAATAAGTGGAATGGGACAACTTGTCACAGCCAACTCACTGCAGCCAACTTGCCATAGCCAACTGCCATGGCCAACTGGCCACTGGACAACTAGCCGCAGGACAATTTAACAGTTCAATTTAATTATTCAAAATAAATAAAAAAAATATTTTAATTTTTGCCATTCACATTTCATTCAGTCCCTCCCTTTGCATCCTTCCTTTAATAATTCTATTCCACCATTTCTTTGATATTAGTGTCACTCTTGTCCCACAGCAAACTGTCCTGTGGTGAGTTGGCCAAGGCAAGTTGTCCCGGGGCAAGTTGGCCATGGCAAATGGGCTGTAGCAAGTTGGCCAAGGTGAGTTGGCCATAGTGATCTGGCCATGGTGAATTGTCAAAGACCCACAAATAAGACCTCAGCTATTCATTGTCTAGGGCCTAGGTTTTTTTCTTTAACTTAAATCTGAAACATGACAGGTGAAAGAAAGAAGAGGGCCCCTTTTCTGAGCAGAGGCACAAAAGATTTTTCAGAAGGTAAAGGGCCCATTGGTGGATGAATATCTGTTTGCTCATTTCAACTGAATGATCCACCAGAGAGGAAAATAACCCTAAGCATTCATTGACCCCGCAGCAGAATCCTACCTAACATATTGCTGCAATCCAGGATGCCACTGGCATGGCCTGAGGTGGGGATAAATATTTACCAATGAATATGCACTCCTCACCATACTTACTCAAAAATTATGCTCATGGAATTTACTATTTATTTCCAAATAAACCATTGGTGCCTACTTAGCTCTAGAATGTTTATTGCTCTTCTGTGAATGCAAACATTTAATAATCAAATCCAATCATAGAAACTAAAAAAAAAAAACAACCCTCTGGCAAATATGATAAGAGGTTGTCCTGTCAACAGATCTGCTCAGCATCTGTTTATGGCTATACTGCATAAGCTTATGAAACAGGAAATAGGTTAGCCCAGGGCCTGCACTGCTTTCCTTTGGGCTGTTGCAAGCTCAGGCTTCATCCAGAGAGCCTCTTTAATATGCTTTGCTTGATGGCAAACAGACGAGGTGGCGCAGTGATTAGAGTGCAGTACTGCAGGCTACTTCAGCTAATTGCTAGCTGAAGTTCAGCAGTTCAAATCTCACCAGCTCAAGGTTGACTCAGCCTTCCATTCTTCTGAGGTGGATAAAATGAGGACCCAGATTGTTGGGGGCAATATGCTGACTCTGTAAACAGCTTAAAGGGGTCTGTAAAAACACAATGAAATGGTATATAAGTCTAAGTGCTATTGCTATAGCAGGAAAGTGACATAAACTGCAGTGCTCCTCACATAGTTGTGCTTTACTACACCTTAGCAATGAGGTTCTACTTATAGTTTGTATTACATAACAGTGAGTGGTAGATCCTCTACTGCGCTTTCCCTTCCCTCCTAGTATCACCTAGGGATGGGAAAACAAACCACCAATTCTTTCCTTGAACATGTGGCCTGGTGGGAAGGTGTTTTCTCCTACTTCGTTGTGTAGTCATGCATGTTCCATTGTCCATCTAGTCAAAATATTTCTGGTATATGGCTTCTTAAAAATGAAAGCCTTAAAACAACATCAGGCATCAGTTTAGTGCACTGCATCTAACGTTTGTAGTAGATTATGACTGACGTGTGGTTAATAGAGTAGATGCACATTGTTGTCTTGAATCTAAGGAAGGAATATATAGTGGAACTGGTGAAGGTGATGAAAACTTTGTGGGAAAAGGATTGATTTGGATAGTACATGGTGAAGAATTGTGTGAAGAGAGAAGATATGGGGAAGGATTGGAAAGATTGACTGTGGATGTTTGATGATCCTGAGGAAAGAGGTAGAGCTGCTGGAGTTTGCTGTGATTAGTTGCACGGTACAGCTGGAGATTGGCTAGCTGAGCTTGTAACAGAAATATAAATACCTCACCTGTTTTTGAGTGAAATTTCAGGAAGCCACTTAATCAGCTGGTAGCCATCATTCCTGTCTGAACAACAACTGGTAGCAAAGTAGTTGATCATGATTAAATCTTAGGATGGCTTTGGCCTAGAGATGAGTTTGGCTATATGTTACAATATTGTTGGTATAGAGGATCTTGTTGTCATGTGAGGAAAGGTGCCAATTCCAAGTGTGAGAGATTGTGAGAAAGCTGAGGAGAGTCAACTGAATGCTTATCTAGGAAAAGGCAACCCCATCCACAGGCTGAGAGGCACTGCAAGTCAGTTGTATCCACAGCAGACCTAGGTGGCTAATAGAATAGAGCAGAATAACAGAGTTGGAAGGGACTTTGGAGGTTAGGATTAGGGTTCTAGTCCAACCCCTTGCTCGGGCAGGAAACCCTATACCATTTCAGACAAATCTCTCCTTAAAAACTTCCAGTGTTAGAGCATTCACAACTTTTGGAGGCAAGTTGTTCCACTGATTAATTTTTCTGTCGGTAAATTTCTCCTTAGTTCTTAGGTTGCTTCTCTCCTTGATTAGTTTCCACTCATTGCTTCTTGTCCTGCCCTAGGTGCTTTGGAGAATAGCTTGACTCCCTCTTCTTTGTGGCAGCCCCTGAGATATTGGAACACTGCTATCATGTCACCCCTAGTCCTTCTTTTCATTAAGCTAGACATACTAGACATTTCATTAAGCTAGACAATTCCAGCAGCTGTTCTTTATATGTTTTAGCCTCCAGTCCCCTAATAAGAGCTGAGGAGGATCTTTTACCTCACCCTATCATTCCAGGGTGTCACTAAAACACTAGATTTCCCACATGGGAAGGTTTTATGTTGGGAGAAGAATGAAAGCACTGCTTCCAAACTGGAACAGCAAAAGAGGTCTTTCGAATGCTTCAGCCTATGTCTCAAGAGCAGGAAGATATCCTTGTGCTGCCACATGCAAAAAAGTTATCTGCAAGGCCAGCTGAACAAAAAATTAGATTTCCCCATTTTTCCTTAAGAAAAAAAAAAGATTGCTGCCCACAATGCTGAGTTCTTTTGTCTGATCCTGCAGAGACTCCCCAAGCATATCTCTTTAAGATCCTAGCCTTCAGATTTCAATGTCTCAGAAGCTTCAAAAGCAATATGTGAAAAATCTGCAAAAAGAAGTGTAAAATTGTATAGGAAAAAACGATCCATATTATCCTGTTATTGAAAGGAAAGCCCAAATCCTTTGCTTTGAAGGAGGATTTGTATGGTGGGTGAAACGGCAATATAAACTTAATTGTACCATATAGGGAGGAATGAACTGATGTTTGCGCACTTGGGAATCCTTGATTTAAAAATGCTCTATCCTGGGAAATAAGATCCGATGTGATATCCCAGCATGTCTGGTTGATCTTAGGCTCGAGCAGGCTTGACAATTGAGCTAACTCAGGGTACGGCTGACTTAAAGCAGTACATGTAGCCATAGCAGATTAATGAACACCGCACAAATAAGCGTAGTGTATCTTCCTACATGAAGCTCTCTGCCTGAGAATACCTCATTGCTGGAAGCAAACTATTGCTTGTGAACTGGTAAAGCTGCTTACTCTTGAGTATTGGACTATGACCGCCATAGTGACTCTTTGATTACTACACCTTGATCTTTGCTCTCTTATCTTTGCCCTCTGGATCCTTCTTGAAGCTTTAGATTGGCTTGATTAAAGATTTCTGGTTTCATTTCTGTATGTCTCCCCGGCCACAACATTCTTCTGAATTTGATTCTTTGCTGACTCCCAATCCCAATCTGGGACAGGAAATTACAGAAATATAGCCCAGAGCTGGTTACATGAGGTCTTTCCACAGGGATTGGTATGCCAACCGTGGACTTCTGAAATGGCAACACAATGAAAGCTTGTCAGTGAGAAATAGCAATGAAAGAGAAACAAGCAGCCATCGGGGAAATAGCATTGAGAATTGAAGATGTAGTGGGAGAATAACAATCAACAATGCTTGGGCTAGTGATGGAGCAACAGCCTCTTTGGACCTGTAAGTACAACCAACCGAGTGGAAGGCCCTGACATGTCTCTGCCCCCTTCTTGGTCCTGCTGATCAAGTCCAATCTGTTAAGAAGACCTGACTTCAGGCAGCTTAGAATGTGTTTTCCCCAGGAATAAGCAAGGAATAAGCAAGGACTTGCAAAGAAGCCGAAGCTTCAGATAGGCTGTCTAGCTCTGCAGTTACTCCTTCAACTAGGAATAGAAAAGATCTCAAAATAAAGTATGAGATTTTTTAAAAATTTTTTGCTGGATAAAAGAGATCAAAGTTTTCATAATGTTTCTGCTCCATTATTCATACAGATTGCTGAGTTGTCCCCTCAATCAGAAACAAGTACCAAAAAGCTCCCTAGCTCTGGTGGTCTCACAAATGTACTTGCAACTCTTTGCAGGATTTATCCCTTTCTCTTAGGTTCAAGATGATCCGTATTGATTAGATCTGTAATCCACTCCATCTTCCAACACAATCTCTACCTACTTGTTCTCTCATCCCCAAAATGGAAGTTTTAATCCATAGGTGTCAAACTTGATTTGCATCACGTGACATATCATGATGTATCGTGACTTTTTTGCCTTTGTGGAACTGGGGTGGGTGTGGTCTATGCATGACGCATCTGGCCACTAGTTTGACAGGCCTGTTTTAGCCTATAGGCATACAGGTAGTCCCCGACTTGCAACAGTTCATTTAGTGATTGTTCAAATTTACAAGGACACTGAGAAAAATGACTTATGACTGTTTTTCACACTTATGACCTTTGTAGCATTCTCATGATCATGTGATGCTTGGCAACTGACTCATACTTATGAATGTTGCTGTATCCCAAGGTCATGTGATCAACTTTTCCACTCTTCTGACAAGCAAAATCAATGGGGAAGCCAGATTCACTTAACAACCATGTTACTAACTTATCAGTTCCATTGATTCACTTAACAACTGTGGTAAGAAAGGTCATAAAATGGTGGAAACCTCACTTAACAAATATCTCACTTAACAACAGGAATTTTGGGCTCAGTTGTGGTCACACATTGAGAGCTACCTGTAATTGTAGTCATACATTGAGTGTTACCTGTAATTTATTTATTAGTATTTATTATTTATTAGTTTGATTTATATGCCGCCCTTCTCCGGAGAGTCAGGGCGTCTTATAATGCATTAAGCAATAGCCTTCATACTTTTGTATATACCTGCTTAGTAGGGCTTTCGGCCTCCCCTAAACTGTGTTCTTTTTTATACAAAGTCATCTTATTGCCCCCACAATCCGGGTCCTCATTTTACCTACCTCAAAAGGATGGAAGGCTGAGTCAACCTTGAGCCTGGTGAGATTTGAACTTGCAGGAATTGCAGGCAGCTGGCAACTAAGTGCTACTTTAACAGCACTTAGTCCACTGCACCACCAGGCTCTTACTTTTTCTTATGGGTAATTGGCATTATCCCTAAGAAAAAGTTCATATTTGCAAATGAGGAGGGGGAGACATATGGGAAGGGGATTCCACATCAGCATTGCCTTGTAATAATACCTTTTCTCTGCCAATAATACTTTTCCTCCTGTTTAAGCCTACAATAGTGTAGAATTAGGATGTCAGAAGTAAGGTTCCCTCAAGGAGAGTAAGTTTTTAGGCAAATTGAGGGCTTCATTACTTCATTATATTATACTTAAAATATAAATGGAGTTATTCTTCTATCTGGTACTGTATCTTTTATTAATAATTGTCCTCTAAGTTGTTGGAGTGAAATGGGGATCCATGTTTTGTCACTAGGCCAATAGAAGGGAGAGACAGAATTTCTTTATTTAAAAAAATAATATATATTGATCCAATGTAAGTTTTGAATTGATATAAGAACTGAATCATTAGTTACATGACTTAGTTCCTTACACACACATTCACATCTATACAAACATAAATATACTATGAGTGAATTTGCATTGCATTAGCAAAGTTTGCTTGCAGATACATATATATTAGGCAAAATCAAAGTAAATGTTATCTTAAACAAAATAGAAATTAAAAAAAAATAGAAATTTATAAAAACTTTTCCTGCAATTTTATTTTTCAACAACAATGTGAAAATCAATGCTGAAATAAGAAGAAAATAATAAAATCTATATCTTGGTGGATATGTCTACTCTAACTTCTTCAATATAGGTGCCAAACGCATGGACTTCAACTCTCAGAATTCTCAGCAGAACAGTGTTGGTAGGGGAATTCTGAAGATAGAAGCCCTGGTGTCTGAATGGCAGAAGGTTGGCCTGTTCTTCCTGGCCCTTTTAGTAGCCAATAATTAGGATTGTTCCTGGGAAATTCTGCATGTAATGTATATGCCCTATTATTGAGCTATAGTAGGACATACACAGATCAAAATGGCGAATTTGACCAAGGAGGGATTTTTTTTTTTTTACCTTTTCAGTTTTAAAGGTGAAAATGACCAGGTCTAATCTTCTGTTGTGAACTCAGGCATGTGTTTGAACATGTGGGATTCTTCTGATATTATTGGCAGACTTAGATCTCTGCATAGACTAAGGTTAGAGGATTCCTATTCAAACAACAAACTCTCTGGAAACCTTATTGTCAGTTCTGGCACAAATAATCTCTATTTGATGTTAGCACAAAAGAGCTTTCATGTGTTCACGTTTGAACCCTTTGCTGAAATAGAAAGAGAAACATGAAGGGTAAGCACCCTATGACTTTCCTCAGTGCCGTCTCTTCTCTTCTGTGCTTTTGTTCTACCCCTGCTCTGCGGAACATAGATTAGGTTAAAACCCATTGTACAGTTGAGTATCTGTTGCTTCTAAAGGAAAGGCAGGATCAGACAGTGTGGCTCCAGAAGGTCTAGGTTTAAACTGAAGTTTAAAAACTGATTTGTACAATTATGGTAGTATTACTTTGAAAAGTTATAACTATTACGATATTATTGTAGAAAACAGAGCACAACAGACTCATTTTTGGTAGGACCGAGATTTGCTTGTGGCCAAATATTTAAAGACCAGGGTCAAAATAAAGTATAAAACTGAACAAAGGTAACATACTTGTTTTCTTGCCAAGTTCAAAGTGCTTCCTGTAAACCAAATCACCTCCCATGCCAAGCACAGGTCACCCACCACATATACCGTATATACTTGATGATCCATGTTTGCATAACATGTTAAGGGGAACATATCAAGTAGCTGCTGTGTAATATGCATGATAGGCGAGCAATGGTGATGTGAAGAAGTACCATGATGATAGATTGCTATTAACCTCCATATGACATATGAAAATGTGCAAGGGCCTAAGCGGTCTTTGTAGGACCTACACCTTCTTTCTAGTGCTTAGCCTAAGATCAACAAAGATAGCTTGAGATAGAATTTCAGCCATTTCTCTTGCCTTGTATTCTTCTCTGCCAGTCTGCTTGCCTTCCTGTTGATTCTAGTCCCAATCCATTCCTGAGATTCTTGAAGTGGTCTTGTCCAGTTTTTCGACTTCAATCCACTGTTCAATCTGTTCATTGAGTCTAAAAAAACCCCCCTCATATGAGTTTATTTTTTAAGGATAGGCAATGCCCGGTTTCATTCTAACTCCGCTCTGATTTTTTTTGTGATATTCCAGTCCCCCTATAAGATGCATCATAAGTTGCTAGCCTGTCAGAGGCTAAAGAACTTTAGTCAAGGAATAAAGTTTGGCGATACTTCACGGGCAAAAATCACCTCCCTTTATTCTAGTCATTCCCCAGAAACATTACCTTTCCCTGAGAGAAAAAGGCTAAAATCTGATGTCTGGCAATCCTAAAATAAACCAACTGATGTGTAACATTACATCTTCCTTCAAAGGAAGAAATACTTGTTTTAGTCTAGATGTTTGTCCAGAAATTTATCTCATACCTAATTCACAGAATAGTCAAGATCTCTTTGATTCTTTTATAGATCTCTGTATCACTTGACAACCCTGAAGGCTTCCCACAGAAGAAGGAAGGAAGGAAGGGAGGGAGAGAGGGAAGGAAGGAAATTGCCAATTAAAAAAAAAACAACAGAACCAATACTGTCATTTTATTAGAAGTATTTAATCAAATAAAGCTGCTTTTTACTTTACAAACCCTTACATTTTATATCAAAGCATACACACAATAAAAAGGATTTATCACATTATCACATAATACATTCAACCATATTAAAGGGAGTTAAGGCCTGGGGAAGAACCACATAAAAACTAAGTTTGTAATAATTGGATGTGACTTCTTTGCACATGGACCAAGGCAGGACATTGACTATCTGCTGATGTTTACCTGTAGATACTACAAGCATGGAGAAAAAAACTCCACAATGTGGGATTTGTCTTTGATTTACGAAGCCACAAACAATGTAAAGGAAAACTAGAATTTGGGGAAGCATCCTCTTGCCTAGTGAGATACTGGAGGGTAAAATAGGAGCATCTCATGTGTTACAAAAGAAACAATAGCTAAAAGAGGAGAAGGCCAGACCATTTTCATTGTTGGAGTCCTGCAAGCTTTGGGCATTGGCTTTTCTCTGTAACCCATCTGTATCCCCATCTGCACTGTAATGTCTTTCCTATTGTTTCCAACCATTGTGGCCTTCCCTGTGGAAATCCCTGGCTGATCTCATCTTGGACAAAGCGAAGGTTCCCATTACTGGAATAGCCAGCTTGTAATACTGCTTTTATTTGCAATGTATCCATTTGGAGCATTTTTTAAATGGTGTTCCAGTTGAGTTGATTCCCAGGCTCGTTCTAGGCTTCAGAGAGTTCCTGGCTTGAGTGGAACAATTCTGCATGGGGATCAACATAGCATTTGGCTCTCAGAAGGCGAACTGAAAAATATCCATAATATAAACTCATTGTTTTTCAATTGACCAGCAAAAGATATGTACAACAAAATTCCATGTTTCTTTTTGCTGCCAGACTTCATCCAAGGGATGTATTGGGTTAGGGCAAGGGTGGGTTCCACTTACTTTTGCTACTCGTTCACAACAGGAGCATGTGTGCGCGCTTCTGCACATGCACAGATCGTCCATGATGATGTCTGGGTGGGTGGGTGGAGCCTCCCGCCGCCATTACTACCGGTTCACAAGAACCGGACCAAACTGGGAGCAACCCACCACTGGGTTAGGGAGTTAAGTTCAACCCTCTTTTGCCATGTCCAATGATTGTCTTCATATATTATAGTCTCTATGGACAGTTTGATCCTGCAATTTTTTTTATTTCTTTGCCCATCTTAGTGCTAAACTGAGTAAGCCAGCAAATCTAGTTCTTTCCAAGACACTTGCAGATTTCAGTGCCTTAGTCCAGTTTAGGCCTGTTATCAAACAAAACAGAGTCTGGGATAGTGCAACACCTATTTCATGATCATTTTAATTAAGTAACTGTTATCTGGGAAATGTTTCTATAGTGCATTAAACATACAAATTATCATGCACTGTCATTATTCTTAAATAACAGAAAATCTATTCATTCTGAATGACTTGCTGCTTACTACTTCCAGGCCAATAATTTGGAAGCCATATAAATGAACACATTGACCTTTGGAAATCATTTTGTGGCAAGATTTAAATTACAATTTAATTTATGCAGTATTCAGGCTCTTTTTCTGGCTCACTAAAAAACTAGGCAGTCTCCCCGATTTTTCTACCTGTCAGTCCTATAATGTTATAGGTCCAGTAATAGGAATCCTAAAAGTCCATTAGAAGGGAGAAGTGTTGAGAATAACTTTGTCCAATCTACCCACTCTTCCTCATTCCTTTTAGATCTGATTTTACATTCTGTGTAAATGTTTGTTCAGTGACAGCTGCAGAACCCAATGATTTCATCAGAACCACTGCAACAAAATCCCTATCATAACTTTGTAATGTTGACTTCAGCCCTTAAATGTGTGTGTGTGCGTATGACATCACAAGATGTACACATTAATTTACGGCATTATTTTTGATATATGCCGCCCCTTGGTTCCTCTGGTCACCTGTGTTTCTGTTTGTGAGTTTTAATAATTATTTATTTACTTATTCACCTTATATAGATGTCATGTCACCAAGCAAGCAACTCTGGATATCCTAAATAATAATTAATGATGATAATGGTTTTAGTATTTATTGAAAACATTTAAAAAGATTATAAAAACAGAGTAGGAACAAAGAAATAGCAGACAAAAGGATGTTAATAATAATAACAACTATGGATAATAATCACAGAGTCCATGTGATTGGGTAGAATACAATTTATTGTGTATGAAGTAAGTAAAGCATCAAAGTCTAAATGATTCAGATAATTGAATATCAAATACTTAAGATGAAGGCTAACATGATAATAAATCCCATCTTTCCAAAGAGTTCTATTAAAGAATATATTTACTCCCAGGAATTGGAGAGTGCTAGGCTGTAATGTGGAAAAATGGGCAGGTTATCATTAAACGTGAGCTGATCACCTTCTATTAATAGCATTGTTTCTGGAAAGGGATTCTGACAGGATTCCCTATTTCTCCAAAGGTGGAAGAAACACCCAAAAAGTTTACCAAACCAACTGGAGAAGACCAAGATGCTTATCTTACTGAATATGGTGAGTCACCAATCCCAAACCTTAAGGAAAGAGCCCCAGCAGGTTACAAACATAGAATTTACGTAACAAAGTATTGTGTGATTGTTAGTCAATGACATAGATTGTTGCTTGGTTATGAAAATGAAATAATATTTTTTTTGTGTGAGTTCCTAAATCCTGAATGTAAAGACAATTCTGAGTACCTTAATATGAGATAATTATATCAGTGACTACATACCTAGATGGCATTTAAAGGGTATTACTATGCCTCTAAATGTATTTTGGTTAGATTGAATGTACAGAACTGTTTTTAAATAAAACATATCAAGTAACAAATGGCAAACTTAAGTCTTCCACATTTCACAGCACCTGCCATACCCCTGACCACTTTGGAACAATCCACTCAGGGCGGAAGGCTTATTATGAGGGACTGGTCCTACTTAACATTTTTATTTTCTAAGAAAACATATGTGGTTCCTTTCCTCCATGAAAGCTGATCTTGGAAGCCGATGCTTTGTTTTACAGCAAACCAGCCTCCCATTTTTTTTTAAGATAAGGGAAAATATTATTTTAAATGTAGAGACAGTTGGCACAAGGTATTTGATAGGCATCAAGGGATGTGTCACAGGCAATTGGCAGCTCACAAGGAGAACCCAGATGTTTTCCACCTTGTGTTTAGTGATATATGATAGGTGTGTCAGACTCCCTAGTCAAGATAACAGTACCACAAAGTCCAAACTGCAAGTCTAACATTTTTATATACTTATTCTCCATTCACAAACAATCCTCGGTATAGGTTTGGGGCAATCTGGCGCACATCATTTGTTTTTTTCACTTTGCAGGGCAGCAAAAATCTCTGTGGCCACTTTTGTTGAGAAAAACAAAGCTAAGCAACCTCTTGTGTCTCTGTGTCTATTTTCCAATAGCCCGCTGATCTACTTCTGATGTACTTGGTAGGAGTTCTGAAGATTGCTATTTGAACTTCCAGCTAGCATGCCAAGAGGGAAGAAGAGTTCTTTTGAACAAACCTTCTCCACTCCATGAAGTTAGCCTGAGCTAACAGCACTCCGAAATTTAAAAAAATGGAGTGTGCAGAATTGGTCCCACTGAGGGGGTGATTGTGCCATTGCACATCGTCTGCTTCACAACCACATTAGTTCTTTGTGGTTCTTTTAGCTGCGTATTATACTTTGTGAAAGGCTGTTTGGCTGCTTATGTCTTGCACATCTGTTGGAACAACATGAAGCCTATCTGTTTGCTGCCCATTGTTTTGCTCCAGGATTACATTTTCCAGATATTTGATGTCTGAATGAACATATGGAGATCCAGATATGTATGACACAAAATTATAGGATTTTTTTTTTTTTTTTTTTGCCAGAAAGTCCTCCCTAGATGCTGACACAACTATGGTAGAAGCACAGCTATGTGGAAACTGCTTTTATGTGTGGTAGGCCTAAACTAGAATAATAAGATGAAAGAAAAGATGACAATTATGTGATTGGTGCTTTCTAAGCTTTTACACAAAATAGGGGCCAAAGACACAATGAAACATTTAGGGGAAAAAAATTAATTTAGTCAAGAAATAGGCCAAAATGTGTAAATCATAGTTTCTCTTTGTTCTTTTGCTTCTTTTTGGGAGCACGGTTATTTAAAAGCCCTTTAAAGCAGAGAAGATGAACTCTCAAGAAAATATGTTTTCCTGAAAATCTTTGCTGCAATTACCTTTACCTCTGGAGGACATAAGAAATGTCCTTTTAGCCACAATTAGAGGGTTATAGGTTATCTCTCCTGTTAAGAAAACTTTTTTCAAGTGGTTGGTAAACTGACAACTATGAGAACATCTTGGAATTATATTTAGCAAAATAATTGCCTTGTAAGGATCTTGTCCATTTACAAAATGGCTGTGGGGGAGAGAGGGGCCATTTACAAAATTCCTGTTTACCAAAATGACAAATTCCAGCCTTGTAAGTTGTCTCTATATCTGTAAAGTGCAGTAAAGATGACTTCACCAGAAATAGGCCTGATCCCCTACCAAAATAACAAGAAGAAAAACAGCTTAAGTTGAAAAGAAACATAAAATATGTGTAAGTCTCTTAGAGAAACCCCCTCCCTAATCCACATGAGTATAAGAAAGGGAAGAAGTAGCACAGTTAGATTTACAAGATCCTGTTATTATAGCACTCTGGAAAAAAATAGTTTACTCCTGTGATGGAGTTGATTCTTGATCTGATCCTGCTTAAATGGGCATATTTCTAAATAAAGTCAACTGAGGCAGGGAGCATAGCAGATTCTAAGAGATAAACCCACAAGATTTTAATAGAGATAATATTGCCTATTGCTAATGTAAAGAATGGCAAGGGTGAAATGAGATCTATCTTAATAGGTCTTCTGAGGTTAAGGGTAGGTGCTATATGACATAACCATGTTTTATGAAGCAGTTTATCTTGAATTAGACACTAGTCTCTGTAGTCCAATCTTATCAGGTCTGACAAGAAGCAGCATTCCAAAGTTTCAGCCAGAGCTTTTCCAAGCCATGCCATTTTATGAAGCCAAGACATCAAAACTTCCTGTGAGGTAATACTGACCCATATAATGGACCCAGCTGACCATGCAAAGTGATCTTATGGAATTGGAAGCAGATCAAAACATTGAATTCTGACGTAAGAAAGCTCAGAATTATATTCCTCTTCCAATTATTATTCTTCAGTGGATTTACAGACATTTTCTTACATTTGGAAAAATATACAGTATATCTAAAATTAGAGGATAAGCCCTCACATATATAAATATAGGAAAGAGAAGGCAATATACTTTCAGGAAATTTGGCTATACAAAAGATTTAATTTCCCATTTAGATTTTAAATCTCCTCAACATTAGGAGCAATCTCCTAGCAAAGGAAAGTTTAGTTTTCTGCACTCCGAAGAGGTAAGAATCAGGGGTGAAATCCAGCAGGTTCTGACAGGTTCTGGAGAACCAGTAAGAGAAATTTTGAGTAGTTCGGAGAACCTGTAGCAGAAATTTTGAGTAGTTCAGGGAACTGGCAAATACCACTTCTGGCTGGCCCCAGAGCGGGGTGGGAATGGAGATTTGTAATATTCTTCCCCCAGGAGTGGGGAGGGAATGGGGATTTTGCAGTATCCTTCCCCTGGAGTGGGGTGGAAATGGAGATTTTGCAGTATCCTTCCCCTGCCATGCCCACCAAGCCACACCATGCCCATCAAGCCACACCCACAGAACCAGTAGTAAAAAAAAAATGAATTTCACCACTGGTAAGAATCCTCCCTTATCTAGAACTACACAATAAAGTTTCAAGAAAACCTGGTTCAGATGGTCCATTTGATTAGAAGTATAGATCCTGCAGGAGGAGAATGAAGAGATAGCTAGGGGGAAACCAGGAAGGAACTTTCACATTTATCCTTCATAATTTGACCACTCAGTTCTCCTGAGACCTACATCTAATTACTTATTGAGAACTCTTACTGGCTTTTAATTAAAACTGTCAAGCAAGGTAAAAATCCTCAACTTTTTAAAATGAAAGATCATTCAAGTAATCAAGAAGAAATCCCATATCTCTACAGCATTTCAATATCACAGTCAAAATGGTCTCATAAGTCATCTTTGTGTATTCAGAGAGTTGCATGTGATAAGAGGGGATGACAAGAGGTGTACAAGTTTGGCTTCCCATTACTCTCTTCATGTGCAGGCTGAGCACGTGAAGCAAAATCTATGAAGAGAGACGCCAAACGATATTGTGTTTAGAAGACCATTTTACAAATGACAATCAAATCAGAGCTGGAACTAACGTGCTTGTTCTCTCAACCTCCTCCATTAATAAATAACATTTTAAATACTGGAATGGGCTCATTAATTTCTGAAACCTAAGCACATATCCCTTTTCACCCAATTCTGGAAAAGTTCTCCATATGAAGATTGTTTATTGGAGTGTTCCATTCTCTTTTCTGCAGATCCTGAAAATTGTGCTCATTTCTTCAAGTTTCTCAAATATCCAATTTTGGTTGCCACTTAACAATGCATATGACCTGAATAATCATGGAGGAAAATATATCCAAGATGCAAAAGACCACTCAAATACTATGGAAGTGGATCCATGGAATATCTGCACACCTAAATCTACTCTCTCCATCACTGAATGCATGGAGTAACATGGCTTGAAGGAAAAAATACTTAACTGAATTTAATTAAATATGGCTTACAATCTTCCCTTCAACTAACAACCTAACTAAGAGGACGATTACAATTGCTTCTAGCTTTAGTAACTTAAAACCCACCCTCTCCTAGAAAATGAAATATTTTAGGAAATATTAAAAGGGCAGAATATTTCCCCTAAAAGGGAGGCAGAAACTCAACCCCCACATCTTTGTTAATGGGCCATTAAGGCCTGGGCCAGCCTATTCTGCATAACAAAGATCTAATTCCTTTCATTGCCCTTCATTGCATCACCCAAACTTAACACAGAGACAACCTAAAAAGCTAGCTATGATCTCTGACAGCAACCAATCAGAATACTCTTCCTGTGCCCAAGAAGTTCAAAGCCAGAGATGGTATAAAACCTAGGGACTCTGAGCATCTCTTCCCTCTTTTCACCCAAGATCTCCAAGGCATGTGATCCTGTTCATCAATAAAACGTCTTTCCAAGCAACTTCCATGAATCCAGTGTCTTTTTCCCCACTTGGAACTGAACCAGTGGTGGAATTCAACTGGTTCGCACCACTTTGGCAGAACCGGTTGTTAAATTGCTGGCTGGCCCTGCCCTGTCCCTTCCAGAAGTCCCCCTGCGGCCTGTTTTTGTTCCCAGGAGTCTGCAGGGAGGCCTACTGGGCCCAAAATGAGGCATGGTGGTGGTGGTGTCTCCCCTTCCCCACAGCCTGTTTTTGCTCCCAGGGGGGTACAGGAGCCCAAGTGCTGCCTGTCACACCCCTGGCCACACCTACCCAGCCAGTCATTAGGGCAGAGAACCGGTTGTTAAATTATTTGAATCCCACCACTGAACTGAATCCAGAAGGATATTTCTGTTGTGGCCCCGTCCTCTGAGCCTATCCCATTGGAGGAAGGAAGCTCTGAGCACGAGGAAGAGGAGCCAGCCAGATCTCCCAGCCCCCCCCCCCCCCGGCACCATCTCAGGTGCCAGCTGAAAGAGAGCAAAGTAGTGAGGAAACAGGTGTCTCAGATGAGAGTGAGGGAGAGACGTCATTCCTGGACGCACGTCAACAAAGGCGAGATAAGCGCTTGCAGCAGCTGAGGAGGCATGCGAGGGAATAGACCTGAGTCACTGGACTTGAGTCACAGGACCAATGAGTCACTGGACCACACCCCAGAGACTATATAAGAGAGGGTGGTGGTCAGTGATCCCTGTGATGAACAAAACTCAATCTGGTAGTCATTGGAGCCTGAAGCTGCTAAAAGAACGGATTTTGGCAAAGCTACGTATGTGATTTTCTTTCTGTGAACAATTAAAGCACTTGGCAGACGGAGTGAATATCGCTGCCAAGTTGGAGATAAGGACTGTGGTGTGTGCCAAGTACTTCTTTAACCCTCGACTGGCTGTGTTTTGTGGGTGTGTGTAGAGGGGGACAGATCAATTTCTTCCAACATAGCAAAACATGACTACAGGGTATCCTCAAGCCTTCCTTTCAGTATGGAAAAGACAGCAGAGCAGAGCAAAGACTAGTCCTTCCATGTACTGTATCTTTTAAGAACTTCTGAATTGGGCCATAATTAGAAGACAAGGCTCTGCTTATGGAATACTGTGCTTTTGATTGTGTGTGATAAGTAGATATAGGAGCCATCTTCTGACAGAACATGTAGACCAACAACTTTCTAATCCTTTAATTCTGAATAAACTGAAGAATGTTGAGAGAGCATCAGGGTTCTAAACTATATTTCTAAATTTCCTGAAGTCGGCACAGACATATTGTCAAGAGATAAGAAAGCATTTTAGTGATTTCAACTTCAGGATTTTTTAATGCAACAATTGGAAGAGAAATGCAATTGATAGAGTAAAGTAATTGTTGCTTTAAATTGAAAAGCTACACTTTGGGGACTAAGAGTAAATGAATTCAGTGGAACTTATAGCTGAGTGGACAATATAATATTATGTTGCTAGCATATTTAAATACTCTTATTTAATCTTAGATTGAAATGAAATAGATGTGAAAACCAATAGATTTGAAACAGGAATGGATTTTTTTTTCAAGAGTTTTTGGAATGAAAGCAGAATACTATTCATGTTGACTCCTCCTTACTTTAGATTAAATTATTAATTGTAGCACGTGGTATTTACATTTAGGATCAAACATCATTTTGTATAATGGTTTCCCTAAATTATAATTATCAAATGTCTTTGCAATTCTGATTGCTGGTTTAAACAATTTATGGAATAATACAGATAGTTTAAAATAGCCATATAGGAATGTTTTGGAAATTGCTTTCCCACGTGTGTGAATAAGCACATGAAAAAAATTGTACGTTTTCATATTTTGTGGTCATTTTTTTTAAAAAAGTGTCTGAATCCCTTTCTTTTCCACATCTAAAAAAAAAGAAATATGAAGCTGACTAGGGATGTGGATCCTTGGCAATGTAGTTAGTGTTGAGTTTGAGATAGGACACTTGGCTCATCCTATATTTCTTCAATTCCCTTTAAGGAGGTTTGCTTTGCTATAACTGGGCTCCATGGAGAAACAATCAGGTAGTGACTTTGTTAAAAATAAGGCTTTAGTATGGGCACAAAGAGTAACAAGTATGAGAGTAAAAGGCTGTGAATCAGTTCACAGCTATAACTTGGCTCTGTGTATTCCTGCTCACTGCTTCTCTTCCTGTAAAAGCAATCTGTTATTTAGTCCTGCTGTTTCAACAGCTCTAGCTATTTTTATTGGCCAATCTTTGGAGCTTCACATGTCTTTTACTATATTTAGTTTCCAGAGGCATTGTAGTCACATCAAAATGGAGAATGAAACGTCCTGGGAACAATGTGCCAATTATTTGTTTTAACAAGGGCATGCTGCATGAAAGTTGGAAAAAATGTGACTCTGTAATGAATATTCATTTCCTTATTTATGGGATAATCCTAACATGTACAGTGTCCACTAACATCCAGTTATTGATGGTGAGATTGCTGTCCAGCATCATAGTGATATCATACATAATGGTTTTTACTAGCATAGCCATATTTTGCTGGAGAATTAAGGGGGTTTCTCATTGATAAATCTGTTATACTTAGTTCCTCTGTCTCTTGGCAATAATTGTTGCACTCCCTTTTTATACTTCTGTATGTTTTTGCAGAGAGATGACTATTAAATAAGCAAAATCCTCATAGAAAAGGAAAAACATGGGGCTTTAAAATTACATCAAATACTGGCTACCTGTTTTATGTTTGAGATCCAAAAAGAAAGACAACAGACAGACAGATGATAGACTCAGTCAGTCAGTCAGACAGACAGACAGACAGACAGACATAGTGACCCTTCTATTCCAACTTCAAGGTCCAATAGAAAGACATGCAGTTGGTCATGAAGGTCCTTGGCATATGTTTTGGATGTAGGATGGTCTCTGGTTTGAGCTCCATATTTCCAGGTAGGGAAGGGGAAATCTTCAAAATGAGACTCTGGGGAATAGTACAGAGTCTAACAAAACTTTCCCCACTTTTAGCTAACCCCTGCAAAAACATGTTCTGAGAATAACTTTTTTTTTCCTGTGCCATGTTTTGTGATGCCTTAATCTCATCTTCAGGCCATGAAGGAGACAACCTTTATGGTCCTTAGCTGCACCAGCCTTAACAAAGTCTTTCTCATCCAATTCAACACGGTCCAAAAGCAATTTCAACTTGGAGCAGTTTTGCTATTGGGGCAAAACTCCCCCCCCCCCCAAAAAAACAAAAAAAAAACCCCTAGGAATATGCAAATGATAATATTAGCCAGTAAAGTTACAGCTACAATAGACACAGTCAAGATACTACTTTTTTAGTAGGGATATTAATATTCCCTCATTGGTTTTCAAGCTGTAAAATTTAATCATATATCAATCATATATAAAATCATACACACACACATGTGTGTGTGTATTTATCCTGACCATGTGTTGAATATAAGTAGCTTGTGAATTAAAATTATACCATCTTTGTTCTGTGAGGGAATTAGCTTGCTTTGTTTGCATAAACATATACGAAAACAACAACAAAAAAATGGAGATGGACTATCATTACCCAAATTGATAGCAGCTGTGCTTACTGAAAAATGTTTTCCTCAAATCTGTTGACATGTTGGAAATTAAAAGAAATACTTCACATGGTGTGTTCCATGTTCCCTTCCACATTCGCTCTAAGAGATTCTCTCCCTGCTTATTGGTCCATTCCTTGTGTCACTCTAGTCAGGGAAGTTCGTTTTGAGGTGGGGTCATCCAACCAAACAGGAGGAGTTGGTTTCTTAATGGATCAAGAGCAATGTGTCTTTTTCTTGAACTGCAAGAATGAACATTTTATGGACTGGAAATTCAGATACTATATCCCAACAATTGAGCTGATAATTCTTGACCTGCACTTCAGAAAAGTATAATTGGGGCCGTAACAGTCCTTAGTGAGAGATATTGGGGGCATAATTCATGCCAAGTTTGGCCCTTCAACTCTGCAATACAGGGGGAGGGGGTGCAATTCTTTTGTGGTCTAAAGCCATATACTGGGAACACAGTATATGGCTTTAGGCCATATAAAGTATATGGCTTTAGGCCACAGTATGAAAAATAAGTAAAAGGTAAAGGTGTCCCCTATATCTGACTCTAGGGAAGAGTGCTCATTTCATAGCCCAGGGAGTCAGCATTGTCTGAAAATATTCCCATGGTCGTGTGGCCAGCATGACTATATGCTGAAGGCTTAGTGGTTAAAGACCCTGAGCTTGTCAGCTGGAAAGCAGGCAGCCCAGGTTCAAGACCTGAGCGCCCTGCAATGGAGTGAGCTCCCACTACTTGCCCTAGCTCCTGTCCAGCTAGTAGTTGAAAAGCATGCAAATCCAGTTAAATAGGTATCACTTTGGTGGGACGGTAACAGTATTCTGAAAAATAGAATGAAAACTACTTTGGATACAATTTGATTATATCTTATGAAAGTTTTTGTTGTTAGTTGTGAAGTCATGTCCGACCCATCACAACCTCAGTTGTGAAGTCATGTCCGACCCATCACAACCCCATCACGACCTCAATGTTCCTCCAGGCCGTCCTGTCCTCTACCATCCTCTGGAGTCCATTTAAGCTCACACCGACTGCTTCAGCGACTCCATCCAGCCATCTCATTCTCTGTCGTCCCCTTCTTCTTTTGCCCTCAATCGTTCCCAGCATTAGGCTCTTCTCCAGTGAGTCCTTCCTTCTCATTAGGTGGCCAAAGTATTTGAGTTTCATCTTCAGGATCTGGCTTTCTAAAGAGGAGTCTGGGTTGATCTCCTCTAGGACTGGCCAGTTTGATCGCCTTGCAGTCCAAGGGATTTGCAGGAGTCTTCTCCAGCACCATAGTTCAAAGGCCTCAATTCTTTGGCACTTAGCCTTTAAGTTAGCTATAAGTAATATAACTCTGGCATGGTACATAGCATGGCTCTCAAACCTGAAAGTCTCAATTAATATAACTCTGACTTTCACACCTGAACCTTTATTCCAGGAGACTTTCCCACAATTCCCTTTTGTTTCTCCTGCAAAAAAGGTTTCTTGCCTAGTATCTAAGCAGAGGAAGGCATCCCTGTGTTTGATGCTTGCTGTTATTCCTTTAGGGCCAACTGCTCCCCTTTCCACCCCTCCTTCACCACCCATCTCTTCAGGGAGGTGATGTCATAGAGCATTATGCCGAGTCTCCCATGATGTGTATCTGGAAATTGCTGGAAGGCATGAAGCGCCTAGCGAGGACTGTATTATTAGATCAATGCTGGTTTCACTTTCAGGAAAGTGAAAAAGAGCAATTCTCGAGAGGACTGCCAAACAACGTGGGGGGGGGAAAAAAAGGCCTAGTCTACTCTTGTGCCTTTATCAGCAGTTCGATGTTCAGACATCAGCCGCGGATGCTTGCCACTGAAGGGAATATCACTTGCTAAAATTTTGCACAGCAATGTGCTATTAAAAGGAACAGCTGCAGGGGGCCAGCTGAGAAACTGGCAAGGCTTAGTTCTGAGTCTCGAACACAAGGAAAGCGGAGGAGAAGACGTTTCAGAAGGAGCTCCTGGAGGGAGAAGAAATTTGTTTGGTTGACAAAAGGGAGATCCGGAAGATGGGAAAGTTTGGGTAGCAAAGGAAGATAACTTATTTCATTGGATATCAGCTGTGTTTCCCCCCTCCAGTTTAGTAGAAGCGTAATGCTTCTGACAGAACATTGTCACTGATTCAGGTTCCTTCTCTTACTATAGAAGTTCAGGCAAAATCCTCCCTCCCCACTTGACATTACAAATCTGTCTAAAGTTTAGCTTTGGAATAATTTCCCCCGCAAAGCAAAAGAAGCTACACTTGGAGTCTAAATCCCACTGGAAAGCTGGTCTACCTAAGGGTGTTGTAAATACTATTGGATTAAAGAGCATGAAACAGAATTTGACAAGTTAAGCATAATTTTCAAGAACAACCTCCCCCATGCCTGCAAAAAAAAAAAATTAATCAGTGTGTGCTACCTATTCTAACGTAAGCCATGAAACATGGACACTAACTTTTACAATCGATACAAAAGCTATGAGTGATGCAAAGAGCCATGGAAAGATACACACTCAGCATCTTAAGACAAGAGAGAAAGAACTGCACATGTATTAGAACAATCGAACATATACAATATCAACAAGAGAGTAAAAGAAGTGAAATGGAAATGGGCTGCTCACATAGCAAGAAGAACTGATGGTAGGTGGACCAAGGCAGTCATAGAATGGACTCTACTTGATAAAAAGCATTCACAAAAGAGATGGAACGATGACATCAGCAAGTATTGTGGTCCTAATTGGCAAAAGAAAGCTCAAGACTGTATTGGTTGGAAACATGCGGAAGAGGACTTCATCCTGTGGAGGATAGACAATGGCTACAATGATGATGATGAAAACAGAATGAAATTGCAAAAACACACATAATGCTGTACATTGTTATGCTTCTGCTTGGTCCTAAGAGGTCAATTTCCCATCAGAAAGCCACTGAGTGAGCAATCTGATATTGGTTCCCAAAATAAAATGCAGAGTCTTAACAGGAGTCATGTCCAACCTGAGTTGGGATGACAACTTCCAGAATTCCTGGACTATGAACTTCAACCACAGCCTTGTTTCAGCTTTTAAACTAGCTTTCACTTTTCGATTATGCTTCTATTTTAGTGATTGAAGCTTCGTTATTATCATATTGCAAAGAGAGATATGGCAGGGTGATCTAGTGCCTAAGGAACCAGGCTAGAAAGCAGGATGAGCCTTACTTGAATTCAAGTCCTGCCTTAGCCCCGAAAGCCAACTAGATGAGTTTGGGCCAGTCACTCTCTTTTAGCCCAACCTATCTCACAGCGTTGTTGTTGTGGGGAAAATAGGAGGAGGAAGGCATGCTGGAAATGTTTGCCATCTTCAGTTATTTGTAAAAATAATATAACTGGGAAATAAACATGTCATTTATGTATGTCAAAGTCCTCAAAAAGTGTAGGCCCAAGCCAAGGTGAGTAGTTCCAAGTCACATTTCTGTTCCTATTCCCCAGGGTAGGATCATTGCAAAATGTGGGAGCTCAGAATAGACAAGTTGATATACATGTTTTCTGAGAACACATTGCTTCGGATGAAAGCTAGTCCTTTAGGTGTGAGCTAGTTTGGTGTAGTGGTTAAGACATCAGACCAGAAACTGAGAGACTGTGAATTCTGCCTTAGGCATAAAGCCACCTTTGGACCAGCCACTGTCTCTTCACCCTGAGAAGGAAGCAATGGCAAACCACTTCCAAAAACCCTTGCCAAGAAAACTGCAGGGACTTGCCCAGGCAGTTGCCAGGACTCAACACCAATGCATTCACACAGTCCTTAATGCAGTATGGGTCCTAAATCTAAGAGCATCTGGAATCCATTATTTTCCATTGTTTGTCTTCCTTTCCTTGTATTTTCTACCTACTCTGTAACTGTTACATATGTGTGCTTTGGAAAAATACTGTGGCGTCCAAATTATCAGTATGTATGTGTATGTTTGACAATGTGTTAAAGCACTCTTGCAAATCATTTCAGGAAAGTGAATATAAATAAGTGAAAGTAAATATAACATCTTCTACCGAATCCAGAAAGAAGCGGGGAAGAGTGGGAGCCGAGTGGGAGGGAACAGGCAAAACAGCAGGGGATCATGTATGTGTTTGAAAACACTAAGATTTGAAAACATCCAAATTCAGGGAGATAAATCTGATGAAAAATATTTCAAAAACATCCTGCCTTAATTGCTATACTTCACCGAATGTGCAGTAGTGAAAGAGCAGTTCCACCTCCTGGTCTAAACCTCCTTTTCTGTTCCATTCTTATTACTTGAGAATGCTAATGTCTATTTATGTGACAATCCATTTCTCCACTTGTGCTGTGTCTGTCGCAGCATTTGCTGAAGTGCCCCATTAAATAATTACCATTGTCAAGGATAATGTACTTGTGCCACCATTTAGAAATTTCCAGAGCAGAAATCCTCTGATATTTGAAATCTAAGGCTGAGTTTCTGCACTTGCACATATATTGTGTGAGAGAAAGAGGTGCACGTTCTGAGATTCCAGGGCCAGGGAGCCTCTCAAGAGCCATAAATGGGGACCTCAAAGCTCTGGTGGAATTTGCCACTGACTTATGGTATTTTTAAGTGCCAGAAGGGGATTATATACATGATGTCACTTTTAATTTAAGTATATTTAAATGTAAATTAGATTACCATATTTTTCAGAGTAGAAGACGCACCGGAGTATAAAACGTAGCTTAGTTTTTGGGGAGGAAAATAGGGAAAAAAAATTCAGCCTACCAGGTATTTATCTGGCTAGCGTCCTTAGTCTGGTCAGCTTCAGCACATTAGTTTGCTGGTTTTTTATCCCTTGCTTGGGGGTAAAAAACAGCTTCTAAGGCACAGCTGAGAGGAAGCAGCAATGAGAAAAGCAGGCAAAGCACCGGGAGTTCACCTCCCTCGGTTAGCACCTAGTTAGGGCTGAAAAAAAGCTGCTAAAGAACAGCTAAGAGTCAGAGCAAAGCATGGAGATCGCATCACTCGCTAACTCCTGGTTACAGCGGAGAGTCGAGGGAGCAGGCAAAGCTGAGAAGATCGCTTCACTCATTAGCACCTCGTTAGGGCTGAGAAAAAGCTACATTTGGAGTATAAGACACACCGAAATTTTAGAGAGGAAAAAGGTGGGTCTTATACTCTGAAAAATACAGTAAATTAAATGTAGCCCTGCTCTCCTCCACTTCCATGTCCTGGTCTCATCAACTTTTTACACAGCAGTTCCCAACATGAAATTTAAAGGTCAAATTGTGCCTTCAGCCTATGGGGGAGAAAATGCATAACTGTGAAGTACTAAGTCCTATTAACTCCCTTTTGCATTTCACCAGTAAGCAAAGCTAAATACCTGAAACAAACAAAAAAGAGTTTTCATCAAAAAATAAAATTCCCTTTGCCCCAAGTAGGTGATCTAATTGGGACTAAGATGATAAAGAAGCCAAGAATTAGCAATTGATTCACTTCCTGCAGCAGGAAGGAAAGAAACATGACTTTAAAAATCCTTGATATATATCACTCATCATCTTGAAATTAGCCTTTAATGCCATTTACCAGAATTTGGTCAGAAGCCTTTCCTAGGATCTCAGTTTGATGGGGAAGGTGTTTCACAGCTGATACTCCAGGAGGCAATTGCCTAAAGAATAGTCTTTCAGAGCCACTGCGTAGCTAATGGAGTCTCTAATAGGGATCGAGACTTTATCCTTCAGGTCACCAGGTGTGACAGGATATTATTAAAATATGAAAGCAGTTCAGCGACTTGCATGGAAAGAGCTGATTCCATAAATCCTCAGCTTTGCAGTTCAGTTAGCCAAAGCCAAGTGTCAGCATCAGGCATTTAAGCCGTCATTAAGAATGGACTGGGGCTTTTTTCTAACAGGGCTGATGCCTAAAACCCACCCACCCACCCACACACAAACAAAGCTGGGGCTACTCTCAGTTTGGGTCTACTTCTCTGTCTCCCTACAAATTATGAAGTAGGATGGCAACTGTTATATCTGCCCTTTATTCACTATGGAGCACCATAGTGTGGAACTGGGAGAAGAGAGGCAGCTTGGTGAGAGTCTTGGGTCCTGTGAAAAGGGACCAGCTCAGGGGTGAAATCCAGCAGGTTCTGACAGGTTCTGACAGGTTCTGGAGAACCGGTAGTGGAAATTTTGAGCAGTTCAGAGAACTGGCAAATACCACCTCTGGCTGGCCCCAGAATGGGGTGGGAATGGAGATTTTGCAGTATCCTTCCCTGGAGTGGGGTGGGGATGGAGATTTTGCAGCATCCTTCCCCTGCCATGCCCATCAAGCCACGCCCACCAAGCCACACCATGCTCACCAAGCCACGGTCACAGAACCAGTAGTAAAAAAAATTGGATTTCACCACTGGACAAGCTGCAGTGGCTCATAAATCCAGTGGCACTGCAAGAAAGTAGACTAAGAAGGCAGATCAAAGACCAAGCAGCAGAGATCTTTTCATCTTTGTGGAGCAACATAATTCACTTTCTATATCTGTGATTGTGTTCATGGGTTCAGCAGATATTCAGCTTCCAACCTCAAGGCTGTTCCGTTGTTATTTTTTCTTCTCCTTTAGCCTAGGACAGGGTGAAGTCCCAAGAACAGGGTCCATCTCACCTCCTCAGTATATAGGGCACAGTTGTTCACTACTGATATTAACAAACTATGGAAACCTTCAAACTAAACAGTAGCAGTAGATGTGGATGTGTATTTAGTCTCTTTGTCTCACCAATGTACATACATAGATATACACAAAATAAGTATAAAACCAAGGTACCTAACCCTAACCCTAACCCTAACCCTAACCCTAACCCTAACCCTAACCCTAACCCTAACCCTAACCCTAACCCTTAAAGATGAATTGAAATGATAGGAAATATCCTAAACCCTTGAACTAAACTTGATATTCTACAAATATAACAATTCTACCCAAATTAAAGAAAAACCAAGTCTCAGTTCAACGGAGCTTATTTCTATGTAACCCTGCAAAGAAATTTGTTGACTGTCATGAAATTGCTTAGGGGTATAATTATCTAATAAGATTCTCAATCATCCAGGTCATGGTTGTCTGAAAGGTTTTTCAAAAGGCAACTGGATTTTCTTTGTTTTTTCTTGAAGACTGAAACTGAACTGAAGGGAGCTGAAGGAGCTTCTTGGATGAGAAGTGAAATATCTTCAAGGAAAAACAAAAAAGTCCAGTTGCTATCTGAAAAAACACCTTTGAGACTAAGGAGTATATGTTTGCTTAAGCATGGTTTACTGAATAAATAATATTTGGCTGGATTTCGAAACCCACTAACCACCATGGCTTACAAACCACAATGTCTAGATTAACAGAGTATTTTAAGATAAAATCAGACAAACCATACTATAGCTTGGCATTCATGTGCCTATGATTAGGCATGTGACATGGACAGATCACAAGGTAGTCTAAGAAAATGGGGCAATACTTTTGCATGTCAAAAAATGACTCCGATAGGTAGGATCACAGAAGAAGAAGTCAGACTATGTGCTGTGCATATGGGGACACACACAGAGAAGCCACAAGTGGCCAACTTTTGAATGAGCCTTTGCCACTGTCCCATTAGCAGTTTGCTTTGAAATAATTAGGGGTCATTGAGACTGATTAACTTTCTGTAGCTAAAAGGCTTCCTTCCTTCTCATCAGACTTCTGTTATGGGAGCAGAGAATGCTAAATTGATCATCCACTTTATTTTCATCCACTTACTAGGGCAGTTGAGAAGCTCATGAAGACTTTGCATGTGAAAATCCCATTTACTGGTACTTGAAGAGGAGGGGGAGGAGAAAGAACCAAAGGAAAACAGACACCCAAACATTCCATTTCTACTTAACAAGAAGTTGAGATCAGGAGCATTTTAACGCTAATTATTTTATCAGCTTAGTATCTCTGACTCATACGTTATGTTATGTAAGCAGTCTTTTTTTCTTCTCTTTTTTCTAGTTTGGAAAGAAATTACTTGGAAACAAGGCCATGTGAAGTTAGTTTACACACAGTTAGTTTTGCAGGAACAAGGGTGACCTTCATCTGCAGATAAAGCAGATAAATAATGACAAAGCTGGAAAATTATCAGAGACAGACATACATACCTCCACACAAAGAGATTGCAGAAAATGTCAAACTCTCATTGACTTTCTTCTTTATTTAGACACAGAGATGCTAAGTAACTCTTACACTAAAACTGGGCTGGATTTGCTTGGACTTATCTGGATACATATATATATGTGTAGATGTGTGTATATCGAGGAACATAAAAACTCAGTACAGAAGAAAGAACACACATCATCATTAGTACAACACATAAATGCCACAGGACATAGTATTAACTTTAATAACACAAAAACAGTTGCAAAAATAGAACATCTCAATGGCAGAATAATCAAAGAGGCCATTGAAATAGAGAAAAGACCATATTGTATGAATAAACATGATGACACCTCCCGTCTGCCTTCTATTTGGAAACCTGCTCTCATAAATAGATGAATCTTAACATAAAGTGTAAACAAGGTTCATCAGAAGGCTTGTGTGCCACCATTTCCAACATAGCTTGTCCATCAGCCCACAGCCCAGCAGCAGTGCTTCCATCCAATCAAAATGCAACTACGTCATCAGCCAATCAGAATAGAACAGCACTGTCAACCAATCAGAATACACCTTTGCCTCTTTTCATAGAAAAACGTCAGTTAAGATCACACAGTTTGCCCATAGGCACCAAACCAAGAACATCAGCCAGAAGATGATGAATGTGATTTCATCGAAACGTCGCTGCTATCCTTCTAAAGATATGCTTACAATTACACGGGAAGAAACCCGAGATATTACCTGTACACACACACACACACACACACACACACACACACACACACGTGTGTGTGTTTCATTCTGGCTGCTAGAATGCAAAGAAGGAAAAAACCCCCAGAAAGTAGTGAATGTGATTTCACTCAACCAGGGTTTGCAGAAACATCTTGGTTACATAGGAAAAACCTGGCTTAAAGAAACACACACACACACACACACACACACACACACACACAGAGTTCAAGTCCTCACTTGATCATGGAGCTTACTCTCCATTTACTCTCCATTTGATATAGTTCAAAAGGTGGCTATTGTGGGGATGAAATTAGCAGAGAACCTACACTTCTCATAGGAAAGGCCAGTTATATACAATGAACCAGGGAGATAAACATAAGTATCCTACTCCTCCCACTTTCTGTCTTTTTTCTGGTATTATTTTGCATTATGATTACCATTTTCTTCATCTTCTTACACTTCTGAATTTCTCTTATATCCTTAGAGCCAGAAATGACACTAATATGCATAGTTGTTAATGATGCCCAGAGAATAAACATCTTTAAATGCTGTTTTCTATCCCTACAATCCAGTATCAGTCCTTAGGTGCAGTATATTAATAGAACATTTGCAAATCCATTGATAGCATGAGCTACTATTCTTGTTGCTATACCAATTATTATACTGCTAGTTACTCTTTCCTACAGCTACATGCCCTGCTTCTGCACATGAAACACTGTGTTGTTCTGAAAATAATTTGTTCTGAGGCCCATACATTTCTTCTTCAATCTGCTGTTCGGAACATAAAGCATTTTACTACATTGTGTTTGGGTATATTGCAAGTTGCTTGGGCCTTACAAGGACATGTTGGCCTCTAGATGTTGCTTAGCTACAACTCCAGGTAGTCCAGTTAGCATGGCTGATGGTGAAAAATGCTGGTACCCATAGGTCAATAACAGTTGGAGAGCTACAGATCATCTCTGGATATGAATGTCCCCATGTGGAAGTTAGGCAAATACCTGGCAGATCCTTTCAACATTTGAATTAGCCATTGAGATCCAACATTTGGATTAGCCAAGGGATCCTGACTATAAGTCAATCTTCTCAGGGATCCAGCTGAAATGCTCTAGCTAAGAATCAGGATCCAGTTCTAACTGCCTGCAGCTGAACTCTAACTCCTGCTTATCTGGCCATAAATTGAATTTGTGGAGCTCTTTTGTTTGATTCTTCCTGTGGCAGATGTTGAAACATCTGATTCTTTCCAATATTTGTCTAACTAGCTGTCTTTGCCTACCTAAACTGCACCCCAGAAAAAACTCATAACTTCACCCCAGAAAACCTCCTGGTCCAAAATCCAGATAGTTCAAAATCCAAGTAAAAGCTGTGGCAATCATGTTTTGTTTCAGTTTTGTAAGAAAAAAAATATTCTTCACTGTATTGGTATTTACATTAGGTAGTAGAATTTTGCAGTGAAGTTTATGAATTTTCTCCCTACCTTATAAGAAAAGCTATGGTAGTCAGAAGGGCTCTCCACTTCCATAGAGCTAGCGAAGAGCTATACTGGACATTCTTTTGTGAATCCTATCACCATAAAGTTCCTTGTTTGACTATAAGAATGCATAGTCCCAGATTATATACATTTGCCATGTCAACTAAAAAAAAATCTTCAAAATACAAGTACTTTGTACAGTCTTAAAATTGTATATAGAAGAAAGGGACCTATTTCTGGCTATATGCTGGAAGCCAGAAATAGCATTAAGTATAGAAAAGATATAAATCCTATTATTCTGCCTTGGCCACTGTAGAACAATTATGGTGTAGTTTTAGCTATTGTAGCAGAGAGAAAAGTTACAAAGCTTCCAATGGTGAATAGAGAAGAGTTCTGAAGCTGATTGTCTTCCTAATGGGAAGTGCACAATGATGAGGAGACAGGATGAAAAAGCTGAAATCCTCAGTAGTGCAGAATTTAAGCATGCAAGGTGCAAGCTTAAATCTAAAAGATACAGTGAATGTCAAGCCAAGTTATTATTTTTGTCCAGGCACTGATAATAGGGCACACAATGGAAAGTGGAAATTTCAAAGAGCAAAAACACACCAAAGAAACGCAAAGAAATAATTTTCTGTTCAAAACAGTATAAAAGTGAACCTGGGACATACTGTGCATCATTGTCAAACTTAAGCACTTGGGCAATCCAAGAAGTGATACAATTCCATTTCCAGGAGATCAAGAATGTATATTGGAAGGGTAATAAGGTGTAGCTTATCTCCAGATGCCTTTCAACTTCTCATGGCCTTAGTGTGGAGTTTATTCTTGCTCACACAGTCACTAGAATTGTCTGCGGTGTTTCAAGGAGAATGTAGGTCAAATGAAAATCCAAGCTCTTGACCATCGTTTTGTGTGTGCTACTGATTTTAAAGTATGGAATGTAAGGTATTTGGAGGAAATGACTCATGAATAAATGGAGGGTTTTTCTTCTGCCTAACACTGAATGATGCTATGGTCTTGTGGATATTAAGTGAAGATCAAGCATTTTAAAGAGCCCAGTGTAGCCTTCTAGCATGGCCACAGTTCTTTGCTGCAGTGGCCATGAATGGAAAGATTTAATCAAAAGGAAACATCGTAGATTTGTAAAAACATTAATACAAGTGGCATAATCTACTATGTAAATGTTTCTGTAACAGTGCCAAGGTAACACAGGGTAAATGTTAGGGGCAGGACCATCAGGCAGATTTTCTTAGAAATCTTCTAACCTTTATGTCACCTAGATGTGACAAAGCAGTTGAGAGAAAATAAATAGATCTTCCTATTACTCAATAGGAACATCAATCAATTGTTGATTGCAAGATATTTTTTTAATAGGAAGGATGGAAAAAAAATAGTCTAATAGAATAGAAAGTATAGAGGAGGACCTTGAAGGACAGAGAGAAGATTGGTTAGCAAAGCAACATTCAGATCAACATGGCTTAAACTCAGACCAAGAAATACCTAAGACAGCCCATCTGCCCCATTCACAGGAAGGTAAACGAGGGAGAAAGAGTCTGCTGTTATAGCTATTCTAATAAAAATAGCTTTATTTTTTATGTATTTATTTGTCAAACACGTATAAGATTACAGATATAAGTATAGACATAATTATAAATACAGGATAAGGATACAAATAAATGATGACAGTAGGACAGGGACGTTAGGCATGTTGGTGTGTTTATGTTCATACAGCATCTATTTCTTAATCTGGTCTAACCTTATGCCAGATTAAAAACAGGTCCCATCTCTCCATAGTGCTGATAGTTGAATGAAATGGCAACTGATCATTGCACAATTTTCTACGAAGCTTTAAGGAAAGTAGAGACTATCCATGAACGTATCAAATGACTTTGATTCTCTTTGAAATTTCCTTATAAATTGTTCCATAACTTAATTCTCAAAAGAACTCTTAATCTATGATTTTCCAATCACGTGTTTTGGATTTAGTTTTTATAACCTCTGTTATTGGGAGATATTAAGAAGAAATCTGAAGTACAATAGGTTAGGACTTTGATAGATGTTTGGAGACAAAAAATATCCAAAGCAAGGGACTACACTTCTTTTTCCAGCTAAAAATCAAACATACTCAAAAAGTGACTGGAATTAGATCTCCAAGACTCTTATGTTACTTATCAAAGAAGTGCAGATTGTCCAATGGCATGTGCAGACCACAATGTCATCATAATATCGTTTTAAGGGGAAAATTATCTTTTAGATGGAGGTTAGCAATAGTATTTAGGCTTACATACTGCTTCATAGTGCTTTACATTACTCTCTAAGTGGTTTATAGAGTCAGCCTATTGCCCCCAGCAATCTGAGTTCTCATTTTACTGACCTTGGAAAGATGGAAATCTGAGTCAACCTTGAGCCCTGTCAGGATCGAACTGCTGGCAGAGGGCAGAGTCAGCCTGCAATACTGCATTCTAACCACTGCCCCACAATGATGAATAACTATTACTATGTCATAATTTGCAATGGATATTTCTATGGGAGATTATAAATAAAATAAATCTTGGAAAAGGATTCAGAAAATCTGGATGGAGAGCAGGTCTCAATGGCAAGCAGTTAAGATTATAGCAAAGGGAACACTCTCTGCAACTGTCTCAGTATGTAATGGTACACAACAAGGACATTCACTTTTATCTTTATCTTTTGTAATTGTTTTGGAAATTCCAGCAAACAAGATCTGAAAAGATAAACAACTAGAATCAAAAGTCAAGCGGAAAAATACAAGATGAAATTCTGTGCATATAATATAGCACTAACAAGTACATAAGCATAAAACTCCATACCACAACTGATGGTAATAAGATTTTGGCTGTCTTTCTGGCTATAAAACTGATGAAAAGAAAACAAAGATAATAACAAGGCATTTAACTTTTGTTAAGGAAGATTGTGTCAAAAAACAGTATATCTGTGATAACAAAAGTTTCAGTAAAATATTTAAGACTCTATTAGACAGGAAGTAGTAAAACGTGTTTCAAACTGTTGCAATCAATTATGGAAAGAAATAAAACAAGATGGAAAAGTTTAAAATTTTCCTGGATAAAGTTTATTGCACTAACCAAAATGAATATAGTATCCAAGATGAATTTTCTATTGTAAATGACACTGATTCCAATTTGGATAAAAATCTGCTGATTGGCAAAGAACAGTTCATTGATTTATACAGAGTGGGATAAAAGCCTAGTGAGTAAGATTCAATGTTTTTCAAGATTTGAAAGAAAGAGGCGGATTATAATTTCTGAAATTTAGTCTGTATGATAGACTAAATGACAGATTGTATGTATGACAGAATGAATAAAATCTGTTAGCAGCAATAATAGAAAGAGCAGCCTTACCAATGATTGATCTTCACAGTTATACAACATTTATGGTACAAAGACACAAGATAAAAAAACTAACTTCAAACAACATAAGATATTGTTTTTTTTAAAATGGAATCTTCTAAAATTATGGATATATTCTGTAACTTCACCATTAACATCATCATTAAATGCTTTTTACTCCAAGGACAACTATCGTAAAAAACAACAACAACCAGCTTAATTATATGTGCCAATATGACATATCCAGATTCAAAAAACAGACTGAAGACAAAACAGAGACTACTCAGTAAAAGAAGGAATCTTCTATTTTCAAATAACATATTTTCAAGTATTTTCAAATAACTGGAAAAATGCTACATCGAAGATGGAATATTTTACCACATTTGATGCTTTTGCCAAAAAATTCAAAGTACCAGAAAGGAATACATAAGGCTGTTCAACATGTCCTAAAATAAATTTTGAACTGAAATCACAGAAATTTTTATGAGGTATAATTCCAGAAAACAATGAAATATTCCAATTTACTAAGATGCCCATTAACAAGAACAACAAGAACAAACCTGGGTGACATTGAAAAAGAGAAATATATGTCTATAATATCAGAAGAAACAAAAATTGGAAAATAATGATAATGGAGAAATTGCATATATTCACAGTAGAAGTTTAACCAAGTTCAAGCAAGTTCCCTTCTATAAAATATTTACACAGCAAAACAGATTTGGAATACTTTCTAGAATTTAAATCACAATTAATAACAATTATTGATGTTCAGTGTAAAGTACAAACATGTTCAAACTGTGATTACTTGTTGAGGCCTCAAATGGAAAGCACAGGCAGCATGTGTTACTAGAAAGTCTTTTCACTTTGCTTTTTGAAAAAAAAGCAAAATCAACATTTAGTATCTTTCTCTCTTTCTTTCTCTCTCGTGCTCATTCTCGCTCTTTCTATTCTCTTTCTATTCTTTTAATAGAAATTTAATACAAATACAATTATGGGTATATATATATTAGTGTTTTCCCGAAAATAAGATCCTGTCTTATATTTTTTTAACCCCAAAATAAGCGCTTGGCCTTATTTTGGGGGAGGTCTTATTATTTGGAGGCATGTGGAGGAAACCAGAGGAAATGGCAGGGAATGTTTAAATATTTTCAAGGAGGACATATTTTCGGGGGGGGGGGGCTTATTTTAGTGCATGCGCTCAAAAAACCTGACTGGGCTTATTATCAGGGATGTCTTATTTTAGGGGAAACAGGGTATTTAAAAGATTAGAACAGTACCTTGGCTGGAAAAAGTGTAAGAGTAACCTAGATAATAAAAGACTACCTTGTCAGTTAAATTTAGTTTTTTCTGATTCTTTGTTTACTGCCCTTCCCACTTTCTGCATTAATTCAGTTGAGTGGAACTATGCTATCATGTGATCTCTAGATATGGGGAATAAACAAATACTTTTTGGGTATTACAGCTATAAGAATGACCCTCAGAATTTTACAGGTTCAGTATATAATGGTATGTACTACCTATTTATTTAAGGGAATGAAATTACCCTCATGGATCTGTTATTTGTCCCAGAACATTAAGAGTCTGAATTAGATTTTATTCTTACTTTGACATGTGAACTCTCTTTACAATGTAAAGGAGAGCTTACTTGGCAAACACTGTTATCATAATACTATCATAAAGAAGTCATACTCAGAGCAATGAAACCTTTATAATCTTATAAATTTTTATAATATTCTCCACATTCTATATTGTCTATATTTTTTGCTTGTTAAGGATACACTGATTTGAGATGAATTCCTTCCTGAATCCTTTCTCAGCTTCTAAAATGGAATTATTACAATCCTTCTGCAATCCCTTACTACAGGAGCCTGGAGTTGCCCTAAATAAATACTTGGAGCACATCCTCACCCCTTACAAACTATGGCATGAAGATGTCTCACTATTGATTCTTCAAGGGCATCTCCATGAAATTGAGTCAGCCCAACAATTGTTAATCTATGGTGCTGTTAGGACATATTTTCATTATTTTAATTAAATGTAATTACAGAACTAAATTACAGTTCTACAACATGAATCACAATCAAGAAACACCAGCTAAAAGGGAGGTATATATTCTCAAATGTTCAGTTGCTAACCCTAACTTTTCTAGTTTTTTTCATTTTATTACTCTACAGTCTCCATCAGAAAAATCAGCTTGACTGAGATAAACATGATTATTTTGCAGAGAGCTGTTAAGACTCAGCCATAAATGGAAGGAAAGTGAATATACATTCCAGCTAAAAGATACATGGAAAGAAATCATCAAATTTGGACAAACAATGTTGGCTGAAGATTATTTATCCAAGAAACTGCTGAAGTTTCAAGTACCTTGATATACCTGCTAAAGAACATTGAAATAAATGTGCTTAGAGTTAGCTCCAGTGGGATGCTGATTCCTGACATATCTGTAGGTACCTCCACACTTTATTCTTCTGAATTAGGCTTAGAGCCTCTGCTCTCCATTAGGATGTTGTGGTTGCATAGCTCCTTAGTCCAGACTGTTCGTGATCAATAGTCCATTGGCTTAACAAAACAGAGGTAGTGAATAAAGAGAAGCAAGCTGCAATGTGCAAAGGAATTTTTAGCAGGGGAAGAGGTATCATCGAAAAAAGATTCTTGTTAAAGAAGAAAAGTCACAGTCATGTAACTGTGTCTCAAGAAAGGCTTAGCAATAGTCCCTTCATTCCAGAACATTACAGTCCCTGAAACAACCATTCTCTCATTATCTTTGTGTGTATATAAGTTTTTTCCCTGACTATGCTGCTAAAAATAAACACACATTCTTAATGGCAAGCATTGCTTTGCTGGGCCAGCTGCTAAGCAAATAAACTTCCCAATAAAAATGTTGTCATTGTGAAATAAGAGATATTTAATTAAATAAAGGAGAAAAAATAGGCAAACTGCCATTACAAGAACATAAAACTGTAAGGCGCAAGATAAAGCTAAATTATTACAAGACAGCTTACTTCATCTAATCCTTCAAGATAAAGATGAAACCCAGAGATTGTATGGTTGTGAAATCAGCATAAGCCCTAAGCAAATATTAACTGGGGCAGTATAAACTGATTTATAATAAATACAAACAAGGATGCTAGGTTTGGTTGAGGAAATGCAAATGGAATTGCACTGGGGTATAAAATATGCCATGCTTAAGATGGGAAACTCAAAAGAAAAAAAAAACAATTGTTTCTCATGGCATTCAAATCTTAACCAAGTACAGGTAGTCCTTGATTTACAACAGTTAATTTAGTGACCGTTCAAAGTTAAAAAAGCACTGAAAAAAGTGATTTAGGACTGTTTTTCACACTTGTGACGATTGCAGATCTCCATGGTCAGATGATCAAAATTCAGATGCTTGGCAACTGGTTTATATTTATGGTGGTTGCAGGGTCCCAGGGTCATGTGATCAGTTTTTGCGACCTTCTGACAAGCAAAGTCAATGGGGAAGCCAGATTCACTTAAGAACCATGGCAAGGAAGGTTATGAAATGAGGCAAAATTCACTTAATGAATATTTCACTTAGCAACATACATTTTGGGCTCAGTTCTGGTTGTAACTCAAGGACTACCTGTATCTAACATAAAAATCTGGGCAGCAACCCCATAAATGAATAAGGAAGCATTTCGACTTAAACTTGGTTCCTGCAGGTGCTGTGCAAAACTGATGTATGTATGTATTCATCAGAAGCCTGCCACCTGCTTGGCATTCTGGGGAGGTTTTTGACTGTGAGATAGGGCAATGGAAAAGTTAGCAGTTTCTGCCTTCTTTAATCTAACTAGCTTTCCAACTGTTCTCCTTCCGTTGGACCTCTAATCTTGCTTAAAGGGCAACATTTGGAATGAAAAGTGGAAGATGGGTACAACCCAGTTTAAGCACCGCAGCATTGTTTTTCTGCTCCAGATTGCTCTGGAGAGAAAGCTGCTGTTGTGCTCTTATTTTAATATCTCTATATGCAATCTTCTCTTAGAACTTCAACAATGATTTTAAGAAACATGGCATATATATATATAGGAGCTCCTAGAAGCATGAAGCCGAGAACACCAGCCTGAAGATGACGAATGAGACTTCGTCAAAACTTCACCAAGATACTTCCAATTCTACGCGGGAGAAGACCCGAATAACCAAAGACCTATATATATATATATATAGGTCAAATCAAATCCCAGTAAGGGTATGACTGTCTGATGAGAGCAAATAAGCTCGAAATAGATCTATAACAGCCTCCCTTTATTTATAGTATTATCAGCAAAAATATTAAATATATATATATATATATATATATATATATATATATATATATATATATATATATATATATATTCTGAGGTTTTCGCGGGTGTTTGTATGTAGAATTGGAAGTATCTTGGTGACGTTTCGACGAAAACCTCAGAAAACAAATACATACATACATATATATATATATATATATATATATATATATATGAAGAAAACAATATATACATGTCCTGGAGCCTGGATAGCTCAGCAGACTAAAAGCATTGTGATTAACACCAGCTATTTGCAATTACTGTAAATTTGAATCTCACCAGGCTCAAGGTTGACTCAGCCTTCCATCCTTTCTAAAATAGGTAAATTGAAGACCCAGTTTGTGGGGGCAATAAGCTGACCTTGTATAAGTATACAAAAGTATGAAGGCTATTGCTTAATGCATTGTAAGCCGCCCTGAGTCTCCGAAGAAGGGCAGTATATAAATCAAATTTAAAAAAAATATGCAACGTTTCCAGCACCTAAAAATAACAGGACATGAAATTGATTTTGAAGGAACCAAATTAATCTCCAAAACTGGACACTTCAACAAGAGAATAATTATGGAAGCCATCGAAATAGAGAAACACCCCCATAACATGAATAAATGCGACGATACCTCCCGCCTACTGGACATTTGGAAACTAGCCCTAGTCAACAGAAGAGTCCCAGCCACAAAGATTAACACCAGACCCAAGATAACACATGACACTACCACCAATCATCCTCACCAGATTCAAACCCAAACCCATCCCATAGACGAAATATAACCACCATCCAGAAGCCAGACCATGGCGGCATCACCAGCTGCTGCACCCCTCTCCAATCCCCACACAAAGTAAACTGACACACGCCATGAACACATGGCAAAACCTCAAACTCGGAGCCAAACCAAAGCCCGGGATGTGGCATCACAGCCATCTGCTCAGGACATTACATCAAAAAACTCAGGATATCACAACACTAGAACTCAGGATGTTAACACACAGCCCATTACCCAGGTTGTTAAAACACAAAAGACTAATGGGCACACATCAAGGACCCTACCCACACAGGATGTTACAAAACAGCTGACTAATCTGCAAACATTAACTCCATCAACTAATCAAGATGTAACAACACAGGCAACCAACCAGCTCACAGCAACAAAGCCAGCACCCCACACCTCCCTACCAGTATTTATAGAGAGACGGCAGCTCCAATCACGCTTTCCTCGCACAAGCACGAAAGCCGAAGACACCAGCCTGAAGATGACGAGTGAGACCTCATCGAAATGTCGCCAAGATACTCTTGATCTTACACGGGAAAAGACCCGAATACACCAAAACTTGCATACACACACACACACACACACACACACACACACACACACAATGATTTTAAGAAACATGGCTAATACACACTTTCACACACATACACACACACACACACACACATTGTACATACATGGAAAATAATATCCCTAATATAATATTTGAAGGCTGTGGTACTTTAATCTCTTGAAAACCCTCCCTCCAAGATTTGTTTGTTTTGCAAATGCATATGGCAGTCTAAATTTGGGTGAGAAACAAGTATAAATGATACATAAAAACAAAAGAAAAAAATAACAGTGCCAGGTAAAAACTCTAATCAAACCAACCAAACACTGGCTAGGTTTCATTAACATTTCAGTCTAGGCCTTGAGGAAAGATTCATAGCTTCTCCCCCTTCGTTTCGGAGTACCTTTTTAAGGGAGAAAATGTCTCCCTTTGATCTTACATCTTTTTGACTTTAGTGCTGGGAAGGAGCCAACAGAGGCATTCTAGGTAGGGGTTGTGGACCTATTTGCAGCCACTGCTCTTCCAAGCCATGGTTGTATCCCCAGTAGAAAAAGCAACCTTAGAAATCCTAGAGGTGGATTCTTCACTTTGTCTTTTCCAGTGAAGAAGTCAAGTCTCCTATGAGAGGAGGTGAACCCTTAGCAACAACAGTGAAATGGTTCATCATACCTTTTTTTCCAGCTTTTTGTTTGTTTGTTTGACTTTCCAATCTGTCCTGTGCCCTCGTAATTCCCTTGTGTCTCCCATCCATGTAGTAAACAGGTCAGGACTGGCTAAGCTGTTTCGAGATCAGCCTCTTGAGCTAGATTATTTTTTAATAAAGATGTTTGTAAAAGCCACTCTACTTTCATAGCTTTCTGCAAGAAGGGATTTTTTTCCCCCTTTTTCCAAAGGTTCTGTTGCATTGAGATCTTCAGAGTAGCCAATAGGCTTATTCTTTATTTGCATTTTGAGCTTCTTGTCTCAAAGGCTTGTACTCTATGTGGTCATTTATGGCTGCATTTATTTGAGCCAAAGCTGGCAGGAAAGTTCAAAATCATGAGTGATCTTGACAACATTGAAATATTCATTTCCTACAATCCCTGCATTTTGGGGGCTCTGGCTTTCAGCCAGCATCAGTCATGGTGGCACAGTGGTTAGAATGCAGTATTGCAGGCTAACTCTGCCCATTGCCACCAGTTTGATCCTACTGGAGCTCAAGGTTGACTCTGCCTTCCATCCTTCTGAGATCCGTAAAATGAGGACCGAGATTGCTTGGGGCAATATGCTGACATTGTAAACCACTGAGAGAGTACTGTAAACATTATGGGGTGGTATATAAGTGCTATGGCTATTGCTATTGCATGTGACACAGGCACTCCTGTGACACAGGGACTTTTACTTTGGCCTCTTCCAATGAGAAAGCAACTCAATTTGCTTCAATGGGTTCCAGGTCCATGACAGGCTGTGCAATCTGAAGTACTTGAATTAGGTTTAGTACGAATTATTCCTGAACAAGGATTCATTGAGTGGCAGCATTGCTACTTCTGGTTAAAGTAGGGCTACTGTATCTGGATCGAAAAAAAATCTGAGTACCACTCAGGTGGTAATTAAAGTATCTCTTTTCCGAGATCTAGTGCAGGGATTTTGAAATACTTTTCATGCTATTGAACTGGTTATTTAAACAACAACAACAGCAAGAACAACCCTGAAACTTTTGATCAAGAGGCAAAGTGATAAATCATCATGAGCACAAATGTTACTGGGGGTGGGAGCTTCTGAATGTCAGCTGACAAGTTCCACCTTTCTAGTATTCCTTACAAAAATTGCTATGGACACCTCTGCCAATATAGTAAGTAAAGGTAAAGGTTCCCATCGCACATATGTGCTAGTCATTCCCAACTCTAGGGGGCGTTGCTCATCTCCGTTTCAAAGCCGAAGAGCAGCGCTATCCAAAGACGTCTCTGTGGTCATGTGGCCGACATGACTAAATGCCAAAGGCGCCCAGAATGCTGTTACCTTCCCACCAAAGGTGGTTCCTATTTTTTCTACTTGCATTTTTTTACATGCTTTCAAACTGCTAGGTTGGCAGAAGCTGGGACAAATAATGGCAGCTCACCCCATTACGTGGCATGCCCAGAGTCCCTTGGGAGTTGAGTGGCATAGAAATATGATTAATTAAATTAAATTAAATTAGGGATTCAAACCGCTGAATTGCTGACTTTTCGATTGACAAGCTCAGCTTCCTAGCCACTGAGCCATCTGCAAACTTACAGGGAACTTTTTTTCCCCCTTAGTTTTTCATGGAACATCATAAAGTTGAATTTGAAAAACCCGGCATTAGTGGTTGCACAGATTTTTCTTGCTCAGATACGATAACCTTAGTTAAGGTATCACCCCATTAATTAGCCATACAGACATTTTATGAGATAACGACATTATACAAACTTGAGACAAGATTACAGTCATTCTTTCTCTCTGCTTAAAGAACTTCACAATGTACAAGGGACCATCAGTATGAGGTTGCTAACCTAGGTTGTTAGAATCAGAGCTACAACTATTATGTTTCTCTGGCACTATTAAAGTCTCTGGGGGATTTAAGGCAGCAGTAACACAAAATGTTTCATACAATCTGGTTAAAAGAGGGAAAGTTCCTTACAAGCATGTTGAGCTGAAAAGTAAAAAGAAAAAGAAAAGAAAAAAAATATTTAAACTGTCATTTGCCTTACATTTGGCTTGTGAGGATGTTCTCCTAATCTATAAGGTAAAGGTTCCCCTCGCACATATGTGCTAGTCGTTCCCGACTCTAGGGGATGGTGCTCATCTCTATTTCAAAGCTGAAGAGCCAGCGCTGTCCGAAGATGTCTCCGTGGTCATGTGGCTGGCATGACTAAATGCCAAAGGTGCACAGAACGCTGTTACCTTCCCACCAAAGGTGATCCCTATTTTTCTACTTGCATTTTTTACATGCTTTCGAACTGCTAGATTGGCAGAAACTGGAACATGTAATGGGAACTCACCCCATTATAAGGCACTAGGGATTCGAACCGCTGAACTGCCTACCTTTCGATCGACAAGCTCAGCGTGTTAGCCACTGAACCACCACATCCCTTACTCTCCTAATCTAGCACTTCACAAATGGAAATTTTGAAATTTTGTGCACAATAATTAGTAAAATGGGGGAAAAAAAGTCATTTTACCAAAAAGTATCTAGGTATGCATCTGTAATTTCATGAATTTTATGTTGCTGAAGAACTGTCACTTTAGATCTTCTTAAAGCTACATAATGCTTTTAATAAACAATCAAAAAGAAGCCACCAATCAGCATCTATGAGATATCAATCAGTGGAAAAGAGTTTTGCATAATCCTCCATTGCTTTGTAGTCAGAGAACTAACTTAACTTTTTTGGCCTCTCTTCTTAACTTTTCAATGACCTCCCAAAGGTACTTTTTCAAAAGACAACTGAACTTTGCTTTTTCCTTGAAGACATTTTACTTCTCATCTAAGAAGCTTCTTCAGTTCTGGGTAATGAAATGTCTGCAAAATAGCTTTGGAGATTCTTAGTCATCCAGGTCATGAATGTCCCAAAGGTGCAGAGCTGAAGAAGCTTCTTGGATGAGAAGTGAAACATCTTCAAGGAAAAACAAAGTCCCGTTGACCTTTCCTCAAGCCTTTTCTTTGGCCTCTGCAATTAAGCAAAGTAGATTTGCTGTTATTCCAGATGTATGTATGTATGCATCTCTCTCTCTCACACACACACACATCTATTTGTTTTTTATCCATCCATCTCCTTCAGATGATACATGGACAAGTCCATGGTTTTCTGGATTCACTGAAAACCATGTGACACATTGTTAAATTCGGTGAGGTTGGAAAAGCCAATTAGACTTCTGGAAAGATCTTTATTGCTAGTAAGTTAATGAAGTAGAATTTTGAAAATCTAAAGGCTGGAGTAGACTTCTGCTATGCTGCAGTGCATGGAATGTATATGGCTATAGTTCAGGGATGGTTATATGGGCATTCTTTATACATGTCAGCAAATTTTAATGTTTTCTGCTTGAAATCATTTTGTCCTGTAATGGTCATGCTCCCACCTTCATGTTCCCAAAGTTTGTTATATACTCTATCACACACATACATGTATTATGGTACTGCACTGTCCACAGTGATTCCTAACATCAAATTATAATACTTCTTTGTTCAAATACTCAAATAGACCAGATACCTTTCATGTCAATTTTCTTTTATCAAATTTAAACCCAGACACTTCTTATGAGCTGGCAAAATTTGTCTAGACTACAAGACTGAATAAGTGCACATTAGACGTTTGACTTGGTGCCAGATTTTGTTGTTTCTAATCTTTTAATGGGCTTAGTTTCATAGTTTCATATTGTTTTATGTGTTATTTTAACTTTGGATTGGAAGACATGCAGAGTTGGTTAGAAAATTGGCAGCTATATAAGTAAATAAAATAATAAAACAAAATAAAATATAAAATAAAATAATAATAAAATAAAACAATAACACAATAAAATAACAATAAAATAATAAATAAAACAAAAATAAAATAATAAATAAAACAAAACAATAAAATAATAAATAAAATAAAATAAAATATTTTTTCAGTTGCTGATTTCTAGATATGTTTTTAGATAATATAAACCTTATTATCCCAGCCATGATGGCTCCGAATAATGGGAGTTCCATTCAAACAGAATTGAAAAGGACAGAATTGTGGAAATGGTTGCTGTAGAATTTAAGTTCAGCCAACTTTGAATCAAAAAATGACCTTTCAATCTCCCTCAAACTCTGCCTATTCCTGTTGACTTTGTTTCCATTTTTGTCCTCTAACATGACTAGCAGAAAGCTGTGGTTTCACTATTGTTATTTTTTTTTAAAAAAACTTAAAAACAGTGCTCAAATCTTACACCTGCCAAGAAGCTCAAGGTTCAATATTGACAAAAGTAAGCTCTGCATGAGTTTCTTCTTTAGGGCGAAACAAAATTCTTCCTGTGAAAAGATGGTTGGCTGAAAATGAACACATTACTTGACTTGACAACTGGTCCTTTCAACAATTCCAAATTTTACTCTTTTTGATTGATATTTTTTTTCTTTGTGTTGGTGTCCTTCTATTATCAGCTCATTTATTGTTCTTTAGCAATATAGTGGGATACCACAGACTTTCAAGGAATCCCAAGTTGACACTTTCTTGAGTGATGTTCTCTTTCTTCTCATGCTTCTCAGCACCAGGCCTTCCTTCCTTCCTTCCTTCTTTTCCTTCCTTCCTTCCCTCCCTCCATCCCTCCCTGTCCCCCCTCCTTCCTTCCTTCCTTCCTTCCTTCCTTCCTTCCTTCCTTCCTTCCTTCCTTCCTTCCTTCCTTCCTTCCTTCCTTCCTCCCTCCCTCCCTCCCTCCCTCCCTCCCTCTCTCTCTCTCTCTTTCTTTCTTTCTGTTGTTTTATTTCCTTTTTTCATTTTGCCATATGAAATCCAGTGAGATATCAGTGGGATATCATTTTGCCATATGATATCCAGTGGGACATCAGAAGCTTTCCAATTTTCCCACAGTTTCCCTAAAACCTCTCCTTGGTCAATTCATAATATGAATTATAATATTAATGTCTCTTTTTCAATTTCTGTTCAACATTCTTATTGTTATGTTATACAAGACATCTGCAGAAAATCCAGTTTGCTAACAAAGGAGAAAAATATGGCTACAATTCCCTTTGCTTAAGTCTAAAACCAAAACAAAACCAGCTCTTATATAACTTGGGAGAAATTAATATATTTATCATTTCCCATTCCTCTATGAAGATATTATATACTGCTTTGATGCTATATGAAGAATATGTCAGTTGATTTGTTCTCATTATTTAATCCAAAATTGGAAGACTTCCATGCCATATTATGATTCACTTTCATATTACACTCATTCCAGATATAAGTTGTCAAAACAATTGGATGAATTATATAGAAAACAAAGATTTTTATTCTATATGGCCACTTTCTAATTTTGTTAAGGCCCAAAGTAGCTGTTAAAATACATGATAGAAATAACATTTTCAATCAATTTTATTAAAAAATAAAAGCACAATAACATCTCAGTGTTATATGCACAATGGTTTCAGAAATGATAGTGAAGAAAATTTAATTATACTTAGGGAAACCTTATTTGGAGCAACTTTATCTGCATTTCTGATGTCCGATGAAGCTGAAAGGTAAAACTCATGTTCTATGTTGCACACAGAAAAGCAGGCTCGTGTACAAAATGGTATGCCCGTTGTAAGATTGAAAAACAAAGTAAAACAAAGCACAACTGAATAGATTTAGTATTGACTTCTGAATGCAGATATTCCTCCATAGATAGTCCTTGTCTTTTTTAAAACAGGCTGACAAATCAACGTCATTGTATTCTGAAAAATGTTTCAACTTGATCCTTGCAATATTATGCCCCCAAATGGAAAATAAGATAACATGACTGTCTTCGTCTCAATGGGGCAGCTACATTATTTTGAAACCCTTGGCTTAATTAAAACATGAAATCTTGCCCCTTTGAGGATCTCTCTCTCTCTTTCTCTCTCTCCCCCTCTCTCTCTCCCTCCCTCCCTCCCCCCCCTTATTTCTGAGTAGATGAGTCAAGGATTGAACTGTGAGTATCTATAAGTATTTTTTTTAAAGAAACAGCTTGGTGAAAACAAGTAATATTTTTCAGCAAAGTGTTGACAGAAGCTTAAAAATGATGTGAATAATGGAGCACTCGTAAATTCTCTCTGTCCCCTTTCTGGGAGAAAAAGAAAGAATGTTTTTAAAAAAATATCAAGCATATGTTCTGAAAATCTGATTAGTTTTGTTCATCTAAAAAAGTTTAGCCAACCCTTTTTTATTAGCCTGTCATACCATACTAGACAGATGTCTTTTCAATAAATCCCACACCTTTCAATTTCTTTTGTAAACATTCTTTTGGTATCTGTCAAATACTGATTTTATCAAGTGTTTTGCTTTATTGTATAAATGCATTTTGCCATGTGGCTCTACAGCTTTGCATTTTGAAATGCTTCTCTGAACATTGGATGGATATGATTTTAAATTGCAGCCACAGCAAACAGTATTCTAAACCTTATAAAGTTAGCTTCCCTTGACTCTAATGATCCAAGCATGTATAATTGAGAACAAGCCCCATTGTGCTGAATAGTTTATCTTTTTGAGGTGGGTCTTCTTACAAACGAAATAATGGATTGTAGTCATCTCTTTTACTTTTGGAGTGCCAACTGAGGCAACAAGCCAAAATATATTTCTGTTCTTGCAGAGCAGAAGCAAGCAGGGGCTCCGCATGGAGCCTACAAGGCCTCATATGTACCGTAGATATTCATATTTTATGAACGTCCCCCTCTACTTCGGTGTAGAGAGACGGTCTTGAGGGGAATAGACAATGAATTTTATAGATTCAAAGAGGGCTGAAATGTTTTGTTTTGTTTTGTTTTGTTTAACTCCGGGGAAGCATGGCATTATTCAGAAGTGATTCAGGCTGGTTTCTCCTTGATTCACTAGGATATAAGAAATTTTCTTATACTTGAAATTTTAGGCCTCGATAGCCTTGAACTATGCCGTCTACGTTCCGACCTAAGCTTAGCTCATAAGATTATTTACCAAAACGTCCTACCTGTAAATGAGTACTTTAATTTCAACCGTAATAACACAAGGGCTATCAATAAATTCAAACTCAATGTAATTCACTCTAATCTTGATTGTAGGAAATATGACTTCTTAGAACTTAGAAGAACTAAGTTGGAAGGGACCTTGGAAGTCTTCTAGTCCAACCCCCTGCCCAGGCAGGAAACCCTACACCACTTCAGACAAATGGTTATTCAACATCTTCTTAAAAATTTCCAGTGTTGGGGCATTCACAACTTTGCAGGCAAGTTGTTCCACTTATTAATTGTTCTAACTGTTAGAACAATTAGTTTTCCTTAGTTTTAAATTGCTTCTCTCCTTGATTAGTTTCTACCCATTGCTTCTTGTTCTACCCTCAGGTGCTTTGAAGGATAACTTGACTCCCATTTCTTTGTGGCAACCCCTGAGATATTGGAACTCTGCTATCATGTCACCCCAATCCTTCTTTTCATTAAACTAGACATATCCAGTTCCTGCAACCGTTCTTCATATGTTTTAGCCTCCACTCCCCTAATCATCTTTGTTGCTCTTCTCTGCACTCTTTCTAGAGTCTCAACATCTTTTTTTACGTCATGGCAACCAAAACTGAATGCAATATTTCAAGTGTAGCCTTACCAAGGCATTATAAAACGGTATTAACACTTCATGTGATCTTGATTTTATCCCTCTGTTTATGCAGCCCAGAACTGTGTTGGCTTTTTTGGCAGCTGCTGCACACTGCTGGCTGATATCTAAATGATTGTCCACTAGGACTCCAAGATCCCTCTCACAGTTACTATTATTGAGCAAGGTACTATATATACGGTACCTGTGCATTTTGTTTTTCTTGCCTAAATGTAGAACCTCACTTTTTTCACCATTGAATTTCATTTTGTTAGATAGAACCCAATGTTCAAGTCTGTCAAGATCCTTCTGTATCTTGAACCTATCTTCTGGAGTGTTGGCTATTCCTGCCAGCTTGGTGTTATCTGCAAATTTGATGAGTTCCCCATCTATTCCCCTCGTCCAGGTCATTGATGAAGATGTTGAAGAGCACTGGGCCTAAAACAGAGCCCTGGGGTACTCCACTGCATACTTCCCTCATGTAGATGCAGTTCCATTGAGGACTACATGTTGAGTGCAGTTGGTCAGCCAGTTATGAATCCATCTGGTGGTGATGCTGTCTAACCCACATTTTTCTACTTTATCTAGTAGTAAGTTATGGTGTACTTTATTAAATGCTTTATTAAAGTCCAAGTAAATTATAATGACAGCATTTCTCTGGTCCATTAATTTTGTCACTTTGTCAAAGAATGCAATAAGATTAGTCTGGCATGATCTGTTTTTGACAAACCCACGTTGGCTTTTGGTTATTACTTGGTTTGCTTCTAGGTGTTCGGTGATTCGTTGTTTGATTATCTTTTCCAGAATCTTCAGGCTGATAGGTCTGTAGTTTCCTGGATATATTTTTTTTTCCTTTTTTGAAGATGGGAACTACATCAGCTCTTTTCCAATCCTCTGGCAGTTCCCCTGTGCTCCAGGATCTTTGAAAGATATAGTTCAGTGGTTCTGAGATCTTGTCTGCCAGTTCCTTCAGAACCCTGGGGTGTAATCCATCTGGTCCTGGTGATTTGAACTCATCTAAGGTAGACAAGTGTTCACTTACCATTTTCTTCCCTATTTTAACTTGAGTTCCTAATCTGTTTTTTATGGTGCTGTTTTTAATAGGTTAGACTGTTTCCCAAGCTTCTTGAGTTGTTTTCCCCTTGAGGATTCTCATCCATGGAATCCTTCTCAAGTTCTAAGTTTATTGAAATTATCTCTCTTAAAATCTAAGACTCCAGTTTGACTTTGTTCTACTACTTGTGTTTGCATAATGTTGAATTCCAATATTGCGTGATCACTTGCCCCTAAAGTTCCTGAAGCTTCAACACCTTCTATCATGTCGTCTCTGTTAGTGAGAATTAAGTCCAATATGGCTGATCCCCTTGTTCCCTTCTCTACTTTTTGGGAAACAAAGTTGTCTGCTAGGTTTGTTAGGAACCTGTTGGATCTTCCACTTGGTGCAGAGTTTGTCTCCCAGTTGATGACAGGATAGTTAAAATCCCCCATTACTATTGTGATGTGCTTCCTACATACCTTAGCTGACTAGCAAAAAGTTCATCTACTTGCTCTGTTTGGTTGGGTGGCCTATAATATAGACCTATGGCAATGTCATCCCACCCCCCCTTAATATTGACCCAAATGCATTCAAAATAAATTTTATCATTGTTGTGCTCTATTTCTGTAGAGATGTAGTTATTTCTTATATATAGTGCAACTCCATCTCCTCTTTTATTTGATCTATTTCTTTTAAATAATTTATATCCCTCTAACTGTATGTTACATTTGTGGGTTTCACCCCACCAAGTTTCTGTAATGGCAACAATATCATATCTGCCCTCATTTACTTGAATTTCTAATTCACCCTGTTTATTCCTCATACTCTGTGCATTGGTGTATAGACATTTGAGTCCATTTTGATTGACCCTATGTTTCCTGTCTACATAACCTGTGTTATGAAACAGGTGCTTTCTTGCCACCTGTTTGATTAATGCACATGGTATGGCACTCACTATTAAATGCTTGGTTTTGGTTGACAGCAGGGGTGATAATCTTACTTGCATAGACATCTATGTTACATGTATTGATAGCCCTATTAATTTTGGATTGCTGGGGACAGAAATGTTCTGTATCAATTAATTCTCTGTCCCCAGTGTTCAGTTGAAATGTTTATCCAGAAAATCTGTGAATTTATTGCTAAGTACCTCAGTCCCTTTCTTTGATGGATGCAATCCATCTCTTTTTTACAGTTCTTCATAGGACCAGTTGCAGACATCATGACTAATAAAACCAAAGCCTTCTCTTCTACACCAGTCCTTTAGCCACACGCTGGCCTTTCCCTTTTTGTTCCTTATATACTGGTAAAACGTCTGAAAAGATAAGCCTATAATCTATACTACTAAGTTCATACTCCAAGCTCTGGAAATCATTCTGCACAGAAAGTACATCCTTTTGGGACAGATCGTTTGTGCCAAGATATATAATAGCATCAACATCATAGTCCTTACTGGCATTCTTGACTATCTTAAGAATACGCCTCTTGTCTCTACTGGCACTAGCACCTGGCAGACACCTGACCTCTTTCAAAACCTCCATATCTTTTCCTAAATTTACATCCCTTACAATTGAATCACCAACCAGAAGGTGGCTTCTCTTTTTGGATACCGTGCTCTTCTTGTATGATGGTGTAATACCTGGTTCACGCTTTCCTCTTTCCAAAGTAAGTTCTTCATCTCGGACCACAATCCCTTGCTTATTTGAGTTATCAGTACTCAAATCAGTACTACTTCTGCAATAGAGTAGTAAATGTCTGGAGCATTCTACCTGATCCTGTTATTAGTCTCACTATTTCCCATACCTTTTACCTTAAACTGTCTACCGTGGACCTTTCATGTTTTTTAAGAGGTCCCTTAGGGGTGTGCATAAGTGCACCAGCGTGCCTACTGTCCCTGTCCTACTGTTCCCATTTATATGTACTCATTTTATGAGTTTATGGCTATGTTTTGCCTATTTATATCCTTTTATTTGTGCCAAATTTTTTTCATGTGTCCATGTCTATGTCTATACTGTTATTTCTTTCTTTGTACTTGTTGACAAATAAATAAATAGAAAGAAAGAAAGAAAGAAAGAAGAAAGAAAGAAAGAAAGAAAGAAAGAAAGAAAGAAAGAAAGAAAGAAAGAAAGAAAAAGAAAGAAAGAAAGGGAAGGAAAATCAAAACAAGGCATGGCTGATTCTGTTACTGTCGCTTATTTTGATAAACATACTTATAATGTTCTTGTGGGATTGGTATCCTGATCTGGTGTATCTTACGGGGCTCACATCTGGTCTGCTTGAAGGAGAATATGATCTGACTCAAGCTCTATCTACATAGAGCTCTTCAGTTCCCAAGGGGAAAAAAAATCCTTTGGATCATATGTAACGTCTGTCAACTTGACCCAAATGTGTCTTTTCCTGGAATCATACTGCAGCTATATAGAAAACAGCCACAGGATCCTGGGAGATACTGTAGAGCAGAGGTGTCAAACTTGATTTCATTGAGGGCCGCATCATTGAGGGCCATTGTGTTTGACCTCAGGAGGCCAAGTGGGTGTGACCAGGGTGGGCGTGATTAGCTCGACATCCTGCAGCCTGCGCATGGACCTCCTGAGCTCCATTTTCTCTGGTGGAGGGCTGCAGGAGGCCGTCGCAGCCAAAAATGGAGCTCAGGAGAGCCTTGGGCAGCCCTTCCGAGTGCCATTTTCGCTGGCAGAGGCACCGCGGGCTGGTCCTTCGCTGTTTCCAGGGTGTTCCCACGGGCCAGATCCAAGCACCCATGGGCCTTGAGTTTGACACCCCTGCTGTAGAGAGTTTGCAATAGATGCTGTGTGAATATTCCCATAGGCTCCAGGTTATATTTTCCTCAGTGCTGCACAACTCTAGTACAGATAGTCTTGTGCAACAACCAAAAATGATTCACTCCTGAGATTTTTAAATATATAGCTGTAAAGCATAGTTTTTGATGATGGAACAGGTTGTTGCATCTTGGCTTAAGTATATGATGTGACTTAATGCACCATGCTGAACTCCAATTCTGCTAACTATGGTTTGACCAAAAACTTTAAATGATTGAGTTCACATGTTCTCCTAAGCAGGGATAACAAGGTGTAATCTCAGGCTGCATGCCATCCTCAGTTCTCCATTTTGCATCGTCTGAAGCTCTTGAATGCTAAACCCCCCCCCCCTCTGTTTTGCAGTGTTTCCTATATTTTGAAAATTGTAGTATAAACCTTGGGTTCCCAAACTGTGTGTTATGATGCTTTGGGGGCACCACAACAAACTGAAATGGATGCTGAAGAATATTTTAATATTTTAGAGGGAAACAGTGACACCTGGCATCCATTGGTCACTGTGCAAACTGCTAGGGTAGTATCAATGGTTCCTTCAAATATATCCCACAGTGCCTTTATGAGTTTGCTGCCTGTTAATTTTACATTTCCCATATTGTGTGCTGTGGTGCCCAGCCACACAAATTGGGAACTGTAGCAGGGGTGAAATGTAAAATTTGTTACTACAGGTTCTGTGGGCATAGCTTGGTGGTGGTGGGGGTAATGTGACCGGGGTGGGCATGGCCAACTTTTTCTTTTTTTAACTTTTCAAAGCATTTTTTGATGCTTTGAGGCATCAAAAAATGCTTTGAGGCAACTCAGCTGGGATCGTCAGAGACTTTTCAAAGCATTTTTTAACCACCTCTTTGGCCAAGAGGTTGCAGAAAAAAATGCTTTGAAATGCTTTGAAAAAGCATTTCAAAATGCTTTGAAAAGCCTCTGACAATCTCAGCTGAGCCGCGCGATCATCAGAGGCTTTTTTGTTTTACTTTTAAAAGCATTTTTTCATTGGAAGAGGTTGTAGAAAAAATGCTTTTAAAAGTAAATTAAAAAAAACTTTTGATGATTGTGCAGCTCAGCTGGGCATGGTGGGAGGGAGGGGTGCAGGGATTTTTGCTACTGATTCTCTGAACCACCCACCATCATCGCTACCAGATCAGGTGATCCACTCCGAACTGGGAGCATTTCACCCCTGAACTGTAGAGTATTATGAAAAATTGTTGAGACATTAAAGTGGCCTTGGCTGAGAATGTTTGGGAACCTCTAGTGTAAACTAGGCAAATTTGCAGTGTGCTGTACATGGGGCTGCCCTTGAAGACCATCCAGAAGCTACAACTGGTCCAGAATGCAGCATCCTCATAGTTTGCTCATATTGCATTTTTGTTTCACAGATTACTTCAGCTTCCAGTTTCTTTCCCAGTGCAAAGGAAAAAGGAGGTAACTGGCTGGTGCCTCTTTTCCTTTGCAGTATCAGCCAAACTAAGGAAGGGTGCCAGTCTTTACAGCCTGAGGGTCTGATTACCTACAAAACTGCTTCCCCACTAGGAATTTATGTACCATGGCTTAGATAGGTAAGAGAGGCACTTCTGAAGATCCTCTTATGGCCAGATGCTTGAGTTTTTGAAGAACAGGGTCATCTTCTTTGGCTATGAATGTTATCCCTAAGGAGGTACATTTGCCCTCCCCTCTTTCAGCATTTGACTGGGAGATTGATTATGTGCCATCAAATGGTTGTTGACTCTCAGTGATTTTCTCCATTACTCCCAGCATTTAAATAGATGATAAAAATAATGTCTCTTTTGATGTTTCATTATTATTATAATGACCTTGTGTTTGATTTTTGCCATCATAATTACATTTTGTTTTTTATATATATTACATATTTACATAATATATGGTATATAAAACTGTATAAACCCCTGAGTCCTCCAATAGACAGAAAGATGATGGTATAAGTCAATAATATATGTACAAAGCAAAACACCTTTTTCAAATGCTTTGTATTGTCCTAATAATGTTTTCTTTCTTCTATTTTGAAAAAAAAAAATGACAGTTTTGAAGAAGCAGGCAGAGCAATATCTGACCTGGCTCCTTTACTTATACTTCTCCTGTCTGATTTCTGAAGTATTTAGAGCCAGTCATGATATTAGGAATGTAAAAGTTGTCTTATACCATTTATTACAGCAATACAATCTCTCTTGTTGACTCTCTCTCAACCAAAGCAACAAAACTCATGGATTTATCAATTGATTGCTCTTCATCATATTACATGAACAATAATACAGAACAACAAAGCAAAACATATTTCTTGTATAGAAAATTAAAAAAAAACCCACATCAGATACTGACACTGATTTGACATTCTCCCGTTATTTAAACACCTCTCCCTATCTGGATGGATCTCAGGTGTCCTTCATAAGCTTCTGTAGCAATCCCTTGGGGAAAGTGGAAAACATGGCAGAAACTACTAATTTAAATGGGCTGCTTTCAAAACACTGACATGTTATTACCTGTTTTGAGAGACAAATCTTTACTTATGCAGCATGACACTGAAACAAAATAGAATGTATTGTAACACCTGATCTCATCAGATCCTAGCAGAAACATTACTGTAGCTGTGTCATGTTCTATAAAATGTTTCATATAACTGGAGAAAATGCATTATGGGATGAAATCTTTTCCAATATAATATTTTAAACTATCTGTTGTTTGTTTGTTTGTTTTTTTAAAAAACCTCAACTGACATTTTAGACAGCCCATGTGCACCTTCTGATTTGAAAGAAATAAGGAAAGTCTAGGACTACAACAGTAAACTGAATACATAAACAGAAATATTTAAAATTACATACCAGTTCAGCCAATATTAGGCAGAAAATTGAAGATACCAAAAGTTCTTATTCTTTGAGAGTGTGTTTATGTATATGTATGTGTGTGCACATTAATATATATATGAATGTGTTTTTACATTATATATGTATTTTACAATACAAATATATTTTGTGTATGTGTGTATGTATGTATATTATGTTTGGTAGTCTTCTCTACACTTTTGTGAATTGAATTCAAAATTACTTATGCCACAAAATCCATGTTTTTAATCTCACAAGATTTGGCTATGGACCCAGAAGGGCTAAACTGAAATTTCCTGGTGTGGACCGGTTGTTTCTTTAGATGTTTTTATCTTTGATCTTCCAAGCAAATGAAATGAAGAAAGAAAATATCCTAAACCAAATCATCTCAAATAAAAAGAAAGTACTTGCACTTTAACTGACATGGTCTGCAACATACCTGACCAGGTGCAATAAGTATGCCTATTAACAATTCCTTTATCACCACTATGGGTGCCTGTGTCTTTCTCAATCTTGGGTCCTCTACTATGGGCCTTGGGCCTTGAGGTTTCTGTGTTGTATCATAACTGTTCCTAGCACTGCAGTCTTCTAAACCGAGAGCTTTGATGATGTTCCTAGGATTTGTTGGAGCCATTCTCCCATCTTAAGAGTCACAGGTCTGAGTGTTCCCACCACTACTGGAACCACTTTGGCATTTGCTTTTCACATCCTCTCCAGTTCCTCCTTTAGGCCCTGGTTCTTTTTCTGCTTCTCATACTCCCTTTCCCCCCCTAAGAGACGTGGTGGCACAGTGGTTAGAATGCAGCATTGCAGGCTAATTCTGCCGACTGCCAGCAGTTCGGCAGTTTGAGTCTCACCGGTTCAAGGTTGACTCAGCCTTCCGTTTTTCCATGGTTGGTAAAATGAGGACCCAGATTGTTGGGGGCAATAGGCTGACTCTGTAAAACTGCTTAGAGAGAGCTGTAAAACACTGTGAAGCGGTATATAAGTCTAAGTTCTATTGCTATTGCTAATGTTGATTTATAATGTTCACACACACACACACACACACACACACACACACACACACATCTAATTTCATATTTATGAAATCTTGTTTCAGTGGATAGATGATAGATAGATAGATAGATAGATAGATAGATAGATAGATAGATAGATAGATAGATGTAGTTGTATACACATACACAAACACACATTCCATCCTGTAAACAGAGAACAAGGAAGGAATTTGTCTTGTTCATGCTGCATTTCATTCTCTCTCGTGTTGCATTTACTAAGCTTCTGAATTCCTGTAGAGGGCTCCTTTATCTTGTTATAGGCAGTAATAAAAAGGAATCATGGCACCAGAGTAGGTAGCTGCTCCCCTACCCTGATGGCTGAACTTTAAATATGATTGCCACCCCTTGATTGAAAAAAATTGAATCATTTTGCCTAACACAGAGCTCCTGGTTTGGAATATATATTCTCTACCAACAACGGTGTATATATTATTTCAAGAACTGATCAGTCACAAGCAGATGATTAAGTCAAATTAAAGTATTATCTGCAGCGAGTTAACTCGGTTACAATATTTAACAGCTTCACCTGGGTTGTGAAAATTATTCAGCTAATAATTTTAAAAACAGCAAGGAGGGAACATAAGTAATGTAGAACTTAAAGGAAGAAAATTTGTACTGATGTGAGCTAGGGCTGTGAGCTTTCTGCAGGGGTTCAAAATTCTTACCATCGGTCTGATCTTGCATCAGATGATGTGCTCCTTGTAAGAAATAGTTTCATTGTTGGATTCACTTCTTTTAACTGTTAACAACTACTTATCACTGACCTTATAGCAGGGATCCCCAACCCTCCATGGACCGGCGCTGGGCTGTGGCATTCCAGGAACCAGGTCGCACAAACAAACAAAGCCCCATATGCAACTATGGGATGCAGGCAGCACACAAAATTACGCCCCCTCCGCTCCATGGAAAATCCTCTCTCCACGGAACTGGTCTGTGGTGATCAAAAGATTGGGGGTTTCTGCCTTATAGTTCTACTCAGTCAGGAGAAGATGTATATAAGAAAAATGGACAATGCCACAGGTCCTGCCTCTGCTTTGCTGAAGTATGAAGAACAGCCTTCAAAGCCGCATTCGGGGCAGTGGTGGGTTGCTACTGGTTCACCTTGGTTTGGGCGAATTGGTAGCGGCAGTGGCGGGAGGCTCCACCCACCCACCTGGATGCCATCAATACGGTCTGTGAAATTTTCTATCTGATTTCTATTTTTTAATACTTTCTCTTCAACATTATTAATTTCTTGTTTCTCATTTAAATTTTCCTCTTCCAACTCCTCTTCCTTTTCTTTTTCTGTATTTTTAAATGAATTTTCAAGTTTCTGCGCATGTGCAGAAGTGGCGCCCAAGAGCAAACCGTTAGCAAAGGTAAGTGAAGCCTACCACTGATTTGGGGCATCCCATCAACAAAGGGGTGGCTAGGATCAAAATGATGGAATAGAGGCTGGGAGGAGAAACTAATTTCAAGCTCAGAAAGGTTGTTTGTTCTCAAATAGACCACTTTGGATCTCTTTCATTAGAATTTAAGTCAATGGCCTCATTTGCACTGGGCAAAATCGGAAGTAAAATCCCTGTAAAAGTTGGCAACCCCTCCCACCCACAAATGTTAGACATCTTTGATATTTCTAGGTGCTTGCCAAGAAGTTTCTCCTTAAAAGAATCCCTCTTCATTCCTTCTCTCAAGAGGCAATGACTCCAGCAGTTTAAGGCAGAAAGATCAGATGAACTCTTTTCCATCTTAGCATAAGTTTTGTTTTACCAAGGCATCGTAGCACATTTCTGCAGCTAATCCTCAACATACGACCATAATTAAGCTCAGAATTAGAATCATCAGTCATGCTGGTTGTTAAGTCGGTCACCATTCGGCCATGCCTGATTTTACAACTTCTTTTGCAGCAGCCATTAAGTGAAACATCATAAGTGACTCCAATGTCCACAATGGGCATTTTTTTTCCTTGAAACTGAAGTAAATGTTGGTTTGCAGCAAAAAACCTTGTCAATCACGATCGCATGACCAGAAGACATGGCAAATGTGTGCCAGTTGCCAGGCACCCAAGATTCAATCACGTGACTTTTGGGGGGTGGGGAGGGAGCTTCTATTGGAACTTTGAATTCAGGTTGTAAGGAGTCCTGGGGAGGTCTGCTGTAATTTTGAATGGTTACTAGGTGACCGCTTATAAATCGAGGACTACCTATAATGTGAATAAGGTTTAGGGAAGGATTTTTTTTATAAGAAACAAAATGTCATGCAGGTAAATTACAACTTATTTGTCCAGAATATCTGGGGAAAATATCATGAATCTGGCAAAGACTACAGGGCAATTAGTATGATCAAAAGGCATTATTGCACACTTTCATTTTCCATAACAAGTATCAAAGGCTGTTAAATATTCATTACTCTCCTTCATCTAAATCAAATTGTACACTCCTTTTTTTAATCCAGTTAAGTGAAATTCTATACCTTCTGAAGGCAGGCTGGCAGGACCAAAATAAGGACAGTGGGTCCTAGTATTAAACTCAGAAATCCATAAACATGTACAATTTTCAAGGAATTATCTTTCACACACACACACACACAAACACACACACTCCTTGACTTACAACAGTTCATTTATTGACCGTTCAAAGTTACAACAGCACTGAAAAAAGTGACTTATGACCATTTTTCACAGTTACAACCTTTGCAGCATTCCCATGATCATGTGGTCAAAATTTAGATGCCTGGGAAGTGACTCATATGTATGACCGTTGCTGTGTCCCAAGGTTATGGTATCCCCTTTTGTGACCTTTTGACGAGTAAAGTCAACGGAGGAAGCCAGATTCACTTAACAACTGGGCTACTAACTTGTCAACTGCAGTGATTCACTTAGCAACTGTGGCAAGAAAAGTTGTAAAATGGGGCAAAACTCACTTAACAAACTTAACAAACAGAAATTTTGGGCTTGAGGACTACCTGTACATATATACATATATCTACACAGCACACAGACACCGACAGGCACCCACATATATATTGCATTACCTACACAAATGTACTATATGTATATGTATGTATATACATACACACATTCACACACACATATATTGTGATTTCAAATCTTTTTCTCTATCTTCCTGCCTAACAGGACTTGTCAACCCTTGCAAGGCTGGAAAACTCAGGAAACAAGAGCCACTTGGATTTCTTGAAAGTGCTTTATTGCTTGGAGCATAATGCAGTAGCATCATGAAAGCCTGTCAAAGTAATTCTCCTGCTCACCTTACACCTGGCACAATTAAGGCAGAATTGCTTTGAGTCTCTTTCTGATGGTTCCCTCGCTCTCTGGACTAAGACATCCTTTCTTCCACCTCCACTTTCCCTGAGTCCGTAGACTGGTTCTATCTTTCTTTTTTTCCATTTAGAAACACTTGCTGTAATTTGAAAATGGCTCCTCCTGTAGCATGATTGTGATTTTTATTTACTGTAAAAAACAACACTTACCATCGTTTTTACTGCCAGCTATAAATCTACGGCAGACATTTGTAACCTCTTATCTTACCGTTAGGTTGTATAACTCTTCCAGATTCACCAGTCATAACGGTACTCGTATTTCCTCGTGACCAGCAAAGCACAGGGATGGGTGCAAGCGTAAGTGTGTGTGCAGCTAGTGTCAAGGGTGTGTTTTTTTAAATGAAAAATTGCCAGCAGAGAAATGAGAGCAAGATATAGGAGGGGTGAGCACACAGACAGGATGGAGGGAGAACAGCAAGACAAGCAGAAACAGGGTTGTTGTGGAAGAAGGCATGGGAATACGTGAATGCACGCCACCTTTTTTGAAAGCCGAAGAAGAGATGGAAGCAGAACCAAGCAATCTCTTCTAAAATACAATACTGAAATTTTGGAATTGTCAAGGAGAAAACAGTGAAAACCATTGCAGTCATCAAAAGCAGAAGGCTTGGTGCGAGCAACTGGGCTCAAGCAACTTGAGAATATCAACATTATTGATATTCCCTTCCATTGGGGCAGGCCCTAGCTGCAGCTCCTTTTGCACAACAGGCACAAGGAGGGGGCAGCCAGCCTGCTGCAATCAGGAGAGGATGGCCTGTTACTTATAAGTTACTTGCTTTGGAGTGGTATGGGAGGTCTTCATGCTAAAATGGTGGGGGTCATTCCTGCTTCCTGTTACTTATGCTGGGAGAGATCTCTTCAGGATGGGAAGAAGTTTGGCAATAGTAGTACCTGGCCTCCCCTGATTCACCTGGGCCTTGGAGCCTGCTCCTTGGGCCACAACAGGTAGTCCAATATGATTGAAGGATTCTGGGTTGAAGGAAACTGGCCTATTAGGAGGTGTTCAAGAGCCAACACCTGCTGACACTGATTGATAATGTGAAATAATAAGTGCAAGAATTTGAAATAGAAATACTTTAAATAATTTCTGATAATAATCAAAGAAATAGTAAAGATGCTAGAATAACAGAATGACAGAATAATTGAGTTGGAAAAGATCTTGGAAGTCTTTGAGTCCAAACATGTGCTCAAGCAAGAAACCTTATACTGTTTCAAAAAATGGTTGTCCAATCTCTTCTTAAAAGCCTGCAGCGTTGGAGCATCCATAATTTTTTGGAGGTAAATCACCCACTAATTATTTTTTCTACCATCAAGAAATTTCCCCTTAGTTCTAGATCAGTGGTTCTCCTAATGCCGCGACCGTTTAATACAGTTTGTCATGTTGTGGTGACCCCCAATCATAACATTATTCCTAAAACCATTGAAAATATGTGTTTTCTGATGGTCTTAGGTGACCCCTGTGAAAGAGTCGTTCGACTCTCAAAGGGGTCGCGACCCACAGGTTGAGAACCACTGTTCTAGATTGATTCTCTCCTTGATTGGTTTCCATCCATTGCTTCTTGTCCTGTCTTCAGGTGCTTTGGTTGACCCATTCTTCTTTGTGGCAGCTCCTTAGATATTGGAATACTGCTATTTGATTGATTACTGACAATGCATTTAAATTCAAAAGATCTGGTAACATTGTAAAGAAAAGCTTATTTTGATTAAACAAAACTCTACTTATACGAACCATTTAAGATTTATAGCAGGTGGCAAAATTCCAAATAATTTAGCTGTAACAAATATAGTAGGATGCCTGACTCCTTGTTGACTCTGGATATCTCACAAATACAAAAGAAAAGCATCATCTGGATATACAAGTGAAAAATCTGACTGACCAGAAAAACAGTACACCAAGTCATAAGATTAACTATACTTTATATAGAAGTGGTTTAATCATAGTTTCAATTTTTTGCCACTCTCTCATTTTCTCTTTCTCCCCTGCCCAATAAACAAACAAACAAACAAACGTAATTTAGATCTTTTTAGGCATACAGTATAAGTGTGCCATTATTATTGGTTAATCTATAGTGAGATTCACAGTCTTTGAGGCTGGTTAATAGCTCAGCAGCTCAAGTCCTAACCAAGGATCTAGGAACTGTTAAGGTATCGTCGGAGAATGTAAGCTGTTCCGAGTAAGGTGGTTTTTTGTAGAGTCAAAATGTTCAAGTCCGGTAAATTTAGAATTTCTAAATAGCGGGGGGAGCCCTTTGGGTATTGCTCCAAGAGCTCCAATTACAATCAGGACAACACACAATTTCTTTTTCCACAGTCGCTCAACTTCAATTTGCAAGTCCCGGTACTTTGTGATTTTTTCTTGCTGCTTGTCTTCAATCCGTGCATCACCAGGTATTGCAATGTCAATGAACCATACTTTTTTCTTTTCAACTACTGTTGAAACACACCTTATGTCAGGTGTGTTGTGGACCAAGTGCCTGTCAGTCTGAATCCTAAAGTCCCACAAGATCTTGAGTTTCTCATTCTCTAAAACTTTCTCAACCTGATGTTCCCAGTGGTTTTTGCTGTACTCAAATCCAAACTTCTGGCACAATTTCCAGTGAATGATCTTAGCAACACGGTCATTGTGCTGTAGGTAGTCAGTTTGTGAAATTTTGCTGCACCCACTGATCAGATGGTCGACTGTCTCATTTTTCTCATTGCAGAGGTGGCATTTGCTGTTGGTGGTAACATGTTGAATTTTTGCCTTCATGCAGTTTGTGGCTAGGGCTTGTTCTTGAGCTGCCAAAATAAAGCTTTCTGTTTCTTTTTTCAGTACTCCTGATCTTAACTAGTTCCAAGTTAGTTTCTGGTCAGCTTTGCCTTCAATACTTTTCAACTATTGGCCATGCAGAGCTTTGCTTTTCCAATTTTCAGCTTGCTGCTCAATTACTTCTTTCTTATATTCTGCTTCTGTTTTAGTTGTCTTTAAAAGGCCTCCTTTATTTACTTCCTAAATCATTGGTTCTTCACTTTTCTGGATGTAATCATTCAAGCTGCATTTTTCTTCTTCCATAGCCTGCTTTACTTGTAAGAGTCCTCGACCACCCTCTGCTCTTGGTAAATATAATTGGTCAACATCACTTTTAGGGTGAAGGCATGATTTATTGTCATAAACTTCCTTGTTTTTCTGTCCAAATTGTCTAACTCCATCTGGGTCCAGTTAATTATTCCTGCAGAGTATCGAATCACAGGTATAGCCCAGATATTTATGGCTTTTATGATGTTTCCTCCACTCAATTTGGACATTAATATCTTACGAATTCGCCGAATGTACGTGGCTGAAGTTATTTCCTTGACTTTATTATGCATTAAATCAGAGGCCTCTAAAATCCCCAAGCCTTCTTCTGATTTTACTGCCTTTATCGTTTCTTCATTCTCTAGTTCTATTCCATCCTCTTCTATGATCTTACCTGCTTTAGTTGCTATTGCACATTTGTCAATTCCAAACTGCATACCAATGTCTTGGCTGAATTCTTTTGTGTGTACAATTAATAAATTCAGTTCAGCTTTTGTTTTACCAAACAGCTTCAAATCATCCATGTACATCAAGTGCGAGATTTTCAGTCCTTTCTTTGCAAGTTCGTATCCACAGTTCAGCTTTTTCAAAATGATTGTCAGCGGTAGCATTGAGAGTATAAAAAGTAGGGATGAAAGGGAATCACCCTGGAAAATGCCTTGTTTAATTTCAACTTCACCTAGTTCTTCTTCATTAGCCATAAGTTTTGTTTTCCAGAGGTTCATTGAAGATTCCATGAATTTTTGTATGTTTCTGCTGATGCCAAAGATTTCCAGCATTTCTTGATCCAGCTATGGGGAACTGAATCAAAAGCTTTCTTATAGTTTATCCAAGCCATGAACAGGTTGATTCGTCTTTTCTTTGAGTTCTTTAGGATTAGCTTGTCAATCAGCAATTGATCCTTTGTTCCTCTTGAGTTTTTGCAGCATCCTTTCTGTTCTACAGGAAGCAAGTTATTTCTTTCCATAGATTTGGTTTGCAATGATATCAGTTAGAAGCTTGTATGTTGTTGGCAAACAAGTGATTGGCCTATAGTTTCCAGGGTCCTTTCCTTTTTCTTTATCTTTTTGGATCAAAAATGTCCTTCCAGTTGTCACCCATTCATCATTTTCAGGTGTTTTTAGGACCTGGTTCATCTGGGTTGCCAATTTTGTGCACACTTGTAAGTGCCTTTAACCAGAAGCCATGCAGCTCATCTGGTCCAGGTGCACTCCAGTTCTTCACTTTTCTTGACTGTCTTTGCATCATTGCTTTTGTTATTTTCATGTCTTCCATTTTATGTACTTTAATAGAGTCCTCAGCCTGTTTGATCCATTTTGCATTTCTGTTATGCTTCTTGTTGTTTTCCCACAAATTCTTTATTATTATTATTATTATTATTATTATTATTATTATTATTATTATTATTATTATTATTATTATTATTAGCGGCAGCAGCAGCATCATCTTTATTCATTAAGTATGAATTAAAAATTATTATTATTATACGGGTCTCTGACACTGAATACCAAATGCTTTTGGCAACCAATGGAAGATATTTAATTTTTGCTTACCATAAACAAAGCAAAAAACAACAACAACAACGCACGAGGACTAGAAAGCTACATTGCGAATTCTTTAGTAAGATCTGTGGAGTCTTATGACCTATTATTCCACCTCCATAAAACATAAAACTTGATTTGCTTTGTGAAACTAAAATGCAGACTTTTTTTGTACCTCTGTATCAAAAATGCACACTTGGGTTCATTTGTCAACCAGCCTTATTGATTTTATAATGTGTATTCCCCCCCCCCCCCCCCCGTCTTTATTGAAAAAGTGCTTCCAGGTTTCAGATTATTTACAGAGTGTTGATTATTCTTTGGAGGCAAGCAAACAGTTTCACCATTTGTGAAAGACACTGAGTGCTGATATATGAATCTTTTAGATATGTTGGCCATCATGCTGGTGGAAATCATGACTACTGATTAAATTACACAAGTTTTCCCAATTAAGGGGTAATACAATTCTTCTATTGAGATTTCAGACCCAAATACATTAATGTGAAAAGGAGATTCTACCTGCTCATTATGCAATTATTATATTCCTTTTTAATTCACTTTTATTGCTAATGGAAGTTTTCATAAAGCCACAATCTGATTATCTTCTGTGTTATTTATGTGCTGGTTTCACTGATTTAGGACCAATATGTTATAAAATAATCTTCATTTTATAATAGTCAAGGAATATAAACAAACCACAGCTACATTATGAGAAAAATATTTTTATGCTTGTAAGCAAGGTATCCTATAAATAGGGATTGTTCTAAAGCACAAAGTTTGTGATATTCTAAGTCTCAAGTTAAGTAAGTATAAATAGTCCCTATGAATTACAAATAATTAGTGATTATTTTTCCTTTTGAGATAGCAAGTGGATTTTTTTCCAGGTTTGAGCATACTGTATAAATCTGTGAAATGAATGAGAAAATTGGCTGAGAATAGTATTTTTGCTTCAGTTAAAACAATGCTGGGTTTTCATTCCTGTTTAAATTAGAATCATACATATTCTCCAGTCTAAACTTTTGATTTGCCTAGTTGGAGATTTTATTTTAATGTAAACCCCAATAATGAAGTTTGGAAAGAAATGAAAAACTGGTTTAGGAGTATTTTCATTTGTTATATTTCAATATCTGTACAGTACTCATGAGGCATGATCCTTATATCTTCCCTTGTAATCTTAGGGCTGTGCACCACAGAGAGCGTAAGGAGGGAGTTAGAATCTACAAGATGGTGAGAACAGTATATGATTGAAGTTCTGTTCTTTGGTACATGACATGATGTTATCCATCTGTACAAAGTGGGTGGGGCTTTGAGCATGGCACTGTTCCTGCCGACTGGCAGATTTTGACCCTTCTCTTGATGCCAATGGTGGTGCAGACTTTTATTAGGATTTTGAATTCTGCAACCTGGTTTTAAAGCCATGTCCATCTGAGCTGGCCACGGCCTCCTGTTGATGCATCTAAATGAAGTAGTATTATTTTTTTGTGGGAGTGGAAGGTTCTATCTGTTTTGAAGGAAGTGGTAAATCCTCCTCTCCTTAAAGAAAACTATTTTTGGTTCCAGACTCATGGACATTTTCATTCAGTGTCCAGCTTTTACTTTTTAGAAAACATTGCAATGTTGAGAAGATTATTGAGAAGATGACTTTACAGCTTCAAATGGTCCTGGAGGAAAGTGATTTTATAGACCCTTTTCCCTTGGGTTTCAACTAAGATAGCATTTCTTGTGTTTGTATATGACCTCTGGCAGACTTGGGGTAAGAGGGCTGTATTTGCCTGACCCTCATAGATTCTTCAGGTTCTCTTAGTACTATTGATTGAGGTATCTTTCTGGACCCTATTAGCAGGTTGAGAGCAGGGAATACAGTTTTACATTGGTGCTACTATTTTTACCAAGGCTGGTTCCAATTGTTAGCATTGGGGAGAAATATAGCCTCAGGCCTTTGTTTTTATAAGGTGTCCCAGAGCTCAACTCTTTCCCCAACTCTTAGTTAAGTTTCTGAATGAAACTGCTGAATATAGTAAGGTTATTTGTTGGTACAGAGTTAAGTATCATCATTATGCTATTGATACTCAATTGTCAGTTTCCAGTGCCTGGAAGCTATGAAGTTTTGGATAGAATCCTAGTAAGACTGAGTAGCTATGGGTTTTATGGCTCTCTAGATCTGGAAAATTTCTATCACTAAATTTATATGAGGTTTTCCTCAAGTTGGTGTGCTTTTAGACTTGTGACTCCTACTTGAGGAACAGAAGCCATGGCCTTGTTCATCAATAATGTTCTTTCCTGAATTAGTTCTAGGTTGCTTCTCTCCTTGATTAGTTTCTTGCTTCTTGTCCTGCCTCAGGTGCTTTGAGCAATCTATTCTCCAAAGCACCTGAGGGCAGGACAAGAAGCAATGGGTGGAAACTAATTGTTCACAGGCCGGATTAATTGCTCTCAGCCATTTCCAGCCCAGGGGCTGTAGCTTGAGGATGAGTGCAATATAAAAAATGCAAAAATACAAAGATTTCTCCACAGACCACCAAATTTTTCTCGTGGACCACCAGTGGTCCGCAACCACCAGTTGGTGACCACTGGTATAGGGTTTCCTGCCTAAACAGGGGGTTAAACCAAAGACCTCCGAGGTCCCTTCTTTTTTTTTTAAATTTGATTTATATGCCGCCCTTCTCCGAAGACTCAGGGCGGCTTAAGCAATATGTGTTAAGCAATAGCCTTCCTACTTTTCTATATTTATACAAAGTCAGCTTATTGTCCCCACAAACTGGGTCCTTAATTTACCTACCTTAGAAAGGATAGAAGGTTGAGTCAATCTTGAGCCGGGGGAGATTCGAACTGGTGTAATTGCAGACAGCTGGATGTTAATTACGGTGCTTTAGTCTGCAGAACTAAACCAGGCTCAAACTCTGTTATTCTATTTGTGTTTCTATTTGTGACTTGGGAAATGCTCCTCATGCCTTAGTCACTTCCTAGTTGGAGTAAGTGCAAGTGTGCTGTATAAGAGCTTTCCTTTAAAAGGTATTAGAAGCTGTAATTGGGTCCAGAATGCAGCAACTGAAAGTATTTAATAATTTTTATATTGTGGTTTTATCTATATTTTTGTTAGCTTCCTAGAATTATTTATTAATATGATTAGATTTTATAAATGAATTAATATGACAGATCTTACTGTCAATTTTTCATAGAAAACATTTTTTTCATTGACATGAAAGTTATGGGGAAGTACTAATGTACCTAAATAATCCAAAAACCAAAGAATTGATCTTGGAAATAAAATCTCCAGTGGAAGCCATTTGCCTCCTGCAGCCCTTGACATTAAAAACAATAAAAAAAACAATTAATTAATTAATTAATTAATTAAAATAAAATAAGATACCAACCCCATCTGGTAATAATGCTCCATTTAGATGGGTTAGTCATCTGTTGCAAATACCCATTGATCATGGCATTTGAGACTGTAAATTTATTATAAATTTTGTCACTCATACTGGACAAACTTCCCTTTTTTACTACAGTCCATTTATTTCTAAAATATATGTCCTGACTTCTAGGATAAAATCCACCTAAGGCACACAGTATCAATATAATATTTGTCTGTTTCAAGCATAACAAAGGAGAAAGTAAAATAATGCATCATATATGTTATTAAAAAGTTGTGCAGGATAAGAATTTTCCAGATGCAACAGCTTCAGAAAATGGAAGCTTTAAAGTGTTTTGTTGTATGAAGAACAGCAATACTCTTCCACAAAAGTTATGGTCCTTAGTATTCCCAGTAGGGCAACTTATGTGAGAAAAGTATTACACATTCAGAATACAAACACAGCAATGACTAGAGTAACCCATACACTATGGCTCTTTATGACAACCCATCTGGCTTGACTGAATGCTCTTGTATTTCTAACTAGGACCTCCAGGTGAATCTTTTCCAGATTTTGTCTCAGGAAACTTCACTTAGCAGCCATTTCTTTTAAAAAAAATCCAATTTCCTTTCTTAGTCCTTGTTCATACAAGATTTTTATTATTATTATTATGTCATCAAAGACTGAACATTGTACAGACAGGAAATTAACCCAGTCAGTTAACTTCACAGAAGCCTATTTTAGTTTCGAAGAGATTCAGTTTTATTTGGGGCTAAAGTAAACCTCCTTGGTCAATGATAATAAGTGACTTGTTGTTTGACTGGCTTAACTAGCTCTTACCTCTTTTGAGATGATACGGTATACTGGAAAGCTCTAAAGAATTAGCTCTCTCAAGGAACATTGTCTCTATTGTCTTCCTTCATGGGGAAAGTGTGTTGGAAGAAATGTCCATCTGGGTTCAGTTCCAAGTGGAGAGAAAGACACTGGAAACATGGAGGCTGGTGGTCCTGGTGCAGCTAAACACATGGAGTGGAGAGTGAGTGTTATTTATACCTTCTCTTGAGCTTTGAACTTAAGCTTCCTGTTCCTGTGGCAAGGATAGGTATTCTATTGGTTGCTGTAGGGATGAGGTGCAAATCCTAGGAGTTTGTCTCAGATAAGTCTGGTTGAACTGTGCTGGGTGATGTAATATCCTCAGGTGCCATGTGGTGAGCTCTGCTGCTGGATGGGTAGAGGACTAATCCTATTATGTCCTGAGGGTCATGTCTTAATCCTATCAGCCTGGAGCTGAGGTCTTTTGTTTTGTAGATAGGCTGGCCCAGTCTTAATGTGCACCAAATATCCACTGGGGGCAGGGAGCTTTTCTTTGTCTTTAAAAACCTGTTTCTCCTTTTCTCATCCAGGAAAATATAATATTCTGCCTTCCTAAAGTATTACATTCTTCTAAGAGGGATAGGTACTAACTTTCTTTAAGTGGAAGAAAATGGGTAATAATGGATAAACAATATCCCCAGAATATGGGGGAGGAAAGAATAGAGATATATTAGCAACCCCCGCTTTCTTTGTGCTGGCTGAGGACACTGTAGAAGTGGGTTGTTGATGCACAAAAATGAGGTGTAACCAGATTCTGGGAGTGGAGATGGTTTAGAATTGTGAACAGTTGACACAAAGAAACTAATGTTTTTTTTCAGACACTAATTTAGATGGAGTGTACTTAACAAAACATACTGTGAAAGGATTACAAGAATTACAGCAAATGGACCATTTCCCATTAGAGCCAAATTTCATTAGTTGATGAAACAGAAGTTTCTTGTTTGCTAACTCAATTCTTCTATATTCACTCTTGCTGGGTTAAGCTCCTGATGGCTCCTCCTCCTGAAGCCTACTGTCATTAGCAGCCCCAGCCCATTAGAATGGCCTCCCACTGAAGATTAGGTTAGCTCCCACATTACTTGCCTAGAAGCAGCTGAAAATTTTCCAAGATTTGGGGACAGGATGCTGTCTTCATTTTTAAAATGATGGCTGCTGTCCTATCACACCATGTTTGAGTTTTTATAATGTTTTAATACATTTCTAATTTTAAACTAGCCACGGTTATTGTAACTATTTTACATTTCCTGAGAACCGCTAAGAATCATTCTAGATTGTGGTGAGAGAGATATATACCATAATAAATAAATGATATCGTAAATGATATTTTGATTATATTGATCTATATAGTTTTCTTGTACTGTGAGAGTTTCTTTAATTGTAGTTGTCTCGGGAGCTGCTGTGAATCCTGAAATGCAAATCTGCAAACAGAAGTAGAATGATTCTAGTAAAAGAAAGATAAAGGTAGTACCAATAGTAATAAGGGCCTTGGGAGCAATCTGAAAACTTCTGGAGCACCATTTGAATACCCACAACATTGACAAAATCACTATCAGGCAATTTCAAAAATCAGTTTTATCTGGAACAGTTTGCATTCTGTGTCGATAGCAATAGCAGTAGCACTTAGACTTATATACTTCTTCATTGTGCTTTACAGCCCTCTCTAAGAGGTTTATAGAGTTAGCATATTGCCCCCAACAATCTGGGTCCTCATTTTACCAGCCTCGTATAGTTGGAAGGTTGAGATTGGGTTGAACACGACTGCATAGTCAATGATTGTGAATTGAATTCAAAAATTAGCACAGTACAAAGTGGTGGCTTGATAATAACATACAAAGTTATTAAAGATAACATATAAAGTTCAGAATGGAAAACAAATATATTGAAGAGTGATTGGATAGAGAGGCCAAGAAGACCAGAAAGCTGTAGATGAACCTAGTTCTTGTTGTTAAAAGAGAACAAGAAAGTTCATGCAAGGTGGCTCTTTCAAGTAAAGGGAACCTGTCTAATTCAGATTATTCTTAGATCACAAAAGATGCTTTGGTGGTTTGGCCTTTCAGTGGATGTCAAAAGCATTTGTCTTCTTGACTCAGGACTTCTGAGAGGGCTCAGTCGCTAAGAAACTGAGCTTGTCGATCAGAAAAGTTGGCAGTTCGGTGGTTTGAATCCCTAGTACAGGTCTCCCGTGTGAGCAGGGGGTTGGACTAGATAACCTCCAAGATCCCTTCCAATTCTGTTACTATTAGGCTGTCTATCAAAATAGTGGCCTGATGTTGCAGATACCTGGACTCCATCATCTGTTGCTTCTCTTGGCATATGACCCACATTCTGTCAAGGACCTACGAGTACTCATTTCAAAAGATCTAAGCCCCAGAGCTCACTATAACAACATTGCTAAAAAGGCATTAAGAGTTGTCAACCTTATTCTATGAAGTTTTCTCTCTGGTAATGTTATACTTCTAACTAGGGCATACAAAACCTTTGCCAGACCTATCCTTGAATACTGCTCACCTGCCTGGAACCCACACTGTATTTTGGACATTAATACATTAGAAAGGGTCCAGAGGTATTTTACAAGGAGAGTACTCAACTCCTCTGCTCGCAGTAAAATTTCATATACCCCCAGGCTTGAAATTTTAGGCCTGGTTAACCTTGAACTACGAGGTTTCCGTTATGACGTAAGCTTAGTACACAAGATTATCCACTGAAATGTCCTACCTGTTAATGACTACTTTAACTTCAACTGCAATAACACAAGGGCTATCAATAGATTCAAACTAAATGTAATCCACTCTAATCTTGATTGTAGAAAATACGACTTCAGCAATAGAGTAGTAAACGTCTGGAATACTCTACCTGCTCCTGTTGTTAGTTTCTCTAACCCCCATATGTCTTACCTTAAACTGTCTATCATGGACCTTACACATATCTTAAGTGGTGCCTACCATCCCTGTCCTACTGTCCCCATTTATATGTACTCGTTTTATGTGTTTATGGCTATGTTTTGCTTATTTATATCCATTTATTTGTACATTTTTCATGTGTCCATGTTTACATCTATACTGATACTGTTTCCTTGTACTTGTTGACAAATTAAATAAATAAATAAATAAATAGGAACAAGCCAATGCCCAGCAACTGCCAGTGATATTGGAAAAAATGGTACTTGAGTTTTGTATACCAATAAAGAAATTTCATGTTCATTTTCTCAATATGAACTCCTTGTCATCTGTCTTACCTTGCTTCAAAAACCAATCACATTTTCCAAAATCCTAGAATGCTTTCCTTATTTGAGGGTAAAGCATTTTTTTAATGCTTCAACTATTAGCAATATCCACGCATGATGTCCAGTAATGAATAGGCAGTTTCTTCATCCTGTAGCTGCTTACCTAGAGAGAAAAGGTAAAACATGGACATGCAAATGTTAAATGTTTTATGTGCTACAGCTTGTTCACCAGAAATATATTTTCCTTCCCCACAAAATGAGCTAAGATACATTTACATAATAATTCTGGTTTTCAGTTAGCAGCAAACTATGGTTTATTATTAAGACAGCAATTCTGGCACATATCTGTATCTTTCCTCCACTGTACATGAACAGAAATAAAAATCCAGATGCTTTTGCTAGAAGAGTGTCATAATTTTGTTCACAATTTAGTGCCCCAAATTGTACTTTTTTACTTTGGTTTGTGATCTTAATTAATGATCAAATGCATTGAAGTAAGAGTTTTCTGCTTAAGATGCCACAGCAAAACTAGGCTGCTTACTAGATTTGAAACATATAGATATAGAGAAATAAAAATACCTACATAGCTTGCACTTACTCATCCTCATAACACTAAATGGATTATTTTCACACGTGCACTGAGCTTCCACTTTGTGTTGGAATAATCCCCATTAGACTTATTTCATGAGTCCAATTCTTTATTCAGTCCCCTTCTATCTCAGAGGATAAATGTACACTTTTCAAACCATCCTATGACTTTCTTATATTTAAATTGGGCTGCCGTTCAGTGTGGATGTTGGGACTGTGTGAGGCAGCTTTGATTCACCTTTAATGAGGCTCTTTGTGCCTCGACCCCAAGATGAGTGTTGAAGTACCTTGGCTTTACAAGTTACTTTAAGATACCTTTGAGTCTTTCCTTAATCTCCTCTGGCTCCTTTAAACCCGCAAAGAGGGTCCTGAAAATGCCCTGTGATCACAGAAGTCTTTCATGATGCTTCCAATATTGCAAAATGCTAGAGAAAATTGCAGAAGAGACAGGATCAGAGCAAAGTGAAGGGAGACCGTGAAGCAGCTTTAAAAAGGTACTTTATGTCAACTTTCATTGAAACGTGTACCCCTCAAAGCTTTGTGCATTCCCAGGGAACTCCCGTTTATTGTATCATGTCATATAATTGCCTTCCTGTTACAAATTTACATCCTCATGTGTTTCCCATATGGGAGCCTAGGTAGATGCATTTGGTCTGAGAATAATGGCACCACATGATACAGTAATTGATATTCAGTTATGCAATGAAGGAACTGTGTTGTTGGGAAGCACTCTTGCACATCTAAGTCATGTGGAATAGTCCTATGAATAAAGGGATCCTTTATAGTTGAGTAAAAGATGCCAATCTTCCCATTAATGTATACACTGTGCAAGTTTCCTTCTTTCATGAGTTGGTTGCAGAACCTCATTGTTTCTTTCCCTTTATTCACAAAGCCACTAAATAGAATGTTATATCTAATCACGAGCAAATCATAGCAACTTTTGAGACTCATACACAATACTGGACTAGACAGTCAGCTTTAGGATGGATGGGAACACACAATGAAATGTGCAGTAGTCCAGCTAACTGGACATCCTCTAAAGTGATTGCTTGTGTTTTAGGTATTCCAAAGGTTTGCTGGATATAGTTTTTATTAACAGAGTTACACATGGCTTAGTGCAGAACTAATGTTGTCCTGGTTTGGAAATTTCTCAGGCATTAATTTCTTTAACTTTGGCTTAGCAACTTTATTCTGAGTGTGCTTGAAAATTTCTTTTGAATTTCTTCTGGTGGCCTTTTTGAACTTATTTTATGGCCAGAAGTGAGAGACAGTGCTACCACTATATTTTTGAATATACTGAAGACAGTGAAGTTCTAAATTGTCTAAGACCAAAATTTTGAGTCTGGTGTCATAAGGTATTTTGTTGCGAGCGGAGGAGTGGAAGACTCTTCTTGTGAAATATCTCTGGATTTGTTTGATTGTATTAATGTCCGATATGCAGTGCAGGTTCTAGACAGATGAGCTATATTCAAGAATTGGTCTGGCAAAAGTTTTGAATGTCCTAATTTGCAATTCAATGTTACTGGAGAAGAAGCTACGCATATCTCTCCATATCTTTCCACAGGTCTGAAGAATCCTTAGCTATCTCATGAGAGGTGTTTTTCCCCGATGTCTTCCTTCAGGATTTAGTTAAAGCATTGCCCCAGTAATTTGCATGTTCCCAGGCTTCCTGCACTCCTGGTCAGCATATAACTAAATACAGTAATAGTGAGAACACCACATTTCCTACATGAGAATATTCCCAACATTCTTGTTTCCTGTAAAACAGATGACTTTGTTCATCAAATTAAGAACTAAACAAAATGCAAAGCAACATTTCTCCACAGGCCCAAGTAGAATGATTTCTTGGTTAACTGAAGGTCTTAGTTTTTCTCATTGACAGGTTCAATAGACATCATCCCTCTCAGTTAAGCAGACAGGAAACACAATCAGATGACCTAATACTACTTTATTGTAAGGCTACATTAACAGAATCTTGCAAATCTGAAAGTACAAATCTCCCACCATCTCTTTTTACAGTCTGACCAAGTAGAGTACCAAGTCATCTAACCCTAATAGATGGGCCTTCTCCAGAACTTACTTTGATGCTCTCACTTCCCACTACTCGTGGGAAGATTTCATGGAATTCCTTAAGTGCAATAACTTTGTCCTTGTGGATCTAAGGAGGTAGAAACTTTCATGTATATTCTCATACAGTGTCCTTCTTATGATGCCTCAAGATGTACTCTGATCACTGAAATCATTTCCAAATATGATGGCCACATTGATAAATTTTATGTCTATCATTTCTAAGGGGTGCTAACCTTCACTCATCTATCAGGTGGCCAAATATCTTCACCAAGATATACAACTGTATGAAACTTTAATTAGACATGTTATTTTATTACCTTATTTGTTTTACCTTTCCAAATAATGATTTATTTATTTATTTATTTTTTACTGTAAAGGTTGGTGAAATAGCATAATAAAGATACCTGCTTTGACTATTAAGCAACTGTGGGTTTCTTCCCCTCTTGCCTGGTCATTCCCTTGGTAGCACCTCTTCCTCTTTTCCTTCAAAGTAATTCATACATACTACTACATTAGGGTATGAAAGACTTCTGTTGGAGGACACCTATCCGTGTCAACCAGAGTTAGACCAAGGATCTGAATCAATAGAAAGCAGCTTCCTGTGTTTCTTTGATTTAGAAGTAAGCTCCATTGAGTTCTGAGTGCCTTATAATAATTATAATTATAACTGTGCATATGGTTATGATCTTTATTCCTTAGTATAAAAATGTGGTTTCTAAATTCTATTTCTATTTGTGCTCAGCTCAGACTTCTATGTTATTACTCATTGTGATCTTTTGTAGTGAGCCCAGGAGCACATATGATTTATGAGTTGTACATTAATGCTCAGCCGCTCCGTCCCTCTGCTCCCATGGATGGAAATTAAAATGTTTTCCAAAGTCTGCCTCTGTCCACTTAGATGGAGCATTGCTATAACTGCTCCGCGGAGGCCTCCAAAGAACTCAGCATGGCTCCTGGGATTAGTGATGAGATGCATTGTCTTTTGTGTGGATAAAATGTGAGCTCCAGCTGGAATGACTGAAAGCTTCTGGTCTGCAGGTGTTCTGCAGGCTGCCTAAAATTAGTTTCATGGTCTTACCTCCAGTGGGAAGGCTTCCATCTCAGCAAAGCCATTAGCACCACACGGCAGCTCAAAGTGGCACCCAGGTTATCTGACGTCAGTCAAAAGAGGCCAAAGACTATAATGCAATGATGAACATCTTTAGATCTCAGATGAAGAGCCCCAAGACTCTTTCTTTTCCTCTGCATGAACTATGGCTATGCTATGACATGGCACATTGGCACCACTAATTGTTTTTAATGCTTTAAATTTAGAAAGGAAAAAGGGAGATGAGAATAGTGGAAAATCAGATTTTTTTTAAAAAAAGAAATCAGCTTGCAATTTCAATTATTAGGATTATAATTCTTTGGTCTCCATGTTATTTTACTTTGTTTTTCTTATTTTATGTCTATTATTAATGCAATTATTACTAATGCAAGCATTCATTTGCAGTTTAATTGGTTGGCTCTGTCTTTTTCTTCTCTTTTCAAAGAGAAATATAATTGTTTAACATTTTCCAGTTTTTGTTTCCTTTTCGTCACTGTTCATTTATGGGCATATTATTATTGCAAGGAATATCATCTTTATCCAATTCCCCATTCTAATCAATCTGTCCAATTTTCACTTAACGTTTGGACATTTGTATTCAATGTGAGAGTGTAATGGAGGAGAATGTGAAGATTTATCACTTGGATTCCCATAATCTGCCCTTAAAATGGAGGGATTCTTTGATACCTACTGTATATGATTGACAACCTTGTGTTCAAGCCTAAATATTATTGGTGTTTGCAGTTTTGGGACTTGCTTTAGATCAAGAGCAAGTAACTTTTTCCACGGACTAGCAGTACATATTAATATTTCAATTAGTAAAACACAATAAAATATAAATGTAAAAAAGATCTATGTTGAAATACTAATGTCTAGGCCATCTAACCATTGAAGTGCAGCATCATTTATATTAAAAATAATCAAATACTGGACTGGCATATGCCCTCGTCTTGTAGCTGGTCATGATGTCATCTACAGTTTGATGTTGGATCCCATAGTCTCACTGAGGGGAGGATATTACGCCCCATTTATGCAGAGAGTCCCAGCAGATGTTATGTAAGGTGTGAATCCTATTCAGGACTGTCCATTACTGACGTGGTAGATCAAAGCCTGGCATCTTTTTTGTGAGTGTCTTCCTAAGTCTGGTTATTCAGCAACCCATTTGCTTTCCACTGGAAATCACCATTAAAAATATTGGACAGATGTTGTGTAAGTGCCAGTGGGGGCTTCCTGGATTTGAGTCCTTTGGCTGATAAATGAGGAAGGTCAGCATGCATTGGTAGGAGTTGTTCATAATTTTTCTGTATTCTCTCACCAGTGATTCTTGCCTTTGTAAACTGGAGGTGCTGTATGATTCAAAACAGGAAGCCAGCAAGTTGTAGTGGTTTTAAAACAGCTGTTTATAATCCTCATGGTGTCATTGAATCTGGAGTCTAACTTACTACATGGCAACTGTTAAGCTGTACCGGGCAGTAGACCAACCCTAGTGCTTCAGGGTGGTAGTTGAAACTCCCCTTTAGCTCCACATAATTTCTGGAGTATGTTGTCCCTAGTATTGATTTTTGCTGCCGTATTCTCTATGTGTATCTTGTAGGAGAGAGTCCAGTCCAATGTTACTCCAAGGTACTTTGGATGGGGATCATAGGGGAGTAAGTTGTTGTTTAAGTAGACCTTCAGGGCTTCATATGTTAGTTTGTTGCTAAGATGGAACCACATAGTTACTGTTTTGAAAATAGCCATTTGAATCAGGGGTCAAATCCAGCAGGTTCTGATAGGTTCTGGAGAACTGGTAGCGGAAATTTTGAGTAGTTTGGAGAACCGGCAAATACCACCTCTGGCTGGCCCCAGAGTGGGGTGGGAATGGATATTTTGCAATATCCTTCCCACAGGAGGGGAGGGAATGGAGATTTTGCAGTATCCTTCCCCTGCCACACCCACCAAGCCACATCACACCCATCAAGCCATGCCCACAGAATTGGTAGTAAAAAAATTTGGATTTCACCACTGATTTGAACTATATAATGTCTATTTTCAGGGCTTGCATCACTGTTTCCAATTGTTTCCACACTTCAGTGACTACTTCAGCTTTCATGTGAGAGAATACTTTGAGGATCACAAAAAAAATGTGACTTCAGGACTGTACGTGGCCCTGGGACAGTGTATGGCACAGCTTTCCTATCTTTGTCTTAGGACACGAGTGTGACATTTCTGTCAGAGAGTGATCTTGAGGAGTTCCACATTTTGTGGCTTACTGTTATGCCATCAGTTAAACTTGCAGCTAAATACCACTAATGTCTAGGAGATGGCTTTCTGGCTAATGTCCAGACTCTCATTCAATTCACCATCCTGTTTGGTTTGGATGTGATTCAACCCTCCCTGCCTCCCCATCTTGCCTGAGCAATTTGGATTGGCTTCCTTCCCTGCTGCCCACAGAGCACCATTTCAGGTGGGCCAGGGCATTTAGAAACAGCCTGCTGGATGTGGCAGAAATCACTAAAAACCAGTCTCTTCATCAGTGTAAATGGAAATAGATTTATTAGACTGCTAACTGCTTTCATACCTTCTGTATACCTTCGATTCATAAAATTACTTGGAATTTATTTCTTTTATCTATCAACGCGAGATATGGAGACTGGATAAATTTTGCTTGTTTTGTGCCGAAAGTTGAATAGAAGTGGTTGTTTCTAAAGCTGAGGGGAAAAAAAAAAAAAACACCTCCGCTGATGAAGATTAGAAGCCAGGATGGGTTTCAGATTCAAGTCATTTTCTCTATTGAAAAACTGGCAGGACTCTGCTATATTCAAGACACATATGAAATTGCTTCAGAGCGCATTTCTATTTGAGAAACTAACAACAACAACATATTCGAAGCCCATATATTCAATCTATATCCCGAGCATGCCTTTTCCAATCTGCTGCCCTTGAGATGTTGTGATCTAGATGTTTCAAGCATTAGCCCTGCTAGTTGGAGGTGACTAGCTTGACAGCCCTGTATCTTCTTTTACTCTTCTTCAGGGAAGACAGTTTTGTGGTCTTAGAAATCATTTTTTGATTTCCATCATCCTGGTGGGGAAAAAAAATCACTTTATCTTATAACAGGTTCTTCTTTAGAATATAAAAAGAAGTTGGAATTTATTCTTCCTTATTACTTGAATCTCAAGGTTCCCCCCCACCCCTCCACCCCCCTAGCTATCCGGCAGAACAATGATATAATGAATTAAAGCTGAACAAGGGCTGCTCTGGTTTTTCAGTGGCACGTCATGGACCACACTCCAGAATGCGAGCCAGTCCAAGGCTATTAATATTAACCTCATTTATTCAATCATTTTTAGAGAAGATCTGGGATCACACCCAAAGCTTTGAAGTGAATTGCAGGAGGCTCATGTTGTGCTTTCCTGAATGATGTATCAGACATTAAATGCTTGTTTGTTAACATTTAGTTTTTAATTATTTGATTAAAAATTCTCCCTGGAATGTTTAAGCCACCCCCCCCCCTTTTTAAAAACCTTGTAGTGTCTATTTATTCCCTTCTTCTGTCAATGATAACTGATGCTCTGTGTGTCTCTTTAAGTGGGAGAACAAGAGAAAGAATGATCAATAGTTCCATTAAGGCTGGAATTTGGGGCTTAGGTCCAAGACCTTGAATCCTGAAGGGTCTCCAGATGCTGAGCCTCAGTTTCTGGGCCAAAACCAAAAGCATAATTTATTTCTTATTTGATGTCAGAGAATAACTGGCTGAATATTTACTGTATGTTTGTTTTATGATATGGCTTTAAAAATGCATGGATTCTGATCCTCAACAAAATGATATTTAATCAAAATAAACAGCTGCTGTCCAAAGTGAGCCCAGTTCCATAAAACCATTAAGCATAAGACTTACAATAAACTAGCTGCATCACTCTTATTTCTATACTAGGAAGGAAGGAAGGAAGGAAGGAAGGAAGGAGGGAGGGAGGGAGGGAGGGAGGGAGGGAGGGAGGGAGGAAGGAAGGAGCGAGCAAAATCAGGGCATTTCCTGAAAATTACAGATGGAGAGATGGATCCCAAGTAGAGCTGATACTTGCAAAGGTGTGTGTATTTATATGTGAAGCTGTAGTAGAATATTGAACAATACAAAGAACTCTCTGGCCATGGAGGACAACAAAATCCAGAATATTCATTTTTATTTTGGCAGGATATAGTGCATGAGAAATTAACTATTTATATCCTTTATAATATTTTATGGACCCTTCCTTTCAGTCCCCCACCACCAATGCTTCTCAGCAGGGGTGGGTTTCACATAATTTTACCACCAGTTCGCCGCACACCGAAAATGTAAGTGCGCACCGATCCATTTTTTGAGCTTAACTCTGTGTGGATGAACCCTTTGTCAGAGAGGTTTGCCTTCTCTGGTTATTGAGTGGGTCTCCCTTTACCTGGGCCAACTAGCCAATCCAACCTGATTCTCTTCTTCTGTTCCAGAGATTCTTCTGCTGCAAGAATCACTGCTATTTTATATGTAGCATATGTCTTTGCATTTTCACCTCTGTCAAGGAACTATGGCAGTATGGTCTTGGTGCCCTCTGAGCTTGCTGATTTCCTTACAGAAAGACATTTCATTACCACACTAGGTAACATAATCAGCGCTGGTGCTTCTCTTCTATTGGTAACTATGGTAGTCTCTCTGATTAAAACTTTTTCTTTCAGTTGGACATAAGGTGGGATTTTTTTAGTCAGTTGGAAAGAAATCTATGTTTACATTGGAAAAACTTGTGAAGCTGTCAAAAATGTATTTGAGTTACTTCGGGGAGGTGGGGAAGTGGATTTCTGTCCTTAAATCCTATTTCCTTTAGTCAAATTTTGTGTGATTGAGTTTATAACAATGTATTCAGTGGCTGTTAGTGTTGATTATTAAACAAATACTGTAGTAGAAAACTATTTTCCCTGGAGAAGACTCTGCTTACATACAACAGATTATATAGTTTAAAACAAATAAACAAAAAGAAAAACAAGATCTACATCATTAAATAAACGTATGTTAGAAAGATGGGAAATTTGACCCAAAATATAGTGAAAATGCACTTAACTTTTTATTTATTTATTTATTTATACAATATGCTGGAAAATAAACTGGGTTATAATTATTTTTAACAAAGAAAGTCTCAGGAACTGGATGCAGTAGGGTGATCAGAATTATTTTACTTATAGTCATGATGTGTGTTTGTATTTCTCTCTCTCTCTCTCTCCCTCCCTCCCTCCCTCCCTCTGAATACTCAACTTCTATTGTTCAATTTTCCATACTTCAATAAAGAAAGAAATCCTGAAGGGACTCTGCCATGGTGGGCCTTTTTAGGTTAAGCAACCAGGGAGACAGTAAAGTGCTGAAGAACTTCTCATGTAGCTGTATAAGGAGGGGTAGAAATTCTATCCTATGCTGTCTCACTGAGGTGAGGCACTGAAAAGCCTCTCCCCCACCCTCCAAATTGTGAAGAAATTAGAAATGTCTATGAAACTTAGATAGAAGCCAGGAAGCTTCTTTCACAAGGGAAGAACTCTTTGGGGAAATTAAATGAGTGTGTGTGGGGGGGAGGGGGGAGTACAAATGGATGTGATGACATCTAATCTGCTTAAACTTGAAATAAAAGGGTAAAAAAGAATAAATTGGAAGATGGTCAGGAATTGAAACTCCAGCAAGCTAGTTCATCATGGAAATCTATTGTTCTCAGTTTAAGTACTTATATATCTGTCTTGATTTTAAGAGGGGGGGGTCAGATATGAGATGTCTTATTTAGAACTGCCTGGGCAGATGCATCCCTTCCCATCCCACCCCTTCTTCCCTTCCCTTCTCTTCCCTTTCCTTCCCTTCCTTTCCCTTCCCCCTTCCCCCTTCCCTCACCCCCCTTCCAGTGGTGAAATCCATTTTTTTACTACTGGTTCTGTGGGCATGGCAGGGGGAAGGATACTGCAAAATCCCCATTCCCACCCCACTTTGGGGCCAGCCAGAGGTGGTATTTGCCAGTTCTCCAAACTACTCAAAATTTCCACTACCAGTTCTCCGAACTATTCAAAATTTCTGCTACCGGTTCTTCAGATCCTGTCAGAACTTGCTGGATTTCACCCCTTCCCTTTTTCCCTTTCCCCTTCTTTCTTCCCTTCTCTTTGACTTCAGTTTGCCACAGATTCACTTACTGCATAAAATCCTTTCATTTCCCTTTCCCAACAGCTGTTGCTTGAACTTATATTACCTTAAATGGGAGGCCAAGCAAAATCTCTTCTATTTAGTAGCCCTGCTCTTAGAGCAAATCACATGCACACACAACTCTGACACACTACATAAGTAGTTTATTATAAAATCACAGTGTTGGAAAAGGCCATTTACGCAACTGGGTCCAATCTTCTGCTGGGTGCAGTAATCCATATTAAAAGATCCCTGGCTAGCCTTTTCATGAATGTAACCATGGAAAAGTTATCTCTCTGGATAATTGTCTCTGCTGTCAAACTGCTGTAACCTTCCCTTACAGTTAGGAAGATTTTTCTAGCATTTAGTTGGAATCTATCTTCTTATAACTAGTCCGTTGTTTCCTATCTTGTACTGTGTAATGACAGAGAATAGATTTTTGACCTTCTGGATGACATCCTCAGTCTTCTCAATACAAAAACATATTTAGTTCTTTCAATTTCTCTTCACATATTTCAGTTTGGTGTGCTGACCATTCTAAAACCTGTTCCAGTTTCTCCCAATCTTGCTTACACTGTGGCACCCAGAACAGTACAGAACATGCTAGGTAGAGTCTCAGATAAATGCTAAGTGAAATGGAATGATTGCTTTCTGTGATTTGGAAACTTTATTGCCTTTCCTTCTGGGAAGTTGTAAGTTGTGTCTACCTGGAACGGAGGTACCACTTTCCAGGGTGGTGTGAATATGCTTGAAGGGAAGTTTAGGCACTGTACTAAGGCTAAATCTGTCCTATTTAAGAGCTTTTAATGTGTCACTCTGAACACACACTTTCTGATTGGCTTAAAATCTGATTTCTGGTTTCTGTTTGGTAGACTCCAATATTATGGCATGAGAATGTCCAATCTAGGGCACGTCAAATTTTTCAACTTTCAATTTCCAAACATTAAGTGTATTTAAAAGTTCTCATGTGCCTTGGGGATTGTAAAGATAGTTTGGTTACTTTAACGTTATTTAAATGTGCTTGGTAAGTAACTACATAAAAATCACAACTTTTTAACATTTTGTTTGTTTCATTTGTCCACAATCAGATGGTGGCTACTGACATTCTGAAGCGTCCCTCTCAAATTAAAAACTTTGCTCTATGGATTCCTTTCTCTTTGTTTTTTTAATTCATTCTCAGCAAACAAATGGAAATACTTTTATTGTCAAGAGGCATTTTGATCTAGTGGTTAAGGCACCAGATTGAAAAACCGAGAGATGGTGAGTTCTAGTCCTACCCCAGAAATGAAAGCCAGCTTTGGGACAGTCACTCTCTTTCACCGTAATTCACCCCACAGGGTTGATGTCGTGGGCCAAAGGGGATGAGGAAGGAATGTTAGGTATGTTTGCCACTTTGAGTTATACAAATAATTAAAATGGGATTTTTTAAAAAATAAAATAAATAACCAACTATCCTTAAATAGGTGCTACAGGATATGCTAAACCTTACATCATTTGCTAATCCAAAATGCAGACTAAATTTTTGAATGACCTACTTAATGCTTAAGATGGCAGCAGGACTTCAAGAATCTTTGAAAGCAGGGGTGAAATTCAAAATTTTTCCCTACTGGTTCTGTGAGTGTGGCTTGGTGGGCATGGCACGGGAAGGATACTGCAAAATCCCCATTCCCTCCCCACTCCTGGGGGAAGGATATTGCAAAATCTCCATTCCCACCCCACTCTGGGGCCAGCCAGAGGTAGTATTTGCCGGTTCTCCGAACTGCTCAAAATTTCCGCTACCGATTCTGCAGAACCTGTCAGAACCTGCTGGATTTCACCCCTGCTTGAAAGCAATAGGTAAGCAGCATGCGGTACCTGCATAAAAAAGGAATGGGATGTTGTGGAGACCACAACACAAGCCCCCCCTCAAAAAAGACCCTGTTTTATTCAAATAGCATCAGCCTGGAATATATAATTCACATTGACACTAAGATTTTTTTAAAAAATAGACTTAATAAGCTGGCATTATGAGATGCTAGCAGGAAGAAGCCAAATGGATTTCTGACATATGCTTACTTAGAAGTGTTACCGATAGGAAATATGATGAACTATAAGCTTATCCTATTTAAAATCCCTGCTGATCTTCATGCATCAAAGGCTACTCTTAGGGGACCCAATTGCTACAATTCTCTTGGTGTTAATGTTTTTTGTAATCATGACTGCAGTGCTTTCTTTCATTTTTCAGGAAGTTCAGCCGTATGCTGAGACATTATTATTTCACACTACAGAGTGTGATCCTCCCTCCAACCTAGCATGGCATAAAGATCAGCTTACATTAATTCTATTTCTGTATTTTCCACCGCTTGATGTATTGAGTCTAATTTCCCGGAGGAGTAATTTAAAAGTTGTTGCCTTGACCTTAGGAGATCTTGGCACAGTTTATAACAAATGCTATTTGCAAAAGCAAGGTGGCTCAGAAAGGTTGGACTCAATTGTGATTGCGATTAGATTCAAATTTATTTATTTTACTTATTTGTTAGAGTTATGTTCCACCTTCTTCCTAGCAACCCAGAACAATGTAGTTCGTGATCTTCCCTTGCAACATCAACTTATGAAGTAGGTTGAACTGAAAGAATGTGACTGGTCCATAGACATCCAATGAGCTTCCATGACAGAGGACTTGATCTCCCCAGTCCTTATCTACCACTCCCCGGTGCCTCCTATGTGACTGGAGATACCTGGAAAGTGGTAGATGTGAGCCCCTAAAAGCATACAAGTAAGAAGGAAATTAGTCTACTTTTCCAGGAACTGACCATGTGAGCAACTTTGTATTCTTATATGCATATTGTACATGCCAGCGTAATAGGCAGGTCATAATAGGCTGATTCTGATTGTAAGAATCAGATCTGTTTTTGTTGTTGTTAGTTGCAAAGTTGTGTCCAATCCATTGTGACCCCATGGACAATGTTCCTCCAGGCCTTCCTGTCCTCTAGCATCCTCTGGAGTCCATTTAAGTTCATGCCTACTGCTTCAGTGACTCCATCCAGCCACCTCGTTCTCTGTCGTCCCCTTCTACTTTTGCCCTCAATCTTTCCCAGCATTAGGCTTTTCTCCATGAGTCCTTCCTTCTCATTAGGTGGACAAAATATTTGAGTTCAGATCTGTTACCAACGTGCTTTTCTTTTTTTTTTTTAAAAAAAAAGACTGTCAATCTTACATACAACTATATTTATAAACATAACTTTGTTTCATACATATATTGATTTAGTGATAGAAGGGGAATGTACTTTCCAAACAGCCTGCATGGGAAAAGAAAATAAGAGGCAAATATTCCATCTAGAGACCTCTAGATATACAACTACCTTGATTATCGGCTAATGTAATTACCTTACTGGCCATGTTTATTACTTTACATAAACATTGTGTATAAGATGGCACCTGATTTATTCCTTAGGCAACAGTGAAAATATTAGGTCTGTACCTAAACTGAATCTCCAATGAGCTAAAATTGTTGGCCTATAAAATAGCATGAAAAGTGAAACGTACTCCTGAAAATGGTGAAAGACTTTTAATGGACTCACCATCTCTGAGGTCAACTTGGCCATGTCCCCTAAGGTCCTTGGTTGCTGAAAACAGTGATTTATGAAAGTGTATGTGTGTGTGTATTATCTGGCTCCTTAATGCTGTTCCAATTACCCTGTCTTGTCTTAAAAGGTTTCTTGGTTGCTCATGAAGAACTAGTCCTAATTCAGATGTGTGCTACCTAGAAACAGAGATAATCTGTCACTGCAGTGGTAAAGGCACCAAGGGGACAATGGTATAAAATGTTCTCTCCTCAGCCATTAGAGTTTGCTATCTGCTGCTTCAACTTTGGCTCTTTACTTTTCCAACTCTGAATCATATCACTGAAGCTTTAGTACAGCCCTTTACTTTGCTTCTGCACAGAATTTGGCAAGCTCTCTCTTACATACGTACAATAACACATACATGCATACAGCGAGACACAAATTATATGTGTTCAAATTTATACCTTTCTCTTTCTAGGGTTTCAGTGCAGAGAGGGTATGTTGCCCTATGCACATTATTAACAAACTTAATCCTATAATTACTCCAGCCTCATGCAGAGATTGGAAACTTGAAAAATTCATTACAATGAGCAACTCTTAAGAAGGACCTGGCTTTCCAGTAGGAGAAAACTATAAACGCAGCAAGGTGCATAACACTGAAGAGAGATATAAAGAAATGGAAGGATAGTTTGGAGGTAGGAAGGGAAATTGTTCAATCAGGAAAGAAAATTAGGGGTGCAGAACATTTTTCATGCCAGATTCTGAAGATGAAACTCAAATACTTTGGCCACCTAATGAGAAGGAAGGACTCACTGGAGAAAAGCCTAATGCTGGGAAAGATTGAGGGCAAAAGAAGAATGGGATAACAGAGAATGAAGTGGCTGGATGGAGTCACTGAAGCAGTCGGTGTGAGCTTAAATGGACTCCAGAGGATGGTAGAGGACAGAAAGGCCTGGAGGAACATTGTCTATGGGGTTGCGATGGGTTGGACATGACTTCACAACTAACAACAACAAACATTTTTCAATATACTTCTCCACCATAGGAGGCATACCAAAACTCCACCAGTCTCTTGCAGCACCCTCTTTCTCTGTTTTTCAAATCAATTTTGATTTGACTCCCAATTGGGTGGGGTATGATGTGATTGACATTTGACTGGCCAATTTGGTTGGATTTCAAAATTTGGTTAATCTATAGACTATATTGTCTGAAGCTTCAATATTCTATTGATCTATAGATTATACTGTCTGAATTTTAGGGAGGGGGCAGAATGAGATGAAAATTTCAGGAATGATAGACATTTCAGAGAAGTTTAACTCTTCCAAATATCAGTCAGTTAGCTTTAAGGGTTTTATTGAAAGAAAATATTGTTCCTTTTTTAAGGGAAAGATAACAAGCCTGAAGAAAGGACAATCCAACAAGCAACAGATTGTCAACTGTCTAGCAAAACCTGACAGACAGGCTCTATCAATATTACCACCAAGAGCCTTGGTGGTGCAGCGGACTAAAGTAGCACTTAGCTGCCAGCTGCCTGCAATTACTGCGAGTTCAAATCTCACCAGGCTCAAGGTTAACTCAGCCTTCCATCCTTTCGAGGTAGGTAAAATGAGGACCCGGATTGTGGGGGCAATAAGCTGACTTTGTATAAAAAAGAACACCGCTTGGGGTGGGGGGGCAAAAGCCCTACTAAGCAGGTATATACAAAAGTATGAGGGCTATTGCTTAGCACATTGTAAGCTGCTCTGAGTGTTCAGAGAATGGTGGCATATAAATTGAACCAATAAATAAATATAGTATCCAACTCTGTTTCAAAACCCAAACTTTAAAAACTAAAAAAAATATTTATCTTTTAATTTGCACTTTTGGGGGGAGGGGGATGAGGAATATCACACAGTTGAGCTTGTGAGATCCCGAGAGGGCAGAAATAGTTTTTGGCTCCTTCTAGGAAGAACCCCTTATCACTAGTCTTAGAGGGCTCAGGCTGAGCTGAACACTTTGGCAAAGCTTCTGGATAGCACTTAGCAGAATAAAAACTGGCCTGCCTTCGTGATGATAATGCTTTTTGTCAGTGGATCTCCTAGGATGCTGCAACAGGCAGGCATTAACTACTTAACAAACTTGGCCTCCTGCTGGAAGGAGCCCATAATCACTTTTTGGTTAATCAGAATTGCACCTTGCTGGTAGTGTAGCCTGCTGATACCAGAGGTAGCTCAAGCAGACTGGAACAGCAAGATAGGAAGGCACAAAGATAGGCAGGCCAGAGAGAAAGAAGCAGGAAAAGACTAATTGATAGACATTGCCTTACAAAATACAGAAGGGGAAAAAAAAGGAAACAAATTTGGAGACAGCAAGTAAAAAAATATGAAAACATTGCTGATCAAGCTTGAATTACATTCACTCTCTGTAAAATGGAAAAACTTCAACCTGCTCCAGTCATACAATATTCAGAAGTTTGTTTTGACCTAAGAACATATACTACTGGACTGGTTTTGAACCTTTATTCAGAGAGCAGAGAGATAACTTGAATTCCCACTTGTAATGTGAAATGTAACTAGATAGATAGATAGATAGATAGAGATAGATGATAGATAGATAGATAGATAGATAGATAGATAGATAGATAGATAGATGATAGATGATAGATAGATAGATAGATAGATAGATAGATAGATAGATAGATAGATAGATAGATAGATAGATATAAGCTTTACTGAAGGGTGTTCAGTTGTTAACAACAAGTGCTGTATTGGGATCTGTATGTGTTGTATTTTTTAAAATTATTCACGATTAACCTATTGTTCTTATTTGTGAATGACTGAAAATCTATTTATGTTCATAGTGGGATATAAATCAATCAATCATAAATATACAGGGAGATACCAGAATTGTGCAGGGAGTGGCCTTCCCCATGACACTTTATGGAGGTAAAAGTTGAAGTTTGAACAAGCATCATGAAAAGATTATCTATGCTTTTCAACTTCAATTCAAAAGAGAAACCTCCTAAGAATATTATGAATGGGGAAGAAAACAAAGGGATCATAGAACAAATCAATCAGAGTTCTTATTCAAGTTGCAATGATCAAGCTGAAGTTATGCCCAGACCCAGCTCCTTTCAGAAATTCATAATACTAAGAAAGATGGAAAAGGGAAGAGGATGACCAGAAGCAAGATGGGTGGATCAATTATAGCAATGATGGGTGCACCGTTGGATGACCTAAAGGGCTTGGAGTGGAGATGGATCATCTGGAGAAGGTCTACCAATGTGATCAATAAGAGTCAACATTGAGTGCAACAGCTTCTGAGACACCTGAGATACAACAACTCATTAAATCCTTTAAAACGAAAGAAAAGCCTATTATTAGTTTAGATATTTGTTATTAACAAAGCAATTTGATAATGTACATGTTAAGAAATGAGTAGAATAAAAAAAAATCTTAGAGGTTCCTATATTGTCTAGACAGTGAGAAACTGTCACCTTCTGTAACAAGAGTGCCAATTGAATTCAAATTATGACTTACCCAGCAAAAACAATATTTAGAATTTATTGAACTCTATTACATTTGAATAGAAAGGGACTGTCAAAAACAGCACTTTAAAGAAGGATAATGTGTCCTTAAAACATGTTTCTACAATGTCCTATGCTTACCAAGTTTTGAGGAAAAGTAGTGGTTTATATAAATATGATTGTGCAACAAAAGCTACATTTTTCAGAGGATAATATTCTTTAAAACTATATACCAAGTACATGGAATTTGACAACCAGACAACATAAATGGATTCTCTGTGCCCTTAACATGGCTAAAAGACTGATACTGCTCTATTGGAAAGATATATTTATGATTCCATTTGGATTGAAAATCTGATTGCCACTTTCAGTATGAGTGGATTGCCTCAAGACGTAGTCCTTGTATGGAAAAGTATATGGACTCATCTATAAAGATTACAATAGGCATAAAAAAGATAGTTATGTAAATATATAAGAAATGTATACTTATTTGAATAATATTTGCATTAGAAAGTATATATAGAATTGTAGTAACAACATATAATTATAATAACATTTCATATTATGTACTTTTCCTCTGTCATATTCCTTTCACTTAGTTTCTTAGTTTTTAGTTCTCATTCTTTTTCCTTCTCTTTGACAATTGTATTTTCGTCACTATTTTCTTGTCTTTTGCTCATTTTTTCTCTTTTTTGCTTATTAATTATAAAGCAATAAAATATAAATAAAAAAGAGTTCAACACTGACGATGGCACATTGGCTGATAACAGATCTATGAATGTATAACACTCCGTTGGTGCAAGAGAGAGCACAGCTCAGGTGAATGGCTCGCCGCATGAAAGAAACTGAGAAAAGTCAACTGCAAAGTAATAGAAATCTTGCTGCACCAAAGGTGTTGTGAGAGGCATGAAATTTGGTATTACTTCTTCACTCCAAATCTATTTATATAGCAGAAGAATCAACATGAAGCTCTGATAACATTTAAAGGATATTAAAGGCATCCAAATTTTTTGAAATTCTGAAAGGGAGTAAATACTTGTTTTAGAGAATTGGATGGGGGGGAAAGAGGAAGGGGGAGGGGAGGGGGAGGAAGAAGGAGATGGAGAAAGAGGAGAAGGAGAAGGAGAAGGAGAAGGAGGAGAAGGAGAAGAAGACTCCAGACCTTTTATTATCTTTGTTGCTCTTCTCTGGTCACAACATTTCAAATTTGGCCTCACTGGTAGAATATACTATCACTTCCTATGATCTTGATGCTATCCCTCTGTTGATGCAGCCTAGGACTACATGGGCTTTTTTGGCAGCTGCAAGACATTGCTGGCTCATACAAAAGAAATTATCATTCCTACCAGGGGTGGATCCCACTTACTTTTACTACTGGTTTGCAGTGAGATTGCACACACGCTCTTCTGCGCATGCGTAGATTACCAATGATGATGGCGTACCAGGTGGGCGGAGCCTCCTACTGGTTTTACTACAGAACCGGGAGCAACCCACCACTGATTCCTACCATATTCACAGAGGACAAATGGTAATAAGGTGTGGGTAGCATCTGCCTTTTATCAAAGAGCAGCAAGAACCAAGCATTTTTTGAAAGAAGCCACTTATTGCTCTAGATGGATCAGCAGGGTATTTTTTATTAAGAAAAGAATAAAAAGCCAAAACCTTCAGATTCTTCCTTTCAGAAATAAGTAAAATCCTCTTTTCCCCTAAGCAGACAATTGGATGTATAATTGGATATCTTATTAGCCATTTACCCTATAAAGTGAATTGGTGCCAGTTTCACATCCTTAATATCACACAATGATAATCTTGTCTTCTAAACTACTCACTCATGGCATTATTTACAACTCCCCAAACTTACATTATTTATTGATCTTTGCCTTCTATTACTTTCCCTTTTACTCACTTGCTAACACATTCTCTGACACATGAATGGAAAATACTCATTACAAATAGCAGTTAGTTCTCTTGCTACAACTAAGTGAAGGCACAAGGTGCTGCTTTTACACGGTTGTTCAACAAACATGATTCCCAAGAGCAACATTTTACAGGAAGTCAGGATAACCATACTATCTTCATTATTTTAAAAGCAGAAGTTTGTTGGAATGCAGGCAGCTGAGTAAATGGAGAAGTGGTGTTTCAAAAAGGAGTGAAACAGGACTGATCCACCTTTTCCTCAATGTTGCTGTGGTGGCACAGTGGTTAGAATGCAGTATTGCAGGCTAACTCTGCCCATACACTGGGAGTTCGATCCTGACTGGCTCAAGGTTGACTCAGCCTTCTATCTTTGGTTGGTAAGGTTGGTAAAATGAAGGCCCAGATTTTTGGTGGCAATATGCTGACTCTGTAAACCACTCAGAGAGTGCTCTAAAGTGGTATATAAGTCTAAACGTTTATTGCTAATATTTAGGAACGTAGTTGTCACCATCTCAAAGAATTCTTTCCTCTTGAACTTACAACGGGCAGTTATGCTTCTTTATGTCTATGACGCAGCTACTCTGTTGCATAATTTCTTACAGCTGCCATTGCCTTACTTGGGAAAATATTGTCTTAATTTTAGAATAAGTGTGTACAATATTACAAAAGCTTTCCATGTGGTTTTAGGTCTTTCTGTCACATGTGATGGAACTTCAATGAGGTTTTACTGTCATGGTCTCTCTGAATCAGTCTTCTTTAAGCAACAATTATGTGAATTGTTGTTAGCAAGCACTTTGTACTGCATATTATGGAACATGTGAATATAAATAATAACTTTGCCTCTCTGTTCAGTCTATTTCTAAATATATTATAGAGATGGTTTTTCGTGCCATGAATATGTATACATCCAAACTAGACTGTGTTGTTTCTCTGCGACATATAATATATGTGGGTATGTGGATATATACATAATTCTATACATCTTAATATACGTAGGAAAATCCCTGGCATAAAGAAAGATACACATAAAGACCTACGAAAATAAAATAATAAATATTTGACTGTTACAGGGCAGAATTAAGAAAAGTGGGTGTGGCTAGTTGACAAAGCCTAATGAGGCAGAAATAGGTCCATTCTAGTCTCCCACATAAACTCAAACAGATAGCATATAGCTGCTGTAATATTTAAAAAGGCCTAAAAGCTGGTGAATTGAGATTTCACCGAAAATTAGGCCATGAAACATCTTAATATACGTAGGAAAATCCCTGGCATAAAGAAAGATACACATAAAGACCTACGAAAATAAAATAATAAATATTTGACTGTTACAGGGCAGAATTAAGAAAAGTGGGTGTGGCTAGTTGACAAAGCCTAATGAGGCAGAAATGGGTCCATTCTAGTCTCCCACATAAACTCAAACAGATAGCATATAGCTGCTGTAATATTTAAAAAGGCCTAAAAGCTGGTGAATTGAGATTTCACCGAAAATTAGGCCATGAAACATCTTAATATATGTAGGAAAATCCCTGGCATAAAGAAAGATACACATAAAGACCTACGAAAATAAAATAATAAATTCTATCTATCTATCTATCTATCTATCTATCTATCTATCTATCTATCTATCTATCTATCTATCTATCTATCTATCATCTATCTATCTATCAGTGGTGGGTTTCAAATTTTTTTACTACCGGTTCTGTGGGCATGGCTTGATGGGCATGGCAGGGAAAGGATACTGTAAAATCTTCATTTCCTCCCCAATCCAGGGGAAGGTTACTGCAAAATCCCCATTTCCTCCAGATCAGCTGGGACTTGGGAGGCAGAGAATAGATGGGGGCGGGGCCAGTCAGAATTTTTACTACTGGTTCTCCAAACTACTCAAAATTTCCACTACTGGTTCTCCAGAACTGGTCAGAACCTGCTGAAACCCACTTCTGCTATCTATCTATCTATCTATCTATCTATCTATCTATCTATCTATCTATCTATCTATCTATCTATCTATCATCTTTTGTCATGTTTATATAGTGTATATTGGAGGTGGTAGCCCTTTGAGAGATGTATGCAATGAAATTTCATTTTAATATATGCCGAATAGTGTACATTTAAAATGACAATAAAGCTATTCTGTTCTATGCTGTTCTGTGCCGTGCTGTGCTATGCTATGCTATGCTATGCTATGCCATGCCATGCCATGCCATGCCATGCCATGCCATGCCATGCCATGCCATTCCATTCCATTCCATTCCATTCCATTCCATTCCATTCCATTCCATTCTTGAAACAGTGAGAATGGGAAGCTTAAGGTTTCATGTGTAGCTATATCCTACAGACTAGAAATTGTTAAATGTAAATGTTAGAAACCCATCTCTCTTAGAGAACTCCATTTTCTCTTGATTATTTAGATGCGTGATGAGATCATAATTTAAGCATATGAATATTTTGTCTTCCTTCCTCAGTAAATAGTTCGTTATCCCATATTACCTTGTAGTTTTTGGTCTGGTGCAGCAAAATTATTCTTATACTTTTAATTATATATCTCAAAGATTTCTCTGGTAGTATATCAATCAATATTAAGGGGATTGGCCTTTGATCCCTGCATGTGTTCTTACCTTCAGAGCCAATGTATAGAAGTTTATTTCATTTTTTTTGAAGACAGAAAGCTCAATGCAATACACAGGAGAAGGAAGGAATGTGTTAGCTTGTAATGTTAGATGGATGCCTAGAATATGTCATTTTAAATCCCCATTTTTTTTTCTTTGTCTTCAGAGACTATGTTAATATTCTGCAACACCAAGATTTGAGACAAGCGTATGGATCTTATGCCACTGAGCCAAAGTTTGCTTTTCAGATGACAAAGTGATGCTCTTCTAGTAGAAACAAGACACAATTTGACAAATTGAAAGTGGAGCAAACACTTTACATCATCATCAGGACTAGTCTGGAATGCCATGTTAAGATATGTCCCTAGCTTGCTCAGGTTAAAAATGTGCCTTGGGCTGTCAGATTCTTAGAGTAAATTATTCCCCAGAATAAGCTATGATTTCTGGAAAAATAAAGGGTCTTGTTTGCCTTGTTTTCTGAGATCTGAGGAGTGTTTCTTACTTGGAAAATATCTTCTCAGTCACTACATTGGGACTTATCTCTTGGTTGCTATGGCTGGGGGGGGGCGGGGGGGGCAGGAAGGCATGTAACACAGGACATGGCTTTAAGATATGCTGCAAGGAAACTCTGTTTCTCATCCTCCATTTGATTTTTCTATAGCAAGAAGCTTCCTGGAGATAACAAATCCAACATTTACTAGGATCACAAAGTGCCACCAAATGGATGCAAGCTTTTTCATTCTCCAAATGTTATCTTGAACTGGAGGATTGGAAGAAGCAAAACCTTCTCTAACCTAGTTGAGTGTCGTGGCCAGGAAGATTTCAAACTTGATGTAGAATTCTGACATTTCATCAGCTTACCCCTGCTTTTGTGACATTTGTGATAGTACTCACTAAAACATTGTCCTGGTTTAGCTTGCAGACTCTTCTCTCCTCATGAACCAAAATAGCTATAAGAGGTGACCAGGCTGAGCCCAAGGGAGGGGTCAAATGCGTCATCAGTCATGAGTCCCTGCACACCTGCAAGAGATCTAAGTCCAGCCTATTTTGAATGCCTTCTTATTCCCGCTCATTTCCTTGACTGTTAGTAGGTCAGATTTTTGTAGAGAGTTTAAGTTTGCAATAAATTTGTATGAACATTTGAACTGCCTGAATCTCCTGATTTCCCCAGTGCTTGACAATAGCGATTTTTTTTTGTTTATTTTTGTTATGCTTTGGAAGAGTTCATGAATCTTTCTGTCATGTTAACTACCTGTACAGATGGAATCCATTTTAAAAAAGAAGGAGTATATTGAAGTTGATTGAGAGATTAATTTAAGAAGGAAAAGGATTGAAAGTGACTGACAGCACAGGGCAAAGAAATATTTAATCACCTTATGGACAGTCAGACCTGCATAATCCTGCCTTTTTAAGCAGGGCATTCCAAATACAATTTGCTTCCCATTGAAATTATGTGTATTTTTAGCCCTAGGGACAAAGCTATTTTTAAAAACAACTTTGTACAATTTAAATATATTCACACTACAATAGAAATTAGAATTTATCCCTCTCCCCACCCCCTGAAACTCTTCTAAAGAACCGCATCAGTAAATATTCCAGAGCAACATATTTGAAAGATCCCTATTTCACATACAGAGAAACCTGGATTTTGGATGTTTGTGGAGACAAAATGTCATTTGTTTTCATTTGAGGTAGAATCTTGCAGATGGAATGCCAGGTTTCAGTCATTGCTAGACATGTCTTGAATACAGAGAAGAAGGCATAGAGTCCAGGGGTGTCAAACTGGTGACTGGTGGACTGGATGCTCTGCAAAGGCAAAAAGAGCCTCAGATAGCTCAACAGGCTAGATAGCCTGTTATTAACACCCAGTTGTCTGCAATTGTGCAAGTTCGAGGCTCAAGGTTGACTCAGCCTTCCATCCTTTCTAAGGTAGGTAAGTTGAGGACCCAGTTTGTGGGGGCAATAAGCTGACTTTGTATAAACATATACAAAAGTATGAAGGCTATTGCTTAATGCATTGTAAGCTGCCCTGAGTCTCCAGAGAAGGGCGGCATATAAATCTAATTTTAAAAAAAACTCATGATATGCCATGATACAACACATGACGTTATCAAGTTTGACACCCATGGCATAAACTAAAACTGGGCTGTCACTGAGATGGGTCTTAAGTTTGTCTACACATATGTATGGTTCCATCTGTTTCTTTCTCTCTCTCTCTCTTTGGCTTAGAAATCCTGATCAACCCAACAAGGGAGTTGATACACCCAGTGAAGAGAACAGATTTTTCAGTTTGGCACTGTTATGCCTTTTTCCCTTTCTTTCTTTTTTTAAAAAATTTTCTAATAACAGTTGAAATAATTATCTGCAGCTACAGGCAGCTGATGAATACCATGTTTAATCTATGGATCGAGCTGCACACTCTGTAGTGCACAGAAAAGGATAAACATCCAGAGACATCACTAATGACAGAACAGCTCAAAATGCTGGAGTAATTTTGGCTCCCCTTATTGATTTCACACACACTCACATACAAAAGGGAATGTGCCCAGAACAAAGTTTTAATTTTTCATAACTCTGTGTGTATGTGTGTGCTTCTGCTTTCCCAAAAGTTAATTACAGAATAATAGAACACTAAGTATGATTTTTATGGCATCAAGCATTGGGTTGCTGCGCTGCAGAAGTTAGAAATTACCACAGCTAAATATTTAGATCTGTTAATCCACCTTCTGAAACATAAAAAAAAGGTGTCACTTCTGATTTTCAGGAATGCCACCAGGCATTAGCATCCCCTATGGGAAGGATCAGGAATTAGTGGTCTACAGATCATGTGGTTATCTAGCACTCTATTTGTAGCCATCCTGGCACTTTGAAACCACATAGCCCAATGTTGGTATCCAAGCAGCTGTTTTTGAGTAACATAGTTTCTGTAGGTTTCTCGCCTACATTCTAAGAAGTTGAATGGGATCTGCTGTTTTCTGGAGAAGTCAACCCCATTTCCATACTTAACATCTGTCCCAAAGCAAACTATCTCACATTAAAAAAAGTAAAGCCGTTAAAAGGGGGTGGGAAAACACATACAGATATGCACACTCTTCAGCCCCTTTTAGTGATTTTACATATCATCACAAGGCTTCCTGCAGGCTTCTAATTAAGAGATGAACATCATGTAGCCATCACCTAGGACAATTGCCCACCTCTCTTTTAGTGTAAGGCTAGACAGTCTGGTACTCTTTAGATAAATTTAACTTCAGTCCCTACAAACTCTAACAGCTGACATCCATGGTCAATTATGAGAATTGTCCAAAATAACAGGAACATCTTGGATGGACCATTTCTGCCTTTCCAAACTCAAAACTCTAGCAATATTTATTTATTTATTTATTTATTTATTTATTTATTTATTTATTTATTTATTTATTTATTTATTTATTTATTTATTATTTTTTATTTATTTTTAAAATTTATATGCCGCCCTTCTCCCGTGGGACTTGGGGCGGCTCACAAAGTTAAAACAACAATAACAAAATTCTAAAGGACGGTCCAATTTAAAATCCCCAAGTTAAAAACCCCATAATCGGCCAGGGAATTTGATGAAACAGCCATGTCTTCAGGCCAGCATAGAAAGTGCGGAGATTGGGAGCCATGCGGAGATCAGTGGGTAACCCATTCCAGAGGGTCAGTGCAGCCACAGAGAACGCCCTCGACCTGTGGGTTGCCAGCTGACATTGTCTGGCCCACGGCACCCAGAGGAGGGCAGTTCTATGAGAGCGCAGAGGTCAGTGGGAGATGATGAGAAGTCATAATGGATGGCCTCATACTGTGCCCAAACCTAACAAGTGTATTTGTTTGTTTGTTTATTAATTAAATATGTAAATTGTCAATCTGCCCAATAGGGCGAGTGTGGGAGGTTACATTATCATATAAAGGAGTGTATGCAAATTCGGTCTGTTTAAATCCAATGGTATAAAAATAATAAGCCCATGACATGCACATGAGATCCCGTATATTGTCAGTAAATATAAATTTAACACAAAATAGTTTGTCATGAAAGCGACTGCCTGAGGGCCCCTGGATTTGTAACTTCTGTTCACAACAGAAAGGAAAGAGTAGAATTCCAATATTCAGCTTTATGATTATAGTAAAAGGATTTGATTACTAGGCAACCTACAAATTGTATTTACACTTAATACAAAGGACTGATGGATATGTTACAAGCCAGTATAGTTATCTTCTAATGTCCTGATTTGAATAAATATATACTGTACTCATTTTTTTAGCTCCTACTGCTTTACCCTCTTCAGAGCTTGTTCAATTCTCATTTCTGCTCTCAGTCACTGAACCAAATATTTATTTAGTGCTTATGTATAACCCACTCAACAGTCCTTGGTTTATTAACTATCACCATTTTCCAACTTCTCTTTTGTCCATTCTTTCTCTATAGGCTCTCTTAACTAATTGTATTTGTTAAAATTTTATAACAGGGCTCCTTTTAATTATTCTTTTATTGGATTTTAATCATGCTTTTATTATGCTGCTCAGCACCTTGAGTCTATTATTATGACTTCTCATTGTTTAAATGATGCTATGTTTGCAGGGATAAAATAGGCTACATGCGGATATACCCTGTGTAGAACACTGTGTCTAGTTTTTGTCCTCCAAGAACCTGATATTTCATTCAGGAGACTATCGTGTTAATGTCTTGGTCATCCATAACCAGGAAATATGAAATACAGAGAGGCAAAAATAAATTCCCCTTGTGTTGAAGGTCTTGAATGAAAGGTCAGTGGTTGATGTTCCAACTGGCACATGCCCAGGTTACTAAAAGAGAACAACGTCTAGATACATCTCAGTTTTATGTGTGAGATTCCATCATTGTCTTTCCCTTTTGAGGTGGGCTGGATACAGAAAATAGACATGCTCCAAATTTCTCAGCCCAGAAGCTACTATTCTTAGCTTAGTGTTTAGCATTTAGGATGATTAAAACCCTTTAATCCATAAAGTATTTGCATTTGCTTCACCTCCAGGCATACCTTCACCTCAAAGCCTATGTATTTGGCCAATGTACAGCACGAGTAACTGTGTGACTATGCCTCTGGAGTGGTTGAAAGGTCTATGTTTGAACAGCTTGTCTTTGTCCAGCTGTCTCTTTGCTAATCTACTACAAGATGGCTTCATCTCCTCCCCAGTTCCAGTTTTATGTACAGAAGCTAATTAGATTGGCAGCTACTTTATCATGGGCAATGGAATAGGATAGCCTACATACTTGCAGGCCTAGTTAAGAGATGCAGGGTAGATTGATTAGGCCAAGCAGCAGTTAATTGTCCTCCAAGAGAAAGAATGCATGGGGGAGAGATTCAGATGGAATGGCTGGAGGATTTCCACACTGTTCCTACCATCTACAGCCTGTGGTAGTTGCTCACTTCACCTAATGGCTAGGATAGACAATCTAAAGACTATTTTTCTGAGTCCTAAAAAGAGTTCTGCACTTTATAGCCTAGACCAGGGATATCAAACTCACGTTGTCATGGCAGCGTCACATGATATATTGGGATTTTTCCTCCTTTGCTAAACTGGGCATGGGCATGGCCAACATATGACGCATCCAGCCTACGGGCTGGGAGTTTGACAGCCCTGGCATAGACAATATTCATTAGGTCCAGCGATGGGATTCAAATGGTTCACACCACTTTGGGAGAACCGGTTGTTAATTTTTTGAGCAGTTTCGCAAACTGATTGTTGGAAGAAATCATTAGGGCAGAGAACCGGTTGTTAAATTACTTGAATCCCACCACTGATTAGGTCCCAATGTGTGTAGCTAAATGACTTTGCTTATTCTATTGAATATAGTTGATTTGAACTGAATCAATCCAGAATAAGTTGACAGAAAGTGTAATACTTTTTAATCACTATCTTTTTTTCTTCTTCCTGGAACACATGGTCAGATTAAGCAAAGCATTACAGCTTGACAAAGGGACAAAAAACTCTGAATAGATGGGCACGGGAGTTAATCACTCCTGATTTGTGAATGATAGAGCCAAAGCAGACTTCTTTGGCCTTAGTATCCTTGAAAAGAAGACTTGTACTGCTATTTGGCATCTGTGATCTCTATAGCAAGATTGGTACCACAGATACTGTATAGAATAAAATTCCCCAGTTCTGCAAAATTAAGCCCTTTATAAAGGAAACATTTAGATCAACAGTATGTGCTTGAATAACAATTGCATGCACAGAAACATATGATCTCTGGAGATCACAATACAGCAACAGTTCCCTGTTGCACACAGAACAAATTAGAAACATATTCTTTCTGAAAAGATGTCTCCAATGGGATAAGAATTTTCTGATTTCTGCTTGATTATAACTGCCAAGTAGGAGTGAAAATGGCCCAAAATAATTAACCAAATGGGAAAGTTAATTTTCTTCCTTTTCTAAGTATAAATACACATGTACTAGATTTCTCACATAAGTTTGACAAGCATTCTTTGATGGGGTGGGAAATCGGGGTGGGTCGAAGTATTATTTTGTTCAAAGCTCCAACTTTGGCCCATGGTCATATACATCATCATAAAATATTATTTTAGACAGGCAATCCTTAATTTATGACCACAGTTGGGAATGGAACTTTTGCCACTAAGGGAGGGGTCATAAAGTCAGTTTTTTCAGCATCATCATAACTTCAAACGGTTACTAAACAAATACCTTTGAAAAAGAACTTCATTAGATAATTATGTGATAAATTCCTAAATAACTTATCAGATTCCTAAATGACACGTATCAGAACTCAGTAGTGTCATTAGTGAAATGTTTCCCAAACTTTACTGTGGGTATCGGATGACTGACTTTCTGGACTTTCTGTTTAGTTTGCTATTTTAAAATATTTAGATCATACTTTATTCCTAAAGTCAACTTGCCCTCACGTTAATATTTAAGACTGAAAATACTCCTCCACATTATGTGAAATTAAAAACTGGCAGTAAAAATGTACAACTTAATGGCAATCAAAACTGAAAAAAAAAAGTTGTGAGTTACCAGATATTACCCCGCATAATAGTCCACATTTCAGTTGCTATATTAAGCACAAAATGGTACATGGAATGTTACATCAGTTTGTTATTTCTCAGAGTGAGGATATTTAATTAAACCTAGTTTATAGTACTGGATTCCATAGGCTTCCTGCTTCAGCTCTTTTATAAGTAAAGAGGACATTAAAATAATCTGATTGATGACTGAATTTAGCACACATTGTATAGGTTAACTAGTCCTTATATACTGTAAGTTAGTTTTGTTATTTATTGAGGTTTCCAGTTGTTTCTTTCAATATCACATTTTTTGGAATACATTTTTTTGGACTAACTAATGGCCTACTTCATCAGATATTTTGTTGTTTTCCTTGGAAAGGACAGCCACAACTAGCATTGCAGAGAATATTCCTTGTTTTCCACGCATTCCTACAGTGAAAGGCCATAAATAAAATCTCTGTTGAATGGAAGGCTGATTGAAAAATTAAGAGTCATGTGGTCCAATTTGATCTAAGTAATTATGAAGTAATCTTAGATCAAATTGGGGCGGGCTTGAAATTGCTGAAGAATTGTTATGGAAATATTGGGTTCTAAAAATAATAACCAGCATACTACTAAGAAATTACTGTATCTTCATTCAAAAGTCATGTAGTCTGCTCATTGTTTGGAAAAGTCAAAATTGGGTTCATTCAATTATTTCTTTTTAGTTATTCGTTCTATTTAATAACAATTTATGATTTTTAAAAACAAATCTGGGTTACAATGCCTGCATTTTTTTCAATTATATATAGTACTTCTCTTTGCACTTACATTTTTGTTGATATTTTTTGGTCTATACAGTGGTATCTTGGTACTCATCGTTAATTGGTTCTGGGAGGCACAATGAGTACCAAAAATGATGAGTACTAAACAAATTACTGTAATCAATCAATCAGAATAGAGCTGGAAGGGAACTTGGAGGTCTTCTACTCCAACCCCCTGCTTAAGCAGAAGACCCTATACTATTTCAGACAAGTGACTGTCTAGACTCTTCTTTAAAACCTCCAGTGATGAAGTATCCACAACTTCTGTCAGCAAACTGTTCCATTGATTAATTGTCCTCACTGTTAGGAAGTTCTTCCTTACTTCCAGATTGCTTCTTTCCTTGATTAGTTTCCATCCATTGTTTCTTGTCCTGCCTACAGGTGCTTTTTAGCCAAACCCAAATCCTGCAACTATTCTTCAACATCTTTTTTGTAATGTGGTGACCAAAACTGGATGCAGTATTCCAGGTGTGGCCTTACTGAGGCTTTATAAAGTGGTACTAATACTTAATATGATCTTGATTCTATGCCACTGTTTATACAACCAAGGATTGTATTAGCTTTTTTGGCTGCTGCTGGACACTGCTGCTTCATATTTAAATGATTGTCCAATAGGACTCCAAGGTCCATCTCAGAATTACTGTTTTGGGGACAGATTTTGCCTAATCTGTACTTGTACCTTTGGTTTTTCCTGCCTAAGTGTAAAAACTTGCTTTTCTTTACATTAAATTTCATGTTGTTGGATAGGGCCCATTGTTCAAGTCTTTCAAGATTTTGTTAGATCCTGAACTTGTCTTCCAGGATGTTGGCTATTCCTGCAGTGTCATCTGCAAATTTGATGAGTTCCCCTTCTATTCCCTCATCTAACTCATTTATGAAGATATTGAAGAGTACAGGCTCTAAGACAGAACCCTGTGGCACCCCCATGGCTTACTTCCCTCCATGTAGATGTATTGCAATACCATTAAGGACGACTCATTGAGTACAGTTTATCAGCCACTGTACTCTGTATCTGGTGGGGATGCTGTCAATTCCACATTTTTCTAGTTTATCAAGAAGTAGGTTGTGGTCTACTTTTTGAATACCTTACTGAAGTCTAAGTACTCTATGACTGCAACATTTCACTGGTCTACTAATTTAGTCACTTTGTCAAAGAATGAAATAAGATTGGTTTGGAATGATCTGTTTTTAACAAATCCATGCTGGGTTTTAGTTATAACTTTGTTTCTAGATGTTCACAAATCTGATTTTTTTTTATTATTATTATCTTTTCCAGTATCTTCCCAGGTATTGATGTTAGACTGATTGCTCTGTAGTTTCCTAGGTCTGGTTCCCCCACCCCACCCTCCCCCCCTTGTTTTTGAAGATGGGAACCACATCAGCTCTTTTTCAATCCTCAGGAGGATTTTTTCAGGATTTTTGAAAGATATGGTACAATGGTTCTGAGATAACATCTGCCATCACCCTCAGAAATCTGGGATGTAATCCATCAGGTCCTGATGATTTAAATTCGTCAAGATCTGATAGGTGATCTCTAACCATTTTCTTGCTTATTTTAATTTTTATCTCTAGTCTGTCTTTTACAGTTAGGTTTTTGTAGGTTGGGCTATAGTTTCTTTTTGTGTGAAGACTGATGCAAAGAATGAGTTAAACAGCTCTGCTTTTTCTCTACTGCCTATCACTTCCTTGCCATCTTCTCTCTTAAGTGGACCTACTATTTCCTTGACTTTTTTCTTGTTATTTGTATGTTGAAAGAAACTTTTTAAATTATCTTTGACTTTTATTGCAAGATTTTGTTCATTCTGAGCCTTTGCTTTTCTGACTTCATCTTGTATCAGTTTTCTTTTTTATATTTATATATGAAGTCATTTTTTAAGAAGCTGTTTGCTGCCTGTTCTGTTTTATTTTGGTGTAGTCTTCTTGTTTCGATTGGGATTTCTCACTTTGTTCATTGACTTTCACAGTGACTAGAGTTGCCTCTAGACCCTTTACTTTGTTCATTCTGAGCCTTAGCTTTCCTGATTTCATCTTTGCAGATTCAGGCTATATGCTGGTATTCTATCTTAGTTATGTGTCCTCTTTCTATTTTTTAATACTTGTCCTTTTTGTCTTTCAGTTTATCAGAGAAATCTTTGTGCAACCATGCTGATTTCTTCTTGAATTTCTTGTTTTTCTTTCTCAGTGGTGCTGGACTGGGCGTTTATGATCAAAATTTTCAGAGTTTCCCATGCTTCTTGAGTTATTTTTCCCATTTAGGATTTTCATCCATGGAAGTCTCCCTCTGAGTTTGTTAAAATCAGCTCTTTTAAAGTTTAAGACATTGATTGGCTGTATTATGTTCTATTGCTTGTGTTTGCATTATATTAAATTCCAATATGGCATGGACACTCTTGTCCAGGGTTCCAGCAATTTCAACTCCCTCTTAATTTTTTTTTTCTATTAGTAAGAATTAAGTCTAGTATAGTTTTTCCTCTAGTCCCCTCCTCTACCTTTTGGATAACAAAGTTGTGAGTTAGGTTGGTTAGGAATCTGTTTGATCTGCCACTTGCTTCAGAGTTTGTTGCTCAGTTGATATTAGGTAGTAGAAGTCTCCTGTTACTACTGTGGTATAATTCCTACATACATTTGTTTGTTGTTTAGCAAAAAGTTCATCTGTTTCTTCTGTTTGTTGGGTGGCCCATAGTATATGCCTATAGCAATGTCATTCTTTTTTTCTTTTATATTGATCCATATGGATTCTAGGAGGCTTACATCCTTGGTTTTGTGGATTTCTGTAGAAATGTAGTGATCTTTTATATATGATGTAACTCCACCTCCCCTTTTGTTAGGTCTGTTTCATTTGAAAAGTTTGTATCCCTCCATCAGTACATTTCAGTCATGATTTTCATCCCATTACATTTCAGTAATGGCAACTATATCATATTTACCTTCATGTACTAGTATTTCAAGTTCACCCTGTTTGTTCCCTATACACAAGCATTTGTGTATAAGCATTTGACTCCGTTATGGATCTTAGGCATGTTTCTTATATCTCCTACTTTGTATCTGAGTTGTGGTGAGTCACAAAGCAGCCAACGCCAACAGGTTCTAGCATGTGCATTGAGTACCAAACAAACAATGAACACTGGGACAACATTTTTGCAACAAAATGTGCTGAGTTCCAAATCTGATGAGTTTCAAAGCAATTGAGTACCAAGGTACCATTGTACATACTTTCTGATGCATTTTCCAATATATGATTTTTTAATAAAAAAATTCCTAATACACATTTTAGACAACAGTTTTCTCTAAGTTAAATGTTTGTGCATTTTCTTTTAATTTATATACATGTATGCATATATCCTTTAAAATAGTTTTTTTAAAGATGGAAGCAAATTCTGAATTTTGGTTCAGGGAATGTGAAATGGGTAAATTCACATTCAAATAAGAATCCAATGAATTTGTCTCCTTTATTCTTATTTTTGAATAAAAAAATGCAACTTCAAAGTTCATCACTATTTATAATAACATAGCTTGTGATTATGAATGAATAGCTGAACTATGAATGAATTATAGACATGGAGGTTGCCTAGAATGTCACTGACAAACAATCTTTACCACTTGTTTTCTTTCTATGATGGTCCATTTGACTCAAAGTATGTATGAAGACATGTTCCTTAGTTCCTTTTGATTGTGGTGACAATATACCTATAAAAAACTGATTTTTAAGGGAAAGAATAACCTTCTCTTTAACTCCTCTGCATACTTGTTTTTGCTCTTGAACTGCAATAAAAAACCTTCAGTTGCCAAGAAAATCTAACACTGGTGCCAGTTAATAAATATATCAGATTACCAAGTTTCTTCCTCCACAGGATGATATCTGCAGGTGGCTGAAAGATTTAATCCATTTGGCTTTCTGCAATGGTTATTTAGTTCCTCTTTTCAACCAATCGTGAATCATTAGGAATTGGCCAATGTCTTCGACTATGAATGAAAACATATTATTAGGACTGTGCTGAATATCCTCACTAATATTCATTTCAGAATTAGCACATTTGGCATGGGAAGACACCTTCCAAAAATACTCCCTCTTCACTTTACAGAGCATTCATGCTCTTTCAGAGCTGTTCAGTCAGACCTCCTTCCAGCTGCTATTTCTTTTCTGCCACACATTGCAAATCCAGCTGGAAGAGGTAAAGACTGAGTTTGAAAAGCAAAAACAGAACTCTAATCTCAAACTATTTCAAATATTTGTTATCAGGAGAAGTAATCACATAGGGACCAATGGGGAAAACCTACTTTACTTTGCATAATAATTCCAACTGTTAAATCCACATCTAATTGTGGGGATCCTTGGTGATCTCTGAGCTTGGTAGTTTTCTTGAAGATGTTTCATTACCACATTAGGTAACATCATCAGTCACCTCCACCAACACTAACAGGGCAAGCCACTAGTATGTAAAAATAAGAACAAATTCCAATCTCCTCTAGCCAGTGGTGGGATTCAAGTAATTTAACAACCGGTTCTCTGCCCTAATGATTTCTTCCAACAACCACTTTGCCAAACTGCTTAGAAAGTTAACAACCAGTTCTCCCGAAGTGGTGCAAATTGGTTGAATCCCACCACTGCCTCTAGCCCTGATTGCATTACGATTTCAAATTTGGGTAATGAAACATCTGAAAGAAAACCACCAGCACTAAAGACCCCATGATTCAATCCTAAACTACAAATGTTATCTTCTATTGGTACCACAGCCAATTGCTAGAAGGCATTCCTACAAAATGCAAAAAAAGTTGTTATATGTATTTTCACCTACCTTTTCAAGATAAAATCTCCTATGCGTTGGGATTGACTTCTGTGATGTCATAGGTAATATCCATGTAGTATTCTGGGTGCAGACATGGTTTGGCATTTTCTACAGTTGTCTTCAATCTAGTCTTCAGCTCTAGTGTTTCCTACCAGTGTCTTATTCAAATATTATATCAAGTTTTGGTATTTGTTAGGATAAAGTTGAGGCTGCTGCATACCTGTCCTACCATTTTTTTAAATTGGATCTAAAATATTATTTACTTAGTTATTGGTCAAATATATATCACAAAAAGTACAGTCAGAAAAACTCTTGGTGGATCATAAAAATAAATACACAGCATTAAAAAAACCCAAAACACAGGAATGTAACACAATTATATCTGAAGACAACACAAGGCATCAAACAAATGTTGAGTTGCTGAAAGTCAGGCCGCCTATACATTTCAGAAATAAAAAAAACTCACCAGCTCACATACACAATTAAAAGCTAAAACATAGGAACATAACACAAACAAACCTAAACACAACACAAGGCACCACAAGTCTCCTGGAAAAGGACCAGAAAAATAATTAGTGATTATTAGCTGCAATCCCTCTACAGCAAAAGGGCTCACCTCAAATGAAAGATGCCTCAGAAATCCCCCAAAGATTTTCATGAATTAAGACAAGGAATACGTAGTGACTTTCACCCCAATTACTCCATCCTAGTTCTTTTATTTATTCCTTTATATCCCACCTTTATTATTTTTATAAACAGCTCAAGATAACTCAGAGGCAGAGATGGGTTTCAGCAGGTTCTGACCAGTTCTGGAGAACTGGTAGCAGAAATTTTGAGTAGTTTGGAGAAGCGGTACTAAAAATTCTGACTAGCCCCACCCCCATCTATTTTCTACCTCCCAAATCCCAGCTGATTGGGAGGAAATGGGGATTTTGCAGTAACCTTTCCCTGGATTGGGGAAGCAATGGAGATTTTACAGTATCCTTCCCCTGCCATGCCCACCAAGGCATTCCCACCAAGCTATGCCATGCCCACCAAGCCACTACCTTAACACTAGACCAAATTTACTTTAGGGTTAAGGTTTGCCGAATCCTTCGGGAGTAGGGCGGTATATAAATCAAATAAAACTAAAACTAAACTAAAACTAGTTACTGCTACTCACTTTCTTCTCCCAGCCATCCCCCAACCCTTCAGTCCTCCAGGCCTTAATCACCACACTTTTTACATCTTGTGATTATACACCATCAAACAACATCTGCCTATCCCAGGTCCTTAGGGTTGTTAATAGGTGGATAAAAAATCCAAATCCACTCTAAACATCTGGTTGACTGTGTGATCAACCATAACAACAACAACAACAATAACAATAACAACAACAATAATAAATAATCTTTCATCCCATATTTCATCCTTTATCAATAAACTAATTATTAAAGAAATCATAATTCAGTCCCAATCAGCAAAAGTCTGTTAAGAGTTATCAGGAATAGTAACTTACATATTGTAGCCTTAATCAAATAATTGTTTTTTAAACTCTAATATATCACTTTCTCTAAAATGTAAAACCAAAAGAGTTCTCTCCCCATTTATAAACCATTCCCTAAAACCTCATCATTCAGTCCTTTTTCCAAAGGAAAGCTCATCAATATCTACAAGAAACCACAACATATATATTTTATTCTTGGTCAGATAAATCTACTTCTGCTTTCTTTTAAAACGCTTGATCTTTAATCCCATCCAATAATGTCCCAGAAGTTGATTTCTTATCATTTTTTCTTTGTCTCCTTTCAGAAATAGCTTAAATAATGTCTCTCCTCTCCTCTCTGGAACGGCTTGATTAGTTTAAACACCTTCCTTTTATAAATCTGAGATGAGAGGGCTTTCCAAATCACTCTTTTGATTTATTATTTGTATGTCCCCTTTAATTATTAAAACATTGTCTGGTTTCATTTGTAAACCTATTTTGGCATAATTTTCCAGTTCACTAGCATTTAAAAATCCATATTCACAACCACAGTGTCTTTTTTCCATTTTTGTAACCCTGCATATTTTTAAAATCCAAATCCACATTCAAATCAGTCTCTCAGTCTCTGTTTTATTCAATGAAATCCATTGCTCTTATATATTATCTGCTATAGTATTAAACAATCCTGTAAGTAATTTGTGAGTATTTTCTTCCCAAACAGCGTTTATTTCTTCTATGGGCAAATAGAGTTGTTTCACTGCATAAATGGAACCCTAATCTTTTGTTCCTGGTTTCCTCCAATCATCCTTCAAATCCCTTCTCACCATCTATTTATTTTCAAATCAGCAAAACGTTTGCATGGGATGGTTTCTTATAACAAATTTGAAATACTTACTATATTCTTTTACAAATATTCATCCCACATGAATATGCCACATGAAAGAACAATTTTTCAAAGTCCATCTAGTCCTATAACTTTCCAAAATCAATATTTTAGTCCATTTTTTTTCCTGTTTTCCAAAAATTAAAGCTTTTGTTGTTAAGCCTTAAGCTGATTTAGAGCTTCTTTCATCCAGGGTAGAAAATCTGGTATAATACAGCTTATCTTTCAAAAAGTCCTTATCTAGAAACTCGTTAAACAAGCAACTCCCTAAAATAATTTAGAGAGGGAGTAACAGAATAACAGAGTTGGAAGAGTCCCTGGAGGTCTTCTAGTCCAACCAGAGGTGGTATTCAGCAGGTTCTGACTAGTTCTGGAGAACCAGTAGTGGAAATTTTGAGTAGTTCGGAGAACTAGTAAATACCACCTTTGACTGGCCCCACCCCCATCTATTCTTTGTTCCATTTCCTCCCAACCAGTTCCAGCTGGTTGGGAGGAAATGGGGATTTCGCAGTAACCTTCCCCTGGAGTAGGGAGGGAATGGAGATTTTACAGTATCCTTCCCCTGCCATGCCCATCAAGCCACGCCCACCAAGCTATGCCATGTCCACCAAGCCACGCCCACAGAACTGGTAGTAAAAAGTTTTGAATCCCACCACTGAGTCCAACCCTCTGATCAAGCAGGAGATCTTGTACCATTCCAGACAGATGGATGTCCAATCTCTATTTAAAAACCTCCAGTAATGGAGCATCCAAAGTTCTGGAGGTAAGCCACCGATTAATTGTTCTCATTGACAGGGGAACTCAGTATCAATTTGAAGCTGCCAAATCATGGTTTAGGCAGGATGTCTTGTCCCCTGATACGCAGAGTTCTCAACCATGCTAGAGATCACTATTTTCCAATCTCTTTGCAGGGAGGCTCTGGCTTGAGCAAAGTTGTGGGTTATCAGACCTAATCCTATTCTTAATCTAGAAAGGAATTCCCAAAAGTTGATATATTCACTGACTCCGCTTTTGTCAGCTCAGCTCTTGTGGAGCCATCTTCAATCCACTTTGCTTCTCCAGAGATGGGACAAGCAACTTCTTAAACTAGGCAGTGCCCTTAATCAGCACCAGATGGGAAACCTAGTTTTTTTTTTAAAAAAAAATCTCTCTGTCTGTCCATCCTCCCATAGTTCTCCAGCATCTTATAAATATTTTCAGCAGTTTTTAAATTTGACTTTTTACATGCCATAATGTGAAATTGCCTTCTGTTTAGAAGATAGTCAGACCTTCATCCATTTTGGTAGAATGGTGAAGGCAGTACTCTAGAAACCAGGAGACTGTGACTTCTAGTCCTGCTTTAGGCACAAAAACCAGCTGGGTAACTTTGGGCCAGTCACTCTCTTTCAGTCCAACCCAACTCATAGTTTTGCTGTTGTAGGGAAAATAAGAAGAGGAAGGAATATTAAGTAAGTTTGCCCCCTTGAGTGACTTATAAAGTAATAAAGGTAGGATAAAAATCTAATAAATAGATGAGTAATATGTATTCTAACAGCTGATGTCAGAAAATGATGGATACAGAGATTTCATTCACTAGCTAGCATTTCAGAAACATTGACATCAAGGATCAAGAGTATCACCTACGCATCCACTAGTCCTAAGAGTATGTGACTTTATTATCTTTCCATGCCAAAATTCTTCTCCCCAAACCTTTAATCTCTTTGCATATTATCCTGCTGCATAAATCAGTTTGAAATTTATATAATCTGACCTGAAGATCAGTGTGTAGGTGTTGAAAATAAAAATATGGGGAATACATATTAGATGAAATGAGATACCATCACTCTGAAGGACATTGGAATTCAGCAGTAGCTAGAAGCACATGCTCTGAAAATCTTTTTTGTTTGTTTGTTTTCCAATTTAATGTAGAATAGATTTGTAGACTCTGGGGGGAAAAATGATCTTTATTTTACAGGCACTTGGTTATACAGCAATTTCACAACCGACTCATTGACCAACAAATGACAAAAAGTAAACTGTGTCTTTCAGAAGTGCTTCTATAAATAACAATTTTCTAAACAGTGACTTCCAGAATCATGGATTCTCTGTATCATATTGGGATGGTTAGAGTATGTTGCTGTGGAGATACAAGCAGCCTGTCTAACTCTTGCTTAGGTGTCAGCTGCTAAGCCTGAAGGCTACATGTTTAGTTTCCAGGGTGAATTACTAGCTGCATGAGAAATCCATATCTGAATAGATGGCTTTTGCCCTAACAAATTGCCAAGAGGTCCCTTTGTGTGTGTATGGAAGCTACCAGCAAGGATGTGGAAATCTTCAAATGCTTCTGCTCCAATTGAATCTGGAAGATTGTTGGTAGGTATGACTGTCCCTCCAACTAGAAGAGGCAAAATCAGAAGACACAAACAACTGTATGTATATTTTTTTTTATAATTTGTGTTTTTCAGCTACTCAGCTCAGGTATGATCACATGATATTCTCCACTCTTGTTTGGGATCATTCTCCCCCCCCCCCCATCCCTTCTAAATAGACAGTATACCATAGGTGCTAACAAACTGCAGATTTTTTTTCCTTTTGAGAGTGAACAATGGAATTGTTGTGAGGATGACCTATCAGAAACTCCAATACTATTCAAAGCTATAAATTGGAATCTAATCTGGAGTTCTGAAAGAAAAGGGATTATTTCAATTAAAGGATAACACATCTTGGTTTGTAAGTTGTCACAAAAAAAAATGTTTGGGTGGAAAGTTAAAATGAAGATGGACTAGCAGGGTGCTTCTGCTGACAGATGTTCTTCCATTAGTGAGAAGGGTCATTTTCTGCTCTTTCCATAATGATCTAAATCACCTTCAAGTTTACTTTGTAAAAATACTGAATACTTTAGAATAGGTTTCACCCAGTTCCATCAAGTATCCCCTATGGTTTCATTCCTATAGAATAAGGGCGTTGTCTTTCTATCTGATGGCTGTTTTTCAGAGCCTCCATTCAAATGTTTGATTGTTCCTTTCGTAGTTTTAAAGTTCATTTTAAGTTGTCCTTAAAATTCCTATCCGTATAATCCCATATAAACTTGGCTGACTGTCACAATGATTTCCCAAGAAACTTTCTGAAAGTAAGTGCAATTAGGATTGCAATCTAAATTATTCAAATGAACAGAAAGCAGGCTAAATGGACTATATTGTCATACTCTTTAAAGAAGTCAAACTTGAATATTAATAGAGGACAATGAAGCCTCCTCTGGTGGAGGGATACTGGCTGAAGTCTTCCTCTATTTCTTTCTCACTACATTAACTAGCTTCAGAGTCAGTTGTGTCATGGAAATAATGCTTTGCCATATCTTTCTAGCATGGGCTATTTCCTTACATCCAAACTAAGTAGGATTATTCGGAGTTTTTTTTTTTTTTTACGTATTTATTGATGAGTTTTACATCCTGCTTTTCATTCAGAATATATTGTTTATTTGTTTGTTTGCCTATTAATAAAATTTATTTGTTGCCCATCTTGTACCAGCAACTCTGGATGGCTTACAACATAAAAACATTGAAAAACATTAAAATCATTCATTGTAAAAAATAAATAAATAACCACAGTGGATTAAAAGATAAAATCAAGGAGACAAGATAACAAAGAAGAGAGCTGGCCTCACAGGAAGGTGAGGGGAGGTGGTGTTGAATTTTAGCCAACCACTTCCAGTATGAAGCTTCCACATTGGGTCCCCAGGACACCTGGCAGAGCCAGATCTTGAGGGTCTTTTGAAACATCAGGAGTGTGGGAGCCAATCTCATCTTGGGGTAAGAGGATCCTGAGGCAGAAGCCATGCAGAGAAAGCTCTTCTCCTGTGTCCCTTCCTCCACCCCCCCCACCCCCCCCAAGAATCATCCTATGAGATAGATTGAGAGGGAAAGAGTGAATGATCATACTCAGCCAATGAGCTGATTATGACTGAGGGTAGCCTTGATACTCACTAATCTTGACCTAGCACATTGTTGGATGTATGATTACACATACTTTACATGTATAATTAGATGCCTTTTATTTGTTTCAAAGATACCATGGTGATAGTAAGTATTTAGGCCAGGGGTCTGTATCCTTAAACACTCAAAGAGCCATTTGGACCCATTTCCCATAGAAAAGAAAACACCGGGAGCCACAAAACTGGACATGGTCAACTTGACATCACTCACTCCCACCCAATCACATGACCCCCTAGCCACACCTACCCATGAGGTCAGAGAACTGGTTGTTAAAAAACACGGGGAACCACAAAACTCCTTTGACATCTAAAATGATGTCAAATGTTCTCTCTCTCTCTCTCCCTTTCTCTCCTTCTCTCTGTATCTCCCCCTCTCAGTATTTCTCTCTCCCGCTCTCTCTGTAGCTCTTTCTCCCCCTCTCTCCCCCTCTCCATGTATCTCTCTCCCCCTCTCCCCCCCTCTCTCTGTATCTCTCTTTGTCCCTCTCCCCCTAGCTCTTCCTCTCACTGGATGGATATTTCTTTCTCCCCTCTATGTATTTCTCTCTCCCCCTCCCCCTCTCTCTGTATCTATCTCCTCCTCCCTCTCTCCCTCGCTTTCTCTCCCCCTCCATGTATATCTCTCCCTCCTCCTCCTCTCTCCCTGCCTATCTCTCTCTCTGTAATTCTGATTCTCCGGCATCTCATCCAAGGGTCTCACTGCCAGACAGACTGAAGCAGGAAATGGCTTTTGTTGGTGCTGGGTGCACCTCGGACACTCTGGGAGATGCACTAAATTTCACTACGCTGCACAAGGCATTGCAAGAGCAGCAGGCAAGCCATGAGGTGGAGGCCATGAGGCATCAGGCAGACTATGAGCACTCTCGCAGAGTCTTGTGCTAGACAATGGGGGAGATGGTCCCCTCTCCCAGGACCCATTACAATGTGGAGTCACAATGCGAGCCTGACCCAGGATGAGTGCAGCAGGCCTAGAGCAAGTCTCTTCTCAGGTCAGGCAAGTAGTGACTGTAAGGGGAGGGGCGATTGGCAGGCCAGCCAGTGGTGAGATCAGCTGGAACTGCTGAAAAATGTAACTACTGGTGGTGTGACAGAGAGCCACAGGAGAGGGGCGAAACAGCCGCATGCAGCTCGGGAGCTGCAGGTTGCTGACATCTGATTTAGGCCAAGACTGTAGAGTGGGAAAAGGGATATTTCCATGCTTTTCCATATTGTACTCTCACAATAAAAGTAACATACATTAGAGATACTAATGCATTCATACTTAATAGACCATTCTTCTTTGCTGGGTAATATTTACTTTTATTAAAACCCACAATTAACAACATCTTCAGAAGGTCTTTAAGAGCTACCTGTGGACTTTTGTTGCCTAGAGTCATGTCTGAAAGAAAGAGGTAAGGGCAATACAGTGATGGATATTTGTAGATCTGAAGCAGTGAGAAAGAAATAAAAGCCCAAAGACAGGGTACGGACAGAAAGATCTGAAAAGATTATATATTGATAGATAGATAGATAGATAGATAGATAGATAGATAGATAGATAGATAGATAGATAGATAGATAGATAGATAGATGAGAGAGAGAGAGAGAGAGAGAGAGATGGAAAAAACAGCTAGGAACAGAAGTAGTGATTCATCCACTCATTAAACCACAGTCTATTTTGATACTTAGTACATTATGGTTCACAATGATCTGTGGATATCTTGGACAAAGGAGAGAATAACTGCCCACCAAATCTGTAGGTGAAGAGAGATACCAGAGAACTAATTTCAGAGAAAATCATAGAAAAGTCATTAAATCCAATTCATGCTCAGTGTAAGAATCCAAATGAGACCCTCCATCTTGATGGTTTTTCAACTTCTCCTTTAACATTTTCAGTGATAAAGAAGCTATCATCTTAGATTCTATCAAACTGCCTTTACTCCTAGAATGTTTTTCATGACGGTCAAGGAATTGTAACTTAAAATCATGATGTTGTAGTTTATATTCTTGCATATTACAGAACAAGTCTTGGTCTTCTCATGTGGCAATTCTTCTGATATTTGAACAGTGCCATACTCTTTTCTTCTCAAGGCTAAGAATACTCAGTTCCACCTAACTCTCTTTGTAGGATTTTTACTTCCATCTTGTTACTCTCTGACTTTCTTCTAGAGCAGTGATGGCTAACCTTTTTGCCATTGCATTCCACAAGCAGGGGGAGCACAGGGAGGTTGCCCATGTGTGTGCCCACACCAATAATTCAATGCACCCCGCCCCTGCGCACATGAACATACACCCCCGCGCACCTCTGCTTTTAGCACGTGATGGCACGGTGGGCCCGGTAGGCCCGTTTTTCACCCTCCAGAGGCTTTCTAGGAACCTAGGGAGGGCAAAAACAGACTCCCCCCCCCGGAGGCTCTCCGGAGGCCAGAAACAGGCCATTTCCCAACTTCCAGTGGGACCGAAAGGCCCAAAAATCAGCTGGCTGGTGCACGCATGCACACTGGAGTTGAGCTACAGCAACAGTCACGTGCCCAGGGCTATGGCTCCATGTGCCACCTGTGGCACCCATGCAATAGGTTCACCATCATGTTTCTAGAGAGTTTGGTTTCAAAATCAGAAGTAAAAATAATAATAAAAAAGGGACAGAGAGAGCTAAAAAGGGAGAAGAATAGAACAGGATTATCATTTGTTGGGGAACTCGCTAATTCTGTTATGAAGAAATAAGAATATAGCAACTTGCATATGAACCAACCACACCTAGAATCACAGTAAGGCCTGACAAATATCTAAAGAATATTTCAAAAGAACATAAACAGCCTTGGTGGCACAGCAGACTAAAGTGCTGTTAAGTAGCACCAGCTTCATGCAATTACTGCAAGTTCAAATCTCACCAGGCTCAAGTTTGACTCAGCCTTCCATCCTTCCGAGGTAGGTAAAATGAGGACCCGGATTGTGGGGACAATAAACTGACTTTGTATAAAAAAGAATACTGCTGGGGGGGGGGGGCAAAAGCCCTACTAAGCAGGTATATACAAAGGTATAAGGCTATTGCTTAACGCATTGTAAGCTCCCTGAGTCTCCAGAGAAGGGCGGAATATAAATCGAACCAATAAATAAATAAATAAATAAGTAAGTAAGTAAGTAAGTAAGTAAGTAAGTAAGTCTAAAATACGGAATGCTTTGATTAAAAATTAGCCCAGAAAAGGATTGCTCTTTAAAAAAAAAACCAAAAAAAACCCCCCTACTCCAACAAAACAAACATAGACATCTCTGCATTTTGAAATTATGTGAACTGGATATTAGGAAGTGGTTTTCAAAATTTCAGCTTGAAATTTACCTGCGGAGAGAAGAGGATGCTTCTCTACGTGGAGTATTTTGATGTTCTTTCATGAAGCAAAAAAAAAAGCCAATTGCCACATAGAGCTCCGTATGTCAGTGCTATCCACACCCAGCAATCTACTCTGTGGGATTTAATGCAACAGTTTTTCTGTCATGATTGCACCATATTCTAAAGGTGTATCTGAGTCAGCTGCTCCTGAGTTATAGCAAGCAGCCATTATAATGAAAGAGAGGATTTATTATGGTTTTTTTTTAACGAACAGATATTCTGATGATTAAAGTGCCACTTTAGGAATATGGCAGGAACCTGGCTCTGTACATAATTGAAGAGCTGAGCACTGATAAAAAGCAACAGGGGACATTCCTACTATCCCATGATGCTTTTGCAATGTGAAGTAAGAGAATGCAGAATGTCCCTCGCCCTACCCTTGCTCCTAGTTCTTCAGAAAGCATCCTTGTTGGCCAGAGGTGGACTTTGTTGAATGTTGACTTTGGCTCATTTGCACAACAATGGCTAGATAACCTATTTTGTTAAATCAAGCCCCCCAGTGGTGGGTTTCAAAATTTTCTACTACCGGGTCTGTGGGTGTGGCTTGGTGGGCATGGCATGGCTTGGTGGACGTAGCTTGGTGGGTGTGGCAGGGGAAGGATACTATAAAATCTTCATTCCCACCCCAATCTGGGGGAAGGTTACTGCAAAATCCCCATTTTCTCCCAATCAGATGGGACTTGGGAGGCAGAGAATAGATGGGTCAGGGCCATTCAGAATTTTTACTACCGGTTCTCCGAACTGCTCAAAATTTCTGCTACCGGTTCTCCAGAACTGGTCAGAACCTGCTGAAACCCACCCCTGAAGCCCCCCCCCCCCCCCAAAAAAAAAGGCATGGAAAGAAAGTAGCTAATACAGATGAGAATAGAAAGGGAATCAAATGCTGGAAGCATTATCAGTAAAGGGATGACCATGCAGTAGATAATCAATACAGTGGATTAATATCAGACCAATGAATAAAAGCAGAATAAGCAATAATTTCAGAATCTTGTAAAAAGTCTCAGATTTGGTTGTCCAAAAGACAAGCTATTGCTGCAAGAAATTCCCACAAGTCTATCTTTCCTACAGATTACCCATACACATCAATGTCTGGGGACAGTAGGTTGGGCAAGGTAATATCACCTATATCCAGATGCCATATGCATGATGACATGATTATGCATGTAATTGCCACTGGGACTGGTTGCCCATGCCCATGCCCATGCCCATGCATTCCTTTCAGTAAGGGGCAGGTTATGGTTCCATTTTTATAGCCTGCAAAATGGTGAGCAGCACTTGTGGGATTTTCTGCCTGGAGGTCAAATCCAACTTAATTGTATCATCTTAAATATTATCCTCCTAGCCTAGGGAGAGACAATAGCACCATTTATTGTTTGAGCTCAGGCTCAAATGCAGGCTGTCCCGGTTAAATCCTGAGCCAACAGATTATATCCAAAGATGTGAGGGGACAGGGTCTTTCACTCATAGAATATCTCTCCGGGTGGGACAAACATGGGTGGGCTCCAGTGGATTCTCTTGCTGGTTGAAAAAGGTTTAGCAGCTATTTTGTCTCTTAGGCCCAGCTTAGTTTACTTTTCCCATAGACAGTAAACAATGCTATTAATTCTAGAAGAAAGAGATAACATCTTGCAGACAATTGTCATGCTTTTCATGAAGTTCCCCAAAAGACAGCCTTTCTCAAAATGCCTGTTATTCAGAGATTCCTGAGAATACAAAGGGGTTCAGATTGATAACTCTAAATTTGAATATTTGATAACTCTGACAATTATAAGCAGGGGAGAGATTCTGGAGTGTAGAGAAAGGAAAAATGGCCATGTCCTTTTCCTTTGCCTCAAGGCCCAAAATCCTTCTTCTCTTACGATTCCTACTAAAAGCTGTTAAGTGTCTTAGCTGCTTTTAAGTTTCTCTTGATTTCTTCACTACTTCATCTGCATCCTTAACTTCCTCCCTGAGTCATTTCCACCTTGTTTGTTTAAAACCCTTTACCTTAAAAAGTGGCTGCCATATTCACTGTGGCTTATTGGTGAGGGTGGCATCTGCTTATGAATTTTGGGGGGCTTAATGTTATCTCTTGTCTTCATCCTTTATATCAGGATTGCTTTTCTTCAGTGGGATAATATGGGAAACCCATTTGTGTGGCTTGGAAGAACTGGAGCTTTTCTTGTCAAGGGCCAATGAGGGGTGGGGGTGGGGGTGTCATTGTCCAAGAAGAGGCATTCAGAGACCTTTCATAAATGATGTTCTCTGGCTGAGATCAGTGGGACTACTATAGGTACTAAAAGTACTTGGAGAATGAAAACTTTCTTGTGTAAAGCTAAAGGTTCCCCTCGCACATATGTGCTAGTCATTCCCGACTCTAGGGGGCAGTGCTCATCTCTGTTTCAAAGTTGAAGAGCTGGCACTATCCAAAGACATCCCCGTGGTCATGTGGCTGGCATGACTAAATGCCAAAGGTCCATGGAACACTGTTACCTTCCCACCAAAGGTGGTCCCCTATTTTGCATTTTTTACGTGCTTTCGAACTGCTAGGTTGGCAGAAGCTGGGACAAGTAACGGGAGCTCACACCGTTACATGGCACTAGGGGTTTGAACCGCTGAAATGCCAACCTTTCAATCAACAAGCTCAGCGTCTTAGCCACTGAGCCACCTGTCTCTTTCTCTTGCATTTCTGATAGCAAACAAAAGAACATGGAATGGCATTGGGCCTCAGCAAGTCTAACTGGCTCAAGGATTCAACTGCCAATGAGATATTTATCAATGGAAAACATAGAACTGGAGGCCCTGACAAGAGCCATATTAATAATGTTCAGCTATACAAAGTTCACATTAGTTAAAGAAAAGGGCACCTTGTTACAGCTTGTTTTTCAAAGCAGCATGAGGGGATATGACTTAGTTAAAGACTTCTTGATAGGCTATCTAATTATAGCTTTGCACACCTAACACTGTTATTACTTTTCCATGGGTGGGGGTGGGGAATCCTTCCTTTCTTCTTTTTAAAGCAACAAATTAAATATGAGTGCCACAATCCTCTGGTGGTCACTTCCCTCCTGCTGTTTGATCCCACATATGGAAAGGAATGCAAGATTAAGCTCTGCTCGAGTCGAGAGCAGGGGAAGACAATCAGGCAGGGGATATGCTCTCGGTTAACCTTGAACTTGCCTTCACTTCCCTTTGAAAACAAGCTGTCTCTGGGAAGACAAGGGTGGAAGTGAAGCACTTCACAACATCAATATTATGTTATAAATGTCTCCAAACAGTGCAGCAGCTGAGAATTATTGCAGACTCTGCAAAATATAAAAATCCACCAACGCCTTTTTTATTATTATTATTATGCTGATTTTAGAATCAACGTTGTTCTTGCGGCTATGGTAGAAATGCATCATCATCATCATCATCATCATCGTCAAAACTGGGGGCAAAAGATGAAGAGAAGGTACTTTTACCACCCTTTTCTCATGATGTGAATTAAATAATGGACTCAGAGGATTGATGACATTTTTAGACGTGTTTCTCCAGTGGGTATATTGAATTTAGGAGTCTGCATTGCTTAGCTTAAATTAAATTGTTGGGCTTCTTCTTTCTCCAAGTTTGGTTTAGCCAATCGCTTCACTAACATGACCACTCCCCTTCCTATGACAGAGCAGCTACATCAGAAGTAGGCAACTTGGCATCCATAGGCTCTGCTTCCCCCATCCCCCAGATGACTATCTCAGTGTTCGTCAGGCTTCCTGTATCACTAGACTTTTGTTTTCTCAAAATAAAAAGAAAAAAATGTAGAAAACTGGCAGGAATCTTTCCCATGCCTATCAATTACATGCTCTGCTCCTGGCTTATCTATTTTCTTGCCCGGGATAGGAACATTTCTTACTGTTAAGTGAAGGAAGCTGAAGCACAAAAGCAATTTAGGTTCATAATCAATGGGAGCTGAGACTTCCATGGCTCCTTAGCAAATTCATTCTAAGAATAGAACAATGGTGACAGATAAGGGAGGGTTTGAATCTGAACTCCAGGGTTTTCAGGTGGTTCCCATACCTGCCCAATAGAGGGATCCTTACAATGGCTTTAACAATTATTATTCGGTATCATTGTTTCTCATCAAGCTAGTGTGTGGTCTACAGGCAAGTTGTTGATGTTAAGCAAATTTGGAACTGCTCTTCTCCTCCTTTTTAAAGAAAAAAATATTTCATTCATCTATTAAAATTATGAAAGAAAATGATCAAAAACATGGTGCTTTTTAAAAATTATTTAAAAAATAGAATTTAAAAAAAGCATCAGAAGTACAAATAGATATCACACTTACATGTAATTTATTTTTTAATTAAATTGTTTACAATAAACTAAATCAGGTGGGACCTAATCAATTCCATAAGAGATGCCTGTAGACATACTGATGCTATGCTGTGGAATCTCAATAAAAATGCTTTAAAGCATATAATAGATCCATGATGGTGAACCTATGGTATGTGTGCCACAGGTGACACGTGTAGCCATATTGGTGGGCACGTGAGCTCAGCTGTGGCATGCATGTGTGCACTGGCCAGCTGATTTTTGGACCTTCTGGGCCCACCAGAAGTAGGGAAACAGGCTGTTTCCTGCTTCCAGAGGACCTTGGGGGGTGGTGAGGAAGGTCTGTTTTTCTCTCTCCTCAGCTCCAGAGCCTTTCTAGGAGTCTAGGGAGGGCAAAAACAGCCTTCCCCCACACTCTTGGAGGCCCTCCGGAGGCTGAAAATGGCCCGTTTGCCAAATTCTGGTCCCACCAGACGTTGGCAAATGGACTGTTTCTGGTCTCCAGAAAGCTTCCAGGGAGTGGGGTGAAAGCCATTTTCACTCTCCCAGATTCCTAGAAATGCTCTGGAGCTGGGGAGGGCAAAAAACGGGCCTACCGTTCTATCAAGTCCCAGGAGTGGGTGAAGCAGGGGGTGGGTCGCACGCGTGTGCATGGGGGCAGGGCACATAGAATTATGGATGTGGGCACATGCATGTGCAACCCCTCCTCCTGGCACACAATGGCAAAAAGGTTAGCCATCACTGTAATAGATCATTTATTGATTGTCTTGTTGATAACTTGTCATCAGCTTTGCAGTGACTTCTTGGAGATGTCTACATATTTGCATTGGCAACACCACGGACTTCTGGGATAGTTTTTCAACTTCTATGACTGGTGTACAGTGTTCAGTGGGGTGTGTGTGGCTGAGGTACCATTCATTCTAGGCATGGAACAATGGTGATAGATAAGGCAGATTCTGAATCCAAACTCCCCAGTCTGGTGTCCAGCCCAGGTGTTAAGCCTAGGTCTTGAATGTGATCTGATCCTACTTTGCTTTCTCAGATCAAATGAGGGTGAAGAAGTGTTATCATCTGCCCTGATGACATGATACTTAATGCAATTCCCTACAAGCGTTTGGTCTTAGCAGGGAATTTGCCTTGGTGGGTTACAATGTTTGCTGCCTAATGAAATAACTGTGTCAGCAATGCTTAAGGAAAATAACACATTAGAATGTTGACATGATTGGCTGCTTTCTTTAATGTTGGCTAAATGTTGAGGAAAGTTTACTTGCTTTACTGCCAATATGGTCCCGCTTTACATAGTATTTGTGAAACCTGATCAGAACACATTTCCTAAAATGCCAAACAATGTAAGAAGAACAAATGATTAAGATATTTATTATTTATCTAAGCCAGGGGTCTCCAAACTTGGCAACTTTAAGACTTGTGGACTTCAACTCCTAGAGTTCCTCAGCCAGCTTTGCCAGCCAAGTCTGGAGACCCTGATCTAAGCATTTGCATTGATAAGTAACTGGAGTTTAAAAGGCTTGGAAAGGAATTAGGAAGAAATGAATGAGAGTATTTTGGAAAGTATTGGATTAGCAAGTAACATTTCAAGGTTACTGAATCCATTTGTTAAAATGACATACGTTACTAGCAATACAAATGTAATTTTTTATTTTCTCAACTGCCAATTATTATTTTTTTTTAAAAAAAAGGGTTCAACTAGAATGAGTATAGAAAAATACTTGTAATTTGTTTCTTTAGTTTAAGGAGGGTGAAATTTAAGTTTAATTTTCCTTTCTTCTTAAGGAAGGAAACAGAAGATTGGCAGTAGAAGAAGGCCAATGGGAATATCCTTTGGATTATGTAGAAGTGCCATCCATCAAACTTGTGTCGTCACAGCATCGTCACATGACGTATTGCAACTTTGCCCCCTTCACTAAATCGGGTGTGGGCATGACCAGCGCATGACACATCTGTCCCATGGGCCGTAAGTTTGACACCCCTGCTCTAGGAGATATAGAGCAGTTTGGAGGCAGGGCTGCTGCTCATACAGATCATTCAGGACCATTAATCAAATATAGGCATTGCCTAAATTGGTGATATGATAACAATGTTCCAATATTTGAGAGACTGCTACAAAGAAGGTGGGAGGTGGTGGTGTCAACCTATTTTTCAAAACACCAGATGGCAAAAAAAAAAAAAAAAAGAAACAATGGAAGGAAACTAATCAAAGAGAGAAGCAACATAGAACTAAGGAGAATTTTCCTAACAGTGAGAACATGGCATACCTTCAGAAGTTGTGGATGCTTTCTCACTGGAGGCTTTTAAGAAAAGACTGGTCAGCCACTTCTTTGAAATGGTATAATGTCTCATGTGTGAGCAGGGTGTTGGACTAGAAGACCTCCAAGGTCCCTTCCAACTTGGATTTATCAAATCCAAACTTGAAATGAGTCCTGTAAAAGAGGGAAGGGCTTTGTGAAAATGTCTGTCTGTCCATCTATCCATCCATTCACCCACCCACCCACCTACCCACCTACCTACCTCCATCATCCGCATTTTTTATAACAGTCTGCAGAATTTTTACCACATTGTGAATTAATCATTATACATTATGCAGATGACACTTCCAAACTTCTAATGCAACCATATAGAAAATAGAATTGTCGCATGAAACAAAGAGAGGTTTTGCATAGCCCTAGGTTACTTCATCAGATTTTGCTGTTAATGTACACATTAAGACACACTAATTAAGACACATTAAGACTCGCATTATGTAAATGTGCATCGTGCATTGAATATTCAGTTATAGACAATTTGTATCCGTAATCCTGGTTACAGTAAATATCAAACGGTAAAAATGATTGATGATAATAATAATATAGCCCAGAGATCAATTTTCCAAGTAATGGTTAAAATACTGATAAACAGCCTTATACAAATGATGTGCCTTGTAGAATCTGAGATCTGGAACAAACTTTTGACTGTGCAAAGTGAACAGTGTCTTCATTTTAACTTGTTAGGGCTTCAGTTGCCTGCTTTCAAATTGCACGTAGTACTGGAAATGCACGAAAGTGACCCCTCCTCCCTGCAGTTGCCCGAAACACCTCAAGTAGATCAATCAATCAATCAATCAATCAATCAGAATAGAGCTGGAAGGGACCTTGAAGTTCTGCTAGTCCAACCCCGGCTCAAGCATCAGAGGGGAAGCAGTTGTCTTTGTGCTGAAAGAAAAGTACTAACCACTGTGAATTCTGTGGACCGTGGAACAATGTATTTTGCAGAAAGAGTTGAAGCAACAGTAGTTTATCAGAATGAGTCACCCCTTGCTAATATTAACTCTGATAGACATATTGGTCATTGAATTCCGAAATGTAGCCATAGTGGTTCTGTTCCTGAGCATAGGCTGTGGATGGGGAGGTCGAAACAGCTAGAAACTAAAGGAAAGGAAAATATCCATGGGACACATAAGTCCAACAATCTGGGCACTATTGGATCAAATCCCCCAAAGCCTAAATTCCTACATGTATTCCTGTTTCAAGCTGCCAAACAGCCAAACATGAATTATTTATTATTTATTTTTCACATTTTTGAACCATGGGGATGGGTTTGAGGCATGGCGGCCATGATGGTGCAGTAGTTAGAATTCAGTATTGCAGGCTAATTCTGCTGACTGCCAGGAGTTCAATCCTGACTGGCTCAACGTTGAGTCAGCCTTCCATCCTTTCGAAGTTGGTAAAATGCAGGCCCAGATTGTTGGGGGCAATAGGCTGACTCTGTAAAAAGCTTAGAGAGGGCTGTAAGGCACTGTGATATACTGTATAAATCTAAGTCAGTGGTGAAATCCAAATTTTTTTACTACCAGTTCTGTGGGTGTGGCTTGGTGGGTGTGGTGTGGCTTGGTGGGCATGGCAGGGGAAGGATATTGCAAAATCCCCATTCCCTCCCCACTCTGAGGCCAGCCAGCAATGGTATTTGCCAGTTCTTTGAACTGCTCAAAATTTCCTCTACCGGTTCTCCAGAACCTGTCAGAACCTGCTGGATTTCACCACTGGTCTGAATACTATTGTTATTGAACCACCCATCTCCCTCAGAGAAGGAGTCTGGGTGGTGTACAATACAATGTTAAAATATAAAAATTATATATATAAAAATTATAAATTTAGAAGGAGACAAGAATAATGAAACACTGTTACAATCAATTAAAAGCAATGGGAGGGCTTTCAGGCCACCAGCCCCACAGGTGGGTCCTCCTCTGGACTCCCCACATGAAGCTGCAGTGCCATGTTTTGACTCCTTTCCAGAAGGCCAGAAGAGTGACATCACTCACCCAGTGGGGGGCTGACTCACCTCTGGGGAGAGAATATTCCACAGGAGGGGGCAATGGCAGAGAAGGCTATCTTCGTGGACTTTGGCAGTCAGTATACTTTAACTAATGAGGTCTGCATCAGAGTGGAATGGGCTGAGGTAATGGGAGAAAGACAGTTCCCTGGCCCCATGATACACTTCATGGGCCAGGGAGAAAGCCATTTCAATCCAGCCCAGCCAGGAAAAGGCCCAGTGGTGAAATTCAAATTTTTTTTACTACTGGTTTTGTGGGCATGTCTTGGTAGGCAGGTGTGTCTTGGTGGGCATGGCTTGGTGGGCATGGCAGGGGAAGGATTTTGCAAAATCTCCATTCCCACCCAACTCTGGGGCCAGCCAGAGGTGGTATTTGCCTCTTCTCCAAACTAATCCAAATTTCCACTACTGGTTCTCCAGAACCTGTCAGAACCTGCTGGATTTCACCCTGAAATTGCCTCAAGAGATTCCATCACCATCTAGTCCAAATATCTAAGCCTCTACCTCTTCATAACATACTAAAATCATGAGGGGTCCTTGGTGTTCTCCGAGGTTGGTTGTTTCCTAGAGATGTTTCATTGCACAAACTAGGCAACATCATCACTGCAGTGAAGTTGTTGAGTTGGCACTGATGTTTCCTAGTGTGGGTAATCAAATATCTGCAAGAAAGCAACCAACCTCAGAGAGTACCAAGGACTCCTCATTTCAACCCTGAGCTACAAATATTCTCCTGTATTGATACTAAAGTCTTCCAACAAACTGCACCTATTCTAAACATACAAACATAAACTTAGTGGCATCTTATAAAAATGATTTTAAAAATGTTCTTCTCGACCATATTTCAGTAGAGAACAACTTTCCATTGGCATCCCCCCAATTCACCCTTCACAGCAGCTGTGAAACACTCACACGGACACACACACACAAACACACACATGTCCTTACATAAAAGCAATATAATTCTGCCACTACTCCAATGTAGCAATAGCAGAACACAAATATCAAGTGATTGCTGCATTCTCTTCCTCCTCCTGTCTCACTACATGACAGCTTTAAAAATAAAACAGCAAACACAGAGACACCAATCATTTTGTGCTGTAAAAGATGAGTAATTAAATTCTACAATGCTGGTGGGTCATAGAAAAAAGGAATTGGTTTAGAGGAAATAGTCTTTTAGATGCTTTTATGAAGTGGGGCTAATTATTTATTAGGATTATTATCCATTTTCTCCAATATGCAGATGATTTATTACTACTGAAGAGCCTGATTAAATAATGGTAAACCGAGGCTCTCTGGTTTTTTTTCCAAAAGCACATTGGAATGGCTGTTTCAATCTTCTTAAAATCTTCAGGAGCTGTCTGCCAACAGCGTTTCTTGTAAGAGAGAAAGCTGTCTACTCTGGGTCTTAACCTCCCTGGGAGTTTGGGATGCTCAATGGAGTGACTGAAGGATCCAGCTGGATGCCAATCATCTGACCAGCCAATGGCACCTTTGTCAGGCTGAGCATGGTGATACTTTTCAATTTGTTCCTCAAGCATTTTATAATGTAGCAGGCAACTTGTTAGTCCTATTCCAGTTCTGGTCACATGGAGACTTATATTTCTTATCTTGGATTTCAGTGATAATACCTCCATTTCATTTAATCTTCAGTAGCAAACATAGAAATGGAAGATTGGATTTCTGGTGTCACCTGGTATGGTGTGTGTGTATGGATGGATGGATGGATGAATAGCTAGATAGATAGCTAGATAGGTAGGTAGGTAGGTAGGTAGGTAGATAGATAGATAGATAGATAGATAGATAGATAGATAGATAGATAGATAGATAGATAGATGATATAATTAAACTTTCCTTGATATGAAATGAAAATAGAAATAAATACAATGGAAAATGAGAAAGGAAAGAGAATAGAGGGGATAAAGTGAGGGAAGGGGGAAAAAAGAAATTTAAAAAGCAGTGATTTCCAACTTTTTTTGGTGCAGTAAGATTCATAATAAATTTATAATATCAACTTTTTAGTCATACCAAATAATAACCACTATCATTTCTATAACATTAGCTGGCTTAATTTTCAAAATCTGAAAGTTTCATTCCCCCCCCCCCACACTTTTTTCACACAGAAAGTCCAGAAGTGGTTTCCAAATAACCACAAAATAATTTACATTCTTGTCCCTAATTAATGCAGTCAGCTTCTCCATCTCTGCCAGTTCAATCTTTTTAATCCATTCTTCCATTGTGGGGCTTAACACCCTTTTCTGGGCATATAGAATTTTTGCAGCCCTCAACCTGTATAGCAACAGAGTTCCACATTTTTTTTTATCTAATAAGATAGATCAATTATGTAAACATTGCTTTTGGGGTTGAAAATGACTTAAAATAACTAATATACAAGATAACATCAGAAAATTAAAACATAAATCTCTCTAGTTTTAATACAGGTAGTTTTCAATTCATGACCATAACTGACACTGGAAATTTCATTGCTAGATGATATGGTCATTAATTGAACTGTGCCTGATTTTAAATGATTTTATCATTTTGCCATGGTTATTAAGCAAATCTGTCCCACCCCCATTGACTTCACTGGTCAGAAGCCAACTGGAAAGGTTGCAAATGGTGATCTCATGACCAAGTGGACAACAACTTAAATATGAGCCAGCAGTGTGCTGCAGCTGTTTAAAAAACCAACACAATCCTAGGCTGTGTTAATAGAGCAGTAGAACTAAGATCACGTGAAGTATTAACACCACTTTATAACCCCTTGGTAAGACCACATTTGGAATATTGCATCCAGTTTTGGTCGCCACAATATAAAAAAGATGTTGATACTATAGAAAGAGTGCAGAGAAGAGCAATAAAGATGATTAGGGGACTGGAGGATAAAACTTATGAAGAATAGCTGCAGGAATTGGGTATGTTTAGTCTAGTGAAAAGTAAGACCTGGGGTGACATGATATCAGTATTCCAATATTTGGGGGGCTGCCACAAAGAAGTGTGGTCAGCCTATTCTCCAAAGCAACTGAAGGCAAGAAAAGAAGCAATGGATGGAAACTAATCAAGGGCAGAGCCAACTTAGAACTAAGGAGAAATTTCCTGATAGAACAATTAATCAGTGGATCTGCTTGCCTCCAGAAATAGAGGTTTTTAAACTGAGATTGGACAACCATTTGTCTCAAATAATATTCAGGGGTTTCCTGCCTGAGTAGGGGGTTAGACTAAAAGATCTCCAAGGTTCCTTCCAACTCTGTTATTCCATTATTCATTTTGCCAAGCACCCAAATTTTGATCAGGTGGAACACTGTGATGGTCATAAGTGTGAGGATTGGTTGTAAGTCAATCACATTAAGTGAATGGCTGTAAGTTAAGGACTACCTCTACATAGATTCCCTCTTGCTTTGTTTCCCCTTCCTACTAGTAGCCTCAATGTCTCGCTTTTAATTTGCAATTTCTAGTCAGAGCTATGTCAGTTTTATGTCACTTGACATTAGGTTTTGGATCTTCTTTTCTTTGTGCCATATTCCTCTTCTTTTCTCTCCTGCCCTCTTCTGTTTCTCCAGATAAAATGAGATTGACTTGGTTTATTCAAAAGAGTCTGGAGATGATCAGAAATCACAAACAGGACATGAATCACTAACTAGGTGTTATACAAAGTAACAGTTCTTTGGTGATCAATTCATTCCAAGTGGTGGGAATCACAGTATTATTTCCCTTTGAATAGGTTGGGTATCAGTGCAGTCTTCAATGTTTCACGAAGTCAGTTAAGACAAATGGGAAGGTAACAAAGAGAAGATTAGAAGGATCTTTAGTGGGACATATGTTGTGGTGCAGATAGGATCCCTCATGAACTACTGTGATGGAAAAGAAGGATGGGTCATCAACAAAAGCCAACAACAACAAACCACATATGACTCCATTTCCTCTATTGAAATGAATAGGAAGGTCACGCTGTCATGAAAACTTAAGGAAAAAAGTCCTTTCTGCTTAGACACTAAGTAGGAAAGGGCACAGGCAGTTTCCCTATATAAATAAACCCCTTTTAACAAACAGGAGACAAAATACCATTACACACTCTGAGATAAATTGCCAATATCTTAGGTTGAATTTAATAGGGAGTCATGAAATGGAAAATGGCTTGTTGAAATGACTAAACTGATACGGAAAACACATGGCATAAACAAATAGAAATAATAACTGCAAGGAAAATAATAATGACAAGATAACTTGCTTTTGGCTGGAGAACAGTTTCAGACTAACAGCCCTATGCAAATCAAAAGCCGGATGTCATCTAGAGAACCATCTAGGAATTAGTGTTCTCTGAGGCAACTAATACAACTCTAAGCTAGATTAATTTGAGAATATCAAACACTGTCATCATTCCGAGATGTTATTTTTCGACCCCTGTAAAATCATGCAGACATCAGATTTGGGGGAGAAGTATTACATTGTCACAGTATGTACCAATTGATACTTGTCCAGCGTGCTATAAACCCAAGTGAAATAATCTTTCTTACAGCTCCAAAGTAATACATACATTTCCATGGCTTAGATCCAGACAATGGAGGATAAATAAATTGGTTGGGCATCCAGCAACAACCAATAAAAATCCTGAGCATTATGCAGCACAGCAGGCTACCGATAATCTGGGACAGAGATGGCCTCAAGTTGCTAATTATTGGAAAATGTTTCATTTTCATTTCCCTTTTTGCATAATAGTTGTAAAAAAAAAAAAAGCTCTCATAGTCTCCCCATCAGGTTTTCTTGATAACAATTGACAAATTGAAAACTCACAAAAACTGTCCCTAACATTTCATTTTATTAGATGGAGTGGACAAACAATAATAACAAACTGTAACAACAACATACTTCTCAAAATCAAATAAAGATGTTATAACTTAGCCTAAGGACATAATTAACTTGTGAGTACTGAGATCTTTGATTGCATTCCTAGCATGATCTTAATTGGAAGTTTAAACTTGTAAAAAGACCCAGTGGTTTTTGGAAATAATTTGAAATGGTTGGCTGGCAAATCTTTTTGATACCTATCAAGAAGATTGTAGGCAAATAAATGCTTCTGGCTCTTGGTAGATACCAACTATTATAGTCCCAAGAAATATAGCAGCAGTGATAGAATAAAAATAAAGCAAGGTGCATTCATGAATGTGAAGAGGAAAGGAATTCAACTTGCTTTTGGTATGTCTACAGCTTTCATTGCTGTTTCACACCAAAGATGTATTAGATGCCTTCATGTATTATTGTTGCCCAACCTTCATATAAAATCCTTGTAGATGGTAGGACAGTGATGGCTAACTTTTTCCAGACTGAGTGCCCAAAGCATGCATATGTGCAAATGCACGTGCGGGCACCTGAACCCCCAAAATGCAACGTGCCTGCGCCCCCCATGCATATGCCCTGCCCCCTGTGCATGCACACGTGGTCCTCCACACGTGCCCTGCCCCCAGTGCATGTGCAGCAGAGACCCGAAGACCAGCTGGCTGGTGGGAGGCTTGTGTGACGGAGCTGAACTAGGGCGATGGCTCATGTGCCATCAGAGAGGGTGCTGCGTGCCACCTCGGGCATGCATGACAGGTTCACCATCATGGTGGTAGGATTTTCCCAAATAATGCTTAGTATATTTTATGCTTAGTTTTTAACTTCAGGAAAGTAGATCCCCCCCCCCCCCCATGCAAGGTGATGGAACATAGCATTTGAAGGAACACTTTCCAAAGCATGCCGTCATGAACAAAGTTTCTCTCTTGAAGCAGCTGTGGTCCTGAAAGTCTCAGCATGGATGTTCCAAAGTTCTTCCCAGGAGTTTCTGCACTCATATTCATGCATAGATAAAATTTCTACTAGGAGTTCCAGCAAAGTGAAGTGGCAATGTGTGCACCACACATAAGAAGATGTCCTGGGGAACAGTTGTACCAAGCCTTCTAGGCAAGAGGGTTAACTCAGTGTTACAAAGAGAGATGCTTTATTCAGTTCAACGTGCTGCATGAAGTACTTGCTTAAAGCTTGGCACAGCGTTATGCAAGAGCTTCTGTTGAATACTAAATGTTATCTTTAATTATGCATATTTCAAAGATTCATCTTTTGAAAATAACTAAAGTTCAACCGAATATGTAGAACATCAGATGGCTAAAAGAAACTTGCACGCATCACACTGTTCTCTGAGATGCCATGAGGTAAATGAGGTAGACTCCTGTTTTAGACGGTGTTCCAAATGAAGGGAATGTCACTTTTCCCTCCTCTGAACCCGAAATCAGTAGAAGAACCCATAATGGGTTTATTTTTTTCAAAACAGAAATTATCCTGGCATAAGTTTGCATGGAGCCATCAAGTACACTAATGACTGTCCTCAAATAATTCTTGGCTTCAAAACCCGAGTCCAAAAATGCATTAGCAAGAAAAAGTTGCATATAAACTCTGTACAAAATGTGTATGTTAGAGAAAGCTGCAAAAACAAAACAAAATAAATCACTGTCCACAAACAGTGTTTTATAGAATTCGTAGAAGAAAACCAATCTTCCCATATGTATGATATTGGCACGATCTATCCGTAATCCTGTTCTATATATCCCTATTTCAGTTGATGGATGGATGGAAACTAACCAAGGAGAGAAGCAACCTAGAACTAAGGAGAAAATTCCTAACAGTGAGAACAATTAACCAGTGGAACAAATTGCCTTCAGAAATTGTGGTTGCTCCATCACTGGATGCTTTTAAGAAAAGACTGGACAGCCATCTATCAGAAATAGTATAGGTCTCCTGTGAGAGCAAGGGGTTGGACTAGATGATGTCAAGGTCCCTTCCAACTCTGTTACTTACAAATGTCATGATGTTATCTTTCCTTGAGAATGGTAAGAAAGCCCATTACTGACTCCATGGGGAAGACTCTTATAGTCTCCTCTGTCAAATGTACACCTCTCCACTTATCTGTGAGCCAGCTGAAAACTAAACTGACATATATTTTGCTGTTTCCCTCACAATTTCGCATTGTCTCAATTCTGGTTTGCAGCTGGCGAATGGTACCTTTTTTCCCCTCATGCATAAAAGGTTACTCTCTGCTCCGCTTTTCAGTGTCACCATCCTGAGGGAAAATCACTTGCGAATGATAGTATTTTTCTGATGGGTGATGATTTTGACTGATGATTGAAGTCATTGGTTTAGCCATATCTCAGAAGATGACCTCGCTCCTCCCAGCCTCCTATCAGCTGCCTAGACTGGAAGAGATGGCAGACAAGGGGGAAAAGTGGCTCCTTGTCGCCAATTCTGCAAGCTGATGCCTGGCTTGGAGAGCTGAATCAAGCTAAATAGTGGCCGCCTTGAACAAGAGCTGCAGGGGTGAGGGAATTCCATTAGCCAACTCTTTTTGTCTGCCACTTCACACACAAACCAGCCTCAGCACTTGTTGACTGCCACCCAGAAAACTTTTGAATGTGAGTTAAGTATTCTTCCAGAAGAGGGCTAAACCCACTCTTCTGAACATAATATATGGGATAGTTGTACCAGGAAGTGGCAGATATAGCTGGTTTGAACAACTTTGTCCATGACTCTGAGCCAACTTCCACTTTAAAGTTGGCTCAGAGTTGATGCTCTAAGCAGCTGATGGCATGGGAGAGTTGCATGAAGTAGCTTTCTCTCCCTCCCTCCCTCCCTCCCTCCCTCCCTCCGTCTCTCTCTCTCTCTCTCTCTCTCTCTCTCTCTCTCTCTCTCTCTCCTATTTCACTGTGCCATCAGCTGACCATTGTCTGTCAGCTGTCACTCAGGCTGTATCTGAACATGGGTTTAGCGTTTTTCCAGAAGAAGGTTACATCAGCCCAAGTTGTTCTGTTAACAAATGGTCAATGAAGCACATCAGATTGTACCCTAGTAAATCTGTCATGGCTTGTTCACAGTTTAAAAGGGAAAACACTACTTGACATAGCTAAGGACATCTTAAACCTGCCTGGAATGTGGGCTGGAGAGAAGATGACAGCAATATTGTGGGAACATAGCAGATAAAAGCATTTACTAGGACATGTTTGCACTAGATCAAGGGAGAGAAAGACTCAATAACGAACTTTTAATTGTAAGTCTTACTGATATTTAATGCAGGTAAATATACTTTTTATACTTCAGGTAGTTCTCAATTTACAACTGTTTGTTGAATCACCATTCAAAGTTACAACAGAACAGGAAAAAAGTGGCTTATAATCAGTTTTCACACTTCTGATTGTTGCAGCATTCCCACAGTCACATAATCAAACTTCTGCTGCTTGGCAACAGGCACTTTTTTACATGTCTTGTGATCTTGGGATTGTCATTTTCAACAATGGTGAAATTCAGATTTTTTTACTACCGGTTCTGTGGGTGTGGCTTGATGGGCGTGGCTTAGTGGGCATGGCAGGGAAAGGATACTGCAAAATCTCCATTCCCACCCCATTCTGGGGCCAGCCAGGAGTGGTATTTGCCAGTTCTCCGAACTACTCAAAATTTCCGCTATCGGTTCTCCAGAACCTGTCAGAACCTGCTGAATAGCACCCCTGATTTGCAGCCATCTTAGGGAGCTTCTGAGAAGCAAAGTCAATGGGAGAAGCTAGATTCATTTAATGGCCATGTGATTCACTTAACAACCCTATTGATTTGCTTAACAACCATGGTACAAAAGGTCATAAAATGGGGAATGACTTACTGAGCAACTGTCTTGCTTAGCAATAAAAATTTTGGGCTCAACTGTGGTCAAGAAAGATCAAGAAAGTATCCACCATTTTTCTTTCGAAACTTGTGCCAGGTTAATTCTTGCACTCTTTCTCTTTAAATGCGAAACTCTTGGCTTTGAATTAAACACTTTCATTCCAGTGACAATATTGGGGCCACTTTTTGTATATGATTTACACTCCTGAAACCATATGGCTGCAGTAGTCATTTTGCAGCAAAAAGTTTCACCCTCGCCTTTCCATCTCTCAAGATTTTCTGAATTTTTAGCCACGGCTTTTTCTCTTTTCTGCTTTTCTGAAAGCCTAAAAAAAGAACAAACAGTGAACTTCATGAATGTAGGGGAAGGGGGAGTATACTGTCTTTTTACTGCTCCCTGTAATTGAAGAGGAAATAATAGCTAGACAAATAAATTGGCAGCAAATACAGTGTAGTGGGTGTTCTGAGATGCCAGCTACAATACCTTGCCTCAATATAACTCACTCTTTAAGTCTTTTTTTATTTCTCTCTTCCTTATATTATAAGAACCAAAGCAAACCATTCATAGTAAATCCTGAAATGAATACAAGTAAACCAAACCAAAACAAGCACATTGGTGTTTATTCCTTGCCAGTTCTTCCTCTCTTTTGTAGTAGGGAAAGCAACTTGATGCTCTCCAACTGTTGGAAAGCTCCTCTCTCATCAATCCTCAGATACCATGATGAAAAGCAACAGATTCTAAGAGTGATAGTCCAAACATTTTGCCCCACCACTAGATAATCTTCCCATGATTTAGTCCAATTCATCCCATTTGCCATGAGACAGTGATTGTTAGATCAGCGCAGGAATGAAGATGAGACCAGCGGAGTTCATGCAACAAGTTTTATTTAACAGGAACAGAACTGGCGCTGCGCTGCCAGAGCTCTCCTTATATTCGCTCCGGCAGCCGCACCGCCCCCTGACAGGGATTCAAACTTCCCGCCGGAGGATTTCTCAACCAATCCCTGGCGGATGTCCTTATAAGGACACAACAGTGATTATGTTATTTTTTAAAAGGGAATTATGGGTCATAATCAGGGGTGAAATGCTCCCGGTTCAAACCAATTCAGCCAAACCAGTAGCGATGGCAGCCGGTGGTTTGGAGAACCAGTAGTGATGGTTCTCCAAACCAGGAAGTAGCGATGGTCATCAGGGAGTAACCTATTTTTTACCCTCTGTGCATGTGCAGAAGGGTTTGTGAATGTGCAGAGGGTCCATGCGTGCACGCAGTGCGTGCACTTCTGAACCAGTTGGGAAGGTAAGTAGATTTCACCCCTGGTCAGAATTCCACTTTGCATCCATTGAAGAGTAGGCAGTTCTGTATAGCTTCCTGTTTCTTATGTCAGAAGCTCAGAAAATCTATATCCATTGACACCTTTGCTCCATCTAGCAGAGGGCTATTGTCAGTGGTTTTCTGGGTTTCAAACTTTCTCAACTCTTCTTGGTGTTATTATGGACTGACTTTTCACATGCAAACAAAGAGATCTTGATCTAAATTTTCTGAGTGCTCACTGGGAATAATAGGATGAAGCAGAAGAAGCAGTTTCTAAAAGAATATTTATTAGATGTTGCCTTTGATTTATAGTAACTCAAAGCCAGGGGTGAAATCCAGCAGGTTCTGACAGGTTCTGGAGAACCAGTAGCAGAAATTTTGAGCAGAGTTGAGTTCGGAGAAATGGTAGCGGAAGTTTTGAGTAATTCATTGAACTGGCAAATACCACCTCTGGCTAGCCCCAGGAGTGGGTAGGGAATGGGGATTTTGCAGTATCCTTCCCCTGCCATGCCCACCAAGCCACACACACCAAGCCACACTATGCCCACCAAGCCATGCCTGCAGAACCGGAAGTAACCACTGCCCAAAACCTATTAATGAAATAAAGAAGTTTTTAATAATGGAAGATTACTGATAGGGATGGGACTGGGGGAGGAAGAAGAAGAGCAACCAGAAGGGAGGTTAGTCAAAAGTTCAACATCCAACAAGTTCTGATTTTTCTCAGATCATTCCATAAAGAAGTGACACGTGAATAACCATCGTATCTACTAAATGTGGAATTCATCTCATTATCTTTTTTTTTAGTCTGTTCATCTATTCCATTTGTCCAGCCATCCATTTATCTTTTAGTGACACTCAGTTCAATCTATAATCATTCCATACATTAAAAAAATAGCATGAGACAAATCATTAGGTTTGGTAATGTATGGAAATCAATCTATAAAAATAGATTCTGCGAAGTTTTGATTGTGTACTTCAATTCAACAAAACTTTGACCACTGCTTTCCATCCATGTAAATTCACAAATTAAAGCAGGGACCTGTTTCAAAGCAGTAAATAGAATCAGATGGATTTGAAGCTCATCTTAGTTTTCAAAGCAATTTGTAGAACCTTGTCTTGCAACTTCATTTCCCTTCATGGGGAACACTGAAGGACATTGGCTGGTCTGAAGAAGTCTTTGACATTCAAATGAGTAACCAGACAATAAAATATTGCATTGAATTTGTTATCTATCAGGACCTTTTCAAGGTGACAGGGTCACACTGCATCACTTTCCCTTTCTTAATTTCATGAATAGAGTCTGCCACAAGGCTTAGCTTTGCTCTCTAGTGCTAATGGAATGTTACACTTCTGGGTTCTGCCAACACAACTGGGAGATAGCTCAGTTCCAGCACTCTGAATATGGTTTGAGCAGTGGATACATTCTTAGATCCACCAACCTTACTTTTAAAATTTCATGGTGGACAAGTCTTAAGTCTCTCAACAATGAACACAGGGTCACAGGGTCCAGCATAATCATTCACTGAATATAGTGTCCCACTTACAGGGACCAGCATCACCATTCATTGTTTGTAGGAATAAGGAATGGCAAGTCTATTTTTTTAATATTTTATATAAATAATGAATATTTTATATAAATATAAAATATAAAATAAAATAGACTTGCCATTCCTTATTCCTACAAACAATGAATGGTTATGCTGGTCCCTGTAAGTGGGACACTTGTATATTGTTTCTTGTACTTTATATTTTATATTATTTTATATTATTTTATATTTTATATTTATTTATTAAATTTGTTTGCTGCCCATCTCATCATGGGATGACTCAGGGCAGCTTTGAATACAATATGTCCTGTGCCAATTTCTTTTTCTATGGCCTACCTATTTCTATAGCATCCTATCTCACTATGCCAGGTTACTTCTTCTGCCTTTGCTAATTAACTGAGAATATTCCTAACAAATGACAATTCCTGCTACTGATGAAGGGGTCCTTCTCAAGAGGGGAAAAGCTTGCCTATTCCCCCCTGAAAAAAATCTAGTGTTCAGAGGGAGCAATGTATTTCACCCCACAAGGAAGTGTCACTATTCATTTTTCAGTGTGATGCCAAATATGGCAGTGCAGAAAAGGAATTAGACAGGACTTTCTTTTTTAACAGCTTGTGAAATATTATGATGATTATGACCCCAATAAATATTATTATGGATGCGATACTTGGTGCAATGATCCAACACAAATTCTTTTTAGACAATATAAAGACGGCTCGTCTGTCCTTTTCTTGGGGTTCTGTTGGCAGAACATTTCAAAAATGTATCACAAGGAAACCCTAGCTAAAACTAAACATGTGTAATGTCCCCTAAGAATTATACCATCCTATTCTGCTAAAATCAGTCCCATTTTCTTCTCATTCTGCCAAAAAATGAAGCAATCACAGGGTTTTTTTTTTAAATGATTCCCAATTAAAGCATCCAGATGTATATTTTTTTGAATTGGATCTTGAAGTGTCTCAGATCAAATTGGTTTGTCCTCAAATCTCTTCTTTCAATCTCAAATCACCAAATCAGATTGAATCAAGACTGATTTGCAAACCAAAAACTAGTTAATGCATGCAAGAAAAATAAAATATCTTTTTGGACTTAATACATTTATGAGCTTTGATGTTAATTAATTGATTCTTTTGATTTTAAAATCTTTTTGACTTAATGAATTTATGGACTTTGCTTTTTCAGTAATTTGGGATGATACATTTGGTAATCAATGGGGTAGATCTAATAGAATTTTACAACTTCAAAGGAAAGGATACCACATAATCTGAAGGTCTGCAATCACCAACCATTAGAAATTTCAAGTTGGTTTTTGGAATAAGTTGATATGGACACTTACTTTCTTATAATGAAGTCATTTTTAAAGAACTCATGAATTAATAACTTAATGAGTCTGTTTCAAAATTACTGAGATACAAATTTGTACCAAATTCACTCTCCAAGGACCATTAAAAAGCTCTTAATCAATTGAGAGGAATTAGTATTCCCCTGACCAGTGCACTACAATTCCATTTTCTCTTTTCTTTCCCTGTGAAACCAAAGAGAAAGCAAATAAAAGGAAGGACAAGAAAACTTCCAGTCAAAGAAACACTTGCATTCCATAAATATGAGAAGCAGATTCTGCACTATTTCTGAATGAAATATTGGCAAGCATCGTCACTTGAGGCTTATTTCCTACTTGGGGCCATTTTTCTAATTAAGCTCCATGAAAAATGGTTCTCTTGGAAATACCTTCAATTAATTCTTAGTCCAGTCTTCTGATTCTGATCAAGAAAGAATAATTGAATCTGCCTGAATCAAAAGCAGCAAGGGTAACAATTCATTTTCTAAATGTATGTTTCTCCCTTCACATTGATATCAACTAAAGAGGTCAGCAAACAGAGTCTGTGGGCCAGTGATGGTACTCAACCGGTTCTATCCAGTTCAAACGAACCAGTAGCAGTGTTGTTGGGAGGCTCCACCCACCCACGCAGATGTCATCATGTCTCATTTTTGACACTCTGCACATGCGCGGAAGGTAACATCTGTGAACCGGTAGCGAAGGTAAGTGAATACCACCCCTGCTGTGGTCATCAGGGTACCCTCAGGTGCACTCCCCAAAACCATTTATTTATTTCAAGTATTTATAAAGCTGCCCAGTTCAAACAATGCGATTCTGAGTGGTGTACAATAAAACTAAGTGATTCAGCAAAAGTAATAACTCTGTATTGTAAAAAATAACTGAATAAAAAAAAAACAACGGTAAATGAACAAGACAATTAAAACAACCAAAAGAAGACTATGCTCAACTGAACTCAAAGGTCTAGGCGCAGGGGTGTCAAAAGCTCCTCAAAGGCAAAAAACATCGCAATACATCATGCGACATCAACATGATGCAGTGAGTTTGACCCCCGTGGTGTAGGTGGAAAGCCAGGTTTTCTCTGTTTTCCTAAAGGCGTGCAGAATTGATGCCTGTCATATATCAATCACATTAATGCATGATTTTAATATCTTTGTTCTAACACTTTTAACTTTTTACTATAAACTTCCAAGAGACTTTGATAGACAGAAGTGTAGATGGATGGATGGATGGATGGATATAGATGATATCCATCCACCCACCCACCCATCCATCCATCCATCCATCCATCCATCCATCCATCCATCCATCCATCCATGTCTGTCTATCTATCTATCTATCTATCTATCTATCTATCTATCTATCTATCTATCTATCTATCTATCTATCTATCTATCTACAATATCTATCTATCTATCTATCTATCTATCTATCTATCTATCTATCTATCTATCTATCTATCTATCTATCTACTATCTATCTACCATCTATCTAGATTGGCAGGCAGGTAGACAGCCACACAGATTTATGTGGAAAGAGACTCTTTAAGACCACCTTCTTGAAATTAACACTGCCCTTCCAGATATGTTTCCAGATATGTGAAATGTTTTCACTTTATGAAAAAAAAGTTGTACAACATTGTTTGATTTTCTATGTTTTTCATAATATAATTAGCACAAATATATGTGTGTGTGTGTGTGTGTGTGTGTGTGTCATAAATTCTTGTCTATTCTAGAGAACAAAGATTTAAATATTCAGTACCATGTTGCTGGGGAGAGTTGAAACCAGGTAATGGTTTATGTGAAAGGCTGCAAGATCTACAAGAAAAAAATGGAAATATGACAGCCTTGGACAATGCTATATTTTAGAGCTGTAGTGGAGTCATAAACCATCTGAGCATTTGTTTTTATAGCTTCTTTTGGATGCCAACATTCCCCAAAATATATGTAAGCCTTGACATTTGTAAACATCTTCTCTTTAAAATTCCATTTAAAATACTTTCTGATTCATTAAAAGGTATTTTCTCCATCATTTCAAAGGAAAAAAAAGAAAGAAAAAGAAAGCCAGCAGAAGCAGAAACAACTCCTCACTAATATTTCCAAGAATGTGGATTAATTTGTTACACATTACAAGTCAAAGCAATGGAAATTGTCTTTTTATATTAAAAAAATTAATATTTTACAACCAGCTGTGTCTGCTAGGCAATAAATCAGTTCCTCACAATTACTTATTTGTAAGCCAGCATGTTAGTTCCAAAAGCTATGGAGCCAGTCTTGCTATACTTGAAACACAGGCAGAGTTCAGGTCAAATCAATTTGAGCCACAGTAATTAAGAACAAGATTGAAGATTTTTTGCCACCTACCTAGCAAGCATCTGCAGCCAGCTGAGAGACAGGATCCAATTCAGGGAGGCAGATGAACATAATCAGAAAAGAAAGGCAAGTGGTCCATGTGCATAGAGCCCATCTGGTTTTTAAAAAGGGGGAAAAGAAGAGAGAAAGGCAGATTTGTTATTGAGAAACTCTCTTTGAACTGGATGGTGCCTCCTTCAGTTTTGATCTCAATTTAATGAAAATCTTCTAAAAAAAGAAAACTTCTTCCGTGCAATTGTTGCTTTATGCACAGCATAGTCATTTTAATCTTCCCATCTATCTGAACAAGACAATAGAGCAGCAATATCCAATCCAGACTGACAGGTAGGTCAACCATCAGACTGAAAAGAATATTAGTACAGGTAATACTCAAATTACGACAGTTCATTTAGCAACCGTTCGAAGTTACAACATAAAGCCTCTCCCAAGTACTTACGACAAAGTCCCAATGTTATGAATGTTGCAACACTATGGCAGTCATTCACACTTACTGACCACAGAGGCACTGCAACATTTGCCCTGCCTATTTCCCCCACCCAACCACCAGGTCTCCACAGGCACTGGGCCTGTGAAGAATCACTTACCTTGTGACAATTTAGCAAGCCATTGGTTCCTTTGCCTGCTTCAATGCATTTGTGGAGAACAGAGGCCTAAAGTAGTGGGAGCTCAAAGGAGATCAGTAGCGTGAAATCTCGTACTACTGATCTCGTGTGATCTCACACTACAGTATTTTAAGCCTCTGTTCTCTGTGAACCAAGGCCTGCACCCGATCCAGATGAAGAGCATTTGCAAGGTGACAAGTCTTTGGGACCATGAAATCTCATGTGAGATCATGGCTGCCAGAAGCTTCCAGTCTCGGCACAAAAAGCATTTGCAAGCCAATAAGAGGCTTGAAGTAATATGATTTCACTGCCCCATAGTCTCATCACTTTGCAAACGTTTTTCACAGCAAGACTGCAAGCAGGCAAAGAAACTGCAGTAGAGAGGCTGGAGAGGAGACAGCTCACTAGATCTTCACAAGGTAAGTGACCCATCACGGCAGGATGGGGGAGAGCAATTGTGGAAACCCCATTGAAGTGAGCATAAGGTATCTCAGTGTGTTGTGGGAGTCCTTGGGTGGTCTGAAGCAGGTGGCCTGTTCTATCAGTACACCCCCAATGGCCTTCCCCACCTTGAGATACCTTAAATGCACTTCACATTTGATTAGCAAATGCATGGGCAAAAGCAGGGAGTGATCACAATAATTTTACATGATTCACTCCAACAAATCCATGGTTTACAAATGTAATCGGCAGATTTCATTATGTTCATAACTCAAGGAATACCTGTGTTGACAAATATTGGTCTTGTCCTTGTTGTATGGTTAGACAAAATGAAACAAATGCTGGGAAGCAGGGAACCTCCACAAAGGGTCAAAGACAATGCTGCTTGCTCTGCACCATATAAATTATCTTGTAGCTTTTGTGTACAATGGAGAAAAGTGTCCTGATGTTGTGGGAGTATGACTGGATGATGGTGATGATGATGTCCATTCAGTCATGTCCGACTCTTGGTGATTCTATGGACCAGATCTCTCCACATCTTCCAATCTTGCATCACTTCTTTGAATTGTTCTATGCTCTGACTGGTGTCAGCTTTGATGATGTCCAGCTATGGTGGTCTTTGATGGCTTGGTTTTCTTTTACCCCCTACCTCTTCCAAACCCCAATTGCTTTCTCCAGTGAATTCCCCCCACATAACATAGCATGACTGAAATTTGGGGAAGCTTTGTGGAGCCAGCAAAATTGAAGAAACTGACCACCACAAATGCATATTTCACACAGACAAGATTACTTGGGTTATTTTATGTCAGGTTGGATTCTGATCATATTAAGTGAATAATGGGCCTTTGGTAAGTGTTCCCTTGACAGATGGATATGATTTGGGACTTATATCATGTACTGCGGTATATGCTTGTACCAATCCTATTGCTGTGTGGCTGAATTTCAAAATGAAATTCTGATCTAGTGACTGACTCACCCTCTTTCCTGCCATACTTCAATTACTGCATCTTTGTGAAATGTCCTGTATGATGAAGAAAAAAGGGCCTATTTAGTTTTAGTGCTGGTGGTATTGCATCAGTATCTGGAGGTGATCTAATGAGGTTTGAAAAATGGAGACTCGAGAGAGACAACGTAGAAATAATGCTTCACATAGTATACCATAGAGTTTGCTGCTCTAGTTCCTAACTTAAAAAAAAAAATATCCCAGTATAGTAGAGACATTTTTAAAGAGTAAAGGTATCCAGAGCTTCTAGCTAGGTTTGTGATCTATCATCATTAGAATCAAAAACACTGTGTAAGTATAGCTACAATTTTAATTTTTTTTGGGGGGGGGGATGAAGAAAAGTAATCAAACCAAAGTTAGAACATTGTTTTTATAGATAGTGAGCTTCACCTTATTTTGACAGTGGATATAATTTCTTGTTTATGCCGTTTTTGAAAGAAAGAATGTAATGCTTGGAAAGTATGAAAAGGACCTAAGAGATTATCTTGCATCCTGCACAATTTACTATCCCTTACTATCCCATCCTCACTAAATAACTATCTAGTCTCTGTTTGAAAACCTTCAGTTTGAAAACTTTCAGTGAAGGAAACAAAACTACTCCATACAATAACCTATTCCACTGATTGACAGCTCTCCCTCATGGTATTGGTATTAACCACCCCTCCTAGCTTTGAATTGTCTTCAAATTTAGTAAGCATTCCCTCCGTATAATTTATAAAAAATATTGAGCTAAAAGGATTCATCCCTGTGTTTTGAGATATCTTTCCAGGTAGATTTGACACGGTTGAAAACTACCTTTTTAGTTTTAGAACATGGACCATTATTTCTGTTGCAAACTAGATAATTGATAAAGCCAAAGAATACCAAAAAGAGGTCAGCATCTGTGTCACTTGTCAGAAAGGCTTTTGATTATGCTGATCAACCTCTAAAATGTACTTTAAAATGTGGGAATTCCAGAATATCTTATTGTATCTTATTCTCTTATTGAGAAACTTATATATTGCTCAGGAAGCTATAATATGAACAGAACACAATGAAACAGACTGGCTCCAAGTTGGGCAAAGAATCAACTAACATGAGAGAAAAGACTGAATCTGTCTCTGGATTGGAAGATGAATGTGGTTTTAACATTGGAGGGAGAAATATCAATTATCTGCATTCTTTTCATGATACTACTCTGATAACTGAAAATGAAAAGGATCTGTGAGTTCTAGCAATAAAAGGAAAGGCACCTGGTGAAACAATGGGACCATTGGGAGAGCGTTCTCTGTGGTAGCCCCCACCCTCTGGAACGATCTTCCTCCAGAACTGAGAACAATTGCTGACCTCCGGACTTTTCGTCGGGCTCTGAAGACTCATCTTTTTCAACTTGCCGGACTTGCCTGATCCCTTTTATTTTAAAATATTTTTAAATTTTAACTTTTTAGAGTTTTTATTTGGTTTTATACTTCAGCCTAATTTATATTGGTTTTAGTATGTTTTTAAAGTTTGTGTACTGGTTTTTTAATTGGCTGTTCACCGCCCTGAGTCCGCCAGGAGAAGGGCGGTATAGAAATCTAATTAATAAATAAATAAAATAAATAAACAACACCTTAGTACTGGAAATGAAGATATCAATATAGTAGATAGTTTCTGCCTTTTAGGATCAGCTGTCAACAGTAAAGGGATATTCAGATGTTGTGATGTATCTACACCTACAGAGATCTAAACTGTGTATTCCCTATGGCACACAAAAAGTGAAAGTTGGACTTAGAAGAAGCAGGATAGAAAGATGCCTTGAACCTTAGTGTTGGAGAAGATTCTAAGAATATTATAGTTATAAATAAATAAAATAAATAAATAACTTTATTGTCATTGTACGTGTATACACAGTATACCCATACAACGAAATTCAGTTAACACCCGAAGTCCAAGTCTAACACACATAACAATCCCCAAACACATTCCCACCCACCACAATTCTCCACCCCTAAACCACCCAACCATCCATACAACAGACCAAGTAATGCTCACTGATGGTGGTCCTTTAGTTCATTGTTGAGTGCAATTATAGATCTGGGATAAAAACTATTCAGAAGACGTGTGGTCTGAGTTTTAATTGTTCTGTATGTAGTTATGTAAGAAAACAAACAAATGGATCACCAAACAAATTAACCCATAATTTTTACTCAAAAGACCAGTCTTAATTATTCTATTTCAGACTTATGTAAAGACCTAGTTTTCAATTTACCTTGCAAATATACTTTATAGAAGTTGGACAGAGGTGGGTTTCACTTACCTTTACCACTGGTTCGCCCTGTGCGTGCACGCTCGCTTCTCATGTGCCTGTGCATGCACCCGGCCTTCTATGCATGTGCTTTGCTTGCTCAGTTGCCTTCCACGCAGGCTGCTGGCCTTGAAAACATGCCTAAACAGCATGACTTGGAGCCAGGGCGAGCCCACCTGCGATCGTTTTAATGTTGGAGTTTTAATGCTTATTTTTCGCACATGCTAGATACTCATTGTCCTTGGACCTTCTAAAATGGGATTTTATTGAATAGAAACGAGCTCAACAGCATCTCCATTCCAGATGCTGTTGAACTCTAATTTCCTATAGCCCCTATTGTTATGGCCAGTTGTGAGGAATGCTGAGATCTGAAATTGAGCAGCAGCTGGAATGCCCCAGCTTCTCTACTTTGGGAGAAATAGTCGAATAAATCAAAAACATAGAATAATAATACACAAAATGCTTGAGTAAGCAGAGGAATATATTACAAACAAAACTGCTCTGATTTTCCAAACAATTAATTCCATTGCCATTATGTGTTGTTTTGTGGCATATATAATCTACCTTCATCAAGTAGTCATTTAGTCATTTTCAGCAACACAAAGATCTGTTTTTCTTCTGAACACACACAAAAAAATCCCCAATTCGTTCAGATCTCTCCAACGGAACATTACTGTCCAAATAGCTCCATGTGGCATTGTATTGCAATATTGCAAATTTACCCAGCAACAATTGCTTTATAGGACAGGAAAGGAAGATATATATATATTTACCAATAATCCACCCTGAACTCATATGTCCCCAGAGCCCAGCAAGTTACCAAGGACAACTGTGTACTCTCTCAAGATTACACCATCTTGCTGGTGTAACAACAGGGCAAAGGCTGATTTAGTGCTTGCAATGGTGCTTGCTATTTTAATTGCCCTCAAACTATCTCCAGATGTCTCCTAATTCCAAGAATGAATAGAGCTGCTGCTGTTGCTGCTTAGGAGGCTTTGACAACTTCTTCCTACTTGTACACTGTATAAAATGATTTACTGCTCTGCCATCTCCAAGGCAAAGCTTGTTGGGGTCAGTTAATAACTTTTTCTCTCAGCTTTTTTGTTGATGGTCAGGTATGCTCAAATTGTTCCTCAGCCCCTAGAGAGAAAAGGATTCAAAAGGAGTTGTGAAAGTCCTTAATAAAGCTGGAATAGTCCTGGTTAAAGTTGTTCCAAAAATATAACTCCATTTGTTTCACTTTTCTTTTTGAATGACTTAAGATGGCTTTGAACTCTGATTCCTTTCCTTCCTTGCTATTTCACCTTCGTCTTAAGCATACATAATGGTTCAATTTCTTGTTCATATATAACACTAAGGAACTAAGTGTTTCTTAATGATATATATGAGTGCAACTAAGTGTAAATTGCACTACCCCAGCTTGATGTAGTGCAACAGTCTGCAACCTTTCCAGCAGTGGTGAGTTGCCCCCGGTTCACACTAGTTCTGTAGAACTGGTAGTAAAACTGGCGGGAGGCTCCGCCCACTGACCCCGACATCATCAAAATGTTTCTGTAGATGAGCGGCCCTGTTGCGAACCAGTAGTGAAGAACCCACCTCTGCTTTCCAGCTTAGTAGACCAGCCTGGCGTGGGAGGATGGGACATGTGAGTAGCAGGTGCATAAATAGAGCTTCACTTGAGAGTTTATGTAAGTGTTCTCTGCTCACGCAAGTGGAGTTTTGCTGACCCATGCTTGCCCATCTGTCCCAGTTTTGAACAGGCTGTGGTCAGTAGTGGGCCTCATCCTGGGACTTGGGGACCCCTGGTTTAGTGGTTAAAACTATGAGTTCTACAGTAGTCTCTCCTTAGGCACAAAGCTAGCTGAGTGATCTTGCGCTAACCACTCACTCTCAGGTCTAGAAAGGTGGCAATGACAAACCATTTCTGAAATCTTGCCAAAAAATACTTGTCAGCAAGTCATCAGTAGTCAACACCGACATGAAGGCAATAATAATAATTTGTAATGATGGCTAGCCATTCCCACAAGCCACAATCTGCCATTACTTCGCAATTCACAAACTATTATTTGCTTTGGTGTGCCCTCCGTTCCTATGATTTAATTTGCTTTTGTAATTCGCATTTGGATGGCAAACTAAATGCTGGTTTGGATTAAGGGTAAACTATGGATTATGTTAAATGTGTATATCATTAGTTTGAACCTAAAGAGTTGAAGGTGATCAGGAAGGCAACATTTGAATCAATATATTGAAAATATTTCATTTCAGGATGATGTTAATATTAAGAGAAGGACAAATTATAATCCATACTCTGCTTTGAGTTTTCCGTTCACAGTGAGAACAATTCTATTTATTCATCTTACTTTTTTTATTATTGGGTCGCTTTTAAATTTAGAATACTAATAGATTCTATTTTTGGTTTTTTTGGGATAGTTATTAACATTGTTTTTAAAATATTGGCATTTACTGATTTTCTTTCAAATTGAGATTTATTTTATAGGATTGGGCAGAGATTGAGACTCAAAGGGCAAAATATGATCTGAAACACAACCCATGTCAGTTCCTGAAATAATAGGAAATAGTTGTTCAGGTGGATAGGCCACTTGATCCTAGAAAAAGATACAGCTGTTTTAAAGGTTAGTTTAGGTTTATTAGGTTTCTATACTGCCCTTCTCCCGAAGGACTCGGGGAGGTGTACCGCCATCATAAAACAATGTAAAAATACAAAATTTAAAACAATTTAAAAATAGATTAAATATTTCGGCTGTTACATTAAAACCCCCATTTTTAAAATACTTCATTCCAGTTTCATTACGCCAGTCTAGCCTGTTGAAATAGCAGGGTCTTAAGGGCACGGTGAAAAGTACGCAGGTACTTTTAAAGAGTTCCCAATAGGTGCTCTTACCCACAGGGACCCACAGGGTGATTTCATTCCAAGATACCAGCCTTCACCCTGATGTACTTGATCTTATAATTTTGGAAAATGTGATTTCAGTTGCACTTGACTCTTCAGCATCTTACAACCTGCTGACCACAAGGACAGGATTAGATACAGATGGAAAGCTAAAGATTTTCTCGGTGTTCCCTCTTTATCTCTTATTCTGCTGTTTTCTTTGTGTTGCTCCTAATCTTAATGCCTTTCCTGTCTGCCCTTTGACTTGTACAGCAATAACAGTAGTGCTTAGATTTACAGCATATACTTCCCCATAGTGCTTTACAGCACTCTCTGGGGAGTTTACAATGTCAGCCTATTGCCCCCAACAATCTGGGTCCTCATTTTACCAACCTGGGAAGGATGGAAGGTTGAGTCCACCTTGAGCTGGTCAGGATCGAACTCTAGGCTGTGGGCAGAGTTTGACTGCAATACTGCACCTTGGGTGAAGCTAGCATCATCCTATCAGACCAAAAGCCCTGTGCCACCAGGGCTTTTGGTCTGATAGGATGATGCTAGCTTGGAGCTGGGCTTCACCCGTTCACATTTCTTTTCCATTTATTTCCTGTAAATCAAAGAATTGATTCATTGGTTCTTGCTCAGGTTAGATTCTTGCTAACTCTAGCCATCTTGCTGCCACATTTTTAGGGTGCAGTTGGACATTAGAGCTGGGGGGGGGTGGAATTAAAAAAGGACATGATTAGATTGCTCTAATTAAAAAAGGGGGCATTTTGCTACTACAATTTGTTGGAAAGATCTCAAGATATGAGAGGACTGTAAACAGAGTATAGGGAAACCTTTGACTTGCCAGTCATGAATTATGATCCTGTTTTAGTGGAAAGTTGGGATATATATTTTAACAAATACATCAATAATCAAGGGAAAAAATCCATGTATCAAAACCTTATTAAATCTATTTTCATTTTTAATAATCAGAAGGTAATAAACTTTTACATAAAGTCCATCAAGTAGGAGAGACACAATTTAATTTTTTATTTGCAGTCTCATTTTTCCTGTTTCTCTTAATTGTTTGCTATATAGTTTTTGGGGTTGCATCCTAAAGTCTCCTTTAAACATCTAGTTCTACTCCCACTGTCCCAACTCTTCTACTTTTACAACATTCCTAAAGATATTTTTCAAAAATTGAATTGGCCTTTTGATCCCAGCCTTTATAGTTTAGGGGGCTCAGTTTTTATTTCATTTGGTTCAAGAAAAATCAAATCCCCTCCTCACCCCAGGATAAACTCAAGAAACTGAGAAAAATCAATACAGCTCATTCACATATTCACATGTGTATTTGAAAGATCTTGAGCCATATATTAGCTTTGCTTTGACTGACGAGCTTGACAAGAAGTATGCCAACATCTCTGAGAAAATAAGTTAATAGATGAATGAAATTCGTTACTCTCCATTTCCAAAATGTTGATAGAAAACAGCTTTTTAAAGAGAAGAGATATTGCTAGGAGCTAGGAAAGAATGTCTAGGAAAGACTGCTATGAGGCAAAACAGTCAGCTTCAGCTGTTGTAGCACATCCCTATCACAAGACAGATTAAGATTTTAATTAAGGAATCTGCCATAACAGCAACAATAGTCTGGCTGGAATATTCTTCTCTTTGTAAATTTTTGATATATTTAAGATTTCCCCCCCATGTCTCCTTGCCATCAAGATCTGTAGCAAATGAAACAGATAGAGAAAGCCCTGATACATATAATGTTGCAATGACAAGTGAAAGATGATCTTGAGGGGGGGGAGGGATAATGATTAATTCAATTTATGTCCTACTTTTCTATGCTGTCAGTATATGTTTGCACGTTGGTGGTCTTGACCTTTTCTCTATTGGTCAACTTACAATTTGCAATGTTTGGATTGCAGAGGAGTGTTATATTAGATCACTGAAAGTGGGAAATCTAATTGTGCAAACTGACATATCATATCTGGATCTCTCTGTATGTTAAATAGTTATTTCAAAAATATGTTTTCTCTTTTTTTCTTCTTATTCGGCTGCTATCATATACTGTAGTTGACAACCTAATTACCTTAAAATATTCCAGAACTTTGTTTCTTTGTAAAACATTGTGTTTGGGACTCGGGTCTGAACAATTCATATTCATAGGCTATTTGATGCCTTGAGTTACATTATAGGCTGCATGGGCCTCATCTTTTTAGTAAACCATATTGATAGGGTTCAAAACAAGATAGGATCAAGTCAACTGTGGGCTGTCCTTTTCTTTGATAAGGTAGCTGAGAAACTAGCAAGTGGGGCAAAGATTTATAATATAAATGAAATGACTGAAGAAGCATTTTCTCTTTTTCCCCACCTTTGGGGGATTTGAGTGATGGTTTGGTTTTTTCACTGGGTGAAGGGCAAACATTCTTTATATTTTCAGGAAATAAAAATCTTGTTTTCCACCAGCTTTTTTTTTCTGCTACTACTACTGCTGTTTAAGAATGGCACAACATTCTACTACTAAAACTGGATTGCATGAGGGAAGCACCTCCCTTAAGACAATTACAGGAATCCTGCTACTGACAATGGGAAACTTTGTCAGTAGCTGGCTGTCTAAAGTGAGCCTGAAATATTCATTTCTGATTGACAGTTGCCATTAAATTATATCTTATTTGTCACACTCCACTGGAATGAAGAAGTGAACAAATGGAATTGGGCAAACTTTGTTTCTAATGCAGAATCTTTAACAGGGTGGATGTGTTGTGTCTTTTCCCCAGGGTCTTAAACTCCAATCCTGGTCTAGCTATAAATTACAGAATCTGCTTGGATGCGAGTTTACCATTTTAAGGTAAGTGATTTGAGTGATTAATGTTGACTTCATCAGAGCTGTTCCCAACTAACCTCTATTCAGGGTTGCTGTCCATCAGATGATCCCTTTAATGTTTGGGTATCCAAACTGTGTACGAAATAATTTGCCCAAGGAAAATGGTTAGCCCAAGATCTCTTTCCTAGTGCAGAGTAGTCCCACTAAAGAATGGAACGTCACCATCATCAATGACCAGCTACCTGCATGCTTCTTCCAGTTTTATGATGGGCCACATGGGCTTATTTAGATTCCAAGTTCTCTAAAACTCACCATCTCTAGGAAGAAAGCCAAAGGACCAGTGGTGAGATTCAAATCATTTAACAATCAGTTCTCTGCCCTAATGATTTCTTCCAACAACCAGTTCACTAAACTGCTCAGAAAGTTAACAACTGGTATTGTAGAAAGATTTCCTGTGTCTAAAATGAGCATGTGAATCTTGGGTGGCTTTCAGGCATATGTATTAATTCAACTGTAACTTTGACTTACTTCTTTGAGATGTCAACAGCTTACCTTTGAACTATTGCAAATGGTAGTTGGCTCTCCCATCCTCCCTTCAATGGCCCTAGCATTTTCTCTTCCCACTTTCATAAGTGGCAGAATGCCCGGGCTTTGAATAAGTACCATAGATACTGATGTGGACTACCACCTGGGAGTCTAAATGAGACTTCAACTGTCTGAACTAATTTGATTCTTATTATCTGAGATGACCTTATTGGAGATACTTGGAAATGAGTTCTTGCCTTCATTACAAGGACAAAAGAGTTGAATCTAAAGATATATATTTAAGGGCATAGCTAATGTATGCATGGAGGGCAAAGGATAATGTATCAAGGAAGGCTCAGTAAAACAGAAGCAAGGTTTGGCTTGCAATGAGAGGGAAATGTAAGGAGGAAGGAAGAAAAATGATGTTCTGAAGAGAAGCAATTTGAATGCTCTACCCACAGGAGGCCCAGGGATCACCATTTCCCTAAATTGGTTTTAGATAATGGAGGTTTGATTGTAAAACTATTGCAAATAAGCCCAAGAGTGTCTGGCTGTATGTGCATTTACTTCCCTGTTATTTTATCACTTCAGCCAAATTTTATTCAGCCAAAAGGCTCATAAGCAGAAAAATGGAAATTTTTCAGTCATCCTTTTGTGTGTGAAACCATAGGGTGATCTCTAATGCCAGAGAGCTTTCTGGTTCTGGTGCAAATTGAAAGGTATCAACTCCATTATTAATATTCATACCATATTTATACCCTGCTGTTGGGGAAACCTTAATGAAACAAAATGGCCCGAAGCAGCATTCAGTTGCTGTGAAAAACTGCCTTTGATTAAATTATGGAAATGGATTTGTAAGATGTGGGTGGGTTTGAAGAAAGTCAGAAGTCTTTGGGCTCTTAGGAGCTGAGGCCAAATTCTAGTTCAGTGCTAGTTCATCGAATCTTTACAAGTATCAGATGGAAATGAAAGCTGAACCCCGACTTTATGTGAACTGAAGGAAACAATATTTTTCAGCAGTTGTTTTTCATTCTCTACAAAGACAAAAACAAACAGTGCCATGCATATTTGTAAACATGTTCAGAAACCTTCATTGCAAAATGATTGAGAATTGGCAATTTTTCTTACTTGCTCCAAGCCTTTAGTAACTCTTAAAGCCAAAAAACAAGATACTCACAGAGACTTTTTTAGCCCAGTTTATTGAAAGAAAAAAGGAATGGGCAGTGGTGAAGTCCTCTGAAATCTGCTACCGGTTCTGCGAGTCTGCTACTGAGCGTGTGCTTCGTGTGCATGAGTGTCTGAGGTACACCTGCGCAGCACTAAAAAGGAACATTTTGAAGCCTTCCGAGTCTGCAAAGGTAAGTAGAACAGTGAAGGGGGGGAATCCGCTGTGCCATGTGAAATCAGGAAATCCGATGATTCTAGCTAATATAAATCATGCATCACAGCTGATCAGTGCCCAGCCGATCATCGGAAATACCGGTTTGCCCAAACCAGTAGCATTTTTTACTACCGGTTTGGAAGAACTTGTCTGAACCAGTAGCATTTCACCCCTGGGAATGGAGCTGTAGAAAGCTGCACAATTATTGGCACTGTGAGTATCTTGCTTTTTGGCTGTAAGCAGTTACTAAGTCCAGCCCCCTACTCAAGCCGGAGAACCTATCCCATTTCAGACAGACTTTTCTTTAAAACCTCCAGTGAAAACCCAGTGGGTTTTCTTGACATTAAGAGGGGGAAGCTTGTGAATATTGGTCTAAGTTATATTTTGTCAACCTGCTAGCAGGAAATTATTCTGACATATCTGGAGGACTTCACACTGAGGAAGACTGTCATGAAGTGCTCAAATTATGATGTTTCTAAATGTCCCATGAGGCCAACATCATAGTTAGCTTATCTTCAAGGGGCAGTCTTTTTCCTTTTGTGGAATGACTGCCCACAGAAATTGAAGTTATGACTCAGTGTTGTCTAACCATAAGTCTTCATTGTAATCTCCTAGTATGCGTACTATGCATTAGGAATTCTGCTGATTCTCAGGATCCCAATTTTCAGACCCTCCATTTGAAGAAAACTGGTTTACAGATGAATTGTCTGAATTTTTCACTATACAGATAGCAAAAACGCTGGTAAGTACAGATTTAAACAAGAATGATTCAGTAGAAAGCAAACTTCAGGCATGGACTGATAAGCTCAAATCTGAATTAAATTGACCGAATATCAAGAATTGAATTGTGCCTAATCTGTTTTTGAGGATTATGGTGAAAGCAAAATGGAAGGGTGAAGTAAAAATAGATATAGTACCTGGAAACCTTTGAAGAAGTGCAGAATAAAAATACAACACATCCATGCAAGGATGTGTAGGAAGTTAGCATCCACCCCTTTCCTGGAAGAATGAAATATTTTAGGAAATATTAAAAAGGCAGAATATTATGTTTCCCTGGTTGAGAAATGGAGAAACATGTTTTAAGGACAAAGCAACTCCCACCTTCCTCCCTCCCCCACTTTGTTAATGGGCCAGAGGCAAAAACTCAATCTTTGACAATTAGGACCCATCTGCAACACAATAGCAACAGAAACTAACACAATGGGACCCATCCAGGACAGAAACTCACCACATGGCACCTGGGAAGATTACATCAACCAGCAAGGCTAGCTAAGACCCCCGCCCCCTGGGAGGCTGACAACCAATCAGGATACTCTTTCGGGGGCCCAGGAAGTTCAAAGCCAGAGACAGCATAAAACCCGGGGACTCGCTGTATCTCGCCCTTTTCTGTTCAGGAATTCAAGCCATGTGATCCTGTCCACCATTAAACCATCTTTCCAAGCAGTCTTCATGTTTCCAGTGTCTTTTTCCCCACTTGGAGCTGAACCGAGAAGGCTATTTCTTCCTACAGATGTACATACATTCTTGTGCATAGATATCACCAGGTTAATCAGTGGCTCTGTATACTAAGTTGCAACTATCTCATTTCTTACTATTGTTCTAACTAAGGGTTAGAGAAGGACTTTTAAGAAAATCCTGTGCTGTTGTAGGCTTGGTATTCCAGTTGGAATATAGTTGCAAAGAGCAAGGTGGGATTCTGGAAGATGTATTTATTTTGCCTTAGCAGCCTATTGATTCTTATTGCTGGATTAAGATCCATAATGTAGGATCCTATTCTTCTTTGGCTTAAACTAGAATTGACTTGGACATCACCAAGACAAATTGGCCTGTGGGTAATGAATATAGGTAAAGAGAAATCTGGGCTCCAAGTTCAATATAATTAATGAAGTGTTACTAATGTTCCTGAGCTGGTAGATTTTCAATTCACTGTAATGATTTAATTGCGAATCTCCCATCAGACCGGGCATAGACATTACAAATGATAGCAGAAGATGCTGATGAGGAATATTGAAAGTCACTCATTACTATTGACACACGCAAGATTGTGTAGCAGTAGCCATGCTGTTATGAGTTCATGTTGATGTTTTCTTTTCGCCTTAAAAGACACTTAACTCATCTTTGTCAATGGGTTGGTAAATGCAATCACCCAACACTATTCTAAATTGGAGTAATGAAGGATATGACAGTACTTTCTAAATCTCTCTTCCTTTTGCAAAAGTATATCCACTGTATTAGGGGCTTAATTGTTTAGTTCACATGCCTGCTTTTACCTAAAGAGGACAGACAATTCCACATTCATCTGGCTAATCAAGCATTCCCTTGTTTGTTTCTTTGTGTCCTGCTTTGATTTGTACACATTTCTCCCCCCAAAAGGAAGCCCAAAGCAACTGACATCACCATTTAGAAAACAAAATAAAAAGGAGCAATACTTATTGCAATTTATATAAATCTTCAATCTGGATATGGAGGAAGTGTCAAAATATACAGATGCCTGACTGTCTATATAGTTGCTAGAGCCAGATGCCATATGGTCAGTTCTATTTTAGTGAAAGTCATGCAATCAGCTGCACGATTTAGCAAACAGGAAAATCTTTCTAGCAGACCACTCTTGCACTTCAATGATAACAGCATCTTAGAGAAAGGTGGCAATTTCTGGGGTGACTATTCAAGACATAACAGAATATTTCCAATCAATGCTTCTGTTTCTTGAAGAGCCTGTACCAGGGGTCAGCAACCCACAGCTCTGGAGCCACATGTGGCTCTTTCATCCCTCTGCTGTGGCTCCCTGTTGCCAGTTGGCTCCACAATTGATAGGGTTTTTGGTTAGGACAGGTAAAGGAAAAAGGATGCTGCGCTAGGAGGAGAGTCTATGGTGGGAGAACCAGACTTCCGGTTGGCTCCAGAATTTATTTTATTTTATTTTATTTTATTTTATTTTATTTTATTTTATTTTATTTTATTTTATTTTATTTTATTTTATTTTATTTTATTTTATTTTATTTTATTCCGCCCTTCTCCCGAAGGACTCAGGGCAATGTACAGCCATAATAAAAACAATAACAGCACAAAAGTTAAAAACCAATTAAAATAATTAAATCCTTTGGCCGCAATTAAAACTCCAACTAAAACCATTTAAAACCCGTTAAAATCCTTGAATTGAACAGGGGGCTTCTGGTTAGGACCTTTGTGGCCTCTTTGAGTGTTTGAGGTTGCAGACTCTGGCTTGTACCATGGTTGTCATCATAATTGTAGTTATCATCATACTCCGTATAAAATCAATTATAGCGAAGTCATCACCAAAGTCATCAATTCCATGGCTGATTGCTGAAGGTAGGCTTCAACTTGAGTCACTCTGGTGCCAATCCAAGACTACTTAACTATTGCAATCTAAGTAAATGTTCAGTATATGGGCTGGGTTATATAGATAGATGAGGGACATCATTATTTACTTGACTTTGGACCTTTTCAACTGATTTAAATCTAACAGTTGGTCTCATAGTGTCAGTGCATAGCAATTCTGATTGTTGTCAGATTGTTGACCCCTTAGCATTTTTGATACCATAATAACCTTCTGGATCAACTGGCTTTGCAATGGTTCAAGTCCTTCCTTTCTGGAAATGCCAAGAAGATCTTTTACAGTGTCCTCCTTGTCTCTTATGTTCTTCAACATCTACATGAAGCCACATGAGAAAGTCATTTGAAGTCTATAGGAATGTGGAGACCTGCTTGATTGACATTGCTTTTAGAAAGTTTTGGGGCTGATTTTTTTATGTTTGATGGGGTTTAGTAGATTTCTTTTTCGCTGAAGTTTTAGAATATTGTTATTAATGCCTCCCCGTAACTTCTTTTTTCCTTCTTGAATACTGGACAGAAGTTTTTGGTCCCTGTAAATTAATAAAGTAAAATAGCTAAAAGATCTTTCCACAAGCTTTTAATTGCTAATTAATTTTAATAGTATTGATTTTACTGTCACACTTTGTATTTTGTTGTAATTGCTGTAAGCTGCCTTGAGTGCTGATGTAAGCAGAAACTGGGGGTGTAAATTTAATAATAAAAAAGCTTAATTTAATAATAACTAAAATTAATGTACTTAAATGAGCTGCAACAAAAGTAGTAGGATTCAATTTTGGAGGAAAAAAACCTGGATGCAAATATCAACTCAATGAGAAGCTTGCAAACAATCAGGTCTATAAGGAATATCCATAGGTAGGTGGGGTAGGAGGTACATGGTTGTGAACCTATTAAAAATAAAGATTTTTTTTAAAAAAACAATCCTACAAAACAATAATATGAATCATAAAGTGTGTATGTGTGTGTGTGTGTGTGTGTAAGAGAGAGTGTATATACACACACAAGCACATGATGGTTTGGTGGAGCTGACTTCTACTGGCTCAAGTGTCACATAAGAGCTGATTGTTAAATCTTCTGGAATTTTATGAGACAGCTGAGAACAGAACTGATACATCAGTTAGCTATTCAGCAGCTAGTGGCATGGTGTGGTGATGGCAATGGAACCGGCACAGCCAGTTGTTCAACATTTACTAGCAGACTACTGTGCATATAGCATATGGCCCCATAAGCCAATTACAATATTTATTAAAATGGTTGGTTGCGCAGTTAGCCAGATGTTTAGACTGCATTTGGCATTTTTACCTGCCTAGCGAGTCCTTCCCATGCACCTGGCTTTGGTAGATGTTTAATAATATTAAAGGTATTGTCACAGGATGTCAGATGTTCCAAATAAATCTGTCTTTTGCAATTGTCATTAATATTAACACAACAATGTGAAATCATATTCAAAAGTAACGTAATAATATATTTATTTAAGAAACAATTGTTGTATGTGTCTACACTAGAGCTTATGTACCGGAGATTCGATTATTCTATTCTATTCTATTCTATTCTATTCTATTCTATTCTATTCTATTCTATTCTATTCTATTCTATTCTATTCTATTCCATTCCATTCCATTCCATTCCATTCCATTCCATTCTTTATTCAGAGAAAATGTTATTGTGCTTAAGAACATTCAAAGGCAATGCATCCACAGTAAGGAAGAAAATGGAAAACAGTTCAAATATGTAATGTAATTGATATTAAAAATAGTCTTTCCAGCCTGACTTTTGATTCCCATCCCTCTGTTTTGCCCTTTGCCACTTGATTTCTGTCTCATTGTGGCTGCTACCTGCTTAGCTTGGCTTTGGGAGCATTGATCATTTTTTGGCTTCTGCTTCTGCCTTTTTAAACCTCTGCCAGATTGCCAGGTGAATCTCAAGCTGCTATATCTCAAAAGATGCCAACAAAACTGTGTCAGCACTTGCAAATATTTTGGAATGCTCTCACATTTTGTGAGCCACATGTATTTCTTTTCTTTAAAAATATCAAAATAAATAAAATAACTGGGGATTTGGGTTTTTTTTAAAATAAATGTATATTTATCAATATAAATATCTAAAAAACACATTCCCAAGCCTTCCAATTTTGAAGAATATTTCAGGGGTACATCCATTCATTTTCATCATTATTGCCCAGCTGGGTCCTTTGGGGCAAAGAAAAGTGTATATTCAAAAGTGAAGAAAAGCCCCCACTGTTTTCTGTTTCAACAGTATGGCTTGTTCCTATCAGCTGCCCATGAAATATATTCAGTATTGTGTTGTAAATGCTTTATGCAACCATAATTAATAAATATGTGAGCAGTAAGTTGGAGAAAGCCATAGAGACCCTCTGCAGAATAAATTAGCATGGTATGAATACTCTATTTGCAGTAAAGATACTGACAAAATGCCCTCTTGTCAATGTTGGCAAACCCAGCAGATTAGTCGCAGTACCCACAAGTGGTTTAAGGTCAGGGATATTAAATAAGTCTCCAGCAGCTGAAAGCAACATTCAAACCAAAGCAAATCAGGAAGCATCCTAGTTTTTGCACCATTTTCCAGGGGAAAATGTATAATTGTATCATACCCTGTCCCCAATTTCTCTTTTTAAGGTGTAACCCAGATCTCCCCTTGTCTCTCCCATGCTTTTCATCATGGCATGGAAATTGAATACACAAGTTTATGGAGGCTATTCAACTTTTTATTCTTAATTTATGTGAAAGTATGCAGGTGCTATTAAATGGGGGAAGTCCAAAATATATATGAGAATGGGCAAATGGTTAAACAATGCTATTTTGACTCCAGTTGGATTTGATTGTTCATCATCACCTAGCCCATAGAATCCAAGGAACAATCTTTTGCCATCTCCTTTGATGAGGTCAATCACCATGTCTAGAATTTGAATAATTTTATGGATCTAATAAAGGAGAATATTTGTAGTTCAAGGTCAAAATAGAAATAGCACTTAGACTTATATACTGCTTCACTGTGCTTTACAGCTCTCTCTAAGCAGTTTACAGAGTCAACATATTGCCCCCAGGAACCTAGGTCCTCATTTTACCGACCTAGGAAGGCTGAGTTAACCTTGAGCCAGTCAGGATTGAACTGCTGGCACTCGGCAGAGTTAGACTGCAATAGTGCATTCTAACCATTGCATCACCATGGCTCAGTGATGATGATGTCACCTAGTTTAGATAATGAAACATCGGCAAGCAAACAACCAAGCTCAGAGAGCACCAAGGGCCCCTCATTAGGCGCAATAGGTGTTCCCACCATACATCTAACTCAGGGGTGGGTTCTAAATTTTTTTACTACTGGTTCTGTGGGTGTGGCTTATTTTGTGGGTGTGGCTTGATGGTCATATCACAATTATTTAGGATTTTGCAGAGGTACTGGTCTACCAGGCTTTTAACTGCTTGCAGAGCTGTACCAGTCTACTCATTTATTTTTGCAGGCACTGGTCTACCCATTTATTTTTGCAGGCACTGATCTACTCATGTATTTTTGCAGGCACTGGTGTACCCATTTATTTTTGCAGGCACTGGTCTATTCATTTGTTTTTGGAGGCACCGGTCTACCATCAAACTGCCTATTGCCACTGATCAGCTGTAGGTTGGCCCTTTGAAGCCCCGTGGCAAGAATTTAAACAGTTCTTTTCCTTATAGCCCATCATCTGGGACTCGGGAAGCAGCAATAGATTGGGGGTGGGGCCAAATAAAAGGTAAGAATAATGGGGGTAAGGGTGGGATGGGGGGCCAGGGTGGGGGCAGAACCGGTTCGGTGATGTCATATTGTCACCACTACCGGCTCGGCAGAACTGGGCCGAACCAGGAGGAACCCACCACTGATCTAACTAGGTAAAGGCATCATGGAAAGTTTTATGGGTAGGACTAGGAGCCAGACCTCGATTCCCTCTATATCAAAACTTCACCAAAACTCATGAAGAAAGATGTGCTTTAAATGAAACTTTAGAAACAAGATGATGAGAACTCCTTGCCATCCTTGCCAAAGAAGGCACAAAATATTCTTTTTTTCCTTGATGTATTTAAGAGTGGGAATATCTATCTTAAACTAATGTAGGTTTGAGAGATCTGGAAAAAAAACATATGCATTCCGTGCTGCATTTTCACTGCTTGTTTGCATTCTCTATTAGACTGATACAGAGAATTAGACTAGTGGTTCTGGATGATGAAATAATAATCTTCGAGGGGCTACCTTAATAAAATTCTCAGTTCACATTTATTTTTTCTTGCCTCTCTGTTCCATGCTTCTAATCCTTAAGTGTTCAGAACAAAAAGAGGGGGAAAAATGTGGATTCTGATTAAAAAGAGATAAGAAATATTCTCAACACGTATATGTTTCTATTTGGAAGTATCTTAAATCATAGCACCATCAAAACTATCTGGCTACAATGAGAATTACCACGGCTATATTTATTTTTGGATGTGAGCCATTTTGTCTGTAGGAAAGGAGAACAGATTTTGAAAGAACAAGGAATTAAATGAACATCGAGAGCTTCTAAAACTAGGCCAGACATCCTCTGATTTCAACATATTTTTTAACAAGAAGAAAGAGAAGATTTGATGTTGACTAGCATCACATCTATTCTGTGGTGGGTAGCATCACACCTGGTGGTTTCTAGTTGGTTCGTGTTGATTTGGCTGCTATCAAGTGCCCAAAAAACCAGGAGATTCAGGCAGTTCAAACGAGTATAAAGATTTATTGTAATCTTAATCTCTCTACAAGAATCAGAGCTACTAACAGTGAGGGAAAATGCAGGAAAGATAAGAGAGGCATTCAAGGTGGGCTGGTACTTAGATCTCTTTCAGGCCTGAAGGGACTCATGACTTATGACACATTTGTCTCCTCCCGTGGGCTCAACCTGGTCATCTCCTACTGCTGCTGCCAGTAGGTATTTGTCAATGCCCTTTGACTGCATCCTCTATTTGTGTCCTGAAGTCCAGCTGTAACAGCATCGCTGAGCTAGATGGTAGCCTGATAAATGACCCCACTTTATGTAGCTTATGTGCCTGTCACATATAAATGAATGTCTACCGATGAACACAGTGGAATGAATAGAGGAGACATATATCTCTAATGATGCAAGCATATAAAACAGATTATCGGGGACTCTGGAACATGACCACCATATGCTTATAGATACATGCCTTTGCCCCTTCCCAACTTATGGTAATTATACCAGCAAATGCTGGTACCAGAGGCATCCACGTCTGCTGAATATAGAGGAAATGTTCCCTAAGTGTATACTTTAACCAAGTTATCCAGAGGAAGAGTTAGGAGTCACCCTTTCCAATTTGGCAGAATATAATTATAGCCTAGCTATGAAGCAACACCAAACCCTTTAACATTTCCACTTGGGGGGAAATAAAGTTGCAGCTATATTTCCACTATAAAATGTTTCCTTAATACAATTTTATAGCATATGCATTAGGTCTCATAGTCTTGCTGGATAATAATTTTTAGCAACCAGGGAAACATTATTGACTTCAGAATGATTTATTAAAGATATTTTACCGAGGGGGAGAAAAATCAATGGATCTACTGATCTAAATATCCAAATAATAGAGAGAGATTTCACAAGCGGTTTCTTACAATGTGTGCCAAGCGATAATAGGGCTCCCATCCTGAAGTGCTTCATCAATTACCTTCTCTAGTCAATAGGCTGGATTCTTATCATACACAGAAAGCTCCTTCTCTATTGGGGGTGGGGAGGACAAAGGGAAGCTCAGAAAACAGATAAACACAGCAGGATGCTAGAAACAGTCAAATTCTTGCAGCTAATGCAGTTAACAGTCTCTAATGCCCTTCTGATATTTAAATCACTGCAATGTTTTTTTTTTCATTTCACACCGCTTTAATTGGGAAGCCGCAATTAACTATTTATTAAATTGTTTCTAAAGTTTTTCATGTACAATGTTATGCAGTGGAGTGTCTTTTAAAGAGATTCTCTGTCACTATCAAATCCTCTGAGCAGATTTCAATGACTCCTCGAGATCTTTAACAGCATTAATTTGCAAGTAAGTGTGGTATGTGTATTGTGAGAGTAATATTTCTTTTTCTTGAAATCACTGTTAGATGTCTGTCCTTTACAGCAGCAGCCCAAAAGATGGGATTGTCTTAAGTGCGTTTTTGACTTGCATCATCTTTTTAAAGTTTATTTATCCTTGGAGACAGTGATGGGAAAGATATGTATCCAAGTATGCTAATTTTTATCCTATTTTATTAAAAAATGGCAAAAGGAGTTATGATCTAAGGAAATGTGTTGGTTCTGTCAGGCATAAGTAACCAGTTCAAAACAGTAAAAGTGTATTACATACTAGCTATACACAAGAATCTGACCTACTAATACCATGTTTCTCCAAAAAGAAGGCCGGGTCTTATTTTCGTTTGACCCCCGAAAAAATGGCTAGGCCTTCTTTTTGGAGGGTTCTAATTATTGACTCACCTTGCAGCAGTGGCATTGACAGCTCTGGCCAGCAGGAGCCTGCTGCTGGCCCACTTCTGCGGCTGCTTGCTGCCACTTGCAAGTATCGCCCCAGCCTCCCTTTTCTCTTCAGATGCCTGCCGGAAGGCATCTGCAGCTGATAACAGAGCTCCGGATTGATCTGGAGTTCTGTTATTGACTGCAGATGCCCTCTGAAGGAGAAATGGAGGTTGGGGATAATGCATGTGAGTGGTGGCAAGCGGCCGCAGAAGAAGCAGCCTCAGAAGAAGGTGAGACAGGTGTCAGGGTGTGCGACGCCTGGTAAGTAAGGCAGCTCCACCACCCCCATCCCCACCCTAGCTTATTTTTTACCTGTGTTCCTCACCTTACCCCCTGCAACTGGGGTGGGCGGGGTCTTAATTAGGGCTAATTTTGTGAGTGGAGTTTAATTTGATCACATACGCTCAAAAAAGTTGATAGGGCTTCTTTTCAAGATGGGTTATCTTTTTGGAGAAACACGGTAGTGAAGTCAAATTTGCACAAGGTAAGCATCAACAGAATTCATGGGGCTGGAATTAGGGCTCTTGTGGCCACGTAAGGATTCCAAACTGATGATGCATTTGACCTTGCCTTCAGACACAAATTGGACAGTCTCTGATTAGGGAAGCATCATCATCATCATAGCTTTGTTCAGAATAGAAATTCAGGTGATCACTTCAGTTACAATTCATTCTAGTTAGGAAGGCAAATTCACTTAATACTTCCTTATCCTTTTCTTTCTCTTGGAAACAGCTTTTCCCAGAACTACTACTGGCAGGCAAGGATACTTGGTATCAGACCAAAGGAGTAGGAGACAGATCTACTTCCCTTCTGCTTCTATTACTTTCAAAGCAGTAAGGAGACCAGCAGATGAGGAGATACAGGTAGCTGTTAAGCAAGCAAGGTACACACTGGGGTTTGTGAACTATGAATTGCATAATGCATTATGGGAGGAGTCATAAGAATTTCCAAAATCATCTCTTAGTTAAATTAATCTCCCAAACTCCTATCTGGAAGGGAGCAACACCGACTCAGTTAAAATATACTTCTTCCAAACTCTTAACACTCAAATTATTAATCCTAACTATTTATCAGATTTTTACCTGCAGTTTCCATTTAAAATGCACAATTAGATAAACATTTACTATTGTCATGGCTTTTTTTTAAAAAAAATCGTAAGCTAAAGGATTTTTGAACATAAATGAATTTGTCATAGATAAGACCTTCCTTAGTTTATTGGTTGATATTTGTTTCTTTCTCCTAGTTTTCCCTGTCCTGTATCCCTGGTCTTTATTTCAATTGTTTTTCATTTATAGATTGTCTGGCTTTTGAATCCTTTTTTTAAAGAAAATGAATGGACATTGCTGGAATTGTTTTTTTTTAAAGAAGGTCATATCCATTGAAACTTGTTCAAATCTGGACCTTTCAAGAACTGAAATAAAACTCAACCTGATACTTGATGAGGATGAAATTCATTGCTGCTTTGTTTATAGCCATCCATAGAACAGAGCTCTAATACCGTATTTGATCTAGAACACAGATGTCAAACTCATGGTGTCATGTTGCCGTCATATGATGTATCATGATGTTTTCCCCCTTTGTGGAGCTGCGATGGCCCATGGGCTGCCAGTTTGACACCCCTGATCTAGAAGATACCTTTTTGGTAGAGTTGGTGATGTTTTCAGAAAACTGCAATGACACCCAAAGAACATGCCTATGATTATGTTGCACAAATGCTAACCTTACATATTTTTGTCCTGATGACTGACATAAGTGGATATAAATAATTGCATTTATATGAAGATATCAGCATGGATGCTTTGTTATTTGTTCTCCTTGCCCATCACGGGTGCTGATAAGCTGAATCTCCATCTTGATCTCCCCAGCCTCATATAGTAGCAGTCAAATGCCACAAATAATATGGGAATCTTTTAACACTGAGGGTGGAAGTTTGTTCTCTGAGCTTGTCGGTTGGTTTCCAAACGTTTTGTTATCAGGCTAGGTAATATTTTCAGCAGAATGTCAGTGTTGGTATTCTTCTGCTTTAAGGGATTTGTGTGGTGAGTAGGTCTTGTGATGGGAGGGTCACATCAGGTGAGGGTCTTGTGATGGGTCTAGTGATGGCCAGGTGTGATATGGGTCCCATCATAAGACCCATCACAAGACCTTCACCTGATAGTGATAGTGGCAAATATCTGTAGCTCTGTAGGATGAAGGTAGAGGTACATTCTCTGAGCTTCTGGGTTGGTTTCCAAATGTTTTGTTATCAATCTCAGTAACATCTTCAGTGGAATTTAGGGAACATCCGTGTTGGTGTTCTTCTGCTTATAAGGGCTTTGTGGGTTCAATAAATCTTATGATGGGATGGTCATGTCAGGTAAGGGATAAGTGATGGGTCTTGTCATGGGTCTTGTCATGGATCACATCAAGTGAGGGTCTTGTGATAAGTATTGTGATGGCACTGCCCTCTAAAGTTGCTTCCTTTACCTTTACTTTTTCCTCATCTTTTTGTTTTGACCTTATCTTGATTTTACTTCCCATAATTTGAACAAACCTTCCCAGCTTTGATTTGAGTCCCTAGAACAAGATAGGCCTTTTCTGGTCTCAGCAATGTGGAGATGCAGTTAAGCAACAAGCCAGTAACTATCCTGTTTCCCTGAAAATAAGACATCCCCTGATAATAAGCCCAATCGGGCTTTTGAGAGCATGCACTAAAATAAAATCCCCTCAAAAATAAGCCCTTTCCAAAAATATTTAAATGCAGAGCTGGAAATCAGGTAAGTTGGCAAGAGGAGCCCCATCTTGCTCCACACAACCCAAAATAATAAGACCTCCCCAAAAATAAGGCCCAGCGCTTATTTCAGGGTTCAAACAAAATAAAAGACAGGGTCTTATTTTCAGGGGAAAATGGTACCCCAGTTAACGTTTAAGATAGATGTAAAGCATCTGATTGCAGAAGTAAAATCAGTTCAAGAATGAGCCAAGATTGATTCTTGAAACGTCAATAATACTGCAAGATCAGAATGGAGAATGGAATAATATTTTCAACAACCAGGTGTCTTGGATTATTTTTTAAACCATGCCCAGTTAGATTGACCACAGACTCAAAAGAACCACAAAAATTCTGGAGTGTGGATAGGTAGGTCTCTCTACAAGGATTGGAGAAATGTTTTATTTGTGCGTGTGGGGGGGGGGGGACAAGATATAAAAGTAAAATATAAAATTTACAAATTTATGTATGAATGCTTTCCATTGTATCTGTCCTATACTCTATTCTAGTGCTATTATTTTATTATGCTAATCATTTTAACTGTTATTATATTACGTTGCTACTAGTCAATTGCTATTACAATATTTCCTTTATACTATACTCTATAGTATAATTCTTCTATTATTATTACAACATTTCTTCTTTACTATTACTCTACGACACTCTATAGTATTATTAGCAATGTTTTCTTCTTATGGATCCATTTCTGCCTCTGCCTTAATTCCTCTCTCTCTCTCTCTCTCTCTCAGGGATTTCTTCTGATTTTGCTTCTCTGTTAATGACCAGTATGTCAACTGCTTGCATTTTTCTACATGGTGTTTTGCTTCTATACGTCTTTTTCCTCTGTCTGGACCATCCACTTGCTTTGAAGGGAAAGCACATTATTTTATTTGGCTGCTTTTCTCTGTTTACTGGTGGGTGTAGAGCTTCTAAAACACATGTCTTCTCCTATATCTGTTTCAAGGTTGCAGCTTTATTGTAAACTCTTGCCTTGCTGGCTCTGGGGAAACTGCTCAGATAGGAGGGGAAGAAAGCAGCACAGAGGCCTGCAATTTATCTAAGCAACCTATTCTTCCAAATCAGGGTCCTGAAGATATTTCACATCAGGATTTGAGAGTACCATAGTTGCAGGCCATCCGAGATATTCTTCCAAAGTTTATCCTTATTAACAGATTTAGGAACATAAGTTTACTCACAAAGTATTCTACATTTGTTCTTTAAGTAAACAGTTGACTGGGCTCTGCAGGGGAAATAAGAACAGCATGTAATGCAGAGGTGAAATCCAGCAGGTTCTGACAGGTTCTGGAGAACCGGTAGTGGAAATTTTGAGCAGTTCAGAGAACCGGTAGTAGAAATTTTGGGTAGTTCGGAGAACCAGCAAATACCACTTCTGGCTGGCCCCAGAGTGGGGTGGAAATGGAGATTTTGCAGTATCGATGCCCACCAAGCCACGCCCACAGAACCGGTAGTAAAAAAAATTTGGATTTCACCACTGATGTAATGACATGTGTGGCCACATCATAATGCAATGACTGTCAGGCCTAGAAGTCATTTTTTTCATTGGATCTTCAGGCCTGCCACATTTACTATTGTGTGAAACTGAGAGGGGGGATTGTATGGAGCCAGGGTGATATATAGTCATAATAACATTTATTTATTTTATTTATTTATTTATTAAATTTCTATACCGCCCTTCTCCTTCCGGACTCAGGGCGGTGAACAGCCAATTTAAAACCAATACAAATACAAAAAGTTAAAACATACTAAAACCAATATGAATTTAGGCTGAAATGTAAAACCAAATAAAACTCTAAAACTCTAAAAAATTTAAAAATAGTTTAAAAATAGGAGGGATCAGGCAAGTCCGGCAAGTTGGAAGAGATGAGTCTTCAGAGCCCGACGAAAAGTCCGGAGGTCAGCGATTGTCCTCAGATCTGGAGGGAGATCGTTCCAGAGGGTGGGAGCTACCACAGAGAAGGCTCTCCCCCTGGGGGTCGCCAGCCGGCACTGTCTGGCTGACGGCACCCTGAGGAGGCCCTCTCTGTGGGAGCGAACCGGCCGGTGGGAGGCAATAGGTGGCAGAAGGCGGTCCCGTAAGTACCCTGGTCCTAAGCCATGGAGCGCTTTAAAGGTGATTACCAACACCTTGAAACGCACCCGGAAGTCAACCGGCAACCAATGCAGCTCACGCAGGAGAGGTGTCACATGGGAGCGCCCTGTAGCTCCCATAATCCCCCGCGCGGCCGCATTCTGTACCAGCTGAAGCCTCCGGATGCATCCCAAGGGGAGCCCCATGTAGAGAGCATTACAGTAGTGCAAGCGAGACGTGACGAGCGCCTGAGTGACTGTGCGTAGGGAGTCCCGATCTAGAAAGGGCCACAACTGGCGTATCAGGCGAACCTGATAAAAAGCTCCCCTGGCCACAGCTGTCGTATGCTCCTCTAAAGACAGCCGTGGGTCCAGGAGGACGCCCAAGTTGCGCACCCTTTCCGTGGGGGCCAATGATTCGCCCCCAATAACCAACGATGGAGTCAGTTGGCTATATCGGGACGCCGGCAGCCACAGCCACTCGGTCTTGGAGGGGTTGAGTCGAAGCCTGTTTCTCCCCATCCAGACCCGCACAGCTTCAAGGCACTGGGACATCACTTCCACGGCATCGTTGGGGTGGTCTGGGGTGGAGATGTACAGCTGAGTATCATCAGCGTACTGATGGAATTCCACCCCAAAACCACGGATGATCTCACCCAGCGGCTTTACATAAATGTTGAACAGAAGGGGCGAGAGGACCGACCCTTGTGGCACCCCACACACTAGGCGCCTCGGGGTCGACCGCTGCCCCCCTGTCAACACCGATTGCGACCGGTCGGAGAGGTAGGAGGAGAACCACCGCAGAACGGTGCCCCCCACCCCCAATCCCTCCAACCGGCGCAACATGATACCATGGTCGATGGTATCAAAAGCCGCTGAGAGGTCTAACAGCACCAGGATAGAGGAGTACCCCCTACCCCGGGCCCTCCAGAGATCATCCACCAACGCGACCAATGCCGTTTCGGTGCTGTAACCAGACCTGAAGCCGGACTGGAGCGGGTCTAAATAGACAGCTTCATCCAGGTACCGGGGGAGCTGTTGCGCCACCACACTCTCCACAACCTTCGCTAAGAAGGGAAGGTTGGAGACAGGACGATAATTTGCCAAAACAGCTGGGTCCAGGGAGGGCTTCTTGAGGAGGGGCCTCACCACCGCCTCCTTCAAAGCGGCTGGTAGGGCACCCTCACTCAAAGAAGCATTTATAATCTCCTGGAGCCAGCCTCGTGTAACCTCCCGGGAGGCCAGCACCAACCAGGAGGGACACGGGTCCAATAAACATGTGGTGGCGTTCAGTCTTCCCAGGATCCTGTCCACGTCCTCGGGAGCCACAGGATCGAACTCAGCCCAGATAACACTCTCAAGACTGGGCTCAGTCACCTCGCCCGAACTAACCCAGTCAGTGGCCAGCTCATCCCGAATCTGAGTTATTTTATCATCCAGATATTGAACAAAATCCTCAGCACGTCCCTGCAAGGGATCCTCCCGCGCTCCCAGATGAAGGAGGGAGCGGGTCACCCTAAACAGGGCGGCTGGGCGATTATCTGATGATGCGATAAGAGCGGCAAAATAGTTAGATTTCGCCGCTTTTATTGCCACTAAGTAAGTCTTAATATGAGCTCTTACTAGTGTCAAGTCAGATTCAGAGCGACTGGCCCTCCAACCGCTCTCTAGGCGTCTTTTCCGGCGCTTCATCTCCCTCAGCTCCTCGGTAAACCAAGGAGATAAGTGAGTTCGGCGCCGGGTCAGAGGCCGCAAAGGCGCGAATCGGTCCAAGGCCCCACCAGCTGCCCTATCCCAAGCAGCCACCAGGTCCTCAGCCGAGTCGCGTGTCAGTGTCTCAGGAAATGGCCCAAGCTCCGTCTGGAACCTATCAGGATCCATCAGGCGCCTGGGGCGGAACCACCTAGTTGGTTCCGCCTCCCTGCGGTGGGGTGCAGCGGTCAGAAAGTCGAGTCGAAGGAGCGAGTGGTCAGTCCATGACAAGGGTTCCACACCTATATCCCCAATATCATGACCACTCAACCACTGACCAGAGACAAAAACTAAGTCCAGGGTGTGTCCACCAATGTGGGTCGGGCCCTGAATTACCTGGGTCAGGTCCATGAAATCCCCCATAACTATAAGCTTGGGGGTATCAACCGCCACCTCGGCTATAACATTGAGAAGCTCGGGCAGGGTCGTTGCCATGTGGCAGGGAGCCAGGTACGTGACTAACAGACCCATCTGCCCACCAGGACCCCATCTCACAAAGGTGGACTCACACCCGGCTGTCTGAGGTACAGTGGCCTCCCTCGGACCCAGACCTTCCTTAATAATGACCGCTACTCCCCCACCCCTGCCCTGGGCTCTCGGCTGGTGGAATGCAAGGAAACCCGGTGGGCACATCTCCACGAGGGGAACTCCCCCCTCGTGGCCCAACCAGGTCTCGGTGATACCAGCCAGGTCCGCACCCCCCTCTTGAAGAAGGTCACATATGAGAGGGGCTTTATTTACAACGGACCTCGCATTGCATAACAGCAGCCGGAGCCCCGGGTCCTGAGACTCTGGACAACCCGGGGAACAGGAATAGCTCTGGGGACCGGGGCAAGCAATCGCTCGAAGGCAGCGAGTGCGTGCCCCCACCACACGATATGGTCCCCTGCTCTCGCCATATCTGCCCCTCCCACATAGCGTATTTATCACACGACCCTCAGCAGAGGGCTCAGTAAGAGCCCTCTTACCTCCAGAAACTAGACCCCCAATGGCATCCGAGACTACCTGGCCTGTCCCTTCCCCCCCTAAGTATTCCCCCAAACCCACACCCTCCCCCACCCCAGAACCCCCTAAAACACCAGTTAAAAAAATCCTTAAAAAACCCCTCAGTCCCCGTTTTTTAACATGCCACCTCTCGGGGTCCCAAAACCCGTCATTAAGGTAGGCCCTCGATAACGTGGAGGGCCAAACCCGCGAGAGGGGGGCATCTCGCAGGGCAAGAAGCGAAGACCTAGGGAACATCCAACAAATAGCAGACAAGAGAATGGGGGGCATGGCATAGGTCCATCATCATAGATCAGAAATGTCCTGAAGCAGGACCAGGTCAATCAGGAGAGACGCCGCTACCCTCTCATGGTAGCGGCTAGGAGTCTCTACATTCTGTCCGACTGAGGGGATGTCCGGGCCACCTTCTCATGGTGGTCCAACCAACGGCAGGAGCGTTAGAAAGTCCCAGTCCAAGGCCACTCTCTCACCGCGGCCTGGCAAATTCCTCCTGTCGGTATGGCAACCCCCTCAGGGTAGGTGACAAAGAATCGGCTCCATAAGTCCTCCCATGAGCTGGCCTGTTCCAGTAGCCAGCCAGCGGAATGATGGAATCGTGGTGAAAAAAGAAGCCAAAGTTTCAAATACCGCTCCAGAGAATAACGGGCTGATAGCAGGAAAAGTGGACAAAGTTCGAGGGCCAGCAAAGACAAGTGGGAAGGGGGGGGGAGTAGGTCCGTAGGCCCGATAACAAATTGGGAGTTTGGTCATTAGATCAAACTCCAAACCACCTCCAGGCCGCCTCCACGCCGAGTTTTTGTTTCCCCAGGCACTCTCCTGCCACTAGGGCACCCGCAGAACCAGCGCAGGGCCGCCTCTAGAAACAGATGTTAGACTTTCGCAGCGGCCACCAGGCACCCTCTCACCCCGCCGCCACTCGCCATTCAGCGTTCGTTTGCCGCCCTCTCCTCACTGCTCACCGCCGCGCTGCTATCCCACGCAGCGCCTCTCAGCTGATTCTTTTGAGTGACGGGAGCTCCGGAGACATACGGAAACACACGGAGGGCTTCACAACGGCAGCCAGCCCTCTCACCACCGCTGCCGCCGCTCGCCACTCACTGCTGCCGCTTGCTGCCGCTTGCCACTTGCCCTTGCCACTTGCTGGCAGGCCGTTCGCTCCTTCACCGTTCGCTCCTCGCCGCGCTGCGCCGCCATCTTCCGCAGCGCCTCACAGCTGTTTCAGGCGGCGGGAGCAACAGGAGCCTCCGGAGACACGCTGGTGGGCTACAAGCCCACAAGCCCACCAGCGTACTGGCCATGAGAACCGCTGGCTGGGCGGGGGGTTGCTGCTGGTCTGCAACCCCCCCAGGACCCTCTAAGAAGCCAGCCAGATACCCATCCTCTCAGAGAACCCCAGGTACGTCCGCCATCTTGGGCATGCATTCCTTTCTCAGAAAGTCAAGGACATCTTGCCCTGTACCTGGACAGCTGGAACTGGGAGGCATCTCCTGTTGGGAAGGTCCTTGGATTGGAACATGTGATGGACATGTGGGTGTTGGGCAGGGACTTGAACTTTCCTTTGGATGGGGAAAACCTGGAAGCTTTCAGATTCGGGTTTTCCCAGATGTGCCAATATGGCATCTCTAATAAAATGGAATTTTGAGGAAACTCAAGCCTCAGAGTTTTCTTTCGCTGGGGGTGTTACTTGGAACCCTGATGATGACATAACTTACATACTTGCATTAGACATTATGAAATACATAATTGTATTATTTCTCTGATAGTATCATGGCTCACATATCATGTGTGTATCATGTGTGTATATCATCACTGTGATATCATGGTGGCTTAGATGCTATTTCTCACTGTGTATCCTTTCCCAGTGGAGTTCCCAAAGATTTTACTTCTTTTTCAAAGAATGGAAGATACTTTCAATATCCTTAAGATGATATTTCACCATTGTGTTGAACAGGATTTCCATTCTTTGGATCCAATATTGATAAAAGTATACTTTTATCAATATTTCTGCAAATGCCAGAATCTCCACTTTAGAGAGATCCTCTTGGAGAAACATATCACTTCTAAGGATGATGGAGAAGATTGAAGGATAAATAAATAATAATATGATTTTCTGTTGATATTTTTCAGTTATTTCAACTCTTTCTGGCCCATTGGAGATGATTACACCAGGATTATCTGTATCAGATACAGACTGTGACTATTTAAGTTTTTGTAAACCCACGCTTCTGTCCTCATAATATCTAGTCACTCTGTCTTTTGTCTGCCCTTTTGCAATTGCTTACATTTTTCCAAGTATCAATGTCTTCTCTAGTGACCCTTGCCTTTGCATTATGTATCCAAAATATTTAATCTTGAGCATCATTTTTAATGTTTAACTTCCAGTTTTATATCATCTGGTACTTAATGATCCAATTTCTTGGAATTCAAATTATTCTCAGCAATTTTCTTCACTACTGCATTATGGAGGCATCCATTTTATTTTGTTCAGCCTTCCACATGATCCAGCTTTCACAGCCTTACCACTGGTAAATCATGGGTGCAGCAAAATATGCCTTTGATTTATGTTAGGATTATTTTATATATTATGTTGCCACAATTTTAAATATATTCAGGTGTAGGGAAATATGCATCATAGATATTGCAAAACCTAAATGGTTATCTATGAAAAAGGTATGGTAACTGGACAGATAAATGTTAGGGATTAGCTTTTAATAGCCTGGTGGCTATTAAGCTTTAAGAGCCTGGTGGTTTGGCAGACTAAAGCCTGCTATTAACATTCAGCTGCCTGCAATTACTGCTAGTTCGAATCTCCCCAGGCTCAAGGCTGACTCAGCCTTCCATCCTTTCTAAGGTAGGTAAATTGAGGACCCAGTTTGTGGGGGCAATAAGCTGACTTTGTATAAATATACAAAAGTATGCAGGCTATTGCTTAACGCATTGTAAGCCACCCTGAGTCTCCAGAGAAGGGCAGCATATAAATCAAATTTTTAAAAAAATACCTGCATATTTTCCAAATATTATATAAAGAGGACTATTTTTTCACCATAACTGTTAGAATGTAAAAATTACCTATCTAGGATTTGTTTCAGAGTTGGCCGCCTTATAGAAAAACAACAGCATATCTTTCTAGGTCTACTTGATCTCTTGGTTTTACTCATAGTTGGTAACATTAAGCTATAACATTATTATATTATAAGCTACAATAAAGAGGAATGAACTGGTCTTAGGCTTATTAGATTCAGATCTTTAAACAAGGATAGCCATTTTATGATAGGATGCAAAACAGATCTCATTCAGAACTACCTATCATCTGAACGCATACTTAGATTCGCATTTGCATCAGTAATGCAAACTTACATGACGTTCAGAAAAAAGAGCCATGTGCATAAATCAGTATAGGAAGACAAGTCATCATTTCACCAGCAATTCAATAGTCCTGCTGTTAACTGTTCCCTGTTGAAATCAGCTATAGAAGGCAGTGGGTGTTACAACAAACATTTTGTTGTGTGAGAGCCCATAAATATTTGTTATCAGGGACCTGACAGATGTAAGCAAGAAAAATGTGTTTACCATTCAGGGCAATCATCTGTGATGATGATTGTATAACCTAAGCTGCTTACAGTAAATTGGAGGTGTAACACTATCTCATTCTCAATGGCTTATTGACAGGGAAGGGTGGTTCACAAACTAGGACGCTGTTTTGAAAAGCTGAGCCTCTGAGTTTCATCCATGGCAAGAGGGATTTTTGCAGCACAAGTGTGCTTCCTGTGGCCCTCCAGAGCTCACCAAAAACATAACTCCTAGCAGACCTAGACAGTAGATTGAAATTAGTTGAAACTCTTGGATTTAACAGAATAACAAAGTTGGAAGGGACCTTGGTGGTCTTCTAGTCCAACCCCCTGCCCAGGCAGGAAACCCTACACCACTTCAGACAAATGGTTATCCAACATCTTCTTAAAAATTTCCAGTGTTGGGGCATTCACAACTTTTGCAGGCAACTTGTTCCACTGATTAATTGTTCTAACTATCAGGAAATTTCTCCTTAGTTCTAAGTTGCTTCTCTCCTTGATTAACTTCTTGTCCTGCCTTTAGGTGCTTTGGAGAATAGCTGGATTCCCTCTTCTTTGTGGCAACCTTTGAGATATTGGAACACTGCTTTCATGTCACTCCTAGTCCTTCTTTTCATTAAACTAGACATAACTAGTTCAGTGGTGGATTCCAACTGGTGTTACCACTGGTTCTCTTTGTGCATGCGCTTGGCGTGCTCTGTGCAAGCACATTAGATTTCTGCCCAGCTGAGGCGCAGCAATATACTCTGCTGTGCCTATCAGCTGAGCTAAAAAATGACAAATAAAGATAGGTATAATGCGGGGCGTGTGGGAGGGCCCAGCTCACAGTTATAGAGAACCAGTTTGCTGATGTCACATCATCACCACTACCAGTTCGTCCGAACTGGGCCAAACCAGGAGCAACCCACCACTGACCCAGTTCCTGCAACTGTTCTTCATATGTTTTAACCTCCAGTCCCCTAATCATCTTTTTTTTTTTTGCAAAAAGTTTTTTTATTTTTATTTTTCTCAACATACAAATTACATCTTTTTGGAACAGAGCCCTGATCCGGTCATCAATTTATACAATTTTTTATCATCTTTAACAAGATTTTATATATTCTATTTTGCCATAATACTTATTTCTTAATCTTAAATCACCTATCTCAACTAATACCAATTTAAAAAGATTTACTCAAATTTACTTAATCAAAACAATTACCCTTCTATTAACCCCCCCCCCCTTAAATCTTAATTCAATTAATACCTCATAGTACATTTCACAATTCTTAGCCTAATCCTCACAATTAACAATACAGGTCACACATGTTTATATTTCAAAATCTTATTTCCCTTTCTAAAACTTCCCCATATTTATTATTACTTCATATAATGCTCATTAAATCTTTATTTCCTTATTACTTTACCAAATTTAGATCCTATCTCTAATCCCCAAAATTTAGCAATTTAACATTGAAACATAGTTCTTAATTCAAATAAAACTACAATACAATTTCAATCATTTCCCACAATGCTATCTCTTTAATCATATCATTTATATAAAAACAGTTTAAATAATTCTTATTTGTAATTCATAGTCCTATATTATTTCAATCTTTTTTCTTTTTTACTTAGATAGATTTATTATCAAAACATTGAAAATATTAAAATATTAAAGTTATTGAAAATATTCAAATTATTGCAATTGTTATAGGTATTTAAACAGTTTTTATAGTTATCAATTATTCTCAAATAATACCATGTATCATCTTAATAAACATTGATTCATTATGTCCATTGATATATTTTCTTTTAACATAGTCTATTTCTCATATATTATAGCTTCCATCCATATTTCAATTTGAAGTATCTCTGTAACGTATTTTTCTCATATTTCTATTAACCATTATTAATCTTAATATAGTTATTTTGTAAATCAAAGTCCTGGACTTTTCTATCTTACCCCATATTCCCCAATTCTTTCACTGTTAATCCCAGTATAATCATCTTTATAACTTTTGTTATTCACAATATTGTTTCTAAATACCTCCTTTTTATTATTACTATCCACCAGTATATTACTTATTCATATTGAATCACGTTGTCTTTGTCTTGTTTATTTCCAGCCGTTGTGTCTTGTTTCTTCATTTTCTTGTCTGCTTGCGTATACTTCATTTCAGCTTCAATGTCCTCAAATTTTCTCCTTCATGTATTATTTTAGTCATTTTTCTTATTTCCATTCCAAGTCAAATACATCAATTTGTTTCTTCTCTAATTCCTGTGCCATTTTATTATTTTTAAATTGATGTTATCCCAATTATAAGAATTCCATTGTGGTTCCCCTTTTCTTTTTTCTTTTCCCCAAAGTCAAGCCACCTGCAGACAAAGAAATCATCCTCCACAAATTATCATGGTTGTTATCTGTAAAGTTCACAATTTTCCAAAACAAAAAACCAAGTTGCAATGTTCCTTTTTACTCCAGAAGGTGTCTCTCTGCAATCCACAATTTCCAATTGTTTAACAAGTATTCATTTTGTTTGTTACATAACAGTCCTTCTTGGCTTCTCTTTTTCTTTTTGGTTTTAAAAGTATCAAATCTTTTTTTAAAGTCCAGTCCAAATTTAAACTCTTTCCAATCCTTTGACCATGTCTCAATGTTTAACATTTCCAATTAGTTTTACTCAAAAGTCAATTTTCTATTGGATCTTTGTCTCTTTAAAGTTATGTTTCAAAATCTTCTTTGCCTCCATGCTTCTTAGCCGCTATTTTATTGCTAGGGGTCTTATAGTTAAAAGATGTTTCCCTTGATGTTATTACAAGCCTGGGTTGGCTGTCACTCACCCAGCTTTGAAAAATTCCATTCCATTCCACTTTCCTCCTGCTCATTACTTGATCTGGTTGTCCCAGCTTCGTGGCAGCTGCCATGGCTGCCGCCCCCCACCGCTGTTTCACAGAGAGTTCCCTCTGACCTTCAAGGAACTTGCCTGTTCCTCTTGGTTGTCCAAGGTGCCTCTCTTTCTTCCCCATCCCTGCAGGACAGTTCTGATCCGAAGACCCATCGGCAGCAGTTCATCAGCCGGGGTTTTCACAGGGTTCATTAGAGCCCGCTAATGAGGGCTCAACTGTCTCACCGCGACGCCAAACCGGAAGTCCTAATCCCCTAATCATCTTTGTTGCTCTTCTCTTGACACACTTTTGGTACATATCTATATGATTTGGTTCCCTTAAGAAAAAGTAATAGAAACAACTGCAAATTTACTATAAGATCATCCTTGGGGTTTGCAAATCATATCCTAATACAGCTTTCAGAAAGGAGGCTTTGGGGACAAAACAGTTCAATGTTTCACTCAGCAAAATAAAACTAATTTTGAGGGTCCATTTTACCTGGAATTTCATCCAGACATGGCTCGGGTCATCTTGATAAGTGAGCAGTACCTGAAACTAGATAGAAGAAGTGCAGCCTGCTAGAACATTCAGTAGTTTCAACCATGATATCTTCTGGAACATCCAGCAGGGCTGGGCCTTGGGAGCAATTTTGCAGTGGTTCTAATTGGGGTATGCCCAGTAGGCATTCCACAGGTTTGTACCTGGCTTTGCTGTTTAAGCGCTACATGTAACTGCAAGGGAAGGTCATTTGCAACACTGGAATGGATTGCTATGAATACGCTACTGACATCCAGCTTTACTGTTCTCTGTTTTCTAACTCCAATGACTCCAAACTTTGCTTGAATCAGGCTGCATGAGGGAGAACAAGCTGAAATTAAATCTAGGCTTCCTCTCTAGGGCCACTAGAGAACCTAAGATTGAACTGAAGCTTGTTGACTTCTCAGAAGCAGTAGAGTCAAGATTTGGGAGTGTACCTTGAGTCTCAAACTGTCATTGGATTTGCAGGTGGCAACTGTGGTGAGAAGTACATTGCCTGATTATAGTTTATGCACCAACTGTGATCTTTCCTAAGCCATTTGGACTAGAGCCATATATCTATGTCTGGATTATAATCTACATCAGATACTGCAATGTGGGGCTACTCTTGAAAAGTGTCTGGAAATTTATTACAAAATGTGGTCAGGCTATGAACCATAGACAACTCAAGGTGTCTGACCTGAAAGATCTGAACTGGCTACTAAGTGCCTTGCAGAACACAGCTTAAGCAGTCAATGTTGACCTTTAAAGTCATTAATAGCAATAGCAATAGTACTTAGACTTATATACCACTTGACTGTGCTTTACAGTCCTCTCTAAGTGGTTTACAGAATCAGCATATTTCCCCTAACAATCTGGGTCCTCATTTTACCCACCTCAGAAGGATGGAAGGCTGAGTCAACCTTGAGCCTGGTGAGATTTGAACTGCTAAATTGCAGGCAGCCGGCAGGCAGCAGAAGTAGCCTGCAATACTGCACTCTAACCACTGCGCCATTGTGGCTCATTAAATTCCTTAGGTCTTATTGTCAGCTTCTCTCACTATCAGTCTGCCCAGTGACTTCAATTTGTAGAAGAGGCCTATATGGAGATTCGTCTACTGCTAGGAAGTCAGTTGTTGGATTCAGAGGAAAAAAACTATGCAGGAATAGAACTGTGGAGTCCTTGGTGCTGTCTGAGCTTGATTGTTTACTTGCAGACATTTCATTAGGTAACATCATCAGGACCTGGACTAAATTGGAGAACATGTCAGTGATGGTGGCAATTTTCCAAAAATGTTCGCCAAGGTCATTGAGCCCAGAATTAGAAAGATGATATTGTCCCTTTCATGGACAATGCTACAAAATGAATGTTATACTATTGTGGAACACAAGGGCTAAAAAATTTGTTTTCCTATGGTATGTGAAGCAGGGAGAAAGCGTCAAGCAACTGGTTTTACTATGAATTAATGGTTAGGGAAGCAGTGATGCTCCCTTCAAGGATTAGAGTAGTAATTAGCTTTCAAGTACTAGCTCTGTCTTGGGTTGGCTTGCAGTCTTGGGCAGTTCATTCTACATCAGGCTTGGATTGCTGATGGCCAAGATAGGATCAATGGATGGATGAAAATGAAAAATGTTGTATGAATAACTCCCTAAAAAAGAGCATTTGGCTTTTCTTGTCTCAGAATTTAGAAAGAAAAGAAACATATCTCTTTTTCCAAGTGTTTAATTGTCAATTAGTTTAATGTCTGATTTTAATCCTATTTATTTCTTTTATACTTTATATTTTTTATTGCTATGAGCTATCTTGAGTATTGTAATAAACCAACAGATGTAATGTAAATTCAATCATAAATACACTTTAAAATGAGCTGAGATTCCTCCAAAGTAATTAGAGCTGGCTTTTCAACTAAATGAAGAAATACATAGGACCATCTAAAGAATGTGCACATGTATGATCAATAAACCCAGAATCCAAATTTAAGAATCACAACAAAAGGCCTCCAAGGTTCCAAACAACCTATTACTAGAAAGATTTAACATAGAGATTTATATTGGAGGTGGTTTAGGCTAGTTTTTCTTAAACTGTTCTCTGATGAGCACTTTCCACTTCCAAAAATTATGGAGGGCCCCAAAGGAGCTTTTGTTTGAGTGGGTTATATTTATCAATATTTACCATATTAAGGTTTATAATCAATGCCTTTGCTGCCGCTACCGCTTCTCACAAATTGTTTGATGGGATTTTATAATTGTATTTTTTTAAACACACACTGGCAAATAATTTTGAGTTCATTGATCCCTGAGTCTTTGAACCACATTTTAAGAAACACTTGTATTGGTAATTGGAGAAGAGGGCCCTCCCATCTCAACAATGTTTGCATTCAAGAATGCAAGAGAAAGGAAATTTGGGACCTTAGCATGCCACACCCCTTCCTGTCCAACTGAAAAAGGAGGGCTACAGAAATTTATTTTATGCTTTGCTTCAGTTTCCTAAAATTATGTGGAAAGGTAAAATGGCAGCCCTATTTAATGGTTGGTCTTCTTCTGTTTTGGGAACTCTGGCAGATGTCTGACTACTGGATAAATGCCAGTTTTTCTAATTTCCATGGTGACTGCTAGATTATAAAAAATGCAGCTTTTGTAATTTCTTCCCAGATTTTCTTCTTTTTTAGTTTAAGCTGAATAGAACATTCACAAGTGGTGTTTGAACTAGTTTTTGCATTTTCCACACGTGTAATTTGGTCAGCTCATTCATTCATTGGTAAAAATTGGTACTTGATGAACAGTTGTCAGGTTTTTGTTCTGCTCCCCCAAAGAAACAAATATTCACAAAGAATGTTCCAGTCAAAAGGAATTATTAACATTGTTTGAAAAATAGGTCATAAAATTTCAGATGCTAACTTGAGGGAGAAAAAAAACCCTGGAAGTTTATCAAACATAAATATAAAAATATGTGTGTGTGTATGTGTATATACATACACACACACACATGTATGTATCAGTGGTGAAATTCAATTTTTTTTTTACTACCGGTTCTGTGGGCATGGCTTGGTGGGCATAGAAGGGAAGGATACTGCAAAATCCCCATTCCCTCCCCACTCCTGGGGCCAGCCAGAGGTGGTATTTGCTGGTTCTCTGAACTACTCAAAATTTCCACTACCGGTTCTCCAGAACCTGTCAGAACCTGATGGATTTCACCCCTGGTATGTATGTATGTATGTATGTATGTATGTATGTATGTATGTATGTATATGTATGTATATGTATGTATATAAAAGAAGAGGCAGACATCGTGATCCCCAGAACTTAAAATACATTACCCATTTAGCTTTTGTTAGCCTCTGCTAACATCGATAGAGTGTAAAAACCACCATTGAAGAGATATTTGCTTTTATGCATCATTGATCAATTTGGCCATTGCACGTGTGATGGTTTAGGATAGTTCGATATATATATATATATATATATATATATATATATATATATATATATATATATATATATATATATATCAGATTATATCAAAGTCAGACTATTCCTTAATGTTACATTCACCAAATTTGATCCGAATTCTTTTGCCAGACTGTTATTATTCTGCCAACACAACAATTCACAAATTTGCCGGTAACAAACTGAATGCACTACTGAACACTAGGTCAATTTGAAAAAGAGGCAAATAAACCCTTGTCATTTTTTCATTCATGAAGATAACATTTGACAGTGGTAACAATAACATTCCTATGCATTGCTCTCACACCATTTAATACAATCAAAGTGAAATGCAGTTGTCATGATTGAAGACAATATTCCTAGTGCATCCTCGCTTCTTGAATGGTAGCCAGTAATATAATCCTGAGCATTCACCACCAAGGATGGTCAACTGTACATTATATTGTTAATATGTCACCTTGGCGATTGTACATCAAATGTAAACTAGGTTGACTTCATTTAAACATAACTAATTTGTTTATGGCTTGGGCACCATATTTATTATTCTTAAAGCATAAACAACAAAGATAATGTACAGGAACATTCAACCTCAGAACATTAAAAATATGGAGCTATGGTTATAAAGACTCCAATGTTTGGGCAAATAGCTATGTTACTTCCACTAGCCAGACCCTTGAGTAGTTCTCCTCTCAACATCACCACAGATAAAGCTTTAAACTGGGGTTGTATGAATGTGAACAAAAAGTAGTTGGACTATTTTCTTGTGTGTACTTGTAAGACGCAGACTACAATATCTGAAGAAATTACAGGGGCAGAATATGTCTTAGAACTTGCTATTCCAAGCTTTGGGGAACATATCAAGGTTTAATGACTGCTTTTCAAAATAGGCTTTAGCTTTCTTAGATTCTAGCCACCCAGTCAGATGTCTGGATGACTCTCCTCCTGATGGAAAGCCATTCTGGAATGTCTTGAAGACTGTGCTGTTCTCCCAGGCTAGGGGTAGGGTGAACATGGGCTTCTCGTTAGATGGGGGTTTTGTATATACAGACTGGATAAAAGCTGATATTGTACTGTATTTTGTATTCTGCATGTTGTTGCTTTGTTTTAAATCGTGAGCCACCCAGAGTCACCTTGGAGTCAGGTGGCTTCCAATTCTAAACAAACTAACTAACAAATGCCTGCCCATTGAATTGAAAAATCCCTGATCAAATACACGGAATAATTCCAGAACAAACATGTTTAGATGTTTTGGGAAATTACACATATACCCTGTCTCTTTCAACAATAAATATATATATATATATATAAATCCATTATGTATCTCCCCAAATGGGGCAAGAAAAATGGAAATGTCCTTAAGTTATTTACATGTCTAGCATCCTCATGGTTGTCTTTACTTGTTAGGGGGAAAAAGGCATCACGTCACATGTTATTCTTAGGGTCCCTAAGGCTGGAGATCATTGACTCAAAAGATACAGGTCATTGTAGAAAAAACTGACAAACAAGTGAAAATTTCCTTATCTATCTTCCAGCAGAACTGTCCCAGTGAACAGAGCTCTATTTGGAGGGCCAATTCATAGTTACTAATTATAGTTGCACACCCACACAGAGCGTCCTTCTAGCAGTGTGCTTTGTAAGCAGCCTCCAAATAAACACATTAACGTTTGGGGTTTCTTCTTCTTGATCCAACCTAGCTCATACAGCAGAGCTTGTAACAAAGCTGGCAATTTACTCTTCAGCTGCATAAATATTAATGTGCTTCGGGGAAAAGAATTACCTTCATTCGTAAGGTATAGAAGTAGTTTGTCCCTCCAGATTTCATTATCTTTTCTGTCCCACTATTGATTTTGCATTTGCTGTATCTCATGTGAGCACAAGTATTTCCCCACCCCTCCCTGTGCTTTCTTTCCTGCAAAGCTGAGTGGAAAAAGTTGACTTTTTTTTTTTATAGAACAAGCCTTCCCCCCTCATTTCCTCTAGCCAAGTTTTAATTGGTGGTCATCATTCTAATCACACACTTCCTGTTGACTCTGCTTGTTCAACAGCAGGGTAGCATGCTATAGTATATCACCTCATGTCTTTTTTAGCAAACTTAATCTGCAGTTGGTGGGAGTCCTCTGAAAAGCTCTGTAGCAACAGCATTGCAAGATGGTACCATGGTGTGAACTCCATCTTCTTAATAGGCTGGGCCTTCAGTCAGCCAAATGATTTTTCTCCAGACTAGTTTTAAGTAATCTCAGCACCCGATTCTAAAAGCACTAAGAACAAGAATATGAAATAATCTTGAGATGAACAACTAAGATTGAATATATTCAAGCAAAGCTACATAGTGATATGAAAATCCTGGGAAGAACCTGTGGATTTAATTTATTTATTTATTTTTGGTGCAGAATTACAAATTCTGGTGCAGAATTACAAATATGTTTGACTTTGGTTCCTAACCTTCTCACCCTTGGTTACATGGAAGGTTTTGAGGAGTTGCAATTCAGCAATGTGTGAATGCCGCACGGGTTCCTCATTCTTGGAAATGCAGCAATTCCTACAGGCTTTTATCAAAAACTCAGCATCTCTTGGTTTCTAGGCTAGCACTAGAGAGCCCCAGAGTGGTGCAGAGGTTAGAATGCAGTACTGCAGGCAAACTTTGCCCATAGCTTGGAGTTCAATCCTGATGGGGCTCAAGGTTACCTCAGCCTTCCATCCTTCCGAGGTTGGTAAAATGAGGAGGCAGAAAGTTGGGGGCAATATGCTGACATTATAAATCTCCAGAGAATGCTATGAAGCACTATGAGGTATATAAGTCTAAGTGTTATTGATATTGATATCTTAACTGCTACTCCTAATTGATTCTCTTACTTGGATTCTCTTGGTTCTATTACCCCCACCCTCCCCCCACACCTCTGGCTCATCTTCTTGAAAACACACACAATTTTTAATTTTTATTTTAAAAAAATAAAAAGAAGAACGAAGCCGAGAACACCAGCCTGAAGATAGATAGATAGATAGATAGATAGATAGATAGATAGATAGATAGAGATAGATAGATAGATAGATAGATAGATAGATAGATAGATAGATAGATATATGATACAGGATACAGGACACAAGCCAGGTTTTCTTTCTTTAAGCCAGTTTTTTTCTACGTTGATTTCACTCAACTAGGGTTGCAGAAAAATCTTGGTTACGTAGGAAAAACCTGGCTTAAAGAAAAACACACATAAAACCTATGAAAAGTAAGAAAATAGATATTGTACCTTTACAGGGAGGATACATGAGATGTGGGTGTGGCTTACTGATGATGGCTAATGAGCCAGAAATAGCTATATAAGTCTCCCAATGAGCAGCACAAAATCTGCTGGTTGCCAGAATGAAAAGAAGGAAAAAAAACCCAGAAAGTAGTGAATGTGATTTCACTCAACTAGGGTTGCAGAAAAATCTTGGTTATGTAGAAAAAACCTGGCTTAAAAAAACATCTCTATCTCTATCTCTATCTCTATCTCTATCTCTATCTCTATCTCTATCTCTATCTCTATCTCTATCTCTATCTCTATCTCTATCTCTATCTCTATCTCTATCTCTTTATCTCTATCTCTATCTTTATCTATATCTATATCATCTATCTATATCTTGCCCCCCACTGAGAGGTCTCGCAATCTGGGTGTCCTCCTGGACTCACGGCTGTCTGTAGAAGAGCATATGCCAGGGGGGCTTTTTATCAGGTTCACCTGATCCACCAGTTGCGTCCCTTTCTGGATTGGGATGCCTTGCACATGGTCACTCACGCCCTCATCGCCTCCCGCCTGGACTACTGTAATGCTCTCTACATGGGGCTCCCCTTGAAGAGCACTTGGAGGCTCCAACTGGTCCAGAATGCGGCCGCGCGGGTAGTTATGGGCGCACTTTGTTACGCACATGTAACACCTCTCCTGCATGACACTGGCTCCCAGTGGTCTTCTGAGTGCAATTCAAGGTGTTGGTCACCACCTTTAAAGCGCTCCATGGTATAGGACCAGGTTATCTATGGGACCGCCTTCTGCCACCAACAGCCTCCCACGGACCAGTTCGCTCCCACAGAGAGGAACTCCTCAGGGTGCCATCGGCCAAGTTATGTCGGCTGACAACACTCAGGAGGAGAGCCTTCTTGTCGGAGCTCCTGCCCTTTGGAATGAATTGCCCCCAGACATTCGTAAAATCTCTGACCTCCGGGTCTTCTGTTGTGCCCTCAAGACCCTACTGTTCTGACAGGCAGGGCTGTCTAACTGAATGATTTTAAATTGGGTTTTAATTTGGGTTTTAAAATCCGGCCAAAACTATTTAATCATTTTAATTAATTTTTAACTATGATATCTGTATATTTATGTTTTAATCTGGCTGTACACTGCCCCGAGTCCCTCGGGAGAAGGGTGGTATATAAATAAAATAAAATAAAATAATAATAATAATAATAATAATAATAATAATAATAATAATAATAATAATAATCTATATCTATCTACATCCATGATGGTGAACCTATAGCACGGGTGCCATAGCTGGTACATGGAGCCGTATCTGTGGGCATGCAAGTGTTGCCCTAGCTCAGCTCCAGCCCGTATGCATGTGTTGGGCACCTGATTTTAGGCCCTTCTGGGCCCACTGGAAGTTGGGAAACTGGATGTTTCCGGCCTCCAGAGGGCCCCTGGAGAGGTTGGGAAGCCATTTTTGCCCTCCCCAGGCTCCAAGAAAGCCTCTGGAACCTGGGGAGTGTGAAAAACAGGCCTACCGAGCCCACTGTGCCATTGTGTGCCAAAAGTGGGGGAGGCGCAGGGCAGGTCACGCAAGTATGTGTGGGGCACATTGAATTATGGGTTTGGGCACACACATGCACAACCCCCCCACTCTCCCCCCGCCTTTGGCACACAACAGCAAAAAGGTTAGCCATCACTGACCTATATGATCTATCAATCAAGTCTGGGTAAAGCAGGAGGGAGCAATCAGTTATTGCCACAAAGGAAGGTTGATTCTGCCAATGATAGCTAGCAGCTCCCCATTCAGGTGTCTGCAAGGAGTATAAATCTTTCCATTCCCCACCATCCAATCAGAGCTGAAGAAGCTTCTTGGATGAGAAGCGAAACATCTTCAAAGAAAAACCTGGACTTTCTGCCCAGTTGCCTCTTGAAAAAGCACCTTTCGGACAACCATGACCTGGATGACTGAGAATGTCCGTAAAGAAAAATAGTGGATATAGACATATATTTCACAAGTTACTTTTTTTTTTCTAATTCTTGTTTCTTTAATTTTCAATATTACTTTATTTTGCTGTATTGCCCTCTGCTCCTCCCTTCCTTCCTCCCTCCCTCCCTCTTTTCCTTTCCTTTCCTTTCCTTTCCTTTCCTTTCCTTTCCTTTCCTTTCCTTTCCTTTCCTTTCCTTTCCTTTCCTTTCCTTTCCTTTCCTTTCCTTTCCTGTCCTGTCCTGTCCTGTCCTGTCCTGTCCTGTCCTGTCCTTTCCTCGCCTCGCCTCGCCTTTCTTTTTTCTTTGTTAATCTATGTAAAAACTTAATAAAATTGAGTTTTTATATAGATAAAAGAGGAAAGAAAGAATAAAATGTCTGTCTGTCTGTCTGTCTGTCTGTCTGTTTGTCTGTCTGTCTATCTATCTATCTATCTTTCTCTATCTATCTATCTATCTATCTATCTATCTATCTATCTATCTATCTATCTGTAACATTTGATTCTTTTAGTCAGCCTAGATGAATCCCCGCATTTAAGTTCAATTTCATGTCCCTCCTTGTACTTCTAAGAGTTTTTAAGAATATAGATTTAAGAGTTGGCAGTGTGGGTTGGTTTACTTCCTGACAGATAGACAGGCAGATTATTTTTATTACAGCCACCTTCTGATCCTTTTTGACAAAGTGGCAAGATAAAAGTATATAGTAGATGTATTATCTCCATTGTTATTTAAATATATTATGTAAATGAATATCAGATACTGTATCTGAGAAACCCTGAAAATGGCATTAATTTAATGGATGAGTCTGGCTACACAGGAGTAGCCTAGACTGAGTATTCATGTTCAGATGACAGGCATCCTCATTTGAATGCAAGAAAAGATTCTTGAAATACATCCTCTAGAATTTATATACATGCTTATAATTGGGTCCCCTTATTTGGTGATGTGCAGACAAAGAAGTAGGCATTTATATCTCAAGCTCAGGGAATTTTGGTGACAGAGCAATAGCCAGAGTGAAGAACCAGTGAAATAATGATTCTGCACATTGTAGGAAATGCTCCTTAGTAATAACAGACAATGGCATATGTTGCATTTCTTTTGTTGTATGTTCTACATTAGAAAAACAAACATCATGTGTTTTTAGTTGAGAAGAAAATTAGCGGAATGTTTAAAGTGTGGCCAGCCAATTTGGCCAGCATTATTGTTTTGGAGGTTGAAAAATAAATCATTGACTACAGCTGGCTTCCTTGAATGTGTGTATACTCTAGGAACTTCTACTTAAATACAGACTCACCAATTTCTGTTGTTTTAAACTACACTTTCCAATTTTATTGGAAGAGAAAAAAATCACTATTTTAACTAGAATTGAGTGTGTCATGTCCCACCACCTCCAGATTTGTTCTGTGGATATATTGAATGGTACACAACTCTCTCTCTCTCTCTCTCTCTCTCTCTCTCTCTCTCTCTCTCTCTCTCTCTCTCTCTTTCTTTCTCCTTTTCCTTCCTTCTCTTTCCCTCTCCTCATGTCCCCTCCCCTCATCTCCCATCTCCTTCCCCTCCCCTCCCCCTGTCTTCCCCTTGCCTCCTCTCTGGTAACACCTAAGAACCTTTCTCTGGCAGAGTTTCTAGGTTTCTTGCAAAAAATATCTTGTTAAGTGGCCTCTTTTCACTACTTTTAGCATACACAATAGCACAGGGTATGCATTGAACAATTAGCTATAATTAGATACGAAAAAGAGTAAGATTTTAAATATAGAAGCTGGAGTCAATTGCTTGTATAATAGATTGAAAAAAATGGGTTTCAAAACTAGCATTTTAAAAAAACAGCATTTTTTTTAAAAAAAGCATTAGAATTGATGGAAATAGTTACATTATTATCTTTATGCCACATTCTAACAAAAACTTTATGAGTTAATAAGAAAATACCTAGATTTTAAATATATAAATGAAAGACCAAAAAAAATAAAACAGCTTGTCTTGGCAATTAAATCGTAGCAATCTTTGATTAAATCATAGCAATAGCCATGGCAATAAAAGAATTTGCAAAGTTCAGTGTAGTATTAAACTATTCCTTGGTAGAGAACTAGTCGCTCCCAAATTAAATTACTATCTGACCAAAGCTCATCTTATTCCATTTAAGAAAGAGGCTAAACCAGTGCTTGACAGGACTATCACTCTGGAAGAACTAAATGAGGCTCTTAAAAACAAATAAAATTCCAGGAACAGATTCAGTAACATTTTACAAACAATGTAAATAATTTTTGTTACCATCTTCGCTTCAAATGAGCCATGCAATAATAATAAGACACAAGTTTTCCAAGACTTGGAGATAATTTTTGTTATTCATTCAACCACATATAAAAACATGAATTGGTAAATTTATAGTGCTCCATTTAATAAAGAAAGGTTGTGTTTATAATCTTTAATTGAATTTTAGCTATTAAAACAATGTAGGTAGCTGTAGAAATTTACCATATTGATCAAACTGGCTTTTACTGGGGAGATACATTTAAAATCCAATTGATTAATATGATTCTTCATAATAAGAACTTGAACTGCGTCAGCTATGTGCACTCTAGGTGTTTATAAGGATTTTGATTTTGTAAATGGGATTCATCTGGAAAAAACCTTAAAGAAATATCAAACTACCCTCAAATGTATGCACACATCATTGAAGTTATACATTCTTCCTTTCAGTTATGAGTAGGATCAATAAGTTGAATCTTGTTGAAATAAAGTGTTGGAATGTATTTTTGTGCATCAACAACAGTAGTATTCAGCCAATAGATGGCAGTGTTTACAAGTTTGGATCTATACTCTATGTTCTTTTGTTCTAAATAGAATTTCCTGTTTCCTGCTACAGTTAAAACAGTTAAGCAGTAAAACACATAGTGACTGTACACTTTGTTTGATCTGTGGTAATATATATAAACAGAATTTCTAAGAAAAGTAGACCCAATTTCCTTATGAAAAGATATCATCTTTTGCCTTTTATCATCTTTATTAGTCCTGGTTTTAGATTGAATGAGTTAATCAAAGATATATGCTTTCAAGGAAAAAAGATGTTACAGAAAATTGTACACTGATGAAATATTGCTTCTATTACTTAATTCACTGAGACACTATCATTTTTAAAGCACAACTTTTAAAAGAAAAGTTATTGGAATTTGAACTGAAAAGGCAGCAGATTTAACATACATTTTGTTTAATCTGAATATATATGTGTTTTCAATTTCCCACTCATAATCAGCAAATCTTAAAAATAGTATGGATGCGAATTGGGTTTTGGTTTCTTTTTTTTTTTTTTTCATAAGCATTTTTAATATTTGAACATTCAGATTACAAAAGTTCTTAAAAGGCTATTTCAGGTCAATTATAAATTAATTAAGGTTCTGCAAATCCTTAAAAAGGTATCTTGATGCATAAAAATAGAGTAGAAGTGGATTATCTGAATCCTTTTCAGTCAAGCTTCTATCGGGGTATGGGATGGAAATTGCTCATGTTTTTTGATGTCCTATGGCATGGGAAGGATGGAAATAGTATATGTGTATTTGCCCTACTTGATCTCTCTGCAGGTGTTGATATTATCATCTATGACAAACTTGTGGATCAGCTGAGAGGTTTGGCAGATTGGTGGCATGGAATTGTGTTGCTTCACCTCCTTCCTTCAGGGTTGATTCCAATCAATGATGACTGGGGAGGAGAAGTCTTGTCCTCGGCCCCTGTTATATGGGGTGCCAGAGGACTCATGTTTTCTCCTCTCCTTTTCATCATCTACATTAGGTTCATCTATTGCCATGGAGTGAGGTATGATCAGTATACTGATGATACCCAATTATATGTCTCCACCCAGGGGTCGGTTCTACTTACCTTTACTACTGGTTCTCAATGGGGCCACACATGTGCAGAAGCTTTTTCATGATGTCAGAGTCAGTGAGGGGGGGCTCCTGCCGGTTTTGCTACCAGTTCTATAGAACCGGTGCGAACCAGGGGCAACCCACCACTGTTTCAACTCCAGCAGTTTTTTAAAAAAACAAGTTTTATTGGTTTTTTCTCCTCTCCCATATTCACCCACTTTTTTTTTTTTGAACAGAGTATTGGCTGTTTCCTATCTTATACAATTAATCAAATTCAAATTGATTGACATTTTACTTGATTTCAATTCTTGCCAAAATCGTCTTCCCCCTTTTCTTTTTTTTAAATATATCTCAATATTTCTATACTTGCATACATAAAACATCATCTTCATTTGTCCCTAAATTCTAACTATACTGCATATTTATTCTCTTTTATTCTTAAACAGTTCATTCTTTATCTTAATATATTTATATTTGTTTGTTCGGGGTTGCCTTTCTTCCACTTCATCTTTTTTATTGTACAGCAATCTTTCTCCTCAAACCTACCCTCTCCCTCTTCCCTCTCTTTCCCCATCCTCTTCTCCTCTTCTCTACTTCCCGTTCCCTTCTCCTTCTCCTCCTCTCTTCCCCCGTTTTACCTTCTCTCCTACTCTAATTTCCCTTCCCTTCCTTCCTCCCTACTCTTCCATCCCTCTCTCTCCTTCTTCCTCCCTTCCACCTCTCTTCTCCTCCTTCATCTCTCTCTACTTCTGTATTCATTTTCAATTTAATATTTTCCACTATGGAGTCCAGGCAGCCCCGATCCCTTGTCCTTTTAATTATTAACAATGTATTTCATCTTGTACCCTTTTTTCCTTCAGATCTTTACTCAAACAATCTTCTAATCGTTTGTCTTTTTTACTTTTACCCATGTACTTTTTCTGCTTTGCTTTTTGCAACTTTTAAATCATTTTTATCATTTCAATTTCATTCAGTTTTACATTCAGTTTCAATTATTGAATATATTTCTCAAAATATCTTAACAATATATTTTCACTTATTCAAATATATATTTATAAAGCACATCTTAATCATTTCTCATTTTATCCAATCCAATCCGTTCTTAAAATATTCTTAATTTGCCTTCTTTTCTCTTTTTGATTTTGTTTCAGATATATAGTTTGAAATATTCCAATTATTGCATTTCCCTCAACAAGTTTATTCATATTATTAAAACCTATCATTCTATGGACCTCCAATATTATTAAGCATATGATATTTATTGCAGTTTCTTCAGTTTTCAGTAGAACATATTTAAAACTTAAAATATAGAATATAAGTCTTATTTCCTTTATTTCATATAACTCTATACTCCCCTTATTTTAAAATCCCTTAATTAATCACTGTTTTATCTTTTTTTCCTGACATTAAACTCATCTCTTAAATTTTACAATTCTGAATATATTTTCATTTCTTTCTTTCTGTTCTCCTTTTCTGCCCTATATTTCCCATTGTTTCTGCTTTCCTTTCCTTTTTCATATCTTTTCATTGTTAATCCCAATGTATTTATTTTGTGTTTTAAAATCATGAAATCTTTGCCCTTTATTTCCCATTGTTTTCCATCCCTTTTCCCTCTTTCTTATATTTCCACTGTAAATCCCAGTGTAATCATTTGTTTTTAATATGTTTTCTTCTCCTCCATCCTCTTTTCTTTCTTTGCCTTTTCTTTTCCCTTCTTCCTTTCTTTTGTATTTTAGAATTCTGCACTCTCCTATTCTGCCCTATATTTCCCATTGTTTCTCCTTTCTCTTTCTTTTTATGTGTCTTTTTATTGTACATCCCAATATACTTATTTTGTATTTTAAAATCATAAAATCTTTTATTTTGTCCTTTGTTTCCTGTTATTCTCCATCTCTTTTCCCTCTTTCTTATATTTCTACTGTAAATCCCAGTGTAATCATTAACTTTTTTTATATTTTTCCTATTTCACTCTTTTCCTTTTTTGTTTCTTTTCTTTTTGTCCATACTTAATATTACAATTGTTTAATTTTCTATAGTCAATCTCTTTGTCTTTGTCTTATTCTAACTCAGTCTTTACATCCTCGAATTTCGATGCAAATTAGTAATCATTTCCTTTATTTCTAAACACATTGTCTTTATCAGTTTGTTAAGTTCCTGCTCCATTTTATTCTTTCCGGGTTGATATTATTCCAGTTTTAAGTCACATTAAGGTCCTTCTTTTTTAATCATCAAAGTGTATCCTCTTGTAGGCAAAACATATTGTCCTTAGTTCTCATCAGTTATCATTTTAAAAGTTCAAGCTTTTATTTTTTTCCCCTTGCTTCTTCAAAGATTTTTTCAAAACAGACAATTTCATATCATGCTCTTCTTTCTCCTACAGATGTCTCTCTATAATCCACCATTCCACTCAGTTAATTAACAAATCACCATTTTATTTGTAATCCACATCCGTTTTTATCAAGTCAAAAAAGAGAAAAAGCCAGTTTTCCAGTTCTTCTTTCACCTTTATATATATCCAATCAGTTTATATTTCAATCCAAATTAGATCCAAGTTCCAAATTTACATTTCCATTTATCAATCACTTTTAATTCTTTGGTTGGGATTCTTCTATGGTGCGCTTATCATTTCTACTTTCACTCTCCATCCACCATCTCCCCCCTTTGCTATTTAGCTGCTATTTCCATGCCGGGGTAATTTTAATATATTAAATATTTGAAGTTCTTTTTATTGTCTATGAGTGGCCAATCACTCACCCAACACTAACACTCTGTCCAAATCTTCTCCTGCACATCGCTTGCTCCAGAGGCTCCAGCTTCATGGCAATTCACCCTGATCGCTGCCCCCATCACTGGATTGAAGAGTTTCTTGGGCTATCCAAGGGACTTGTCTGTCCCTCTTTAGTCACCAAGCTGCCTCTCCTTCTTCATTGTCCCTACAGGACAGTTTCGGTCTGAAGACCCCTCTGGTGCCAGTTCGTCTGGCTGGATTTCACCGAGCTCGTCAGAGCCCAGCATTTTCCCAGCCAGTCACACCGCACTGCTTCCGGATTCTCTCTCTACACCACCCCAGCAAATTGAGTGATGCCAGAAATGTCTTATCCTAATGCCTGGAGTCTGTGAAGGTCTAGATGGGAACAACAGGACTCAGCTGAACCTTGGCAAGAAATAGTGGCTTTGCTTCTTGGGGCCCATTGATTCTAGGATCTTGCCATCTTTGGTGCTGGCTAGGATTGCCAGCACCCCAGAGAGACCCAGTGAACAATCTGGGGGTGCTCCTACACTGAAGACTTCTGCTCAACGGGCAGGTGGCACTTGTGGCTAGGAGGACCTTTGCACTGTTCTGATTTAAGTGCTGGGCTCACTCCTGGATCAGCAGGTCCTGCTTATAATCACTCATGTCCCAGTCACTTCCATTTTGAACAACTGAATTACTTCTCTATAAGGGGCTGCCTTTTAAGAGTATCTAGAAGCATCAGCTGGTATGTGATGGTGTGGACAGTTATGTGTGCCCTTAGAGCAGTGCATGTTACATTTCTGCTCTAAAGATTTCTGCTCTAAGAAATGTCTACATTTCTTCTATTCAAACGATGAAACAGAAGCTCACCAAGGAAAAAGATCTTACCTCTTACTGTGCTGCCAGAGTTGGGATGCCCCGCCTCCCACCAGCCAGCTGGTCTTCGGGCCTCTCCTACACATGTCACGCACACACATCTTTCAGTTTGGGTATGTGCACACATAGTTCGGCCATCGGTGTCTAAAAGGTTCACCATCACTGGCTTATATTGTTACTGAAGTGACATATATTCAGTTAAATGTAGAATTACATCTTTAACCATGAATCACCAAAATGATTTGGTGAAACTTTCAAAGTAATTGCTCTTCCAAAACTACAAGTTGTTGTCCCTAACCTCTAGGTATTTATTGTATAAGGGGTCTCTCAATTCAGACTATATTACATGTCCAATCAGCTCTACTCTGTCATCCTCGTATTCCAAAGTTTGAAAGAAGCGAGAGAGCTTATTTGATTATATTGTATCATTATAAAAACAGAGGGAGGAAGAAACAGTCTGCTTTGAAGTCTTCATCTCCCTTTCCACACCAGCTGAGAGCTCTAATATCCTCCAGACTTTCCCCCCTGAATGACGTTAATAAGCACAGCTTTTGAAATATTCATGCTGAAAATTGTCAACCCTACAGGTCTTCTACGCGAATAAGACGTCAGAACATCAATATTATTTTTTGATATGCACCAAGTCAAACTTTGGTATCAAAAATACAAGCTCCTTATAAATTATGGCCATGTTTCAGTAGCTGACAGCAATGCCATCTTATTTCATGTATCATTTTGTGCTAAGTTAGACAAAGCCTTGGCATTCTTCAGAACACAAGGAAATCTCTCCCAGATACATTGGCAGAAACAGTAGTTGGTTTTCAGTGACATAAGAGATTCCTCCTCATTGTGAAGCAGAGCAGCAGAGAGGTCTTGAAAAGTCTTTCTGTGTGTGTCTGTGTGTGTGATTTGTTTTTCATGATGAATTCTTTTAATACAAGAAAAGAGGGACCAAGCCTTTGTTAATGCTCTTCTATTTTAAAATGACTAAGCATGATCAATCTCGTTATATTAATTTTACTATTATTATGGTTCATTGTACAGTCAGTCAGATGTTTAGAGTGGATTTGGCATTTTCATCCACCTATCAGGTCCTTCCCAAGGACCTGAGATAGGCAGATGTTGTTGTTTGATGGTATGAAAGGTTTCATCACAGGATGTAAGCTGACCAAGTAAAGCTGCCTTTTGCAATTGACCAATGGTGATTTTGTCAAAGGTGTTCAGGTAGTGCTCCAGTTGTTCTGGGACAGCATCAAAGCACCTGTTACTATTGCTACTGTCTTCGCTTTCTTTTGCTACAGAATTCTGACAAGGAGAACACAAACTAAAATCAAGAGAACTGATGGCAGATCAATATAATTGTCAATGCCTATTTGCAGTTAAATATTAATATTTACATCCAAATACTGTCTATTTACAGTTACCAGAAAGATCAAAAGTAGACAAAAGAATGCATGGTGTTGAATGTTGTAAATCTGACTTTGAAACAGAATTATGCACAAATGATGAATATGTGAGTGCTAGGTTAAAATTAAAAACAACACACAGGATATGCACTGTATAAAAATAGAGAAATCCCCCACTACTGTCCACGATGATGTCATGTGAAGCCTTCTACATAATATAGCATTAGTCTCTCTGTTGTGAAAGCTTGTAGAAGGTGGACTTTATAACATTCAAAATAAAAACCTTATATATTCCTTCCTGCAGTACCAATGAGCATTAGGACTTGCTGATCTCCTAAAGCTAATGCCCTGTTTAGAGTCATCTTAAAAAATGCAATGGCCCATTGGTTCAATTCTTGGTAGAGGATTTCAACCCAATAGGAAGATCTGTGCCTATATACATGTAAAGAGTCCCAATAGGAGAAAACTTTTCATGCCTGTGTACAAATAGATAAATTTCTTCTGCTTGAAATTACTGAGTTTCTAAAGAGTCAAAAGAGGCCCTGGGAAATTAGAAAGTAGTACTGATGGGAGAAAAGGGAGAAATTCTGTTTAACTTTCTTGGCATCCGTGACAAAAATTACAATGAATTAAAAAAAAAAAGCAGTTAAGCCTGCACGTATATGATATTACTTTTGCCAGTATCAGAAAGAATGTCTTTTCAATTGCCAAGTTTTTCCAACAATTTTTTCTTTTCAAGAACTGGTGCTAGCAATAATATAGAATCGACATTGTGATGCTTTCCAAATTTCACCATAGAAACATGTGATAAGTCATGTGATTTACAGAGAAAAGCTATCATAGATTTGAAGAGGGTGGACTGTAACTGATTGCTGGGAATGAGGAAATAAATTAGATAAGATAAATTTAGGCTGTTAATGTCACATATAAATGCCCTACCTGACCAAACACCTCCCTCTAGCCTGTCATCTCAAGGGTTAACCCACATAGACAAGAACCCTGCCCCCTCCCCTGGTCATTCCTTACCTGAAACTCTGCCCCTGGGGTACTTAAGGTTGTCCCACGCTGCTCCTCCTGTAGTTGCTGATGATACCTGTAATAGATGAACATGTATGAATAAAGGATAGTTTGATCAATCACAAAACGGTGTCTTTGTAAATTATTGGGTCCAACCTCGATCCCCAGTAACAAAATGGTAGCAGAGGATGGTTGGATGACCCAATGATCAGAAGACATGCCCGGAAAACGACACTTCACAGAAGAAAGGAGGAAACCACACACGAGATCCGACACAAAAAGGATGGAAGAGCAACCCTACACACAAGAATACCTCCCACCGGGAGCACCAGAGAGGAACAAGGATGAAACCGATCCTGAAACCAACTCATCGGACGATGAACAGGGGTTCAGGTCCCAAGATGAGGAAGAGATCGGCCGCTCGGACACCAGCAAGCTCAGGTGCAACTTACTAAACTTGCTGGGATCACCTGCAGCCGACGAGGACCTCGTAGCCGGCATCAGCGAACTCATCTGAGGCCGCAGAGTAACCAGGAGCAACCGCGGCTGCACAGCGGGATGAGAAGACCCTTACCTGGTAAGAGAGTCACCCCCAACCAAACAGCTTCCCAAAGCTGAGGGAGCCGGTGCTGCGCTAAACTTCGAATGGTGGCCATCTTTGAACAAGTGGCCCACAAAAATGGCTGACCGCCGGACAATCAAAGTTGAATATTCAAAATGGCCGGTGCCAAAGAAACATGAACCCCAAAACAATAAAAAAAGAGGATAGCCCCGGGGAAGAAGAAACGGAATTGGGCCCCGGGGACTCACCAACAGAGCGGCAAGTGGAAGAAGCAATAAGAACACTCACTGCCGCCTTTGGGCCAAAAATGAAAATAACAAAAAAAAACCAACCCCGAAATACCTGAGGGGGTAAGAGGCAGAGGGAGAGGGCTCCCCAACACCCAATCAAGGGGCGTGGACACCGCTGGAGGCCCACCAACATCACTGCGCCCCCCGGCAATGGAATACCACTCCCCGACGAGACCGCGAACACTGGACTGATGAGGATAGAGTCAATACTCACCGCTGCTGCTGCGAGCACACCCGAGAGGTGTGGATCCTCGCTGAGCAGAGGGAACGACCCATTGGACCTCTCCGGACCAACGCTGGACCCATGGAGTCAAGGCAGAGGCCTGCACAATCAGGAGAGGCCTCTCAGCCGGAGCAGTAGCAACAGGAACCTTCCCCGACGAATCCATGGTCGAAATGAACTTCGTGCATGCACAGAATCACCTGTGGATTGAAGAAGAAAAAAAAATGAGAGGGACTTTTAAACTGCCTACAAGTGTGCCTGTGCCATACTGTGGCTTCCTGCATGTCAAGCACCATGGACAGCAGCCTGCAGTAAGTAACCTGAATACTAACACAGGGAATTTACCAAATGACTTTCCAAAATTAAAAATGGAAGGGTCTAATTTAATGGAGTGGTACCAACAACTCCAAGTTATTCTTTTAAAAGAAATTATGTTGTTTTTTTGTTACTGACCCTCCAGAGAAGCCCTGAACTTTTGAACTGGACTGTTTACATCACAGGGCATTTTACCTACTAATTTCTAGCATTTAACCACACATATATCACAGCATTGAACATTACCTAACTGTATCTGAACTGACACAAAAAATGTTTGGGTACTTCTACAGTGAGAGCGTGGCAACCACCACCAAAATTTCCAAAGATTTCTATTCCGCTAGAATCAGACCTGGGGTTTCTATGGGAGAACACCTATTGGAGCTAAATGCCACCAGGGCAGAACTACACCTAAGGGGGGAGATAGTTTCAGATCAAACAATGAAGAATATAATACTAAACTCCCTAGATTCGACTTGGGATACTTTTATTGCACATCTGGACACTCTAAGCCTAGGACACATATCTATAGACAGCCTATCCAACAAACGGATAGCAGAGGACAACCTTAGGAAGAGCCGCCAAACGACACGCAGGGAACACAAACACACAAGGAGAGTAGCATTCCATGACACAACACAGAATCCAACCGAATGCTACATTTGTGGTTCAAGGGGACACTATAAATGAGACTGCCGCAGGAACCTCAGGGAGCGAGATAGGCCCGAATACCAGAACAGATACCCTGAAAGACATGCACGAGATAACAGACATTGGCACAGAGACTCACCAAACCCCAGGGAAAGAAAGGGGAATAGGGACAGCTCCAGGGACAGCCGGAATGGCTCACTCTGTAGGATAGGAGGACTCACCCAAGAAGCCTCACAAGCTAATAAATTAAATAGAGAAGACTCCATGTAGCTCATTGACTCTGGAGCCACTAGACACGCCACATATGACAAGGGGCTACTCTCCTCATTTACGAGGGAAGACTTTCTAATCAAAGTGGCCAACCAAAACGATGCAAGGGTAACCGGGAAGGGTAACATGATCCTCCCAGGTATAGGAAAAATAGAGGGGTGCTACTAGTCCCGGAAATACCCCACAATATCCTTGCATCACTGAAACTTAGCAAGGAGACAGGGGTAGAAATCAATTTCAAAGAGGGAGTAGTCACCATGAGCAAAGACCAAAGGACTTAGGAAAGATCATAGTCAAAGGGAGGTTACCATACCTACATGCATCAAAGGCAGACACCCCAAGCACAAACACCAACACAGAGGCAGGAACAGAAGAAAGTGAACCCAAGGGCAAGGGAAAGCAGAAAGGCGAGACCACATGCACTCAAGAGCAGGGCACACGAGGTACAGGGAAAATCACCATAGGCAGGCTCATTCATGATGATTGCGCTCACCTATTACACCGCAGGCTAGGGCATGCCAGCTTCCCAGTCGTTCAGAAGATGACTGACTGTACCGAGGGAGTTAAAATAAAGAACTGTGAAACCTACCTCGATTGTTCAGTGTGTAAGTGCTCCAAGCTCAAAGTCGCCCCCAGACCCAAGAAGGCGACACGCACCACTAATCACATATTCAATTTAGTACACATGGACCTTGTAGGGCCCCTGAAGCCATCAATAAAGTACAGCAAAAGATTCTTCTTCACCATAGTGGACGACTACAGTCGTTACGGCTTCACTAAGACACAAGAGTGAAACATACCAAAAATTCAAGGAGTTCTACAAGCGAGTAGAAGTCCAACACAACATGAAAATAAAACAGATAATGACAGACAGGGGGTCAGAGTTTCTCTCAGGGGAATTCTCACGCTGGCTTAGGTCGAAGGGCATACTGCATTTTACATCTTCGCCGTTCTCGGCCTTTTAGAATGGCGTCGCAGAACGAAAAAACTCCACACTACAAACCATGGTGAGGTGCGCCTTAGAGGATGCTGGACTTAGTCAACACTTCTGGTCCGAGGCCCTAGTATATTCCAACTACACACTCAACAGATTATGGTCCAGCGTGATAGACAAAACACCATACGAGGTCTGTATAATAGGAAACCACAAATTTCACACCTACATATATTTGGGGTCACTGCAGATGTCCACATCCCCAAACAGTTACGCCGAAAGGGGGACAAGGTTTCCAAAAGATTGAGGTTCATGGGCTACAAGCCGGGGACCAAAGGGTTTAGATTTATAGATAATAATAATAGGTTCATCATATCCAGGACAGCTACATTCCACGAACAGGCAAACTGGTCCAAGATACACTTAAACGAGTTACAACATAAGCCAGGGGGAAGCCACGACAGCCAAGGCCAGGACAAACCCGACACACTAAATAACACACATATAGAGGGGGAAAAACCCAAACACCAGGAAGTCAGAATCAAGGAGTGGAAGAGAGACCACCCTAAACTAAAGGTAGACTCACTCACACACAAGGAGGCAAGATATTTACACAACACAGAATCCACACCCAATAGACCAGTTAGGGCCAACAGAAACCAAATGCCCAAGAGACTTGAGGACTACGTGATGCACTTACATCCCAACCCCATCACGCCGAACACCTACGATGAAGTGACCAGACTCCCTCAAGAAGAGAGGTCAAGGTGGGAAGCCGCCATGGAGAAGGAGATGAACAGCCTCAAAGAGCTGAATGTATTCACACCAGCCAAGGTACCAGAGGGCAAAACACCCATAGGGACAAGGTGGATATTCAAGATCAAGACACTAGAGGGTGGTAAAATCATGTACAAAGTGAGGTTAGTTGCTCAGGGCTTTGCTCAAAGATACCCCGAGGACTACACCTACACTTACTCCCCAACAGTGAGGGCTGAAAGCGTCAAAAGCGCCTTAGTCATCGCATCCATCGTAGGCCTGGAAGTATATCAGTTTGATGTACAAACTGCGTACTTGCATGCCAAGCTGGACAAGGAGATCTACGTCAAGGCCCCGCCCAGTAGGAACACAAGCAGAGGTGATACATGGATGCTCAATAAGAGCTTGTACGGACTGAAACAATCCGGAAAGCGATGGTACGAGTGTTTAGTCAAGGTACTCGAGTCACTAGACTTCAAGGCAACCCCCGCCAACAATTGCTTCTTCACTAGGAAGAGCAATGGCTCCCTAGAATATGTACTCATCTACGTGGACATTGGTAAGCACAAAAGGGACTGTGACATTTTTGCAGACAAATTGAGTGAGCATTTTTCCCTAAAGTCATTAGGAAAAATAAACAAATATCTTGGGATACAAATAGACAAACCGCCCAAGGGATTTCGACTATCACAAGAGGAGAAAATCACAGAGCTCCTGTACAAATGCGACATGGCCGAGGCCAAGCCAAGTGACACACCCATGCAAGTGGACTTCCTGAAGAACATGTATAGTGAGGCCCCACAGTTCGAAGACAACACCCTCTACAGGTCTACCATTGGGTCCCTCCTGTATATCACTAACTGGACCCGACCAGACATCGCTTTGCCTGTGAACCTACTATCTAGGCACATGGGCAATCCCACAGTGTACCACTGGGAAGCTGTCAAGAGGGTACTCAGATACCTGAAACACAGCTCAGGTGCCTACTTGCAACTGGAACCCGATGCACTCAAAGAGCCCACTCTCTCTTGCTACGCAGACGCTGACTGGGCTGGGGATGTAAAAAGCAGGAAAAGTACATCAGATACATATTCTTCCTAAACAACAGCCCAGTACACTGGTACACCGGTAAGCAGAACCTAGTGGCCACATGTACCACCGAAGCCAAGTACATATGCCTGTCCAAGGCAGCCAATAATTTAACGTGGTTCGATGACATACTTACCAGCATATGGACCGAGCCAATGTATCCCATACCCATCTACGAAGACAACAAGGCCGCCATCAAGATATCAATGGACAAAGGTCCAGGCATATCGACATCAAACATAAACACGTAAGGCAACTCTCCAAGATAGGATTCATCAAAATCATACACTGCGACACGGAGAACCAAACAGCTGACATACTCACCAAACCACTACATACGAAACAACATGCCTACCTCACATCCAGGCTATACATTCACTCCAAGGGCCCTCACCAACAGCAGGCCGCACCTTCACAAGTCGGGCATTTAGAGGGGGATTTGTCACATATAAATGCCCTACCTGACCAAACACCTCCCTCTAGCCTGGCATCTCAAGGGTTAACCCACACAGACAAGAACCCTGCCCCCTCCCCTGGTCATTCCTTACCTGAAACTCCGCCCCTGGGGTACTTAAGGTTGTCCCATGCTGCTCCTCCTGTAGTCGCTGATGATACCTGTAATAGATGAACATGTATGAATAAAGGATAGTTTGATCAATCAGAAAACGGTGTCTTTGTAAATTATTGGTTCCAACCTCGATCCCCAGTAACAGTTAAGCCTGTCAAGAGACAAGAGGGAGAAAGAAGCAGATATGTTTACAAGATCCCAGTACATAAAAATTTGAATGACTATAGTAATAAAAAAAAACTCAAAAAGCTGGATAACATTATTTTGAGGCTATGTCTGCGAGACAGAGGATATGAGGGTCTGGTAACCATATCCTTGCCCCCAGAAGCAGGGGCAAGTCACGTAAAACAATGAATGTAAAGAGATGACATAATGTAAATTCATATAACTTTATTTTGAGAGCTTCTGAAAGACAGGACTGAATATAACATTCTAAAGATAAAGGTTAAAATTAAAGCCTAACTCAAAGGAATTACATTAGCATAAAATAGGAAAAGAACAAGAAATATACATGGATAAGGTTTAAAAGTGATAGAAATAGAAATTATTGTAGCATGTGATTATTAAGGGTCATTAAATTGGTGTAAACTCTTCGCAAGCACATAGGCTTTCTCTAGGATGATCTGCCCCAGATTGGGGTTTTAGATCTCTCAATGGTGCATTGTAATTGAGTCTGTCCACCTAGCTGCTGATTGTCCCCTTCTTCTCTTCATTTCCATTTTTTTTCTCAGTATTATGAACTTTTCAAACAATTTTTTCTCATAATGTGTTTGAATGATGATTGTTTGAGCCTAGTCATTGTACCTTGAGACAGAACTCAGAATTGATTTGTTCAATGAACCATTTGTTTATTTTCTTGGCTGTCCATAGTATTTTTAAGACTCTCCTCCAACACCAGAGTTCAAAGCCATCATTACTTTTTTTTAATCTTGCGTCTTCGAAGTCCAAGTTTTGCATTCCTAGAATGTCACAAGGCAAACCATCCTCTGCACAATTCTAATCTTCATAGGTATAGACATATCATGGAATCTGAAGATCTTTTCTAGGGACTCTATTGCTACTCTACCACATGGTTCAATTCATTACAATTTATTAGGGTCATTGACCAGTACTTTGTACCACATGGTAGTTTGTCATGCATTTCTTAACTGTTGGTTGCTTTACTCTTGATACTTGCTCCTAAAAGGCAAAAGGTATTCAACCACCATCTTTATTATGGGAAAATAAAGAGCATATTGTATAGATTTGTATAATATAGCCCTCCAGGAATAAAGTCCTGTCTATGCCTTATGTCAAAAAGGATCTATGAAAAGTGTATACACTGCTGTCCCTAGTTAAAAAAAAATTGCTTAACACATTGGCCCATAAAATAGACTACTTCAGCTTTTGCAAACCTAAATGTATAAAAGAGTCTTATTTTCCATTAATATCAACATATTAATATGTACAGAACTTTCTGCATCACAGCCCAGCTAACAGCCCTTCTTTCTACTGCAGCTATTATCAGCTGTTTTCCAAATGCCTGAGCAGAATTTTTCCTAACCTCACTGACTAAAATAGTTTTCACTAGAAAATCACTACAAAATCCTAGGAATGGAACAAAGCCAATGCAAAATATCTAACTGATTTTTGTATTATACTGCCCTTCCTCTATATATATTTTAGGCAGGAAGATAACACTGTTCATCATAATATATGCATCCTTTACTCTTTTAGAACAATCCTATGAGAGGATAATAATTTATTTCCCAACAATTAGATGTGAGGAATATTTGAAATTGTTTATGTCATATTTGTCTTATTTATATCTCATCTATCTTTGAAAGTCTTGCATGGAGATGTCCCATTTCATGTTCTTTGACACAATCTGTTAGGATGTGAGGCTGACAAATATATTTATTCATATTTAAAAGGAGACAAGATTAAAATCCAGATCTCCTTGACCTACATTTATTCTTCTTACCTACCACATCATGCTGACTTTATCTCATTTGAAAAATTAAAATTACAAACCTATCTGCAAACACTGCATCTTTTGTTCCTAATTTCTTAGGGATTATCTAGATAAAGCAAGGATTCATTATATTTATTAAAATCAACTTCTATTATGTTAAAATCAGACAGGAGCTTCAAGGATAAGATGAGCACAGCATCTTTTTTATTTATTTAGCATATCCGGCTTACATAAGACATTCACATGTGAATTTAACCTACACACTATTTTCTCCACTTACATGCCAGAAAAGTGAAATAATAAGCCTCTTTGGGCACTACTTTCTGAGGTTTTCCACAAAATGCATAGGAAAAAAATGCATATAGTACAGATCTCTTAGGAGGCAAGTGAAGGAGCACATATTTTCATCAGAATTCCTTGCATATTGAAAGCTAGTTTCACATTCTGAACACAGGAGAGCAATCAACTCAAGATTCTTTTGTCTTCACTTAGAATTGGAATGTTCCCATTTCTGAACCTTCTTCATTCTGCTTTTTGTGTTTCCACTTTATAGACTTTTATTTATAGAATGTTGTATTTAATTTTTCTGTGTTCTGGCTTTTTAAGATCAGTAGCCAGTAGTGGATCAGTTATTCTGTGATTGTAGAAAACAAATTAGTGAAACCTTTTTTTTTTTAAGGGTAAAAAAAAAAACCCCAAGAACTTCCTTAATATTGCAAGAGCGGGCACTGCAGAATCTCTCTCACTCTGAAACTCAGCGTGTGAAGAAGGAGGAATAATAATTCAGTAGCTCGACACTGCATTGACCCTCAGTAGGGTTTCCTCTTGAATCAATCTCTGGCTACTTGGCTTGAAAGCAGGGTAAAAAATTTCCTTTCAGCACAAAAATCCTATACACTGGGACAAGCTAATGGGCCTGAACAGCTAAAATGTAAATGTCTCTTACTGTTTGCTCTCTCACAAGAGTTGAATTATGCATTACTTTTCATCTACTATTGTGTGCAGTGCTGAAACAGGTCCCATCTTACTTTACGGTTACATAAATCTCATGCTAGGGGCATAGTTGCAGATAGACAAGGAACTCTTCCACTTTTGTGCTGTACTGTACATTTCTTTTAGGTCAATCCTTCTTACCTTGCACCCAGTTCTTCAAGGTCACTCCCAATAATGCTCAATTGATAGCATTAGGATGTGCCTGATCTGTCAGGTTTATTGGCTATGTCATCTTGTCAGCCTGGTGATGGATCACTGTGCTATATGTAGACAAGCAGAGGGGATGGAACGCTGAGCTGTTATATAAATTCTCCTTCCATACTTTCCAGCAGTCTTAATTCTCATGTTTCCAGCTATACACTAGAAAACAAGTAGCGTAGCTAGGTTTTCTTGGAAGGCCTGTTCCACATCAGTCCTAAAGTTCACCTACAACTTGGTGGTGTAACAGACTGGTGGGGGCATTTTGCTTGGCTTCCTGAAGCCACAATTCTTTTGAAGCTGAAGACCCAAGGGAGTTCAGAGTATAAACTTTGGAATATGTCTGATTTGGTGAAACTGGCTAATTTTCAGGTCAGGCTGCTTAGGACCTCAGAACTCTAAAAAGGCAACATAAAAGGCCCCAGTCTGGACTTCCGGTTTGACGTCATGGCGAGATCAAATGCAAGGAGCGGGGCTGTGCAAATTCCTCCTTATTGGAGGGCATCCCAAGGGGTTCAAGATGAAGAAAGGAGGGGTATCCTGCAGGTTGCGGAGAGTGGCAGTTCTCCAGCTGGACCCAGGGATTCCCTCCCAACCAACGACGAAAAGGAGAGGCAGCCATTATGGCTGCCGTGAAGCTGGGGCAGCAAAAAAAAAAAAAAAAGAATGTGCTGGAGTGGTGTAGATGTACAGGGATTGGAACTGGATGAGATGATTCTTTTTTTATCTAGAACCTAACCCCAAAGAAAATAAACCCTGGAAAATAGATTCTTTGAAATGCTTGTCAAAGCGGCGAATAATTACAGAGAGAAAAATTATAGACCCGAAAGAAAAGGCATTAAAGGGAGGGTACAAAATCTTTAAAATATAGAAAGTTTGGATTTTAAAACTTTATTGGCAATATTTTGGTAAGGCATTTTAAAATGCTGGAATTATTTGTCTGAATATTGACTATTTGCAAAAAAATGAAATAAATATTTGTCAGATTTTGTGCAACATTGAAATTTAAACTGAAGGTGCCATCTACTGGTGAATGGAATATATACTAAACTCCTACAACCTTGGGAAGTACTGATAAGACAAAGGGGGGGAAAGGGGGAATAAATAACACCTGGAGGACTGCTGTGCTATCTACTCTTCTATATCTGTCTATTTCATGATTGTTAGAGGTTTAACTGTGAGATTATGGAAGACATCTAAAGAAAGCGACTTTTGGAAAGAAAGGAGACTTTTGGAAATCTTCCTGGATTACCTAAATGGAACTAATTGACTAACTGTGGGACACAAAGAACTATAACTATTGCATTCCCCTGAGAAGCAATGATAGGATTGATCAAACGATTTCTGAGATGGCTTTCTGAGGTCATAGACCATTGAGACTTTGGGGGTGGTGACAGACTACTGACAGGCTATTGAGCATTATTTGGAACTATCAAAATAAGACAAGATGTTTTATTAGGGAAAGATGAGTGGATTTCAAAAAGAAATGGTGTTGATGCTCCAAAGCACTTATGATATGTTTATAAAGAACCACCGGGAGATAAGACTTAATGCATGACATTGTGGGGAAATCAGAAAATGCTCAACACGAGACAATGAATAAAGATAATAAAACACAGGAAATAGAGGAGATAATAGAAATACCAGAGGAAAACAAAGAACAGATAAAACAACAAATAAAACAAGAAGAGAAGAAAGATTAGACAATAAAGTGTTATGAATCAAATAAGGGACAATATATATTAAGAGATCAAAAAATGGGATTGAATAAAAAGAAAGATATTTTTAAGAGAAGATAGGGGCTTGGGTAGATCCTTCCGAGGTATGGCAGCAAAAGATAGTAGAGAGGGAAGAAATATTTGGGTTAAATAGGAAAGACGTAGACAGAGACAAAGATCCAAGGGAGGAGTTTGAGAGGCAAGTCAAAAAAGGAATAAGAATTGAAATACTAAAGCGGGGAAGAGATGATGGTTGGAAAGGAAATGCTGTTTAATATAAGAATGGCTTTACTGAGAGCTAGAAACAAGATCAAAGGGAATATTATTATATATATTTTATATAATATTCTAAAAGTAATAGCTAGATGTAAAGATTAGATGTTGAAAGATGGTGTCACTATGTACATTTAAATAGTATTGTGATTGTTCTTAGAATGGCACACAAAAACACTGAATAACTAAACAACTAAGGAACACACTCTAATACAAATATGTACAATAACTTCACAGTTACATAAGTATGATTAATGTAACAAATATTATTAATATTACTACTATTATTTGTATTTAAACCAATGATACCCAGATACCTCACTGTTCATATAATGATACTGATGTGTGTGTGTGTGTGTATAGATATAGATATAGATATAGATATAGATATAGATATAGATATAGATATAGATATAGATATAGATATAGATATAGATATAGATATAGATGATATAGATATAGATAGATATAGATATAGATATAGATATAGATATAGATATAGATAGATATAGATATAGATATAGATATAGATATAGATATAGATATAGATGTAGAGGCCTCAGTCCAACTCAGTGGGATACCAGAAATGCCCTCTGTTCATTGAGAGGTCAATGTTAAGTTCAGTCTATTAACCTTTACTGAGTGAAAGAAACATATTCCTCTTCCAGAAGGGGAAAAACTCAGAGCAGGCCACCCATCTGCTCCAGCTTCCTTTTGAGAAATGGAGAGAAGATCACAGAATGAAGTTTATCTGTGGCAAAAACACATCCACAAGCCCACACACTTGACTGGATGGCAAAAGTTCAGAGCTAGCTACACTTGAGTGGATTCAGATTCAGAGACGGAGTTCTCAAGAGGAAGCACCTTTTCTTCTGCTTATTAGACCCAAAGGTTGAGATTTACATACTCTGCCAGTCTTGCATAGGTTATTCCAAAGATCTTCTCTGTAACAACCTCACTCAGGGACATGTACCTATAGACTTTCAACCTTTTATGGCCTCACAAATGTGCTTGAGATCCTTTGCAGATTATGCCCATGACCAATACTGATTATATTTGCACATTAATTAATTTTTATTTATTTTTCATATTTTTGACCTGCCTTTCTCCCTCAAAGAGGGCAGTATCAAAATACAAAACCAGTATTTAAAAATTAAAAACTTAGAATTAAAATTTTTAAAGGAGGCAAGGATAATTAAACCTTACTGAAAATTAGTTGAAAAGGTGAAGGAAAGGTCCACTTTCAACAAGATATCTACCCACTTGATCCACCTCTCCGAAATCTTTACTCTATAAATGGGATTGGCAATTAAGATTGAGGTGGGGAAAAGGTTGTATTTGTAGGGTGGGGGTAGAGAGTATTCACTGCAGTTGAGGCTCCCATGGTGGGAAAACGTATCCCACCAAAAGAGGGCCATGGTCCTTTCAAAAAGTATTACCTCAGAAGGTTAAGAATTGTGCCTTTCCAACCTGTAATTTTGCTACTCAATGGACACCTAGAAGCAGCCAGTTGGGTAGTGATGATGATGATGAAAGCTGTGTCGCGCTACATGTTGCAGTGGAAACTCTGGTCCTTTTGTGTCTACATTATAGTGGCCCCCATGGGTACAAAAGGAATCGATCTTGAATTCTAATGACTCAATTGTGCTTTGGTAATTTTGATAAAAGCATTAGACCCTGTGGATGCCTGTGTATATGTCTAAAGAGTTTTCCAAGCATGGTGAATAGTAGGAAAAAAATCCTGTATTCTTGGAGGATGCTCAACCTTTGAAATCAAATTGAATGCTGTTCATTCTACCAAATAGGTGCCATCAAGATCCTTTCGTGATAGAACTGATGGCATGGGCATTTAAATAAAATAGGCCTGGCATGACTGTATTTGCAATGGCATGGCCTGCGGTCTTGTAATTTTACAATAAAATAAAATAAAGATAAGAAAAATAAATTAGACATGCAATACAGCAATAAACATTTGTAAGAGACTGATATTAAATGACAAAATCAAGGATATGCAAACAAGGTTGGTACATTCCATTTGCCTGATTAACTGTATTAATGGGCTAATCACTGTGAATTAATGATATTGTGATTTATGGATGGTGCTGTCAGGTGAAAAGTGAAATTATAATCACAATTTGAGGGGCTGCATTCCAATATATTAGCCTAGATAAGGAAGATAGACATTTATACAATCGCTTCACTGCAGCAGGTTTGATAATTTGAGTCAAGGAGTTATCAGTGGACCCTCAGTAGACTAGGATGGTTCAAGTGATTGTTAAAGATCCAGAAAACCATATTGTTCTTCCTGCATGTTATGCTTGTTTCAACCCCACTCTCTAAAACTAAATAAAGAAACTCTATAGAGTGAGTTCTCATAATGCTACTAATTGGCTGCAGTTTACAAACATGAGATAAAATATAAATGTTAAGATACAACATCTTTTTTAAGCACTGCAGGGGAAAAAATATCTTAAAATTAGCCAAACAACAAAAGTGCTGGTTCTTGTCAAATTTCTTGATGGAAGGAATTAATGGACGACTGACAGGAATACAAATAGGACTATTTATTCTTTTCATTCAGATTGGTTTGTCTGTTCAAAATAAATTTTCTTTGCTGAATTTCTCTCTGGGAGATAAAAGATCAGATTTATATATCAGGTTAACCACTTAGGCAGAACAGGAGCTAGGAAGGGAGAAGATCTGAGGGAACAACTGGGTGAGAAGTGAGAAAGTTGAACATCCCCATCTCAATTCTTCCTTGCTTCTTTCTCTTCCCAAAGGCACCTGAACTTTTCTCCTCACATCCAGAGGAAACTCCCAAAGATGGTGGATGGTTATTATCTATCCAGAATGGGTAGCCCTACCTTGAAAAAATGTTTAAAGAACTTAAAAAATTTGGAATTAAATTAAAATTTGAAAAGAAGGGAGAGTGGTGTTTGTTGCTTTTCTTTGTTCTGACAGAGATGCTCCTGTTTCTTTAAACAGTGAGAATTCATAAGTATGCAGACATGATACCCAGTAGTGGTTCTGGGTGGGAATTACAGTAAGCTGGTGGGAGACATTCCTGAGGGAAGAACACAGGAAAAAAAATGTTGACATACTTGCCTTTTCGAAGGGCATTAACAGAACTTGATGCATTTTTTACATTTGATATTCTTCATAATTATAATGGTAGCTTGGATTTATGTAGGGCAAAATAATAATTAATCCAAGGAGAGTTTAGTCAGGACACTAGAAATGCCATCTGAAGTGTGTGTGTGTGTGTGTGTAAGGGAGGGAGGGAGGGAATGACCTCTTTAATCCTGCCTAAAGACAGTGGTCTGTGTAATAACAATCCCCAGCTAGAATTTTCTAATGTACTTTCTGACTGTAGCGTAACTTATCTGGAATGGAGACCAACTTACGCTATGTCTCTTTGAATGGAAAAGCAATTACAAAGAAACTCTGGGAACAAATCATGCTGGTCTTTCTTATTATAATATTTATCCTCAGCTGTCCAATATGTGGTTCTTGGGCTGCTTCTGAATCAAACCTATGTCCGCTCTACCCCATATCATCATCTGAGTTTGGCAGCCCAGCAGATTTACTTTGTTTAAAATCAGGCAGCTCAAAAACTGCCTCTCTGGCTTTTCAGCTCTCCCTCTAAAGCCACAGCTAAGAGGTCTCATAAATCACCCTGAACACAGCATGGTTCTGGGGTGGTGAGACACTGGCTGACTGCTATTTTTTTTTTTTTTTGGTGGCCTTTTATTAGTCAGTTGGAGGGAACGCTCAACTTTCTATTTAGGAGGATTTGGGGAGAGAAAATGGTAGTGGTGTGGAATGCCCATAGATGAATTGGCTATGTAGGAATCATCAGAAATAACTCCTCACTGCCACCCAAATTTATATAATTTGTCTTCCCTGTAATACAGTGGCACCATACCAGTCCTTGTGTTGACTGCAAAAACATACATTGTTCAGACCTCCTGAAGGACATTGATGTACAACTTGTTTTTATGTTTGCCTTCTTTATAAATAAGAAGCAGAGAAGCAAAACAAACAAGAAAAAAAGTTCAGTTACTTAGAAATTTGACAGATACATGTCCCAATGGCAAATATCTAGACATGAATATATATATATATGAAATAGACAAGCACAATGTTCTTGATGCAGAAAGGCCCATGTAGCAGAGTTCAGCCTAGGGCAAGCATCTGTCATAAAGGGGAGTCACAAGTGACATGAAAGTTGTCAAAAATCATGGGCATCTTTGGGTCCAACCGGAGAGAAAGCACCTCGATCTTACCTCAAGTCAGAGCTTTCTCCTCACGTAGGTGGCTATAGTCACAAATTTAAATTTATTTTAAAAACCGCTTACCATCAATTAATGATAGCAAGAAAAGATTATATCTTTGAAATTTATATATAGCTAGCTAGTTAGACATAGATAGATAGATGATAGATAGATAGATAGATAGATAGATGATAGATAGATAGATAGATAGATAGATAGATAGATAGATAGATAGATAGATAGATAGATAGATAGATGAGAGAGAGAGAGAGAGAGAGAGAGAGTGAAAGGCCAGCCGAGTAACCTTGGGCTATCCCTCCCTCTCAGCCCTGGGAAGGAGGCAATGGCAAACCATTTCCAAAAAGATAACCACAGGGATTCATCCAGGGATTAGTCAGGAGACAACACTGACTCAAACCTCACACCGCCCAGACACATATATTTGTTCAAGTCGCTTTTGTGACTCTTCCAATAGTGAGCATGGCTGGTAAGGTCTAAAAGTTAGCAATTGCAATAGTAATAACAATAGCACTTAGACTTATGTACTGCTCCATAATGCTTTACAGCCCTCTCTAAGTGGTTTACAGAGTCAGCATATTGCCCCCAACAATCTGGCTCCTCATTTTACTGACCTCGGAAAAATGGAAAGCTGAGTCAACTTTGAGCTGGTCAGGATCGAACTCCAGACAGAATTAATCTCCAATACTGCACTTTAACCACCGCAGGGCTCAATTCTACCTGAAATTCACTGCATGATACTTTCCTACATGTTTATATGTGTCTCTGTGTTGGGGTACAAATAGGCAGTGAGTGATATTACAATACGCCTGACAATATGCTTGGCAAAGGGGGCCGGTCCTTGTTGTCATCCTAAGGCCACTAAAAGTTTGCCCAAGAAGAAAAAAATCAGAAGAAAGGAAGGAAAGGGAGGGAGGAAGGCTCTGTGCTAGCATGCATCAGAAATCCTTTACTGTAAAATCTGAAGACCTTGCAAAGTTACTTGTCTTGCACTATTCTATTAACTTTACTGAGAAAATATATTATTTTGTTCCTAAAGTAAACCTTGATTTTCCCCTTTTAATTTCTCATTTTACAGAAAAAGTCATGCTAAGGCCAACTTGATGAGGAAAAAAAAGGAAATTTCTAAGGATAAGTAAATAAAGTATAGTCTTGTCAACTTGCAGTCTACATCAGTGGTTATTTATGGTTAGATCTATTTTCCTTTGATAAGGTGTTGGTAATGCATAGAGGCAATATTTCTGTTTTATGTGCCTCTTGTATAAGTTAATGGCTAATTGTAAAAACAATTCTTTCCTATTTAACACCTTTATTGGTATGTATTTGCAATTATATTTGGGATTTTGAATTTGTTTTGAAAGTTGAAAGCTTTGAAAAGACATTAAATAATCCCTCGGAGACAGGTAAAAATGTCAAATAAATTTTATTGTTGATGAAATTGAGCTTTTCAAGTACATGCCTTGGTCAAGGTCATTCTCATGAATAATTGTTATGGTAGACTTTAGAGCATTATAACCCTGTTTCCCAACAGTACAAAACAATGGCTTGTACTAGAAAGAACAGTTTATGACTTTTACATACATTTGGTGTCACTGTAGGAAAGATAGATAGCAAGGTCCCTAGCTGTCTTTGTGGCCTCTGCTCACCTTATATTAACAACCTTAAAACAGATCTTCAAGAAGACACACTTATAAATATGCATGGCCAACAGATGACATTTACCATTCAGGTCATTAGATAACTACACAATAATGAATGCCATCTTATGATCAAATGCAGTTCAGATTTGTTTGAAAAGGAAAGGTATAAAGAAGTTGTCCCTGAGATTCAAAGACAGATATGAGGAGAACAAAACAATGGAAAGATAAATGTCATCGATGAAACCAAGACAAACTCTATGGGTAACAATATTAAGAAGTGCTTTGAAGTTTTAGGTTGAAAACCTCTAACGGTCCTTCTTTCTCCCAGATCCAGATAGGCCCCCAACAACTTCTGTTGTATAGAAGAGCTATGAAAACCTAGCTCTTCACACAGGTCTTTGCTGAGGGAAAGTGAAACCCCCTAACTCTATTATACCTCCCATCTTTTAGCTTTAGTGTTTGTATTTTATTGATTTTACTGATTACTTGATTTTAATTTCTTTCTTTGATTGTTGTGAGCTATCCAGAGTCAGTGAAAGTTGGGCAGAATATAATTTTAATACATTATGTGTGGGTAAACTAGAGTTAGAGTCACAGTCTGAGGCTTGTGGAAACTTAATAATTCAAGTCCTAAGAAGGATAGAAAGGAAGGAAGAAAGAACCTAAGGATAATTAAGTATTGACTAAGAATAACAGGCAGTTCCAAGCAAAGTGGTTTTTCTGTAAAAATGGGGTGTTCAGTCTGATAAATTCAGATATCAAGTCTTTTAGGTATTATTATATAGAAATATCAATGTGTTCATCATCGGATTCAATATATGGGCATTATCAGGCCCTGGATGTTTATGGATTTAAATTCAAAGCAATAAAAGAATATCCAGTTTGCTCAACTCCCTTGTGACCACCCACTGATTTATATTTTTATATTCTACTACCTTTTCCACAAGCCATTATCCCATATGTGCATGATCCACCCCATATTCCTTTATGCGAAGACAAAGACAGGCTTACGCCATGGCAAAAAGCATTACCCAAGATGTATCTATCGGTTCTTCCAGGGAACAGATAATGCAATTTGTTCCAGGAAATTTTTGTAGCCATGTACATTCCATGAAACAGGAAGATGTTCCTTCCATGGAGAATGTTCCAGAAAGAACATAAGACTTTATTTAACACTTTACAATCCCCCATAACACATCCATATATACATAATGCCTATGTCATTATTTTTAGACCTTAATAAAGACATAGGCATTATGTATACATGGGTGTGTTATGGGGGATTGTAAAGTGTTAAATAAATAAATAAATAAAACTTCCCTCTTTCCCACCTATTATACACCAGCCACAAATTATGAGCTGTGACCAGATACTTATGAGCTCAGGGACACCATTCAAGGCAGTCCTTTCAGAGAATATTAATGGAATGGATTCCTTGGCATATATTATATTTGGAGTGTTGCCAGGGTTAGGGAGAAGTTTAAGCCAAAGATCTGTGTGATCAATTCCTTGGCTCAGCTAGGTTTCTGTTACTTCTACATTCATGGTATCTGCAACTGGGTGGAGAAAAACAAATACTCAGTTGATGCTACTTGCTACTGTGTTTAATAAGCTACCCTATGGATCTTTCGGTATGAGTGTAAGTCCAAATAGTTCCAACTTTTTGCCTCTGACATGCTACATTTGCCTCTGATATGACACAACTTCTCAAACCTGTGCCAAATCCAAATAATCAATGGGAAATATGTGATTGCCCATATTTTTCTCCTGGTTTACAGACATGTATGTTCTATACTGAGGTCCCCACACATTATACCCACTGTTGTGAGTGGACTAATTCTCTTCACCTGTGATCCAGTGGTGGGTTGTCCCCGGTTCGGAGTGGTTCTATAGAATTGGTAGTAAAACCGGCAGGAGGCTCCACCCACTGACCTGGATGTCATCAGAAGAGATCTGTGCATGCGCAGATGCACGTGGACATGATGCGAACTGGTAGTAAAGTTAAGTAGAACCCACCCCTACTGTGATCATATGTGGGTGAGATCATGAGCACAGTGTTTGCTTAGTTGGATATTTTTGGAACTCTAGGGCCAATGCTTGTTTCTTTTTGAACCCTACTTTGTCTTGTCTGATTGTGCTTTTTTCACATTCTGATATGAACATAGACAGTAGAGTGATACTATTTGGATTTAGCTCCCAAAGTGACCTCCAATTTGTAGTCTGGTAATCTAACAGACGTATCAACTGCAGGGAAGGGGAAATTAATAATACTAATTTATGTCAAATGTATGTTTTTGCTATGGCTTCACTCACATTTGGGAATGTAGTCACTACCATGCAATCAAAGGCAAAAATGTGACCTCAGTTTAGAAAGGATTGTGCCTAAATCCTGATGTTCAGGGTGTGATGGGTGTTGCACTGATTTTGTGATAACATAACTTTCCATCTCTAATCTCCATAGACCAGGTTATCTCAATATTGCTTATATTACATTTTTATTGTTTTTATAATTACATTGTCATAAGCAATGTTCAAGTATTTGCAAAAATGTTTAAATAAAACTGTTTTGGGGGGAGAGAGGATCAAACTATACCACTTTGCTCTGCCTTCCTTATACTGTCACACTATGGTTGGATTGAATAATAATTGGGCTCTCCAGATTTCAGCACTGAACACATTTCTTTTCTTTTATTCCTAGTGGTTATTTTTAAAAAGAGAAGTATTGTGAATGCCTCTCCTAGATATACAAACATTGTGTTTCCAATTTATTTATTTATTTTCTGCCAGTCACTTTGTGACTGATTTTTTTTTTTTTTTTGTATATATGTATATGCCCTTGATACTTTGGACAGATACTTGGACAGAGTTCTCTATAAAAGCATTAAAAATGGTAAAAATATTTCATGTGGAAAAACTTAGTTTTTAGAAGCATTTTCATCCTAAACCAACAAAAAACCATGTGTTTCTGCATATGTATCCCAAGGTGAATAACAAATTACATAAACATGTGTTCTTAACCCATTCATAGTCAAGGGAAAGCAGCGAATGCAGCTTTTCATTCCAATGCCTTTCTCTCTTGCATAAAGACTTGTGCTTTATAAAAGTAAAGCTACAAAAGACTTTTGCAGTCTTCCCAGAAACATCCAGGAAGATCTCTCAGGACTGAAATTCAAACTGAAATCACCCAAACCCTAGGCAATGTGGGACGTTCCTTAGCCAACTAAATGTCCAGAAGCCAAATGGCAATGTAACTATATCCCTGTTTTAAAATGTCAAATTCATTCTAGCAGTCAAGGGTTGTTCACTTGAGGAAAAAGGACTAAAATAACCACCTTCTCTTTTTACCGAGGGGGCAAATGATGATGGAGAACCATATTGAAGAAATAAAACCTGGACATGTCATAAATACAGAGGTAGAAATGCAAAAGTCTTCAGTTCTAAATGGCTCCTGGATAATTAGAAAGAATGGTTGAATAGAGACAAGTCAATAGAATTCTAGATTTAGTAGTATATTATGTATTAACTTAAAGTTTTGGAAGATGCTTGGGATCAGTGATGTTATATCTATGTCCAATGTTTTTAATTTTGAATTACTAATAAAAAAACTTAAAAAAAAAAGAATTCTAGATTTAGTGTCCAGATTTGTGTGACCAAAAAAGCCTTGGTGAGCATGACCCCAAATATTATTCTCTAGAAGATGGTTATCTAAATAGATTAGGGACCAGAGAGCTTTAAGAAAGGTGAGGTTTAAAAAGCCACCTAGAGTGGTAATAAGTCTGATATTCTCTGTATTAATCCAGGTAGTCCTTAACTTGCAACCATTCATTTAGTGAACTTTCACAGTTACAACAGCACCGAAATAAATAATTTATGGCCATTTTTCACTTACAAATTGTTGCAGCATCCCCATGGTCACATGATCAAAATCTAGACACTTGGCGACTGACTCCTATTTATGACGGTTGCAGTATCCTGGATCATGTGATCAGCTTTTGTGACCTCCAGATAAAAAAGTCTGACAAAGAAAGTCAATGGGAAAGCCGGGTTACTTACTTAACAATGCCAGTGATTCACTTAACAACTGTAGCAAGAAAGGTGGTAAAATGGCACAAAAATTCATTTAACAAATGTCTCACTTAGCAACAAAAATTTTGGACTCCATTGTGGTTGTAATATGAGGATTTCCTGTATCTCATAATGAAGAGTTTCTTGGCCACTGCTATCACAGAAATAATGCCCTGGCAGGTGCAAATTTACATATGTACTTATGTAAAGTATGGAATTACGCAATAGACCTGGCTATTTCTTATCTAGAAGGGTGGAATAAAAAGCATTCACATCTGTGGTGGGTTGCTCCCAGCTCTGTCTGGTTCTATAGAACTGGTAGTAAAATCTTTGGGAGGCTCTGCCTACCTACCCGGATGTCATAAATGATGATCTGTGCATGCGTGGCCATGTTGCAAACTGGTAGTAAAGGTAAATAGAACCCACCCCTGATTCACATGAAGGATTTCTTGGAAGAACAAGGTAATCAAACCAGTTAATTAAAGTGTATGGCTCTTTCCTGAAGTGGCTGTTGCATGCTTTAAAGTTCATAAGGAATTAAAGGAACCTGGCTATGAAGCCAATGGTGATATTCAGCTGGTTCGGAACGGTTCAGGAGAACCAGTAGTGGTGACCTGCAGGTGGGCCCACCACCCTCCCACCCGCCCCGGTGCTATGCCATCCTATTTAGCCATGTTTTCTAAGCTGCGCACATGCATGCAAGCCTCATGTGTGAGCAAAGCATGAGCACACTCACATGTGCGGTGAACCGGTGGTAAAATTATGTGAAACCCATATCTGTATGAAGCCAAATCACTATTATAATTAGTAAGAAGGCATCAAAGAAAATTGATCTAAGGATGTGCTGTGGAATAGTGATAACTAGTATGGCAACTAGTGTAGGAATTCAAGCTCAATTGCAGAAATTTTTTGGGGGGAAAAGGACTTCATTTTTCTAGGAAGTTCATAGAATAGATCAAGCCACAGGAAGTAATACTCAAGTTTTGTCAACTGAAAACAAACAAAATTTCAAAGCTACTTGATGGTTCACCTACTTATTTAATAAAAGGCAGCTAGTTAACATCAGTAATGATAAAGAATGTTCTCATAGTTGTTAAGTTCAGGAATTCTGGTAGCTGAAGCGCACAAGTCATAAAAGGCCCATAGTTTCTCACCCGTGTTCTAGTACGGCCTATGGACTGCATACTATCACACAGCATTCCATTTGCATCAGTAGTGGGTTCTACTTACCTTTACTACAGGTTTGGAATTGGGAGCGCGTGCATGCACTTGCTTTGCTCACGTGTGGCGCTTCTGCACATGTGCAGGGCGTACCTGATGATGTCCAGTGAGTGGGCGGAGCCTCCCACCGCCACCACTACCGGTTTGCTCAAACTGGGGTGAACTGGTAGAAACCCACCACTGATTTACATCCATCCCAGCAACCTGAAACCTCATGAAAGTTGACAAAAATAGCCAGTTTTTTAATAATTAAGTTTGGGCTTCTCCAAATAAAAATGGGAGTTGGAACAGAAGGTCTTTGGAAAAATTACTCCTCTGTCTATTATTAATACCTCCCAGACTGTCCCAGAATCTGGCTGCTGAAATTTAGCCATTTTAGCACATCAGTAAAAAGATTCCTGCAATCTATTAGACAGGAATGGATGGACAGGAGTTATAGCCTCTGACCTTCAAAATAGACCATCACAGAGGAGAAATTGGATATTTCTTTTACCAGGATTATGGAACAATCAAATCAAAGGTTTCTTATATTTATTCACATCAAGATTTTGACTTTTAATTCTGATATTTTACTGAGTTGTTGTGCTATTAGTTGCAATTGTTTATTTTGTTTCTTGTTTAATATAAGAGACACAGTAATCTGGGCAATCCTATAAATAAATAAATCTCCCAGGAAATCCCAATCAATTTAATTAATGGAATGAATATATTTATATAAATCAAAGCTTGGTAGTTCAACCACCTTTTCTTCAAAAGGAAATGCAAATTAAATAAAATAACATGTGTGATCCATTTTTTGAACCAAGAGCTTAGAGGACAATGTTGATTTTATTTAAATATTTAATTAAATGAAGATGTGAATAAACAAGGCAAGAAAATACATATAAACTGATATGCAATACATTGGAACCTGTTTAAAATACTAATATTCCTAGCATATTAAAAATGATATAGTTTGCTAAGTTATATACCTTTTGTTTTTACAAATACATATTGTTTCTGCTGTACAGTACTATTTCTGCTTTGTTCTCTATAACAGTAGTTTCCAACTAGTTCTTTTAATATATGCTCATATGATACGGTTTGAGTTTATTATGGTCATAAACCATCAATGTAAAATGAACAAATTATCCAGGATAAGTATATTAATGCAGAATATATATACACAGAGAATAAAAAGATATAACAATGCAGAAATACATGCTAATAAGGGCATAATACTATGTCAAACAATTTTGACATCTTGAGCCAGAATTTCAAATGATTTTTAAAACTGGATGGAGGATGCATGGATTACAAATGGTTATAAACTGAGAATTACCTGTATTCTCTCTATGAAAGCTCTATGTGAGACATTTGATATGTAAATTCACTAAGTCATTATTTTAGAATAGAATAGAATAACAGAGTTGGAAGGGACCTTGGAGGTTTTCTAGTCCAACCCCCTGCTCAGGCAGGGAACCCTACACACACTTCAGTCAAATGGTTGTTCAACATCTTCTTAAAAACTTCTAGTGTTGGAGCATTCACAACTTCTGGAGACAAGTTGTTCCACTGATTAATTGTTCTAACTGTCAGGAAGGTTCTCCTTAGTTCTACATTGCTTCTCTCCTTGATTAGTTTCTACCCATTGTTTCTGGTTCTACACTCAGGTGCTTTGGATAATAGTTTGACTCCCTCTTCTTTGTAGCAGCCCCTGAGATATTGGAACACTGCTATCATGTCACCCCTAGTCCTTTTCATTAAACTAGACATACCCAGTTCCAGCAACTGTTCTTTATATGCTTTAGCCTCCAGTCCCCTAATCATCTTTGTTGCTCTTCTCTGCACTCTTTCTAGAGTCTCCACATCTTTTTTACATCGTGGCGACCAAAACTGAATGCAGTTATTCCAACTGTGGCCTATTGTATTGCAACCATCCAGTAATAACAAAACATCTTTGAATTCAGTCTTTAGTGTAGGCAGAAGGTTATCACTGAAAAGGTTACAAAGATTGTAACTCTCATATGTATATAAATATGTAACCTAAAGTATAGACAGTTTTCATACTCTTAGCTAGTTTTCACTTTTAATATTATTCTACCACAATAAAACTCAAAATCTTGTTTTTATAATTATTGTTGTATTTCTCTCTCCTGGTTGCACAGCACTTATTTTTGATATTGTGTCCAGATTAACAGAATAATTGTTTATAATTAGATACAGTAGAACAAGGTTTGGAAACCCAAGTTTCTTAGTTTTGTTTTTATTTATTTTTTTTTGTAAAATAGAGGTTCTGTAAAAGCTTTTTAAAAAAATCAGCCTAGGAACAATTTCTAGAATTTATCTCTGGATTTTATTGCTTAAATTTTATCCTAGACCAGTCAATCTATTAATTCAAAATGAATGTTTGATGAGTTAAGCAAATCAACTTCATGGGCTAATCAATTACATTGTTTTAGTGTCCCCACTTCTGAAAAATTAATTTCTCAGTTCCCATGTCTCTGAAAACTGATAAATTACCTACTCTGTAGCTTGAAAGATTGTGCAGGAAGCTGAAACTTTAGCACTATTTATGATTTTCTCCCATAAAGAATTGATTTTATCTCTTTCTCACATAATCCACTGTAAAAAAACAAACAAACAAAAAACACGAAACTGAATGCCACATGTTCAAGGTCTAGGATTCACCTGTAGCTTGTAATTAGCTGTAATACTTCCGTTAATCATTCTGTGGGCAGGTCTCATTCACTTTTCTGATCCAGTGAATGATACCTACTGATAAGACACCATTAATGGTATACTGTGCAATCTTCTCTTTTGCTTTGCTAATGTTAATAGCTGATTATGTCTATTCATTTTATGCTTAGCCTTGCTAAGAACACTGTACTGCTCATCTGAGCCTATTTCTCTGAGCTAGCTTGTTTTCTTGCAGAGGTTTCATTACCCTAACTAGGTAACATCATCAGTGCTAGTAAGGAGGGCTGTTTGCCTTCATTATCTTTTTAGGGCAATGAAATGTCTGCAAGAAAACAAGCAAGCTCAGAGAGCATCAAGGATCCCTCATTTCAACCCTGAGCTACAAATATTCTCCTTTATTGATCCTGCTTCTTTGGGGGAGGGACACAAAAGTTTACTGATTATTTAAAAGCAGAAAAGAATGCCTGCTCCATATGTGGTATTTGAAACATTCCAGGGGTAGGTTCTATTTTTTTTTACTACCAGTTCTGTGGGCGTGGCTTATTTTGTGGGTGTGGCTTGATGGTCATGTGACAATTATTTAGGATTTAGCAGAGGTACTGGTCTACCGGGCTTTTAACTGCTTGTAGAGCTGTACCGATCTACCCATTTATGTTTGCAGACATTGATCTACTCATGTATTTTTGCAGGCACTGGTCTACGCATTTATTTTTGCAGGCACTGATCTACTCATGTATTTTTGCAGGCACTGGTCTACCCATTTATTTTTGCAGGCACTGGTCTACCCATTTATTTTTGCAGGCACTGATCTACCCATTTATTTTTGCAGGCACTGATCTACCCATTTATTTTTGCAGGCGTTGATCTACTCATGTATTTTTGCAGGCACTGGTCTACCCATTTATTTTTTCAGGCACTGATCTACCCATTTATTTTTGCAAGCACTGATCTACTCATTTGTTTTCTTTTAACACTGATCAGCTGTAGGGCAGCCCTTTGAAGCCTCGCGGCAAGAGTTTAAACAGATTTTTCCCCTCTAGCCATCAGCTGGGACTCAAGAGGCAGCAACAGATTGGGGGTGGGGCCAAATAAAAGGTAAGAATAACACGGGGGATGGGTGGGGGGGCAGAACTGGTTCGGTGACATCATATCGTCATCACTACCAGCTCGGCAGAACCAGGCGGAACCCACCACTGAAACATTCATTCACTCATCCGATTAATCATTCTCTGTAGATTTGATCTGTCCCCCCCCTTCAGAGACCCACAAAAACACAGCCAGCCGAGGGTTAAGAATCACTTGGCACACTCCGCAGTTCTTATCTCAACCTTGGCAGCGATATGCACACCGTCTGCCAAGGACTTTATTGGTTTACACAAACAAGAAAATCACCTACGTAGCTTTGCCGTTCATCCAGCTTCCAAGACTACGAGGTTGCTCTGTTTGTTTAGCTTTGTTCGTCACGAACTTCGTGACCCACCGTACTGTCTTATATAGATATGTTTCTGGGTGTGGTCCAGTGAGTCATTGATCCTGTGACTCCAATCCAATGACTCAGGATTTCCTCATACGCCGCAGCTGCAGTACCCTTTTCTCTCGCCTTCTTTGGCGTGCGTCCAGGAATGACGTCTCTCCCTCACTCTCATCTGAGACACCTGTTTCCCCACTACTTGGCTCTCTTTCAGCTGGCACCTGAGCCGGTGCCAGAGGGGGAGGGCTGGGAGATCTGGCTGGCTCCTCTTCCTCCTGCTCAGAGCTGCCTTCCTCCAAAGGGATAGGCTCAGAGGACGGGGCCACAACAAGATTGATGTACAGGTAGTCCTGGAGTTGCTACCACAATAGAGCCCAGCATTCCTTTTGGTAAATGAGACAGTTGTTTAAATGAATTTTGCTGCCCATGGTATGATCTTTCTTGCCACAATTGTTAAATGAATCACCACAGTTGATATAGTAGTAACAGCGGTTGTTAAGTGAATCTAGCTTCTCCATTGACTTTGCTTGTCAAAAGGTCATAAAAGGGGATCATATGGCCCCGGGACAGTTCAACCACCATAAATATGAGTCAGTTACCAAGCATCTGAATTTTGATCACGTGACCATGGAGATGCTGCAATGATTGTAGGTGTGAAAAAATGGTGCTAAATCATCTTTTGTTGTAATTTCAAACAGTCACTAAACAAATGCTTGTAAATTGAGGACTACCTGTGCTTTATATACAGTATTTTACCAATAGTTTTAGGGAAATCATTATTTCATAATGTAATGGAAATCATAATGTAACAGTTCCAACTATAGAATCCAAAAGGGGTTTCCAAATAGAAACAAAACTAGATAAATTTTTCTCTTTAATTAAAAAAACTTTGCCAACTCTACCAACTCCATCACCTTCACCATCCACTCTTCCATTGTTGGAATTAATGCCTTTTTACATCTTTGCGCATCTAAGATTCTTGCTGTAAAAAGATATATGGTAATAAAGTTCAAAATGTTTTTTCAAGCTGTTTGCCCATCAAAACTAAAGATATCATTGCTAGTGGACATAACATCCTCTGGCACTGGCCACTTGTACTCTTTTTATGCTTATGAACAGGGAGAAAATTGGAAAAACATAGGCAGTAGGACATGGGCATGAATAAATGTTATTTGTTTATTTATTATACTCATGGTGTTATATCTTCGCTTCCTTGTAAGCTCTAGGGCAGAAGGTCAGTGTTCAAATCAAAATATCCTTCTCCCTCTCTTCCTCCTTTGTGAAGTTTGAATGTTGGATTTTTTTACTGCTCATTTTAGAGAGGCAGCATTTGTGTCCAGTTCTGTCTTTTGAGATTTTTTTTAAAAAAACAAGAACAACAGCACATTGAATAAAATTTATCGTACGAACAGCCCTGATTGTACTTAATTATTTTTATGAAAAGGCAGAGGGGGATTTGAACTTCCTCCTCCTTAAAAAAAAAAAATAGAAGAGGAAGATCAAATCCCTTTTGCCATTTTAAAAAAGAAAATCTTACAAATAGTACTAAATCTTCCACATTTTTTTCTGTTCACTGATTGCTTCCTGGAATCACCAGGTGATACTATAAATTTACAGGCCACTGCCCTCACTCAGCCTGCTAATGTTTACAGAAAGCAGAATCTATCTATAGCAATCTGTAATCACTCCCGAGCAAAAGACAGGAGATCTGATTAACAAAAGCAGATGCTGAAGATGTAAATCAAGGAAGCCAACTAAGATCCAAGAATAGGAATGCTACAAACTACAATGCAGGAGGAAGATATAAAAGCATAGCCAGAAGATGCATGTATTTAAAATTATTTAACAGTACAGAAACTACAGATTTCTGTTAATTCCTAGTTAATATAGGGCAGGAGAAAGATATAAAAGCATAGCCAGAGTATGCATGTATTTAATATTATTTAACAGTATAGAAACTACAGATTTCTGTTAATTCCTAGTTATTATAGAGCAATTAATCAACCCATAAGGGTTAAAGATAGATTGAATGCTGCATCCTAGCACATAGAGCAGGGGGGTCAAACTCATGTCGTCACGGTGGCGTCATGTGAAGTATCCTGACTTTTCCCCCCTTCACTAAACCAGGCATGGGCGTGGCCAGCGCATGATGCAACTGGCCCACGGGCTTCAAGCTTGACACCCCTGATGTAGAGAGTTTCAGCACGTTACTCATTTTTCCTGCATTTTTACACAGTTCCATAAACATATGAAATATTTTTAATCTCTTCTGTAGAGTCAAAATTATGTCGATCACCAAGCTGCTTTCCCGACCAAATAATCAACACATGCACTGACTGAAAAGGCAACTAATCAACCCACAAGAAATGCACATGTAACACAGATTTTAAAAAGGAAGGGATTCAGCCAACAGTTGTGGCCCCCGATAAGCTCTTTGCTGCGTAGTAGTATGAATTGTATCGTGCAACTTTTTGCAGCAGCGGAAAGTAAAAATGGATAGATAGAATGCTATCCCAACTAGCTGTCTATTGATGTGGCTTAGCATATCATCAATATCATCGCAGGAAGAAAAGAACACTTTGTTTTATGAGATTTAAGTTAGCTTTCTAAAAGAAGGAGATGACAGCAACCGTATCTAGCTATTTAGCATTTAATAATTTCCTTTGTGTAATGAGCCTGAGGCTGGAGAATCCTTCTTTTCCCTGATCCTGGGACCAGCAGGATAACTTCTACCTGCTACTGATTTTCCCCCATTGATTGTAATCTTCCTCTTCCTGAATGCCTGCTCCAATATATCCATAGAATGTTGAACAATCTCCAAATAATCCTTGGAACAGTTTGGGATTATTTTTATTTCCGCAAGCTAGTTGAGCTTGGAGAGGTGATTTATGTGCACTTTGGAAGGCAAAACAAACTAAGGATACTCTGGGAACTGGCACAGACAAGGAGATTTTAAAACACATCATAAAAACAGGGAAGTGCTTTGCCTCTTCCCCTGCCCACCCCATTTGATGCTTCCACAGTCCAATAATTTCATAAGTCTCTGCCAAATCATGTCGAGGAGGATGGTAAAGCATAAACAGTTTTCACAGCTGTGATTTCTGCCATGATTGATGATGAAATACCACTGGAGGGATGGTAGGAAAATGAATATTTATTAACGGCATCAAGTGCCACTGGTTTAAACTCCAAAGAGATCCATCATTTAATAAACCCCGAAATGCGTGCATTTCCACAGCAAAATGTTCAATAAAAACAGCCAGCTACCTTTAAAAAAGCCATCAAAATGGGCTGCTGATTCAGTTCCTTTCTTTAAACGGGTAACCACATTGGCTTGCCGGATCAAGATTACTGCGTTGTTATAACTTGAATTGAACATTACATCACTGGTATATCATGCAGACCTCAACTTGAAAACTTGCAGGCACAGTAGCTCCAAGACACCATAAAAAGACATAGCGAGCATTCACCATTCATCCTGTAGAGTTTGCTACTGTGTTATTTCCATTTTTTTAAAAAAATCACTTTGCTTGAAGGTATAACAAGGATGTTTTTCTTCTAGGACTTCATTCCCTGTACATGAATATGGCAACTAACTAAGACCAAGAGCTTCAACTTTTCTTATTGGTAGCGTTTCTCTTTGCAGATCATCATCAATTATAGATTTGTGGTTGGGTTCTTTATTTTCCAAATGAAAACTAAATATTTGTTTATGAGGTGCTGGAGGAGATCAAAACAATTTTCAGAAGCATAATTTCAGGAGACCGAATCTTGCAAGAGAAGCACAGTGGCAGTTTAATAAAAGAAAATTGATGGTCTCTGCTGATATAGCTCAGTGTAATTCCCCAATAGTTTTAGCAGCTTTGATTGCACAAGGGAAATTGGGCAACTGATCAGAAGAAAAACAGCTGCCCTGATGTGGTTGTTAACAACTGAGGGCAAAATTAGAAAATGCTAGAGTTGATTTTTCTACTCACCCCTCAAGTGTCTTTCTTTTTAGGATACTGTATATGCATGGGAATAGCTGTATGAAAGACTATATATGCATGATGGTAAACCTATGGCACTGATGCCACAGGTGGCACATGGAGCCATATCGGTGGGCACGCGAGCTTACTTCTGGTAATGCATGCACCAGCCAGCTGATTTTCGGGCCTTCTGGGCTCACCAGAAGTCAGGAAACACACTGTTTCCAGCCTCCGGAGGGCTTCTGGGGGATTGGGGAAGGCCGTTTTTGCCCAGGCTCCTAGAAAGGCTCTGGAGCCTGGAGAGAGCAAAAAAATGGGCCTACTGGACCCACCGTGCCATCATGTGGCAAAAGCGGGGGGAGCACGGGGGGGCAGGGCACATAGAATTATGGATGTGGGCACATGTACGTGTGACCCCACCATGCTCCCCCCGCTTTTGGCATGCAATGACAAAAAGGTTAGCCATCACTGCTATATACGGTATATTTTTAGGGAGCATTCACATTCTCAAGGCAACTATGTAATTCCAGTGCTTTGCTTACTGTGACGTTTTGCATTTGTCTCAAAAAAAAAAAAAAAAGACAATTCCTTCCCCTTCTGCAACAACAACAACCCACTCCACTCGTTAATTTCCTCTCTCTTAAAGGGAGAAACTGGGACAGAATGGAAGCCCTTACAATGTAACTCAGGATGAATGGTTATATGATGCAGTGATCTCATCATATTCAACACATGTCTCCCAGCTGACTGGGGTCAAGAATAGGGAGACACTTGATTCCTTTTAATGGAGCCTAAGATAAAGGTAAAGTTCCCCTCGCACATATGTGCTAGTCATTCCCAACTCTAGGGGGCAGTGCTCATCTCTGTTTCAAAGCCGAAGAGCCAGCTCTGTCCAAAGACGTCTCCGTGGTCATGTGGCTGGCATGACTAAACACCAAAGGCTCATGGAACGGTGTTACCCTCCCACCAAAGATGGTCCCTATTTTTTTACGTGCTTTCAAACTGGCAGAAGCTGGCACAAGTAACGGGAGCTCACCACATTATGCGGCACTAGGGATTCAAACCACTGAACTGCCAATCTTTCGATCCACAAGCTCAGCACCTTAGCCATTGAGCCATCAAGTCCCTTTAATGGAGCTTAAGGAACACTAATAGAAAGGAGAGGGGTGTAGTTGAGAATCGCCTTTCAGTTTGTTATCACTTTACTTTTTGCCCTTGAATTTGAAATGCCTTAGGCTGCACCACAGCAAAGGTCTGTGAACACCTAGAGAAGACTACTAGTAGATTTTTTAAAAAAATATTTAAAAATATTATGGTCCTTTTTGGAATGGTCTCTGGGATGAACTTTGAATGGAATTGAAACTGGAATTTCAAACTTTTCTTCCTTTTTGTTTTCTTCTTAGAGGAAATGCTGGATTACCACAGCTAAATTGCTGGGCATTGTCAGCATCTTTCCTAAATTTGTAGAGGTCATTCAATTAGAAGTCTGTGTAGATGTCAAGATATCTTTTGTACATTTGTACAAGACATTTTTGTACTCTGGTGATAACAAAGGATATCTTGACATCTAAACAGACTTCTAATTGAATGACCAGCACTACTTCTAAGGAGCAAGCAAAAGGGAAGAAAAGTTTGAAGTTCCATCTTCCATTCCATTCAAAGTTTCATCTCAGAGATCATTCCAAAAAGGGCCATAATTATAATACTAGTAATCTTCTGTTGGTAGTGGTGCTCACAGATCTTTGCTCTGGTATAGCCTAAGAGATTCCAGATTCAAGGGCAGAGACTCAAGTGCTTGCAACATAACATACTCAAGGGCTATTTTTGTACAAAAATGATGACTTCACAAATCTTTGCAACATTTCAGAATATCCTGGATATATTCTTGCAGAATCATTATTTTTACTAATTATTTTTTCAGCGAAGGCAACTCTTCAGTTCCAGTGTCTGACCATTAGCTCATCCTATAACCTTTTCACCTTTGGAGAGAGATGTTGCATATTCTTTGGCCTTCTTTTCAGAAGCTCTTGTTTTACATTTGAACCAAGAGGCTTTCAAAATTATATTTATGACTTTGGAATTTGATTAATGCATCATAGTGGATCTCAAAGAATAATTATAGAAGACACAGAGTGAGAAGACTACAGTGACTTTTAGAGTGCATAACGTGGGTTATATTTTTAATTTATTTAAAACAAATTTTCCATGGCAATTTATGTTAATGTCTTAATAAAAGCTTCTTCCCTTAAATAAGAATTTTTCATCTTTATCTTTAGAATAACAAGTCATGGGGAGAGAAAGAAACATTTGTTTCAGGTTGCTCTACATGCTTCAGGGCTGAGCATGGATTGCCAAGCCTTTAAACTCCTACCATTAACACAATGGCTTTTTAATGATTTTTACCATTGTATGATTACTTGGCTTCTTCGTTTGGTTGACAGAAACGGTCTTCAAATGCCCACTTTCCAATTCTGTAAATGCAGGTCTAATTTAATAACCTCATCTTATACACCTGGCAGCAAATAACATAAGAATAAAGGGAATCAGCTTTGCCTGATGATATTTGCTGTCTATTGTATACCATCAAGGTTATTTAGGTTGGTTTTTTAAGAAAGTGTTTACATACTGGCAGGAAAGGCGGCATTGATTGATGGGATTCAGTTGCATAATTTAACATATAGAGTTTGGATGGCAGTTCCAGAATGTTAAATTGAGGACTTTTTCTCAGAACTAAATGAAAGTGCTACCCAGAAGTCTTTAAGTTGTCAGAAAATTATACCATTGTAGAATTTATTTATTTTTATCCTACCTTTGTTTTTGGTAAACTCAAGGTGGTGTATATACTTAATGCTCTCCCATCCTTTATTCCCACAACAATAAACCTGTTAGATAAATTGGGCCAAGAGAGAATGATTAGTCCAAAGTCACCCTTTGATGCATAAAGAAGCATTAGAACTCATGGTTTCCCAGTTACCAGCCTATCTCCTTAGCCAATACTGTACACTACTAGGGTTTCCTACTATGCCACTATTACAGTGCTGACACATACATCTGTCCTTATTTACACTATACAGAGCATGATAAGGACAGGAATTCCTCCTTGGTTTCTCTCCCTTCCAACCAAATATCACCAGCTGGTATGAGCATATCCACAAATCATTCTTTATATGAGATGTAGGTAGGGATGGAATAAGTTTTGATGGAGAGACCAGTGGTTTGGCTATGTGTCAAAGGTCACCGTAATTTTGCACAGGTTTTTGCATGTGTGTATTTAAAGTGACTATTCAGAATAGTGCTAAATCTGTGTCCAGAGATAGTTCAAGCAATCCCCAGCAAATGTGAAGAAACATCTAGCTATGTCTCTTTTCCTTCACCATATCTCCCCTCACCATCTCGGCAGGTCAGCTGCTGTTTGAGGCTGATTCAGATCTCTGAGTTGGGGGTTGGCTCAGAGACCTGATGTTATGCACTCATCTGAAGCCTCCAAGTCAAAAACTGAAGAGACAGACTGATAGAACAACAATCGGATGACCCAGCAGGTAGCAGCTCCAGAAGACATTGAGCTTGATCAGATGACAGTAACCCAGAGTGATTATTGGTTAAAATAGGGCATATACAGGGGTGGGTTGCCCCCTGTTTGCACCAATTCTATAGAACTGGTAGTAAAACCGGTGGAAGGCTCCACCCACCGACCCAGACATCATCAAAATGCTTCTGTGCATGCGCAGAAGAGTGTGCACGTGTGCAAGCAAAGCAAGTGAGCACGTGGCCCCATTGTGAACTGATAGTAAAGGTAAGTAGAACCCACCCCTGGGCATATACCGAGCCCAAGGATGTTTCAGCAACTATGACGAGCCAAGCAAAGGCAATTAACATGGCCACACTAGCTGCTGGCTCTCTATAAGGGCAATCTCAAACCTTTGAAAACAACTCTCTGACTCTACCCTTGTGAACCTGTTATTTTGTTCCTTGTTCTGCATTTGGACCCTCCAAATGCAGGGACATCTGGTTCCACTCACCAAATCTTCTGACTCTAGAATCCTAGCCTATTGTAGATAGTTCTAGTGGCTCAGAATCTGCTCTCTTGCTTATAGTTGCTCCCAGCCTAACTTACACAGTAAGCTTATGACATGGCAATAAAACCTTACTTTGTCTTACTTTGACATCAGATGGCATAGGACAATTCCTGGGGAGATTGAAAGACCAGACTCTCTCACTTTGTCCAAAGCAGAATAGCCTGTCAGGCAGTGTCTAAAGTCTGAAGGGGAGGAAGGCAGAGGTGGTATTCAGTAGGTTCTGACCAGTTCTGGAGAACCTGTAGCGGAAATTTTGAGTAATTTAGAGAACCAGTAAATACCACCTCTCACTGGCCCTGCCCCCATCTATTGTCTGCCTCCCAACTCCCAGCTGATCGGGAAGGAATGGAGATTTTGCAGTAACCTTCCCTTGGAGCGGGGTGGGAATGGAGATTTTGCAGTATCCTTCCCCTGCCACGCCCACCAAGCAGAAGTGAAATCCAGCAGGTTCTAACAGGTTCTGGAGAACCAGAAGCAGAAATTTTGAGTAGTTCAGAGAACCGGCAAATACCACCTCTGACTGGCCTCAGAGTGGAGAGGGAATGGAGATTTTGCAGTATCCTTCCCCTAGAGTGGGGTAGGAATAGAGATGTTGCAATATCCTTCCCATGCCCACCAAGCCACGCTCACAGAACCGGTAGGGGAAAATTTTGGATTTCACCCCTGCCCCCAAGCCCTGCCCGCAAGTCATGCCATGCTTACCAAGCCACGCCCACAGAACCAGTAGTAAAAAAATTTGAATCCCACCATTGGAGGAAGGGTATGTATCAAACTACTCTGTAGTTGCTAAGATACATTTGACTCATCTGAGTCATCTGGCCAGTGAAGTACATCAGTGTTCCTGGCAAATCCTGTGGTGGGATAAGGAGGAAAAATTACCAGTTCAGCTCAGAAAGTCTGATGACTTTTTCAGGTGAAGGCTGGGGATCAAATGAGGGCAACATCATAAGGACAGAAAAAGAGAGGCTGCCAAGCCCTTGTTAACAGGCTCCTGGATGATTTTCATACTTTTGACTGTCTTCCGTTCTTTCAACTACCTCGAGGAGTATGTTTGTGCTTTAAAAGCAGGGAGTGTTTCTTGGTCTTCTCCCAGATTGCAAGCGCCAGGAAAGAACAGCTGCTGGAGCTTAAATAGTTTGTGAAAATAAAGACAAATGGGAAAGGGGACGAAAAGACAAAGGACAAACTCAGTATACTGTTCCGACTCCAGCCACTAAAACAATCAAAAGTGGATGATTATCTCCTGGACAGGAAGCTTGGAAATGGTCTTACGAATTTCAGGCCTAGAAGTACTCCAAAGAAGTATGATTTATTGAGCCAAGGTTTCCAAGCAGAAGTTGAAAAACAACAACTATTAGGGCTCTCCTTCTCTCTACAGGCTGAACTGGAACAATAGAAATATTATTCAATTTGTCTGCCTTTCCTTTACAACTATGTTTTCTCCAGTAAATATTTTTTCAGAGGGAGGATCAAGACAAATGATCTATGGAGTAATCTACATTAGACCTAGTAGCTAGACGATGCTTATTAAGTGTGAAGGCTGTAATCTTCATTTTTGAGCATTTAACATTTGTAAATAATAAAGTGGACTCCCTGAAAAGTGCCTTTGATGTGTTTGCCCAAAGGCAGACAGATAAATTGACAGAGCCTGCAAAATCTCAGCGGACTGAGTAAAGATTTGAACAATCTGCCAACAGACTGCCAAGACAAGTAGTTTCCACTAAGAAAGACACTCAACTATGTAATAACCCTTCAGGAATCTGCACCAAGGAAGGATAGAGTCCAGCCAAGCCCAACTGAACACTGAAAACTGATCCAGTGACATTGAAAGTTATACTTAACAGGATTAATATCAGGCTATGCAGTTCCAAGAAAGCAGTCAACTTTTCTCTGAACCATCTCATTGATGCCAACACTTCTCAGTTGACCTGAACACAACTGAATGGCTGGCAAGTTCAAAAGGAAGCTGGCGAATTTCACTGTTTTTTTATTTACGCATATTTCAAATTTCTCCAACAAGGTATTATTGTGATGAAAAGTAAGCCTTCTTTTTAATGTACCAACTGAACTGGGTTAAGAGACATTGTGGTACAGTGGTTAGAATGCCATATTGCAGGCTAATTCTGCTGACTGCCAATTGCCAGCAGTTTGGCAGTTCTAATCTCACCAGCTCAAGCTTGACTCAGCCTTCCATCCTTCCAAAGTGGATAAAATGGGGACTGAGATTGTTGGGGCCAATATGCTGACACTGTAAAGCGCTTAGAGAGAGCTGTATGTATCACTATGATGTGATATATAAGTGTATATCACACTTATATATCGCTACTTTAAAAATAAGTAGTAACATAGCAACTGATAACAGCCTAATGTTGATGAGCCCTGATGGTGCAGAGGTTAGAATGCAGTATTGCAGGCTAACTCTGTCCATAGTTTGGAGTTCAGTCCTGACAGAGCTTGAGGTTGACTCAGCCTTTCATCCTTCCCAGGTAGGTAAAATGAGGATCCAGATTCTTGGGGGCAATATGCTGACTCTTAAACTGATTAGAGAGTACTATAAAGCACTACGGAGAAGTATGTAAGTCTAAGTACTAAGGGCTATGATTACACCAATGGCCAAAGATAATTTCAGAAGAAATGAAAACCAATGAAGGATATGGAGCTTTAGATGGTTAACTGCTTTGGCACTTTCTCAGACCGTGAGCACTGCAGGAAGAGATTTTGAGAAGACCTGAAGGGATTAAGAATGTGCTCCTAGCAATGTGCCTTGCAGCAGGACAAGTTTTCTTAGACTTTGCAGTGGATTGTGCAATTTAAAAAAAATGACTTCATGTGTCACTCATTAGAATCTAAAGTCTGTCTTGATCTGAATGAGAAAATGAAGTGGAAGTAAATTAAAAAAACAAACTGCTACACAGGCCTATAAACCTTAAATTTGACAAATATTTGATGTTGGGAATTTTGCTTCAGTGAAGAGAAACCCTGATTTGCTGCTTGCCAATGATATCCACTACAATGAAATGTTTAAATTAACCTTACCTGGACAGAGGTATCCAGTAGAATCTGTAAGTGTAGGATTTGGAAGTATTTCCCTTCATTTATTTAAGTTCCTGATCCTAAAGGATATGGAGGCAGAACCACATCCTCTTATGAAATGATGACATTTCAATCATCTCAATTACGAGGCCACCCTCATATAAAATGTTCAAGGCAACTCTGTCAGTTTAGAGAGCATTTCACCAGTCAGTTGAAGCAATGACAATGTCTGAGGCCCTCTTTGACAAGAACTTGGAGGTGCTAAAAGAAGAATAAAGAGAGATTTGCACCACCTCAGAATGAATTTTAATCTCAGAGGATTCTTTATAATTTATACCCTGGTTGGAATAATAAGAGAACTGGTTGGTTGGTTGGCTAGAACAATAAGAAAAATAATAGTATAATTATTTTGCAAGAAATTTGGGCGATGGGAGATATTGACAAACACAGATACAATAAACTTCACTTAAAAGCAGTATCAAGACCAAAAGAAAAAAGAAGAAAAGAAAATCAAAGAGAGATTAGGCATAAGAGTATCTATTTTATGCTTTACATGATTTCTTTGCTGGGAAAGATTGTGGGCAAAAGAAGAAAGGGACGACAGAGAACGAGGTGGCTGGATGGAGTCACTGAAGCAGTAGGCATGAGTTTAAATGGACTCCAGAGGATGACAGAGGACAGGAAGGCCTGGAGAGTCACATGGACCCCTTCAGGGTTGGACATGACTTCACAACTAACAACAACATGATTTCTTACAAGTTCTTCCAGTATGTGATAAAAAGAAAATAGTTGCTGGTATTAATTTTGGTGCTATCTTTTTGATTATCAATGTCTAGCTAGCAGTCCATTGACTAAAGCCATTATATAAGAACAATTATATGGTTGATAGAGTTACCCATAGAATTTATTGTAATTGGAGGTCATTTCAGTGCCAGACTGGATTCCGATGATAAGACTTTGCATGCAAGTGTTCATTGCTACACATTTGACATAGATGGAATATCAATTTAAAGATATCATATCTAACTCTACTGGCTTCTGTTTAGCCTAGCGGACCTACCACTTAAATGAATATCCCAAAGGAAGGAATAGGAAGTCATTTCCCTGCAAAATTGGCTTTTTTGGCGATGTGAAATAAGCACAAATAAAGGAGACTATTTGTAGCTCAGGTTTGAAATGAGAGGTCCTTGATGCTCTCTGAGCTTGGTTGTTTTCTTGCAGATGTTTCATTACTCAAACTAGGTAACATCATCAATGGTAGTAAGGAGTGGGGTTTGCTCTCAGTTTATATTCTAGTGGCTTGCCCTGTCAGGTGGTCTTAGAAGTTCTTTGGTTGGGCTGTTTACTCTTGGCCTGTTTGACAGTTACTTGATTGCAGTATTGTTTACATGATTGTCGGTCTGAACGTTAATTTTGGAGTTAATCAATCTATGTTCATCTGAGTGCTGATTACTGGTGCAGAGGTGCTTGGGTCTTTTTGTTCCCTTTTTGGCTAGTTGATTGTCTCTTTTGCATAGTCCGTGGATATTGTTTATGTCGATGTGTCTATTGAATAAGCACAATTCCCAACTTTGGCCATGGTGAGTTGGCCACAGCAAGTTGGCGGCAGCAATTTGTCCCATTCTGTTATCCAGAATGTCCACTGGAAGGACTCTACTTCTGGAAGATGGACAGGGCTGTCCTAACCTTAAGTGAGAGGTCATTTTAAAGAGCTAATTATGCCTCTGAAAAATAACATCCAAGCTCTTTTATTCTCCTGAAATGGGAACTATCAATTGCAAAGGTTGGGCCAAATCAGTGGAGGGATGTGGTCTTCTGGATAATCTGGAAAACAAGCTGTAAAGGTTGTATAGGTTAACAGCAACATTTGAAATTGCATCCAAAGGCAACCAGTGCAGGACCTGCAGTAGAAGTGTTGCATGCTTCTAACAGTGATGGTTTTTAAAGGCAGCCCCAAGTATGGTGTGCTGTTGTATTCTAGATGAATGGTGACATGGGCATGAGTTGCTATAGCAAGGTCTTTCTCTCCCCAGATAAGATCGCAAATGAAGCTGGGCAAATAATTTCTGTGAAGGGTCCTTGGTACTCCTGAGCTTGATTCTTTTCTTGCAGAGCTACAAATATTTTCCTCTATTGGAAGAACTTCAAGCTATGGCCTCCAACTGCTATTATTGATATATAAAGTTAATGGGAGCATCACCAAAAGAGTTGGACGTGGTTTCTGTGGCCAATTAACCGACTGCATTTCTACAACATAATGAGTAAGACAAAGATGCCTCTTTCTCTTTTATGATCCAACTTCTACTATATATAAATGCAGCGGTCATCTTAATAAAAGAAGAGTTCTATCTCTTAAGTGGCTGGGAGACACTTTTCATACTTTGGCTATGGTTATACAGATGAGAAGAGCCTTTGCACAATGTTACAAAGATTAAAGGAAAGTTGTGAATAAATTATCAAAAAACAAAAATTCTGATCTTAGTCAGGAGAGTGAAAAAAGTATAGTTAGATTATTAATGGCAATAAGATTGATTATGTCAGATGTATTAATTGTTTTAGGTTTGAAGATATATTTATGAGGGTGGAGAAATGGCAGAATATTTGGAAACTCTAGCAAGAGGGATTGTTTCATAGAAATATTGGAAAGCAGCAAGGCTGCAGTTCAGTAGAAGTAGATGATGATGATGAAGTGCCATCAAATCATTGTCAATTGTTAGTGACCATATAGATAGATTTCCTTCATGATGATTTATTCCTGACATGGTCCTTCAGGTCTTCTTCCAAAAGCAATAGCATGTAGATTTATAATCCACTTCATAATTTATTGGTTTGATTTATTGGTTCGATTTATATGCCGCCCTTTTCTGGAGACTCAGGGCGGCTTACAATGTGTTAAGCAATAGCCTTCATACTACTACTACTACTACTACTACTACTACTACTACTACTACTACTACTACTAATAATAATAATAATAATAATAATAATAATAATAATAATAATTTTATTTCTATACCGCCCTTTTCCTGAAGGACTCAGGGCGGTGTACAGCCTGTTAAAAGCACAAAGACAGACAAGAATTAAAAATAATTAAAATTATTAAATAATTTGGCTCAAATATAAAACCCTCAAATTTAAAACCCCACATTTAAAACATCCAATTAAAATCTTTACATTGATAGCCCGGCCTGGCGGAACAAGAAGGTTTTGAGAGCACAGTGAAATACATGGAGGTCGGAGATCTTACGCATTTCTGGGGGCAGTTCATTCCAAAGGGCAGGGGCTCCCACAGAGAAGGCCCTCCCCCTGAGTGTTGCCAGCCGACATAATTTGGCCAACAGCACCCTGAGGAGACCTTCTCTGTGGGAGCGGACTGGCCGGTGGGAGGCTACTGGTGGCAGAAGTCGGTCTCAAAGGTACCCAGGTCCAATGCCATGGAGCGCTTTAAAGGTGGTAACCAACACCTTGAATCACACCCGGAAGACCACTGGGAGCCAATGCAGCTCGCGCAGGAGGGGTGTCACATGGGTACAATGGGTTGCACCCATAACCACTCACGTGGCCACATTTTGGACCAGTTGGAGCCTCCGGGTGCTCTTCAAGGGGAGCCCCATGTAGACAGCATTACAGTAGTCCAGTTGGGAGGTGACAAGGGTGTGAGTGACCATGCGCAAGGTGTTGCAATCCAGAAAGGGGTCAACTGGTGAATCAGGCGAACCTGATAAAAAGCTCCCCTAGCCATGGCCATCATATGCTCTTCTAAAGGCAGCCATGTGTCCAGGAGGACACCCAGATTGTGAGCCCTCTCTGTGGGGGGCAAGAATTCACCCCCAATAGTCAGCGATGGCATCAGCTGACTATATTGCGACGTCGGGAGCCAAAGCCATTCAGTCTTGGAGGGGTTGAGTCTGACCCTATTTCTCCCCATCTAGACCCGCGCGGCCTCCAGGCAGCGAGACATCACATCAAGGGCATCACTGGTGTGTCTGGGGTGGAGATGTACAGCTGAGTATCATCAGCGTACAGGTGGACTCTCACCCCAAAACCATGGATGATCTCACCCAGCGGCTTCACATAAATGTTGAACAGAAGGGGCGAGAGGACCAACCCTTGAGGCATTCCCCATGCGAGGCGCCTCGAAGTTGACCTCTGCCCCCCTGTCAACAGAAACTGCGAGTGCTCAGAGAGGAAGGAGGAGAACCACCACAAAATGGTGCCCCTATTCCTAACCCCCTCAACCGCTGCAGCATGATACCATGGTCGATGGTATCAAAAGCTGCTGAAAGATCTAACAAGACCAGGATAGAGGAACAACCCCTGTCCCAAGCCCTCCAGAGATCATCCACCAATGCGACCCATGCCGTTTCTGTGCTGTACCCCTGCCTGAAGCCTAACTGGTACAGGTCCAGATAGCTAGCTTCATCCAGGTGCCAGGGAAGTTGTCATGCCACCACACTCTCAACAACCTTTGCCACAAAATGAAGGTTGGAGACTGGACGATAATTTACTAATTCAGCCGGGTCCAGGGAAGTCTTCTTGAGGAGGGGCCTCACCATCTCCTCTTTCAAGGCAGCAGGAAAGGCACCCTCACTCAGGGAAGCTCTTATAATCCCCTGGAGCCAGCCTTGGGTAACCTCCCGGGAGGCCAGTACCAACCAGGAGGGACATGGGTCCAATAAACATGTGGCGGCACTAATCTTACCCAGAACCCTGTCCACATCTTCAGGAGCCACAGGATCAAATTCCTCCCAGATAATGTTCTCAAGACCTACCCTCGTCTCCTCCCCCGGACTCACCCGATCGGAGTCCAAGCCTTCCCGAATCTGAGCAACTTTATCATGCAGGAATTGCACAAAATCCTCAGCTCGACCCTGCAAGGGATCTTCCTGCACTCCCCCCCCCCCCGAAGAAGGGAGTGGGTCACCCTAAACAGAGCAGCTGGACGATTCTCTGCAGATGCGATAAGAGCGGAAAAATAGTTAGATTTTGCCGCTTTTATCGCCACTAGGTAGGTCTTGATATAAGACCTCACCAGTGTCCGGTCGGAATCAGATTGACTAGTCCTCCAGATGCTCTCTAGGCATTTTTCCGATGCTTCACCTCTCTCAACTCCTCGGAAAACCAAGGAGCCAATTGAGATCGGCATTGGGTCAGAGGCCGCAAAGGCACAATGCAGTCCAGAGCCCTGGCAGCCGCACTCTCTCAGGCGGCCACCAGGTCTTCAGTCAAGTCATGTGCCAGGGTCTCAAGTAATGGCCCAAGCTCTGTTAGGAACCTTTTGGGATCTATCAGGCACCTAGGATGGAACCATTTGGTCGGTTCCGTCTCCCTGTGACAGGGGGAAGCGGCAGGAAAGTCCAAGTGAAGGAGCAAATGATTGTCCATGACAAGGGTTTAATGTCTAGATCCCTTCTACCAAGATCATTCAACCACTGACTAGAGATGAAAATGAAGTCCAGAGTGTGTCCCTCTGTGTGGGTGGGGCCTCGAACTAATTGGGTCAGGTCCATGGCCACCATGGAAGCCATGATCTCCCAAGCCACCTCTGATGCCTCACCTGCAGATGGCAGGTTGAAATCCCCCATGACAATAAGTCTGGGGGTATCAACCGCCACCCCGGCAATAACGTTGAGCAGCTCAGGCAGGGTCGCCACCACGTGGCAGGGAGCCAGGTACATAGTCAGCAAACGCATCTGCCCCCCACGGCCCCACTTCACAAAGAGGGACTCACGTCCGGCTGTCTGAGAAACAATGGTCTCCCTTGGACAAAGACTTTCCCTAATAATCGCTGCCACTCCCCCACCCCTCCCCTGAGCCCTTGGCTGGTGAAATTCACGGAAACATGGTGGGCACATTTCAACAAGGGGGACCCCCCCCTCATGGCCCAACCAGGTCTCTGTAATACCTGCCAGGTCTGCACCCCCTCCAAAATAAGATCACAAATGAGGGGGGCTTTGTTAACAACCAACCTGGCATTACACAACATCAGCTGCGGACCCAGGGCCTGAGGCTCTGTGCAACCCAGGACACGAGTCGTGCATTGGGGGCCGGAGTGCGCAATCACTCCTAAACAGCATATGCGCACCCCTGGAACATGATATGGTCCCCTGCACCCATCATATCTGCCCTTCCCATTCACTATTTCAATTGCACTGCACTTCCTGACACCCCTCTGCTCCCCAGTCACATTTCCTTCCGCGATCCCTCCACTGCACCCAATTGACCCATCATTCCACTCAGTGGCTATATGAACCCCCCCCAGGTCCATCTCTACAACCCCCTCCCCTCCTCCCGGGTCCCCTTAAAATTTTCATTAAAAATTTTGATAAAAAACCCCTCAACTCCCTCTTCACTGCATGCCATCTCTCAGGGCTCCAAAACCCGTCATCAAGATAGGCCCTTGATAATGTGGAGGGCCAGGCCTGCGAGAGGGGGGAGTCTCACAGCGCAAGAAGGTCAGCTTTTGAGAGCATCAACCGAACCAAGGATGGGAAGGAAGGCCAGTCCGGAAGTCCTTCATAGTCCAGAGGGATGACTGAGCATAGAAAGTCACAAAATGTCCATTTGTAGTGCTGGATTTCACTGTCCTCTCACGACAGGGAGAAGGTCCAATGTTCTTTTCTCTCCAATGGAGGCTAATGACCAAACCATCCTCTCATGACAGCCGTGAGCCTGGTGAGATTTGAACTTGCAGTAATTGCAGGCAGCTGGTGTTACTTAGCAGTGCTTTAGTCTGCTGCCCCACCAAGGCTCTTTACAGCATCCTCTAAGCAGTTTACAGAATCAGAATATTGTCCCCAACAATGTGGGCCCTCATTTTACCAACCTCGGAAGGATGTAAAACTGAGTCAACCATAAGTCAGACAGGATCGAACTCCTGGCAGTGAGTTGAATTAGCCTGCAATACTGCATTCTAACCACTGTGCCAAAAGGCTCCAATGGTGCCATTGTAACTGAGTCCATCCACCTTGCTGCTGGTTGTCCTTTTCTTCTATTTCCTTCTACCTTTTCAGCATTACAGCTTTCTGTAGAGCATGGATGTCAAAACTGATCATGTCACATGATGTATCATGACATATTGTGATATTTTTTGTCTTTGCAGAGCTAATCTGGGCATGCATGGACAGGCCTGCTGTAGAGAGCTAGGACTTTGTGGAATGTGTCTGAAGTAAGATAGATAGAACTGTACAATGAAATATAGGACATTTATACTCATAAACTCATACATCCACCCACACATGGCTGCCTCATTACTATCCAAATGTAAGAACATGATATGACACTCACAAACAAATTCTCCAAGTCATCTTCCTCTCTGAAAATGATGTCTAAATCATGTTCTCCTCATCAGTTTAAATGAACATGTGTAGAAAAAGATGCATAAGAATGTCTGTAAGAAACACTACTAAATTTGTATGAGACCCCATACTTTGAAAGGTTGTAAAGTTGCATGATTCATCTGGCACTTTGAGACATGCCCTGATCACCTACCTGATCATCTTCATGTTTGGTAGGCATGGGAAAATGCATAGCTACCAAACATGAAGATGACTAGGTAGATGATCAGGGCAATTCTCAAAGCATCTTTTCTCTTCTCTTGTGCATGAGGGGTTGGGGGCAGCAGCTCTTGGCTATCGTGTGTGATTCCATAACTCTATATTTGCACATGTGGGTAGAGGTGTTGGTAAAACTGCATACTTCCCTAAAGGGAGAAGACATTTTATGGATACTGAAGAGAAGAGTTTACTGTATCAAGCAGTGAAATTAGAATCTACTTGGATGGGCAAAGCTTTCCCACCTACTCACCCTTGCCCCAAGCAAGAATTAATGCGGAACAACTCTGGAGAAGATGAATTCTTTCACACAAAGGAAGGGAAACTAGTTTTCAAGAAGATTTGGGGAATTATCCTGTCTTTTTCTCATTTATTCCGCTTCGGTGTTTTGAATTGAACTTTCTCTGCCTTTTCTTTCATAGGCGCTCCACCTGAAAAAAGAGATTCAACAACTTCTTCAAAGAAGAAAGCCATGAAATTCCAAAGAACTTAAAAAAAACCCAAACCACTCTGATAGCCACCGTTTGCTGAAAAATACAACTTTACGGGCTTCAAGCATACAGCCTTAACATGACATGTCAAGACGTTTGAGCTAAAATGTAACTTGACTGGCAATGGCACACAGCACTTGGGGAAATATTCACTTTACTGAACTTGGAGTTCCAAAAATTCATCTCTCTTCTAAAGTGGCATCATCGCTGTGCTTCTGTCCCACTTTTTGACTCTCCCCCTCCCCCCAGCTGTCATGCTTGCAAAAATGACAGATACTATTCTATGGAATGGAATTTGTGATTTAAATTTATAATGTTGACTCAGAGGCCCAACTTTATTTTAATTATTCATTCCATTGATTAATCAGCACACCTACTTGGCAATTTGGGGGTGGGGATACGTCTTTCTAATGATGGCTCCCCCTCCCTCTTCAGTATGCCATTAAAGAGACAATCACCTTGATCTGGTAGAAGAAAAGGGAGTCTGAGTTTCAAGAACTGGGATTTGAAAAGTTTTTAGACTCTGGCATTTACATGCAGATCTCATGATCCCAAACTGGGATCAAACAAAGAGGCCTGTCCTGATTCTCCAAATGTTCATTCCAGAGTTCAGAGGGGAAGCTATATTCACATTGCCCTGAATGTAACTATAGCTGTCAGTGCAATTTGGAACTTTGTTTTGTTTGTGTTTTGCATCACACGGAGAAATGCCAACTGAGTTCAAGCAAAGAACAAAACATCCTCTTTTCAGATCGCTGCCTGAACACATGCTACTTATTAGTCATAGAGATTTTCTGTGCTTTGCTTCTAGGGCTCAAATTGAGGTTGTTGTTGTTGTTGTTTAGCCAACCTAACATAATGTTTTTAAAAAATGATATAAAGGAGCTTGGGATTTTCTCTCTCCATCAGCAAGATCATTCTCTGAAAACTGAATTGGACCAAATCTAGGCAACAAAAAAAATCAGATGCATTTTTATGTGAGTGGTAGTTGCATGGCAGATCATAACGCTGATGACTGCTCCATTTTTAACCCCTACCCCTTATGCTTCTTTCTGAGCATATGAACCATTGAAGGGCCTATGTAGCAGTTTTGTGATTTTCACATACGAAAAGACCAGTTTGGATTGTGCTGTCCCAATTGCCATTTTGCCTGTTTTAAGGCCCCCTGCAGACATTGTTGACCAGAAAAGGGTTTGGAAAGAATCTCAAAACTGTTCTCTGCATGTTTTCCCAACCTTGTTTAAACAGTGCCCTGGCTGATAGCCACTCCTTCAAAGGAATGGCTCTCATGCTCAAACGAATGACATTCACTCAAACAGTAATCCAGCTCCTCTTCTCTCCTTGAAAACATGGTACATCTGGGCAGAGAGACAGGAAAGTCATTTGCCTCAAGCTCAAAAGAAGGCCTCAAATGTAGATCTTAATATTTTATTCACATTTTGTTATTTTGATGGTTTTGTCCCCACCACAGTTTCTTCTGTCTGTGTTCTTTGTTTGATTTGACGTGATATTTTAATATTTATGATGGTGAGGTAGATTGGATGATCCTTCTGATGTCAGTGGCCCTGAGTGAGTCATTTGACATTTGTGGGTTCCATCTCTATTTATTTCAGTAAGTCAAATTTTATTATGGGCCACGAACTGTATACAATAAAAATACTTTATATAATAGAAAGTACAACGCAGCATGTATGGTTTTTAAAAAAAGGTCTGCAGTTGTGCATAGTCTACTTTGCAACTGACAGCACGCAACATTACACACACTTTGTACAGGCAGCAAATAAAATTTTGCAATGGCAACAGTAACCTTAGGATTTTTATCTGCCAAAAGAAACTGTACATAGAATTCTTCTGCCTAGAAATGGGCTAAGAAGAGATGTTAATGATACATTGTGGGTGTCTCCTTAAAAATTACAGTACAGCAAAATATTGCCCCTTATTTACTCTCCCACACACTGCTGATGGCAAAATATTAAACTGCAATAATGCAAAGCCTCTCTGAAGTTTGTTATTTGCATGCTAGTTCAGATATAAAGCTGGATTAAAAGGAAATTTGCTATGCCACAATTGAGCTCTAAGTGACATTTTGCTTTATTCTCTTCATAATTCTACACTATGTCAAAAAAAATGTTTGTTTAAGTGCTACCATTGCCTGACTTTGTCCCAGCCTATCACTTGAGTATCCCAATTTATGTAATTTGTAATTTATTTGGAGTTTTGAAGAAGAAAAATAATTATCTGACAGGATAAAGTGTACTAGACCTTGGGGATAAAAGTGGACTTTTAGTTTACTTTAATTTTCCAATTCTGAGACCACCTAACTCCATGACAACACTAGGATTGAATATTCCTGGGCCTGGGGGAAAATAAAGGTGGGCATACAAAGCCACTCAATTTCATAATCTTGGGAATGGCTGATGAGAAGAGACCAGATAACACCAATGTATTTCACAATTTCTGCCACTCTTCCAGGCTGCAACCAAGGCCTCAGGGAAAACCCCTACGTCATTCTGAAACCCATTTGAGTCTATCAATTCCCTGGGTGGGATAACCTAACAGGCCTCTCTCCTTGCAAGGCAGAGTGACCCTGGCAGACCAAAAGGGAAAAAAGAGGGATTTGACCATACTCATAAGGTTCTCTAAAACTAGTCATAATGGCCTGACACAAAAACTAGATCCAATGTCTGTTGTGTGTTGGGGTCATGACAACTTAGCTAGCTCTATAGTTACTACAGTGGCCACAAATCTAACAATTCAGGCAGGATTAATGCTGAACAGATGTAATAGTATGTGAGAATGACCTTGGGAGACAGGTGGAAGAGCCACAGCCAGTCAACAATCTGATCAACAAAATTTGATACTGAAGGAGGGGTAGAGGTAGAGAAAGCATCTCAGAAGATATCCACCTTGTTTTTTGGGAGAGTAGAAGTGAGAGATGAGAAGCGTACTTTCAGACTTGCAAAATTCTGTTAATGTGTTCTTTGAATAAAGATAAAGCTAATATTCTTGGGTCTGTTTCTTGTCTCAACTTCCTCACAAGGGTGATAGATTGATGCTGAGCAGCAGGAAGGATGGTACACCGGCAACACTCCCAATTGTTACTTAGAACCAGTAGTGGGTTCCACTTACCTTCACTACCGGTTCGGAACTGTGAGCATTCAGCACTTCTGCGCATGCGCAGAGCATCCGTGATGATGTCTGGGCAGGTGGGTGGAGCCTTCCACCACTGCCACTACCAGTTCACCTCAGGGTGAACCGGTAGAAACCCACCACTGCTTAGAACCCAATTTAAACCAGAGAGCACCAGAACTTCAGAAAACTGAGACTCTGAAAACCCATAATGACTTGTGAGACTTGTGCTACGCACCTCCCAACCTCTGGAGTGTTAACTGGTACCAGACCAGAAACCTAGATGGGCACATTTCAAGAGGTGAACACCGTCCTCTTGACCCATCCAGGTCTTGTTATTGCAATCCAGGTTGGCCAACTTTGTCCACAATTGATTGTAGATGAATGTGGATTTATTACAGGTATTTTATCCAATATTTGAATATACATAGCCATACCCTTGTTTTGATTTTTATAAACTCTGCTTCCACAAGCAGAATTATACACATACATGTTGCTACCTGAAAGAAGCTGGTTTGAACTCCTCGCTTGTCCTTTTGACACTTGGATTTAATTGTGCTTCATAAATAAAGGAGTTGTGCCAGCATCCAGGCTTCAAAAAAACTCCAAAACATCTGATACATCATGGGCTTCTCTAGAGAAAAAGAAAACCTTACATATGTAGGTGCATGTGTGCATACATATATCTGTAACACAAGCACACACACATAGAATATATGAATGTGAGATCAAGGTTTCATGTGCTATGTACTGTGTCAATTAAAATGCCTTCTATTATGTCAATTTATAACCAGCTCTGTTAATAGTCAGTAAAAGTATTTCTCATTATTTCTTTCTACCCTTTTTACTATTACTATACTGCTATTATTCAGCTGTTTTTCAGATTATTAACCATGGCTGTATAGTTCTGAGACTTCTTTTTCAGAAGTCTTTCCATTCATCTTATGAAGTAGGCTGGGATCCACAAAAAGCATAGGTGAGAATAAATGTGTTAACCTATCCATCCAACTTTTTGTTATTATTATTAGGGCTGTGCAAGTCCTTCAGAATCTTAGATAACTCAGAATGCTATTCAATAAGTCTTTTGAAGCAAGCCTATCTGATCTACACCTGCCACTATAATGGGCGGATTGCAAAATAGGTATCTTTTGTATGTCACATTACTTTGAATTTTGCCATGCAATTTTTCTGATATCTCGTATCTAACTCTAAGATAGGTATGACAAATACACTTAAAATGTGAGCTTTTAAGAAAAGAACTCATCTAGAAATTCATCCTTCAGAAGGGGGAAAAAAGATATTTCAAGTGTAAATTTAAATAAAGTGGAAATGATATAGGATAGGTTTGTAATGAGCACATATGTAACTTGTTCAAACTGGAATATATCTGACCCACCTGTTCCTCCTGAAAAGCTCAAGACTCTGATTTGCTCCTAGAAAAAAGGTTGGCTGAGGGAGAATGACTAGCCCCAAATCCCTCAGTGAAATTTGATGCTTAAAGGTAGACAGGCCTCATGGCCACTACACTTCAGATAAAACAATATTCCCATTTCTGTTAGGAACTGAGGTATACCAAAATATATTCTTTATGCCTTCCATGGCTATCCTTTCCTGAACCTTGTGACATTGTTTAGCTTAATCTAAGGGATATCACAGTAAGCTTCAGGAAAAAAGATTATGACCCTTGTTTTCTAAATAATTGACATATTAATCACTGCCAAGCATGTTTGTTATTACTCCCTCTAGGGTTAAGTATACAATATATTGTATTATCCTTTCACTGTTGGCCAAGTTGTATAGGTTTCACTGATTTGTGCAAAAGACAAGATGTGAATGTAGCTATACTGTATTGAGGTGTATTTACGCCAAAATGAACCCATAAAATTTGATGGAGGTTATTTCCAGATAAGTGGCTTAGAATTGCAAACTTAAAAAATTGTTTAATGGGTTTTGAAGATTTCTGCTGTTCAAAAAATGGGCAGAAATCATTCTTTGGGTATATATTTTCTGTTTGTCCTCTTCTTTTTTTCTGCTAAAAGATCCTCTTATATCTATATGGGTACTCAAAAGAAAACTCAGTAGATTCATTCTTCAAGGAAATTAGTCATAGGCATGCATTTTCTTGGGGAGAGTAAAAATCATACCCTTACTGCATCTTGCTCATTGAGTATTTATTAAAGTGACTTGTGATTGATGAATCCATCTCATCTATCGTAATAGTCCATGATGCATGAAATCAACATTATATTAATATATATTTTTATATGTGTTTTGCACTTTTTATTAAAAAATGTATTTTCTCCAAGGTCTTTTTATCTCTAAATATGTTTAGTTTTCCCTAAAGTTTATTTTATATATATGATGACACTCAGCTGTACATCTCCACCCCAGACCACCCCAATGATGCCCTTGAAGTGATGTCCCAGTGCCTAGAGGCCATGCGGGTCTGGGTGGGTAGGAACAGGCTCCAACTCAACCCTTCCAAGACCGAGTGGCTGTGGTTGCCGGCATCCATGGAAAGTGCGCATAACTTGGGCATCCTCCTGGATGCACAGCTATCTTTAGAAGAGCATATGACGGCCGTGGCCAGGGGGCTTTTTATCAGGTTCACCTGATATGCCAGTTGCGCCCCTTTCTGGATCGGGACTCCTTATGCACAGTCACTCATGCCCTCGTCACTTCTTGCCTGGACTACTGTAACGCTCTCTACATGGGGCTCCCCTTGAGGTGCACCCGGAGGCTCCAGCTGGTCCAGAATGTGGCCACGGGCGTGATTGTGGGGGGCGATATGGTGCTCCCATGTAACACCTCTCCTGCGCGAGCTGCACTGGCTCCCGGTGGTCTTCCAGGTGCGCTTCAAGGTATTGGTTCTCATCTTTGAAGTGCTCCATGGCTTAGGGCCTGTGTACTTACGAGACCACCTTCTGCCACCGATAACCTCCCACCAGCCAACAAGCTCCCTCAGAGAGGGTCTCTTCAGGGTGCCATCAGCCAAACAATGCTGACTGGAGGCCCCCAAGGGGAGAGCCTTCTCTGTGGGGGCGCCCACCCTCTGGAATGAATTACCCTCAGGGTTATGACTGATCCCGGACCTCCGTATTTTCCGCAAGGCCCTGAAGACTTTTTTATTCCAGCAATCTGGGCTGGTTTAAAGAATTTTAATGGGTTGATTTTATGGGAAAGGGGTTGTCAGGTTTCAAGGTCGTCTCAAATAAACTGCATTTCAAACAAAGTCTTTGATGAAAAAAACCCCTCTCATTTATTAAGCACGATGTTCTAACACCGACTCATCGTAGCCAACACTGACTTCCTGGCGCCAACCCCTCCCTTCCTGTCTCCACTCCTCTGGTCTCATTGGCCATCTTCCAAGTCATTCTTTCCCTAATTTACCATTCCAGCTCAAAGGAATTTTCCCCCTCCCATCCCATCTCCTAGGGGATATTATCTCCAGGGAAAATAAGTAGGTGAAAAGTCAAAACGTCGCTTTCCAGATGCCCTTCTTCTCCTTCTTATGTCAGCACTAGAGTGAATGCGGCTTGGAGTGCTGACAGGGGTTTTAAATTGGGGAAGCCAAATTTATTTAATTATGTCTTAAATTATTTTAAATTTTATATTGTATGTATTTTAATCTTGGCTGTTCACTGCCCTGAGTCCTTTGGGAGAAGAGCGGTATATAAATTCAAATAATAATAATAATAATAATAATAATAATAATAATAATAATAATAATAAGTATGACTTACTCAGAAAGTAAGCCCTAGCTTGATTTTACACTTGCACCCAATATAAGCCTTACCCCCAAAATAAGCAATAATTAAGACCCTGCCCACTCCAGGATGCACAGGTAAAAATTAAGCTAGGGTGGGGATTTGGGAGGTGGAAGCTGCCCTACTACTTACCATCGGACAGTTGCAGCCAGGCCTTGCAGACCTCAGCCCAATTTTTCTGCTGCAGTGGCAAGACTTTACTGAACACCTCTGTGGTCTATAACAGAGCTCCTGATCAATTCGGACCTCTGTTATCAGCTGGAGAAGTCTTTCCTAAATGTATAAAGAAGTTCTTGAAGGCCTCTGAAAGTGAAAAAGAGGCCGGGGGTGGGGGCAACTCACGCAAGTGAGATAAGTCAGTGGACAACATCTTCCCCAAACATAAGACCTGGTGCCTTTTTATATATCAGTTCATATACTGATCCGCATGTAGATTTGGGAATCACAACTTGGATAAACTTGCATTGCAATGACATTGAATAAATTTCTCTTCTATCACGTTTCACTGTAGTGAAACATTCTGAATGTATCTTTCATTGGTTAGGGAATCACAACAGTTTAGGAACATTAGAGAAAATAGGTCATAGTACAATGTCTTTTTCTAACCTGTTAACGCTGTAATCCCAGGAGCGATGTGCTGGTGATTGCTGGGAGGATTATCAGAACTCGGCGTTAATAGAGTAGTGCTGAAACAGTATTCACTCCAAATGGCATAGTGTGTCTGCAGAGTAAAGGAAGTAAAGCAGATGAACCTGTAAGTGAGGATTGTATGAAGTAGCACTGATTGATAAGAGGCAGGTAGAAGCAGAGCTTGGGTGAGCTGCTCTTGGCTATACAATACATACACCTCCAAACATGTGGATTGTGGAAAGGAAGAGGCTGGTAGGCAAGCCACTCTTTGCAAGCCACATGCTAAATAGTTTGGAGCTTGCTGCAGGGCAGTGTATTCCCCTTACATTCTCAATAGCTGCTCTAGTGGCCTGCGCACTGCTTCACAATTCTCTTCCTGTCTCCACCATAGTCTTGTTTCTCTGCTGGTTTGGTTGATTTCAATTGTCTCTGCTCAGCTGAAATTCCCAGCTGTCCTTCCTCCTTGCGCTGAAAGAAGGCATGGTTGCCCAAGCTTATAAGCAGCTCTTTTTTTCCCCTCAGCCCCTGCCCTCTCCATTGTCAGTGCCTGGAAAGTCAATAACTTTGCTGTGAAGTTTAAGGCAAGTTGAAGTCAGCTGAGAAGGAGGAGATCCCTCTTTCCTTCTCCGAAACAGATTCCTCTGTGTACCTGGTTGTTTAGGACAAAATTAATTCAGAGCCTTCGGGAGAATGAGGTGAAAGCACAAGAAGGGAGAAAGTGAGAGTGGAAAATGTTCAGAATCACTGCTTTCCATATGAAATAAGGAGATCCCTTCGGCTGCTTAAATTACAGCAGAATTAAATCAGAACAGAACTTTTAGACAAGCAGCAGAAAAGAGAAAGTGGGAAAAACCGAATGCCTTTGTTTTTCTGAAGCACCACTGAGTTAAAAGATTATTTTTCTGCCTTCTTCCCACCAGTCAATTGGAAAAATCTCTTGTGAACAAATTATCAGCATTTCTCTGCTCCCTACGAAAAATTCACAAAATCATTCCCAGCACTTGCTCATCCATTTGAGGAACCCAGAAATCATAACATTTCTTAATTAAAAACACACACACACACAAACCAATTTCCCATGATTACCTGGCAATCTGAATTGGGATTTTAAAAAAAAAACAATTAAGAAGTGTAAAATCAAGGAAACTGTTTTGATAGTCAAGGACTAGTTGTTATGATGATTTTTTAAAAAAAAGTTAACTGCATTAAAAACTCCTGGGTGATGAATACACAAAACACAAATAAACCTGAATGAAGAAATGAATGAAGTAGAGTAATAGTTTCTTGGGAGAATGCATTTCATTCTACCCAGCGAAGTACAAGATAGAAAGCAGGATATTCAAAATGCTAGAGTTGATAGAGTTTCTATTTCTAAAGGCTTCAAGATTTGCAAGACTGAGGAAAGTCATTGCAATCAGTCTATTGTAATGCAAACCCAGGTACTTGATTCTCATCTCTACCATGAATTTTGCAGTTCCATGCAGGCAGCAAGAACAGAAATGTTCCTGGGTGGATAATGGGTGACCATCCACCAAGAATAGACTGCCTTTGCTTGTCACCAGTTGTGCAGGCCTGATCTAATGACTTCTTCTCATTCTCAGCTCATTGGTTCATCCATTATCCTTGCTTAATTTGTTCAAAAACTATTAAAAATCCACTTAAGTAAATGCGCACAGCTGAAGAAAGATTCATTGATTACTCTCCTGATGGTATCTCCTTGCTAGCTTGATGGCAGGCAGCTCTGGCCAATTTGCTGCTGTACACAGGAGAGGCATCAGCATTAGTGCTCTCCATGAGAAAGTGGAAAGTCTCCTTCTATTTTGCCTACCAGAGTATCTTTATTAAAGAATATTTAATCCCTCCCTGAAATTCTCTCTTCTTTTCCTGATGGCTGTATTCAGAGTTTACTCCGGCTATTCCTTTCAACACAATTCAAAAGTGAAAAGTTGGGGATGTGAAAACTGACTGCCTACCAGCATCTTACTGATCAAGAGTCCACAAATGTGTGGAGCAACAAAGGGTAATAAATCAAGGAAGATAAATGAAAACAACTGGAAGCTTTCTCCTGGTATCTTATTCACAGGCAGGGCCTTATTTCAATTCTGAACATCTATCCAGAGGCTTCCTCATTTATACAGGACTGCAACTTCATGTTCTCTCATTTTAATTAGGGAGGGACACCTCAAGGAAAGAACTCCATAAATAGATAGTTGAAGGAAAGATGAGCATCCCGAGTCTGTCTGAAAGAAATATCATCATAATTGGTGCTTACTGGCTTGTACAACCTCTGGGAACTGAGGACTTCGTTATCAAAAGAATTCTGTAACAATTACATCTGGAGGCTGTGTATATGTCATGACATAAAGCATAGCCTGAATTAATTATTTAGGGTGGTTGAGCCCACTTTTGACTTATAAGCTATAAAAAGTCTGCCTGGGAGATAATTAATTATTGCTGGAAATAACATATAATTACAATGTTGCAGGGAACAGATAAGAATTAATGTGCCAGGTGTGAGAAGATTAGACTGGCCTGACAGAGAGGAGCAACTAAAAAAATTTATAGATGAAGGCTTACAGCCATTTCATCCTCACTGACACGGAAGCGAGATCACATGACAGCTCCTTGCTGGCTCATTGGAATGAGATAATGGCCTTAGTCTCATCCTTTGTAGACAGGTCCCCATCTCACAGACCTGAAGCATAAATGAGATTAATTGGCCTTCTGCACTGAGCAAGCAAGACAGAAGAGACATAGAAGCCAGTATACGCACAAACCCCTCATTTAAATCTCCTCTCCTTGTAGTTTGAAACGAAGACAGATTGAGCGAGTGGGCTTTATCATATGTTTTGTAGAATAGAGTCTTTTAATCAGACCAGTCTACAAATTTTTGGTGGAGATATCTGTATTAGCCCCGGGGACAACATGCTACAGGTGGAATTATCTTATTTGTTTTATAGCTGTCCCCTCTTCTGGAGGGAAACTCGGAAATTATAAGAAAATGAGAAAAAGGGAGCATGGAGGAGGGAAGGAGGAGATAAATAAAAAGAGAAAGATCACTAAAGAAACCCTCTTCCTTCTCATCAATATTGCTCAAAATTTCTCAAATGTTCTTTGAGGGAACCAAGGCACCTAAAACAAAGGAAGCTGTAACTATCCACACATGCATACAAATATATATTAGTATTCCAGTTGCAACATTTTCCTAAGTATATATGTTATGTCTGCTGTATAGGAGGGCTCTTCACTGCAAGGAAGAAATAAGATTGGCAGCCAATTTCAGCAAGGTCATTTCACTATTCCCAGATTTACCACATTATTCTGGCCGAGCTCAGAGAGAGTAGGGATGGATGAGAAATTAATGGCTTGCGATTTTTAATATAACTACCTCGATTCTAGGTCTGCTATGTGCACAGAAAAACATGAAATGTGTATGTCTGCACAGCGAAATGGGCATTGTTCCAAATGTGGTTATCTACATCCCAAGTGGAAAAGTCTTCTGAATAAATAAATGTACTGAGAGCTTTCAAGAAAGCAAGCAAGCCCAACAGTACTCATAGGAGAGGCAGGTAGAGACAAAAATTGCCATTTGATATGGCTCTGTCTGCTACTGTTTTTTCTCCGATTGGTGTCACTGAAAGGGCAAAATAACTGGCTTTTCTCTTGCTGCTGCACTTTCAGAAGTCTGCTGAGTACCCAGTTTGCCATTGTTCCATTGAAAGAAGAGAAAACTTGCATCTCTCTCTCTCTCTCTCTCTCTCTCTCTCTGACTGATTTCCATGCCTCCGCTGTTCTATTTACCAGGGCTACCTTAGAAGGTAAGCAGCTGAGCTTCAAATTGCTGTATTTTGAATGCTGCATGCAAATGAGTGCTCACAGAACCGGTTGTTAAACCAGTTGCAGCCCACCCCTGACTAATTCCTATGTGTGTCCGCTCATTTGGAACTCATCACTTTCAATTTTATCCTCAACAATGTAATATCTCACTAGAGTAGGAGATATAGACCAGGTTACTTCTTTGAGAATAGAAAAAAAGATAAAGTAATGAGAAGGCCTCTCTAATTCAGAAGTTTTTGCATAGTTTGGTCAGGAATCTTGAAGATGATGTCTCTTTCTAATATACAATCTCTCTCTCTCTCTCTCTCTCTCTCTCTCTCTCTCTCTCTCTCTCTCTCTCTCTCCCTCCCTCCCTCCCTCCCTCTCTCCCTCTCCCTCTCCCTCCCTCCCTCCCTCCCTTTCCACACACACACACACACACACACACCCATCCATTCATCCATCCATCCATCATCTATCTATCTATCAGATATTCTCTGGGCATGTGATCAGTTTAGGAAAGTACTTCTCAACCTTGGCAAGTTAAAAGATGTGTGAACTTCAATCCCCCAAATTGAATACTGGCTCAGAAACTCTTGGACTTTTAAGTCCACATCTTTTAAAGTAACCAAGATTGATAATACTAGTTTAGATGGTCAAGGGCTGATTTGTATGCAAGATTTTCTTTTCATTATATACTTGACAGGTTAGATAAAGATTTTGTTCCAATCCTTCTGGTAACTTTATGAATGGATGTACAGTAGTACAGTAGGCAATGCAATATTACATAAAATATAAGGAGGGGAAACAGTGGTTTCTACAAGGGTCTGAAGATAAAGCTTAGTGATTTTGCCAGTGTAGATTTGGCACAAAAGTTTATGGAACCTTTTTTTTTTAAAAAAAAAAAGTGGGTGACAGTGAAGCAAAAACAAAAAAAAATGATCAAGCAGGGATCTTTTTTAAGATCCTATTTTTCAAAACAATGCATCTCTCTCTCTCTCTCTCTCTCTCTCTCACACACACACACACACACACACACACACACACTAGCATAGTCATCTGTTGTTCATGAAGGTGAGTGAATGCTATTTGAGGGAATCCTGTTACAATGTTCACACACATACATAAAGAAAACAACCACAAGAAAAAAAAAGCAGAAATAAGGTACTGTACTGTAGTAGGTGTGCACTATTTACTTGCACTCCAGTAAATATTTTTGGAGGGAGGGAGGGAGGGAGGGAGGGAGGGAGGGAAGGAAGGAAGGAAGGAAGGAAGGAAGGAAGGAGAGGGACAGAGAAAGGGAGGGATGTATGGGATCTGAATGAAATGTTGCAGTTTTCTCAATGTAATTTGCAATGCTCCTCCAGCCATCACTGAAAGATACATGACAATTTCCCATGAAATCTGGCGTTTTGCTAGGTGCAGTAGGACTTGAAAGCCACTACCAGGACTTGGATGATCAGATGGATCAAAGAGGTGGTGTTTGGCAGCAAGCATGTGATTTTTCAGATTTGAGTGGGCAAACTACAGGGTTACAGGATAGCCAGAGGCACTGTCAAGCAGTAAGAGGATTCTGAAAGCAAAGTCCACAAAGTGACACATTTCTGCGCTGGTTGGCCAGTCAGAGAAAAACATAGCAGTTTTCCCCACACTCTCCCAAATACTGAAAGCTACCTTTTATTCTTCCTTTTCAGGGCATATGGGTTCTGTGCTTGGTACAGGAGAGTGGACTTGGTCTTGCAAGCCCTGGAGCACTGCTGCATACCAGAAAAAAATTAAGCAATCCTTAACTGCCTTGAAACTCACAACACTTAGGCATTTCTTCCTTGCTGATGAAGAAACACAATGTTGTAAGATTTCCTTGGCATATGAACTGATTAAACAAGCACATAAAAAATCCAGTAACTTCTAATGAGTAATTTGTTGTGGAAAAGCTAAGAAGTCATTATGAAAGAATTCCAGTACAGGTAGTCCTCGACTTATAATGGTTCATTTAGTACCATTCAATATTGCAACGACACTTAAAAAAAGTGTGTTACAAACATTTTTCACGCTTACAATAGTTGCAGCATCCCCATGATGCTGCAGAGAGCTAAACAAGCTAAACAAACAAGAATGTGGCAGGTTGGTTGAGGATGGTAAGAGGATTTCAAAAAGGAAGCTTCCAAAGATGCAAAAACAAGAATGGGAAAGGAACTCCAGACTTCAGATGAATAGCATTTTAGAAGTACAAACTCTCAATAGTCCCTTTTCTTTAATAGCTGGATACTCAGTCTGATAGTGAGGCTGCAGGGTTGAGATTTGATTTATTGCTTTATGGAGATAGCTTTATATAACTCATATTATAGCTTCAATTGATTCAATGTGTTTTGATTCCAACTGCACTCTACCATGTGAGCAAATGATGAATTGATTCTTGAGTGCATTTATGCATTGCAGATGGTTATGGATAATATCTTGGTATGGATTTAAGATTAAATACTTCTTTAAAAGAATAGTTGCGAGCTCTATGACAGAATGTCTAAAAACTTGTGAAATGAAAAATACAACATTATTAGAACAGTATAGTACTTGACAATAACTTCATATATTAACAATGTATGTTATTTACTCTGCTTATAACTCATTATTTGGATATCACTGCAAGTGATATGGGATTCCCACCTTAAATTTTCTCTAATCTGTGAACTTTTTCCTATATTGTTTAAATGGTTCAAAATATTAATAAAATACCATTTCTCCTCTTTATTTAAATGTTAAACTCTTGGACATTTATAGTTTTCATTTACTCTTGGTTTTAAGACACATTAAGACATGTTTCTTGTTTGGGTGATAATTATTTTATGATGAATTCTTTATCAAATAAGAAATAAAAGGGGGGAGAGAGAAGAGAAGGGAGGAGGGAAGAGAGAAGAGGGAAAAGGGAGGAAGGAGGAGGAGGAGGAGGAGGAGGAGGAGGAGGAGGAGGAGAAGAAGAAGAAGAAGAAGAAGAAGAAGAAGAAGAAGAAGAAGAAGAAGAAGAAGAAGAAGAAGAAGAAGAAGAAGAAGAAGAAGAAGAAGAAGAAGAAGATGATGATGATCTTGGAGTTTCTTGGGGAATACATTTGTCGAAACATTCATGTCATCATCAGAGTGACAAATAATGCTTTCATTTGCATTTTTTTAAAAAAAAAAGTAAAATGGGGATAGTTTTTGCTGAAAATCATATGTAAATACAGCCATGCATTTTTTCTTGGCAACAATATAAAAGCTGTTGTTTGCCATTCTTCAAGAACCACTTTTTCTCCCCAATCTGTTCCTGATGTATTCCCATGAAAGTTTTATTCCCTCCTAATAGTGGGTTCCACCTCCCTGTCCTAGGATCAAGTTTCTCCAAACTTCCCATAGGAATTTTCCTTCTCCCTTCCTCTTGTCCCTGTCATTTTCAGTCTGCAGACTTCATGCGGTAGCACTACATTTGCTTAATGAAACAGACATTCTGAAAATATGAACTTGCCTGTTAAAAATAAGTGGGAACCCGCTATTAGAAGAGGGAAAAACTTCACTTTCCTTCCAGATGTTCCTAGTTACATAGTTTGGTTTTAGCTGCCAGATTTTAAACATGGGAGAGCTCTGATGTCTTTATCCCAGAAAGGAACAATTTGGTAGATGAGAATTTTGTCATCAGAAAATGTTCTCTGATAATACATTTTGTGGGAACTTTTTGCAATATTGAGGGGAGGGGGGAACAATTGTTTCAGTGTCCCTCATTTCTCAGCCACTCCGTGCAAGTGCCAGTCATATTGTTTGCAATATCTTTAAAGGATTCCTATAAAGAAAAAGAACCAGCATAGAATTATTTCATCTTGATAATCTGGTTGGGACAACAGAGGAGTTTTTGATCATTTATTTATCCAGCTTCTCTGTTCTATAATGATTGGGTTTCTGGCAGATGTTGGAGTTTGCCTTAAAGCACAATGGTGCAAAAATTGTCAAAATATAAATTGCCTATGGTTTAATAATCCTCCCTTAACATTATTGCAATTAGTCTTTGGAATTCACAGCCTATTGAAGAAGCAAATGAAGCAGCGATTGAATAGCTTTTCATTTTGTCATTGTTATTGTTTTGCTGTAGACTGTTTCCCCGATAGTTTTCATCATAATGGGGGGGAAAATAGAAATGTAATTGCATTTTTAAATGAAAGCCAAGCTTCTGTAGGTTATGGCAGAATGTAGATACAATTATGGGGTATTGTACAAAAGGGTAGGATTTCTCCCAATATCAACCACTTTCTCTAGTTAATGCCACTAAGGTCACTATTTGGAGAATTACCTCGTGAGATTTGGCACTTCATTTGCAGCATATATTAAAACTGTCCTGGACAAAGATTGAAAACACAAGTTATCCATTAATACCAAGCAAAGGGCGCACATAATGGACAGCCCCATTTAAAATTCTGTATGAAACAAGAGGAAATGCAGAGTCACTCTAACCTGAAAATTTCCTACCCATACTCAGAAATACTATTGATAACTGGCCAGGCAGGAAAAACAAAACGGAATGATCAAGTCTATTCTCTGGATTTGAATAACAAATTCACCTCTTGTCTGTTATGGCATGGATATAAAAATGTCAGCATCTGCTAATAGTTGCCAACTGCCTAATAAAGGGGTATCAGAAATTGAGAAGGGCTGCTATTAAGCTCTTCTTTTTTAAAAGTACACTTACATAGGTCCAGCTGCATCCCTGCAATGAATAGATGGATAGTCTACTTAAAATACGAAGCTTTCTTTTGCTATCTTCTCCTGGTGTATCATAGTACACCCCAAAAATAGTCACCCAGAATAAGTCCAAGAGTGAGATGGGTAGCATATAAAATCAATCAATCAATCAATCAATATGCATAGAAAGCTCTCTTGAATCTCCTGAGCAAATCTAAGAAGGCACACAATGGAAAAGAAATTGGGTCAACTGTTTATTTCTTCTTTGACTGTTGCCTATTTCTGTGAAAAAGTCCTATCTTCTTGTACATCCTCATATTGGTCCAACATCTGTGTCTCTAAGAAAAAAATAATGTTCCTTTCATATGTGTGTGTGTGGTAGGAGGGTGGTGGCTTTTTTTTTGCTACCAGAATGCATACAGATGGTTGAACATAAGATTGGTCAATTTATCAAGTTCAGTTTTGCTCGGTTTCTCGTTTTTCCCATCCCTAATTCCATTGTGATCTTTTTCTCACTGAGTTTAAAGCCTCTTTGTTTATTTAAGGACTGAATGAAAATCCATTTGCATTTTCACACACTTTGTACAATTACATGCATTTTAATGTGCTTCCTCACCCCCACCCCTGAAATACATACAACTGAATAAACGTTTGCAAGAAAGAAACATTTTTGCAAGCATTTTTTCCCTCCCTAGCAGCATTCTCCACCTAATTGATATATTTTTGTGCTCAGTTTTTAAAATTGCAAATTGCATTGCTCCAAATTGCACTGTTTTGAGGAAAATGGGCTGTGTTTTGCTTCAGGTGCATATCTAGAAATAAAATAACACTGAAATCCTGAATCTGTGTCAGTCATTTGCCTCCTAGTTGGTGGGACATGGGTAAGAATTTATTGCCTTGCAAGAGGGACTCTGTGTTAGAGATTATAGCTTATATAGAATGATATGAATGTGCTCAGATAAAACTGGGCCTTGGTTGCAGTTCTGGCATTCTGGTCCATATGGGCCAAAATGAGTCAGTGCTATCTTTACCATTAGCAGAAAATGATGCATATGGCACGGATGCAACACAGGCTAATAACCTAATAACTACAGCTTTTCTACCTACCATGATTGGTAGCAGAGGCAAATATCTATGGGCCATGTGGTGACAATCATAGCATACTGAAGTTTGGGACTTGGAATGTAAAAGGAGTAAGTGGCAAAGAGCTTGAGGCAGATGAGTCTGTGCACTTTAGCAGAATGTTTGTTGTGGATGGGGAAATGGACAGAGAAAACATAAGTTGTGCAAATGCTGGTTAAAAAAAGTAGTGGGTAATAAGTGGTCTGTGTTAAAAAATCAAGGTTTGTTGAAGAATAGAAAATGGCTTCTATATAATAGCAGGCACTTTTATATGGAAGTGAGAATTGCACACGTAGGAGAAATATGAAAGTAGGTTGAATGCAGTGCCAATAAGGTACTTAAGAAGTATGGGTGGTAAAACAAGAAATAGGGATTGCTGAATGAATGTGGACTGAATCTAAATGTGAGTGACCAGTGTGAGAGGAGTACATTGAGGTGGATTGATCACATAAAGAGAATGAATGAAAACTGAGTCATAAACCAATATATGAAGGGAAAGTTAATGGGTTGAGAAGAAAGGGAAAATTGAGAAAGTTGTGGTTGGGTGAAGTTGATGTGTGAGAGAGAGGCGAAGAATTTAAAGAACAAAAGGCAATATGTGAATTGGTATATAAAAGTGGTGGAAGTAAGGCTGATATGGAGAGTAAATGGCTTAATGTTAAGTTAGAGTTAGCTATACTTCTTTTTCTTTTTTCATATCTCACACCTGAACTTTTTTAAGGTTAGAATTCTTATTCCCTTTTAAGAGCTTTGCATATTATTGCTTATGCACAATGTGTAACCTGGTGGGATGTATATGTAAATGTTGAAATGCAAGTGGCTGTTTTTATTTTCTGTGGAAAGGGAAGAGAGATTGAAAGTGCCAAATGCCAGTGGAGTAAAAGGAGTTGCTATATAAGATCACAATATAAAAGCCTTTTTGATTAGGACTCTAAATAGCACTTGGTAACAATAATTAAAAAAAAAAACCAAAACCCTAAAGCCACAACATGGTGAGCAGCCTCAAATCTAGCAGAAGTAGCAACATAGAAGATCCAACATCAGCCAGAAGTTATATATTTGGATTGTTACAGACCATACAATATTCAGCATGCTTAAATGTTGCTAATTAGTTCTATCTCTGGATGGAAAGTGTGGCCACTTCACTCCCAAGTGGGCTGTTTCCTAAGAGACAGTGGCTCAAGACCATATGCCATTTGAGGAAATTATGTCTGCATATTCCCCGTTCAGTTCAACAGTATCTTAATACAAGTGAGGGCTGGATCACAGCCACCATGTTTAAGATGGTGTAAGGAGACAGGCCTCTCAGAGCTGAGCTGTCTCAGCTAATTTTGGCAAGTTATATATACTTCATAATGCCACGCATGTGAAGGATTTAAACTGCTTTTTAAGAACATTATCTCATTTGCCTTAATACAGACATGCAGGAAGAAGATCTAATTGCATTTATTATCCAGAGATAGGTGATTTCATAACTGCTTTGCAACGTTCCTAAATTCTAATATTTCAGAATAAGAGTGTTTGAAATTATGTTTGCAGTCTCTTAAAATTAGGAAAGAGCTGTATAAAACAAAGCCCTTTGTTTAACCAAGTGCACTTCCAGCTCTTCACTCTCAGTGCTCCTTTGCCCTGCCTTTGAACTACTATGCTGAATCAAATCTTGATAGTTATTCCTCTCATTGTGACTGAACCATCCTTTCTGTCTTTTTTTTTCCCCCATGGATTTTTTTTATCCTGCCTTTATTATTTTTATAAATAACTCAAGACAGTCAATATCCATAATACTCTTTCCTTTTACTCCTATTTTCCCTACAACAATCCTGTGAGGTGAATTGGGGGGGGGGGGGAGAGAGAGAGAGAGAGAGAGAGAGAGAGAGAGAGAGAGAGAGAGAGAGAGAGAGAGAGAGACTGCCCCAAAGTCATCCAGCTGGCTTTCATGCCTAAGGCAAGAGTAGATCTCAGTTATGTTGTTCTGTTATGCTAGTTTTGCCATCTGGTTCTACAAACATTGTTTTCTAGAGAAATATGAGTATTATTCGCCCTCTCTGACATATCCTGTTTAAACAAATACAGAAGTCTGCTTTACATAATCTGCTCAGTTGGTGGCTCTGCATCTTTAGTGTGTCCAACAGTGTGGCTAGTTTAGATTAATATTTGGGGCAAACCTAGACAATTGAGTTAATTTAATACACCATAGTCAAGAAATTCATGGGTTAGTATGTTGCGTGAACACAGCCAGTAAATATACATCAAGTATGAGGTAGCAAAGATTGTTTGGCATCAAAATCTCTGGAAAATTACATCTAGCTAGTCATTAGTACATTGGCTAAGTTAGTGGGCAGCTGTAGTTTTCCATGTTATATGGCACCTGAGCCCTGTTTTAAACCATAGTTAAAAGTTATGCTGTCATAGACATCTTACTATGGGGCAATATATTTTACTGAGATTGAATCAGAGGAAAGCATAGGCTTTAGAAAGAAATTCAACGAGCTCAACATTTTACAATATTTAGAGAAGTATTCTCAGAAGTCCAGCTACAGCCTGCTAGATCACTCTACTGAGTTTTCTACCCTAGCTGTATGATTTTGAACAAGTTTATTTAGAAATAAGGCTTATTATGGGCTTAAGCACCTAAGCTTTGTTCAGAAATGCAGCCTTGAAAACGTGATGGAGCGCCATACGTAAAAGTGAATGCTAAGCATTTATTTAGCTATATTTCTTTGGCAGCTTTTGGTAGGAACAAAGTATTCAATGTACAACAAAACGGAGGGAAAAAATTAAAACAGGAAGCTAAGTTAAAAAGATATCCTTTAAGGGCCTTTCTGAAAGAATATAGAATTGAAGCCGACCACAGCTCCTAAAGAAATGGAAGTTGAAACCTGACATAAGAGGAAACTCTTTCATGTATGTATTTATCAAGTGGGTTCTGATAATGACAATATCTTCCAAAAGGCCTCTCTTGCAGATCTTAATAACCTGACAAGTTCCAAAGAAGAAAGGCAAGTTCTAAAATAGCCAGATTGAAAGCTTTTTAAAGTTTGAAAAGGTTTTTAAAAAAAGTTTTGAAAAGTTAAAAGGAAATGCTGTGAATTGAGCCCAGAAAACAACTGGCATTCAATGAGTACTTCTGGCCAAAAGGAATGATTATGCAGGTATCTTGGCAACTAAGCCCAGCTTCATAACTGCTCTGTTCTAAACAAAGCTAGATTGGAATGGGGAAGGGCACTGGGGGCAGAGGAAATTTCTACCCTTCCTCTTTCCTTGAGATCAACAAAATCAAACTTTATTTAAAGAGAAGAAAAGATAAAATATAAAAGCCTTGGAAATTATAAAGGGAGATATGCAGTGGTGGGATTCAAATAATTTAACAACAGGTTCTCTGCCCTAATGATGAGCTGGGTGGGCGTGGCCATGGTGGGCATGACCAGGGTGTGTGACAGGCAGCACTCAGCCTCCTACACCCCCGGGAGCAAAAATGGGCCATGGTGGGGGAGACGTGCTACCCATTTTGGGCCTAGGAGGCTTCCCTGCAGCCTCCTGGGAGTGAAAAAAGGCCATGGGGGGGACCCCATACACCCCACCCCATTTTGGGCCTAGGAGGCCTCCTGCACTTACTTGGGAGCCAAAATGGGGCATGTGGGGACTTCTGGAAGGGGAGAGGCGGGAAGGGAAGGGGCTAATCAGCAATTTAACTACCGATTCGCTCAAACCAGCTGAATCCCATCACTGAAGATATGATGTTCTAGGCATAGTACAAATGGTGAGGGCCTACTACAAATGAACACTTTCTCAATGGGAGACAATGCAATTTCATATACAGACTACCAGAACATGTTAATAAATTTAAGATTTCCTTCCCAGTTTCAAGAATGAAATGTAAGTCTCAAATACTTACAAAATGTTTAAACTTTGTACGAAGTAGTAAAAACATTAGACTTTACCAGTGAGTAGTAAAACAAAGGTTAAACCAAATGTCTCATTCTTAGTTAAGCCTCTGTAACTATGTGTGGAAAAAAAATCTTGGGAGATGGGGCATAGAGATGCTGCCCAGGGAACAGTCAGATGAGAAAAGGCATAACTCACAGCTTGTGTTGGGCAGAGCAAGAGACTCTGTACTACACAAACCCTCTCTAGCATCTCGACTATAAAGGAGATGGTAGGAGATGTATACTTTCAGACTTCCAAGATTTTGTTTCAGTAGTGGCCAAAATTGTGGAAACCTTTTGGGAAAATGTATTTTTGAGGTTTGATGGCTAATAACACCACTTTTTTTTTTTTTGAGTTTCAAGATAATCATATTCTACTGCTGGAATGGCCTGGGAATAGCCCAGACCTTAACCCAATTGAAAATCTATGGAGCCAACTAAAGAAACTTGTTAGTCAGAAGCGACCCAGCAATAAAAACCAGTTAATAGAAGCAATCATTCAATCTTGGTTTCACATTATAATAGCTGCAGAACTAAAAGACTTGGTTCACTCCATGGGAAGATGTTGTAAGGCTGTAATTCATGCTAAAGGTTACCCAACTAAGTATTAACTGACATGATAATTTTTGTATATCTCATTTTTTCTATGGTGATAATTTTTGTATTTCACGATTTTTTCTACGTTTCACTTTTCTTCTTTATACTGTAACTGCTATTCTAATAGCAAATCCTTCATAAATTCTTGATTAAATTATCTTTCCATTGATATATAATCTTATGGTACTACTTCAAAAAAAATGGTGTTATTAGCTAGTTTTAGAAAATACACTTTTCTCAAAAGGTTTCCACAATTTTGGCCACTACTGTTATGTAGTTTTACAATAAAGTAGAATTAGCTTATCTAGTCATGTTTCCTAACTGGTCTACCTGATAATGAAAACAACATTATTCAAAGATAGAACTTCCAGAAACAGATATTTCCTCTGTCTTCATTATTCCTAGAGCTCCTACTTCCTGGAGAGCCCAATGAATTTATTCTGAGACTGCTGAGAAGATAGATGAAAGTCAATCCTTTTCTGTCATTGGTCTATAAATTCGGTCTATGTGTCAAAGAACTCCAAATTTTGCTGTCTCCAGCTTGGGTAATTTGCCTATAAGAGTCGGTACCACTGTACCACCATCAGGAGTGTTGGTACAATGGTTAGAATGCAGCATTGCAAGCTCAGTCTGCCCACAGTCAGAAGTTCAGTCTTGATGGGCTCAAGGTTGACTTAGCCTTCCATCCTTTCCCAAGGTGGGTAAAATGAGGACTCAGATTGTTGAGAACAATATGCCGATTCTGTAAACCGCTCAGAGAGTACTGTGAAGCAGTATATATGGTAATGCATCCTATTGAAAAGAACCTTACTGTATAAGTAGGTATGTTATCAAGACTTCATCAACCAAAAAGGAACAAGGAAAATTGTTCCAATTTTGCCTGAAAGTGACAATGAAGTTCACTGGTCTGGATAATCTGATAAAGTACCAAACAGTAGCAATTCCAGGAAGCAGTAAATTGTGGAGACATGATGACAACAGCAAAGAGCAATGAGGTCGAAGGCAGCAGACACTGTTTTCCATTTATATGAGAGAGTTCCTTTGGAGCATGTGTCATGGAATGGCTCAACAAAAAGAAACCCACAGCAGCCTTTTTGCCAAGAAGGCAAGAAGAAGCTGTGCAAAGCCTTAAAATGCAGCATTTGTCCCCCCCCTCCCTTCTCTTTTCACTTCTTCAGATATTTTGATACTATATGAACTACAGGGAAGCTAAACAATACTAGTGGGTTTGCTCCCCTTTAGAAAGAAGACTTGAAGAATTTGACTGTTGTGAACAATTTGAGTGGAATGACTTGTCAGGCCTGTCTTGACCAAATTTGCAACCAGAACTTAGCTAATCGGTGTGTGTGTGTGTGTGTGTGTGTGTGTGTGTGTGTGTGTATGTGTTTAGTGCTTCTTCAACTGTTGCCATAAGAAATGAACAATTTCACTGGGTTGAGATACTAAGTAGAGCATCAACTTTGCTTACTATATGCAGAACGTTCTGGGTTCAATCGCCAACATTTCAAGGCTGAAACGGCCAAATTCCAGCTTGAATATCAGAGAACCTTCCATAAGAGGGTCACTAAAAAAAGACCAACTGAGGGATGTGACTTGGTATAAGATGCTCTCTTTTATTTCTATATGTGGCCTATGGAAATGCTGATCAACTCCAAGCATTCGTCAAAGTGTTAGGGTGGAAAGCAGAGTCCTGTCCCTAAATAGGAAAAAGGACAGTAAACCATTCATCAGGTGGCTATATTAATTAAGCTATCCAGCAGCCGAAAAGAAAACCCCACTCTATTGTTCAGAGATGAAGATAAAATCTTTACAGTCTTTTTGTGCATATGAGTGAGATATGCCTCCAGTTTTAGCCCAGGACAAAGACAAACCAAATAATGTTTTCATAGTTATTAAAAGTTTCTGAAACTCAACTTATGAAAGCCCTTTGTATTTATTCTTTTCCAGTAACTCTTGTGAAAGTTCACTTCATAATTGGACACACAGATCAGGTGTTAAATAAGTGATATGCTCCTGGTTTCTATACATTTTAAATATCCTGTTATTCTCCCATGAACATTAATATATTTATTGCATTTTTTTTTACTCTACAGTTCTCATTAGCATGATATTTCTACAGCAGAGAGCATTCTTTATATTAGTTCTCTGCAACGTACAACATGAATAATTATCACCCCAAATAGATAGTGAACGGAGATGCACAAAACCTAAATAACTTTTCATGGGATACAATGGCTAAAAGGCTAACAAATTGGTTTTAAATATATTTAACCAGAAACAATTCCAATTGATTTTAGCAAAGCCCATGTGAGCAAGTCCCCCTTCTACTGCTGCGGGAGAGAAGTTAGGGCCATGGCCATCCATTATAGGATAACTGTAGCATCAATCCTTTTGCTAACCTGGCTAACACATATAGGAATTTGTATTAATGTTTATTGGTAGTACCTCCACTCTGCCTAGTGTCCATGAGGTCTGAGTCAGTAAATAAATCTTATCAATGAATCAAATACTCTCCTTTTTTTAAAAAAATGGAATTGAGTTTAGAAGTTTTGTCTTTATTGAGATGGCTATTTGGCACTGAACAGTAAACTCAGTGACTGAAAGTAACATCATACTAAATGAGGTTCTAATGAGGTTCTTCAGTCTAATGACGGAAAGTAACACCATACTAAATTATTAATCCAAATGTCTAAAATAACTGAACATTGTATTGCCAGTTACCTTTAAATTATTATTAGCCAAAAGCTGTTTTGGCTCCTGGACAGCTTTTTATATTGGAAACCTATTTGCAACTCCCAACTTGATTTGCACTTGTTCACTAAAACAGAAACAAAACAAAGCAAAAATATTTTCATATATGTCTCACTTTCTTTTATAATAGTTTCCACACAATACTTTGGGGTGGAACTGAATGAAATCTGCAGTCGTCTACTCATACCTGGGACTAAACTCTATTAAAGTCATTGAGGCTTATTTATGAATACTGTAGAATGTATCAAACACATATAGTACTGCAGTTGTGTATTCACTTACTTCTGACTAAGCTCCTTTGAACTCAGCAAACTGACTTCTGAGTACATAGGGTGGATTTATGCCACTCAATCCTAGAGATTCTGGGTAATTTACAAAATTGCAATCTGATAATGCAATGATACAATCCCTAAGAGAGGTAAGTGATAAAAGGCCTGAATGAAAAGGCATTCTCTGACTTCACTTCTGATGTATGAGATGAAGGGGCTTGCCTCAACTCCAGCAGCTGCTTGTTTCATGATACAGGCCGTCTTTATGCAACCTGCAAAAGGTTCCTTGTTGGTAACCTAAGAGTACAGGATGGTTTGCATTCTGCCTAGGCAACCATGGACATGATTAGGGCCTAAGACTTGTATGGTTTTGTATACCACAATAAATCAAATTGAGTTTTAAAAAGCAGCTTCTTGGATTTGATTATTGCAACTACAGTGGAACCTCTGCTCACGACCATAACTCATTTCCTAACTTTGGTCGCAAACCGATTTGATCGTGACCTGAACCTAATTTTGGAAACTTGGCATTTACAAAAAAACAAAAAACAAAAAACAAACAGTGTGGAAAAGGAAATCAGCTGCGAAAACCCTGATTAGGTCATGGTCAAAAGCATTCGTAACCAGAGGTCCTACTGTATTGTGTATGGGAGTAATTTAGTACCTTTACAATATGAAACAGATGCCATTTCCAATGGCTGTCTTCAAGGGTTGCCTCAGAATGGGTACATTCCTATAATCCAAAAGTGAGATTACCAGTGCATGTGTAACTAACATCAAATTTCTTCTTCATAGAAATTGATCCAATTGATTGATCAGCAAAAACTGATAGCAACTTCCACCCTTTTCTTAGCATGAATATAATAAAAGGCTTTAGATGTGTTCAGAATATCAGGGAGAGAAAAGAAAGTGTATACCAGTTGAGCAATGCTTTAAAAACCACAAACACCAGAATTATTCCATTCCCATTTTCTCTGTTTCCTCAGAAAATATGAGGTATTCTATCATGCAGATTTGAAGAATAGATTGAAGAAGAAAGATTCCAGTTCTAATTTAACAGAATATAGTGAGACAATACCTACAAAATTGTGTGATACCCAAATGCTTACATTCCCGGCTAGGGTTTAGCATTCACTAATTCACTAATGACTTTATAGAAGGTAAATACCACAAATAACAAGAACTGACTATATTTTAATTAGAATGATTTAATTTACTTACAGGTTTATATAGTCTCCTACACGTTAAATCCCACTGATTCCAGTATATTGGATATCTGAAAGATTGAAAGAACATAATAAATAAATACATAAATAAATAAGTAAATAAATCCCTTTCTAAAAAAAACCCATACTAAACTAACTTCAGTGTTTGGAAACAGGTATCTATTAATTAAGAGTCCACTACTTATACCCTGTAATGATATTTAGTAAATCTTAATTCATATACTAACCATAATTACTTCCTGCTAATTAATTGTATCAAATCCTTCTGGATTCCTATCTTAAGTAAATATTGAGTAGCCTACACTAATTAGTTTAATCAACATGGAGTATATTTCTTATGACTAGAAATCAGTCTGATTAATTAAATCTAATATAAAATACCATAACAGTGAATACAACAATTGTCTAAATTCTAAACTTAGGGGATAAGTAGAAAGAAAGAAAAAAAATCGTTTACTTAGGCTGAATTTTACCTGGCTTCTTTACTTTAATTTTAATTGAAAATGTATGTCCATATTAGAGTTTTTTCCCCCTTGCTTTGTATTTAGTTCTTTTCCCTATATCCTCAAATATGTGAATAATTCTCTACCCTGTAACATGATCAGGAAAATTTTGTAGAGAAGTCTATGTCAAAGTTCAAGGCAAGGAGTTCAGCTATTATTGTGACTTGTATAAATTGAGCAACCTATGTCACTAAAGACTCCCATGTTTATTACTGGAACATTTCAGATAAGAAAGGGATCTTATACATAAAATGCCCATCATACAAAGTAAAATAATTTCTGCATCGTCATGGAAAAGATTAGGGGCAATTCTTTTCCCCAATGTATTATGTGTGCATTTATTAAGCTCTTTTTTAAAGTGCATTTAGATCATATTTGTTTCCATTTTTCACCTGTTACACAATTCAGCTGTTCCAATTGGAGAGAGTCCAACTGAGATCTTATTAGATTGATTCCAGTTGGATTGAGTTTATAAATTTCATCAATCAATTAATAAAGATGCATTAAGCAATCATCCATGGAAGGGCTTGCAGGGAGAAGCTCAGTTGCCTGAAACTACAAGTACAGATGGGAAACCTCCAGCCTGAAATCTCAGAAAGCTGTTGCCAATCAGAGCTGATAAGGTTTTCTAGAAAAACCAATTGTTTGCTATCATGTAAGGCATGGACTTTATGTGAGACTGATTCAGTCACAAGCATTTGCAATTCAGACAGTCCAAACATCACACTGTTGTGTTATTTTTCTTATTCAGCCTACACATTTCAAGCAGCCATTTTAGGAAGAAAAGCTTTCTCAATTTTAAGCATCTAAAGCTTTTCAATATTTTTTTTAAAAAACACAATTTATCAAAATTCTCAATCTGCTTTGCCATAGGAAATAGAAAGGACTGTTTTTTTAAAATTAAAATAAAACATGGATATGAAAGAAAGCAAAGTCTCCATCCACTTTTTTTAAAAAATAATTTTTATTAAACATTTAAAAAACAAAACAATTTTAACAATTTTTCCTTTTCAACAGATTCGTGTTGGTAAAGGATTTCTTACTCATACATTTTTTCTCCCTTATTCTAAAAAAGCCTGCAGAAATGAAATTGTGTACATGGTTATTTATATGTGTATATGTAAATAAATAAATTAATATTAGTATATGTACAAAAGATACATCCATCCACTTTTTTAAAACCCACCTTGTTGTTATGAGGTGTAGTCACTGTACTTTGAACTGAACAAAATAATAATCAAAAAACAAATCAAAACCCAAAGTAATAACCAAAAGCCAACAGGGTTTGTCAAAAACAAATCATGCCAGACTAATCTTATTGCATTATTTGACAAAGTGACAAAACTAGTGGACCAGAGGAATGCTGGTGATATAATTTACTTGGACTTCAGTAAGGCATTTGACAAAGTAGACCATAACCTACTAGTTGATAAAATAGAAAAATGTGGGTTAGACAGCATCACCACCAGATGGATTCGAAACTGGCTGACCAACCACACTCAGCATGTAGTCCTCAATGGAACTGCATCTAGATGGAGGGAGGTACGCAGTGGAGTATCCCAGGGCTCTTTTTAGGCCCAGTACTCTTCAACATATCCATCAATGATTTGGACAAAAGAATAGATGGGGAAGTTATCAAATTTGCAGACAACACCAAGCCAGCAGGAATAGCCAACACTCTGGAAAATAGGCTTAAAATACAGAAGGATCTTGACAGACTTGAACATTGGGCGCTATGTAACAAAATGAAATTCAATGGGGAAAAAGTAAGGTTCTACATTTAGGCAAGAAAAGCAAAATGCACAGGTAGTATATGTGATACTGTATTGAGCAGTATATTGCTCAACAGTGGTGATTATGAGAGGGATCTTGGAGTCCTAGTGGACAATCAGTTAAATAGGAGCCAGCAGTGTGCTGCAGCTGCCAAAAAAGCAAACACAGTTCTAGGCTGCATTAACAGAGGGATAGAATCAAGATCACGTGAAGTGTTAATACTACTTTATAATGCCTTGGTAAGGCCACACTTGGAATACTGCATCCAATTTTGGTCGCCACGATGTAAAAAAGATGTTGAGACTCTAGAAAGAGTGCAGAGAAGAGCAACAAAGATGATTAGGGGATTTGAGGATAAAACATATAAAGAACAGTTGCTAGAACTGGATATGTCTAGTCTTATGAAAAGAAGGACTAGGGATGACCTGATAGCAGTGTTTTAATATCTCAGGGGTTGCCACAAAGAAGAGGGAGTCAAACTAATCTCCAAAGCACCTGAGGGTAGAACAAGAAGCATTGGGTGGAAACTAATCAAGGAGAGAAGCAACTTAGAACTAAGGAGAAATTTCCAGACAGTTAGAACAATTAATCAGTGGAACAACTTGCCTCCAGAAGTTGTAAATGCTCTAACACTTGAAGTTTTTAAGAAGAGATCAGATAACCATTTGTCTGAAGTGGTGTAGGTTTTCCTGCCTAAGCAGGGGGTTGGTCTAGAAGACCTCCCAGGTCCCTTCCAACTCTGTTATTCTATTCTACTTCCCTTCATCTCTTGGAATATTTCTGCAAAAACTTTTATTTTATTTATTAACACCACCCATTAGACATGGGTGGTGTTAATAAACCACCCATTAGACACCACCCATCTCATTCACAGAGAAACTCTGGACAGTGTGGAAACTCCATTGTTACTGTACCTGCTGTTTTCTTTTATCCTAAAATATGGTTATTATAGTTACAACTCTGCCTGACCGAAGTGGCAGCAAAAGATAAGAGTTTTCTGTGTCTCTTTGCTGACCTCAAGTGGTTGCCTGGATTTCTACATCTCAAAAAACGCTAGTCTTTCCTAAATAGCCTAAATGAAAAGTAGTGATACAAACAAAGCATTTAATGATATTTTCAAGCAGTCCCCAGTAGAAGTGGTCAAGAGCAGTTGTTTTGTTTTTACAGTACTACAGTGCTATAAATAGCAGTACTACAAGATTAAGTAATTTCAATCATGTGACCACTAAGATGCTGCAATGGAAAGAACTTTGAGGACTGGCCGTATGTCCATTTAGTCAGCATTGCTGTAACTTTGAGTGTTCAGTGAATGAATGGGCATAAGCCACCTGTATGTTTTCTTGGGAGAAGAGAACATCATACGGATTCTTGGTTTGAATTTGAACCAAATTAATATGTTCTCAAATCTTTTCTCAACGATTTCCTATCTGAAGGATAATGTAGTATCTATCTGTGTTGTAGGATGCAATCGGGGTCAGTCACCGGGACCATCAGGCCCAAACCTCTGACTGTCCCAGATTGGATCCTGCAACATTATCCTGGGACACATATATTTGCCTTCATTCTATCTGTGTGTTCTAGAGTCCTTCATCACTTAAACCCGAGATGGGAAACCATGGCCTTTTTATGACTTGTGGACTTCGATTTTGGGAGGTGAAGTCCACAGCTTATAAAGGGGCCATTGTTCTCCACCTCTGCTTTAAACCAATGCTTTTACATTTGAAATGAACAGCAAGACAAGGGAGCAAATCTTCTCTCATCTTACCTACCCTGTCTGTTCTTCCAGCGCTCGGCTGCTGGGGTTGTTTCTGACACACGATACAGCTGTTTCTCTCACATGATTGCATGGTTATTTCCCCTCCCCAATTTTTCCCTCATGTACACCCCCTTCCTTTCTCTTCTGACACATTTTTTTTCCCCTTTACAAATAGCAGATTGCATTGCCACAGTCTTTTTGATCTGGGGACAGAACAAAAATCAATAGCAATGATGTTGTTTTCTTTTCAGGCTGTTTTGCAATGAGGCGCATGATTCACAACACCTCTCTACACTATCTCACAAAGTGGTTTCTTGATGGTATTTTTCCCTGAGTACAGTTCTTTTTAATACTCTCTGGATCATTTCTTTGTTACTCCGGGGGTCCAGTTCATTCTTCCTTCTGTGCTTCAATGGAAGCTCCACCCAATAGTTCTCAGTTTCCCTTCCTTTTTTTCCTCCTTAGAGAAAAAAAATGTCAACCATTCAGACACATGCCATCTGTCCCCTACATCTATCTTTATCTCGCAAAGTCTTAATATGAATTCAAAATTGACAGCCTCAACCCACTGAGAAAACTTTATGAGTTTTAGTTTTATGAGAGTTATTGTTTCTTTAAAAATGTTTTTTTTTAAATCAGAATATTTGTATTGGGATTCCACATTCATAGAATCTAGTGGCCACCAATCCTTTCTTCTTATAGGCTATCAAAATGCCTGCCTAACACTGCAGAAATGACATACTGTGTTTCCCCCAAAATAAGATCCTGTCTTATATTTTTTGAACCCCAAAATAAGCACTTGGCCTTATTTTCAGGGAGGTCTTATTATTTTGGGGCACATGCAGCAAGACGGGGCTCCTCTTGTCATCTTACCTGATTTCCAGCTTTGTCTCCCTAACCTGAACCAGGGGAAATGGCTGTTCTGCCCCAGCTTCAGATTCCCAGAGAATGTGATACACACCAACCTTCACAAACACTGTTTAATTCCAAACAAACCCCTTTCAAGAATGCAGGCTTCCCGTGCAAAGGGTCCTTGTCAAAGGTTGGCAATCAGCCCAGAAAACCAGATATGAGAAGTCACTTGCTCTCCAAGATACTCTGTAGTAATAAGACATTGTTTCCAGCAAGAAAGCACTAGCTGCGTGCGACTTAAATAGGCTAAGGGATTGGCCAATTATCCTCAAGCCATACTCCTCCTCCTGAGTAGTCACTCCTGCCTTTTGGCAGCCCTGTATGCCCAAGCATTGAGAAGAGGCTCCTCCACTTCACTCTCTCCACTGGAAGGAGCCTCTGGAGGTTCTGAAGGCCCTGGTTGAGTCTCTGCCTCTGGCATCACATCCTCTGCAGCCTTCACGCTGTCTGACACGAGTGCTGGCTGTGCAGGCTGCTGGCGCGACATCACACCAGCCTCCTCATCCTTGGGATCAGCCATAATTCATGCATGCTGCTGGTGGGGCACAACAATGGCAGGGACTGGCTGCACATATGTTTAAATATTTTCAGGGAGCGCTTATTTTCGGGAAGGGCTTATTTTAACACATGTGCTCAAAAGCCCAATTGGGCTTATTACCAGGGGATAAGGAAAACATGGTATAAAACAGTGGAAAGCATTTTAAAAGGATATTTTGCCAAGGTCATTTGCGCTAATCAAGTTTCTGCTTTTGAAGCATTAAACAAACTGTACCCTTGGCTTCCAAAACTGCAAATTTACCTGGGCAGGTGCATGCAAAGCTATAGTTCCAGGGGCAACCATGTTTTCTGTCCATGAAGACGCATATAACTTGAGACAACAATTGAAGCAACTGTGGAACCTTGCAATAGATGCACTTTCAGAGAATTATTCACACAAACACACACACACCACTGTGTAAAAATTTAAACCTCATCCGGTACGTGATCACTGTCCTGTGTCAAGCTCTGGATGACCTAGGAGAGGCCCATAGCAGTCATGATGGCCACTAACTCTCAAGCTGTTTCATTCCAAGAGAAGGCAGATTGAGGTCCAGAACTCCACAGTCAACCTAGAGATGGCGTTAAGGAGCTCAGTCAGATTGGTTGCTATGCTGGGAGGTTGGTACAATCCCAACTGATCTCTAGATCCCAATTTAATGAACAGAGCATCACATCCAGTGACCCTGAAAGTTGTAAGTAATTCCCAAACAACAATTGCCACACTTCCTCTCTTGCCCCGTGATTTGCGCTACACCAAAACCCCAGGTGGGCATTTCTTTGAAAAGGCCACTCCAGCTTTTGAGGCCAATCAGATCTTGGAAATACATGCCAGCACAGCCCTCTTATCAATCATTAAGTCCCAGTTAAGGGAGGCCTTCTTACAGACTGACCTAACAATTAGATGTGACAGTTAAATGCAGGCACTATAAAGGTCTGCTGACTGGGTACAGGGGCTGAGACCAAGGAGCTGGAATGTGAAACCAGGACATAAGTCTCACATTCTCCAAGAATGACCCTCTCCCTGCCCCTTTCCATATCTCCCTACTCCCATCCTCAAATTAATACTTTGGCCCACTTGCAAAGATCAATCCAGGCCCCTCAATTTCCAAGCCTGGAGAGCTCCTATAAAACTCAATCACATCTATCCCAGGGAGAGGAAGCCAAGCACTTTTTAAAAATTCAACTTCATTGGTTGTCACATCATCTGGCTACTCAACACCCACCTACCCCACTCTATCCACAAATACACAGAGAGACACAGCCAAACATATGCACACCCATGAACCCAACTACCATCACTCATACCCAATCCACCAATCTCCTCCTCTTGTTTTCTTCTGAAACCAGAATCAAAGTACCTAGTCCGCAAATGGAATTACACGAAATGAATGTCTGTTTCCTCCCTGGAAGTAGCAGAGGTGGGATGGGAGGGTCCATACTAATATCATGCTGCTACCTTTCTTCACCCAGGCACCAACAACACCTCCAAAACTGCAAAGTCCAAGTAGACTTCTCAGATGAAAAGCTTCCAAAATATAATTCTCAGCCATTTTAGGCAACGGTCATCAAGCTCATACAGTTCCCAGCAGTAGAGATGTCATTAGCAAAAGGGTTACAAATGCAAGCCTGTTTGCTCCTTCAGCCAGTACCAAGCATGAAAACTCAACAAGTTATGACAAACATGACTGGTGGCAAGCTCACAGAGGCAGCCAATGCTCAAATGCAACCAGTGTGGCTCCAACCTGCCCTTTCAACTTCCAAGCTCTAAACGGTGCCTGGTCCATAGATACTGTAAATACCAGAGTTGCAAGTGGACAACAACAAACACGGTGTGTTCTCCAGCTCCTCTGACTCCTTTACTCTCTCCATCCTTCTAGACAAGGACAGAGCAGACTCATCTTCCAGACCCAGGTCTATGCAAGCAATCAACAGCAAAGGAGATGGCCACCATGACCAACAGCAAAACTGATACAGCCACTAACTCAAAATGGCTCCAGCTTTCCTGGTCCCTCCAGCATCCAAGACAAGTCTCTAAGATAAATGAGTAGACCTAAATCTCATAGCAATCATGGTAGGTGCAGTAAAACAAACAAACATGCTAATTCAGTTATCCAACTAGATCCATTTCAGATTCCTATTCTCTATCTTGTTGAGTCGCTCCATCAACGGTTAGTAGATAGAATCATATGGCATTCATATAAAGTATTTCCATGAGAAAAGAAAAGAGATGAGAACTTTAGATAGCTGTACAGTAGATCAATTTGTCAAACTTCAGTTCCAGGGCACTAATTATGTGCTGTCATGAGCTTGAATGATGGGATGTACTTGTTTTATATGAGTACATTTAGGTGACAAGAGTATAGTTAAGATTCCACAATTCAAAAAACAACAAAAAAGCTAGATTCCCTTCAGATCAATTCAGAAGCCACCCAGAGGCCCTATCTGAAATCTGATTCGAACATTTAAAGTCCTGTGCTGCCTCTTGATCATAATTGTCAAAGAAAAGGTCACAATTTATTATCTAGTTGACAGTGCTTTATTGAGTGAAATTTCAAATTGTATAATTTCACTAATTTTTGTATGTCTTCAAAGAAGACAATTGAAAAAGAAATAAAAGCAATGTAAACTTATTTTGGGTTCTTGGGAAAACTGGACAACATTTATAGATGGCACAAGCATCTTGATGTTCCTGGAGGTATTGAGCTGCCATATTTTGTATATATAACCTCAAGAAGTTTTTATGCAAAAACAGCTTTTACAGTTTGGGAGAGCCCCTTGATTTTCCCATTTTGTTTTAGAGAGCAAGTCTTTTGTGAGTATTCTGCCCTTGTGAATATTTTTTTTATTCACAAGAAAAAGTCAACAGAAGAAAAGAGCATGGGTATTTATTGAAAAGAAACTTCCTTCTTTTCTAGCAAGAATGGGAACAGGCTCCCCATTTTTTAAAAATTTGATTTATTTGCCGCCCTTCTCCGGAGACTCAGGGTGGCTTACAATGTGTTAAGCAATAGCCTTCATACTTTTGTACATTTATACAAAGTCAGCTTATTGCCCCCACAATCTGGGTCCTCATTTTACCTACCTTAGAAAGGATGGAAGGCTGAGTCAACCTTGAGCCTGGTGAGATTTGAATTTGCAGTAATTGCAGGCAGCTGATGTTAATAACTGTTAATAACAGTGCTTTAGTCTGCTGCGCCACCAGGGCTCCCGCCATTAACTGATTAGTGTTGCTATTTTAAGTGTAATTTAAGTGTTGCTAAATTTTAAGTGTAATTTCTACCTTGAAAAATCTCAGCAGGAGAAGTGTAAAGCTTCGGGAGCTACAACAAAGGAAAACTATTTAAGATTTTTAATATTTTCTGCTCAACTGACCCTAAAGTCACTGAACATGCAATAGGACGTAGAGCATCCAATGGTAGAGCATAAGTCATAAATCATAAGTTTATTTTTGTCAAGCAAATATTATTATTATTATTATTATTATTATTATTATTATTATTATTATTATTATTATTATTATTATTATTATTATTATTATTTTATTTCTATACCACCCCTCTCCCGAAGGACTTGGGGCAGTGTACAGCCTAATAAAAACACAATATATAAACATCATAATTAGATTTTTAAAAAATGTTAAAAATATTACACTGTTTGGCCAAATAATTTAAAAACACCAATTAAAACTCCAATTTAAAAAACTCACTTATGAAGATAGCCCTGCCTGTCAGAAAATCAGGGCCTTGAGGGCACAGCGAAAAGTCCGGAGGTTGGAGATTGTGTGTATTTCAGGGGGGAGTTCATTCCAGAGGACAGGGGCTCCCACAGAGAAAGCTCTACCCCTGGGTATCGTCAGCCAACATTGCTTGGCCGACGATACCCTGAGGAGTCCCAGTCTGTGGGAGTGAACTGGCCGGTGGGAGGCTATCGGTGGCAGAAGGCGGTCCCGTAGATACCCAGGTCCTGAGCCATGGAGCGCTTTAAAGGTGGTAACCAGCACCTTGAATCACACCTGGAAGACCACTGGGAGTGCAGCTCGCGCAGGAGAGGTGTTACGTAGGCGCAATGAGGTGCGCCCATAATCACCCATGCAGCCATATTCTGGACCAGTTGGAGCCTCCGAGTGCTCTTCAAGGGGAGCTATATAAGATAACAGGTAAAAGTATAAACATAATTTTGATACATGAAAAGAGTAAGTAAAAATTAATATTAGGACAGGGACGGTAGGCACGCTGGTGCGCTTATGCACACCCCTTACAGACCTCTTAAGAATGGAGTGAGGTCAACAGTAGACAGTTTAAGGTTAAAGTTTTGGGGGTTTGAGGAAGAAACTACAGAGTCAGGTAGTGCATTCAAGGCATTGACTACTCTATTGCTGAAGTCACATTTTCTGCAATTGAGTTTGGAACAGTTTACCTTGAGTTTGTATCTATTATTTGCTCATGTATTGTTGTGGTGGAAGCTGAAGTAGTCATTGACAGGAAGGACATTGTAGCAGATAATTTTATGTACTATGCTTAGGTCAGACTTAAGTTGGCATCCACTGTAAAATCTTCACAACCCTAAAACCTTCTGCAAAAGCCCACCAAAACTCAGACAGCAAGTCCATTTCCCTGTTATTTATCTGATTTAAAAAAAAAATCTTAAATAATATTATACTGAAGCAGACTTTTGTACATTTATATCACCTGTGGTGTTTTTCATTACATAAAACCTTACACCATCTGCACTTTTTAGAAATGAAAGCTACAGTTTGCTTAACGAATGACATCTAATTTCAGAAGCAGCCTAGTCCACAAATCATTTAAGCTAGAATGCAACGCACTTCATCTACTTGCACTCAAATGGATGAAATCTTCTAAAATCCAATTTAAATGGTAGATTGAACTGTGAGTGTTTTAACATGATAGAAAGCAACCTTTCACAGGCCTCTGCCTTTCTTCCCCAGACACGTGCATGATTACCAAAATGTCACGTTGTAAGGAAAACAAAATGAACTAAATAACTATCCATCTCAGAATTTGTTTGGCAATTTACAGGACAGAAATAGCAGTCAGACATTTGTTATAAATGGATGATCATGGAGTATTAGTAATGGAAACTCTGACAAACCTTTTACATTAGGGGCACTTCTTCAAAGGCCACAAAATGCTTTTGGTTAAATTTATGAGCTGAGTGCGCGGTATGTCAGACAATTGAGGTATTTTTAAAGCATCGACAGATATAGAAAGATCTTGGATTGACACTCAATGACATAAAATTGTCTGCAATATATTTAGGAAAATGCTACCCCCTGTTGCTATTGTTTAATACTAATGAATTAAATTGAATTTTAAATTGTAATATAGATGAAATGATGTAGCTGCTGCAAACCCAATCAGCAAGCAAATGGATATAGAAATATACTTTCACCTTTATATCTGTATATGAATAACAAACAAACAAACAAACAAACAAAGTCATGGGAACATAAAATGGAAAAAGTTATAGAAAATGAGAAGGTGAAGATCTTGTGGGACTTTCGAATACAGACAGATCGTCACTTGGAACACAACACGCCAGATATCACAGTTGTTGAAAACCAAAACGTACAATTTATTGACATCGCGGTGCCAGGAGATGCCAGTGTCGAAGAAAAAGAACTGGAAAAAATCATGAAATATCACAACCTGGCCATCAAAACTACACAGCTATGGATGAAACATGTAACAGTGAAACCTATTGTCATTGGGGCACTCGGTACAATGTCCAAGAATTTTACAAAACACATCAAGAAATTGCAGCTTCCTGCAATAACACCAGCGGAACTGCAAAAAACTGCACTACTTGGAACATTGTACATCTTAAGAAGGTACTTGGTTGATACCTAGGACGCTGGCAGCAACCCGTATCAACCATTAGTACCAGTCAGTGGTATTTGTGACACATTTTTAAATGCCCAGTTGACCGAATTTCATTTTTAATGAATAAACAACAACAACAACAATAATAATAATAATTCCTCCATGCACAAAATCCATATTTTGTTCTCAACAACCAGAAGCGGTGATCTGGATTTATTTTTTCCCCAGTCTGTTTTATTTTTATGCCAGACAGTTGATTATTAGAACAGACTTGTATATATTTGTCTCTTTTACTGGCTATGAACATATTGTGTGACTTTGATAATAAGTCTTTCATGTGTCTGTGGAACTTTCTTAAATCTTTCGTTTTCAGTTGTTTTATTATTACCTATGAAATGGTGATGCATGATCAAAGTCTAACTAGCTTTTCATGAAACTCAGCTGGGGACTAAACTCATATGTCCACAATCCTGATGTAAATCTCTAAATGAAAAAGCATGCTGTTTCTTAATAAATACATCAGGAACTTGAGTCCTCCTCAAGTATAATATATGTAATAATACTACAAATTGGGGGTATAATGTCTGAAGCCTGGATGTTGACACAAACTAACATAATGCAGAACCAGTTTTCTATACATACGTGGAATAAACAGATCTATTTTTTTTTTTTCAGTTCTGATTTCTGGGCCTCCAGAAGTTTGGCTCTGACCCTTTTTCTTTAAAATTTCAGCATACTGTGTAGGATAGAGCCATAGAATCCAATAAAAAATAATGCCCTTATGTTATTTGTGTGAAAGACCTTGATAAAAACAGAAAGGAGAGAGGGTATTGAATTAAGCAACTAAGTCTGCCTTCAGATCCTTGTGATCAATGTTTGTAGGCGTGTATATAGAAAAAGCCTTAATTTTACAGTTCAACCCTTTTATTGCTGCTCAGTGTTTCATGTTGAATGGATGTCTGTTAGCTATGTTAGCTGAACTAACCTGATCTAGCAATTGATTTATTCTTTGGAAAGAAAGTTTTATTTTTTGGAAAAAGAGCTTCATGACACATTTTGATATAAAGAAGTTTCCTGAGGATGGGCTCCAGAAAGATTGGAACTTGCTACATTATCCTAGGACAGGTATATTTGCCTTCATTCATGGGAGCTTCATCCATTGCACTTCCTATTTGGATCCCAGCAACAAGTTGTTCCCTTCACAAAAAGTGATATTATTGGTCTAAATGACTTACTTTTCTTGTTATTCACCATTTTTTCCGCTGATCTGTGAGAAATTTGGCATGGTTTTCATTTCATGCCCACTCCGTATATGGGTAGCCCTTTTTAAAAAAATCTTTTCAAAAATTTTTTCTTCAAAATTGCTACCGCAGCAAATCCTTCTTTCCTGGTTTGGAAATTATTTTGTTTGCTCCCCCCCACCCCACCCCACTTTTATTCCTGTACATTTGTGATTTCATTGGAACACAGGGAAGATTTAGGACAGCAGAATCACTTTAACATTTAAACAAAGAAGTGAATAAATGTTTTTTTAAAAAAAAAACAAATTTATTTCATATTACAACATATGCATCAATGCTTGTCTTCTAAGTATATTTCAAATGCTTATTTGAAGTACATAAGGATATTTCAGTGCTAAGTATATTTCAAATCCTGTTTGTCTGAGGTTTTCCTAGGTAGGATTCTGAGTCTTCTTCAGAGCTGTCCTTCAATCTACACTCCTCAAACCCCTCTCCCTCAATTTCTTCTCTCTTTGGAGTAGAAACTGGGAGGAAATGCCCTTCACTGACAATTCCACCACCCAATCATCACAGTGTAACCCATTATAAGAGATTATTGTCACTGCAAGTTGTACCACATTCTGGTTCGAAATACCAAAGCTGTAGAAATGGTTTTGTTTGCTTTCGCTTAATGTTTCAAAAGAGCACTGCTCAAAAAGTTGCACTAATTAATATGAAATTTCATGCTCTTATGAAGGTCAGCTTGCTCCCAAATTCCACCTCATTCTGGTGAAATGAGCAAGAGAAATTAACTACAAATGACCTAATAGTAACAGAATGTCACAGGCAGCATGATGCAAACTATTTTTGACTTGGATGTGGCTCTTTGAGTGTATTTAAATACTCTATATGTGGATGTGGTCAGCTGAGTACAGCCATGAAAGCTGCCAAGAACAAGCTATTTGTGAAAGCATTTGGAATTTAATGGTATGGCGAATTACCAAAACACCATAGGTTCTTTTTTGTGGGAAGGACCATGTTCTCCCTTGGTATGTCAATGGCTAGGAAATTGTGATGGATTTTGGGGTTTTGATTATTTTTTTCTTAATTCTTTCTATTCTAAGTTTGGATCATTCATAAGCCCATCACAGACATTTTGGAACTGAGTGCTATGCAAACTGTGCAAATAATAAGCAAAGAAACAAATAAATAAGACATTAGAATTGGAATCTAATATTTCAATGTGGAGACCAGGAGTGGAATCTCACATTGGCTATTTTCAACTATGCCATTCAATCTGCCATTTTGCATATCTAGATTATCTTTTAGTGCTATGTGTTGTTTAATGTTCATTTTTGTTTTATAATCTCCAGAGTCACATTGATTGAGTTGGACAGTCATATAAATGGTTTAAGCAAACAAGTGTGCTTTTGAGACAATGGCTCATTGAAAACTAATTGTATGAATATTTGTGTGTTATCAATTAAAGAATTATTTACAATATTCAAATACTATTGAGTGGGGAATTAAGAATTTATGAATTCATTGACTTCCAATCCTAAGTCATTGTTGTTCATGCTTTAATCAGTTTCCTTCTATAATTCTACAATCTGTTTCTGCAGAATAATGCATTAAAACATGATGTGCATGATAAATGTGACTGATAATTATTTGTCATAAAATCAGCGTTGATTGAGGAACCATACAGATAGATTGTCTCCAAAACTATTTAACCTTATCTTATTTTTTCAGGGCTTCCAATAGTGTCACCCATTGTTAATGTAAATCGGTCCATTCTTCTTGTTGTTCATTGTCCTCTTTTTTCTTTCATTCTACCTTTCCCAGCATTATAGACTAAACATGAGAGGTAAATCTTCACATAATGCGCCCAAAATGTCATAATTTGATCCTGGGCATTTGTGCCTTGAGTTATAACGATTTCTTTGATGATTCATTTGTTTATTTTCTTGGTTATATATAGAATCCCAGAAGTCTCTGCTAAAACCAAAGTTCAAAAGCATCACTCTACTTTCTATCCTGCTACTTCAAAGTCCAGCTTCTTCCTTTTACATACAGTGTCATATGGAAAAACCATAGCCCACATGGTTCTAACCATTGTAGATATAAACATTATTAGGATTTGTACAGATTCATTTTCTATTGTTTGTCTTATTTATTTATTTATTTATTTATTTATTTTATTTATTTATTTATTATATTTCTATACCGCCTTTCTCCCTCAGGACTCAAGGTGGTGTACAGTCAAGAAAAAATAAAAGATACATAAACATCATAAAATTGATAATTAAAATTATAACATAGTTTAGCCTAAATTAAATAAAACCCAGAATTATATAATATTTTAATCATTCCCAGTTAACATGTTTAGCCCCACCTGATTGAACATCAGGGTCTTGAGGGCACAGTGGAAAGCACAGAGATTAGGGATGTTTCGTATATCAGGGGGCAGTTCATTCCAAAGGGTTGGAGCCCTTACAGAGAAGGCCCTCCCCCTGGGAGTCACTAGTTGGCACAATTTGACTGACGGTACCCTGAGTAGTCCCTCCCTTTGAGAATGAACTGGTCGGTGGAAGGCTATTGGTGGCAAAACACGGTCTCATAAGTACGGTCTCCTAAGCCATGGAGCACTTTAAAGGTGATAACTAACACCTTGAATCGCACCTGGAAGACCACCGGGAGCCAGTGCAGCTCGCGTAGGAGGGGTGTTCCATGGGCGCAACAAGATGCGCCCATAATCACCCGCGTGGCTACATTCTGGACCAGCTGGAGCCTCCGGGTGCTTTTCAAGGGGAGCCCCATATAGAGAGCATTGCAGTCGTCCATACGGGAGGTGACTAGAGCATGAGTGACTGTGCGCAAGGCATCCTGATCCCGATATTTATGGAGATATTCCATGAATTTATGTAACCTTCGTGCTGGGTAATGACCAGAGTGCTGATTTAATTTCATCTTCTTGTAGTAAAGGTATTATAAGAAAAGAATATTTATAAGATATCTTGACATCTCTACAATATATAATTTAAATATACTTCTTCCATCTTTGTTCAATCTTCTCTGAACCAACCGCAGCCACTTTTCATTTAATGACTACCTGAATTAGTGACCATTTACAAATACAACAGTAATAAACTAATTTAAAAAAATCAATTTTCCCACAGATGTGCATTTATGATCAAATTTCCAGAGCCTGAGAAGAAAAGTCTTCAGTGTGAAACTGATTAAGGTCTGGTCAGTTTCAGAAAGCAGTACTAGCCAGGAAGTTTCTAATTAAATAATTAACTGAGCTGAGCTTTTTAATTTGCAGTCAGCACTTTTTAAGGAAGTATTGTACTGTACTGTTGAGAAAAGCAGCTCAGAAAGTGATAGCTTTTTAAAGCAATTTCTCTGCCCTCACACACACACACACACACACACACACACACACACACACCTATCTATCACTTTCCTTAACAACCAAGTTGTTGGAACAAAATAAGTCTCTAAATAAGGGTAAGGTGTACTATCTACTTTACCATGTCAGTTCAAGAATGAAACTTCCATCTCCTTTGGATATCTTTGTAAGACTCCTTGTTTTCCATGTCAATTTCCATCTTCAGTGTCTTTATAGATAGCTTCTTGTCTCTTCTAACAACTTTCTAAAAGTCTTTGTTAAATTCTTTCCTGAGATCTCTGTCTTTCTTGGCTTTGATATTAATTCTCTTCTTGGCTATTTCCACTGTTTCTTCTGACATCTGGTTTCCTTTCTTCTGCTTCCTGGCTTTTGGCAGTCTCTTTTCACATTTACCTTTCTCAATTTCTTTGATTTTATTCCATAGTTCCTCTGGCCCCTTATCAATGAGGTATAGCACTTCAAAGCAATTCCTGATGCTCTCCTTGAAAATAGTGAATATGTGCTCAAGATCATAACATGAAAGGTTTTTGGCTTTCTTCTTCCATGTCTGGAACTTTCACCTGAGAAGTTCAGGGTCTCTTCCACAGTCAGTCCCTGGCCTTGCCTTGATGCCTCCTCCTCCACCTCCGATTAGCAATAATATAGTCAAGTGATTTCTATATACTCCATCTGGGGAGGTCCATGTAGAGAGGCATTGCTTTGTTTGTTGTAGAACTGCATTAGTAATGAAGTGGATTGGCAGATGTTCATACACATCTATCCTGTTTCCCCCAAAATAAGACATCTCCTGATAATAAGCCCAATCGGGCTTTTCAGCGCATGGCAATAAGGCCAAGCATTTATTTCAGGTTTCAAAAAATATAAGACAAGGTCTTATTCTCGGGGAAACATGGTACAATAGTGTTAAATATGTATTTCAAACATATTTCCCATGAAAACATAAATTTAGAAGCATATTTGGATAAGCTTAAAACAAAAAAAAAAAAGAATTATGTTGCAAGATCTGAGAATACCTCAGTTTTTACATTAATCGAAGAAATGCCACTTGTTATTAGCTGTGGGAATTTTTAGACAATGGATTCCTAGAGTATAACATTGCATTCTAAATTATATTTCTCATTACCATTATTACTTTCCTCTTCAGTGCTTCTGTACTATTTTTGTATGTGGGTAAATCTCGTAACCACACAGAAGGAACAATTATGCTTCCAAATAGCATTTTTTCCCCAGCATATTAATATATAAATGACTCCATTTACTCATAAATTTTCACAGCTCAAAGTCCACCATGATCCACAAAAGTATTCTATAATAATGTTGTTAGTCTTTAAGATGTCACAAAATTATGTTGCTTTTATTACAATATATATATATATATATATATATATATATATATATATATATATATATATATATATATATATCTTAACTATCTTTGGAAAGTATGATATCAGATGGCATGTATCTTACGTTATTTAAAAACAATATGACTATATATGTATCTGTACCTATTTAATCATTTTTATACAAATATAAAATAAAGAGGTGTTGGCCTATCTTCAAAACAGGGTAGATCTACTTACACTCCCTCCCACACATTAATAAGTAAAAACATTATAGCTACTTGTGGGTCTCCCCTGCAAATTAATGGAAGTCACAAAGTAATAGCATATTGAATCTTCCTCTGGAATCAGGTTCTAAAGTAAATTGAGTAGTTTTTGCTTCATGAGCAAATTGGAGTGTTTTCTGAACAGGTAAGTTGGGGTCAGCGTAAAATATGCAGAAAATACGTATAAGCTGTTATGTGAACTTAAAACAATCTGCTATGGTAATGAGACAATAGGAAAATGAGAAATGAGGGAAACTGATAGTGTTTGTCCATCTCCACCTTGCAACGGTAATGTGGTTGCTCACAAAGAAGAAGAAGAAGAAGAAAAAAAAAACAGAATCACTTGACCCGTTGCTCTCAGCGGTTTCAGCTAAAAGAATGAGCATCACAGCAACTCATCCCAAGCCAGCTCTGAATATTTTTCAAAGATGTCAGCAGTAAAAGCAGCAGTACCGGATTGATTTTCTCTGTCAGTTCAATATATTTATTTTATTTGGTGGAGAATGGACTTTAATATAACTCATATGGCTTTATAAAGTGTTGCCCACTGAAATGCCTCTATCTGTTTCCTTTGTGTTTGTCCTTGTCTGTGCTTTTTCTGCTGGTTCGGATATATTTGGCCGTGAAGAAAATGGACTTGCAACTGGAAAACATCCTATTTCTTAGTGCTTCAGATTATATACTGTATATCTGATCTGAAGTTCCAATGGAGAATCCACATGCAGAGAAAAACACACAGATATACACACACTATCAAATTTGGGTTGACTTTTAGTAATCACACAGGAACACCTGCTCCAGGATGATTTGTCACCAACCTGGCATTTCTAAATTGCCAATGGTATACCCACCACTATTGTAATTGTAAAAATTCATCCACTTTGTTTCTTGTTGTCTTCTGGAGAGCGGGGTTCTTCCTGTCTACCTTTCCCAGTATTATATTTCTCTAGAAAGTTAGGTCTTCATATATTCTGTTCAAAACATCATTATTTGACCTTGGTCTTTGGTGAGATCTCTGGATTGCTTTGTTGTATGGCCCATTTGTTTGCTTGGCTTTCCATGGTACTCTCTGGAATCTTCTGCAAGACCACTATTCAAAAGTATTCTTTCTGTCCTGTATTTTCAAAGTCCACATTTCACTTTCATCAGTGGTGGATTGCTCCCGGTTCTGTCCGGTTCTTTAGAACCGGTAGTAAAAGCAGCGGGAGGCTCCGCCCACCCGCCCAGACATCATAATTGACAATCTGCACATGCATAAAAGTTTCTGCGCATGCATGCTCCCGTTGCGAACCAGTAGTAAAGATAAGTAGAACCCACCCCCGACTTCCATTGGGTAACCTGGGGAAAACCGTTAGCTGAATGATTCTGATCTTTATAGACGTAGCCACAACACCACATCTTTATACTTTTCCAAGGTCTTATCTTTGGCATGAAAAATAATAAGAAACCTATGTTTTTGTACTGAAGCAGTTCAGTTTCTTATATATTGGAGCTGATTATGGGATTCATATAGAGACTTCAATAGTTTGGACCCTGTTCAGAATGACTTAAGGAAGAGCACTACCAACAAAGAAATGTTCTGAAATGGGGAAGAAATGTGTATTTATTTCATAGTTTATGTAATTCCTCAAGTTTTCAATTGAGATTTTTTTTTAGTATTATAAGTGTTTTGATTACTCAAGAAACAAAGCTGATACAATACAAAGACAAGGGTTTGCTAGTCTTTTTAATGCCAAAGATGCAGACTCAGCAAATGTTTTATCAATGTAACTGAACCAAACATGAGAACAAGAGCTAAGAGATAAAAGTTCTGTTAAGCATGATATCTTCTTACCCTTTGTTTAATTAATCCCTAACTTTTCAGATGCCTAGCCTCAGGCCATGACAATGCCCCTTCCCCAATTTAAAAAAAAATCACAAGTAAAAGATAATACTTTTGAATATGGAATAATGAACAATTATTGCAAATAGCTAATAGTTGATGAACCTTTATATCTAATCTTTTGGGAAAGCTGCTGTTTAGAGTCACTATAATTCAAATAACAAATGGCTTAATTCAGTTAACAACAGACTTGGTCCCTAAGAGGCTGCCTCATTATTATTATTATTATTATTATTATTATTATTATTATTATTATTATTATTATTATTATTTTGGAGAGCTGATAGCTCAGCTTTTATCAATTTTCATTTGTAAAAGTTAATCTTTACAGGAGACAAATGTTTCATTAGATTAACACAAACAAAATAACAGACCCACAGTCATAATTCTCTCTTATCTCCCTAGGGATTCTACCCTCTCTTTCAGTTTCTGGGAAAATTACAAAGATGTATAAGCATGCTTGAGGTTCATCCTTATTGTCTTTTATGAAAATAACATACAGATGCAATATGCATCCGAACATCTGATTGAAGTTTTCAAAGGACCCAATGTTACAGATTCTGATCTGTTTTTAATGATAGCGAAGAAAAATAAAAATCCTTCAGGAACAATAATTGGCGAAAGAAATTCTCAAGCATTTTTGCTAAGGGAGGATCAGTTATTCATCTACTCTTACAGGTTGATTTATGGGTCTTTTATTTCTACTTTAGTAAGTTTTTTAAAAAAAAACTAATATCCCTTATTGTAGTTGTTAGAGGAAAAACCTCTCAGCACGTTTGCTGCAATTAATTGATTGATTGGTTGAACTGTTTGAATGAACCAATCAGAGCACAGCTTCCTGGCTCTGAGTTTCCCACACTTTTTAAGTAGCTGCAGGACCAGAGATAACCAGAGATAACCAGAGATGCTGAGACGCTGAGAGCTAGAGAGACTCTGAGACGAGAGAGACCACCAGAGACTCTCACCTAGACCTCCGAGTTGAAGTCACTACAATGAACTGAGTTACTGCCTTGCTCCTGAGAAGACTGACAAAGAACACAGAGAGCCTCCCACATTTGGGAAGAAGACTAGAGCTGATGGACTTTGCTGAAAGGAGAATCTTGTAGGCTGTTCATGTCTTTCTTGTACGTTTTGTTTTTAAATGTTTTTATTAAAATAGTTTATCAAGACTTCTCAGTCAATTTTGTGCCAGTGCATTTGTGTGCGTATCAGGCCATGGGCCACTCGAACCCAGAAACTTTTTTCTTCCTTAACAGTAGTGAAAATTTGCATCTCTTAACATTCCTCAGGAGGATGGTTATCTATCACTTCCATGTTCATTATCACCAAGTCAGTACACAAGTACAGTTGGCAGATAACTGTGGTAAGGGCCTTGTGCAAAAATGAACAATTTAAAAATCAGATCAGAAAAGAAAACTCTCTTTAATTTTGAATAATTCAGAAGTGTAAGGCATGTAAGGCCTTCGTGAATGCTGCCGGGACCCATCTCATCCCCAGAAAGCAAGAAAATTTAGTCATTTAAGTATGAAAATCATGCATCCAGATCATGGGAAAAATTCTGGGTCAGACTAAATTATGGTAAGATAACATTTTTCAGAGCTTTTGAAGATATTGTTTTCTTGTTCCATTGTAAAATGGAATTTAAGAGTATTCCTATTCTACCTGTGTAGCAAGTTATAAAGCCTTTCAAGAATATATATGCACACATGCTCATTTATAGATGTACTTCCCCGCTAGGAACTTGCTCTCTGCTGCTGTATGTATATTCCTACTATGTAATTTATACTATAATCCATTTCAGTTCAATTTACATTTAGTTCAACTGTATATCAGCTGATGGAATGGAGCTCTAGATTGTATTATTAGAAGAATTTGGAAAGGTCCTTGGTGCTCTTTGAGCTAACACATCTGATGATGTTGCCTAATTTGGCTAATGAAATATCCACAAGAAAACAAGCAGGATCAAAGAGCACCAAGGACCCCTCATTTCAACCCTGAGCTACAAATATTCTCTTTTATTGGTAGTAGAATTCTGTCCATGAATAGTGATTAAAAACCATATGGACTTGGACAAGAGAGACTTCTTCTGAGTCCAAATGTCCCTCCAGCCAAGGGTGCTCACAGGATGGAGGACAAAAAATAGTACTTGCAGGATGGCATCATTCCAGAAATGCTACAGCTTTGATAGTTGTATCTGATGTCCTGATATAAGTACATCATTTTCTAATTTGCATGACATAATAGATGCCTTTGTCTCTGGTTGTGTTCAGTGTTACTAGTGAGAGCTGCAGAGCCAATTTGATTGATAAGTCAGGTTTATACGCCGCTTCAACTGCAACCAATTCTAAGTAGTATACATTGCATAAAAATTACAAAGATTAAAATAGTAAATAACAACAGTACATCATAAATCATTCATCCCATTTTGCCGAGGACAACACTTCACAATGTAACCACTCATAAAGTGCAGAGGGACCATATCTCCTTCAGTTCTCCAAAGCCTCTCTAGAAGCTTAAGTCAACCTTCATTTTTTATACAGCAAACATTGTTTGCACACCTTGATTCAAATCCCTCTTGGACTGTATAGATCTCTTCATTTAGGCACGGTATGGTGCACATGACTTTTTTTCTTCACTCCACCAGTGTCATTTTTTTAAATGACTGAAAATTAAAGTTAATGACATTTCACACACACACACACACACACACACACACACACTGTATTAAAATACTTGCACATCCCTAATGTACAGATAAAGTTTGTACATCCCTAAAATACAGATACAGTTTAGTAGGACCCATGTGCTCTCCTTGCAAACTATCAGCAAACGAGCTAACATACACAAATGAATTAGGTCTCTGTTTCACCACTACCACATCCTCTTCTCATTCAATAATTTTTGACATCAGCCATGTAGTATTTACTTAGCAGAATTTCTAGCCTGCAAACCCAAACACTAGAGGCAAGCAACAATCCATTAAAAATGTAAATAAAGAAACCAGCCTGTTAAGATGAAATCAATCATACTTAGTAAATATTAAAACTCAACTTGCCATGCCAGTGCAATCTTGGAGATAGATGGATATATATGGGGGTGTGGGGGTGTGGGGGTATGGATGTGGGGAGAGAGAGAGACCCAGAGACCCTGCTTCCTGGAAACCATAAGACACTTGTAGAAAATTTTCCTTTGTTACAAAGAATACTTGGCAAAAGGAGTTTCAAACTTTATGTAGAGTTCTGTGCTGTTCTATAATACAGGAAGTGATCCTCACAGATTAGAAATGCAGTTCTGCATTGCCCACTTTCACATAGAGTCCCTTTTGTTCTGTTTCTTTTCCTCTGCTGTAGCTAGTTATGTAAAGTTTGGAAATGCAAACTGGAAGTTTCCCTGTATTTGAAGTCGCTCGTATTTCCTATGCACCAATCTCTATAGACAGGGAAATTGGTTGACCTTTCCAGTCCTTGGATAGAAAAGTCTACCTGACAACATTAAAAAAAAGGAAAAGGAAAAGAGAACTCAATTGCTGAGTTCCCCAATGAATTTCCAATAGCTAAACTAATCCCTTATATGGTGGGCACTGAATTTTTTTTTTTTACATTGGTTGATGACTAGAATCAAAAGGACTCAAGAAAATAATTAAAAGAAAGAACAACACCAAAAAAACAAGGTCTTTATTTCTTATTTGGCCTTAAACTATTAGGGATACACACTCCACAATTTCTATTACCTTGACTGATTGATTATGGGCCTTCACATTGTTTTAGACTCCTAGCGAGCACATCAATAGATTTTCTCCATCTATCCCTAACCTGGTTTTGCAGGTCTTCCTAATTAGGTCATAAATTGTTTTGTGAATATCTTTTTAATGTTCCATTTCCCCCCTCTCCCCAAACTGCTGTGCGAAACCTTTAAGTTCTATGAGAGACTAAGGGTAAAAAAAAAAAAATCACTCAAATGCAGCCAGGGACGTCCATAGCAATTTTTGCTTATGACAGCTCATCACTCTGTGTATGACTGAATGGCAGCTCAAGATGGCAGTTGTGGCAACATGATTGAAGCCCCTACCTTTTTGTACATGAGTCATCATTACCCATGCACAAAAAAAAGAGGGGGGACAGGACTTTGATGGGAGAGACAAGACTGCCTTTTTTGCTGTTTTGATATGCCTTCCTCATGGCTGGTGCTACTGTACTGTCCTTATTCGGTTCAATCCAGGAGTGCTATTCAGCAGGTTCTGACAGGTTCTGGAGAACCGATAGTGGAAATTTTGAGTAGTTTGGAGAACCGGCAAATACCACCTCTGGCTGGCCCCAGAGTGGGGTGGGAATGGAGATTTTGCAATATCCTTCCCCCAGGAGTGGGGAGGGAATGGGGATTTTGCAGTATCCTTCCCCTGCCATGCCCACCAAGCCATGCCCACCAAGCCACATCCCACCACTCCCACCAAGCCACACTCACAGAACCGGTAGTAAAAATAATTGAATTCCACCACTTGTTCAATCTACTCCCCTTCCCCACCTTCTCCAGATCTTCATATGCTCCTTGCACAAGAGAAGAAAGACATTGGCCAATGTGTACACTGGCAACCAAACAAGGCAGAGCCATATCTAGAAGTTTAGCTGCCCAAAGGCTTCTCTGTCAGCTGAAGATATCCCGGTAGCAAGAGAAGTTCATTTCTGAACATAGTCAAGTTTCAGATGGCAGGCTTAGAGGACTTTATTGAGCTTTACACCACTCTAGATTATTTTTCTTCATTTCCTAAATGTATATTTCTTTGGGAACAAAGATATTTATTCAGAGGCCCCTTAAAAGGATCTGATCTTTCTCAAAAAATTTCTCATGAGGATTCGTGGCAAACTAGAAATCTTCCAAGAGCAGAAATGGCATTGGAGGAGAGATTGGTGGCCAGATGGTTAATTCTGTCCAGCACAGTCTCTCTCGAGATAAAGGAATGATTGTTAGATTGAACCAGCAGTGGGATTCAATTTTTTTTACTACTGGTTCTGTGGGCGTGGCTTGGTGGGTGTGACATGGCTTGGTGGTTGTGGCAGGGGAAGGATACTGCAAAATTCCCTCCCAACCAGCTGGGACTTGGGAGGCAGAGAATAGATGGGGGCGGGGCCAGTCAAAGGTGATATTTACCAGTTCTCCAAACTACTGAAAATTTTCTCTGCCAATTCTCCAGAACTGGTCAGAACCTGCTGAATACCATCTCTAGATTGAACACTTGTATTCTGGACTCTTCTTAAGCAGACTACAGGAACTGAGATTTCTGTGGTCAGCTTATAAATTGAACAGCTGAAAGCTGAGGGATTTCCATCAAACCCACAGCCATGCTGCAGCCTATGTGGATACAAGGTTTGCATGACCTTCTTAAACATTTTTGGATGTAACTAATTTACAACTAAAAAGAGTGGCAAGACAAGAAAATTCCATGTAACAAGTCAACATTCTTCCTGAATTTCCAAGGGGAAAAAAGATTTTGAAGATTTAAAAAGTTTTGGGCAAAAGCTTACCAAGGAAACAATGTAAGAAAGTCTAAAATGGATAAAAGGGTTAGTTAGTTTGAATATTTATTTATTTATTTATTTTGCATTTTTGAACAAATTCCAACAAATTGGAAATTAAATATTCAAAAAAGCTGGGCCTTAGTGACATTGTTTGTTTCTTATTAAAGAGAGCAATTGTTGAATTTTATAAAAATAAAATGGTGATTTTTTAAAAAAAGAACAAAGATAATGTAAGCTACTGTGTGATAATTCATTGTGACTATGAAAATGCTGGCTGTGATGTTGACTATAACTACAAGTACCATTTGAGATGAAAGTGTTAAGGACACAAAAAGACAAAATAGAAAAAATAAAGGAAGACTTTTGCCTTTTCTCTTTCCCTTGCTTGAGATACTTTCATTCTTGGATTATAATACTATAATGATAACCACCAAAAAAAAAAGTGCTAACAATAGTAGAATCTGGGGCAAAGGTGGCACAGCCAAGGAGTGGCACCTAAATGTCCCATTATGTGCAAGGAAAAGAATTACATCAGATCTTCTTCAAAAATGTTTGAGAAACAGGGGAGTGATTTAGTTGAATCACTTGATAGTAAATTGACTAAACCACTTGAAAAAGAATGGCTGAAATACTTATAGAGATAAAAGAGGAGATAAAAAAATTTAACAGGATGGAAAGCTCTGTACAAACAAGTGTACGGAGAATAAAACAAATTAACAATGAAGTGGAAATTCTGGAGAGTAAGGTAGAAGTTATAAACAGGGAGTTACAGTAGAAAGAGAAGTAGATAACCTGGCTCTACTAGAATTGAGAGAGAAAAAGTTTTGTTTGAGATTTAGAGTAATCTCAGAGATTTCTGGTGAAGGTATTAGTGAAAAAGTTTTAAAGCTTTAGCAATTCTTTTTTTGATTCGAATCAGGAGGATTCAGAGGCAGAATTTGATAAAGAATATAGAATAAATACGGGATTTGTGAGATTAAAAAAATGCTCAAAGGGATGTTTTTGTGCACTTTGTCAACGAGAGGTTAAGTTTTTCAGAGAGTTCACCTAATTTTCTGAAAGACATAGATCCTTTTCAAGAATAGATATGATTTGGATTTCAAAGAATTTAGCTCTTAAGGTATTTAAGGTAAAAATATCCACCAAAAATATTTTCAAATCATAATGTGAGTTTGTTTTATCTAAGGAAATCTAATTCTTTTAATTTAGAGAGAAACTAAATAAATGTTGCTACAGTGAGAAGCAATATATGGACAAGTACAAAAATAAGTTATAAGAATATTTTTAAATAACTTCGAATCAGTACCAGGTACTGATTCAAGAATGATTTGGGATGCAAGTAAAGCTATCATTTGAGATCACTTTATAGAATATAACTCAAAAACAAGAATCAAGAGAGAATGCAAGCTATTTTGGATGAGATAAAGAGAAAAGATGAGTTAAAGAAATTTCCAAAGAAGAAAATAAGAACAAATTGTTTTTACAATGACAGTTATCTATATTAATAGTTAAAAGAAAAATCAAAATATAAGTGAACTATGTAAAGAAAAAAAAGAGTTACAAACAAACTGGGGAAATGGTTGGCATACACATTATAAAAAGAAAAGGAAAAGAAAATTATATTGAAATTACAGAAGAGAGGATATACAAAAAAGAGCTATACCAAAAAAAAAAAAACCCAAAAAACTCCTTTCCATCAATATTATTCCAACTTGGATAAAGGAAGTGACACCTCTCTAAAGTGAAAATAAATGAATATCCAAAGAAACAAAATGTACCATGGATGAACAGAAACAAAATATGAATGGCACTGTAATAAGGGAAGTTTGCAAAGCTATAAAAAGATTAAACTAGGAAAGGTGCCTAGTGCATTACCTAGGTTCTTATTATAAATATTTTTGAGGATGAACTTTTACAACCTTTGCAAAACATGTACAAGTGTACAGAAAGGAAGGATTCCAGAGAGTTAGAAAGAGGCACTAGTGTTAAAATGCTAGAGAATACCACTAATACTTAAAAAGGAACAAGATTTGATTTTGACAAAAAAAAAAAAACTATAGTCCAATATCATTATTGAATAATGACTGTTCACAATGATTCTAGCTGATAGATTACAAGTAATTTTGCAAAAAAAAAATATTCATGAGGATCGATATGAGTTTTTATTTAAAAGAGAGCTCAATGTTAAAAATGCATTTGGACATTTAGGAATATTTGGAGCAACAGAATGAAAAACAAGATACATTGATTTTCCTAGATGCAGAGATGGGCTTTCATGTTCAAGGTTTTTGAAGATCCAAATTTGGAAAGAATTTTATAAAATGGATAAGATTGATTTATACTTCACAGAAAGCAGAGTCTTAATGGAAATCTAACAAAGCCTTGTGAGATACAAAAGAGAAAAAGTCAGAGATGCCCACTGTCTCCTCTCTTGTTATTTTAGTTCTTGAAATACTGAATAGAGATATACCTTATGTATTTATTAAATTAAATTAATTTAATTATTACCACCCATCACACTATTAAGTGACTCTGGGTAGCTATCAATGTCATACATAAAAAATAGACAATTAAAAAGTTAGCAATAGTAAAACATTAAGCATTAAAAACTAAAGCATGTATTAAGAGACTTCAAATTTATAGTGGAAATGTGAACAACAAGAAGGGACATTTCATCATGTTTTGTAGATGTGTAAAAAAGCCAGAATATTTTGGATTCAAATGCACACATTCAATTTAATATACATTTGAGAACAGACGTTTTTCTTCTCAGTTGGATAAACAGTTTTAAAAGAAGTCATGGACCTTTGTTCTTCTATATGATAATATAGCAAGATTATTCTATGCACAAAGATGGAAAGATTCAGCATTAGCCACAATGGAGAAATGGTTGGCAAAGATGATGGAAGTTGCTAAGATGGCTAAATTGATTTCTTCGATCAGGCAATGTCTAGGTTTATTGCTGACTGGAAAGCCCTTACGGACATTTTGTGTAGAACAGGGGAAAAAATAAGATAATGATTTGTGGTTGAGTTGACTAGACAGGATAGATTATAGAAAGAAAAGAGTCATGTGGTAACCACAGAGAAAGAGGTAAATATATAATTCTACTTATAATTGCTGTAAATAAGATCTGAGGCCATTTTTTGTATCATTTTTCTTTTTTAACTTTTTTTCTTTTCTTGCACTTTTAGTTTTCTCTTTGATATCTAGATCTTTGCTCATCATTATTACTGTGGTAATAGACATGAACTGAAAAGTTACAGGCTATTCCTCAAGATGTTTTCTCAGATGTAAAGCCAGCTGAGTTCTCTGGAGCTGTTGGTTATCTGGGAATCAAATTGTAACCCAACTAGTCTTTAGGAATTGTGTCTTTTTCCAAATAAACCCCAACATATCTTGTGTACTATTTTGGCAACAAGAGAAACCCTGACTAATATAATGTCTTCCTTCCATCTTTCCTTCTTCTCTTCTTTCTTCCTTTCCTTCTTTCCTTCTTCCTTTTTTCTTCCCTCTCTTTACCCTCCCCTCCCTCCCTCCCTTCCTTCCTTCCCATCTGTTGGAATTTTCTGTTGCTTAACATTTTCTTCCTTTCCATTGGGGAATGAATACAACACAAATATCTATCTTTGGTAAGAACACAAAGACCTAAGCCCACTGAGAGGGAGCATTGTGACATGCTGTGTGATCTTGAGCAGGTCATTTATAATCCCTTTGGGCTCCAATTTAACCACACCAATAACTCCCCTGGATATTTTCTTTCTTTAGTGTATAATACAAAAAATAGACCTTTCCTCCTCCAGATCAAGATACAGATATGAATTGAAAAATTTAATATGAACAAAGCAGAAAAGATATAATTAAAACCATGGGAAGAGCTCTTAGATTTTTCTGATAGGATATACTTTTAAAAGAAAAAGAAATCATAAACCTTATACAATTGTTTTCATAAGGTCCCTGTCATTCCCTACAGATGACAGGATGGAAATTGGATCAACAGGAAAGAGAAGTCAGATATCTGTTAGCCACCATAGGACAACAAGTGACACACCTTCATTTTCCTCCTGTCCACCTATGTGTTGAGTGTTCACCTAGTTAAGAGATTATATCTACAGCTAAACTGGAATGAGTGACATGCCTCAGGGTAGGGGAAGGGGGATCCTACAAGATTTTTGCATTACCTGACTGATCTTTACAGCTTGCTCATTCTTGCCACAGATAAAGATGAATGTGCTTATCTATGCAAGGCAATAGTAAGCATCCATAATCTCTATCATTCCTTTTCTTGCAAATGAATCTGTTTTAATCACGCAGCATCTCCTATTAAGTGCTTCTGAAGTGAGTAAACAGAATAAATTTAAAAGAAGTATGGTGTTGACTTGGAGGTTCAATTCTTTGCGGTGTTTTATTTCAGTTCAACCTGCCTCACTTCATTCATAGTAATAGAGCCATCCTCTTTTGAGCTTTATTTTATGTCTTAGCTAAATGAAACTATCTTTTAAAAAAACCATACACAGAGACAAAATAAAATGCTAAAAAGCTTTAAGAGCTCTAATGCTAGCCAGCATTTTTTTCAGTTGTGACAAAAGGCTCAGGAAGGACAAATCAGCAGTCTTGCCTCTGAAGTGTGTGGTTTAGAAAATCCTAATATCTTTGAGAGTACTGAGGTGCAGAGTTTATTAAATATTTAGATTTGTGTTTCATATTTAATAGCCCTAAATAATGTACAAAAGGGTTTGTAGTTCAAGTGCTGCTAAAATAAATAATGAAACATTGTAGATGGATACGTAAATCTATATTGCAAAAGGATCTAAATACATTTATTTGTATTTCTTTGAATAACGTGTTAAAGAGGGAACAATCCATACTATTGATTGGAGTTTAATTTTTTGTTTTGAATTAGCAGGTAAAACCACAAATCTCAAAAACTGTTTACAGTGAGCTGCCTAACTTTTGACTAAGCCACTAGATCAATATATTCTAAGCAAACAGAGACACTACCTGCAAGATTTTGTACTTGTAAGTTAACAGGCATTTTTTTCCCAGTGTCTAATAAATGAAAAAGACATTATTGATTAGCCTGATCATTAAAAAGTGCAGAAAAACAAAGCAGCTACCTAGCTTGAAGCTATATCTTATTCTGGTGTTAACACTCTGAATCTCTCAGACAAGGAAATCAGCTTTGGAGATGTTAGTTTGCTTGAGGCTGCCCATAAGTCTAAGAGAAACCCTTCCCCCCCATGAGGCCGTGAAACATAGGGAAGACTATTTCATTCACATTTCCAAGAAATGGTGTTGAGAAACATTTCCCAACACACTAGAGCAGGTGTCAGCAACCTGTGGCTCCAGAACCACATACGGCTCTTTGGGCCCTCTGCTATGGCTCCCTGTCAGATGATCCCACCCCGCCCCTTGCCCTCCCCTCTCAGTCACTCCTTGCCTGGCCTGAGAAAGAAACAGTGATGGCAGGTGATGGAGAAGTGGCTGGGGCAGAGACAGAGAGTTACAGAGAGAGGGAGAGAGAGAAAGACATAGAGAAATACAGAGAGAGAGGTGGGGAGAAAGGGAGAGAGAGGGAGGGAGGGAGAGAGAGATCAAAGGGGTTTTGTGGTTCCCGGTGTTTTTTAACAACTGGTTCTCTGCCCTAATGACCAGCTGGGTAGGCATGGCTAGGGGGTGTGTGTCATGTGATGGTTTTGTGGCTCCTGGTGTTTTCTTTTCTGTGGGAAACGGGTCCAAATGGTTCTTTGAGTGTTTAAGGTTGCAGACCCCTACATTAGAGGAAGATAAAAAAATACTTTAAAAAAATGTTTTTAAAAATGTTTTAAATTATCTTCTGATAAACATCAGATCAGCTATTTTTAATGACTGACTATTTGGCGTCAAATTGGAGTTGACTCTTAGCAATCACATAGGTAGATTTGGTGTTTCAGGACTTCCTGTGATGCATCCATCGTCACTGTATCTAAGTCAATTCACTTTGCTGCTAGGTGTCTTCTCTTCCTCTCTTCGCGTCCGTCTTTCCAGCATTAAAGCCTTGTCCAAAAAACTAAGTCTTTGCCTACTGTATTTGGAATAGAACAATTTGTGCCTGATCATTCGTATCTCAAGGAAGAATTCTGGGTTTGTTTGAGGATCCATTTGTTGGCTGAATATGACTCTTCTCCAATCCAAAATTTAGAAGCTTCAATACGCTTCATATTCTGCTTCTTTAACATCTGATTTACAGAGGGTCACAGGAGATACTATGCTTGCACAATTCTTCTCTTCGTACTTATAGACATATCACAGAATTTGAATATCTTTTCAAATGCCTTCATAGCTATTCTACCAAGTGCTAATATGCTTTGTATTTCTTGACAGCTTGTTTATTGTTGATCATTGATCTTAAAAGGAAGAAGCTATCCACCACTTCAATATTATTAATACCTATCCCCAAAGGGATATTCATGTGAATACAGTTCATTGAGAAATTGATATATTGTCCAATACAACAAAAAATAACTAATGATAAAAGGAGGAAAATGCTGATGAGCCTTTTAATGGCAGGGGATAAACAAGCAAAAATGACTCTAGTTTCTTCTTTTCTGTTCTGTGCAACATCATTGGATCCCTTCCCTCCTTCCTTCTGAATAATCATATTTTCAGTATCTATGACTTTTTGTACGCACATTTCCTCACATTACTAAAAACAAAACAAAACAAAATAAATGGAGCTGTGGTGGCACAGTGGTTAGAATGCAGTATCGTGGGCTAACTCACTGCTGTCAGGAGATTGATTCTGAGAGGCTCAAGGTTAACTCAGCCTTCCATCCTTCTGAGGTTGGTAAAATGAGGACCCAGCTTGTTGGGGGCAACATGCTGTCTCTGTAAATCACTTAGAGAGGACTGTAAAAGCACTATGAAGGGTATATAAGTCTAAGTGCTATTGCTATTGCTATCTACTTCTATGAATCACCAGATCAAGGTGTGTACCAATTTTAAAAAATGAGGTAGCACAATTCATTTTACTACAGCATATTCCATACCTAGCCCCAGTTTTAGTATGTCCAGTGTGTTTCTGGGAAACCAAATCACCAGGCTGTTGCTGCTTTTGTCAGGTCTGTAGGAAATAGGACTGTATCTGTCCATTAATGTTATTAATGAGGTTAATGAGTATGCTCAGTGGTCAATGTTTAAGTAGAACTGATGTGTATTATTGAGACCTAATTGGGCTGCTATGGGAAGGTGGACCTATCATAAATTTACGCTCCAAGGTTTCAAGGCCTTCAGCAACTATAGTGTCAGGGTCCAGGAGTCGCTCCTGTGATTATTCATGAGATTTTGGCAGTGGAAATAGAGATATACAGATAACCTAGAATTGCCCTTGTATTCAGGATCTCCTAGACCTTATCCCCAGGTTCACTTAGAATAAATCACACAGTTAGAATGCATTGTGTGAGGTGATTTCAGTCTCTCTAAAGTGTAGAGAATCATATTTTTTGAAGAAGGCAAATGGGATATCTTTCTGTTCACAAAATATAGCTCCTTTGTGAACTACATGAGATAAAGGCCCTCTGAGATAGAATTGATCAAGCATAGAGGGAAGACATAAAAGTGTATGCGAAGTGTTGTACTTTGGACCAGAATTGTAGTAAATGGAACAGAGTACTGTGCATGATTGGGCATCCCACCTTCACTCTTCCGATATACAAATTTAACTGATCGGCAAGGTTGTTAATTTCAAAAACATCTGTGAATCTGTGTTTATCTCTGTGTCTCAAATAAGAACATAAAACAACACTGGAGATGTCATAAATATTCTCTTTATGACCAAAAGTATGAAATAAGCCTGATGTTTACAAGCTTTCTAGAAAGACTATACAGTAAGCCACTTTACAGCAAGTTTTTTTTCTAAAGCAAAATGTTAAACTCCACATTTATACATGGTTGTAATGGACAAATATAATACACAAAAGTATAATAAGCTGGCCCATTTCCTTCCTTCCCTCTTTCTTTTAACTCAGAATGAGGTCACAGGCCGCTTTATTCTAAAATGTCCCTCCCCCCCCATTGGAAAACACTAATGAATATTCTGTGGAGAACAACAGTAGAATCAGTAGGTGCCATCTTTAACTGGGAGTGCCGGTGGGGGTGGAGAACAGAGAAGTGTTAAAAAAGGGAGCCAAGTCCAAATTGCAAGTAAATTTATGTATTAGATTGTTTTGTTTAGCTTTTTTTTTTAAATTTCACCGCTAGTTGAGTCATGGGCCACCTCATCTCTTTTGCTCCCCCAGAAATAATCAAACATGTATCCATCCATTTCCAAAGACAAGAATCTTCTAAGAGCTCCCAAACATTTAAGTAGAATGCTGTGAACATTCACTACTGGACTAATACTGTAAAATCAGCATTTAGAGCCTTTTGGTCATGATGATGGTGATGATATAACCTGTATGGAATAGAGGTGCAGTTAGGCATGTTTGAAGGAAATAAACAGCTGGTTTTTCTAAATAATTTTCCAAAAGCAAATGCAATCACATCAACTTCCATATCAAGCAAGCAAACAGGAATTTCCAGAGCAACCTAACACAGGCTATCTTAAAAGAGGCAAGATTAACAGAGTGATCATGTATAAACCCTGAGAGGATTCTTACATTTGCATGGAGGTGAAAGTTCTACCAAACATATATTCTCCATTGACCACCAAGCTGTGAGCTTTCTATCCCAGAGGACAGCTGAAGCCAAATGATAGCAGGAGCAAAGGCTCATTTGATAAATTAATTTAAACTTTTTAGCCAGTCAGCACTTCACTAAATGAATCTCCTGCAGCCTGGTAAAAAAGATGCAGAGAAGTTTTTTGTGTTTAGCTAATGCTGAAAAACAAAGACGGATCAGATCTGGTTAGTAGTGAGATTGGAGAAAACCCAGGAAATTCTGCGGGACAGACTAGAATAGCAAATGAAAAAGAAATCCTAGAAGGCAATGGCAAACATCCTCCTGTATTGCCAAATAGGCCCAGAGAATCACCAAAACTCAACTATGACTTCAAGGAGACTTTATTTTTTTCATCGTGCAGAAGGTGCTTAGCATTAATGGAAGAGAATGGTAATGGCTGGAAAAGCTTGTGGAAGGATCAAAATCTGCCACTCTTGTATCAAGGTAATGAGAAAGGTAGCAAAAAAAGAGATTGTAACACATGTTTTATTTTCAAAGTAGAATTTCATAGCAGCCATATATCCATTTGTGAAATCCTCAGTTGGTTTCGACGAGAATCAAAAGCAAGTATTAGGAACAAGATCTTCTGATGATAACCTGAATGGCCGACTGTTGGAAATCTCTTGACTATGAGTGGAGGAGTTCAAAGGTTTTTTTATTTTTAAATTACTTATGACCATTTTTCACACTTACAATCATTGCAGCAGCATCCTCGCAGGTTTCATGTGTGTGTGTGTGTGTGTGTGTGTGTGTGTGAAAATTCAAGCGCTTGGCAATTGGTTCATATTTATGACGGTTGCAGTGTCCTGGAGTCTGCATTATCTTGGGATCGCTTTTTGTGACCTTCTGACAAGAAAGCCAATGGGAAAGTCAGATTTACTTAAGAACTGTGTTAGTAAATTAACAAGTGCAGTAATTCACTTAACAACTGTGGCAAGAAAAGTCATAAAATGGACGTAAACCTCACTTAACAAATTATCTCACTTGGCAACAGAAATGATGGGCTCAATTGTGGTTGTAAGTCAAGGAGTCCATGAATTGATACAGGTATTGTACCTGTATTGATCTCTTGCTCAGAGATTTCCATTCTAAAAAAACTTGGAGATGGACCATAGAAAATGACAACTCCAAGATTTCATGTTAAATATCTTGTTCAATTAGGGAGAAAGACTTTTCAGTGTTGGCTGTCTGATGAATAAGGAAAGTGAAAACACCTAATTTTGATAGCACATTTTAAAATAATTGTATTTATTTATTTTTTGCAAGATCACCAAACAACACCATAGATTGACTCATTTCTGACCATCCTTCAAGGAAGGTAGTTAAATGCAGGCAATGTATTTTATATACTGAAGCCCTTGAGCAAATATTTTGATGCTTTAATAAATCATGTTCCTTTTAAGAGGAAATAATAGAACTCTATGGAACACATTTTATATTCAGTGACAATGTACAATCCATCATTGCTGACCTTTCCATGAGGACAACTATCCAAAGAAAAAAGGACTAATAGGAAATTATATTTATGCATTTACATTAAGCATACCTACTCATTTATTTATGGACATAAACCTCTGAAATGGTCTACTTATTCTTCAGATTGTCAGAACTGAAAGGTTAGGGTAATGTAAAGTTATAGTTAAATATTACATCATCACTAACCTTTCAAAGATGACAATTTAAAGAATAAATGTAAACTAATTTAAACCTTTAACCCATAAAAACAACACACATCTACACATACAAACCTCTGTGTAAATCTATCCCCAGCACACATCTTAGATATTTGTCATTACAAGAAGAACACTTTTTTTTTAAGTTTTTTGGAAGCCTGATTTGTTTTTCTTTATACAAGAAAGGAAGTTCAAATTTGCTCAATGCTGCGTTTTAATTGGCCTTACTGAAGTTGCCATTTTTTACCCCTTATATTTTAAAACTGATTCTAATCAGTTCTATGAATTTAAGGGATTAAAAAGTAAATCATATCAGCTACTTCAGGCTCGCACTGATTCGCTTGTTTGAGCAATCAGTTAATGTTGCCCAATTAATGCTTTTGCAAGGCAATCTTATGTAAAGTTAGAGACAATAAAGAAGCAGATCTGCCATTTGTAGGCAAATTCAGTTGGCTGAGGATGGTCTGGGTAGAAGGTGTATGTTTACATAGTTATGTCTATTAAAAAAAAATCCAGCTAATATAAATACCAATACCACTCTGCTAAACAAATAATTCCTTCAATACTGTCAAACTATTTACTAAGTCTGCACTACTATTAATCTTCTCATCATTCCCATCACCCATCTCCTTCCATTTATGACTGTATGACTGTAACTTTGTTGCTTGTATCCTTACAATTTATATTGATTGTTTCCTAATATGATTTGATTGTTTATTTGTACCCTATGACTATCATTAAGTGTTGTACCTTATGATTCTTGATGAAGTATCTTTTCTTTTATGTACACTAAGAGCATATGCACCAAGACAAATTCCTTGTGTGTTCAATCACACTTGGCCAATAAAAAATCTATTCTATCCTATCCTATCCTATCCTATCCTATCCTATCCTATCCTATCCTATCCTATCCTATCCTATCCTATCCTATCCCATTCCACGCCACTCCACACCATTCCATTCCATTCCATTCTATTGAAATAGCACTTAGACTTATATATCGCTTCATGGTGCTCTACAGCCCTCTCTAAGTGGTTTACAGAGTCAGCATATTGCCCCCAACAATCTGGGTCCTCATTTTACCCACCTCAAAAGAATAAAAGGCTGAGTCAACCTTGAATCTGAGTGCTGGCTGTGGGCAGAGTTAGCCTGCAATATTGCATTCTAACCACTGCATGGCCATGGCTCTTAAACATTTTAGTTCCAAATAAACACTTCAGCATGGTTGTACATAGAAGTACTATGTTTAATATGAGTGAGAGGAATAAAGATGCTGAGATGTGGCCCTTTAACCAAGTAGCAAACTAGTAATTAAAAAGTAATCATTACAGCTCTCGAACCTCTGTAACTTATAAAAATGAAGCTCATTAGTTGAATGACTTGAAATTTGGGGTTCTGTGATGTACTTGCTGACAAGGAACAGTTTTGCCAACTTTCACCTTTAATCTGATTAAAGAGTCTGTAGTTTCATTTTGTTTTTAAGAAGTGCTAAAAACTAAGGCACTCGTTGATATTACCATATTAGGACAGCTGCAGCATTTAATTTGGTCAATCTTTTTTATTCAGTCTTGCTGCAGAAAGCAATTTTCATTGGCTTTGTGAAGATCTGAGAAGTGATTCAAAAGTAATTAAGGCTTCTTGTTCTGTGAAAGCCTATGACAGCAAATTTAAGATGTGCCTTTTGAAACAAAAATATTGCCAGGAATCCATTCCCCCACCCCAACCAGAGGAAATAGGGATGGAATTATTATTTCCTGTGTTTCAGAATGTCACCTTATATGATGTAATAGATAGATCAATAGATTAGGCCCTTTATATGAGAAGATATAACCCTTTGACCAATGCAAGATGCCTGGAGCGTATTCCTTTCGGGCTCTTTGGAACTGCCCAAGAATTCAGAGAAATATTATTATTTAGATAATTTGTAAAAGGAAAGAGGCCAAGCAAACCAAAGGGATGAGAATTCCAAGTACTGCACCGAGACGCATGTGTAGGAGCAAATGGCAGCCAATACTCCCCAAAAGAGGAATTGGTGGCTGAAGCTTACTGCTGCTTTCCAACTCAAGATTGCATGGGAACAGTCAGACCTTTCATTAGAAACCCTAAATGCCTGCTGGATATTGTATTTATTATTACTGGATAACGTAAGTTGTATTTCATTTAACGGGACACTAGAAAGCATTCCATTAAAGGAAATACAACACACTGAGTAAATCAGAACAGAACTGCAGCCTCTGTTTGCAGTCTGTTCCTTTCATTATATACAGCTTAATTCATAAACTTCAAACACGAACGCATGGGAGCAAAGCAGGATTGCCAAATAGGGTGATGATAATACACTTCTTTTAAAAAAAGGAACTTTGAGTAATTCAGTGATCAAAATCATCCTTTTCCAATTGAACGCAATCAATTCAATAGGGCTCTGCGCAAACTCTTTGAAAGAGATGCTTCAGAATCCATTGCAAAGTGGTTGTGCACAAATGCGTCTCAGAAAATAAACTGCCGGGCCAACACCCATCTTGGGGAAATAGCAAAGAGAATCTTCCAAAGCAGCTGTGATAACTCCTTCAACAATTTGAGCAGCTGCTTCAACGATTCAGGAAAAAAAGATGTTTCTGATGGGTGTTCCATCACTGGAGGCTTTTAAGAAGAGACTGGACAGCCACTTATCTGGAATGGTATGGTATGGGGTCTCCTACTTGAGCAGGGGGTTGGACTAGAAGTCCTCCAAGGTCCCTTCCAACTCTATCATTCTGTTATATGTGCACCTATTCTTCGGAAACACCTCTTTCAAAGGATCTGCACAGATCCAGTTGTTAAGATTACCTCATAAGTTTACCTCATAAGAGCTCTGATTGGTGGCTTAATAAATGTACACCATGATAATATCTAAGAAAATCACAGACTGAGATTCCCTTTCCTTGGTTTTCCAGGCCAAAATCTAGAAGTGTGGAGTCTAGCCAAGATTCCGTATTTTGCTCTACCAAGCAATTGAATGTTATTTTATCAAAAATACAGTGCTTTTATTGACCCTGTTCCACAGTGTTTTTCTAAATCTAAAATACAAGATGTTATTTTCTGATGCTCATCTGCTTACCATAAGGTGCCAGAATGTTTAATCGAACTTATTTCCAGGTAAATAAGTGGAGGTTTTCTGTCTGAAATATAGAGACAATTCTGTTTTTAAGCTTCAGAATATCCCTATTGTGCAAAAAGGTACAACACCAAGTTCCTAATATATTGGGCATTCTGAAAATGTTGGCAATATTTCATGGTTTACATAATGATCCAAGGAAAAATAGTTGAAATTTGAGTGCAGTGGTGTATGACGCTGAATAATTTTAACAGCAGCCCACCACATCATCTTGTGCATAAACCTGTCTAAAGTGACGGATATGTCTTAAAATACTTTCTTCAAAAAAAAAAAAAAACCCGTAAGAAAAGGCTTAAGCTTTAGTTTGAGCTATGGTTGGGCAAGCACATTGCGCCTGATTTCAAAACTACTCAACCATCATTGGATTTAAAGTTTGACTCAAACTTATATGTGTTTTTCGGGCGGGGGCTGTGGGGCTTTTCAATCCTCCCCACTGAAGACTATAGAGTGGAAAGCACAGCAAAGATGTCAAAGAAAGAAATGAGGGTGGTTACATTGCCTACATAAGGAAAAAAAAAAGAAATAAACAATTTGTTTTCTGAAGCAAGCAACCAAGAAGAGACAAAGGAAAAGTCAAAACATTGCTGAAGTCAGCTAAAATAAATGTCATCAAATAAATTCATTGAATCTGTCTTATGGAATCAAGTATTTAGCTGAGCTGAGCTCTCGTATTTTATAATGAAATATTTATTTATTTTCAAGAACAACCTCCCCCTATGCCTAAAGAGAAAAAATTTTGATCAGTGTGTACTACCTGCCCTAACATATGCCGGTGAAACATTAACCTCCCAATCAATACAAAAGCTATAAGTGGCACAAAAGACCCATGCAAAAATACAGGCTCGGCATCATAAGACAAGATAGAAAGACCTGCACATAAATTAGAGAATAAACGAAAGTATACGATATCATCAAGAGAGTAAAAGAATTGAAATGGAAATCGGCTGGTTACATAGCAAGAAGGAGTCATGCCAGGGGGATAGGCACGACAGTCATAGAATGGATCCCCTTTGATAAAAAGCATCCATGAAAGAGACCTAAAACAAGGTCAATTACATTGACAAGTATTGTGAGCCAAATTGGCAAAAGAAACCTCAGGAACATATTAGTTGGAAACATGTGGAAGAGGCTATTTGTTTATGTCATCTTTTCCCTTGAACAGTTCCCTTGAAATGCTGCAGGGGATAGGCAATGACTAAAATGATGGTGATGATGATCTTATAATAATTTCGCAGATTTTCCTTGGCCATTTTACTTTCTCTTGAAGTGGGATATCATGAGAACTCGTTCAGATGTGCAAGGTGAGGGATAAACTTAGGTAACAGGGAAGCAAAAAAGAACTCAAAATTAAAGATATAACTTTCCCACCCCCCCAAAATCCTTTCTTACAGCTTCTAGCTACTCTTCTGACTTCCCTAGAGAGCTGTTTTTCTTACGCTGGATAGAGTTATTCAGCCTTTTTCTGAAAAAACATATCAAAAATATTTCCTGAAAGATAGCTTCGACATATTTAGTAGTCTCATAGGATTTTTTTTTCACACAATTCACTTACTGTAATGCAGAGGCGCCCCTCTGTTTTTTAGAGAGTATGTTCTCGTGATGCAGCTTTTGACTCATTGCCACCATGCTGTGAAAGCAGATTATATTTGTCTTTAGCCATTCCAGTTTAAAAGTTGTATTTTTTTTAATCTTCTCCTAACACTCCTTGATGAAGAAACAGCTGTGATGCCTAATTCACAATCTTAGTAATGACATAATAAAAACTATGATTGGCATTTACCATATTCCTAATTAAGATTGTTGAGAGGATTTCCTTGAGCTTTGATGGCGCAGTGGTTAGAATGCAGTATTGCGGGCTAATTCTATCCACTGCCAGGAGTTTGATCCTGACTAGTTCAAGATTGATTCCACCTTTCATCCTTTCAAGGTTGCTAAAACGAGGACCCAGATTGTTGGGGGCAATATGCTGACACTGTAAACTGCTCAGACAAAGCGGTAAAGCACCATGAAGTCTAGATATATAAGTCTAAGTGCTATTGCTATTGCTACTTCACAATCCCTTAGTTCATCGAGCACAGCTCTTCATTTGGACTTGGGCTACAGGAAATCAGAGGTGTCTGGTCATGTAAACACTTGACTTCTGCTTTGTAAAGTGCCATTCAGACACTTCCATATTGGTGGCTTGTAATTTGGATAATGTGAAAGGTGACTATTTTCTCTGTCCCAGGTCCCTGCTCCAATTGTTAAAGTCTTTAAGGAGAGTGATTGATGATGGTTCTTGTTGCTTAATGATGCTGTGTGGAAGAAGAAACAAAACTAGGAGAATCTAACTGTCACTACTCTTAATTATCCTCTAGTAAAGTTGCAAGGTCAGAACCATCTGAAAACCTTAGAACAATGCAAATTATGATACTATATGGATTGAAAAAATGTTCAGTATGTTCAACCATTGTCTTAAATGGTTATTAGTTTGATTTTGAAGCAGGCTTTTTTTAAGGTTAATTTAGCTTCCAGGTTATATAGATACTTGTAAATTGAATAGGGCTTTGTTTTGCTTCTTGGCCAAAACATTGAACCAATGCCTATCTCATTGTGTGGTATGCTTTTTCCTAGAGCAGTGCTAGGCATTTAAAAGACATTATATTTGAAAATATTAGGATAAGAGACACATCTTTTCATGAGTGGCACAGTGGATAGAGTGCAGGCTATCTCTGCTGACTGCCATCTGCCTGCAAATTGGCAGTTCAAATCTCACCATGCTGAAGGTTGACTCAGCCTTCCATCTTTCCAAGGTGGATAAAATGAGGAGCCAGATTGTTGGGGGCAGTTCTCTGACTCTGAAATATGCTTAGAGAAGGCTGTAAAACACTGTGAAGCAGTATATAAGCCTAAATGCTATTGCTATTGCTATTTTCTTGTTGAAGCAGCTGCATCCCTTGGCTTGCACAGTTGCTTTAGAGGCCATCCCTGGTTGTCTGCCTGAGGATAAAAAACACATGTGAAGACACCTTCAAAACAGCAGCATGAGCTTTCCAAAATATGAGAAAGAGAATTGAACAATTGTATTTTTATTCATCAGTTCTCTCCATCTACTCCTTTTGGGAGGAGTTTTTTAGAAGATACCAAGTAGATTACATAGGTTTTGGATTCCTCCCTCCCTCCTGGAGGCTTCTGAGCAGAGACTGGCTTAGGTTGAGTGAATTCTGTTGAGTTCACGAGTTGATGAGTTGATGAGCCTATAAGTGTCTTCACTTCCTGAGATTGAATTACTGTTTGTCAGTACAACGGAAGGCCTCATCCAGAGCAGGAATACCTAAGGCAGCTTCTGGACTGTGAAATTAAATGGCACTTAATATTTAAACTGTTTGATTTATAAAGTAATGTTCAATGTTATTTGTGTTGATTCAGAACCCATTCCCAATACATTTAATGGGAATTATACAGTAGGGTAGGCTAAATCACTTAGTCTTTAGCAACTAGGATTCAGTTATCTAATGTCTAGTTCTCAACAAATATAGGATCTGAGGTTAGAGACATGTGGTTTCTATCAACCCGAGGTCTGGGACTAGAATGTAAAACACTTCTGCCATGAATTTCAGTGAATACCAATTTAGATCTCCACTGCTAACTGGACTTGGCAAAAATTAGCAGTGAACAAAATCTGCTAAATTTGCCTTTCCCCAATAAAGATTCCCCTTAATTAAATGTGCATGAAAAAGGATACCCTGTTGAAAGTTGTCGACAAACAGGTTATATTCAAAAATAATACATCAGAAATCTGCATTGTAAAAGCCTGTCTGGAAAATGTCAAAGAATAGAAATCAGATAATTTGAATTTTTGTTTTTGAACCCCCCTCCCCCCAAAAAAAGGAAGTTGAGAAAGTTCCATAGAAAGTTATGAAATGCTGTGAATAAAAATAAATACTTTTTTGACATTTGTGCCTGGTTCCTTTGAATGATTAAGTGGTTGATACGTTAGTACCATCCTTCGATTAGATTTGGCAATTTACATAACAGGAAAAGATATTTTGACTCATAAGTCTTCCACCACAGCCTGGATTTACTTAGACATACCCATTCTTGCTTCAATCTAGGGTAGGGGTCCCCAACCTGTGGGCCACAGCCCAATACTGGGCTGTGGCCTATTCGCAACTGGAGCTCACTCGTGCGAGAGTCGCAGGCACTCGCAGTCCCACTCATGTGAATAATGGACACTCATCTACTCCTCCCACAAAACCATTCCCTCTTTCTCCCCCTCCTCCCCCCCCCCACTCCAGGCCGCCAACCTGGAACTCTGATCTAGAGTAATACATTCACATATTCTATTAGGTTCTTAACTGGGTTCTGCTTAAGCCTATTGTTGAATCAAGACTAAGTGTTTTACCATTTATCAATCTACAGCATTGTATTTATTTATTTATTTATTTATTTATTTATTTATTTATTTATTTATTGCTATAACAGAAATGGAGTCTCTCCTCTTGTTATTATCAATATTGCTCATGTATTAATTGCCTCACTGTTTTAAGAATTTATATACTTATAAATTATATGAGGGACCTTTATGGTCAAAAAGGCAGGGTAAAATATAATTGAATAAAGAAATTTTATAACATATGCCTAATTAGTGTTTCTTCATATGGGAACAGAATGTAAAAACAATAATAAAATAGATATTTTTCTTTGATGTTGCTGCAAAAGATACCATGCTTACATCGTAAAATAAATTTATTTGCCTCCTAAAATGTTATTTTTGAAGCAAAGCATTTTCTTATTCTCAAAAAAGGAAAAGAAGAATTCCATGTATTCAACTAGGATAATATCCGTTTGAAAGAAACATCAAATTCATCAAATTATTTAGATTTTTCTACTTTGGTCATCCCTTTTAAAGTTCTTGTTTTTATTTCCAGATCTGAGATGTGTGTGTGTGTGTGTGTGTTTCTGAAAAGTATAATAAAAAGAAATAATCCAATGTTCTTTTAAATAAGCTGTTTCTTTCGTATGCTTATGGAGTATTTTGTTTTAAGAGGATAAGAATGTTTTACAAACTCAGAGATATAGTTTTATCTCAAACTGAGTGGATTTTTTTGTTTTTTCTATTTCTGGAAATGCCCTGAAATTCATAATATTTTGATGAATATTGATCAATTCTCACTTCAAATTTGCCTGTGAAGATTAAAGAGAAAAAGTGTTGGAAAGAAGGTTGTCTGTCAACCAAATTCTGATGCAATAAATTGGTCTAGACTAGAGAAATGCAAATAAGTTTGCTTGTTGGTTTAGAAGATTTTTTTGACTTCCCACTCACTCTTAGTGGCTCTGGGTGGCTTACAAACAATGTTCGTCTTAAGGAAAGTTGAAAAATATGTGAAAGATGACAAACTAAGTATAGAAAAAATATTAGTGGAACATCAAGGTGAATGATAAACTGAGTTTAGGGCTCACTGGAATATATGCAGACAAACATTCTAGGATTAGAAAGATACAGGGTTAATAGATGTGGATATTTTCACCTTGTCCCACAGCAGAATGAAGAATCTTCAGAAAGACCTGAAGAGAAAGTAATGGATGTGGAATTCAGCAGAATAGCAACTGATTGTATATGCCCAGCCAGCCTCCAAGAACGATGGCGAGGAAGGGATTTACTTTCTTGACCTTTAAGATAGCAAAGACTGCATTGCCAGGCAGTATTTTTTGCCTCTAATAGAAAGTTCAATGCACGTGACTTGCTCCCCAGGAAACATCCATGGATATTACTGTATCCTCTTCTCGGCAGAATATATGCTGCAATTTTTTTTATGAGCTTTAGTTCTAGCTTGGCTAGTGCTTCTATGACAAAAGAAGGGATTCCCTTCCTATTAGTGTACTGGAACACGTGTGGTCTCACTGTCCAGAGCTGCTGTGATATTAATAGTCTCACAAGGGAAATACTAGGAGGTGCAAGAAAATGACTGATATGTCACAGCCGTATTGCCAAAACAATGAAAGACACCGGGAAGGAAAACACACGAGGGATGCAATGAAGAACCAAACTTTCCATTGCAGATTTATCCAATCTTCACCTTCACAGAAGGACTTTGCAAAAAGAACTGTTTTTGCTCGGAAACCTGAAACTGTATTCCACCTTATCTTGAAGGCAATGAATGAATATATTAATAAGCCATTCTCACTGGGTTGAGTGAGTTTTTAAAAAGTGTATCTCGGCTTAATCTTTAAAAATTACAATGAAAAATGACCACCTATATCCAGATATGCTTCTTTTGGTTTAATCACACGTTGCTTGAATGGCATTTCTCTTTAATTCACCCTTTCATAGTATCATAAAGCAAATGGGAAAAAAGGAAATTTTAATCTAAGAGAGGATCTCTCTTTCATACTGTCTCTCTTAATAGTCAGAGGTATTCAGCTGTGGCTGTTTAATCTTTCCCATCAATGTCTGATTATATTGGCTGTTTTATACCTTTATATATCATTATGCATATAGTTACAAATTAGATCTTGCGATGCGCTTTCTTGTCCTTCATTAAGTATGCAACCTTCATATCTATACTTAAGGCATTCCTGTGAGGAACATTTTATCATTGTTTTGTTTTTTGCAGTTCTAAGAAGCTGATAAGTTTCTTCTACTGAAGTTAGCCATCATGGTAGAGTAAGGTTAAAGGTAAAGGTAAAGGTTCCCCTCCCAGAAATGTGCTAGTCGTTCCCAATTCTAGGGGGCAGTGCTCATCTCTGTTTCAAAGTGAAGAGCCAGTGCTGTCCAAAGACGTCTCCATGGTCAGGTGGCCAGCATGACTAAATGCCAAAGGCGCATGGAACACTGTTACCTTCCTACCAAAGGTGGTCCCTATTTTTCTACTTGCATTTTTTACATGCTTTTGAACTGCTAGGTTGGCAGAAGCTGGGACAAGTAATGGTAGCTCATCCTGTTATGTCGCACTAGGATTCGAACCGCTGAACTGCCAACCTTCTGATCAACAAGCTCAGCATCTTAGCCACCGAGCCACCACGTCCCTTTTAGAGTAAGGTTAGATTTATATTATTTGCATACTACTGTTTCTCCGGAACTTATTATGAGGAAGAAATACTATTTATTTAGGGACAAATTAAACTCATAAGAGTCAGCAATACCCTCTGTCCTACCCTTTCACTTTAGCAAATACCTTTCTTTTTCTCCTTATACTATTTATACTAGCTTCTGTTAGGATCCAAGTAGGCTTATTAAAGGTTGAAAGGATTGAAAACATTATTCAGTATATTGGCTTCAAACTAGTACTCTAATTGGTATTAAGAATGCACCCAAGACCATGTTAGAATTGATTCAAAGTCAGATCACATTAGCATTTCTTCCATTACCTGGTGGGTATCTGCCAGTGAGTTAGCAATGCATATAAATACAGAATCAGATGGTCAGATCAATGAATTAATAATGCCTGTTTCTTTCCACAGCTTAACTTTCCACACATCTTTCTTCATGTCATCTGCTCCCTTTCTTCACCCAGACAAGAACTCAAAGTCTTGCAAACTCTTAACACTTTGGAGTAGATCTCAGTTAGATAAAATGAAGCCATTTAGACGATCAGATAAAATGAAGCCATTTAGGCAAGCCACTACAATAAGCATGGAAAGGTTCTTCATTCATCACACAGAGATTTGGAATCTGTACACATGGAGTTTCCCTTCAGATAACTTAACCAAAATAATTTTGGGCTACGGTATTAAAGAAAATATATCATATTTAGATTTGGAAGTGGGTGAGTTTTAGCCATAGAAGTTAAATAGTCAATTCCATCCTTTACCAGATTTGAAATAAATTATGGTGGAACAGCATGCTGTAGTTTGAGGCCCCCCTTATTGTAAAGCAGTTGCTCCAAATACCAGTTTAATTAGAGCTTTCATTCCTCTAGCCCAGCTCTCATTTTGATTTTTTTTAAAAGTTTCAAATGCAAATCAAGAATGCCTCATTTCAATTTTTAACATCAGTTATAGGTTTTTATCATACAAATGGAAGTCAATTCAAGCATTCTGAAATGATCTTAATTAGGTTTAGAGCGTTGGTCTTCGCTAAAGTATGAAGCCAAAGAAATATGTAACGATAAGCATGTATTGTGAAGTGTGGGTATCATTATGAGCTGAGCTTAGTTTTAACTTTCCATCTCCAGCAGAAAATCTGACATCTTTCTATTATCTTTCGCACATAGTATAGTTCTGTTCAGTATTCCAGTAGTATCATGCATTTGATGAAGGGGAAGCAGCAGAGGTGGTATTCAGCAGGTTCTGACCAGTTCTGGAGAACCAGTAGCGGAATTTTTGAGTAGTTCAAAGAATCAGTAAATACCACCTCTGATTGGCCCCACCCCCATCTATTCTCTGCCTCCCGAGTCCCAGCTAATCGGGAGGAAATGGGGATTTTGCAGTAACCTTCCCCTGGAGTGGGGAGGGAATGGAGATTTTACAGTATTCTTCCCCTGCCACACCCACCAAGCCACGCACACCAAGCCATGCCCACAGAACCAGTAGTAAAAAAATTGAATCCCATCACTGGGAAGCAGCTGCAGGGTCCTGCCACAATATATCTGTGACTTCCGGTTTGGCACCACGGCAATCCAGTCAGGGAAACAGCAGGGCTCTAATGAGCCCCGTGAAAACCCCGACTGTTGAGCCACTGCCGACAGGTCTGTGGACTGATCCTGTCCTGTAGGGACAGGGGAAAGAGAGGGACACCTTGGACAGTCGAGAGGAACGGGCAAGTTCCTCAGGGCTGGAGGAAACTCTCTGAGTCAGCGGAGGGGATGCAGTAGCCATGGCGGCTGCCTCAAAGCCAGGGCAAACCAGCAAAGCACTATGCAGGAGGAAGATTAGAGAAAAAAGAGTGAAGCATTTGGAAGTTGGGTGAGTGATATTAACCCAGGCAGGAACAGCACTCAAAAAATGGACTTTTACAAGTGAGCCCTTAGCCTTAATTAGCAGCTATGGATTATTGGGGCAAAAAGACTTAATAAGATAATTTGCAGGAGGAAGAGACCCATCAAGGAGTTACTTTTATTATGGGCTGATTTGGAATGACTGTTTGTTGGAAAGTTACAAAACTTTGAAACCTCTTTAAATTGGAATGGACTACTTTTGGAGAGAGAAAGAGGGGAAAAGAAATAAGCAGGAATCTTTAAAAACTAAGGAAAAGGACAAGTGAACAATTATATAATGGACAAAATGGAGGATTGCCGCTATGAAATGAAAGTGTAAATTGTGGATTGCTTTTTGCCTGAAAGAGAAACAATGTGTTTTGCTACCTAAATTGGATTACTTTGAACAACTAAGGAGATTTGACTTTGGGGATTCCAAATCTGTCTATTGTTGGTTTCATTGATGGAAAGAAAAAAGAAATAAAATGGAACAATTAAAATTGAACTAGTAGGCGTGGCAACAAAAGAAAATGGCACAGCAACAAAAGAAGGGATGATGATACTATATATGGAATAGATGTTACAAAAGGGCTAAACGTTACAGAGTTTTTAATTTTGATAATATTGAACTTGAAAAGGAACAGTGTTGGACAGATGGGAAAAGGAAGAAATAGAATATAGCTGGTTGTGAGATAAGAAAAATAAAATAGCTTGATTAAAAACAGAAATGTAATGTTTAAATTTTTGAATGAAGCTTGAATATTAATAGGAGGTGGGTTTTTTTCTTTCCCTTCTTTTCTTTCTTTCCTCTCTTTCTTGTTGTCTTTTTCTTTTTTACTTTTTATTTCCATTTCTTTTAAATTTGATGATATATACACACACACACACACACACACACATACATACACACACACACACACACACACATCAATCTGGTCATGAAACAAGAATATAAATGATTAAACGAGAATAGGATGTTTTAAATATTTAAATGAATTTTGAATATTAACAGGAGTTATTTATAGATTTAATAATTAGAGAAAATTGATTTTGAGGCGGATAAAAATGTTGTTCGATCTACTACCCTTCTAAAGATATGTTTACAATTACACAGGAAGAAACCCGAGATATTACCTGTACACACACACACACACAGAAAAATCTTGGCTACGTAGGAAAAACTTGGCTTAAAGGAAAAACACACATTAAACCTACAAAAAGTAAGAAAATAGACATTGGGCCTCTACAGGGAGGAACATGAGATGTGGGTGTGGTCTACTGATGATGACCATTAACGAGCCAGAAATAGCTTTTTAGGTCTCCCAGAATGCAGCACAAGATTCTATTTGCTGCCAGAGTGAAAAAGATGGAGAAAGAACCCAGTATGTAGTGAATGTGATTTTGCTCAATTGTGGTTCCAGAAAAATCTTGGTTACGTAGGAAAAACCTGGCTTAAAGGAATATATATATATATATATATATATATATATATATATATATATATATATATAGAGAGAGAGAGAGAGAGAGAGAGAGAGAGAGAGAGAGAGAGAGAGAGAGAGAGAGAGAGGTGGCAAGCCTTAAAATAAAAGTAGGAGATTAAAACATTTAGGACCACAGGTAGTGGGCCAGAGTACCCCAGCAGTAACAATATAAGAGAACAGGGACACATGCAGTACAGTAAATGTGAAAACAGACTAATATAGCTATGTACAAAACAAAACAGCTTATGTAGCAAATGGTATGGTAAAAGCGGTTATGACAGAGGCTGGGTATAAAGTCGATAATTTAAAAATTATTCCCTACAAAAGAACAATGGTCTCTGAAGCTTTAATGACTATGTAAAGAAAGATGATCTGAGATTCTGTAGCTTTTATGGTTGTGCAAAGAAAAAGTATTATTTCCAACCATCCTTGTTAATCTGCCCCATTGACTTCCCCTGCCTTAATTGAAATTTGTTGCTTCCTTCTGAGATCTGAGCTTTGCTTTGATCAAGAAGACCTTAAGCTTAGGATTCAGCTTATTAGTGCTTCCAGACACCTGACATCTCCTGCATAATTTTTTTCTCAGATGTAACTGAAAACTATAGCTGAGTGTCATCACTGTACTGCTGACAAGGAGTTCCAATTTCCTGAATAGCAATAGCACTTAGAGTTACTGTATATACCGCTTTACAGTGCTTTACAGCCCTCTTTAAGTGGTTTACAGAGTCAGCCTATTGCCCCCAACAATTTGGGTCCTCATTTTACCCACCTCGGAGGATGGAAGACTGAGTCAACCTTGAGCCTGGTGAGAATTGAACTGCCAAATTGCAGGCAGCCGGCAGTCCGCAGAAGAAGCTTGTAGTACTTCACTCTAACCACTGCACCACCATGGCTCATGATAGCTCCTACTATTCATCATCATTTAAAAAACCCGGTTCCATTGGGATAAAGATGCCCAGCAGTAGAACCAGTGCAAGTGTGGTGGTGCTATGTAGTTCCCAAGAAAAGCATCATTCCTACAAGACACCAACCCAATGATACTAAATGAACCGATCCAGGAAGGTGAAGAAGATAGCATTCTGCCATTTCTTATCTGATAAAGGTGATCATCAAATAACCAAGGCAATATCAGGACAAAATCCAAGTCTAAAAATCTAATTTAATAGTTCAAAGTAACTTTCTCCAACCAGATGGAAAACTACTTCTGACATGGTCAGCATCCTACAGTCCACCTTCCAAATATATGCATGCATATATTTCTAATAGAAAATATTGGGCTATAGTATAATGTCACATATTTCCTTCATATATTGATCTTTTTTTTGTTAGTTTTGTAGTCTGAGTTGATTTTGTCTCATAGTATTAAAAGAAGACATACATTTTAAGAAATAACTCAAAGGAAAAAACAATTGGCAGGAGGTAGGGATACCTTTTATTTGAACAAATGTTTTTCTAGACTCATTGATAATGGAAGCTCGGTAGACAAGAAATCCCAGCTAAATGTAAGCTATTCCATGAGAATCTCATGTTATAGTTTACCAGATGAATTATTGACATATACCATATGGCTTGATCTTCGATCTTTTATTCTCGACTGAAGGGGTAATTCTTCAGACCAAAGTTGCAAGGAATATTATATTTTTCAAACTTACCCTTTCTTACATTATTAACATCTCTCCTCCACTCAGGCCACTAATAGCACTCCCAGTCCCGCTATAAACATTTTTCTGTTATACTGTTGTGTCAAATAATTAAAATGTCAAGTCAAAAACAATTTTGTCTAAATTAATGGCCTTCCTGGCCTTGAATTTCTGAAAAAAGAAACTATGTCACTGTTATTGTTTCCTTGTTTATAAAGCAGTTTGGGGGGGAGGGGAATGTTCTTCAATAGACATAAAGTCTAGCACTTAGAATGGCATTCCTTAGAGAGCTTTTATAGAGAATAAGGAATATTGTCTTGACAGAAATATGCAAGAACCACTGTCTAGGCAAAAGAGTGTGAAAAGGTTTTTTTAAAAAATCAAGAGCAATGGTATAACATTGGGAAGAAGATCAGAGTGTCCCCTTGTTAAAGAAGGGGAAAGTAAAAGAAAGGGAAAGAGGTACAGCACAATTAGACTTACATGATTGTGTTATTATAGCCAAATTTTAGCTTTCTTTTGGAGCTGATATCCTGATTTGATCCACCTACCAGGGCTGGCATTTTAGTTTAGTTTAGTTTAGTTTATTAAATTTATATACCGCCCTTCTCCTGGTGGACTTATTTTGTATATGCTTGTATTTTAACTCTGGAAAGAGGGAGAGAGGAAAAAAAGATGGGAGACTTTTGGATATACTGGACATCTCTTTTCCCCAAAAGTTTGCTAAACAAACATTTTAACAGGCATCCATAATCAATATTGCATGGCTCTTTTCAGAAAGAAATTGGTGGTGATGGCCCCATAGGGAGATAGTGAAGAATCGAATAGAGCAAGTTTCTTACGTTAAATAAAGTTTTATTTTGGATAAACAAAATTTGAACTTAACTAATTCACTTGAGCAGTTTGGACAGATAAAATAATGTTTTAGATGTGAATGAAAAGTTTAATTTCAACTTAGAAAAGATAATATTTGAAATAAAATATTGTTTGTAAGCTTATACTAAGTATGCAGGCTTTTCCTTTCCATTCAAGCAGAAGGTGTCTATAAGCAGAAAATCTCCTTCTTCCATTATTTAAAATTTAAAAAGCCGTAAGTAAATGATGTCATTGATTTCTGTAATTTGTTAGTCCCACCCAAAAGTTCTGCTCAACAATTACACAAAGTGCAGGCTATACTAGACCAGCAATTTCTGCCATAGTTCTTTTTTTTTAAAATTAAATCTTTATTAAATATTTACATTAAGATTAACACAAAATAAACATTGAAAAACAATATAAATGGTGAAATGTAGAAACACATAAACACAAGACTAAAATGAAACAACAAACCTGACTAACCGAGAGTTAAACTCACTCTCCAATTAATAATAACTAGTGTCATCCAAACCAAACATTTCAATAGAGTCAATTTCTACTAACTATCTACAAAAGAGTTAGCCTGTTTTTGTCGAAATTTTAAGAAATCATATAGCCTAATAAATATCTAATTAATCTAAATAGACGATCTTATCACCCCTTTCCTAGGTTTAACCTTCTTTTGAGCCAGACAAAGCATTTGTCCCAACTTCTATTATATATTGAATCTTTCTTGTCTTTTAAAATATACGTTAATCTATCCATCTCAGCACATCGGAGAATCTTGTTTATTATCAGATGATTGGGAGGCGTATCTACATCTTTCCACAGTTGGGCAAATGCCATTCTCGCTGCTGTTGAGACATGGACAAATATATACCAATCTTTGTTATCAATATAGTCAGGTCTTATTCCAAGCAAGTAGAGGTCTGGATAAAGGGGAAAGCTCACACCTGTTATTTCCAACAGCCACTGTTTTATTTTCCTCCAATAGCGTCTAGTTGACGGACAGGTCCACCATAGTTCTTGATCACTCCAAAGATGACTCCTCAAGGAACTGTGTGACCAAATGACTTCTATGGGAGTTGTACAGCATCCTGGGGAGTTCTCTTACTTGTGGTTCCTCACACTCTCAGGAATGGCAGATGTGGATCAGGTCCATAACCAACCTTCTATGGTGATAAATAGGAGTTGTCACTCTTGCTCAGTCCTCCTGTTGGGGGCTAGGTAGAAAGAACTGGAATCCACAAAGAAAGTTATTTGGGAATAACTGTCCCCTATATTGTGATTGTCCTGGCTAATGCAACATAGTTGAAGTTGCATAGTTTTAAATAATCTCCTTGAAGCTTCCCTTCTACAGCACTTTGTCCAGGGCAATTAGCTTGTCTAATATTGGCTGAAGAGTAGGAAATACAGTTACACTAATATTCCCTTCATTTTCAGAAAAGAAACATTATAAACTCTAAAGTTACATTTATTCACATTGGGGAGCAGAAAGTCTTTCTGATCATAAGTCAGCTAGAGGGTGGGAATGACTAGAGGGAGTCATATGACCCCTGACAGCCAATAAGGGAAAAGAAAAGAGTTCTGTCAGGGCCTAGTGGGAAGATTTTTTTGGTCTTTGGGGAGAGTTGGCTGGAATCCCAGAAGAGAAGGAAGAGATTACTTCACACAAAGTTGAAAACTTGAGTTGTTCAGCTGTAGTTAGAATTGTGTTAGGTTTTTTTGTATTATTATCATTATTTTTTTACTATGTGTTGTGTGGATTATTTGACCCCTTCCATAAAACTGATTTTGTTTCAATGCTGAAACATTGAATGTTTCAATTCACCATCTGCCTTGTAGCACCTCAGCTTGTCAGAGCTACAGAGCCTCCCAAAAGTTTTGATTTCCCATTTTGTATTTACCCAATGCTGAGGTGGGGAGAGGATTTGCCCTTCAGTTGTCTCCTAGGGAGGAGGGCTGGTGGGGAAGAGAGAAACCTATTCATAGTGTATGTGGAGGGGCAGCAAGCAAGCCTAATTTATCAGTTGCTTTTACTCTCATGTATGTTGACCTCAGAATGGAAGGACCTCAGAGGAGGAACTGCTTCAATCCTGAGGGCACCTGTTTCCTTTTCCTATTACAACAAGTTATTTCAGTACAGTACAATTCTTGACTTCTGTAAAGGGTAATCCTAATAACCCTGTAATGTCCAGCTTATTCTCTAACTTAGAAGGATGATAATATCTTTTCCCCATTACATTTAGTAAGGCAAAGCATAAGCTGCAATGTATTTCAGTTTCTCCCATTTTCATTATACTCTACCAGATGCTACTTGCACTAGTGAAGAGGCTTATATCCCAATGTTTACGTCCTCAGACATTAACAGTGAGGAGATAGAAAGCTCTGTTGCTCTGGGCATTGACCATGAATAATGCTAGACTCTTCCTTTCCTTTGCCTCTTCCTTCCTTCCTTCCTTCCTTCCTTCCTTCCTTCCTTCCTTCCTTCCTTCCTTCCTCCCTCCCTCCCTCCCTCCCTCCCTCCCTCTCTCCCTCCCTTTCAACAAATTTAGAAATGTCCTAATTCTCTCTCATTCATTACACACACACACACACACACACACACACATTTATTCTTATTTTATTTTATTTATTTTGTCAAGCATGTATTAGATAACAGATATAAGTATAAACTTGATTATGAAAACATGAAATGAATACGAATAAAAGGACATTAGGAAAGGGACGGTAGGCACGCTGGCATGCTTATGCATGCCCCCTACAGACCTCTTAGGAATGGTGTGAGGTCAGCAGTAGACAGTCTAAGGTTAAAGTTTTGTGGGTTTGGGGAAGAAACCACAGAGTCAGGTAGTGCATTCTAGGCATTGACAACTCTGTATATGTGTGTGTGCTTGTGCGCAAGCGTATCTATCTATCTGCCTGTCTGTCTCTGTCTGTCTGTTTGTCTGTCTGTCTGTCTGTTTGTCTGTCTCTCCATCCATCCATCCATCCATCCATCCATCCATCCATCCATCTGCACATATATACATGTACACATACACACACATGCTCACACACACACATACAATAATGTGTAACGTTCCTGATGGATTTCTTATATTATCATTTCTCAATATATAATATCCCAGACTTGTATGATCCCCAATTTATTTGCTCCAAATAAACTTAAAGTGAAGTAAGCAAAGAAATGCTTGAGCATGTAAATCCAGAGTAAAGAACCTCTGCATCCCCAAACCATACTAAGCATGGACATTTGGTGGTGCTCTGTCTGTTGGGGTAAAATAAACAAATAAATAGCAAAAGTGATGTATTAAGATTCTACTGGACTGAACACATCTGTTTTATTTTAAGAGAAGGAAGAAAAGGCCAATCCTTACAATGTGGAACAAAAATCTTGTCTGCCTGCTCTAATGATATGATGGCATGTTCCTGCCACATTTTTGAAACCTTGATAAGGCAATTAGAAAAGACAGTGTGATTTCACCAGGTTACCCCCACTCTGACCCCACCCTGTGTAAATAATAGTAGGGAGAATGATTGAAATGATATGGAATCTGTTTTTCCTGTTGAGAGAACTTTTTCCAGTTCTGACTGAATAAACAGAGGTTTATGCTTTCCTCCCAGTCTGGAAAAAAACTGCTGATGTGCAATTATGTCTGAAGAGTTCTCCTAGCTGAGCTCTTTCAGCTTCATTCCTAGGGCATTATATTCTCCTATGAGGTTAGGGCATGGTGAATTCCTGCTGGCTCAGGAGAAGGGCTTCAGAAGTTGGGAAAGCAGAAAATCTATTAGAGTTGTAGAAGTTTGTCCAACATAGGGGAGGAGAATGGGCAAATATGGCCAGCGATGGATTTATTTGTTTGTTTACTTGGCCAAGGCAATGGGAGTTTTCAGTGGCTTAGGTGATTTGTGCCTCTTAACTTGATCTTGATTTTCCAAGGTTTGGCGGATTGAGGTCAGGATTATGCTTGTCATGAGCAAGACTGAAGAGTGTTATTGTGTGTGTTCAGCTGAAATTGGAATGTGTATGCCTTAAGCAAGATTGTACACTTCTTGATTGCTTTGTAGTGGTACTACTTCAAGTGAAAAGTAAAAGGGGTGGGAGTGAAGTATTAAAAGGAAACTTTTTCATGGTGGAAAAAAATGTTTTATTGTTCGATGTGCAACAGCCTGCTATGTACATATGGGGTTGACGCTCTTATTAGCTGTACATGTGCAGAAATGATGGATTTTGTGACAGAGAGAATTGAATTGCAGACATTTCCTCAGACATCATTCTTCAGTTTCTAAGAGAAAAAATAGATAAGCCTGTAATTATCTTAAATTAACACTGCAAACTGTATCTTTGGATTAGTCAAATGTGGGGAGGGTAGGCAAGAGAAAAATACCACAAAAATACTGGAAAAACCCATAAGTGCTCTACAAATAACACTTCTCATTGCAGCTGCTAATTGTGCATTAAAAGGGGAGAGGGGTGCCAGATGAGGCCCAGGAAAAAGCAATTTTGGAAGACGGGCAGTTGAGGCAAAAATCTGTTCCCTTTTGCTGGCATAGCTTTTGAGCTACAAACAAAATAATGCCTTGATTAAAATTGACTACATGACTCAAAAATTGTTCCTAGGTAGGAAAAGAAATCTTTATGTAAACAGAAATCATGTTAAAAGAATAACTTCTTACATTATTAGGTAGATGACCTACTTAAAGTCCCCCTGTTAAAATTTGGCACTGCAACCAATGTGGAACAAAGGTATTAAATTAATTCCAGACCATTAAATTCTTATCCTGTGAGAACAGTAAATGATCCAGTTTTCAATTGTTAGCTACTACAGAGACAGTGGATTATCGTCTGTGGAAGTTCAGTACATGAGCCATAGTTGTAGTTGTAGTATGGAAGAGCTATTTTTTTGGAAGTAATCAGCTTGAGATCCCTTGACACACTGAATTTAGGCTACTTACCTATCTACTGGAATGTCCAGGGATTGTCGGATTGATTGATTGATTGATTGATTGATTTCCCATAACAAATGTTTACCTTAGAAGAAACTTGGGTCCAGACAGTTAAAATGAATATACTTATTTGTAACAATTCCATTCTGCACATGGGATTTTTTTTTTCTTTAACTCTAGGAGCTTCTGAAGGTATACTCATTTGATGACCATTATAACTATGAAGACATTTTTTTCTTTCTCTTTTTGGAAACATGACCTTTTTGTAAAGGCAGCTTGATAATGGTAAAAATGATATTTTTATCCTGAGCACTGAACACTATGAAGAGCCCTTCAGGGTTGACTATTCCCTTGGCACTTAGCACCTTAGTACCTAAGTAAGGTACTTAGTACCTTAGTACCTAAGTACCTTAGTACGTTAGTTTATTATTTGCTTGAACAATGCCTAGGAGTTGACTAGAGAGATTTCTGAATGGATCTACAGGTGATGACCACATTGAGCTGATCCTGATTAATCTTACAAAGCCAATCAGCATTAGACTTGATAACATCTTGATGAAAGGCCTCCAGAAATCCCAGGGCTCAAGCCTAGACCAGATAATGGCAAAACATGTTCTTGTGAAGAAAATGATATGGTATGAGATTTTTTTTCAAGCACCATTGCCTTCAATGGTGTTAGTGTAGAAGGCAACAATCTTCTACCCACTTTACTATCCACTTCCCTGACAATAAGCTCCATTTAATTCAGTTAATACATATCTGCATTTGCACTACACAAATTATAGAAAATGCCTCAATAGAATAGTTTTGCATTGGCCCTTGGGACATAGGCCTGTACCAGGTGCGTATGAGTTTACTGTTCATTTTAAGGAAACCACAATCGCATGCACACTTTTGAAAACTGGTTATGTGTCATCAAGTTGGTATCCAATTTTAGAGACAAAAGGGATATATTTTCTCCATGGCAAACTGTAAATTTCAGGTCTTGCAAAGGTGCACCCATTATCACTGTAACTGAGACTATCTGTCTTGCTGCTAGTCATTGTCCTTTTCTCTTTCCATGTTTCCCAGAATTAGAGCCTAATTCCCAGAATTAGAGCCTTTTCTAGAAATCTAGGTCTTCACATAATGCAGACTTGTCCAACCATTGCCCATCTGCTGCTCTGGACAGTTAGTAATGCGGCCCACAAGACTCTATATTTTTAAAAATATTATGTGATTTACATATAACTAGCTGATAACCCAGTGTTGCCCAGGTATTTCTTTATCCCAATCCTGAAATTGCTTGAAGCATTCCAGAGTTATACAAGAACATAACTCTTTCCTACCCTATCTATGATCCTGGCACTTTGCCCCAAATCCATCAGGGGTTGCCTTCTGTCAAGAGAAGGGAGTATCAGGCGCTTCCCCATTGGTCCATTGGAGGATGAACGTCAGGGCTGGCTTTCCAGAGGAAGCTGTGAAGGAACTGACATCACAAACAATTGCCACTCTAGGATGCTGCCTTCGTTCTCCTTAATGGCCCAAGTGTTCCAGAGTGATGCTTGAGCACACACAAACAGACAAACACACACACACACCAAGGGTCTCCCCTCACCCAGTATTTGTTTCCAGAGAGTGAGTCATCTGTGTACTAAGTTTGGTTGAAATTGCTTGAGGCATTCCAGAGTTATGCTGGAACATACATACATATATACAGCCAATAGATAGATAGATAGATAGATAGATAGATAGATAGATAGATGGATGGATGGATGGATGGATGGATGGATGGATGGATGGATGGATGGATGGATGGATAGATAGATAGATAGATAGATAGATAGATAGATAGATAGATAGATAGATAGATAGATAGATAGATTATATTAAATATTATATATGCAACCCAAGACAATTTCTCTTCACTCAATGAGGCCCAGGGAAGCCAAAAAGATGGACACTCATGACATAATGTGCTCCAAAATAGAGAAGAGGAAAAAGGAAAAAAAAGTTTGTGCCTTATGTTACATGAAGCATATTTAAATGTCCTTATTTCAGATTTGGAAATGGATCTGTGATTCATGTTTGTTCACAACTCTATGTTCTGGAGCTGCTTTCCAATTTAATGTCAAAATCCAGGTTGCTGTCCTTTCATGTTCCTATATTTAATATACTAAACACTTCAGAAACTAATATTTTTGTGTTATATAACATAATTTAAAGCATGAATAATGGTCCAACAAAATACAATAACATCACAGCAAAAATAAATATACAGGATGAAATGAAAGCATGCTGGTAACTCAATTGCAAAATGAAAAGTGTCAGCAGGTGCAAGAGATTAAAACCACTGAATCTAGTAAAATGCAAATTTGTTTTAAAAGCACAGGACAAGAAGTTTGGGAAAGGGAACTCACCCCATGTCCCCCATGCAAAATTAAATCAAGCACTAAGAAGGTTTTCTTATGAACATACCTTATATTCAGCACCAGAACTGGAGGCACATTTTTTTTCTTTTTAAGAAAAATGTGAAATGGAAATAGTTGTATAGCCAACCCAGAGTCCCCCAAATTGGTCAATATCTTACCCCAAGGCTTGATGAGTTTATCCAATGTGTGAATAAATGGCTGGAGGTCAAAAGGGGTCAGTAAAGGACTGGGATCAATAGAAACAGGTTGAACCCAGAAGAACGTAATTACTTATGACTAAAATTCCCCAATATCCCACCAAATATCAGTGCTGATGCTCATCAGATGCATCCTTCCTGTTTATAATATTGGTAGTTCCAGTAAAATATTATATTTTTCATACTTCAAATATTACCTACATTTATGAAATTGCTGTTATAACTGTTATTGATTAGTTTGGGTTTTTTTTTTCTTTCATGCAATCATGTGCAATACCTGGGGACTGCCTGGACAAGACCCTACAGTTTTCTTGGCAAGGCTTTTCGGAAGTGGGTTTGTCATTGCCTGCTTCCCAGAGAGATTCATCATCCCAAGGTCACCCTGCTGGCTTTCTGCCTAAGGTTGGACTAAACCAATGGTGGAATTCAAATAATTTAACATCTGATTCGCCCAGGGTCAGGTTGGCTGTCATGTGAGGCCTGGCCCATCCCCGTCCTCCAGCTCTACCACACATGTGGGACAAGGCTCCCGTGATGGCCAACCTGACTCTGGGTGAACCAGTTGTAAAATTACTCCTCCTGGGCGTAAGTGGATCCTGGGCGCTGCGCTGCAATGGAGAAACAGGCAATGGAGCATCCAACATAAGGGAAGGAGGAGGGAAAGTGGCCTTCTCCTTCCCTCATGCTGGCCACTCTGTTGCCTGTTTCTCCATTGCAGCACAGTGTCCAGGATCCACTTTGATAGCGGGTAGGTGGGTAATTTAAATAACCAGTTTGCCTGAACCAGTGCGAACTGGTGGAATATCACCTCTGGACTGAACTCATGGTCTCCTGATTCTAGTCTGATGCCTTAACCACTATATCAAACTGACTTTCAGATAAGTTACAGTAATATTATTTTCATATAATAAATGTCTGAGGGTTTATGAACAATATGAAATTTCACAAAAGGGTCAAAGAGCTGAAGAGTTTGGGGACCTCTAATCTAACCAATGACTTTAGCTTTTTTGTCCAACCATCTATCCCTACATCTTCTCCTTGAGAAGGTAGTTAGGCCATCCTTGCCTTTCTCAGATTGTCATAATTTTCCTTCAGGTACAGGTAGTACCATAATTGAGCCCAACATTTGGGCTCAAGTAAGTAAGACAATTGTTAAGTGAATTTTGCTCCATTTTACAATCTTTATTGACATAATTGTTAAGTGAATCATTGCAATTCTTAGTACCATGGTTGTTAAGTGAATCTGGCTTCTCCATTGATTTTACTTGTCAGGAGGTCGCAAAAGGGGATTGCATGGCCCAGGTCACTGCAACCATCATAAATATGAATCAGTTGCCCAACACCTAAATTTTGATTATATGTCCATGGGGGTACTGCAATGGTCATTAAGTGTGAACAGCAATCATAAGTCACTTTTTTCAGTGCCATGGTAACTTTCAATGGTTATTAAAGAAACTGTTGGAAGTTGAGGACTACCAATATACAATTACTATCTTTGCCAAAGGAGGCAGGTAGTATAACTCTCTCCTGCTACCATAGCTTCTGAATTGGCTTCTTTTGAAAGAGGAACAAAGTAAGCAACAGCTTCCAACCAGCCCAAAGTTGTAGACAGCTGTACAGGTCAAACTAAAGCTGCTTGCTATTGGCAAAAAGCCACTCCTGGCTGCAGGTTTGCTCTTGCTTTTTGGCTCCTGCCACAAGTGATGCCACTAGGGAGCTGCTGATTGAAGCTTTTGGGGAAAGGGTAGAACAGATAAACATTCTGAAGTGATTTTCCAAATCTGCTAGCTCTTCTCTTCCCATTTCTGTCTCTGTGAGCTGCCAGTCATAGTATTTCCAATTGAGAGATATCAAACTGATTTAAGAAAGCAGTGCTTATAGGAATAAGCACTTCTGTGCAATCTCAATAAAAGGAAGCAACTAGCTGACCTTGTTCAGATTTGCAAGCTAAAATAAGGTTAGCCTTGGTTAGTGCTTGGGTGGAACCCAGCAGGGGAATTTCAGAGCTAAAAGAAAAGGTGGAAAGACACCACACAAGAAAGCATGAAATTTTTGTACTACTGCCAAGAAAGTCGCATAGATATATATCCATGTAGTCCATAGGAATTTAATGAAACAGCAGTGTTTTGACCCTTTTATATTCAATTGTACTCTTAATTCTCCAAATTTGCTTCCCATGCACTACAACTTTAACTTAGACTGACTCTTCCACTGTATAATGGAGATATGATTAGACAAATGGTTGCAACAATGAAAATTACAACCTGGAGCATTTATTTATATTGGCTACATTGGCTTATCTTGACTCAACATTGTTCTGCAAAAGTGGATATTTAAAACAAAACACAATAGTCCTTTAGTGTCTAAGTCAGTGCAAAGTCATCACAAGTTTGTTCTTTCCCAGAAGTCTGATTAGCATAGAGATTGAGGGGGAAAAAAATTAACAGGTTTTTGATTTGTTTTGAAAGTAAGGAAATAAAGTCCCTGTTACTTTCACAACTGGTGTTATGGAGAGTTTCTCAGTTTGACAGTGCATTGTTATCCACAGCAACCAATATTGCAACATGGACCATAACTGCTGTTGCCTGGAGGAAAACCTAAGGACATTTGAAAGAGCATTGTTCTGAGTAAGCTGTAAAAGTGTATTTAGTTTGCAGTTGTTACACTAAAACCAAACAAGAGGTTTTGATGTATTGCCAGAAGGCTTTATCTTAAAACACACAGACACAGATGCACACACATCCATTATAATCAAGCACGAAGGACAGACAGATGCATATTTTGTGGTTCAGTACTATATGAAAAGTTATTTTCTTTTCATTAAAGTATCATTCTGTACATATTGCCTTATCAGAGGGCATACAGTAGGCAGTGTAGCCATTCCAGTACAGGATTAATCCACCTCAGTCAAGTTTTGATGTTAAAGGGCAGAAGGTTTATGGTGAAAAAAGTCTTGCAGAGGCCTAGAAATGGAAATCAGGATTATTAAAATGAATGAATCATATATAGGAAAGGTTTCCAAGAATCATAATACATAAATTAACTGATCACAGCCTATTATAAGGTAGAGAGTTTAGCCCAGGTTTAAAGTCAACCTAATATCAGCATAACAAAAGGATAACGTGTGAGTGGTACAACACAAAATACTGGGTTTTTTTTTCCTGGCCAGAAATGTTAGAAGATTTAATTAACTTAAACAACTTTTTTTAAAAAATCCCTTCTACCTATTTAAAACAGTAATATCTTTATGTTATCGTGTTGTTCTAATTGTAGGAGATTGGGTTAAAGCATTCCTTGATAGAAATAGAAAATAAATATAGAATTATAAAAATGTTGGTTTTCAGCTGTAAGTATCTTGGCACCCTGGTATACTTGGATATTAATTCATTCATTCATTCATTCATTCATTCATTCATTCATTCATTCATTCATTCATTTTCTATATCCACCCAACTCAATCAAATCTAAGCAGTTTATGATTCTAAAATTATAAAACAATTTTAAAAACATTACATTAATACTAAATTTTCTTTAAGCTGAAATTTCCTTCCTTCCTCCCTCCCTTCGTCCCTCCCACAGTAATAAGTTTATTATCTATTAATTTTTATCACTTTCTTGGTTATTATTTGTACCAGAGACATCTCAGAAATGTAAATAAAGGCAGATCTCCTTATTTGGAATTCAAAAGCAATGCATAGGAAAAAATTGATTTCAATAGCTTTGTTCATTTATGTTATTCAATTATATTAGCAAAGCTGTTGAAATAGTCTGTTAATTGACATATGCAAAGTGCTTAGTGAAATAAATTATATTCACTGGTTGTAAAATTTTTATTTTCTTTATTGCAACTTTGTCACTATGTAAGCATTGCTTTTTGTGACTCTTCTAACCCCACAGTTTCCCAAATTATTTTTTAAATAAAATATTTTTAAAAATATTGCAAAATTATAAACACCTAAGAGATCTTGTCAGTATTGCATATGTTCCCACAGGAGAACATCAAAATCTCCTAGGGGGGCATTCTTATTTGTGATCTTGTGAGAAGTGATCAACAAAATGGCATGTGATTTTGGGTGGTTGATTGTTGAGTACCTAGTTCATCATCCAAGCTGGAACAGGGGACCTATAAAGATTGAGTACACTTGTCTGAATCATTATAATCTAATTTCAAAAAGCAGGAAAATGAAGCCCAAGCCTCATCCCTGGTATACACAATAGATGTTTATGCATATTCTTCACCATACGTGTCTATATTGAAGGAAAGCCTCGTGTTGTGTGTCTAAGTGGAATACAGAACTGTCCATATTTGCTTTGTTTTAATTGTTGTGAGCCGCCCTGAGTCCATTGGAGATAGAGTGGCATATAAGTACCATTAATAAAATAAATTAATAAAATAAATATTGTAAATTAGAATAGTTGCCACTTAGCCCAGCACCAATTAGTGGTTTTCTGAGACTGCAAACAGAACATCAGTACTGGGGACCGGCCTTGGATTTTCTACAGGTGGGTATTCTGATTTGGAACAATGGCCCCTCCTTATGTGAACTAGGGAGGTTGCATGCTAAACACACATGTATACAAACAAGTACATTGCTTGGTTTTTTTTTCACCAGCAGCTCTCATGACTATCATTGCATCTTTCACCATTATTCTTTCCCACTTATGATCTTCAACTTGTTTTTCCTTTTTCTTCCTGTATTTCTTCCCTGAAGAATTCTAAGTACTAAGTAAAAAGCCTTTGCATACCATTTTCTAGCTGGCTATTATTCTTTCAAATACAGCTACCTACAACATTATTATTAATAATAATAATAAAAAAACAAGATCCCAAATATTTGCATTTCTGTAGTAATACATTTTGTTAGCATCTCTGGGCTTACAAAATAGAAAGAGGAAATGAGACACAGAAATTGGAACTCTATTAATTGCATTTGCTAAATTAAATGCCTTTGGAAACTGTAGCTCTTCCCTTAGGAATGTGCCGTATATTTGGTTAGAGGTTGGTAAAAGAGATCTTCAGCTATCCTCAATATCTCTGAGCTGCCTATCGAATCAAAATAGTTTGTGGGGATGTAAACTGCTTCACTGGACACATATTTTGATCTAAAACAGCTTACTGCAAGAATTGCTTAGACTTGCAATCTCTGCCAAAGGACTTATCATGTCCACAGTAGACATTGTAATTTTTTTTGTATTTATTGCAGTATAGTTATAGACCATCTCTAACCTAAGAATGATTATTCAGGGTTAGGTTTATTTTTGTTATGAGATCACACGTCTCTGTCATTTACCACACTGCTGCTTGCAGTCGTAACTAAGAGTAGGGTTAGTCTTTTCCATACTAAATCTGGAGGATAAAAATGGAAATTATACTAATCACTTAGCACCGTGGCTTTCCAAGTTCCATATTTGTTTTGTAGAATGATGTCAGGTATAAAAGAAAAAGATTCGTGGGCTCAAAATGTTAAATGGAAACACATGTTATTTGGAAAACACATCTTTTTCTGCTTAATGGATGAGTGTTTTATCTGGCGCTTAAGTGGTACATTTGTATGTTCTGCCATAATAGAACCATGCAATTTGACTGACATCATTAGATGCTCTAAGACCAAGTTTAATTTCTGTTTTGTTTATTACAAACTTCAACTGTCCTGCTAAGCATTTTCAGATACTGCATTTTGGTGGATTTTCTTCCCAGCATTCATGTTTATGGTACCATCTGTTAAACACTATAACAGAATGCAAGTTAAAGTGGAAATTTAAAACACCAAACCAAATTCAGACATTTGGATTTCCCATTAATAGCTCGCTAACTGTTCAGTTCAGAATTTACTGAGATCATTTCTCAAATATCTTCCTCCCAAAATAGGAATAAGAAGCAACACTTTTGTATGAATTTATCAGTTTATTTTAGTCTAATGTATTGGTTTCTCTTCAACATACTATGAGGAGATCACAAAGCATGGCCAAGAGATGTCTGCATTTGTTGATCAGTCACCCTTAGAAACTGAAGGTGTTCATGTATTATTTTGATACTCTACCTTCTTATAATCAAATTGTCACTGGTATATAGGAATGACCTTGGATGAATAGAAGAAGATTTTCAGACTAGGCAATGACCTGATAAATGAAATTTGAGTTTGAAGGAGAAGGGATGACAAAAACATCTCAGTAGGGACCCTCCCTCATTTTGGCAAAGTAAAAATGGGGGATAGGAGTGGTAATTTCTGATTTGCAAAATTGATACCAACCTTATGAGGTAATCCAGACAAAAAACACAGCCAGGAGCACCTCTATTTTTATTATAAGGCTACATTAATAGAATCTTGCAAATCTGACAATATCCCTTCTATCTCTCACTTTTATTCTCCCCAAAACTAGGGAGAATCCTTTTTGAAATGCTTTCACTACCATTCCTTCTTTAAATTCAATTTCATATATCACACTTAGACTGCGTTTTTTCTACCTGTCTTCCACATTCATTACATTCATTACATATGAGCATAGATATTTATGTTCTGGATGGAGCTTCATATAACACCAACAAAGAAGGCAATTGTCCATGAACTATTCATAATTAATTTGAAACAATAAAAATTAGATTTGGTAATGATGGATACATTCAGATGCTGAATGAGAGGAGATGGAAGGGAATCCTAGAAATCCTGGAAGGCTTTCGAAATTTTGTTATTACTTCTTACAATAATAAAGTAGAATTCTAGTAGTCCTTGTACTATCTGTTTCCTGATTAGCTTAACTGGAAGAGTTGACAATTATAGACGCTACTGAATTCTAATGATCAGGTTATCATACTAGATGACTCAGACTATAATACTGAATCCTAATAATTAATTAATCAACCAACCAGTTAATCACTTTATGAACTCTAGAATTCTTTCAAGTAAGACTGTCAGGCTGATCATGCTTTCTTCAGTACTTTCCCCCCTCACTTTTATTGGAAGTAAGGTTAGGGACACTTGTTATTCAACCAATCATTTGGCACTTCATCCATTCTTTAGAATTTTCCAGACACCACCATTTAGAATTTTCGGATAATACGTCAAGATTTTAAAAAAAAAACCCTTCTATTCTTTGGGATGCAATTATTATGATTTATATTCTGCTTTTCATATTTGCTTAATGGAACATATACTACAGTAGGGAAATTAGAAATTTGTACCTGTATTTTGGGGGATTTTTTGTTGTTATTTTAGGATTAGGGGAAAATACTAATATGTTTATTGCAATTTTGTAGGATCAGAAGGTGCCTACATTTTAGTGTGAGCACATCCCATTATTTCAGCATTTTTTTTCTTTTTTCTTTTGCCTTGAAGCTCATATGTCCACACTGCTAGATCGTCACTATCTTATCACTATTAATACCTTGAATAGGAGGTAAGGGGTAATGGAAATTTCCTTGAAAAATTGTCCATGTGCATAGCCATATTCACATGCTTATTTATTCTATCCCTTAGCCTAAACATAGTTGCAAGAGCCCTCAGGGTAGTTCACAATGAATAAAGTATAAAACAATAAAATATATCCAATAAAATAGCAGAAGCAACTATGCAAAGTAGATAAGATACAAGCTAAAAGCATCAATCATATATTCTAGTCCATGTTGAGCCTTTGGTGCATTTTAATTTTGTAGTTCAGCATTATGGGAGAGAGATAAATTAAATAAACTCTGGAATGTTGAGAGATTTGGGTTTTAGAGATGATTGAACCATGTTATCTTTTACCAACTCTTGTTAAGAAGATGACCAATCTCCGGGGGGGAAAAGAGTAATTGGAATACTTTTGCAAAGTTTAAATGATTTTTCAAACATTACATGTTTCTTTAATACAGTAGCTCCGCTAACCAGAGTTCATCTGAGCATTTATATATAGCCTGTTCTGAAAAGCAAGTAGATATAGATACAACAACATCAATTGGTATGAGTTGGCCCAAAAATGCAGGAACAAGCAAGCCCAAAGAATGGAGAAAGGATATGAATGATGAAATTGAGAGATGAATAATAACAATAGCAGCTTGTCTACAGGGAAACAATTTATGGAGAGTTCAGAATTGAAGTGAGTATGTGATAAGTGAATCAAATATAGAAAAGTCACCAAGAGGCTCCATTCTCACCAGGTTGTTCCAGCACTACAGAGATTTCTTCCTTAAAGAACAATATAACCATTCAACTGGGAGATGACACAGGAAATTACTGACTCTGTCAAATATGAACGTTGTCAGTTACCTGAAAATCAAGGCAATGGTACAAAGGCAATTTTATGGTCCATAACATAGATAGGAATAGATCTTATTCCTTATAGTAGCCTCATCATTAATACCCCAATCACCAAAGATGGGTTTCAGCAAGTTCTGACCAGTTCTGGAGAACCGGTAGTGGAAATTTTAAGTAGTTCAGAGAACCAGTGAATACCACCTCTGACTGGCCCTGCCCCCACATATTCTCTGCCTCCCAAGTCCCAACTGATTGGGAGGGAATGGGGATTTTGCAGTAACCTTCGCCTGGAGTGGGGAGGGAATGGAGATTTTACAGTATCCTTCTCCAGCCATGCCCACCAAGCCATGCCCACCAAGCCATGCCCACCAAGCCATACTATTCCCACCAAGCCACACCCACAGAACCGGTTGTAAAAATTTTTGAAACCCACCACTGTCAATCACCCAAAATGCTGTTTATCTCAAAAAAAGATTGTATAAATACACCTTTGTTCTTGTCCATTGCTTAATCCTCAAGGCTATTACATTCTAACTAAAGGACATGAATTAAACATTCTTTTCATTTTACTGTTTGAGTAGAAAGAACTCAAGAGGACAGAGTAAAAAACCTTTCTGGTAGCATCCTCATTACAGAAATATTTAAACTTTATAGGCCTGTTTGCTGCCATCATCTGCAACTTCAGCATTTTGTTTTATCGCTGCTTCAGTCATACAAATAATTCCAACCAATCACAGAAAATGTGGCACAGAAGATAACATTATCATGCTATATAGGCAACCTGTTTTATTAACAGCATCATGGGCAAATAAATCCCACTGAAGCAATAAAGGTAATATTTGGGAGAGAGATTTCATAGGTGATTGGAAATAATATGGCAACTGAATGATACCTTGATGCTTCATTGCATACCTGATTTGGATATGCACTGACACCAGTGAAGGCTAATATAACCTTTTATAAGGAGGGTAATGCTCTTTGACCACTTAAACATTAAACTTCACTTCTGAAGGTATCATCACAATGGAAAATGGTTTATAAAAAGTGTCTCTTGATATCCAGCTCCTGAAAATAATATTCATTTTTTTAAAACCAATTTTGGCTTTGGGTCATTTTCTGGCAGTGTTGGTTTCTAATCTCAGTCTTGCATATCCCTTACAAGGACAGTTATCCTCATCAATCTTATAATAAATTGTATTGGATTATCTTCCAATTGTAATAGGTTTCTTGGTAGTGGTTATCTGGATTTAGGTATAAAAGTTTTGATGATTCCAGAATGGGATGACTAGAAAAATAACAGGTATGTTACAGTCATATTCTCTAAAACCAAGGATGGCCAAGATTTCCATCATTATCTGAGATCAAGGAATTGGCACATTTAATTCAATAAGAATTGCACTCTTCCTGTCTTTTCTTTTTCAACTTTTTAGGAAAAGTAAGTTAAACTGAAATATTTGCCATCTGAAAAAAGAATGAGATTATCCCAAAATAGGTTGTCAAAAACACTGACAAGTATAGATAGAATATGATTTATGGACCTTTAACTTTTTTAAATTAAAATTTTATATCCTTAGGTAATACAGTATCACGGGTATGCATTGAATTCTTGCACCACATTCCAAATTATCTATATCACATTAATTTATCATAGATATGTTTCAGTTGTGTGACTAAAATGGACAAGATAAATTGAATTAGCTCAACATTTTAGATTGGAAAGGGGAGGAAAAAATCACGAAGAACTGTCAAAGGCTAAGGAAATCAATTTCACAATTGAAAAAAAACCAAAAAAACCCCAAGCCCCACCAAAGTAGTATTGAAAGAATGCCTTCATTTAAGTGTTCTGCTAGCAAACGGCTTCAAGTGACATGTGGGCAAGAAATACTTGCAACTGAGTGGATTTTATTTTTTATTGAAGTCAAAGAAATAAGACTCCCGACTCTCCAGATATTTTCATTTCCCTCCCTCCATAGGTACTTTACATAGTAATGCAAACAGAATTGCCTCCTAACCCGTTGAATAAGGGTAAAGACATAGGAAGCTTTTTGAAGCTTCTAGTGATGATCAACACATAACCAATGGGTGCATTATCAATTCTAAAACAATGGGCATCAATCTTGAATATGGGAAACCAAGCCTCATGTAATAGCAAAGTCCACATATAGATTGTCCTCGACTTACAACTATTTGTTCGGTGACTGTTCAAAGTTACAACGGCACCGAAAGAAGTGACTTGTGACAGTTCTCACATGTATGACCATTGTAGCATCTTCGTGGTCAGGTGTTCAAAATTTGGGTTCTTGGCAACTGGGTATGTATTCATGACAGTTGCAGCACCTTGCAGTCATGCGATCACCATTTGAGATCTTTCCAGCCAGCGTCTGACAAGCAAAGCTGATAGGGGAAGCTGGATTTGTTTAACAACCAGATCATTCACTTAACTGCGGTGTTTCAATTCAGTACAATTCAATTCAAATCTTTATTGTCAGAGTACAACATGTGTACAATGAGCCGGCCCCATAAGTCAATCGTACTATGTTGTTGTAAAGTTATTTTCCATTCAAAAGCCTGACAGCCCATGGATAAAATCTGTTCTTTAGCCTAATTGTTCAGCTGCCTATGCTTCCATATCTCCTTCCCAATGGCAGGAGAATAAAGAAGTGCTGACCAGGGTATGAGTCACTTAACAACCGTGGCAAAAAGGTCACAATACTGGGTATGTCTCACTCAGTGACTGGCTTAGCAGTGGAAATCCTTTCTCAATTGCGGTTGTAAATTGAGGTCTACCTACAGTATATAGGTTACACACACATAGGTTTTGTTGTTGTTGCTTGGAACAATTAGGCTAATGCACAGTCCTTGATGGAAACCTCAGTGGGGAAGCTGGACTTACAGTAATACTGCTACAGTTAGGTAAGTGCCTGCTTTTGTCATTCTGATGAAGGCAGCATTTCAGCGTTGCACTTGAAACTCCACTCCTTTTCTGTGTGCGCACAATATGACTCATGTTTAAAAGCAGAGGATCTTGTATCACCATTCTGTGATGTTGCTTCTATCATTCTTGCTCCATCTTTCCTCTGCACAGATCCTCCTCTATGCTTGTTTCTGCTGCCTTTGTTCCCATGTGGCCTTTGCATCAAGTTTAAATAAGCAAAACTCCATAGTATGGTTTAGGAACATTCCCAAATTGTATAGGACCCTTTAGCATCAATCTCAAGTGGTGGAAATGTAAAAGTGGCATAAGGAGGAGTATTGCTAAAACGATGAATGTTATCTTTATAGGAAATGCAGTTTTTTTCCCCCAGTGGGGTAGGAAAAAAACCCCATTGAATGCCATCTCTTTCAACAGGGGAATTATATAACCCTGGCATCTTCAGCTTGCTAGATCTGAGCCATAGTTAATTGGTCCTCATCTAATTCCTTACTGATTCTTGATTCTGGAACATCTGATTCAATAGAAATTCCACAGCACCATCTTCTGGAAATGGGCTTGGAAATGAGAACAAAACTATAGTGCAGTGCCCCAACATCTCAATGGTGAAAGCTCAACCATATGATATATGATGGATGCCCCACCCCAAGAGATGTGGAAGGGGGCTAATTTTGCTTGTTCTATCAGCAGCTTTTAATAGCATCAGGTCTTGGCACATTTTCACTGCTCCTTCTGATTTATGATTAGTGTCCAGGAATTGGACTAAAATCAGAAAAGAAAACATTCTAATTGCTTATATATTTTGCAAACAAAAAATGTGTAAATGTCAATAAAAATATATAATTTCATGAACATCAACTCACAAATGATCTAGACAAATACTAGATTATACCACCAGTTTAAATGAAGGTATATCTACTTTGCAGCTTTCATTGTGGATATCATGTTGCCAATCTATTATGACAGATCTATTTATTAAAATGTCTTTGTGTTGATAACTGTGAATGCAGAAAAGGACTATAGTAATACTGAATTTTGACTGGGGAAATTATTAACATTTCAAAGATGTTTTGATTAAGATTGTCTACCTAAAGTGCAGGAGAGAGGAATCTCCACCTTCTGCTTTGTAAAAGTAGTTTGTTTATTTCTGATACACCCCATTATTGCAAGTGTATATTCATAAACACATTTTAATTTGCCATTTTCATATTAATTTGCCATTTCTTTAAAAACCACAAAAATTTGTGTGCTTAGGTGGCATTTTCATTGTGTTTTACTCATTACTTAATGTATATTCTCAAAATATGATGTGTCGAAATTTTCTTCTCAAAATATATATTTGAAAATATATTTCACCACTTTTTGTGGTTGACAACTGAACTGGAACATTAGGAGGAATAAAAGCCAGTGGATATATCATAATGAACCCATTACTCCTTGAGTTTGTAGTCACATGAAATAATACTGAAATTTACATATTTTGAATTGCATAAATATTTCACTTCTTTCTGGATCTCTGATGAAAGACACATTAATGTACCGTATATACGTAGACATTCTATTCTCCCATTCCTCATTCAGTCTAATGCACATGCATTCATACAGAAATGTGGAGAATAGATAATGTTAGGTTACTTCTTTCACCAACATCCTCCTCCAATTGGATCCACCAATTGACTAGAAAGAGGCAGACTTCAGGGTTCGAAATCATAGAAACTAGTGTTTCCCAACCTTGGCAGCTTCCAAATGTGTGGATTTCAATTCCCAGAATTCTCATCAATGGCCATGCTGGCTGTGGAATTGTAGGATTTGAAGTCACATACCTGGAAATTGTCCAGATTGGGAAACACTGGTCTAAATAGGAAACCTGAGTACAAGTACATTTTGCAGACTATGAATTAGCTTCCAAATCACTGATGGTAGCAATAATAAAGATGTCATTTATTAACACTTGTCTCTAATTTCCTTTGCATGGAGAGAAGAAGGTAGTATGACTAATGTTTGTTAACTGCTTAGCTACAGTACTGTTTACTAAAGAAATGTATGTGGGAGGGAATAAAGAGAATCCTCCACCTAATTCCATTGCATTTGGTAGGAGAAAGGATCTGGAATAGAAATATCAACTGTCATGGATTTCTAAGGGAGTGGTTTTGCAAGAATGCATTATGTTATGGCTGGTGGTAGCATAAAATGAGGTTCACTATACTGTTTTCTGGTTTAAAATCTGCTCAAAAAGTGGTTTCAAAATCCTGCATCTGTTTTCCTTGGCAACTTTTCTAAACAGATAAGGCTTTTGTGTGCAACCTGGAGTTAGTTTTTAACATAAATTATTTTTTTCTTCCATTCAGTTGTGTCCAATTCTCGGAGACTGCCTGCACAAATCCCTGCTGTTTTATTGGCAGTGTTTTTCAGAAGTGGTTTCCCATTGCCTCTTATGACAGGCTCAAGGTCACCTAGCTGGCTTTGTGCCTAAGGCAAGACTAGGACTCAAGGTCTCCAGCCTGATGCTTTAACCACTACACCAAACTGGCTCTCTGTTTCCTTCAGATTGGCATCTGTTTCCTTTGGCAACCTTTCTAAACAGATAAAGCATGCAAAGTATGCCAAAATATAAAGCATGATAAAGTATGCAACTTGAAAGTAGCTTTTAATATAAATTCATAGAGAAACCCTTTTGAATGCAAATTTCCCTGGCATCATGCCATGTAAGGGACAGATTCCTATGACAGGTTATATACACACACACACATCCATGCACCCATACACACACACACACACACACACACACACACACACACACACACACACAGTTTAAACACTGTTTATATATTAACTAGTCCTTCAGTATAATTTTCAGAAACATATGTTCATTTGTGTGTGTGTGTGTGCACGCACATGCGCACACTTCCACATAGATTTGTGACCTCAAGAAGACAGATGCTAATGGAGGCCATTCAAAGCTCCTGTCCATACTATGGTGAGATCAGTTCTGGCAGATCTCACAAATTCACTTATGAAGAAATCAGCAATAAATTTATTTTACATCCTACCTAGTCGAGTGCAGGACTTAACAGGAAATTGCTTGGAAAGAAGGATTCTGTTGCACCTGCTTACAATTCTAACAATGCAGCCCATTCTCTCTATATCCTTGATCTAAATCTCAGATTTGCTGAAAACATCTTGAGAACTGTTCCTACAGCTTTATTCTGGATTCACACATTGTTTCTATTTGTGTACTGGCAGATAATGAGGGTAGATCACACAGTCTATCATCACAAGATCACTGAAGATAATGAAAGAAAAGTAATTTGCCTTTCTGTTTCATTCCCTGTCTGTTGGAGAATCTAAAATCACCAACCAGCTAGATTTAAATAAATATTCGAGTACAAAATACTCATTTGAATGTAAAGAATCAACATGTTGTGTTCCCCAAATGAAAGATTAACATGGGAGATGAAGCAAAGAGACTAAGACTTGACCTTTTTCAGCAAAATAAATGGTTTCTTTTTAAGGATTACTGTAACTATTGGAAGGGAATTCATTCTGATACCCTCACATCTGTAGGATCCACCCTTCTGCGCTCACTATTGTTCCTATGTTTTAGGCGCAATCTGTATAGTAGAGAGGGCCTCATGTCAGCCCCAGCCGTGCAATGGTACTTGAGGCCGCTGTTCATGTGGGGATTGCCATTCCGCTGCTGTACACTTTGACCCTTCCTGTGTGCCTGCTCTCCTGGGCAGGAGTGAAATGCTCCCGGTTCAGACCCGATCGCCCAATCCAGTAGTAATAGCAGTGGGTGGTTCAGAGAACCAGTAGCAAAAATCTCTCACCCACCCCATGCCTAGCTGAGCCGCGCAATCATCAAAGGCTTTTTTTTACTTTTAAAAGCATTTTTTCTACAACCGGTTGTAGAAAAAATGCTTTTAAAAGTAAAAAAAAATAAAAAAGTTGCCCATGCCCACCCAGTCACATTAAACCCCTCCCCACCAAGCCACTCCAACAGAACCGGTAGTAACAAATTTTACATTTCACCACTGCTCCTGGGTCGTCAGCCCTGAGGCACGCCTCTCATTTCGACTTCCCAGACACATGCAAGATGACATCAGGATCATGCACTGAAGCAGTTTATCACCATCTATCACTTTAAGGAAAGACGGAGCAGCATGGAACAACTGAATCGGCTTGTGATGGATTGGGGAGGGAGAGGGAGGATATGGGTTAATTGGATAATTGAGTGATTGCACTGGGGTGGAGCTGTATGCTGCTTAAAAGGTGATGGGGAGCATGGAGCGTCAGCTCTAACAAAGATTCCTTTCTGTAACACTTTAAGGTGGTCAGTTAGTACCGATATCAGGATAAAAAACTTGGTTACTGCTTTTGCATGCTGAGGTTTATTTTTCCAGTCTTTATGGAACCTGACAGAAGGTTCATGGAGTTGCTGGTAATTTTCTATGCTAGAAATATCTGGCGAGACCATTTTCTAGAAGTGATATCCATTGTTCCTTACTTTGAATTTTTTATGGCATGGAGCATATTGTTATAAATGTTATTAAGTTTCAATATTTCATTCTGCAGGTACAGTTTAAAAGAATTATTAGCAAAGTGTATTTTCTTTCGAAAATTCATAATGTTGCTATTGGAATTAACAGTGATGGGTTCAGATCTGTGACTGCAATGAATCGGAATTTCTAGGATCGAGTTTGTACAGTTAAGAAAAACAGATCATCTTGGTCTTCCAGGGAAGATCAAGAGATGAAGCTACAGGGCAAGAGCTAAGGCGGCCACCATATGTGTGCCAAATGCTTTTCTGTGGCTGGCTGGAGGAGAGCACTCTGTGCTCATCAATCTTGGATGTAGAAAAACAGCCAGATGAATTGTGGAAGAACCTGCTTGGTTACTTTTGTGGTTTAATTAATTTTAACACAGCTGCTATGAAATCAACTTCAGATGTGTTTTTTTTCAAACATTTGCTCTGGCCTAAACGTAGCAGTGCATGTTAATTTCTTCTTTACAAATAACAAAAATCCATTATTTTCTATATTTCTTATCTTATCCAGTGATTGTATTCAGTCATTTCGGGCCATTTTGGGTAAACCTGTAGTGGCGACTGTCCCCCGCCCCCTGCCGCCCCAGCACTATTCCATCCTATTTAGCCACATTTTCTAAGCTGCACACATGCATGCAAACCACATGCATGAGCAATGCACATGCATGGAAGGCCAGACATATGCATGGAAGGCCTACATGCTCACCTTTTCAGTGTGCGGCGAACCGGTGGTAAAAATATGTGAAACCCACCTCTGATCTTATCACTAGCTTTCTTCTCATAAGGCTCTCCTGCTTACTTTTCTCATTTTACTAACCCAGACAATTATTTCAGGCAGAGGGGCAGCAATTGGCCCAAATGCAAGCATTTGACACTCATACAATGCTGTGTATCAGATCTGTACATCCTTGTCCCACATCTACTGTACATCTCACTGGCTCTTGCACATCTTTCCTTTTAACTCCAATTGTGGATTCTCTTAGGTTTCACAAAAGAATTACAGATGCTCCAGTTTCCAAGCCAAATATGTACTGTATGTCCTTATAGCTACAATATTTGACCTGCAATACTACAATTATTTTCTTGGAAATGTACATGTTTAGGATTACATTTATAGCACAAAGATGCATGTATACGGGTATATGTCTGAAAGACATGATTGACAATCATTTAATGTTTTCATTGATTAAAAGATGTCTCTGAATAATCAAGAAGCAGATTAATCTGGTGAGTTATTAATCTGCTATCTGATTAAATATTAATTGCTCTAGATGAAAGCACTCACAAATCTTAACAGTAGATAGCATTTTTAGAATAGATACCCTTCCTCTCACTGAGCTGGGAATATTTTCCCCAATCTCCAGCCAGCTTTGACTGGGAGCTTTTTCAGCTAAGAGGTATTGTTTCCTATCCTATCCATTTTCTGTGGATACCTGTATCCATTTTCCTAAATTGCGATTTTCATCAGAATTGATTAATAAATCACACAGAGAGATTAAGATACTCTTAAGTGACCAACAGTTTGAATTTCCTCAGCCAAGTTCTCTATCATGCTGTCTAATTCTCAGCATCACTGGAGCTGTTTTTAGGATTTTGTTAAAAAGTCCAAATATAGGTGGTGAGATCCCTCTTAGTCATGCCAAACTCTCTTCCACAATATTTTCTCAAGCACACACAGCCTCAACCTTTGTGTAGGATGAGTGGTTGACTGAGAGAAAAGATTAGAAAAACATAACAGGGGGAAATAAACAACAGCAACAAGAACAAATGGACTACAGAAATTTGAAAGAGATTGATCATTCTGGAGTAAGGGACTGATTACAACTAAAGCATTTGCTTCATATAAAAGTATAGCCTCTAGAGCAGTGATGGCTAACCTTTTTGCTGTCATGTGCCAAAAGTGGGGGTCGCGTGGGGGGTCACGGGTGCCTGTGCCCACATCCATAATTCAATGTGCCGCGCCCTCCCGCGTATGAGCATGTGCCCCCCTTCCCCCTGCTTTTGGCATGCGATGGCACGGTGGGCCCAGTCGGCCCGTTTTTTCCCCCTCCCAGGCTCCAGAGGTTTTCTAGGAGCCTGGGGAGGGCAAAAACAGCCTTTCCCATCCTCCTGGAGCCTTCTGGAGGCCAGAAACAGCCAGTTTCCTGACTTCTGGTGGGACCAGAAGGCCTGAAAATCAGTTGGCCAGTGGACGCATGTGTACTGGAACTGAGCTAGGGCAACACTCGCATGCCCACCAATATGACTCCACGTGCCACCTGTGGCACGTGTGCCATAGGTTCGCCATCACGCCTCTAGAGATATGAAAGCAAATCTATTCTCTTCTTTTCTAAAGCGGTTTACTGCTGGAAGAAATTGGAGGCAGTAATATCCCTCCCCACAATCTTCCTACAGAAATATGATTCATCACAAGAAAACATCCTTCCAAGCCACACAATACATCCATGGAGAGCAAGACAGGAGGAGAAAGATAGCTGCTGTGATTTTCCTGAAACGATAGGGTTTGTTTTTAAAATACTGGGGGGGGGGGGGGGGGGGATGGGAAAGTTAAGAAAAAAGAGAAACGTCTAAGTATCACTACCCCAAATTTAAGTTTCTACGCCATCATCTAGCCAGTCTAATCAAAACCATATATAAACTTCCTCAGTCAAGTGCAAAAATGGGGAAGCCTTTCCAACATGGTATGCCAATTTTTTAAACAATAGTCTTGTTCTGGCATTACAACATAATATGCAGCTCAGCATGTAAACAATGATAAATAGCCCCTTCCTTTGTAAGCCTTTTAGAATTCATCTGATGAGTTGTAGTGGGTGCCCTTCAAACTTCTCAGAAGTTACTTTTAAAATGCTACTTCAATTTGAATGTATTTTGAAAGGAGCAAGACCTCAAAAATGCACTTTTGTGCACAGTTCTTAATTTAATTCAAGCTTAATCTCAAAATCATAATCCACCCCCTTAGTAAAAAAACCCAGTTAATACTCTTATGCAGCATGAAAAGTAGGAGAAATGTCCTAGGCATCTTTCTTGGTGGTCCAGCAATGTATAGACAGGCAGACTTATTCCATCCCCTCTACCCTTCTTGCTCTCTCCAGACATGTATACGTAGGTGGGGAAAACAGTCTTTAATGAGCCTTTTTCCATCTGGCGAAATGCAAATGCCAGTTTTCAACTCTGACAGTAATACATTTGGAAGATGACAAGTTAAGAAAAGGATGTCTCCTTCTGTATCCCACTTGCATCCTAATATGTAATGAAGAAACGTTTTTCTTTTTTATTAACAATGGCAGCAGATTGAGAGATCTGCTCTGTTCTCTTCCCTTTTTAGCCCCTCTTGTCTGTTTCTCCTAGGCTAGTATCTTTTACAGTGATTGGCTTTGGCTGTTCTGTACTGCAGAGTAAATTCCTTTATAATGATCTAATATCAACATATCAATAGAATTATTTATTGATGGAAACACAACATCTTGCATTTATAGCTAGGCAAAGTAATTCCAGCCTGGATCCTATTAGAGCAGATTGGGATCTTCTGCTCCCACTGGATCTACAGAAGTGATCAATTCCTTTTAGCATTTATACAGGGTGGTTGGGGATAGATTGCTCCCCCCACCTCTCTCTCCTTCCTGTAAAACTGACCATGAATTCACAAGCAATACAGATTTCTTAGTATGGAGGCTACTGCCACTGATGTTGCATTTCCTGGATTGATCATGTGACTGTAGCATTTTAAAAAAAAGGTGAAAGTTTTCCCTTTCCAGTCGTGTCCAATTCTAGGGGGCAGTGCTCATCTCCGTTTCTTCACCAAGGTAGCCAGCATTGTCTGAAGACATTTCCATGGTGATGTTGCCAATGTGACTGTAGGCTGAGGCACATGGGAAGCTGTTACCTTCCCACCAAAGGGGCATCTATTTATCTACTGGCATTTGCATGATTTCGAACTGCTAGGTGGCATGGCTTGAGCTTCACCAATGAACCATAAAGGCTTCTCTTTGAAAAAGCTCCCTACCTCACTCCTTTGTTGTGGCATTACAAACCCTCCATTGGAATGCTGTCTGGTTGCTATGCTGCTTGAGAACTCATTTGTAAATACTTCTCCCAGGTTCTGTGACAGACAAGCAAAATCATTGTCAAAATAAGATAAAGGCAAAGATAAACTGTGAACTAGAACAACATGCTGCATATATGCTGTAGTCATGTTGTTCTGTATATTCTAGCAGGGAGGGAACAGCAATGTAGAATACCTGAATAATTGCTTGAATATCCCGTGAGCCAGATGGGCAAGCCAGCATAAAATCAATTGTATGTATTCAGGGATAAAAGCACTGTCCCTTGAAGACGGTTCACTGTGTCTCTCCACCTTTTTTTTTTTTAATGACAGCTACAATTCATAGCCTTCTACCTGAACTTCAGCTTCCCATAGCTATAATTAAGCAGTATAACTAATGGATATCCTACTGATTCAAAAGAGAACAAAGCTCCAATGTCATGTCATCCTTTTATACAAAATGAACATTAACAATTTGGGTACAATCTGTTGCATATTGAAACATCTGAACAACCACTATTTCTCACAGTAATGAGCATGATGTAATAGTTGACAGGGAGGCATTGCCAACATGTTTGAAGAAACAGTTTTTTGGGGGTCTTTTTGAATGGGGCGGGAAGAAAGAATTGGGTGAATCTGTTATTCTGGTTACCAAAATCCCAATGAAGGCAAAGTGGACACTTCTCCTTCTCATCTTCATTTAGAAAAAAAAACATCTTCCATGCTTCCGGTACAATCTAGGATTTATTTACACAGCGATCATTTCCACCAGGTTTTGAAACTGATGTTAAAGTTTTGTTTACTTTATTCCTTAGGCATAGTGCCATTTAGATATTGTTTAAAAAATAATGAAAATAAATGGTGTAGCCCACAAAAATGCTAATTTGATACATTGTGCTGTATGCAATGTGTAAAAATGGGTATAGTGAGTCTTCAGAATACAAAATAATATATGGAGACCTCAAATCAAGTTGGACCCATTCACTTGTTTGAAAGGGAATTAAAATTTGAAAAGGGAGGAGCATTACAAATCATGCCGAGTCCATATAATTTAATGGGATTCAATCAATGAGTCTCTTTAGAGCTATGTAATTGTTACTGTGGTGCAGCATTATGAAAAAGCCAGCTCTAAAAGTACAATACAATTTTCATTTTGCCATTCCTGCAACCCCCCCTCCTCCCCAGATTCATTGTACCTCTCCATTAATACTTGAAGTAGTTCTGGTCATATTATCTGTGGCCTGAAATATCAATACCAATTCTGTCCTTCTGTTTTGCAGTTATTTCCTCCCCCATCATTCTCAATTTTAAGTGAAAGTGCTACACTTTCAGGCCACTGCCTAGTGCTCCTCATTTTCATGATTAGTCTGATTGATTTGTCTGTATGTCCCTTGTAAATAGGTTTCGAGTCTTTGTCATCCATGTTGAACTAGAAACTTCCCCTCATTGCCACTACTACTTTTTTAGAAGTCTGTTTATTGCAACATATTGGTGGCTGTTTCCTTACTGTTTTTGTTTTCAGTACTCCATGAAATCTAGGAATCTTTTTGCTTTAAGTGTTGGCTATTTATTTGTTTATTTATTTGTTCATTTAGGTGTTCGTTGAGTACGGAATATAGAAAAGATAAGAATGTGGAAACATTCATATATTGTTACTCTCCAGCAGGGTCACATTAAAAGCCTTGTAGACTGTTAGATCGGCGCAGGAATGAAGATGAGACCAGCGGAGTTCATGTAACACTTTTATTAACAGGAACAGAACTGGCGCGGTGCTGCCGGAGCTCTCCTTATATTCGCTCCGGCAGCCGCACCGCCCCCTAACAGGGATTCAAAACTCCCGCCGGAGGATGCCTCGGCCAATCCCCGGCGGATGTCCTTATAAGGACATAACACTCCTCCCCCCTAGATCTTAAGCTGTCCATCAACAACAAAGTCACATAAGTAGGCAGGCCGTTTGCATATTCTACTAGACCTGCGCAGTCCATTCATCGGCTGACAGCCCTCCTGGTCGGAGGGTGCTTCTGCGGCTCCAGACGCCGTCTCTGGAACCGGGCTGGATCTGGCCGCCGAGGCCGCGGGCGGAGCTCCCGTGCCTCCGGCCAGGTCGCTGACCTCCACCTGCGGGCGATGCTGGTCTTCTTCACCACTGCTCCGATCGCGGGATCTTCATTGTTCGACCGGTCCGGAACTTCTGAGCCACGGTAAGTCCCTGGGTTGTCCTTCGGTTCCCACCGGGTTGGGGTTGGTCGGCCCCGGATGTAGGTGCCGGTCCGGCGGCAGCAACTGGGTCGGTCCCGTGGGTCCCCCGGTTGAGTCCGGTTCACTCCCGGGGCTGCTGGTGGGTTGGTTCGGCGCTGGTTCGACCTCGCCAGTGGGTTGCAGGCCGCCTCCGCAGGGGTGGTGTAGTCCCTCTCTGCTGGGCTGGCGCTGCTGGGCTGGTCGCGGGGTGTTGCCCTCGCCGGGGTGGTGCTGTCCTACCTCGCAGGGGTGGCGCAGGCCCTCTCTGCCGGGGTGGTGCAACTGGGTTGGCTGAGGACTCTCGCGGCCTTCTCTGCAGGGGTGGCATAGGCTTCTCTGCGGGGTGGGTGTAGCCGTACCGGTCGCCGCCTCTCGCCGTCCGGGTGTCGGTCGTCTCGGCTCGGTTGGTGCTGGCCTCCTCTGCTGGGGTGGCGGAGGCCCTCCTCGCAGGGTTGGTCTTCGTTTTGGTCGGGTTGTTGTTGGGGAGGCCTCTGTAGTGATGCATGGAGGCCTCCCTCGCCGGTGAGTCGGTGGCCGCCCTCGCGGGGGTGCTGTTGGTATCCCCCGCTCAGTTGGCCCCGGTCTACTGGCCCTTTCTGCGACTGGCTTCCGTCGTCGGATTGGTGCGGTCCGACCTCGCCGGGGTGTTGTTGGGTGTCGTGGGCGTCGGGGCTTCGGTCCCCACGGCTGCCATCGTCAGCGGCTGGGTCTCGGGTGTCGGGGTGTTGATTCTGGTCCACCCCTGGGCGCTTTGGGGTTCCCTTCTGACATTGTCCCCGGTCTACTGGCTGGGATCCATTTCTGGCTTGTGCAGGCGTCGGAGGGCCCCCCCTCCCGGGGTGTTGTAGGCCTCCCTCGTAGGGTTGTGGCAGGCCTACCTCGTCGGGGGTGGGCAGGCCTACCTCTTCAGGGTGCGGTAGGCCTACCTCGTCGGGCTGTTGTCCATCCATTCCCTTCCACCTTTTGCGGAGCTGGTCGATGTGACGTCTCACAACCTGTCCATCTTCCAGCTCTACCCGATAGGATTTCGGGCCGGTTGTGCTGTGAATCTTTCCTTTCAGCCATTTTGGTGAGCCGTGGAAGTTCAGCGCGTAGACGGGGTCTTCCACGGCAAAACAGCGGAGCTGGCGGCTGGCGGTTGCGGGCACCTCCGAGTGGTACTGGGGGTGCAGTCTGTCGAGGGGTGAACGGAGTCTTCTGCCCATCAGCAGCTCTGATGGGCACTTCTTAGTGGTTGCGTGTGGTGTTATGTGTTGGGTGAGGAGGAAGGTGTCTATGCGCTCCTGCCAGTCACCCGGTGCCATCTTGGTGAGCGCCTCCTTGGTTAGCCTCACCATCCTCTCCGCTTGGCCATTTCCGGCCGGTCTGTACGGCGCCGAGAGGGCATGGCGGATGCCCAGTCCTGCCAGGAACGCCTCCATGGGCACGGACGTAAGTTGGGGACCGTTGTCAGAAACCAACACGTCCGGGAGCCCATGCGTTGTGAAGAGGTGGCGGAGAGCGCGAATGGTGGCCTCCGATGTGGTTGATGCCATGGGAACCACCTCGAGCCATTTGGAGAAGGCATCAACCACGATGAGGAGGTGGCGCCCCTGCATCGGACCCGCGAAGTCGATGTGGATCCGAGACCAGGGGCTGCTGGGCGTTTCCCATGGGGTGGGCTCCGCCTGGGGGGGTGCTGGTCGGACTTCTTGGCATTGGCTACATCCGGCGACCCATTGCTCAATGTCCTTGTCCAGTGATGGCCACCAGACGTACCTTCGTGCCAGGGCCTTCATGCGGACGATGCCCGGGTGCCCGTTGTGCAGCGTCTCGAGCGTCTTCCATTGGAGCGCGGCGGGGATCAGCACCCTATCTCCCCATAGCAGGCAGCCTTTCATCGTGGACAGCTCCTTCTGCTTGCGGCTGAAGGGGCTGTATTCTTCTCCGCTAGGCTGCGCCAGCCACCCCCGCAGGATCCAAGACTGCACTTGTCGGAGTGTGGGGTCTCTCTTGGTGTGCGTGGCCACGTCTGCAGATGTGACTGGGCAGCTGCTGTCGTGGTCGATGTGCAGGAGTTCGAGGGTGGGGGCGGGGTCTTCCACGGTGTCTGCGGACGGGCATCTGCTGAGTGCGTCTGCGTTCGCGATGGCCTTTCCGGGTTGGTGGGTGAGGGTGTAGGCATAACCGGCGAGGAAGATGGCCCAGCGTGTCATTCACGGCGACATGAACGTGGGTGTTTGCTTGTCGCCGGCGAGGAGGCCCAGGAGCGGCTTGTGGTCCGTGACTATGGTGAAGCTTCTTCCGTAGAGGTATTCGTGGAAGCGCTTCACCCCTGCGACGATTGCCAACGCCTCTTTGTCCAGCTGGCTGTAGTTGCGTTCAGCGCTGGACATGGTCTTTGAGAAGAAGGCGATGGGGGCCTCTGTGCCATTGGGCAGGTCGTGGCTCAGGACCGCCCCCACCCCGTATGGCGATGCGTCGCAGGTCAGCCGGATGGGTAGCATCTCGTTGTATTGTATGAGGACGCTGTTAGACGTCAATAGTCCCTTGATGGCCCGGAAAGCCGTTTCCTCTTTGTCACCCCACTTCCAGGAAACCACTTTCCCCAGCAAGCGATGAAGCGGCTCAGCAACTGTGGCTTTCTGTTGGAGGAATATTGCATAAAAGTTAAGCAATCCAAGGAATGCCTGAAGCTCCGCTTTGTTTTTGGGGCTGGGAGCTTCATGGATGGCTTTAATTTTCGATTTGGTGGGGTGTATGCCATTTCTATCGATGAGATAGCCCAGGAACTCGACTTCCTGGACTCCGATGATGCACTTGTCTCGTCTTACTCTCAAGCCCTTCTCCTTGAACCGCTGCAGGACGAGCCTCAGCGGTTCAAGAAGTTGTGCTTTTGAGTCTCCAGAGATGAGCACGTCATCAAAGTAAGGCACTACCCCTGGAACGCCTTGGAGAAGGCGTTCCATCATTGATTGAAAAATCCCCGGGGCGGCACTGACTCCGAATTGGAGACGGTTGCACTTAAAGGCCCCCCTGTGTGTGACAATAGTTTGAGCCTCCGCCGTTTTAGAATCCACTGGCAGTTGCTGGTAAGCCTGGGCCAGGTCCAGTTTTGCAAAAATTGTGCCCTTGCCTAGTGAGTGCAGGAGGTGCTGCACCACTGGCACAGGGTATGCGCTCTGCTGCAACGCCTTATTTATGGTTACCTTATAATCAGCGCAGATGCGCACCGATCCATCCTGCTTCATTGGGGTCACAATGGGGGTTTCCCATGAAGCGTGATCGATGGGTTCCAGAACGCCTTGGGCGATTAGCTTATCCAGCTGCTCGTCTACCTTAGGCCTCAAGGCGAAGGGAACCCGGCGGGGCTTGAGCCGAATGGGGGTTACCCCCTGATCCAGATTAAAGGAAATGGGCTTCCCTATGTACTTCCCCAGTTTACCATCGAAGACTTCGCTGAATTCTTCGATGATAGCGTCGAGTTCATCTACCCTAATCTGGTGGATGCCTCCGATGGAAAGCCCCAGCGGCTGAAACCACTCAATGCCCAGCAGGTTCGGGCGGCTGTTCCTCACAACTGTGACTGGCAGCTGACCCTCGAACTCCTTGAACGAGATGTGGAGTGTGGTTCTGCCCAGGACGTCGATTGGGTTCCCGCCGAAATCCACCAGTCTGGATTGCAGGGGTTTGAGCTGGCTTTTGGAGATTTGCGGCTTGAATTTCTTCAGCTGCTGCCAGTCGATGATGGTGTAGACGGACCCGGTGTCTACCTCCATCGTGCAGGGCGAGCCCTCGGCCAACTGCGTCACGTTGAACTTGGTGGCGCTGTTGTTGCTGGTGTGTGCTATGGTGGTCTGATTCACCGCGCCATGCCGGGGATCCTCATAGCCGTCGCCTCTGTGTTGGTGAGAGGACCGTTTGGATGTCCTCTGGTTGTTGCGCCGATTTTCGCGGTTCCGTGGTCTGGGTGGTTCAGGGGCTGGGTCGGTGGCTCGGCAGGCCTCTGCGATGTGCCACCTCTTCAGGCATCGGCGGCAGGTTGCGTCCCGCCATTTGCAGGATGCTCTGGGGTGGTCGCCTCTGCAGCTACCGCATCGTTTGCCGCGGCGGCCATTTTGAAGATTTTCCCGCCGATAGGGCTGAGAGACCTTATGGACGGCCATCTCGCCATCTGAGTCCGATGGTGACGCGGAATCTTCAGACGATTCGGGGATCGACTGGTGGATCTTGTGGGTCCCCTTCGCCTTTTGCATTTCCGCGGCCGCGTGCTCCGAGGACTCGGCGGCGGTGGCCTCTTCCAGTACATCTTTGAGTAGGATGCGTTTCCTACTCAGGAATTTCTTCTGGAGGCCCGCATCCCTCATGCCGAAGACGATGCGGTCTCTCAGCGCCTTATTTACGTGGTCAAACTCGCAGTTGGCTGTGATTTGACGGAGTGCGGCAACAAAGTCTTTTATGGATCCCCCCTCATGTTGGTTCCTCTGATGGAAAGTGAACCGATTTGCTATGGGGGTGCCTGTGGGCGCGTAATGCTCTTGCAGAGCCGCTTGCAGGTCTGCCCAGGACATTTCCTCAATGTCCTGAGGTGCGACGAGGTTCACCGCCATCTCCAGGACCTCGGATCCACAGTGGGCGAGGAAGAGAGCCCTCTTCCTTTCGTCGTCAAGGTTGCTGTGTCCGTTTCCGCGGAGAAATTGGCGGAACCGAATCATGTACGAGCTCCATTTCTCCTGTCCGGGATTGAATGGAGCGATGGATGTGAAGAGCGCTTGCTGTGTTGCCATCGTGCTGAATGGCGGCGAGTCTCTTCAGTGGTAATGGCGATCGTGCCACGCGGTCGATTTCCTCCTAGTCCTTCGTCGCCAGTGTTAGATCGGCGCAGGAATGAAGATGAGACCAGCAGAGTTCATGTAACACATTTATTAACAGGAACAGAACTGGCGCGGTGCTGCCGGAGCTCTCCTTATATTCGCTCCGGCAGCCGCACCGCCCCCTGACAGGGATTCAAAACTCCCGCCGGAGGATGCCTCGGCCAATCCCCGGCGGATGTCCTTATAAGGACATAACATAGACCTTTGGCACATATTTCTTTTTAGATTGTTATCATGGCAATAAACCAAAGGCTTAAGGCAATATACAGTATTTCCTCATCCTATATTCTTCAATAAATCAAAGATATAATTCACAGTAGGTGTATACAAATGGCACATTAGTAATACTATCTTAAATATATTTAATGTTAGCATATAATTTATTTTTACAGTTACTTTTCAATAAATAGTTTTAAAAGTTAAAAACTTTTGTGTAGCCTAAAAAAAATTGTAAGAACAAGGCATTACACTTTTTTTTGCCTAATGAATGATACAGATATTCATCCCTGTCTTTCTATATTCCATGTTCAAAAGCAATAACCTCTACCAAATTTTAACCAAGTGCAAACATGTTTTCTGCTGCTGATTCCACATATCTCCTGCCATTGCTCTTAAGTAACAATGTCAGAAAATACACAAAGCAGAATAATAGCATGTCTGGATGAACAACTCTTGATTTTATGTATCAAAATGCATATTTAGGTTATTGGCTAAACCTGTTTTGTGTACTGTATCATGTACATAATTTCCAGATTTATAGACATGCTTAATACTACCAGGCAATTCAGTCATCACATAGCACCTGTGGTATCTGTTATCTGTTATCGAAAGTATATCCGCCTGAGGAATTTCAAGGAGAGTTGATAGAAACTGTATTGGACTTTAGATAAATCCAGGCTTAGTCCACTTAGATGAAACAGTGATGCTGTTAAGAATGGCTGGGAGGGAGAAGGAAGATATTGCTGTCCTCCAGCCTTAAGCAAGAGTTCTGCTTCTCTGCAGTTGCTAGCAGGGAGTGAAGAGATCTCTGCCCACTGTCCAGTGGTTAGAAGCAAAATGGGCTTTCTCAGGATAAGTCTAGTCTTGGTTCAGTCAATTATCAGAAGCAATAGGTGGATGGATGAAATTATATATTGCCGTAGGTCTGGAGCAATGCTTACTGAATACTTATGGAATTGTGGAACACTAGCTGTCAATGATTCCTGGGAACCAATAAGTGTCACATTTTAAAGTGTGATAGGAAAAAAAAAATCCTGTAGGACAAATCTTTTAAAAGCTCCAAAACAATTAGCATTTGTATTAATAGACTCAAATTCCTTTTCCAAGGAAAGAGGAGGAGGAAGAGGAGGAGGAGGAGGAGGAGGAGGAGGAGGAGGAGGAGGAGGAGGAGGAGGAGGAGGAGGAGGAGGAGGAGGAGAGACATGATAGCAGTGTTCCAATACTTGAGGGGCTGCCACAGAGAGGAGGGGGTCAAGCTGCTTTCCAAAGCACCTGAAGGCCAGACAAGGAATAATGGATGGAAACTGACCAAGGAGAGATTCAGCCTAGAAATGAGGAGGAACTTTCTGACAGTGAGAACAATCAATCAGTGGAACAGCTTGCCTTTGGAAGTTGTGGGAGCTTCGTCACTTGAGTCTTTCAAGAAAAGATTGGACTGCCATTTGTCAGAAATGGTATAGGGTCTCCTATACCACTACTATACCACGCAGGATCTCCTGCGTGAGTGGGGGGTTGGATTAGATGACCTATAAGGTCCCTTCCAACTCTGTTAATTTGTTAAAGAGAAGGAGGAGGGGGGGAAGAAGAGGAAGAGAAAGAGGAAGAAGAAGAAGAAGAAGAAGAAGAAGAAGAAGAAGAAGAAGAAGAAGAAGAAGAAGAAGAAGAAGAAGAAGAAGAAGAAGAAGAAGAAGAAGAAGAAGAGGAAGAAGAAGAAGAAGAAGAAGAAATGTTCAGGTATTGCAATGTCAATGAACCATACTTTTTTCTTTTCAACTACTGTTATGTCAGGTGTGTTGTGGACCAAGTGCCTGTCAGTCTGAATGCTAAAGTCCCACAAGATCTTGAGTTTCTTATTCTCTAAAACTTTCTCAACCTGATGTTCCCAGTGGTTTTTGCTGTACTCAAACTTCTGGCACAATTTCCAGTGAATGATCTTAGCAACACGGTCATGGTGTTGTAGGTAGTCAGTTCGTGAAATTTTGCTGCAACCACTGATCAGGTGGTCGACTGTCTCATCTTTCTCATTGCAGAGGTGGCATTTGCTATTGGTGGTAACATGTTGAATTTTTGCCTTCATGCAGTTTGTGGCTAGGGCTTGTTCTTGAGCTGCCAAAATAAAGCTTTCTGTTTCTTTTTTCAGTACTCCTGATCTTAACCAGTTCCAAGTTAGTTTGTGATCAGCTTTGCCTTCAATACTGTTCAAGTATTGGCCATGCAGAGCTTTGCTTTTCCAATTTGCAGCTCGCTGCTAAATTACTTCTTTCTTATATTCTGCTTTTGTTTTAGTTGTCTTTAAAAGGCCTCCTTTATTTACTTCCATAATCATTGGTTCTTCACTTTTCTGGATGTAATCAAGTTGTGTTTTTCTTCTTCCACAGTCTGCTTTACTTGTAGGAGTCCTCGACCACCCTCTGCTCTTGGTAAATATAATGGTAAAAATAAAAAAATAAATAAATCATCATCATCATCATCATCATCATCATCATCATCATCACCAACATCATCATCACTTCCAATGCTTGCTAAGCAAGGCAATCGATCAGCAAGGGCTACCTACACAGCCTCAGGTCATCAAAAGGTTGTCTGCCTCTATTTTAAATGGTGGAAGGCACAGCTAGAACATTTCTCCTTTGCTATATGAAGCTTTTACTACCTTCACCTACCTTATGTGCATTTGTCAAGCAACAACAAACTGCAATTACCCTTAAAATATTTACATTTCCCCACCCCTGAATTTTTCCATTTTGCAAATCCAAAATAATGTACAGAAATGCATATATAATGGGAAAAAGGAGGGATTACACATACTTCCTTGACTTTTATATGTGCACTCCTAATATATTATAAGACATTGTACAAATAAACACTTGTACTGACATACAAAATAAGGTTCTTTGGAAGGACTGTGTATGAAAATGCCTGTGGTATTTTTTCCTTTAAAAATATTTTAAAAGAATACACAACATATGAATATGGAATAAGGGAGGAAAATTAAAAATTCAGAGACTTCAAAATGTATAGCATAAATAATAAAATTATTGCTGCTTTCATCATTGACTGTAACCTAATGTTTAAATCACCATAAGGAAGTATGGCAAGTGTTTTCAAGAGTTCCTGACCTGCTTAAAATTTGCAGTTGGATCCCTGGGATCAGAATCATTATACTAATTCCTACTATCTGGCTCCATAGTCTTCCAAGATCAATGCCCCAGATCAGCCAAAATACGTCATTTTTCAATCAACAGATTGCCTTATTATTATTTTTTTTACAGTGGTTAGTAGTGCAGAACTTTAATTAGATAAGGATCACCCCCTTGGCTTTCATTAACATATACGCTTCCTTCTTTCCTGTTTGGTTGGCAAAGTAATTACCTGTCATTGTACCACAGTCTTTACCTTACTTAACCGTTTTAGATAAAATTGGTGGGCCTGACCTTTTTTTTAACCCCCTAATCTGTCTACATCTCTGATTTGCTTTTTAATTGAATGAACTTCTCATGAAAGAAAAGTAATCACAAGACACAAGCCAGTTTAATTCAGTTGAATTACTCACAGTGGTAAACTCTACTATTATATGCTAGGTGATCCATTCTGTCAAGGTATCATACAAAAGTGTATTTTTCCTCTAGCTACTCGAGGCATCTAATTGAGACATAAGAACACAACACCAGTTCAAAAGTGCATAAACTGAGACACAAGTTTCCCCAACGATATACAGACATTGTTATCAAACCTGTATGATGACAGAAAGTGGAAATTATTAAGCATATGGCGATTAACTGTAATTAATGTTGATATGTAAATCAGTGCTACATTTCATTTTTGTCACAGTTCTATTTTTGGGGGGAAAGTGGTCCTTAGCTTTCAGCTTAAAAATTGAGCATGGCTCTTACCTAAGAACAAGAAGGCTGTTTATGCAGGTTCCCAGGTGTGACTCAGTAGAAAAATAAAAGTTTGAGTCCGGGTTTTGATAAACCTTTGTCTTAATAAGCCAAATACATTTATTCAGCTGAATAAAAATGGGTCCTCCTAAAAGCGGAGGAACTGTTGTGACCCAGGCCCATGTAGTTGATATTAAATGCAAACAGTTCCAAAAATCAAACAGATTTTATTAAAACACCTCAGCGTATTCTAAAAGAAATGAAAGCAAAGTCCTCAAACACCAGTCTTTAGTTTATCTCTGACCTTGGGATAATTAGGCAAACTGCCAAAGGCTTTTCCTGGCAATAGTTCAGGAACAGAAGAAATAACTACAGCCAAACAAGAAGCAATTCTCTCAATGGTTGTTTTCCGGCAAAGAGGCCAAATGACGTTGCTGGTCTTTTAAGCCTTATGGGAGGGGCCAATCATCTCTTGGCCCTACTCCCAAATCATTCTCTCTGCTTTATCTGCTCTTACCTTCTGGCAGCTCTTCTCATACGTTCAGGAACAGGCTCCTCCTGTTCCTCTGCCTCTCTACTGTCAGCATCTGGAGGCTCTGAAGTCCGCACATCATTCCCCGATGGCCCTGGCCCCATCTCTGCCTCTGATGCAGAGCCCTCATCCGGGCCTTCCCCAGCCTCCAGGACGGGCCCATGTTCTTCTTCAGCCTCATCGCTGTCTGACTCCGCTGCCAGCTCCACAGGCTGTTGGCGGGCCCAACAGGAACCCTGAACACAGTGTGAGGCAGATATTTATATAATGCTTTGTTTTCACTTGGTTTCATAAGGAAGCTGGCATGTGACAGATAAGGTATAGAAATATAGAAATTATAAAAATAGTCAAGCATGCCTTCTTTGGTTTTGGTCACATATTTAACCCATAGGCTAGTGAGTTCCTGTGAAACTTTCCATGGCCTCTAAGGCCTGCTGAGGCCTGAACTGTAGTTTTGCCATCTCAACATATATTTCTGTTAGACAGTCATCAGAATTGTCAGATTTCTGACCAAACACAGGGAATGTATGTCAGGAAGCAGAATCTATCATTCAACCTCTGTAGAGTCTGTAAAGAGACTGAACTGAACCTAGTCACGACCATTAGAAAGGCCTACTTTCAATGCAGTTTCATTAGACCATTGCTAACACTACTAACAAAAATATTTCCTGGCAAATCAAAAATAGGTTTGTTCATTTATTCAACTACCACCCTTTCCATTTATTTAGACAGCCCTCCCTGGGGATTTTTAACATTAGGTTGGGCACATTTCTTTAAGCAAACACCACAGTTTGTCTTTGAATAATGCAAGGAGAATGTGGAGGGGTCCACAATAGGAAATACAAATAGTCCTTGACTTACAACAGTTCATTGAGTGACCGTTCAAGGTTACAATGGCACTGAAAAAAAAGTTATTGATGACCATTTTTCATACTTACGACAATTGCAGCATGTGAGCAAAATTCAGATGCTTGGCAAAATACTCATACTGTATTTATGATGGTTGCAGCGTTTTAGGGTCATGTGATCACCCTTTACGACCTTCTGACAAGCAAAGTCAATAAGGGAGCTAGATTCATTTAACAACCAAGTTACTAATTTAAGAACTGCAGTGATTCACTTAACAGCTGCGGCAAGAAAAGTCATAAATACTCACTAAACAAATGTCTCGCTTAGCAACAGAAAGTTGGGCTCAATTGTGGTCATAAGTCAAGGACTATCTGTAAAAAAGTCCTTAAAATCTTAAAACCCAGAGATAAAAGAATTGGCTTGAATGATTCAATCTTTGTGGCTAGCTTTTGCTGGCAAATTGTAATGCCAAAATTTAGTAGCAGATTGTGGAGAGGTTTAATAATTAGAACTGGCGGCACAAGCAGTGGTGGGCATGCCTTGGTATGTCCATGTGACACCTGTGTTTGAGGAGCTGCTGTAGTTGTCACTTTATTTTGCGTACATTTCAAATGCTGGTTATTGCCTCTAAAGCCCTACATAGCTTTGGGCCTGGTTACTTGAGAGACCACTGGTCTCCCATTAAGTCAGCCTGCCAAATTTGATTCAGTAAACTCAAGGTTCCTTCAATTAAACAATGTTATTTAATGACATCTCAGAAGTATGCCTTCTCTATAGTAGGTCTCCATCCTCCATGATGTAGATGGCCCTCACTCTGCTACTGTTTAGAAGACCTAGGAAGATCTGGCTCTTTACCCAGGCCTTTGGTGAAGGCAAGCAAGACTTTTAATCTCATTGCTCTTGCCATCTTTTGTTCTTATCTTCTATGTTTTATTGTAATGTCAATTTTTTTTTGTCAGCTGCCCACAATTGTTGAGTGGAAAAAGACGATTTTTCTCTTTCTCTCTCTGTCTGTCTATCTCTGTCTGTCTGTCTCTCTGTCTTCCTCTTCCTCTCCCTCTCCCTCCCCCCCCTCTCCCCTTTGCTTTGGAAGTTTCTGATGCTTAATATTTGCATCCTTTCACTGGGGGTAAACATGACACAAATATTCTGTGAAAGGACCTTTCCCTTTTTGGGTGGTGGTGGTCAATCAAGTGTTGATCTTGTTGATTGCAATATAAATTGATTTTGGCTTGTTATCTGAGCCTATTTTTCCCACAACAACAACCCTGTGAGGTGGTTGGGTTGAGAGATAGTGTCCTACTTCAACCTGTTCACCTCATCTCTCCTTGCTAATTCTTTTACTATCTAGTAAGGCTGTATTACTATTCTTCTTCTCATCTTTCCCATATCTATCTCCTTTTCTACTTATGACTATAACCTTGTTGCTTGTATCTTCATGATTTATATTATTTTATTTAGTTTCCTAGCATGATTTATGTTGATTGCTTATTTAGTACTCTATGAGTATCACCAAGTGTTGTATCTTATGATTTATGATGAATGTATTTTTATGATGACTATGATCATGATTTTATATCTTTTATATCTTATATAAAAGATATAAAATCTTTATATATACTTATATCTTTTATTTACACTGAAAGCTTATGCACCGAAGAGAAATTCCTTGTGTGTCCAATCACAGTTGTTCAAGAAGGAATTCTATTCTGAATACTTTAAATCTGAACATTCTGAGGGAATGCTTATTTGGAACCATTTTACAACTTAATTCTCCAGATCGGAAAACTGCAGGCTCTTGCTTTGCCTAGCTATATATAATAAAAAGCAAGAAATAGGAAGAGATTCCAAAAGAGGCAGCTGGGGGTTAAAAAGCCCTTTGCAGTGATTAGCTGTTGCTTCCAGTAGCAGTTTGAAAAATCCCTGCAGGCATGTTCTTTTGCTACATGAGGAATGTAGGTGGGAAAATGAGGTATAATTTTGTCTCTTTTAAGTTTATAACAGAGCTCTAATTGATTTTTTTTCTTTTTGAAATGAATGAAGCAAAACTCCTCCCCTCGTTCAAGGCAGGAAGAAATGGGAGGAGAAATGATAAAGATCATTTTGACACAGGACTAGCTAGGGGGAAAAATGTTTTCTTTCAGTGGGGAAAAAAATGAGATTCTGGAGATTTATCCTGCATTTTTAAATTGTTTTTATGGGACAAGCCACTTGGGATGATTTTTTTTTTCCTAAAGTGTAGCATTTTATTTAAACAGAGCAATAGGGGTAAGAAATATGAAAGAAACTAGCTTTTTGAAACTACATTATGACACAAACATCAATGACAATAAGCTCCACTGACTTTGAACACAGTGAGGCTTATTTTGCAACCCCCACCTCCACCCCACCCCCGTATCCCAACCAGCTTTCTTTCTTTTTCTTTCAAGGTACTTCCATGTCTTCGGTCTCCCTAACTCCCTTTTTAGGATCCTGTAATTCCTTAATTCAGGGTAGAATCAGGCAATTGTATGGAGTTGAGCATTTACTGGCCAGATGCCCTTCCAGATGCCATGTGGAGTTTGCAGCAGATATTTTTTTCTTGGTGCCCTAAACCTTCTGAGGGAAGGCAAACCTCAGTCCCTCTGGAGCAGTTAAAAACCAAGCTGTCCTCACTTCTGCCATCTTCAAAATATTAAGACATGTAGAGAAGACCAAAAAATAGTAATAGTTTATTTCAATTGGACAATAGAAGAGTCCAAAAAAGGTCATTCACTTTGTACTTCCCTGTGGGTCCCAGAGTTATGGAAACCATTTTTCTCCAATGCCATGAGAGAAGTACATGAAATGAATTACTACCAGCTTCTCTAGATCAGTGGTCCCCAACTTTTGGGCTTGGTGGCCCAGCTGCAGTGGTGGGTTGCCCCTGGTTTGCACTGGTTCTATATAATTGTTAGTAAAACCAGTGGGAGGCTCCGCCCACTGACCGTGATGTCATCAAATGGTGCACGGCCCCATTGTGAACCGGTAGTAAAGATAAGTAGAACCCACCGGCTGGGAGGGGAGAGGGGAACTGGGCCACATGAGCAGGGTGGGGCATCACATGTCACTTAGCCCTTGAGTCAGCTATAGTCTGGTATGCAGGAATGCAGCTCAACGTGCACAACGTGCATTCTCACATGTGAGAGCACACATGTGAGAATGCCCACCAACCTGCCACTTGTACAAGCTGAGCTGCACATGTGCGCTCCGGCCAGCCACTCATTTGGCCAGAAGTGGGATTCACTTACCTTCCCTACCGGTTCGCAAATGTGAGCTTGCACGTGCCACCTCTGCACTTGTGCACAGCCTACTGTGCATGCACAGTCGTCACACATTATGTCTGGGTAGGTGGGTGGAGCCTCCTAAAGTCACCGCTACCAGTTCATGTGATCCGGAGACAATCAGCTGAATCCCACCACTGCATGTGGCCCAATTCCAAGTAGGCTATGGCCTGGTAATGGGCCACAGCCCAGGGGTTGGGGACCCTGCTCTAGTTCATTCTGAGAAGAAACTGTGAAAAAAAGTGAAATCATCCATAAAACATCCAAGTCCACCCCTCTCCATTCCTCCATTCATTTAAAAACTCCCAAAGGTGAAACAATCTTGGAATAGAGAGTAAGTCCAGGAAGCAGAGTGGTCCAGGGTTTCTATAAATATGATAACCGGATACCCATAAGTTTCAGAGAGTCATTGAATTCTGGTTTCAAATGAATGGCAGTAGCACCACTAAATTGTGGGTGCCCAACTTTTTGGCTTGCCTGGGCCACATTGAGTGAAGAGGAATTGTCTTGGGCCTCATATAAAATAAATAATAATTAATATTTAATGTACATTAACAGATAATAGAACTGTATTTTTTGGACTATAAGATGCAACTAACTATAAGCCACACCTAAATTTAGAAGAGGAAAACAACAACAAAAAAATGTTTTTGGCCTCCGTTTTGGGGGGCCTTCTTGCAGCCCTTTTTCAGTCTTTTTTCGACCTGTTTCCAGGGCTTTTTTCGAACCATTTTTGAGGCTTTTTTGGCCCGTTTTCAAGGCTTTCTTTGGCTCATTTTTGAGGCTTTTTTCAGCCCATTTTTGAGGCTTTTTGGCCCGTTTTTTAAAAAAAATGAGCCAAAAGGAGCCTCAAAAATGGGCCAAAAAAGCCCCCCAAAACAAACCCAAAAAACCTCAAAAACAGGCTGAAAAAAGTCCTGAAAATGGGCTGAAAAAGCCCCCCAAATGGGCCAAAAACCCCTCAAAAACAGGGCGAAAAAAGCCTTGAAAATGGGCTGAAAAAGGCCAAAAAACGGCCTGAGAACGGGGCGTGCAGAGGCCATAAAAAGGATGGCGGGTGGGTGGAGCTTCAGCAATATTCAGTCTAAAAGATGCACAGACATTTTCACCCCTTTTTGGGAGACAAAAAATTGCATTTTATAATCCGAAAATTACGGTATATAAATAACAAACACCCTTTATCTTTTAATTTTTTTTATAGAATCTTGTGGGGCCATATTACTAGCTTACAGGGTTGCATATGGTTGGACAGGCCTGCACTAAATTGAGTGGCCTCTCACACTTAGCTAATGCAAAACAGCCCAGAGTTAGTTTTCAATTGGCCTAAAGCCTTAATCTGAACTGCCCTCAATAGTCATAATAACCTTTTTAGTGCAGTTGGAAGGAAAGTCCTAAAACCATTTTGGAGGGGGGGCAGGGGGGGAATGCATCAGCCCTTTTTCTTCATATATATTAATCCCACTTTATTCTCTTTCCAGCAAATAGGAGCCTTTATAGGTTTGAATGGTGGGTCAATGGGATGTAAAAGCAGCTAAAAATATGGCAATTCAAGTGCCTTCAGCAGAACTACATTATTCAAAATAATCTAGACTTCAAAGCAGTGCTAGCATTTCTGCTAATGGAAACTCTGTGTTGGTATTAGTGTTAGTTTCTAACTTGTGCCTTTCTCTTTTATCCATATGTCACACACATTAAAAAGAACCTTTCTTCTCTTTATCACCTTTACAGTTACCCAACCTTTGTTTTGAAATTTGCAAAAACACAGGCCTGGAGGCTATCTAGAATTTAAAAAGCACCTCTAATAATCAGAATCAATATCAAAACTGTTATGTTTCTTGCTCTGATGTGTGTCACCTGTTTTTGGACTGTTTACCTTTGGCAAATTAACCTTATATGTACAGGTATTCCTCAACTTACAATCACAATTCAGCCTAAAATTTCTATTGCTAAATGAGACAGTTAAGTGAGCTTTGCCCCATTTTATGGCCTTTCTTGCCACATTTGTTAGTGAATCACTATGGTTATTAAGTTAGTAACAAGATTCGTAAGTGACTCTGGGTTCCCCATTGATTTTGCTTCTCAGAAGGCCACAAAAAGTGATCACATGCCCTCAGGGCACTGCAACGATCATAAATATAAGTCAATTGCCAAAAGTCTGAATTTTGATCACATGACCAGGGGGATGCTGCAGTGGCCTTAAACGTGAAATAAGTCACTTTTTTCAGTGCCATTGCTACTTCAAATGGTCGCTAAACAAACTGTTTTAAGTCGAAGACTACCTGTAACCAGATTTGTGCAGATAATACTTATTTCACCTTTACCATAGTTTCATGGCTTTAGAACAGATTGTTTCAATTTTATAAGCAATTGCATTTTGAAAAAGGTTCAATGTTAAAAATCCTTGTACACAATGTGGGTTTCTGAATGCTATCCTGATGAATAATTATGAATGGTAAAGAAATAAAAGAATAACTGGAATACGTTAATGAGGGATAATAGTTGAAAGCTGACATCTGCAGAGGAAGCATTGAAGAAAAAGTTACATCACATGCATTTGCACCATTATGTGTCCAATGTTAATTGCATAACTGGCATAATTTGCATGATGATGTACATGATATCATCGTGGCTTCCAATTAGCTGCTTATGATCACCTCCAGTGAAAAAGTAGCAAAATGCATAATTGTTAGAGGCTTCTTGTTACCTAAAATTGGGTATGTTGAGAATTGGGCATGTCTAATCTAATGAAAAGAAGGACTAAGAGAGACATGATAGCACTGTTCCAATATTTGAGGGTCCCCTACAAAAACAAGGAAGTCAAACTATTTTTCAAAGTTTGCAAGACAAGAAACAATAAATGGAAACTAACAAAGGAGAGAAGCAACCTAGAACTAAGGAGAAATTTCCCAATGGTGAGAGCAATCAGCCAATGAAATAGCACCTAGAAGTTGTGGATGCTCCATTGCTGGAGGCTTTCAAAAAGAGACTGGACAACCGTTCCTTTAAAATGGTATAGAGTTTCCAGCTTGAGCAAGGAGTTGGACTAGAAGTCCTCCAAGATCCCTTCCAACTCTATTAATCTATGTTCCATGTTCTAAAATAAACCAATAAAATCCAATAAAGGTTTTTTTAAAATGTAAATAATGATTTCTAAGTGCCCCTTCTGCAAGAGGAAACACAATGTTGACTTTTTAATGGTGATTTTTTTTTTTAAATGAACAAAGTGGCATTATGTTGAAGCCATATGGTGGAGGAAAAATGCATTCCGTGGTGCTCTATCCATCAGAATATCTCCAATTTCTGCTTTTGTCATTTATTTTGATGTATTCTTCACTTCCCTCTGATATAAATAGATGATTTTAGTGAGATGGTTTTTATATGCATGAGATGATATTGGGGAAAATGTGGGAGGGGGTACTCTGGCAAACAGAAAGATGTGATCCATCTTCTGCAGCTTAATGAAGAGGACCCTCCTTAAAGTCTGTCCTTCCTGGTTGCTTCCACAGTAATATTCATCCTCACCCCATCTAAGGTGTTATGTTTACATATATTTTTTTAAAAAAACCTAGCACCTTATGTTCTTCTGTTCTAATGAAAGACTATTTGAATCACAATATATCCATCCCTAAATCTGTCTCTTTTACAGGATTGCCAGTACTTAAAACAAACAAACCACTCCCCCCAATTTGTGGTCTGGGCAGCATCTGGATGATGAGCTCTCTAATGCAGAGGCTGAGAGAGAATCCCGGGCAGATCTCAAGCTAAAAGTAGATGAGAAGGAGGGAGGGTTGGAACCCCTTTGACGAGTCCAATGCAAAATCTACAGATGCTGAGGTTTTGAGTTTTTTTTTCTCTCCTAGAGATGACAGAGGATATGATTATTTAAGAAATCCAGGCTAATGTTCATTAAATATACATAATGCTCAGAAATCAAATCAATTTGCGCTGATGATAAGGTACAGGTGGGAGCAGCCAAATATGTATTCTGGTTGCTGGTGCTGCATTACTATTACAAATACAAACATTGTTTTCCCAATGCGCGTGTTTCTTTTTTAAAATAAAGCTGACAACTGTTTAGGGAAATCTTAGCTGATTGATATGAATGAGTATGCTGTATCATGATTGCAATTGAATGAAATGTTTTTGGAATCTAAAAAGTGCTTTGTTTTAAGATTAGGTGTGCTGTGTTGTATGCAAGGATCGATGTATACATATATGTTTGGGCTAAAATGTTTGAAGCAGCAAAGATTGAGGTTCCAGTTTTAAATGGAATGTTGTACTTTCCTGTTAAGGACATTCATTTGGGCCACATTTTAAGCTAGTCTAGCTCATAATTATGGATTGTATCATTTCCCCTCTCTTTCAATAATATAATTCTCAGGTTAAAAATGATGCGTGTGAAATATTCTTTACAATGAATTCATTTTTTAAAGTTATTAGCTGATATGGAAATTAAGAAGAGGAACTTAGGGTTGGATGATGGCAAAACTGACATGGGCACTAAGAGAAATGTTTTGTGTTGTATATACTTCCAACTGGACTCTTCCTGCTTCGCTACCCAAATTGAAATTTAAAAATGGATATTTAAACCAGATTTAGATCCAGTTATGTATAGTAAGGCACCAAGGTAGAAACCAGGAGACTGTGAATTCTAGTTCCACTTTAGGCAGAAAATAATCTGGGTGATCTTGGACCAGTTACTCTCTCTTAGTTCTGGGAAAAAGGCAATGGCAAACCATTTCTGAAAAGCCTTGAGAAGAAAATTGTCTAGGCAATCACCAGGAATCAACACTGACTCAGAGGCACATTTATGTCTTCCTGAGAAGTGGGGTAGCACTATAGAAGTACTTGAACATTTTAATTTCTTGAATTTTGATGTGAATTGACTTAATATTTCTGCAACTAACATCTGAACCTCATGATTAGGAATGTGCTTTGATGCAGCCCAACCCCTAAATCTAGAGCAGAAGAAAGATTGAATTATAATCTCCCTTGTTTTTAATTCAGATCTGTAAGTGAAGTTGTGCCTTTGATACATGTTTTTGCTTAATTGTTTGTAACATTTGTTTAATTGGGTACTTTTAGGGTTTATGTGGAGAACAGATGACATTTTAGGTCTTCTTTTTATTAATTCAAAAATTTTGCAGATTCAAAAGGGTTCACAAACTTTCAAGCACCATTCTAGTTCAGGAGTTCTGATGTGTGCTAAAACAGGAAACAAGAAATGAAGTTATGTTGGTACTTATTTTAGTAAAACGGATAGCATTGAGAAAGGACTGAGAGGTTTATTATGTTTGGTGACTCATAAGTCTGCTCTTAGATTAAAGTAGCCCTTATGATCAGATTATCACTGGCTGTCTCCATAGTTTCCTCTTGAAAAAGATAGAGAAAATTTTAGAGATAATATTTCCATTTTCCATTCTCCCACCTATAAAAGGTGGTTTTGATTTATCTGACGAGTAATTGCTGCCTTTTAAAAGGTGAAGTTAATCTTTCATATTTCTCCCCAACATTTTCGTGTTGATTTTCAGCTCCACTGAATTTAGGAAGGGGATTCATGATTCTTTGTCACCATCCCATTCCTTAGCACAAAAACTCATGAAGGCATTTCATCAATACACCTTTTTCTTTTTAACTTTAGAGTTCATTTTGCTACAAATGTTATTACAATGAGATAGAAATATGAACACCTTTTAGAATCTGTAAATTTAAAGAGGTATAGTTAGAAAAACTCTGTATTAATTCCAAGATCCTTTGGAGCCATCATGCCTTAATAACGACCAAGGTGAAAAGCATAAAGATGATGGGCAGAAACCAAACCAAACCAAATCAAACTAACACCCCTTTATAGATTACTAGCAAATTTGGCATGCATTCATTCATTTTAAAGTTCTAACTTTTTTTCAGACTTCACCATATTCTGATGTTTTACACATTATACTGCAGCTGTCTATTTTATAGAATAGAATAACAGAGTTGGAAGGGACCTTGGAGGTCTTCTAGTCCAACCCTCTGCTTAGGCAGGAAATCCTAAATAATGCGATCCCTAAATAGACATAGAAGGAGGGATATTGGGATTTCTTGATTAATATGAATATTCTAAATTGGATCAAGGCAGGAAGGCTTTCTAACACCTGATACAAAAATAATTGGACAGCTTCTGAAGAACATTGACGATATGGCCAAGAAGTAACATGGAGAGTTTTTACGGAATGCTAATGATGTATATTACTTATCTGGCAATCTCCATATTTTTAAAATAATTCTCATCTTTAAAAAGTGATAGTGTACATTTAAATTATGTACTTTAAAGAAAATACATTCACAAATATATACTTTGCAGAAACGTCCACAGGGCCAAATTTAGATCTTAAACTTCAGCAGACGTTTAAAGACTAATTTCTATACTGAAGCAAAAACAGGAGAAAATGGACTCAAGAATGAACTCACTGAAACTCACTGGAAACAGCCTGTCCCTAAACAGTTGCAGATTCTTCCAGAAAGAAATGAAGAGGGACTTCAAACATGAAAACATAATAACACCAGAGGAATAGTAATGTACTGTTATCTAGTAATGAGAACTTTTAGGTCAAATTTAATATTGAGGTGTGAGGTTTCTTCCTCTATAGATAAAACATTCATCCAATAATCATGATGGTAATTGTTCTGTTAGATAGAAAGTTTGGTTCAAAAGCATTAATAAACAACAAGACAGAGAGAAAATGGAAAAACATGTAGAGAGATTGCTCAGGAGACACACCTAAAATTTAATTTCCTCTTTGGATAGCATCCATTGTTCCAGATCATGTGTGTTTGACCAGTCGCTGGGTCACATCTTGCTTACCAAGAATAATTTATTCACGTCATTGCTTACAGGAATTATTAAAATTTGTAGAGGTGTTGTAAAATTATCTCAGAGTGATAGCAATCATTAACAAAAGTCTCTGTTGTAAAATCATCTCAGCAAGAGACTTTTGGCTTCCCATTATTAAACTAGACAAAATAGGTACAGAATAGAAACAGGCACACTCGTATACAGATAAATCCACAGAACAGCTGCTAGTTTTAAAATTAGGGTTCTAGGTTAAATAATTTACTCAATATGCAGCTCTTTTCTATGCTTGCTTATTTGGAAGCAAGGTGAACTGAGGGCTCCAGAGTCAGACTCCCTGTTCATTTTACATTTATTGCAAAGAAGACATAAAATAGATTTCCATCCATTGTTGGAAAAATAATGCTGCATTCTGCACCAAAATCTGCCTTCTAAGCTTTCTTTTCCTGAAAAAGAGACTGTTTTTCTTTTATCTCAAAATGATGTCAGTTTACCTCTATGTATGTACACCCGCACACACATACAGAGAGCAAAATGAGGGAGGATAATCCCAAAGGTGCTTTTTTCAGAAAGCAACTGGACTTTCCTGCTTTTTCTCTGAAGACATTTCGCTTCTTGTCCAAGAAGCTTCTCCAGCTCTGACAGGATAGTGGGGAATGGAAGGATTTATATTCCTTGCCTACAGCTGGTCATTTGCATCCTTTTAAAGGGTCATCGAAACACTTGAGGGAGGATAATGTTTTTGTTTTCTGTTACATATTTCTCCATCTCTTTGCAGCCTCCCTGACTGCTCTCACTTTCCAATTCCAGAAAATCCCTTGTAAGCCTTGTCTGGGGATTTAATGAAGGGATAGGAAGCCAGGAAGATGGAAGATTGCAGGAGAGATGATCGTACAGGGCAAAGTGGGGCACCGAAATGTACCTCTGTCCACCTCTTAACTAAATTAAGTACTTTGCAGTGCAGATTTCCATTAAACATTTCTTTTCTTTTTAAAACACCAGGGTGGGGGGCGAAGAATCTTGTTTTCATAAAATTGAATAATGGTTCAAACAATGACAAATGAAATTTCTGGTGCAGCATTAGGTAATATATCTAAAGCTATTCAACATTTCATTCAGATAGTTTCTGGAAAGGGCAATTGCACAATATACTGTGCTATTTATATACTGAGAAATTTATCAGTTGATGGTCGTTTGCCTGATCATATCTCATTATGGTATATTTTAATAGCTTCCAGTCTATTCCAGACAAAATCCAAGGATTTTACGGGTTGATTTAAAGGCAAAATATGATTTAGGCAGGTACATGCTACCTGTGGAAAACACCTTGAAGCAGATACCCCTTTCCAGTTCATGAGCCATTGTGGAAAGGCTGTGTTTGGTTTACAATGTTCCGGATAGGTGCTCTGTCTTCATTCATGTGCCCTCCAAATCATATTTCACCCTTCTCATCCAGATCGTTGCACAGCTCTAATGGGTTTACCTTAGTAGTGTGGAAGAAAGATATCTGAGAAATTGCTTTCAGCCACATACACATAACTTAATCTTGCTGTCTTATGCAGAGGCCTTCATCCAGGTGTCCTTGCCGTATGACCTGAAACACATCGACACCAGTAACATCTCAGTTGTTGAATGACTTCCCAAAGCAATTCTCCTTCATTGTCATATTAATACTATTTTATTTCCTAAGGCCAGTTAAAATTCTCCAGTTTCAATATTTTATCCCCGTAATATATCCTGCTTTTTATTGTCTGGTTTTATTCTCTTGGCAAATTTGCATGTTCTAAGTGACTAAATTTATGACATTTATCTCTTTGTTTTGGAAATTTCTCAGGGAATAAATATGGATATGGATATGGGTGTTAGTGAGCATGAATGTATGGCTAGCACAGACTTTTTGACTTGTCTAGTTCTAAAGGGCAGGATTCTGATTTCCATTTCAGCAAGAGAAATAATGTATGAATTATTTGTGTCTTCAGCCTGCAAAATAAAGTTAAAAGAAAAAGAAAAGAATAAAGTAGTGCGGTGACCTTTATCTTTTCTTTTTTCTTTCATTGTCTCTCTCTTTCTCTATTGGAACAAAAGCATGGCACAGAATTACATTAATAGAGAATGTAACTTATGTTGATATAGAAAAACATTTCCTAAGTGGAGGGTGGAAAAGGGCCTCATTCAAGGATATCCATTTTAAATCCATTTATATTTTATAAAGAAGGGATGGATTGCTTATTTTCAAGCAGAAACTACTGTAAAAATTATTTTGATTTTGTTTTGGCCACAGGGCTTTAGTGCCAAACAATAATAAATGTCTTGCTATATGCTGAGAAATCAAGTTGTGTTTCTGCTTGGAGCAAGCAAAATATCCTGAATATATTGAATTGAAGGATAAATTGTCTGCTTGACCAAATATATAGAGAGTATCAGTGATATGCCTTTCCAATGCTAGACCACCCAGGTAGATACGTTGAAAATATAATTGTTGCATACATGTAACTCTACCAGAATGTTAGGAAAAGAAATCCACAGACTTTGAAATTTGAATTAAAAAAAATATAATAACAGGTGGATGTAGTTGAGAATCGTTTGGAAGAGAGAAACAATGGCTGCATTCTTGGTGCAAACAATATTTGGAAATTCAGTAAGGCAGCGGTGTCAAACTGGTGGTCCACATGTCAGATGTGTCACATGCAGGCCATGCCCACCCCAGCTCCATGAATGGGAAAAATGTGAAACATCACATGATGGCAATGTGATGTGGTGAGCTTGACATCTATGCAGTAAGGCGTATTTCATGTATCCTTGTTTATTGGACTTTGATTATAGAAAAAACAATCAGTTCAGCAAAGTAATGGACATTTGTTGCCTCTGAAATAGTCTCGATAAGGAACTTACATGAATTTACATTATAGTGAATACATTTGTATCAATGGTTGATGTCATCATTATATAAATGGTGTAATGAAGCAAAGAACATCATATTTTTGATTTAAGAGACATTAGTTATCAGGACTCCAGAAGCAGGCAATCACAATCAACCAGTCAATGAAATTTATTGTACAATAAAAGAGAGCATATTATGTATTTTTCACAAACTATTCCAATCCAAATACAACCTCCCTCAGTCTCTAAAGTTTTGCAATCCTCATACTTTTTAGAGTTTACACTGCTGTGCCAAATAAAATCAGCCATTTTTCTTACATGCAACATGTAAATGTCATGCAGATCCTTCAGTAAGAGAAACAAAGGCACAATATAGCCAAAAAGTTCTGTAAATCTTATTGATCATGGCACAGATTTAAGCACCTGATATATTACTGAAATCAATCAAGCTTAAAAGGGCTTGAATTTGGCTGAATTGCTATATCCTAAAATCCACATACAATCTTTTTTCATCTAAACATTTCCCCACATTGGGAACTGAGTAGTCTATTAGACAAAGTGTGGTATCAGAAAAATGCTTTTAAAAAGTGTGCTATCGGAAAAATGCTTTAAAAAACAGGATGAGACAACCAGGCTTGGTGTTCTTATTCCTTCCTAAGAGGAATTCCTGTGAAGATCTATCATGAATCTTGATTGTTATAAGAAAAATTAAATAGGAGAGTTTAAAGAGAATGTCATTCTCTTTCCAACTTTGCTAAGACAGGTATGCTTTGAGCTGTTTGAACACAAGGGGTAGGCATGGGAAGGAATACAAGCTAACACAAATTGATTCCCATTCCTCCTATTCTGAAATTTGTAAAGTAATCTGGAGGTAAAATAAAATGACGAATTGTCTTCTCCTTCAAACCGTCTGCTTTCTTTTGCATTTTCCATGTTCTAGAAATCTCTCTAGTTCATGTCACTAGAAAAGAAATTGACTACAAAGCAGATTTGTAGTCTTCCAAGCAGATTACAGATGACATCCTGAGGATTTGGAAGGTTGTGTGGTGGGATTCCAATGCATATATTTAAAAGTTTTGCATTAATAAGGAAGTACATTTATCTCCACAGATTTATTTCCACCAATTTATATCTCACTAACATGACTTTAGGCTCCTATCAGAAATTTTAAGAGTGCAATATAAATTCAATATCAAAAATATATATCAAAACAAAAGAAAAGAAACTTATTTATTTATTTTATTTATTTATTTTATTTATTTATTTAATCAAATTTGTATACCGCCCTACTCCCAGAAGGGACTCAGGGCGGTGAATAGCCAACTAAAATACAATGACATACAAAAGTTAAAAATATTTGAACTTCCGGTGGCGCCTTCCTCGTCGTCGGCGGGCTCCTCCATGCCCGCCGGCATCCCGCCGCGTTAGAGCCGCCTCACAGCTGGCAGGCGGCTCGAACAACCTGCTCCTCAGCGGGAGGAGCAGGCAGAGCTCCTGGGGGTGAGGCAGGGCCCCCTGAGTCGCCCCAGGATCGTTTCGTTTGTCCTGGGGAGGGCTCAGAAGGATGGCCCCCTCCATACCTCCAGAGAAGCTCCGCGACGGGACTGTCCTCCGCTAAACAATTAGCGGAGCCAGACGCTGGAAGCAACACCACAGCGTCTATGGAGTAAGCTGAATAAGAAAGAAGCAAAAGAAAAGAAAAGAAAGAAGCAAAGATGAAGCAAGTATGGATTTTTTAAACTGATTTCTTTACTGATTTTTTGGAAGAGTAACGAGAGGAGGGGGGAAGGAGAGGAAGAGAAGTGAAAGTTCCTAAGAAAGTTTTTTTTTAAAATGGCGACTGGTCTTAATTGAAAGAATGCCAGAGCGATTGAAAACGGAAGCTTTGAAATGAATGCCTTGCTATGGGAGAGTCACTTAAAATAAACAGACTTTTTTTTTTCTCTCTCTCTTCCCTTTTTTCTTGGATATCTTTTTTAAAGTAAAGTATGGCAAAGTGAAGTAGTATACTAAAGCCATTTAAAGTAAAATAAAGATGACTAAAGGAAGGGGGGGCTCCCCCTTGAGCCAGTTAAAGAATAAAGCTGAGATGATGCAATTGTCTGGATTGGCAGAAGGGGACTTAAAAGAACTTATAACAACTCCTTTATTGAGTGTAGTTGACAAAATTAAAAACTCACAGAAGAATCTTGTGGATTTGATTGCTGGAAAGCATGACCAATTAAGTCAAACTATTGTTAAAGTAATTTCAGACCTTTCAAATGTGGTGATTGAAATGGAGGAGAAAGTAACTGAAATTAGCAGTGAAATTGGCTCCCAGATTCAAGAAATACAAGAAAGGTTTGTGAAAGCTAAGATTAGTAATCAGACTATACAGAATGATATTATCATGCTTCAAATTAAAACTATGGCCTCTGCTATTAGAGTAAGAGGTATTAAAGAAAACCAGAGAGATTTAAAAGCAACTATTGCAAAGGTTCTTGCTGAACTACTAGAGCTTGAGGATGAGATAATTCTTGGTTGTATAGAGAAAGCTTACAGAGTCAACTCACGAGTAGCCAAACAAAGGAACTTATCCAGAGATGTTGTTGTCTACTTTACTGATAAAAGGTTGAGAGATGACATCTTACAAAGGTCCTACTCTGCCAGAGTGCAAGTAGAAGGTGAACAAATTAATATTTTTAAAGAATTACCATCGAAGATTTTAAAGAAAAGGAAAGAATTTGCTTTCTTAACTAAAGAATTGAAGAAAAGTAATATCCCATTTAGATGGGACTTACCAGCCGGTATAATTTTTAGATATCACGGAGTGAGATATTGTTTGAATACTATTGAAAAAGCGGAACATTTTTATAAAAATATTTTTAAGGGAGCTTCGAAAGACCTTAAGAATAAGAAACAAGAAAGAGAGCTTGTAAAAGGTAAACAGAAGGATGAGACTCAAAGAATGAATCAAAGAATGTTAAAAGAACAAGGAGCGCAATCTGGTTTCTTGGAGGATCTTACTATGGACTTCTCAGATGGGAAAATAAACTACATCAGTGAACCTAATCTAGGAGCACCGGACCTTGAACTGCTGGAGCAAGATTCAAGAAATACTATTATTCAAGATGATCAGCAGCAGAGGTCCAATGCTCCGCAAGAAAAGGATGGTGATATCGAACAGCAGGAACCAGATTCTAACGAGGAAATTCGAGAGTTAACTAATGAGTGTCTTAAAGTCCTTCATCAGATGCAGTTGTTATCAGAAAGCTTGGACAATCTTGGATACCGGTTATAAAATTCCTAAAGTTTATATGGATCTGGATTTATGGATTATAAAGTCTTCATCCTGACTTGGAGTTTCTTTTTTTATTCTGAATTGGATTTAACATCTTGAGCAAGTTTAACAGAGGGCTGCAATGGTAGCAGTGTTCTGTGATTATCCGATTATAGTTTTTTTTTGGAACTAGCAGCGTTCTGTGATTATCCTATCATAGTTTTTTTTGGAACTTATAATCTAAGAGGAAGGAATGGAAATGAAAATATCTCACAACCAGAAGGAGTGAATAATAACGGGTGGCAGGATTTGAAATAGTTGTTATAAGAACATCTGGGAATGCAGCTGCTAGGACTTTTTTTTTTCTTTTTGATTTTTTTGTCATTAAGGTTTGGCGGAGCTGCATTGGGGTTTTTTTTTTTTTCTTTCTTTTTTTATGTTGTAATAGAATACGTTAGTTTGAATGTTTCTACCTGGAGGAGTGAATATCTTCGTGGTTGGACGTTATTTATATAGTAGCAGTGTTTTGTGATTACCCTATCATGGTTTTTTTTGGAAATTATTATCTAAGAGGAAAGAATGGAAATGAAAACGTCTTACAACCAAGAGTGGATAACAAAGGGTGGCAGGATTTGAAACAGTTTTTACAAGAACATTTGGATGCAGTCTCAAGGATTTCTATTTCCCTTTTTTTCTTATTCTTTTGTTAAGGCTTGGTGGAGCTGCATTGGGGTTTTGTTTTTTTTTTTGCTGAAATAGAACATGTTAGCTTGAATGATTCTACCTACAGGAGTGAACATCTTCTTGGTTGGATGTTATTCATATAAAGTCTCACGGGGGGTTTATATGGAATGTTTTGTTTTACTGATGGGGGTAGACAGAAGATGAAGAGTATCGCAATTGGATATAGGTGAAGAAAGAAGAATTAACTTCAATCAGGAAGAAGAGAAGACTGTAATTCGAGTTATGGAAAATTATAATAATATATGTATGATTATATTATATTGCATGTTTTTTCCCTGAAGGGGGGATTTTTGTGTTTTTGAATTAGGGGGAGTAGTTCGGATTAAACTAGATGGCATTATCTAATATGAATAAGTAAGGTATAGAACTTTGGAGTGATCGAGTATGGTATAGGATTAGTAATGTTAGTAATGTTTTTTTTTTTTTTTATTTTATTTTTTTCTTCTTTTTGTTTCTAAATTGGCTTAAACATTATAATGGCTATTTTTTTTTGGTGCCTTCTTTTATTATAATATTGTTAATTTTAGACAGATATTCATGTTTATGGGTTTCTCTTTGCATTATTTCATTTTATTTTTTTTTCATCTTTTTTTTTTTTTAATTCTTTTCTTTCTCTCTTTTCTCTTCCTCTCAACTTAGATCAGAATAGAATTGAGTATATAATAGTATTTGTTTTTCTGGCTGTTAAAAATTTTCGTTGTTGTTTTTCTTTTTAAGAAATATGCAGCGGAAGTCAGGGGTGGGATGGGGAGGGAGGGGTTGGGGTTGGGGGGAGGTTGGAGGGGATGGGAGGGGGGGTGGGGGCAGGGGTGAAAAAAGGGGGAAAATTTTTTTTATTGTAAAACTTTTTCAATAAAAAAAAAAAGTTAAAAATATTTAAAATAAATTAAATAATTAGGCTGAAACAATTTAAAATCCAATTATATAAAACAATTAAAAAAAACATCTTAAAACCCATTTATAAAGGGAGGTTTAAGCCAGACCAGCCTGATGAAACAGGAACGTTTTTAGGGCGCGGCGGAAGGTACGTAGGTCCTGTATCCTCCTTATCTCAGGGGGAAGCTCATTCCAGATGGCCGGTGCCCCCACAGAGAAGGCTCTCCCCCTGGGGCCCGCCAGTCGACACTGTTTGGCTGACGGCACCCTGAGGAGCCCCTCTCTGTGGGAATGGACTGGATGGTGAGAGGCTATTGGTGGCAGAAGGCGGTCCCGAAGATACCCTAGTCCTAAGCCATTTATTTATTTATTTATTTCAATTTGATTTATATGCCGCCCTTCTCCGGAGACTCAGGGCGGCTTATAATGCGTTAAGCAACAGCCTTCATACTTTTGTATATTTTACAAAGTCAGCTTATTGCCCCCACAAACTGGGTCCTCCATTTACCTACCTTAGAAAGGATGGAAGGCTGAGTCAACCTTGAGCCTGGTGAGAGTCGAATTTACAGTAATTGCAGACAGCTGGAGTTAAATTACAATGCATTAGTCTGCATTATTGGTTCAATTTATATGCCGCCCTTCTCCGGAGACTCAGGGTGGCTTACAATGAGTTAAGCAATAGCCTTCATACTTTTGTATATACCTGCTTAGTAGGGCTTTCGGCCCCACCAAGCAGTGTTCTTTTTTATACAAAGCCAGCTTATTGCCCTCACAATCTGGGTCCTCATTTCACCTACCTTGAAAGGATGGAAGGCTGAGTCAACCTTGAGCCTGGTGAGATTCGAACTTGCACTAATTGCAGACAGCTCACATCAACAACCCTCATGCCTGAGAAAACAACCAGGTCTTCGAGGCTTTCTAAAAGATGAGCAGGGTTAGAGACGGAAAATGGACGTTGACGTACCTGAATGGTCCTTTTCACAACGCTGCGAATCCAATCCATAGAGCGGGTTGTACCACATTGTAGCTGAGGAAACTGAGTGAGGATGTTTCTTTAAGACTTCCTGTGGTCACGCCCACCGAGCCTGTCCATCACCAGTCTTTCTCACGAAGGCGTAGAAACTACAGTCGGTAACAAACTGACAACTAATAACAATAACAGTCAAAATACAAACAGGAAGTCCAAGGGGAGGGAATGGATTGGATTCGCAGCGTTGTGAAAAGGACCATTCAGGTACGTCAACGTCCATTTTCCACAACGCTGCTCCTCCAATCCATAGAGCGGGATCTACCCAAGCTCATTAAAACGGGGTGGGAGACTGACTGATTCGTCAACCCTGGTTCGAAGCCACCTGTTGCAGAACACGGCGGCCAAAAGAAGCCTCAGCGGAGGCAAAGGTGTCTATTTTATAATGACGGATGAAGGACGATGGAGTGGTCCACGTAGCCGCTCTACATATATCAGACACAGAAGCCTGAGTCGCCCAGGCAGCGGTGGTTGCCGCACTGCGAGTCGAATGAGCATAAATTCTGTCAGGGATCGGTTTAGCCGCAGACTCATACGACGTTGCAATAGTAGCCCTGATCCAATGAGCTATTGTGGCTGATGACACCTTGCGACCCATAGTAGAAGGATGGAATGAAACGAGTAACGCCTCCGACAGCCTGAAGGGTTCAGTCCTCCTGATATAACGACGTAGAGCCCTCCTTACGTCCAGAGTATGCCAGCCTTTCTCCCTAGGATTCCTAGGGTCGGGACAAAAGTTTGGTAAGATGAGTTCCTGTGCCCTGTGGAACCACGAATTCACCTTAGGAGTGAACGAAGGGTCCAACCTCATCACAACTCGATCCAAATGAAAAATACACAAATCCTTGCGAACAGAGAGAGCAGCGAGCTCTGAAACTCTCCGAGCAGATGTGATGGCCAACAAAAAGGTAAGTTTAAACGACAGGAACTTCAAAGAAACCGATGCCAAGGGTTCAAAGGGAGGAGAGGTAAGTGCTTGCAAAACTAAAGGAAGGTCCCATGAAGGATAGCAATGGACCCGAGGAGGGGCCCTGTTGGTGGCTCCTTGCAGAAAGCTATGAATAGTTGGGTTCTGTGCTAACGTACGGTGCGGCTCACAATGCAAGACAGTAGCTAGAGCTGCCACTTGACGCCGAAGCATAGACGGAGCAAGACCCTTGGACAGACCTTCCAATAAAAAGTCCACCACATCCGGAATCTCAGCTGAAGTTGGATCTACATGATGTGATGCGCACCAAGTGGAGAAAGCTTTCCAAGAAGCTTGGTAAATGCGAGTCGTGGAAGGCCTCCTGGCAGATTGAATAACCTCTATGGCTCCCTCTGAAATGCGGCCTTTCCTCAGCAGGACCCTCTCAAGAGCCAGGCGGTCAGCCGAAACCATTGAGGATCTGGATGGGTGACGGCGCCCTGGCTGAGAGAGACCTGCTGGAGAGGGATTGTCCACAGTGGAGAGACAGATAGACTCACCAAATCCGCATACCACGGACGACGTGGCCATAGAGGAGCCACTAACAGGAGTTCCGCCCGTTCCGAGATTAATTTCCGGATCACCTGGGGAATCAACGGAATTGGAGGAAATGCGTAGAGAAGCCCTGTAGGCCAATGACACCTCAGGGCATTGCAACCTTCCGCAGCTGGGCACTGGTAACGTGTGTAAAATCTTGCGAGCTGAGTATTTTGAGGTGTGGCGAACAAATCTACTAGAGGGCGACCGAATCTGAGGACGATTTGTTCAAAATTGTCTGGATGCAAACGCCACTCTGCTGGATCCAACCTCTCGCGACTGAGCCAGTCGGCCTGCACATTGTCCACTCCTGAGTTGTGGTCCGCCCTCAGGGATGCAGTGTGCTTCTCTGCCCATGCTAAAAGACGCTCCGTCTCGATCATCAGGGGGTGAGATCGAGTGCCCCCCTCCCGGTTGACATGAGCCTTGGTGGTCACATTGTCCGTTCGTATGAGGACATGCTGACCTTCTAGAAGTGGCTGGAAATGGCTCAGAGCGAGACGAACTGCTCGCAATTCTAGCCAGTTTATGCTGTTCTTTGCCTCCTCTGGGGTCCAGCGACCTTGCACCACCTGATCTCCCAGGTGGGCCCCCCACCCCGTCAAACTGGCATCCGACGTGACGATAAGATGAGAGACCTCGAGGAAGACACAGCCCTTGAGGATTGCCGGCAACTTCCACCACTCCAGGGATGTCTTGACCTGAGGGGGCAGGCGAATCTGGCAGGATGACGTGCTGCGACCGGATTTCTGGAATGGTAGCAGAAACCACTGAAGCGGTCTCGTGTGACGACGAGCCCAAGGCACTATGGCAATGCACGATACCATTTTCCCCAATAGCTGGGACAATTGGAGAAGGGTGGTTGTTGGTTGAGAGATCAGCTGATGAACCAGCGACCTGATGCTCTGGACCCGATCCGGAGATAGAAAGACTTGGCCCTTGGTAGAGTCGATTATCGCCCCCAAATGTAGGATTCGATTGGTCGGAATGAGGTGACTCTTCCCGTAGTTTATCGTGAAGCCGTGTGCCTGAAATGCATCTAGCACTAGTTGCATGTCCCGAGCAGCCTGATGTGTCGAAGAAGAAAGGACTAAAATGTCGTCCAGGTAGCAGAGAATCCGAACTGGAACGACCCGTAGAGAAGCAGCCACCACCGCCACCAGTTTTGTAAACGTTCTGGGCGCTGAAGAGAGCCCGAAAGGCATCGCGCAGTACTGAAAGTGAAAGCTGTTGTAATCGAATCGCAGGTATTGGCGATGACCGGGGTGGATCGGGACATGCAAATACGCTTCCTTCAGATCCACCGACTGAAGCAGGTCGTTGTGCCTTATGGATGCCAGAATCGAGCTTAGGGACTGCATCTTGAACCTTCGGTACAGGATGAAGTTGTTGAGCTGTTTGAGATTCAAGATGGCCCTGTGACCGCCAGAAGACTTCTCCACTAGGAAAAGGGTGGAGTAAAAGCCGCGACCCTGCTGTTCCCTGGGCACCGGCTCTATCGCCTTTATAGACAAGAGATGCGCAATTTCCTTGTCCATCAGCTGGCGCAGGTGTGGGAGAGGTGACACTGGACAGAGAAGGTACCGGCTGGGCGGTGTGTCGATGAATTCCAGGCAGAGTCCGAACTGAACAGTACGTAGTATCCACTCCTCGGGAGTGGACAGAGCCCATTGGTGGTGAAATTGTTGGAGGCGACCACCAATGGGACCTGGAGTGTGCGAGTCATTTTCCTCTTTTATTGGAACTGAAGCCTCCGCCTCTAAATGGTCGCTTGGGCTGTGCTTGGGAACGCTGACGGTAACTGAACAGCTGTCTGTCCGAACTCCTGTCCGCGGAGGCGAAGGAACGGCGAAAGTAGGACCCACTGGGCCCGGAGGATGTCCGAAAGGGCTGCCGCTGACTATAGGGAACATACCTGCGCTCGGGCCGACGATAAGAAGAAGGCAAGATCTTTCTCTTCTCCTTATCCTCCACAAGCAAAGGATCAAGTGCAGTACCAAACAGCCTGGGAGCCTTGAAAGATGCCGAGGCTAATCTCCACTTGGCTTTAGTATCTGCTTTCCAGTTGCGTAACCAAAAGAGCCTACGATTGGTGACATTGGACGCAAGAGGCCGAGATGCGAACTTCGCGGCGTTAAGGGAAGCGTCCGCAGAATATTCGATCGCCGCCACTAATTTATTAATATCTTGGTGTATTCTTGTTTCAGTAGTGGGGAGACGCTCCTGGAGTTGTTTGAGCCAAATCAAGGAGGCCCTGTTGAAAAAGGACGTTGCTGTGGCAGCCTTGATTGCCCAAGCAGCCGCCTGATGAGCCTTTCGAAATCCCAGTTCAAATTTCTTGTCCTCGGATTTTAGGCTGTCCAGGACATCTGTAGTAACCGCCGAAGAAGAGGAAAGATTGACAACAGGTTCCTCCACCGATGGCAAAGCCAAAATATCATCCAACTCCGGGGCCGCACAGTATAGCTTTTTGTCTAGTGCGCTAGGAGCTGTCAGAGACCCAGGGTGACCAAAGGCATTCTGAACCACCTCCTGAAACAGGGGTGGGCACGGAATTACATCTCTTTCCGGTTTGGAGACTTGAAACAATACATCATGCGGGGCTGTAGACTGTTGAGCAGCCGCTGCAGGGGGATTAACGCCAAATTGGGTGGTAAATTTAGCTTTGTGCAAAAGCGATTTAAACAAAGAAGGACGAAAAAGGCCCGTGAAAACGGGTTTTTCAGGAGGTAAATCCTCGTCTTCTGAAAACTCAATGTCCTCCGGGCAATCGACCGCATGATCAGATTCATCAGATGATATGGGCTCCGTCTGCTCCAGGACAGATCTCTTAGGAGGAATAGTAGCAGAAGCTGGGGCCTGCTGGCTGAGAGGCAATTGAGTAATATTGGCACCCTGGTGAATACCAGCTGCCATAAGCTTGGCTAAAGCATCGGAAAGAATAGAATGGAAGTCCAACTGACCCCCTGAGCCCTCCAGGCGGAGGCCAGCCGCGGTTGGTGTGAAGGTAGCTTCTGGAATGCCTGAGGGCCTTTCGAGCTGAGTAACTTGAGATACCTCAGAAACCTGAGATTGTCCCTGCTCTTGTTGTGCGGAAGGGACCAAAACTGCAGTTGGCACTGACACACTCACAGGGGGTGGCGAAGCAATGGAAGTAGATGCGAGAGCAGGATCTGATGGTGGCACTTGTGGATGGAGCATGGCCTGTTTGGCTTTGTCAAATTGTTTTTCAAGTGCCAAATGTCACCTCCTCTGTTGAGAGGAGGTTGAGATGTCTTGACAGTTGAGCTGGAGCCCTTGCCTCTGGACTTAGTCTTTTTCTGAGGCTGAGGTGGTGGTAAAATAGTCTCGTGCTCCAAGTCAGAGGAGAGGTCTGAATCTGCCATTGTGCCGTTCAGTGAGGCCAGAAATGGTATGATGTGCTAGGCCTGACTGGAATAACTGGGCCCCAAATCGAGCAAGACAGGAAGCAATACAGAAATTGTCCGTCTGTCAAAGGCCAACTGTTCACACCCCACTAGTACAATCCAGGACTTAGGCCAGGCCCAAACCAGAGCCTCGAAGGCTGCCTCTGCGCTTAATTGGGGCCAGCGACTAGAAAGGAAGCTCCATTCAGAGTCTCAAAATGGCGGCCGCAACTTAATTAATGTCCAAAATGGCGTCCGCGACTGAACAAGGAACCCAAAATGGCGTCCGCGACCGCCCCAGGATCTAAAATGGCGCCCGCGACTGCCCCAGAAGTCAAAATGGCGCCCGCAATGCGAGGGAGCCTCAAAACGGTGATCCGAAGAGCCCGTTCCGTTTAGGGAAGCGCCGGGGCGAAAGCAATATGGTGCGGTAAAAATCGCAACCAAAGGGCTGCCCGATCCCTCCGCTGTACCTGCAGATCCTCAGACAGAAGCGGAGCGAAGAAAATGGCGGCCGACAGTAACGAGTCCCAAAATGGCGGCCGCTATGGCAGCGCGACAGTTGCAGGGCGTTGAGAGCGCAAAGAGGTCTTGCCTGGACCTCAGAGCATGCCTGAAAGCATCGGCATCAGCTCCGGAGCCGCCAATGTGTGAGCTGGGGCGCTCGTGACTATGCCAGCTCACCGGTCAGTCAACGAAGCGCCAGCGGCTAAAACTACGTGGATCCGCCCAGCCGGGTCGGATCGGCGTGCTGCTAATTAAGGGAGGAACGGAGCGGCCTGGGTCCCCAAGGCATGCAACCGTCCTCCAGCAGCTTCAAAACTCCCACGATGCAGCTCGGATGAAAACACACAATGCAAATAAAGGAAAATTTAAAATGAACAAAAAAATTCAGTCAGAAACATCCAAAAGTAATTTCAAACTCAGAGCCTAAGTAACTGCTAGTTTCCCCAGAAACTGAGTGAGAAAGACTGGTGATGGACAGGCTCGGTGGGCGTGACCACAGGAAGTCTTAAAGAAACATCCTCACTCAGTTTCCTCAGCTACAATGTGGTACAACCCGCTCTATGGATTGGAGGAGCAGCGTTGTGGAAAATAATCTAATTGGAAAAGAATGAATGTGGCCATTCTGTGTTTTGAGCAACTTCCCTCCAATGCAGTATATTTTTCCTTCTTTGCTGCTTCCCCATTATATGCTCTTGTTGGCACGTTGCTCTGAGACTTGCTAATGGCAGTGCTTGTACCTCCTTGACAAGGATTCCCTCAGCTGTTAAAGTGATTCAATTGATGCTCTCCTCTCTGCATCTGATCTGCTGTCTTTTCCATCCTTTGGTGCTTATTACTTCTGATGTGAAGGGAGTAAGTACTTTAATACCATCACCAGAGCCATTTGTTGAGAATATTTTTTCCTCCCTCTCTCATCTTCTGAATTGTACAATTTAACATATTAATGTGTTGAGGAAAAAATCCAGACAGTTTCCTTTAGGGATTATACAGAAGGAAATGCTGAGATACACGCCGCCTTAATGATCCATCTTGATCTGAGCATATTGATAAAAAAAAAAAAAAGGCCTTTTAGGAATGAATTTACAAGCTGCACGGGAGAATTGTAGCTCTGTAATTATAAAGTAGCCTAAAGGCTTCAGTGTAATTAAGGGAGGAGTCAGATTTCCCTAATGAGACTCTTATTGCTTTACAATAACTTGTGTCCAGCTCACCTTGACTGGGGAGAAAATAAACAGTTTCAGAATCAACTTAGCTGCTTTCCAGAATCCCAGATGGGAAGCCACTGTCAAATCAGAACACCTTTTGCCTTCTTCAACGCAACTCTTCCTAGACTCTTACGCTTGTTCAATCATAAAGAAGTCAGAGATACCTCTGGATCATCTACAGGGGTTCACCTTTGCCCTCACCCCAATTTCAACCCATATATCTTAAAACTGACCCTAGGCAATGTAATATAGTGGAAGCATTTACTCTATTACTCAGCAAAGAGCTAAGTTGATGAAACTGGTGAGGTGCCAAAAGCCCCCATTATCCCTGACTGACAACAGCTTTGCTCAGACTTTACAAAACATTTGTCACTTAGTGAAGCCAGGTCATTTTTCTGCTGCCAGATTTTAGTTTGAGCGGGAAGAGGATTTAGGTCTTTCAAAACATTTCTTTTCCATCCAGGTGGAATTTTTCTTAAGGTTCTCTCTGAAATTATGGAAGGAATTTTATAGAAGGAAAGGCATCCAAGATACACAAGATACTAGAAACATCTCCCAGTAAATAGCACATATTACCATCTTGCCTCACACCTGCGTGCGGTGGGTGAATAAATTAGGAATACATTTCAGAATGGTGCGTTGTGTCACTACTGTGATTGTATTTCAGGGAGTATGCCCCCAAGAAAGATGTCATGTGTTTTGGGGCAAATTAACTCTACTGTCATTGGCTTTGATAAGTCAACTCCATTTTCTCTGTCCCTGACCTCCTTTTATCAAGCAGACTACCATACATAACCATCCATCATCTATCTATCTATCTATCTATCTATCTATCTATCTATCTATCTATCTATCTATCTATCATCTATCTATCAGAACAGAGCTGGAATCTTGAAAATATATTAAAATATGTTGAAAAAATATATCAGAATCTTGAAAAAGCACAGCATTTAATCACACAGGAAATACAGTATGTCGGTATTCAAGTGCACATGACTAAACCCTTCTTTAGATGGTGTTACAATTAAAAAAGAAAAACTGTCATATGCTACTTGTGAGCTTAATCAGTTTTTGCCTCAAAAATATGTATCTGGATTCCGAGGCACAACCCAGTATATGATTAGATGGATTCAAGGCAGCTCACCTAGATTTCTGATATAGATTTCCAGTCAGACAGCAATAGCAATAGAACTTAGACTTATATACCGCTTCATAGTGCTTTACAGCCTTCTCTAAAAGGTTTACAGAGTCAGCATATTGCCCCCAACAATCTGGCTCCTCATTTTACTGACCTTAGAAAGATGAAAAACTGAGTCAACCTTGACCTGGTCAGGATAGAACTCCTAGCAGTGAGCAGGGTTTGTCTGCAATTCTAACCCATTGTCACCAGATGCATACTATTAAACTGGCTTATCATTTCAGCAGTGTTGGTGTCATTATGTGCATTTTTGTCACTCCCCCCCACTTTCAAATCCATTGTCCTTGCTTTCCTGTGGATGCCTGCAGCTAAATTCAAAATTTTCCTTGAGAAGAAATAGAATTCATTTAAAGATAGATACTGTAGAGATGTTTCTATGAAGATATTCACCTCAAGTATAGCCACTAGAGGAAAACTACAATTGCCACTAATCCCTTTAAAATCAAAATCTCTTTTGATTTTAAAGACAGAAGCATCTATGGCCTCTATTGCTGATCTATTATCATGAGTAGGTTCATATTTGGTTAACTCTAAATATATAGCCCATATTCTCTCATTATTTTGAGGTATTCTGAATTTTCCCTTTCCCCAGGGAATTTCATAAAACTAGTGAGGAAAATATAATTATCTAATAGCCTATATAGAACAGAGAAAGAATATAGACTGAAATTCATCTATAAGAGTCTATCTGATTGTCTCCAGGGATAAAATGCTGAGGTAATCCATAATGTTATGAAGGTTTCCAGAGATACAACTGTAGTGATAATGGCAGTTTCTGCCACCATAACAATATAATTTCAGACATCACAATTACAAGAATTATTACTACAAATTGCAGATATTATCTGTAAAATTAAAATTCAAAGTTTCTTCTTATTTGTGCAGCTCCTCAATCTGGATATGTGGTTATGGGGAGCTTTTTGTATGCATATTCATTAGATTCTGTCTAATGAAAAGTTAAGGAACTGTGCCTTTAAAAAAAAAAAAGAACATCATCTAGAAGTCTCTACAAACATAATTATAAGAAAGTGTTTCCAGTGATGAATTATTCTTTCTGAGATAAATGTGTGTTTTATACAAGAAAAAGAAACTATCAGAAAAGGAATAATGGCATCTTGTCACCTGTCTGGCTATGATCTATGTTTTTAATTTTCAGTATTTATCCCTGCTTACTATCTGGAAAGGTTAGAATACCAAATAATAATAATTATATTTCAGCTGCCAGAGAATAGGCAGTTTCCCAAACATAACTACTTATTTATTTTTTAAATAATCAGCTTAGTCATTTGCTGTTACGTAAGTAGTGTGGAACATAACAATGTTACATGAGTTGTAGTGTTTCATTAAATAGTAAAATCCCCTTCTTTGTCCAAACCTATGGTCAGGTCATATTATGTATGTCAATCATACTACAAATAATTTCCAGCAGTGAATAAATCCTGAATTTGCAACCTATTTTTATTACAACCATTACATCTTAAGCAGCACTATTAATATTTGTTTTTGGAGATGCTGAATTTAAATATAACTGTCAATGTTTGCGATTAAATCTGCAGTCTCTTACCTTCATAAAGGAGGCGTACAAAGTACCAACTCTCATATTTGGTTAACTCTAAATATATAGCCCATATTCTCTCTTCCAGAAATATATAGCCCATATTTTCTCTAGATCTTCCAGAAGGAATGTTCTTCTGGAAGATCTTTGCAAAAAAGGTTTGCTCTCAGAGCATCTTTATGACTTGTCAGGTCCAACTATTCAAAGAGCTGTAGAAATTTAGTATAAATGCATTGGGTATATGTGCAAATATCTAAGACAGTAGAAATAATGTTGCAAGATGTGCTCAACAATAAGTACACTAGTAAATAGATATTATAAAATATGCCCTGGGAAAAAGGAGTGGAGGCAATACCTTCAGTCCATTTAAGTTAAGGGCTGCTTACCTAATTGGTATAGCAAATATAATTGAGAGGCAGAGCTTCACATCACAGAAGGATCCATTCTATCTGTAGTTCTCTTAGAGCAGGGCTGTCAAACTCAAGGCCCAGGGGCTGGATCCAGCCCACAGGGTGCTTAGATCTGGTTGGCGGGGCTTGCCCTGGAAACAGTGAAGTACCAGCCCACAGTGCCTCTGGCAGCGAAAATGGAGCCCGGGAAAGCTGCCCGTGGCCATTCCAAGCTCTGTTTTTGCTAGCAGCGGGTAGCAGGAGGCCATTGCAGCTGAAACTGGAGCTCACAAGGGCCAAGGGTGGCCCTCCAGAGCTCCATTTTTGCTGGCAGAGAGTTGCAGGAGGCTGTCGCAGCCAAATATGGAGCTCAGGACTCTATTTTTGCTGGCAGAGCGCTCGGGCCACCACAGGCATCCCCGACATGACTGACATTGAGACAGCCACGCTCACCCTGGTCATGCCCACCCTGAGCCCCTGAGGTCAAATGCAAGCTTGATGCAGCCCTCAATGAAATCGAGTTTGACACCCCTGTCTTAGAGATTACATCAAAACAAAAATATGTAGACAAACTATTTATATAATATGAAGAGAAGCCAGAGTAGAGTTTAACAGATGCTATACAATTCCATCAATACTAGCAAAAATTGACAAATTATATGGTAATAAATCCTGAAAATAAATCCTGCCACAAAACACAAGGAACATTCTAATGTGTGGTGGACATGTAAAAGTACATGTCCACCACACATACATGTCAAAAGTATTGGAAAAACATCCAAAACATCATTCAAAGAATCTTGGGGATCAAATTAAAAACAAACTACTTTTTTTTTTGTTGATAGGTATAATTCGAGAACTCATGAATAAAAAATATAGCTTATCAAGTTACATATTTACAGCTGTGAGGACAAATTTTTCACAACCCTGGAAAAAGATCATTCTACTGATGATTTTATTTATTACATTTATAAATAAATGCTGCCTATCTTGTGGTTCAAGGGATAGAAAGATAATTGATTGGGAGTTTAAACCTGGGAAATATGCAGTAATGATGAATAGTATAGATATATAATAGAAATTATAAAGCTAAATATAAGCAGAATGACTTCCATATATGTTATATATTACTCATGAAGATAAATACAAACACTGAATATAGTTTCTAAAGTTTAGGTCAATAAGTACTGCATATCATTTAGAGTACAAAGAGGGAAGTTAGAAATTAAATACTTGTCTATATGATTTTTTTCTTTTTTTCTCTTCTTAACATTTATGAATAATAATATAGTACAGATATTTTTTTATTATAATTAGGGATAGAAAATTGTAACATCAAGCCCAGCCAGTATCAAAATTTAAGTGCTAGGAAAGGAGTGAAGTTAATGTACCGAATGTATGAATTTACTGAGTCATAAGTAAATTCTAGTATAAGGGAAGTGGTGGCTCAGTGGCTAAGATGCTGAGCTTGTCGATTGAAAGGTCGGCAGTTCAGCGGTTCCAATCCCTAGTGCTGCGTAACAGGGTGAGCTCCTGTTACTTGTCCCAGCTTCTGCCAACCTAGCAGTTCGAAAGCACGTAAAAAAATGCAAATAGAAAAATAGGGACCACCTTTGGTGGGAAGGTAACAGCGTTCTGTGCGCCTTTGGCATTTAGTCATGCCGGCCACATGACCACAGAGATGTCTTCCAACAGCGCTGGCTCTTTGGCTTTGAAACAGAGATGAGCACCACCCCCTAAAGTCGGGAACGACTAGCACATATGTGTGAGGGGAACCTTTACCTTTACCTTTAAGTAAATTCTAGATGGGATCAACAGCAAAGAAATCTTTTGTCAGTCATGCACTGATACCTTATAGGCATCTGTATGAACCATGGGTTTATTTGCTACATTGTACTTACAAGTCAGGCAATATAAAATATTCTTTGCATAACTACTAACAGTCTCATTTAGCAGGTCTTATTTGCAAGTTTACATAGGATTGCAGTATTGAAGAGCAGTTGCCTGGCTTCTCAAGTAGGCAGCTGAGGAACAACAAGATGTGTAATGAGAACTCTCTATTGACAGGATTGGTTAACTATTAGCAAGTTGAAAAGTCTGCTCTCCGGGGTTTTCTGGTATAGTGGCAGAAAGCTCTTACTGGAGATGTTCCTTCAGGGGTTGAGTAGGGACAAAACAGAAGATGCTGTGTAAAATGTACTTGCATGGTGATGAAAGGAATGAATCCAATTTCTAAAATGTATCTTCCTTTATTTCTCAGTTAGGTCTATCTTCTACCTTTTTAAAATTATTTTTGTTGCAAAGACCTTTGGTTGCAAAGATTTGATTTTGTTTGCTACATTTACTCTGCTTATTAAATATAGTAAAAGTGATATATCACTTTTACTCTAGAAAAGAAATATATATGTGTGTGTGTGTGTGTGTGTGTGTGTGTGTGTGTGTAGGTCTTTGGTTATTCGGGTCTTCTCCTGCGTAAAATTGGAATTCCAATTTTACGCAGGAGAAGACCCGAATAACCAATGACCTACATGCAAACACCCACGAAAACCTCAGAAAACATACATACACACACACACACACCACACACACATTCACACATACACATACATACATACATACATACATATACTCTTCACATCCCAGACATAAACTGTTTAGACTCATCCTCTCAGGACATCACTATAGAGCCTTGCATATCAAAATAACTAGGCACATCCCCCCAATGCCATAACTCTGCTGAGCACATAATGTACACATAATGTACATAATGTACACTGAGACCTTATGTACCAGAGACAAATTCCTTGTGTGCCCAATCCCATTTGGCGAATAAAGAATATTGCACTGTATTAGTGATTTATGGTTTGAGAGTAGCATCAAACATTTTCAGTTCTTTAATTTCATACTTTTTTTTAAAAAAAAAGAGAACACTACAAAATTTTGAATTATTATTCACATCTAAGGCAATGTAACTTTTTGGATTATTGAATGACATGAGACCCAAATCAATTTGAGATGAAAATATCTTATTTTTAAATAAATCATTTATAATTTTCCAAATTCTTTGGTCTAAAAACCTGTGAGAATGGAAAAACTCAATCTTCACCCCCTCATCCCCACCCCCTCTGTTATTCATCTGATCTGAATCAAGAAAAAGCATCGGTGAAATCCAGCAGGTTCTGACAGATTCTGGAGAACCAGTAGCAGAAATTTTGAGTAGTTTGGAGAACCGGCAAATACCACCTCTGGCTGGCCCCAGAGTGGGGTGAGAATGGAGATTTTGCAAAATCTTTCCCCCAGGAGTGGGGAGGGAATGAGGATTTTGCAATATTCTTCTCCTGCCATGCCCACCAAGCCACAACACGCCCACCAAGCCATGCCCACAGAACCAGAAGTAAAAAAATTTGGATTTCATCACTGAGAAAAAGGTTGCTATTAGATAACCAGAAACCAATAGATGTTAAACAGATTTTACAATATTACTATCATCAATTGGACCTTAAAATATATTCCAAAGAAATATCACAGTACAATAGCTGATATTAATTGCTATTATAATTGTTTTCTAAATTGTTTCTGAACAATAAAGAGACATTACTGCTGATGACATACATCAGGAGTCAATAAAACCTATGAAAACTCTGAACAGAAGTTGGACCTAACTAAGGGAGAGAATTAGGCTCCTGGAGAAGAAAATGTTATAACCTGTGCAGAATACTTCTTTTATGTTTTTTTTTTAACATGTGAATAACTTGTATCCTTTTAAAGATTTCTATATTAACTGATTGCAACTTTCAGCATGATCACTTTTTCCTTCATAATAAATGTGATGTCCATGGCCAGTGGTGTGCTGAAATTTGTCTTCTATTTTGTAATGTTTTGTTCTTCCTGAAAAAGGTTTTTATTTTTCTATCTCAGACTCAGGGCATTTACTATATAAGATGCTTCAGTTATTTGCTCGCTCCATCTTGACTTTAAACAGCCTTGAGTCAATCCTGTCTAGACTTGTTTTGGCAACACATTGCAAAGTTCAGTCCAGATTACAAGTAATCGCGTCCTCCCATTGGGCCGTTCCCTACTGCTATGCCCTCCCACCATTCTCTGCCACATAAGCAATGGTCAAATCACTTTCCATATTGGGGATGAGTCTGCTGGACCTCTATACTTTTATATTTGTGTGGTATATACTAAAGATTCTGAAAAAAAAAAGTCCAAGGATAATTTATTTTTCAGCCACCTGAAGTAGAACAGTTAGATTTCTAACTCCCAAACAAACCATAGATTATTTTATTTGGAAGCTGGGAGTATAAATCTCTAGCAACTGGGGAAGTGTTAAAATACTTGTTCATTTTAAGTGTTTTTTTTTTTTAAAAAAAATCAATTCAACCTGGTCTACCCAAATATGGGATGGAGCATACTCCTTCCGCTTTCACCTTTCAGCCCCAATCCAGGAGCCTTCACAGCAGAGGTGGTATTCAGCAAGTTCTAACCAGTTCTGGAGAACCGGTAATGAAAATTTTGAGTAGTTCGGAGAACCGGTAAAAACCATCTCTGACTGGCCCCGCCCCCATCTATTCTCTACCTCCTGAGTCCTAGCTGATCGGGAGGAAATGGGGATTTTGTGGTAATCTTCCCCTGGAGTGGGGTGGGAATGGAGATTTTACAGTATCCTTCCCCTGCTACACCCACCCAGCCACGCCCACCCAGCCACGGCCACAGAACCGGTAGTAAAAGTGTTTGAATCCCATCACTACTTCACAGGCAGTTCCTTTCACGACATTTTTTTTTTCATTTTAAGTACAGGGAAAAGTAGGAAGGGAGGTGAACGGTAATAAAAACATTCTACTGGGTTTGGAATATGCAAATTTCAAATATACAGTCTGGCCTTCAGAAAGACTATTGCGATCTGGCTCTACATATTATCATGATTTCAAAGAGGTAGCTCTGAGGATGGTTGGTGTCATGAGGGTGTTCTCTCCATCTTTTAAACTTCTAATACCGTAGTAGTCTATACCCTTCCTTTTAATTCTGTTTTTAATTTTGTTCTGATTCATGCTTTTATATTCTGACATGTTTTTAGTGTAAGCTGTCCAGACTCACTTAAGTGAGATGGGCACTACAGACATGAGCTGAATTCAGTTGATCAATCAATGAAATGTGTAAGGTAGGAAATTTAGCTATTATGTTGTTTATTGTATTCAAGGCAAACAGGCTGGAAAAAAATAGGTTAGATTAGTTTGTAGCAAATGGAAATATGCTGTCTTCATCAGACAAGAGCACTCAAGGCAATTTAGCAAGGAAAAGTATACTTTGGAAACTGACTAAAGAAAAATGCCCTAAATTTAATCTGAATGTAATTGGGGATGAATAGAGGCTGGTTTCATATATTTTTGTCCTCCAGAAATGGTTACCTGCCTGTTCTGGCAATAGGACACCTGGAGAGTAAGGATAAATCCTTAGAGAATTTGGAACTTTCCCATTTGAAGAACCCAGTGGAAGGGATTATCTCTAGCTTGGTAAGGATACCTGTTCATGATACAGCTATTTATCTTGAAAGGAAAGTCTTCAGAAGGAGACAGTGTGTTCCTGCATAGCCACCTCACTCTATAAAAAGAAAATCTCTCCCATCTACAGTATTTTTCTGCTGTAAATGTAACACGGTCCTTTTGTAATCACAAAAGGGTGGGAGGAATGAGACAAATAAATAGATGTTTGCACCTGGCTGAGGATTTTACAGCTGCTCTCTGAAAGATAGAGGTGGAAGTGACCAAAATTAATTAATTAATTAATTAACATTTATATGGCCTCCCAACTCACTTGCAGTGTCTCTGAACAGTTTACAAAAGTAAAATCTCAATACACCCCACCTCTCTGGTGACAACAATCAGTCAAGCCACTTGATGAGTTCCATACCATTCTGGCTGTCAGAACCAGGCTGTCTCAGGAATTCTGGGAGTTGAAGTCCACAGGTTGTAAAAAAGCCACAATTGCCCACTCGTGCACTAGATGAACCTCCTTAGGAGAGGACCCATCTCATTCCCTGCCTCTCTGCTCTGGTGAGTTGGGTAGATGTGGCCAGGAAAAGATGGCCCTTCAAATAACATGGTCCCAAGCCATGTAGAGCTTTGAAGGTGACAACCAGCATCTTGAATTGGACCTGGCAGCAAATTGGCAGTCAACACAGCTCCCATAGAAGAGGCGTCACAAATGCAAATCTACATTTGCACAAAACCATGTGAGCAGACATATTTTGAACCCATCAAAGCTTCAGATAATTTTCATGGGCAGCCCATGTACAGGGCATTACAATAGTCAAAATGAGATGCTTAGGTGCCTGTTAGAAGGGATTGTTGGTCCAGAAATGCACATCAGTGATGCAAAACCCAGAGTTGTACAGAGGCCCTCCTGTCCATGACTGCTTCCTGCTCCTCAAGTGAGAGTTGTGAGTCCAGGAGAACCCTCAGATCACACACAGGATTTGTCTGTGGTAGTGTAGCCCCATCTGATACCAGAGAAAGCAATTCTCCATTTGCCTGAGTTGAAGGATATTTTGCCACTCATCATGACAAATTAAGTTTGGGAGGATAAAACTGAAGTGGAGAAAGTTGAAGGAAATTGTTATATCTCACTAACAAAAGGGATGCCTTTCAGGAAGAGTAAAACATTTGAGAATCATCAGAGTTTTGATCCTGAAAATGCAATGGAAATAGATTGCCACAAATAGAGTAGGAAATGAAACAGAGAGGCCTTAATCATCAGTTAATTGTGGTTAGAAGCAATATTGTGCAGTTCATGTGTAAAAATTTTAGTTTATAAAAAATCTTGGTGCTAATTTAATTAGAAAAAAGAAACAAATCATGTCTTCGCTTGTGGGGAGGGTGTTTCCCCATTCCTAGTAATAGATAATTTTTCCTGACATTTTAGGTCTTACAAGCAAAGGCATAGAACAGTGACAAATATCCCTTATTATGAAATACCCAAAATACATTATATATGATTTTCCCCCAAATACATTCTAATAGACAATATGTTGCACGAGTAATAGCATATCTCTAATATGCGCATAGAAAAAAAGGGGGACTTTTGAGATATGAGTTGTCCTTCATAACAAATGAAGTTCTGCCTTCATTTTATCTATGTATTGTTTTCAAAGAATAATTAAATATTGATTGAAAATTTTGTACAGATGAGTTTTCCTTTTGGTTCTCAAACTACCTCCAATTTCTAAATATCTGTTTCACAGTCTGATTTGGAGGAGACACAGAAAAGGACCAAAAGTGCCTGGAAGAATGGAGTACTCTCATCTAACACAAGAGAATATTGATGGATGATTAAAAATACCAATATTGGAATTGTTTCATAGGAACCTAGGAGATACGTCACTGGTTTACCTTACTAGGTATTGTTTTTAATGACTGGCAGAAATTTTCCAGGGCTTTAGGCAAAGATTTTTTCCAGCTCTACCAGAAAATACCAAATTCTAAACTATCCTGGATACAAATCATATATTTTGTTACTAAGGCATGGTGTCTTACATATGCAAAATAGGAAAATGAAAGGAACCAAAAAGAAAAGAAAGGGAAAAAATGAGTAAAAGAAAGAAACTCACCAGTGATAAAACTGTACATCTTTTGACACATTTGTGTATAAGCATGATTTACTTTAGAAAAAGTGAACAAGGAATTGACATTTCATACTTTGTTTTAAAAATGTCATAGTTTTATTAAATGGTTAAATGATCTGTAAAACCTCATTACAAACTCAATGTGCTATAACTACTGTGGCTCTAGCCATATCCCGTAACTCTGTAGTGATCTGGTAGGGGGAGTAGGATGGATTGCTTACTGTTTACATATGCAAAACAGCCACAAGAGACTTGTGACACTTAAAGCACTCATAAACCTCCTCCACAACCTATTTTCTTTTTCCTTTTCCCTTACTGATCCAGCTCACTGGGACTGATGTAACATTTGTATCATTATCAGATCGCTGTAGTCAAACGAAGTTGAAAAAAAGCTACTCACCCAACCTGATCCTGCAGAGTTTGACTGAACCAGAGCAGAGCAAACACACGACATATTTGGGCTGAAGGAGAACATTTTTTTTTCAATTCAATCATTTTTACGACCAACAGATCTTAAATTGTAGCAGTTGCACAGATTGTTAATTTGATTTCCAGAGGTACACCCATGCTAGCTTTTGCAATACACACACACACACACACACACACACACACACACACACACTTAACCTTGATGGCAAAATTGCAAGAATTATTATTTAAAATCAGTGTACACCAATGTATATAGAACTTAACTGTCCAGGAACACATTTTGAGGGACATTTTCCCCCACTGCCTATAATTTATACTGTTTATATTTTCTTAGTAGTTATCTTTATTCATGGTAGAAACTGCCATCCTGCTGTATCAGCCGTGCTTCGCCAGATGCCAGTCTGCCATAAGCAATAGAGGGAGGGAGCTGCTGGGGTAAGGGAATAAGGGGAATCGAAACATTAAAAAATCACTTAGGCAATTCCATCATTTCATACAGCTGGAATAGTTGCCTGGACTCAAGCAGAAATAAAAGCCCTGGGTAGGAAGAGCAGAAAAAGAATAACAATTATTCATGCCCTTCATCCATGCAGTGATGTTGATAGACTTTACTTGCCAAGAAGCATAGGTGGGTGTGGAATATTGCAAGTACACCAGATAAGAGGAAAAAAAAAGGCATTGGGAGAGTATCTGAAAGACATTGAAGGTTATGCACTGAAATGAATATGCCATGAAGGCTTACTAAATATCACAGAGATCAAACTGACCTACACACATATAGACACACACAAAAGTAATTAGCAGGCAAAGCAGATTGCAACAAGACATGGCAATCCCTAAGAGCAGGAAAGTTGAAGAAAGAGACAGGGGGACTAATTCTGGCTGCACAAGAACAAGCCTTAAGAAGAACGAATGCATATAAAGCGACAGTTGAGAAGACAGCAATAGACAGCAAATGCTGCATCTGCAAAGAAACTGAAGAAACAATGGACCACCATTAGTTGCTGCAAGAAGATTGCACAGATTGACAACAACAATGGCATGAAGAAGTAACAGCATTTGACTGCAAGCAAGAATGGGTGGGACCTAGTGGTAGAATTCAGTCAGTTCGCACCACTTCAGGAGAACAGGTTGTAAACTTTCTGAGCAGTTTGATGAACTGGTTGTTGGAAGAAATAATTAGGGTGGAGAACTGGTTGTTAAACTATTTGAATCCCACCACTGGTGGGACCACAAAATAGGCAAATAACAGGAAACAAAGAATCTAAAATGCTCTGGAACTTCAGAATTCAAACAGAAAAGCACCTGCCGCATAACACCCCATGCTTAACAATTGTTGATAAGAAATACAGATAAGTCTGGATAATCGAGATTGCAGTACCTGGAAGCAGCAGAAGAGACGAGAAATCACTGGAGAAAATCACAAAATACAAAAACATGCAAATAGAAGTAGAACAACTGTGGCAAAAGAAAGCAAAGATAATACCAGATGTAATAGTAATAGGTGCCTTGGGTGCAAACCACCATTATATTCTGTGATGATACTTTAATACCCTCAAACAATAACTGCCTATCCCAGGTTCAATAGATAGATAAAAATGCCAAATCCAGTCTGAACATTTGGCTAATTGTGCAATGAACCATAATAATAACTACCTTTATGTTCTTGTGGAACTTGTGTACTCTGAAGAAGATGAGTTATGCCAGAAGTTTAACCATGCTGACAGGTTTCATCAGAGGAGTCAGAAAAAGTGTGTCTTGCTCATAAAAATATATATAGTGAGACACAAATTATAGAAACCCCTATCAACTCAGTCATCACCCAAGTTATAGGAATTATGCTAAGTGTTGCAATTCCTGGACATCTGGTGAAAAAAATATTTGAGGGGCTGTCATAGAGAAGAGGGGGTTGACCTATTTTCTAAGGAATCTGGGGGCAGAACAAGAAGAAACCTATAGAAAATTATCATGGAGGGATCCAACCTAGAATTACAGAGAAATTTACTGACAGAACAATTAATCAATGGAAAGATTCATCTCTGGAAGTTGTGGGTGCCCCTTTCCTGAAGGGTTTTAAGAAGAGATTAGACAGCCATTTGTCCAGAATGGTATTTTGGACACTGTACCAGCACTGTACCAGACCCACTTGCAAGTGCATCTTAGCTGGGACAGGGACCTCTATATTGCTTTCCATTGCTTTTCAGGTTACATATCAGTTCAAATATAGGAGTTAATCTGTTCAGATATAGGAGTACATCTCTGTCTCCCAAATTTTAATCAGTGACTCTTTAACCATGATGCATAAAAAAAATCACTGGTTGGTAGATGGGAGGCTACACAAATGGAATGAATATAGGAATATAAGAATAAAGGAAGGAAGGAAGGAAGGAAGGAAGGAAGGAAGGAAGGAAGGAAGGAAGGAAGGAAGGAAGGAAGGAAGGAAGGAAGGAATTGGGCCCAAGAAATTGCTTCAAGTGCGTAAGCCATTTTACATATTTGTAAAATCAGGAAGGGACATGTAACCTGCTTAACAAATGCTATAACTTACCACTGTAGATCTGAGGTCAGTTAAAGTCATAAATTGACGACTACCTCTATTATAATAAATACCAACATAACACAGAGCAAAGGTTTTATAGCCTTATTCCTTGCCAATGTTTGTGCAAAACATTTCCTCTCCATATATTGAGCATGAAGTAAAATACCTTTTAAAATAATATATATTATTTCATTCTTATTGAAGAAATATATTCAAACAGCTTTTGAAAGAGCAGGAAAGGTAACCTAATGCTGGATTTACTTTTATTCATTGCGCTGCAAAAGAGGCCACTTACAAGCATGAAATGATTTATAGCAACTACTACACAGACTCATGAACCCTACATAAGAAGACAAACCTACACCACTTTTATAAAACCTAATTTAAGCCTGACTTGAATAGCTGTGTATGTGTGTGTGTGTGTGCGTGTGCGTGTGCGTGTAACTGACACAAACCCAGGATCTCATTTAAGAGGGATAAGGCTAATATGTTCATTTATTCTTCACTTTTGTGCCATTGGAAATGCCTGAGAGAGGAAGCAAGTTCACAGGACGAGAGTCTTGGATTCCATTCTCTTTTCTCTTAATTTAAGAGGAACACCTGTTGACGTAATGATTTACATCCATGAAGCCGAAAGTTCAGAAATCAAATCCTTCATGTTTATGAGCCCTCTTCATATGATTCAGACAAATGGTTATCCAATCTCTTCTTAGAAACTTCCAGTATTAGAGCATTTACAACTTCTGAAGGCAAATTGTTTCACTGGTTAATTGTTTTAACTGTCAGGAAATTTCTCCTTAGTTCTAGGTCAGTGATGGCTAACCTTTTTGCCGTCTCATGCCAAAAGCGTGGGGGACCGTGGAGGGTTGAGCACGCACGTGCCCACACCCACAATTCAATGTGCCCCACCCTCCCATGCATGTACATGTGACACACACCCTGCGATCCCCATTTTTGGCATGCGATGGCATGGTGGGCCCTATAGGCCTGTTTTTTGCCCTCCCCAGGCTCCAGAGGCTTTCTAGGAGACTGGGGAGGGCAAAAATGGTCTTCCCCACTCCCCTGGAGGCCAGAAATGGCCCGTTTCCTGATTTCTGGTGGGCCCGAAAGGCCCAAAAATCAGCTGGCTGGCATACGCATGCATGCTGGAACTGAGCTAGGGCAACACTCACATGCCCACAGATATGGCTCCATGTGCCACCTGTGGCACGCGTGCCATAGGTTCGCTATCATGGATCTAGGTTCTTTCCTTGATTAGTTCCCACAATTGCTTATTATCCTGCCTTCAGGTGCTTTGGCAAATAGCTTGACTGCCTCTTCTTTGTGGCAGCCCCCGAGATATTAGAACTATCATGTCGTTCCTAGTCCTTGTTTTCTCTAGATTGGCCATACCAAATTCCAGCAACCGTTCTTTATAGGTTTTAGTCACCAGTCCTCTAATCATACTTGTTGCTGTTCTCTGCACTCTTTCTAGAGTCCCAACATCTTTTTTTTTACATTGTGGTGGCTAAAACTGGATGCAGTATTCCAAGTGTGGCCTTACAATGAACATGTATTAGATGCTGTTTCACAAACTAGCTAATAAATACAACTCTTGATTGTTGCATTAACCCCCCCCCCCTGTGTAATCAAGATTCAGTCTGTGATATGAATTAAATAATGACATCATTGTGACTCAGTTTATCGTATGAATACAGCTATTAATAGCTAGCAATATGGACACCAAAGTGTTTTCATGAAATACATATTTGATATAAAACATATGCTATGGTTTATGGGGGAATAATCTGTTGGTTCAACTTGAGCCTCCACCAATGTCAATGACATCATATTTCAAAGTGCCAAACTCCGTATCTTCCGTGCTTCGACTTTTCCGTACACGCTGCAACCACACCCCGATGACTGTACCCCGGTACCACAAGTTAGCACCAGCCATGACCAAAGGGCAACATCCAAGTATAGGCAAAGGTTAGGGAAATCACTGAGCTCAGAAAAGAATGGAGGGGAAAGGGGAAAGGAAAGTAAACATTCCTAATTTATATGGGCTATTCTGGGCTTACTTCTTTGTCTTTCACTTCCTTTCATTAACTTGGTTCACAAAACCAGGTAGAATAGCACAACCAAGCCAATCTTCCCATTGTATGGTATAGAGGCTCTTAAATCAATGGGCAATGCCTTTCAATGCAGACCTAAAATAGAAGAGAGCAGAGGCAGCACTTTTCCCCTCAAAGTAATAGACGGCCTGGAAACAATTAGCTACTATTCCTTTTAGGCTTTGCATCCCCCAATTTGAGGAAAAGCAGACCAATAGCTTGTACTCTGAAAACCAGAGAATCATGGGAGATGACTTTTAGGAAATAAAAAACCAAACCAAAACCAAGAAGTCCCACTGATGTGATTGGTGACAATAAGCTGCAATAAGACAATAAGACATTAATTGCTGTGTTACATTTGTCATTGCCACAATGGTTTTTGTAGCCCAGAATTGGTCTGGAAGTGGGTGAGAGAGAGAGATAGGAAAGCTGCTGCTATGTCAAGCTATAACGGCAGAAGTTTGGGGAAAATGTTCTTTATTCTCAGATTTCAATTACTGATTCTGTACGAAGAGGAAAATGTACAGGGGAATTTGTAATAATAATGTAGTAATAATGACAATTAATGTGAAGCAAAAAGTTGTTATAAGTTGGTCATGTCCAAAGCAGGGTTAAAATACATAAATAACAATTAATAGCTGTGGAAAAAGGGGTTTGGAGAAAGGAAAAGTGACTTCTAGAATGCTCTTTTGATTTATTTTAAATATTCTCTTGTTTCTTTAATTTTTTAAAGAAATTCTTTAGATGTCTACATGAAATATTTTTTTTTGTTTTTGCTTTGCTTGCATGTCGTAACCAAAACAGATAGCTTTTTTTTAAAAAAAAAATCAAGTTTGATTTTTTTTAGATTACAGCCTTTTTCAATAACAAATGATGTTTTGAAATGATCTTAATTGTTATTGCAGATGCAGTGAAATTAACACTTTATTTTTTTACTTTTGAACAAAGAAAATAGACTTAGAATCAAAAGACTTACTGTTCAGCATCAGAAATACAAACATAACTCCAAAAAATTGCAATAAATTATGGCATCAATTTATTGTCTGTAAATATACATCTGGTATGTTTGTTTGTTTGTTTGATTTTACCTTTTTTACTTTCTCTAATTTTAATAGTAATTTTAAAAAAACATTTCAGGCTATTGCTGATCAACCAGACTTCCCTAATTTGGTATGGGTTGGCCAGCATTTTTATTGTAAGTTCTCACAATGAATAGGTATCACATTTGTCCCACAAACTAGCTAATAAACACAAGTCTAGATTGTGCATAAACCTACCCTCTGCAATTAAGATTCAGTGTATTGTATAGATTAAATGATGACATCATAATGACTCAGCTTTTCATAGGAATGCTTTCGGTTTAAATGCTCAATACACAGATGCTCTCTAAATGTAATAGATTTTCTATCACTTTTTCTGATCATCCAAAAGGATCTGCTGTGGACAGAAAAACAGGAAGAAAAGTGGACCATATCACACTAAATAACGGCCATGCAACATATTGCAGTATGTATATCAACAGCTCAGGCAGAATTAAGTTTGAATATTGTGTTTGTCTTGAAGTTTTGTTTTTCCCAAGAAAAGCAAGCAAGGACCTGGGTACTTGCAGGACCGCCTACTACCACCAATAGCCTCCCACCGGCCGGTACGCTCTCATAGAGAGGGGTTCCTCCGGGTGCCGTCAGCCAAACAGTGTCGGCTGGCAGCCCCCAGGGGGAGAGCTTTCTCTGTGGGGGCACCTACTATCTGGAACGAGCTCCCCTCGGAGATACGGAGGATCCCAGATCTGCGCACCTTCCACCGCGCTCTTAAGACCTTTTTATTTCACCAGGCGGGCCTGGCCTAACCTCTCTTCCTCTTTTAGCGTCTAAATTTTAATCTGTTTTAAATTGTGTGGGGTGTTTTAATTCTGTCTGGGCCAAATTTATTTAATTTGATTTTATTTGGGCTTTTAAATTTTGTATACATGTATTTTTATTGTTGGCTGTTCACCGCCCTGAGGCCTTCGGGAGTAGGGTGGTATATAAATCTAATAAATCTAAATCTAAATCTGAGAGTAAAAGGCAAGTACAGGAGGATGGAGCAAGAGTCCTACTGTAGTTTACAGAAATCTCTCCAATTGTCTCCTCTGCACCATTTTCTTTTCTAAATGGTGCATATTTCTCAGAGATCTCCCTGCTTTAGTCAGTGGCACTAATTTTTCTACAACATTTTTCTTGTTAGCTAATCCTCTGATTCCACCAAAGACATCAACAGGATTTTGTACTGACATTTTTACCAATATTGAAAAACAAATAAACTCTGAGCAGCCTTCATTCAGCCCATCAGTTTGCTTTGCTTTTCCTTTGTGAGGTGATGCTTCATAATGGTGCTGAGAGGTAGACGAGCTCACAAAGGAGAAGTAAATAAAGTCTTTGGGTGGGCTGAATGAAAGTTGCTCACTTTTTCGCAGTTGACTAGTGGTAGCTTAAATCAGATTTTGGCTTTGCTTAACTTTTCAGTGTTTATTTGCTTATTTATCTTATTTAATCTACTTATTTTCTTATATTAGTTTACACACAATATTTATTTGTTATTTATTTATTATATTTATATATTACATTTACTTATTACATTAACTTATATTTATTTATTATATTTATTTATTTTATTGTAGGATTAGTTTAGGGATTTAGGGATGAGGACATTCCTCTATTTTATTGGGAAACTCTTCTTTGAGGTAAGAAATCCTTTGTTTTACTTATTTATTTATTTGCCAACTTGCATGTGTAACTAGGATTAGTTCAGGATTCAAAATTCTGTCTGCTTCTTTGACAATTCCTTTAGGAAAATTGTTGAAAAAGTAGTAGGGCTCAAGACTTGGGCAGTAACAGCATTTCTTGCCCCTGGTGAATGGCAGGCTCAGGACCTTGTTGGGGATGTGCACCTTTCTTAGTTCTTTTACATTTCTAGGGGCTTCAGTATTATTCACCAAAACATCTTGGACTGCTTACAAGGGTCGGAAGTTTGAGAGCAACTTGTAGTAATTCTGCTATGTCCTAGGTTGATGGTACCAGTTATGAAAAATAGAGAAGCTGCATCTGGCTAGAGGTGAAATTCAGCTGATGCCATGAGGGTTGTTGCTTAACAATGGTTAGTGACGGTCTTCCTGCTATGGTTAGAGGGACATGAGGATGAACTAGTTGATTTGATTCATTCTAACTCTCTAAATAAGATTAGCACACAGGATCCAACTGAAATTTTGTTCTTATTAATATTTTTTTTTCGTAACTGGGAAAATTTACCATAAGTGTATTTTTAAAAAATCCAACTGGTCTTCTGTGACCCCTAGGGCAATATATCTTGACCTTGACCACTTGAAGATGTGTGGATTTCAACTCCCAGAATTTTCTCACTAGCATGAATTCTGGGAGTTGAAGTCTACACTTCTTCAGGCGGCCTGTGTTTTGAGAAACACTGAGCTAGTGACGCTAAATTTGGCCCTAATTATGAGACAGGGTTTTATAAGAAAAAGAAAGGTTCTGAGGCAATGCTTGGTTTTCTGCCCTAGAAATGTTGCACAATCTTATTACAGAGGTTGTCTTTATGCATCTATATTATTGACCATCTTGGACCAAGCCAAGTCCAAAAACAGAAAAGAATTCCTGGAAGCTTAGCATTCTGACAAACTGGCATCAAGAGACACATAGACATAAACAACCACTACATACTGTACGAAAGAGACAGTCAACAAGACAAAAAGGGAACAAAAAGACCAAAATACCTTCCCACCAGAATCAACACTTACATCAGCATAGATTAATACCACAACTAACATCAAACCAACAATCAAGAAGTAAAAAAAAAAAAACCCAATCAAGGAAGTGAATTGAAAACTGGGCTGTCTGCACCCATTTTGTATTTTTTTCAGAAGTACAGGCCAGAGACACGATGTGCGCTAGTTCTCCTTGTTCAGCTATACAGATATCGCTTGCCATATTCAAATCTGAAACATTTTGTTCAACATAAATGAAGAGTCATGTTGTTTTTGACTTCTGGAAAGATGGCAAAGCAAGTAAACAGAAGACTATCAGCTTCTTTGAAAACCTAATCCCAGGACATTGATCCCTTAACATGTGGACCCCACCATTTTCACTTGATGCAGCATTGCAGATCAAAAACAAATTCTAGGATTACTTCTTGTAGTGCTATTTTTTAATCTATTGTGTAGAAAATTAGAAACAATATACCATATTTTTCGGAGTATAAAATGCATCTTTCCCCCTAAAAGGGGGTGAAAATTTAGGTGCATTTTATACACCAAATGTACCCCACCCACCCACTGGCCCTCACGCTTTGGACTCTGCCTCCCAGCAGTTTACCTCCTTGCAGCAAGCAGCAAGAAGAAACAACTCGTTTCAGCTTCAGCAGAGCTTAATTAGCACAAGTTGATTGGATCGGCCTCCCGACTCTCAGCTGTTTTGTGTGGGCCTCTGCTGCTTGCTGCAAGGAGGTAAATTGCTGGGAGCAGATTTTTTTTCTTGTGCTAATCAAGCTATGCTGAAAATGAAAATGAAAGTAAAGCAGGCTATTTGCTGTTTGCTGCAATGAGGCAAAATTGCTGGGAGGCAGAGGCAGATTTCTTTTTCTTGTTTTCCTCACCAAAAAAGATAGGTGCAGTCCAGAGTGTCTTATAGTTTGAAAAATACTGTACTTAAAAAAATAGGTTCAATCTGGCAAATTGTGTAGCCTATTAAAATCTGCTATGTTTCTCTCACACTGACTTCAGTAGAGACATACCCACCTCCCCATAAATGAACAAAGAAATAAGTAAAATCCCAAGCAAATTTAGTTTTAATTCCTATCTTATATATCAGCCTGATTTAACTTTACAGAAAACAATTTATTATGCTCTACTATCTACAGAGGCGGAGCAGGTAAAAATGAACCCTTGCCACTAATTCAAGCAGTTTTTGTTGACGTGTGCTGTGATTATTTCCAAGCAGCAACATTTCCAGAAATTTATATATACTTATAATCTAAATAAAAATTTAGTATTGTTCCTTCCACATCACAGTTTTGAGGTATCACAGAAGAATGATAAGGATTATATGCAAGGTTGATATTATTTTTAAAGATCTATTCAGAGCCAGAGGATTCCTTACAGATTTTTAGAAGGAAAGGGAAGGACAGCAAAATAATTATTCTCAGCAGTTTTATCTGTGATCAGCCTATTTAAAGATTGCTGCTAAAAATCTAAATCTACCATACTTTGTCGTACTGCAAGTATTAACATTTTTCTTAGAGGAGGATATATAAATTCCACTGAAAAGATGAAGATGCACAATGTAAGATGGACAATAGATTGATGTAGTTACCTTGCTTTTCAAAAGGTAGCTTTATGGTCCAAGCATTTTGCCAGAACTACTGCAAAATGTTTTAGAAAAAACGGCCAGAGCACAGCCAAAGGACATTGCAACTAGATAAGACTCCAGACAGTATGATTGTATCCAGACTATGGTTTATAATACTTAGTAAATTCGCCTCCTCCAGTTGGAGGCGTTTGTCCTCAGGTGTTGAAAATGTCTTCTTTTGGCAGGTGTGTCTGAAGAAATACAAACAATACCAAAGAGACCAAAGTAAGTAACCAACTATTTTGTTTGTGTGAGAACCTGTAGCAGGAGTGGGGATACAAAGGCAACCCTCCCTCTGCATCACACCTGACCCTCCCTATTTAATCTGTTTAACCTGGTTTCTCTTCAAATACAATCCTCAAATACAGGATTGTACTAAGGTGATTCTATCCTAACCTACTTCTTTTTAATTTCAGTGAATTCAGAGACACCTTTACTTCCCTCCACTTGTGGCTTAATCCAATCAAAGTCAACTAGGAGCAGCTGGATTGCTGTGGCTAAGAGATGCAGTCATGTGGCATTATATTTTGCACCTCTTCATTTAACAACAAAGGTGGCAATTGGTCCAAATTTGATACCACTTGAAGTTGATACCACTTGAAAAATCTCCTTCACCACCAAATACTCTGTTGAAGATGCCCAGGGGGAGGCATCAAGTGAGCTTTGGCCAATAGCCTTGCCAGCCAAGTTAATACGTTCCATCTCACCAAATATCTAACCTCCTCCTCACTGGAGGAGATGGAAGAACAGAGTCTCTGCCATAAAAATATGGTGAGGTGTAATTAAAACAGAATCATACCAGCTCAGTCATTGCCCCGGTTACAGGAACTGTGTTAGGTTTTGTAGTTCCTGGACATTTGGTGGAAAATGTCCAGGACACATGGCTACTGGCTGAATAATCAAAGCCAGCAACCTTGGCAAAAGTAACTCAAAGTGTAAAGGCAAACCAGGGGAGTTGGCAGTAGAAGAAGCCACCACAATTACTGTTTACATTCAGAAACCAGGACCCCATTCTTTGCCTCAGAAACAACAAAGTTCTCTCATGAAAGTAGTAGAAGAATTGAAACAAAGAATCACTGAGCATCTCACAAAAACACAGAAAAAAGTTGCCTGCACTGTAGCCTCCAAAGAAGTTCCAAAGTAACAGCTAGCACAAGCATTGAAAGATGTCAATACTGTAATAGCAAATATAAACACCAGCTCACTGCAAGAAACATCCAACTCATATACAGCATAGCTGCAGTTATAACTGAATACTTGGGATGCAAAATCAATAAAGAGGGAAAACAGCTGAACGGCACACTACCAAAATGGAAGATTGGGCTTTATTACAGTTGAAATGCTGAAAGCTGGTATTTACCAAGATACTAGCAAAACTATACTCGAGATGCCTCACATAAGAAAAACTACCTGATACATGGAAAAATGCTGAAGTTATTGTTATACACAAGAAAGGAGCCCAAGATGATTTAAAGAACTATCACCCAATAAACTTTCTTTCAGTCATCTACAAGGTTTTCACCAATATAATATCAAAAAGAATATTGAAAACATTAAATGATATCCAACCAAAGGAGCAGGCAGGGTTACAGCACAATAGCTCATATCCAAGTTGTTCAGCAAGTCATTGAAAGGCACAATGAGTACACCATGCCTCTGTGCATGGCTTTCATTGATTATGAAAAGGCATTTGACTCAATTATCAAGCAATAATTAATGCATTGCTCAACCAAGGTGTAGACACTGCTTATATAAACTTACTACAATCAATATATGAAAAAACAATGCCAACAATTTGCCTTAATGATCTTAAAATGGAAAACAACATAGAACAAGGTGTATGACAAGGTGAGTCTGCCAAGGTGAGCAGGCCTTCAGCCTACCTTGAAGAAGTATTTTGCAAACTAAACTGGGCAAAATATGGAATAAAAATCAATGGCAATTATTTAAATCACTTAAGATTTGCAGATGATGTTGTTCTCTTCTCACAAGACCCAGTAGAGTTACAAAGCCATATATAAGAGCTTCACAAAACAAGGGAACTGTTTGGCTTAAAAATAAACCTGAAAAGAGCCAGGTCATATTTAATAAATTCACCAAAGAAAGAAAGAAAAATATGCTAGATCAGGGGTGTCAAACTCACAGCCTGTGGATAAGTTACATGCTGGTCAAACCAACACCTGGTTTAGCTAAGGGAGAAAAGGTTGTCATATATCACATGACAACAATATTTTGTTGCAAGTTTGACATCCCTGAACTAGATGTAATAGACCACTATATACAGTTGTAGGATTCAGCCAGTTCGCACCATTTCGGGAGAACCGGTTGTTAACCTTCTGAGCAGTTTGGTGAACTGGTTGTTGGAAGAAATCATTAGGGCAGAGAACCGGTTGTTAAATTATCTGAATCCCACCATGACTATAGCTTGACTAATGGATCTCAATGGAAGATGATACAATACAGGAAATTGAACCATGTGGTTGGCAGGCATTCAGCACGTTAAGCATAATTTTCAAGAATAATCTCCCCCTACGCTTGAAGAGAAAATACTTTCATTAGTGTGTGCTATTTGTTCTAACTTATGCCAGAGAACCATGGACACTAACCTCACATTGATACGAAAGCTATAATTGGCACAAAGAGCCATGGAAAGATACATGTTTGGCATTACAAGACAAGCTAGGAAGACCTGTACATGGATTGGAGATCAAGCAAATGTACACAATATCATCAAGAGAGTAAAAGAAATGGAAATGGGCTGGTCACATAGCAAGAAGAACTGATGGCAGGTGAACTAAGTCAGTCATAGAATGGATTCGACTTGATAAAAAGTGTCCACAAAAGAGACATAAAACAAGATGGATTGACAACGTCAGCAAATATTGCAGGCCCATCTGGCAAAAGAAAGCTCAGGAACTTATTGGTTGTAAGCATGCGGAAGAGGTCTTCATCCTGCAGTAGATAGGCAATGGTTAGGATGATGATGATGATGAGAAAGCAGAGAGAGTACCAATAGTAATAGACACCTTGGTGCAATTCAAAATATCTGGAGCACTACTTGACCAACATTAGCATTGATAAAATCATCATCAGTCAATTGCAAAAGACAGATTTAGTTGGAACAACTTACATCCTGTAGTGATACTTCTAAAACCATCAAACATCAACATCTGCCTATCCCAAGTCCTTGGGAAGGACTTGATAGGTGAATAAAAATGACAAATCCAGTCTGAATATCTAGCTGACTGTGAAATGAATCATAATAATAACCAGGTTTCATCAGAGGAGTCAGGTAGAGTGTCTCTCCCATAAAAAATACTGTGAGACATACATTACAGAAAGTCATAACAACTCAGCCATCAGTCAGGTTATAGGAACAATGCTAAGTGTTGGAGTTCCTGGACATCTGGTGAAAAATCAGGATTGCTAGCTTAGTAACAAGGGCCAGCAGCTGAAGAACTACTGGAAGAAAATATGTTTACCCTTACAAAGAAACAATGATTTGTTATTACAAATCAAGCCCAACAAGATGAGGATATTTGAAACAAATGTGCCAATTCTGGAAAGAACAAGATCCGGACTCATAAATTACAGAACAAAGGCTAAAACCAGCAACTATTAACATCTACCCATCCCAGGTCCTTGGTTAGGTGCCTTTGGTGTGATCCCAAGCTTACATTCTGCGATGATACTTTAATACCCTCAAACAACAATTGTCTATTGGGAAGGATTCAATAGATGGATGAAAATGCCAAATCCAGTCTAAATTTGTGGCCGAGTGTGCAACCAACCAAAATAATGAATTAAACTTGTATGCTGTCTGACTGTTAGTGATTCTGGGTGGCTCACAACAATCCAATAAAGAAATTATAATAACATACCCTGTTTCCCCCAAAATAAGACATCTCCTGATAATAAGCCCAATCAGGGTTTTGAGCGCATGGCAATAAGGCCAAGCGCTTATTTCAGGGTTCAAAAAAAATATAAGACAAGCTCTTATTTTGGGGAAAACACGGCATTAAAAATAAAGGGAAAAAACCCCAAGAACCCTGAAGTCAAGATTAATTTTATTCACTTATCGAACTATTCATTCATGCTGTATGATTTTAAGATGCATTAATGAAAATTTACCAAAAGAAAAAAGAAAAGAACCCTGTCCTTTTTCCATACTTAAAATCTGCAGACCTGAATTTCAGGTCCGCAAGTTATGGAAGTTAATGTCTTGTTGGAGTTGACGGTTAATGATAAAAGTAAGTCGAAGAACAGTACATCACTCAGACTTGCTATATTGGAAGAATTCATAGGATTGTGAAGTATTAATCCCCAGACACTGCTGATCTGACGAGAGGAGCTGCGAAACAGATCAGATATTCTGTCTTTGGGGAAGAATTAAAGCAGAGAGCAAAACAGGAAACACTTCCTCTCTCATCAAATAACAGGTTTCGATTAATTACTAGTGACCTGAGAAAAGTTTGAATGAAGACAGGAATGTTTGAGTTGAATAAAGTTCAGAGGAATCCTCAGTTCAAGCCTGTATGTTTGTAACTGATGATGACCAATCTGACCATAGCTGTTTCAATATATATATAGCAATGTTTTTCTACAGCATTAAGAACATGATCTAAAACTTGTTGAGCTCGTTGGAAAGTCCTGAATTGACTTCAGAGACAGCTGGATCAGTCAGGAGCTGAAGCCAGTCTTCAGAGGCTCTATGCACTCCTATTAACTGGAAAATCAAAAATAGAAAATAGCTGCTGGGAAGGGAAGCCAATGAAGGAGATCGATGAAGTGAATTCTACCAGCAAGAGCAATAAAACAGCTTATCTTAAAATGAACCTGCACTTCTCATTTTGCAAGGAAATCATGTGTTTAAGCTGCTCCTCCCCACTTTGTTGTATGTGAAGCAGAGTTGCATGGTGTTATTACAGAAAGTGGGGGGAAGAAAAGAAAGACAAAGAAAATTGGAGAGGCAATTGTTGTAATCAGAAAATGCCTCTTCTGAACTTCAAAGGACAAACCAAAAGCTCTATTCTGTACCTTGCTGACAAACATTTGCCTGAGGCATTTCATAGCGCTGCACAACATCAATTACACCCCAACATCTAAAGAAATTAGCTAGGCTAGATCACCATAAAGCAGATACTGGAGCTGCTTACCCTTCAATGGTTTTTTGGACAAAGTGCTTTGGATATTATGCAACTGCAGGACCTTTCTGCTCTTCATTAAAGTAGCCTGATTACAGTCTGATTACCGGTACTCCTCAGCTTCCTTATGGGTTGTTTAATGACTTCAAAGTTATGATGGACCTCCCCAGAGCTACTTACAACTCATTTTTGGAGTTACATGGCTGCACGAGTCCTGTGTCATATGGTTGTATTTTGGGTGGTTGTAAGCAGCTCACTTTTATGGCTGTTTGCAGTGTTCCATAATCACATTGTAGAAAGTCAGCACCCACCCACCCTCCTAGAGAATAGGCACAATAAAATATTTCCCCTAAAGGAGAAATGGGGAAAAATCTTAAGGGAGGCGGAAACCAACCCCATTCTTCCTGTCCCAAGCAGAAACTGAGGAGGCCAGCTTTTAAAAATGTAGATTTGGTAATCCATTCAGAAAGACTGGGTCAGATGGAGCAGCACAATTAGGCAAACCAAAGGTTAAGATTAGCTTTTGCATTTCCCCTTTTGCCTATAGAGCCAGCCATGACCCCTACATGATGCCATAGGAATCAAAAAGGTATAAAAACCCACCTACTCTCAACTCCATTTTGTCAGCTGTCTGTGTGTGTTGTTGGTTCTGCTTATCAATAAACAGATCTTTCTTTCTTAAGCAGCCTCCATTTTATTCCAGGTTTGGAACTGGAACTGGATTTTTCTTCCAACAACGTGATTGGAATTTGCAACTGTTTTGCCAGTTTCCAGCATTTACTTATGGTTTCTATTTAAAAAAAAAAAAAAAAAAACCACTAATTGGGGAAAATAGATTTGCTTAATGACTTCTGGGTTCACATAATGACCATCATAAAAACAGTCATAACTTTGAATCCGATCACATGGTGCCCTGACTTACTACCTCAATGGTTTACAGCCATAATTCCAGCCTTAATGGTTTTAAGTTGAGAACCTCCTATATTTCAGGCTCTGAGCTTGAGAAACCATGTGACTTTCAAGGTCATTTTAAGTTGACTAGGTCATCTGTTAAAATTTGGACCAACATGAGATGATTCTTCTGCATGCTCCTATTTCAAAAACAAACTTTGCAGGCAAGCCTTCGCTCCATTGTTAACTCTTCAGCTTTGAAGTAAAACTGATAATCTCCTGAGATAGCTTGCGTAGATGTTGTGTGTGGCTGAAACACGAAGCAGGACACAAAATCCTCTTTAATAGAGCTATTACTTCTAGGTTGCAATAACATCTATAGCCACTAAATGGTTAGCAAAGTCCCCAACTCTTTGCTGCCATGAAGTGGTTGTTTAGATTTTTGCAACCTAAATATACCGTAATAACATAGTCTTCAGCAGTTCCAAGTCCAAACTGCCAGCTGATTCTATCTTTTCTATTCTTGTCTCTCTTATTTTTTCCCCCCACTGATTTCTTTCCTGAAGTTAAAGCTTTGTGTAAATTCAGATACAATTTCTGGTTATGCCTCTGACTGCTGCAATCACATTGTATGTATAAAACCAGCAGGACTCTTAGATAGTTTTAACACTCCTAAGGGACAACCAATGTACTTTTGAAAAGGGAAAAAAATCATACTTGTGAATTGGTGGCAATTTCCCCCCCCCCCAAAGAATGGCCTGGGGAAGAATTAAGTTTGCCCACCCACCATGCATGGTGACCCCAATCTTACTCTAAAGTAATAAAAATAATTAGCAAACAGTGGGGCATCCACACACTACATACTTAACAGATCGTCTAGATTGGTCTTGAATATCACTGCCTGAGCATACACAGCGCTGAGTTTCCTGCTTCTCTCTTCCTAACAATTTATTCTGAAACAATCCCAACAGAACCAGCTTTTCTTTACTGAGCAGGAGATTGCCTAGATCACCAAGCAGGCTATAGCGAAACTCTGTGATTATGTGATTCCCTACTGAGACGGGGTAGATCTGGAAACTTCCTTTAAAAATGCAGGCCTTCCAAATTCTGAAGACTTTACAGTGCATCAGATGCAATTTACACCCTTGCATGCATACCCTCATATATATGCAGGTACTCTATCAGTGGTGGGTTTCTACTGGTTCGCCCCGGTTCAGGCGAACTGGTAGTGGTGGCGGTGGGAGGCTCTGCCCACCCACCTGGGCGTCATCACGGACGCTCTGCGCATGCAGAGCGCCATGTGCGAGTGAAGTGAGTGTGTGCGTGCTCACAGTTCTGAACCGGTAGCAAAGGTAAGTGGAAGCAGGGGTGAGTTCTACTTACCTTTGCTACAGGTTCGCATTGTGTCCGCGCGCTCTTCTGCACATGTGCAGATCACCTATGATGATGTCCAGGTCAGTGGGCGGAGCCTCCTGATGGTTTTACTACCAGTTCTTGCAAACCGGTCTGAACCGGGGGCAACCCATCACTGAGTGGAACCCACTACTATACTCTATGTCATACAAAGTCATTTGCAAGAACCTCATATTGATAATCACATTCACACTCAGACCTTACCTGCCCATTGTCCTCTTGCTATGATAGGAAGGCAACTGTTTCTGAAGGACAGAAGCAAAAGGTTTCACCCTCTATTAAACCCTGCCCCCCCCCCCCACTACACACACAGAAACACACCTGAAGAGACCCATACATACAATACCATCACCTTCAAAGAAATCTTTTTCTGTTCTATTTTGGAAGTAAACTTCTTCCTTTTATGCCACTTGGAGGGATCCTTTCTATTTATACAACTTGGTTGCAGGCTAACCTCAGTAGTACATTGGCTGCTTTGCAAAAAGAAGGATCAGCTCTTCCAGTGAGCTACTAGTTACAATGCATTCTAACTTGTTTCTCTATCTTCCCTTCCTAGTATTTCTGGAATAATAGATGGGCTAAAACAGGTTTAGTGAAGAGATGTTTGCTGATTTGAAACCCATCAGAAATGCATAGTAAACAAACAAACAAACAAACAAACAAACAAACAAGAAAAGAAAGGAAGGAAGGAAGGAAGGAAGGAAGGAAGGAAGGAAGGAAGGAAGGAAGGAAGGAAGGAAGGACTTCAGTACATAGTTTTCTCTAAAAATTTACAGAAATTTACTGTTTTAAACATTTTTTCAAGACACCCGAAGTTTCACCCTGGGTTTGACATAATACATTATGTTACAGTAGTCCTTGACGTACGGCCACAATTAAGCCCAATGTTTCTGTTGCTAAGCGAGACAGTTGGTAAATGAGTTTTGCCTTATTTTACGATCTTTCTTGCCATAGTTGTTAAGTGAATCCTTGCCGTTGTTAAATTAGTAATATAATTGTTAAGTGAATTTGGCTTCCCCATTGACTTTGCTTGTCAGAAGGTCGCAAAACATGATCGCATGACCCTGGGACACTACAATTATTATAAATACGAATCATCTGAATTTTGATCACGTGACCATGGGGATGCTGCAATGGCCATAAATGTGAAAAACAGTCATAAGTCACTTTTTTCAGTGCCATTGTAACTTTGAATAAATTAACTGTTTTAAGTCGAAAACTACTTGCATCTGGGATCTAGGAGTGAATCATTGTATCTTAGATGACTAGGAAAATGTTGACTTTATTTATGAAAGCAAAATTCTGTTGGCTTTGAACTCTGGGCTAAAGAAAGGTCTCGTTAATTAATCAAATGTATCATAATCATTGTCTATGACTATTGCAAAATATAAGAAAAAAATAATAGAAAAAAAATTAAACAGATGCTTAAATAGAATGGAAGGTCTAAGTGCAATCTTTAAGATACCGTAATAAAATATTAAAATAAAAGTATACTGACGATAGATATAAGTGGTAAAGTACTGATAAATGTTAAATGTAAGTGTTCAAACTCAAATTAAGGTCTGTTAAATATTAATATGTTAAGAAAAAAAAATTAAATCAATGACCACCCAATAAATTTTAACAAAAACAACTGAACTTCTGTAGGATCCATAAGATTTGTGTGTTTAATAAGAAATAAGTGGTAATGTCTAATTGAAAAGTTGGCTTGAGAGAATGTCTATCTGTAACTATCCCAGTGATTAAAAGAAACAGACTTTCAGTGTGTTTGTCCATGCTCTGTCCTATGCCCTATGATGTTCTGGCTAGGAATTTTAATTCTTGCAATGCAATACATGATAAAGCATTTCTTGCCTGAAAAAAGAAATTCAGCAAGGAAAATTTCATTTTGATCTGTAAAAGATGCCAACAAAGGGGAAAGATTTGTTGACTGCCTTGTGATTGGAAGCATATGTGGAATAATCTCTATTGCACCAAAGGACAAATTGTTTCACAGATGAGGACTTTAATAAATCTCCCATTAAGAACTGAAGAGAGTAAAATGTCAAACCTAGCTTTGAAAAATCTCTTTGTTGGGCAAGAGAGGCTAAAGTAAGTTAGGTATCTGCACTTGCCCATCTAGAGTGAGTTTTGCCAGTTCTAATGTAAGAGGGACACAGTAGCTCAGTGGCTAAGACGCTGAGCTTGTCGATCGAAAGGTCGGCAGTTCAGCAGTTTGAATCCCTAGTGCTGTGTAACGGGGTGAACTCCCATTACTTGTCCCAGCTTCTGCCAACCTAGCAGTTCGAAAGCAGGTAAAAAATGCAAGTAGAAAAATAGGGACCACCTTTGGTGGGAAGGTAACAGCGTTCCGTGCGCCTTTGGCATTTAGTCATGCTGGCCACATGACCATGGAGACGTCTTCGGACAGTGCTGGCTCTTCGGCTTTGAAACAGAGATGAGCACCGCCCCCTAGAGTCAGTAACGACTAACACATATGTGCAAGGGGAACCTTTACCTTTACCTTGAATGTAAGCTGGAATCCCTCCCTCCCTCCCTCCCTTCCTTCTTTCCTTCCTTCTTTCTTGACAGGCAGCTGCTTGGACAAGTCACTATATTTTCCTTGGCAAGGTTTCTCAAAGTGGTTTGCCATTGCCGCCTTTCTAGGGCTGAGAAAGAGTAACTGGACCAAGGTCACTTCTCTGTCTTTGTGTCAAAGTTGTAAGTAGAACTCAGAGTCCCCTGGTTTCTAGCCTGACTCCTTAAGCACTATACTAAACCATTCCAAAGTTGGAAGTGGTTGGAAATAGATCTAATCTCATTATGAAGTTCAGTATCTAGGACTTTACTTCTTTTTCTCGCCTGAATGTATTTGCAAACAAGCAGTTGCTGGACTGGCAAATCATAACGGCTAAGTTTCCTCAAACTGCTTGTTGCCACAGGAATTAAAATTGATCTGTTAGGACTAATGGACTAAATCCTACCAGGAAAAAAAAAAGGAATTTAAATCAATAGGGAAGTATTAACAACTATGCCATCACTCCTACTTTTTTCTAACAAAAAAATAACTGCAAAAAAAAAGAAAGAAAGAAAAAGTAATCAAAATTATCAAAGAAGAAAAAAATTTAAAAAAGAAACAAAGGGGTGGAGGACATACAGTATATTCATAAACATACATGCATATATATGTATAATTGTGCAATAACTATTTCAATAAATGGAAGCCGTAATTCATTACAGTTTTTCACGGCTGATCTATGATAATCAATGATGCAGACCATTGAATAGTTAGAATTCTATTTTTATTGCCCTTCTGTTCTAAAATTCCTACTACATACATATTTAGGCATGTGAAATATGTTTGTTTGTAAGGCTTCAAGGGATTTATAACAGGTAAATGGTTTCAGTTGGGCACTGTAACATTTTGGGGCCATGGGATTTGCTGTGAAATGTTTCAGAGTTGCTTGTATGTGATCATTATCCTTTGTTTGGATAATGAATGGCTGTTGTGTAAAGCAACAAGAGCAATGTGCAGCAGGCACCTGGAGGGGCAAAATGACATGGGTTATCCCACTAAAAATCACTTATTAAAACATGCTACAAAACCAATTAAAATAATTAAAACAATGAACATAGATTAAAAACAAGACCACAAACAGAAGAATATTATACTTAATGTCTCCAACAAGTGAGATTCTTATTACCAGGGATTCCCAGATTTGCTGAAAAAAATAGTTTTAAGAACTTCCTGAAAGGCTGTGATGGTTGGGGCTAACCTCACTTCAGGAAGGATGATGTTAAGGAGGGCAGATATCATGGTAGAAAAGGCTCACCTCCAAGATCTGTTCGGATGGAACTTTTTCACGTATGAGTCCTGGCAGGATGCTTCTCAGACTTGATGAGATGGGTCCATGCCATGTAGGGCTTTAAAAGTCAAAAACAGCACCTTGAATCCCTTCACTCTTAAAATAATTCAACTGTTGAGCAAATTTGGTCTAGTGGTTAAGGCACCAGGCTGGAAAGGCTATGAATTCCAGTCCTGCCTTAGGCATGAAAACCAGCTGGTGACTTTGGGCCAGTCACTCTCTCTCAGCCCAACCCACCTCACAGGGTGGTTGTTGCAGGGAAAATAGGAGGAGGAAAGAGTATCCTGTATGTTTGCTGCCTTGAGTTATTTATAAAAATAATAAAAGTGGAATAAAATAATCTTTAAAAAAAAATCCTGTTCCATATAGGTTTGCTTTTTGAAAGCTATTTTTTTCCTGACATCCCATTTAAAGTGAAAGCAATCATGAACAAGTTCAATATAGGGGAGGGGAAGATATATCAAAAATTGGATATCCATGTTTCATAGATGTCTGGAATATTTCCAACTTACTTTAAAAATAAATGGAAAGCATCAGCACTATTGCTACCAAGGTGAGGGCTATATAATAACTTCAAGCATCCCGGAGGCAATTTTTATTAAATGTTAAACCAGGAAATTTGATCAGATTCTACAAACAGGTTATGAAATCTAAGGAGAAGACAAAAACAAAAAAACAAAAAAACAAAAAACAATTAGGAATATATATCTTACCACCATGCTGTCATTTACTGATTTCAACTTCTAGATTATGGAGTAATTTCAAGGTAAAGATAAAAAAAAAGTTTTTAAGCTTTACCAACATGGCATTTAATGTCTGGTGCAAGAGAGCCCCGATTCAAAGATCCAGCTTAAAGCTTAGAAAATACTTTATTAAATAGAACTGTGAAATTGAATATATATATAAAAAAAACCCTAGAAAAATGGAAGCTCAATGCCTCTTTCTATATAATGCAGTGAATGAATGGAAAGATGAAAAATCAGTCATGCCTAGAGATGGGTGATGCAGACTTGGTGACATCTAGATTATTATACTAAAATAAATTACCATTATAGTTCACATATTTTATACCAGTTAGTGGCCACCTACAGTAGTGGCCAAAATTGGCCTTTTGAGAAAAGTGTATTTTTGAGGTTCGATGGATAATAATACCACTTTTTTATTTTTTCAAAATAATCATATTCCACTGCTGGAATGGCCTGGGAATAACCCAGATTTTAACCCAATTGAAAATCTATGGAGCTGACTAAAAAAACTTGTTAATCAGAAGCAACCCCACAATAAAACCCAGTTAATAAAAGCAATCATTCAATCTTGGTTTCACATTGTAACAGCTGCAGAACTAAAAGACTTGGTTCACTCCATGGGAAGATGTTATAAGGCCGTAATTCATGCTAAGTATTAACTGTCGTGACAATGTTTGTATATCTCATTTTTTCTATGGTGATAATTTTTATATATCTCATTTTTTTCTACATGTCTCACTTTTCTTCTTTATACTGTAACTGCTATTCTAACAGCAAATCCTTCGTAAAAGTTATTGCATTACATTCTTGATTAAATTATCTTTCCATTGAGATATAATTTTATGGTACTACTCCCCCCCCCCAAAAAGTGCTGTTATTAGCTAGTTTTAGAAAATACACTTTTCCCAAAATATTTCCACAATTTTGGCCACTACAGTAGTTAGGCCTAATGCTGTTTAAAATCTACCTTGTAGTTTCTAATTTTTTTTTTTCTTTTGTGACAAGCAGCTTCAATATTCCTGTCTTGTTTCCAAGATAATTGTAAATTTTGGGGGGAAATGTTGAGGACTTATTTCATCTGTGAGATAACAAAAAATGCTGGTGTTGTTCTTTTATATTGCATGGCTTACCATTACTTCCCAGATGTCCGCATTTCCCAAACTTAAGATAATTCTTCTCACTGATTTTTTTTTTATCATGCCTTCTCTAGGTATTTAATCAAAATGTGGATAGACAGAGATGTACAGGCTGCTGGATTGATGATATAATAAGGGATAAAATATTCCACAAGTCTCTTGACCATCAATAGCTAATTAATAACCGCACATGAGAAGTTTATTAAAATTCTCCCTTGAAGATTGCTGAAAGCAAATGCCTTGTCATCATCAGGTTTTATCAAATATCTTTGGAATATGATGCCACTCCCAAAAATGCAGGATACTGACAGTAGTGGGTTGCAAAACCCATAGCTACTGGTTTGCTTGTGCGTGCGCGCTTCCACTTGATGTTTCTGTGCATGTGCAGAAGCATCCAGTGTGGGTGGGCGGAGCCTCCCACCACAGCCACTACCGGTTCACTGATCCGGGTAGAACCGGTAGCAATACACTACTGATACTAACACTTCTATCTTGCCACAGAGCAGCAAAACCTGGTGCAGTGCTGGTGGTTTTACTGGAAGATGGGCAAAAAGGAATTGAATGGTGCGGTGGCCTAGAGATGGAGCTCTCATCTCACAGTCAGGAGGCTGTGAGTTTGATCCTAGATTCTGCATGGTACATAGAACTAGCATTCCTACTGTATGTAATAGTTGAAAGTGTGTTATAGAATTAGGCAATTTATTTTAGTCAATTTATTATTGTAATTTTTTGATCTGGTCTTGGTGGGAAAACTCTGCACAGTAGGATGATCCTTCTCACTGTCAATCCAAAAACCTTGGGGGAAAGGTACTCCTTCATCCTGAGATGGTCTCATTGCCATAAACAAATACTTCTTAATCTTGAAGGTCTCAAGATTTGGCAGAACTAGATAAAGCATTTCAAGTTTAAGGTAAGATGTCTTTGGCAAACTCCAATAAGATGCAATCAAAAAGAGATGTGAGTAATATTGGTTCAGAGCCTATATAAATGAATCAAAAAAACTCATGAAATGGAATCTGGATGCAGACCTAATCAGGAAGATGCTGTATGTTTGCTGACTTTGAAGGGGTCTGCCCACCATCATTTCTCTGGGATTCACTGAATTGCAGAAGAGGAATAAGGTCTTTTTGTCCTCTTTAGTATTTTTGAATATTCTTTGATTGCTGGCTCATGTCAAGTTATTGTGTAATTTCTTACACTGCTTTGGATTAAAGTCTTAAGTACTTATTCTATATAATCATTGCTTCTGAATTCAAATGAACCTATACCAAAGTCTAATGGGCAGGGGAAACGGGCTATTTAGGAGAGGAATGGAATCTGAAGGCTCTATAGATAAGATGGGATAGGACTGATTATTTTAACCCTTATTTTTATTCTGTTATTTTGACTTTTAGTTAATATTTTTATAGAATAGAATAGAATAGAATAGAATAGAATAGAATAGAATATTTTTATAGAATATTATATTATTGTTATTATTATTATTACTATAGTGCATTGAGTTTTATTATTTTGAAGTTAACGACCATAGTCTTTAAAGCTGAACAAGATATAAATCTTAGTGAGTAAATAAATAACTAATGGGGAAAATTGGAATAATCATTGTACAGTGGATATGAAAAGTCTACCACGCACCTGCTAGAATGCTAGATTTTTGAGAGGTAAGCTGCTCAGAGTTGCCTGAACTATGAGAGGGGTGGCAAATAAATTTGATAAATAAGTAAATAAAAAAAAATCAGACCAAGATAAATCACCTCAGAATATTTTTCTACCTTTAATACACATATAAACTGAACAATTCAATTAAAAACAAACTGGTTTTTTTTAAGGGAGATATAAAAATGGTATAAAAGGGAGGTATAAAAATGTCGTTGCAAAAGTGTGCACACCCTTAAACCATTACTTTGTTGAAACGCCTTTTGATTTTATGACAGCATTCAGTCTTTCGAGATAGGAGTCTATCAGCATGACACATCTTGCCTTAGGAATCTTTGCCCACTCTTCCTTGCAAACCCATATGCAATCTGTCAGATTGTGAGGACATCTCCTGTGCACAGCCCTCTTCAGGTCTGGGCTCTGGCTGGCATTCCAAAACTTCTGATGAAACCATTATTTTGTTGATTGGGAGGTATCTTTGGATCATTGTGTTGAAAGGTGAAATTGCTCTTCATTTTCAGCATTTTAGCAGATACCTGAAGATTTTGTGCCAAAACTGACTAATATTAGGAACTGTTCATCATTTCCTCCACCTTGGCTAAAGTCCCAGTTCCAGTTGAAGAAAGGCAGCCCCAAAACATAATACTGCCATCACCATGCTTCACTGTGAGTGTACTTTTGGTGATGATGCAGTGTTTTTTTTGCTCCATACTTTTTGGAATTATAGCCGAAAACCTCAACCTTGGTCTTATCAGACCTTTAGACTTGATGTAGGTTTTTGCAAACATACCTGGACTTGGATATTTTTCTTTGTTAAAAAAAATAAAAAGGTTTCCTCAGCCCAGACATATGAAGAATACAGGAAATTGTTGTCCCATGTAGTCCCAGTATGTGTCAGAAATTTCTGCAGCTCCTTCAATGTTGCTGTGAGCCTCTTGGCAAGCCCTGGACCTGCTTTCTTCTTGTTTTTTCATCAATTTTGGAGATCCAATTCTTGGTAGTATCATTGTTATGCCATATTTTCTCTATTTGTTCATGACTGCCTTCATTGGGTTCCATGCAGTGGTGGGATTCAATCAGTTCACATCACGTCGGGAGAACCGGTTGTTAACTTTCTGAACAGTTTGGCAAACTGGTTGTTGGAAGAAATCATTAGGGCACAGAACCGGTTGTTAAATTACTTGAATCCCAACACTGGTTCCATGGTATATCCAATGACTTGGAAATGGTGTTGTACCCTTCTCCTGACTGATACTTTCCAACAATGAAATCCTTTGACGCTTTGTAAGCTCTTTGCAGACCATGGATTTTGTTATAAGAGGCAACCGAGTATGTCAGAAACATCCAACTAGAATAGCTGATTTTTTATGGGCTTGATCAGAGTCACTTTAATTGATGGCAGGTATGTACTGACTACTATTTAACATATGTTTGAATGTGATTGAACACAGCCACATCCCTACTTATAAGAGAGTGTGTACACTTATGCAACCACGGTATTGCACACTTTTTATTCCCCCCCACCTAAAATATTTCATTTTTAAATTGAATTGTATAGATTCTATGTTATATTAAAAGTGGGAAAAATTCTGAAGTGATTTATCTTGGTCTGATTTTTTTTCTTTACATCTCAAAAACTGCCATTTTAACAGGGATGTGTAGACTTTTTACATCCACTGTAAATTATGAGTGTTTCCTATGTAGATTATATGGACATTCCAGCAAGGTTATGTCACAGATTTCACAAATGGACAAGGAGATTATATTTATATGTGAGGTTTATGTATATAACGCTGTAATATTCTCTATATGACTTACAATACCAACAAACTATTAGAACAATGAGTCATAACATGACTCATATAGTCTTAACATAAACCTTTAGGCATACGTGCTTTAGCAATATATATTTGTTTCTGGTGAAAGATGCTTAAACAGCATCTTATAAAGTTTTATGAGACTTAAGAAGATGTTGGTGCAATAGATATTGTCTCACCTTTCTCAACTTCTAGTTTACTTCATCAGTTGTTTTAGAGGTAACAGTTGTGATTTGCAGGTCTCAGAGCAGGCAAAATTTATTTTCCACTGGAAACTATCTTGATTAACTTTACCAATTTTCTGGCAAAGTCCAACTTGTTTGCTATGTAATACATTGTAAAAGTAAGTTTAATTTTATCTCCTTTCTGATGTCCAGCCCAAATTGCTTAAGTTCAGGAGACTGGGTTTTTTTTTTTTTTTTACTACTGATCTTATTCTACAAAGCAATCTAGATAATGTAGATAAAGCAATATTGGGAGTGTTCTATCCTAAGGTTAGTACACTGCATATACTTCCTAGGCAGTAAAATGTGGGCAAGGATAAGTTGGTTTGCAAGAAAGTCAGTTGTTGAGATAGGTGGCTATAAAATTGAATCAAAGTATCAGTGAATGAATTAATAAACCAATAAGATAGGTCTTAGTGAATATAGAATAATATAATTGCTTTTGGAAACAATTGGCTTGGTTATGCTTGTAGCATACTGGACAGTATACTAACACTGAATGGTATTTACCATTTACTTTACTTTAGCAGAAAATACTTCATGTATTAGTAAGTAAATAAGTAAGTAGTGTCTAGTGACCTATCATATTTTTTTCTTTGGCTTTAGTGAAACACATGTTGATAAATACATGCAGGGAAATAAAGCTGGAGATTTAATTATAAACAAAGGGACTAAAACATATCAGAAAGTATGAATTGGTGTCATCTAGACTGTTGTGATTCCATGTGGAATTAGGAATTCAAAGACCTTGAATTGACAGTCTTTGAATCATATGTTAAATCTTTTAAATAATTATATGTTAAATCTCAGTGAATTGTAATTTTAGATGAACCAGGGGTGAACTTTGGGGAAAATTGTACAACATTTTGGACAAATGTTATGGTGTTTGACATGAATAAATGGGATGAGTGTCAGTTTTGGAAGACAATTTTCTTTTTGCTTCTAAATTGCCACATATTTTAGCTGAGAAAGTTGGGAGGGGGTTGTTGTTGGAGCGGAAGAAAGTTAGTCATAACATTCTGTACTCAAGGACTTTTGCCTGACTTTTGCCTGCGTCTGATGGAGACTGCCTGAAGATTGTATCCGATGGAGTGTGGAGAGTTGATTGGACAATGTGATGAACTTGTGGGTTTGGGGCAGGGCTGTGAATTCTTAGCTTGGTGGGGGAAACCTGGAAGCTTCTAGATTTGGGTTTTCCCAGATGTGCCAACATGACATCTCTAATAAATTGGAACTTCAAGGAATCTCAGGCCTCAGAGCTTTATTTTGTTGGGGGCGTTCCTTGGAACCCCGACAATGAGATTGCATAGGAAAAGTGATTTGGACACTTAGAGAGCCAAGAATGAATAAGAATTGTAGTTTTGTTAGTACCTCAAAAAAGACTTGTTCTGAATATGTGGTTTCACCATGTTTTTATGCATGAACATGCCAAAGGAATGAATAATTGATATAATTACTTATGAAAGCCTAGGAGAAGGATGATGAAATGCTCTGGAAGTAGAACAGATCATCTTTTGATAGTTATCAAGTGTGAATCCTGAAAAATAGAAAAAAAAGAAAGTGTGAGAAACTAGAGGGGAAATAAAACAATTGCAATAAGAGAAGACATGCGTCCAAGAGAGAAAGAAAGAGAGTGAGAGGAAATAGGTTAAATCCCCAACATAATGAATAAAATGTAGCCGTAAGAAAAGAGGATGTGGAAGCTGCTTAGAACAAAGTGAAAAGAATTTGTGTTAGAAAATGCTGCAGAAGGGTGCAGAGTTACACTAATGGGAAGTATGAAAAAGGATGCTTAGAGGAATGAAGAAATAAAAGGCTGCACAAGAGAAAAATGCATACAAAAGAATGATTGCTGTAAAAAAAATGGGGACAAGAGAAAAATACTGTCTAATGTGTATATTGAGAAACAATTTACAATTATAGTGATATGTCAGAGGGAAGGATTGAAATGAATGCTATAAATGTTACTTCTAAGGGAAAAAATGAGGACAAGGAATTGGTGTTATATCTACTGACAAAGTCTGCAGGCAATGGTAAATTGCAGGTGTAGACAGTTAAATGCTAAAAACGGATTGCTTATGGAGCCATTCTTTGATTTAGGTAATGCATGCTGCAAACTAGTACCAGACAATGAAAGAATGCCATGTCCCCTTGTGCAAAGGGAAAAAGGTACTGAGTAAGAGCAAAAACTAGCTTGTTCCTGGGGAAGGTATGCGGAAGAATTATGATTTAAAATGCATGAGAGATGGCATTGAGGAAATATAGGAAGTACAGCGCAGCTTATGCAAGGCAGGGAATGTACAGGCCAGACTGTTGTTCTTTAGCAGGTCATCTATTCATGTCTGAATTTAAGAACGGTTTCCATTTGCTGCTGTTGCTGTTGATTTAAAGAGATTAAGTGAAAAAGGTTGAATTATGGAATGTTTTCAACAAATATGAAAGTTGGTTGCTGAATGCAATAAAAGAAATGCTTGGTGGGATTAAAGCATGGGAGAGAATAAATGATATGTTTAATGGTTCGATATTGAGCCGAGAGGAAGACAAAGGAGGTGTAATGTCTCCTAGGTTACTTAATGTGTTTGTGGACACATGTTGTATAGGGAATGCTTACAGTGTAATTCTTGTATTGGTTAGAGCAGTGTTTCCCAAACTTTTGACATATGTATACCCCTTCTATAATTTTGTAACGCTGAGTACCCCTCATAAAAAACATATGCTTTAATAAAAATAAAAATATATTTATTTTTTCTTTTTTTGGTACATACACAAAATAAACGAAAGTTATTTTGTTCCCGTTTCCCAATTTCCCAGTTCCCATGTAAAAACTGCGATACGCGCCTATTTCTTTCTTTGTTCTGTGGGCGCAGCTAAGCACGGTGCAGTGGATATTCCCACGTGATCCCCACTAAACTCCGGTGCAACGCGTACCCCCACCAAACTTTTCCCGTACCCCTGGGGGTACGCGTACCCCACTTCGGAAAACACTGGGTTAGAGTTATGAGGGGTGAAATGCTACAGGTTCACACCAGTTTGGGCGAACCAGTAATAAAAAAAACCTACTGGTTCATCTGAATCAGTATTTCCGATGATCAGCTGTGCTGCGCGATTTAGATTCACTAGAGAGCAGGAAATCTTGCTTTCTAGCAAATCTAAATCAGGCGGCACAGCTGTTCCCCGCCCCTTGGTGTTCTACTTACCTTCAAACGGCTCTTTTTTCCACGTGAAGCACACAGTTGGTGTGCTTGGTGTGTACTGCAGGTGCGCGCACAGCGTGTGTTTGGTGCACGTTGCACATACATGAGCAGCATGCATTTGGCTCACACTGCACCTGTGCAAGCAGCATGCATTTGGCTCACACTGCACCTGTGCACAGAGCATGCATTTGGCTCACTGCACCTGTGCACAGAGCATGCATTTGGCCCACACTGCACCTGTGCACAGAGCATGCATTTGGCTCACTGCACCTGTGCACAGAGCATGCATTTGGCTCACTGCACCTGTGCACAGAGCATGCATTTGGCTCACACTGCACCTGTGCACGCAGCATGCATTTGGCTCACACTGCACCTGTGCACAGAGCATGCATTTGGTTCACTGCACCTGTGCACAGAGCATGCATTTGGCTCACACTGCACCTGTGCACAGAGCATGCATTTGGCGCACACTGCACCTGCTCATGCAGCATGTGTTTGGTGTGCACTGTGCATGCATGCGTGGGTAGCGTGCATTTTGCATGCACTGCACATGCCTGTACACAGCATGCATTTGGCACACAGCGTGCATTTGGCGCACACCGTGCATGTGTGGGCAGCAAACCAGTGGCAATCAACCCATGGAGGATTTCACTACTGATATGTGTGTGTGTTTACACATACACACTGTAAGTATGCAACCAATGCTATGATCCTGGCTGAGAACCTAAATAATTTGCAACAAATGTTAGATAGCTTGCATGATGCAATGAAGCATATCGATTTGAAAAGTAATGCATTGAAGAGCATGGTAAGAGCATTTGGCAAGAAAAACAGAAAGATCAATTTCAAGTTATCTATCAATTGTGGAAAATTAGAGCAAGCAGATGAGCTTTTTAACCTTGGTAAAATTACAAAAGAGGAGAAAACGGATGGAGATGATTTAAAAATGTGAAAATGCCAGCATAAAGGTAGTGAAGGGTACGTGGCCTGTTGTGAGGGATGAATGTTGAAATCAGTGAAAATGGCAATGCTGCTCTGCTTACTTTATTATTTGGAAGAGAGCAGGTATGTCAGAAGATAAATAAAAACAAATCGAATCGGTTATTTAAGAATTGTATGTGTGGTAAAATGAGAACAGATAGGGAAAAGAATAAATGGTAATGAGCAAATGTGGGCGAATACAAAAGATATAATGCTTTTTTTTTTTTTTTTTTTTTTTTTGTAAAGGGCAGTAATTTATTTGCTGCTGATGAGCTTGTTCCTGTGATAATTGTAAGATGCAGGATCTGACTCAGCGTCAGGTTTGCTTGCAGATTTCACTCTTATTCAGACTGTCCCAGAAGTTGGAATAAAGCTACAGAATTAAAATATTTTGTTGCACCTCAGTACAGATCTTTTAGATGAAATTAATTAAATGTAGACATGATCCGATTCCAAACCAACTCTGGGCAGTATACAATAAAACCAACAGAATTAAAAAAAAAATAAAACAATAATTATGGGGAAAAATAAACAAAAGAATTCAGTAGACAATCTGGTAAACTATACCTATACACGATCCAGCAGGGACCCTAGCCACTTGGTTTTCAAGTCCTGGGAGAAATTATTTTGATAACTTACCAGTTCTGGAAGCTTGTACAAAATGCAAGGTTATGACTGCCAATTAAAAAGAGCACATTAAGGTGATTTGGCTATATGGGGAAAAAATAAATAAGGATTGGATTGGAAAGTATATACCTAAACAGCATTTAGAGACCATCTCAATGAAAAGGAAAAATGGATGGGCTGAGAATGAGGGACTTGAAAAAGTTGTGGCTGAAAGATTCTGATGAGAGTTTGAAAGAAAGAGGTGAGCAGTTCAAATAGTAAAATAAAACAGTATAAACTGTTGTACGAAAAGTTTAGGAGGATGAAAATATTGGAAAGATATGAATGGTGATATGGAATAAACTTTTTAAAAAAATCTTAGATTTCCTTTTCTGACTTCCTGTTATTTCTTTGGCTTACTACCCCTCACTTTGTTTCTTGTGCTTTACCCAGAAAGGGAAAAGCCTAATCGGTAAGATCCACATATATACAGGTAGTCTTTGACTTACGACCACAATTGAGCCCAAAATTAATGCTACAACCATCATAAATATGAACCAGTTGCCAAGCTTCTGAATTTTGATCATGTGATCTTGAGGATGCTGCAATAGTCCTAAGTGTGAAAATCAGTCTTAAGTCACTTTTTCAGAGCCATTATAATTTTGAATGGTCACTACATGAATTGTTGTAAGTTGCAGACTACATGTAGTATCTTCCCAAACCAGTTCCAAAAGTTATATTGAATTTAAAAAGATGAAAAGAGAAGTAACAAAAGACAATTTTATTTTATGTTATGTTCCAAAGCCAAGTATCTATAAGCCAAATGAATCATGTTATGTAAAAATCCATTTTCAGAGTATCCAAGAATCCAAAAATTTGGATTCTTGGCAACTGGTTCATATTTGTTACTAACTTACCAACTGCAGTGATTCACTTAACAATTGGGCAAGAAAGGTCATAAAATGGAGCAAACTCACTTAACACTGTCTTACTTAGGAACCTAAATTTGGGGTTCAATTCTTTTTGCAAGTTGAGGAGGGTGGTTTAGCAGGTATCAAATCCTAATTCTTCAAGCAGAGAATTCCAAACTTGAAGGCCTTTCAAGAGGCTAGTTCACATTCAGAATTCCATGATGTAAGATGTTTTAATCATATATAACGTATAATTTTAGGGTGCGATGGCTCAGCGGCTAAGATGCTGAGCTTGTTGATCAGAAGGTTGGAAGTTCAGCGGTCTGAATCCCTAGCACCACATAATGGAGTGAGCTCCTGTTATTTATTCCAGTTTCTGCCAACCTAGCAGTTCAAAAGCATGCAAAAAAAGCATGTAGAGAAATGGGGAACATTTTGGTGGGAAAGTGACAGCGCTCCATGCACCTTCGACATTTAGTCATGCCAGCCACATGATCACGGAGACATCTTCAGACAGTGCTGGCTCTTTGGCTTTGAAACAGAGATGAGCACTGCCCCCTAGAGCCGGAAACAAGTAGCACGCATGTGCAGAGGAATCTTTACCTTTACCTTAACGTATAAATGGATGTAACAAGTATTTGCAAACATAGCTAGCATGCAAGTACATAGAAAAAGAAAGAAAGAAAGAAAGAAAGAAAGAAAGAAAGAAAGAAAGAAAGAAAGAAAGCTGTGTTTGTTTACATTTATGTGGGTCTTGCTATTCAGCCTTCTGGGAATTAAAGTTTAATTGATTATTTAATTAGTTAAAAGTTTGATAAAATGTTTGTAACACTCCCTTTGATTTAACAAAACAGTTTCTGTCTGTTGATAGATAGATAGAGAGATAGAGAGATAGAGAGAGAGAGAGAGAGAGAGAGAGAGAGAGAGAGAGAGAGAGATAAATATAGATATATATAGATATATAAAATCTGAGGCTTGGACAAGTTACTCCTATTATTTCCAAGTAATCTACTTTAGTAAGCAAAAATAATAGGGCCTATTAATACTATCTGAAAGCTAACCCAGATCAGCAATTCCTAAAAACCTGGCTCTAAAGAAACTATGTTTATAAGATGAATGATTCACTATTACCCAAAATTGCTCTTTCCTATTGCCTAAGAGAACACCCATACTTTCATATAATAAAAAAAGAGATGACTCTTCCAATCCATTCTCTTCCGTAATTTTTACTAGCGCTGTACAAGATATTCCAAACCCTGCAACCTGCCATCCTGGTCACAAATCCAATGTTTCATTTTCGACAAATACAAAGATGAAGTCATGGTAACGGCTAGATATTTCAAACCAGAAGCCTACTTATGCCTGAGGTTAAAAGCAAATAGTCTGGCTTGGATTTAGATTAAATGATACTTTTTTTATGTCTTGCATGTGGGAAAGGGAGTTGTTGAAATCTGAAAAGTGATATGCCTTCTTGGTTTTCAGAGAATTGAGAAAGTAGTGTGTTGTACACAACTCATCTGCTGTCACACTACAAATAGATAGGGTTAACTGAATGTAACACAGGGCAGATAATATGTAGTTTCTAATTTGGGCTGTGAACTGTAATTAAAAGGTCGCTATCCCAAATATCAGCTGGCAAATTAAGTATTTATATGTGCTTGTTTTTCATTTCTTCTAAATTCAACAACATATCAAATCAGATCATGTTCATCGAGAGAAATTAGACATCCTGATCCAATCTACCAGGATCCATTGAACTTCTTGCTAATATTAGCTTTATCTGGAAATGTATACAGGTAGTCCTCAGCTGATGGCCACATTTTTTAAAAATTTATTTATTTGTCAACCATATATAAAATAACAGGTTAAAGTATAAACATAATTTGAATACATGAAAAGAGTAAGAGTAAAAAAGGACATTAGGACAGGGACGGTAGGCACGCTGGTGCCCTTATGCACGCCCCTTACAGACCTCTTAGGAATGGGGTGAGGTCAACAGTAGACAGTAAAAGGTTAAAGTTTTGGGAATTTGGGGAAGAAACCACAGAGTCAGATAGTGCATTCCAGGCATTAACAACTATGTTACTGAAGTCATATTTCCTGCAATTGAGTTTGAAGCGTTTTACCTTGAGTTTGTATCTATTATTTGCTCGTGTATTATTGTGGTTGAAGCTGAAGTAGTCATTGACAGGTAGGACATTGTGATAGATAATTTTATGTACAATGCTTAGGTCAGACCAAAGTCGGCGTAGTTCTAAGTTGTCTAAGCCCAAAATTTGAAGTCTGGTGGCATAAGGTATTTTATTGCGGGTAGAGGAATGGAGGACTCTTCTTGTAAAATATTTCTGGATGTTTTATTACATTTGAGCTCAACATTTCTGTTGCTGAGTGAGACGTTTGTTAAAAAAAATGTTATCCCATTTTACAAACTTTCTTGGCACAGTTGTTAGTGAATCACTGGAGTTGTTAAATTAGTAATACGGTTGTTAAATGAATCTGATTTTCCCATTAACTTTGCTTGTCGGAAGGTTGCAAAAAGGGATCGTATGACTCTGGGACACTGCAAGTGTTATAAATACATGCCAGTTACCCAGACTCTGAATTCTGATCACATGGCCATGCGGATGCTGCAACGGTCATAAGTGTGAAAAATGGTCATAAGTCCCTTTTCTCAGTGCCGTTGTAAATTTGAATGCTCATTAAATAAACTGTTCTAAGTCGTAGACTACCTGTATTTCATTATCTGGTTACAAATCACATCCTGTTTCAGAAAAAAGTCATAGTAAAATCTCTATGGGTGTGTGCTTACATCTCTCTCTCTCTCTCTCTCTCTCTCTCTCTCTCTCTCTCTCTCTCCGTGTATGCGTGTGTGTGTGTGGTGATGGTGGAAGTATATATGTCTTACTTTCCAGGCCCCTTGATATTGTGGCTTAACTTTCAGATGTTGTTTTCTGGCCCTTGAAGTTGTTTTGAGATCATAATATAGGAAGGGCTCTAAAAGTAGTTCAGCAATGGATATATTTCAGTGTTCATAGATATGTATTCATTCATTTATTTATCGCTCTTATAAGCTCTTACATTCCCTGCTATGCTCGTGAAAATTCCTAGCAGCTTATAAGAGCTTCATGCTGTCCCCATGAGCAGCCTAAAAGTGGCTCAACTCTTAACAAATGCAGCAGATTTAGCTGCTTCTGGGATTTTCTCTAAGCTCCTTCTCTGTCCAGTTGAAGAGGGAGCTAGCATTTATTTCCCAAAGCATAACTTAGGAAACAGGTATTGGGAAAGACTAGATTCTATCCCCTTGTCAAACTTCTTATCAGTCTAGGCAGTGGTGGGATTCAAGTAATTTAATAACCGGTTCTCTGCCATAATAATTTCTTCCACTAACCAGTTTGCCAAACTGCTCAGAAAGTTAACAACTGGTTCTCCCGAAGTGGTGCAAACTGGCTGAATCCCACCACTGAGTCTAGGCAAGACTTTCCATTCCCCTTGTTTTCCAATTTATTCGCCATCCTATTCCCCTACTTATTACAACTCGTGGGAGGCCAGTATTCCATAACTGTCAATAATCTGACTTGATTATAAGTGACTATTTGGCAATAGGAGGAGAGCGATTTGTTATGCTAACTCCAGAAGTGTTTTTTTTATGTCCTAGTTTACAAATCTCAGATTTCTCATTGGTTCCCTATATTAAAACTAACCCTAACCCTAACCCTAATCCTAAAGTTGCTTAAGTTTTTCCTGTCAGATAAGGTCAGTAAGAATTGATCGGCCTACTTAACCATGGCCAAATCACAAATAAAGGTGGCCTTAATTATCTGACATTTACTACCAGTAACGTGTAAGTAAGGTAACCAGCTTACATGATGATTGTGTATTAGTAAATCTACTTAGACACACGGGTCATGTATCTTTGCTATTACCTCTTAATCAGATGGTTACTGTTAAGAAAAATATTGCAGGACGAACTATGTAAATATTCAAATTGTATACCGTCAAGAAAATAAGATACTGAATGTCACCTGTACTTCTCAAATCTCCTAGAAGTAACTCATTCCTTCATTAAAATATCATGAATTATTCCCTTTTTGACTGAGTCTGAATATCATTTTCCTGCAGACTAATTCTGGCAAACCTGTTGGCAGGAAAATCTATGTATAAGAAACAGCAATCATATCCTGCTATCAAAAATACAAAAATAAAATAAAAATAAAAATAAAACAATTATACATTTCTTGTGTCACCATATCCATTTGCTTGTTGACAGCAAAGGATGCTGTTTGGTGTTATAGCATGCATCCTCTCTAATACAGTTAATTCATAATAGTTCTTTCAATTATGCATTCATTTTTGTTGTTGTTTTTTGTTGTGATCCTGAATTGTATTTATCTGGGTTTTTACTGGTGAGGATTTAACAACTAGTGCATGATTAGTTCTTCATTTCCAGCCAAAATAAGTTCCGTATTTTATAACACATGTGAAAGTTATGTTCCTTTATTTGCTATCCATTCCTTGACTCATTAAGTTCTTTATTTTCCCCAACTTCAACCTTTCTGCATTTTTTTAAATCTTATTTGTCATAGGGGATGATAATGATTCCCTCTTGATTTCTCTGGTTGCGGATTCTCAATTAAAAAACTGATGCTCTTCTAACTGCTTTCTACAGTTAGAAAACTGTAAAACTGTTAGCTCCTATTTTCCTTCTTTCTCTTTCCTTCCTTCAAGAGGATAGTAAGCCCAAAATACAGGATTTCTATTGGCGCATGTATCTTCTTTTCATAAACATTGTCTTTTTGACCTTTAAGACATCTATCCCTGCATGATTTTAACAGATTTGATTCTACTGACACATTTAGCAATCAAAAATGGATCCCAGGGAATGAACAGCCCTTCTTCAGGATGTTTACCCTTCACAAAGGGAAAGAGGTTAGGGAGATATCATAAGAATATCTTCCATATGGACTTTGTGCTTCTATTGATGAATTATTCTATTCCTTGTCTCATTAAGTTCTTTATTTTCCCCAATCTCAACCATATTTCACTTTTTATCTTATTGGTCATTGGGGATGATAATTATTCCCTCTTGATTTCTCTGGTTGCAGGTGGAAAATTATGGAAAATTATGCTATTAGATTCTTCTAACTGCTTTCTACAGTTAGAAAACTGTAAAACAGGTAGCCTCTATTTGTAGAGACAAGGGATGGGCTGAACTTCACAAAAACAGGGAGAAATGTACTCGGAAAGCAGCTGGCTAAACTCATCAGAAGGGCTTTAAACTAAAATTGAGCGGGGAGGGCAACCAATCTCTAGAACACATAACCAATCATAAACCCCAAGAAAATAAAGCAAGCAATGAGGTAGGGAATGATGCGAAAAAAAGAAAAACGCAAACACAAAGTAGGTGATGCAGGAAACATACCAAGTCTCCAAATTCTTATATACACATGCTCAAAGTTTGGGGAACAAACAGGGTGAACTAGAAGCATTAGCACATGAGGCTAGATATGATGTAGTTGCCATTACAGAAACTTGGTGGGGACTATTTACCACTCTGCCTTTTTTGTCCTCCATCCTCCAAACAGCAATTAACTTCTGTTGTCAAATTGGTGCATTTTGTTTATTCCAGTAGTATATATCAACAGTAGTCTTCTGATGTGTTTCAAGTCAAGTTTGATGAATTAGTGAAAAGGAAAAAAATGCTGGCTGAGTGGGCTAGTATAGAGATCCTGTGAAAGATGTGAAGAACACCACTCCTGACTTAAGTATCATGAAAGACCAAATTGGACTTTGCTTCAGCTAAAAAAAAGGGGGGGGGGAAGATTGTGTGTTTTGGTTTATTTTATTCAGATCACAACTCATCTACAACTAATTCAGTAGAACCCTGTAGGAGGTGGCCAGGCTGAATCCAAGGGAGGAGTCAAATGTCTCTTGTAAGAGATCTAAGTCCAGCTAACCTTGAATGCCTCTCTTATCTCCCGTTCATTTCCCTTGACTATTAGTTGGTCAGATTCTTGTAGAGAGCATAAACTTGCAACAAATCTTTATACATATTTGAACTGCCTGAATCTCCTGATTTCCCTAGCACTTGACAAATCCCTGAGCCATAATGTGTTTGTTCCATGCATAAAACAAAGCTCACACTGTCTATTTTGTGCATTTCTTTAACATTAACCCTTTTGCAGTTGATTTTATTTGAACAATTTTACCTATTAATGGTCTTTTTCAGTGTGATTTTGATACTATTTTTAAGCAAAGGTGATTAAAACAATGGCTTTCTTATGAGCTATGCATTCACTTTGAAATGAATGAGCCATTCTACTGAATCCTGCAACAGTTGCAAAGAAAACTAAAATGCTATACCAATAATACAAAGGCAAACGTTGTCCTTCGGTATAAACAAACATGTAAGAAATATATAATGAGAAGTATTCATTTTAATTACTTGCCCAAGAGTAGTGGCATATCTTTTCACTTTTATTGGTTTTTGTCTGGCAGCCCTATACTCATGAATAACTAAAGGTAATGAAACATGATTCCCAGGGTAACTTTTTTTTACTTACACTAACCTTGAATATATCTGCTTACTTGCAATTGGTCTCTCCTGAAATGAATAAATCTATTGCCACAAAATTAATGTTCTGTATCACTCAGCAAACTTAGCACTGGGAGAGAAAATAGCTCCAGATTCCCATTCCTATGCTAACCACAGAATGAGCCTTTAGTTTTGCACTTTACTCTCCTTGATGTATCTTAGGGAAATGTAGCTCTAAGTCTGTTAAAGGTACGGTCTCGCTTAAACTTTTTGAACCCTGAAATAAGCCCTTGGCCTTATGGCCATGAGCTCAAAAGTCCAATTGGGCTTATTATCAGGGGATATCTTATTTTTGGGCAAACAGGGGATGTAAAGGAAAACCTTAAATCACTAACAAGAATATATATATATCTTGGTTTATTTAGAAATGGCGATATTGATTTTGGTCGCTGAATTTCCTACATCGGCAAAACCTAATTGTGCGTAATGAAATGTATAAATGACCTTGGGGAAAAGAGGGGAAAAGATACCACCTAGAAAACAATCAGACAAGAGAGGCCGCAATCACTGTTAGAAGAAGAAGAAGAAACTTAAGAAGGACCCGCCCTAATGGATCAAGCAGTTAAAAGTGAAGATGAGAAGTTTGTGTCTTCAGACTTGCAAGATTATGTAAAGTAGAATTTATTCATCTTGCAGTGTTTCTTGTCTGGTTTACCTGGGAAGACTAACGTGTGTGATCCTATTATCTGCACTGAGCTGGATTACCTCAAATGCTAGAAATTTAAATATACGTTCTTAGGGGGGGAAAATGGGCATTGAGAATATTGCACATGCAAGTTTATGAAGATTAGACTTTAAGACGTAATCCTGGGCAAACTTATTTGAATAAACCAAATGTCAGTATTGCTTTATGATTTGGTTTTTGAGAGGCGATGATTAAATCTTTAATTATTTTTTTTAAAAAAAAACTTACATGGGAATAAATGTTTAGCTCAACATATTGTCACAAAACAATATTGCAGGTCTCTCCAGAAGAACTGGGGGACTAAATATTTTGCTTTATTTTAAAAGAAAATTTGTGGGTTTGAATCATCTGGCTTCTAGTTATCTCTTCAAATTCTGCACTGAAATTCTGCATGCTGTATTTTCCATTTCATTTTGGGAAGAGTTAGTTAGAGACACAGTGGCGCAGTGGTTAGAATACAGTATTGCAGGCTAATTCTGCTGACTGTCAGTTCAATCCTGACCAGCTCAAGGTTGACTCAGCCTTCCATCCTTCCAAAGTCAGTAAAATGAGGACCCAGATTGTTGGGGGCAATAGGCTGACTCTGTAAACCGCTTAAAGAGGGCTTTAAAGCACTGTGAAGCAGTATAAAAGTCTAAATGTTATTGCTACTCCATGGAAGGCAAGTAAATGCTAAACCACTTCTTTATCAGAATAGCTATTAAACACTGAGGCTCTGCATCCTTTGAAAACGATTCAGAAGAAGAGTTTTTAATCTCTTGAGAGTTCAGCACCTCTTTGCTATTCATTAAAGCAGCTTTGCATTTTTCAGGCTTCTACGGAAAAGGACTCTTTAAAGCCGGTGCATCTTTTTTCTGAATATGTGGATTCCTGAATAAAGAGATCTTGCTCTGCTTTAACAGAGAGGTGCTATAATTACATGAGATCTGAAGCACTTCTTTCGATTCATTTTTGAAGCATGTACAATTGTGTTAAATTTGCCACTTTTACCTGGTTTCTTGTTGAAAAGAATTTGTCAAAGGCCTTCATAAGCAAAATTGAAATAACTCAAAACATTAAAAAAAAAACACCCTGAATTTTGGAGAGAGTACAATTGACAGATTCATCCATGTATATTGAGAAATTAGTTTCACTGTTCAATGGAGTGTAATCGTAAGCATGTTTAGGACTGTAGCTGTATTTCCATGAATGTTTAGGTAAGAATAGGCCCCGTGAAAATAGTGGGATTTGTGAGTAAACCTGCAAACAATATATTTGAAAATAGACCAACTTCAATAAAACTTTGGAAATGCTAGCAAATATAGCAACTCCTTGTAAAGTCACATAGTTGTAAAAGGTAACTGGGTAAGCATTAAACAGATTCATTTTACATTTGGGAGAGGTAAAAATCACACGAACATTGAGAAATAAGTTAATTTTATATTACATACTTTCCTTGCAGTTTGATCATTGGGCGTACTTTTCTCAAATTAATCATGTTCAGAAAAAGTGATATAGTGTTAATGATTTCTACCTATTTCTTCACTTGAATGCATGTTATCTAAAGAGCGTGTTTGAGGAACAAAACAGAATCAGAATCAAAGTCCCATGAATATTTCAAACGTAGATATAATTTTATGAACACTTGTAGCAGTCAATGAATCAATGCTTTTCAGACACCCAAGATACTCCTGGGTATAATGGGATAAAATAGCTCTGCGGGAACCACTGCCATGTTCTCTTCAGTAAACAAGCAGCATTTTATGAAATACCGATTGGCAATACCCAAGTGTGCACTGTAGACAATGTCCTTACAAACAAATCATTATGGCCTATTGAGCAAGCAGAATACATATTGAAAAGGCTCTAAATGTGATTTACATGAGAGATTATACTGGCAATGGAGGGATAGGGAGGGGGCCTTCCGTGTGCCGAAGCTGTGAAAAGCAATCATTCTGAAAAGTTGTTGCATGCATAAGCAAATTGATAAGCCACCTCCACCTCGTCAAAAGGGAGAATTACACTCACATAAGAAAACATGGGAAAGAATCTGTAAATGGCATTTGAAATCTTTCCTTCCCTTTAGTCTCCAGGTTCTCCTATTTTTTATATAGAGTCAAAAGCCCCCCTCAAAAAAAAAAAAATACTTACAAGAAAGCAATATACAGACGCTAGACCTTGATTCCATTTTTTTTCAAACAACTGATTTGCAATCAAGTTCATCTTCAAGTGATAAAGATGTCAAAAATTCTGTCTGATAGAAAATGAACCCATTAGTGAAATAGCTCTATGGTCAGTCAGTTCCCTAGACTGGTTTTTGCAAGGATTTTTGTGATGGGCACCAGCACTGAGTTCTGTTTCTGAAGTGGTGCCATTGGCAGAATGCTGATTACTACAAGGAACTCATTTTAGGGACCGGAAAAAAAAATCTCCATGTTCAGTTATTAATTCTTATTCTATTTCTACTGCCAAATATTTGTGAAATTTTCTATCTCAGGTGATTAAATAACTGGACCGGCTTTAGGTAGCTCAGTTTTGGGCAGGGGACACTTGTCTTCAATTACAAAAAGGTATTGGGCTGATTTTAATAGGCAGCTGTTCTGAATCTGGCAGAAAACCCAGTTTCTAATCTCCTCTATGCCAACCAACTGAGAAAATCAAAAGTGATGTAGTAATTTTCAAGACTGTCACCATGTTGAAAAGAATGGGGAGAGGTTTTCTGGCTTGCCTCAGTTCATTTAAATCAGTAAAAAAAGAACAATTTGTTCATGTTTATAATAAGTGAACATTGATTCTGTGGAGGTGCAAACATCAACTTTATTGATCTGAGTTATAAAACTGTAGCCAAGGTAAATATTCATCTCAGGGGATAGTAATTGCTCACATTTTCCCATGTATGTAATGATGCATTTATAGATTTAGAATATTTTAATCAGAAACTCCAAAGTATTTTAATTCTCAGAACTTCTAGGGAACTCCTGATCCTAGCAATCTTAGTAAATAATTATTTCATTATTGCGATTTGTGAATGTTCTAAAACAATAACAACAACAACAACAACAACAACTGAATTAAAGTATAAAAGAATGACTTTTTGTGAAGCAAACTGAGAGCTGGAAGTTTGCTTATATCATGTCAATCATTTACAAGGTCTCAAAAGCAAAAGCTCTGAGGGAATAGATTTAAGATGATTGTGGATAAATATAATCAAGATTGGGCTGGTATATATACCTGCGAAAACCTCAGAAAACAAATATATATATATATATATATATATATATATATATATATATATATTCTGAGGTTTTTGCGGGTGTTTGTATGTAGGTCTTTGGTTATTCGAGTCTTCTCCCGCGTTCCTGGAAGCATGAAGCCGAGAACACCAGCCTGAAGATGACGAATGAGACTTCGTCGAAACGTCGCCAAAATACGTCCAATTCTACGCGGGAGAAGACCCAAATAACCAAAGACCTACATATATATATATATATATACACACACATATACATATACATATACATATACATACATATACGTGTGTGTGTGTGTGTTTCCTTATATATAACAGGAGAGAGTATCTTTCCTGCTGCATGATGAGTAGGATTGCTTCAGTCTAAGGCAGGAAAATAGTCAAGTAAATACTGTAGGGGCCTTTTCAGAGACTCATGAATATGGAAGCAAATTGTGGTCATTAATATTAATTCTGCCTTTTATATTGATGAACTTATATACTATTTGGAAACACAAAATGGGAAGTTGAGTATCTGATTATTTGGAAGACTACACTATAATTGTATTCAGCCAGACAAGGTTTCAGTTTAGAATTGCCCATCAGTACAGATGACTGAAGGTTGCTCATGCTCTCGATCTACCCTTGGCATGTATAGTTTGAAAACTCTCGAAGAAGACTAATTTGAGATGGAAATTAGCCAGTTATTTAAATCAAGGCATTTTACCTACTTGACATATTTTTCCAGTTATTTAACACCCACTCCCTCTCCTGAACAGAAGTACGTATTAAGGTTGTGCAGGCTTCAAAAATGAAGGATTAATTAACATTAATAGGTAATTAACATATAAGTTGCCCACATCATTTAAACCGATTGCATTTTTTTAAAAGGGCTTTGGAAGAATTGCTTTGGAACTTGCACAAAGAAAAGCATCTGTCTGCTAATCATGAAACAAAGTCTGTAAGCCTGGAAAAGGGTATAACGTCCTTATGCAGCTGACATCTACGGCTTAGCTTCACTGCTGCATTGAAATGTTACTGATCCATATTTGAGTTGGCAGACATCTCTGCCGGCATAACGTTCCCTACGTTCATTGCTGAAATCTATCCTGCTTCTTTGTCTCTGCAAGTCACTCCAAAGTAATGGGATGATGAAGCTTAACAGATTTTAGGCGTGTTGAGGCTGCCTTTGGATGATGTCAGGATAAGGAGAAAAAAGTCCTTTTGCTCAGGCTCCAAAAAATAAAATAAAATTCAGAAGTAGTGCTTCAGTCCTCACACAATTCCAATTGCCATTCCCAAACACTCCATCTCTCAAGGATCATTGCCCAATCTGTATGTCATTGGGCCAGTGAACCAAATGAAAATTAAATATCTCCGTACTGGGATATCTGGGGATTAAGGTGTTTTAAAAAGGACCTAACTTTTCAAACTGTCCATTTCGGAACTGCTGGATCCTTAAATCCCAATGAGAACCAATAACATGACAGAGCAATGATGCCTATGACTTTCTCAGAAGCATTTGAATACTGCAGTCAGGGGTGAAATCTACTTACCTTCCCTACTGGTTTGGAAGTGTGTGTTGTGTGCGTGCGCATCTTGTGCGATTTTGTACCCTCTGTGTATGTGCAGAGGGCAAAAAACAGGTTACTTCCTGGTTAAAACCAGGAAGTAATGATGTCTGGGTGGGTGGGCGGAGCCTCGCACTGCTGCCGCTACCGGTTCTCTGCCGCTACCAGTTCGCCTGAACTGCTGCGAACCAGTAGCATTTCACCCCTGACTGCAATACAGGTAGTCCTCGACTTACAACAGTTCACTTACTGACCATTCAAAGTTACAACAGCACTGAAAAAATGTGACTTATGACCATTTTTCACACTGATGATCATTGTAGCATCCTCATGATCACGTGATTTACATTCAGATGCTTGACAACTGACTCCCATTGATGACGGTTGCAGTGTCGTGGGGTCATGTGATCCCTTTTGCAATCTTCTGCCAAGCAAAGTCAATGAGGAAACCAGATTCACTTAACAACCATGAACCATGCAGAGATTCACCTCACAAATGTGGCAAGAAAGGTCCTAAAATGGGGAAAAGCTCACTTAGCACATTTAGCAACATAAATTTTGGGCACAATTGTGGTCGTACGTTCAGGACTACCTGTATATGGACCTACTTAAGCAGTGGTTATTTGTTCTGCATTCGCTGGGAACTAAATCAATGTCTGTCCACCAGCTATATATAATCTCCTCAATCAATGAGTGTTTGAACTGGTCCAAAGTATTTCAGGGTTCTGAGATTATAAATGTGGTATGTGTTAGGGATATAGAATATGCTGTGGATTTCACAAGATAATAAAGTGACGTGATCTATTAGTGCAGACTTTGTTATTGCTTGGATAGGTAAGAATTTGTAAAACTGGCGAGCATTTTTTTAAAAAATTAGATTTATATGCCGCCCTTCTCCGGAGACTCAGGGCGGCTTACAATGCGTTAAGCAATAGCCTTCATACTTTTGTATATTTATACAAAGTCAGCTTATTGCCACCACAAACTGGGTTCTCAATTTACCTACCTTAGAAAGGATGGAAGGCTGAGTCAACCTTGAGCCTCAAACTCGCATAATTGCAGACAGCTGGGTGTTAATAACAGGCTATCTAACCTGTCGAGCTATCTGAGGCTCTTTTGTTCAAAAATTCAAAGAATAGAGGACCTGGGATTGAAGGTCTTCTAGTTCAGCCTCCTGCTCAAGCAGAAGAATCTATAGTATTTCGGATAAGTGCCTGTCCAGGCTCCTCTTAAAAGCCTCCAGTGATGAAGCACTCTTGATTTCTGAAGGCAAGCTGTTCCACTGGTTAATTTTCCTCACTGTTAGGAAGTTTCTCCTTAATTCCAGGTTGCTTCTCTCTTTGACTAGTTTCCATCCATTGTTTCTTGTCCTGCCCTCTGGTGTTTTGTAGAATAATTTGACCCCCTCTTCTTTGTGGCAGCCCCACAAATAATGGAATACTGCTATCATGTCGCCCATAATTCTTCTTTTCTTTAGAAAAGAAAGACAGCATTTTTTTTTCTGAGACCTGAGATAACAATTCAGTAATAGGTTTCATATATTGGCAATGAAGTAACTCTTACTGTGACCTGCAAAACACCAAGAGTTTTGCAAAACACATGCACTTTCTATCTGACTATGAAACCATTTAGATAATCTGTATTAAACAAACAAACAAAAAAAAAAAAACCAAAGTGAGCAGAAGCGTTATTACCCATCATGATGTCTGGGGAACAAAGATTGAGAAAGTTAGGATAACTAGTTACAGTAAGTTTTGTTGTTGTTCCATTCATCATGGCCAATTTTCAGAGACTGCCTGGACAAGTCCCTGTAGGGTTTTTGGCAAGATTTTTCAAAAGTGGTTTTCCATTGCCTCCTTCCTAGGACTGAGAGAAAGTTAATAGCCTAAGGTCACGCAGCTGGCTTTGTTCCTAAGGCTGGACTAGATTTCCTTAACTCCCAGTTTCTATCCTGATGCCTTAACCACTATACCAAGTAGCGCCATAAGGGCTACTTATATTAAACTAGTTATAGCATGTTAAAGCAGCATATATTAAAGAAAATTCTAAATTCTGCAAATTAGGAAAAGTTGTGATTGACAGTGTCTGCATATTTTCTGGTGAGTGAGAGCACGTGTGTATATATGTCTATATAATAAGGGAAAAAATGACATAAGGAAAAAGATACATAAAACCTGGGACACCGACATGAACCCAGATTTAGACTGATCTGAAAAATGAGTGACATCTTTCAACGTGTTTAGCTATAATGAGTTTTGAGAATTCCGTACAACATAATAAAAGATTGCCAACGTTAACACTTTTTTTTTCACTTTAGCACTATAATTATTATTATCAGTTTCAGCAGAAATGATTTCTGGAAGGGCTGGTTTTGCATTGAAATTGCAATTTTGCTGCTAGGAAGTTTCCTGATACTTTCACTTACTTGAGGCTGGATGACATAATGGCAGGTATGCAACTTTAGCTGCTGTGAAACTAATTGCATAATTTTAAGTAGGATTTCAATTTTAGCTGCTGAGCCAAAATTATTTTGAAATAAAAAAGGATGATACTTTTATCTTGGGGGGCGCGGTGTGTGTGTGGGGGAGACAAAAAGAAGTAAAAAAATATATTTTAGTGTATTTTTTAAAATATTTATGAACTTAAAATAGGATAAAACTGCAGGCCAGAGAACAAGATGCTTTCTATACAGGAAGGAAATCTACGATAATTTAATAGGGATGAATTGGCATCCTTCGCAAGGGAATAGAGAGGCTGAACACATTTAATAGACAATCAGATTTTTCTAAAAATATTAATTACGTATAGACCTATTGTGCTTCTTTAGAAATATGAATGTTCAATTTCCTCTCTTTAAAAGGGATATTGATTATAGATCCTGACATTGGCATAACTTTCTCAATATACAGTACATCAGTGGAAAAATTAGCTATGATTAACTTAGATGTCACATCTTTTAATGAGGCTTCGCTAAGTATGAATGTTTGGATCTAAATCTATGAATTATCACTCTGAAACCATTAATAAGGTTGATTGTCTTTAAATACAATACATCTGGCTTATTTTGGGTAACTTCTTAAAATTAATTATCTGTAAAAATATGGAACTCAGCTCTTAAATTTTAATTTCAAGCCCTGAGTATCAGCCTACCTATCTCTGTATTCCTCTTATTTATAATTTATTACCTACACAGCATAGATCAAACAACTGTTTGATAAAAATGGAAATGCATTTGTTTGGTTAAAAGGAAATAAAAGGGAGTAATATGCATTGATATATATCACAATCTGAATAAAGACAACAACTGACAATAACTAGGAATGAAGATGTGATGAGGAACACAACAAAGAGTGCAGCTGCCTCTTTTCCTTTAATGTTCATTCAGGGTTTGTTTGTTTGTTTAAAAGCAAAACCATGGAGATAAACCTGTGCTCACCTAGTCACAGCTGTGCTAAACTGAATAGCAGAAATGAATAATCCGAATAAAATATTTTTGCATGCATAGACCCAAATTTGATTTAATTTGCTTAAGAAACTTTGGCTTTATTCATGATATTGCAATATGGCACAGCATTGATGTTGAATTGTAAAAACCGGGAAAGAATAGCAGTGGGATTAATAGTACTTGAAAATGAACTATGAAGAAAGATTACATTCCTATTATCTAGCAATGGCTCCCCTATCTAATAGCCATGTCTCTTGCAGCTAATTATTATGGGAATGAGGTTAACTGTAAAATATATACATATCCAGCTCTTGCAGAGGGTGGGAGCTAAGAAATAAGCAGAGTGTGGAACCACATTTAAGAATGCTCAGCTGGCACACACTGGTTTTAATAAGATTTGAGACTGAGTCCTTGAAAAAAATGAGAACAGCAGGAATGAGTTCAAGAATGTCAGCTGAGAATTAAGCAAACTTTGGTTTATTCTTAGACTGAAGATCTGTCCATGCTGATCTAATGAAAGACATAAGATGCTCTGGAAGGAAAAATTTGAGGGAAGACTATAGTAACTTGACTCTCGAAGTGAAGAGAAATACTGCTTTTGGTGCTTGGCTTCTTAACCGATTTAAATCTAGGCAACTTACAGAAGCCACACTCCGGAGAAGAAAGGTATAGTGAAGTATTTGAAACCAAGGTTATCCCAGAAAGGGTGCAAAGGTGATGTTTTATCTGAGCTGAAGTTCGATTTATTGATTCATGTTCCTGTTCCCACTTACCCTCTCTTTCTCTCCAAAAACTATATACAGTATGAACCATGACCTGGGTATAAACTAGTAATCAGAAAAAATGTTTATGCATCTGGAATTTCCAAGCTTTGCACACTGCAAAATGCCAAATGTTTTTAATGCCATGGGGTCCTTGATGCTCCCTGAGTTTGGTTTTTTCCCTAGCATCAAAACTGCTAGAAGGGAGGGCGCATTGCTCTTTTTTTATATACAAGCGGCTTGTACTTGCATATAAACAGAGTACAGGCTCCACTCCCTCTACAGCTGATGATGTTGCCTAGTTGGGTAATGAAACATCTGTAAGAAAACAACCAAGTTCAGAGAGTGCTAAGGACCCCACAGTTCAGCCTGTGAACTGTATTTGTACACCCTGAGTAGAAATCAAGGGTGAAATGCTCCCGGTTTGGATTGGATCACCCGATCCAGTAGCGATGGAGGCGGGTGGTTCGGAGAACCGGTAGCAAAAATCCTTGCCTTGCCCCCCACTCCCTGCCCAGCTGAGCTACATGATCATCAGAGGCTTTTTTTTACTTTTAAAAGCATTTTTTCTATAACCTCTTCGGCCAAAAAAATGCTTTTAAAAAAAAAAAGCCTCTGATGATCATGCGGCTCACCTGGGATTGTCAAAGGCTTTTAAAAGCTTTTTTTTCTACAACCTCTTTAGTGGTTGTAGAAAAAATGCTTTTAAAAGCCTCTGACGATCCCAGCTGAGTTGCCTGATTGGCAGAGGCTTTTTTTCTTTTAAATGCCTCTGACAATCAGGCAACTCAGCTTGGATCGTCAGAGGCTTTTAAAAGAAAAAAAGTCTCTGCCGATCAGGCAACTCAGCTGGGATCGTCAGAGCCTTTTGAAGGCATTTTTTTACAACCTCTTCGCCGAAGAGGTTGTAGAAAGAACGATTTTAAAAGTTAAAAAAAAAATACGGCCACACCCACCGAGTCACATTACCCCCACCACCACCAAGCCATGCCTACAGAACCGGTAGTAACAAATTTTAGATTTCACCACTGGTACAAATGTTTTCTTCTATGGGTTTTTAACTCTATTGAGGCAGAGGGAATCTAGATCATGGAATTCAGAGATAATTAAGTAATTCCAGGAGCTTATTTTTCAACTTCTGTAAAATTATTTCTCATACTTTTCCCAGAACTAAAAGTGCCTTTTGAGGTAGGCCAAATCTAGAAACAGAGATGGTAGAGATTTGAGAAATGCTCTTTGTTCTTATACAGTAGAGTAATAAAACATTTTTTCTTTCCTATCTTATGCTAAATAGTATCAAGGAGGGGTTATTTTGAATTTATTTCTCACAGTTACCTCTTTCACAGAACTCAGTAATTTCCCTAGTCCCATGATCAGCTCTGACACCAGGAGTGTCAAACTCACTTCATCATGGCAGAGTAACGTGATTTTTTTCCCGCTTCACTAAACTGGGCATAGGCGTGGCCAACTTGTGATGACAAAACTGATAAAAGTAATATTATGTGTATCAGGATTATTATTGTATTTAATTTCACTTTAATTACGATTTTAATTAAATTAAATTAAAATCATATTACACAACACACCACTGTTGTTTCACTGTCCATTTCAGAGTAGGGCCCTAGCATATTATTCAAAGGCCAGTGTGATCTTTAGCATGAAAACGGGATGCAAAAAGAGGCATTTTAGATTTGAAGGGGAGACTTTGAAACTGAGAGGGAGGATTCCATCATAGTTCCTTTGAGCAATACCTTAAAGCAGCTGGAGTAGCCTGCAATACTGTACTCTAAATACTGTGCCATCACAGTTCCCCCATGTTCAAGAACATGCTTCTGTTAGATGTATGCAGAGAAACTTCTTTTCTTTTAGTACGCATGACAGTTAAAACTCTTTCAGTCTGTCATATTTGGCACCAATTGATTGAAGATATGCATCTTACTCAGTGGTGGGTTTCAAAATTTTTACTACCGGTTCTGTGGGCGTGGTTTGGTGGGCATGGTATGGCTTGGTGGGCGTGGCTTGGTGGGTGTGGCAGGGGAAGGATACTGTAAAATCTCCATTCCCACCCCACTCCAGGGGAAGGTTACTGCAAAATCTCCATTTCCTCCTGATCAGCTGGGACTTCAGAGGCAGAGAATAGATGGGGGCGGGACCAGTCAGAATTTTTACTACCGGTTCTCTGAACTACTCAAAATTTCCACTACCGGTTCTCCAGAACTGGTCAGAACCTGCTGAAACCCACCTCTGATCTTACTATGTATTTCTTTGTTTCAACCTGCTGCAAAGTAATCCAAGTTCTTGTTGTGGCCTGCCAGTGGCCAGCACAGCTGGTGGCAGACTCAGACAACGAGGAGGTTGGGGAAGAACATGGGCCAGTCCTGGAGTCTGGGGAAGGCTCTGATGAGTGCTCTGTGTCAGAGGCAGAGATGGGGCCAGGGTTGTCTGACTGTTATCAGCTGCCTTTGGAGTGGGGCAGAAGAACAGCTGGAGCCTGTTCCTGATGTACGCAGGCAACAGCTAAGGAACAAGGACTGACTCGGGAGTAAAGGCACAGATGGATGGTGAATGGCCCCTCCCATAGGGAATAAAGAGGAGTGAAGGGGAGTTTGCAGGAGACAATTAGTTCAATTCATTAGGATGAAGATCTGTTCCTGACTTCTTGCCAAGTAATTGCTGCTACAACATGGTGTTTGGAAGATATCAGCCTGGCAACTCTTCAAGCCTGATAAAGGTCTGTAGTTGTGAAATCTCAAGACTGTTTGCAGGGACTTTGCTGGAGAGGAATTCCCTTTAATCTAAATAAAAGAGGTTTTATCGGGATGAGGAGTCTGCTTCACAATCTTGGGAGGCCTAGATCAGAACAGTTCTATGTATTTCCCACAGAAAAAAGATTAAGATATTCAGACAAAGTGGGCAGAATATGTTTTAACAAAGTGATATGTGTTATTCAAATGTTAATATTATGAACTTTTGTTTCATCGTTGCATTTTCCCCTAATTTTGTCTCTATGATTTTAGGTGTTGCTGTTCTTAACTTACTGTTGAATTTAACTGGGTTTTTAACAATATCTTTTGTATTTCCTTTAAGCTTTTTATTTATATATATAAAGACTTGAGAGCTGCTGCAATAAGACAATTAATACATTTTACAATTACTTAATGAAAATGAGAAAATACAGCAACAGTTGGAGAATTAACTGATTAACTAGGTCCAATTTTGTTGGCCATGTGGCTGAGATATGCTTTGGTCAATTTGATGGATGATCTGTGCCAAGAATTCAATGGAGAGGCAATTCAGACCTATCAATTCTCTTGGACCTCTCAGAATTCCTGATTGGATTTGTCTTCACTGTATTGTAGTCATTCTGGCATTTTTTTTTATCAGGTTGAATTCAGAAGTTGGTGAAAAGAGGAATTATTATTTGATATAGCAGCCATTGGCCCATAACACAACACAGGGGTACTTTAACTAAAACGCCATCAATATAACAATAAAATTCAGCTTTATTGCTTCAAAAAGTTGATTGATATTCTTGAACATAGTCTTGGTTCAATAAGGGGCCGAATGAGGGAAAACAAGAAATTGAAGACCATAGATGTGCTGTTGGAATGTCTGACTTAGAAACTTGTTTTCAAACTTTTTTTTGGTGTGTTTTCATTAAAACATAAGGCTTGTAGCTTGATTTTTGTTGCTGGTAATGTATCATGGGGGAGGGGGCAGTGGCATGATGTCTCAATGGTTAAAGATGCTGAGATTGTCAACTGAAAAGCTGACAGCCTGGGTTAAAGACCCAAGCCCTGTGTGACAGGATGAGCTCCCATTATTTGCCCCAACTCCTAACAGCTTAGCAGTTCAAAAGTATGCCAAATGTCAGTAGATAAATAAGTACCACTTTGGTGGGAAGGTAACAGTGCATATAGATATGCTGGCCACATGACCACAGAAGTGTGTTCAGACAATACTGGCTTCCATGGCTAAGAAATGGAGATGATCACCACCCCTTAGAGTCTGTCATGGGAAAATGTTTATCTTTACCTTCATGTATCATAATCATTTCTACCATTAATGTCTCCATTGTAACCATTTCTAAGTAAATCCTACTTGATTTACTCATTGATGATCATGAGTCTGAGTAATCATGATTAAATCACCTGGGTATTAGGAGAACTGTCCTCTTTGTCAGTTGTTTTATGAGCTCATTTTAAGAGTTGGTTTTCAGCTTTTCATCTCTGGGATGGATGCAAAGGGAGAATCTGTTGAATTGTCATGTCCTTGATTAATCTTGGAAGAGATAAGATTCTGAGATTATTTCTACCTGTTCAGCTTTGTTTATCAGAGATATAAGAAAAAGCTTTCTCTATTGTTTTCAAACTGTGGAACACATTCTTTCTGAGCTTTAGCTCAGAACTTTCCTTTCAAAAAGAGTGTCGGCATATGCCCATCTTGTTAATTGTTTTAATAACTGCATTTTTAATGTTTTTTCTACCAATTCTTTTATAATTTAATGTTTATATTTTGGTAGCCCTCAGAATGGCAGTATAGTGTTGTGGTCCGCTGGTGGCCTGTGGAGCTGGCAGCAGAATCAGACAGTGAGGAAGTTGGGGAGGAACATGGGCAAGTCCTGGGGGCTGGGGAAAGCTCGGACGAGGGCTCTGAGTTGGAGGCAGAGAGGGAGATAGACAGCAGTGAGGCAGAGGAACAGCTGGAGCCCGTTCCCAGTGTGTGCATGCACAGAACTGCCAGAAGACAAGAACAACTCAGAAAGCAGGGGCGACTTGGGAGCAAAGCCACATCTTGGAGATGATTGGTCTCTTCCCTATGAAACAAAAGAGGAGCGAACAGGGAGGGGGCTTTTGCAGGAAACAATTCATTTGTTCGGTAGTTTCAAGAGTGGAAATTTCTGTTCGTGACTCTAAGAGACTCTGTGCCAAGTTTTGCCTTACTCTGCATTTGGAAACAAGTTATGTGGCAGTTTGCCAAATGAGATAAAGTGTGTGATAAATATTCCTTTAAAAAGCTGTTTGGACAAACCTTGCTGACTGTGAATGAAAGTAATTCATAGTTGTGTATATAAAACAAGTTTTTCAGGGACCAATTCCTGCTTCCTGCTTTTTAAGGGAGCATAGGTCAGAACATTTAGCAAGGAGAAAGGAAGGAAGGAAGGAAGGAAGGAAGGAAGGAAGGAAGGAAGGAAGGAAGGAAGGAAGGAAGGAAGGAAGGAAGGGAATAAGAGAGGATCTTATTACTTTTGCTCAGGAGGTGAGAAAATTATGTGCTGAGAAGTTCAGGAATTTGTCATTGGAGATCAGATTTGACAGAAGGTGCAGTTAATTAGTATAATGCATTAGCTGAGTCTTTGCAATTCCATTGTCAGGTGGCAGTGATTGACAGATGACATTTTTTCTATGTTCATGATGTCTTGGAAGCTCATGCAAACATATAATAGATCCAAATTACCAATTCATATAAACCTCCTAATCCAATTTATCAGATGGCCTGAACCAGTATCATCTAAAAATGATACTGGTCATGGATGAATGTATGATATTTCTCTGTCTACATTATTGTCATATTTTACTGATATGTCTCCAGGCACTTTGAAGCACACATTTCCTGTTAACGACGGTAGTGATGCAACTTTTTAAATGTGCTTTACGTTCCCTGGACTGGATATAGACTCATATACTTTGGATCAAATTCATTATTTGATGTTTAAAACCACTATGATTTTTTTTTTACAATTCAGACCACAGAAGCTTCTGTTAAGTACATAGCTGGAGACAAGATTTGAACATGATTTAATTTTTAAATTTTGCTGTGACTTAACTTCTTTTCTTTGCCATTTTTTTAGATGAGATTTCACTGTTTAAAAAATAAAAATGATGGATTTTTGGTGTGCACTTCACAGAATAAAGCAGGGACCAACAAACTTTTTCTCTAAAAGGCCAGATAATAAATCTTTTGGGTTTTGTGGACTAAGCAGGAGTAGCTTGGGAAGAGCCACCACCATGCCCCTGGCCCCCTGCCACCCCAGGGCAGTGGCTTACCTGGTGTGATGAGGTCTGATAAGCAAGTCTTATGTGAAGTTGGAGACTCCATTTGTCCTTCCATTCCTCTACTTCCATAGTGTGGCTGGCAGATCTGCAAGCCAAAAAGTGCAGCAGCCATTGAACAGTTTGACTTTGTTCTATTGCCTGTGCTTGCATAATGTTCAATTCCAATACCGCATGATCACTCCTCCCCAAGGTTCCTATAGCTTCAACACCTTCTACCATTTAGTGAGTGAGAATTAAGTCCAGTATGGTTGATCCCCTTGTTCTCTTCTCTACTATTTGGGGAACAAAGCTGTCTGCTAGGTTTGTTAGGAACCTGTTGGATCTTCCACTTGGTGCAGAGTTTGTCTCCCAATTGATGTCAGGGTAGTTAAAATCCCCCATTACTATTTTGATGTGCTTCCTACATACCTTAGTTAACAGACTAGCTAAAAGTTTTAGGCCAACACAAATATATGTATATTTGTGTTGGCCTACCAGCAAGGAGGCTGCTGATAGGCTGTGCAGCTCACTCCTGGATCTAAACTCCTCACTTTTCTCTGGGTATTAGTTTAGTATTTGGGCCTAGCACTCTATTGCCAAAACCACCTGTCCATTCTTAGTTTGCCAGTTGAACAAAAAGAGCTCTGGGACAGATTTGACCCATGGCCTAGTTTGCTGACCCTCTGAAATAGAATTTCAAATACTGAAAGGAAAAACTCTAATAGTGAGAAAGAGGTAGAAAAAAAAGGAGAAACTTTACCTGAGTTTCTCTGTTAATCTCTTTGATACCATTCTGAAAGTTCACAAATAGATATTCCTAACAGTACTTGAAGAAAAGACAGATGGAATGCGTGACTTACTGCATGTGTATCAGGAAATAAAGACAATAAAAGCTCTTCACAGAAAACAGGATGCAACCTGTTATGCTTCTGAACTTTAATAAAAAAAATATAAAAATTAGCTTGATTCACCCTTGAAAGATGACCATTTTTCTATTAAAAAGAAAAATAGACAAAACACTGTCTTATATCTTTAAAAGGGGAGCTCAGGGGGAAAATGTAAGATTAAATCAAAGAGTCCTGCTACAATGGGACTGAGAAAATGGAAAAAGCTGCCTTTGATTTTATAAAAACCTACATTCTACTCAACATTTAATAACCAAAGATCAAATATAACTTTATTCCAAGAGCCTGAATCTCTTGGTCATCACTGATAAAGGCAGTGAGATTTTAGAATGATAAAATCACACACAGAGACAAAAAGTGACAGGCAATTAACACTTGCCAGTCTAAGAGGAGTGGGATTATAAGAGCATTCCCATAGTTAAAGAAAATAAAGGGACGGGTGTATTAGCTTTTCTATTTAGAGGTTTAGTCCTGGGGCTTTCAGCTATGTTATTGCTGTTAAACTTTTGTAGGTTCAATTTTGCAGTTTTCTAGGCAACATTGTCAGAAGTGGTTTGCCATTGCCTTCTCCTCAGGACTGAGAAAAAAAGGACTGGCCCAAAGTCACCCAGTTGGTTTTTATACTTAAGACAGAACTGGAATTCAAGACTTCCCTGTTTCTCATCTTTATCCAGAGGTGGGTTTCTGCAGGTTCTGACCAGTTCTGGAGAACGAGTAGCGGAAATTTTGAGTAGTTCGGAGAACCAGTAGTAAAAATTCTGACTGGCCCTGCCCCATCTATTCTCTGCCTCCCAAGTCCCAGCTGATCAGGAGGAAATGGGGATTTTGCAGTAACCTTCCCCTGGAGTGGGGTGGGAATGGAGATTTTATAATATCCCTCCCCTGCCACACTCACCAAGCCACGTCCAGGAAGCCATGTCATGCCCACCAAGCCACACCCACAGAACCAGTAGTAAAAATTTTTGAAACCCATCACTGTCTTTATCCACTACTTTGAACTGGCTCTCATGTCTTCATTATTAGACATGTTTAAAGATTCTAACTGTGGAATGAAAAAAAGTTTAGGTTTGAAATGTGGAGACTATTCCGCTTGATTTTTGATGGCAGGAAAGGCATCCGGCCAATAAACACTCAGCTCCATTCAGCTGTGCAGACTCCACCCCGCAAGGGATTAAGGCAGTGGTGAAATCCAAATTTTTTTACTACCGGTTCTGTGGGCGTGGCTTGGTGAGTGTGGTGTGGCTTGGAGGGGGAAGGATATTGCAAAATCTCCATTCTTACCTCATTCTGGGACCAGCCAGAGGTGGTATTTGCCAGTTCTCCAAACTGCTCAAAATTTCCACTACCTGTTCTCCAGAACCTGTCAGAATCTGCTGGATTTCATCCCTTGGTTATGGGGTCGTTAAAAGGAGATGATGATTCGGCTTGATTTTCTTAACAACAGTTCAACTTTAAATAGTTTTAGGCGATACCCTAGGAATTCTATTTAGCCACTGCCTTCTGTACCCTTCCCCTTTAGATGTATTTGCTTATTTTTATAGTACTAATATCTATATCAGAGAAGGGAACATAGACCAAAAGTTCAGATACCAACCCAACCTCATAATTTAAATCAACTGTTTGTGTCAACTATCTGCTTTACAAATTGATCTGATGGTCTTCAGGCTTGATCCCCCAAATGTCCACAAATGCTCTCATTAAAATGAAACTACTGAATGCTTCAAAAATAACAGCATTAACCTCTAGGTTTTTTTTCTCCCCTTTAGCATCAAGCTGTTTTTTTAAAAGCTTTTTTTCTTTACTTATAATCCAGATAGCCTTTGAGTTACAAGCACAGTTGAGCCCAAAATTTATGTTGCTAAGCGAGACAGTTATTGTTAAGTGAGTTTTGCTCCATTTTATGACTTTTCTTGCCACAGTTATTAAGTGAATCACTGCAGTTGTTAAGTTAGTAACATGGTTGTTAAGTGAATCTGGCTTCCCCATTAACTTTGCTTGTCAGAAGGTCACAAAAGATGATCACATGACCACAGGACACTGCAACCGTCATAAATATGAGTCAGTTGCCAAGCCTCTGAATTTTGATCACGTGACCATGGGGATACTGCACAGGTGAAATGCTCCCGATTTGGACCGGATCGCCCGATCTGGTAGTGATGGCGGCGGGTGGTTCAGAGAACCGGTAGCCAAAATCCCTCCCCCACCACCATGCTCAGCTGAGTCGCATGATCATCAGAGGCTTTTTTCTTTTACTTTTAAAAACATTTTTTCTACAACCTCTTCTGACGAAAAAAAGCTTTTAAAAGTAAAAAAAAACCCCTCTGATGATCGGGTGACTCAGCTGGGATCCTCAGAGGCTTTTCAAAGCATTTTTTTCTGCAACCTCTTTGCCGAAGAAGTGGTAAAAAAAAATGCTTTGAAAAGTCTCTGACGATCCCAGCTGAGTTGCCTGATCAGCAGAGAGGCATTTTTTAAAATGCTTCTCTGACAATCCCAGCTGAGTTGCCTGATCGGCAGAGAGGCTTTTCAAAGCATTAGAAAAAATGCTTTGAAAAGTTTTTTTTTAAAAAAAAGTTGGCCACGCCCACCCAGTCACTTTACCCCACCATCACCAAGCCACGCCCACAGAACCGGTAGTAACACATTTTACATTTCACCCCTGGGATACTGTAACAGTTGTAACTGTGAAAAACTGTCATAAGTCACCTTTTTCAGTGCCATTGTGACTTTGTACAGTCACTAAATGAACTGTTGTAAGTGTCAACCTTGGAGCCATCTTTGAGTGTCTTCAGGGCTGGGGCTGTGGGAAAGGGAGGGGGGAGTAGAGAAAGTTGAGGGGAATATGTAGTCAAAATGACATTCTTTCTCCTGGGAACCAAGGACACTCTCACCAGCACCTGGAGGAGCGTGGATGAGAGACATCCAGGATGGGGAGAGAGACCTGATTGGGGCATGTGATGGTTGTGTGTAATGTGGGGAAGAACTCTGGATTTTAAACTGGGTAGGGAAAACCCGGGGGACTTCAGACTCAGGTTTTCACCAGCTGTGCCAATATGACATGCCTAATAAATCTATACTTTGAGGAACCCTGCCTTGGAGTCTTAATTTCCTAAGGGCTGTTACTTGGAACCCTGACAGTAAGTTGAGGACTATCTGTATTATGTAAATAATTTTAAGTTTTAGGAAAAAAAGAATTATGGTATAGTCCAATTACAGTATATTAAAATTGAAACGGCACTTGCTGTAATTATCAGTTATTATTTAAAGGGCAAACAATGGGAAATACTTCATGATAGGAGAACAATAAGGGCACACTAGCGCAAAATACTGTGTTAATGTTTGAAAATTAAACTGATTTACTAACATATTGTGAGCTGGGTGCTTTTCTGAACTGTATTATGTAGTTTTAAATTGAGAAATAACTTCAGCTGAAATGTCTTCATTCAGCCAGAGCAGAGAAGATCTTCATCTTCTCTGGGTGAGAGAGATCAATTGATTATCTTCAATTTTTTTCGTCAATATTTGGATGAAAGAAAGTGTTTGAACACTTCTAATTTTTCCGCTTTAGCTATTTTTGTTTTGTTTAATCTATATCAGTGTATCTGTTGCGTTTTCTCTCCTTTTTTTGTATGTCATAATTAAAACAAAAGAATGATTTCCAAAATCTCAAGGTGAATTGTTTTCCAAAAGATGTCTACATTTGCACAATCATCACTATTTCCCCAATACTGCTTTGTGTCTGTGTGTGGGGTGTCTCTGTGTGTGGGGTGGTGGTGGTTGTGGTGGTAGTATTGGTATTGCTGCTACTATCCATCTCTCAGGCTGCAGTGAAATAATTTCAGTCATGAGTTGCTACCGGTTCGCCCCGGATCGGGAGGCTCTGCCTACCCGCCCAGACACTACTGCACATGTGTAGAAGTATCGCGCAAGCGCACAAGCAAACCAGTAGCAAATTAAATTGAAAACCACTACTGAATGATTTGATAATAGTGGAAAGTTATGCCAAACCAAATTATTAATATTTGATGTGAAATAACTTTCCCTTGTAATATTTAGCCAAGGATTTCGAAAAATATAAAACGAAGCATAGAATACATGTTGGTAGCAGATAACTCCTTGATATACATACATACACACACACACACACACACATACATACATACATCAACCATGTGTACATCAACCATGTATGTATGTATGTACATAATTATATACCTATTTATGCACATGAGCGTATGTATTGTATGTATGTATGTATGTATGTATGTATGTATGTATGTATGTATGTATGTAATCATACACCTATTTATGCACTCTCATGTGCATAAATAGTTATATGATTAGAGGATGGTGCTGTAAATGAGTTCCTAACATGGTTTAATGGAAAGCATTGTTTGCTGCTAATGATCAAATAGGTATTATAGGCTGAGCTTGTGAGAATGATTTCCTTTCTTACTGAAGTTTAATGAAATCGGCATCAGTGCAATCACAGAATTATTTCTCAGCCACTTCAATAGATGTTACTAATTCACACTTCAGAATGCATCCCTAAAATAAAAGCGATTTAATTTATTGTCAGTTTTCATTGCGCTTGTGCCTACTTTTTTGTTCTCCTGAATAATGTTCAAATATTAATGTACAAATTCATACCACCCACTACTTTTCATTGCTGGTTTAAAATGGAAGACTGATCAGACATTTTAAAGATAAGAGGACCTGCAGATTGCTGACAGGGGGCTTCTCATTCCAAGATACCAAGGCTATAGCATTTTGCCTGCAAATTCAAAACACTGAAGAATTGACAGGCATTAATATTTTGAATGCATAAATACAAAAAGGACAGATGAGCTCCTGATGAATACTGCTTAAAATTATCACTTGTCTTCCTGAAAAGAATACATTAAATTTCTAGTACTCTCGGAAGATATATCTTTTGTGATATGGAACAATCTGTGTGAAATTGGAGATAAGAAATGTTAGAGTTTCTCCCAGTTAAACCACACCTTACATGCAATGATGTATAACAATACGACAGAGTACAAACATGGTTGATGTGGAGAATGTGCTTGACCTCTTCTCTGCTACCATTTCCATTCTTCTACCTACCCTCCCTCCAGCAGTTTTTCTCTTGATGGAGAATGAAATATTCTTGTGCTTAGAACTCCAGAGTGGGAAAAGTTGTTGTGAAAGGAGAAGAATGAAATAGGGCATTTTCAGTGGTGGGATTCAAGTAATTTAACAACCGGTCTCTTCCCTAATTATTTCTTCCAACAACCACTTTGCCAAACTGCCCAGAAAGTTAACAACCGGTTGTCCCGAAGTGGTGCCAACTGGCTGAATCCCACCACTGGGTATTTTCAGGCAGAGAAAGTTTGGTCATTCTCCCTCTTGCTTTAATAATCCTGATGTCATGCTTGAAAAATCAGGACCGCACATGAAGTTCCAATTGCATTGATTTATTGCTCATGCCTCTCCACAGGAATCAAACTTAACTAATGGTTAGTGCTATTTTGGTGCTAGATAATGATTAATGGAATTCAGGGTGAGTTGGACTTAGTCCATTTGTGGCTATGTAGAGACTCTAGACTGATTCCTCTTTTGATTCTGCCCCCAGGTCCTGCCACTCCTTCTCCCACATCTGTAAAACAGAACAGAATGAAACAGAACGGAACAGAACAGAACAGAACAGGAGTGGGAAGGGACCTTGAAGGATAATTGGAGGCTAAATTTAGTCCTTTAGTATTTGAATACAATTATCTATATCCAGCGATGAAATCCAGCCGGTTCTATTCGGCTTGGTCGAACCAGTAGCGATGCCCACCCGTGTGGACATCGTAAGATTGCTTTTTGCAACATTTTAAGCCCCTGCGCATGCGCAGAAGGCTTTGTGCAGTGGTGGAATTCAAGTAATTTAACAACCGGTTCTCTGCCCTAATTATTTCTTCCAACAACCAGTTTGCTAAACTGCTCAGAAAGTTAACAATCAGTTCTCCCAAACTGGTGCAAACTAGCTGAATCCCATCACTGGCTTTGTGTATGCGCGGTGTGCGCACATTGGCGAATTGATAGGGAAGGTAAGTGAATTTCACCCCTGTCAATATCTGAATGCGGCCTCTAGTTTCTAGTTTGGCCCTCACTGATTTTCATTTTTAATCTTCTCTATATCTAGAGTTTTAAGGAAAACCATAAACCTCTCCCAAAGGTGCTTTTTCAAGAGGCAACTGGACTTCCTTGTTTTTCTTTGAAGACATTTCGCTTCTCATCCAAAAAGCTTTTTCAACTCTAACTGAATGGTGGAGAATGGAAGGATTTATATTCCTTTCAGGTAGCTGGTCATTTGAATTCTTTTAAAGAGTCACTGAGGCCACTTGGAAGTTTTTCTGTGTCCTTAAATCTTTCCCACCATCCAGTCAGAGCTGAAGAAACTTCTTGGGATGAGAAGCAAAACATCTTCAAAGAAAAAACAAGGAAGTCCAGTTATCTCTTGAAAAAGCACCTTTGAAACAACCATGACCTGAATAAGTAAGAATCTCCATAGCCATAAACCTCTCATTGATTTATTTTATTGATCAAATTTATCTACCCCCTATCCCACTGCTGAAGTGACTCTGGGAGGTTTAGAGATTTTTTTTAAAAAACCCTATCAATTCCACACAAAAGGCAAAATTACAAGGTAAAGTTGAAAAGACAGAGTTAAAAGGGTGGAGTTAAAAAGATGGAGGAATCACCGTCATATCACCAACCACCCCCAGGGTTGCAAACTACTCTTGGATTCACGTGTCAGTTGACAAAGTCAGATCTTAACATTCTTCCAAATGACCAGAAGGATGGAGGGCAGCTTCACCTTCAGAGGGAGAATATTCTACAAGGCTGGCAAAATGGCAGAGAAGGCTTTCTTCCTGAACCCTGCCAGTCCAAATTCTTTAATCAACAGTAAAGGAGGTTGAAAAATGTCAACTCTAAATCATTTTCCCACTGTTACTAACCATGAACATGAATAGTTGCTGGACCATTTGGTTTGGTGTCTTTTTGTTTGTTTGTTTGTTTTGTTACTGTTAACTAAATGGATGTTTCCTGTTAAAGAGATGTTTTCCCAATTATTTTGCATCTTTACTTCATGCTCATTCTCCATTTCTGTTAATTCTTTTCAGATAGGCTATGTGGTTTATATTATATGGGATATTCAGGTCAAAATGCTTTCCCCTTCATGTCTGAGAAAAAGAAATCTTGCTTTCTAAATCATTGCATCTAATAATTGTCCATTTATTTGTTTGTTAAATTTATATACCTACCGATCTCATTCACGTCTGTAACATACAGAAAACAATAACAACATACAGAAAACATAACAACAAGAATCATTAAAATGGTAAAAGGGTAGATAAGAAAAACGGTTGATTTCTTGAGCTCCACATGCTGACAGTATTGTGAAGCTGTCATGCACAGTACAGATTAATCCAATAATAATAATTTATTAAACTTGTATATTCCCCAATGATACTGATTAATAATATATTAAACTAGGACTAGAATCATTTGATCTAGTCAATATACATTTGATCATTATTGGGCACAGACTTTCATTTTATATTGAAACTATGTACGTTTCCTTCCTTTCATCATTCATCATTCTCCTCTTCCCCTTGCTGGATTTACCTTTTCATTTTACCCAGTCAGTTGCAACTGTGCACTCTTCTCTGCGTTGTTCTGCATTTCTTAAAAGCCTGTTATATATGGTATAATATGCTTATGATTAATAACCTTTGAAATATTATTCCAGGATAATTAATAGCTTAATATTTCTCATTGATTAAGGTTTTGTCTATCTTCTCTTTTAAAGGTGGCATCTTGGCTAAATTGCAGCACATTGGAGCGCACATCCTACTAATGCTAAAGACATTAACCTGCAAAGGTAGGGGGGCTCACTGTGATGTTTAAAATAAAGGCAGTCTACGTGTTTAATGTCATAATTTGCTTTTATTTAAATGCAAGCATTAGACTGACTATAGTGAGTACCAGTAAATCCTGAGTCAAGTTAGACCTTGCTGATTTCCTTTTTTCATTTGCCAGATAAGAAAATATTTAGAAGGTTGAGGTGATTATTTTAATTCAGTGTGCTTTGTGATGGAGAAGATGACAGATGATAGGATTGAAGTCTCTTTAGAGACTTTTTAAAAAAATCTTCTCTTTTTAGACTTTTCTACTCTGGGTCTCCCACATTTCACAATCTGGAAGTGAAGCCATCTTAAGAATTCCCTGTCCAGTTTTTATTCGATGGCATGATATTTTGTCCAGACTGTATTTACTAAAGATGTTTGTTTGTGTCTTACCCTTCTTTAACTGATAAATATCACCCAGAGATTTACCATTTGGTGGAGTTTAGAAGTGGAAAATGGTGGGAAAAGAGTGTCTGTCAATTTCCTCTGGTTTTTTTTTTAACCAATCATTTAATTCTCTACCAATGAATTGATTTAAAAAGAAAACATCTCGGCTTTTTATAGTTCTGCTGGCAAATAAGAAATGGAATTGGAGGACAGCAACCAGTGATTAAAAAAGATGGACTGTAATAGACTGACAGTAGCCAATAAGAGTGAAAGTGTTTCTTTAAAAACAGTTGACAGTCATCACACAAATCAGATAATGCAACCTGAGCCAGCACGGATGACAAAAGATGGCAAAAATTACTTGGATGCAGATTGAAAAAAACATAGGTAGAAGTTGCATTAGATGCTAGATGGGGGTGGATTGAGAAAAATGTCTTGTGTTGCTGCTTTTCCAAAAATTATGGATGGTTATCTTTGCAGCAAGTCAAAAATGTGGATCTGACCTTAATAAAATTATTTTTGTACTGTATATTCCCCCCACATCCCATTTTTAATATAGTCTTCTTTGTTAAGCAAATATTTGAGTGATGGGAATTAGATATTCCTGATCATAGTGCAATGGTGTTCAATGGTGTAATAAGCATTGTAGGGTCACATTATAAACAGGGTTTATTATCATCTGTGCTGAAGAGTTAAAAAATCAGTATGAGAAATTAATACATTTGAGATGTATATGTATATGGTTAAAGGTAAAGGTTCCCCTTGCACTTATGTGATAGTCGTTCCCAACTCTTAGGGGGCAGTGCTCATCTCCGTTTTAAAGCTTAAAAGCCAGGACTGTCTGAAGATGTCTCCATGGTCATGTGGCCAACATGACTAAATGTCAAAAGCGCACAGAATGCTGTTACCTTCCCACCTATTTTTCTACTAGCATTTTTTACATGTTTTCGAACTGCTAGGTTGGCAGAAGCTGGGACAAGTAACGGGAGCTCACCCTGTTACGTGGCACTAGGGATTCGAACTGCTGAACTGCCAACCTTTCGATCGAAAAGCTCAGCGTCTTAGCCGCTGAGCCACCATGTCCCTCTTGTATATGTACAGTATTTAAGCATTAAAATTAAAATGCATGCAAGTTGTATGCAAAAGATATACTGTATTTTAGGCAAAACTTGGAGAATAGGTTTCCAAGCAGACAGCATTTCTTCTGACTCTTTTATGCCATTTAGGCTTCAATAATGCTATGTCATTATATAGCACACATTGTTCTCAATGGCATTTTAGAAGGAATGAATGGTAATTTTGGTGACTGCCAGTTGCATCTGGCCATTAGGATAATTCAAATATTTCCTCCAATTAGGCAACACACACACTTGCTTTTGAAATTCATTCATCTTCAGAATGTTTAAAGGGAATATGTTTCCTCCCTATCTTTTCTCTTGTGTGCCCTACTGGAATCCAAATCGGTGTAATGATTCTCATCAAATGATGAAATGAGCACCCCGCAATATTAAAGATCACTTCCTATTCAGAATAGAAATATGTACTGCATAAAAAGGCCAGGGAAATTGTTTCTTGCTGGGATATAATTAATGGCAGGATTGATTGAACAATGCCTTTCAGGCCCTTTAGACCTTGAAAAGTGAAACCATTTAATTGCTGGTTGGAAGAATACTCAAAAAATAAAGGGATATTAGAAAGGAATATCATGCTACTTTGATGGTGTCGCCAAGAATACCATATGGATATGTTCCTTAATTTACTAGTCAGGAGACATGGGCTTTACTTTTGATAGAATGTTTCAGCCAGTCATGAGTGCAGATATGCCTCAAGTTGTGCCTAAGAAGTGTGTCTCAATGACACTGGTGCTTGTAAGCAAACATTTTTCATTTTCATGGGATGGTTTAATCTTTAAGGCAACAAGTAAGCAGCTGCAAACATATTAATATTTTTCATAACTAATATATACTGTGTGGTCAAATGCCTGGACTTTCAAACACCAAATATATATGTAACTTGAAGACTGATCCAGTCAAGATTCTTCCCAGAATGCTGAAGATATTTTTGACATTCCTCGCATATCTGTGTTTGTTATGGAAAAGAATGTGAGAAATACTATTGTATCTTATCCCTTTCCGTGTAAGATTGAATAACTATTGCTCATACACTACACTGTACACATCAGACATGAAGTGACCTCATGCATAGTAGTAGGGAAAACAGTAAGATTATTTGCAGTAAGTATGAACCTGTCAGGTTCCAAGAACCAAGAAAAACACATGGAGTTGCTTCTGAGTATTTTCTGCATTGTTGTTGCCTGCAGACAGAATCTTGCCAGAGTAAAGTAACTACTATATATGCATAATGATAAATATGGATACATTCTGTAAACTGCTAGGGAGGGGGCATCTTAGCCCTGTTCTTGCCTAGCAGACTTTCACAGCTACATTGGCTCTTTGCTCTCTGGGAAGCAGCCCTTCACTTTGGGACTCCAGATTACATTCCACTCAGTAGTGGGTTCCACTTACCTTTGCTACCGGTTTGGAACTGTGAGTGTGCGCATGTGCAGAACCTTCTGCACATGCACAGAGTGTCCGTGATGATGTCCGGACAGGTGGGTGGAGTCTCCCACCGCCACCACTACCGGTTCACCCAAACTGGGGTGAACCGGTAGAAACCCACCACTGATTCCACTACAGAATCATATGATAGAAGCCTTTTTATTCCTTTTTATCCATACTTTTCTCCCTACAGAAATGTTTCTCTTTGGGTTTCAGGCTAAATAAAAAATATCGTGGAAATGATCGTGAATGTTTTATAGAATGTAGCATGGGGGAAAAAAAATTTAGGCAGAGTCAGAAACAATCTGAGAACAAGATGAAAGTAATCAGTCATAAAATATCTGCAGACAGAGAATAACTAGGCCAGTAAGTTGAACGGTAACAAGGTAAGCAGTGTATCAAATTGGTGGAGAAAAAAAACCCATCGCCTCGAGAGAACAAGATTGAATGAAACTTTCTTATTGCTTTTTGTGATAGTGTGTACTGCATATCTCCTTATTGTATTTGTTTCTGGTTGGGTCTTGGAGCTTGTCAGGTGAAATTAAAACTTTGACATTATAGATAAATGGTCTGTTGGCTAAAGAGAACAATGGAATTAAGCTGCTTTCATGGCTCATTAATAAATCCTTGTATGCTGGTTAACATCTAACATGGGATAGTATTTTCAAATTGCCATTTACTACTGAGTTTGCAATTGATTTTACTCAGTGTCCAGCATAAAACTCTGCTGGGGAATTGCTTGGTTTCTGTTTTAGAAAAACAGAATAAAATGGCATGAAACCATAATGAACAAACAATTCCTTCTTCCAATAAGAAATATGTGTTGAAGGGATTTTCCATGCAAGGTTCTATATTGAGTTCCACCACGTTATGAAACAGCATGTAGGTTGCAGGAACTCTGGAAAGAACCGTATCTGAGAGTCTCTCCATGCAGTCCATGCATTCAGCAGATGCTGTGACAGGACCGTCTGCACCTGAACAGAGTACAATGACTTGAAGTGATTAAAATTTGTCATCCTACAGAAAATCTACCTTATCTCAAATTGTTTATATATAGACAACTTCAACTGAAGGCATGAAGGTCAAGGAAGTTCATATACATGGCAGGAAATGGGGGGCAGTAGGCCAATTGCTAATTACATGATTGGTAAGTGTCCATAATCTGAAACCATCAGGATGACCCATATGTGTTCTTTTTTCCCACCTCATTATTTTATTTATTTGCTATTCTTATTTACATATGGAATTTAAATGCAGAGGAAATGCAGGTAAAGGCAAGTATTTTGAGTGTTCTACACAAATCTATTTTTTGAAAATCAAATCTTAAAATCCATACAGTCCATCCCAGAGAAATGAAAAGAGCCAATATAACCACAAAGCCAATCTAAAGAAATGCATTAAGAGGAAACAGGAAAAGGAAAAACCAATCTAAGAATAAACATTAAAATCTCCAACAGAGAAAAAGAATTCAAGTAATACAGTCAATAATATTGTAATAAGGCCTCAAAGGGCCTGGGCGAACAGAAAGTGTTTAGTTTAGAACTCTGAAACTAGACAATTTTCCTTGAAAGAGTACCAACACAGCTGAAGTATCACCAACAGGAAGGACCATCTCATTAAGCTTCATTGGCAAGGGAGAAATAGAAAAAGTACCATAAAGATGAAGAAGATAGGAGTAAGCACATGTGAGAAATGGCATTCCTTCATATAAGGTTTAGTTCTGAATAAGTGAAGAACTTTATAGGTCAAAACCAGCATTGTGAATTGGGCTCACGAACAAACTGGGAGATTGAGGAAACTGATGGAGGAGAATATTTGTAGCACAGGGTTGAAATGAGGGGTCCTTGGTGCTTTCGGAGTGTGGTTATTTTATTGCAGACATTTCGTGATCATCATCAGTGCTACTGGCCCTCCCTGGCTCAGGTGATCCGCAGGGCTGTGTTTAAGGGTCTGAGCCTCCATGAGGTGACCAGGGAAAGGAGAAGCTGCCTCCATGTTGGCCACATCACCCTGTTCACTAGGGCTTATTTTTGGGATAGGGCTTATATTAGGCCCATCCCCCCCAAAAAAAAATCAGGCTAGGATTTATTTTCAGGGTAGGTCGTATTTTCAGGGAAACATGGTAGTAAGAAATGGTGTTTGCCCTCAATTCATATTCTAGTAGCTTGCTCTGTCAGTGTTGGGGGAGGAGTAGTCTTGATGATTCTTTGGCTGAGTTGTTTGCTGTTAGCTCTTTTGGCAGTTCCTTGATTGGGTTATTATTTACTTCATGGTTGTTGATCTGATATTAATCTTGGTGTTAATCTCTGTTTATCTGGGTGTGGATTGCTGTTGGGAAGATGTTTTAGTATTTCCCCCCTTTTTAATTGTCTTGTTGATTGTCTCTTTTGAATGGTATATAGACGTTGTTTATGTCTGTGTGCTTATTGATGTCTGATTAGTCAATATGCCAGGCCTCCAGGAATTTTTTTGGATGTGGCTTGGTCTAGTGACCAACTCTGTGACCATCTTTGCTGTCTGAAACAATTATTCAATGTTGTCCTTAGCAGGATGTGATCTGGCTGCAACATCTGCCCACCCCATTGATCACCATGGTTGATTTAGCTGATATGGCTGGCTAAGTGAGTTTCCACTTTCTCCCTCAATGTTCCATGTGCATTCCTCCCAAAACCGCACACTCAGTGTAAGAGTATGGCCATCCTAGATAGGAGGAATATACCAATCTTTGGTCAAGGGTATGTGATAGACGTAGTCCCTTTCCAGAACTTTCAAACAAACTATATGTAGCAAAACATATACATAATATGCATATACTACTACCAACAGTCATTTTGGGGAGTATAATACACTATGAATTTTAACTTTTGGTCATATTTAACACAGATTGCCAATATCCCTGAGGAATTTAATTGTCCACCTTGTCTAAGCCATTTAGCTCATCTGAATTTAAAACATATTGAAGAAAGAATACCAGTCATTGTCTCAATGTTTATATGCAAATGCCATTATGTATGCTCCAGGGAGCTGTGAAATGGTAATACATTTTGGCCTGGGGCAGCTAATGCTAATGTAATTTGAAAGGGCTGCATTTGTTGGATGGAGTTTTGTCAGCAGTCTTTGCAACTGGTTCATAAAAGTTAGTTGTTTTTAGCTTGTGTATGTTGCTTCAGCTCTTTGTACTACAACACATCAAACACCCATTTTCTATTTAGTGGAGATGACATGTTGCATAATAGCTTGTGTGTGTCATCCTCTCTAACATGCAGCTAAAATGAGATGAAAGTTTTAAATTGAGTATAGCATTGGTGGTTCAAAGGCCAAATTCATTACATGTGAATACTCTACCCAGGACAATAGAAAGAGAATTAAGTGCAAGCCTACTCTTCAGTAAATGTTGCCTTTTGCCAATACTGAATTCTTAGACACCTTTTCTGGATGGCCTCTTCTAATATTTATCGCATGCAAGATGTAGCAGCAGCCATTTTCTAATTTTGTTTTGTCCCCATTGTGAACCTTTTCGAAAAAAGGGAGGGAGGAAGGAATTCAATTCTGACTTTTTCCAAACTCAAAGATGCTCTCAGATCCTGGATCTCAGCTTTTGTGTGGGATTGATATTGCTTTCAAGTTTGAGAAGCTGGGACATAATGGGCCTTGATTATTTGAGGACTTAGTAATGTTGGCAGGGAATGAATAAGGCTTTATAAATAAGTTTTTATCAAGATGGATAGATAGCTTTATGAGGCTGTCTGCTCCATCCTTCTGCTTCTTTTGATTTTTGTGTCTCGCCTACCCTAATTTTATATCAGTGTTTACTTTGTTTTTTTGCCTTCTGGAGCCAAATAGGAATTTGCTAACTAAAGATTGACTGAGGCGGTAGTTTTTATTTATTTGTTTTATCTTCCCTATCTTCTTGCTAAAAAGAGCAGTTATGAGTTTATTTGCTAAGTAAATTTGTTCATATTTTTAGTTCGGCAAATATGTGTGGAAAATGCAGAAAGGGAATAGAAAAACTGGGCACCGTCTGTTGAGGATTGCAACTCAGGGCTGTTGGACCCATAGACTAGATATGAAGTGGCCTTATGGCTGATTTTCCTGATTAGCATGTTTAGTGTTCTGGTATTGCCTCCTATTGAGTCATAGTAATTATATATGGATTAGGGAAGCAATGACCCTCCAGCTATTATTAGCCTACATATTCTATCTTCACAGGTCATTGGCCAGGCTGTTTAGTATGAGAAGTGTTGTGGTCCAATAACAACTGAAAGTCTACAGTACATTATTATATAAATAGGATTACTACATCTGGATGCAGAAATTTAAATGACCACAAATAGCAGCAAAGAGATACAGAAAACACTTTGGTGCCAATTATTGGTGATCTGCAGTTTTGAGGCTCACATCCTATAAGCCTTAATATAACCCTTCAACATTTTTCAGATAATGTATTGTTTATGCTCATTTCAGGCTATGAAGAATATAAATATTTTTGCCTCAGTAAAATTATATTAAGAGGGTGTCCTCTTAACTGGCAATCAGGGCATGGCTACTTTTTTATATAATTAAGCACAGATGGAACTAAAGTGGAAAAATAAAGATAAGTATATCAGACACAAACAACCAGACCCACACGTGTAGTGTTCAAACTAGCTACTTTATTGTTCTATGCCAATTTCACAGGAATTTTCCCAGGTGAATGATCAAGTATTAATTGACTTAAAAAGACAGGAGGAAAAAAAAGCTTGAAATCTAAAACCTGATGTTCAGACATGTCTGCCTGCCTGACTACACCCGCACCCCACCCCCAGTGTATATGTATAAAGCCCACAATCTGTGTATACTAAAGTAGGCGAATCTTCTGGCAATATGTAGCTTTGTTCTTGTCTTCTATATACAGACAAATTTTGCTAGATGAGTCTGTGAGCTTTTTGTTGAATAAGTCAAATCTTGACCTAAAGAAGGGGTTTATCATCTGTACAACTGACAATTTTAGCCACGCCTGATATGAAGACTAACCATAGCTGCACAGGATTGTGGCCTTAAACTATCTAAATTTTTATTTTCAAAATATTAATTTTCAATCTTTTATGAACGAGTAGAACTTCTTTCTTTAAAAAAAAAGCCCAAACAAATATTTGAAAATTGACAGAGCAGCAGTAACTCAGAGTATCTCACCCATGAGACAATCTCTGTCTTAACTTCAGTTCTTATTAGCTTCACGTCAGTTTCTTCATCCACATTGAGTGAAGCTCAAGAGGGGTCTTGCTAAATTCACAGCGTGCTGTCTCCTGAAAATAAATCTACATTCTTGTCAACATATTGAAGCTAGTTTTATTTTGATGGAAAGATGTACTGGTATGTTTTTAAACTCTTTGTGATCAATTATAGAGCTACAATTATGAAAGCATGAGTCAGTTCCTAAAATGTGATAAATAAAATCCTTCTCCTTTGGTCAGATATTATGTTTAATGTTTGGAGTCAGAGGTTGTGGAACCTATATTATAGGTTTAAGAGAACCAACAAATTTAATTTGCTTTTCATTTCCTGAGACTCCACGAGAACATCTCTTTTTTTTTTGGACAAGTTTTGGAATGCAGACAATGTAGCCTGAATGAAGGCAAATATACATGCCTCATGGGGGATTTTGGCATCTTTGATAGAGTAATTGGTGTGACTTAAGATAGAAATGTTGAGAACTATGAGAGAATCCTTGTGAACAAAACCAAGGCCAATTTCATACATGACCACAGTCCCTTCCTTGACCTTTGTGCATTCAACCTCATTTAAAAGCAGTGAATATTCTGATGAAGGATTGTTGCACTATTTTTATGGTATTTATTTTAATTAATTGTGGCAGGTTCTTAAAGAGATGGGAGTACCAGACCATCTTATTTGTCTCTTGTGAAACCTATATCAAGAAGCAACAGTGAGAACGGGTCAAGAAGCAACAGTGAGAACTGGACACGGAACCACTGATTGGTTCAGAATTGGGAAAGGAGTCTGGCAAGGCTGTATACTGTCACCCTGCCTATTTAACTTATATCAATTGTGGGTTGCTACCAGTTCACCCTGGTTCAGGAGAACTGGTAGTTCTCCTGAACTACCAGTTCATCTGCCCGGACATCATCAAATATGATCTACGCATGCACAGAAGCTTTGGCGCATGCACAGATGGGGCGCACATGCATGAGTGAAGCGAGCACACGTGAGTGAACCAGTAGCAAAGGTAAGTGAAACCCACCCCTGACTTATATGCAGAGCACATCATGAGAAAGGCGGGGCTAGATGAATCAAAGATTGGAATTAAGATTGACAGGAGAAATATCAACAACCTCAGATACGCAGATGACACCACTCCAATGGCAGAAAGTGAAGAGGAACTAAAGAGCCTTCTGATGAAGGAGGAGGGTGTAAAAGTTGGCTTGAAACTCAACACTAAGAAAATTAAGATCATGGCATCCAGCCCTCTCAATTCCTGCAAATAGATGGGGAAGAAATGGAGATAGTGACAGATTTTATTTTCCTCAGCTCCAAGATCACTACAGAAAGGGACGGCAGCCAAGAAATTAAAAGATGCTTGATCCTGGGGAGGAAAGCTATGGCAAATCTAGACAGCCTACTAAAAAGCAATTACCCTGCCAACAAAAGTGCATATAGTCAAGGCTATGGTTTTCCCAGTTGCAATGTATGGCTGTGAAAGTTGGACCATAAGGAAGGCTGAGTGCCTAAGAATTGAGGCCTTTGAACTATGGTGCTGGAGAAGACTCCTGTAAGTCCCTTGGACTGCAAGGCAATCAAACCAGTCATTCGTAGAGGAGATCAACCCTGACTGCTCTTTAGAAGGCCAGATCCTGAAGATGAAACTCAAATACTTTGGCCACCTAATGAGAAGGAAGGACTCACTAGAGAAGAGCCTAATGCTGGGAAAGATTGAGGGGAAAAGAAGAAGGGGACGGCAGAGAATGAGGTGGCTGGAGTCACTGAAACAGTAGGCATGAGTTTAAATGGAGTCCAGAAGATGGTAGCGGACAGGAAGGCCTAGAGGAACGTTGTCCATGGAGTCATGATGGGTCAGACAGGACTTCACAACTAACAACAACAACATTTTAATTTTATTTATAGAAACATGTATTTTCTTTTGCTGCTCTTAAAGATTCCCTAAACAGGTTTTCCAAAACCTGAAAAAAACAACAAACAAAATGAAGGCAACTGCTGGTAAAATTAGTGGGATGTTTTTATATCTTATATATTTTATATCTTAAAAGGCTGCCAAGATAACACTAACTTGACTGCCCTACCAAATACATCAAGAAAGAGCTTGTCAGCTTGTTTTTTGGCAGAAGGTGGTCCCCAGAAAGGTGAGATTTCATGGAATCTCAGTCACAAAATAGGGGGAAAGGATGACTGTTAAGTCCAGCCTGTGCTGAGTGCAAGAATTCAGTTTACGCTATGGGTATCCAAACTTTTGATTGGCCTGGGCCACATTGAGTGAAGAGGAATTGTCTTGGGCTACATATAAACTGTATATAATACTGTTAATGAATATAAATAAAATAATAATGTTAAAAGTTTACAGTTTTGCAGGCTGTAATACTAGCTGTCATGGCCTCATGCAGACTACAAGCTGTGGGTTGGACTCCCCTAATTATATCATCTTCCAGATGATTGTTGATCCTCCTCTTCATCATATCTAGCAATGGGAAAATGCATTCCACTCTTGCTAATGTGTTCCCTGTTTAATAACTTTTATTCTTATGAATTTTTTAAATAAAATATTCAAGTGGAATTTAACTTTATATTACTAACAGATACAGTAAAGGGTCTACAAGCCTCTAATGCATTTTACATACCTGACATAAAATGTCCCATCAGCCATGTTTCCTTTTTGCAACAAAACTAATCAAGGTATTGCAGAAAAGTGGGAATAAAGGATTCACTCTGTGTAGAGCATACTAAGCATTATCTTTATTAAATATTGATTCTGAAATCTTTAAGTCACTGAAAGATTGGAACCTGTGATTAAACCACAAATTAATCTAGCGCTAACTGGTTCTCTTATGTACTGAATCAACCCAGATAATCTCAGAAGGCTTCCTTCTGTTGTGAGCAAATGGAAAACAACACACTTTTAGCCTTAGACCTTGGAAAATTTCAATTGTGTCGAGCATATATTTGCATTTAAGGGTTGGGTCTTAGGTATTTTCCCACCTGAATGCAGCTCGTAAATTAAGACAATCTATGCAATCTGGTCTCATCTCTTGGGATGGAAAAGAATTACTGTTCCGTGTAAAACAAATCCTACTGGTGAGCCTGAGACAAAATTAGTACTGGAATTCAGAATAAACGCTGGAAGACAATAGGAGATAGGGAACTTAATAATAATATGGGAAGCTAGGAATAGGGTGGTTCAGCTGAAAGATTGCAAAAAATGGGTGTTGTTAGGGTTATTACAATGGTGGGTTGCCCCCGGTTCAGACCGGTTCACAAGATCCGGTAGTAAAATCAGTGGGAGGCTCTGCCCACCGCCCCGAATGTCATCATCAGTGATCTGTGCATGTTCAGAAGCAAGGCACGCATGCGAGCGAAGCAATCACTCGCGCACAATCACGTTGTGAACCGGTAGTAAAGGTAAGTAGAACCCATCCCTGGATTATAAGTATTCTCTGCCTGGATGTGAGGAAAAGAGGGAAATTATAAAGTACTAGCCAACCCATGAACCTGACAGGCATATAAAATGGGCAGGTATAGAGAAGATTGAGTGGTACAGTGATTAGAATGCAGTATTACAGCTTAATTCTGTTGACTGCCAACAGTTTGAGTCTCACCAGCTCAAGATTGAATCAGCCTTCCATCTTTCCGAGGTTGGTAAAATGAGGATCCAGATTGTTGGGGGGCACTATGCTGACATTATAAACCAGTTAGAGCGGCCTGTAAAGCACTATGAAGCGGTATATAAGTCTAAGTGCTATTGCTATCTTCAATTAAGTTAGGGAAAAACCCTGGTAAACTGCAACAATCAGAGCAGATAATGGAACTATAAGCCATATCTCATTCCTTATGGGGAAAGTTCGTGGAAAACTAGAAATGTCAGCTGATGTGCCATTCTACTTAGAAGCTCATGTGGAGCTTACTGTCAATGACATCATTGTCTTGAACTATGACATTTCTGCTTAGTTGTTAACTGCAATATAAATGAACTTTCTATGTTGCTATGAAATATAGACCATAAATCTATAATGTGCTGTGCTGTTAAAATAAAATCCCCTCATGTGAATGCTAACATTCTTATTTGTAGCTCTGTCTGTTCACTTAGAGATATGAAACCAGGACATGTCTTAATACTGTTATATTCAGTTTAGGAAAGCTAGTGAAATATATTTTTTCCAAAATTTAAACCTGTTATGTTCTTTTTCTAGAAGCGTGTATGTGTCTGTATTTCATATAGTAATGCAAAATGGAAATAAAGTAAATGACCTCCTCCTTTTCCATGTTTCCCAATAGATGATTTTGTGTGAATTTATTTATTGGTTTGCTCCAAAAATATGAGAAGGAACATTTGATAGAAAGTTGAATGTATGAAACAAAAAACAAAGCAAATCCAAACGCTGAAATGTTTCCAGATATTCCTAGCTGCCATTCCTCCGTTCCCTTTAAAGGTCCTTGAAAACTGTGAAGTTGCAATGAAAGGATATCAGGAATATTGCAGGGTCACCTCATCTGGCAATGTGACAGGTTCTTGTTAGAAAATGGTATGGACCTTTTTGGACTTTTCAGCCCAGAATTAGCTGAGCCATTGCAATGATTTCAGCAAACCTTGGTCTCTTGTTGGGAAGGAGAAGATTTTCTTCACAGTATTGACTGGATGTTAGAGCTCCAGTTGAAGTTGTTGTGATTGTTCTGCTTCTCAGTTTACAACCTGCTTGTGTTCCTAAATCAGTCTATTTCATGCCTCTACTACTCAGGCCTTTGCTCAGGCAATTGTATCCTGCCGTCTTTTGCTTTTCTTGGCTCTTGTCTGCAATGTTTTCACTTTCTCCACCACAGAGAAGCACAACATCTGCCCCCAATACACCCAGATGATTATGGGTCCTGCTAATTCAGCTGCCTCAAAAACCAGAAGGGAAATGAAAAAGGAATGGAAGGGAGGGTGCTGGCCACTACAAGGCACTCTTTCTGAAGGTGCCAATCTAATACTGCAGCATTTTAGGTGTTTTTTGTCAGGGCAACCTGGTCTATTCGTTTTCGCCTTTCAGCCCCAATCCAGGAGCCTTCACAGGTAGCCACGGTGGGGCAGTGGTTAGAGTGCAGTACTGCATGCTATTTCTGCTGACTGCTGACTGCCTACAATATGGCAGTTCAAATCTCAGCAGGGTCAAGGTTGACTCAGCCTTCCATCCTTCCGAAGTTGATAAAATGAGTACCCAGATGGTTGGGAGCAATATGCTGACTCTGTAAACTGCTTAGAGAGGGCTGTAAAAGCACTATGAAGTGGTATATAAGTCTAAGTGCTATTGCTATTGCTATACCAGGGGAAAGATTGTGTTTTTTATCAGGGCAACCCTCGTCTACCCAATTACGGGATGGAACATACTGCTTCTGTTTTCCCCTTTCAACCCCAATCCAGAAGCCTTCACAGGCAGTAACTTTCTCAACAAACTATTTTTGTGTTGAATGTATGTTTTACTGACAATGAAATAAAAGGAGACTAGTATATATCTATTTCAAGCTATTTAGCCCTCATGGAGCATTTTACGTTTTTTTTTTCTACACAACATGTAGAAATAATGAAAATAAATCAAGACATGTGTAAAAGCATTTTACACATGTCTTAATTATCAGAGGGGCTTTTTCGGATGGTACAGCAGAGAACATCAGTCCTTTTTCCATGCACAAGATTATCTTGCTATCAGAAGAAAATGTGGTCCATTCTGTTTTGTCCACTCTCTCAAGTGACTAAAATGATTTACTGATGGGAAAAGAAATAGATGATGCAGTTCAAGATCCCTTTTAAATATGTACTTGTGGATGGCTACTTGTATTGTGAAATAATAATTTCACAACCACTTTAGTTGTATAAAATAAAAGCTAGAGTTTTAGATCCGTAGTTCCACTCTGCCTCTGGCAACTATCCAAGGAATGACATAAAAATCTGGAAATAATCACTGCATAACAATATATTGTATTTGTAAGGCCTGACTAGCATAGTTGTCAAAGACATTCATTTTAACAGCTACAATTTACCAATGGTACAGGCTTTTGTGTGTGTGTGGGGGGGGGGGTTCTTAACAACTGTGATTTATGTTTGTTGATTGCTTTATCCTAAAAATAAATTTAAGTTAAATTTATAAATAAATTTAAATTAAAAATAATTTAAGAAATCCAAACGTTTGTAAATTTAAGGAAAGAATTAAGAATAAAATAATTATTAAGATTCTGCACAAACCACCTTTGAACCTTATATTTGCATAAATATATGGCCATTTTTAATAAGGAAGATGAAATAAAGAGTGACATAAAGAGACTTTTCATTTGTAATGAAGGTGAACATTTGAGCCATGCAGCTATTACGTTCAGATTAGAAACCCAACTGAAGCAAGAATTATTTTAAGCTTTATGGTGACTATTGCTATTAATCCTCATTTCTACATAAATTAATCTTAAATGTATATAAATACGTTTGTTCACATCTGTAGCTTTATTATCTTTTGATCCCCTTTGCTGCCTGTCTTTCTATTGGAATTCAAGAATGTTTCTGTAAATGGGGTTTAATTTAGTCCATAGCCTTATGATACTTTTTAAAAATTCTGTTCAGCCATTTATGATTCTTTCAGACTACTTGGAAATGTCCCTGCAGTTTTCTTGGTAAAGTTTTTCAGAAGTGGTTTGCCATTGCCTCCTTCCTAGGGTTGAGAGAAAGTGGCTGGTTCAAGGTCACTCAGCTGGCTTTGTGCCTAAACTGGAACTAGAATTCATGATCTCCCAGTTTCTAACCCAATGTCTTAACCTCTATACCAAATTGGTTTTCACATCATGATATTAAGTGTAGAAAAAAAGACAGAGAAATATTAGTAATGCCAATTGTCATTGTAGCCAATGCAGGGTTTGCATGGTCACTAAAACTGATCAAAGCTAGTAATTCTTTCAGTCTCATATATGAAAGTATTCAAGAATAAGTGTGCAATAAAACATGTGTCAATGTTATTGTGAAGATAAACAGAACACTACACTAAATAGCGTGAGAAGAAATGCTAGTAGCTCAAACTTTCTCAATACTATCATATTGATTTAGCTCTAGCACTGGGCAGAGTGAGGCAGCAATCCTGGCCAGTTGATTTTAGTTTTCATGAGGAATAATAAATATTTACTTCTTAGAGAGGGTTTTGTGGACTTTTTTTTTTTTTTTTTTTTTTTGCTTTCAAATTGTTTGGCAGTCTTGAGTATTATGCTACTTGATTGGTGAAATAGAATGGAGAAGCATTTACCTTTCTATCTCAGACCATAAAATTGACTGAGCCCTAGTTTATGCTAATCCTTGTGGTTGAGAGCCGCAGTGAACATTTCAGGAAGCCTGAAGCCTACAGTGGATTGAAAAATTATCTGCAGCTTTTTAAAATGTAAGTATCGATTTAAAAGAAAATAAAACCAAGGATTTATCTATTCAATCATTTACAACTATTTATTAAAAAAAATGAAATATATTAATTTATATTTGAATGTAAACTGGTCATACTGACAGAATATTAATTCATTCATTCATTCATTCATTCTTTTGTTTGTTGGTTTGCATGCCACCTGATTATTTTTACAAATAACTCAAGGCAGTGAACATATCCAACACACTTTCCTCCTCTTATTTTCCCCACAATATCTGAAGTGAAGGGAATTGGGCTGAGAGAGAGAGTGCCCTGCTTGTGGTCACCCAGTTGCCTTTTTTTTTTAATAAACAAAATGCAACAACCACAAAAGCTCAACAAGAAGTATCCCGAGACAATTTTGAGGGGACTAGGAAGTACCATTTAGACTAGCTTTAGGACTTTAAGACCTGTAGGTTTTCTTCAATCATACCCATAAATCTGTGAGGCTGAGAAGATTGTGACAATGTTAATCTTCCAATCTGAGTGGTTCTGAGGGAAAGAAGACTGATGACTCCCAACTAAGCTATTTTTTGTGTGTATGCTGTTGATTGGCTACAGTCTCTTTTCTATTAGCCAAGACTCATATCTTCCAGATCCAAGGACCCATGGTGAGATTGCTTGGATTTCACCTTAGAGTTGTTAGAAACAACAACCAGGAGTCCTCTTTGTTTTCCACATGTCGGTTATGAATGGAGAGTCAGTTGCATAGGCTTTCCCTTCGCCTTCTTCAGGAGCACGGGGCTGATGCATGCTGTAACGTGTTCTTTCCAGTTGAAGCCTCCAGGGTGGCATATTTGACAGTGCTGTCTAAGAACATTGGCTCATCTCTGTGAAGTGAAAGGTATTCAACTTTAGAGCCATACACAAGTGGATGGGAGACAGGGAGTTTGTTGAATAGTATAAAAAGTAGATTTTTCACACTGTCACTTACCATAGGGTTCTCTTTCTCTATCTCCCTTGCACTCATCTGACTGGTATATTAGCAATAGCATGGGAAAGGGGAAGGGACTCCTAGCCTGGTTATGCTGCCCTGTCTAGATACCCTACTCCCATGATGGCGAACCTTTGGCACACATGCCATAGGTGGCACACAGAGCCCTGTCTGCAGGCATGTGAGCCATCTCCCAGCTCAGCTCCACCCCGTATGCTTGTGCGCCTTCTGACAGCCAGCTGATTTTAGATCTCTGCCGCATATGCATAGGGGGGCAGGATGCATGCAGAAGACATGTGCGCATGCGTGGGGGCTGTGCATGCATGCCCGGAAGTGGGGGGAGCATGGGGGGGTGCAGTGCCCCCCCGGCAGCCCATTTTGGGCCTAGCAGGCCTCTCTGCAGGCTCCTGGGACAAAAAAAGGGCCAAGGAGGGGTAGCACACACATGTATGGGGGAGCACAGGGGTTTTTGTGTGCATGCATGGGGGGGTTTGCATGCACATTGCAGTATGGGTGCAGACATGTGTGCATGCTGTTGTGCATACTTTTAGCACGCGATGACAAAAAGTTTAGCCATCACTGCCCTACTCTGTAAAATAATAGAAAATACTTGTAGCTTGGGCTTTAGATTTTGGCAGTGGTGTGCTCTCCAAGCTTGCTTCAATTTAGTTTCTGAACTAAATAGGTAACATCGTCAGCAGGATTTTCTTGTCCTATTCTCCTTAGCTTATAAATGTCTTGTGTGCCAGTGTAGTCAGTTGGTCATGTGATTGCTTGTTCGTTTGGAACTGTATTTAAAATTCTGAGCAGCTGATTGGTTCTCTTGTTGAATGGCTTGAATGAGCTGGAAATACGTTTGATTTTTCTATTCTTATACATGTATTCTTATACATGTCAAGAATGTGGTGATATCAGTTATTGGTATGCCACAAGATACCCATATAAACAATTTGGTTTCATAAACTGCACTGTCTATCAGTAGTTTTCTGGGTGTAATTCAAGGCATTGGTTGTCATAGATAAAAATGTACATGGCACAATCTAATCACTGTTGGGGCCGCCTATCTCCCTTGTTTCTGCCGATCATGTTCGATCAGTCAGGGTCAAATGCTATAGGCCCCTTCCATCATCCAACGGCTCCCACCAGAGATTCAGACAGTCCTGATCCTTCTCTTCTTTAAATGAGCCCTGAAGATTTGGTTCTTTTGTGAGGTTTTGAGTTAGGTTGGAATGTGATTCTCTGTGTTATGGGTTTTATGTCAGTTCCACAACATAACCATCTTCCTTTTTTTCTTAACTTGGCTTACCATATATGGTCCACCAAGAATTCGGTAGCTTTATAAATGTGAAAAAACACAAAAGGTCATCCTCTCAGAGGCAAGGAACAATAAGCCACCAAGTAAAATTCAACCAAGTGTGTAAAGTCACCTATGTACACTAGCTGTTGTTTTCAATTTCCTTTTCAGCTTATTTGCCTGCATCATATTATGTCCAGGTCATTTAATAGTGGGTATTTTTCTCTCTCTTAAATATGTGTAAGGGAAAATGCTGTTCTGTCAGTGGCAGTCTTCTAAATTCATGTGAAGATGCATTTTACTTCATGGATATGCTGAGATGAATTCACACCAAAAAAGAACTGTTAGAACTTCATTTATTTTCAATGAGGGGCAAGCAGTTTGTTCCCTGTGTGACATGATGTGATTTTAATATGTTCTTAAAATATTTACTGTATTGTTTGACAGTTTTTCCAAATACACAATTTACTGCAGAGTAGTTGGAGCTACTGGAAAGTGTAGGCAAAAGATTTTGGCCCCCCCCAAACAAAACAAAAAACAAAACAAAACAAAACAAAACAAAACAAAAACAAAACTGTAGGGTTTTTTTTCCACCTTCCCTCCCTGATTTTCATTAGATAGGACAAAAGAAAGTGGTTGTTAAAATATGCATCTTGGTTTTTTTAAAAAAACTGGGGGAAAAAAAGAAAAGAAAAAAGAAAGGAAAAGACCAAAGGCTAAGTTACTCTTTATGTCTGATGACTGCCTGAACTGCCTGAATAAGCCCTGGCCATTTTCTTGGCAACATTTTCTGAAGTGATTTGCCATTGCCAGACTCTTTGGGCAGAAACACAGTGACTGCCTCAAAATCACATAACTGGTTTTGTGTCCAAGATGGTACTAGAACTCACAGCCTCCAGTTTCTAGCTTGGTGCCTTTAACTACTTGGTCACTCCCAAAGACTCTCCCAACATTCCAATTCATTTTCAGAAAGTCATATTAATGACAGAATAATTGTTCATCTCCTTCTAGGGACTTGTGGTGCTAACTCTTTTTCTCACCTTCATGAACATTGGACAAGTCTTTGTTCTGTAATTAATGCAGTGGGAGAGGGGAGGTTCTGACATTTCTGACTCCTTGCTTGTAGAAAAGATATTACTATATTTCAAATATCTGACCATTAATTCTGGCTGTTGGGGAGGAGATGAGCTCTAGGTTCCATCCTTTGTTGCATTCATTTAGATTAGATATGATCATAACTGAAAATAAAAGTAAAAAGGCATGCTTGTACACTTGTGTTAAAGAGACTGGCTGAACTCTTCTCATTTTAGAATAGAATAGAATAGAATTCTTTATTGGCCAAGTATGATTGGACACACAAGAAATTTGTCTTGGTGCATACGCTTTCAGTGTACATAAAAGATACATTCGTCAAGAATCATAAGGTACAACACTTAATGATAGTCATAGGGAAACAGTCAATATAAAACTTAAGGATACCAGCAACAAGGTTACAGTCATAAGTGGGAGGAGATGGGTGATAGGAACAATGAGAAGTTTAATACTAATACAGACTTAGTAACTAGTTTAACAGTGTTGAGGGAATTATTTGTTTAGCAGAGTAATGGCATTCAGGAAAAAACTTCTTGTGTCTAGTTGTTCTGGTGTGCAGTGCTCTATAGCATTGTTTTGAGGGTAGGAGTTGAAACAGTTTATGTCCAGGATGCAAGGGGTCTGTAAATATTTTCCAATTTTACGCGGGAGAAGACCCGAATAACCAAAGACAGACAGACAGACACACACACACACACACACACATGCATCATTCTTTATGTCAGGCTTTTCCTATGTAAATCAAGATGTTTCACAGCCATAGTACAGTGAAATCTCATTCACTAGTTTCTAGGCTTTCTCAAACATTAAAGCAGCATTTTGCTGTCTGTTTGGAGATTTGGGAGAGACTGAGATAGATCTATTTCTGGCTTATTTGCCTTCATCAGCCAGCCGCGCCCCCTTTTCATGACTCCACACTGTAACGGTCAAATATTTATTTTATTTTATTTTCGTAGGTTTTTATGTGCATCATTCTTTATGCCAGGCTTTTCCTACGTAAATCAAGATGTTTCACAGCCATAGTACAGTGAAATCTCATTCACTAGTTTCTAGGCTTTCTCAAACATTAAAGCAGCATTTTGCTCTCTGTTTGGAGATTTGGGAGAGACTGAGATAGATCTATTTCTGGCTTATTTGCCTTTGTCAGCCAGCCACGCCTCCTTTTCATAACTCTGCCCTGTAACGGTCAAATATTTATTTTATTTTATTTTTGTAAGTACAGCTGGGTGTCGTCAGCGTACTGGTGGAACTCCACCCCAAAGCCACAAATGATCTCACCCATCAGCTTTACATAAATATTGAACAGAAGGGCGAGAGGACCGATCCCTGCGGCACCCCACAAACAAGGTGCCTCAGGGTTGACTGCTGCCCCCCTGCCAACACAGATTGTGACCGGTCAGAGATAGGAGGAGAACCACCACAAAACGGTGCCCTCCAACCCCAACCCCTCCAACCGGCACAACATGATACCATGGTCGATGGTATCAAAAGCCACTGAGAGATCTAATAGGACCAGGATAGAGGAGCAACCCCTATCCTGTGCCCTCCAGAGATCATTCACTAATGCGACCAATGCCAGTTCCATGCTGTGCCCAGGCCAGAAGACAGACTGGAGCGGATCTAGATAGACAGCTTCATCCAGGTACTGGGGAAGCTGCCATGCCACCACACTCTCAACAACCTTCACAAGGAAGCAAAGGTTGGAGACTGGACGGTAGTTAGCCAAGACAGCCAGATCCAGAGAGGGCTTCTTGAGGAGGGGTCTCACCACCGCTTCTTTCAAAATGGCCGGCAGGACACTCTCACTCAGAGAAGCGTTAATAATCTTCTGGAGCCTCCCGGGAAGCCAGCACCAACCAGGAGGGACATGGGTCCAATAAACACGTGGTGGCATTCAGCCGTCCCAGAATCCTGTCCATGTCCTTGGGAGCCACAGGATCTAACTCCTCCCAAACAACATTCTCAAAGCCTGCTTCAATCATCCCATCTGTACTTACCCAGTCAGAGGCCAGACCTTCCCGAATCTGAGCGATTTTGTCATACAGATACTGCACAAAATCCTCAGCTCGACCCTGCAAGGGGTCATCCTGTGCTCCCAATTGCAGGAGGGAGCAGCTCACCCTAAACAGGGCAGCTGGGCGATTTTCTGATAATGCGATAAGAGCGGAAAAGTAACTAGACTTTGCCGCTTTTATTGCCACCAGATAGGTCTTAATATGAGACCTCACCAGTGTTTGGTCAGATTCAGAATGGCTGGCCTTCCAACCGCTCTCCAGGCGTCTTTTCCAGTGCTTCATCTCCCTCAGCTCCTCCGAGAACCAAGGAGCCAGGTGAGTTCGGTGCTGGGTCAGAGGCCTCAAAGGCATGACATAGTCCAAAGCCCCAGTGGCCGCACTACCCCAGGCGGCCACCAAGTCTTCAGCCAAGCAATAAGCCAGAGTCTCAGAAAATGGCCCAAGCTCCATCTGGAACCTATCAGATGTGGGTGTGGCTTACTGATGATGGCTAATGAGCCAGAAATAGCTATATAGGTCTCCTAATGGGCAGCACAAAACCTGCTGGCTGCCAGAATGAAAAGAAGGGGAAAAACCCAGAAAGTAGTGAATGTGATTTCACTCAGCTAGGGTTGCAGAAAAATCTTGGTTACATAGGAAAAACCTGGCTTAAAGAAAAACACACATAAAACCTACGAAAAGTAAGAAAATCGATATTGTACCTTTACAGGGAGGATACATAAGATGTGGGTGTGGCTTACTGATGATGGCTAATGAGCCAGAAATAGCTATATAGGTCTCCTAATGGGCAGCACAAAACCTGCTGGCTGCCAGAATGAAAAGAAGGGGAAAAACCCAGAAAGTAGTGAATGTGATTTCACTCAGCTAGAGTTGCAGAAAAATCTTAGTTATGTAGGAAAAACCTGGCTTAAAGAAAAACACACATAAAACCTACGAAAAATTATATATATATTTTGTATATACACACACACATACATGATAGAAAAGAGATTATTGATTTGGTTCATGTCTCAATAGCACTTAGACTTACATACCACTTCATAGTGCTTTTACAGCCCTCTTTAAGCATTTTAAAGAGTCAGCCTATTGCCCTCAACAATCTGGGTCCTCATTTTACCCACCTCGGAAGAATGGGAGGCTGACTCAACCTTGAGCCTGGTGAGATTTGAACTGCCGAACTGCAGCTAGCAGTCAGCTGAAATAGCCTGCAGTACTGAACTCTAACCACTGCACCACCGCAGCTCTATGGTAAACATTTGGGGTGTTGATACAACAGCTATTTTTCACTGCATGTGAAAACTGCGGAATAGCTTTATTTCTTTCTTTAGGCATGGATGGATGCATTTTTTAAAAAAATTCTGAAAGCACAGAAAAATTTTTACACCCATCTTCTACCAGCCGTAGGCAAGTTTTCTAGGATTGTTCAAAGGCATCATCAGAGAAGGTAGCACACCATGCTTCCCACTGTGAGACTAGACATTAGTCGATTTAATTTGTATTTATCCAACTGGGATGGTTGAAGGGGCATAATAAAAAGTCACTATTGTCATCATTATTGTAATTAGTGCAGGTTGCAAATTTGTGATTTATTGTTATGATTATCTCCTCCCTGCCCCAACTTTTTGAGGCTGTAATAGAGATAAGTGTTTTAATTTTAAAACCAGCCATTGTTATCTTAACAGATGGATGAAAATTAATGGCAATAAAGAAAATAATGACAGTCGAATTAATGATAAAAAAGTTCATTTCTAATAGGCAATGGCTGAAAAAGAGCATATGAGATCAAACTTAATAATATAGAAGCATAATTAAATAAGGATGTTTCCTTTGTGCTTTCTACAAGAAATACATACCATATCCAACCAGTTGCCTATTCCCATATGTCTAGCATTAGTCATTTATACGTATTCATGCTTTGGTGAAAACATATGCTTTACTGAAGCTGTATTACAGAGTTAAACCCAAAGTGCTTAAAGAAAAAAAAAAGCTTAGATTTCGGTGTAGGTTCAAGAAAAGGGTTTTTAGCATCATGCTCTTTCCACTCACATTTTCTGCTGCTTTTTACTTACGCAAATTTGTAATCCTGATTAGCTTTCTCTCTGTCATGATTTGAAACATGCTTTTTCCCCCCCATTTGTGAGAGTTTTGTTTCCTTGTCTCTGTTAATCAAATAATTCAAGTTCCCCTGCATAAACTATTAAATCATCTTGGATCTTGTGAGTTTACTGAATGATTAATATAGCGATCTGTTGTGCAGTGAATATGTTAGACACCTTTCAAAATTCCCTTCCCAGGAATTACTTCCTTGATGTGATACAAAGGATCAGTAGCTTCAGTGATGTTAAGAACGATGCTGGCAAAAGCATGAACTCTCAAGGAGAATCAAATCAAATCAGAATAGAGCTGGAAGGGACCTTGGAGGTCTTCTAGTCCAACCCCCACCCTTCTCAGGCAGGAGACCCTATAAAATTTGACACAAGTGGCTGTCCAGTGTCATCTTAAAAGCCTCCGTGATGAAGCACCCACAACTTCTGGAGGCAAGCTGTTCCACTGGTTAATTGCCCTCAGTGTCAGGAAGTGTCTCCTCAATTCCAGGCTGCTTTTCTCCTTAATTAGTTTCCACCCATTGTTTCTTTTCTTGTTTTGGAAAATAAGTTGACCCCCCCCTCTTCTTTGTGGCAACCCTTCAAATACTGGAATGCTGCTATCATGTCACCCCTAGTCCATACCCAGTTCCTGCAGCCATTCTTCACATGTTTTTATCTCCAAGCCTTTAATCATCTTAGTTGCTCTTCTCTGCAGAGAAGAGCAACTTTGGAGACTTTTTTTCTCCAAAGTCTCAACATCTTTTTTTTAATGTGGTAAGTAAAACTGGATACAGTATTCAAGAATTGCTCTTGCCAGTTCAATAAAAAAGAGGTGGAGGGTGGGGGGTTTAAGATTAAGAATAATCCATAATAGAGGTGAGGGCAGGTGGGATTGCAAGGGTGAGAGAAGCCAAAACAAACCTGCAATCAAAATCGGAGGAAGAATATGCCAAAACGCTTCTGTATCTTTTGCAAAGATAGCCACATGAATGTGATGAACTAATTAGACAAGTTTATATGTCAGATGAGAGGATGTCTGGATGTGAGGCTTCCCAGTAGTGATTGTGGAATAATGCTTAGCTTTCATGTGTAAATCTGAGATGATGATGTGGCCAGGCTAAAGCTCCAAGGAAATCCGGCCGTTGTTGCTGTCAGTATTGAAAAATGAGTTCTTTATTTTACAAGGGCATATAGTTAGAATATGGAATGTGAAGAGCATAAACTAGAGGGAATAAAATATTGTCAAAGCATAGTGAAGTGCACTAAATTTAATGTTTTGAGAAAAGGTAAATTTATGTGGGCAAGAATGGGCCAGTTTAAATCATAGGCTCATCTGGTATGCTATTCAATAGGACTATGCAGCAGTGTGGAGGGATTCGAGCATATGAAGGTAGGCATATAGCTCTCATCTGCTATTACTTAAATCAAATACTTCTGTTTCAGGGACTGCACCAGTGTTGGGATTCAAAATTTTTTACTACCGGTTCTGTGGGCGTGGCTTGGTGGGCGTGGTATGGCTTGATGGGCATGGCTTGATGGGCGTGGTAGGGGAAGAATACTATAAAATTTCCATTCCCCCCCACTCCAGGGGAAAGTTACTGCAAAATCCCCATTTCCTCCCCATCAGCTGGGATGGGAGGCAGAAAATAGATGAGGGTGGGGCTAGTAGAGGTGGTATTTACCAATTCTCCGAATTACTCAAAATTTTCGCTACCAGTTCTCCAGAACTGGTCAGAACCTGCTGAATACCACCTCTGGACTGCACTACAGATGCACAGGGCAACCAGGATCTTGTAAAAGGATGCAGCTAGTTTGAAGAGTTGCCAGGAAGTACTTCCTGATTTTAAATGGCTACACACACTCTAAAGCACCTCTTTTTTCTATGAATCTGAAGTCCTAATTTGAGGAATGACACCATAAGAAGGAATGGTATGGCAATGATATTCACTAAGAATGTTGCTGAGGATGTACTTAGCTATAATCTGATAAATGACAGATTCATATCTATTTGATCCTAGCTGTGCTTCAGATTGGAAGGAGAAAATGTGCTCCAGAATATGTTGTTAAGAACTTGTGCAGCACTGTTAGCAATTTATTAAAGTAGCTGCATCTGTCCTTGCTTGATCCTGGAAAAAATCTATAATAGATTTGGAAAATTGCTGAAGATATATTCTTAGCCACTCTTATCCCAAAACGCCCTTCTCTTTTCATGGCTAAAGCCCTGAACTGCTTTAACATCTATTTGAATTTGTGGCTAACAAGTGAACATCATTGGTACACAAATGTGTACCGACATGCAAAAAAATTATGCAAATTGAAAGATATGTTAAGTATAACATATAGAAAACATGCACTCCCACACACAAACAAACAGTAATGGGTGATTGGAATGCAAACACTGAAGAAATGGAGGAACCTGGATGGTAGGAAGATTGGACCGGGTAAATGTAATCATGTAGAAGAAAAGTTAATAGCATTCGGCAAATAAAATTCTTCACTGCTAGGATTTGCTTCAAGGAAGATAAACGGAGACTATACTGGGACATCATTGTAATCAAATTGACTATATAATACGAAAAGAAATTCTAGAATCACAATCTAGTTAACACATTTTTTAGGTGAAGATTGTGGAACAGACCATAAATTATTAGTGTCAAAGTTACAGATTAAATGTATAAAATTAAAGACAGCGGGTGTATCTGCAAAATTTCACTTGGATAATGGGCAGTCAAAAATAGTGTAAAGACAGATTCACTACATTTGACTTACCTGAAAGAGAATTTGAAATGCTGCATGGGGAGACAAGAAGTAGTATAAAAACCAAAGTGGAGGAAAAATCCCCAAATTTCAAAGAGAAAAAGGCCCGAATGATTTTTTGAACAGGTTCCCATGATAGCCAGAGAAAAGCAAGCTGAATGCCTTGGGCAATGGTATAATTATTGTAATTGAACATAATACTTTCAACACCAAGTCCAGGAAAAGATAAGAAAAAAAAAAGTCAAGATTGTCAACCGATAAAGGAAAATAGCAAAAACAAAAGGAGAACACTTTTTAGAGAAGACAAAGCAAATGTAATCATGATGAAGTCCTAATATAGGTAGATGAGATGACTAGAAAAGGCTACACTAAACAAATGGTCTCATAAAATGATAGAAATGTTGAGAGAGAGACAATATATTTGGGAACCAATTCCACTAGTAAGTGAGGTGAAAGGGGTAATAGACCAGCTGTCAGGCAGGAAGGCACCAGGCAAAGATAAAATACACTTAGAACTATTTAAAACAACAATAGCAGAAGAGGGAGTTAAATGGCTAATTATTCTCTGAAGCAGGACTGAAAGCCAGAAAATGTTGGTACATACTGAAGAATGGGACTGTAAGGGAATGCACAAGTTTGTCACATAAGCAATGTTTCCTTAAGATTTGCCAAAGAAGAATAGAGGCATACATAGAAGGAGAAATGTCAAAGGAACAGGTAGTTTTCAGAAAGGGCAGTAGGACACACAATCAGATAGGTAATTAGACAGATAATGAAGAGAGCAATTTAAATAAGGAGATATACTTCGCTTTATTGACTGCAACCTTTGGTTATGTAGATTATGCCAAAATACATATGCAAGCCAAGAGCTTATTTCAGAAGCTGCTACTGTGTTGCCATCTTGGCTCTTCTCCATGTCAAACTATGAAATATGTTAATATTACTAGCTTGGCTTAATCTTCCGACAAACTTTTCGAGTGAATAAAAAGCCACAGTAAGAACTAAGTTTGCAAAAACTGAAAAGTTTAGAATAGGGAAGAGAATGAGATAGAAATACGCATTACCCCTTTATCTATTCTCTTTGTATTTCAAGACCATCACAAGAATGACAAGTTTGGAAGAGATGACAACTGGAATCAAAACTGCAGGTGAAAATATTATGAATTGGAATATACTGATGCTACCTGAACATTAAAAAAACTTAGAAGGCCATATTAGCAAAATAAAAATGGAAATTGAAAAATCTAATGAAAAAAAAATATTAAAAGAAGAAAGGTAATGTTAACCTGCATGCTTAGTTAATTTTGATGATAAAGAACCCAGTGATTAAAATCCTTACACTGTTAGAATAATTTAATATATTTTGGTTTTGATGATTAATGTCTTATCAACACTGAGCACTAACTTTACAATATTCAGAATTCCTTTGTCCATGTGTGTGTATAGACACATATATACATATACTTATGCATCAGTGGTGGTATTCAAATTTTTTTACTACCAGTTCTGTGGGCGTGGCTTGGTGGGATTGGTGGGCGTGGCTTGGTGAGTGTGGCAGGGGAAGGATGCTACAAAATCTCTATTCCCACCCCACTCCAGGTGAAGGATACTGCAAAATCTCCATTCCCTCCCCACTCCTGGGGGAAGGATATTGCAAAATCTCCATTTCCTCCCCACTCCTGGGGGAAGGATATTGCAAAATCTCCATTCCCACCTCACTCTGGGGCCAGCCCGAGGTGGTATTTGCTGGTTTTCCAAACTACTCAAAATTTCCATTACTGGTTCTCCAGAACCTGTCAGAACTTGCTGAATAGCACCCCTGATACACACACACACACACACACACACAATCAATATTTTTTCCCAACCTTTCCAGCTTTGCAGACTGGAAAGAGGAGGGGATGGTTCTGCTCAAGTGGCTCACAAGTGCACAGCTCCATTTGTGTGAGTGGTGTGCACACATATCTCCCACTCACTTAAATGGAACAAGTACATGCACTCTCACCCGGTTTGTGCAAGTGAGGATGCGCATGTGCACTCACCGGCCATTTCTGTAGCTCGGCTGCAAACTCCTCAAGGGCCCATTAGTGGGACACAACCCACAGGTTGGAGATTTAAATATGAAATTAATTCTAGGAAGAAAGGCAAGTTTTACCTTATAACAAATTTAAACAGGATTGTGAAGAACAAGGTCACTTCTATGACAGCAAAGATCAAAATAGTTTTTTTTAAATGGTATTTCCATTTGAAACGTACACCAGTGTAAGCTATACATTGAGAAAGTATGAGGGAAAGGCTATAGAAGTTATTAGATATAAATTGTACTAAATAAAATTAAGCCCTGGTAAGATTCAGTTTTAAGTTTCTGCTATGTCTACGATAGCCGGAAAATGATGGAGAGTGACAAGAGTGTAGTTATGATCTATTTTATTGCATTTTTATTTGGTTTTAAAACAAAATATATATTTATACTAAAGTGTGATTTGGCCCTGTTTTAGGCCCCACAATGGATCATTAGCCAACTTCCATCCATCCTACTTTTCTCCTGTTCTCAACTGTTTGAACATACATGTTACAGCAAAGAGCCCTGAGTTCAACCTCCAAGCTCTCTGAGAAAAGTATCTTTTGAAATTGTAGGTAGTCGTTGCAGTGCACGGTGTCATCCAATGTACTGAAGGAACTGGCTGTACTTTTATGTATTTTGAGAAATTCTAGAAAACAACTGAAACTTTGTTATCCTTTGGAGGGGTGACCTCTCAAGCAGAATTCTCAGCAATGACCATACTGGATGGAAATACCTAGAAACATTTGAACGAGGTTTCTTGTAAGAAGCACTATAATGGACGGGTATATGGGAAATGAGAGTTGCTGGGCTTTTGAAGATTCTGAAACACATATATTTTCTTTCCTGGTATGGCCTAAAAAAATAAACAAGTCCATTGTTACACGATTTAAAAGATCCTGGAAGGCATTTCCTCATTAAGGTAATAATATTGCTCGAATATATTTTTCCCCTGGTATATTCTGTTTGATTCAGGCTCACTGACGGCTTCACAGATGCCCGCTGTTAATACTCTCTCAATAATGCCCACATTAATAGTCATTTTCTTTCTCTTTAAAGTGGTTGGAATAATTACAAATTCTTTGAAACCTAAAAAACAAAGAAAGAATTAATTGGGCTGCCGTGTTAATAGCAATCAAAATTGTGCCTATACTTGTTCTTCAAAGAAATAGATTATCTCCCAACTTACAAAGTTTATGGGTTATGAGCTAAAAACATATTCCTTAGCCTATCTTCCTGCTAAGTGAGCGGTCTACCTGTAAAGTATTTTACTACCGGAAATAGATTGTATAGAAACCAATGGTCTGGAGGGACCTTGAGATTTAATTAGGAAAATATCTGGATACAAATTGAGAGAAGTTAAAGCAACCCCTTTCAAATGTATTTGTTTGTTTGTTGGTTTGTTTATTGGAAATCTTAGGATAGGGGTCAGCAACCTGCGGCTCTGGAGCTGCATGTGGCTCTTTCACCCCTCTGCTGTGGCTTCCTGTCACTCAAAATATGTGTCACAACCGCCAATGTGCGACACCCAATGGCATGTGATTTATTGAGCTTTTCAACCCCGGTAGGCCAACCATGGATAAATCCAAGAAAATAAAAGTTTCAGAAGAAAACAGAACATTTAATTCCACTACATATGCTAATTTTGTGGCTGCTCAGGAAATAGGCACAGGAAGGGTTTTGTGGCTCTCGGTGTTTTCTTTTCTGTGGGAAACAGGTCCAAATGGCTCGTTGAATGTTTAAGGTTGCAGATCCCTATCTTGGGCATCGGTTCCCAGATTTTGTAATACTGCAAGTTCCTAAAATGAGAACCAAATCTGCGCAACCAGTGCTGAATAAAAGTAATGATTTCATTAGGGTTTGGCAAGAAATATATATAATACTTAAAAAAAATAAAATGTTAACCTGTCCACCAAACAGTGCATTGAAGAATCTTACAGTTTAACAAAATAAAAACACTTAATCGGAACTGTTTTACGAAGTCAAATTTAAAGCTTTTTTTTTAAAAAAATGGAAGGTTGAAGTTGTACACTTTGAAAAAAAAAACCTAGATTTAGTTTTCAAGATTACCATTGTCACTTAGCAAAGATTTGGGTGGGGAAGACAAATGGTGCTATCTTAAATCAGTGCCTCTTAAATTGCTCTTAAAATGCTGCAGCTTTCAAAATATGGACTGGCCCTTGTTTGCTTTGGGGACCTTTTCTCAGGTACCTTAACTGCCCCCATTTTTTCAAGTTTGGGGTTTGCAAATCCTTCCTTCTACTTTTCCTGCCTCCCCCTCCCCCACAACCTGACAGAATTTCCATCCATCACCTTCTTTTTAATTCTTCCTGGAGAGGGAGTATTGAGTTAGGTGATCAGAATTTTTATGGGGCTTTTCAAATATACATCCATCCGTTTATTTATTGACTTAATGCATTTATATATTGCAAATGCTCCCCACAGAGCGAAGCTTTGGCATGATTATTTCTCTTTTGGAAAACAAACAGTGCACACACAAACACACACACTTAGGCCTCATGCAGAGCTCTGAAAGGTCAGGCTGCTTTGTATTCAGCATACTTTTGCATCAAATAGTAAGAAAAATACTTATGACCACAGGGGTCTCTTAACAACTCCCACATCCAAACTTGTGAAATTCTGGTGACAACTTCCAGCCCTGTCCCAGAAAGATTGTGACCTATATGTCAAGAAATGCTAGTTTAGGAGATCAGCTTCAAAATATTTGTCTTCTTGCTAGTTCAGCATATTTGACATATCCCAAATCCTTTAGATTATGTTATTTGAGATAAGAGAAAAAAAGTTTACTTTCATCAGCTGAGAATCTCCAAAAACAGAAATAATACTTACAAAATCTAAAGTAAATCCCCCATGGATGAAAACTGTAAGAAGTACCAACTCAACTGAGTCTGCACTATGCCATTCACAATTACATTTTACTCAGCTTCACAATATTTTCATTTATTCCAAGGTTATTATTCTACAAGTAACCTATTCCAAAGGGATGCAGTGGCTCAGTGGCTAAGATGCTAAGCTTGTCGATTGAAAGGTCAGCAATTCAGCGGTTTGAATCCCTAGTGCCACGTAATGGGGTGAGCTCCCGTTACTAGTCCCAGCTTCTGCCAAGCTAGCAGTTCGAAAGCACGTAAAAAATGCAAGTAGAAAAATAAGGACCACCTTTGGTGGGAAAGTAACACATTCCGTGCGCCTTTGGCATTTAGTCATGGCAGCCATATGACCACAGAGATGTCTTCAGACAGCACTGGCTCTTTGGCTTTGAAACTGAGACAAGCACCGCCCCCTAGAGTCAGTAATGACTAGCACATATGTGCAAGGGGAACCTTTACCTTTTAACCTATTCAAACACACCATTGGTTTGGAAGTGATTTTCTTTCTAAACATTGAGCCATGTTGTGGCATTTTAGCAGCTTCACAAATGATTCCTAAACCATTGGCTGCCATTTATTTATTTATTTATTTATTTATTTAACTTATATACCGCCCTTCTCCTTGCGGACTCAGGGCTATATATGTCCTATATATAGGTCTGCAGCCCATCTATCCAGTTCTCTTACTATATTCCAGGAATTCTTCCAATGCAGAGAATAAATCCTCTGTGATGTGGATTAATTGGGCAAAGACCTCTTGGAGCTTACCGTATATTAATAAAAAGTATTTTCTAAAATTATATACCTTATAGGACAAACAAAGGAATCCATTTTTTTTTTTTACTGTAAATGTAACACAGGAATATTCTTGTGTAGATTGACTAACTTAGATGGTAAATTTGGGCGGGAAAAGATTCCTAATGGCCAAAGTCAGGAATGTCCACTATCTGCACAAATGACAGATCTATAATTGATTGATAGGAAACACACTGCATCTTCCCTGTGGAAATGGGGAGGTAGGAATATGGATTTCAGACCTGCCATGACTTAAATCTCTAAACAGAAATGATCTTTGGCTCCATTTGTTGATAAAGTTATAGTTTTATTAGCGGTCAAGTGTATTGCAGTATTGCATAGCAGAACTGAGAATTGTGCACCAAAATCCCTAAGTTCTACTCCCCCACCTCAACTGCCTATTCCTGGCCACCCCACTATAACCAATTGAGTCCATGCAATATGTTTTCATAATGGTCAGTCAGAGCTCAATTTGTATGCGGCTCCCTCCTTTTTCCAGCTGGATGACCTTGGAGCAGCATCTCAAGGCAGCACAGTCTCTACTTTCATTTCCCCAAGCATTCCCCACAGTTGTTTCCCCTCCCACAGTTCATGGCATTCTGTCACTACCTAACAGCAAAGCACAGCAAGCATAAGATGGCAGCTATAATGGGGAGTAAACCCTCCCCCCCCATTTCTGCCCATCTCAAGATTGTAGTTTCTTTACTACCAAAAATAGCAGAAAGTAATGGTTTAACTAGGGTAACCAAGACTAAGGATACCTCCTCCCTTTTAATGATCTTCCCAAAGTATAATGAGTAGAGAAATGGTATCTGAAAAACAGTGATCTAAAACAGATAGGTAAGAAAAAAGAATGAGACTTAAAAATAACAATAATAACAGTAACAGAGTTGATAGGGACCTTTTCCCTTGTCTTTCAGTTTCCACCATATTCTATTCTCTACTACCATAAATATACATGTGTGCAAGTGCATATAGTATGTACTGTAGTAGCCAAGTATATGTGCACATGCAAAATGCATTCAAGTACATAAAAGATATTATTTCTAAGACTTGGCCCAGCATTATATGGAGCTGTTTTCCCATAATAGCTGTAAAAACAATCAGGGTCAATAATCAATTAGTACAGGATTGGAGCAGGTGTAATGTGCTCTTGTCAGCAATGTCTTCCAACAAGTAGATTGTATTCTCATCCAATTAAGGCTTTAAAGGTGGTCCTCAAAGCAGCCTCCTGTAAAGAGCACTGCAGAATTCAAATGAGTGCTGATAAAAGCACAGGTTACTGGGATGAGATCCTCACCTTCGATATAGGTTTACAGCTGATTCACCAACTAAAGTTGGCCAAAGACCCTAACTTCCACTACGTTATCCTGACATAGGCACAAGTGCAGGAGAACCTCTAAGTCACAAATCTGCTCATTTGGTGGAAATGCCACCTCATTAAGAGGCAGGCAACCCAACAGATGAAAAATAATCTTGATGGATAACTATCAAGCTTATTTTACATCTTTAGATACTGAATCAAAATATTAACAACATCTCCTGAATGGCTTTGGATAGTAATGTATAACTGGGAATCATCACTATGCCTATCAACATCCTACAGCAGCTTTATGTAAATATTTAAAGTAGGTAGGATTAATCCTACAAGATAGCACCCTTTGGACAATTTCTCCCTATCACCACGTGAGCAACCCACTTAAAAATAAGGAGCCTGGTTTAGCTCTGTAGACTAAAGCACCGTAATTAACATCTAGCTGTCTGCAATTACACCAATTCGAATCTCCCCAGGCTCAAGGTCGACTCAGCCTTCCATCCTTTCTAAGGTAGGTAAATTGAGGACTCAGTGTGTGGGGGCAATAAGCTGACTTTGTATAAATATACAGAAGTATGAAGGCTATTGCTTAACGCATTGTAAGCTGCCCTGAGTCTTCAGAGAAGGGCGGCATATAAATCAAATTTTAAAAAAATGAGTGGAACCATTGCAAAACACTGCTCCCAATCACTAATTGTTTCATTTGGACTAGAGTCTAAACAATACAATATAGTTATAGATACTGAAGGCCCGAAACTTCTTAAATGACCATAAGGGACACTGTCTTCATTTAGATTCTGACAAAAATCATCGGCAAAAATAAGTCTCTGTCCCATACCGCAATCTGAATCCTGACTGAAAATGTTCCAGTTAAACTGTTTTTTCTTGATGTCCTATAATGGTGCACTGACCACAATCTCAGTAACCTTCCTTCCAAAGAGTAAATTAGAGACAGAGCAATAGTTGTGAAGTAAATTTCATGCAGGACCTTTTCAAGAAGATGAATACCACAGTCAGTTTCAAGGTTATTGACATCATTGCTTCCTAGAGTATAAGATATCAATGTCAAAGTATTCAATATCCAATATACAGTTTATTTAGACTCGGGAGGAGCAAGGTTTGAACCTAAGTTTCCTGGGGATAGCTGAGAAAGCATCTTAATTACTTCATCCAAGTCCATAAGCCAGAAGAAGTCCCAGATAAGGTGACACAGAGTTGTTTCAATTGACTTCACCCATGAGGGATTCAAAGCTTCAGCAAATCTGTACTGGAATATGGGAACAACTTTGAGGAACGAATTCAAGAGCCATAGTGTTATTGGCAACTCAAGCTTGGGAAAGAAGAACATGTGAGAAAGAGCCCCAAAATATTCCTGCCTTGATTTTGTTTAGTACAAACACAAGGGGACAAAGGGATACTATGCAGGCTTTCAATATTCTGTTATTATACACTATTATACAATAGATTAGAAGGGCAGAGTCTTTGCAGTTCCTGAACCTAGCTTATTTTAAAGGCAGGCAGAATCTAAGCAAAATCAGATTCTGCCTGCAAAATATGATACTAACTAGTCACAGCAGCCAAGCAGGGGGTTTACTGAAATAAAGAATTTTATTTAAGTAGACCCCTGTTCTCACTGGTGTTGCGATGAAATAGACCAAGAGGCTGCTGTTGAATTCTCCTGGTTAGTTATAGTCTTCATAAGTTGAAGATTTTTCAGTGATGCAAATTGATCTGCATAATTGCGTCCTCCCACTGAAATGAAGCCAATCAATTCAGTTTTGGTCACCATGATACAAAATAAGATATTGAGTCCTTAGAAAAAGTGCAGAGAAGAGCAACAAAGATGATTAGGGGACAGGAAACTAAAATATATGAATAACAGTTACAGATATTGGGAACGTCTAGTCTCACAAAGAGAAGGACTAAGGGTGACATGATAGCAGACTTTCAATATTTGAGAGGCTGTCACAGAGAAGATGAAGTTGGTCTAATTTGTTAAAGCACCTGAGGGCAGAACAAGAAGTAAAAAGTGGAAGTTCATTAAAGGGGGGTCCAACCTAGAACTAAGGAGAAAAATTCTGACAGTGAGAACAATTAATCAGTGTAATGGGTTGCCTCCAGAAGTTATGGGTGCTCCGTCACTGGAGGTTCTCTATAAGAGATGGCAGAGCCTTGTTTGTTTGTTTGTTTGTTTGTTTGTTTGTTTGTTTGTTTAAGATATATAAGATAACAGGTAAAACTATAAACATAATTTGAATACATGAAAAGAGTAAGTAAGGAATATTAGGACAGGGACGGTAGGCATGCTGGTGCACTTATGCATTATGGAATTATGGAATCATTATGGAATGATATAGAATCTCTTACTTATATAATCCTCAAGGTCCATTCGAACTCTGTTGTTCTTTGATTCTTTATTCTTTTATCTTCCTGGAGTTGGATGTTTGCCATAAACCTCCATTGATACAGTTTTTCTCTACAATTTCTTTTTATGTTGAGTTTTGAAAACTCTGCAAGAGCTGTTAGACCGAGGATTTGTGCTAGAGATCTTTAAAAATATAGGTATTGGATTGTCATTCATTTCTATGATGGTGTCGTAACAGCCCTACTTCTATCTCTTATTTCTATCCATCTGATTACCTGGAAAAAAAAAGTTATTATTCCTTTATATTTTTTCAGTTCAACACCATGTCTTCTGCACTGTCACCAAATATTGTCACCAGACAATATTTTGAGCTGTATCTGTGTAACTTTGAAATGATGCTTTATTAGCTTTTATTAAACCCTGGTGCTGATCTTCTTGAATTACTAAAAAATAAAATAAAATAAAAATAAGGTAGACCAGATGATAGCTTTTTTTTGTCTATTTTTAAAAACTTCTTCCAATACTTTACAGTGGCTTTCATATTTGCCAGCGCTCAATGTTTTCTCAGACATGTGTTTCATTGCACATTAGTATCACACGTGGAAATTGGCTTCCTATTCTGTGCAGTAGGTGTAAATATAAATGTTGAATGTGTCTGATGTTATTTGTGAACTAATATCAAAATTACTGTTATGTGTAGTACCTGTCACTTCACAGTCAGAAATCACATTATATTTCTGCACTGGTATTGGCATACTGACATTGGTGAATGTGGCTGCTTTGCCATCTCTCTTCCCCTCTTTTCTTTTCTCCTGTTGTTGCTAATGAAAACAACAACAACAACTAATGGAGCTGTTTTGCTCCTTTCTTGAAAGTAAAGTAGATCATTTTGAAGATTTTTTTAAACTGTGTGTGTGTGGGGGGGAGGGGGGCCATATCTAATTGGTCAATGGAGACTTTTATCCAAAGATCATCAAACTATGTAAGTTCCTGCTGGAATCTGAAGCTACAGTATATAGAATGCAGAATTTATTCTCTTTGTTGAAGGAGAAAGTAGATCAAGTTAACTTGTGCTTCCCTCTCTAAAGCAGAAGTTTCTGAATCAGCTAAGCACAAATGACTGCTCACAATTGACCAAATTTATAAGCATGGAATTGAGTAGACAATTTTTTTTCCCCCTGAATTTCTCCAGGGGAAGGAGAAATTCATCAAGTTCTTCAAGAAGAAAATTTATCTTTACTGGTAATAGTATATGAAAAAGTCCCATGGTAGGCATTCCTTTCTGATATATTTCCTTGGGATTGAATGCAAATTCAGGGAAGGCTTCTTGGGAAGCCAAGAATGTCCAGTGGAAAGATAATGATACAGTGAAAGAAAGACTATTCATACAACTTCCTTGCCCACTTTGCAAAAAAGCACTACGTAAAAACTTCTTCAAAATGTATTCATTAAATTTAGGCATATGAATCTTACAACTTTTACAATGATTGATTTAAAGCAGACATATTAAACACATGGCCCATGTGCTGTATTTGGCCCTCAATAGGCCCAGAGTTGTCCCGCTGGGCCATCCTGGAGACTATGAGGGACCAGCCTGTGCTGCCCTGGCCCAACCTAGCCACGCCTACCCAGTTGGCCATGATGACCAGGCCATACCCACCCCGGCCCCCCATGGACAAACAAAATCCTGATATGGCCTGCGATGGGACCAAGTTTGACACCCCTGATTTAAAGTAATGTTTTTAAAAAACCAGAAAACCACATTAAATGAAAAATTACTCAGTAATCTCAGAAACCAATAGAAATGAACAGATAGTAGGAAGAGGAAGGAGCATTGTGTATGTTTGCCACCTTGAGTTACAGTCAGTGGTGGTATTATGCCGGTTCTAACCGGTTCGGGTGGACCGGTAGCGGCAGCAAGAGGCTCCACCCACCTCCCAAGACATCATCACATCCCATTTTTGACACTCTGCGCATGTGCAGAGGTCTTTGTGTGTGTGCAGAGGTGGCATGTTCCATCACATTTGCGAACTGGTAGCGAAGGTAAGTGAATACCACCACTGGTTACACTGGACAACAAAGATTTTGCTTCCTGAACACTTTTGCATATATCTTACAGATTTTTGGCTGCTAATCCTGAAAATAACCTGAAATTTAACCTATCGCGTATCATTTTATAGAAATCTTCTGTTTTTACAGAAAAGAGTGTTCCTCCCAAATTGCATAGCTAAAAGTCTGCAATTTGGGGTGAACCCCCTCCAAATGGTGTGGCAGCATGAACAGATTTCCAGAAAACTTGCAGACTACAGGAACCATTAGCCCTGCTCAGGTGAGCCTGAGGATACAGATAAACATCCAAGTGCTTCAAGGACCCTCTAAAAGGATGCAAATGACCACCTGTTGCAAGGAGTATAAATCCTTCCATTCTCAATCATCCAGACAGAGCTGAAGAAGCTTCTTGAATGATTGAGAATGGAAGGATTTATATGGATGAGAAGCAAAATGTCTTCAAAGAAAAAACAAGGAAATCCAGTTGCCTCCAGCACCTTTGCGATAAGGAAGGCAAAGGTTTTCACTATTTGAGACAGATGTTTCCAAGAATAATTGAGGGGAAAAAAAATAAGGAAGGTATTCAAAAATAAGGAAGGTAAGTCATCAGTGACAAGTGGTTTGAAGATCTGTTAGTGGGCTCTTAGAAAATCACCTGGAAATCATTCAAGGATATCATTGAGAATTTTTTTGGCAACTACAGAGGACCAAACTACATTTAGTTGGTTGACAAACCTTTTTCAGCATACAAAACCATGAAGAGTAACATGACACCGAACATTTATTATCTGTATTCATACTTGGATTTCTTTCCCAGAAATCTAGATGCAGTCAGTGACAAGCATAATGAAAAGTTTCACTAGGACATTGCCACAATGGAAAAACAGTATCAGGGCAACTAGAATCCATCAATGCTCATTGACTATTGTTGAACACTGCAGCAAAACAAATGAAAATCAGCAGCAAAACACTTTTTAGCTGTGTAGAACTCATGTAGCATGTCAGAAACTTCATGCAATTAAAAACTTTGTCATTAAAAGTTGATTTCACATTTCTCAAGATTCCTGTATGATACAGTCATTCAGAAATTACATTTCTATTCAGTTTGAAGGGCCTATTATAATCATCAAAAGTTTTTCAAGAAGCAAAACTTTAAAAAAAAACTTGCTATCCAATGTTATTTATAAAAATAATAAATGCAGGGTAAAAAAAAATAAGTACATAAATAAAAATAAACAAATACAGTTCAGTCTCACACAACCTAGGCACCCATCAATCAGTGGTGAAATCCAAACTTTTTTACTACCGGTTTTGTGGGCATGGCTTGGTGGGCAAGGCAGGGGAAGGATACTGCAAAATCTCCATTCTCACCTCACTCCAGGGGAAGGATACTGCAAAATTTCCATTCCCACCCCACTCTGGGGCCAGCCAGAGGTAGTATTTGCTGGTTCTCTAAACTACTCAAAATTTCCACTACCGGTTCTCCAGAACCTGTCAGAACCTGCTGGATTTCACGCCTGCCATCAATTTAATTTAATTTAACTTAATTAATCATATTTCTATGCCACCGAACCCCCAAGGGACTCTGGGTGGTATTAGTTTTAGTATTTTTAGTATAGTTTTAGTTCTCCAAAGTTGTAGATGACAGACCAGTTTTAATTGTTTTCCAGAAAGATCTCTAAGATAGCATTAATCTAATATCCATAAAGTAGGGGGTCGTAACATTGTCCCTGCCTCCCCCCTCCAGTCTGATCTTGTACACACTGCAAATAGATAACATACCTTCTGGGATGAGCACAGCTGACAGGATAGTTGTACCAGAGACGGTTGTCCAACAGATACCTAGAAGCCAAGCTGTGAAGCAATTTAAATGAAGAACACAACTCTTTGAATTTATCAGACACTTATTAGTAGCCAACACAATGCCCATAGCACAGGTTTAATATGGCTGAAGTGTTTGCCTTCTGTTAGCACAGAAGTGCTGTAATCTATCTGTTAGCGATAAGAGTATGATTGTAAAGAAATGTGGAGATAACCTTGATAAAGGAACAGATGAGCCTTTAGAGGAAGAAAAAACAATGACTCATTCCCAAGAAAATAGAAAGAAACTCAAAATAATCACTATTTAATTCCGTTAGGTGGTAGAGAGGGCAGAGAGAGCTTCTGACAGGCTTTCAAGATTCTGTTGCATTCCTCACAACAATAAAATAGCATTGCTTTTATTCCTGTTTGCTACCTTAAAAGGGCGGGCAATGAGTTACTCTCATCCAATCGTGCTCCAAGTAAGGCTGTGACTGGCACAGTACCCAAGACTCAAAAGTTCCCCCTGGTCACACTTGTCACTTGCCTATTTAGCCATAGCTATGAGTCATGGAGGACATTCTGCTCTTTTGGAAATAGGGATGGATGGGGAGTAGTACTACACTCAAAGTCATAACAAGCTCTGACAGAGGAGTGGGTAATCTTTTATTTATTTATTTATTTTTAGTTAGTTTGTCAAACATGTACAAGATATCAAGTATAAGTATAAACATGAATATGAACATGTTTATACAGGAAATAGATACAAATAAATGGGGACAGTAGGACAGGGACAGTAGGCACGTTGGTGCGCTTATATATGCCCCTTACAGATCTCTTAGGAATGGGATGAGGTCAACAGTAGACAGTCTAAGTTTAAGGTTTTGGGGTTTTGGGAGATGAAACCACAGGTTCAGGTAGTGCATTCCAGGCATTGACCACTCTGTTGCTGAAGTCGTATTTTCTGCAATCGAGTTTGGATTGCAAACTTACCTTGAGTTTGTATCTATTGTGTGCTCGTGTATTATTGCAGTTGAAGCTGAAGTAGTCGTTGATAGGTAGGACATTGTAACAGGTAATTTTGTCTACTACGCTTAGATCAGACCATAGGCAGCATAGTTCTAAGTTGTCCAAGCCCAAAATTTCAAGCCTGGGGGCATAAGGTATTCTGTTGTGAGCAGAGGAGTGGAGTACTCTTCTTGTGAAATACCTCTGGACTCGCTCAATTGTACTAATGTCCCATAAACAGTGCAGATTCCAGGCAGATGAGCTGTATTTGAGAATTGGTCTAGCAAAGGTTTTGTATTCCCTAGTTTGCAGTACAATATTACCGGAGAAGAAGCTTCAAAAGATTAGGTTTTAAACTCTTAATGCCTTTTTGGCAATGCTGTTACAGTGAGCTTTGGTGCTTAGATCGTTTGGGTTGAGTACTCCAACGTCCTTGACAGAGTGAGTGTCGTCTATGAGATCATATCCGCCCAGCTTGTATTTGGTATTCTTTGTATGAACAGCTACTCTGTCTTTTTGTGAATTCAGTTTTGGCTCAGGGCCACAACTCATGAATCCTACAGCATTGTCAACCTAGGTTGGCGAAGAATAGCTATTTATGCAGTCGAGGAAAGATCCATCCTATGCTCCACTTTAATATAAATACATTGCTGTTCTTTTTAGCATTATATGGAATATTAAAATTCTTCCACAAATGCCATTTCAACTTTCTGAACTTTCATCTTCTGTTGCTCTGGTATGTATCAAAGACTTCATCTGTGAACCCAATGATTATAGGATGGACTATTCCAAAGGGTGACATTGGTTTTGTAGATGAGTAATATAGGTGTCAGCCTGTGAGAATAGTAACCTGCTAAATGACTGTATCTTGAGTTTGCCCCTTTTTTTGCAGTGTTTTTCAGTATGGTGACTCTGCTGAAGCTGAACCACATTGAATTTTCTATTTCCATTTCTTTTTGTGTGTGTGTCTAGATCACAGGTAGCAAACTGCATTAGTCTGCAACTCAATGTTTGAATGTACACTTCAGCTAGCAAACACTCAGCATTTTATTTCTACCATATGATCTTTTTTAAATGCATGACTTGAGATAGTTATGAGAACCTAATTTTATTTTATGACATGTATGAGCTAATGCGACATTCCATATTGTACCACTGGAGCATGACATTGTACCATATGTTTCAATAAACACACATCCCAATATCCACATTGCCTATAGGAGTGAGGTGCATCTCTAACCATCGGGGTTGTTTTTGTAAAAAGAAAATGAACTTTCCACCTCTTCAAGATACTGCATTTTGTTTTCTTTTTTTTAGACTTCTGCATTGCAATAATAATGTGGCAAACTATTTTGAGGCCACCACCCATGGAGAACTTTAATTTCTTTCCACAGAAACAGAATCTGTTTGGCTAATATTGAATCTGAAGTCTAAATTGTTCAGCTGTAGAGCATAAATCAAGCATTGTGGCTGAACCTTGTCCAGATGGAATCTTTTTTACACTGTAAAAATCAACAGAAACTGTAATAGGAACTGGGTTGAGAGGAGCAAACAGAGGAAATATAGATGCCTTGTTTATTAATTTAAAGGGAAGGAAGTTCAACACACAATTAGAAGAGAGAGAAAGAGGTACGTAATATAGCCAAATGCAGGATAAAAAAAAGAAATCAGCCTGATGCTCAGAAGGAAACCAGCTAAACAAGCTTCCATTCTGTTTGAAAAACTATGGAGGATAGAAAACATGACTTATTGTGAGTGGTAAGATGTGATGTTGAAATAAGTGACACTCATAATGCTAAGTTTCTTAGCTCAGAAAGACTTATTCCATAAGGAGCCAGCACTAGATGACTCAGAAACAAAGGTTAAATTCACACAGCATGTGTATTCCAGTATAAGGACAGCCTACTAACAATTTCCAGAGGAAATATCTGTATGCCACCGCCAGAATTCCACCGTTCACCTGCAACTGAAGGATGGCTTTAGGTATTCTGCTCTAGAGGAGTTTTTCTTCTTATCCTGCCTCCAGATAGTGGGTGCAGGCAATATAGGATATACTGAAGAATAAAAATTAGGTGGACTGAAACAATCAGGTTTTTGTCAACAAACCTGTGACTCCAATTGATTCTGCTAGTTTCCTCTGAGACTTCCACATTGCATCCAATCCTTGACCTGCTCCTTCCAGCCCTCCATACTCTTTTGACTCTGAGAAAGACCAGCAACTAAGCTTCCTCAGTAACTTTAGTTTTAACAGATTGGGCAACCACTCAACTATAGTAGTCAACTTAGAGAATGTGAAGCTGTGAAACTGTCTAGCTTGTCCTTGGTTCAACATTTGAAGTTGGAAGTAATCAGAAGTAATTTTCTCTTACTTCTATAGCTTTCCCTTCTGAGAATTCCCTTCTCAGTGGTTGCTGATCCTTGAAGCCTTAGTTCCTAATTTCCTCCCCTGTGTAATGTTCTTACATTACTGCAATATGCTGTAATATGCAGTATTGCAGGCTAATTCTGCCAACTGGCAGCAGTTCGATTCTCACTGGCTCAAGATTGACTCAATCTTCAAGGTGAGTAAAATCAGGATCCACATTGTTTAGGGCAATATGCTGACTATATGTAAACCATTTAAAATTGTAAAGCACTGTGAAGCAGCATATAAGTCTAAGTGCTATTGCTAACTCCCACATTGATACCTTACAACTAATCCTATTTCTCAAATTTCATCTCTTTAATAGCACTTATCCAGTTGCACAGATCTGATAAACTGTAGAGGGCAGCCAACTGACATTGTTTTTGCTGGCCACTAATGGCTGAAAGGTTGGAAAATCCAACAGTTGGCCCATAGTTTTAAGAAATTAAGAAAAGTTTATTCATGGATGAAAAAACTGGCAGTGCCTAGCAACCAGAATGTGGGGCATGCCAACTGAAAGAGGCTTTTCACTTGGTAAACCATGTGGGAAAGGGTCGAATTTAGACTGAGGGTCAGTGCCCTTAGAGTGTGTGCTATAGAAGTGGGTACAAACACCCACCTCTCCTGCACAGTACTGTGAAGTACTGTGAAGACAGCAAAAATTAGGACATTTAACTTTTAACCCTAGGCAATTATTTTTAAATTTTCCCGATATCCATTGAGATGTATGTATATTTTGAAATTTATATATCTCGTATATAATTTATACGAGATATATATAAATATATCTCGTATAAATTATATATAAATTATATACGAGATATAAAATATATCTCGTATAAATTATATATAAATTATATACGAGATATATAAATTTCAAAATAAATAGCCCCCAAATCAAGAAGAGTGTAGTACCATCTTTTCCTAGTGACATATGTTACTGAAAGGCATTTTATGAACTACACTTCAGTTCATGAAGGGCATGAAGTGGTTAAAGTGATCTAGGATTTAATTGGGATGAGGTGAGAGGAAGGCAGTGTGGTTATGCAGATGCAGGCTACATATCAAATTAACAAATTTTATAAAATCAATCGATTGATTATAAAATCAATCAATCGATCAATCAATCTTATCAACTAACAATTGTAGACCAGTGAAAAACCTCTGTGCTTGTTGAGATTTTCTGAGATACCTTGAAAACTTTTGACATATGCGAGCTCATCAGTCTCTCAATTAACTGTGCTACTAAAGATTCTCTTTTCCAAAATAGCTATTTTGAAATAAATAGGGAGCATTCTGAACATTTTGATATTACTTTGAGTCCTGATATCCAGTTAGGATCTATAAATTCTCATGTCTTTCTCCTATGTAGAATACAGAGATAAAACAGGATGATGAGATATGATGGTATATACCACATTAGAAGAAGAAAGGTGAATACGGAAGTAAATATGTATGCACATAAGAAATTAGAACAGAACAGAACAGAACAGAACAGCAGAGTTGGAAGGGACCTTGGAGGTCTTTTAGTCCAGCTCAGGCAGGAAACCTTATACCATTTCAGACAAATGGTTGTCCAACATCTTTTTAAAAACTTTCACTGTTCAAGCATTCACACCTTCTGGATGCAAGGTTAATTATTCTAACTGTCATGAAATTTCTTCTTTGTTCTAGATTGCCTCTCTCCTTGATTTGTTTTCATTCATTGCTTCTTGTCCTTCCCCCTATTTAGTCAATAGTTTGGATGCATCTCTTTTGAATTGAAAGGCTTTGCAGAAGACAATTAGATTTGTTTTTTTTAGAATCTAGGCACATACTCTGATCCAGATTGTTTTAATACCTTATTTAGTTCTTCAAGCAAAGAAAAATATGATATAAATATTTCCTAATCATTGTACACCATAGTTATGAGTTATTACTGGAACATCTTTAATTAATAAAGATTGTTTTATTTTCAATAGCTATTTTTCCATATAAATAATAAATTGCTTTTCTTTATTTAGGAAGCCAACTCTAAGTTTTTATTCAGTGTTACCTTGACAACTCCCTCATAAATTAACCATGTCCACTTTGTGAAAAACAAAAGTTATTGATTACAAAGAATCTATGGAGCCTACAATGTCTTATTAAAAGGTGAGCTAAACTTCCTGTCATTTTTAAAATGAAAATATATAAAGGCCACAACACATTACTATTATTTTTTTTAAAAAAAAGCATTTGGAAATGAAAAGGAGTCCCAAGTGGTGTTGATGTTACAGAGATAAAGAACAAATTGGTGCCAAAAATTTGTTTTAAATAAAAGCCTGTTATAAATTTGCTTTGATTAAAGAACCAAGTGTATATAAATGTGTGAAATAATTCATAATTTTATATGGATCTGATAAATATTGGAAGCTCATTTTCTACCCACTTTAAAAAATAAAATAAATGGATTCTTCTCAAATAAATACATTAAGAATGTTTTTTTTTTTTAAATTACTTGGTTAGGCATAAGAAGAGTCTTGCTATGACTTGTATCACTCTTGGTGTTTTGACTACAGCTTTCTTCATTTCCAACTTTGATGGTGCTGGCTTTATGTGCAACCTAGAGCAGGGGTCTCCAGCCTTGGCAACTTTAAGACTTGTGGACTTCAACTTCCAGAATTCTGGGAGTTGAAGTCCACAAGTTTTAAAGTTGCCAAGGTTGGAGACCCCTGACCTAGACAGATCTAGTAGCAATGGGGAAGGGATGGACAAATGCTGCTGGTTGTATTAAATTTTCAGCTGATGTTTTGGAACAAGTTAAGGAGATGGGAAGAGTGGGAAATGGATATGACCTGGGAACGAACACTGAAATAGTAATTAGAAGTGGGAGATGTGGAATCAGGTTGGCCTCCCTTCCTTTCAGGCTACACTCTGACCAAGATAGTCAAATCAACAGCTAAGGCAAGTCCTCCAACTTAAAGCTTCTTCATTTTAATCCCAGGACACTGCAGGCAAAAGTGCCATTTGAAATTCGTCAAAATGTTATATATTAAAGTAATAAAATTAAAATGAACTTAAATTCCCTTCCTGAGCTACCCTGGATAATCTCTGTTATGCCAAATGGTTATTCTAGACTTTTTTAAAAAAAAATTCTGAAGAACTTAAATATCCACAGTGAGGTCACCCAGTCAGAAGTGACTCAGAATGTCATGTCCTAGTTGATGAGTCTGGCCTCATGTATGGAGTACGTCATATAATAGAATTGCCATGCTGTGCTGCCTGTGATCTGAAAGTGGAGGAGATAGTTGTAATTCTGTTGTCACGATCAGTTCATCCCGGTGGCTACTGTAAATTTCTGCAGAAGTGGAGGACTGAATAAAATAATCTGACCTCTATATCTGATGGCTCTAACCTACCATTTGTCTACTGTGCAGAGGTCAAGTGTGGTATTGACTTTAAAACTCTGTTTTGTTAAGTTTTGATTGTCCAAGGACAATCTTCTTCCATGCAGCTGTCCAGTTCTTTAGATCAGCAGAAGAAACCTTTTTGAAGAGTCTGATGGATCTGGTACATGGGATAAACTCAGTGATGGGATTCAAGTAATTTAACAACCGGTTCTCTGCCCTAATGATTTCTTCCAACAACCAGTTTGCCAAACTGCTCAGAAAGTTAACAACCGGTTCTCCCAAAGTGATGTGAACTGGCTGAATCCAACCACTGGATAAACTCTTGTCTTGTATGGCACCCAGGATAGAGCCTGTGCTCCTCCAGAAATGCATTTGGCCATCACTTTCTAAGTATTTTACCAAACATTTTGGTGAGTCACCAATATTTTTGTGGGAGATCTTTTCTTTTGTTTTTTTGCGTTTTGAACTTTGTACCTGAATGCTTAGTGGACTTTCTTCTTTTTGCTTTCCATTGAAAATTGGAGAAAATTATAGTTCTAGTTTTTGGGACTTCATCACTAGATTTAACTGGTTCCAAGTGACTAGAAAACTGGATCCGAGGGATCTGCAGATCAGCATGTTGCCCACTATGGTATTAATGGTAGGGAAGGAAACTTCATATAATCAGATATTACTGAACAGATATTATTCATACAGCAATAATTTGTTTGTTTTTTTATGACAATTTCATTGTTTTCCTTGCTTTTAATTCCTGTTTTATTTTTACAATTTTTATTAATTGCTGTGAGTGACCTTGAATGTCAGGAAGATGATATACACATATAATAAATCAATGAAAGATAAAGAAACATGCATGCAAAATCTCTATATTAGACAAGGCTCTGAATGGGGAAAAAATGATATATATTTTTTTTTAAAAAAGAATACGGTTAAAAAAATTAATGGCTTGGAATAATATGTGAAAACCTCCAGTACTGACATAGACTGAATTAGACTAATAGGTCCATTTCAGTATAATAACTTTACTCAGTCGTTTAACTTGACACAGAGCAGTCCAGCCAGTTAGAATCTGTCATTTTACCCACTATCTCCCAAGATTATCATTTGATCGGTTCAAAATGGTTTTTCTCCATGGAAATTAATTTTATCACTTGGTAATGTAAGTTCTGGTTTTAGCTCCGTTCTTCTCTCCCAATGCAATAAAACGGGAAGCAATGTAAATAATTTAATGGGAAAGGGACATAATGAGAGAGAAGGACAAACCTAATGTGCAGGATGGATTAGAATGGCATAAATGGGTCTCATCAGAGGTGGGTGTCATATACTGTAACAATTGGTTCTCCTTGAACCGAAAATGTGATCACGCACGCCATTGAAAGAAAGGTGATTATATAGAACAGGATAGCACTAGGGTGGGTGGGCGAGCCCAGCCGCTGGTGGGAACTACCGGTTCACCTGAATTGGTCCGAACTGGCAGCAGTCCACCTCTGTGTCTCACGCTGATAGATTGAATGTAGCAAAAGAGGGGAACCTGAAGTCATTGTAAGAGTGATTAGTACCTGTGAAGGGAGGAGGGGAATGACTGGAAGCTAGTTGATCAGAGAACAAAAAGTCTAGTACTCTCCAGTAATAGAAAAGGGGGAATATTTTATTTGCAAAGACAGAACAATTTGCTAAACTTTAAAATGGAACGCACAGCACAGCAAACCACAATGCCCTGAAATAATTCATGTGTGTGTTAAGCTTTTAGATGTACCTCTGTCCAAGTTTCACATTCTGGGCGGTCATCCCAGTTTGACTTGGTCATACGTATGGAAGCTTAGTATGTCACTTCAGGTGCATTTTTATTTGATCAGCAAGCAGTGGCATCAGGCAGCCACTTATAGGAGTCTGGTGGCGCAGTGGACTAAGTGCTGTTAAAGTTGCATTTAGTTGCCAGCTGCCTGCAATCACTGCAAGTTCAAATCTCACTAGGCTCAAGGTTGAGTCAGCCTTCCATCCTTCCGAGGTAGGTAAAATGAGGACCCGGATTGTGGGGGCAATAAGCTGACTTTGTATAAAAAAGAACACCGCTTGGGGGTGGGGCAAAAGCCCTACTAAGCAGGTATATACAAAAGTATGAAGGCTATTACTTAATGCATTGTAAGCCGCCCTGAGTCTCCGGAGAAGGACGGCATATAAATCGAACTAATAAATAAATAGTGATCCCCATTATAATTTTCTCGACTACTTGGTAGTTCTGTGGCATTTCTTTTGGGCATAGAGAGCTGCCCATGATCATCAGAATGATTGTCATGCCCCTATCAGAGTCTGACTCTGAGATGAAAGAGGAACAGCTGACAGAGAGCGAAAGAGTGGCACTGTTGGCTGTGAAGGAAACTGGGGAAGGGCAAAGTCAGGCTGGGCAGAGCAGGGGAGAGGTAGAACAAGGGAGATGAGGTTCTGATGAAGACCAAGGCCCACCCCCTCCTCATCCTAGGGCATGCAGGGAAGAACAGAGAAGAGAGCAATGTGGGTTGTGTGGTTTATGAGGGAGGAGAGGGCCCCAACTCTCTTCACAATATACCCCTGGAGCTGGAGTTTAAAAGGAGAGGCAAATGGGAGGGGCGGTTGTCGGGAACAAACACTGAGTTCGGGTTCGCTGCTTCATCTGAGTTCCTGGCCTCCTTCCAACTGGTTTGATTTACTGCCGTGCTATTTCAAGGCTGGACTTCTTATCTTGCTTGCCCTGCTGGGTTAATTACCTTATCTTGCCCTGTTGGATTTATAGTTGGAAGTTTTGTCTGCTTACAGGTTTGTGGAAGAGTTTTTCTCCAGACCAGAGAGTAAAGGGATATTGGGGGCAAAGTTTGGAACTAATAAAGGGACTTGCACTTATTCTCCGGCAGTGTTGCCTTTGTGCCATTGTGTGTCATCGCACTGATGCTTAAACTCTTGTCATCCTTTTATGCAAGCAAGGAATGAATGAATAAATGAATGAATGAATGAATGAATGAATGAAGGCTTACCTTGTACAAGTTCTGTTTGATCCTTTATGAATATATTCATTCAAGGGAAAAGTATTTGCATTGGTTTTCACATGCATTTTCATATACAGTTTTGTAAAGGTTTTTTCCCAAGAGTGCGCACTGAATAGTTTCCCTGTAGGCACTTTTACATCTGTCAGGGTGCTACTTTGGAATGGCTGCTATAGGCTTTCCTGCAAAAGTATGCATTTGTGAGTTCTAAAAGTATGAAATTCTCCCATGCAGTTACAAACGTAGAGGTTTCAACACATCAAAGCAATCCAGGTTTTTCTATATATTTTGGCAAGTCCAAAATTGATAACGTCTTCTAAAAATGCTCGTGAATGATTTTTTCCCACCCACCTGTTAAGGAAGAATTTGTTACAGATTATCCGCCAACAGAGTGATGCCAAAAAGTCCAATATGGAATCTGGAGACAGGAATTCTTTGCATGCACACAAGTCCGAAGACTAAGAAAGGATCTCTAGGCTTCCAAAAGACACAAGCATTTTAGCTAATAGGCAATCAATTGGGTGGACACCTTGTGAAGTCTTCTTCAAAATGTTTTATGCACTCTTACTATCACTTTTCTTTAAGCTAATTTCTTGTACTGTAGGATCAGGTTTTCAGTTATTAAAAAATATGTACCCTGTTTTCCCCAAAATAAGACATCCCCTTATAATAAGCCCAATTGGGCTTTTGTGTGCATGGAAATAAGGCCAAGTGCTTATTTCAGGGTTCAAAAAAATATAAGACAGGGTCTTATTTTTGGGGAAACACAGTAATTATAACAGACATGCTAGTAACCATTCTTCTTATTTCAAGGTATAGGCATCACAAGAGCAGTATCATTGTAAAAATCTAACTTTATCAATTACATCTTTACAGAAATTCAGATCGGTGCTTCACTTTAACAAAGCTTCATGTGAAGTACTCCTCCGAAGCTGCTTTGCCAAGCAACACATTATCCCTGGTTTTTTAGTCGCCAGAAGAGATTCAAGGCAATAAAACACCTATAGTAGATTAGGAGAATAGTTTGTCTCCTTGGCTAACACAGGCCTATTATCCATTGGCTGACTCATTTCAGAATAGAAGGGGCAGACGGGCATCATAGTAGATAAAATGAGGAACTAATTATGCCAAGAACAAATATGTGAATTGTTGTGATGTTTGAATGCCACAGGCTCAAATTATGCTAACACTAATGCAATGAGGCAGAAGCAAAAAAGATTCCAGAGCAACTATATACGTCTATATCAAGGACAGTGATGGATGATGGTGTGATTTTATAAAAACAATAAGAGCATCTATTATAGGGAATCAGGGCAGTTGATCAATTTGACTATTGTTATGGATGGTATTTTTTATTTCCATTCATTGTTGACATCTGGCAGGTGGATATGAAGTAGTTATAGAAATGCACTGCTGGGGATATTATAGTGAGAGAGACAGGCATCAGAATAGCGGAAGTAAAATTCTATATGAATCAAATAAGGCAGATTATGCTGCTTATTAACTGCAATGAGCCCACTGAGTTGAGTGGTCAATATATTTAAAATACTACTACTACTACTACTACTACTACTACTACTACTACTACTACTACTAATAATAATAATAATAATAATAATAATAATAATAATAATAGGAAGAAGAATATCACTGAACTTTCTGATCAAGTATTTACTGAAAAGAAAAAAATCTACAGTGGTGGCCAAAATTGTGGAAACCTTTTGGAAAAAGTGTATTTTTGAGGTTTGATGACTAATAACACCACTTTTTTTTTCTTTTTTTTTTCCAAGGTAATCATATTCCACTGCTGGAATGGCCTGAAATAGGCCAGACCTTAACCCAATTGATAATCTATGGAGCCGACTAAAGAAACTTGTTCATCAGAAGCGACCCAGCAATAAAACCCAGTTAATAGAAGCAATCATTCAATCTTGGTTTCACATTGTAACAGCTGCAGAACTAAAAGACTTGGTTCCCTTCATGGGAAGACGTCTATGGTGATTGGTTTTGTATATATCATTTTTTTCTATGTGTTTCACTTTTCTTCTTTATACTGTAACTGCTATTCTAATAGCAAATCCTTCATAAAAAGTTATTGCATTACATTCTTGATTAAATTATCTTTCCATTGATACATAATTTTATGGTACTACTCCCCTCCCCAGAAAGTGGTGTTATTCGCTAGTCTTAGAAAATACACTTTTCCCAAAAGATTTCCACAATTTTGGCCACTATGATATAAAATGTGGCTTCTACCCAGCCATTGAATGGTCCGATAATGTGCTTTGATATTCATGGCTACTCCAAACAGTTAAAAATAGTGAATTATCTCAAATGGAGTTTATAATAGTGGCATCCTACATACGACATTTGAAGTATCTGTTGTTGGATAGTTACAGTACTTAGGCTAGTACACAAATACTTCTTAAGAGATTCTATGTCCTCAAAATGACATTTCTTTGAATTACTCAATGTAGAAGAAAATTTCACTTTTTTTTTTATTGTAGCTGACTATTAGCAGTGATGATTGGAAGTATAATTTTCTTCTCTTTTCTTTAGAACATCCCCTGCTGCTGCAATGGAACTGCAAGAAAAATTGCCAACATTTTGTATTATCTGTATTTCGTGTCATTTCAAGGTATAAATGGTGCCAAATACATGGAGATATTTTTTTGCAACGCAGCCTTCCTATGGTCTTACAATAATTGTGGAAAAAAGAGAGAGAAAGACCTTTATCTGGGGAACAGATATGTTCAAAAACTAAATGGAACATTGTCAATGTCAGATGAAACAAGTATATAACCTGCTAAAGTCCTGTTTTCTTACATGAAGGAACTTAGAATCAAATGGAAAAAACAAAGGACAGTGCCTGAATAAACAGCTTCTCTGCATGACTACAGTTAGAGTAGTGCTTCATTCTGGCTTCTATCTCTTTCTTAGATGATGGAATTGTAATGATCTTTGATAATAGCCAAATCATCATGCTATTACAATCAGACAGATGTATTATGTGCTCTACAGGGGTGACATTCACTTTTTTCCCTATTGGTTCTGTAGGTGTGGCTTGGTGGTGGTGGGGTCATGTGACCAAGTGGGCATGGCCAACTTGATGTCACTCATGGCAAGGAGGGGAGGCACCACCCCACCAAGCCATGCCCACCAAGCCACGCTCACAGAACCAACAGAAAGGTTTGGCCAAGTCTTCTAGTGTTCAACCTGGCTGTTTCTCACCTCCTTCTCATGTTTGCTCTGTGTGTATGAGCCCGAGAAGGAGGTGAGAAGCAGCCACGTTGAATGCTGTGGCAGAGAGAAGCCAAACTTTCTCCCTCCATTCACAGCAGACTTCCTGCTCCCTTTGTGGTCCGCCCCTGGCCCCCTCCCTCCTGGGGAGTACCTTAAAGGGACAGGCTGCAGCAGCTCTGCTGTGTTACCAGTTCAGCGAACTTCAAATCACCGCTACCGATACACGCAATCTGGTACAAACCGGTCGAATTCCACCCCTGGTGCTATAATCAGAGGTCATTATGTACAGAAAGCAAGGTCAAAGGGGAAGCTGGAAATAGTTTAGAGGAGGAAGAATGTAGTAAATAAAAGCTTACTAGATACTCATCCTTAACTGAATCCACTCTATTTGGTGGACCTCGGTAGGAGTAGGAAAAAGATCTTCAAGTGGAGCTTTGTAATAAAAAGACTGTAACAAAATAGAGTAAAAGGCAGAACTGAAATTAAAAGTAAATACTATTTGTGTCACCCTGAATGTATCTGAATTAGATTCACATATAGTATACTATATTGTTTTGTAGAAATGGAGATGCAGTGTCTCAGTGGTTAAGAAGCTAAGCTTGTCAGCTAGAAAGAGACCTGGGCTTCATGCAATGGGGTGAGCTCCCATTACTTGCTCCAGCATCTGCCCATCTAGCAGTTTGAAAACATACAAATCAGGGGTAGGTTCTATTTACCTTTGCTACTGGTTCGCAACAGGACTGGGCACGCTTGTTTGATCGTGCACGCTTCTGCGCATGCACAGATCACCCGTGATGACATTGTGGTGGGTGGGTGGAGCCTCCTGCTGGTTTTACTCCCGGTTCTATAGAACTGGACAGAACTGGGAGCAACCCACTACTGATGCAAATGCAAGTAGATTAATAGGTACCACTTTAGTGGGATGGTAACAAGCATTCTGTGTGCTTCTGTGTGTAGTGATGCTTCCTATATAGCCATGGAAGTGTGTTTGGACAATGTTGGCTCCCTCAGCTAAGAAACGGAGATGAGCAATGCCCCACTAGAGTCAGACATGACTGGATAGGGGAAATCTTTACCCTTTTTTGTGGAAATAAAAGGTTGTATGTAATGTTTGGGTTCTGACTGCACATTACGTTTCTGTACTCAGAAATGGCTACATCACAAACTCTTGTTCTTTATACCTGAGAAATCAGAAGCTATGAAAAGAAAAGAATCAGAATCAAGAAGGAAGGTAGCTTCAGAATGCCTTATCCTTATCCTATTGCATACATGAAAGAAGACCAAACAAATTGAAACAAGTTTGTCACCAATCACATTTACTGACATTGTGAAGATATGAGATTCTTGACAATTCCTTTTCTCCCAGTCCCACAAAGGCAGCAAAATCAGGATAGAAAATGCATTGCAAAGCCTTTGGTGGATCACCAAAAACTGTAATAATCTCAATTTTATTTTCTGGATTAAAAACTATCAATTGCAGAGCCACGGCTTGAGTTTAGGACTTAGACCTATTTGGCCTTTGTATTTGTCTTTGAATGCAAGGCAGATTTAGAAGACAGCTGACACTGCAGTGTGAAAGAGCATGGCGGCTTTAAATTAAGAAGGTCATTATCCCCCCCCCCTTTTTTTATTGAGGAAAGCAGTTGTGCTCAGTATTTGTCTGAAGAGGGCAGATAGTTTTAAAGAAGTCTCTTCCTATTTTTGCATTTCAGTGAGAAGGTGAGTTGAGACACATGCTGAAAGAGGATAAGAGTTTATAGCATAACATGTTGAAGTTACCTCAATTTCAATTTCCCATACAAAACCCTCACAAAAGTTATTTTCCTACCGACTGTAAAAGTATGTGTCAAAAAAGATTTCATTCATGAATAATGATAGTAATAAGTCAAAGCAAATAGGAAACAATGATTTGGATGCAGTGGTGGGATTCAATTTTTTTTTACTACCAGTTCTGTTGGTGTGGCTTGGTGGATGTGGCATGGCTTGGTGGGCATGGCAGAGGAAGGATACTGTAAAATTTCCATGCCTACTCCACTCCAGGGGAAGGATATGGTAAAATCTCTATTCCCTCCCCACTCCAGGGGAAGGTTACTGCAAAATCCCCATTTCCTCCCAATCAACTGGGTCTCAGGAGGCAGAGAATAGATGGGGGCAGAGCCAGTCAGAGGTGGTATTTACTGGTTCTCCAAACTACTCAAAATTTCTTCAGAACTGGTTCTTCAGAACTGGTCACAACCTGCTGAAATCCACCTCTGCTTGTATGGGATCAAACTTTAATGTTTAATTTCAGGATATAGCATACAATCCAGAGAAGATTTGGACCACCTAAGCAGAAGAGAGATTAGTTGGGCAAGTTGAAAAAGAGCAGCAAATTTTAGGTTATTGACCATATTATGATTACAGGTTCACAATTACAGATGAGATTTGGAACTTAAGACATTTTCTGTATTATTCACCTACATAATTTGTCTGGCTTTAGTCATATGCACTTTGACTTGAGTAAGTGTTGGGCAACATTTACTGTTTCATTTCAAAGGGCAAAATATCTCTAAAGAGCTAAACGCGTAGGAGGCAGAACGTTCATTAGTGACTCTAACTTTTTCAGGCATTTTGTTTCCAAATGTATCTCGATCTTACTATTAGGAGCTGAAAGACATGCACTTTTGATGTAGGCATTTGGTTCTTCTTAATTACCCTTATGGAGTGTTTTGCTAGGAAACCTCGGTATTAATGTCAAATGTCAGTTTTATATGTCAAATGTCACTTTTAGAAGAATGGTATCACAGATGGAAGCATTTGCTGAAGTACAGGAATAGATTTCTGTCCCTAAGCACAATGATGGTGAAATGATGAACCTTTGTGACATTGCTTATGTGTAATTTGTAGAGTTTGCATTGAAATATCATGATAACTTATCCCAACCCCTCCCCCAGCAGAGGCTTATGAATATGGGCAAGAATTTAGATAGAGATCGAACACCATTGAACCGGAGAGGACTGGTGGAAAATCTATTCTGTGGCAGAGCTAAGGATGAAAGTGAAATTAATGGGTTGCATGACTATTCCCAGACTAATATTCAAATAAAAGGGTATATTTTATAGGATTACAATTCCAGGCTCAAATTTTGTATGTACAACTTTTTTTTTTTTTTTTTGCACTTGAGTCAGTGTTGATTCCAACTGTCTAGACAAATCCCTGAAGTGTTTTCTTTTTGACAAGATTTCAGAAGTGGTTTGCCATTGCTTGCTTCCCAGATATGAGAGAGAGTATCTGGCTCAAAGTCACCCAGCTGGCCCTGTGCCTAATGTAGAACTACTATGTAGAGCAGGGGTGTCAAACTCAAGGCCCGGGGGACCACCCAGGAAACAGCAAAGGACTGGCCTGCGATGCCTCTGTCAGTAAAAACAGAGCTCGGGAGGGCTGTGTTTTCACTGACAGAAGGTTGCAGGAGGCCACTGCAGCCAAAAAACTGAGCTCGGGAATCCGTTTTCAGAGCAGAGTGCTTGGGCCACCACCGGTGCCCCAGATATGAGTGGCGTTGAGCTGGCCATGTCCCCCCTCCCTCCCTGCCTTCCCCAGTCCCCCAAGTCAAACACAGCCCTGATATGGCCCTCAATGAAATTGAATTTGACACCCCTGAGTTAAGAGTCTCAGTTTCTGACTTGGTGCCTTAACCGTTCACCCATTGGACTCTTGATATAACAGTATAATGCAAAACAATTAGTAAAAATTGTAAACACTATTGAATATATTAGAGGAACTGCATATTGAACGTGTACAAAGTACAAAGTTGTGTGCTTTTAAAAAAAAATCACAGAGTATCAGGTCCCCATGGGGATGCTGCCATTCTGGAGGGGGAGGTTGCTGGAGTCGAATTCTTTGCATGCTTTCGCTTTTGCTATAAAGCATGGGATCTGGGGGTGGGGGGCAGGTCTGTGGAATGGATGGGCTCCAGTGATGTAATGTAAAATTTGTTACTACCGGTTCTGTGGGTTTGGCTTGGTGGGGGTGGGGGTAATATGACTGAGTGGGCGTGGCCAATTTTTTTTAAAAAAACTTTTAAAATCATTTTTTCTATAACCTCTTTGGCTGAAGAGGTTGTAAAAAAATGCTTTTAAAAGCCTCTGATGATCCCAGCTGAGTTGCTTGATCAGCAGAGGCTTTGTTTTTTTTTTTTTTTTTACTTTTAAAAACATTTTTTCGGCTGAAGAGGTTGTAGAAAAAATGCTTTTAAAAATAAAAAAAAGGCTCTGATGATTGTGCGGCTCAGCTGGGCAATGGGGAGGGGGGACAGGGATTTTTGCTATCAGTTCTCTGAACCACTCGCCTCCATCGCTACCGGATTGGGCAATCCAGTCCAAACCGGGAGCATTTCACCCCTGATGGGTTCTCTCCAGCCAGTTCCAGCCTGTTACGAAAGGATGCGAGTGAACGGCTATCAAGCTAAAGCTTTGGAGTTATCATAACACCTTTGGGACCTATTATTGGCTACTGATGGATGGGGGATCAGGTTGGGATTTGAAGAGGGAAAAATAGCTTAACACTTTGCGCGGCAACTTCAGATTCCACCTGATTTCTTGGCAATCACTTTGAACTTTGAAAGAGCGGTAGTTCAAAAGGTTCCTTTTGAACTACACCCTTTCAATAGTCATGCTTTCCTGAGAAGATAGCTAAGGCAGGTCCTTACACAGAGAGATCCAGAAAGCTAAGGTAATTGACGTAGAACTAAATGCATGTATTCAGAAGCTCCTTTGTCCAGTCATAACCATGATTCCCTGAATCTCATTTCAAGATCTTCCCTGGAATAGAGGTAGTCCTCGACTTACAACCATAATGGAGCCCAACATTTCTCTTGCTAAGCGAAACATTTGTTAACTGGGTTTTGCCGCATTTTACGACCAGTATTGCCACAGCTGTTAAGTGAATCACTGCAGTTATTAAGTTAGGAACATGGTTGTTAAGTGAATACCCATTGACTTTGCTTGTCAGAAGTTTGCAAAAGGTGATCACGGGATATTGCATCCATCATAAATATAAGTCAGTTGCTAAGTGTCCGAATTCATGTGACTTTGGTGATGCTGCAACAGTCATAAGTGTGAACTATGGTCATAAGTCACTTTTTTAAGTGCCGCTGCAACTTCGAATGCTCACTAAATGAAATCAAGGACTACCTGCATCGGATTTTTTGACAGATAATTGTATAAAGCCATTGTAAAATCTTTCTGCAGAAGGGGAAATTTTGGAGCCTCAATAAGTACTGGAGAGATCTCTGAACACAAGGGATTTTATCTGCTTTATGTTTTCAATGATGCAAGAATGTTTTGGATCTGTACGTTTTATATAACAAAGTCAGCTTTTAGAATCATGTAGGAGACCAATTTAAATCAATACTGTATCTACACTCTTGCTTGGCAGTATCCCGAAACATACTCTTTGAATTTTTGCTTCATGCCATGATAAAGCTGCAGGGAAAAATATCTTTGTCTTACTGTTAGACATGCATACCAAATTCCATTTTTAAACTCACAATCCAGTTCAAGTTTACAATACTGTAAAGAACGTGATGATCATTTAAAATGATGCTTGCATCTGGTATAAGACTTAACAATGAAATTGAATTTTAGATAATTAATATGTATTTTTGCCATGCTGAATTCAGTTTGTAGGAAGAACTGGATATAAAAATAAACAAAAACGATATGCATAAATTGTCCTCCTTTTTTTTTTTTTTTGCCTTGCTAAGCACTTTTATTTAAAAGGTCATTGTTAAGTAGGTTATGTAGATTGTCTGGAGGAATATGGAACAATGCAGATACTCTTTTTAGGATATTTTTGTCAGCTCCAAAATAATAGGCTATTCAGAACATGCATTGATATGGAATAATATAACTAAATAAGTAATGTGAAATATTTTCACCATTACAGTTGATACTTTGCCAAAAGTGCTCATCTCATGTAAGAAATCTTCTTCCTCTTTGGACATTATGTGTGTGTTTCTTATATTAATGTAATATAGTAAGTTTCATGTCATTTATTGGTAAAAAACATAAACTCATATATTTCCTGACTTTGTGGTACTCACTACCTTATTACCAACATTTATATACCTTAAAATCTCTCCCCTTTTTTCAAATTTGTACTTGGAGTTTTTTCACCAGTTGCTTATAATGTGCAAATGTTCCATTTTCCCTTAATTTTCAATACATTTAAGATCAAAACATGTTAATTGCATTATATAATCTAACGTTTTCTGCAAATGATTTGGATTTTCTGCCAGCAACATAACATCACCTGCATAGGAAAGTATATACACATGTTCCCAATCAATGGACTTTTTTTCTACCCACAAATATGTCTTAGCAGTTATCTAGCAATAGCAATAGCAATAGTACTTAGACTTATATACCACTTCACAGTGCTTTCCAGCCCTCTCTAAGCTGTTTAGAGTCAGCATATTGCCCCCAACAATCTGGGTCCTCATTTTACCCACCTTGGAAGGTTGGAAGGCTGAGTCAACCTTGAGCCTGGTGAGATTTGTACTGGCAGATTGCAGGCAGCCGGCAGTCAGCAAAAGTAGCCTGCAGGACTGCATTCTAACAACTGTGCCACCATGGCTCTATACATACAGTTCAACAATCAGGAGAGTATTAGACATTCTCATTTGATCTTGATTTAGGGGAGTTAGTCATCAATCCCTTGTCATGGACAGATCATTCGCTCCTTCGACTGGACTTTCACACTGCTTTCCTTCGTCGCAGGGAGACGGAATCGACTAGGTGGTTCCGTTCCAGGCGCCTGATGGACCCAGAGAGGTTCCTGAAGGAGCTTGGGCCATTCCCAGAGGCTCTGGCTCACAACTTGGCTGAAGACCTGGCAGCCGCCTGGGATAGGGCGGCTGCTGGAGCTTTGGACCGCATCGTGCCTTTGCGGCCTCTGATGCGGCCGATCTCAATTAGCTCCTTGGTTCTCCGAGGAGCTGAGGGAGATGAAGCACCAGAAAAGACGCCTAGAATCTGACCGGACACTGGTAAGATCTCATATGAAGACTTACCTAGTGGCAATAAGAGTGGCGAAATATAATTATTTTTCCGCTCTTATTGCATCTGCAGAGAACTGCCCAGCCGCCCTGTTTAGGGTGATTCGCTCCCTACTGCAGATGGGAATGCGGGATGACCTCTTGCAGGGTAGAGCTGAGGAATTTGTGCAGTATCTGCATGATAAAATCGCTTGGATTCGGGACGGCCTGGACTCCAATTGGGTAGCCTCAGATGGGATGATGGGGGTGGATCTTGAGAATGTTATCTGGGAGGAGTTTGACCCTGTGGCTCCCGAGGACGTGGACAGGATTTTGGGGAGACTAAACACCACCACATGTTTATTGGACCTGTGTCCCTCCTGGTTGGTACTGGCCTCCCGGGAGGTTACACGAGGCTGGCTCCAGGGTATTATTAATGCTTCTTTGAGTGAAGGTGTCTTCCCGGCCGCCTTGAAAGAGGCAGTGGTGAGGCCCCTCCTCAAGAAGCCTTCCCTGGATCCGGCTATTTTAGCTAATTACCGTCCGGTCTCCAACCTTCGCTGAGAGTGTGGTGGCGCGACAGCTCCCTCGATACCTGGATGAAGCTGTCTATCTGGAATCGTGCCAGTTGGGTTTCAGGGCGGGTTACAGCACGGAAACGGCATTGATCGCATTGGTTGATGATCTCTGGAGGGTTCGGGACAGGGGCTACTCCTCAGTCCTGGTCCTCCTTGATCTCCCAGCGGCTTTTGATATCATCAATCATGGTATCATGCTGCATCGGTTAGGCGGTTTAGGAGTGGGAGGCACCATGATGTGGTTCTCCTCCTTTCTCACTGACCGTACGCAGTCCGTGTTGATGGGGGGGCAGAGGTCGACCTCGAGGCACCTCACTTGTGGGGTGCCACAAGGGTCAGTTCTCTCGCCCCTCTTGTTCAACATTTATGTGAAACCACTGGGCGAGATCATCCGTGGTTTTGGGGTGAAATGTCAACTGTATGCCGATGACACGCAGTTGTACATTTCTACTCCGAACCACCCCAATGATGCCCTTGCCCGTGATGTCCCATTGCCTGGAAGCCGTACGGATCTGGATGGGGAGAAACAGGCTCAGACTCAACCCTTCCAAGACAGAGTGGTTGAGGCTTCCAGAGCACCGATATAGCCAATTGGTACCATCTTTGGCTATTGGGGATGAGATCTTACCCCCCTCAGAGAGGGCTCGCAACTTGGGCGTCCTCCTGGATGCACGGCTGTCTTTAGATGATCATATGACGGCCATGGCCAGGGGGGCCTTTTATCAGGTCCTCCTGATTTCCCAGTTGCGTCCCTTTCTGGATTGGGACACCTTACGCACAGTCACTCACACCCTTGTCACTTCCCATCTGGACTACTGTAATGCTCTCTACATGGGGCTCCCCTTGAGGAGCACCCGAAGGCTCCAACTGGTCCAGAATGCATCCGTGCAAGTGGTTATGGGAGGGACGAGACGGTAACCCCCCCCCTTGCGTGAGCTGCACTGGCTTCCGGTGGTCTTCCGGGTGCATTTCAAGGTGTTGGTCACCATCTTCAGAGCACTCCATGGCTTAGGGCCGGCTTCTGCCAGTGAATATCTCCCACCGCCCGATATGCTCTCACAGAGAGGACCTCCTCAGGGTGCTGTCAGCCAGACAATGTCGGCGGGTGACCCCCAGGGGGAGAGCCTTCTCTGTGGGAGCTCCTGCCTTATGGAATGAACTGCCCCCGGATTTAAGAAAGATTCCCGACCTCCGCACCTTCCATCGGGCTCTGAAGACTCTGTTGTTTCACCAAGCCGGCCTGACTGAATAGATTAATTTTAGTGGGTTTTAAATTGGTTTTAACAAGGTTTTAATAAGGGGTTTTAATAACGGCCAAATAGCTTTAACTTATTTTAGTAATTTTAATTTTTGTGTGGATTGTTTTAATATGGCTGTGAACTGCCCTGAATCCCTCGGGAGAAGGGCGGTATAGAAATGCAATAAACTCAAACTCATCTGAATTAGTCCCCCCCCCCCTTAATTTTTTTTTTAACCTTTTGACATTTCTCCTTCACTGGTAGCTTCCTAGACCATATTCATTCCAGTGGTGATTCCTTGTTTAGCACTGCTCACTGATTTCCAAAACAATTGTTTCCTTCAAAAACACTATGCTTTTTCCTGCCTCTTTTAATCTTAACTGCTCCTTACGCTTTTTGATTACATGCTTTACAACTATTTTTAAATTGTTTTTCATTGTAAAAATGTCCCTTTAGATTCAGTTAAATCCCAAGCAAAGACTTCAGGAGGAAATCCATTGAGTAGTTCTCTTCTGGCAAAAGTGTTAGTTTTCTTTTCATTTTGAGAAATCAAACGCTCAATCTTCATGACTTTAAATCTGGAGAAACTTTGCTCTCATTTGTGCCTAACTCTGCAATGTGCAGATTGACTAACAATTGATATAGAATTGATTATAAATTAACACAACTTCATTATTATGGCTTAAGTAATATCATTTTCATCAATTTCCTTTGACTTCCTATGTACAGTAAAAGGGCTACTTATTTAGGAACCATGGTTAATTTTCCCAAAACCTCTCTAATCACTGAGGAAGCCCAGAAACAACAGTAACATCTGGATCACTGCGTAACAAATGCTTACATTAAATAAATTACCAGGTGTCCTGCTTCAGGTTTCAGTCTCACAAGCAACATATTTTCTCTGGAGATTATCATTTTTACTTCAAGGCCGAAGAGTTAACAACAAGACATAGAAAATGTAACAAAAACAAAGGTTTGCTTGCAATATTTGTTTTGAAATAAGAGCATGCAATGTCATCCAAAATTGGTACAAGTTTCCAAGAACTTGGGTCAAGGATGTCAGCCATTCCAAGGGTAAGATATTCTAGAATAGAATCTATGTATAAGAAACACTCAAAAGCTGGAAGCCAAACTGTTAGATGTTTCCAGCAGAAAGAGTTTGCTCAGAGCTATTTCTTATGTAGGCCACAGTCAACTGTCACTCATCAGAAAGTATAATCCTTTGCTTGGCAAGGAGTCTAATAGCACTTCGCTGTTCTGCTTTCTTCTCTAGTAATCTTGTGCAGGGACTGGGAGGCCTTACTTCACCCTCACCTGACTTTTCCAGCTGCTCGGGAGGGGGGGCAGTCACATTCAGACTCTGAGTCTGAGCCCCAAGTCTAGGTCATCATACCAGGAACCACTTTGATGTACGTAAATCAAGCTTATCTTTTTTATTCTGAAACCAAGTTAAAAATAGCTTTCTCAGAACTGAATTGATCCAAAGTAGTAATGTTGTGAGACGCCAAGTTTACCTAAAAAAAGAAAAAGAAAAAAAGAATTAAATGGTAATTTATAATGGAAATTCTTCCCTATTGCAAAGTAACATTTAATTTTGTACAGTTTTAGGTTAATATATTATTATACAGTACAACTATCGCTTACTCTAATTTGCACAGTATAAATAGTCAGGAAGTCCTTCATTCTATTTTCTGAGCCACATTGTGGGAGGTTCCAATACCTCTGTTTGTATTCAGTTTTTAAAAAATGTTCATGAAAGAAAGATAGGGAAGACCAGTCTTTCATTTTCATTGATCAAGTGCAGCATCGATCAAGTGCAGAAAAAATTCTTTTTTCTGACTTGCATGGAAATATGAGGCTTTCAAACCTAGCACCCCAGAACCCCAAAGGAGTAAAGAACACTTTCTGAAACTCCTTTGAGAAACACCTCTGACACCTACAGTGGCACTGATGAAATCCAGGGGGAATGATTGCATCCCAAACTCCTCAACTGTAAAAGGAGGTCTCTTCAGTGTAGAAGTTTTCCTAGACAAATCCAAACAGGTAGAACTCAGAGATGCTTTGAAATAGCTTTATTTTCTGTCTGTCTTGGATATCTCCCACTTTTTCAATTTATTTTAGCCCTGATGGATAGTTGAAAATACCTTGAAAATAAGATATGAAGAAGCTGGGAATTATGCCTTACTAATGACGTATAATAGATTAATAATAATGATAACAGCTGGTGTTGACAAGTTCACCATTAGTCAATTGCAAAAGGCAGCTTTACTCAGAACAGTTTACATCCTACAAGGATACCTCTAACTGCATCAAACATCAACAACTGCCTATCCCGGATCCTTGAGAAGGACTGGATAGGAGGATAAAAATACCAAATCCAATCGGAACATCTGGCTGACTGTGCGAAATAATAATAAGCAATTTCAGTGTTGCTTTATTGTCTCAGTTCCATTGAAGGGAATACAGCTAGTCCGCGACTTACAACCACAATTGAGCCAAAAATTTCCGTTCCTAAGTGAGACATTTATTAAGTGAGTTCTAACTGCATTTTATGACCTACTTGCCACAGTTGTTAAGAAAATCACTGCAGTTCTTAAGTTAGTAAAGTGGTTGTTAAGTGAATCTGGCTTCCCCATTGACTTTGCTTGTCAGAATGTTACAAAAATGGATCACATGGCCTCACAACACCGAAACCGTCATAAATATGAGTCAGTTGCCAAGTGCCTGAATTTTGATCACGTGACCATGGGGATGCTGCAATGGTTGCAAGTGTGAAAAATGGTCATAAGTCACTTTTTTTCAGTGCTGTTATAACTTTGAAAGGTCACTAAATGAACTGTTGTAAGTCGAGGACTATTTGTACATATTTAGATCTTTTTCTCCACTATGTTTAAAACCAACCTTTTGTTTCTTGAAGCTTTTGTTCCTTTGGTTCTATTTTACCCCAGGCTGTTTCTTTTCAACTCTTTCGTAGATTGGTTTTATAAATGTTTACAAATAGCTAGGGATTATATAGTGAATTGGTTGATGTTATCATGTAATATCATGATAACATGATCTAGATATGGAACGATATTAATGAGGACAACTGAAAATGCAGTACGCAAACAGAAATTGAAGTTGTTAAAGTAAGCATTTTTTGCAATAATTGGTGACATTTTCAGAAAAAAAGAGCTTTCTATAATGCCAAAAATGTTAATCAAATTACATAATGTCAAAAAAGTTTCAGCAATGCCAACAAATGTTAAAGCATGCTTTCTATTTTGAAGTTACCATAATAGTAATTAAAATGTGTAATAGCTGCACTTGTCAGCCATACTGTTTCATCAGCTACAAATTAACTCATACACTGTTAATTTTATATTAAAAAGTTATTGTCACGTATTCTTGGGTGATATTTCACAGTCTCGAAATAACTGATGAAAAAAACTTTGCTTAATCCTATTCAGCGATGCTTTTGTAAAATGTTGTTAGAATTTAATTTCTTCCACTGGTTAAAGATTTAAATAGTCCATAATGACTCCCAGTTATCAGAATACAATTGGAAAATAATGATACAAGAATCAGATACCAGTCAAATAAACAATTTTTCTGATTTTTTGCTGTTTTTTGTGCATGTATATTTGTATTTGTATGTCTTTCAGTGTAGAATGAAATACAGATAGTCCTCAACTTACAACAGTGACCATTCAGAGTTACAAGGGCACTGAAAAAAGTGATTTATGACCATTTTTCACAGTCACAACCTTTGCAATATCCCCATGATCATGTGATCAAAATCCAGATGCTTGGCAACTGGTTCATATTTATGACTGTTGCCATGTCCCTGAGTAATGTGATCCCCTTTTGCAACTTTTTGACAAGCAAAGTCAATGAGGAAGCCAGATTCACTTAAAAAACCGAGTTAGTAACTTATCAACCACAGTGATTCATTTAACAACTGAGTCAAGAAAGGTTGTAAAATGGGGGAAAACTTACTTAACAAATATCTCACTTAGCCACAGAAATTTTGGGCTCAGTAGTGGTCGTTAAGTCGACGTTACTACCTGAAAGGATCCACACGGCAAAATTGGTTTCACCTGTTTTAATAAACTTTATGATAGCAGTATAATTTATAATAGGTAACCAAAGTGCCATGTATTCATAGGTTGTTTATTTAATTATAAGGTAAAGGTTCCCTTTGCACATAAGTGCTAGTCGTTCCCGACTCTAGGGGGTGGTGCTCATCTCCATTTCAAAGCCAAAGAGCCAGCACTTTCTGAAGACATCTCCATGGTCATGTGGCCGGCATGACTAAACGCCAAAGGTGCATGGAACGCTGTTACCTTCCCACCAAAGGGGGTCCCTATTTTTCTACTTGCATTTTTTACGTGCTTTTGAACTGCTAGGTTGGCAGAAGCTGGGACAAGTAACAGGAGCTTACCCCAATATGCGGCACTAGGGATTCAAACCTCTGAATTGCCAACCTTTTGATCGACAAGCTCAGCGTCTTAGCCACTGAGCCACCGCATTTAATTATAGAGTTCCTTAAAACCATGCCAGTATTCTGTCAATGACACCAAAGTGTAATATGCTTTATGTAACCGATTCAAGAATGTTTAGTAACTGCTTCTTTATTCCTTTTGGACTTGTGCCGGAGCCCATCTTCAGGGAACTTCTCTCTACTGGAATACGTGCTATTCATAGAATAGCTCAAAGCACATATTCCAGTAAAGAGAAGTTCCCTGAAGATGGGCTTCGGCATGAGTCTGAAACCTAGGAACAGTAAACCTTTGGTCCCAGTGACAGGCCCAGATTCGATCTTGCAACATTATCCTGGGGCACATATATTTCCCTTTATTTGTGCTTCCTTATTCTCTTTCTGCACTTAAAAACGGTGCAAAAACTTTACAAGGTTTCATATATCAAAACTTCATTTCAAGGGATGCTACTGTAGTATTTTCATATTTTGAATGATAGCTGAATTCCCTTGTTATGTTGGATCCTTATCAATTGTAAGGCAATTCTCTCGTGTATCTGAAGTTTCTATAGATAGGCACATGCTCAAACTGTTGACCGCTCTATAGAAGATCCATGTATCATTGCTCTTGGCCAATCTGGGTGCAAAATTCCAAACGATTTAACTATAATCTGCTTCTTTTTCACACCAGAGGCCCTGGGATTCTTTCCTGAAAGAATTTCTTTCATTGTTGCTATAGTAGCCAAATTATGGCTTATCAATCAGAAAAGAAGGTGAAACAGTCTGAATAAGGAACTCTCTGGCTGAGAATTTGATTGATCTACTCTTGTGCTGGAATTAATTTCTCTGCTTATTAATGTGTGGTATTGAATTTAAGCCTTGAACCTTGATGAACTGAAGTTGAAGGGGAATGAACACGAGCGACAATTAGATCGACACCTTAAAACTTAGAAAGGTGGAGGAAGAGACAGAAATGAAAGCCGCTAATCTTTATTTTGAACAGCAGTCATTTATGTCATACTGCACGTCACTGCAGAGGGTTCATAGCTTCAGAAGTGAAAGATTATGAAATTCCACAAGGGAAGGGTGATAGATCCAAACCAGCATATCATGCCTGTAGTAGTGAATACAGCTCCCTCAGTCTCAGCAAGTGCATTAGATAATTAATCAATTAGATAAAAATATTCACTTTCCTTCCCTTAGTCCAGATTGGATCTTTTGGGAAATAGTTGAAAGAAATGTGAATACAAGGGCTCTTCCATAGTGGAGTTCCATAGAACTGGAATCCTCCTGAACTTCCATTCTTAGATTAATGTTTAGAGCAAGGGTGTCAAACTCAAGGTCTGCAGGCTGGATCCAGCCCATGGAGTGCTTACATCTGGCCCACAGGGCCACCCTGGAAACAGCGAAAGACTGGCCCATGATGCTTCTGCCAGTGAAAACTGACAGGTTTTCTTTTGCTGGCAGAGAGTTCCAGGAGGCCACCCCAGCTGAAAATGGAGTTTGCAAGAGCTGTGTGCGGCCCTCCTGAGCTCTGTTTTCGCTGGCAGAGGGTTGCAGGAGGCCGTCCCAGCTGAAAATGGCAGAGGGTTGCAGGAGGCCATCCCAGCCGAAAATGAAGCTTAATTGGGAGCCTGTTTTCACTGGCAGAGCACTCAGGCCATCACAGGGGCTCCCAACGCAAGTGGCATTAAACTAGTCATGCCCCCTTGCCCCCCACCCCCCACCCTGAGGTCAAACACAACCCCGATGTGGCCCTCAATGAAATTGAGTTTGACACAATTGAGTTTGGTTTAGAGAATGTCCCAAAGTCCAAGGGGTCTTGAAAAACTATACATTGCATAGGGCATATGCCAGGATGGGAAGACTTGCTGGGCATCTTCTATTCATAAAAATGTTTACCATTAAAAAAAAATGATCACACTCGTGGGAACAATTGGGTGAATTGCATTTATCCATTTCTTCTTCTTAGCACCATGTACTTTTTGGAATCCATTACTAAAACACCTTACTTAAAGGCTGGGCATAGCTCTTGGCTCCAAAATATATTTATATAACCCTAGTTTACAAAAGTTACACGGTAAAAGGCATTGTCCCAATCTGGGGGGGGGGGGAGGGGAGGCAGGAAAATATCCATTGATTAACTACTAAATGCTGTGTAATTTTTAGTATAAATTGAACTCATCAGTAGATCATAGAATCCTGGAAACTAAGCAGATGTCAACAGTAGTGAATGCTGAATGGAATGAATTACTAGGATAATCATCAACTTCCGTTTCTTCATATCTGAGATAATTTAAATTATCCCCAACAAAACTAACATTTGTTGGGCTTTCGTATTTAAACCAAAAGGGAGAAAGATTGGTCTCAGCAGGGTGTAGAACCTGTTTGTGGAGCTTGAAAATATATACATTTAAAATTATTTCTTCTTTGGCAAATAAATTGGAGGTATCCCTCTGCAGAAATTGTTTTGGGAGATAGTGCTTTTATCATCTTTGAATGTTCTTAGTGGAAATCACACATAATTTTGCAGGGGCTTATGCATCACTGAAATGGTGATACTCTTACTAAAGCAACAGTAACACTTTCCCTGGAAAGGGGGGAGAAAAATGATGTGAAGACCTAAAGCTACTGCCTGAAAGATTAAATCAAAACAATCCTATCTAAAAGAGAAATGGCCATGGACAGATCACAAAGGGTCAAACAATAAAGTGCCCATTGCCTCCTGTCAAAGTAAATCACGCCAAAGGTTTACAACAGTGCAAGTGTTACACGGTACTTGATAGCAATATTTTCAGAATGAGAAAAAAATCTATATTGCATGGCAGAAGAGGCTATGTAGCAAAATGTGTTTAGGTTGCTTCTAAGTAGAAGTGAGATCATAAGCTGAATAGGAGCAGTTTCATTTACTTAATACCGAGCCTTTAAAGATGTACCTCTTGTGTCAGGATTATTGAGGCTATACCACTGCCTGATTGCCACAACTTCTCATCCCTCTTTTAGTCAGTCCATACATAAACCATCTTTCTAAAAACTTGATAATCTCTACACTCATCAGAAGTATAAATCCTAGAATATTTTGCTCAGCATAAACAGGAAAATATGAACATGCTTCACTCTCCTAATAACTTGCATGTTTTTGAAGCCTGATTTCTACACCGTAAAATGCTGTAGCATAAAATATAAAGTGTATTTATTGGTGTGGATGATGAGGACATTTTTAAAGAGGCATCTGGACTTGCTGGTTTTGAGTTTCAGAAGTTGCTTGGATGAGAAGTGAAACATCTTCAAAGAAAAACCAGAAAGTCCAGTTGCCTCTTGAAAAAAAGCACCTTTGGGACATCCAAACATACCATTAAAACATTTTAAAATGTCCTCATCATTCCCACCAATAAATACACTTTATATTTTATGCTACAGCATTTTACGGTGTAGAAATCAGGTCCCTTTGGGATAACCATGACCTGAATGACTGAGAATCTCCATAGACATTTGTATTTGGATGTTATAAGCCACAGATAGCCCTCAACATACAGTCAGTTATAATTCAAAATGATAATGGAACTTGAAAAAAAAACCTACTGATGATGTGGATTGGAAGTTCACTCATCTTCCCCCCCCTCCCTCCTCCTCTATGGTTATGTGACTGTATTTTGGGTGCTTGACAACCATCCCATGTTTATGGCTGTTTGTAGCATCTTTCAGTCACACGAATCTTGCAATTTAGTACAGTTATGGTAAAAGCTGGTGTTTACCTCTGGTTTCTGGCAAAAAATGTCCCATAGAGAACAATGAGTTCCATTTAACAACAGTGACATTTGCTTAATTATTGCAACATTTGCTTTACAGCCATGGTGTTCGCTTAACAACTGCAACAGAAAAGCCATAAAATGAAGTCTGGTCATGTGGTGAATAGCTTTACTTCTATGATGACTTATGATATTGTGGGCCCAATTATACCTTTAACACAACCAAACAACGCTTGCCCATCCCAGGTTTTTGGGAAGGACTTGGTAGATAAAAAAAAAAAAAAAACCCAAATCCAATCTAAACATCATTGTGTGACCAACCCAGAGGTGGTTTCAGCAGGTTCTGACCAGTTCTAGAGAGCCGGTAGCGGAAATTTTGTGCGGTTCAGAAAACCGGTAAATACCATCTCCGACTGGCCGCGTCCAGTGGTGGGATTCAAGTAATTTAACAACCGGTTCTCTGTCCTAATGATTTCTTCCAATAATCAGTTTGCCAAACTGCTCAGAAAGTTAACAACCAGTTCTCCCGAAGTGGGATGAACTGACTGAATCCCACCACTGGCCCCGCCCCCATCTATTCACTGTCTCTCGAGTCCCAGCTGATCAGGAGGAAATGGGGATTTTGCAGTAACCTTCCCCTGGATTGGGGAGGGAATGGGGATTTTGCAATATCCTTCTCCTGGAGTGGGATGGAATTGGAGATTTTACAGTATCCTTCCCCTGCCACACCCACCAAACCATGCCACACCCACAGAACTGGTAGTAAAAAAATTTGAAATCCACCACTGGACCAACCCTAATGATAAGAGTGCCCTTGACCTATGTTGTTGCCTTATCAATCTGCAAAAACTTATTAGGCAACAAAGGAATTTAATAAAATGTCAGGGAGAATTGTGCACAATGGCCTGTCAAAAAATTATCCACAAAATTTGTGGCCATTTTTTTTTCTTTTCCCAGGAGAAGGAACATGATTTATTTATCATGGGCATTATTTCCCTTTAGTAGCAGCAGCGTCGCCAGTCTTGAAAACACCTGACCAGAAGTAATTTTATTATAATATTTTTTCTTCATGGTTGTAAAAGAAGAGGAAGCCAAGCTGGAGGGGGCAGGGGCATAGTGAAACTCATCCTCAGTTTCTTTTTGAAGATTCTCAATCATCCAGGTCATGGCTTTCCCAAAGGTGCTTTTTCAAAAGGCAACATTTCTTTGTTTTGTTTCACTTCTCATCCAAGGAGCTTCTCCAGCTCAGTTTTTCCTTCAGAACTAAAGAAGCTTCCTGAATGAGAAGCGAAACATCTTCAAGCAAAACAAAGACGGGTCTTTTTGAAAAAAGCAACTTTGGGTCATTATCAGTTTAGAGTCTTTGCCACAAGAGATCTAAATCCCGCCTCCCTTGAATTCTGTTGATCCTTCTCTAGCACTAGTTTAGTGCTGATTGTTAGTTGACTAGATTTTTTTGTATCGCCTTGACTACCTCTCCCATGTCACAACCTTATGAATGGTCCTGATTTTTTTGCACCTGGCAATGATGGATAGATATCAGTGGTGAAATTCAAAAATTTCCCCTACTGGTTCTGTGGGGATGGCTTGGTGGGCGTGGCTTGGTGGGGGGAGGTCATGTGACTGGGTGGGCATGGCCAACTTTTTAAAAAAAATTTTAAAGCATTTTTTTACTACCAGTTTGGGAGAACTGGTAGCATTTCACCCCTGGTAGATATGTAGTAACCGCAGGCAGGATACCAATTACTGAAGAAAGGGTTATGAAATGAAAGCAGGACTTTCTTAAGGGGAGGAAGACCATATTCCATTCAAGAGATTGTCTCAAAATTTCTTCTTTACCTTATGAAAGCAAATCAAATCAAATTACATGAGCCGCGATAGGAAAACACACAGCTTGGGTTTTTTGTCCAGCATTAGAAATAGATTGCATTATGTAAAACATGTAACAATTACATTAAGTAAACCTATGAGATTACGTATGGGAATTGTTTATGAGAATTACCAAGTTATCAGTAGTGGTAAGGTTTATCTTGGTATATATAGGCTAATAGAATAACACAGTTAAAAGGGACCTTGGAGGTGGGAGTTGCGGATCTATACATAGGTAGCTAAAACCTGGGAAATAAATGCTCGTTTCTGTGACAGTCTCCCAAATAGAATAGAATGAGCTGGAAGGGTCCAGTTCATTCTATTCTAGTCCAACCCTCTGCTCAAGCAGGAGACTCTATACCCAGTAGTGGGTTTCTATCAGTTTGCCCCAATTCGGGTGAACACATAGCAGCGGTGGTGGGAGGCTCTGCCTACATGCCCGGACGTCATTATGGGTACTCTGAGCATGTGCAGAAGCACCATGCATGAGTGAAGCAAGCACACACATGCACGCTCACAGTTCTGAACTGGTAGCAAAGGTAAGTGAAACCCACTACTGCCTATATCACTTTAGACAAATGGTTGTCCAGTCTCTCCTTAAAAGTCTCCAGTAATGGAGCACCCACAACTTCTGAAAGCAACTATTCCACTGTTTAATTGTTCTCACTATTAGGAAGTTTCTCCTTAGTTCTAGGTTGCTTCTCTCTTTGTTCAGTTTCCATCCATTGTTTCTTGTCCTGCCTTCTGTTTATGAGTTCTTAGTAACATGGCTTACCTGTTTTGGGGGGGGGGGTTCTTACCCTAATCTCTCAGCTCCTACAGATGAAAGCTTTGCAGAAATTTCTTCTGTGACTCCACAGAGAGCCTCTGAAAAACATTCTTGGAGATGAAATGTTCTCATCCAGCACGTTTCTGCTAGAGTCCATCTGTTCTCCTGGGTCTGCTTGGGAATGCACAGCACCTCTGCCTTGCAAACTGCCAAATTGAACAGACAGTAAGAAGGAATACTAAAATGACACTTCTGATCTGAACTGGATCTCTTCATTAAAATAGGAAGAGGCTCCAGGTTGCCTTCACTTTCATTAATAACTTCATTGAAGTTTTAATAAACATGGTAAAAACTGATATAAATCAAATTGGAAATTGGAAGATAAACATGGCAAAACCAGATACAAACTAAATTGGAAGGGGGGGGGGTAGAAAAGTTCAGAAAGAGGGGGAAAAAAGAGAGAGAGGAAAAAGTACAATAGAAAAGGAAAAGATAACAAAGTCTAATAAAGAAGTGGCTTCTAATCTTCATTGCACTGAGCATAAGCTATTAAAATCTTCAATAAATTATTATTACTATTTTTTAAAAGAAAGATTGCCTTCATTTTCAGAGCCTAAAGAGTAATCGAGTAAGGGGCAGCAGGCTATTGAAATAATCACAGTTGAGACATAAACAAATATACTTTATCAGGCTCCCATTCAAGGGGTAACATGAAGAGTCATAGAATAGAGATAAGGAGTTCCATTTCTAATAAACACCTACGCAATATTCCATTGGGAAAAACATCACAGGGAATGTGGCTAATTTCAGTCCCACTTAGAGCTGAAATTTTCCTCCTCCTTGCAGCATAAGGGAATTGGTTGTAAAAAAAGAGAAGGAGGGGTCATCTGAGATCACTTCTTTTGAAATACTGCTCAGAATAGACTCTCTTGTACCATCAAATTCCATTCCATTCCATTCTAAAATTCCTAATTGGTTAGGATCAATGTTATGAAATGTTCTCATGGTAAATCAATGTTATTGCCATTAGGGATATGAGCAATGGGATATTTAACTAGCCATATTACCCATATGTGGCATGGTCCTAAAGAACCAACAGAGAAAAACTCATAAACAATACCAAGCATGCCAGAAAAAATGGGATATTCACAATAGTTAAGATTTGTGGGGAAAAGATACATTGGCTCTTGTAAATAGGGAATTTCTTCGAAAGTATCTTCAGTATTGATTTCAGGTAGTTCTCAACTTATGACCATTCTTTAAGCGACCATTCAAATTTACGATGGCACTGAATGAAGATTCATGCCCAAAGTTACAGCCATTGCAGCCCCTATGCGGTCAAAATTTGGATGCTTGGTAGCTTGCCCACACTTACAACTGCAGGGGAAGCTACAATGCCTACCCACCGGCTATCTCCCTCTTCCATTTATGCCTTTTTTGGGTTGTGCCATCTTGCCTGGCTGGGCAGTCAGCAAACCCAAAGCTTCAATCACATGTTGCAAACAGCAGCAGGAGAAGCTGGGTCCTAAAAGCAGAAAAGGAGCAAAAAGGAGAAGCTGGTTTTCTGGAGCTGGGAGCTGGCCTACTTTTTAGACCCTTGCAACCAGAACAGGGAAAGACACTGACAGAAAGCAAGACAAAATGAAACAAAGCAAGAAAACAATAGTCCCAAAACAGAGCAAAATTAGGGCCAGACTGTGGCATTCCAATGTTGAAGAGGCCTAGATTGGAAAACATTTCCAAGCTTTTTGCCTAATGGTCTGTCTCAGGGGTGAAATTCAGCCGGTTCTATCAGGCTCGGGCGAACTGGTAGCGGCGGCTGCAGGATGCTTCACCCACCTGCAACGGATGCTTTTTTTTTGATGATTTAAGCCTCTGCACAAGCGCAGAAGGCTTTGCACATGTGTGGATGATGGGACATGCACATTTGCAAACCGGTAGGGAAGGTAAGTGGATTTCACCCCTGGTTTGACTTTCTTTAGGGCTTAATTTCTGCTATAACTGTTTGCTTCTTGTGCTGAGCTCTTGGTAACCCTTCAGACTTTTCCTTCGGCTCTCCACACAAACAATCTCCAGAAGGTTTTTTTCCCCCTCCCTTCCTTCATTATCCCTCTGCTCTCTTTTTAAAATTAAATCCTCTTTTCTCTATACTTCAGCCTCCCAGTTACTCATCAAGGGAAAAAAAAAAACTTATAGATTTTTGTCACCCTCTTTCCAGGCGTGCTGTAGGAAATACTGTAGGAAATTTAACAAATGAAATTCTTAAAGGGGAACAAGATTGGAGGTGGAGAATTTAGCTTCAGCACCAGCAGTGGGTTGCCCCCGGTTTGCACCGGTTCTATAGAACCAGTAGTAAAACTGGTGGGAGGCTCCGCCCACTGATCCTGACATCACTAAAATGCACATGCATTCTGCGCATGTGCAGAAGAGGGTGTGCATGCACGAGTGAAGTGAGCGTGCGCGGCCCCACTGTGAACCAGTAGTAAAGGTAAGTAGAACGCACCCCTGTTCAGCATCTAATGGGGGGAGAGGCAATGGGAAAAAAATCAACAAGTCTCCTTCCCAGAATTTTTCCCCGTTTTCTTTATTGAAAAAAAAAATGGGTTATGTTTAAAATGTAATGTGTAATTGATTCATTGTATCATTCGACGTGTTGACCTTTCCCATGTTTTCACTGTTATCCTATCTCAGCAGCTGTAGGTATTGTCTTCCTGCATGCCAACCTCAACAATCAGACATCCTGAAGTTTTAATCTAGCTATGCCATAAACAACTTTAGTTCTCCAAAAGATGCTTCACTCTTCTACAATAACAGATTGAGTGTTGCTTGACCTGAGACGCTCATCATCTGGTGCTATATTGCCAGTCACTTTATTCTGTGCGTGCATGTGGTTTCCTTGGTAAAATCCAGGAGTGATTTACTATTCAACTTCTCCCATGAAGTATGAATTGTCATCTTAAATATTGTCACTAAAGTGATCTAGTAATTCTCTATATTCCTATTTCCCAATATAACAATAGCCCTTGGACTTATATTTATGAGCTACGGTGGTGCAGTGGTTAGAGTGCAGTACTGCAGTCTATTTCTGCTGACTGCTGGCTGCCTGCAATTTGGCAGTTCAATTCTCACTAAGCTCAAGGTTGACTCAGCCTTCCATCCTTCCATGGTGGGTAAAATAAGGACCTAAATTATTGGGGGCAATATGCTGACTCTGTAAACTGCTCAGAGAAGGCTGTAAAGCACTGTAAAGTCATATATAAATCTAAATACTATTGCTATTGCTATATACCACTTCATAGTGCTGTATAGCACTCTCTAAGTGATTTACAGAGTCAGTTTATTGCCCCCAACAATCTGGGTCCTCATTTTACCCACCTCAGAAGGATGGAAGGTAGAATCAACCTTGAGCCAGCAGTGAGCTGAATTAGTCTGCAAAACTGCATTCTAACCACTGTGCCACCACAGCTCATATAGGTGACTGTTAGCTTTATCTGGGGTAATTTTCACACTTTAGGTCGTCCTACTGGGATTATATATTTTTGGCATATTTATAATGTTCTTTACTTATCCCTCCTAGAAATGTTCCTCCAGGATGAGGCAGCACAGCATGATTTAATGTTAGACAGCATACACACACACACACACACACACACACACACACACACACACACACACATATATAATCATTAAAAGTTTTCTAAAACCACTTCCCTCCACTCTGCCAACATCAGCACCTGGCCAGAAGTTGCATTTAAGCAAGAGAACTCAGGAAGTGTAATTCCATCATGTGGTAGTGCAGTGGTTAGAATGCAGTATTGCAGTCTGACTTTGCCCACTCCCAGGAGTTCGATCCTGACTGGCTCAAGGTTGACTCAACTTTCCATCCTTCTGAGCTCAGTAAAATGAAGACCCAGATTGTTGGGGGCAATATGCTGATTCTGTAAACCACTTAGAGAGGGCTGTAAAGCTCTATAAAGAGGTATATACAGTAAGTCTAAGCGCTATTGCTATTTGCAATGTATAGTTAATGTGGGGACCCATCTGTCCCATTGATAATAGAGGCAGTAATTAATTTGAATACAATACTTTGGAGGGAGGAGTTACCAGACTTACACTTTTCCAAACTGCACCCTTATTTTACTATATCTTTCCTTCTTTCTCTTAAGAATAAATATACCAGTTTTAGCAGAAAAGACAAAATACAATCTAGTTTTAACAGCCATTCTGCTCATGGATATCCAATCAATCGCATGGAGAAAGAAATCTAAGCTTACAGAAGCAGAAAAGTAATAGAGAAATGTAAAAAATACGTCTTCTGAATTTAAAACCTTTTCTTCTAATCCCAAGTAGACAGAAACTGGCCAAGTTACTCAATGGAGACAGAAAGGTATCAAAACATGTTCTAATTGAATTATATTTTCATATCTGCTCTGAGGTTTTTATTTTATTGAAAATTTACTTGAATCTAATCCTTCATGACAGATCTCACAGATTACCATGACTGAGGGTGGTCATTCTGCCAAATAGATTTGGACATAATTTGTATTGTGAGATAAACACTGTCTTTAATATATGTAAATAAAAATACATAGGTTTAGGTTGCAATTGACAAAACATTGTTTCTTTTTTCTTCGACATATTCAGAATTTCCAGAAGGTTTATTCTTATATTCTGATTAACTTGGCATGTCCATTAGGTTCGGATTTTGGGTTATGTAAACCTATGACTATCATTAATGAAATAGTAATGACAAAATAATAGTTTTGCTACTATAGTATATATGAACACAATTGTCTCTATATCTTAGTGCTGGAAATCTATATTGAACATGCTTATTTCTTCAATACATGCATCTATATGTACACTTCTTCCTCCACCCAGCCATCAAAGGAGCCTGAGTGGCGTAGGAGGCTAATGCCTCTTACTAAGGCAGCATTTAACATACATCTGCCTGCAATTACTGTGAGTTCAATCCTAGCCAGGCTCAAGGTCGACTCAGCCTTCCATCCTTTCTAAGGTGGGTAAATTGAGGACCCAGTTTGTGGGGGCAATAAGCTGACTTTGTATAAATATACAAAAGTATGAAGGCTATTGCTTAACACACTGTAAGCCGCCCTGAGTCTCCGGAAAAGGGTGGCATATAAATCAAATTAAAAAAAAAAAGATGCAGAATCAGAGAAGAAAACATTGGGGCTCCCCCCTCCCCTGAATTTTCAAAAATAATCTCTGATCGGTTCTCTGTTATTAAAGTTAGGAGAATTATGCCTGTGAATTCTTAAAGAAAGAAAAAAAATGTTTCCCCTAGTGGAATACAGACAAGTCTATAGAAGTTTCAGAAAATGCAAAATAGCAGACTTACTGCCTTGGGAATGGAAAGTTTAGAAGTTTCAAAGATATCCATGTAGGTCTGCCATTAGAATGTAATAATGTTGCTTAGAGCATATTACAGTTTGCAAAGTGGAGACTGTTTTCCCAAGGCTTTTAGGAAACTGAATATGCTTGTCTTCCCATGTTGCTCTGTGATATATGGAATCCTGAGGTTTCTCAATATCGGAGGAAGGTTATTTTCTGAGGGAGGGAAAAACCCATAATATAGTAGCAGAACACTGTCCAAGGTGCTGAAAACAGTACCCCTCGTACTTTTTCCACACACATTGTTAGTCATTGCATACATATCAGTGAGGAAAAGAAATCCCACTGTAGATTGGAGAGGGGTCTTTTAAGTGTCATGAAATGTATTGCCATCTTCATGTTTTCTTTAAAAAGTTTTTGACAGGTGATAATAATCATAGGTTTGTTCCTCCTCGCTCTCTCCCTCCAATATTTTCTAGGAACTTGGAGAAGAAATAATAAAAATGGTTAAAGCATTTAAGAAAAACAGAGAAGTGCATTTTAATATAGGATCCTAGCTTTGCAAAACAATGGCATGCTCATTGGAAATTCAAGACTGCCTACTCAAGTTGTAGTTATAGCAGTTTTATAGAAGAAATTTAGTTTCAAATGTAGTTGAATAAATCTTTGTTAGATGCAATTCCTTTTTATGTGTGAATGGGTGCTTAGCTGCAGAGAGAACAGAAGATTCAACAAAGCATGGGGTAAATGTTTTTTTTTAATATTCTTTATTGCTCATATATTTGTATAAGCATACAATAACATTATAGAGAAATCCGTCAGCAAGACAAAAACTGTAACAAAACTGTGGTACCATACAAGACAAAATTCAATACCTATTAGAGTTTAGAAGGAAAATAATCAGCAAAGGAAAATAAAATGCCTGAACTCATGAAGTTGATGACTGCATAAATACCATCAACTGCTGAAGTGCACATAAATGGCTCACAAGCTTCTAATCCATCCTAGATAAATCAGTGGCACTAGTTCAAATGCTCTGGGGAGACATTTTGACCAGCTGGGATAATACAAACATGCCACTGAAAGGAACCAATATATCTTCATGGAGAAAAGGACATGAATTTGTTTATTACACATCTTATTTATTAAATATTGGGTTTACATGAGGTTACTATACTTTGTCCTTGTGTGCTTCATACCATGCCACTCTTCTGGTTGGAATGACAACATGATTCTCCCTCTCAAGGATTTGTGTGTGTGTGTGTGTGTGTGTGTGTGTGTGTGTGGTTGTGGTTTTGTCCAGCATTTCTATGTTTAGAATAAGTAACACATGTGCAGGGAGTTTCTGGGCAAGCAGAAAGGCTGCATGAGGACTCAAAATAACAGAAAATAAAGTAACACAACTGCTTCACTTTTGTAAAGTGAAGTAAACACCCCTTCCAAGTTTTGCATAGCTAAATATCACAAGATGACAAATTTCTGTGTCTGAAAAAGAAGTTGTTCTATATACATCTAAATAATAAAACAAGTCTCTTTGATAACTTACTCTCCTTTAGATAGAACAGGAGTAACAATAGGCAGGATCTGGGAAGATGAAGGTCTTTCTTTCCCCCTTCCCCTCCCCTCCTCCCTCTCTTCCTTCCTTCTTCCTTCCTTTGGAATTTTTAGGTAGACTTAGGTAGACTACCCCTGCCTTACAGTGCCTCTCCCCAATCCAAAAGAAAGACTGTTCTAATAGTAAAAATGACATTACCTGATAGTCTACCATCCATATGCATGCAAAGACCATATTAACGTATCTCCATGATTTTGTTGGACTATTTTGTCATGCCTTTGAGATACTTGAACAGGATTAAGCAATCCAGCAACCACCACTGAAACTACTGGAGAAATGCAAATAAGTCCACTGGGAGGGGGGGGGGGAGAGACAATAGGAAACTTTCCATTTATCTTTATATCCATCCACATATGAATATGTTCAATATTTCTAGTTTTTCGTAGATGTTGTACCCAGTCCAAGTATTTTCTAGCTTTTATTCTTCTTTTTTTTTTAAAGGCAGTACGCTTCTACCATTTGAATTGTAGAGCTTGTTTACAAAGCGTGGGTTTATGTACACATCAAAAGCCATGTGAAAATTCAAAAGAAATATTTCAACTAGAGGTGGGAAGGGAAAGAGAGGGGAAAAAAGGAAGAAAAGCTTTCATACCGCATGCAAACATAAAGTAATCCGCACGTGGAAGGAGCTTGATTACCATCACAGATTCCTGTGCACCAGACTCTGCCATTTGTATCATGTGCAGAGCTGCAAACATGAAGAAGGAATTCTCAGTTGCTTTGTAACATTTGAGATGAGAGAATCCCTTAGGGAAACCATGCCAGGCACGGCAGCTATAAAACAAGTTATAGGTTGTAATGGGGTTGATGTTCTTTAATGCTACAACCTTCCCTGTATAACACACAATTCTATTCTGGAAGCCAAATGATTTGATTGTGTTTCCTCCTCACGATCCCATCTCCCTAGTGTTGGTAAGAGAAGCTCTCTTTTTTTTGAGATATTCTCTACTCTGTTTTGAGATCTTTATTCACTTATTCTTCTTCTGAACTTTCAATTCCATTTCTTTTATGGAGTGAGCCATCAGTCACTTTCTCCCCCCCCCCCCACCTCCTTTAAAATATGACATGGTATAATAGAATGGGCCGTTTAGATGAGATGGTCTTTTCAAACACTTCCTGGCATAGCATTAGACATACTGTCCTTTTCTTGTAGCCATATGCCGTTTAAATTTTTTGAACCTGCCAGAACATGACTGGTCTCTTTTACTTAGGAAACACATATTTTCCCCCCTAATGACAAAAAAATTAGTGACGCTTTCTATGAACATTATAAAAATTGTTAAAAATTAATGTTGGAGACTCTGGTTAGAATTGCAATGAGTCAGAAATATATTTTTGACTAATACAGATTTCCTAATAATGTAGATCAGCTGGCTGATAAATCAACTACAGATGCACACATGTGCCAACTCACATACAAACCAATTTCCCTCTCTCTCTCTCTCTCTCTCTCTCTCTCTCTCTCTCTCTTTTCATATATATATATATATATATATATATATATATATATATATATATATATATATATATATATATATATATATATATGATTTATATGCCGCAATCACAGGAGCCTTTTTTTTTATTTGATTTATATGCCACCCTTCTCTGGAGACTCAGGGTGTCTTACAATGCGTTAAGCAATAGCCTTCATACTTCTGTATATTTTATACAAAGTCAGCTTATTGCCCCCACAAACTGGGTCCTCATTTTACCTACCTTAGAAAAGATGGAAGGCTGAGTCAACCTTGAGCCTGGTGAGATTCGAATTTACAGTAATTGCAGACAGCTGGTGTTAATCACAATGCTTTTAGTCTGCTGAGCTATCAGGCTTCCTGATATACTGAGCAGATACACACACACACACACACACACACACACACACACAGAGAGAGAGAGAGAGAGAGATTCTACTTTGGCAATTTAGGAGCTGAGATAGGAAAGTCACAATAAACTTGCAATGGTTTGATCTGTGGATTTACAGGAGGTGTTGTCTTTTCCATAGTATACACTATAAAGCAGCGGTGAAATCCTGCCAGTTCTGTCCAACTCGTGCGAGCTGGTACCGCCACTATTGCGTGGTTCGATGAACCAGTAGTGGTGGCAGTCCAGACATCGTTACTTCTTGGTTTTAACCCTCTGCACATGTACAAAGCCTTCTGCACATGCACAGAATGTCAAAAATAGGACGTGACGATGGCACACACACTTCCGAGCTGGTAGGGAAGGTAAGTAGATTTCACCCTGCTGTACAGTGGTGGTGGTTGGCTAAACAAACTACTTCTGGATGCCTGGAGGAACCAGCACCTTGGAGTGCCAATTTGGCCAGTTTCTGCTGTCATATTAATCCCTTAATTGCCATAGGGAATTTGTAGATCAAGGAAGCTGTTCACCTTGGCTGCAAATTAATTTTAGCCATCACAATATAAAGATAGACTGCAGATGCTGAAGGCAAATCTCCAGGAAAGATTTAATACTATAGTTGTGGGGGGGGGGGAGTATAAGGGGCTTCTTCTGCTCGTGTGTGTGTGTGTGTGTGTGTGTGATTTGGACAGAGTCTTTGAGAGGTTGAGGAGGTGGTCTGTGCTGTGGCTGGGTTAATTTTTAATTTTTGGAGCTGAAAGGGATCCTGAAGTGGTAAATCTATTACTCACATTTTAGTTGCGTCTGTGATAGGAAGATAGGTGTTGATGACATCTGTTTCTCTGCTTTGTTAGATTTATGAGTCCCAGTACCATTATTGTGGTTGGTTTGAATTGTTTTCTTGCCTTTGGATGACATTTTTGGGTTGTAGAGTTAAACCAGAAGTGATAAGGCCTGTCATAAGCCATATATTTCCAAACTTTAACAGGTTTCCTTTGTAAACCCAATATAGAAAAATTATCCACGTCATTCTCCTGGTTGGTTGTATGCCCATTTTAATTATTAAAACATCACTATTTCTTTTGTACATCCAGTATTTCCTTTTTCCAGAACTTTCTTACAGCCTGTCATTTTAAAATCCATGTTCAGATCTGCTTTGGTCTTATCCAGAAGAACCTGTTCCTCTTACGTAATTTCATTCCACAAAGGCTATCTATAATGGCAAACATTCTTAAAATTAACATTTTTTCCTAAACTCTGTGCTAATCAGTCAAACAGGTATTCTTCTCTTTAATTAAAATCTTACTTCCATTTAGCCCCCTCTAGTGTCCAAACCTCAAAGCACCATCTTATCATGTTTTTTTCTATAATTGAAAACAAGAGCCATTTTCCTTCCAGAAAAACTCATTCAATTAATTTTGAAATCTTATTTCAAGTCCATCGACACTCTTAATCCATGTATAACTTTCCAAAAACCTTACTCTGCCCGTATTTTGTGTATATGCAGATGCCCCCCCAAAAAACACTCAAAACTGCCATGTGAAATTCAGTTCTGTCAGATGGATGGTATCATTCCAATCTGGTTTGCTGATCTGGGCATGTGAATTTGAATTCAAAAGTATTTTATTACTTTTGATACCTTAAATATTTTCATTATTTAATCTTACATCTCTTTTGACCTAATGTGTTGATCTAGACATTATTTCTTTTCATCTTTTATATTCTGGCATAATAATGCCATTGTTTTACAGATCTACAAATACAGAATAACTAAAAAAAAGTTGGTTTAGTCTTCCATTTATTTTAGGAAGATGTTTCCCCAAAAGGATAGAAAAGGAATGATTTCAAAGCACATACTAACGTATTGAAGAGAAATATCTTTTCTGCTGCTTCCTTTAGACACATATATTTTATTGCACTAGTAGTAAGAAGAGCTAGATAGAACTGAAGGAAGTGACTAGTTCCTCAGATCCATGGCAGTTCAAGTAATTCCACTAAATCTCAAATATCTGAAACATCTAAGTTAAATGAAGTTATTCATTACATCCAGGTCAGTGAAGGGTTTCTACCGGTTTGCCCCAGTTCGGGTGAACTGGTAGTGGCGGTGATGGGAGGCTCCACCCACCCACTTGGATGTCATCACAGATGCTCTGTGCATGTGCAGAAGTGCCGTGAGCATGCTCATAGTTCCAAACCGGTAGCGAAGGTAAGTGAAACCCACTACTGCTCCAGGTTCTCATGCAGTACTTGTGTTTGCATAACATTAAGGCACAATTTAGCTAACCAGATTATAGCCTAGCATATTGGTTTGAATTCAGCTTTGTTATAATTATGGTTCAATATGCTTCACAAACCCAGCAAATTAGGTAGCAAGGTGAACAGGCTATGCTTATAATTTTCTGCCAAGGTTGACAGAAACTAGCCTCTTTCTTTTTTCTTCTCACCATCTTAGTCTTCTTCACTTATATCCCATCCAATCTCTCTCTCTCTCTCTTCTCACACACTTATTCAATGTTTCTAATAAGTCACGGCTAACTGTATCATAGTTTAGCCAACCAATTGCCTTGGTTGGTGAGCACTTTGAGTCATCAATTGATAAAGCTGGCTGGGTTCTCAGATCACACTGAGTCATAATCAATAAACCATGTTGCGGAAACCATCTATTAAAGTTATCCTTTTACACAAGCAGGATTAAAAAGAGTTTAAATCCCCCCTTCCCTCGGTGATATTGAGATCTCAGCATTGGTTCCCTTTGATCTACTCAGTTTGTGTGTCAACTACCAGGATTCTAATGCTCCCAATATTAATCAGCTGAACAAACTGGAGAGGGAGACATGTAACTGAATGTTAGGGATTCATTCATTCCCTTTTTCAAGATGATTACTTTTAAGAATGACCAATCACTGCATTTTCCTCAGTCATGTTATTTTTAGCCAATTGGAGTGGAATGAGAAGAGGGAATATTATGTAAGATGTTCTCTGTGGCTTATCTATGTGGGGTAGATAATGTGTTCTAATTTATAAAATAATAAAAATGATTTAGAAGACTCTATTTTGAGGTTGTATTAACATCTCCTCTCTGCTAGCAATTAATCTGAAGAAGGAACGTCTCTACAATGAGACAGAGGTTTTTTTCTGAAGCCAAAGCCTCCTGCAACAAATATACAATCAGAGCTCCTAGTGCTAAAATAATAAGGATTTCTTTTAATTTCAATCCTGCTAGCTTTTCTAAATGTATTAAACCTCACGCTTCATACACCTTGTGTCAAATTACATTTTTATATCACGTGTTTTTGGAATTAACTCACAATAAACCAACTTCTTTTTGAGTAATTTAAGGATAACTTGCTTATTTTAACAACATTCAGGATTATGTTAATATAACCTCCAACAATAAAGTGGCACTGGCGGAAACCCTGCAGTATTTGCTTTTTTATCTTGCTTACCTTGAAGGGCTGACATAAAGAATATTAAGGCTTTTCTTATGTTCTTAAGATGAAATCAGTTGAACTAAAATGTTAATGTTTATTGGGCATCTCCAAGAATCCTTAAAAGAATTATTCTATCATTTCTTTATAGTGAAATTATAAATGAAGAGGAGAATCATCTCAGTTTGGTTGAATAAAATACATTTGTTCATTTGGAAAAAATTAATATGATCTAAACATATGGATGGGATTCTCCACTACATGCAAAATATGAAATCATTTGGAATTATTCTGTGAAGGATAGTGACTTCTTCTATCAAGACTGACTGAGCATTGGGTATAACAAAAGGAGAGAAAAGACTTTACAATGGAAAGGTAGGACCACCATGGATTTACCATCTTGGATTGATCATGTGTTTTTGCTCACTCCTTATAAATGGACTCCCTATCAAGATAATGGAAAGAATGATCAATATTACCTCATGAGGTAAAGTTAAGTGTTGCATTTGAAAACTGAAGTGTTTTTTCCATGTATTACAATAGGCTTTCATCCTTTTCCTTTGCTTCCCCCCTTCTTTTATTTTTTCCTTGTTTTATTTTTCTCCCTATAATTGTGTATATTAGAATAAATTAAGGGGGGAAACCCTTAATTTGCCATTGATAGCTTAAATTGAATAGAAAGGAGAAAGCAGTTGTTTAAAGCTTGCCAAAGGAAGTTTAGAATGGGTCAGCATCTCTGCTGAACTCCTGGATAAAGAAAAAGAAAACAAAAACAAAAAAACCTAATCAAACTGCATTTCAATTCTTGGTGAAAATTCTCCAGTTTTCCAAACTTCATGGAATCTTTTCACAGATCTTTAGTATGAACTAAGCTTGTAGTGCAGTGTGAATTCTAGATGAATGACCTTGTAAGTAAGCATGAGCAAAGACTTCCTTTCTATGAACATTTCTTTGGGTTCAGCCAATTAAGCTGTATGGAATTGAGCAGACTGCCACTCACCCTAAAAAAATGCTTACTGGTGAGTAAGAGTTGTTAATTTCAATGGCATATGCAGATATTCATAGGTTTCACTGGTAAAGAATATTCAAGAAATACACATCTTTCTTCTTTCATGGCATGTTAATGACTTCAGTTCTCCTATAATGATTTATTTATTTATTTATTTTATTAAATTTTTATACCACCCTTCTCCCAAAGGATTCAAGGCAGTGCACAGCCATAATAAAACCAATATATACCATAAATTTAAAAAAAAACAATTAAAACAAATAAGATAATTTGGCCCTTTTTTTAAAAAAAACCCCAAGATTAAAATACCCATTTAAAATTCATTATCTCGTCAGCCTGGCCTGTTGAAATAGTAAAGTCTTAAGGGCACAGCAGAAGGTATGTAGGTCGGGGATCATATGTATCCCCGGAGGCAATTCATTCCATAGGGCAGGAGCCCCCACAGAGAAGGCTCTCCCCCTGGGAATTGCCAATCGACATACTTTGACTGACAGCACCCTGAGGAGTCCCTCTCTGTGGGACCAAACTGGCTGGTTGCAGAAGGTGATCTCACAAGTACCCAGGTCCTACACCAACACGTTGAATCGCACAATGAAGACCACTGGGAGCCAGTGCAGCTTGTGCAGGAGAGGTGTTACATGGGTGCATCCTGTCGCCCCCATAATCACCCACGCGGCCGCATTCTGGACCAGTTGTCCAGAATGCTCTTCAAGGGGAGCCCCATGTAGAGAGCATTACAGTAGTCCAGACAGGAAGTGACGAGGGCATGAGTGACTTGCACAGGGCATCCCAGTCCAGAAAGGGATGCAACTAGGAAATCAGACAAACCTGATAAAAAGCCCCCCTGGCCACAGCCTTCATATGGTCTTCTAAAGATAGCCGCATATCCAGGAAGACACCCAAGTTGCGAGCTCTCTCTGTGGGGGTCAAGATCTCACCCCAAATAGTCAGCAATGGAGCCAGCTGGCTATATCGGGATGCTGGAAACCACAGCCACTCAGTCTTGGAGGGGTTGAGTCTGAGCCTGTTCCTTCCCATCCAGATCTGCACAACCTCCAGGCATCGGGACATCACGTCAAGGGCATCATTGGGGTGGTCTGGGGTGGAGATGTACAGTTGCGTATCATCAGCATACTGATGAAACTTCACCCCAAAACCACGGATGATCTCACCCAGTGGCTTCACATAAATGTTGAACAAAAGGGATGAAAGGACCCACCCTTGCAGCACTCCACAAACAAGGTTCCTTGCAGTTGTCCTCTGTCCCCCTGCCAACACAGACTGTGTATGGTCAGAGAGGAAGGAGGAGGAACACCGCAACACAGTGCCCCCATTCCTAACCCCTCCAACTGTCGCAGCATGATACCATGGCCGATGGTATTAAAAGCCGCTGAGAGGTCTAATAGGACCAGAACAGAGGAGCAACCCCTGTCCCTAGCCCTCCAGAGATCATCAACCAATGCAACCAATGCTGTTTCCATGCTGTATCCCGGTCTGAAGCCTGACTGGTACTAGATCTAGATAGATAGCTTCATCCAGGTACTGGGGAAGTTGTCATGCCACCACACTCTCAACAACCTTCACCACAAAGCAGAAGTTGGAGACGGGATGATAATTTGCTAATACTGCGGGGTCCAGGGAAGGCTTCTTGAGAAGGGGCCTCACCACTGTCTCTTTCAGGGCAGCGGGGAAGACACCCTCACTCCAAGAAGCATTAATGATCACCTGAAGCCAGCCTCATGTAACCGCCCGGGAGGCCAGCACCAACCAGGAGGGACATGGGTCCAATAAATATGTGGCAGCGCTAAGCCTACCCAGAATCCTTTCCACGTCCTCGGGAATCACAAGGTCAAACTCCTCCCAAATAACACTCTCAGGACCCACCTCCATCACCCCATCTGAAACTACCCAATTGGAGTCCAAGCCTTCCCAAATCTGAGTGATTTTGTCCTGCAGGTATTGTACAAAATCTTCAGCCCTACCCTGCAAGGGATCTTCCCATGTTCCCAACTGAAGTAGAGAGCAGGTCACCCTAAACAGGGTGGCTGTTTTCAAACACTTCAGGATTTTTTTTTCTCTCTCCAATCATATTTGCATTCAAATGTGGGATTTGGGGAGAGAAAGTAACATTTTATAAGATTAGAGATTCTTGCATTGCTCACAATTATTTTATGTTTTAATCTGCTAATCAAAAGGGGATGCTAAAGCCCCAGGAACTCTCTGCTATTCAGAAACATATTACATCAGTTATACCCATGGTACAGCAATTAAGTACCTGGCATATTAAATTAGAAACTCTTTAATCTGTAAAGTTTTAATAAGAATATGTTTCTGTTGGGTAACCTGCACTGCTGTGGCGTACTCAAAAGTATTTGCAACATTATGCACAAACATAACCACCCATCACCAGCCCCACGGCCACAAGTTACATCTGTTAAGGGAAACATTAAAGCTCCATTATGCTTGTTAGTTTGTGTACCTTTTAGGGAATCTTTTTGCAAGGTTTGCAATTTCAATATTTTATCGAGCAATATCAGGTAAATCAGGCTTGGTGCTCTGAGACACTAGTAGCGTATTTATTAAAGTGGAAGATTCTTTGGAAGCTACAAAGACAGTTTGGTTGGCTTTCTTAGACATTTGACAAACAGGTTCTGAAATGGGGGGGGGGTATCTGCTATCATTTGCTGATTACTTCAAGGTTCATCAAGCAAAACAATGAAAATGATATAGAATAGAATATTCTTCATTGGCCAAGTGTGATTGGACACACAAAGAATTTATCTCTGGTATATAAGCTCTTCTTCATGATAGCTGCCACTGAAAAGTGTTTGCAACAAAATAAAACATCATCATGTAAGAAATCATAGAGATTTTAAAAAACCAGGAAGTACAGTGCATGTAAGTCTTTCTTGGAGTACCCGCTCAACTGGGGGCATGGTTGCCTCCGGGCTTAGCCTCTTCCTCCATCCCAGGGGTGAAATCTAGCAGGTTCTGACAGGTTCTGGAGAACCGGTAGCGGAAATTTTGAGCAGTTCGGAGAACCAGCAAATACTACCTCTGGCTGACCCCAGAGTGGGGTGGGGATGAAGATTTTACAATATCCTTCCCCCAGGAGTGGGGAGGGAATGAGGATTTTGCAATATCTTTCCCCTGCTATGCCCATCAAGCCACACCCACCAAGCCACCCACCACGCCCACCAAGCCACGCCCACAGAATTGGTAGTAAAAAAAAAATTGGATTTCACCACTGCTCCATCCTACTCAGGATCCATATGAAACATCTGGGAAAAATCACCTAATGGTCTGGGCTGAGGCATCATCAATGATCTGATGATAGTCTGCTCTACATCTGTGTTCTGGCTGAATAGGAGAAGCAGTAGACATATGGACCTAGGGTCTGAGGCAGTGAAGGACTACCTGGGATAAAATAGGCTCAAGTTGCATGCTTCTGAGACAGAGTCAGTAGTGGGTTTCAATTTCGTTCGCTAGCGGTTTGCTTCTGCGCATGCACAGAGATGTCCAGGCGGGTGGCAGGGCCTCCCGCCACCACTGCTACTGGGTCACCCAATGCAAACCAGTAGCAACCCTCCACTGGACAGAGTGACTGTTTATCCAGAATCATTTGGCTCTTTATAGGTCTCAGCTTTGGCTCCAGAAGGGTTGTATTCTCCTTAAAGGAACAAATGTATGATCTGCCAATCTTTCTGGATGTACAGCTCCCCAAAAAGCTGTCTAGCTGTAGCTGTGGCACCAATAGCAGTCAATTTTGGAGTAAGATGCTCTGATGACAACCATCCAAGCCTCCATCCAGTGTCTGGACTACTGCAACTTGCTTTACTTGAGGCTGATCTGAAGAGAAATTCAAGAATTACAATTGGTAGTAAATGCAGTGGCCCAGAGGTTAACAGATAAAAATCAATTCAGCAGAGCATGATCTCTTTTCTGCTTATTGCTCTGGTTATCTGCAGGTTTTCAGCTAAAGTTCAAAATGATGGTTATGCCTATAAAACCTTTTATTATTTATCTCCCAGTTACCTTGAACTCACTTCTTCACATTCAGTATGCCTGTCTTATATGTTGAGGTTAAGAAGGTATTCTACAGATTCTTTCGTAAGAGTAGCAAACAGCCCTTCATGATTATTTCTTTGTCTTTAACATTTTTATGGTTTTTATTACAGTTTGGGTTGTTTTTACAATTTTTTCCTCTTACTGTATATATTCATGAATAAGCCAAAAATTGTAAAAGAGAGAGGGAGGAAGGGAGCGAGAGAGAAAACGAGAAAAATTCAGCTTCTTATGGATAGGTTTATTCACAAGTATTGGAATGTGGGAGAGTAGGAACACAGACGAGAAGCCAAACTTTCAGCAGCAATGTTTATTGCAGATAATAACTCAGTAAAACAACATGCAATTTCTGGCTGATAGCCCCTTTTAAAGGAAAAATATCAGCCTTTAATCAATAACATTAAAATATATCCCGTACCTGCGTGGCAGAAGAAAAGTCTTTGCTCACACCTGCGCGGACATAACACCCCTTCCCCTTCCTTGGGGAAACTTTGTATACCACAAACATAATCATCCAGATACATTGGTCTACAGCGGCTTCATGTCAACTGGCGACTCTCTTGTATTTCTGTCGGTCCCTCACACGTCGACTTGTGTTTTTGTAAGCCATCGAGACTCTTACTTATGTGGTGGTATAACCATGATGCAAATAAATAATTGAATAAATGAATAATGTAGCAACAATGATGAAATTATCAAATGAGCAGCTGGAACCAAATCTTCCTCTTCTTTTCTAGTGAACGTTTTCCTTACAAATTAGTTGCATGCTACTTTATTAAGATATATTTAAGGATGGTTATATACAGAATGGGCAAATTATAAAAACAGAGCTCTAATATTAGCTCCATTCTCTTTTG